>CP125974.1:330959770-333459770 GCA_030063025.1 Avena longiglumis | reverse complement strand
CATGCATCAAATAATAATATAGGATCATTATATAAAATTTTCCCTCCAAACTATGAGCTAACTAAAATTAAGTTTTATAAACAAGTAAGAAAATATCCTAAAATAAATCCATGGCTTATTATGGAAAGAAAATTAATAACAAAGTCCCTTACCAAATATTATAATGACCAATATAAACAAAATAAAGAAATACAACATTAATTAATAAAGTCTCATAAACTGACCTTAATACCATTCATTATTGCTACCATTATCTAGCAAATAAATTCTATAAATAAAACTCAAATCAATTAAGCAAATTCAAATATGAAAACAAAATAGAATATAGAAAAGGGAAAGAATCAGGAAAAAACAGAAAGAGATCAGATCTGGCCCACGGCCCATTTCCTCTTCGCTCTATTAAATGTGATCACGATAAATCTTTCTGCTTTCGCTCAGCAGCCCACGTCATTAAAGCCATTACGCCGGCCCAAAGCCAGCCCACGTCGGCCCAAAGCCAGCCCACGTACCCCTTCGATATTTTTCCTCCTTTCTTATTCCTCTCGCCAGAAAGCACGCCGGCGAAGCTGCTGCCTCGCACCACGTCGGCCGTCCGTCATCGTCGCGATGATCGCTCCGCCAAGGTTCGAGTCGCCGCTGTTCATTGCCTATAAGAAGAACCCTGCCGCACCGGCAATCCTTATCCTTTCCCCTTTTCCCCATTTTTTCCTCTATCTGAAAACCTAGCTCGACGACATCGTTCATTGTCATCGCTAGAGGCCGCCCCAGTACCAGACGCGTTTGCTACGAGCTTCACCAGGGTGTGCTACATCTTCCAGGTGAAAGAATCGAGCCGGGAGGTCGTAATCCTCCATCCCGATTTTGTCTTCCCGAGGTCCAGCCACTGCTCTCGCCATCGATTCCGGCCATGATTAGCCTCCCCATCACTTTCTTCGCGTTCCTGGTGAGCTTGCGCATCTCGCTATCTTCTTCGATTCGCTCTTAGCCCTCTCTATTGCCTTGACCGCGAAGACCCGAGCGTGTCACCATCGGAGCTCGTCACCAATAAGTTCGTCTTGGATCCCTCTTTCTGATAAACACAACCATAGTTGTGTGCGCGTACAGAATCACTCGATCGACTATCGATCTAAGAGGATCAGTCTCAGGTGATGTCAGCTTGACATCATGTTGATGTCATAACACCTCTTAGTGGTTTATTTTATTTTGCTGGAAATGACATGGCATAGGTCCCACCAGTCAGTGACTGGGGTAGGATTAGCTCTGGTGAGAAAAACCCCTCACTTCATGCTGACATCAGCATTACCTAATAAACAGATTTAGTTATTTAATTAAAAATTCCCAAAATGATTAAACCATATAAACTCAATAACTTGGTTTTCTAATTCAGAAAAATATGTATAATATATGAAAATTTTTAGAAAAATAAAATCTACAACTTAAAACTATTATCAAACATTATTATGGTAACTATTTAAATTATTATTATTTAATAAAGGTTTTATAAATATTAAAACTTTGATAATTCATATTTTAATATTGGTAAATGCTAAAAATATAAATAAAATACTAAAATCTTATAAAAACAAGAACTATAATTTAAAACTATAATCATGCATTATTATTTCACTTAATTAAATATTTATTATTTATTAAGTATTTATAAAGTAATAAATCTTATAAAAATCATATCTTATTATTTATAAATCACAAAAATAAATGTAATATATCAAAATAATCACAAAAATAATACCTACATGTTAAAAATATAATATTCCACTTATGAGGTAAATAAAAATTTAAACACTTTAATAACTTGAATTCAAACCTATTTCCTTAGTTGATAATTATAAGGGTAAATAAAAATTTCTAATATTTCTAAAATTAGCCAGTTGAGTCTAATAAATAGTGTTAGTCTTAAATATTGATAATATGAAGTCAAAATGCTTCAACACATTTTAGATACAATTTTATTGAATTATCCTTCAACCACATGTGTAGTTTATTTTCTAAAAAGATCTTTAACAATTATAAAATCTTCAAGAATAATATTTAACCAAATAAAATCTTTTACCATTGTTTCACTCACAACTTTATAATGTACTAAATCCAAAGATAATTCATAAGTAGTAAATAATAGTGTTCACTTATTCACAAGCCATAACCATACCCTTATAAGGAGATAAATCCTTTTATACATGTATAAGGTTAGGAAACCACTATTCAAATACAAATGTTACCACTCTTAAAGTATCCTTAGGGAAACATTATGAAGTACACAAGGTACAAATAACATAAGCAATATACCTTAAGTCCGTCTATGTCTTTAAAGTTAACTTTAGTCTACAATACTTTAAATATTATACAAAATACTTTGTTATGTGTTTTATAGTTAACTTTGGTCTGTTATAATTAAGTTATAAGCATCTCAAATCCAGACTATTTAAGCAAGCATAAACAACATCAATCATATTCTAAAAGCTATCAGGATTGTTTAAACCTTAATAAAGAAATCTTTTCTTCAAAAGTTATTCATTTTGCCACTTCAATCAACATATGACAATTAGTCGTAATCACCTTACTTTATACTTTACTTGTATACTTAGGCTTGATAACACTTAAGTTATTTATAAGTGACATTACTTGTAAAGTAAAAATTTGAAGATGAACAATTATAGTATAAGCAATATTGAGTAGCACTTCACATTTGTGTGTATCTCATTGTTTTATGGTATTATAATTACATGTTGTTTCACACACACTCACGAGCCTTAATAAGAAGCACATGTGTGAAACTTAATCTAAAAGGGCAACACATTCTAAATAAACCATTCCTAGCATTCAAAACCTAAATCAACGTTATCCCCGGGATTCGCGTTTATCAAGTGCATTACATTACTTATGTATAATAGCATTTTGCTTCTTTAAACATTAGTCCTTACCAGACCAATGATGCTGATTTTAGATATTGGATCTTATATTGTCTCGAAGACCGTGAGTGCATAATCTTGCAATCACAAAAGGCAAGTTCACACTTGTCTCGAAGACCGAGAGTGCATAATCTTAACAACCAATGTCGCCAGTGATTCTTGCGCCGTATATTACGCGTTAACCATGAGATTTGGAATGGGACGGAGAAGTCAGCTGTATCCTTTTCCTCTCGTATGGAGGCAAGACGACCTTACCGTGACATTGTGATTCCTTGTGCGGATCCAACATATGGTGGGTACCCTTACGCCCCACATTTTGGTGTCTAGATTATCTATGAATGGTGTTTAGGGATATAGTCCATTTAAATGGTACTCGTCCGGGCATCACCAGGTCATAGAGTCTTCGGGAACTCATCAGGGTTTTAGACTGCCTGAAAGGGGCTTAACAGAGGTGAGCTGGCCCCGAAGGATCATGCAGACATATGAGGTCGCGGAGAGGGCAGTGATTGGCTTGGATCTTAGGTTGGGCCTCAAACCATGGAAGTTTGAACGGGAACATACTCCCTGCCGTGAAACAAAGCTTAAGATCTCTCATAGGAAAAGTAACGCACCTCTGTAGAGTGTAAGAACTGTAACTTGTTACTCCCTGTTCCGGGAAGGAGCTGCGAACGCGGTGGGAAAGGAACTCCATGAATGTTCTGGTAAACACGTGAAGGCTGACGGACATAGCTTTTCAGAATAAAAGCAACCTTTGAAGAAATGTTTACGAAAACCTGCATTGCCTACGACCTACGGTCTGTGGCTGTAATATAGTGCATCAAACACTCCTTTTCTAGTGAACTTTCTGAGTACGCTCGTACTCAATGTATCTTCTTAAACCTTGCAAGATTCTGAAGCCATTAAGACGACGTCTACATCAAGTTATGCTCCAGGAATCATCACCAGAAGCTAAAGTTCTTCAATGAAGTCAAGAAGGTCAACATATACACCAACTCAAGTGAAGACGAAGTTACTAATTAGATAGGAATATAATCTCTAGCCATAGAACCTATTTCTGTAACGTATTGCAATAGCAGCAATGCCAGACCATTAGTTAAAATACTAGTCATAATAGTATGATAGTTTTTAAGTTATTTATTTCTGATTCTTCTTTGTAAGAAGTTTCTTTATCTCTCTTTTAACCTAGTGTGTTCTCTGGATCTTGTGTAAAGAGATGAGTTGTAACCTATAGTCATGTCTTGGACTTGCTGTGTTTCTGTTGTACCACTCTGAGGGATGTAATACTAGTGAACGGTGTTTCATTGGTGTTATGTCAACGACTATAGTGTACTACATCATGAATTGGTATACTGGGTCACCGCACGAACCAACCACAACCAAGGGCACTAGTGATTCAACAAGAACAACCTCAAGTGGACCACCAAGCCCATCATCACCGACACATTCCTCCAACTACAAGTGAAGCCTCCGAATTGGAAAGATCGTCGTCGACGTGAAGCACTCGAAGACCCACCAAGACTTCATCATCGACATGAACGTCAAGGTCAACAACATGATCAGCATGACGAGCCTCCTCCGCATCATGTAAAGGGAGCAGCCCATTGCACATGTGGCTCGCCGTCCTCCTCGCCGCATGACGCAAGACAATGCTCATCGTCATCAACCGCGCCAAGAACAAGAGCAAGCTCCCCAAGTTTGTCGTGAGGACCAAGCGCCTCCTACTCGTCATCAACCACGCCAACAACACGAGAAAGCTCCCCAAGCTCGTCAGCAAGACCAAGTTCCACCACCAAATGTGGCACCACAGCAACAGCAAGGGCAACACCACCATCACCAAGAAAGATGTGAGAGCTCAGATGATGAAGATGGCCACCAAAATCATGGCAATCGCCGACACCTGAACTGCAATGAAGAAGAAAGCTTCGGCAATCTTAAATTCACCATGCCCAAGTTCAACGGTTCCAATGAACTCGAAGAATATCTCTCGTGGGAACTCAAGGTTGATAAGATCTTCCGCATGCACAACTATAGCAATGAGAAGATGATGGACATGGCGTCCCTTGAGTTTGATGATTATGCCAACCTTTGGTGGGAACAAGTCCAACTCGCTCATGAAGCAAAAGAAGAGCCTCCAATTACAACTTGGCAAGATATGAAGGCTCATATGAGATCTCGCTTTGTTCCTTCGCACTACGCGTGTGACCTCTTCAACAAGCTTCAAACACTTAGTCAAGGGACAAAGACCGTGGAAGAGTACTTCAAGCAAATGGAGCTCAACATGATACGTGCCAACATTGAAGAGAGTGATGAACAAACAATGGCACGTTTCCTCAATGGCTTGAACCATTCAATCAAGCGCATCACCGAGTTCCAAAAGTACAACAACATGGTTGAGCTTTTACACACAGCAACAAAAGCTGAATGTCAAGTGCAAGAGGACATCAAGTACAACAAGCCAAAGATGTACTTCACCTACAAGCAAGCACCAACCACGAAATCAACAACTCCAAGTGGAAGCTCTTCAAGTACCACCAAGCTTCCCTTCAAGCCAACACTTACTCAAGGAAAACTGTCCCCAAGTGGAAAGTACACAAAGGATGATCAACCATTCAATGGTGAATGCTACAAGTGTGGAGGCAAAGGATACAAGTCGGCCACATGTGGAAACAAGAAAGTTGTGTTCATCCACGACAATGGTGATGAAGAATACTTGAGTGAAGATGAGTTTGATGCAAGGGTCAAGGAAGCATTGGCAAGGAAACATTTGGAAGATGACCAAGAACTACTTGTGTGTGAGCATGTTGGAAGTCCATCGCTTGTGGTCACAAGGGTCTTAACTACTCAAGTCAATGAGAATGAAGACCAAAGATCAAACATCTTTCAAACACGTGCCGGTATCAATGGGAAGTCCATCAAAGTTGTCATCGATGGAGGGAGTTGCCACAATCTTGCAAGCACAGAATTGTGTGAGAAGCTCAACCTCACCCTTCATCCACACAAGCATCACTACCATATACAATGGCTAAGTGGCCAAGGGCCCGTGAAGATCAAGCACACTGTCTCGGTAACATTCTCAATTGGACCATATAAGGACACATGGAGTGTGATGTGGTTCCCATGACGGTTTGCCATATGTTGCTAGGTAGGCCGTGGCAATATTACAAGCGTGGTTTGCATGATGGTGACACAAACACTTATACCTTCAAATGGCTTGACAAGACTTGTGTTTTGCAACCAATGACTCCTAGCCAAATAATTGTGGACAATGCAAAGGCTTTAGCGAGGGCGCAAAACATAACACCACCTTGTGAGAAGAGCGGTGAGCGACAGAACCACACTATAGTGGGTGAGAGCCACAAGCCAAACACGAGTGGAAAAACTAAGAGTGTTCTTCTTGCCACCAAAAGTGAGATGAGAGAAGTGCGGAACAACCCATCCATCTTGCACTATGTCCTTATATGAAAGGGACTAGGGCAAGGAACTAATGACTCGACAAATGTTCCTCCTTCTTTGATGACTATTTTGCAGGAATTCCAAGATGTGTTCCCCAAAGAGCTTCCTCATGGACTACCCCCTCTTCGTGGAATCGAGCACCGCATCGACCTCATACCCGGCCCACCACTTCCAAACCGCGCCGCGTACCGCACGAACCCGGAAGAGACGAAGGAGATAGAATGACAAATCAACCAAGTCGTCTCCAAAGGTTTGATCCAAGTAAGCACTAGCCTAAGCGTGGTACCCGTGATCCTTGTCCCAAAGACGGATGATACGTTGCGGTTATGCATGGAATGTCGTCCAATCAATGCTATCACCGTGCGTTATCGACATCCTATACCGCGTCTTGATGACATGCTTGATGAGTTGTGTGGAGCCACTATTTTCGAAAATTGATCTTCGTAGTGGTTACCATCAAATACGCATGGCCGAGGGTGATGAGTGGAAAACCACATTCAAGACCAAACTTGGTCTCTATGAATGGTTGGTTATGCCTTTTGGCATATCTAATGCCCCATCCACCTTCATGCGCCTTATGAACGATATTTTGAGATCTCTCATTGGAAAGAGTGTCGTTGTATACTTTGATGATATTCTCGTCTATAGCAAGTCACTAAAGGAGCATGTTACACATGTTAAGGAGGTCCTTCAAATCCTTCGTCATGAAAAGCTATACGCTAATCTCCCAAAGTGTACTTTTGCGAAAGACAAACTGATTTTTCTTGGTATTGTTATTTCTTCTAATGGCATTGAAGTTGATGTCTCAAAAGTTAAGGTGATAAGGGGTGGCCCGATCTTCTTAGCAAGCAGTTGTCGATGATGATGGTGGATGATAGATTACTAGCCTGTAGCTATGAACTCTCCCGCTCGAACCCTGATGCCAATGCAACAGCTCTCGAACCCTTTGGGATATTCACAACACCACGCTCTTGGCGCACACAGCCGTCGACCACGAATGGTAGTTTGCAATCTACTAATTCCCAATGGAACAACAGATCACACTCAATTGCAGTAGATAATTCGATCACAGGGTAATTCTAGAGGTTCTTGATAAGAAACAACTCCAAAATAGTTTTAACGTGGTCTAACCCTAACTATGGGGACGTCCCAGGGCTTATAAGGGCGGCTGGGCGGCCAAAATCATGAAACAAAACATGTCTGATACAGTCAGATCCGTCTAGATCTGATGGTAAATTTCAGGGCCGGAATTTCCGCCCTAAGTAGGGGACGTGTAAGTACTCGTTGGAAATCTCTCAGGGTGATCTTTCCAACAAGTACTTATTTGCTTGATTTGGAGTTCGTATGAAGAGTCCACGTCCGTTTCAATTTCAGGGCTTCTGTCTGTCTGAACTGAACCTTCCTTCTTGATGATCTTCTCTTGCGCCTTCCTCCCGCTCCTCCCTCGCGCATCCTTGGCGATCATCATGCCAGGCTCCTCTTGTAACCCTTCTCCTCCTCGTGTCAAGCTTGTTTCCTCAACGAACCTGATCATACACAAGTGCATAGATTTAGGCAGTATAAAGTTCTCATTATCATAAACATCAGATTCATTTAGGAGTGAATTCACCTGTTGTTCAAGTAGCTTTGCACGAGCCCGTGTAATGGGTCCAATTCTAATCTCATTGGACTGATCCTTCTTAGCAGTGGCTGGAACATCTTTAGTAGTAATTGGGGCAGGTGTAAATATAGGGATGTCCTCATCATCTTCCCCCCCTTCAAAAGGCGTCGACCTCGACGCTCCAAGGTCTTCTCCATCATATGGTGACAAATCAGCAACGTTGAAACTGTTGCTAACTCCACCAAACTCAGCAATAGGAATATCAATCGAGTAGGCATTATCATTGATCTTCGCTAACACCTTGTAAGGACCAGCACCACGGGGATTCAATTTGGATTGTCGAAGCTTGGGGAACCTATCCTTGCGCAGATGCACCCATACCATGTCTCCAGGCTTGAACAAAACTTCCTTTCTTGCTTGATTCCTTGCAGCAGCAATGTTCTTGCTTTTCTTCTCAATAGCCTCTCGAGTCTTCTCATGAATTTTCTTCACATATTCAGCATGTTTTGATGCCTCCATATCAACTCTCTCATGCAATGGTAGAGGCAACAAATCAAGTGGCGTTAATGGCTTGAATCCATACACAACCTCAAAAGGACAAAGCTGAGTAGTAGAATGCACAGCCCTGTTGTAAGAAAATTCTACATGTGGCAAACACTCTTCCCACTCCCGCAGATTCTTCTTGATCATAGTCCTCAATAACTGTGACAATGTTCTATTCACCACCTCCGTCTGACCATCTGTTTGGAGATGACAAGTAGTACTGAACAACAACTTTGTTCCAAGCTTCCCCCATAAGGTCTTCCAAAAGTAGCTCATGAACTTCACATCACGGTCAGAAACAATCGTCTTGGGTACTCCATGTAGTCTCACGATGTCCCTGAAAAACAGGTTAGCAATATGCGACGCATCGTCGCTTTTATGGCAGGCAATAAAATGAGCCATCTTAGAGAATCGATCCACTACCACAAATATAGAATCATGACCTCTCTGAGTTTTGGGTAAACCTAGCACAAAGTCCATGCTAATATATTCCCAAGGTGTAGTAGGTGCAGAGAGAGGTGTATACAAATCATGAGGCTTCAACTTTGATTTGGACTTGTTGCATGTAATGCAGCGACTAACAAATCGATAGACATCACGCCTCATCTTGGGCCAATAAAAGTGATCAACGAGCATGAGCAAAGTCTTCTCACGCCCAAAGTGACCCATCAAACCTCCAGCATGTGATTCCTGCACTAAAAACAAACGCAAAGACGATTCTAAAATGCATAGTTTGTTAGCTCTAAACAAATAGCCATCATGTATATGATACTTATCCCAAGCATGTTTCAAAGCACACAAACAATATTGATAGGGCAAAGGTGTCCGATCTTTCGATGAGATGGCGATATTCGATTTGGTGGAGTTCGGGCTTGACGATCCGACTACACGTGCGAGCACGAGCGCCAATGCAATCGCTAGGCCAATCTCCTGGAGGTTACCGATCCTGCGTGAACACGATCAGCCTGACCAGCGAGGGTCTTAATTCCTACCTGAAATCGAGAACAAGTAAGAACCAATATTGCAATCAAGATATTGCGGATTAAGAGGAAAGCTTTATTGAAGAGGTGGGATCCTGAATAGGTGCGAAGTACAAGAGGCCTCTGCGACGCTCGAGCCTTGGCAAAGTTGCGACTATGGCTAACTTAATGTCTAAACAAAATCCGAGTCTAGAGGTTCGGCTATGGGGCGTATTTAAGGGCGAAAAGGTGGGGTTTCGGCCAGCCATGGAAGTGGTGGCCGAATCCAACCCTAAAAGTCCTTTTCCCCTCAAATACGGACTCTAAAAACTGGCTAATTAAAATCCTGCGAAAATTACATGGGCCTGGCCCAAAATAAAGGTGTCGCAGCACCATATTAAGCTATGGACAAATTCGTAAAGTATTGATCTTGAATATTTCGTCCAATCCTTCTTTCTTCATTATGGTGGCCTCAAAGTTCTGAAATCTTCATCTGTGGCCTTCTCTTGGATCATCACATGCTTGCTGCCATCTCCATGCATGACCATGCTCCAATGCGTGTCCCTCTCATCCATGCTTGGTCCATCATTCCTAAGAGTAGGAAATATATCTGATTTAGGCAGCATCATATTCTCATGTATGTGAGGAATAGTTCCAAGAAACGAAAG
The DNA here is from genome assembly GCA_030063025.1 of Avena longiglumis. Lineage (NCBI taxonomy): Eukaryota > Viridiplantae > Streptophyta > Magnoliopsida > Poales > Poaceae > Avena > Avena longiglumis. Next base: position 333,449,620 of record CP125974.1, on the reverse strand, counting down.
TACCTGATAGTTAAGTTGTTTGGCACGAGATCTTGTGATGGGTCCTTGTATGTGTGTAGCTGTAGGTACAATGGTTGTATCAATAGTAGGGATGTCCACATCATGCTCCCCTTCTTGAATTTAAGTCGTCCTCGACGCAATCTCATCTTCCTCACCAAAGTAAGGCTTCAAATCTGCAATGTTAAATGTAGGACTAACCGTACCAAAGTCTGCAGGCAACTCAAGTTTATATGCATTATCATTGATTTTCTCTAACACCTTAAAGGGACCAGCAGCACGTGGCATTAACTTAGACTTGCGTAAATCAGGAAAGCGATCCTTACGCAAATGTAACCAAACAAGATCGCCAACATCAAACACAACATGCTTTCTCCCTTTATCCCCAGCAAGTTTATACTTAGCATTCATGTGTTCAATGTTATCTTTAGTAGTCTTATGCAAGTTTAATATCATTTCAGCGTGTTGTGTAGCATCCAAATTATGTTGCACCGAAGAAGGTAAAGGCAATAAATCAATAGGTGCATGAGGAACAAAACCATACACAATCTCAAATGGGCACATCTTTGTGGTAGAATGCAATGAACGATTATAAGCAAATTCTATATGAGGTAAACACTCTTCCCACAATTTTAAGTTCTTCTTTAAAACAGCTCGTAACATAGTAGACAAAGTTCTATTTACTACTTCAGTTTGACCATCAGTTTGGGGATGACATGTAGTAGTAAAGAGCAATTTAGTCCCCAACTTAGCCCATAAACATCTCCAAAAGTGGCTAAGAAATTTAGTATCACGATCAGAGACAATAGTATTTGGCACACCATGCAAACGAACAATTTCACGAAAGAACAAATCAGCAATATGCGCAGCATCATCCGTTTTATAACAAGGAATAAAGTGTGCCATCTTAGAAAACCGATCCACAACAACAAAAATACTATCCCTCCCCTTCTATGTTCGTGGCAATCCCAAAACAAAGTCCATAGAAATATCCTCCCAAGGAACACTAGGAACAGGAAGAGGCACATATAAACCATGTGGATTAAGGCGAGACTTAGCTTTTTGACAAGTAGTGCAGCGTGCCACAAATCTCTCAACATCTCGACGCATACGTGGCCAAAAGAAGTGTGCAGCAAGAACATCCTCCGTCTTCTTGACACCAAAGTGTCCCATCAATCCTCCTCCATGCGCCTCCTGCAACAACAAAAGACGAACAGAGCTATCTGGAATGCATAGTTTGTTAGCACGGAACACAAATCCATCATTGAAGACGAACTTGTTCCAAGTTCTACCATCTCTACAATTCTGCAACACATCTTTAAATTCAGCATCATGCACATATTGTTCCTTAATAGTTTCCAATCCAAATATTTTGAAGTCAAGTTGAGATAACAAAGCATAACGGCGTGACAAAGCATCAGCAATAATGTTATCTTTACCCTTTTTGTGTTTGATAACATAAGGAAAAGACTCAATAAATTCAACCCACTTTGCATGACGACGATTCAACTTAGCTTGACTACGAATATGCTTCAAAGATTCATGATCAGAATGAATAACAAACTCTTTAGGCCATAGATAATGTTGCCAAGTTTCTAATGTCTGAACCAACGCATATAATTCTTTATCATAAGTAGAATAGTTCAGACTAGCCCCACTCAATTTCTCACTAAAATATGCAACAGGTTTTCCCTCTTGTAATAACACCCCTCCCAAACCAATTCCACTAGCATCACATTCAAGCTCAAAAGTCTTAGTAAAATCAGGAAGTTGGAGTAAGGGAGCATGTGTTAGCTTATCTTTCAATATGACGAAGGCCTGTTGTTGTGCATCGCCCCAAACAAAGGGCACATCCTTCTTGGTAAGCTCATTCAATGCGCAATTGATCCAAAGTCTTTGACAAAGCGCCTATAAAAACCAATGAGGCCAAGAAAACTCCTCACTTGTGTGACCGTCTTGGGCTGCCAATTCTCAATAGCTTCAATCTTGGTGGATCCACTTCAATACCTGTGATGTAACAACATAGCCAAGAACGCAACTCGATTGGTGCAAAAGGTGCACTTCTCAAGGTTACCAAACAAACGTGCATCTCGTAAAGCATTGAAAACAAGACGTAAATGGTCCAAATGATCCTCTAAAGATTTGCTATAAATCGAATATCATCAAAGTAGACTACCACAAACGTCCAATGAAAGCACGTAAAACTTCGTTCATTAATCTCATGAAAGTGCTAGGTGCATTAGTTAAACCAAACGGCATTACTAACCACTCATATAAACCGAACTTAGTTTTAAATGCAGTTTTCCATTCATCGCCTAATTTCATATGAATCTGGTGGTAACCACTCATAAATCAACTTTAGAAAACATGGTAGAGCCACTCAATTCATCAAGCATGTCATCTAAACGTGGAATAGGATGACGATATCGAATAGTAATATTATTGATAGCTCTACAATCAGTACACATGCGCGAAGAACCATCTTTCTTAGGTACCAAAATAATAGGAACAGCACAAGGGCTAAGGGACTCACGAATATGATCTCTGTCGAGGAGTTCCTGAATTTGACGTTGTATCTCCTTTGTCTCCTCTGGATTGGTTCTATATGGCGCGCGGTTGGGCAACGTGGCACCAGGAATTAGATCAATTTGATGCTCAATTCCTCTAATGGGAGGTAGTCCTGGTGGCAACTCAGCGGGAAAGACGTCTTCATATTCCTGCAAAAGGTTAGCAACAGCGGGTGGCAAAGAAGGAGGCATATCCTCAAATGAAAACAAAACCTCTTTGCAGACAATTGCATAACATTGAGTATTGTTTACATCTAGTTCAGCAATATCAATTTTATTTGCAAGCATACATGGACTCTTCAAACGAAATTCAGTAGCATGTGTAGAATCAGATTTAGTGTTCTTTGGTGGTATAAAATCGGCAGCAACAATCTGATTCTCACTTTTATTTTTCTCCTCAGTTTTAGCTCTACTAGCTCTAGCAAGATCATCTTTTAAAATTTGTTCGGGAGTCATAGGTTTTAGACCAATTTTCTTTCCATTATGCATAAGAGAATAGTGATTAGTTTTACCATTATGAACAGATTCTCTATCAAATTGCCATGGTCTACCAAGTAACAAAGAACAAGCTTGCATAGGTACAACATCACAATCAACAAAATCAGAATATGTACCAATAGTAAAATGCACGCGTACCGTTCTTGTTACCTTGATCTTGCGAGAACTCTCAAACCATTGGATGTAATATGAATGTGGGCGTTGTCTTGTTGGAAGCGCAAGCTTCTCTACCATGTCAACACGGCGATTATTACAACTCCCTCCATCGATGATGATCCATAGCACTTTCCTTTACAACACCACATGTTTGGAACATGTTGTGGCGTTGATCTTGCTCATTTGCTCAATTGCACACTCAACACACGTTGTGTAATTAAGCTCTTGTATTGATCGACTTCAGCTCCCATTACCTCGGGCTCTTCATCAAGATCGAATTGTCTCCATCTCGGCAGAATTAAGGGCTAGTGTATCTTTATCAAAGTCACTCGCTGAATCGTATTGACCGTCTTCGCGCACCATCATCACACGTTGTGTTGTGCAATGTCGCTCAATATGACCAAAACCCCAGCACTTGCGGCACTGTATATCCTTTGTCTTACCCGTGGAAGCCATAGAAGATGCACTACGACGGGAGCATTGGATGATGGTGGAGAATCAGCTGGAAATCTTGTGGTGGCCTTGGATGTGGTAGTAGCTGGAGGCGAATCACGAGGAGGCGCCGATTGTCGGGATGTCCAAGTGGATGTGCGACCTGCAGAATTATTAGTCCTCCTCCATGTTGTTTGGCGATCCTGCACTTCACGTTCAGCTTTGCAAGCAAGATGAAACAAACGAGTGATAGAATTATATTCCTTATAATCTAATATGTGCTGAATGTCCTTGTTTAATCCACCAATGAAACGTGCAAGCATTTGTTCATTAGATTCAACAAGACCACACCTAACCATCCCCGTTTGCAATTCCTGATAATACTCTTCTACAGAATTTTTTCCTTGCTCTAAGCTTGTCAGATTCTTTAGTAAATCACGTTGATAAGTGGGAGGTACAAAACGAACACGCATAGCAGTTTTTAAAGCAGTTCAAGTACTAGGAATAGTAGTAGGATTTAAACGACAATACTCAGACCACCAAAGGGAAGCAAATTTAGTAAATTCACATGTAGCGACTAACACGCATATTCTCGGGATATTTTAAGCGGGCAAAACGTTGTTCTACTTCCATCTCCCATGTAAGATATGCATCAGATTATATTTACCCTCAAAAGATGGAATATTTAATTTAAGCTTTGCAACATGATCATCATCACGCACGGTGGGCGTTGCGGTAGTAATGTCGGGCGACCAGCGTACTGTGGAGGTTGTTCAACCTCCTCGTCAAACAGATCGTCGTCCGGGTCGTAGTAGTACCCGTCGTCATCCCAATGTCATTGCAGCGGAAGTCTGTGGAGCGTCGAACGCGGATGGCCGCAAGAAGTGCGGCGGCAATAAACCAGCGATCGCCCGTGATCGGAATGCGCCAGGCGCCATGTGTGGGTGCGGTGCGGTCGGCAATCGGTTCAAAAGCTCCTTGAACCGAACGTCAAGCTTGGCGTTGAAGGATTTCTCGAGTCCATCGATCTTGTCCACGGCGTTGGTGAGTTTGGTGTCAAACTCCCCTAGGCGCGTATCCACGTCTTCAGCGCGACTGACCAAGAGCGCGGAGAAGTGGGCATGTAGTTCTTCGTTCGTCATGGTGGCAGGGTTCCGCGAAGTATCTGTCATGGTTAGTCCTTAAGAAGCACAGGTATATACTACAGGAATATGGTGGAAGTCACGCGTAATCCGTCAAGCAATATACAAAGCTCTTACAAGTTCTTACCAAACAGCAGGAAAAGGCGATGTGCAACTGCGAGGATCAGTGGGTCCAGAGATTGAACCAAGCGATTACCAGGAGTCGAGACACCGCACGTGGAGAATATCTGTGGAGCTCTGGGAAGGCTTAGCAAGGGGGGTTAGCAATTATCAAAACAGCAATGCAAAAGTTGAAATAATGCTCAACGACGGTACTGTGCTCGTCCTAGGCTAGACCGTACTAGAGACGCGAGCCTAGAGCACCAACGATGTCACGACGCGACACAACAAGCACTGTATGATGATATGGCACCCTGAAAAGCGAACCGAGAGGCAGAAAATTACTATGATGGCGAGTGTCTAGAACTGATCTACGGGGTCTAAAAAGAGGTTAGAAAGCGCGCAGACGCCAAAAAAATATCGCTATAACGGCCGATGGAGAAAAGTGATCCCCAAAGCCGAAAACTAGTATGGCCAGAAAATATTTTCGGAGGCGGTTCCAGACTGGACTCTTAGCTTGACACGGACTTTAGCTGAACACGGAAACAACAAAGAAGGAAAGTCAAAAGAAATAACTAGGAAACAGTAACTCTACTCGGACTCGTACCGCGGCAGGAAAACTGATCGGATCTGTGTCGCGGTAGGAAGGCGGTGGCGGAGTATTAGGGTTTATGGTGGCTGGGTATATGGCGGCGGAATATGGTGGCGGAATATGGTGGCGGTGATCGGCGAGTGTGGTGGTGACTATTATGATCAGAACTCGAAACTCTAAGGGACGAGACACTAAGACCAGCAACTCGACGCGACGATGTAGACACAAATTCAACAATGCAAAAACTGAAAAGGTAATGCGAGGCGTAGATTGGTTATGGGATGGATCTAAACTATAACTGTGTTTTTGGCTTTTTCGTGGGTTATAGGTAAAAACAGATCTAATCTACGAAAACAGTAAAATCTCACCGAGCAACCTGAAATCTGATACCACTTGATAGGGCAAAGGTGTCCGATCTTTCGATGAGATGGCGATATTCGATTTGGTGGAGTTCGGGCTTAACGATCCGACTACACGTGCAAGCACGAGCGCCAATGCAATCGCTAGGCCAATCTCCTGGAGGTTACCGATCCTGCGTGAACACGATCGGCGACCAATGAGGGTCTTAATTCCTACCGAAATCGAGAACAAGTAAGAACCAATATTGCAATCAAGATATTGCGGATTAAGAGGAAAGCTTTATTGAAGAGGTGGGATCCGAATAGGTGCAGTACAAGAGGCCTCTGGACGCTCGAGCCTTGGCGAAGTTGCGACTATGGCTAACTTAATGTCTAAACAAAATCCGAGTCTAGAGGTTCGGCTATGGGCGTATTTAAGGCGAAAAGGTGGGGTTTCGCCAGCCATGGAAGTGGTGGCGAATCCAACCCTAAAGTCCTTTTCCTCAAATCTGAGACTCTAAAAAGTGGCTAATTAAAATCCTGCGAAAATTACATGGGACTGGCCCAAAATAAAGGTGTCGCAGCACCATATTAAGCTATGGAAGAATTCGTAAAGTACTGATCTTGAATATTTCGTCCAAGCCTTCTTTCTTCATTATGGTGGCCTCAAAGTTCTGAAATCTTCATCTGTGGCCTTCTCTTGGATCATCACATGCTTTCTGCCATCTCCATGCATGACCATGCTCCAATGCTTGTCCCTCTCATCCATGCTTGATCCATCATTCCTAAGAATAAGAAATATATCTGATTTAGGCAGCATCATATTCTCATGTATGTGAGGAATAGTTCCAAGAAACGAAAGTACCTGATAGTTAAGTTATTTGGCACGAGATCTTGTGATGGGTCCTTGTATGTGTGTTGCTGTAGGTACAATGGTTGTATCAATAGTAGGGATGTCCACATCAAATATGGTTCAGCAAAATCATGATCAGTTGCATAAAGTGCAGAAATACTCTCTAATCCAGGAATTTTAACATCAAGATGTGTCAATAACATATTCTTCCTAGACAAAGCATCAGCAACCACATTTTCTTTTCCTTTCTTATATTTTATAATGTAAGGAAATGATTCAATAAACTCAACCCATTTAGCTAAGCGTCTATGCAAGTTTGATTGAGCTTTAAGATACTTCAATGCTTCATGATCAGAATGTATGATAAATTCTTTTGGCCACAAATAATGTTGCCAAACCTCAAGAACTCTAACAAGTGCATACAATTCTTTATCATAAACAGGATAATTCAGTCTAGCACCAAAGAAGTTTCTCGAAAAATATGCTATTGACGACCCTCTTGCATCAAATCGCCACCAATTCCTATACCACTAGCATCACATTCAACTTCAAATTGCTTTGAAAAATCAGGTAATGCAAGCAAAGGTGCAGTAGTAAGCAAACGTTTTAATGTATCAAATGCAATATCTTGGGCTGCGCCCCATACAAATGGCACACCTTTCTTAGTCAATTCATTCAATGGTGCAGCAATAGTGCTAAAATCCTTCACAAAGCTCCTATAGAAACCAGTTAAACCATGGAAACTACGCACTTGACTCACATTCATGGGAATAGCCCAATTTTGAATTGCTTCTGTTTTAGATTGATCTACTTCTACCCCATGCTTAGATACAACATATCCCAGAAATATGACCTTATCTTTTGCAAATGTGCACTTCTCAAGATTAGCATATAATTAATTATCACGCAACACTTGCAAAACTTGTCTAATATGATCAGAGTGTTCAGATTCATTGCGGCTGTATATGAGTATATCATCGAAATAAACAACCACAAAACGACCAATATATTCTCTCAAAACATGATTCATTAATCTCATGAATGTACTAGGTGCATTAGTAAGACCAAAAGGCATAACTAACCATTCATACAAACCAAATTTTGTTTTGAAAGCAGTTTTCCTTTCATCCCCTTCTTTCATCCTAATTTGATGGTATCCACTACGCAAATCAATTTTAGAGAAAATAGCAGCACCACTCAATTCATCTAACATATCCTCTAAGTGTGGAATAGGATGACGATATCGAATAGTGATGTTATTAATAGCTCTACAATCTACACACATGCGCCATGTACCATCTTTATTAGGTACTAAAATAACAGGAAGAACACAAGGGCTAAGAGAAACACGAATGTACCCTTTGTCGAGCAATGCTTATACTTGTTTATGTATCTCCTTAGTTTCTTCGGGTTGGTTCGGTATGGTGCCCGGTTTGGTAATGTAGCGCTAGGGATCAAATCTATTTGATGCTGCAATCCAGCTGGCACATCTTCTAGAAACACATCACCAAAATCCTGCAAAACAGTAGATACACCAAGAGAAATAGGGGTCATGTCGTTAGAAACCAAAACCTCGCCCTTATACATGAGCACAAGTGGCATGGCTGTAGGATCCTCACTAAATTCTCTCATATCCTCTTTGGTGGATAGTATTACTAGATTATGCACTCGCTCACTTTTCGTTATATCATTCTTTTAGGGCTCATTTACAACACTCACAATTTCAACACTCTCTCTCCTAGGTGCATCTTGCAAGTTCACTTCAATCTTCTGACGAGATTCATTCACAATCTGTTGTGGTGTCATAGGCTGGAAAATGATTTTCTTGCCCTTGAACTCAAAATGATATGTATTAGCTCGGCCATTGTGTTGCACATGGCGATCATAAAGCCAAGGCTGACCCAATAGTAAATGGCACATAGTCATAGGAACCACATCAAAATCAATAGAATCCTTGTATGGCCCTATTTCAAAGTTCACACGTACCATATGGTTTACCTTCATCTCACCACTGTCACTCAACCATTGTATGTAGTATGGCTTGGGATGAGGTAAATATGTCAAATTCAGCTTGGCACACAACTCCTTGCTTGCAAGATTTCTGCAGCTACCTCCATCAATGATTACTTTGCAAGCTTTGTTTGGGCCAACTAGAGCTTTTGTTTGGAACAAGTTGCAGCGCTGAGAGTCAACAACGGGCTGCACACTAAGGATACGTGGAGAGACCACTATGGTAGGCATGCTCGGGAAAGGCATCCATACCTTCCTCCTCATAATCAGCGCCATGATCATCAGGATCAACATCATCTCCACTCTCATACTCTCCTTGATCATTAACAAACATCACCTTGCGGTTTGGACAATCTCGCTTGAAATGTCCCCTTCCTCCACAAGTATGGCACTCCACATCACGAGTACGAGCTGTTGACATATTGGAACCCGTGCTAGCAGCAGGAGCAACAGGTTTCCTAGCTTGACAACCATAGGATGACTGAGGTGTTGGCTTGGAAGATGGTGTAGTAGTATGGCCAGCAGCCGCATTAGGTGTAGAAACATGTGGCGGCGGTGTAGACCTTGCTGAAAAGCGGCATGTGGAAGGGTATCTTGCACGCGCCTTTGCCTCTTCAGCAAGTTGTGATTCGGCCTCCCTTGCATGATGCAACAATTCATTCATAGTCTCATACCTATCATGACGAACAATGCTCTTGATTGGTAGCTTCAAATTATTGATAAATCATTGCATGGTCATCTCAAGAGATTCACGAACTCTAGCACGCTGCATAAGCATCTCCATCTCCATGTAGTACTCATCAACCGACATGGTTCCCTGTCTCAAGTTTGTCAACTTATCAAAAACTGAGTGCAGGTAGTTGGTGGGTACAAAGTGTTCCTTCATGATGCGCTTCATCTCTCGCCAGGTCATCACCGGAATGTTATTGTCATCCCTTCTATTCTGCACAAGGGCATCCCATCAACGCAAAGCATAACCATCAAATTCTGACGCTGCAAGCTTGACCTTCTTTTCTTCAGTGTACTCATACAAGCGCCAGAGCTTCTCAATCTTCAACTCCCATGTGAGGTCATCTTCAGGATCAATGGAGCCATCAAACTTGGGAATTGAAAACTTGGGCTTGCCTAATCCATCATCAAGCGGTTGGTGAGGTATACGCTGAGCACTCCCAATTGGAGCAAAGCCACATCCATGAACATGTTGAGGAGCACGGCCACGGCCAACTTGTGGTTGTTGACCATCCCCTGCATTACTTTCTTGTTCATCGTCATGGGCATCATCATATTGTTGCCTTTGTCCAATTTCTATTGTGAGAGCATCAAGAGAACGTTGCAAAGCTGTGACATTGGTGTTGATAGATGTTACTTGTCTGTATGGTAGCGTGATAGGGCAAAGGTGTCTGATCTTTCGATGAGATGGTGATTGTCGATTTGGTGGAGTTTGGGCTTGACGATCCGGCTACACGTGCGAGCACGAGCGCCAATGCAATCGCTAGGCCAATCTCCTGGAGGTTACCGATCCTGCGGGAACACGATCAGCCTAACCAGCGAGGGTCTTAAATCCTACCTAAAATCGAGAACAAGTAAGAACTAATATTGCAATCAAGATATTGCGGATTAAGAGGAAAGCTTTATTGAAAAGGTGGGATCCTGAATAGGTGCGAAGTACAAGAGGCCTCTCATGACGCCGAGCCTTGGCGAAGTTGCTACGATGGCTAACTTAATGTCTAAACAAAATCCGAGTCTAGGGTGGCTATGGGGAGTATTTAAGGAGGAAAAGGTGGGGTTTGACCCAGCCATGTAAGTGGTGGTTGAATCCAACCCTAAGTCCTTTTCCCTCAATTACGGACTCTAAAAGTGGCTATTTAAAATCCTCAAAAAAATACATACAGCCTCCAAAATAAAAGGTGTCGCACCATATTATTAAGCTATGGGAAAATTGAAAGTATTAATCTTGAATATTTCATAGTCCAAGCCTTCTTTCTTCCTGGTATGGCCCTCAAAGTTACGAAATCTCCATCATGGCCTTCTCTTGGATCATCACACATGCACGACATCTCCATGCATGGCCATGCTCCAATGCTTGTCCCTCTCATCCATGCTTGGTCCATCATTCCTAAGAGTAAGAAATACATCTGATTTAGGCAGCATCATATTCTCATGTATGTGAGGAATAGTTCCAAGAAACGAAAGTACCTCATGGTTAAGTTGTTTGGAATGAGATCTTGTGATGGGTCCTTGTATGTGTGTAGTTGTAGGTACAACGGTTGTATCAACAGAAGTGTAACATCCCTAAAATCATGTTTCAAACTCATGCATATCATCCATGATCACATATAAAGTTCATTCCAAACAAATCAATTCAAAAACAAGGGCAGATGAGCTCATTATTTTATGTGATCAGCATTTGAATCAAATGCTACTCTCCAATGAGAGATTGTTGTTCATGAAACCAAACTTTGTTGTCTTATTGCTCTCTGGTTGTATTGCTAGATTGCTAAGATTTAAACCAAAGTTTCAAAACAAATATGATTTGAAAACCAATTTCAAAACCTATTCAAACTAGTGCTATGCCACTGCTTATTTTATTTTATTCCAAGTGACCAAGCCAATTCAAAGTGACCACTTGGTTTTATGCCCAAAAATGTGATTGTTGCACACTGCAAAAATCCTGAAAAGATTTGAATTCAAATAGGTTTTGAAATCATTTGAATTTGATTCCTGAAATTGAAAACAGAAAAAGAAAAGGAGAAAAGAAATGGAAAAGGGCCGGCGCCACCTATCTAGCCCAATGACGGATTCAGCCCACTAAGCCCACCCGGGTTCCCCCTCTCTCTTTCTCACTCGCAGACGAACCCACCCAAGTCACTGACCACACGACCCCACCTCCTCTCTGTTTCACTTGCTGACAAGTGGACCCTGCGACCACGTCGTCGTCATCGTCAATCACGCGCGGCCGTGACGCTCGCTCCGTCGTTACCTCGCCGCAGTCACTGCGGGCTTAATTGCCATTGATTCTGCGCTTAATCGTCGCTCCCCTTCTGCCTACATAACCCCCTCTGCACCGCGGCCATTTCCCTTCACCTAGCGCCACCTCTCCGCCACCAGGCTGCCTTTGCGCCCTTGCCAGACAGACGCACTCCGGCGACCAATCTCGGTGAGTACTGACCGCCCCCTGTCTCTGGTTCAAACCATCATAACCAGCACATCCTTGCGCGTTCATTAATGCCCTCTGTTTGTTTTCTCGTGACCCAGAACGACGTCTTCGTCCACACCCACGAACACCTGAGCCGCCGCTCGACTCCGACGTGCGATTCAGGTAAAACGAGACCGCCCCTCGCCTTCCCTTTGGTACTGTCTTGATCGCCAGGCCCTTGCGCATCTCCTAAACCATCTGGCTCGTGCTAGGTCGACGCAGAACCTCGGCAACATCTTCGACAGCAAGCATCTGACGCCGCCAGCAACTCCGACGAGCTCCCTCGGCCACTACAGCGCGCCCCTTGACCAGCCATCGCCACCTTGAGCATCAGCATCGCACGGCGAGTTTGGTAAGCCCCTTCTCCCTCCCCCGCGCGACATAGAACGCCGGTAGCAGTTCTGACAGAGGCGTCGCCGCCGCCAGCGCCGCCACTGGATGGTCGAGTGCTGAGCGCCTTAGATCTAGATCCTGCGGATACGATAGAACCTAGACGAAGCGGTACGATTCAATCTGAGCCGCGCGATTAAGTTAGATCCAGCGGCTCACGAGCGTGATCCGACGCGAACCGGTACGCGTCAATCAGAAAGTGACGCGGGGCTAGAGTTTAGGTTTAAAAACAGGATTTGAATCTATTAGATGTTTGAATTTGTTTTAGCCATAACTTTTGATCCCCACGTCCAAATTTGACAAATTTTATATCAATGGAATCAGGAGAACAAGCCCTTTCTAATTATGCAATGTGTTTAATGTTTTGCTTCTGTTAAAATGGTTTTATTTACAGAAACATGTGTAGTGCTATTTTGTGTATATAAAATTATTTTAGAAATGTTTTAAGGTTTAAATAAATGTTGTTTGGCAAGTTTTGAACTTGTTTATGAACCAGTATTGTACACTTGTATTGGTGAGTTTAGAAAATCATCACATATCATGTTGCATGCATCCATATATTTTTTCTTGTATTTATTTGTATGTGATTTGTTGCTATGATTCTATGTGTAGATTTTGGTGCCAGTAGTGATTGTGATTGTGAGGAGTGTAGCTACTCTCCAAACTACCAAGGCAAGTGGTGCTTCATGATATTTTTATCCCTATGTTTTCTACTATGCATTAGAAGTATTTTGCTAAGTCTTGCATGGTTATATTTTGCTTATATGCTATGCTTGGAAAATCCTAGTAGTTGTAGAATTGCTAGAAATTTCTAAGATAACCTGCCTATCTATGCCATGCTTACCCTAGCTAGTATCAACCAAGGGTGGTGAAATATACATTCTATGATGAAAATATTTCTAAGTCTTTGGACTTGTGTTTTACCTAATAAAACAACTAAGTAAATGAAACACCTGGGTGGAATGGAAGGAATGGTTTATGTTGAGTGGTTACACAAGGCCCATTTCTATGGTTTACCTTGTGTATCTCACTTGTGGAAAGCCACCCAGGAAAAAAGGGATTTGAGAGGCCAAATGTTAAGAAGCTTCTTGTGCAGCCACTTGGCAATATGGGCTCTGCCAGGATCATATAGGTTGCAATAACTTAGCCATTTGGACAGTTGGTGGTAGTGGGATGATAGGTTGGAGCGCGTCCATTTGGTCTAAGGGAAGGCTTCTCAAAGGTCCTGTCTTGGTGAAAATCAAGGCTTGTGGGGAAAGTGCACAACCTCTGCAGATGGAAGAATCTAAGTACTTAGCCATGTCCCTGGTATTGGACAATTTGAGCATCAAGACATGGAAGCTATCAAGAATCTCCTCATACCAATTTCTAAGTAAAAACTTGTGGGTGAACAAGGGTGAAGGACCCCAATGTCTATTGGTGGTTCCTTGGGAAAAGTTTTGACAAAGAAAAACTTAGTGTTTTCAACTAATAGGCAAAACCTATTTTGAGCAAAGCAAGCCTAAGCTACACTTACCCAAATTGCATATAGTATCTAGCCCACCAAAATTATACTAAGGTATCACTTGCCAATACTATTCCAATGTATTGAACCACTGTGGCTGTAACTTGTGATGTTGCAGGTTACTCTGACGAGGATTAGGAGTCATGAGTCTACACTCAACATGTTTGCCTGTGGCACATGTAGCATCCCAATTTTCTAACAATTGTAATGCTACTTGTTGTAGTAATATAATGGCTACTTCCTACATATAATTGTTGCATCATAATTATATCATGCTCATGTCATCATGCCACCTTGCATTTGAGCATCATATAAAACCCTCTTTATTTGGTTCTTCTCTCATATGCATTGTGAATTGTATTTTCCTCTTGATATTGTATTTGGTTATTGATATATTGTTTAAATGCCCAAGTTGAGTTGGGGGCATATATTTTATTCCACTCCACCACCTTTCTTGTCACCACCCCATAATTCCACCACCCTACTACATGTGAGCTTTGCAATTCATTTTGTTTTCATCTCTAGCTCATATGGGTTGGGATGGATCTACTTCTAACTCCACCTGCTCTCATATATGCACCATATTGTTTCCACATTATTGGTTTATGAGAGCCACATGGCCACCTTTGCATGCCTTGTGAGTGGAACCCTTTTCCTAGCTTCCATATGGATTATTATGGATTTATGCTCATGTGGGGATATTTGTGGGACTATTAAACATCTAGTGGAATATACACACTAGCATGTCCCATTTTTATTCAAATATGGTCATTCCCTTCTACTCCACATGGAACATTCCTTTAATTCTTTTAGCTTGGCTTTATTCCATATTTTGGAATGCATAGGTATAAATGCCATGGATATTTATTTTGTTTTCACAAGATAAAACCTAGCATTAATTATTATGCATGGGCCATGCAATCATAACCCTTGGCCTTCTTCTCTTTGTTTTGTTTTATCTTGGTTTGAGCCTTGCTTTTAATTCAAACTAGATGTTTCTTTGTTTTTGAATCTCTTAAACCATAATATAAACCTACCCTTTGGTTTGGATAAACCGAACCATCCCTAAACCTAACACCTCATCTAATCTAACCCTAGTTACACCCATCTCCCTCTCACCTCACCTCTCCTCTCACCAACCCGAGCCACCCCCTAACCTAAACCGAAAACCCTAATCAAGCTACCCTCTCTCTCGGCCTCTCTCACCCCCTCTCTCTACCTTGCTGGCCCCACCTGGCCACCCTGGCCCCACCTAGCTACCATCCACCCCAAGCCCTAACCCGAGCCCATGCCTAACCTAGCTCCTAACCGAGCCTTCCTACTTCTCTTTTTGCATAAAGGTGACCCCCCCATGTGATCCTTCCTCTCTCATATCTCCAACCCCAACCACCCAGAACTCCTCTCCGATCCCATCTGGACGAAGCCAGACCCCTCTCCTTCCTCCCCACCACATCCTGGCCATGGCCATGGGCTCTCTAAACCCTAGCTCCGGCCTGCCTTGCTAGCCGACGATCCCGAGCGCGCCAAGCTGTACAAGGAACACGAGGAGCTTCGTCTGCTTCATCTACCTCACCCTGCAGCGGCCAAGCCTCGCCGGAGTCCTCTGGAGCTCCTGCACGCCATGCCCCCGGATCGGGCCTCGCGGGACCCCCGCCTGCTCCGACCCGATCCACCTCTCGCTCCAGCAACCACATCGACGAGCTCCTGGTGAGCCTCTTAACCCCCTAGACACGTCCCCCTTCTTCCTCCTACACCGTAGCTCCGCCGCCTTCCGTCGAGCGCTCTGCGCTACCAGCGTCTGCGTCTTGTGGGCAGCATGCAGCCCTAGGTCCCCACGGCCTGTTCCTCGTCGAAGCCCGTCGGCCTGACCCACCCCGTGGTTGCTCCTCGCACCAAAGTTGTAGCCGAGCAATCCTCTTCAACTCTACTTTTTGGCGGTGAAATTCGTCTCCGTTCGTCGCAATCGTCGCCGCAAACCAGCCCGATCTCGCACTGTTTACGCAAATTTTTCCGTCAGTTTTAAACCATGAGATCTCCTCTGTTCATCTCTTTGCCCCGTCCGCTGCGGACCTCCGTTGGCGAAGATCCAAAAACCAAAGTTGTAGTCTGATGTTGGCTCTACAACTTTTGTTTTTGCCGCGACGCAAATTTCCCAGCGGATTAAATGCCACCGTCGGAAGAAGACAGGATCCATGGCGTGAGAACCTTTTCCGTCACTAGCGTACCACAGTGATGTCCTTTTTGTGTTTAGCCCCCTCCCCTTTTTCCCGCCTAAACCCACAGTCCCAGTGGCCCACTGTAGCATCCCAATTGTCTAACAATTGCAATGCTACTAGCCTAGTCTATATAAATGCTACTTCCTATATATAATTGTTGCATCATAATTATATCATGCTCATGTCATCATGCCACCTTGCATTTGAGCATCATATAAAACCCTTTTTGTGTTGGTTCTTCTCTCATATGCATTGTAAATTGTATTTTCCTCTTGATATTGTATTTGGTTCTTGATATATTGTTTAAATGCCCAAGTGGGCATATCTTTTACTAATTCCACCACCTTTCTTGTCATCACCCCCATCATTCCACCATTCCACCATATGTGAGCATTGCAACTTATTTGGTTTTACCTCTAGATCATGTGGATTGGAATGGATCCAATTCTATCTCCACATGCTCTCATATATGCACCATTTTGTTTTCACATTATTGGTTTATGAGAGCCACATGGCCACCTTTGCATGCCTTGTGAGTGGAACCTTTTCCTAGCTTCCATATGTGTCGTTTTGGGGTTATTATCATGTTGGGGTATTTTTGGGCTTACTAAATACCTAGTGGCACATACACACTAGCATGTCCCATTTTTATTCAAATATGGTCATCTCCAACTACTCCACATGGGGCATCCTTTCACTTCCTTAGCTTGGCCCTTACCCCATATTTTGGGATGCATATGTATAAATTCCATGAATAATTATTTTGTTTTCACAAGATTAAAACATGGCATTTAATGCACTTGCATGGGCCATGCAACCTTCTCCAACTTTGGTCCTCCTTTGTTTTTATTTGAATTTTGAGTGGCTCATATCTCATCTCTCTCTCTTCCTTCTTCATGCTTGATCTTGTTTGAGTTTGCTAAACCCTACACCTCATCCACCTATTCTTGTTTGGTCTAGCTTGGTGCATGCAAGTAGCCAAACTCTAAGCTAACCCTAACCACCCATCTCCCTCTCACCTCACCTCTCCTCTCTAACCCGAGCCACCACCCCATGATCTACCCCCTCTCACTTTATCCTCTAGCTCTAACCCTAGTTACACCCTACCCCATCTACCTTTCCCTCTCTCACCCTCCCTCTCCACGCCGAGCCCTTCCTTGCTGGCCCCACCTGTCCCTCTCTCTCCCTGGTCCAACCCACGAGCTCCCCTCCTCCCTTGGTCCCTCTCTTCCCTCTCTAAGCTACAGGACAAGAAGGAGGCAAGAGAGAAGAAACCTAGCCCGTGTATCCCTCTCCTCACCTTTTGCAAAAGCAAGCCAAAGCCCCATGTGCATAGGTCTCCTCTCCCTTATCACCAACCACCAGCCCCAGCCCCAGATTGAGATCCCCAGGCCCTCCTCCTTCTTTCTTCCTCCCCTCCACCATGATCTCCATGTCCTAGTAAACCCTAGCCTTAGCCACACCTTCTTCCCTCGACCGGGTGTCCTCCATGATGAACCACGACCGCCGGCGTGTCCCTCTACCTCCCCTTCATCGACTGGAACCGGCGGATGCCGCTGGATCTCGTCGGAGCAAGATCTACACCGTCGTGAACCGCGGGTACAGGAGCAAGATGCCTCGAAGCCCCAACGTCGAGCGCCTCTGTCTCGAGCTCTTCCACCTGCATAAGTTGGTCGCTGGTGAGTCCCCTGGCCTCCCAGACATCTCTTTGCCCCTTGTGTCATCGTGACTCGCCGGCGGGTGCGCCGTCGCGCGCAGTCGCCGCCGTGAGAGCACCAACGACCATTCTGCTATTTTTGTTCATCAAGACATAACTGTCTCCATGATCCATCTCTGTTAGCGAATCCTGAATGAAAGTCGCAGCCTGAACCTCCCTCTTTCAAACGAGCCGCTACACGCCTTTTTCCATCAAGTGAGACGGTCGGAATCGGGCCTGCAAGTTGGCACCGCCGCGCGGGCCTCTGCAGTTCAGACAACACCAGCCGTTGTTCCTGCTTCTCTGTTCGTCTAGACCTAGCCGGCCCTTGGTCCCTGATTTAAATCAAGCCATCTCTCAGTTGTTTTGGTGCAGGAACGAAGCCGTGCTCGTCTCCGGAAGTCGGGCGCGCGACATAGTTCTTGGTCGCCGTCGTCAGTAAACCACGTTGCAGTTTCTTCAGGTTCCGCAGCCCCAGGTTTCCCCCTTGCCCTCTGTTCCTCGTCGAAGCCCGGCCAGCACAGCCCACCCCCGTAGTTTCTCCCTGAACGAAAGTTGTAGCCCTATCAACCCTCTTCATCTTTCATTTTTGCATCATGGCGAAATTCATAGTATATTGCTCGCCATCGTCATTCAAACATTGGATCAGCTAGCCTAATTCGCGATCAGTTCTTCAGTTTCGTCAGGCTCTTAACCGACAGCTCCTAGACGTTTTGCAAAGAAACCCCTGACCTTTCCTTCTACCTAACCCATGGTCCTCCTTCTCACTTTTTGCAAAAGCCACCCACGCTTTTCCATCCTCAACCCAGCCAGGATGGCTGCGTGTCGGCTAGCTTGAAGGCGTGCGATGGCCTTGCTGAGTCACCGGCCCGCATGTCATCCTTCTTGGGTGAACTTCTCCTGGGTAACAAAAGACCAGAAGCTTTCAGAAAATCCAAATTCAAATATATTTTATAAACTAATTCATAACTTTCAAATGATTTGGAATTTGAATTCAAACTCTATATGAAATATGTTTTGTTTTTGAATGTTAGTTCAAATCTTTAGTCAAATATTTTCAGAACTAATTCAAACTAGTCAAACCTTTGACTTTGACTCCATTTGACTAATTTTGACTTTAAAATAAATTTAAATTCATACTTCCAAATAATACAAATAATATATGTTTTCAAATCAGAAAAATGTGAGGAATTCAAATATGCCCTCCAAAATATATTTTGAACACTTTAAATTTCAAGTTGTTTAAAATTACAATAAAATGCCCTTTTGCCTTAATTAATTAATAACTTTTGATTTATAACTCCAAATTTAACAAATGATATGTCTAAATCGATCAGCTCGACGAGACCTTTCTGTTTATGCATTCCATGTTCTGAATTGAAGCATGCATCATATAAATATAAAGTATACAACAACTTATTGGAGTATAAAATGTGATCAAAACTCAATAAAATGTTTATTTCTTGTATTCTACACCTCACCCATGCCATGCTACATTATTGCCATGCAAATTGTGCATCATTCATCATGGCACGATTGTTTGCTTGTTTGCATTTTTATTCAAATGCTTGTGCACTTTATTTATGTTGGCCCTTGTTTGTTTGGTTCTTCTTCGAATAGACGCTGAGCAGGGGATATATCAAGAAACCCAGGAGCACTACCCAGATCCTTCTCTCGCTTCAACTGGGCTGCCAGGCGAGCACTACCACATGTTTGCATACATATAGTACCTATTGCCTCTATCTTATTCTTGCATCATTGAGTCGCGACTGCATTAAACTGAACCCCAAGTACTGCATAGCCTTTACTTTTAAACCCCACCGAAGCTTGTTCCTCCATCCCATGAGCCATTACTAAAGGAGTTGTTTGAGCCATGCGAGTCGTAGAACAGCATGTGTAGGGTATGTGAGTGTCTGATGGATAACGAGGTACCTAAATAACTTAACCTGAGTAGTATAGGATAACTAATGAAAGTGGCACCGGTGAGCAATATCTGCTATTTGGCTTTTCATGCTCACTTGTGTCCCGTAGGACCCCGAGTACTTGATTCCTGTTCCTTGAATATTCGCGCTATCCACATCCGGGAGGATTATGGGACCCCCTGAGCCAGAGCTTGATTCATTCTTATTTCTTGGGGCCACAAACTAGTTTGGGATTTTATTTACTATCTTGTACTTATGCCATGCTTTACTACTTTATTTAAATTGTGCGAGGTACTGCACCTGTACTGTTTAGGGAAGCGGAGTGTTTTCGCGGTATCGACAAGCCCAGTCACATTTTCGGGTTCCCAGTCGTTTACAGCCACTAACGCAAACCTTGAGTCCGTCTCGGAGTCAGCTAACTTCGTTGCGGGTAGCTTAATGGGGTGGCCCCCTGAAATATTTCTGAATCCTGTGATTGCTTTGTCGTGAATGCCTCGCTGGTTTTTGATTTGGTTTGTCGTGGTATTGCACGGCAGATGCTCTTGAGGGGTAGCCACGTGAGAGGAAGCAAGCGGCGAGGAGAATCGGGAGCGAGATTGGCACACGATGTACCCAGGTTCACGCCCCTCGGTGGAGGATCGCTCGTCCTGCTATCAATCGATATATGATCATAGATTGGTTTACAATGGAGTCGGGGAGTGTGGAGACTAGATCTAATGACGTACCCTTTGGGGTGCCTGTGGCTTTATATATGCAACCAATTAGGGTTTACAAGTATCTTGGTGGGCTTTCTATTGAGTCGCCTTGGGCCTCGATCGGCGCCGATCGTCTGGGTCAAAGACGCGCCACTCGTCGTATTGGTAGTCGACCGCTCTGGCTCGGCTTGATCGGCTCGATCCGGTGGCGAATCCGCTTGTGGTATACCCGATTGGTATTCCCCATCGGTAGTCCCCGAGCGCGTTGTTGATTCGACACGGGCTTGAGGCGGTAGCGGAGTATATTGGCGATGGGTCGTGGCGAATCGGCGAGCTCTGAATAGAAAAAGAACCGTGAAGCGGGAGGCGGTCGTGAGCGATCGGTGATGGCGATTGGCGAAAGACGCAGGCGTCGGTGAAGCTGCCCGTCATGGCGAGTCCTCGAGCGTGGAGCTCGCGAGTCCCGGCGCGGCGAGTGGCAAGGTCGGCGACCGCGAGTCCTCGAACGTGGAACCCGCCGAGTCCCCGGCGGCGAGTGGCAAAGCGACCGGCAAGTCCGCGGCGTGTAAGCGTCTGTGGCGAGTCGCGATGACAACTCCCGGCGTGTGGCGACGCGAGGGCGAGTCCACGGCGAAGTCGACGAGGGCGTTGAGCACGCGAGCGAAGTGTCGCGGCGCGAATCCCGGCGTGTTGAGTATGCGGCGAGTGTCGCGCGGTGAGTCCCCGGCGTGTTGAGTACGCGAGGCGAGTCCGGCGTGTTGAATCTGCGAGGATAGTCCGTGGTGACGAATCGAAGAGGAGAGCGCGGTCGTGCAACCACGCGTACATGCAGCATGCCTAGGAGTAGTCCCGAGGCTCGGGTTGGCTTGTAGAGGCGACTCGAGGCTCATAATTTGAAATAGTAGTGGTTGTTGCGGCGTGGCGAGTGGAGAGGTCGGCGACGGCGGGGCGAGTCCCCGAGCGGTGAGTCCGCGAGGAGAGTCCCCGGCGTGGCGAGTCCGATGATTGCGAGTCCGCGAGGGAGAGTCCCGAGTGTAGCGAGTCGCGATGATTGCGAGTCCGCGAGAGAGTCCCGAGTGTGGCGAGTCGCGATGATTGCGAGTCCGCGAGGAGAGTCCCGGCGTGGCGAGTCGCGATGATGCGAGTCCGCGAGGAGAGTCCCGAGTGGCGAGTCCGCGATGATGCGAGTCCGCGAGGAGAGTCCCGAGTGTGGCGAAGTCTGCGATGATGCGAGTCCGACGATGTTGATTGCGCTGTTTTGTTAGCGAGTCTCGTCTTGGCCGGGGCCAGTCGCATGCGACTCAAAGATGGCTCGACTTGGCGTTCTTCTGACGATCCGAGGCTCGGTTTGCAAGTCCTCGTCCGCGATGCTTAGCGTGCGAGTCGACTGTCTAAGGTTGAGGAGGACATGGTCTTGTTGTGTAGCACTACCATTTGTCTTGGCCGGAAGGCCAGCGACTCAATGATGGCTCCCGGTTGGCGTTTTTCGGGGACGATCCGAGGCTCGTTTTGCGAGTCCTCGTCCGCACTACTTGGCCATTGCGAGTCGCTCTATCAAAGGTTGACAAAGCGAATTGATTTTTCCGGAGGAAGAAGCCAGTGGTGAGTCCATGCAGCATGGCATGCGACCCTCTCTGGCGACTCGGACGATGAAGGTCCCTTAGCGGTAAATGCGCATTGTCGCGGGCGATGAGGTCGCGCTATGGCGAAATCGACGCTTGGCGACACGGAAATCGCCAGCGGTCGGCCACGCGGACACGGTCAACGCGGCGGAGGTCGCGCTATGGCGGTCAGCGGCGAAGACGGGTCAACGCATGGGCGGTCGCTATGGCGAAATCGGCCTGGCGGACACGTAATGACGGCGGCGGAGGTCGCGCTATGGAAAAGCGGCGGACACGGGTCGACGCGGCGGCGAAGGTCGCTATAAGCGAAATCGGCGGACACGCGACATCGGCGCGAAGGTCGCGCTATGGCGAAGTCGACGCGACGGACACGGGGTCGACGCGGCGGATGGAGTGGCGTTGCGGAGTTGCTTTGGTGGAGGCGTGTCCGCGACCGGCGAGTCCTCGAGCCTAGCGAGTCCGCGTTTAAGCGTGTCCGTGTTAGACGAGTTCCGGAGCATAGCGAGTCCGCGATGGACGGGTCGCCGTTTGTATTACAGAACAACCATGTAAAGTATTAGATCGAAGAAAATAATTAATAGTCAGAGTAATCATGAGAGAGATTCATTGGAGTAATCCAACGTCGGCGATGCATCGCGAGGATTGTCAATCTCGTAGGTATTTGATGCGAACGGTGCGTCGCCACTCCTTCGTGACTTTGTTCTCCTAATATTCGCAAATACAAACAGATTAGTAGACACGATCGTACACTATAAATATTAAGTAGAATATGTCTGAGGAGAGAGGGGTCGTGTATTCAAATTGGATCCATCGCTCCCATCATTGCTTCTTTGATTGATGATAGCCCTGCCTTAGGACCTGAGCACGAGAGATGCAATCATCCGTTCGTGGATTAATCCTCCAACGACGCGTACAAGA
This sequence comes from Avena longiglumis, assembly GCA_030063025.1. NCBI lineage: Eukaryota > Viridiplantae > Streptophyta > Magnoliopsida > Poales > Poaceae > Avena > Avena longiglumis. Next base: position 333,426,777 of record CP125974.1, on the reverse strand, counting down.
AACATGCATATGCGATTAGATATGAATGAATAAAATATTAATTGATTGATAAAATAATGAATACAAGAGAAGATCAGGTAGAAAGAACCCATGAGACACAATATGTGCGATCGTGGAGCATGTTTTCTTCGTTGCCCGGAAACAGGTTATGTAGCTGCGCAGGCATTCCCTGATCGCTACTCGGACGTTCGGCCAGATGCGATGCCGTTCGCGAAGGTGAGGGATCTCGCCCGGATTATCACCCTCCAAGCGCCGCTTCACGGTGGCGCCAATCGCGTGTATTACGGCAGATGCTACTGGGGTAGCTTACGTAGAGCAAGGCGGCGTGGAGAATCCGGGGCGAGATTGGCACACGATGTACCCAGTTCACGCCCCTCGGTGGAGGATCGCTACGTCCGCTATCAATCAGTATATGATCATAGATTGGTTTACAATGGAGTCGCCGGAGGCGGTGTGGGAGACTAGATCTAATATGACGTACCCCTTGGGGGTGCCCCTGGTGGCTTTATATATGCAGCCAATTAGGGTTTACAAGTATCTTGGTGGGCTTTCTATTGGAGTCGCCGCCTTGGGCCTCCAGTCGGCGCCAGTCGTCTGGGTCCAGCACGCGCCACTCGTCGTATTGGGCGAGTCGACCCGCTCTGGGCTCGGCTTCAGTCGGCTCGATCCAGCTGGCGAATCCGCTTCGTGGGTATACCCCGATTGGTATTCCCCCATCATGGTTTTTCCGAGGTTGATCGAGTGTGTGTTGCTATTTGTGCACCCCTGCAGGGTAAAACTTTCTGAAAGCCGTGTCCGCGGTTATGGACGACTTGGAGCACAGTTTCTTGAACATAGACAAGTATAACTAAAGTACCGCTTTTAAATTTGACTAAGTAACTGACTAGTAAATAGTGCAACACTCATGGAATGAATAATAAAACTACCAACGGATGGGGGGGTTGTCCGTCCGCTTCCTCGTTGGTAAGCGAGGAGGAGGATGGATCTGTTAATATTACCGTTATAACTGTTGTCATTAATTCACGGACATCCGTCTATCTTTGGTTAGGCGGATGGTTAGCGGGTATCTATAGAATTGCTAGGTATTATCTTTTGCTGCAATTGCGTCACCCCAGGTTGTGTCCCCTTTAGAGTCATAAAGACTTGCTGAGTACCCCTAGGGTCTCACACGATAAATTGTTTGATTCAGATGAACAGGTAAACTCGCAAGATGGATACTGGGTGGAGGAGACGATGTGGGCAACGATCATTCGTGTAGAGATTCGGGAATGGGGATCCGTGAGATCCGTGGGCGGGATGTGTTTATTTATGGGGCATCTTATGCCGATTTGCTTCTTACTCGGATCTTGTTTGCTCACTTTGATACTCTGATCTTTGATGTATGAGGAGCTATCCTAAACTATTATATCTATCTAGGATATTTGGATCTTGTCGTATGGCGTTGCAATATTTCTATTTATTTTAGATGGAATGGCTCGATGTCTTTGTTGTATGGTGGCTTGCATACATACTCATTTGTGTATGTAGTTGATCCCTTCACTTGCCGATTACGCCTGTTCTTGTCCCAATGTTTGGAAGTGGTTGGGACGGCCGAAAGGTCTACTGTGAGTGGCATTTGGGCCCCAGTACTATTTCAACCATTTCCTCATCCAGCTTGTAACTAGGGCGTAATTCACCGAGGTAGTTACACCCACCGTCACCCTCTCTAGCTGTTTTACAAAAGGAACCAGAGTGTCGGGTTTTCTGGCGCACTCCTAGGATCACCCACGTGTCAACCACGGTGCAGCAGCGTGCAAGTGGACCTGTGAGGCTCTTGTCCCCTTTGCCATTGAGCGTGGGTACGGTCGGGCTCGGTGAGAAAGTTGCCCCGCTGTTTTTATTTTGCCAGCTCAGCATCTCCGCGTCGGGCCCTACTGTCAGCGGCTCGGGCTAGTTCCACAGGTACAAAAGTCTCGGTGTAATTACATTTAATAAAACAATTTCAGAAAATGTTTTTATAAATGATTTAATTTCTGTTTTAAATAACTTTTAAGTTATAAACCCAAATAATACAAATAATATATGTTTTTGAATCAGAAAAATGTGAGGAATTCAAATATGCTATTCAAAATAAATTTTGAGCACTTTAAAATTTCAAGTTGATTAAAATTACAATAAAATGCCCTTTTTCCTTAATTAATTAATAACTTTTGTTTTATAACTCCAAATTTGACAAATAATATGTCTAAAATGATTAGCTCGACGAGACCTTTCTGTTTATGCACTCCATGTTCTGAATTGCAGCATGAATCATATAAATATAAAGTATACAGCAACTTATTCGAGAATAAAATGTGACCAAAACTCAATAAAATGCTTTATTCTTGTATTCCACACCTCACCCATGCCATGCTACATTATTGCCATGCAAATTGTGCATCATTCATCATGGCATGATTGTTTGCTTGTCGCATTTTATTTATATGCTTGTGCACTATATTTATGTTGGCCCTTGTTTGTTTGGTTCTTCTTCGAATAGACGCTGAGCAGGGGATATATCAAGAAAACCAGGAGCACTACCCAGATCCTTCTCTCGCTTCAACTGAGCTGCCAGGCAAGCACTACCACATGCTTGCATACATATAGTACCTATTGCCTCTATCTTATTCTTGCACCATTGAGTCGCGATTGCATTAAACTGAATCCCAAATACTGCATAGCCTTTACTTTTAAACCCCACCGAAGCTTGTTCCTCCATCCCATGAGCCATTACTACAGGAGTTGTTTGAGCCATGCGGGTCGTAGAACAGCATGTGTAGGGTATGTGAGTGTATGATGGATAACGAGGTACCTAAACAACTTAACCTGAGTAGTATGGGATAACTAATGAAAGTGGCACCGGTGAGCAATATCTGCTATTTGGTTTTTCATGCTCACTTGTGTCCCGTAGGACCCCGAGTACTTGATTCTTGTTCCTTGAATATTCGCGCTATCCATATCCGGGAGGCTTATGGGACCCCCCTGAGCCAGAGCTTGATTCATTCTTATTTCTTGGGGCCACAAACTAGTTTGAGGTTTTATTTACTATCCTGTACTTATGCCATGCTTTACTGCTTTATTTAAATTGTGCGAGGTACTGCACCTATACTGTTTAGGGTCGTGACACATTTTCGCTGTATCGACAAGCCCAGTCACACTTTCGGATTCCCAGTCGTTTACAGCCGTCCCCACAAACCTTGAGTCCGTCTCGTAGCCGGCCAGCTTCGTTGCGGGTAGCTTAATGGGGTGGCCCCCTGAAATATTTCTGAATCCTGTGATCGCTTTGTCGTGACTGCCTCGTTGGGTTTTGATTTGGTTTTTCCGAGGTTGATCGAGTGTGTGTTGCTATTTGTGCACCCCTGCAGGGTTAAACTTTCTGAAAGCCGTGTCCGCGGTTATGGACGACTTGGAGCACAGTTTCTCGATCATAGACAAGTATAACTAAAGTACCGCTTTTAATTTGACTAAGTAACTGACTAGTAAATAGTGCAACACTCATGGAATGGATAATAAAAGCCAGCGGATGGGGGTGTTACGTCGCTTCCTCGATTGGTAGCGAGGAGGAGGATGGATCTATTAATACTCTTATATAGCTGTTATTAATTCACGGACATCCGTCTATCTTTGGTTAGGCGGATGGTTAGCGAGTATCTATAGAATTGTTAGGGTTTATCTTTTTGCTGCAATTGCGTCACCCCAGGTTGTGTCCCCTTTAGAGGCATAAAGACTTGATGAGTACCCCTAGGGTCTCACACGATAAATTGTTTGATTCAGATGAACAGGTACACTCACAAGATGGATACTGGGTGGAGGAGACGGACGATGTGGGCAACGATCATTCGGTGTAGAGATTCCGGGAACGGGGATCCATGAGATCTGTGGGCGGGATGTGTTTATTATGGGGCATCTTATGCCGATTTGCTTCTTATCCGTACTCGGATCTTGTTTGCCGCTTCCGCCTGATACTCTGATGTTTGATGTATGAGGAGATATCCTAAACTATTATATCTATCTAGGACATTTGGATCTTGTCGTATGGCGTTGCAATATTTCTATTTCTTTTAGATGGAATGGCTCTGAGGACTGTTGTATGGTGGCTTGCATACATACTCATTTGTGTATGTAGTTGATCCCTTCGCCTGCCGATTACGCCGCACGTTCTTGTTTCGATGTTTGGAAATGGTTAGGACGGCCGAAAGGTCTACCTGTGAGTGGCATTATGGCCCCACCGTACTATTTTAACCATTTCCGCTCATCCAGGCTTGTAACTAGGAGCGTAATTCACCGAGGTAGTTACAATTGGTATCAGAGCCATCCCGCCCTTCAGGGTCTCAGCCAAATGGTCATTGTCAGTCTAGCAAATATTTTTGGTAGCTATGTATACTAGGGAAAAACAAAACGCGAGAGTAGGACTGCTTCCACTTTTCTTCTTACCCACCCACCCACCCTTTTCTGGTAAGGAAGTGTAACGTTTTCAATCCTCTTCTTAAAAGTTCAAACTAGGATTCACGTGTTCTGGGTTTCCGTAGTACCATAGGTTGTGTGTGTGTGTAATGCCTTGTCTATCTGTTGCATCCAACATGTTATCTTTACCTGCCTTTTGGTTATCAACTGTTGGTACATTCCATACCGACAGGCTTTTGCAAACCGACGCGATCTGTCTGATTCGTTGTATACCGCCGCGATCTGTCTTACTCTTTGTTATCCGACGTTATCTTGTTTGGGGTGTTCGTTTCCGTAGTTACTAATCTTTAGGTTCATCTTGAGAAGAAGGTGTTGGGATATGTGTTCTACTTAATCATGTACGGAGTAATGATTTGAGTGCGGGATGGAGTCGCGGCCATACCACTACTTTTATCATTCTCTCTTGTATATTGAATTGGTAGAGTCACTAATCTCGATTCCTTAAGTGTTTTTGCGCATCTATTGGTATTTTAATGCCGAAATTTGCGGAAAATTTTTCTTTGATATATCTGTGTACCACACTCCTTTTCAGTCATGTGCGATATGCTTAATATCTTCTAGGTGCTTTGAACTTTGTTGATATTTTAATATCATCTTAGTAAATTGTATCCTTTAATCTTGGTTAATTCCATCTTGGTACTATTTTGGATTATTATTATTCTCCATTATAGTACTGACTTGTGTTTTATATCAATCACGGATGGCACCACCACGGCTTCGATGAGGACATACAACTCGAACTGGGGCGTTGTCAAGCATCGCCAATGCCTTGGCAATGTAGCAGAACCAAAGCGTTTTGAAGAAAGTGTCGAGGAATGAGTTTGCTCGCTACCTCCACCTCCCAAGCGAGGAGACATCAAAAGCTTCACAAGTTCAACCCACGCCAATTTGATGTGTCCGATCAACCACGATCTTGATGATTGGTTGCGTGAGATGTCAAGGCTCTTGGTGACTTGATGTTCTGAGCAAGAATGGGTAAAATGTGCTACTCACCTTCGAAGGAGATGCAGCTCTCTGGTGGGAGACTTACACGAAGGCAACCGCATTGGTTTTCAGCCTACTTGGGGACAGTTCATGGAGCCTTCAAAGAGCGATATCTGAGAAATTGTCATGGAGAGGATGAAGGAAGTGTTTCTCAACCTCAAGCGGGGCAATGATAATGTCAATACCTACATCAGAACTTCATGAACCTTTCTCGTTATGGTGGCGATGAGATCTCGATGACAAGAAGAAGCAAAAGAGGTTCGGCAAGGGCTCAATGCATCGATTAAATATGCAATCACACATGCAAGGCGGCGTCTTTTCGGAACTTCAGCTCTGCGGGAAGAAGCAAGTAGGCGGTGTTTGAGGAGTCAAAGAAACACAACTGCGATGCAAGCTCTTGACTATGTCAACTCCTTCTAAGCGTCGTATGCGGGTTCCTAACACCCCACCGTCGCTCGGCTCCACCAAGACCTTCAAGCTGGCGCAAGGCCACCAAACTTCCTCACTTTGCTCCCGGGGCTACAACCACCACTACTGAGCGCTGGGGAGTCCACAGCTACGTTGCTCCACGTCCACGGTGCTTGTTACACTTGTGGAGACACGGGCATCAAACTGGAACTGTCCGATGAAAACAAAGCTCTTCCTCCACCACCTCCAAGATCTGCGGCAAGCTCTCCTATGGTTCGTGCACCACCACCTCGGGCTCTCAACATCAACACCAAGCCGGGTCTCTGTTGCTCGTGCCAAGCGTGTCAACGCCGCTCAAGCGAGCATGCACCGGTTGTGATGGGTATGCTTCCGTTAACTCGGTCCACACGAGTTTTGTTTGATTACGTGCTTCGCATTCTTTTGTTTCGCATAAGTTTGCGCAAGAGCATGATCTGGATAAGGTTCCCTTATCACATCGTCTGGTGGTACAATCTCCTGGTTCAAACATGAGGGCTGCTCATATCAGCCATGGCAATCAAATTGAGATTGGTGGCTCTTCGTTCTCGGCGTCCTTAATTTTTCTGGGCAATTCTGACATTGATGTCATCTTGGGCATGGATTGGTTGACAGCAAATGCAGCTGTGATTGATTGTGCTGAACGCTCGGTTTCTCTGAAGATTCCTGAAGGCCATATAGTCTATTCTCCAAGTCTGACTCCTGCTATCCAGCTTTTCTCTTTGGCGGCTCTGAATGATGATGCTATGGAAGCTATTAAGAGTGTTCCGGTGGTCTGTGAGTTCCCAGATGTATTTCCTAAAGAGTTGCCAGGTATGCCTCCGGATCGTGAGGTTGAGTTTGTAACTGAGCTTGAACCTGGAACGGCTCCTATCTCCAAGCGTCCTTATAAAATGGGTCCTACTGAGTTGGCTGAACTCAAACGACAGCTTGATGAACAAGAGAAGTTGGGTTTCATTCAACACAGTACTTCTTCGTGGGGTAGCCCAACCCTCTTTGTGAAGAAGCGAGACATGACTGATAGACTTTGTGTTGACTATCGGGCTCTCAATGCTAAAACCATCAAGAATAAATATCCCCTTCCGCGGATTAATGATCTCTTGATCACTAGTTTGAGCTGTGGTATTCTCTAAGCTTGACTTGAGAAGTGGTTATCATCAAATCAAGATTCGCAAGGAAGATGTTCCTAAAACAGCTTCCACCACCCGCTATGGCCTGTATGAGTACACGGTCATGTCCTTCGGTCTCACCAACGCACCTGCCACCTTCTCAAGGCTTATGAAATCGGTTTTCATGGAGTATCTTGATAAGTTCGTTGTGGTCTATCTGGATGACATCCTAGTCTATTCTAAGTCAAAGGAAGAACATGAAGAACACCTTCGGTGTGTCCTAAACAAGCTTCGTGAGAACCGCCTGTATGCAAAGTTCTCCAAGTGTGAGTTTTGGCTGCCTCAAGTAACCTATCTTGGTCACGTCATCTCTGCCAAGGGCATTGCGATCAACCCGAAACGTAAAGACAATTGTTGAATGGCTTCCTCTGTTAATGTCAAAGAAGTGCGGAGTTTCCTTGGTTTGGCTAGTTATTGCCGTCGCTTCGTTCAGAACTTTTCGAAGATAGCGAAGCCTCTTACCGATCTCCTCAAGAAAGGCAAGAAATACCTTTGGACTCCTGCATGTCAAGCAAGCTTTGAGACACTCAAAGAGAAGCTCACATCCACACCAGTCTTGGTTCCTCCGGATACATCTAAGCCTTTCCAGATATTCTGTGACGCCTCTTTGCAAGGATTGGGTGCGGTCCTTATGCAAGAAAAACAAGTTGTTGCTTATGCCTCTCGATAGTTGAAGACGCATGATATCAACTATCCTACACATGACCTCGAACTCGCAGCAGTTGTTTTTGCTTTGAAACTATGGAGGCATTACTTGCTGGGCAACCGTTGTGAAATCTTTTCTGATCACAAGAGTCTGAAGTATATCTTCACTCAGCCTGATCTCAACCTTCGGCAGAGGAGGTGGATTGAAGCAATGACTTCGATTTGACAATCAACTACACTCCGGGCAAAGCTAATGTCATGGACGATGCTCTCAGCCGCAAAGCTTATGTCAACAACCTCATGATGGAAGAACAACAGCCTCTCTTGTGCGAGGAATTCCGTCAGCTTAACCTTGAAATTGTGGAACAAGGGTATCTCCTGAACCTTCTGGCTACTCCTCTCTTGGAAGAAAAGGTTCGCTCCTTTCAGCTTGGTGATCCGCACACCAAAAAGATCATCTCCAGACTTCAGCTTCTGAAGTATGAGTCCTTCCACGTCGATGACCAAGGCACGCTTTTCTTTGAACACCGGATGTTTGTTCCGAACTACCCGGGTTTGAGAGAGCAAGTTCTCAAGGAGGCGCATGATTCTGTTCTTTCTATCCACCCCGGCAGCACAAAGATGTACATGGACTTGAAAACACAATATTGGTGGCCGGGTTTAAAACGATATTGTGCCAAGTATGTCTCGGAGTGTGATGTCTGCCGTAGAGTTAAAGCATCCATCGAAACCTTGGTCTTCTACAGCCATTGAAACCCCGGAATGGAAATGGGAGAAAGTAGAGATGGACTTCATCACTGGTTTTCCAAGGTCGCAGAAGCAACAATGCAATCTTTGTTGTCATTGACAGGCTTTCTTAAGTGGCTCACTTCTTCCCGTCAAAGGAAACAATTTCGCAATTGGTTGGCTGAGCTCTATATCAACAGAATTGTCTCTCTGTATGGGGTTCCGCTTGAGATCAGTTCAGACCGTGGGAGCATCTTCACTTCCAAGTTCTGGGAAAGTTTCCAAAATGCTTTGGGAACAAAGTTGAACTTCAGCACAGCTTACCACCCTCAGTCGCAAGGACAAGTTGAAAGGATCAATCAGATTTTGGAGGATATGCTTCGTGCTTGCGTCATCTCTTTTGGCATGAAGTGGTAAGAATGTCTTCCTTATGCTGAATTCTCTTACAACAACAGCTTCCAGAAAAGTCTAAAGATGGCACCATTTGAGGCTCTCTATGGTCGCAAATGCAGAACTCCGATTGGTTGGTCGGGTGCAGGAGAAAGAATATTGTTTGGCCCTGACATTGTAACTCAAGCGGAGGAGAAGGTGCACATCATTCTTGAAAATCTGAAGATTGCTCAAAGTCGCCAGAAGAGCAATTATGACAGAAAGCACACGGACATGGAGTATGTCCCTGGTGATCTCGTTTACCTTCGTGTCACTCCCATGAGAGGCACGCACCGTTTTGGTATCAAAGGAAAGCTGGCTCCTAGATACATCGGTCCATTCAAAATTCGTGGAAGAAGAGGAGAAGTTGCTTATGCTCTTGAGCTCCCGGAAAAACTCAAGGTCCATCATGTTTTCCACATCTCTCAACTCAAGAAGTGCTTCAAGGATCCCGGCAGGACCGTGGACCATGAGCTTATCAATCTCCAAGAAGACATGTCTTATCAAGAACACCCCACAAAAATCCTTGAAGTCGCAGAAAGAAGGACTCACAACAAGTCCATCAAGTTCTGCAAGGTGCAGTGGTCGCACCATTCTGTTGATGAAGTCACTTGGGAACGTGAAGATGAGCTCCGTGCCAAGTATCCTACCCTCTTTGTGTCTTCTTCTTCTTCCTAGAATCTCGGGGCAAGATTCCTGTTTAGTGGGGGAGAGTTGTAGCATCCCAATTGTCTAACAATTGTAATGCTACTTGGTCTAGTAATATAATGGCTACTTCCTACATATAATTGTTGCATCATAATTATATCATGCTCATGTCATCATGCCACCTTGCATTTGAGCATCATATAAAACCCTCTTTCTTTGGTTCTTCTCTCATATGCATTGTAAATTGTATTTGCCTCTTGATATTGTATTTGGTTATTGATATATTGTTTAAATGCCCAAGTTGAGTTGGGGGCATATCTTTTATTCCACTCCACCACCTTTCTTGTCACCACCCCATAATTCCACCACCCTACTACATGTGAGCTTTGCAATTCATTTTGTTTTCATCTTTAGCTCATATGGGTTGGGATGGATCTACTTCTAACTCCACATGCTCTCATATATGCACCATATTGTTTCCACATTATTGGTTTATGAGAGCCACATGGCCACCTTTGCATGCCTTGTGAGTGGAACCCTTTTCCTAGCTTCCATATGGATTATTATGGATTTATGCTCATGTGGGGATATTTGTGGGACTATTAAACATCTAGTGGAATATACACACTAGCATGTCCCGTTTTTATTCAAATATGGTCATTCCCTTCTACTCCACATGGAACATTCCTTTAATTCTTTTAGCTTGGCTTTATCCCATATTTTGGAATGCATAGGTATAAATGCCATGGATATTTATTTTCTTTTCACAAGATAAAACCTAGCATTAATTATTATGCATGGTCCATGCAATCATAACCCTTGGCCTTCTTCTCTTTGTTTTGTTTTATCTTGGTTTGAGCCTTGCTTTTAATTCAAACTAGATGTTTCTTTGTTTTTGAATCTCTTAAACCATAATATAAACCTACCCTTTGGTTTGGCTAAACCAAACCATCCCTAAACCTAACACCTCATCTAATCTAACCCTAGTTACACCCATCTCCCTCTCACCTCACCTCTCCTCTCACCAACCCGAGCCACCCCCTAACCTAAACCGAAAACCCTAATCAAGCTACCCTCTCTCTCGGCCTCTCTCACCCCCTCTCTCTACCTTGCTGGCCCCACCTGGCCACCCTGGCCCCACCTAGCTACCATCCACCCCAATCTCTAACCCGAGCCCATGCCTAACCTAGCTCCTAACCGAGCCTTCCTCCTTCTCTTTTTGCATAAAGGTGACCCCCATGTGATCCTTCCTCTCTCATATCTCCAACCCCAACCACCCAGAACTCCTCTCCGATCCCATCTGGACGAAGCCAGACCCCTCTCCTTCCTCCCCACCACATCCTGGACATGGCCATGGGCTCTCTAAACCCTAGCTCCGGCCTGCCTTGCTAGCCGACGATCCCGAGAGCGCCAAGCTGTACAAGGAACACGAGGAGCTTCGTCTGCTTCATCTACCTCACCCTGCAGTGGCCAAGCCTTGCTGGAGTCCTCTGTAGCTCGCACCTGCACGCCACGGATCGACGCTCGCGGGACCCCTGCCTCTGCTCCGACCCGATCCACCTCTCGCTCCAGCAACCACATCGACGAGCTCCTGGTGAGCCTCTTAACCCCCTAGACACGTCCCCCTTCTTCCTCCTGCGTCGTAGCTCCGCCGCCTTCCATCGAGCGCTCTGCGTGCCGCTGCACTGCTGTGGCGGCAGCCGCAGCCCAGTCCCCTCGGCCTCTGTTCCTCGTCAGCCCGGCCACGGCCACCCCGTGGTTGCTCCCTGCACCAAAGTTGTAGCCCGAGCAATCCTCTTCAACTCTACTTTTACGGGCGGTAAATTGCCTCGCTCGGTCGCAATCGCTGCCGCAAACCAGCCCGATCTCAGCCCGTTTCGCAAATTTTTCCGCAGTTTTAAACCGAGATCTCCTCTTCATCTCTTTGCCCGTCCGCTGCGGACCTCCGTTGCGATCCAAAACCAAAGTTGTAGTCGATGTTGGCTCTACAACTTTGTTTTTTTCTGCATAATTTCCCAATGGATTCGCCACCGTCGACGGAAGATGAGATCCGCCCGGCAGAACCTTTTCGTCGGCTAGCGACCAGGCCGATGTCCTTTTGTGTTTAGCCCTCCCTTTTTCCGCCTAAACCCGGTCCCAGTGGCCCACCTGTCACCCTCTCTAGCTGTTTTACAAAAGGAACCAGTGTCGGGTTTTCACAACAGACTCCTAGGATCACCCGTGTCAACCACTGGCCTTGCTGATGGACTCATGAGGCTACTATCCCCACCTGCCATTGAGCGTGGGTACGGTCGGGCTCGGTGAGAAAGTTGCCCCGCTGTTTTTCTTTTGCCAGCTCATCATCTCCGCGTCGGGCCCTACTGTCAGCGGCTCGGGCTAGTTCCACCTGGGTACAAAAGTCTCGGTGTAATTCTGTTTAATAAAACAATTTCAGAAAATGTTTTAATAAATGATTTAATTTCTGTTTTAAATAACTTTTAAGTTATAAACCCAAATAATACAAATAATATATGTTTTTGAATCAGAAAAATGTGAGGAATTCAAATATGCTATTCAAAATATATTTTGAGCACTTTAAAATTTCAAGTTGATTAAAATTACAATAAAATGCCCTTTTTCCTTAATTAATTAATAACTTTTGTTTTATAACTCCAAATTTGACAAATAATATGTCTAAAATGATTAGCTCGACGAGACCTTTCTGTTTATGCACTCCATGTTCTGAATTGCAGCATGCATCATATAAATATAAAGTATACAGCAACTTATTCGAGAATAAAATGTGACCAAAACTCAATAAAATGCTTTATTCTTGTATTCCACACCTCACCCATGCCATGCTACATTATTGCCATGCAAATTGTGCATCATTCATCATGGCATGATTGTTTGCTTGTCGCATTTATTTATATGCTTGTGCACTTTATTTATGTTGGCCCTTGTTTGTTAGGTTCTTCTTGAATAGACGCCGAAAGGGGGATATATCAAGAAACCGAGCACTACCTGATCCTTCTCTCGCTTCAATCGAGCTGAGCAAGCACTACCACATGCTTGCATACATATAGTACCTATTGCCTCTATCTTATTCTTGCATCATTGAGTCCCGATTGCATTAAACTGAATCCCAAGTACTGCATAGCCTTTACTTTTAAACCCCACCGAAGCTTGTTCCTCCATCCCATGAGCCATTACTACAGGAGTTGTTTGAGCCATGCGGGTCGTAGAACAACATGTGTAGGGTATGTGAGTGTATGATGGATAACGAGGTACCTAAACAACTTAACCTGAGTAGTATGGGATAACTAATGAAAGTGGCACCGGTGAGCAATATCTGCTATTTGGTTTTTCATGCTCACTTGTGTCCCGTAGGACCCCGAGTACTTGATTCCTGTTCCTTGAATATTCGCGCTATCCACATCCGGGAGGCTTATGGGACCCCTGAGCTAGAGCTTGATTCATTCTTATTTCTTGGGGCCACAAACTAGTTTGAGGTTTTATTTACTATCTGTACTTATGCCATGCTTTCTTGCTTTATTTAAATTGTGCGAGTCGCACTGTCTTATTTAGGGCCGTGACACGTTTTCGATGTATCGACAAGCCCAGTCACACTTTCGGGTTCCCAGTCGTTTACAGCCGTCCCCACAAACCTTGAGTCCGTCTCGTAGCCGGCCAGCTTCGTGGTAGCTTAGTGGGTGGCCCCGAAATATTTCTGAATCCTGTGATCGCTTTGTCGTGGCGCCTCGTTGGGTTTTGATTTGGTTTTCCGAGGTTGATCGAGTGTGTGTTGCTATTTGTGCACCCTAGGGTTAAACTTTCAAAGCCGTGTCATGGTTATGGACGACTTGGAGCACAGTTTCTCGATCATAGACAAGTATAACTAAAGTACCGCTTTTAATTTGACTAAGTAACTGACTAGTAAATAGTGCAACACTCATGGAATGGATAATAAAACTGCCAACGGATGGGGGGTGTTCGTCCGCTTCCTCGATTGGTAAGCGAGGAGGAGGATGGATCTGTTAATACTACTGTTATAACTGTTGTTATTAATTCACGGACATCCGTCTATCTTTGGTTAGGCGGATGTTTAGCGAGTATCTATAGAATTGTTAGGGTTTATCTTTTGCTGCAATTGCGTCACCCCAGGTTGTGTCCCCTTTAGAGGCATAAAGACTTGCTGAGTACCCCTAGGGTCTCACACGATAAATTATTTGATTCAGATGAACAGGTACACTCACAAGATGGATACTGGGTGGAGGAGACGGATGATGTGGGCAACGATCTTTCGGTGTAGAGATTCCGGAACGGAGATCCGTGAGATCTGTGGGCGGGATGTGTTTATTATGGGGCATCTTATGCCGATTTTCTTCTTATCCGTACTCGGATCTTGTTTGCCGCTTCCGCCTGATACTCTGATGTTTGATGTATGAGGAGATATCCTAAACTATTATATCTATCTAGGACATTTGGATCTTGCCGTATGGCGTTGCAATATTTCTATTTCTTTTAGATGGAATGGCTCGAGGAGGACTTGTATGGTGGCTTGCATACATACTCATTTGTGTATGTAGTTGATCCCTTCGCCTGCCGATTACGCCGCCCGTTCTTGTTTCGATGTTTGGAAATGGTTAGGACGGCCGAAAGGTCTACCTGTGAGTGGCATTTGGGCCCCACCATACTATTTTAACCATTTCCGCTCATCCAGGCTTGTAACTAGGAGCGTAATTCACCGAGGTAGTTACAACACATGAAAATGAAGACTTATATCTATTTACTTATTTAAACTCTTGTAATAGTCCTGTGGCCTTGGAGTTGTAAAGACTATGTTTGTCTCTGGAATGACTGTAATAATGACCTTTGTTTCTGTGTACTTGATCTTAAACTATGGATGCTAGCAATGATCCAGGGACTAGCATTACAATCACAGGGATCCTTTTCCTTTATAAAGGAGGGATCTTATGGATTATATGAGTATACCGTGATGCCATTTGGGTTGACCAATGCACCAGCATACTTCATGAATATGATGAACAAGGTGTTCATGGAATTTCTTGATAAGTTTGTTGTCGTTTTCATCGATGACATTTTAATCTAGTCCAAGAGCAAAGAAGAGCATGAAGGACATTTGCGTTTGATACTTGAGAAGCTTAGAGAGCATAAATTGTATGCCAAATTTAGCAAGTGTGAATTTTGGCTAAATGAAGTCGGATTTCTTGGACACGTTGTGTCAGGAGATGGTGTAGCAGTTGATCCTGCTAAAGTTTCAGCTGTAACTGAATGGGAATCTCCCAAGTCAGTGAAAGAAGTTCGTAGTTTCCTTGGCTTAGCAGGTTACTACAGAAGATTCATTGAAAATTTCTCCAAGGTAGCAAAACCTATGACATAATTGCTAAAGAAAGACAAGAAATTTGCTTGGTCTAAGGGATGTGAACTCAGCTTTCAAGAATTGAAGAAGAGACTTGTGACAGCACCAGTCTTGTGTTTGCCAGATTTGGAAAGATATTTCCAAGTGTATTGTGATGCATCTCATCATGGATTGGGTGCAGTACTTATGCAAGAAAGGAAAGTTGTGGCTTATGCCTCGAGACAACTCAAAACTCATGAAGTAAACTATTATACCCATGATTTAGAGTTAGCCTCAGTTGTCCATGCACTCAAAACATGGAGACACTATCTTTTGGGAAAGCATTGTGAAGTGTTCACGTATCACAAGAGTTTGAAGTATATCTTCACCCAGAAAGAAATTAACATGATACAAAGAATATGGCTAGAACTCATCAAGGACTATGATTTAAGTTTGCAATACCACCCCGGTAAAGCAAATGTTGTAGCGGATACTCTAAGCCGTAAGGTTTTTGTAAATGGCCTCACTAAGGGAGAACTGCCAGATGATCTGTGTGCCCAATTTAGAGACCTCAGATTGGAGTTGTGCCTGAAGGACATCTCATGTCTTTGGATGTTCAACCTACTTTGTTAGACAAAATCAAAGAAGCCCAGAAGACTGTAACATCCCAGATTTTGTATTAGGATGTTATTAGTGTCATGCATCATCCTTGCATCATTGCATCCTACAATTGAAAATTGAAATAAAAATCCTAAACACCTAAAACTAGAAAACCCTAATAGTGGTTTCCTTATGTAAGAAGTATTGTAGAGGTTGAGTAAAGACCCTACCAAAACCTTGTAAAACACTAAACTATGGCCCTAGGTTGACCACCTTAATTTTATGAAATTTTAGAAACAAGTTTCATCAATTTTGGTCTTAGTTTGCAAAAGTTATTTAGATTTTATTAAAACAAAAAAGGAAAATGATTAAAGGAAAAAAAAGGGGAAACCTACCTAATCGGGCACGCAGCCCACTGGCGCCGCCGCCGCAGCCCAAAGACCGCCCGCTCCTCCCTCCACCATCGACGGGGTCCCACCGTCGTCTTCCTCCCCGGCAAGTGGCGGACACAACTCTGGCCGCGTCGGACTCCTATTTGCGCCGGACTCGACCGCCCCCTTCCCCAAGCCTCTGCCGCTTATAAGCCGACCCCCCTCTCGTCGTTTTCCTCTTTGAAAAGCCCTAGCCCAAGCCCTCGCCCGACCGCCGCCGCTCTTCTTGCCGTTGCCTCGCTCGGGAAGGTAGAGGTCCCGGCGATTTGCGCCACCCAGATCCCTCTTTCGCCGCTGGTTGTCCTTCCCGTGCTTCGCCTGACCTCTTTTTCCCCTTCTACAGAGCGCTAGGTCACGCACGATTTCTCGCCAACGCCTCGCCGGAGCTCGCGGAGATCGGTGGAGCACTGCAGCTGAACGGGGAAGCGAACGAGGAAGCTGAACTCGCGAACGGGACCGCGAGGAGGAGCCGCGCTCCGTCGACCACATCGCCGCCTCGGGGAAGCCACCAGGGTGCCGCCAACCATCTCCACCGACGCCGCCGCCACCCATCGCCGCCTCGGTGAGTCGCCACGCCCTCTCGACCGTCCGATCGGCCTCCTACGGCTTAGATTAGAACCATTGCCGAAGGGGTATCAGCAAACCCCGCGGTGCCACGAGGCCGCGTGCGTAAGCACGCACGCGCCAGCGCCGCGTCGCTCTAGCTGGGCTAACCAGACGCTGACACCTGGCTAGGTTTTAAGTGAAATTCAGATCTGGTTGCAGATTTGGAATTTAAACTTGCGAAAATCATATAAAATCAAATATTTGTCCAAATTTAGCTTGTAATATACCGTTGGATTCCTAATTTTATGTAGAATCAAAATCTGTAATAATATTGCAGGGTTGCAGTAATGTTTTAGATGTAGATTTTAATCATTAGATTGGAGAGTTTAATCTATAGAAAAATAATTAAAATTCTATTTTATTTGATTCTTGTTGCAATACCCTTGTTTCCACAATACCTACTGATCCAAATCATTAAGCTTGCTTAGGATCATTAGATCTAACTTGGGCTAATTAGATGGTTTGATCTCCTTATAATCCCAGGATTTGTTTTAGTGACTCTATTAGATCTAAATTCAATCCTAGTGACACCCTTACACTATCACAACACAAACTTGCTACCTTGATCAATTTAACCAACCTTGCATAAAATACCATGTTGCATGCATGCATGATATTCTTTGTGATATGCTTTGAGCAAGTGGTGATCAGATCTATGTTTGTGATTCGTTAGATTGCTCGGAGTGCGCTAAGGAGTGCTATTGTGTAGAGTGCTGCTCGGATCAAGGCAACTTACACCACTTGTTCATAACTTTTATCCCAGTTTTGATTCTATGCATGTGATCTTCAAAATTCTGTAGTATACATGTGTAGGATGATCTAGTAGAATTTTCCTTAGTATTATTTTGCAAGTGTGATGATTTTGTAGTATGCCATGAGTAGCTCTATACTTAGGATTTCCCTCCTAATAGGTTACCCCTGTTTTTGCTAAGTATTGCTTGCTATGCTATATATACAAAGTACCGTTGGGGGGTTCGAAAGACAAAGAATTTTCTAAGTATAAAGGCTCTCTAGAGCAAATTTTTCTTCTCAAATCCACTTCAAAATAAAACTAAGTTTTCTTCTGGGCGGAATGGTTGTCGGGTCAACGAGTGTGATTTTGGTGGAGGACGGCCGCCCAGGAATCAAAGAAGTCTACCATGTTTCAGAATTTAAGCTTCGGTGCAACCACATACATTATGGGCTCTGTCTTGGCCTAGTACTTAGTGGGAAACCTCACCGGTACCAACATTTGGAGGTTCTTGGCACGGTTGGATCCGGAAGGTAGAGGGCTACTAAGGAAAGCCTCGCCATGGTCTTGTCATTAAAGGACTTGATCGTGGATTGTGGGTAAAGTGCACAAACTCTCGAGAGTATTGCAATCGATCGATCACCGTGTTCACTGATATGTAACAACAATGAGCGTTTGAAGGATGAAGCCTCTGAAGGATCTTCCTCTCTCTTTTCTAAAACAAAGTTTTTAAACCCCATGGCGTGCGTAATATCGCTAATGGGTGGGAATTTGGGGAACTTGGTGTGTAATATCCAAGTGACGCTTGGTGCGTAATATCCAAGTGTTTGGTTGTTTGGACATTTGGTGCGTGATATCCTCGTGTGCCACTCGACCTTATTTTATCTAAGCAAATGTTTACAAAGTAGGACAATCCTCTCTTCTTCTCTCTACTTAAGAAAACTAGCTTTGAGCAAATGAACCCTACAGCTTATACCATCCTTGCATGTAGAGGTAGTCTTTTCTCTCCTTGGTGTAATTTGCCAATACATTCAAAGTATTGACCCAACTTGTTGGCTGCACGTCTTATGTGCAGAATCAGAAGATTGAAAGGTGCGTAGGGATCACGGTTCTACACTCGACAAGCCTGGGGCGTTGATGGACTCATGCTTCTTTTATGTTTCCGTTGTTATTTGAGCTAGCATAATGCTAAGCAATTTTTGTAATAATTTCATACTATGGATTCTCCGTGTAATAAAGACTTTGTGTTTTACATGATATTTCATCGACTGTGAGTGCTAGTGGACTAGCATGTTAATCACAGGGACTTAGGATCCTTACCACATCGGAGGTCACTAGGATGTCAGCACATGCACATCGCTGCTGTAGGGCGTGACCCTAGGATTGGAACCACCTCTAACTTTAGTGCCTTACTTGTTTTCCTACTAAGTTATTTTCCGCCAGACATCTAGTATCGCTTTCCTCTACTTGTTTAAGTATCTAACCTCATTCTTCTAACTCAAAGATGACAAGCTTCCTCTCGACACCGTCACACATCGAGCTTTCGCTGGTGGATGCCTCATGGATCTACTCACATGTTTGGACCTTCCTCTCCCAACAATCCGGGGAGCACAATGAAGAAACTCCACAAGGACGGCTAGGGGAGTCAAGGTCATCCAGCCAGGGAAAAGCGAGGCAAGAACCGGAGGAAGACATAGCAATCCACATTGTTAGCGATTCCAAGGAGAAGGCCCTTAGCGTTAGCTTGCAGCAACTCATTGGTCGCCTATGTGGACGCCATCATAAAGCTCTCCAAGGACAACTGCGCGGCCTTTGGAAGACGAGATGAGGAAGGAATTCCCATGGAGTTAACCTTCGAGGAAAGAACTTCTACCAAGCTCAAGAACACAATATCAAGACTTGGAGTGCCACATCCATGACCTTGAGAAGGGTACCTTCCTCGAGATGTTGAAGAACGACGAGCTATGCACCCTCATCAAGGAGAAGGAAGAAATGATCAAGCAGCAGGAGGAGGCAATGAAACTCCAAGAGATAAAATTCCAGGACCAAGAGAAGAAGTTCGCTAACCAAGAGAAGAGGGTGATAAATAAAAACAAGAGAATTAGGGAAGTCAAACAGCAGATCGATGGAGATGAAGTGCAAACCGAAGGCCTTTGCAAGATAATCAATGATGTGCGTGCTTCCAAGAGGTACTTGGCAAAGCAACTTGAAGCCGCAATGAAGTCAAGTTTAGTGGAAGAGCTACAAAGCGAGAAGGAGGGACTTCAGGAGAAGCTGGAAGCCACTACCAAGAGGCTACAGGATGAGATAAAGAACCTCCAAGAGAAGCTTGAAGCCACCACAAAGGAGATAGAATTGTACAAGACAACTCTAGAGCAAGAAGGCTACTCGTTCGAGGACGAGGAAGAGGAAGGCGTGGAAGATGTGTAATAGTTGGACCACCTTTAATTCTATAGTAGAACGTTATTCGCAAATGTAATAAATACCAAGACAAGTCTGGTTTAGTTAAACTTGGTTGTTTTCTGTGTTAAATCTGTGTTGTTATGTCTTGTGTGACTTGTGTGCTTGGTGTGTTTTCATAAGGGTAGGAGTTTACTACTTAGTCTTTCTGTCCATTTCTTAACTATTCTCTTAACCCACAGATGCCGCCAAGACGTGCGAACCCCGAAATCCCGCCAGAAATAGCACAACTTTTGGCCACTCAGAACCAGCTGATCCAACTGCTCACTCAGAACAAGCAAAACAACAACAACCCGCCACCACCACCACCTCCGCCACCTCCTCAACAGGATCGCTTGACTCAGTTTTTGAGGCTGAACCCACCTACCTTCACTAGCAGCACTGAACCAATCATCGCTGATGACTGGCTGCGTACGATCAACAAGAAGCTAGACACCATGCAAGTTGTCGGAGTCGACAGGGTGCGTTATGCCGCACATCAGCTTGAAGGACCTGCTGCATAATGGTGGGATAACTACCAAGTCACCCACCCGGATATTGATGTTATCACTTGGGAACAGTTTGAGTTAGCCTTTCGCACTCACCATGTGGTTGCTGGTGTCATGACTCTGAAAAGGCGCGAGTTTCGCGACCTACACCAGCTGCACCGTTCTGTCATCGAGTATGGTGAGCTTTTCAATAAGCTAGCCCGTTATGCACCCGATGATGTTTCTACTGATGCCAAGAGACAGGAGGAGTTCTTAAGAGGCCTCAATGATGAGATATCCATTCAGCTTGTGGCTCAGAAATTTGACAACTTTCAGGAACTCCTGGACAGAGCCATTATGGTTGAATCAAAGAGGAAGAGCATAGAAAACCGTAAGAGGAAATCTAACCCTCACAAACACTCCGTTCCGTACCAGAAGCAGCGCAATTCCTCACCACCACCTTATAACAATAATGGCCACAACCATAACGGTCATAACCATGGTGGCCACAAACACAATGGGCATAAAAACCGCAATGGTAATGGCAGCAATGGAAAGGATCTCAGTGAGGTGACATGCTTTAAGTGCAACAAGACAGGGCACTATGCAACCTCTTGCCCCGAGAGGAAGAATGGCAATGGTAATGGGAATGGAAATGGATACAACCATGGCAATGGAAACGGGAAGAAGCCAAATCCGTTTGTCAAAGCCACGGTGAATCATGTTTCTATGGAGGATGCTTGTGATGCGCCAGACTCTGTGATTGGTAAGTTCAAACTCAATTCTATTCCCGCAGTTGTTCTTTTTGATACTGGTGCATCGCATTCATTCATATCAAGGGTATTTGTGGATAGAGGCAAGATACCAACGGAGACTATAAACTTTCCTCTAAGGGTAAGTTCTCCTGGGGGAGAAATAGTGGCAAACTCCGGTTGCCGGGAATTAGAACTAAGGATTGGGACACACATTTTTCCCACCAGTCTAGTAGTTCTAGAATCACAAGGATTAGACATAATCTTGGGCATGAATTGGATGACCGAATATGAAGGAGTCATAGATTGTGCCAAGAGAACTGTCATGCTCACAACACCGGAAGGGAAGAGGATTCGTATCAAGTCGAATTTCGCACTTAAAGAAGTCATGGTGAACTCCCTTAAGGGGGTTAGCTTGGAGGAGGTACCTATTGTAAAGGAATACCGGATGTCTTCGGAAGAGCTACCGAATGCCACCCGACCGTGATATCGAGTTTCTCATTGACTTAATGCCAGGCATGGGGCCGATAGCTAAGAGACCATACAAGATGGATGTGGACGAGTTAAAGGAACTCAAGAAACAGCTTAGGGAACAATTGGACAAGGGGTTCATTTAACTCAGCGCGTCATCTTGGGGAGCACCCGTCCTATTTGTGGAAAAGAAGGATAAGACCAAGAGGCTGGTTGTGGACTACCGCTCGTTGAACGAAGTGACGATTAAGAATAAGTATCCTCTGCCCAACATCAACGACCTGTTTGACTAGCTAAAAGGAGCCAGTGTGTTCTCAAAGATCGATCTACGATCGGGCTATTTTCAGCTAAAGATTCGAGAACAGGATGTGCCCAAGACAACATTCACCACAAGATATGGATTGTATGAGTACACCGTGATGTCTTTTGGTCTAACCAATGCCCCAGCATACTTCATGACCATGATGAACAAGGTGTTCATGGAATACTTGGACAAGTTTATCGTGGTATTCATAGATGATATACTCATATACTCTAAGGATGAGAAGGATCATGAGAAACATCTGCGCCTCATTATGGAGAAACTAAGAGAACACAAGTTGTATGCCAAATTCAGCAAGTGCGAGTTCTGGTTAAAGGAAGTGGGATTCCTTGGTCATGTTGTGTCATCTAAGGGAGTTGCCGTAGATCCTAGCAAGGTAGCTTCCGTGACGGAATGGGAGTCACCCAAGAATGTGGGAGATATTAGAAGTTTCTTGGGCCTCGCAGGATATTACCGGAGGTTCATCGAAAACTTTTCCAAGATAGCAAAACCCATGACGGAACTATTAAAGAAGGAAAAGAAATTCCTATGGACCGAGGCATGTGAAGCAAGTTTTCAAGAGTTGGAGAAACGCCTTGTAACGGCACCGATTACGTGGTCTCACTGATATCCAGAAGGATTTTCAAGTCTATTGTGATGCTTCTCGACAAGGACTTGGAAGTGTATTGATGCAGGATGGGAAAGTGGTATCCTATGCCTCCCGAAAACTTAAGAACCACGAACACAATTATCCCACACATGATTTGGAACTTGCATCTGTGGTTCATGCACTCAAGGTATGGAGACACTACCTCATGGGCAAACATTGTGATGTGTTCATAGATCATAAAAGTTTGAAGTACATCTTCACCCAAAAGGAGTTGAATATGAGACAACGAAGATGGCTTGAGCTAATTAAGAATTATGACTTGGATTTACAGTACCACCCCGGAAAGGCAAACGTGGTGGCTGATGCCTTAAGTCATAAGGTGTATGTGAATGGACTTACCGCAGGGGAACTTCCAGAGGATTTATGCAAGAAATTCAGGGATCTCAGGCTAGAGATAGTCCCGAAAGGACACGTAGCGACTATGGAAATAGTGTCCACCTTCCAAGAAAGGATCCAAGAAGCACAAAAGGGGAATGAAGAGTTGGAAGAAATAAGATTCGGGATAAGTGAAGGAAAGACTAAAGAATTTCGTCTGGACGAACAAGGAACCCTCTGGTATGGGAAGCGTTTGTGCGTTCCCAATGACCCCGATATCAGGAAGATGATTTTACAAGAAGCTCATGATTCTCCATACTCAATTCATCCAGGTAACACAAAGATGTACATGGATGTGAAGGATAGATTCTGGTGGAATAACCTGAAGAGAGATATTGCAGAGTATATTTCTCTGTGTGATGTGTGCAACAGAGTTAAAGCCGAGCATCAGAAACCGGCAGGATTACTACAACCACTACCTATACCCGACTGGAAGTGGGACAAGGTAGGCATGGATTTCATCACGGGATTGCCCCGGACTTGTTCTGGATTTGATTCTATCTGGGTAGTGGTGGACCACTTCACCAAGGTGGCTCACTTCATCCCCGTAAAGACCACATATACAAGTGCTAAGCTTGCTAAGATATACATGTCAAGAATTGTAAGTCTGCATGGTGTTCCCAAGGGAATTGTGTCAGATAGAGGCACCCAGTTTACTTCAAAGTTTTGGCGTCAACTACATGAGTCTCTTGGAACCCGACTAGAATTGATCGCCTTCCACCCTCAGACAGATGGCCAAACAGAAAGGGTGAATCAAATTTTGGAGGATATGTTGAGAGCTTGCGCGCTGGACTATGGGTCTAGCTGGGACGATAACCTGCCGTATGCTGAGTTCTCATACAACAACAGCTACCAGACAAGTATTAAGATGGCTCCGTTTGAAGTTCTATATGGCAGGAAGTGTAGGACTCCATTGCTATGGAATGGAGTTGGTGAACGCAATCTTTTTGGACCTGACTTGATAAAGGATGCCGAAGAAAAGGTACAACAGATTCAGGATAGGCTAAAGGTATCCCAATCCCGACAAAAGAGTTACGCTGATTCCAAGCGTAGGGATGTGGCCTATGAAATAGGGGACCGTGCGTATCTCCGAGTTTCACCCCTACGAGGAGTTAAAAGGTTCGGAATCAAGGGCAAGTTAGCCCCACGATTCATAGGACCATATAAGGTTCTGGCCCGTAGAGGGGAAGTGGCTTATCAGCTGGAGCTACAAGAAGGACTAACTGTTCATGATGTGTTTCATGTGTCACAACTAAAGAAGTGTCACCCGGAGATGGCTGAAACACCGCTAAGAGACACCATTTCCCTAGATGAGGTTCAATTGGAGAATGACCTTACCTATGAGGAAAAACCCATCAAAATCTCGAAACAATGAAAGGATTACCCGCACCAAGACTATAAGGTTACGCAAGGTACAATGGAACCACCACTCCGAGGAAGAAGCTACGTGGCGTGAAGAAGACTTGAAGGCGTAACACCCACACCTATTTGTTATTAACCCGAATCTCGAGGACGAGATTCTTCTTAAGGGGGGTAGGTTTGTAACATCCCAGATTTTGTATTAGGATGTTATTAGTGTCATGCATCATCCTTGCATCATTGTATCCTACAATTGAAAATTGAAATAAAAATCCTAAACACCTAAAACTAGAAAACCCTAATAGTGGTTGCCTTATGTAAGCATTATTGTAGAGGTTGAGTAAAGACCCTACCAAAACCTTGTAAAACACTAAACTATGGCCCTAGGTTGACCACCTTAATTTTATGAAATTTTAGAAACAAGTTTCATCAATTTTGGTCTTAGTTTGCAAAAGTTATTTAGATTTTATTAAAACAGAAAAAGGAAAATGATTAAAGGAAAAAAAAGGGTAAACCTACCTAAGCGGGCAGCTGGCCAGCCGCCAGCCTCAAAGACTGCCCGCCTCCTCCACCACTGACGCGGGGGTCCTACCTCGTCGTCTTCCTCCTGGAGACCGCGGCGGACACAACTCCGGCCGCGTCGGACTCCTATTTGCGCCGGACTCGACCGCCCCTTCCCCAAGCCTCTGCCCCTTATAAGCCGACCCCCCCTCTCGTCGTTTTCCTCTTCGAAAAGCCCTAGCCCAAGCCCAAGCCCGACCACCGCCGCTCTTCTCGCCGTTGCCGCGCTCAGGAAGGTAGAGGTCCCGGCGATTTGCACCACCCCAATCCCTCTTTCGCCGCTGGTTGTCCTTCCCGTGCTTCGCCTGACCTCTTTTTCCCCTTCTACGGAGCGCTAGGTCACGCACTATTTCTCGCCGACGCCTCTCTGGAGCTCGCGGAGATCGGCGGAGCACTGCAGCTGAACGGGGAAGCGAACGAGGAAGCTGAACTCGCGAACGGGACCGCGAGGAGGAGCCGCGCTCCGTCGACCACATCGCCGCCTCGGGGAAGCCACCAGGGTGCCGCCAACCATCTCCACCGACGCCGCCGCCACCCATCGCCGCCGTCGCCGCCTCGGTGAGTCGCCACGCCCTCTCGGCCGTCCGATCTGCCGCCTACGGCTTATATTAGAACCATTGCCGAAGGGGTATCAGCAAACCCCACGGTGCCACGTGGTCACACAAGACGACGCGCTGGCCAAGCGTCGCTCCAGCTGGGCCAACTAGACGCTGACACCTGGCTAGGTTTTAAGTGAAATTCAGATCTGGTTGCAGATTTGGAATTTAAACTTGCGAAAATCATATAAAATCAAATATTTGTCCAAATTTAGCTTGTAATATACCGTTGGATTCCTAATTTTATGTAGAACCCAAATCTGTAATAATATTGCAGGGTTGCAGTAATGTTTTAGATGTAGATTTTAATCATTAGATTGGAGAGTTTAATCTATAGAAAAATAATTAAAATTCTATTTTATTTTATTCTTGTTGCAATACCCTTGTTTCCACAATACCTACTGATCCAAATCATTAAGCTTGCTTAGGATCATTAGATCTAACTTGGTCTAATTAGATGGTTTGATCTCCTTATAATCCCAGGATTTGTTTTAGTGACTCTATTAGATCTAAATTCAATCGTAGTGACACCCTTACACTATCACAACACAAACTTGCTACCTTGATCAATTTAACCAACCTTGCATAAAATACCATGTTGCATGCATGCATCATATTCTTTGTGATATGCTTTGAGCAAGTTGTGATCAGATCTATGTTTGTGATTCGTTAGATTGGGAGTGCGCTAAGGAGTGCTATTGTGTAGAGTGCTTCTCGGATCAAGGCAAGTTACACCACTTGTTCATAACTTTTGTCCCAGTTTTGATTCTATGCATGTGATCTTCAAAATTCTGTAGTATGAATGTGTAGGATGATCTAGTAGAATTTTCCTTAGTATTATTTTGCAAGGGTGATGATTTTGTAGTATGCCATGAGTAGCTCTATACTTAGGATTTCCCTCCTAATAGGTTACCCCTATTTTTGCTAAGTATTGCTTGCTATGCTATATATACAAAGTACCGTTGGGGGGTTCGAAAGACAAAGAATTTTCTAAGTATAAAGGCTCTCTAGAGCAAATTTTTCTTCTCAAATCCACTTCAAAATAAAACTAAGTTTTCTTCTGGGCGGAATGGTTGTCGGGTCAACGAGTGTGATTTTGGTGGAGGACGGCGCCAGAATCAAAGAAGTCGCCATGTTTGAATTGAAGCTTCGGGCAACCACAATACATTATGGGCTCTGTCTTGGCCTAGTACTTAGTGGGAAACCTCACCTGGGTACCAACATTTGGAGGTTCTTGGCACGGTTGGATCCGGAAGGTAGAGGTGCTACTAAGGGAAAGCCTCGCCATGGTCTTGTCTGTTAAAGGACTTGATCGTGGATTGTGGGTAAAGTGCACAAACTCTCGAGAGTATTGCAATCTGATCGATCAGCCGTGTTCACGATAACAGAACAACAATGAGCGTCTGAAGGATGAAGCCTCTGAAGAATCTTCCTCTCTCTTTTCTAAAACAAAGTTTTTAAACCCCATGGCATGCGTAATATCTCTAATGGGTGGGAATTTGGGGAACTTGGTGTGTAATATCCAAGTGACGCTTGGTGCGTAATATCCAAGTGTTTGGTTGTTTGGACACTTGGTGCGTAATATCCTCGTGTGCCACTCGACCTTATTTTATCTAAGCAAATGTTTACAAAGTACGACAATCCTCTCTTCTTCTCTCTACTTAAGAAAACTAGCTTTGAGCAAATGAACCCTACAGCTTATACCATCCTTGCATGTAGAGGTAGTCTTTTTCTCTCCTTGGTGTAATTTGCCAATACATTCAAAGTATTGACCCAACTTGTTAGCTGCACGTCTTATGTGCAGAATCCGAAGATTGAAAGGTGCGTAGGGATCGCGGGTCTACACTCGACAAGCCTGGGGCGTTGATGGACTCATGCTGCTTTTATGTTTCCGCTGTTATTTGAGCTAGCATAATGCTAAGCAATTTTTGTAATAATTTCATACTCTGGATTCTCCGTGTAATAAAGACTTTGTGTTTTACATGATATTTCATCGACTGTGAGTGCTAGCTATTGATCCAGGTACTAGCATGTTAATCACAGGGACTTAGGATCCTTACCAATCTGAGGTCACTACAAAGACTGATAAAGAAATTGAAGAGATCAAGGAAAAGATTGGCAAGAAAAGCCAAAGGATTCCATGAAGACGAACAGGGTACTTTATGGCATGGAAAACGTATATGTGTTTCACAAGATCCAGAGCTTCGGAAACTAATTTTGCAAGAAGCACACAACTCACCGTATTCCATTCACCCGGGTAACACCAAGATGTACATGGATATGAAATAAATATTTTGGTGGAATAATCTCAAGAAAGACATCGCTGAACATATTGCTTTGTGTGATGTATGTAGCAGAGTGAAGGCAGAACACCTGTGGTTGTTGACCATCCCCTGGAGCAAAGCCACATCCATGAACAGGTTGAGGAGCACGGCCACGGCCAACTTGTGGTTGTTGACCATCCCCTGCATTACTTGCTTCTTCATCGTCATGGGCATCATCATATTGCTGCCTTTATCCAATTGCTATTGTGAGAACATCAAGAGAACGTTGCAAAGTTGTGACATTGGTGTTGATAGCTGTTACTTGTGTCTGTATGGTAGCGTGATAGGGCAAAGGTGTCCGATCTTTCGATGAGATGGTGATAGTCGATTTGGTGGAGTTTGGGCTTGACGATCCGACTACACGTGCGAGCACGAGCGCCAATGCAATCTCTAGGCCAATCTCCTGGAGGTTACCGATCCTGCGGGAACACGATCAACCTAACCAGCGAGGGTCTTAATTCCTACCTGAAATCGAGAACAAGTAAGAACTAATATTGCAATCAAGATATTGCAGATTAAGAGGAAAGCTTTATTGAAAAGGTGGGATCCTGAATAGGTGCGAAGTACAAGAGGCCTCTGCGACACTCGAGCCTTGGCGAAGTTGCTACGATGTCTAACTTAATGTCTAAACAAAATCCAAGTCTAGGGTGACGGCTATGGGGAGTATTTAAGGAGGAAAAGGTGGGGTTTCGGCCAGCCATGGAAGTGGTGGTCGAATCCAACCCTAGAAGTCCTTTTCCCCTCAAATACGGACTCTAAAAAGTGGCTATTTAAAATCCTGCGAAAATTACATGGGCCTGGCACAAAATAAAAGGTGTCGCAGCACCATATTAAGCTATGGACGAATTCGTGAAGTATTAATCTTGAATATTTCGTCCAAGCCTTCTTTCTTCATTATGGTGGCCTCAAAGTTCTGAAATATCCATCCGTGGCCTTCTCTTGGATCATCACATGCTTGCTGCCATCTCCATGCATGGCCATGCTCCAATGCTTGTCCCTCTCATCCATGCTTGGTCCATCATTCCTAAGAGTAAGAAATACATCTGATTTAGGCAGCATCATATTCTCATGTATGTGAGGAATAGTTCCAAGAAACAAAAGTACCTAATAGTTAAGTTGTTTGGCACGAGATCTTGTGATGGGTCCTTGTATGTGTGTAGCTGTAGGTACAACGGTTGTATCAATAGAAGGGATGTCCACATCATGCTCCCCTTCTTGAATTGAAGTCGTCCTCGACGCAATCTCATCTTCATCACCAAAGTAAGGCTTCAAATCTGCAATGTTAAACGTAGGACTAACCGTACCAAAGTCTGCAGGCAACTCAAGTTTATATGCATTATCATTTATTTTCTCTAACATCTTAAAGGGACCAGCAGCACGCGGCATTAACTTAGACTTGCGTAAATCAGGAAAACGATCTTTACGCAAATGTAACCAAACAAGATCTCCAACATCAAACACAACATGCTTTCTCCCTTTATCCCCAAAGAAGTTTATACTTAGCATTCATGTGTTCAATGTTATCTTTAGTAGTCTTATGCAAGTTTAATATCATTTCAGCGTTGTGTAGCATCCAAATTATTTTGCAATCAAGAAGGTAAAGGCAATAAATCAATAGGTGCACGAGGAACAAAACCATACACAATCTCAAATGGGCACATCTTTGTGGTAGAATGCAGCGAACGATTATAAGCAAATTCTATATGAGGTAAACACTCTTCCCACAATTTTAATTTCTTCTTTAAAACAGCCCGCAACATAGTAGACAAAGTTCTATTTACTACTTCAGTTTGTCCATCAGTTTGGGGATGACATGTAGTACTAAACAGCAATTTAGTCCCCAACTTAGTCCATAAACATCTCCAAAAGTGGCTAAGAAATTTAGTATCACGATGAGAGACAATAGTATTTGGCACACCATGCAAACGAATAATTTCACGAAAGAACAAATCAGCAATATGCGCAGCATCATCCGTTTTATGACAAAGAATAAAGTGTGCCATCTTAGAAAACCGATCCACAACAACAAAAATACTATCCCTCCCCTTCTGTGTTCGTGGCAATCCCAAAACAAAGTCCATAGAAATATCCTCCCAAGGAACACTAGGAACAGGAAGAGGCATATATAAACCATGTGGATTAAGGCGAGACTTAGCTTTTTGACAAGTAGTGCAGCGTGCCAAAAATCTCTCAACATCTCGACGCATACGTGGCTAAAAGAAGTGTGCAGCAAGAACATACTCCATTTTCTTGACACCAAAGTGTCCCATCAATCCTCCTCCATGCGCCTCTTGTAACAACAAAAGACGAACAGAACTATCCGGAATGCATAGTTTGTTAGCACGGAACACAAATCCATCATTTAAGACTAACTTGTTCCATGTTCTACCATCTCTACAATTCTGCAACACATCTTTAAATTCACATCATGCACATATTGCTCCTGAATAGTTTCTAATCCAAATATTTTGAAGTCAAGTTGAGATAACAAAGTATAATGGCGCGACAAAGCATCAGCAATAATATTATCTTTACCCTTTTTGTGTTTGATAACATAAGGAAAAGACTCAATAAATTCAACCCACTTTGCATGACGACGATTCAACTTAGCTTGACTACGAATATGCTTCAAAGATTCATGATCAGAATGAATAACAAATTCTTTAGGCCATAGATAATGTTGCCAAGTTTCTAATGTCCGAACCAACGCATATAATTCTTTATCATAAGTAGAATAGTTCAGACTAGCCCCACTCAATTTATCACTAAAATATGCAACAGGTTTTCCCTCTTGTAATAACACCCCTCCCAAACCAATTCCACTAGCATCACATTCAAGCTTAAAAGTCTTAGTAAAATCAGGAAGTTGGAGTAAGGGAGCATGTGTTAGCTTATCTTTCAATATGTTGAAGGCCTATTGTTGTGCATCGCCCCAAACAAAGGGCACATCCTTCTTGGTAAGCTCATTCAGCGGCGCGGCAATTGATCCAAAGTCTTTGACAAAGCGCCTATAAAAACCAAATGAGGCCAAGAAAACTCCTCACTTGTGTGACCGTCTTGGGCTGCGGCCAATTCTCAATAGCTTCAATCTTGGATGGATCCACTTCAATACCCTGTGATGTAACAACATAGCCAAGAAACGCAACTCGATTGGTGCAAAAGGTGCACCTCTCAAGGTTACCAAACAAACGTGCATCACGTAAAGCATTGAAAACAGCACGTAAATGGTCCAAATGATCCTCTAAAGATTTTCTCTAAATCAGAATATCATCAAAGTAGACTACCACAAAACGTCCAATGAAAGCACGTAAAACTTCGTTCATTAACCTCATGAAAGTGTTGGGTGCATTAGTTAAACCAAACGGCATCACTAACCACTCATATAAACCGAACTTAGTTTTAAAAGTTGTTTTCCATTCGTCTCCTAATTTCATATGAATCTGGTGGTAACCACTATGCAAATCAACTTTAGAAAACATGGTAGAGCCACTCAATTAATCAAGCATGTCATCTAAACGTGAAATAGGATGACGATATCGAATAGTAATATTATTGATAGCTCTACAATCAGTACACATGCGCGAAGAACCATCTTTCTTAGGTACCAAAATAATAGGAACAGCACAGGGGCTAAGGGACTCACGAATATGATCTCTGTCGAGTAGTTCCTGAATTTGGCGTTGTATCTCCTTTGTCTCCTCTGGATTGGTTCTATATGGCGCGCGGTTTGGCAACGTAGCACCAGGAATTATATCAATTTGGTGCTCTATTCCTCTAATAGGAGGTAGTCCTGGTGGAAACTCAGTGGGGAAGACGTCCTCATATTCCTGCAAAAGGTTAGCAATAGCGGGTGGCAAAGAAGGAGGCATATCCTCAAATGAAAACAAAACCTCTTTGCAAATAATTGCATAACATTGAGTAGTGTTTACATCTAGTTCAGCAATATCAATTTTATTTGCAAGCATACATGGAATCTTCGAACGAATTTCAGTAGCATGGGTAGAATCAGATTTAGTGTTCTTTGGTGGTACAAAATCTGCAGCAATAATCTGATTCTCACTTTTATTTTTCTCCTCAGTTTTAGCTCTACTAGCTCTAGCAAGATCATATTTTAAAATCTGTTCGGGAGTCATAGGTTTTAGACCAATTTTCTTTCCATCATGCATAAGAGAATAGTGATTAGTTTTGCCATTATGAGCAGATTCTCTATCAAATTGCCATGGTCTACCAAGTAACAAAGAACAAGCTTGCATAGGTACAACATCACAATCAACAAAATCAGAATATGTACCAATAGTAAAATGCACGCGTACCGTTCTTGTTACCTTGATCTTGCGAGAACCCTCAAACCATTGGATATAATATGAATGTGTGCGTTGTCTTGTTGGAAGTGCAAGCTTCTCTACCATGTCAACACTAGCCAGATTATTACAACTCCCTCCATCAATGATGATCCGTATAGCTCTTTCCTTGACAACACCACGTGTTTGGAATAGGTTGTGGTGTTGATCTTGCTCAGATTTTCTCAATTGCACACTCAACACATGTTGTGTAATTAAGCTCTTGTATTGATCAGCAGCTTCAGCTCCCATTACCTATGTCTCTTCATCAGCATCAGAATTATCTCCATCTCGAGCAGAAATAAGGGCTAATGTATCTTCATCAAAGTCACTCGCTGAATCGTATTGACCATCATCCCGCACCATCATCACACGTTGTGTTGTGCACTGTCTCTCAATATGACCAAAACCACAGCACTTGCGGCATTGTATATCTTTTGTCTTACCCGTGGAAGCCATAGAAGATGCACTACGAGCAGGAGCATTGGAGGACGGTGGCGGAGCAGCTGGAAATCTTGTGGTGGCCTTGGATGTGGTAGTAGCTGGTGGCGAATCACGATAAGGAGGTGCTGATTGTCGGGATGTCCAAGTGGATGTGCGACCTACAAAATTATTAGTCTTCCTCCATGGTGTTTGGCGATCCTGCACTTCACGTTCAGCTTTGCAAGCAAGATGAAACAAACGAGTGATAGAATTATATTCCTTATAATCTAATATGTGCTGAATGTCCTTGTTTAATCCACCAAAGAAACGTGCAAGCATTTGTTCAGTAGATTCAACAAGACCACACCAAACCATCCCCGTTTGCAATTCCTGATAATACTCTTCTACAGAATTTTTCCCTTGCTCTAAACGTGTCAGATTCTTTAGTAAATCATGTTGATAAGTGGGAGGTACAAAACGAACACATAGCAGTTTTAAAAGCAGTCCAAGTACTAGGAATAGTAGTAGGATTTAAACGACAATACTCGACCACCAAAGGGAAGCAAATTTAGTAAATTCACATGTAAAAGACTAACACGCATATTCTCAGGATATTTTAAACATGCAAAACGTTGTTCTACTTCCATCTCCCATGTAAGATATGCATAAGGATTATATTTACCCTCAAAAGATGGAATATTTAATTTAAGCTTTGCAACATGATCATCATCACGCATCGTGGTCGCTTATGTAGTAATGTCGGGACGGCCAGCGGTACCTATGGAGGTTGCTCAACCTCCTCGTCAGATCGTCGTCCGCCGGGTCGTAGTACCGCCGTACCCGTCCCCAATGTCGCCGTACCAGCGGCGGAAGTCCGAGGTACGTCGCCACCGTAGCTGCAGAGTCTGCGGCGGCAGCCGAACCAGCAGTCCAACCCGTGATCGGAATGCGTCGTGCGCCAGGTGCGGGTGCGGGCAATCTGTTCAAAATCTCCTTGAACCGAGCGTCAAGCTTGGCGTTGAAGGATTTCTCGAGTCCATCGATCTTGTCGACGGCGTTGGGGAGCTTGGTGTCAAACTCCCCTAGGCGTGTATCCACGTCTTCAGCGCGACTGACCATGAGCTCGGAGAAGTGGGCATGTAGTTCTTCGTTCCTCATTGTGGCAGGGTTCCGCGAAGTATCTGTCATGGTTAGTCCTTTAAAAAGCACAGGTATACACTACGGAAATATGGTAGAAGGCATGCGTAATCCGTCAAGCAATATACGAAGCTCTTACAAGTTCTTACCAAACAGCAGGAAAAGGCGATGTGTAACCGCGAGGAGCAGTGGGTCCAGAGATTGAACCAAGCGATTACCGGGAGTCGAGACACCGCACGTGGAGAATATTTGTGGAGCTCTGGGAAGGCTTAGCAAAGGGGGTTAGAAATTATCAAAACAGCAATGCAAAAGTTGAAAGAATGCTCAACGATGGTACTGTGCTGGTCCTAGGCTAGACCGTACTAGATACGCGAGCCTAGATCACCAACGATGTCACGGCGCGACACAACAAGCAATGTATGATCATATGGCACCCTGAAAAGCGAACCGAGATGCGGAAAATCACTATGATGGTGAGTGTCTAAAACTGATCTACGGGGTCTAAAAATAGGTTAGCCCCAAAAAAAATTGAAATTTTTGTATTATGCTCCGGAAAGCGCGCAGGCGCCAATAAAATGTCACTATAACGGCCGATGGAGAAAAGTGATCCCCAGAGCCGAAAACTAGTATAGCCAGAATTTTTTTTTTGCTCTCCTGGACTTACGACCGAACTCTGAGCTCGACACGGACTTTAGCTTAACACAGAAACAACAAAGAAGGAAAGTAAAAAGAAATAACTAGGAAACAATAACTCAACTCGGACTCGTGCCGCGGCAGGAAAACTGATCGGATATGTGTCGCGGTAGGAAGGCGGTGGCGGAGTATTAGGGTTTATGGTGGCTGGGTGTATGGCGGCGGAATATGGTAGCGGTGATCGGCGAGTGTGGCGGTGACTACTATGATCAGAACTCGAAACTCTAAGGGACGAGACACTAAGACCAGCAACTCGATGCGACGATGTAGACACAAATTCAACAATGCAAAAACTGAAAAGATAATGCGAGGCGTAGATTGGTTATGTGATGGATCTAAACTCTAACTGTGTTTTTGGCTTTTTCGTGGGTTATAGGTAAAAAAACAGATCTAATCTACGAAAACAGTAAAATCTCACCGAGCAACCTGAAATCTGATACCACTTGATAGGGTAAAGGTGTCTGATCTTTCGATGAGATGGTGATAGTCGATTTGGTGGAGTTCGGGCTTGACGATCCGACTACACGTGCGAGCACGAGCGCCAATTCAATCACTAGGCCAATCTCCTGGAGGTTACCGATCCTGCGGGAACACGATCAGCCTGACCAGCGAGGGTCTTAATTCCTACCTGAAATCAGGAACAAGTAAGAACTAATATTGCAATCAAGATATTGCGGATTAATAGGAAAGCTTTATTGAAAAGGTGGGATCCTGAATAGGTGCGAAGTACAAGAGGCCTCTGCGACGATCGAGCCTTGGCGAAGTTGCTACGATGGCTAACTTAATGTCTAAACAAAATCCGAGTCTAGGGTGACGGCTATGGGGAGTATTTAAGGAGGAAAAGGTGGGGTTTCGGCCAGCCATGGAAGTGGTGGTCGAATCCAACCCTAGAAGTCCCTTTCCCCTCAAATACGGACTCTAAAAAGTGGCTATTTAAAATCCTGCGAAAATTACATGGGCCTGGCCCAAAATAAAAGGTGCCGCAGCACCATATTAAGCTATGGACGAATTCGTGAAGTATTAATCTTGAATATTTCGTCCAAGCCTTCTTTCTTCATTATGGTGGCCTCAAAGTTCTGAAATCTCCATTCGTGGCCTTCTCTTGGATCATCACATGCTTGCTGCCATCTCCATGCATGGCCATGCTCCAATGCTTGTCCCTCTCATCCATGCTTGGTCCATCATTCCTAAGAGTAAGAAATACATCTGATTTAGGCAGCATCATATTCTCATGTATGTGAGGAATAGTTCCAAGAAACGAAAGTACCTGATAGTTAAGTTGTTTGGCACGAGATCTTGTGATGGGTACTTGTATGTGTGTAGCTGTAGGTACAACGGTTGTATCAATAGAAGGGATGTCCACGTCATAGCGACTGCCTCAACATTTGCTTCCAGAGTCACTTGCACGTCCTGAATATTCTTGTCAATGGCATCTGTTGTATGGTTGAACACACGTGTCAAATGGGACATCAATGCTTCATATTTGTGGCATCCCGCAAAACCACTACTAGAAAATCGCGTTGTTTTTGTGCATTGCATCATCATGACCGCATGCTCATGTCATCATGCCACATTGCATTTGAGCATCGTCATCATCTTGCATTTGCTTGCATAAAACTATTTTCAGAAAAACCTATTATTGTTTTCTAAACGCCCTGTCTTGTTTTCAAATTCAAACCCGGGTCTCCGGATTATTTTATTGTCTGCTATCGGTTTGCAAAAAAGCCCGGTTTTAATTAAACAAAATATTTAATTATTTTTAGGGGGCAGTCGAACGGGCCGACCCGACCCAGTCGACCACCCCCAGTACAAAAACGGTCCACCTAAATCTATTCCCACCCAATCCTATTCTACCCACCAACCACAGCTCGCCACCTCACCCCTGGCCCCAATCCCTACCCACCTTGCCACCTCATTAATCCTAACCCCACTCCCTCCCCACAGCAGCCCCACTCCCCCCTGGCCCCACATGCCAGCCCCCCCACTCCCTCTCTCTCTCCCAACCGGCCAACCTCACACAGCCCCCCATCTACCCCTCTCTCTCCCTCTCCCTGTCCCTGGGCCCCACCCGCGCCTGGCCCACACGCCACCTCCCCTCCTACCCCACCCCGCCATCCTGGACCCACGCACCGACCCCCCCTGAACCCACGCGCGACCCCGCTCCTCCCTCCTCTCTCTCCCCTCACCTCTCTCTGCTCACCACCACCGCCCCCGCTCATGCCACCTCCTCCCTCCTCTCCAACCTCCTCCCCACTGTCATTGCCGGCCTCCCTTCTCGCCAAGACGTCCCGCCGCTCTCCTCTCCGTCCCACCGCCCGTCCCACCTCGGCGCTGTCGCCCTCACCTCACCTCGCCGAGCCCTTCCTCCCGGCCAAGGCGCACCCAGCCTCCTCTCACCTCCGCACGCCGCCTCCCGGCGAAGGCCAGCGTCGCCGTTAACCCGTCTGCCGCGCTTCCCGCGCTCGACCTCGCTGCCCGAGCCACCGCCTCTCCTCCGGCCGCCAGGCCTTCGCCTCGGCCTCGCTCCGCCTGTCCGCATGAGCCTCCATCACCCCCTCGCCAGCTCTTCCCGCCCCGACCTCGCCCGGCCTTCCTCCTGCGCCCAGACAGCCCAGCCACGCCAACCTCGCCCGGCCTCGCCGACCGCCGCTGACCGCCACCGCGCTCGCCGAGCCTCGTCAGACGTTTCCTTAGCGTTCGCCCGCCGTCCCGCCGACCTGCCTCGCCTGTCGTGGCTGCTCGCTTCGCCAGCTCGCCGCCAGGCCCTCCATGCCATCGAGCCTGTCCACCGGCCCCTGCTGCTTGCCTCGCTTTTGTCTTGTTGCGCTAAGATGGCCTTCAGTGATGCGTTTGTGGCATCGTTTGTTTGCAAAACGGGGATCAAAGGCCGTTGTCCGAGACCCGCGAAGACCGATCCCGGCGTCCGAGACCCCGAAGGCCGATCTCGTCGAACCCGAACCCTGGAACCCCGCCAAGACCTTCATCGAAACCCGAGAACTCCGCCGCGGTACCCGGAAATCTCCTACATGGAACCATCGGGCCACGAAATACCATCAACGCCACGCCCGAGTCCGGCACCGACACCCGACAACCTCAACATATGACGCCAAGGTCTTCTCCTCGGAACGACGAGTGCTCCTTCCTGGCTTCGAAGCCCGACCCCCGTGGACCGACATGATCTTCTTCACGGATACGACAAGCACTCCCTCGAGGACGCCGAGTACTTCACCCCGGGCACCGAGACCCTGGACGACAAGTTCTCCTTCCCGGAAGCATTGACGCTTGTGCAACAAGATCTACTTCCCAGATCCGAAGACCCTAAAACCCGGAGTCCGAACCTCGTTCCCGTCAACCCTGAACCCTGAGACCAACCCCGATCCCATCGAACCCCAAGATCTGCCGAACCCTAATGTGTGCACCTTTTTCCGAGCCCTATTTTATAAATGCTATATATAAAACTTGTTGCATATAAAATTGTCATACTCGCATGCATATTGTCATGTGGTTTGGGGGCCTTAGGACGATTCACCTAAATTAAATAAGGGGCCCATATGCAGGCAAATCTAGTCGTATATTGGTCCCATTTAAATTTGTGTAGCGAACCGGTAACTTATCTTGCCATGTTAATGCAACATTTAAATTGCGGGGGTTCTAAATAACTTGAACCGTTTAATTAATTGTCAGGACCCCGGTTCCGCTTAATATGGCCTAATTGCATCGCACCTTTGCCATGTCATACATCATACATGCATCATGCCCGATCTTTTGCTGTAGTATTAAATGGTGCATCTGTTGTTTCTTCTAGTGTTTTGCTTCTTCGCGGATAAGGCCGTTGAGTTGATGTGAGCTTCGCCCCGATCTTCGGATGAACCTTCGGCAACGTTTTTCAGGCGAGCATCTCCCCCTTTCTACCTATCTTACTTTTATAGTCTTTGTTTCCTCCTGTTGATCTATTGCTATCTGTGTTGCGATGCTCTAGCTTTCGTACCTGTGATATCCCTTGCAGCCTTATATCGCCTTGGACACCTCCTATTACCTGTTGTTTGATAGATAGTGGGACCTGCGCGTCGTAGTCGCCTGCTCAAGTGCTGTTGCGTGTCGCCAAGTACCACAGTTGTTGGAGTATTGCCGCATGTTCAATGTTGGAGATGATCATGGCTTTCATTACCGTTCACTTTATTTACTGTTTAACAACTAAAATTGAAGTAGGTAGCGAGGCAGTGGGCAATAGATGTTATTTGGTTAATCGTCCACTTGTGTCCGTGAGGACCCCGAGTACTTGATACTGTTCCTTTAATTTTCGCTATCCACATCCGGGAGGATTATGGGACCCCCCCTGAGCCAGAGCTTGATTCATTCTTATTTCTTGGGGCCACAAACTAGTTTGAGGTTTTATTTACTATCCTGTACTTATGCCATGCTTTACTGCTTTATTTACGATTGTGCGAGGAGCACCTGTAGTGTTTAGGATCGGGACACGTTTTCGCGGTGTCGACAAGCCCAGTTTTGGGTTCCCAGTCGTTCACAGTCGTCCACCCAAACCTTGGGTCCGTCTCGGAGTCAGCTAACTTTGTTGCGGGTGTACTCAATGGGGTGGCCCCCTGAAATATTTCTGAATCCTGTGATTGCTTTGTCGTGAAAGCCTCGTTGGGTTTTGATTTGGTTTTTCCGAGGTTGATCGAGTGTGTGTTGCTATTTGTGCACCCCTGCAGGGTAAAACTTTCTGAAAGCCATGTCCGCGGTTATGGACGACTTGGAGCACAGTATCTCGATCATAGACAACTATAACTAAAGTAGTGCTATAAATTTGACTTTATAATGACTAGTAATCAGCTTCACTATAATGGAATGGCTAAATAAAACTGCCAACAATTGCTTGTTTGGTTTGTCGCGACAATTGTATCTCGACTAGTAAGTATTGCAACTACAACGGAATGGCTAAATAAAAGTACCAACAAGCTTTGGGTTTTGGGATATCTCATGCTATTTGTATCTCGACTAGTAAGTGTTGCAACTACAACGGAATGGTTAATCAAACTGCGCCTTCGCTTATTATATCGGGATGACCATCTATACCGACTAGTAATTGCTGCAACGATAATCGAATAAGTAAAGCGCCAACGTGGTGAGTTCCTCGGTCGACTTCCTCGTTTGGTCTCGAGGGGAAACACCGATGGGTTTGTTTGATGGTAGCATCGAGTTGGTTCGAATAGGTCTATCTTATCCTCTCTCGATGGCCGGCGGTTATATCGAGTATCTATAGGTTGTTTAGTGCATGCCGCCGCCGCTTGATCCACCATACCTATGTAGGCGAGGACCGCGAATTCTAGCCTCGCTGTGTCTTGGCCTCGATCGACGCCTCTTTTTTCCTTTGCCCTTGTCGGCACCCCTTTTGTTTAAGCAGGTTTTGAGATCGACGCCATTAGCAGGGTTACCCTTCCGGCTTGGCCTGGGCAGGGTTATGGACGCCATTGGTTATTCTTCAGGGCTCTTAGCCCCATTTGCATCTTGTCCGTAGTCGGACGCTCCATCTTTTCAAGGTGATTTGGCTCTTTGTACCGTATATCTGTATTCTTGACTCATGGAGTCGTGTTTTATATATATATTTGTTCTTTGGGTCCCATCGAGGACTGTTGTGTAATGTTATTACTTCGTTTTCCACCCGCACGAAAGTGCCTGGTGGGCACCTTTGAATCGTTTCTATGCGGG
The DNA here is from genome assembly GCA_030063025.1 of Avena longiglumis. NCBI lineage: Eukaryota > Viridiplantae > Streptophyta > Magnoliopsida > Poales > Poaceae > Avena > Avena longiglumis. The sequence goes on along the minus strand of CP125974.1, from coordinate 333,386,904 downwards.
TTTGGCGAGTTTCGCTAAAACTTGCATAGGGCCGATTCTGAGGGTGTTACAGAGTGGTATCAGAGCTCAGCAGTTACGATACCCCACAAGTCCAGCCTGTAGGATAACCTAGCTAACGGCCGAAGTAGAGTGTCAAAACTATTTTTGCAAAACCGGTTGGATAGTTCTGATTAGGTCTGATTTTACTCCTTACCCCTCTGCTATTCTCTTCTTACCTCTGCGTGTTTTGAATCTACTCTCTTATCTTTTCTTCGAGTCCAGGATTTCTCGTGGTTGGGTTTCCGTAGTACCTTCAGGGTTTCGCTTCCTCCTTTGGTAACGGTGTTGCTACATCTGGTCTTCATGCTGTCTGAGGAATCCGTCTACTGTGGTACCATTCTTTGTTCCTTGATTGTGCTTTCCGGTGTTTTTCGACGCGACGACATCATCTACGCCAGATCCGATGCAGAGTCTGCATCACTCCTTTGTTTCCGAACCTCGCTTGTCGAGATCTACAATCTGAATTCCGAGAGTTGGTTGCATAAACCGCCTATTCGTGTGCCGAGTAATGGTTTGGGTGCGCGATGGACTGATCACCATCCAACTACTCTTATCATTCGCTCTTGTACATCGAATCAGTGGATCCAGCAATTTTACTCCGTCCACGGAAGCTAGAGGTGGCTTTAATTGTTGATACCTCTACCTTCGACCTTTTTGTCCCCGGAGTGTTCTCTTGACGATCACGGACAACGGCCTCTTGTTAGTGGTGTCGCGAGGATCTACACGAAGCGAGAAGATGCAGATCACCGACCTTCTTTCTGGTACCATGAGGCGGATCTCGAGGGCGAGATCCATTGTTAGTGGTGTCGAATTGTGGCATCCCGCAAAACCACTACTAGAAAATCGCGTTGTTTTTGTGCATTGCATCATCATGACCGCATGCTCATGTCATCATGCCACATTGCACTTGAGCATCGTCATCATCTTGCATTTGCTTGCATAAAACTATTTTTGGAAAAACCTATTTTTGTTTTCTAAACGCCCCGTCTTGTTTTCAAATTCAAACCCGGGTCTCCGGATTATTTTGTTGTCTGCTATCGGTTTGCAAAAAAGCCCGGTTTTAATTAAAAAAAATATTTAATTATTTTTAGGGGGCAGTCGAACGGGCCGACCCGACCCAGTCGACCACCCCCAGTACAAAAACGGTCCACCTAAATCTATTCCCACCCAATCCAATTCTACCCACCAACCACAGCTCGCCACCTCACCCCTGGCCCCAATCCCTACCCACCTTGCCACCTCATCAATCCTAACCCCACTCCCTCACCACAGCAGCCCCACTCCCCCCTGGCCCCACATGCCAGCCCCCCCACTCCCTCTCTCTCTCCCAACCGGCCAACCTCACAGCCCCATCCCCCCTACCCTCTCTCTCCCTGTCCTGGCCCCACCCACCTGGCCCACACGTCACCTCCCCTTCTACCCCACCCCGCCACTGACCCACGACCGACCTCGAACCCACGCCACACCCCGCCTCCTCCTCTCTCCTCACCTCTCTCGCCACCACCACCGCCCCGCCACGCCACCTCCTCCCTCCTCCAACCTCCTCCACCGTCGTCACGCCGCCTCTACGCCTGCAAGACGCCCGCCTCTCCTCTCCGTCCACCGGCCCGTCCCCACCTCGAGCGCGCTGTCGCCCTCACCTCACCTCGCCGAGCCCGGCCCTTCCTCCCCGCCTCCGCCCATGGCGCACCTCTCCTCCTCTCGCCGCCCTCCCGGCCAAGGCCAAGGCCGCGCCGTCAACCTCCGGCAAGCGCCTCCCGCCAATGGACCGCCTCGCTCGCCCGAGCCACGCCTCTCCCCTCGCCATGGCGCCATGAGCCTTCTCGCCTCGCTTCCGCCCGCTCCGTCATGAGCTCGCCTCCACCACCGCCCCCTCGCCTCTTCCCGCCGACCTCGCCCAGACTGCCTTCCTCTGCGCCACATGGACGCCCCACGCCAACCTCGCCGGCCTCCGCCGACCGCCTCAGACCGCCACCGACCGCCTGGCGCGCGCCGAGCCTCGCCGACGTTCCTCGCCCGTCGGCCCGCCTGGGCCCGCTCGGACCTCGCTCGCCTCGTGGCTGCTTCCGCCAGCTCCTTCCGCCAGCCCTCCATGCCATCGAGCTCGCCCACCGCCCTGCCGCTTTTTGTCTTGTTGCGCTAAGATGGCCTTCAGTGATGCGTTTGTGGCATCGTTTGTTTGCAAAACGGGGATCAAAGGCCGTTGTCCGAGACCCGCGAAGACCGATCCCGGCGTCCGAGACCCCGAAGGCCGATCTCGTCGAACCCGAACCCTGGAACCCCGCCAAGACCTTCATCGAAACCCGAGAACTCCGCCGCGGTACCCGGAAATCTCCTACATGGAACCATCGGGCCACGAAATACCATCGACGCCACGCCCGAGTCCGGCACCGACACCCGACAACCTCAACATATGACGCCAAGGTCTTCTCCTCGGAACGACGAGTGATCCTTCCTGGCTTCGAAGCCCAACCCCCGTGGACCGACATGATCTTCTTCACGGATACGACAAGCACTCCCTCGAGGACGCCGAGTACTTCACCCCGGGCACCGAGACCCTGGACGACAAGTTCTCCTTCCCGGAAGCATTGACGCTCGTGCAACAAGATCTACTTCCCAGATCCGAAGACCCTAAAACCCGGAGTCCGAACCTCGTTCCCGTCAAACCTGAACCCTGAGACAACCCCGATCCCATCGAACCCCAAGATCTGCCGAACCCTAATGTGTGCACCTTTTTTCGAGCCCTATTTTATAAATGCTATATATAAAACTTGTTGCATATAAAATTGTCATACTCGCATGCATATTGTCATGTGGTTTGGGGGCCTTAGGCCGATTCACCTAAATTAAATATGGGGCCCATATGCGGGCATATCTAGTCGTATATTGGTCTCATTTAAATTTGTGTAGCGAACCGGTAACTTATCTTGCCATGTTAATGCAACATTTAAATTGCGGGGGTTCTAAATAACTTGAACCGTTATTTGGGCAATAGATGTTATTTGGTTGTTAACCGTCCACTTGTGTCCCGTAGGACCCCGAGTACTTGATACCTGTTCCTTGAATTTTCGCGCTATCCACATCCGGGAGGATTATGGGACCCCCCCTGAGCCAGAGCTTGATTCATTCTTATTTCTTGGGGCCACAAACTAGTTTGAGGTTTTATTTACTATCCTGTACTTATGCCATGCTTTACTGCTTTATTTACGATTGTGCGAGGAGCACCTGTAGTGTTTAGGATCGGGACACGTTTTCGCGGTGTCGACAAGCCCAGTTTTGGGTTCCCAGTCGTTCACAGTCGTCCACCCAAACCTTGGGTCCGTCTCGGAGTCAGCTAACTTTGTTATGGTGTACTCAATGGGTGGCCCCGAAATATTTCTGAATCCTGTGATTGCTTTGTCGTGAAAGCCTCGTTGGGTTTTGATTTGGTTTTCCGAGGTTGATCGAGTGTGTGTTATTTGTGCACCCTGCAGGTAAAACTTCTGAAAGCCATGTCCGGTTATGGACGACTTGGAGCACGATATCTCGATCATAGACAACTATAACTAAAGTAGTGCTATAAATTAGACTTTATAATGACTAGTAATCGCTTCACTATAATGGAATGGCTAAATAAAACCGCCAACAATTGCTTGTTTGGTTTGTCGCCATGCATACAATTGTATCTGACTAGTAAGTATTGCAACTACAACGGAATGGCTAAATAAAAGTACCAACAACTGCTGGGTTTTGGGATATCTCATGCTATTTGTATCTGACTAGTAAGTGTTGCAACTACAACGGAATGGTTAACTGAAACTGCCCACTGCTTATTATATCAGGATGACCATCTATACCTGACTAGTAATTGCTGCAACGATAACTGAATAAGTAAAACTGCCAACTGTGTGAGTTCCTCGGTCGACTTCCTCGTTTGGTCTCGAGGGGGAAACACCAGGATGGGTTTGTTTGATGGTAGCATCAGGTTGGTTCCGAATAGGTCTATCTTATCCCTCTCTGATAGCCGACAGTTATATCGAGTCTCTATAGGTTGTTTAGTGCATGTTGTCGCTGCCGCTTCAGTCCACCATACCTATGTAGGCGAGGACCGCCGAATTCTAGCCTCGCTGCATCGCCTCAAGATCGACGCCTCTTTTTTCCTTTTCCCTTGTCGGCACCCCTTTTGTTTAAGCAGGTTTTGAGATCGACGCCATTAGCAGGGTTACCCTTCCGGCTTGGCCTGGGCAGGGTTATGGACGCCATTGGTTATTCTTCAAGGCTCTTAGCCCCATTTGCATCTTGTCCGTAGTTGGATGCTCCATCTTTTCAAGGTGATTTGGCTCTTTGTACCGTATATCTGTATTCTTGACTCATGGAGTCGTGTTGTATATATATCTGTTCTGTGGGTCCCATCGAGGACTGTTGTGTAATGTTATTACTTCGTTTTCCACCCGCACGAAAGTGCCTGGTGGGCACCTTTGAATCGTTTCTATGCGGGTTTGGCGAGTTTCGCTAAAACTTGCATAGGGTCGATTCTGAGGGTGTTACAATATTCCCGCCAGTTGACAAGCTCGTCGTCCTTCTTTTTCTGTGACACAACATCATCACTAGTAGACATGATTAGTAGATTAGTGCAAAAAGCAAAATCGATATGGTGGAACACTCACAACTCACTCCAACTGACAAGGAAGTAGATCTTACCGTTCCAACGTGAATAGAGATGCATTACCAATTTGAAATCAATAACTAATGCACTGATGTGATGAAGTGAATATCAAGGGTATGGAGAACGATCACAGGGCACACATGTTATTTATGGTGGAGCTGTAGGTATGTTATCCTAACTACACCGCAAACAAGTCCTAGTGCTGGTCGTTATGATAACCCAAGAAACACACACAGTGGAGATAAGCGTGGCAAAGCAACTTATGAACAGGAATATTGCAATGCACAAGAGAGACGCTATTAATAGCTCAAAATAAACAGGCACAAGATTGCTCAATCTACAAGTGCTATGATCAACTAGGCCTCCAATAAATCACACTTTGATATCTCTTTTTGTCACGCTTGTAGCTCTATTCTCTCTTTTTTTTATACTGAATCTCTTTTCCTTTTCTGTTTTTCTTTTTCTTTTTGTTTTTTAACTATATGACTCAATGCAAAACGAATGCAAACTAGGGGGGCAGGATAATCCGGTTTGTCTGGGGCCGGATAATCCGGTCTGTCGGGGCGAAAATTTTGCACTTTCAAAACCCTAATGAGCAGCCTGTCAGAGCAAAGCAACTAGTCTCGTGGGTACGTTCCTAGGCACGGATGCTGTAGATAGGCTGTATCTAGGTTTGAAACACAAAGGTACGCTATGTGGACTCGGAAAAGTAGATATAACCTTGCGGAAAACGGTGATAGTGGACTTGGTGGAAACAAGATCAAAACCCTAAACTTAAACACAAACGAAAACTAGACTCCTACGAGAAAAACCTGCAGATCGGATCTACGAGAAGACACGACCAGCAACTAAAAACTTGTAAAACGATGCAATCTAGGCTAGGTCAAATCTTTTTGTATGGCTTTTTCTGTATAGGACAAAAACAATAACTAATCTATGGATGGATTTGTGGATGCTCATCGAGTAAACGAGGAAATCTAATACCAAGATGATAAGGGGTGGCCCGATCTTCTCTACAAGCACTTGTCGATGGTGGATGATAGATAACTAGCCTGTAGCTATGAACTCTCCCGCTCGAACCCTGATGCCAATGCAACAGCTCTCGAACCCTTTGGGATATTCACAACACCACGCTCTTGCAAGACGCGGTAATTCGACTTAACGGTAGTTTGCAATCTACTAATTCCCAATGGAACAACAGATCACACTCAATTGCAGTAGATAATTCGATCACAGGGTAATTCTAGAGGTTCTTGATAAGAAACAACTCCAAAATAGTTTTAACGTGGTCTAACACTAACTATGGGGACGTCCTAGGGCTTATAAGGGCGGCTGGGCGGCCAAAATCGCGAAACAAAACGTGTCTGATACAGTCAGATCCGTCTAGATCTGATGGTAACTTTCAGAGCCGGACTTTCCGCCCTAAGTAGGGGACGTGTAAGTACTCGTTGGAAATCGCTTGGAGTGATCTTTCCAACAAGTACTTATTTGCTTGATTTGGAGTTCGTATGAAGAATCCACGTCCGTTTCAATTTCAGGGCTTCTGTCTGTCCGAACTGAACCTTCCTTCTTGATGATCTTCTCTTGCGCCTTCCTCCCGCTCCTCCCTCGCGCATCCTTGGCGATCATCATTCTAGGCTCCTCTTGTAACCCTTCTCCTCCTCGTGTCAAGCTTGTTTCCTCAACGAACCTGATCATACACAAGTGCATAGATTTAGGCAGTATAAAGTTCTCATTATCATAAACATCAGATTCATTTAGGAGTGAATTCACCTATTGTTCAAGTAGCTTTGCACGAGCCCGTGTAATGGGTCCAATTCTAATCTCATTGGACTGATCCTTCTTAGCAGTGGCTGGAACATCTTTAGTAGTAATTGGGGCAGGTGTAAATATAGGGATGTCCTCATCATAAGGACATACGAGATTGGCCCGTCCGTACCAATGTTAGTGAACTTCGTACTTTTCATGGGTTGGCCGATTTCTACCGTCGCTTTGTGAAAGACTTTTCTACAATTGCTTGCCCTCTCAATGAGTTGACCAAGAAAAATGTCACATTCGTTTGGGGCAAAGCACAACAAAAGGCATTTGATGAGCTCAAAAAGAGGCTCGCCGAAGCAACACTCCTCGCTTTACCGAATTTCACAAGAACTTTTGAGATTGAATGTGAAGCTAGTGGTATTGGCATTGGAGGCGTCCTTATGCAAAATGGGCGTCCTATTGCATACCATAGCGAGAAACTTGATGGTGCATGCCTTAACTATCCAATTTATGACAAAGAGCTTTTTTCCTTGGTTCGTGTCCTTCAAGTGTGGCAACACTACCTTTGTCCTGAAGAATTTATCATCCATTCCGACCATGAGTCGTTGAAATATCTTAAGGGCCAAGCCAATTTGAGTAAAAGGCACACCAAATGGGTTGATTTTATGGAGTCTTTTCCTTACATTGTCAAGTACAAGAAGGGCAAAGAAAATGTAGTAGCGGACGCCTTGTCTCGCAAAAATACAAGCCTTCTTATGCAAATCGAAGTAAATGTGTTGGGTCTTGATGACATCAAATCTTTGTACGCTTCCGACCCATTCTTTGGATCAATTTTTGCAAAGTGTCAATAGACAAAGGAGTTGATGATTTCTATTTGCATAAGGGTTTTCTATTCAAACAAAACAAGCTTTGCATTCCGAAGTCGTCTCTCCAAATTTTGCTTCTTCAAGAGTCCCATGGTGGAGGCCTTATGGGTCACTTTGGTTGTGACAAGACATACGACATGCTCTCCACTCACTACTTTTGGCCAAAGATGAAGCGTGACGTGGAATGCCACGTCCAACGATGCACTACATGTGTCCAAGCTAAGTCTAAGTCTAACCCTTTTGGTCTTTACATGCCATTGCCTATTCCTCATGCACCTTGGTCGGACATTAGCATGGATTTCGTGTTGGGATTACTATAACATCCCAGCATATAGGAACGAACGAAGGGTAGAGTTAGGAATCTGTGAAATTGCATGCATTCATTTGTAAAAATGTGGATAATTTTTAGCCAAATAAAAACCTAAAGTGATCAAAGTTTCTTTCCTGCTTTGAGATCAGGTATAGTCTTGGAGGATGATTGTTATAAAATTTGATATGATCTTTGTGGATTAGTGTGTTTTGGGAAATGAAAATTGAATTTGAATTTAAGTGTTGGATTTATAATTCAAAAGGATTTAGAATTATGTTTGAGTATTTTGATTTAGTCAAGAGGTGATAACTAGTAACTCAAACTTTAAATAATAACATAATCAATAAAATGAATATTTATTCCATAATTTTATTCAATAAATAAGTTACAAAAATATAACTTATGAAAATATTCAACAATCTTTACAATAGTAATTAAATAAAAGGATAATTTTTATATATTGAGTAATAGTACAATCTTTATTACAAAAGAATAAAATAAAAAGATTACAAAAGAATAAAATAAAGATTACGATTGAATAAGAGAAATATTACAAGTAACTATCTATAATGAAAACGAAAACCTAATCTAAGTCTTGAATCTTCAAGTTTGGTACCTGCAAAACAAACACAAACTAAAAGAAAGAAAGTTAAGGTTAAAAATGTTTTACTCTCAGAATTGACAATGAGGTGCATTGTTCAAAGTTCATCATTGAGTAATATTTTAAGGGGAAAGTTTCACCAATATGAAAGAATTATATCTTTCATAATTTTAAGCCATAAGTCAAATAAACAGCAAGGAGGGGCAAGTTTCACCAGCCAAGTAAATGTAACCAGATAAAAGTAACTTCATATCCAAAGCATATCCACAGGGTGTGCAGCAGGCACACAGGAAGCACACACACCAAACTACATGGTGTGTGCTGTCAGCACAGCAGCAACGGCTCCACACACACACAAAACTATCAGCACGGCCGTGGGAGGCATCCCCACACCATTTACTGCTTCATACACATCAAACATAGCAGCCAAACCAAGCCAAGCAAGATCACACCAATCACAGCCTTGATCATCTCACCAAGATGGTAACATAAGGAGGGGGTAGATCAGGTGGATAGCAAGGACAAGATCAAGCCATCAGGACCAGGAGGTGGAGAGCTAGATCAAGGACAAGTCCAAGAACTGGAAGTACCAGGAGGATCACCAGATCAAGCTAGCCACAAGATCAACAACTTGCAACCCCAACAACAACCAAGTGTGGTGAGTAGAAAAGACCATCACATGATTTCTCTGTCTAAGATTAGACAAGCATTCATGAGTTGTCTCATACTCAAATTCTCATAAAACACCCAAGTGGGGTGAATCCATCATTGAAGTTTAAACACTAAAAGAAACCAGAAAACTATATAGATCCAACTAGGATCTCAGAACCACATCATGGATCCTAGCTATCAGGCTATAACTTAAATTCTAGGAATGAGTATAGCCAAGATCTGAATTTCTAGGCACACCTCTTAAATAGGAGTAGCACCTTAAAATTTCATCTTATGGACCCATATAATTTATTAAGCTTACAATAATTTTTCCAACTTTGACTCAAGAATCAGTAGCTAGTATCATTACCAGAGCCAATCCATGAGAAACAACAAGATAAGGGCCTAATCCCTAAATCTCAGACCAACATCATGGGTTCTAGGGATGCAAGGAAAGAAGATTCCACTTATCTATAATGCCAAGCTAATCTTAAGCTTGAACAAAACCAAACCAAGTAATAGAATCTAATCTTGTGTGCCATACAAGGATGGTGTCACAAGAACAGTTTCTAAACTAAGCAGGTTAAACATTCAACTTTCAGAGTTACACTCACAGCCACTATAAATCATTTTCCTGATACTAATCACAGGAATCATCTTCAGATAAATCCAAATATATATCAACACTGTAAGAGATCAATTGATCTCAGTTATATATATATATATGAATTCTTAAGCCATCAGTACGAATACAGTGACATCATCACACAAAAATCGCTGTCATTTACCAAGCAATGCCAGTGGTGAGCTATCAAACCACTAGAATTCCCAAGTAATAATTCTAGAGCAACCTTATCATCTAAACTTACCAAAATTAGCCAATGGAACCCAACTGATAAGCCACTAGCATCATCAAAGCTAACCATCAGCAGTAATCCATAGTAAATCACCACTCAATATGCTTAGGGATCATCAATACATGATCCAAATCATCAGATATTCAGTCAATAGAAGGATATGAATCCTAAGCAGAACACAAACCCTAATCAGGACATAACCACTAACCAGGAGTAGCCACTATCAATACATAGCATAGGGTGGCCTAGCATAGAGTGCACAAGGGGAAGAGGAATAACTTACTGATGAATGTTGCTGTGGGCGAGAAGAGGAAGCAGAGGTCGACGACGAACACGGCGGCACGGGGAGCACCCCCAAGGGGTGCTACGACCCACACCACGCTAAGGCGGCGACCACAGTCATGCCTAGAGGCGAGGAGCACCACCACAGCACACGGCAGCAACGGTGGCAACAGCACCCGCATCACCCCAAACCCTAGGGTTCGGGATGAGGCTAGTCTGGCCACAAGGAAGCTCCTGATCCAAATCGAATTGGACAGGAAGGTAGAGCGTGGTCGACAACCTCGCCCTGCACCACGGTGGCGGCCAGGAAGGTCCACGGCGGCGTGAATCGCCGGCGGTGACATCGCTAACCATGGGGTCGAAGAAGGAGAAGAAAGGTGAGCTCGAGAGAGAGACAGAGAGAGTTGGGCTGGCTCGGCCGGGAACCCTTCGGGGTGACGTTTTGACTCTGCCCTACTGGGCCACAAGGGCCCAATGAACCAACAAAGGCATCCCATTTACTTAAAGGCAATTTTTAATAAAAAAGAAAAGACCATAATGCCCTTGAAATAAAATAAATTCTAAAAAATAAAATAAAAAATCCAAAAATTATAAATAAAATTTTTTTGGATTCACAATAATCCAAAATATCCAAATAAATTTTTAGACATATAATTTGTAATAAGAATTTTGTAATATATTTATTCCTTTTGGAATTTTACAAAATTATTGGAAGATGATAAAAATAAATACAAATCACTTTCATTATATATTAATATTGTAGTATTTTAGAAAAATACTAAACAAATATTTAATATCAATTTTTGGTATTTAAATAATAATGCTTGAAGGAATTATTAAATAAATAAAATTCAAATAAAATGAAATAAAACAAAAGAATACAATATTCAATAAATATTAAAAAATTAATATTTATAAATTCTTTATTATTAAAAAGAATTTTATAATTTAAATAATGGGGGAGAATACACACAAAGCTAAATAATGCATTACATTATTTTGCATAATCATTTTTCTTCTTTAAATATTGTCCTTACCGGGCAATAATGATGTTTTTGTAGACAAAGAAGCTCAAGGTCCAGTGCAAGCATCAGACTTCACTACCTTGCAATCACAAGGCAAGTTCATCACTTGCTCATATCATTTGAAGAGTCTTTATCAAAGTATTTGCAAATTGTGTGTTATCATATATACTCCAAAGAAAGAAAATATTATTTTCACAAATAAAGAAATCTTAGATATCGTCCTAAGTGATGATATAATAGAGCAATAGAACCCTAGGTTTTATTTGAAATAATGATGATCAATCAGGGACTTAATAACCCATGACATCAGTGATTCTAGAGCCGTATATTACGCGTTAGCCATGAGATTTGGAATGGGACAGAGAAGTCAGTTGTATCTTCTTCCTCTCTCATGTAGCCGGATGTGCAGGTCGTGGATGTTATCCTCATAGCGTGCATATTAATTGGTAATTCGTAGAGGATATGCAGCATATGGGTGGGAACCCTCAACGTCCCACGATAGTTCTGGCATCTAATGGTTTGTACAAACCATTATCGTAATTCAATATGTGGGCATGGTGTACACCAAGGAGGCATGCGAGGTCGCGAAGGGGGTAGTGATTGGCTTGGACCAACTAATGGGCCCCACATCATGGAATTGTGGACGGGAAAGTACGCCCGGTTGTGCAACAAGGAGTTGATCTCTTATGGGTAAAGTAACGCACCTCTACAGAGTGTAAGAATTATAACTTGTTACTCCCTGTTCCGGGAAGGAGCTGCGAACGCGGCAGGAAAGGAACTCCATGAAAGTTCTGGTCAACCTGTGAAGGCTGATGGTCATAGATTTTTATAATAAAAATCAATCTTTGAAGAAAGATTTACAAAAACTTCATAGTGCCAAGGACTTATAGTCTGAGGTGGTAGTTAGAGCATCAAACTTCCCACCTTGCATATAATGAACTTGTTGGGTAACGCTGTTACTCATCCTTTCCTTGGATCCCTTGCTTAGACTCTGAGGATCCCGAAGACGTGCTAATGTATGTAGCCAAATGCCAAGAAAATGTGTCCTACGAGGAGCCTGACCTGTTAGGAGGTGTTGAAGGAGTGGATTACGAAATCCGCTATGGTGTCGATGACAACGAGTCCAACTAAGTAACCTAGTTAGTAGTAACCGACGGAGCCGAGCAACATGAACTCTATAGAATAAGATGCTGAGCTCAACTCCTAGTTGGAGTTGCTACTTTTAAATTCTGCTGAAAAAACTTTATATTTTAGTTTGTAAGTTGAATACTTTTGAAGTCTTGAACTTCTGGTATTGTAATAATAATGTGTGAATGTTTGTAATATGGGTCCGCAATGTTTCTGTTGTACCACTCTGAGGGATGTGATATTTACAGAATGGTGTTCTGTGGATGTCATGTCAACGACTATAGTATACTACACATGCAGTGGTATGCTGGGTCACCGTAGTTGGTATTAGAGCAAATTGCTTTGACCTTAGGTTGGAAACCTAGTAAGGGTATTACCTGTAGGAGAGTGTAGCAACGATAAAGAATTCTCTAAAAGTAATACAATGGGTATTCAAATAAGAATATTCCGTTATATGTTTTAGTGCGATAATTCTTTGTTATGATGCAATATATTATTGGTTACTAATCAAAAATAGTTTTTTTGATATACATAGCTATGGCACCAAAGTTTCCAAAATAGACTTTGGTAAGAAAAGGGGAGACTCTTGATGATTATCAAGGATCATTCACAAACCAACTTCGTCAACTTCTAAAGATTTTTAGTTATCCAACTAGAATTCTAGTGAATACCATAACCTATTATGATGGTCGGATGTTATCCAAGTATCGTGTGAGTATCCAACTTCTAGAGGAGCTTGGATTCACGATTTACCTATAGGAGAAGGTAGGAGTCACTTAGAAGCATATCATGTTGCTGTTGTGGAGGCGATAGCTAATATCCGGGAGCATAAAGCCAAGGAGTTAGAAGGTAGCACATTTTCTGTGATACCTCATGATTCTATAGACTCGAAGCCTATACGGGATCATCTTACTTTAGGTAAGAAGCATCCTAAGTTAGCTTCCAAGTTTATGGATAGATACCGAACACTCGTTGCGTCTTTTTATAAGACACATCAAGTGATTGTCGAAGATAAAAATTACATGTTAGAGGATCTAACTGACCCTGAAAGGAGGAAGCAGTTAGCATTCCAATTGGAGAAGGAAGCAAGTAGTAGTGCAACACCTATCTTTAAGGATATACCTATAGATCCTGAATCTTTTACACCATATCCTTATTCACCAAGTCCTGAACCTATACATGATCCTACTATGGATACGAGGTATGCAGTACCACAGGGTTCAGGATGGTTTGGATTCAGAACTTCCTATTGAGAATTCTGATGGTTGGAGAAGGGGATCATATGAAGGATCTCATGAACACCAGATGTCCACAGATGGTTCTAACAGAAATGTTGGACAATCTAGCTGGATGGGTGCAAGAATGAACCCTAGTAACAGTAGTAGAAATGCCATGTCGATAGATAATCAGAATGAAGAAGAAGATCCTAAGGAGAGAGCGTTTGAATCATCAACATCTTCTCAAAACCCAGGGAATATACATTATCCGGTGTTTAACTACCTTGCCCAAAGGAGCACCTAAGGATTAGCAGGATCTGTGTATCTTGTTGACAACTCAAGGAATGAAGGTCAGGAGATGCAAGTGGGAGATAATGTTGAATACATTTCTAAAGACTTTTCAGCTGAGCTGGAGGGAGTTAATGCGCTCAGGTTGAGTAATGACTCAAGTCCTGACACTTCAGATACTGAGTATGTTCCTTCTGGAAGGCCATTTGTTCCACAAACTGTGCGACGAACGTCACGTCATCACGGTTGGACATCAGGCATGTATGATGAGCATAGTTACTACTAGAAGTAGGCAACTATTTAGAGGTATCGAGTACTGTGTATTGTAATCCGAGAAATAAGGTAGTGTTGTGATTATACCTATATGGTATATGTTGTAATGACTTTGTATTATTATGATATTGTAATGTATAATATGTGCAATGCATATTTGGATCTTCATTGTGTGACTAGTTCTGTGCGTAAAGTCGATCTCATAACACATGTGCATGATGTAATTATGAGTATTCGCATTATGTGCAGGACTAGAGGGTCATGGATACGGGTGTAGAAACTGAAGCTGAACAGCAGCAGATGGAACGTGAGGCCAAGGAGAAGTCTGATGCAGATACAGCAAATCAGGGAGCATTACCACCACCACCACCAATGAGGCCGTTAATGGAGCAGAACTTTATGCAATGTATGCAAATGATGCAAGAGACCCAGAACAAGTTCATGGAAGAGTTGCTGGGATGAGCAAATCAAAGGGCACCTGAAGGTGGAGGAGTAAGTCTTTCTGACTTCCAGAATGCAAGGCCGTTACCTTTTGCATCAGCTCCTGAATCAATGGATGCAGAAGATTGGCTAGCAGATACCGAAAGAAAGATGAAAACTGTAGGTTGGAATGATGAGGAGAAATTGATATATGCAACTCATCTTCTGACTGGACCTGCAGCATCATGGTGGGAGAATCAGTTGGCCATGCAACAACCAGGAAGGGAGTACACCTGGGAGGAGTTTAAACAGAGATTCCGTGAATATCATGTTCCGGAGAGTGTTATGGAGTTGAAGCGAAGAGAATTTGAGGAGCTTCAGCAGGGATATACTAGTGTCATGAAGTATATCCGGGAGTTTAGTCAACTGTCTCGTTATGCCAAGGAGGATGTTAACACAGAAGAGAAGCAGAAGAAGCGTTTCCTGCGTGGGTTAAATCCATTTGTGAGAATGCAGTTAAGGTTGGCTAATAAGCAAACTTATCAGCAGTTGCTAGATGCAGCGATTACTTTTGAAGATGAGTACAAGAATGTCCAAGAGGATAGCAGGAAGAGAGCCAAGAAGGAAACCAAGAGAATTCAGGCAAGTAAACCTAAACCCAATTTGGAGTTCAAACCCCGGAACAAGGCCTATGGTAACAATAACAATAACAAGGGCAGTGGTGGAAACCAATCCAATCCTAGAAGGAATGTTATTTGTAACAACTGTGGAATTCCAGGGCATTTCTAGAGGGAATGCAAAAAGCCTGTAGTGATATGTCATGGTTGTGGTCAGAAAGGGCATATCAAGCCCGATTGTCCGAGCAAACCACCAGGAGGTTGGCCTACCAAGGGAGGAGGACAATCCAGTGGAGGAAATGGACGGCCCAATTGAGGAGGAAATAATGTCAAAAACAACAATGGCAAGAGGAACAGACCTACCGGGAAGCTGAATTGCGTAACCCCAGAGGAGGTGGATAATTCGGAGCATGCAGTGATAGGTACGCTTAATATCCTTACCAATCCCAGCAAAGTTCTATTTGATACTAGTGCAACTACTTCATTCATTTCTGAAGAATTCTGTGATAAATTCAGGAATAGAAGGGCAACGTTAGAAAACCCTATGACCATAGTTATGGCAGGAGGAAATGTGATTATACGCCACATTAAACAAGATCAGGTTATCTCGATTTGTGGTTGTACATACTTTGCAGGCCTTTACATGATTCCTTTGAAGGGAATTGCAGTAGTGCTGGGGATGGACTGGATGATGGAGCATGGGGCTCGGATAAATTGTGAGGAGAAAACTGTCTCAATCAAAACTCCAAGTGGAGCAAGGATAGTTTACCAAGCAGATAAGCACAGTCATATCATGGTGGATCTGTAGTTAAACTCAGAAAGAGGTCAAATTGGAAGATATTCCTATAGTAAATGAATTTCAAGATGTTTTTCCAGCAGAGCTACATGGAATGCCACCAGATCCGGAGATAGAGTTCACTATTGATCTAATTCCTGGCACATCACCAATAGCTCAAGCACCATATAAACTGGGACCAAAAGAATTAAAAGAACTCAAGGAGCAAATTGATGAGTTAGCCAGAAAAGGGTTCATCCAGGAAAGTGTATCTCCATGGGGAACACTAGTAATCTTTGTGGATAAAAGGGATGGTGGAAGAAGGATGTGTGGAGACTACAGAAATCTGAACAATGTTACCATAAATAATAAGTATCCTTTACCAAGGATTCAAGATTTGTTTGATCAAGTGAAAGGAGCAGGAGTATTTTCAAAGATCGACATAAGATCTGGATACCATCAAATAAAAATCAAGCCTGAGGATGTTCCAAAGACAACATCTGTCTCAAGATATGGACACCATGAGTATCTGGTAGTACCATTTGGTTTGACCAATGCACCAACAATATTCATGAATCTGATGAACAAAATCTTCATGCCATATTTGGATAAGTTCGTCACCGTCTTCATTGATGATATTATGATATATTCCAGGGATAAGTAAGAGCATGCTGATCATTTGAGAATAGCATTGCAGACTTTAAGGGAACATAAACTTTATGGTAAGTTCCGTAAATGTGAATTTTGGCTAGATGAGGTAGAATTCCTCGGCCATGTGATCAGTAAAGATGGAATTGCTGTAAATCCATCTAAAGTTCAATTAGTACTAGAATGGACTGCGACAACCAATGTGAAATAAATTCGAGGTTTCTTGGGGATGGCTGGTTATTATCGGAGATTCATTGAAGGTTTCTCCAAAATAGCTGGACCAATGGCCAAATTTTTAAGAAAGAATACACCATTCAATTCGGATGAGAAGTGTGAAGCAAGTTTCCAGGAGTTGAAGTCTAACCACAGCTCCAATCTTAGTAGTTCCAGAAATAGGGAAAGACTTTATAGTATATTGTGATGCATCTAAAGAAGGGTTGGGTTGTGTGTTAATGCAAGATCGGGAAGTGATTGCTTATGGTTCAAGACAACTGAAACCACATGAAGTCAACTATCCAACTCATGATTTAGAGTTAGCAGCAGTGGTTTTTGAACTCAAAGGATGGAGGCATTTTCTTTATGGAGCCAGATGTGAGTTATACATTGACCATAAAAGTCTTAAATATTTGTTCACCCAAAAGGAGGTGAATATGAGACAGAAACGTTGGTTGGAACTAATCAAAGATTATGATTTAACAATCAACTATACTCCAGGAAAAGCAAATGTTGTAGCAGATGCTTTAAGTCGCAAAAGTGCAGATACTCAGCCTAGCAATCGGGAGTTACCAAAAGAGTTACAAATGGACTTGGAAAGATTAGAGCTTCAATTCATTAGAAAAGAGGTTCTTGGAGGATTAGCTACTATGCAGGTAGTTGCAGAGCAGGATAGTGATCTTAAGCACGAAATTTTTAGACATCAAGTAGAAGATCCTTTCATTGCTGAGGAAATTCGGAAGATATCTCAAGGGCAAAAATAAGTTTTTCTCCTTGGAGATTATGAGTCTTTATGGTTCCAAGATCGTCTTTATGTTCCAGATGTGACTGAGATTCGAGATGTCATACTCAGAGAAGCACATGAAACACCATATTCTATACATCCAGGAAGTACTAAGATGTATATGGACTTAAAAGAACTATTCTGGTGGAATAACATGAAAAGGGACATTGCTAAATATGTATCAGAATGCCATACTTGCCAAAGGGTGAAGGATGAACATCAAAGTCCAGCAGGACCATTACAACCTTTGGAAATTCCCGAATGGAAGTGGGAGGAAATAGGTATGGACTTCACCACAGGATTGCCCATGACACCTAAACGGAAGGATATGATATGGGTAATTGTGAATAGACTCACTAAAAGTGCACATTTTATTCCGGTAAATCAGAATGATAATGCCGAGAAGTTAGTAGAAGTTTACATCAAAGAGATAGTAAGTAAGCATGGAGTGCCCAAAAAGATCGTAACTGATAGGGGGTATGTGTTTACTTCAGCATTTTGGAAGCAATTACATGAAGCACTTGGTTCCAAATTAGATTTCAGCACAGCCTATCATCCAGAGACAGGGGTCAAACAGAAAGAACAAATCAAATACTAGAAGACATGTTAAGGGTTTGTGCATTAGATTTTGTAGGTACATGGGAAGATCATCTACCATTGGCAGAATTTTCCTACAATAATAGCTATCACAGTAGTCTGAAGGTAGCTTCATATCAGGTTTTGTATGGAAGGAAGTGTAGATCACCAATATGCTGGTATGAGCCTGGAAGCAGCAAAGAATTTGCGCCAGAGTATATCCAGGAAAAACAAGATATCATTGATAAGATCAAGGATATACTAAAAATAGCTCAGAGTAGGCAGAAAAGTTATGCTGATCAAAGTCGAAGATCATGGCATCCAGAAGTGGGAGACATGGTATACTTGAAAGTAAGTCCAGTGAAAGGGGTTAAAAGGTTCGGAGTTAAAGGAAAATTGAGTCCTAGATATATTGGGCCATTCAAGATACTAAGTCAGAACAGAACTATAGCTTATGATTTAGAGTTACCATCAAGATTGGATCAAGTTCATTATGTTTTCCATGTGTCACAACTTCATAAATGTTTGAAAGTTTCGGATGATGCAATCACACATCAGGAGATAGAACTACAAGCAGACTTGACCTATGTTCAAAAGCCTTGTAAAATTTTGGAAGAAAACTGGAAAAGGTTGAGGAATAGGGCAATCAAGTATTGCAAGGTACAGTGGTAACATCACCCTGAAAGGGAAGCCATTTGGGAGAAAGAAGAGTATTTAAGAAAATCCTATCCAGAACTATTTAGGTACATCTCAACAAACTTCGGGACGAAGTTTAATTTAAGGGGGGAAGTCTGTAACATCCCAACATTTAGGAACCAACAAAGGGTAGAGTTAGGAATTTGTGAAATTGCATGCATTCATCTGTAAAAATGTGGGTAAATTTTTCGCCAAATAAAAACCTAAGTGATCAAAGTTTCTTTATTGCTTTGAGATCAGGTATAGTCTTAGAGGATGATTGTTATAAACTTTGATATGATCTTTGTGGATTACTGTGTTTTGTGAAATGAAAATTGAATTTGAATTTAAGTGTTGGATTTATAATTTAAAAGGATTTAGAATTATGTTTGAGTATTTTGATTTAGTCAAGAGGTGATAACTAGTAACTCAAACTTCAAATAAATAACATAATCAATAAAATGAATATTTATTTTATAATTTTATTCAATAAATAAGTTACAAAAATGTAACTTATGAAAATATTCAACAATCTTTACAATAGTAATTAAATAAAAGAATAATCTTTATATATTGAGTAATAGTACAATCTTTATTACAAAAGAATAAAATAAAAAGATTACAAAAAAATAAAATAAAGATTACAATTGAATAAGAGAAATATTACAAGTAACTATCTATAAAGAAAAAGAAAACCTAATCTAAGTCTTGAATCTTCAAGTCTAGTATCTACAAAACAAACACAAACTAAAAGAAAGAAAGTTAAGGTTAAAAATGTTTTACTCTCAGAATTGAGAGTGAGGTGCACTGTTCAAAGTTCATCATTGAGTAATCTTTTAAGGGGCAAGTTTCACCAATATGAAAGAATTATATCTTTCATAATTTTAAGCCATAAGTCAAATAAACAGCGAGGGGCAAGTTTCACCAGCCAAGTAAATGTAACCAGATAAAAGTAACTTCATATCCAGAGCATATCCACAAGGTGTGCAGCAGGCACACAGGCAGCACACACACCAAACTACATGGTGTGTGCTGTCAGCACAACAGCAACAGCTCCACACACACACACAAAACTATCAGCACTGTCGTGGGAGGCATCCCCACACCATTTCCTGCTTCATACACATCAAACACGGCATCGAAACCAAGCCAAGCAAGATCACACCAATCACAACCTTGATCATCTCACCAAGATGGTAACATAAGGAGGGGGTAGATCAAGTGGATAGCAAGGACAAGATCAAGCCACCAGGACCAGGAGGTGGATATCTAGATCAAGGACAAGTCCAAGAACTGGAAGTACCAGGAGGAGCACCAGATCAAGCTAGCCACAAGATCAACAACTTGCAACCCCAACAACAACCAAGTGTGGTGAGTAGAAAAGACCATCACATGATTTCTCTGTCTAAGATTAGACAAACATTCATGAGTTGTCTCATAATCAAATTCTCAAAAAACACCCAAGTGGGGTGAATCCATCATTGAAGTTTAAACACTAAAAGAAACCAGAAAACTATATAGATCCAACTAGGATCTAAGAACCACATCATGGATCCTAGATATCAGGCTATAACTTAAATTTTAGGAATGAATATAGCCAAGATCTGAATTTCTAGGCACACCTCTTAAATAGGAGTAGCACCTTGGACCCATATAATTTATTAAGCTTACAATCATTTTTCCAACTTTGACTCAAGAATCAGTAGCTGGTATCATTACCAGAGCAAATCCATGAGAAATAACAAGATAAGGGCCTAATCCCTAAATCTTAGACCAACATCATGGGTTCTAGGCATGCAAGGAAAGAAGATTCCACTTATCTATAATGCCAAGCTAATCTTAAGCTTGAACAAAACCAAACCAAGTAATAGAATCTAATCTTGTGGGCCATACAAGGATGGTGTCACAAGAACAGTTTCTAAACTAAGTAGGTTAAACATTCAACTTTCACAGTTACACTCACAACCACTATAAATCATTTTCCTGATACTAATCACAAGAATTATCTTCAGATAAATCCAAATACATATCATCACTGTAAGAGATCAATTGATCTCAGTTATATATATATGAATTCTTAAGCCAACAGTACTGATACAGTGACATCATCACACAAAAATCATTGTCATTTACCAAGCAAAGCCAGTGGTGAGCTATCAAACCACTAGAATTCCCAAGTAATAATTCTGGAGCAACCTTATCATCTGAACCTTACCAAAATTAGCCAATGGAATCCAACTAATAAGCCACTAGCATCATAAAAGCTAACCATCAACAGTAATCCACAGTAAACCACCACTCAACATGCTTAGGGATCATCAATACATGATCCAAATCATCATATATTCAGTCAATAGAAGGATATGAATCCTAAGCAGAACACAAACCCTAATCAGGACACAACCACTAACCAGGAGTAGCCACTATCAATACATAGCATAGGGTGGCCTAGCACAGAGTGCACAAGGGGAAGAATACTAACTTACTGATGAATGTTGCTGTGGGCGAGAAGAGGAAGCAGAAGAGGCTCCATTTACACGAACAAGACAGAGCAGCACCAAGGGGCGACCCACACCCACACCACTGAGGCGACCACAGTCACGCCTAGAGGCGAGGAGCACCACCACAGCACACGGCAGCAACGGTGGCGACAGCACCCGCATCACCCCAAACCCTAGGGTTCGGGATGAGGCTAGTCTGGCCACAGGGAAGCTCCTAATCCAAATCGAATTGGACGGGAATGTAGAGCATGGTCGACAACCTCGCCCTGCATCACGACGGCGGCCAGGAAGGTCTAGCGTGGCGTGAATCACCGGCGGTGACATCGCTGACCACGGGGTCGGGGAAGGAGAAGAAGAAAGGTGAGCTCAAGAGAGAGACAGAGAGAGTTGGGCTGGCTGGCCGGGAACCCTCCAGGGTGACATTTTGACTCTGCCCTACTAGGCCACAAGGGCCCAATGAACTAACAAAGGTAGCCCATTTACTTAAAGCAATTTTTAATAAATAAGAAAAGACCAAAATGCCCCTGAACTAAAATAAATTCTAGAAAATAAAATAAAAATCCAAAAATTATAAATAAAATATTTTTGGATTCACAATAATCCAAACTATCCAAATAAGTTAAGAAATAAAATTTTAGACATATAAATTGTATTAAGAATTTTGTACTATATTTATTCCTTTTGGAATTTTACAAAATTATTGAAAGATGATAAAAATAAATAAAAATCACTTTCATTATATATTAATATTGTACTACCTCCGATCCTAAATAAGTGTCGCCATTTTAAACTAGAGTTAGTTCAAAACCGTGACACTTATTTAGGATCGGAGGGAGTAGTATTTTAGAAAAATACTAAACAAATATTTAATATCAATTTTTGGTATTTAAATAATAATGCTTGAAGGAATTATTAAATAAATAAAATTCAAATAAAATGAAATAAAACAAAATAATACAATATTCCATAAATATTAAAAAATTCTTTATTATTAAAAAGAATTTTTATAATTTAAATAATGGGGAGAATACACATAAAGCTAAATAATGCATTACATTATATTGCATAATCATTTTGCTTCTTTAAATATTGTCCTTACCGGGCAATAATGATGTTTTTGTAGACATAGAAGCTCAAGGTCCAGTGCAAGCATCAGACTTCACTACCTTGCAATCACAAGGCAAGTTCATCACTTGTTCATATCCTTTGAAGAGTCTTTATCAAAGTATATGCAAATTGTGTGTTATCATATATACTCCAAAGAAAGAAAATATTCTTTTGAAAAATAAAGAAATCTTAGATATCATCCTAAGTGATGATATAATGGAGCAATAGAACCTAGGGTTCTATTTGCAACAATGATGATCAATCAGGGACTTAATAACCCATGACATTAGTGATTCTAGAGCCGTATATTAAGCGTTAGCCATGAGATATGGAATGGGATAGAGAAGTCAGATGTATCTTCTTCCTCTCGCATGTAGCCGGATGTGCAGGTCGTGGTTATTATCCTTGTAGCATGCATATTAATTGGTAATTCGTAGAAGATATGTAGGATATGGGTGGAAACCCTCAACGTCCCACGATAGTTCTGGCATCTAACGGATTGTACAAACCATTGCCATAATTCAATATGTGGGCATGGTGTAGACCAAGGAGGCATGCGAGGTCGCGAAGGGGGTAGTGATTGGCTTGGACCAACTACTGGGCCCCACATCATGGAATTGTGGACGGGAAAGTACGCACGGTTGTGCAACAAGGAGTTGATCTCGCATGGGTAAAGTAACGCACCTCTACAGAGTGTAAGAATTGTAACTTGTTACTCCCTGTTCCGGGAAGGAGATGCGAACGCGGCAGGAAAGGAACTCCATGAAAGTTCTGGTCAACCTGTGAAGGCTGATGGTCATAGATTTTTATAATAAAAATCAATCTTTGAAGAAAGATTTACAAAAACTGCATAGTGCCAAGGACTTATAGTCCGAGGTGGTAGTTAGAGCATCAAACTTCCCACCTTGCATATAATGAACTTGTTGGGTAACGCTGTTACTCATCCTTTCCTTGGATCCCTTTCTTAGACTCTGAGGATCCCGAAGACGTGCTAATGTATGCAGCCGAATGCCAAGAAGATGTGTTCTACGAGGAGCCTGACCTGTCAGGAGGTGTTGAAGAGTGGATTACGAAATCCGCTATGGTGTCGATGACAACGAGTCCAACTAAGTAACCTAGTTAGTAGTAAACGATGGAGCCGAGCAGCATGAACTCTATAGAATAAGTTGCTGAGCTCAACTCCTAGTTGGAGTTGCTACTTTTAAATTCCATCGAAAACATTTTATATTTTGGTTTGTAAGTTGAATCCTTTTGAAGTCTTGAACTTCTGGTATTGTAATAATAATAATGTGTGAATGTTTGTAATATGGACCCACAATGTTTCTGTTGTACCACTCTGAGGGATGTGATATTTACAGAACGGTGTTCTGTGGATGTCATGTCAACGACTATAGTGTACTACACATGCAGTGGTATGCTGGGTCATCGCAATTACCTAGATCTAAACATGGCCACGATTCGATATTTGTTGTAGTGGATCATTTTTCCAAAATGGCACACTTCATTCCGTGCCATAAGACAAATGATGCTACACATGTAGCAAATATGTTTTTCAGGAAAATAATTCGGCTACACGGTGTACCCAAAACGATCGTCTCTGACCGCGACGTCAAGTTCATGAGCTAGTTTTGGAAGACGCTCATGGCAAAGCTCGGGATCAAGCTACTATTCTCGTACGCATCACATCCCCAAACGGATGGACAAACCGACGTTGTCAACCGGAGCCTGTCAACACCCGGATTTTTAATCCCAAATGCCTGTTATGCCATACATCGCAATCCCAGGATTACCATTTTTGCGAGACATAACAGATTTGATATCACAGTACATCATCCATTACAAACCATACATAAGGTCTTACACAAATAAAGGATCTCATGTTCCAGTCTTAATACAATTCAACCAGCGGAAAAACGTAATGATAACGATAGAATAGGAGAAGCTCCATCTTCAAGGTCACAGGAAATGCTGACGATGGGAGATGATCCTAGTTGTCGTAACCTTTCTGATGTCTCTCCTCCTGATACTCCTCTTCATAGTCTGGCCACGGGAATAGTCAGGACAAATCCATGAGCACTCTTAAAGTACTCGCAAACTAATACTAAAAAGTGAAGTGGTTTTGGAATAGGAAGTACTAAGCTCTAGGGTTGTTTTGCAAAAAGCCAGATTTACCTCTAATAAATTCAGAAGCAAAGAAATCTAGTTGAAAGTTTTATAACACCTAAGTGGGAACTTGAATTTCATATCACAACTCTGTTGTGATCAAGTCAAAGTCATAGGTCATTTCATAAGTCATTTTGAAAACATCTGAGGACGGAACAGTATGGCCACTCTGTAGGGGTCCCAATCTTAGATAAGATAGAGCCTCCTGTGTTATACAATGCTAGTTCCTAGATCAATAGCTAGCATCCACAATTTAGATGTAATATCAAGAAACAAAGGTCATAATATAACTTTATAACCAGGAATAACATAATTTTATTACATGACACATAGCTCATATGGCTATTACATTACATTGCAGCGGAATAACTATAAGCATGGGGTCCTTCATCTTCAAAGTGCCACAGGCAGATGTTGGTTGTAGACTTTGTAATCCTAATCAATCAATCTTCACTAAAAACAATCAAACCTGCAACATTACAAGTTACAGCCACAAGGGTCAATTCATTTGAATTGTATTGGCAAGTGATACTATGGTAGTATAGTGGAATCTATCATCTATATGCATTTGGCTAAGTGGAGTTGAGGCTTGCATTGCTCAAAATAGATTTTTCTTATCATTTTGAAAATACTAAGTTTTTGCTTTGACAAAATCATTCTTCTCAATCAAAGATTGAAGATCCTTTACAAGGCATCTCTCAATCAAAGATTGAAGATCCTTTACAAGGCATCTCTCAATCAAAGATTGAAGATTTCAAACAACCCTTGTTCAAACCACAAGATTTTAATTTAGAAATTGGAATGATGAGATTCTTGATTGCTTCCATGTCTTGATGCTCAAATTGTCCTTTACCAGGGACATGGCTAAGTACTTAGATTTTACACTCTGCAGAGGTGGTGCACTTTCCCCACAAGACTTGGTTTCCCAAGACAAGATCTTTCGAAGCCTTCCTTAGACCAAAATGGACGCTCTAACCTATCAAACACTACCACCTCTGTCCATATGGCTAAGTTCTTGCAACCTATATGATCATGGCAGAGCCCATATTGCCAAGTGGTTGCACTTGAAGCTTCTCAACATTTGACATCTCAAATCCCTTTGTTCTGGGTGGCATACCACAAGTGAGATACACAAGCCAAGTCCATGGCCTTGTGTAACCACTCAACATAAACCAATCCTTCCATTCCACCTGGGGATTCATTGACTTAGTGGTTTTATTAAACAAAAAATCTAAGTCCTCAGACTTAGAATATTTTTCCATAGTGTGAATATATATTCCACCCATGTTTTCTATTAGCTAGGCTAAGCTTGATAGTAGTAGGAATCTTAACTTTAGGAAAATCCTACTAAGGATTCATCTACTAGGTTTTCTTATAGCAAGGTCTATACTTAGCAAAATCCGTGCAAGTTTTACTTAGCAAAATCACTAATGCATAGTGAAAGTAATGGGATAGAAAGTATGAATCATCACTTGCCTTTTTGGTAGAGGGTATAGGTTCACTCCTTGTCCTTGCAACAATCGCACTCTTCAAGTCACTACAAATCAACCAAGCAAAGCACCAATCAACTAACATTCCAAACCAAAGTCAAACAAACAATTTTACACACACAAAGTAATGGAAACTAAGTCATGCATGGGAGCATGCACAAGATAGTTTTATTTTGCAAAGAGGGTCTCTATTAGATTCCCAAACTTTGTAAGATCCAAATTGGTCATTTACCAAAGTGGCAAAGTTAATAGCAAGAGGATTTTGTCCAAAATCATTTTTTTTTAAATCCATTCATCATTTTATGTGGTGGAAATTAGTTTTATCAAATTTAAAACCTTTAAGTCTTCACCAAAAGTTTCTAACTCTCAAGACTTGGTATTTTGGGTCAGTAGCTTTGAATCAAAATATTTTCCCAAAGTTTTATTCCAAGAATCATTCTCACAATAAAACCATTATTTTTATTTGGCTAGAAATGGACTAAATCAATTAATCCATCCTAAACTTTTCCAAATTCATTTTCAAAACTATGGGTTGGTTTCTAGGGTCAGTAAGGTCACAACAAAACATTATGCAAAGGTTTTAACCCAAAAATCAATTTTAAACAATTTTTCTAATCTAAACAAGCTCACAAATGAATCTGTAAAAACAAGCAAACTAACAGATACTATCTGCAAAACCAAGGGTATGGTTGGCTAGGTCTTGCTCTCCTGAATCCTATGACATAAAATTTGTAATTTTTGGACGTGTGGATCAAAAGTTATAAGGGTTTGAAATTCACAAAATATTCTGTTTTCAAATCTGTTTTTAAACAGAACAGTGACACGCGGCACACTCTGGTTGGACGGTACCGGTTCAGGGTGGATCACGGTGCAGACCGTCGGATCTAAGCAGATCGTATGGCCCAGATCACGTACCCCTTCGCGTTTAAGTTATTCTATCACATCCACCCGATCGATATCGGACGGCTCCTATCTAATAGCCATGAACTGGCGGCGCGAGGTCATCGGCGAGCGGCGGTGCGGCCAGATGGCGGCGGCGCTAGCGAAGCAGGAAGCAAAGGAAGGTGGGGAAATGCTCACAGTGATCGCAGAAGTCTGGTGGAGCTCAACGTGTTGCTGTCTTGGCGAGGGGCGCACTGGAGCGGGCTTGATTGCTCGTCGGAGTGGAGCTGCGCCTCGGCTTCGCTCAGTCGTCGTCGAGGTCGGCGCTAGGGATCACTCGGAGGCAAACGAAATGCACGGTTAGATGCGCCAAGACACGGCGAAGGTGGGTGCGTGAACGAGAGGGGTCGGGGTTGTCTGGTTTACCCGAGAGGTTTCGCCGGAGTGGTCGCGACGCCGGTGGTGCTCAGAAATTGACGAAGCCGAGCGTCTGGTGTGGCCGCGGCCAAGCGGTTGACGCTGGGAGGTTCGCCAGCGACAGAACAAGCTCGCGGCAAGGCAATGAGGGCGAGGTGTGGCCAGAATTTCCCGCGGAGCTCGCCGGAGTCAGAGGTGATGTGGCTCCAAATTGGGACGGCTCTGAGGCAGAGAGGGTCGAGCGAGAGAGGGGAAAGAGAGAGGGGACGCAGGCGAGTTACTGAGCATGGTTTAAGACAGACATTACTCGCTGTATTGACGAGAATTATTCCCGCGAGGTCAATGCAGAAACGGGGGAAGGAAGTGGTCGCTGCGGGTGAAGAGGAAGAACAGGAGGAGTGGGGTCCGCTGGTCAGTGGGAAAAGAAACAAGGGGGAGGGTCCACTGGTCAGCGACTTAGCGGGTCAGAATCTGGGTGCAAATCGTTTTCCTTCGGGGAGGGAGGAAGCTGGGCTGGATTGGGCTGTGTTGGTCTAGTTGGGCCAGAGGGTGGGTTGTTCTATTTTTTTCTGTCTGAATTCTTTTTCCTTTTCTATTTTCAATTTCTGTTTTGAAATTTCTATCAAACAAACTTGGTTCAAATCAATTCAAACAACACCCAAACTTGTAATATTGAAATTAGTTACATTCAAAGAATAACATGGACCAAAATCCAAATTCAAATTAATAATTTTATTAATAGGGGCTATTACTATTTAATTAAATGGATGTTCCAATTATTAAATCCATAGTTTTGATTTAATTAAAAGCTCCACTTGAGAACTAAATAAATTTTGAACCATTCAGTAGGTTGTATTTGAAATTAAGGAATATTTGGAAAGCTTGTTTTAAAATAAAAATAACATTTTGTTATATAGGGTCCATTAAAAATAGGCCTTAGTTATTAAATCAATAGAGTTTGATTTTATTAATAAAATCTTTATTTGAAACCCAAATATTTTTTTGGGAAATATAGAATACTTGGAAATTTGTTTAAAACAAAATAACCTTTTACTTTAGAGTCCATTATTAATTAAATATAATAGACTTTCATTATTCAATCAAATAGGATTTGTTCTATTGAGATATTTATTTTGAAATCTAAAATAAAGCCAAAACACTTTAGTAGGTTTTTATTTGTGAATAACAAATATTTGGAAAACTTATTTTAAATAATTTAATAAGTTTTGATGTTTCAATTAAATTGGTAAAACCTTTTATTTAAATAGAGTTTGGATATTAATTCCTTATTATTTTATTTTAAGCAATCCTTTATTATTTTTAAATAAACCTTTTCTATTTTATTTAAAATAAAATGTTTTAATTCAAAAGCTTGGACAAGGATTAATTTGGCTTTATAAAATAATCTTTATTTATAAATCCATCTTTTCTTTTGAATACCAAATCTTTTATTAAAAGATCCAAATAGTATTTCCAAAATATTTTATTTTCCTTTGTTAATTGTTTTATGTTTTTAAATCCCTTTAGGTTTAATTGTTCAAAACAGGTTTGAAGATTCCTATTGGAATTCAAAAAGTTTCTTCTGGTTCTGAAAATCAAACAAAGTTTTATTTTATTCATTTATTTTCACATTACAAGATTTGGAAAATCTTGGGATGTGACACACTCCAACTATCCATAACCGCGGACGCGGCTATTCGAATAGTTTGACACTCTACAGAGATTGTACACTTTCACCACAACATTCGATACATCCGTCAGGAACAATCCTGAATTCACCATACTCAGTATGCGGATAATCAATCCTAACCTTTCAATTACACGCCCTAGTATAGGCACCTCTCCTATGAGTTTGGCCTCCCAACCATGACCAGCTGTCATCTTGGGAACTGCATAGGTGGACAATATTCACAAGGTAGTCTCAGCTCAAACCTTGGCTGCAAGGAAACCATACTAATGTATATAAATTTCCAGTCAAGCCCTACCCAAATTTCGGGTATTGTGGTTGTACGGTAAAATTGGAATGGTATCGCATCTAGACAACCATCGGTTTTATAAAGGGCTAAGGCTCATGCCTTAACATTTTCATCATCAAAATCATCTGGTGTTCAAGAACACATGTCAAAACAGTTCAGTAGAATGACTCATCATTCTAAGGTTTTCATAACCATTTTCACCAAGTATTCCCATCTAACGTTGATCAAGTTTTATGCTTAGCACTAGCGTCTACAAGTGGGCGTAATTACTAATGAGGGGTGGTAAATAAGTGTATCTTATCTAAGTTCAATCTCATGCCTCAAGATGACATCAAGATTATCTAACTTAGGTCAAGTTTTATGCTCTTTATGCTACCTTTAAATATCTTTCTAAAATCTACCAGTCACTAAGTAAACTCAAATAAAAGCTTTGATAAAGAAATAAAAGAATTAAGCTTGCAAGTAAAACTGGGATTTGATATCATCAAGTGGGTATAATCACATATGCTTAAGGCATATAGTTGGCATAGTAACAAGCAAGTTTTAGCTTGACAAGTCAACTAGTAGTATTAGGCTTGCCTTGTGCAGAGCAGTGGTTGAAGTTTTCTTCGGCTTCTTCCTTGTAGTATCCTCCTTCCTCCTCGTATCCTTGGTCAGTACTAGCGTCTATAAATAAATACGAGGTACACAATCACCAAACAATACTTAACTTTTTCTATTTATCACACCAAGGTTTTCACTATATGACATAGGATCATCACAAACATTACAACCATTAAGGCAAATAGTTTTATTTTCTTTATTTTGGAAAAGTAATTTCTACTCATTGAAAAACTACTTAAGATTTAATATTCTCCAACTAAAACATGGGATCATGTTTACACGTATCATCACCACATATTTCAGTACATGGGAATGTGATTTAAAGTGGTGTCACAATTTAATAAGGTTTAACCTTTTTTATTTTAATTAATTAAAGTGACTAGAAATGCCTATGAGGCATTCTTTTATTACGTGATCATTATTTCTGCAAGTAACCCTATATATTTTTATATATTCTGAAAGGTATGGTTTAATGTGATTTTTGAGAGTTGGAATCAACTCAAAAGATTTTGTGGTTGAATTTTGAAAAATGTTTAAATGCTTCTGCCTTGTTATTTTTACCATGGGTGATCTACAATTCTAAATGATTTGAATCCAACGGGCTTGGATTAAGCACTCTGGTACCTTTCTAACAAAATTGGTTTCATGCATTTTGGTTTAGTGAATCAAGCTGGGTTGATTTTTGAATCTAGGTACAAAATTGATTTTGAAATTAAATGAATAAACCTAAGTTTGAATTGTTGGGTCACGCGGGATGTTTAACTGGGCCGACCTACTACACACAGCACGCGCGGGGGCTCGTTAAGTGAGTGACCCCACTCGTCAGTGAGACATCGAGTGGCAAAGCGGTATGGGGCGATTAGGGCCATGCGATCTAGCTCTAATCGAACGGTTGCGGTTCATCGTCCACGTCGAACAACGCTGGCAAGACAGAACCCTAGCGCGGCTAGTGGGGGTCGACGGGGGCTTACTGGGGGTCCGGCGATGGTCGGCGATGGGGGTGAATGATGAAGTCGACGACGGTGATCCTCCTGGTACCAGCAGCTTCTCCTGGGGCGGCTCCAATCGATGGCGCCTCGCCTCCTCTGCAGTGGCAAACTCCGGTGAAATTCCATCCACCTAGTGCTCGCCTTGCTCTGGGGGTGAGTGGGTGTGATCAGTGAGAGGTGGGGGAGTGAGATGGTGTGAAGAGTTTGAGCTGGGAAGGCCTCTATTTATAGTGCGGCGAGGGGACCGAATGGCGCGGGCTGAGCTCGTCGTGGTCGTCGGCACAACGTGCTAATGGCATGGGCGACGATAGGGGAGGTGCATTGCCTCCTGGTGAATCTCAACATCTTGATGGCGCGGCGTGGGGCGGTAAGGAACGGTCAGAACGTCACGGCGCTCTGGGCGGGTCCGACGAGGGTTTTAATGGCGCACAGCATCTATGGTCCGCGCGGAACGGGGTTGTCTGGCAGGGTGCTGGGGTGCTGGCAATCACGTATGCAAGCGGCGAGGGCGGCGCGTGATCTTTGGGTTGGTGTCGCGTGTGGCGCACTAGCGCGCTCTCGGCTCGCACGCAGAGAGACTGTGCATGAGCTTGCCATGTGGTCCAGGGGCTGGCAATGATCGAGGCTTGGACATGGGGTGGCGGTGGATGGTGGCCAGTGCTCCAGACAAGGTTGGCGAGGCTAGTGCTTCCCCTAGCTCTCTGGCGACATGAGGGCGGCAAGGGTGCTCTCGGCATGGTCACCATTGATGGCTATGCTTGCTCACAGTGGTGCTAAAGATTGTTAAAGGGGCTAGATGATCTACTAAGAGCTTGCTGCAACTAGAGAGGGAACAAGGTTGGCCAAAATCACTGCTACAAATAGTGTTTGATGTTTTGTTGTTTGCTGATCACAAGGTGTTTGATGAAATGGCCGAAAGAAATTCAAATTTGAATTTTGGATTCAAACTTGGTGGGTTTGCTAGCCACATACTAGGGAGTATTGGGTTAGTTGTATTGGTCAAGGGGCACTGGTTTGGTTGGGTTTTGAAAAGGTGTGATCTTCACATATGGTATAGATTCAATTTTAAATTGTCATTTGAATGGGGTTTCCAAATGTCACTGTAAGTTTGAAAGGTGGGATTTGATTCACTTTTACTTGGTCTTGCAAGGGGTGAAAAGAAATGGAAAAGTTTCTGTTTGAAATCTTGGACTAGAAACACTCAAAGTGACCTAGTGAGCAAGATTGGCAAAAATGACCATTTGCTTTATTTGTTTTGTTTTTTGATTTTCTCTTGATTTGTTTCTGCTTGGAAATGTTTTAGATGATGTTATTTTCATCTTTAAACCATTCCTTGCTATTTAGATCAATTACTCAAGTCCATTCATGCATTCACACAATCATCACATACACACATGCATTCATTTGGTTTTTATTTAATCAAAGTTTTTGTTAACCCTAATTTTAGTGATTAGGATTTGATAAGCATGATCAATATTTTTGGGATGTTACAAACCTTCCCTCCTTAAACAAAATCTCGTCCCAAGATTTGAAAAAGAAGAAAACAGATTACCTAGGATTTAAAGAGATCGGGAAACTCCGTCCTGATGTGATCTTCTCGCTCCTAGGTAGCTTCTTCTTCAGTGTCGCTGCTCCACTGAATATTGAGAAACTTGATGCTTCGGGTTCGGGTGGTCCTGAAAGCTTCCTCAAAAATACGGATGGGTACTTAGGGATACATCAGGTCATCGTTGATCTCTATGGTGCGGTGATAAATATTCTTGAAAACTTCAGTCTTCTCCGGAACTTCAAGGCATTTGCGAAATAACGATATATGGAACACATTGTGCACGGCTGACATTTCCTCTGGCAGTTCCAATTGATATGATACTTCTCCTCGATGATTCAGAATCTTGAAAGGTCTGATATATCTGGGGGCTAACTTTTCTTTGAGTTGGAAACGCTGCGTTCCCTTCAAAGGCGACACTTTGAGATACACAAAATCTCCGATATTGAAAGCGAGGTCTCGACGTCTCTTGTCGGCGTAACTCTTCTGTCTTGACTGGGAGGCCTTGAGGTGCTCACGAATCTTGTGAACTTTCTCTTCTGCTTCTCGTAGGATGTCGGGTCCAAAGATCTGATTCTCTCCTACTTCCGACCAATTCAAAGGGGTACGACACTTCCTTCCATACATGAACTCAAATGGGGCCATTTGCAAACTAGCTTCATAACTATTGTTGTATGAAAATTCTGCGAAAGGCAGACAGTCTTCCCATTTAGATCCATACTCTAGCACACATGCTCTCAACATATCTTCGAGTATTTGATTTACTCGCTTCGTTTGTCCATCAGTCTGAGGGTGATACGCTGTGCTAAAATCTAGTCTTGTTCCTAAACCTTCTTGGACTTTCTTCCAGAATCTCGAGGTAAATTGAGTTCCTCGATCTGATACAATGTTCTTGGGGACTCCATGCAAACTGATGATCCTAGCGATGTATAATTCTGCTAGTTTCGAACTCTAATAGGTGGTCTTGACTGGTAAGAAATGGGCTACCTTGGACAATCTGTCAACTATGTGATGGAGGGGTTAACCTCTTGGGTGGCTCGATCTTCACGGATCTCGTGGTCAAATCGATGGGAAAGCAAGTGGAAAGGGAGAAGGTAGCGGAAGCGAACACACACCTCGCGAAGAACACGATGAACACACGCAAACTCACACGATACAAGGCCGATTGCTCCTGAACGGCGGCCACCGGTCCGATAGAATCCTCGCAAGGAAAGATCAGTCAACGTGCTCCCTCAAATCCACATCGGAGAGGGAAGAACACCTTGGGGAGGGTCTTGACAACTTGGAGACGAGA
Source organism: Avena longiglumis (assembly GCA_030063025.1). NCBI lineage: Eukaryota > Viridiplantae > Streptophyta > Magnoliopsida > Poales > Poaceae > Avena > Avena longiglumis. The sequence goes on along the minus strand of CP125974.1, from coordinate 333,353,288 downwards.
CACCGAACTCCAAGGCCTTGTTCAATGATGGATGCGTGATGCAAAGTCCAATCGAGGTTGGTGACGATAGTCGGTCCCCTTGGTAAAGGGGATGAGGCAAAACTAGAGATTCCACAATGGGGGTTGTCTTTAGTCTATCATCTATGCCTCCGGGGTACATGAGGGGTGGGGGCTCTATTTATAGGCCAGCCACTAATCAAGGGGGTAGTTTGGGAATAAACTAGGCAAAGGGGTAAGTAAAGGGAATATTCTAGGGCATCAAACCCAGATCCAAGCGCATACGAGGAGTTCCGGCGGTAAGTCCGGTCGTCGTCGGATGTTCCGATCGCACACCGAAACGGCATACAGATAGTGCTTTCGGCGGTGGGTCCGGTCGACCGGTCCTGGCACCAGGGATTCTGGCGGGGCGCCCGGTCCGCCGGGGCTGTCACTGGAGATTCCGGCGGTGGGTCCGGTTCGCCGGTCCTGGCGCCGATTTCAGCTGGAGCTTCTGGCGTCTCCTCTTCCAAGCCTCCGTCTTGTCGGGCGTGAGTCCTCGGGCTTCCTCCCTCGTCTCCGTACCCGTCGGTGTGAACCTATCATGGTCATAGGATGGGGAATGAAGTAGTATACCATTCAATAGGGTAGGAAGTGGGCTCGCATAGAGGAACGGATTCACCTTTGGAGTCCATGACGACTTGGCATAAGTTGGAGACCTTGATGTGGTAACGACCGTAGGTCGGGCTACATCAGCTCCCCCCCCCCTTCAAAAAGAGTCGTCCTCGACTCTACATGCTCATCACAAAGTAGAAGAGGTCTAGAGACCTTCATGATCATGGGGTTCACCATATAGTCGTCCTCGGAAAGATTGAGTTGACAACACTTCAGTGTTCCTTTACCTTCCATGAAGCCTACAAAGCTCACACAAAAAGCGAAGCAACACTCAAAGCGTAGCCAATTCATGGAGATTATATCATGAGTCCTCAAGTAGAAGGAAGTCACCTTAGCTTGTAGAGAAAGCTCGATGAAGGGTAGCCATAGGCAACTCTCTTCGGTTCTTCTTGTCAACCCATGGTTGGTAGAGGTTGACGTGTATGTATTTCTACCTTCATACAACAAAGACCAAGCAACATATGTTTGTGTGTGATAGAGGAGCATGTCATTTGTGGCATGTCCATTCTTGTTCACAACACTATTAGGACAACTCAAGTATAGCAAACGGAATGCATATGCAAGGTCAAAGTGCATGGAAATCGGTTGAACATCATCCAAAAGTGAGAACTCAAAAACTTCATATAATATCTTAGTCGAGTAGTTCCTAAATTTGGCGTTGTATCTCCTTTGTCTCCTCTGGATTGGTTCTATATGGCGCGTGGTTGGGCAACGTAGCACCACGAATTAGATCAATTTGGTGCTCAATTCCTCTAATAGGGGGTAGTCCTGGTGGTAGCTCAGCGGGAAAAACGTCCTCATATTCCTGCAAAAGGTTAGCAATAGCGGGTGGCAAAGAAGGAGGCATATCCTCAAATGAAAACAAAACCTCTTTGCAGACAATTGCATAACATTGAGTATTGTTTACATCTATTTCAGCAATATCAATTTTATTTGCAAGCATACATGGACTCTTCAAACGAATTTCAGTAGCATGTGTAGAATCAGATTTAGTGTTCTTTGGTGGTACAAAATCTGCAGCAACAATCTTATTCTCACTTTTATTTTTCTCCTCAGTTTTAGCTCTACTAGCTTTAGCAAGATCATCTTTTAAAATCTGTTCAGGAGTCATAGGTTTTAGACCAATTTTCTTTCCATCATGCATAAGAGAATAGTGATTAGTTTTGCCATTATGAACAGATTCTCTATCAAATTGCCATGGTCTACCAAGTAACAAAGAACAAGCTTGCATAGGTACAACATCACAATCAAAAAAATCAGAATATGTACCAATAGTAAAATGCACGCGTACCGTTCTTGTTACCTTGATCTTGCGAGAACTCTCAAACCATTAGATGTAATATGAATGTGTGCGTTGTCTTGTTGGAAGTGCAAGCTTCTCTACCATGTCAACACTAGCCAGATTGTTATAACTCCCTCCATCAATGATGATACGTATAGCTTTTTCCTTGACAACACCACGTGTTTGGAACAGGTTGTGGCGTTGATCTTGCTCAGATTTTCTAAATTGCACACTCAACACACGTTGTGTAATTAAGCTCTTGTATTGATCAGCAGCTTCATCTCCCATTACCTTTGTCTCTTCATCAGAATCACACTTGTCTCCATCTCGAGCAAAAATAAGGGCTAATGTATCTTCATCAAAGTCACTCGCTGAATCGTATTGACCATCATCACGCACCATAATAACATGTTGTGTTGTGCACTGTCTCTCAATATGACCAAAACCCCAGCACTTGCGGTATTGTATATCCTTTGTTTTACCCGTGGAAGCCATAGAAGATGCGCTCTGAAAGGGGAGTATTGGATGACGGTGGAGGAGCAGCTGGAAATCTTGTAGTGGCCTTGGATGTGGTAGTAGCTGGTGGCGAATCACGAGAAGGAGGTGCTGATTGTCGGGATGTCCAAGTGGATGTGCGACCTTCAGAATTATTAGTCCTTCTCCATGGTGTTTGGCGATCCTGCACTTCACATTCAGCTTTACAAGCAAGATGAAACAAACGAGTGATAGAATTATATTCCTTATAATTTAATATGTGTTGAATGTCCTTGTTTAATCCACCAAAGAAACGTGCAAGCATTTGTTCAGTAGATTCAACAAGACCACACCGAACCATCCCCATTTGCAATTCCTGATAATACTCTTCTACAGAATTTTTCCCTTGCTCTAAACGTGTCAGATTATTTAGTAAATCACGTTGATAAGTGGGAGGTACAAAACGAACACGCATAGCAGTTTTTAAAGCAGTCCAAGTACTAGGAATAATAGTAGGATTTAAACGACAATTCTCAGACCACGAAAGGGAAGCAAATTTAGTAAATTCACATGTAGCAGCACTAACACGCATATTCTTAGGATATTTTAAACATGCAAAACATTGTTCTACCTCCATCTCCCATGTAAGATATGCATCAGGATTATATTTACCCTCAAAAGATGGAATATTTAATTTAAGCTTTGCAACATGATCATCATGACGTACCGGTGGTCGAGCGTTGCGGTAGTAATGTCTGGGACGGCCAGCAGGTACCTGTTGAGGTTGTTCAACCTCCTCGTCAAACAGATCGTCGTCGCCGGGGTCGTAGTAGTACACATCGTCTGTCCCCAATGTCGCAGCAGCAGCCGCGGCGGAAGTCTGAGGTGCGTCACCGTGCAGAGGCGCCGAGTGGGCGGCAGCCAACCACCGTCGACCCGTGATCGGAATGCACTGTGCGCCATGCCGAGGTGCCAATGGGACGAGGGCGGGTGCTGGTGTCGGCAATCTGGCCAAAACCTCCTTGAACCGAGCGTCAAGCTTTTCGTTGAAGGATTTCTCGAGCCCATCGATCTTGTCCATGGCGTTGGTGAGCTTGGTGTCAGACTCCCCTAGGCGTGCATCCACATCTTCAGCGCGACTGACCAAGAGCTCGGAGAAGTGTGCATGTAGTTCTTGGTTCGTCATTGTGGCAGGGTTCCGCGAAGTATCTGTCATGGTTAGTCCTTTAAAAAGCACAGTTATATACTACGGAAATATGGTGGAAGGCACGCGTAATCCGTCAAGCAATATACGAAGCAATGTATGATGATATGGCACCCTGAAAAGCGAACCGAGATGCGGAAAATCACTATGATGGCGAGTGTCTAAAACTGATCTACGGGGTCTAAAAATAGGTTAGCCCCAAAAAAAAATTTAAAAATTTTTGTATTATGATCCGGAAAGCGCGCAGGCGCCAAAAAATGTTGCTATAAAGGCCGATGGAGAAAAGTGATCACCGGGGTCGAAAAACAGTATAGCCAGAAAAAAATTTGGAGGCGGTTCCAGACTTTTTTTTGCTCTCCTTCTGGACTTACGACCGACCTCTGAGCTCGACACAGACTTTAGCTTAACACGGAAACAACAAAGAAGGAAAGTAAAAAGAAATAACTAGGAAACAATAACTCAACTCGGACTCGTGCCGCGGCAGGATAGGTGATCGGATCCGTGTCGCGGTAGGAAGGCGGTGGCGGAGTTTTAGGGTTTATGGCGGCGGAATATGGTGGCCGAATATGGTGGCGGTGATCTGCGAGGGTGGCGGTGACTACTATGATCAGAACTCGAAACTCTACGGGACGAGACACTAAGACCAGCAACTTGACGCGACGATGCAGACACAAATTCAACAATGCAAAACTGAAAAGATAATGCAAGGCATAGATTGGTGATGGGATGGATCTAAACTCTAACTGTGTTTTTGGATTTTTCGTGGGTTATAGGTAAAAACTGATCTAATCTACGAAAACAGTAAAATCTCACCGAGCAACCTGAAATCTGATACCACTTGATAGGGCAAAGGTGTCCGATCTTTCGATGAGATGGTGATAGTCGATTTGGTGGAGCTCGGGCTTAACGATCCGACACGTGCGAGCACGAGCGCCAATGCAATCGCTAGGCCAATCTCCTGGAGGTTACCGATCCTGCGGGAACACGATCAGCCTGACCAGCGAGGGTCTTAATTCCTACCTGAAATCGAGAACAAGTAAGAACTAATATTGCAATCAAGATATTGCGGATTAAGAGGAAAGCTTTATTGAAAAGTTGGGATCCTGAATAGGTGCGAAGTACAAGAGGCCTCTGCGACGCTCGAGCCTTGGCGAAGTTGCTATGATGGCTAACTTTAAAGTCTAAACAAAATCCGAGTCTAGGGTGACGGCTATGGGGAGTATTTAAGGAGGAAAAGGTGGGGTTTCGGCTAGCCATGGAAGTGGTGGCCGAATCCAACCCTAGAAGTCCTTTCCCCCTCAAATACGGACTCTAAAAAGTGGCTATTTAAAATCCTGCGAAAATTACATGGGCCTGGCCCAAAATAAAGGTGTCGCATCACCATATTAAGCTATGGACGAATTCGTGAAGTATAAATCTTGAATATTTCGTCCAAGCCTTCTTTCTTTATTATGGTGGCCTCAAAGTCCTGAAATCTTCATACGTGGCCTTCTCTTGGATCATCACATGCTTGCTGCCATCTCCATGCATGGCCATTCTCCAATGCTTGTCCCTCTCATCCATGCTTGGTCCATCATTCCTAAGAGTAGGAAATACATCTGATTTAGGCAGCATCATATTCTCATGTATGTGATGAATTGTTCCAAGAAACGAAAGTACCTGATAGTTAAGTTGTTTGACACGAGATCTTGTGATGGGTCCTTGTATATGTGTAGCTGTAGGTACAACGGTTGTATCAATAGAAGGGATGTCCACATCATCAAGGCACTTGACTAGAATTTTGATCAACATCCTTAATGCAAAGCTAGGAGAATTTGGCAAAAACACAAAAGGAAGAATATGCAACGCAACATCATTATGTGTGCAAACCAACCATTGGAAAGAGAAATTGTTCGACATGTTGGATGTCATACACAAATCATCGATAGCAAATATCATGGGAGTATGAGTATCCCAAGCGGAAGCAAAAACAACACGTTTGCAAACAAACCAAATAAAAGAGCAAGTGTTACTTATGTTTGTTGCAACAATAAGACGAGATTCTTGGAAGATCTCATGACAATACATGCTCTTAATGGCATTATGGTTGCACACAAAACATCGGAAAGAGAAATTGTTCAAAAAATTTGTTGCAACACACAAAGCATCAATATCCAAAAGCAAAGAAACATGAATGTCACAAGGTGAGATAATACCATCAACATGCTTGCAATCAAACCATAGGAAAGAGAAATTTGTCAACATGAAAGATGCAAAGCATGCAAAAGGTATCAGAGCTGGGTTCGATCTTGAACTCACTTGTGGGATGCTCTCAAGAGCTCTTTTTGTCAACTCGTGCTCAACCGAGGTTGACATGATAGTGCGGGTACCTACACACATCATACACAAAAGGAAGAACGTGTGTGCATGGTAGAGATACACATCATCCATCATGATGTATCTCTTCTTGTGCACATCACTATTAATGTCAATCAAGTATGAAATAGATGCATGGTGAGTATGCAAGTGGGGAACATGCTTATCATGGCAATCATCAAAATCTCCAAAAATTGAGAAAGCTATGGGGGCCATCTCATTAAAACGCATATAATCAATATTGTTGCAACCAAAACAAGTGAAATAGCAAGCCTTCATCTTATCGCAAGCAACAGGAGAAATTGAAAGACTAGCATGACAAGGCAAGTCCGAAGCAATTGGAGGATACACACAAGATGCATAGCATGGCATGTTTATGGAAATGATATCGCAATCAAATAATTCCACATGATCAATATTATGCAAAGGTAAAGCATCACATGGGAATGTGGATGAAGCATATGTAATGTCACAAGTATCATCCATAGCATGCATATCCTCACAATTCATCATGTCCACTTGTGGGATCATGGCATCATCAACACCCTTATTTTTACCTTGTTCATACCCCTCATCTGAAGTGGGTGTTATGGAAGTAGTGGTCTCCTTGTGGACGACTTCGTCTTCTTGATGTAGCCATGGCATAGCATCATCTTCGTGCACCATGTACATCTTCTCCAATTGAGGCATCATTGCTCCATGGCTTGGCGTGTCTTCCTCCATGGAACCTAGCACAACACAAGAGAACACACTAGAGGTAGAGGGTAAGTTGTTATAAATCGAAATGGTCTCACTTGACCTAGCAACTACCACTCTCAACTCACTAGGATTATCGCTCATGCCCTCTAAGTGGAAGAACTCAATCTCACATAAGGTGGAGTCACTCATCTCACTCTTGTTCTCACTCAAATGGGCTAATTGGCTCTCATACTCACATGGGATTGGTACCACATCATCACTCAAGCATATGGGGATAGGCTCGATTTCCTTAACTCCATATGCCTCCTTTGGTGAAGGGAAAATCCCATGCTCACCATTCTTGACCTTGTCGCCTTCAAGGATGGATGCCATAAGATGGGCATCATCGCTCTCCTTCATGGTCGAAGGGAAAATCCCATGCTCGACCGTCTTATGGCCATCTCATAGTAGTGGTGGAAGTAGGCTCATGGTGTTGTCGAGAGCGGTGCTCGGATCGACTTCATCACATATGTGGCCTTGGCTTCCTCCATCATGGAGTGTAGACATCCTCTTGCCGAACTCAGCCAACTTGGCGAAGTAGAGGTCTTCATTTTCCTCGTTCGCGAGGTCGCGGAATTCAAGCGTAGGCGTTGAAGCTTGATGGCATGTGGGAAGGCTTGCAATTGGTGCCATTGTGGTGGTGGCACGATTAGTTGAAGGTGCCCTATGATGGTGTCGACGAAGGTCATTGGCATGCCTTGCCGATGGTTTATGTTGGTGAAGCACTTGGTCATCCACATGACGCTCACGACGGTGATCATTTGCCTTGGCACTCTTCTTGTGCTTGTGGTGCCTTCTTGAGCTTGCTTGAGCATTATGGTTGGTGCTCATCAAGAATTCTTCGTCTTGGTGGCGAAGATGCCTTTGACGATGTCTTGTATCCTCTTTATGGTGGCGATGCTCATGAGAGGATGTTTGTCGATGAAGATTCTTGTTTCTTGGCGCCTCTTGATGTATATGATGTTTGGACGCCACTCTTCTTTGGATAGGAGGTGGATCTTGGCGCCTTGGAGGTGATGGAGCTTGGCGCCTTGGAGATGATGGAGCTTGACGCCATCTAGGTGGTGGCACTTGATGCCTTGTCGATGGTGGCGCTTGACGCCTTGGACGTGGTGGCACTTGTCGCCTTGGAGGTGGATCATCGAAGTAGGTGGTGCCCTTTGGTGTGGCACGCTTGGCCTTGAGGGTCATGGATTCTTGATGATGTGCCTCCTCTTGCTTGGCATAGTAGGCTTGCATCTCCAAGCAGTGGAGGAATTCTTCATGGCTCATGGAGGAGCCATCAAAGTCAATGAAGTTATCCGTGTCCTCCATGCTTGGCGAGGCGTCGTCGATGTCGCACTCGAAGTCGTCCATGCTTGGGGAGTAATTGTTGGTGTAGTACTCCATATCACCCAAGCATGTGGAGCCATTGTCGGTGTAGTGCTCCATATCCTCCATGCATGAGGAGCCATTGTCGATGTAGAGCTCCACGTATTCCATGCATGTGGAGTCGTCGTAGGTGTAGTGCTCCGGGTCCTCAAAGCATGCGGAGCCATTCTCGGTGTTATGCTCTGTCATGTCCTCTATACTTGTGGAGTCGTAGTCATGGTGGCTCGTCATGGATTCTTCATAGATATCATTCTCGGTCCCGGAGTCCCTAGACATGCTTCACAAGATCAAGTGGTGTATATGGAAGTGGTAGAGGGTGTTAGGGATACAACGTCGAACCTTACTTTACCTTGGAAAGATCGTATCGTGCAAGTGGCCACACTTAAGAGCAATAAACCAAGCAAAGTGAAGTTCACGCGGAACACCAAAACCAACTACTAACCAAAAAACACACACACGCAAGGCCTATGGTGGATAGGTATGGAAAGTGGCATGTTAAGAAACAATCCGAAATCAAGATGTTGTAATGGAAAGTAAAGAACCACAATGATCACGAAGCAAACAAGTCAATCCACAAGACAGGAAATATATACAAGGAAACACACACGGTGGGATAAATGGGACTTGTGCGACGGAGAAAGTGAGCTAAGACCAAATGATTACCTAGATAAGACTATAAGCTCGTGTCACACAAGTACAAGGAGAGACGCTAGTTCGATTGCACAAAATTGGTGGGCTACAAGACATGCACAATAAGTACCACCTATATGATGTTCATCGAGCTTGCACTTCCTATTCTATGAGGCACATGTATATTTCTTACTTTTTCTCTTTTCCTTTTTTCTATTTTTTTCTTTTTGTATCACACTTTTTATTTTTCACTTGCCTCTTCCTTGTGCCAACAACTATACAAGATAACTATATGAGATAGCGCTCACAATTTTTTCTCGGAATCTACAAGGTATCAAATGTGCATAGCCCAAGCAATCATAAGAGGAACTAGTCTCAATAGGTGTTTGTTGCTCACAAAGATAGTGGGGTTCACAAAGGAATGCAAGTGGAGAGAAGTCGCGGAATGTTTATACCTTTCGTCAATGATCTTCACCCTTTATTGTTGGATTCCGCCTTGCTCACGGAATTTGGATGGAGTAGATAGCATGAAAAACGTGGATGATGATGTAGAGCTCCTTCTCCTCTTCGAAACGAGCTAAATAACACCAAAATCCGAGTTCGAATGCAAAAGTTATGCTTAAAACCGTGAGGAACTGAATCTGTTGGCGACCAGGTCGGCGGGACCGGAAATCTCGCCGGAAATTCCGGCGGTAGGTCCGGTTTGACCAGAATTTTGACCGGAAATTCCGGCGGGAGCTCTGGTCCACCGGATCTGGCGCCGGAACGAGTTTAGGAACGCGAAAACTCGATTTTCTGCGGAAAAACTCGATGGGAAACGTCAGATCTGAGTGTCAAATGATGGAATTAGGCCATGGGAACGCATGGGAAGGTAGATCAACAAGTTTAGCAAGTAATCCACGGATCAAAACCTACCAAAACGCACTCAAATCACAGATCGATCCAAAACACGAATTGGGGCTATTTTTGGTGAAATTTTTGAATTTATGGGGAAAAGACCAAATCAAAGTGAAATCCGTGGCAACCAAAAGCTGCTGATACCAGATGATGGAGGGGTTAACCTCTTGGGTGGCCCGATCTTCATGGATCTTGTGGTCAAATCGATGGGAAAGCGAGGGGAAAGGCAGAAGGTAGCGGAAGCGAACACACACCTCACGAAGAACACGATGAACACACGCAAACTCACACGATACAAGACCGATTGCTCCCGAACGGCGGCCACCGGTCCGATAAAATTCTCGCAAGGAAAGATCGGTCAACGTGCTCCCTCAAATCCAGATCGAAGAGGGAAGAACACCTTGGGGAGGGTCTTCACAACTTGGAGACGAGACACCGAACTCCAAGGCCTTGTTCAACGGTGGATGCGTGATGCAAAGTCCAATCGAGGTTGGTGACGATAGTCGGTCCCCTTGGTAAAGGGGATGAGGAAAAACTAGAGATTCCACAATGGGGGTTGTCTTTAGTCTATCATCTATGCCTCCGGGGTACATGAGGGGTGGGGGCTCTATTTATAGGCCAGCCACTAAACAAGGGGGTAGTTTGGGAATAAACTAGGCAAAGGGGTAAGTAAAGGGAATATTCTAGGGCATCAAACCCAGATCCGCGCGCAGACGGGGAGTTCGTGAGTCCGTGGCCGGATCTGGCCGAGATTTCAGTGCAATCAAACGGCATACAGAGAGTGCTTTCGGTGGGTCCGTCGATCGTCCCGGCGGCCGGGATTCCAAGGCGTCCGGTCACGGGTTGTCACGGAGATTCCTGGTTGCTTGTCAGCCCGGCGCCGATTTCAGCTGGAGCTTCTTGCGTCTCCTATTCTAAGCCTCCATCTTGTCGGGCGTGAGTCCTCGGGCTTCCTCCTTCGTATCCGTACCCGTCGGTGTGAACATATCATGGTCATAGGATGGGGAATGAAGTAGTATACCATTCAATAGGGTAGGAAGTGGGCTCGCATAGAGGAGCGGATTCACCTTTGGAGTCCATGACGACTTGGCGTAAGTTGGAGACCTTGATATGGTAACGACCGTAGGTCGGGCTACATCACAAAGGAATATAAGTAAATTAAGAATCCTAAACTCTAGGGTAAGCACTTACAATTCAAACCCTAACTTCTATGTTTATCATAATAGAATATATATATTGCCAATATCTAAATTAATGGGAGTTATATTAACCATATTAATTTCCTTTGTATATCATGCATCAAATAATGGTATAGGATCATTATATAAAAATTTCCATTCAAACTATGAGCTAACTAGAGTTAAGTTTTATAAACAAATAAGGAAATATCATACAATAAAGCCATGGTTTAGAATAGAAAGAAAATTAATAATAAAGGCTTCTACAAAATATTAAAAGGGACTCATATAAATAAAATAAAGAAATATAAAATATTTATCATTAAGATTTACAAAATAAATCTCAATCAATATAAATTGTTGCTGCAAAGATTCAGCAAGTAAACTTTGTTAGCAAAGTTCAAATTATGGATTAAATACAAATATGAAAAGAAAAACAAAAAATAGAAAAGGAAAACAAATAAAAAAACATTTCCTGGCCGTGGCCCAACTTCCCTTCTTCTTAACTGTCGCCCACGTGCAGCCCACAAAAGCCCAGCAGCCAGCCCAGTTCATTCTTTCCTCTGACTGACGGGTGGTACCTAAGAGGGACTACGGGTTGAGCTAAAAGAATCATCAGGGGGTTTTCTGTAAAATGAACATCATCATCATCCTCACGCACACAGCCAGCTCGTTGAAGGAGTCCGCCGCGTCGTCGTTAGCCGTGCGTCGAGATGCCCGCCGTCGTTCCGGAGGGGGATAAGAAGGTCACCGCGACATCCTGCCTCATCCCTATCCACATTCCCTCCTTAGCCTCTCTGTTTTGAATGGGGCCGAAACCCTAGCTCACCGGAGCCACACCTCGCCGTCGGTAGAGTTCGTCCCGGAGGCCGTGAAGTAGACGAGGAGAAGCGCCGTCGCTTCTAGATCATCTGACAAGAACGCAGAGACCGAGGGATTACGAGTTGGGGCGAATTTCATCATCTCGTGCCGTCGGTGTTCGTCAGAAATCTTGTTGGAGAGCTCGTATCCGACCACGCCTGTCCCCGTCGACCTCTCTATCGTCATCAGGGTGAGATCCTGAACCTTCCAGTATCCCTAAATCGCCTTACTCGTTGTAAATCGCCGTCACACCTTATGCCACCGTCGGCCACCGCCGGAGCTCGTCGGAGCCGAGGCTCCGATGACCATTTCCGAGCGGCGCCGCCACTTTAGGGTCCAGCATGTTACGCTGATTCGAACTAGGCTAGTTTCGTTTGCTAGGGCGCCGTATATCATCGTCGGCGACCACCCACTGACGACGGCGGTTGTGTTGACGTCGTAGCAATGTCATGCGGACGCCACCCTTGACCCAGTCCATCGTTTGACCTAGTCTTCGCTTGTGTGGCTGATGATGTGTCCATAGGCCCACTGGTAAGTGACCTTGGGTAGGTTTAGTTTAGGTGTAAAAAAGTTTGGTGTCTGTTTAGTAAATTGATAAAACAATATTAATTCAAATATAAACATTCCAAAAATTTAAATAAAGTAATTACATCTTGTAAAATTAATATCTTTAGTTTTATTGATATGGGGTGGCCCGATCTTCTCAGCAAGCACTTGTCGATGATGATGGTGGATGATAGATAACTAGCCTGTAGCTATGAACTCTCCCGCTCGAACCCTGATGCCAATGCAACAGCTCTCGAACCCTATGGGATATTCACAACACCACGCTCTTGCGACGCAATTGGCCGACTTAACGGTAGTTTGCAATCTACTAATTCCCAATGGAACAACAGATCACACTCAATTGCGTAGATAATTCGATCACAGTGGTAATTCGAGGTTCTTGATAATAAACAACTCCAAAATAGTTTTAACGTGGTCTTACCCTAACTATGGGGACGTCCTGGCTTATAAGGGCTGGGCGGCCAAAATCGCTAAACAAACGTGTCCGATACAAATGATCCATCCAGATCTGTTGGTAACTTCCAGCGGACTTTCCGCCCTAAGTAGGCGGATAGTCCGCCTCCGGATTATCCTCCACAGGCGGATTATCCGCCTCTATCTTGAGCCTCGCTACCAAGTCCTTAGCAGAATTCCCGGAGCGGGGCGGATTATCCGCCTTGTGGGGCGGATTATCCGCCCCTAGGGACGGTAAGTACTCTTGGAAAGCTCTGAGTGATGTTTCCAACAAGTGCTTATTTGCTTGATTTGGAGTTCGTATGAAGAATCCACGTCCGCTTTCAATTTCGTGGCTTCATCGTCTCAATCGAACCTTCCTTCTTGATGATCTTCTCTTGCGCCTTCCTCCTCTCCTCCTCGCGCATCCTTGGCGATCATCATGCTAGGCTCCTCTTGTAACCCTTCTCCTCCTCGTCAAGCTTGTTTCCTCAACGAACTGATCATACACAAGTGCATAGATTTAGGCAAGATAAAGTTCTCATTATCATAAACATCGATTCATTTAGGAGTGAATTCACCGTTGTTCAAGTAGCTTTGCACGAGCCGTGTAATGGGTCCAATTCTAATCTCATTGACTGATCCTTCTTAGCATTGGTGGAACATCTTCAAGAGTAATTGGGGTAGGTGTAAATATAGGGATGTCCTCATCATATCCCCCTTCAAAAGGCGCCGACCGACGCCCAAGGTCTTCTCCATTATATGGTGACAAATCAGCAACGTTGAAACTGTTGCTAACTCCACCAAACTCAGCAATAGGAATATCAATCGAGTAGGCATTATCATTGATCTTGGCTAACACCTTGTAAGGACCAGCACCACGGGGCTTCAATTTGGATTGTCGAAGCTTGGGGAACCTATCCTTGCGCAGATGCACCCATACCATGTCTCCAGGCTTGAACAAAACCTCCTTTCTTGCTTGATTCCTTGCAGCAGCAATGTTCTTGCCTTTCTTCTCAATAGCCTCTCGAGTCTTCTCATGAATTGTCTTCACATATTCAACACGTTTTGATGCCTCCATATCAACTCTCTCATGCAATGGTAGAGGAAACAAATCTAGTGGCGTCAATGGCTTGAATACATACACCACCTCAAAAGGACAAAGCTGAGTAGTAGAATGCACAGCCCTGTTGTAAGCAAATTCTACATGTGGCAAACACTCTTCCCACTCCCGCAGATTCTTCTTAATCATAGTCCTCAATAACCGTGACAATGTTCTATTCACCACCTCCGTCTGACCATCTGTTTGGGGATGACAAGTAGTCTTGAAGAACTTGCTCCAAGCTTCCCCCGTAAAGTCTTCCAAAAGTAGCTCATGAACTTCACATCACGGTCAGAAACAATCGTCTTGGGTACACCATGTAGTCTCACGATGTCCCTGAAAAACAGGTTAGCAATATGCGACGCATCGTCGCTTTTGTATGTGCAATAAAATGAGCCATCTTAGAGAATCTATCCACTACCACAGATATAGAATCATGACCTCTCTGAGTTTTGGGTAAACCTAGCACAAAGTCCATGCTAATATCTTCCCAAGGTGTAGTAGGTGCAGAGAGAGGTGTATACAAACCATGAGGCTTCAACTTTGATTTGGACTTGTTGCATGTAATGCAGCGACTCACAAATCGATAGACATCACGCCTCATCTTGGGACAATAAAAGTGATCAGCGAGAATGAGCAAAGTCTTCTCACGCCCAAAGTGACCCATCAAACCTCCAGCATGTGATTCCTGCACTAAAAACAAACGCAAAGACGATTCTGGAATGCATAGTTTGTTAGCTCTAAACAAATAGCCATCATGTATATGATACTTATCCCACGCATGTTTCAAAGCACACAAACGATATGGTTCAGCAAAATCATGATCAGTTGCATAAAGTGCAGAAATACTCTCTAATCCAGGAATTTTAACATCAAGATGTGTCAATAACATATTCTTCCTAGACAAAGCATCAGCAACCACATTTTATTTTCCTTTCTTATATTTTATAATGTAAGGAAATGATTCAATAAACTCAACCCATTTGGCTAAGCATCTATGCAAGTTTGATTGAGCTTTAAGATACTTCAATGCTTCATGATCAGAATGTATGATAAATTCTTTTGGCCACAAATAATGTTGCCAAACCTCAAGAACTCTAACAAGTGCATACAATTCTTTATCATAAACAGGATAATTCAGTCTAGCACCAGCAAGTTTCTCAGAAAAATATGCTATTGGACGACCCTCTTGCATCAAAACGCCACCAATTCCTATACTACTAGCATCACATTCAACTTCAAATTGCTTTGAAAAATCAGGTAATGCAAGCAAAGGTGCAGTAGTAAGCAAACGTTTTAATGTATCAAATGCAATATCTTGAATGCGCCCATACAAATGGCACACCTTTCTTAGTCAATTCATTCAATGGTGCAACAATAGTGCTAAAATCCTTCACAAAGCGCCTATAGAAACCAGCTAAACCATGGAAACTACGCTTGACTCACATTCATGGAATAGGCCAATTTTGAATTGCTTCAATTTTAGATTGATCTACTTCTACCCCATGCTTAGATACAACATATCCCAAATATGACCTTATCTTTTGCAAATGTGCACTTCTCAAGATTAGCATATAATTGATTATCACACAACACTTGCAAAACTTGTCTAATATGATCAGTGTTGATTCATTGAGGCTGTATATGAGTATATCATCGAAATAAACAACCACAAACGACCAATATATTCTCTCAAAACATGATTCATTAATCTCATGAATGTACTAGGTGCATTAGTAAGACCAAAAGGCATAACTAACCATTCATACAAACCAAATTTTGTTTTGAAAGCAGTTCCATTCATCCCTTCTTTCATCCTAATTTGATGGTATCCACTACGCAAATCAATTTTAGAGAAAATAGCGGACCACTCAATTCATCGACATATCCTCTAAGCGTGGAATAGGATGACGATATCGAATAGTGATGTTATTAATAGCTCTACAATCTACACACATGTGCCATGTACCATCTTTCTTAGGTACTAAAATAACAGAACAAAGACAAGGGCTAAGAGAAACATGAATGTACCCTTTGTCGAGCAACGCTTGTACTGTTCAGATCTCCTTAGTTTCTTCGGGTTGGTTCGGTATGGTGCGGTTTGGTAATGTAGCCAGGATCAAATCGATTTGATGCTCAATGCCACGCAATGGAGGCAATCCACCGGCACATCTTCCGAAACACATCACCAAAATCACGCAAAAAAGAGATACACCAAGAGAAATAGGGGTCATGTCGTTAGAAACCAAAACCTCGCCTTATACATGAGCACAAGTGGCATGGTCAGAGGATCCTCACTAAATTCTCTCATATCCTCTTTGGTGGCTAGTATTACTAGATTAGGCACTCGCTCACTTTTCGTTATATCATTCGTTGGGGCTCATTTACAACACTCACAGTTCAACACTCTCTCGCAGAGGTGCATCTTGCAAGTTCACTTCAATCTTCCGACGACGAGATTCATTCACAATCTGTTGTGGTGTCATAGGCTGCAAATTGATTTTCTTGCCCTTGAACTCCAAATGATATGTATTAGCTCGGCCATTGTGTTGCACATGGTGATCATAAAGCCAAGGCCGACCCAATAGTAAATGGCACATAGTCATAGGAACCACATCAAAATCAATAGAATCCTTGTATGGCCCTATTTCAAAGTTCACACGTACCATATGGTTTACCTTCATCTCACCACTGTCACTCAACCATTGTATGTAGTATGGCTTGGGATGAGGTAAATATGTCAAATTCAACAGCACACAACTCCTTGCTTGCAAGATTTCGCAACTACCTCCATCAATGATTACTTTGCAAGCTTTGTTTGGGCCAACTAGAGCTTTTGTTTGGAACAAGTTGCGTAATGAGAGTCAACAACAGGCTGCACACTAAGGATACGTGGAGAGACCACTATGGTAGGCGCATGCTCAGGAAAGGCATCCATACCTTCCTCCTCATAATCAGCGCCATGATCATCAAGATCAACATCATCTCCACTCTCATACTCTCCTTGATCATTAACAAACATCACCTTGCGGTTTGGACAATCTTGCTTGAAACGTCCCCTTCCTCCACAAGTATGGCACTCCACATCACGAGTACGAGCTGTTGACATATTGGAACCTGTGCTAGCAGCAGGAGCAACAGGTTTCCTAGCTTGAGAACCATAGGATGACTGAGGTGTTGGCTTGGAAGAGGGTGTACTAGTGTGGCCAACAGCCGCATTAGGTGTAGAAACCTGTGGCGGCTGTGTAGACCTTGCTGAAAAATGGCCTGTGGAAGGGAATCTTGTACGCGCCTTCGCCTCTTCAGCAAGCTATATTCGGCCTCCCTTGCATGATGCAACAATTCATTCATAGTCTCATACCTATGATGACGAACAATGCTCTTGATTGGTAGCTTCAAATTATTGAGAAATCGTTGCATGGTCATCTCAAGCGATTCACGAACTCTAGCACGCTGCATAAGCATCTCCATCTCCATGTAGTACTCATCAACCGACATGGTTCCTTGTCTCAAGTTTGTTAACTTATCAAAAACTGAGCGCATGTAGTTGGTGGGTACAAAGCGTTCCTTCATGATACGCTTCATCTCTCGCCAAGTCATCACCGGAAGGTCATTGTCATCCCTTCTATTCTGCACAAGGGCATCCCACCAACACAAAGCATAACAATCAAATTCTAACGCTGCAAGTTTGACCTTCTTTTCTTCAGTGTACTCATACAAGCGCCAGAGCTTCTCAATCTTCAACTCCCATGTGAGGTAATCTTCAGGATCAATGGAGCCATCGAACTTGGGAATTGAAAACTTGGGCTTGCCCAATCCATCATCAACCGGTTGGTGAGGTATACGCTGAGCACGCCCAATTGGAGCAAAGCCACGTCCATGAACAGGCTGAGGAGCACGGCCACGGCCAACTTGTGGTTGTTGTCCATCCCCTGCATTACTTGCTTCTTCATCGTCATGGGCATCATCATATTGCTGCCTTTGTCCAATTGCTATTGTGAGAGCATCAAGAGAACGTTGCAAAGCTGTGACATTGTTGTTGATAGCTGTTACTTGTGTCTGTATGGTAGCGACTGCCTCAACATTTGCTCCCAAAGTCACTTGCACGTCTTGAATATTCTTGTCAATGGCATCTATTGTATGGTTGAACACACGTGTCAAATGGGACTTCAATGCTTCATATTCCCGCCAGTTGACAAGCTCATCGTCCTTCTTTTTCTGTGACACAACATCATCACTAGTCGACATCATTAGTAGATTAGTGCAAAAAGCAAAATCGATATGGTGGAACACTCACAACTCACTTCAACTGACAAGAAAGTAGATCTTACCGTTCCAAAGTGAATAGAGGTGCTTTACCAATTCGAAATCAACAACGAATTCACTGATGTGATGAAGTGAATATCAAGGGTATGGAGAACGATCGCAGGACACACAGGTTATTTATGGTGGAGCTGTAGGTATGGTATCCTAACTACACCGCAAACAAGTCCTAGTGCTGATCGTTATGATAACCCAAGAAACACACACTGTGGAGATAAACGTGGCAAAGCAATTTATGACTAGGAATATTGCAATGCACAAGAGAGACGCTAGTAATAGCTCAAAATAAACAGGCACAAGATTGCTCAATCTACACGTGCTATGATCAACTAGGCCTCCAATAATGCACACTTTGATATCTCTTTTTGTCACGCTTGTAGCTCTTTTCTCTTCTTTTTTTATACTGAATCTCTTTTCCTTTTCTGTTTTTGTTTATTTTTTGATTTTTTTTAACTATATGACTCAATGCAAAACGAATGCAAACTAGAGGGGGCCGGATAATCCGGTTTGTCGGGGGCCGGATAATCCGGTCTGTCGGGGCGAAAATTTTGCACTTTCAAAACCCTAATGAGCAGCCTGTCAGAGCAAAGCAACTAGTCTCGTAATGCTCCTAAACACGGATGCTGTAGATAGGCTGTAGCTAGGTTTGAAACACAAAGGTACGCTATGTGGACTCGGAAAAGTAGATGGAAACTTGCGGAAAACGGTGATGGTGGACTCGGCGGAAAACAAGAGCAAAACCCTAAACTTAAAAACAAACGAAAACTAGACTCCTACGAAAAAAACCTGCAGATCGGATCTACGAGAAGACACGACCAGCAACAAAAACTTGAAAAGCGATGCAATCTAGGCTAGGGAAAATCTTTTTGTATGGCTTTTTCTGTATAGGAAGAAACAAGAACTAATCTATGGATGGATTCGTCGATGCTCACCGAGTAAACGAGGAAATCTGATACCAAGATGATATGGGGTGGCCCGATCTTCTCAGCAAGCACTTGTCGATGATGATGGTGGATGATAGATAACTAGCCTGTAGCTATGGACTCTCCCGCTCGAACCCTGATGCCAATGCAACAGCTCTCGAACCCTATGGGATATTCACAACACCACGCTCTTGCGCACACAGCCATCGACCACGAACGGTAGTTTGCAATCTACTAATTCCCAATGGAACAACAGATCACACTCAATTGCAGTAGATAATTCGATCATAGGGTAATTCTAGAGGTTCTTGATAAGAAACAACTCCAAAATAGTTTTAACGTGGTCTTACCCTAACTATGGGGACGTCCCAGGGCTTATAAGGGCGGCTGGGGCGGCCAAAATCGGGAAACAAAACGTGTCCGATACAGTCAGATCCATCCAGATCTGTTCGTAACTTCCAGGCCAGACTTTCCGCCCTAAGTAGGGGCGGATAGTCCGCCCCCCGGATTATCCTCCCCTGGGGCGGATTATCCACCCCCTATACTGAGCCTCGCGCCTGAAGTCCTTAGCAGAATTCCTGGAGCAGGGCCGGATTATCCGCCCTTGTGGGGGCCGGATTATCCGCCCCCTAGGGACGTGTAAGTACTCATTGGAAAGCTCTCGGAGTGATGTTTCCAACAAGTGCTTATTTGCTTGATTTGGAGTTCGTATGAAGAATCCACGTCCGTTTCAATTTCAGGGCTTCATGCGTCCGAATCGAACCTTCCTTCTTGATGATCTTCTCTTGCCTTCCTCCCGCCTCCCTCGCGCATCCTTGGCGATCATCATGCTAGGCTCCTCTTGTAACCCTTCTCCTCCTCGTGTCAAGCTTGTTTCCTCAACGAACCTGATCATACACAAGTGCATAGATTTAGGCAGTATAAAGTTCTCATTATCATAAACATCAGATTCATTTAGGAGTGAATTCACCTGTTGTTCAAGTAGCTTTGCACGAGCCCGTGTAATGGGTCCAATTCTAATCTCATTGGACTGATCCTTCTTAGCATTGGCTGGAACATCTTCAGTAGTAATTGGGGTAGGTGTAAATATAGGGATGTCCTCATCATTTATAATTCAGAAAAATATGTATAATATATGAAAATGTTTAGAAAAATAAAATCTATCAACTAAAACTATTATCAAACATTATTGTAATAATTATTTAAATAATTATTATTAAATCAAGATCTTATAAGTAATGAAACTTTGATAATTCATATTTTAATAATGGTAAATATTAAAAATATAAATAAAATATCAAAAATCTTAAAAAAAATAAGAACTATAATTAAAATTTATAATCATACATTATTATTTCACTTAATTAAATAATTGTTATTTATTAAGTATTTATAAAGTAATAAATCTTATAAAAATCATATCTTATTATTTATAAATCACAAAAATAAATGTAATATATAAAAATGATCACAAAAATAATGTCTACTTGTTAAAAATATAATATTCCACTTTTAAAGTAAATAAAAAACTTAATACTTTAGCAACTTGAATTTAAACCTATTTCCTTAGTTAATAATTCATATAAGGGTAAATAAAATTTGTTAATATTTCTAAAAATTAGTCAATTAAGTCTAATAAATAGTATTAGTCTTAAATATTAATATTATGAAGTCATAATGGTTCAAAACCTTATAAATTCTATTTTATTAAATTATCTTTCAACCATAAAAGTAGATTATTTTCTAAAAGGATCCTTATCCAATATAAAATCTCCAAGAATAATTTGTGACTAAATCCAATCTTTTCCATATACTTCAACCACCAGATTACAAAACCACACAACACTATAGTAAGTCCATATGTAGTTAAGTAATATTATTTCTTTGTTTATAAACTATAACCACTCATCAATAAAAAGGTAAATGATACCATTCCATTATAAAATCAAGAAACCACTACACCAAGTAAAAGCATAACCATTCTTAAGAAACCTTAAGGAAACATTACCAAGTACACAAGATACAAATATCATAAGCATTACATTTTCAAACCATCTAGGTTTTAAAGTTAACTTTAGTCTACAAGACTCTAAATATAATACTAAAGACATTGTTAAATGTTTTATAGTTAACTTTGGTCTGTATTATTTAAGTTATAAAGCATCTCAAGTCCAAACTATTCAAGTAAGCATAAACAACCTTGATCACATTGATTAACCACAAAGATTGTTTAGACCTTAGGAAAGGAATCTTTTCTTCAAATGTTATTCTTTTTGCCACTTCAAACAACAACTCTTATATAAACAATCTTGAGTAGCATTTCACATTTGTGTGTGTCTCATTGTTTTAAAATATTGTAATGACATGTTGTTTCACACACACTCACAAGCCTTAATAAGAAGCACAAGTATGAAACTTATCAAAAAGGAACAACACATTCTAAAGTAACCATTTCCGGTATCCAAACCCTAGAACAACGTTATTCCCGGGATTCGCGTTTATAAAGTGCATCACATTACTTATGCATAAGAGCATATTGCTTCTTTAAACATTAGTCCTTACCGGACCAATGATGCTGATTTCAGATATTGGATCTTTTAAATTGTCTTGAAGACCGTGAGTGCATAATCTTGCAATCACAAAAGGCAAGTTCACACTTGCTCATGTCCTTTGGTTATTTTCTGTAAAGTATTTTACAAATCCAATGTGGACATCACCTGCATTTGAAAAAGATCCGAAAACACTATTTTCATAATAATGTGATTATTGGTTATTTATCATGAGGTAATAACCTACTATGAAAAGTTCCGGTGGTAAAGGAACATATTATGTAGGACTTAACAACCAATGTCGCCAGTGATTCTTGTGCCGTATATCACGCGTTAACCATGAGATTTGGAATGGGACGGAGAAGTCAGCTGTATCTTCTTCCTCTCGCATATAGCCGGATGTGCAGGTTGTGGCTGTTATCCTCGTAGCGTGCATATTAATTGGTAACTCGTAGAGGATATGCAGCATATGGGTGGGAACCCTCAACGTCCCACGATAGTTCTGGCATCTAACAGTCTATACAAACCATTGTCGTAATCCAATATGTGGACATGGTGTACACCAAGGATACATGCGAGGTCACGAAGGGGGCAGTGATTGGCTTGCATCATCTTCTGGGCCCCACATCATGGAATTGTGGACGGGAATAAGCTACCTGGTTGTGCAACAAAGAGTTGATCTCTCATGGGTAAAGTAACGCACCTCTGCAGAGTGTAAGAACTGTAACTTGTTACTCCCTGTTCCGGGAAGGAGCTGCGAACACGGCGAGAAAGGAACTCCATGAAAGTTCTGGTAAACCCATGAAGACTGACGGACATAGCTTTTCAGAATAAAAGCAACCTTTAAAAAAATGTTTACGAAAACTTGCATTGCCTATGACCTACGGTCTGTGGCTGTAAATATAGTGCATCAAACACTCCTTTTCTAGTGAACTTGCTGAGTATGCTCGTACTCAAAGTATCTTCTTAACCCTTGCTAGATTCGGAAGCTAGTACAGACAATATCTACATCAAGTTATGCTCCAGGAATCATCATCCAAAGCTAAATCTCTTCAACGAAGGCAAGGAAGTCAACATATACATCAAATCAAGTGAAGACGAAGTTACTGATTAGATATGAATATACTCTCTAACCAAAGAACCTATTTCTGTAGTGCAAAGCAATAGCAGCAATGCCAATCCTTTAGTTAAAATACTATTCTTAATAGTATAATAGTTTTTGCGTTGTTTATCTTTGATCCTTCTTTGTAAGAAGTTCTTTATATCTATATAACCTAGAGTGTTCTCTGGATCTTGTGTATAGAGTGAGTTGTAACCTTTAGCCATGTATTGGACCCGTTGTGTTTCTGTTGTACCACTCTGAGGGATGTAATACTAGTGAACGGTGTTTCATTAGTGTTATGTCAACGACTATAGTGTACTACATCATGTAGTGGTATGCTGGATCACCGCACCCACATCCCTCTCTTGATCATAGATAATTTCCTCATTGTCTCCTAGTGCTCCTGCCTCCCTCGCCTTCCTAGCGCACTTGCTGATATTGGAAATCAGTGCATGTCCTTCTTGTTACAACTCTCCTTCTTCTTCACGTGCAACACTTGTGTTATCAACAAATCTGATCATACAAATATACATAGATTTAGGCAGTATAAAGTTCTTATCAATTAAAATATCAGATTCAATTAAGAGTGAATTCACCTATTGGCCTAGTAGCTTTGCACGTGCCCTTGTAATTGGTTTAATTCTAATTTTATTGGACTTGTCATGTGCAGCAACATCATCATCATTATTGGGAGATAATGGTAAAGGACCTAGAGATATCCTCGTCACATATCCTCCTAAAAAATAGACAAGATCAAATACAAAACTGCCATAGCAACCAACATCAACCTAGAAAGCATATCCCCGTCTGGATGCTAACAAACTATTTCTAGTGTAACCTTACAGAAATTAGGCATATATAAACAAAAATAGAAGGCAATGAAGCAAAAAAAATCTCCTAGAAAATAGACATAATCAAATACAAAACAAGCATAACAACACACATCAACCTATGAAGCATATACCCATCTAGACCCTGATGAACTACAATTTTGGGGAAATCTGCAAAAAAAACTAATAGCACGTATGAGCAAGGAATGGTAGGAGCATAAGCAACTTACAACCATGGCGCTGAACGAAGGAACTTCCTCCTCCATCAATGAAATGCTCCCTCCGGCGAAACGACGACGATTGCTTCTCTTCCCTTGTCTAGGAAGCAAAACGTTGGGTTCCTTTGCTGGATAAGGCCGAGAGAAGACTAGAGAAAGGCTTAGGGATAGGAACAAGAAATCATAGAGAGACTCCACGCGCGGCGGCGTGGCCGTTCACAGGGCGCAACAGTCCTCGATGCGCGCGAGGGGATCGCCCCTACGGTCGCCTCCGTCTCTGGGTCATGTCGCCTCACTGTGTAGGAATGGAAAGAACAGAGGGAGAAGAGGAGAAAGAAAAGTTTGTGAAGGAGGAGTATGCGACATGACGTGTTCTAGATTGTGTGATCCAGAAGGATCCAACGCCGCCTGACCTAGAGGGCGCGATCGACAGAGCCTCCTACGATAACGGGAGGTTTCCTTCGGAAAATCTTAATACTTTAATAATGTTTTGATGTAAAATGGGGTCTTAACTTCGTACTGTTATATCTTCCTCTTTTTTCCATGTTTTTAAGAGTGAGTGACAATGTTTGACCAAATCCCCAGCTCACCAAACGCCACACTGACAGACAGGTGGACCCCACAGGACAGCCAGGCTCCCGCTTCATCGCAACATCTACCGCACTCGTCGCTAGCCGCCGAGAAGAGAAGCAGAGCTGACGACTTGCCGGTAGAGAGGTCGTGCCGCGTGGGGCGTGTGCCGAGTGTGCAGCATCTACTTCCTGCATAAAACGCTCTCCCTACCTCGCCACCCGAGTTCCACTTCACATCCCAACGGAAACACAAGACCGACCTCTCAGGTTTGCACGGTCAAACAAGGCGCCGCCCCCTACCGGCCGAGGAGATCGATCGAGCTAGCATGGAGGCCAAGTACGCGGAGCTGCGGCGCGCAGTGGAGGAGACGGCGGCGGTGGACGCGCACGCGCACAACCTCGTCGCCGCGGACTCCTCCTTCCCCTTCCTCCGCTGCTTCTCCGAGGCCGAAGGCGACGCGCTCGCCTTCGCGCCCCACTCCCTCTCCTTCAAGGTACGACAATCGCAAACTTCACTCTGCTTGCTTATCCGCTCCCCAGGGCACCGGCGGCTTTGACGGCGCCCCTCGCGTGGGTGACTTGCATGCACTCTGCTCCAAATCGCAACATTTAGCTATCTGTCACTGCAGTAGTAAAGACTGGAGTGCGTGCTAGATTGTGTCGGCCATGGAGTTGGGCATACTACGCCTATTTTGTGCTCCAGAATTTCGTTAGACGAATGAATTATGTGTCTTTTGTGAATGGAACAAAATATCCCTTTAGCTAATTCTCGGGGTTTAGGGTTTAGGGTTGCCCGAGAATTACTTTAGCTCTCGGTCAATTTCCGCTGATCTGATTTTGCTGGGGAGAAGGTGCTGTTTTTTGGGCTCCTTTTTTGGCCTTGTTTCGTTTTCTGGTAGGCATTTTGTGTGCTCTTTGTTGTTGTTTTGTGGGCTTGTCTCTATGACATGGAAGCACCTATGGGTGATCTCCCTAAAAAAAGGATCTATGGGTGTGATTGAGATCAACATGACTTCTTTTTTCTTTGTGCTTTCCTCAAGTTTTTTCAACCGGACTAGGCTATGCTTTTATTTTTGGTGTGCAATTTGCATATCAATTTGCACGTGTGCGCGTAATTGCATATATATGTGTAACTGAAGCTTATAGCGACCTTTTGCATTTTGAGCCCCTGTCAATTTTTTTTATGCAATTGCACATGTATGTGTAATCACATATGTGTGTGCAATTAGATTGTACTAAGTCTGTTTCAATTAGCCTATTAAAACGTACTACATTTTAAAACAGAGGTAGTATGTGTGTAAACTGTAAATTGAAACCCCATGGCATTTTTCCGCTAGTAAACGTTTTTGATATGGAAATTTGTATATGTACGTGTAATTGCATATTGGCATTATTTTGATTTTTCATCTGCTAATAAACTTTTTCATATGCAATCGCACATGTATGTGTAATTATGTGTAATCAATTCTTTTTTTGTAATTTTATTTTGTCAAGAAGTCAAGTTAGAAGCAGTGATGTTTTCTAGACCGGGCTGTTTTGATTTTGAACTTTTGTAGCTTTTTTTGTGGTCTTCCGAAAACCAGCAATGCATACGTACGAACAGAATAAGGCAAACAAATAGGTTAACCCGAACTGAATCATATGTAAACTTGCTTATGGACGTACGTGCTGTTTTGTGGTGGGCCGAACCTGCTAACCTAAGTTGATCGAGAACTAACCAAATTCTCGGTTCACCTAGAGCTAGGCACGTCCACAAAATAGTCATTATGATTGTTAGAAATAAGCCACGGTTCGGTATCGACCAGCATGTACGTGCGTGTCTAGTTTGTACGGTAGCCGTGGCGGGCGTGCGTGTGTTCTGGTTCGCTCGGATGCCGGTATGTGGCCGCGTCCGAATCATCGAGAGTTGCAGGGTAGCCGTTGTCGATCTGTTGGAGCTGACCGCGTCGTGATAGGTGGAGGCTATCCTTGATGCCCAGGGCGTGTGGGAGGCCGTGTCCCCTGCGGATGGCGTGGAGGTGAGCGGGGCGAAGAACAAGACGGTGAGGGTGCAGCTCCTTGGCGCGCTGTCGGAGGACATTCTCATGCAGGTGTCCACGAAGAAGAGGTGTCGGACAGCCTCAAGACGAGGTTCGTCGGCGCCGATCGCGTCAAGTCGGAGCGGCTCTCCACTCTACGAGGAGAGTTTGACAAGCTGTGCATGGCGGACGGGGAGCGGCTGGACGACTTCGCCGGCAAGATCAGCGGCATGGCGGCGAGGTATGCGAGCCTCGGCGCGACTCTCAGCGACGCCGACATGGTGAAGAAGCTGCTCGACACCGTGCCCGACAAGCTGTACAGCGCTGTGGCCGGGATCGAGCAGTTCTGCGACCCGTGAAAGAAAGGAAGAAAAGGGCGTTCGTGCGCTGCAAATATTCCTGCTGTCTTCTTCTACCTCTGTCAATCCGTGAGTGAGAGAGTGCTAGCTAGAGCTAGCACCAACAATGATTCCCTCCGGTGTAGTACTAGTGGGGAATGTGGGATGGCATAATTCCCAATGGCGACTACAGCTGGTGGTTTTGGAGGGCAAGGATGAAAAGGAGTCTATGACACCATGTTCATCCGTCCGTTATAGCATCTCCAGGGGGCCTCCCAGACGTGCCCCGGGATCGTCTAGTTGCCCTCCCATGGCCCAAATTTTCGCCGGCTTAGGCCCAAATTAGACCTAGCAATCCCAGGCCGAACCCAGCGCGTGGGGGCTGTTGGGGACGCCGGAAGAAGTGAAAAGACGCGAAAAAAGGTTCACGCCTGATGGCCCCGACTGGGCAGTGGCACAACCACGTCGTCCACCGCATCGTCCTCGTCTCCTGCACCCCGTTAATGCCTGCACGGTCATCCTTTTAGGCGACTGGCTGACGCGTCACGTGCGCAATTGCTCGCCGCCTTCCCGACCGTCTTCCCGCCACATCTACACTCCTCCGTCCTTTTCCCTGGCTATAAATGTGCCCCATTTATTGCCGTCATTCTGCATCCTCTCGCCGCCGCACTTCTCTCGCACCCTAGAAACCCCAAGAAGAATGGTGGAACGCTAGTCCGGCGATCCCTCGGTGGCCAACAGGTTCAGCCGCCACTGGCTCCACGATTGGGAGGCTTCGCCTCGAACTACCTGGCGCTTCTCGACTTCCGCTGCCCCAGCAACTGGCGGCCGACCGCTGGCGGCGTGCCTGTGCTGTCGATACCGGTCGACGCAGAGAGGATCGTTGAGATCTAGCAGGTCCTCGTCGTCCTGACCGAGGAGGAGCGCGAGGACCGACGCTGGCACCCTGAAAACAATGCTGTATGGACGGCCTTCTTCCAAGAGCGTCGTGATAGGGAGCTCGCGGCGCATGAGAGCAACAACCCACCTCCGCTCGGCAAGAACTCGACCAGCTGTAGGCTCTGGTAGGGCACGCTAGGGCGCACACTCACCACTGTCCTTGAGCACATCGAGGGCGGGAACAACCCCCTCCCCCGACGTATCCGCCGCGTCAGCTAGCCGTCTCTTGCCGTCGAGGGAGCTCTTGGTTGCCTTGGCGGATGGCCCGGGTGTTGTTGTCATCTTCGGCTTCCGTGTCGCAATCCTCCGGCTCTGCGCTGACGATGCCCCCTCCTCGCCGCGCGGCCCAGCACTCCCCGGTCAAGGATGAGCCCGCGGAGGGCCCGCGCACACGTTCGCGTAGCGGCGGCCTCGTCATCCGCGAGCGCCGTGCACTGTCGCCACTGCACGGCCACCTCCGACTCGTCAAGCCCAAGAAAGAGTTGGGCATAGGTGGTGCTCCAGCAAGGAGGCCAAAGGTGTGGTATCCGCCATGCGAGTATGTGCGGAGTGCATTGAAGGTGGAGGCATCGGATGACCCCGAGGACTTCCCCGACCTCAAGTTGGCCGAGCGCGCGTTCTTTGAGGACGTGATACCGGCATCGCTCGAGTTCGCCCTCGCCTGGTCCAAGGCCGAATCAGAGCGGGAGGAGGCCTCAACTGCGGGAGGCATGTGTACTTTTAATGGCATGCTGCTAGGCCCATGGTTGGTGCTGAGGTTGACTGGCAAGGTTCTTCGTTCTGAACTTATATGTTCATGCTGTCATGTCTGCGAGGCACTTGCAGCTTTCTGTGGTCCAAAATGCTCTTAATTATATTCTTCGTTTCTTGAATGGGAATAAATGTCGTTCTTCTATCTAACAATACGAATGTTTTTTCACTTGCTTATTCCATGGTTACTGCATGGTATCTAAGGGTAGAGCATCTCATGACATCCTTGCAATGTCACGATTGCAGAGAAGCCTCAAGGACATTGCTGAGTTGTACAAATGTGAAGCCTCGCTTGAGAAGGTGGAGGAGTTCAGAAAGGCCCAGGGGTTGTCATCTATCAGTTCAAAATGCTTCCAAGCTGCCAATATATCCTCCATCCTCATGGATGATGGCATACAATTTGATAGAATGCTTGAGCTGGAGTCCCACAAGGATTTTGTTCCCACGGTTGGCAGAGTTCTGAGAATCGAGTGGGTGGCGGAAACTATCATCAATGATGTGAGTGTGCTTTTCTGTACTGTTGATTCTAATAAATGGTAAATGACATTTGTAAACCTTTTATGCACAAAATAGTCATCCACATTTTGTTTCTTTCAAAATGTTAATTTTCTCTTGATTAATGATTGACCTACATGACAATTGGAGCCTCAAATAACAGATCAATAACCATAGTTGGCTCAGACATTAGTATGTCAATGTATTTTCAGTGCCTCTATTAGCTTGGAGACAGATTTCATCGAGTGGTTGTTACTATCTGCCTGACTGATCTGGAAGACACACAATGCATGTGTCTTCAACAGCGACCGCCTGGTAGTGCAATGCCAAGTCCATATGATTATGTCTGAGGCTAGGGTTTTTTTTCGAATATCTGAGGCTAGGGCTTGGTGTGAGGACGGCACTTTGCTGCTGAGAGCTATTCTGCCCCCTTAGGGGCATGTCCTCTTGTGGCATGCTGTGTGTTCACCTTCTCTAAGGCTAGGGCTTGTTTTCATTCTATCAATGCGCGGAGACGCTTTTGTTGTTCTCTCGAAAAAAATTACATATGTTAACTTGTCTAAATATTGTCAAGTAAACCTTCATAATTAAATTTTAAAAAAACTAATTGCTACTTTCAGGATTCATTCAGTGGATCAAGCTGGACGTTGGATTCATTCACTGAAACTTTTCTGTCAAAGCTCAAATCATATCCTCCAGAGTTTCTGTTGACAGACTGGACGAATTTTGTTTTGTTATCTGCATGGGTATCCTTAACTAATTTATTACAGTTGCCAATAAAATTGTTGGGCTGAAAAGCATAGCCGCATATAGAAGTGGCTTAGATATCGATACATGCGTTAGTAAGACAGACGCAGAGGATGGCCTTCGTAAGGAGCTAGCAGGTAAACATATTTTTTTCTGTAGGGAGGAAGAAATGTCTAAATAAATAAAACATGTTACCACCTATGATTGTAAGATCAATTTTATGCTTATCCTCGATACTTTTTCAGGTCAAAAACCTGTCCGGGTTACAAATAAGAGCTTGATCGACTATCTATTTACTTGCAGTCTTGAAATTGCTGTGCTGTTTAACTTACCAATGCAGATCCACACAGGGTAATGACTACATTTTAGATTTTTTTGGAAGTAATTTTCTGTTGGGTCATTTCAAGATATCTCCTACATAGTTACAGCTTTGGAGATAAAGACCTAGACTTACGAAAATGCAACCCTCTGCATCTGCGTGCTGTTCTTGAGGATGAAAGATTCGCTAAGTGCCAACTAGTTCTTTTACATGCTTCTTATCCATTTTCCAAAGAAGCATCCTATCTTGCATCTGTTTACTCCCAGGTTGGAGCCTTATCTTTATACAATTATTTCTCCATTATTTTTAAGTTATGTTAACCAATATAAACAAACCAAAAACAGGTCTATCTTGATTTTGGTTTGGCAATCCCAAAACTTAGTGTTCAAGGAATGACATCATCACTTAAAGAGCTTCTGCACCTAGCTCCCATAAAAAAGGTACCATGTCTGTCCTCTGAATAATTGTTTCTGTAAAAGCTGGAGGTTAGTATTTGTTATTGGGAAAACACATTTTGCTTGATGTTAGAAGGTGCAGAAGAACTGAACTAAATATTATTCTTCTATAACTATATGTTAGGTTACTCTCGATATTTTTTTAAGATGGTATCCGGTGTGAGAACCTCTCTTTCCTGTTTTGCTCTTATGATGCATCTAATTTTACTTGTGTTCTTGTGTGTAATAATTACTGTTAAGATTCCTTTGTAATAATTCACTTTGCAAATATCTTGAGGCAGGTTACATTGTCACATGTATGTTCATTCTCTTTTTTTTTTGTAACTTCTGGACATACTACGTCAATGATATTTTTATTTGCTAATAATTATTTGCAGGTCATGTTTAGTACAGATGGATATGCTTTTCCAGAGACATACTATCTAGGTAAAATCATCTGTCTTACATACTTTAGAAGATGATTAAAGACCATTATATGTCAGTATGAATGTTAGATATCTTTGAGTAATCAAAACAAACTTTTGGATCAATAATAAATAGAAAAATAGAAAGTTTTGGTCCTTCTTGTACATATATATGCTCATTAAAATTTGTAGTGCATACAAGGAAAGTTACCCCAAAGCACAGAGAGCTTCCAGAGTGTGCATCTAGTTATTGATTTTATGCGATAATTTATAGCTTGTGTTGATTCACAGGTGCAAGAAGGGCACGTGATGTTGTTTACCGTGTCCTTTCAGCTGCATGTGAAGATGGTGATCTTTGCATTCAGGAAGCTATCGATGCAGTTGAGGACATATTTAGAAGAAATGCATTGGATCTCTACAAGTTGAACATTGCCAATGGGTCAGTCCATCAGAAAACTACGATAACTGACACTAGGATATCAACATCTTGTGTTGAGCAAGATGTGCTCTTTGTTCGGATTGTCTGGAATGATGCTTCAGGTCAACATAGATGCCGTGTAAGCACATCTTTCCAAGCACATGCTGCATTATTAACATGATGTACTACGCAGACCCAATAGTTAGCATGAACATTTGAAGATCGCCTACAAGTTGTTCAATTCCAATAGACGGTCAATGTAATACTTGTGAAACTACTGAATAATTGCATGGTGTAGGATGTGCACGCTTGTGACTTGTGTAGACGATTATCTTACCTACCTGAGCAATCTCATAATTGCTAATATCATAACAAATGTTGAGAAAATAGAACTTCACTTTCAGGTTGTGCCAGCTGGAAGATTTTATGAGATTGCAAAGAATAAGGGTGTTGGCCTGACTTTTGCATCAATGGGAATGACTTCCTTTTGTGATGGCCCAGCTGATGGGACAAACCTTACTGGTGTAGGCGAGATCAGGCTTATGCCAGATATGTCAACAATTTTGAGGCTCCCATGGTAAACTTGATCCATTTAATGTCTTTTCAGTACTTCATTCTATTGAGACATCCATTGCAACTTCGCTTATCTTTCACTATTTTGTCTTTGGACTTGGAATCTTGTTTCTCTCACGCACATCCACCCACACCCAAATCATATGTATATTAACTTTATTTTTTGTTTATATTCAACAAAGGATACCATGATGGTTCTATTAGTAATTACTTACTTTGTCTTTATCGAAGAAAAAAATACTTGCTATTATAT
This sequence comes from Avena longiglumis, assembly GCA_030063025.1. Taxonomy (NCBI): domain Eukaryota; kingdom Viridiplantae; phylum Streptophyta; class Magnoliopsida; order Poales; family Poaceae; genus Avena; species Avena longiglumis. The sequence goes on along the minus strand of CP125974.1, from coordinate 333,321,320 downwards.
CTGATTCCTGAGTCCTGACAACCTTAGAAGTTAAAGAAATCTTAGAATCACCCAACTAGTATTCTATTTGAATAGTTTCTTGTTCGTGGACAATAGATTCTGCCAACTAATTAAGGCACCATTAAAGTAATGGTAGTTCACTCCTTTTGCAAGGTCAAGACGTGAGGAAATGGTGATGGCTGACATGCAAATAAGGCCAGGAGAAGCCTGGAAATACTGTCCAAGATATGCTTTAAGAAAAGTCACAAAAGTTCTGCTGGATGAATTCAATGTGGTAAGAATAAACCCATCATTTTTCTTACAAAACTTTGTGAAGACCATTTACTGTCTTGTCAGTTCTTTAGGTGCATTTATTTTCGTATTCATGCTTTGTTGTTTGTTCCCTGTAGACAATGAAGGCAGGTTTCGAGAATGAATTTTATCTCCGCAGAAAATTAGTAAGGTACCTTTCCCCGAGGAGCCCGACTCTGAGTACAATATATCCTGTTAAAGGTTTATGTGACCCAAATTTACAAAAAACCTGTGACAGTGAGGGACATGAGCGTTGGGTTCCATATGATAATAGCAGTTACTGCTCAACTTCATCTTTTGATGGTGCCTCGTCTATACTACAAGAAGTATATTCTTCTCTTAAAGAAGCTGACATTGTGGTAGAGCAGGTACGAACTGTATTTACCGCCAAAAAACATGTCAAGACTTGTGGTGTTTGATATCAAATTCTTTACCTTGTGTTTACATCTACTTTTTCTCCAAAATAAAATAAAATAAAAGCTGCATGCTGAAGCTGGAAAAGGACAGTTCGAGGTAGCCTTGAAGTATGTGCTGTGCACTCTTGCAGCTGACAATCTGATATATGCTCGTGAGATAATTAAATCAGTTGCTCGAAAGCATGAGTTGATAGCAACGTTCCTTCCAAAGTAAGTTCATGCATCAGCATGTCATATTCAACTGCCATCTCATTTCAGTTTTCATATCTGCATACAAGTCATCTTCTTGGAAAGTGGAGTCCAACACCTTTCTTCAACACTTTGTGATCATAAGTGAAGGGGGAGCTAATTCTCTTAGTGTTAGGGGGTAACCCTTGGGTTGGCCCGATCTTTCACGAATTCCACTAGAAACGAGGGGGAGAAAGCGGTGGTCGGGGGAAGAAGGGATGAAAACCACGAACACACGCACACAAAACACGATACACGCCTATCCCTCACGCCGGTGGCAACCGGTCCAACATAATCCCTAGGATCGGTGTTGGGCGAAGCTCGCTCTCCACGCCAACAACGGGGGACGAGGTGCTTGGTGAGATCTTGACGACTTGGGGGTGAGAAACCGAGAACCCAAGGCCTTGTACAACTTGAACGCACTAGGCAAGATCCAAGAGGGGGGTGGATAATCCGGTGCTCCTTGGTAGGAGCATGAGACAATAGATATAAGTTCCTCAAAGGGTTTCCTTAATATCTATTATTATCCAAGTCTAGGGTTTACAATAGAGGTGGGCTATATAGGCCAACCACATAAACAGGGTATTTTGGACAAATAGCGAAATATAGAGAGGTTACAAGGCACCGGGCCGACTTATCACGATCAGTCCCGTGGCATCCGGTAGTACCTGGTCCAGCTGACCGGTAGTACCGCTTCTCCCGAGAGTACCGCTTGTCGTCCCGGGACTTGCGCTTGGAGCCTTGTTGGTAGCGGTGGCGGTGATAGTCTGTCGTCAGGTACCGCCAAATGATGAGCATTGCTAGCTACTGGGGTCTTCATTGGTGGCGGTGGCAGTGATAGTCTTGCCGAGCGGTAGTACTCGGCCGGTCCGTAGTACTTGGCGACAGAGAGCGTTTGGTCTCTTCTGCTGGTGCTCCTCCGTTCTGTGGGTCCTTCTCTTCGTACCTGATGATGCACAAGGTATGCGTATGAAGTAGCAGGCCATCCAAGGGTGTATTGAAGTGTCACAAGGAGAGGAGCGAGTTCACCTTAGCTTGAAGGAGTTTGGCTCGGGCGCGAGTCATGGGTCCACTTGGGGAGCTTGTGGGAGTAGATGTAGTAGCGGTCGTAGGACGGGCTGCATCAGCTCCCCCCCCTTGGGAAAGAGTCGTCCTCGACTCTTCAACCTTCTCAACTTCATCTTCTCCATGGTAGGGTGAGAGGTCCTTGACATTGAATGTCGAGCTTACAAGGTACTTTGAAGTTGGGATATCGATGATATAAGCGTTGTTGTTGATCCTCTTGAGCACTTTGAATGGTCCATCACCTCTTGGCTTTAGCTTGGAGGCGCGTTCCTTAGGGAAGCGGTCTTTACTCAAGTGTATCCACACAAGGTCGCCCTCGTCGAAGATTATCTCTTTCTTGTTCTTGTTTAGCCTTGAGGCTTGGCGAAGGACTTGTTGCTCGATAGTAGCTCGTGTGTCTTCATGGAGTTTCTTCATTGTTTGGGCACGCTTGACAACGTCCATATTGGCATGTTCATGAAGTGGTAGCGGAAGGATATCGAGCGCGGTGAGAGGCTCGAAGCCGTAGACGATCATGAACAGGCTCCTCATGGTGGTGGAGTGCTTGGCGCGGTTGTAGGCGAACTCGGCGTGTGGAATACATTCCTCCCAGTCTTTAAGGTTCTTCTTTATCAACACCCGGAGGAGTGTGCCAAGACTTCGATTGACGACCTCGGTTTGTCCATCGGTTTGAGGATGCGAGGCGGACGAGAAGAGGAGCTTGATGCCGAGCTTGGCCATGAGAGTCTTCCAGAAGTAGCTCATGAATTTTACGTCGCGGTCGGAGACGATTGTTCTTGGCACACCGTGTAGCCGAATTAGCCGAATTATTTCCCTGAAAAACAAATTTGCTACATGTGAAGCATCATCGGTCTTATGGCACGGAATGAAATGTGCCATTTTGGAAAAGCGATCCACTACTAGAAATATAGAATCATGTCCATGTTTAGATCTAGGCAAGCCTAGCACAAAGTCCATGCTAATGTCCGACCAAGGTGCATGAGGAATAGGCAATGGCATATAAAGACCAAAGGGGTTGGACTTAGACTTAGCTTGGATACATGTAGTGCATCGTTGGACGTGGCGCTCCACGTCGCGCTTCATCTTTGGCCAAAAGTAGTGAGTGGAGAGCATGTCATATGTCTTGTCACGACCAAAGTGACCCATAAGGCCTCCACCATGGGACTCTTGAAGAAGCAAAAGTTGGAGAGACGATTTCGGAATGCAAAGCTTGTTTTGTTTGAAAAGAAAACCCTTATGCAAATAGAAATCATCAATCCCTTTGTCTATTGAACATTGTGCAAATATTGGTCCAAAGAAATGCGTACAAATATTTGATGTCATCAAGACCCAAGACATTGACTTCGAGTCGTGTAAGAAGGCTTGTGTTTTTGCGAGACAAGGCGTCCGCTACCACATTTTCTTTGCCTTTCTTGTATTTGACAATGTAAGGAAAAGACTCCATAAACTCAACCCATTTTGCGTGCCTTTTACTCAAATTGGCTTGGCCCTTAAGGTACTTCAACGACTCATGGTCGGAATGTATGATAAATTCTTTGGGCCAAAGATAGTGTTGCCACACTTGAAGAACTCGAACCAAGGCAAAAAGTTCTTTGTCATAAATGGGATAGTTTAGGCGTGCGCCATCAAGTTTCTCACTATGGTAAGCAATAGGACGCCCATTTTGCATAAGGACGCCACCAATGCCAATACCACTAGCGTCACATTCAATCTCAAAGGTTTTGTGAAATCCGGTAATGCAAGAAGTGGTGCTTCGGTGAGCCTCTTTTTGAGTTCATCAAAAGCCTTTTGTTGTGCTTTTCCCCAAACGAACGTGACATTTTTCTTGGTCAATTCGTTGAGGGGGCAAGCAATGGTAGAAAAGTCTTTCACAAAGCGACGGTAAAAGCCAGCCAACCCATGAAAAGTACGAAGTTCACTAACATTTGTAGGGATGGGCCAATCTCGTATGTCCTTGACTTTTGAGACATCAACTTCAATGCCATTAGAAGACACAACAAAACCAAGGAAAATCAGCTTGTCTTTTGCAAAAGTGCACTTTGGGAGATTAGCATAAAGCTTTTCATGGCGAAGGATTTGAAGGACCTCCTTAACATGAATAACATGCTCTTCTAGTGACTTGCTATAGACAAGGATGTCATCAAAGTAAACAACTACACTCTTCCCAATGAGAGACCTCAAAATATGGTTCATGAGACGCATGAAGGTAGATGGGACATTAGATAAGCCAAAAGGCATAACCAACCATTCATAGAGACCAAGCTTGGTCTTGAAGGCGGTTTTCCACTCATCACCTTCGGCCATGTGAATTTGATGGTAACCACTACGAAGATCAATTTTCGAAAATATAGTGGCTCCACATAACTCATCAAGCATGTCATCAAGACGCGGTATAGGATGTCGATAACGCACGGTGATAGCATTGATTGGACCGGCAGTCCATGCATAACCGCAACGTATCATCCGTTTTTGGGACTAGAATCACGGGAACCGCGCTTGGGCTAGTGCTTACTTGGATCAAACCTTTGGAGACGAGTTGGTTGATTTGACGCTCGATCTCCTTCGTCTCTTCCGGGTTAAATGCGTCGCGGGCGGTTTGGGAGTGGTGCGCCGGATATGAGGTCGTTGCGGTGCTCGATTCCACGAAGAGGAGGAAGGCCATGAGGAAGCTCTTCGGGAAATACATCTTGAAATTCCTACGAAATAGCCATCAAAGAAGGAGGAACATTTGTCAAGTCGTTAGTTCCTTGCGCTAGTCCCTTGCATACAAGGACATAGTGCAAGATGGATGAGTTGTTCCGCACTTCTCTCATCTCACTTTTGGTGGCAAGAAGAACACTCTTAGTTTTTCCACTCGAGTTTGGCTTGTAGCTCTCACTCACTATGGTGTGGTTCTCTCGCTCACCACTCTTCTCACAAGGTGTTTTTGTGTATTGCGCCCTCGCTAAAGCCTTTGCATTGTCCGCAATTATTTGGCTAGGAATCATTGGTTGCAACACACAAGTTTTATCAAGCCATTTGAAGGTGTAAGTGTTTGAGTGACCATTATGCAAAGCACGCTTGTCATATTGCCATGGCCTTCCGAGCAACATGTGGCAAACCGTCATTGGGACCACATCACATTCCACGGTGTCCTTGTAGTGCCCAATTGAGAACGTCACCGAGACGGTGTGCTTGATCTTGACGGATCCTTGGTCACTTAGCCATTGGATATGGTAGGGGTGTTTATGCGGATGGAGGGTGAGGTTGAGTTTCTCACACAATTCCGTGCTTGCAAGGTTGTGGCAACTCCCTCCATCGATGACAACTTGGATGGACTTTCCATTGATGCCGGCACGAGTTTGGAAGATGTTCGAGCGTTGGTCTTCATTCTCATTGACTTGGGTAGTCAAGACCCTTGTGACCACAAGCGATGGACTTACTTGCGTCATGCTCACACACAAGAAGTTCTTGGTCCTCTTCCAAATGTTGCCTTGCCATGGCTTCCTTGACTCTTGCATCAAACTCTTCCTCACTCAAGTATTCTTCATCGCCGTTGCCATGAATGAACAAAACTTTCTTGTTCCCACATGCGTTCGACTTGTGCCCTTTGCCTCCACACTTGTAGCATTCACCATTGAATGGTTGATCATCCCTTGTGTGTTTGCCACTTGGGGGCTGTTTTCCTTGAGGGAGAGTTGGCTTGAAGGGAAGCTTGGTGGTACTTGAGGAGCTTCCACTTGGTGTTGTTGGAGTAGTGGTTGATGCTTGCTTGTAGGTGAAGTACGTCTTTGGCTTGTTGTACTTGATGTCCTCTTGCACTTGACGCTCGGCCTTGGATGCGATGTGCACAAGCTCAACCATGTTGTTGTACTTTTGGAACTCGGTGATGCGCTTGATGGGATGGTTCAAGCCATTGAGGAAGCGTGCCATTGTTTGCTCATCTCGCTCTTCAATGTTGGCACGTATCATGTTGAGCTCCATTTGCTTGAAGTACTCTTCCACGGTCTTTGTCCCTTGACTAAGCGTTTGAAGCTTGTTGAAAAGGTCACGCGTGTAGTGTGAAGGAACAAAGCGAGATCTCATATGAGCCTTCATATCTTGCCAAGTTGCGATTGGAGGCTCTTCTTTTGCTTCGCGAGCGAGTTGGACTTGTTCCCACCAAAGGTTGGCATACTCATCAAACTCGAGGGATGCCATGGTCATCATCTTCTCATTGCTATAGTTGTGCATGCGGAAGATCTTGTCGACCTTGAGTTCCCAAGAGAGATATTCCTCGGGCTCATTGGAACCGGTGAACTTGGGCATGGTGAATTTGAGCTTGCCAAAAGTTTCTTCTCCATTGCGGTTCCGGTTGCGTCGGTTGCCATGATTTGGGCGGTCATCATCATCATCCGAGCTCTCATGTCTTGCTTGGTGATTGTTGCGTTGCTCTTGCGGTTGTTGAGGTGCGCGTTTGGTGGTGGAACTTGGTTTTGACGAGCTTGGGAGCTTGCTCGTTTTGTTGTTGTCGCGGTTGAGGACGGAGGAGGTTGATGGTCCTCACGACGAGCTTGGGAGCTTGCTCTTGTTCTTGTCGTGGGTGGTCGAGGAGCATGGTCTTGCATGCTGTGGCGAGGGAGGACGTCGAGCCGCATGCGCAATGGGCTGCTCTTCCTCTTCTTGATGTAGAGGAGGCTCGTCATGACCATCATGTTGCCGACGTGGACGATCATGTCGATGATGACGCCTTGGAGGATCTTCGAGTGCTTCACGTCGACGGTGATCTTGTTCGTCCTCTTTGGATGCTTCACTTGTTGTTGAAGGGACATGTCGACGTCGATGGCCTTGGTGGTCCATGTGAGGTTGCTCTTGTTGAATGACAAGTGTCCTTGGTTGTGGCCGGTTCGCTTCACGTCGTGGAGGTCTTGCGGAGAGGTCACCATCATAGCTTGACGTTGCGGCATGTCGCGGAGATGGTACCGCTTGAGAAGAGCTCATGGATTGAAGAACGGGTCCATCCTGGTGCCTTGAAGCGTGACGGCGAGGTGCACTTGATTCACTTGAGGAGTGCCGAGATGAGCTTGAGTCGCGCGAGCGTGGCCTTGCTAGTCCATCAATGAGGCGTTGAAGCTTCTCATCCGTTGAGGTGAGTGCACGACCAAGAGCTTCATTTTGATGACCGAGGTTGTGTTGCATGGCATGCATTTGGCCACGGACTTCTTCGAAGCGGTTGTCGATGTTCTTGAATTCCACACGGGCCTCGCTAAATTGTTCATCTTGGCGCCGCTCGAGAGCTTCACAACGGTAGTTGAATTCTCCTCGGACCTTCCAATGGTCCCATCTTGTCATGAATTGTGTGTCATCCTCCAGAGGTTGTGGTGGTTGGGATGGCTCTCCATGTCTGTCCATGATGAAAAGCCAACAAGGGTTGTATATGGAGAATAAGGGTGCGGAGAGTTAGCCTTTTACCTCACCTTGGAGATTATATCAAACCAATTGCCACACAAATGAGCGAAAAGCGTGCAAAGTGAAATGGGCAAGAAACTCACACACAAATATGCTACAACTCGCAAAAGCTTTTGGTGGAAGGTTAGGATTGTGGAAAACCAAACGAAACGATCCAAGCAAAAGGTTATTGTCCTACGTGGTAAAGAACCAAAGATCAAAAGCAAAAGGATACGATCTACAAAAACACGGAAAACACACACGTGGAGAAAAACGGGGTTAGCACGACTATGAAAATGAGCACAAAAGGTACTAACGAAGACTACGCTCGTTTGTTGTGCCAACTCAAGGAGAGACCACAACTCGTTTGCCAAAAGAGGATAAGCGATAGATTTGTGCACTTGCCTTGGTGCGCTCTTTCTTCTCTCTTTCTTGGCTTACAAGCTTGGTATTCTCTTTGTATTGGGAGACTATGTATCTTTTTCTCTTTTTCCTCTTTTTTTTTGATTCTTTTTCCTTTTTCTCCCTTTCTATGCTACTATGTTAGCTTTTGTATTTGGCCTCACACTCTCACTTTCCGAAGGCAAGTGCACACAAAGGAAGATATGGGGGTTGTCAAAGTGGTGCAAGTTATACCTTTGGTATTGTTGAGGACTTGCAACCGTTGGTGGTGGATGATGTTCGAGTGTCGCGGTGTCGATGAGCGCGGGAGACTTTGATGCGGAAGCTTGTGTTAAGATGGCGACAAACACGCGAAACACGAACAAGCTAAAGAGTAAAAGTCAGCAAACGAAAATGAGGCGTCAAGAAGAAGAAAAATGTTTCATTGGCTTGGTAGTACCGCTTAATGCGGTAGTAACGGACGGTAGTATCGCTTTAATGCGGTAGTACCGCTGGTCACAGAACAAGAACGAAAACGAGATCCACTTGACACAAACCTCAAATCCGTGGGAAATCTGACCGAAAGGCTGGGCTAGGAACAAAAGGGGCTATAGATCGACTCCAAAAGCAACAGATCTATGGACCAAAACCACGAAAAACTCACCAAATCCAGAGATCGATCCGAAGGCAAATTGGGGTTCTTTTTGGTGGGATTTTCGATTTTAAGGTGGATAAAAGAAAAATTGGGGCGAAATTCATGATCAACCGTGCTCTTGATACCAATATGTTAGGGGGTAACCCTTGGGTTGGCCCGATCTTTCACGAATTCCACTAGAAACGAGGGGGAGAAAGCGGTGGTCGGGGGAAGAAGGGATGAAAACCACGAACACACGCACACAAAACACGATACACGCCTATCCCTCACGCCGGTGGCAACCGGTCCAACATAATCCCTAGGATCGGTGTTGGGCGAAGCTCGCTCTCCACGCCAACAACAGGGGACGAGGTGCTTGGTGAGATCTTGACGACTTGGGGGCGAGAAACCGAGAACCCAAGGCCTTGTACAACTTGAACGCACTAGGCAAGATCCAAGAGGGGGTGGATAATCCGGTGCTCCTTGGTAGGAGCATGAGACCAATAGATATAAGTTGCTCAAAGGGTTTCCTTAATATCTATTATTATCCAAGTCTAGGGTTTACAATAGAGGGTGGGGGCTATATATAGGCCAACCACATAAACAGGGGTATTTTCGGAACAAATAGCGAAATATAGAGAGGGTTACAAGGCACTGGGCCGACTTATCACAATCAGGTCCTGTGGCATCCGGTAGTACGGTCTGCTTTCGACCAGTAGTACCGGTCAGTAATCGCTTCTGGCCCGATAGTACCGCTTGTCGCCCGGGACTTGCGCTGGAGCCTTGGCTAGCGGTAGCAAGTAGTAGAGTGCCGTCCGGTAGTACCGGTTCTGGGCAGTAGTACCGCCCGATGTAGAGCATTTGGCTAGCGCTGGGTCTTCATGGTGGCGGTAGCCGGTGATAGTGCCGAGGCGGTAATACCGGTCGCCCGGGTAGTATCATTGGCGACGAGCGTTGGTCTCTTCTGCTGGTGCTCCTCCGTTCTGTGGGTCCTTCTCTTCGTACCTGATGATGCACAAGGTATGCGTATGAAGTAGCAGGCCATCTAAGGGTGTATCGAAGTCACACAAGGAGAGGAGCGAGTTTACCTTAGCTTGAAGGAGTTTGGCTCGGGCGCGAGTCATGGGTCCACTTAGGGAGCTTGTGGGAGTAGATGTAGTAGCGGTCGTAGGACGGGCTGCATCACTTAGCACATCAAATAATATCTGTCTACACTTTGTTTTTTGTCAGTAGCATGTTAAGTCTATTGTGTATACTGTTTTGTGTTATCAGCAAATCATAACTCGCCATGCAGTGTTGCCAGGCATAACACTACTGGCTTGTAAAAGAGTTACTCCCTCTGTCCAGAAATAACTGCCTTGGATTTGTTTAGATTCGCATGTAACATACTAAAATGTGTCTAGATACATGCAGATTTAGAAAATCCAAGTCACTTATTCCTGGATGGAGGGAGTACATTTTGTTTAAAACATAATCGAAACGAGCTACCCCAATGTTTTACTCTGACACTACATGTAAATGTTGGGTTTTTACCAATACCAAACCACAAATTACGGGTGAGTTTGAAAAAACATCAATCATGTGAAAGTTGCCTTTCTAGTACCTAATGCTTTGTTCTGCTGGCCACAGACCTGACCTGAATGATATTGGATCAAACATAATCGAAACGAGCTACCCCAATGTTTTACTCTGACACTATGTTGGGTTTTTACCAATACCAAACCACAAATTACGTGTGAGTTTGAAAAAACGTCAATCATGTGAAACTTGCCTTTACCTGATGCTTTGTTCTGCTGGACAGACCTGACCTGAATGATATTGGATCTGGTTCCCATGTGCATCTGAGTTTATGGAAGAATGATCAGAATGTTTTTATGGGATCAAATGAATACAATTACCATGGAATGTCAAATGTTGGAGAACAGTTCCTTGCTGGAGTATATCATCATCTGCCATCAATCTTGGCATTTACAGCTCCTCACCCTAACAGGTAATATCTTCCAGCAAAGTAAGAATGCATCTTAATTGATAGCTAAATTTGGTATTTGTTTCTTGCATAAGCTTCTTGTTGCTTACAGGATGTCAATGCATTTGTATCCTAAACTTACGATTTACATAAAAATGTCGAACACTAGCATCCATTTAAATGATCCTTGGCTTCTCTGTATGTAGCTATGATCGGATCCAGCCAAACACATGGAGTGGAGCCTATCTATGCTGGGGGAAAGAAAATCGGGAGGCTCCATTGAGAACCGCATGCCCACCTGGTGTGCCCCTCGATATGGTCAGTAACTTTGAAATTAAATCGTTTGATGGGTGCGCAAATCCGCACTTGGGACTTGCTGCTATTGTTGCTGCAGGGATTGATGGACTGAGGAGAGGTCTTAAGTTGCCTGAACCAATTGGTATGATTTTTTAATTGCTTATATTTTTGTCTTTCTCTCGGAGAGTTACTGATATTTGGCCTTCTACTATGGTGTCTGAAAATGCTCATGGAAAGAGCATGTCATGTGATCCATACAAGAATATGTACACCATGATAGAAACTTTTACATTACATGTCTGTAATTAGATCTGAACTGAATCTTAATAATGCACTAAAAGGCTGTATGCATCGATCAACGCAGAGCCCGGGGCTTTTATCTCTTTTTCGAAGAGAAAGATCCTTTTATATGCCTGGATTTGTATTCTTTTCTATTGACTAGCTTTTGGTTTCCTGGAAGAGTGTCTTATGTCATAATCTGTCTTATTGTCTCTTGCAGAATCAAATCCTGCAGATTATGCTTCAAAACTCAAAAGGCTGCCACAGGACTTGCTGGAATCTGTAGAATCACTGGCTGCAGACAAAACTTTGCATGAACTAATCGGTGATAATCTTATCACAGCCATTATTGCTGTGCGAAAGGTTAGTGCATAAGTCGTGTCCTTCATATTATAAAACTCACGCGTGCCTGACTTTTCTGCCATGTTTGATTTTTTTTCAGGCTGAGATTGATCACTACTCGAAGAATCCAGGGGCATTTGGCGATCTCATTCACTGTTACTAATGTGAAATGCTTGTTTCAGGACCACTTTTGTGCCATGTTTGATGTTGTCCCGGTGTGAATCTCATGACTGAACTTGCTGTTCTCGGTGTTTTTTCAGATAATAATAAAGTCTCCTGGCACTCGGCTAATTCTTCCCTGGCAGAAAATCCTACTTTTTTCTAGATTTGTATGTATCTAGTTAAATATTTAGACTAGATGCATCAAGTCTAGACAAAGTTGAGTCCATTAATATGGACCAAGGGAGTAACATAAAACCATATTATCTATGTACATGTATTGTAATAACAAAGGTGCCCTTTTTTCAAATCCTTCTTTCTGAAAAATAATCTAGATAATTTACTTACTCTATTGAAAAAATCCAAAAACAATTATACCATCAAGGAACACGGTGGAAGATGTTGAGAACCTCACAGCTGTGCAGGCACAGTAACATATCTGAATCAAAGATAGGAATCAAGAATCTGATATCAATTTGTTGTAGGATTAATGCTTCATTTTCACTATCATGTGAACTCCCGCCTAGAAAACGTTGACCTCTTCGGTTTCTCATGTCATCCAGGACCAGGAGTGCCCGTCAAGGGCTACGCTGTGTGGTTTTATCCTGTTTGCTGAGAAATAACGGAAGTACAGAAAGAAAATACACTCCCTGGTTCTTCAGCAATTGTGGCAGAAATCCCAGAAAGGTCAGCTGAGAGAGAGAGAGAGAGAGAGAGAATAGATACAACAAGAATGGACACGGCATTCCCTTTGTACAAAACCAATTTTAATCACCCTCACCATCTTTCCCCTATTTCCCCACCTTCTCTACTCACAGATTGTTTATACACCACTCATGTACAATGAGAAACACAACAGCTTGGTGATGACCATGCATACCAAGCTCAATCATGGTCACAGATCTATTGAGAGCATCTACCACCGTACTTTGCATGACTTTCCTGCTGCTGTTTCAAAATGTTCCTCTTGACAACTGATGACGAACCTTCCTCCAAGAGACTTGGGACCTCAAGGATCTGCATGATGGCAAACTAAGTGGCTGTTTATTATGCATACTGCTAGGGGCTTGCCTGCTAGCAAAAAAAAAAGGAACTAGAAATGCAACATACTTCTTCAGTTGTGGTTACATTTTTTAGTTCTTCTTAATTGTATAGAAGGTTTGAATCTAAGTTTGTGGAGGAACAGTGTCTCTGGAATCTTTACCTTTAGGACGAGTTCTTCAAAACAATTTTCAACATTTTCTCGTGTTTTAGCACTGCTTTCTAGAAACATACATCCAGATTCTTGTGCGAAGGCAAGACCCTCTTCTCTTGTGACCGTTCTCTCATCATCCTGCGAGATGAGACCATCAAAATAAAAACTAAGTGAACTATGTCCATCTGACCCATCATCAGTAACTTTCAGAATTGATAGAAAATTAGCTAAAAGTTGTAAATACTCCCTCAGTCCAGAATTAATTAACTTGGATTTATCTATACACTAAAAATCCATGTCACTTATTTCCAGACCGAGGAGTACTAGTTTGTATATAAATATTTTAAGAACGATATCACGATAATATCAGAAAAATAAGAAAAAAGATGGTACCTTGTCAACTTTGTTTCCAACAAGCATTTTTATGCAGTCTTTGTTTGATGAGTTTAAGTCTATTTCCTTTGTCCATACATCACCCAAATTTGTGAAGCTCTCTCTCTTCGATACATCATATACTATGAGTGAAATACAAAGATGATATTAGACCTTAATCTACTCCCTCCGACCCATATTAGTTGACATGGATTTGTCTAGATTCGGAGATACATCCGAATCTAAACAAATCCAAATCAACTAATATGGGTCGGAGAGAGTACTTCTGAGTATGAAAAAAATAACATACAAAGGACCATAGAGTATTTGCATTCTCCACCTATGCACATGTTTTCATATTCGTCAGGGCAGGTGAGTAGTAGGTATGTAATCATTCCAAATTATGATCTAAGCTTCAACTACATATCTAATTCATACTGTGATGATATAACATGAGCAAATAAGTTAGTGAGCACAAGGATGCCCTTTCATCAAACTGAAGAATTTTTCATTTTTGTGGATGCTTCTTTCTGTATATAAAACTGTTGATTGAGGCCATCAAGGGAATAGAGGTTTAGATCAATCTACATAGTTCTATTGCATATCTCGAATGTCTGATATCCAGGTGAGAAATTTGACGTCAGGTTAGAACAATAGTATATGTAAGAAGTCAAAACAACTTAAATATTATTATTACCTAGAATAATTCCTTGAGCACCTCTGTAGTAAGAACTAGTGATTGTCCTAAACCTCTCCTGGCCAGCTGCAAAACAACAGAAAATGACTTTCAGCTGCAAAACAACAGAAAATGACTTTCGGAAGATTAAAACTATAATAGACATCATGACATAATTCACCTTGTTTACAGATACCAAAGACACTTTCTAGTAGTTGATGCAGCCCGTCCTACGAACGCTTCTACATCTCCTCCTACTAGTCCCCCAAGTACACCAATGACCCGCGCTCGAGCCAAACTCCTACAAGTTAAGGTTAATTTGCTCCTCTCCTCGTGTGATTTCGATCCACCCTTGGATGGCTTGCTACTTCATGTCAAAACTTTGTGCATCCTCAGCCATAAACCCCATGAAGCATCACCAAGAGAGGAACCAGAGGCAGCATGAGAAGACGCTCCAGGTCAAACCGGCGCCAGGGCAAGAAACCGTTCTCTGTCGAACTTCCGGCGACGACCAAGGGCCGACCTCCCGCCGAATCCTCGGCGTGACAAAACCACCAAGAATCAAAGCAGCTTATGTAAGCCATTCAAGCAAACTGGCGATCGCCGAATTTCAGCGACCATTCCTAAGACAGACTCGCATTGAACCACCTAGGAACTTGTCAACTGTTGGGCTTAGCCCGTGTAACCCCCTATTTCGTCCAGACTTTATCCTTTTGTTTCCAAACTACCCCGGTTTAAGTGGCTGGCCTATAAATAGCCCCACCTTTCATTGTAATCCCTAGACTTGGATAATTGTAATTGAAGAAACCCTAGAGGATCTATCAATTGCTAGTCTCATGCTCCTTGACAAGGAGCACCAATTATCCCCCACCTTTTGAATTTTTTCTCGTGCGTTCAAGTTGTATAAGTCCTTGGAGTTGGTGTCTCGTCTCCAAGTAGTCAAGATCTCATCAAGCCTCTCACCCTCGATGTTGGATGTGGGAGAGTGTCTTGCCCAACGCCAATCCTAGGAATTGTGTTGGATCGGTTACCACCGGCGTGAGCCATCGGTTTGTATCGTGTCTTCTTGTGTGTGCGTGTGTTCATCAAATTCTTCGCGTGTGAGTCCGTGGATTTCATCCCCCCTCCTCCCACTCACCTTCATCTCGATTCACACAGGAATTCATAAAAGATCGGGCAACCCCAAGGGGTCACCCCTAACATATTGGTATCAAGAGTAAGGTTGATCACGAATTTCCCCTCAATTTTTCTTCTATCCACCATAAATTCGTAAATCCCCAAAAAAGAGCCCCAAATTGCCTTCGGATCGATCTCTGGATTTGGTGAAATTTTTCGTGGTTTTGGTCCTCCTTGACCTTCCCTCAGCCAAATTTCGACGGATTTCTCAATTTGACTTTTTGGAGTTTGTCACGAACATGTTCCGGCGAGAGATCCGGCGAACCGGTTCTGCCACCGGAATTTCCGGCGAGAACCCCGACACGACCGGAAATTCCGGCGACGGAACCGGCACCGCCGGTTTCTGTGCCGAAAAGTTTACAGGCCCCAATTTTGACAGTTTTTCTTCTTGTGTGTCGCCCAAACTAACAAGATTCCGCAAATCTGGATATCCCGCGCTCTTCGACACCGCGACACTGAGCATCTTCCCCCATCACCGGTTGCAAGTCATCAACAATACCAAAGGTATAACTTGCGCCACTTTGACAGCCCCATATCTTCCTTTTGTGTGTATCTATCCTATGAGAGCAGCTCATTTTGTGTTTGTCTAAGCTTTTGAAAAGTGAGTGTGAGTATAAATACAAAAGTTAACATAGAAGTATAGAAAAAGGGAGAAAAAGAATAAAAAAAGAGAAAAAGAGAACAAAAAACAAAAGAAAAAAAATAGAAAGATACATAGTATACCAATACAAAGAGAATATCAAGCTTGTAAGCAAAAAGAGAAAAAACACGCGACCAGGGCAAGTGCACAAATCCATTGCTTATCCTTTTTTGGCAAACGAGTTGTGGTCTTTCCTTGCGTTGGCACGACACCGAGCTTAGTCTACGTTAGGACATTTTGTGTTTATTTTCGTAGTTGTGCTAACCCCATTCATCTCCACGTGTGTATTCTCTCGTGTTTTTGTAGATCGTATCCTTATTGCTTTTGAGCTTTGGTTTTTTACCACCTAGAACAATAACCTTTTTCTTGGATATTTTCGTTTGTATTTCCACAATCCTAACCTTCCACCCAAAGCTTTTGAGAGTTGTAGCTTTTCTTTTAGGGTGAGTTTCTTTGTGATTTTACTTTGCAAGCTTTTCGTTCTCTTGTGTGGCAACTAGTTTGATACAGGCTCCAAGGTGAGGTAAAAGTCTAACTCTCCAAGTATTATTTTCCATATACAATCCTTGTTGGCTTTGCATCATGGACAGGCACGGTGAGACGCCCCAACCACCTCCACCTCAAGAGGAAGGTGCACAATACATGATAAGGTTGGACCATTGGAAGATTTGAGGAGAATTCAACTACCGTTGTGACGCCCTTGAGCAGCGCTAAGATAAACAATTTAGCAAAACTCAAGTGGAGTTCAAGAGCATCGACAACCGCTTCGAGGAGGTCCGAGGACAAATGCATGCAATACAACACAACCTCGGCTACCAAAATAAAGCTCTCCAACGCGCCGTCGCCGCAACGGATGACAAGCTTTAACGTCTCATTGATGGGTTGGCAAGGCCGCGCTCTCGTGTCTCAAGCTCATCACGGCACTCCTCTAGTGCGTCAAGCTCTTCGCCCATCGCGCTTTGATACGTCGTAAATGTATCTATAAGTTTTAATGTTCCATGCTTGTTTAGTATCCACTTTACTCTGCTTTGTGTACACTTTGAGGTATTTTTATACGTTTTCTGAAACTAACCTATTAAGAAGATGCCACAGTGCCAGTTGCCTGTTTTATCTTTTTTTTGGTTCTAGAAAAGCCAGAAAATGAATATTCTCGGAATTTAACGGGACAAAAGCCAAAGTCAATATTTCACCGAGGAGAACACGGAGCCAGAAGACGAGACGGAGGAGGGCCACGAGGGGCCCACACCCCCTCGCCGTGCGGCCAGGCCTGGCCCGCGCTTAGGGGGTACGGCCGCCTCGGGCACCCCCTCGGTCTCCCCCTTCGCCTATAAAAAGCCCCCGATACCAAAACCCTAAGTGCCCGATCAGATCTCCACGAAACAGTCCGTAGCCACCAGCACCATCGTCCCTAGATCGGGGGGATCTGAAGCTCTTTCCAGCACCCTACCCAGAGGAGAGATCATTCCGGAGGCGGCCTTCATCACCATGCCAGCCTCCGGTATAATGCGTGAGTAGTTCCACCTTGGACTATGGGTCCATACAGTAGCTAGATGGTTGTTTCTCCTCCTTTGTGCTACCATGTTTAGATCTCGTGAGCTCCGTTCATGATCAAGATCATCTATTTGTAATCATGCATGTTGTGTTTGCGGGAATCTGATAAATATTGAGATTACTATGTCAGATTGATTAATGGTTTTATCTTATTGATTTTATCATGTCTGTGTTGTTTGAGATCTTGCATGTTCTCCGTTTCTAGTAGCTATCTTGGCCAAATAGATGCTAGTGACTCCAAGAGGGATTATTTATGCTCGATAGTGGGTTCATGCTTTTATAGAATCTAGGGAAGTGACAGAAATCTCTAAGTTTATAGTTGTGTTGTTGCTACTAGGGAGAAAACAACGATCTTTTGTTCATGGAACAATTGTATTGTTTACTTTACAAACATTGCTTAAAACAGTTATTCGTTGCTTGCAACTTAATACTGGAGGGGTTCGGATGATAACTTAAAGGTGGATTACTAGTCATAGATGCAGTTGGATGGCGATCTATGTATATTGTTGTAATGCCCAATCGAATCTCATATGATCATGAATGTCTAGTATTGCATTGTTATGCCTTGCTCTGTCCTGTCAATTTCCCCGTTGTAATTTGTTTACCCAGCATGTTATGTTGTTTATCTTAAGGAGAACACCCCTAGTGAACTGTGGATCCCGGTCCAATCTTTACCATTGATACATCTTCCACTGTTACTATTTAGTTTCTGCAAGTTACCATTTGAAGGCTCTCACAACTCACGATTAGATCTCAATGAAGGCAATTCAGAGAGAAAGAGTCAGAGAACGAGTGAGAGTCTGGGTTTGTGAAAGGCTCTCACAACTCACGATTAGATCTCAATGAAGGCAATTCAAAGAGAAATAGCCAGAGAACAAGTGAGAGTCTGGGTTTGTGCTGCGAACAACCTGCAGCTTTTCTGCTGTCTTTGTCTTCCTTTTATTTGAAGGGAAAACGATCGTGCCTTGAGAGCACGATGCCCACGATGGACGTGCCATCCCACGTCCGGGCGATCGAGTCTTCAGTGCTAGGATCGGGTCTACAGACTCTAACTATCGAGAGCTATCCTCCTAACTTATAGCTGAACCTTAACTGAAAACAGACACCTGAAACTGAAACTGACGAGACACCTAAATTGGACTAGATTAACCAACAAACTCCTCCTAATCTAGTTGTTTGTCACCTTGACAATGCCAATGCGACGGCGCAGCTCCTGAAACTGCACACGGCCAAGTGCCTTCGTCATGATGTCAGAGAGCTGATCCTCAGTGCGCACAAACTGAATGTCGATGTCGCCATGGTTAACGCACTGACGGATGTAGTGGTAGCATGTCTAAATGTGCTTGCTCCGGTCGTGGAAGACCGGGTTCTTCGTCAGCGCGATCGCTGACTTGTTGTCGACGCACAGCTCCGTGATGCCGCCGTCGCTTCCAAGCAGCTCGCCGTGGAGACGCTTGAGCCACACTCCCTGGCAAGCCGCGGCTGTGGCGGCGACGTACTCCGCCTCACAAGAGGAGAGCACGACGATCTTCTTCTTGGTTGATTGCCAGGTGATTGGGCAACCGCCAAAGAAGAACAGCACCCCGCTGGTGCTCTTGCGATCGCCGATGTCGCCGGCCATGTCCGCGTCGCTGTACTCGACGAGATTGGCCTCCTTTCCTTGGCGTGCATAGCAGCACCCAAGGTCCTTTGTCCCAGCAATGTATCGCAGCTTCACAGCACCCCAATGCTCGCATGTTGGCGCTTCCATGAACCTGCTTAGGTAGCCAATAGCAAAAAAAATGTCTAGGCGGGTGTGGACAAGGTAGCGGAGTCCGCCAACCATGCTGCGATAGAGCGCAGCGTCTACCTCTGCCCCACCTCCTTTCTTGCTCAGCTTCATCCATGGTTCCATGGGAACAGAGGCTGCATTGCAGCTGCTCATCCCCGTCCTGTCGAGCAGCTTCTCTGCATACGCTGCCTGCCCCAACAGAATTCAACCTGGCTTCTGAATCACCTCGAGCCCAAGATAGTAGCTCAGGAGACCTAGGTCGCTCATCTGGAACAGGGACATCATCTCCCGGTTGAACTCGCCGATTGCAGTCGTGGACGCCGAGCAGCAGCCGTGCCCCGTCCTTGCTGCGTGTGTACACAGCATGCTCAGACGGACACTTGGAGAAACCGAGGGCGACGAGGCTGCTGTCCAGCTTCGCGTTCCATGCGCGCAGAGCTTGACGAAGCTCGTACAAGGCCTTGTTGAGCCGCAGTACTTCCCCTCCGATCCGTGCTTGACGAAGCCAAGGGGCTGCATGACGTAGACCTCTTCCTTGAGCTCGCCGTTGAGAAACGCGGACTTGACGTCGAGGTGGTGCACCTCCCACTCCTCCTGAGCGGCGACAGCGAGGAGCAGGCGTACTGAATCGAGCCGAGCGACAGGAGCGAAGACTTCCTCGAAGTCAACTCCTCCCCTCTGCACGTATCCCTTGGCGACAATGCGAGCCTTGTGCTTGATCACTGTAACTACCTCGGTGAATTACGCTCCTAGATACAAGCCTGGATGAGCGGTAGTGGTTGAAATAGTACGGTGGGGCCCCAAAAGCCACTCACGGGTAGACCTTTCGGTCGTCCCAACCACTACCAACTCAACGGGACCTGTACGGGCGGCGTAATCGGCAGGCGAAGGGATCAACTACATACACAAGTGGGTATGTATGCAAGCCACCATACAAGAGTACATCAGAGCCATACCATCTAGAAAGAAAGGAAATTATAGCAACATACGACAAGATTCAAATGACCTAGATAGGTATAATATTTTAGGATAATTCCTCATACAACACACATCAGAGTATCATGCGGAAGCGGCAAAACAAAGTCCGGGTACGGACAAGAAGCAAATCGGCATAAGATGCCATATAAATAAGCACATCCCGCCCACGGATCTCACGGACCCCGTTCCGGAATCTCTACACCGAACGATCGTTGCCACATCATCGCCTCTTCCACCCAAAGATGTCATCCGCGAGGTTACCTGCTCATCCGAGCCAATAATTTATCGTGTGAGACCCTAAGGGTACTCGGCAAGTCTTAATGCCTCTAAAGGGGCACAACTCGGGTGACGAATTGCAAAAAAGATAAACCCTAGCAGTTCTCTGAAATTCGCTAACCATCCGCTAACCAAAGATGAGCGGATGTCCGTGAATTAATGACAACAATTATAATAGTAATCTCCACAGATCCATCCTCCTCCCCGCTTACCAACGAGGAAGCGGACGAACAACCCCCCATCCGTTGGCAATTTTATTAACCATTCCATGAGTGTTGCACTATTTACTAGTCACTTTACTTAGTCAGATTAAAGCGGTACTTTAGTTATGCTTGTCTATGATCGAGAAACTGTGCTCCAAGTCGTCCATAACCGCGGACACGGCTTTCAGAAAGTTTTACCCGGCCGGGGTGCACCAATAGCAACACACGCTCGATCAACCTCGGAAAAACCAAATCAAAACCCAACGAGGCCTTCTCGACAAAGCAATCACAAGATTCAGAAATATTTCAGGGGGCCACCCCATTGAGTAGACCCTAGCAGTAAGCAAGCTGCAGACGGACTCAAGGTTTGGGTAGACGGTGAACGATTGGGAACCCAAAGCTGGGCTTGTCGACACCATGAATCGTGTCCCGATCCTAAATACAAAGATGCTATCTCGCACAATTGTAAATACTGAGTAGCATGGCATAAGTACAGGGATAGTAAATAAAACCTCAAACTAGTTTGTGGCCCCAAGAAATAAGAATGAATCAAGCTCGCTCGGGGGTCCCATATACCTCCGGGTGTGGATAGCGAAATAATCTTTAACAGGAATCAAGTACTCGGGTCTTACGGACACAAGTGAGCAGGAAAAACCAAATAGCAGATGTTGCTCACCGATGCCACTTTCATTAGTTA
Organism: Avena longiglumis; assembly: GCA_030063025.1. Classification (NCBI taxonomy): domain Eukaryota; kingdom Viridiplantae; phylum Streptophyta; class Magnoliopsida; order Poales; family Poaceae; genus Avena; species Avena longiglumis. The sequence continues at coordinate 333,300,321 of CP125974.1, read as the reverse complement.
TCCCATTACTACTCAGGTTAAGTTGTTTAGGTACCTCGTTATCCATCAGACTCTCACATACCCTACACATGCTGTTCTACGACTCGCATGGCTCAAACAACTCATGTAGTAATGGCTCATGGGATGGAGGAACAAGCTTGGTGGGGTTTAAAGTAAAGGCGATGCATACTTGGGATTCAATTTAATGCAATCGCGACTCAATGATGCAAGAATAAGATAGAGACAATAGGTACTGTATGTATGCAAGCATGTGGGTACGGGGGCGTCGCAGAGCAGCTAGGGTTTGCGTCGGGCGGCGTCGGTCCCGGTCTTTGGGCGTCTCCTCCGCCATTGGAGTGCAGGCGGCAGACGACCTCGAGCTTCCTCGACACCATGACACCTCGCCCGCCTCTGGTATCTCGTGTTGAGCGAGCCGGTGTTGCGTCGGCCGGTGGGCGGTGGAAGAGAGAGAGAAGAGAGAGGCGAGGCGGGGCATCGGGAGATCCAGGGAAGGCTAGCGGTGTGAGGAGGGATAAGAACGAGAAGGCGGTGGGGGCTTGCGTGGGAGGTGAAGGCCCGGCCACCTTTGCACCTCACGTGCAGCAGGGCTACCAGGCGGGGAGGGAGAGAGGCTGCCGGTGGGGTAGGCGGGTGAGGCGAGGCGGGTTTGGAGGGCCCCTTGGCTGGGGAGAGAAAAGAGGGAGAGGATAGGGGCGGCTCGGCTAGGGTTAGGTTGGGTGTCCTCGGTTGTGTGGGGTGGGGTAGATAGGGGACATGGTGAACATGTGGGCCATGCTAGGTTAGGTTTAGAGGGTGGCTCGGCTAGAGAGGAGAGAAGGAGGGGTACTTTGGGTTTGATTAGAATAGGTGTGGTTTAGTTTAGCTAGGATGGGGTATGGGGTGGCTTAGGGTTTTAGGTTGTTGAGAGGGGGAAGGATAGATGCTAGGGGTCCTTTTGGCAAGATCAAACCATGCACCAATCCAACCCCAACAAGACCAAGCCTAGAAAAAGAGGGAAAAGGTGATGATGGCAAGGATGGCTAGGGTGATGGGGTTTAGGCATGTCCAAACAAGACCAAACCCAAGGGGTAGAGAGATGTTCCATGTAAAATCCAAATAAAACAAATGTCAAGCTAAGGGATACTTGCATGGGCCATGCATAGTTAATTCACACCATATTTATCTTTGTGAAAACATGATTAATTACATGGCATTTTCTTATGCATTCCAAAGTGTGGAATAAGGCCCCAAGCAAAAGAAATTAGAAAGAATCTAAGTGGAGTATGAGGATATGATCACATTGGATATATTTGGGACTTGCTAGTGTGTATGTGCCACTAGATATTTAATAAGCCCACAAAATATCCCCACATGATGATAACCCCAACAACACACATATGGAAGCTAGGGAGAAAGGGTCCCACTCACAAGGCATGCAAAGGTGGCCATGTGGCTCTCATGCATCAATAATGTGAAAACAAAATGATGCCAAGATGAGAACATGTGGAAAAGAAATGGATCCATCCCAACCCACATGAGCTAGAAGTAAACCCATAAATGCCAAGCTCATATTTAGTTGGATGGTGGAATTATAAGGTGGTGAAAAGAAAAGGTGGTGGAGTTAATAAGAGATATGCCCCCAAATCAACTTGGGCATTTAACAATATATCCAGATCCAAATACAATATCAAGAGGCAAATATAATTAAGAATGCACATGAGATAAGAACCAAACAAGAAGGGGTTTTATATGATGCTCAAATGCAAGGTGGCATGATGACATGAGCATGATATGATGGTGATGCAACAATTATATGTAGGAAGTGGCCCTTTTATTACTAGAACAAGTAGCATTACAGGTGTTAGACAACTGGGATGCTATAACTCTCCCCCACTAAACAGGAATCTCGCCCCGAGATTCTAGGAAGAAGAAGAAGACACAAAGAGAGAAGGATGGTTGGCACGGAGTTCATCTTCACGCTCCCAAGTGGCTTCATCAACAGAATGGTGTGACCACTGCACCTTGCAGAACTTGAAGGACTTGTTGCGAGTCCTTCTTTCTGCGGTCTCAAGGATTTTGGTGGGATGTTCTTGATAAGACAGGTCTTCTTGGAGATCGATTAGCTCATGATCCACGGTCCTGCCGGGATCTTTGAAGCACTTCTTGAGCTGATAGATGTGGAAAACATCATGGACTTTGAGTTTTTCTGGAAGCTCAAGTGCATAAGCAACTTCTCCTCTTCTACCACGAATCTTGAAAGGACCGATGTATCTAGGAGCCAACTTTCCTTTGATACCGAAGCGGTGTGTACCTCTCATGGGAGTGACACGAAGGTAGACGAGATCACCAGGGGCATACACCATATCCGTGTGCTTCCTGTCATAGTTGCTCTTCTGACGACTTTGAGCAATCTTCAGGTTCTCTAGAATGATATGCACCTTCTCCTCTGCTTGAGTTACTATGTCAGGGCCAAACCAAATTCTTTCACCTGCACCTGACAAACCAATTGGAGTTCTGCACTTGCGACCATAGAGAGCCTCAAATGGTGCCATCTTCAGACTCTTCTGGAAGCTGTTGTTGTAGGAGAATTCCGCATAAGGAAGACATTCCTCCCACTTCATGCCAAAAGAGATGACGCAAGCCCGAAGCATATCCTCCAGAATCTGATTGATCCTTTCGACTTGTCCTTGCGACTGAGGGTGGTAAGCGGTGCTGAAGTTCAACTTTGTTCCCAGAGCATTTTGAAAACTCTCCCAGAACTTTGAGGTGAAGATGCTCCCACGGTCTGAACTGATCTCAAGCGGAACCCCATACAGAGAGACAATTCTGTTGATATAGAGCTCAGCCAACTGAATTCCAGAAATTGTTTCTTTGACTGGGAAGAAATGAGCCACTTTAGAAAACCTGTCGATGACAACAAAAATTGCATTGTTGCCCTTCTGCGACCTTGGAAAGCCAGTGATGAAGTCCATCTCTACTTTCTCCCATTTCCATTCCGGAGGTTTCAATGGCTGTAGAAGACCGAATGGTTTCTGATGGACAGCCTTCACTCTGCGGCAGACATCACATTTTGAGACATACTTGGCACAATACCGTTTCAAACCAGGCCACCAGTATTGTGTTTTCAAGTCCATGTACATCTTTGTGCTGCCAGGATGGATAGAAAGAACGGAATCATGCGCCTCCTTGAGAACTTGCTCTCTCAAACTCGGGTAGTTTGGAACAAACATCTGGTGTTCAAAGAAAAGCGTGCCTTGATCATCAACGTGGAAGGACTCATACTTCGGAAGCTCAAGTTTAGAGATGATCTTTTTGGTGTGCGGATCACCAAGCTGACGAGATCGAATCTTTTCTTCCAAGAGAGGAGTAGCCAGAAGGTTCAGGAGATGCCCTTGTTCCACAATTTCCAGGTTGGTGGCGAATTCCTCGCACAAGAGGTTCTTGCTCTTCCATCATGAGGTTGTTGACATAAACTTTGTGGCTAAGCGCATCGCCATGACATTTGCTTTGCAGGAGTGTAGTTGATGGTCACATCAAAGTCATTGATTGCTTCATCCATCTCCTCTGAAGGTTGAGATCGGTGAGTGAAGATATACTTCAAACTCTTGTGGTCGAAAAGATCTCAGCGGTTACCAAGCAAGTAGTGCCTCCATAGCTTCAAAGCAAAAACAATCACAGGTCAAGCCGAGGAGTCAGCGTCTTCAATCGACGAGCATAAGCAACCACTGCTTTCTCTTGCATAAGGACCGCACTCCAATCCTTGCAAAGAGCGTCGTCCAAGATCATGAAGTGAGCTTCTTTGAGGAAAACTTGCTCGACACGCAGGAGTCTTACAGTATTTCTTGCCTTTCTTGAGGGATCGGTAAGAGGCTTCGCTTATATTTATCGACGGTTACGACAATAGCTAGCAGCCAAACCAAGAAAACCCGCGACTTTGACATTATTAGCGGTGATAAGCCATTCAACAATTGTCTTCGTTCACGGTTTTGACTCAAAGAATGCTCTTGCAATGCTCTATGAGATGATACACCCAAGATAGGTTACTCAGTACCCAAAACAAACTCAAGCACTTTGAGAACTTGACTGTGCTCTTACTGCTCCTCCACACAGTGAATCACATGTGGTCCAGTCATGCTTAGACCTTACTTGGACTTGGATCAGACACAAGGTAATAGATCAATATAGAAGTAGAAAGGAGGTAAAGTGTGTACAAGGTTAAGGAAGACAAAACCGTGGAGTGGCGCCAAAGTTGGTGAGGTGAAAGAAGAATGTTGCGTACTCATCAAAAGGCTTCTCATGTCAAGCCAGAGTCATTAAGTCATCTTCCTTGAACTTCAAGTCCAATTATCCCCAAACATCAATAGATCATTAATCACGAATGATATTTGTTCTTGATGGTTTTTAGATAGATAAGCCATCATCAACAAAAAGAGTTCAGATTTTCATGACGCCTCTTCATTGAGTGGATCGTATCAGCAAGCCCAAAGAGAAGGTTGCTTGATTGTCAAAAAACTTAAGTTGTTCCAAAAGTTGTCTTTCAACTGTTAAATTCATTCTGTTGCCTTTGAGTCGAAGCCCAGATGATCAGGTTTATACCATTTCTATAAAATCCGGAACTCAACCTCACGATCCGGAGGTCACATCTCAACTCAAAGCACCTCCTCACGGAAGGACATCAGCACTCTAATAGAAACATATCCGGGAACATCAGCATTCTAATACAAATAGAAGACGAGTCGCATCATCAAAGATGGACACTATGAGATAAAATTGCAGGAGACTTCGTATATCGCGACTAGCTCAATCACAATAATCTTGAGCGACCAGCCAAATCAGCAGGATGACAGCAACAATATCATCGCAAAATAACAAATGAATGCAACGAAAAAAGAAAAGAAACCAATCCAAATTTGATCACCGGAAACGATGTCAAGAATCATCAAGATCACTCATTTCCCGACCATCTGTTTGCCCCGAAAGAGGAAACCAAGAAGAAGAACAGAAAGAACATCAAACACGGCACACAGAAAAACCATATAAAGAAGACACAAAAAAAGAAAGATACAAAACACGAAAAGCACGGATATCAATCAAAACACAGCCAAAGTATGCTCAGCATAGCACTCAGCGGATCCGGCATAAGCATGCGGCAGAGCGGGCAACTGTGTGACCGGCGGCCAGCTTTAGACGTTGAGGCTTGTTGATGGTGGTGTTGCGAAGAAAAGCAATCAAGGGAGATCTTGGCGGGTTCTGCTGAGCTTTGTTCTTGTGTGGGAGTGGAGGAGAGGGATGTCACTTTCCTGCACTATTGCATGCGCACATCCGAGGCTGGCCAAAGCCGTGAAGCCCGCAGCAGTTGTGGGTAGTGCCCAGAGGGCCAGCGGGTAAAGGCGGCCGGGCTAGCCTGCAGGGTTTGCGATCTGTAAAGACAGAATCTTCGGGTGCGAGCGGAGCCGACGGGATGATTAGCCACGCCAGCCACGGAACCCGCTAGAAGATCGCCATAAGCTGCCAGTAACCGTTTTGTTTTGTGTTTTTTTGGACTCTCTTTTGCTTCAACAGCTTTGGCTCGCGAGTGCACCTGGGTTCCGTGTTGGAGTTCCGGTGAAAGTCGCTACTTGATCGATGCATTGAGCCCGATGCCTCGCCTGAACTCTTCTTCGCTTCTTCTTGTCATCGACACTCTCATCGCCACCATAACGAGAGAGATTCATGAAGTTCCTCATGTAGGTGTCGACGTTATCATTTCCTTGCTTCGTGTTGAGAAATGCTTCCTTCATCCTTTCCATTACAACTCGACATAAATCGCCCTTGAACGCCTCCAAGGAACTCTCTCTCCCAAGTTGGTCGGAAACCAAAGGCAGCTTGCCTTCAAGTAGTTCTCCCACCAGAGAGAGTCATCTCCCTTCGTAAGGTGAGTAGCACACTTGACCCACTCGCTCGGAACATCGCCAGCCTCGAGCAACCTTGACATCTCACGCAGCCAATCATCCGCCCGGAGGTCGGTCGAAACATCAAACCGACGAGGGTTGAATTTTAGGAAGCTCTTGATGTCTCCTCGCTTGGGAGGTGGAGGTAGTGGAGCAAACTCGTTCCTCGACACTTTCTCAAAGCGTTCTTGTTCAGCATTGCCGCCAAAGCATTAGCGATGTTTGACAACATGAGCCCGATCCCGAGGTATGTCCTCATCATCCGTGGTGGAGCCATCCTGTCATTGATATAAAACTCAAGTCAGTACTATAATGGAAGATGATAATAATCCAAAATAGTACCAAGATGGAATTAACCAAGATTAAAGGATACAATTTACTAAGATGATATTAAAATATCAACAAAGTTCAAAGCATCTAAAAGATATTAAGCATATCGCACACGACTGAAAAGGAGTGTGGTACACATATATATCAAAGAAAAATTTTCCACAAATTTCGGCATTAAATACCAATAGATGCGCAAAATTACTTAACGAATCAAGATTAGTGACTCTACCGATTCAATGTACAAAAGCGAATGATAAGAGTAGTGGTATGGTCGCGACTCCATCCCGCACTCAAATCATTACTCCGCACATGAACAAGTGGAACACATATCCTAACCCCTTCTTCTCACGTTGAACCTAAAGATTGGTAACTACGGAAACGAACACCCCAAACAAGATAGCGTCGGATACAAAGAGTAAGACAGATTGCGTCGGTTTGTAAAAGCTTCGGTATGGAATGTACCAACATTGATAACCAAAGCGGATAAGATAACAACTTGGATGCAACAGATAGACAAGGGATTACACACACACACACACAACCTATGGTACTACTAAACCCGTAACACGTGAATCCTAGTTTGAATTTTGAGAAGAGGATTGAAAACGTTGCACTTCCTTACCAGAAAAGGGTGGGTGGGTGGGTAAGAAGAAAAGTGGAAGCAGTCCTACCCTCGCGTTTTGTTTTTCCCTAGTATACATAACTACCAAAATATTTGCTAGACTGACAACGACCGTTTGGCTGAAACCCTGAAGGTCGAGATGGCTCTGATACCAATTGTAGATACCTCGGTGAATTACGCTCCTAGATACAAGCTTGGATGAGCGGTAGTGGTTGAAATAGTACGGTGGGACCCCAAAAGCCACTCACGGGTAGACCTTTCGGCCGTCCCAACTACTATCAACTCAACGGGACCTGTCAGACGGCGTGAATCGGCGGCGAAGGATCAACTACATACACAAGTGGGTATGTATGCAAGCCACCATACAAGAGTACATCAGAGCCATACCATCTAGAAAGAAAGGAAATATAGCAACGCCATACGGCAAGATTCAAATGACCTAGATAGGTATAATATTTTAGGATAATTCCTCATACAACACACATCAGAGTATCACGCAGCGGCAAAACAAAGTCCGCACGACAAGAAGCAAATCGGCATAAGATGCCATAGAAATAAGCACATCCATACAGATCTCACGGACCCCGCTCCTAATCTCTACATCGAACGATCGTTGCCCACATCACGACCTCTTCCACCCAAAGATCCTCCCGGCTCGCGAGGGTACTGTTCATCCGAACCAATAATTTATCGTGTGAGACCCTAAGGGTACTCGAAGTCTTAATGCTCTAAAGGGACACAACCAGGGTGACGAATTGCAAATGAAAGATAAACCCTAGCAGTTCTCTGAAATCGCTAACCATCCGCCTAACCAAAGATAGGCGGATGTCCGTGAATTAATGACAACATATAATAGTAATCTCCACAGATCCATCCTCCTCCCCGCTTACCAACGAGGAAGCGGACGAACAACCCCCCATCCGCTGGCAATTTTATTAACCATTCCATGAGTGTTGCACTATTTACTAGTCACTTTACTTAGTCAGATTAAAGCGGTACTTTAGTTATGCTTGTCTATGATCGAGAAACGGCTCTAAGTCGTCCATAACCGGACACGGCTTTGAGAAAGTTTTACCGGCGGGTGCACCAATAGCAACACACGCCGATCAACCTCGGAAAAACCAAATCAAAACCCAACGAGGCCTTCTCGACAAAGCAATCACAAGATTGAAATATTTGGGGGGCCACCCATCGAAAGGTAGACCCAGAACGAAGTAAGCAAGCTCGAGACGGACTCAAGGTTTGGGTGAGCGGTGGAACATCGGGAACCCAAAACTGGGCTTGTCGACACCGCGAATCGTGTCCCGATCCTAAACAGTCTGAGTGCTTCCGTCGCACAATTGTAAATATCTGAGTAGCATGGCATAAGTGCAGGATAGTAAATAAAACCTCAAACTAGTTTGTGGCCCCAAGAAATAAGAATGAATCAAGCTCTGGCTCAGGGGGGTCCCATATACCTCCCGGGTGTGGATAGCGCGAAATAATCTCGGAACAGGAATCAAGTACTCGGGGTCTTACGGGACACAAGTGAGCAGGAAAAACCAAATAGCAGATGTTGCTCACCGATGCCACTTTCATTAGTTATCCCATTACTACTCAGGTTAAGTTGTTTAGGTACCTCGTTATCCATCAGACTCTCACATACCCTACACATGCTGTTCTACGACTCGCATGGCTCAAACAACTCCTGTAGTAATGGCTCATGGGATGGAGGAACAAGCTTGGTGGGGTTTAAAGTAAAGGCGATGCATACTTGGGATTCAATTTAATGCAATCACGACTCAATGATGCAAGAATAAGATAGAGACAATAGGTACTGTATGTATGCAAGCATGTGGAAGTGCTTGCCTGGCAACTCAGTTGAAGCGAGAGACGGATCTGGGTAGTGCTCCTGGTTCTCTTGATATATCCCCGTCACCTATTCGAAGAAGAACCAAACAAGCAAGGGCCACATAAATAAAGTGCACAAGCATAGGGATAAATGCGTCAAGCAAACAATCATGGAATGATGAATGATGCACAAGTTGCATGGCAATAAAGTAGCATGGCATGGGTGGTGTGGAAGACAAGAATATCATTTAGTGGGTTTTGGATCACATTTGTTGTCATAATAGTTGCTGTACACTATATTTTTTATATGATGCATGCAATTGAAGTCAAGGATAGCATAAACAGAAAGGTCTCGTCGAAATGATCATTTTAGACATATCATTTGTTAAATTTGGAATTATAAATCAAAAGTTATTAATTATTTAAGTTCTAGTGGCATTTGTTGTAATTTGATTCATCTTGGAATTTAAAATGTGCAAAAGGCAATTTGAATGGCATATTTGAAATCCTCACATTTTTCTCGATTCAAAACATATATCATTTGCATTATTTGGATTTATAATTGAAAAGTTATTTAAAATCAGATTTATATTTGAATTTGAAATAATTAGAAAAAGATTTGAATTTAAAGACTAGAAAACTTTTATACTCAGTCTAATCTAACCACGACGCTTACTGGTGGGGCCAGAACTCATCACACGCCGTTGGTCATTGGCGGGTAGGGATCTGGGTTGATACACAAAAACACAGGAGCCTTTTAGAAAACATCCACCGACGCCGCCAGCTGGCTTTGGACCGCGGTTGGCAAAACAAAAGAGGGGTACGCCAAAGTGGACAACGCGATCGCTTTCTCTCTGAATCTCTCGACGGAAAGCATTGGCCGGCGCGCGATGGGGTTCGAACCGATCTGGGCGCATGGCTGGCAACCACTGGCCGGTTGGTTGTCGAGGAGGGGCGCGTGCTAGATAGGTCTGCGCGGAAACGAGACGACGTCGCCGACCACGCCGTGCAGAGCGCTGACGACCGCAGACGGCGCCAGGAAGCGACGGCGGGGACCTTGTGGGAGGAGAGGCTCACCGCGGGCTCGATGGTGGGCTCGGATCGGGTCGGGCGCGAGAGATCAATGACAGGCACGCCCAGGCGGCTAGGGTTTGCGTCGGGCGTCGGTCCCGCGATCTTGGGCGTCGCTCCTCCCGCCGCTGGTAATGCGACGCAGACGACCTCCAGAGCTTCCTCGACACCAAGAAGACTCGCCCGCCTCGGTATGTCAGAGCGCCGAGCCAACGGTGTTGCCTGCGTCACAAGGGGCGGTGGAAGAGAGAGAAGAGGAGAGGCAGGCATCGTGAGATCTGGGAAGGCTAGCGAGGGGAGGGATAAGAACGAGAAAGGCGGTGGGGCTTGCGTGGGGGAGGGTAGACCGGCACACCTTGCACCTCACGTGCACGACAGAGCCACTGGCAGGCAGGTGAGGGAGAGGGAGGCTGTGGGTAGGCGAGGTGGAGGCAGGTGTTTGAGGGCCCTGGCTGGGGAGAAAAGAGGGAGAGGGATAGGGGGCCGGCTCGGGCTAGGGTTAGGTTTGGGGGTGTCCTCGGTTGTGTGGGGTGGGGTAGATAGGGGGACATGGTGAACATGTGGGCCATGCTAGGTTAGGTTTAGAGGGGTGGCTCGGCTATAGAGGAGAGAAGGAGGGGGGTACTTTGGGTTTTGATTAGAATAGGTGTGGTTTAGTTTAGCTAGGATGGGGTATGGGGTGGCTTAGGGTTTTAGGTTGTTGAGAGGGGGAAGGATAGATGCTAGGGGTCCTTTTGGCAAGATCAAACCATGCACCAATCCAACCCCAACAAGACCAAGCCTAGAAAAAGAGGGAAAAGGTGATGATGGCAAGGATGGCTAGGGTGATGGGGTTTAGGCATGTCCAAACAAGACCAAACCCAAGGGGTAAAGAGATGTTCCATGTAAAATCCAAATAAAAACAAATGTCAAGCTAAGGGATACTTGCATGGGCCATGCATAGTTAATTCACACCATATTTATCTTTGTGAAAACATGATTAATTACATGGCATTTTCTTATGCATTCCAAAGTGTGGAATAAGGCCCCAAGCAAAAGAAATTAGAAAGAATCTAAGTGGAGTATGAGGATATGATCACATTGGATATATTTGGGACTTGCTAGTGTGTATGTGCCACTAGATATTTAATAAGCCCACAAAATATCCCCACATGATGATAACCCCAACAACACACATATGGAAGCTAGGGAGAAAGGGTCCCACTCACAAGGCATGCAAAGGTGGCCATGTGGCTCTCATGCATCAATAATGTGAAAACAAAATGATGCCAAGATGAGAACATGTGGAAAAGAAATGGATCCATCCCAACCCACATGAGCTAGAAGTAAACCCATAAATGCCAAACTCATATTTAGTTGGATGGTGGAATTATAAGGTGGTGAAAAGAAAAGGTGGTGGAGTTAATAAGAGATATGCCCCCAAATCAACTTGGGCATTTAACAATATATCCAGATCCAAATACAATATCAAGAGGCAAATACAATTAAGAATGCACATGAGATAAGAACCAAACAAGAAGGGGTTTTATATGATGCTCAAATGCAAGGTGGCATGATGACATGAGCATGATATGATGGTGATGCAACAATTATATGTAGGAAGTGGCCCTTTTATTACTAGAACAAGTAGCATTACAGGTGTTAGACAACTGGGATGCTACAATCACTGCTCCCTTCTCGTCCCGCTTGACCTTGAAGACCCATTTCAGCCCAATTGGCTTATGTCCGCGAGGAAGATCCACGAGGGCCCAGGTGTGGTTCTGCTCTATTGAGCCCATCTCCTCCTCCATCGCCTTGCTCCAGCACGCATCCTGAAGCGCCAAGAACGCTGCTCGCCTCATTGTGGTGAGAAGAGGCGCCGAGCGAAGCACCGCCGCTGCGTGCCCCAAAGAAGTCCGCTATGCGCACGACACCGCTCCCTCCATCAAAGGCATCTGCCGCCCGGTCCGGGTTTGAGGGCAAGGCGAATTCCACTGGGGCCTGCGAGGGTGTTCTCTCAATGTGTGTCGCTATAGAACTGAGAGGCGTCGCGTGGGCGGCAATGCTTGCTGCCATCTCCGAGCTTGCTCCAGAGCTTTCCTACCGCGCGGCGGACGGAGCGGGTGAGTAGGTGTACTCCACCACAAACTCCTCCTGGCTGCCTGTCGTAGGTGCAGCGTCGCTGCTGCCCCAGCTGGCAACCTCGTCGAAGGCCGCGTCCCTCGTGACGTGGACGCGTCGCGTCGTTGGATCATAGACGCGCTAGGCCTTGGAGCTCGTACCCGATGAAGATCATCAGCATACTCCTATCATCAAGCTTGCTCAGGATTGGCCGTGCGGACTTGACATGGGCGACGCAGCCGAAGACGCGGAGGTGCTTGACGTTGGGCTTCCTCCCATGCCAAGCCTCGTAGGGCGTCTTGCCGTCGACGCTGCGTGTGAAGGAGCGGTTCAGCAGGTACACCGCAGTGGCCACCGCCTCCCCCCAAAAGTAGTTCGGCATCTGCTTGTCCTTGAGCATGCTTCTGGCCATGCCAACCACCATCTGGTTCCGACGCTCCACGACGCTGTTTTGCTGCGGGGAGTACGGCGCCGTGAGGTGTCGCTTGACCCCGGTGTTGGCGAAGTGTGCAACGAGGTCCTTGGAGGTGAACTCCCCACCGTGGTCCATGCGCAGTGTGCGCCACGCCTCCGTCTGGGCCTCGGCCTGAAAGCGCATCAGTGTCGTGGCCGCCTCATCCTTCGTCGAGAGGAGTGTGAGCCACATGAAGCGGCTGTAGTCATCGACGAGGAGCAGGAAGTAGCGGCGTCCTCCCGGCGTGGCCGGCGTGATCGCACCGCAGAGGTCGGCGTGCACCAGCTCAAGTGGCTCCTCCGCTCAGAACTTGGCCTACTGTGGGAACGGAGTGCGCCTCTGCTTCCCTGCCAGGCATGCCACACACAGCTCACCTGGAGCATCTATGCCAGGCATGTCGTGCACCAGTTCACCAGGCGCCATCTTCTTCAACGCGTCGAAGTGGAGGTGGCCGAAGCGTGCGTGTCATAGCTAGTCGTCTGTGCCATGACGCACAGCAAGGCACACCGGCTGCACGGGACTCAGGATGAGCTTGTACAGACGGTAGGCGCATGTTTTACCTTCACCAGGAGGTTGTCATGCCTGTCGAGGATCGTCAACACGCCGCGCCGAATGCGGATGTCGCAGCAGTGTTCGTCCAGCTGCCCGAGGCTGATGGCGCTGCTCTTGAGCTTGGGGATGAAGTAGACCTCCGTGAAAGCTCGCTGTGGTCCGCCATTGATGTTGAACGCGATCGTGCCGCGCCCCTTGATCTGCACGACAGAGCCATCTCCAAACTTGACGTTGCCGGTGATCGTCTCGTCGAGGTCGGTGAAGGCAGATCGATCTCCGGTTATGTGGTTTGAGGCCCCGGTGTCTAGGTACCACGTGGCATCCACAGGCTCGTCAGCGCGCCCTGGCACCACCTTGGCCTTCTCCTCGTTGAGGAAGACCAGTGCGCGCTCCGACGCGCTTGGTGCCGTGGGCGCCATGTCGATGCCGATCACAGTAGGTGTTGGCATGGGCGGAGTGGGCGCCACCGTTGGTGGCGATGCAGAGTGCGCGGCGTCAAGCTCGATCTCCGCGAAGAGCAGCGCCGGAGCGGCGCCGTCGTTGTCGAGCTTGGCGAGGTGAGCTTCCTCCTCGTCACGCTTCTTCTTGCGGCACTTCTTTGCCTAGTGCCCCTTCTTGCCGCAGTAGCGACACTCGTTGTCGCGCTTGGGGCCGGCAGGGCGCTTGTCATCGCGGCCCTTCTTCTTGCCCTGGCGGTTATCGCCGCCGGAGCTGCTGGCCGGAGTCATCTACTCCATCGAGAGCGTCGTTCTCCATCCCGAGCAGGCGCTCGCTAAGCTCCTCGATCGACATCGTCTTCAAATCTATCAGAGATTCAGTTGAATTTGCCATGGAGCGATACTTACGTGGGAGGACCCGGAGGAATTTCCTCACAGCCTTGCGCTCATCCTCGGGATCGCCGAGCATCTCCAGGTCGCTGAGGATGGTGGAGAGGCGCAGCCCGAACTCCTCGACCGTCTCCCCGGCCTTGAAGGCGAGGCGATCGTAGTCACGGCGGCGCGTCTGAGCTTTTGCCTCGTGCACGCGTTCCGCCCCGACGCGCAGCGTCTTGAGCGTGTCCCACGCGTCCTTGGCGTTATCCTTGGCGGCGAGGGTGCGCACCAGCTCCGGTGGTACGACCCTCAGCAGTGCGGCGAGCGCCGCCCGATCGTCGTGATCGTCGACATCGCCTTTGCTCACGGCTTCCCAGAGCGCATGATGACCGCCCAATCCGCGTAACTGGTACGCGTCAGGGCTTCGCCAGTTGGGGCCGCCGCTAGAATCCCTCACGACCCTCTCCCTCACCACCAGATCGTGCCCATGGTGCCCTCCTGGGCTGCGGCCATGGCGAACTGGGGAGTGAGAGGTCCGTCGAGGAGGGCGCGACTGCGACCTTGATCCGGACCTGTCGTCCTTCCTTGAACCCGCCATCGATCTTGACAGGGCTCTGATACCACTTGAAGGCTCTCACAACTCACGATTAGATCTCAATGAAGGCAATTCAGAGAGAAAGTCAGAGAACGAGTGAGAGTCTGGGTTTGTGAAAGGCTCTCACAACTCACGATTAGATCTCAATGAAGGCAATTCGGAGAGAAAGAGTCAGAGAACGAGTGAGAGTCTGGGTTTGTGCTGCGAACAACCTGCAGCTTTTCTGCTGTCTTTGTCTTCCTTTTATTTGAAGGGAAAACGATCATGCCTTGAGAGCACGATCGACGTGCCATCCCACGTCCAGGCGATTGAGTCTTCAGTGCTAGGATCGGGTCTACAGACTTAACTATCGAGAGCTATCCTCTCCTAACTTATAGCTGAACCTTAACTGAAAACAGACACCTGAAACTGACCAGACACCTAAACTGGACCTGACGAGACTAGATTAACCAACACCATTACCTTCCACACCATACGTTTAATCCTTTGTTTTCAGCAAACTGGTGAGATTAACAACCTCACTGTTCATTGGGGCAAAGTATTGAGTTTGTGTTGTGCAGGTTTTCAAGTTGCTAGCGACACCTTTGAGTCGTTTCCTTCCTCCTACTGGTTTGATACCCTTGGTTTCATACTGAGGAAAAACTTATTGCTATACTCATCATACCTTCCTCTTGGGGTCTCCCAATGAAGCTCTACAGTGATCTGAGCCGCATCATGCTTCAAGGCACAACGACGGACCTTCACTCCATGAGCTCTTCGCAAGCGGTACCATCTCCTCGGCACGCCGCAACGTCAAGCTATGATGGTGATCTCTCCGCAACACCTCCAAGACGTGAAGCGCAACGTCCACAAGCAAGGGCACTAGTGATCCAACAAGAGCAACCTCAAGTGGAACCCCAAGCTCCTCGTCAACGGCACACTCTTTCGACAACAAGTGAGGCCTCTGAATTGGACAAACAAGTTTGCTGTCGATGTGAAGCACTTGAAGACCCACCAAGACGTCATCATAAACATGAGCGTCCACGTCGACAATATGATCACCATGACGAGCCACCACCACATCATGAAGAAATGAAGCGACCCATTGCACATGCGGCGCGACGCCCTCCTCGCCACGTGGCTCAAGACAATGCTCGTCGTCATGGTGGCCAAGTGCCGAACCAACCTCGTGAGTCCTGTTATATGTTGATCCAAATTCTATAAAGTATAGGCCAACTTCTGACGAGTGGAGCGAGACCCGTCGCCGGAGGCTTGGGCCGAGTGTAACGATATATAAACCCCTTGTAAGCCGCCGGTTAGGATGAGTTGCATCTGTGAAATCCCCGGCGTTTGTAAACACTCCTCGATATAGTGAAGTTTTGTTGGCTGGCGCCCGTGGTTTTTTCCTCTCTTTGTTGGAGAGGTTTTTCCACGTTAAATCTATGTCCCTTTGCTGTGTTTTTCATTTTCGTTCTTCGTTATCTTCTTGTCGCAATTGTAACAAGTGGTATCAGAGCCCCAGGTTCTAATCTAGGGTTTGCGACATGTCGTCATTGAAGTCCGATCTACCACAGCTGGACTACACCACAAGATTCTCCTCGTGGCAGGTGAAGATGCGGGCGATTCTCGCCCAAACTTGATCCGGATGAAGCCGGATGGATTCGATGAAAAGGATGCTAAGACCTGGTCCGTCAAGAGAAGCGGAAGGACCGTAAGGCTTTGTCTTTGATTCAACTTCATCCGTCCAATAATATTTTGCGAAGTACGGAGATGAAATCACGCCGCCCCTATGGGAAAAACTGAAACGATCCGTGTTTCAAAGGATCTAACCAATAAGATGAACGTGAAGATGAAGTTGTTCTCGCGTCAGCCGCAAGAAGGTGGACCGGTAATGAATCACATATCTGCTTTTAAAGAGATTGTTTCGCACTTGCGGCTATGGAGGTAAAATATGATGATGAGGATTTAGCTCTTCTACTCTTATGCTCGCTGCCTAGTTTCAATACACACTTTCGTGATACAATATTGTTGAGCCGTGATGAACTAACCCTTGCCGGTTCATGACGCCTCAAACAGAGGGAAAAGATGAAAACTATGGTAGGGTCCGGGGACGCCATCCAAGACCGAGGCTCGCAGGTTCGTGGCGTGACCGAGCGTAGATACAACAACTATGGCAACAGGATAAGAGCAAGGACGGTAGAAGTCGCTCAAAGTCCAAGGGAAAGGATAAATTCTGCAGTATTGTAAGAAATCTAATCATGTTATTGATGATTGTTGGAAGTTGCGTATCAAAAGAGAAAAGAAACGGAACTTACCAACCGAAAGATAGGTCCAAGGTA
Source organism: Avena longiglumis (assembly GCA_030063025.1). Lineage (NCBI taxonomy): Eukaryota > Viridiplantae > Streptophyta > Magnoliopsida > Poales > Poaceae > Avena > Avena longiglumis. The sequence goes on along the minus strand of CP125974.1, from coordinate 333,283,728 downwards.
CCGTAAGGCGTTGTTGTTTCGATAGTTCGATGGTGAATGCTTAGCTGTTTTGCCGCCAGTGCTTCTCGTGATGATGAATGGACACTTGATATCGCATGTTCGTTTCATATTTATCAGAACAAAGATTGGTTCGCTTCATATGAGTCTGGCAGACGGAAATTTTGTGCGTGAGGAATGACAACCCATGCCATATTGTTGGTGTTGGATCCATAAGATCAGGACACATGATGGCGTGACACGTACGTTGAGTGAGGTGAAGCACATACCAAGCATGGCCAAAAATTTGATCTCCCTGAATACCATGGACGTTGATGGATACAAGTATGCTGGTGGGCATCGAGTTCTGAAGGTATCAAAAGGTTCTCTTATTCACATGATAGGTGATATGAATTCTGCTAAATTATATGTTCTTAGAGGTTGCACTTTGCCTGGTATTGTTGTTGCTGCTGTTACTTCTAATGATTCTGATGATTGTGGTAAAACACATCTGTGGCATATGCGTCTTGGGCATATGAGCGAACAAGGCATGGCAGAGTTGGTCAAGAGAGAGCTGATTGATGGTTGCAACTTGAGTAAGTTTGAGTTCTGTGAGCACTGCATCTTTGGTAAGCATAAAAGAGTTAAATTCAATGCTTCCGTTCATACCACCAAAGGCATATTAGATTATGTGCATGCTGATGTATGGGGTCCATCCCGTAAGACTTCTATTGGTGGTGCTAATTACATGCTTACTATTATTGATGATTACTCAAGAAAAGTGTGGCCTTATTTTCTGAAGCATAAATCTGATGTTTTTTATGCTTTTAAGAAGTGGAAAGTTACGGTTGAAAAGCAAACTGAGAAGAAGGTGGTAAAGGTACTACGTACCGATAATTGTATGGAATTCTGTTCTAATGAGTTTGAGGAGTTTTGCAGTAACGATGGCATGATCAGGCATCACACCATCCCATATACTCCTCGCCAGTAACGGCGTGGCGCATGAATGAACCATCATCTCGAGGGCTCGCTGTATGTTGTCTAATGCATGTATGCATAGGCGTTTAGGTCAAGCCAACACAACAGTGTTACCTCATCAACAGTCACCTTCTATTCCACTTGAGAAGAAAACTCTCATTGAGATATGGTCGTTCGCTAATTATTCACGCTTGAGAGTTTTTGGCACCGCATATGCTCACGTTGATAATGGAAAGTTAGAGCCTAGGGCTGTTAAATGCATATTCCTTGGTTATGGTTCAGAGTTAAGGCTTATAAACTATGGAATCTCAAACTAAAAAGATTTTGCTAAGTAGAAATGTTGTTTTCAATGAGTCCGTTATGTATCATGATAGCTTGCATCGATACCTCTCCGTCATTGTTGGAGAGGAGTTAGTGTAGTGCGTGAAGAACCCGCAGTAAAACTATCGATAATGATGCTATCGCTGAAGATACACATGATGAAAACATTGATGATATTGTTGTTCAAAGACTCACCTATCGCTTTGGCAAAGCCATATGAGTCCATTGTCACGATAAACCGAGGCGTAATTGTGGTCCTCGCCTCGCTTAATTGAAGAGTGTAATCTTGTTCATTATGCTTTGAGTTGTTTGAACAGTGGAGAAACGATTCTGAACCTGCTACATACAATGAAGCCATTGCATCCGTTGACCGCGAGAAGTGGATTTCTGCTATGCAAGAAGAGATGCAGTCGCTTGAGAAAAATGGCACATGGGATGTTGTGCCCTTGCCCAAACAAAAGAAGGCAGTCCGCTGCAAGTGGATTTTCAAGAAAAAGGAAAGTTTGTCTCCCAAAGAGCCTTCAAGGTACAGCAAAAGGGTTCAGCCAGATTCCAGGTATTGATTACAATGATGTGTTCTTCCCAGTTGTAAAGCATAGTTCCATTCGTATTTTCTTTAGTATTGTGGCTATGCGTGATCTTGAGCTTGAGAAGTTAGATGTCAAGACTGTTTTTCTGCATGGAGAGCTTGATGAGGAAATATACATGGACCAACCAGAAGGGTTCATAGTGCCTGGTAAAGAGGATTTTGTGTGCAAATTAAAGAAGTCTCTTTATGGCTTAAAGCAATCTCCAAGACAGTGGTAAAAGGTTTGATTCATTTATGATCTCACATGGTTTTGAGAGGTCTAAATATGATAGTTGTGTTTATATCAAGTTTGTTGATGAGTCACCTATATACTTGCAGCTATATGTTGATGATATGTTAATTGCTGCCAAGGGCATGAAAGAAATTACTACTTTGAAGGCACACCTAAGTAGTGAGTTTGAGATGAAGGATCTTGGTGCTGCTAAGAAGATCTTAGGTATGGAGATTACCCGAGATAGAAAATCTTGTTTGTTATTTCTTAGTCAGCAAAGTTACATTAAGAAAGTTCTTCATCGTTTTAATATGGATGGTGCCAAGTCAGTTAGTACTCCTATTGCTCCTCATTTTAAATTGTCAGTTTCTCAATGTCCTACTACTGATGAAGAGTTTGAGTACATGTCAAAGGTGCCATATTCTAGTGTTGTTGGTTCTTTGATGTATGTCATGGTTTGTTCTCGTCCTGATTTATCATATGCTATGAGTTTGATAAGTAGATACATGGATAATCCTGGTAAAGAACATTGGAAGGTTGTTCAGTGGATTTTCAGGTACCTTCTTGGCACTTCCAATGCTTGTTTGAAGTTTGGTGACCGTGAGGGACTCGTTGGCTATGTGGATTCAGATTTTGCTGATTTGGATAAGAGAAGATCCCTCACAGGTTATGTGTTTAATGTTGGTGGTTGTGTCAAGTTAAAGGCTACGCGGTGTTGTTGCACAATCTACTACTGAGGCCGGATATATGGCTATTGCTGAAGCTTGCAAAGAATCTGTTTGGTTGAAAGGTTTGTTTGCTGAGCTTTGTGGAGATGATTCTTGAATTACTTTGTTTTGTGACAGTCAAAGTGCCATATACCTTACAAAAGATCAGATGTTCCATAAGAGAACTAAGCACATTGATGTAAGTACCATTTTGTTAGAGACATTATTGGTCAAGGTAAATTAAAGGTATGCAAGATCAGCACTCATGATAATCCTGCTGATATGATGACTAAACTTGTTCCTGTTGCTAAGTTTGAGCTTTGCTCGAACTTAGTTGGTTTAACTAATTAGCCCAAGTGGCTATTGGCGCCGAAAATATTTGTTTTGTTTATTCAGGGAGATGGTTGCTGTTTATGCTACAAGGAGGAATTTGTCTCAAGGTGGAGTTTGTTATATGTTGATCTAAATTCTACAAAGTATAGGCCAACTTCTGACGAGTGGAGCGAGGTCCGGTACGGTAGGATCGTCGAAGACCTAGGTTTCCACCGATATATAAACCCCTTGTAAGCCGCCTGTTGGGATGAGTTGCATCTGTGAAATCCCCGGCGTTTGTAAACACTCCTCGATATAGTGAAGTTTTGCTGGCTGGCGCTCGTGGTTTTTTCCTCTCTTTGTTGAAGAGGTTTTTCCACGTTAAATATGTGTCCCCTTGCTGTGTTTTTTGTTTTCGTTCTTCGTTATCTTCTTGTCGCAATTGTAACAAGGCCCAAGCGCCTTCTCCTCCTTATCAACAACCGCGCCAAGAGCAAGAGCAAGCTCCCCAAGCTCGTCGTCAGGACCAAGTTCCACCACCAAATGCGGCACCACAACAACCGCAAGGGCAACACCACCATCACCAAGCAAGATGTGATAGCTCGGATGATGAAGATGGCCAACAACATCATGGCAACTGTCGATGCCGGAACCGCAATGAAGAGGAAACTTTCGGCAAGCTCAAATTCACCATGCCCAAGTTCACCGATTCAAATTATCCCGAAGAATATCTCTCGTGGGCACTCAAGGTTGACAAGATCTTTCGCATGCACAATTATAGCAACGAGAAGATGATGACCATGGCGTCCCTAGAGTTTGATGACTATGCCAACCTTTGGTGAGAACAAATCCAACTCGCTCGTGAAGATATGAAGGCTCATATAAGATCATATGAAGGCTCATATGAGATCCCGCTTTGTTCCTTCGCACTACACGCGTGACCTCTTCAACAAACTTCAAACACTTAGTCAAGGGACAAAGACCGTGGAAGAGTACTTCAAGCAAATGGAGCTCAACATGATCCGTGCCAACATTGAAGAGCGCGATGAGCAAACAATGGCACACTTCCTCAATGGCTTGAACCATCCAATCAAGCGCATCACCGAGTTCCAAAAGTACAACAACATGGTTGAGCTCGTGCACATAGCAACAAAAGCCGAACGTCAAGTGCAAGAGGACATCAAGTACAACAAGCCAAAGACGTACTTCACATACAAACAAGCTCCAACCACTACACCAACAAACCCCAATGGAAGATTATCAAGTACCCCCAAGCTTCCCTTCAAGCCCACCCTTCCTCAAGGAAAACCGCCCCCAATTGGCAAATACACAAAAGATGATCAACCATTCAATGTTGAATGCTACAAGTGTAGAGGCAAAGTACACAAGTCGGCCACATGTGGAAACAAGAAAGTTTTGTTCATCCATGACAATGGCGACGAAGAATACTTGAGTGAATATGAGTTTGATGCAAGAGTCAAGGAAGCTTTGACAAGGCAACATTTGGAGGATGACCAAGAACTACTCGTGTGTGAGCATGACGCAAGTCCATCACTTGTTGTCACATGGGTCTTAACAACTCAAGTCCATGCACATGAAGACCAAAGGTCAAACATCTTTCAAACACGTGTCGGTATCAATGGAAAATCCATCAAAGTTGTCATCGATGGAGGGAGTTGCCACAATCTTGCAAGCACGGAATTGTGTGAGAAGGTCAACCCCACCCTCCATCCACACAAGCACCCCTACCATATACAATGGCTAAGTGACCAAGGGTCTATGAAGATCAAGCACACCGTCTCGATAACATTCTCAATTGGACCATACAAGGACACGGTGGAGTGTGATGTGGTCCCCATGACGGTTGCCATATGTTGCTTGGTAGGCCTTGGCAATATGACAAGAGTGCTTTACATGATGGTCGCACAAATGCTTATACCTTCAAATGGCTTGGCAAGACATGTGTTTTGCAACCAATGACTCCTAGTCAAATAATTGCGAACAATGCAAAGGCTTTAGCGAGGGTGCAAAACACAAACCCATCGTGTGAGAAGAGTGGTGAGCGAGAGAATCACCATATAGAGAGTGAGTGCCATAAGCCAAACTCGAGTGGAAAAACTAAGAGTGTTCTTTTTGCCACCAAAAGTGAGATGAGAGAAGTGCGGAACAACCAATCCATCTTGCACTATGTCCTTATTTGCAAGGGACTAGCGCAAGAAACTAATGAATTGACAAATGTTCCTTCTTCTTTGATGGCTATTTTGCAGGAATACAAGGACGTGTTTCCCAAAGATCTCCCTCATGGGCTACCTCCTCTTCGCGGAATCGAGCACCGCATCGACCTCATACCCGCGCACCTCTCCCAAACCGCGCCGCATACCGCACGAACCCCGAGGAGACAAAGGAGATCAAACGACAAATCAACCAACTCGTCTCCAAAGGTTTGACACAAGTAAGCACTAGCCCAAGCGCAGTACCCGTGATTCTTGTCCCAAAGACGGATGATACGTTACGGTTATGCATGGACTGTCGTCCAATAAATGCTATCACCGTGCGTTACCGACATCCAATACGCGTCTTGATGACATGCTAGATGAGTTGTGTGGAGCCATTGTATTTTCGAAAATTGATCTTCGTAGTGGTTACCATCAAATACGCATGGCCGAGGGTGATGAATGGAAAACCGCCTTCAAGACCAAACTTGGTCTCTATGGATGGTTGGTTATGCCTTTTGGCTTATCTAATGCCCCATCCACCTTCATGCGCCTCATGAACCATATTTTGAGATCTCTTGTTTGAAAGAGTGTCGTTGTTTACTCGTCTATAGCAAGTCACTAGAGGAGCATGTTACACATGTGAAGGAGGTTTTACAAATCCTTAGAAATGAAAAGCTATACGCTAATCTCCCAAAGTGCACTTTTGCTAAGCACAACAAAAGGTATTTGATGAGCTCAAAAAGAGGCTCACCGAAGCACCACTTCTTGCTTTACCAGATTTTACAAAAACTTTTGAGATCGAGTGTGATGCTAGTGGTATTGGCATTGGAGGCGTCCTTATGCAAAATGGGCATCCTATTGCATACCATAGCGAGAAACTAGATGGCGCACGCCTTAACTATCCAATTTACGACAAAGAGTTTTTTGCCTTAGTTCGTGTCTCAAGTGTGGCAACACTACCTTTGGCCTAAAGAATTTATCATACATTCCGACCATGAGTCTAGGGATGGGCAGAAAAACCGAAAACCGGAAACCAAATCCAAAAAGACCGACACCAAAACCGAATAGACCGACACCGAAAGGACCGATCAAAAAATTGGGTAGCAAATTTGGTAGACCGAATTTAGTTCGGTTAATTCGGTCATTAATTTTTGGTAACCGAACTGACCGAACTTTAGGTGAGAGTGGCGTAGTTCCAAAGCCCTAGTTGCCCATAACTATAGATTTATCTTCCTCGACTAAGCCAAATTTGGTATTATTGAATGTTAGTTTCCGCCAATTAATATGACTATGAAGTGTATTTCATATTCAAATTACAACTTACATAGTACCAAATGGTTTACCAAATATTATCCAATTTTTGAATTTGATAATATCTACCACATAATTCTGTCATGACCGAAACCGAACCCGAATTATCGGGTAACCGAATTTGTCGGTTAGTAAAAATAACAAGTAAAATTCGGTCTTTGTTTTTTTAAGACCAATTTCAAAATAGACCAATATACAAAGACCGAATTTTCGGTCATGACCGAACGCCCACCCCTACATGAGTCGTTGAAATATCTTAAAGGTCAAGCCAACTTGAGTAAAAAACATGCTAAGTGGGTTGAATTTATGGAGTCTTTTCCTTACATTGTCAAATACAAGAAGAGAAAATGTGGTAGCGGACGCTTTGTCTCGCAAGAATACTAGCCTTCTTACGCGCCTCGAAGTGAATGTGTTGGGTCTTGATGACATCAAATCTTTGTATGCTTCCGAACCGTTCTTTGTACCAATTGTTGATAGGATCTCAACTTTGCATAAGGGTTTTCTTTTCAAACAGAAGAAGCTTTGTATTCCGAAGTCGTCTCTCCAAATTTTGCTTCTTCAAGAGTCCCATGGTGGAGGCCTTATGGGTCATTTTGGCCGTGACAAGACATACGACATGCTCTCCACTCACTATTATTGGCCCAAGATGAAGCGTGACATGGAGCGCCACGTCCAACACTGCACTACATGTGTCCAAGCTAAGACTAAGTCTAACCCATTTGGTCTTTATATTTATAGGATCTCCAAATTTACTCTCATTGAAGAAGAGGATGACACTAGGAGTTGGGGCAATTTTCTGGTTTTTATTCCTCACACAAACTCACACAAATGCCATACCAGGAAGCCTGGTTGGCGTACATATATATAGGCTGCTAGCCAGCCAAGAATATGCTAAATGCTAGTCTAAGATGCTGCCTAAAAGCAGTCAAGGATGCTTGGTCCTTGCTGCTCCTAACTGGTGCTGCTAAAGCAGTCAAGGATGCTTGGTCCTTGCCGCTAACCGCCGATCCCTGCTACAAGGACCATGTGTGTTAATTTCACAAAGACCATAGGATGTAGACTTATCCATCATTCTCCCCTAAGTCTTGTACGCCGCCTTGGGAAGGTGGCCATTCCAACTCGGAGCAGAGTCCAAGAACGTGATCCGCCCAAGAGGCTTAAGCGAAAGGTGTCCGCAAGTCGATCCTTGGTGTTGATGTAGCTCGCCGTGATGCTCCCTTCATCCAAACAAAGATTGGATGAAATGGTACCTCACCCGGATGTGCTTGTTCGCTCGTGGAACACGGGTTCTTCGCCAGGCAGTGGACTTGTCGCCCACCATGAGTTGCATACCGGTGTCTTGACCGGGAGATCACCAAGCAATCGAAAGCAAGCCAGAGCCCGAGCAGTGGAGGCCGCTATGTACTCGGCCTCGCACCTGACATGGCGACCACCGCCGCCGACCGACCGCCACCACGAGGCACTTGCCGGCGGGAAGAGGATCCCACTTGTGCTCTTGCTGGTGTCGATGTCGCCGGCGTGGTCGTTGTACCCGACGAAGTGTGCCGCCCCAGGGTACCTAGGGTAGTAGAGGCCATGGTCGAGAGTCCCCGCAACGTAGCGGACGATCCTCTTCACAACCGCCGGTGTTCGCCGTCGGCCGTTGCATGAACCGACTAACGAGCCGACGGAGAATGCCAAGTCCGCTGCAGCGGGCGAGGTAGAGAAGGCTCCCCACAATACGCCCAGATCGTGAAGGCCCACCTCCTCCGCCGTCATGCCGCTCGCCACCTCTCCTCCATCGGAGTGAAAGCTGGGTTGCAGTCGGTGAGCCCGGCTAGCTCAACGACGCGCTTGACGTAGGCGGTCGGTCGAAGCGTGATCCCAGAGTGGTCCTGGTGTACCTCGATTCCTGTGCATGGAGGAGCCCCATCACTCATCCGGAAGGCGCCTTCATCTCTTCCTTGAACGCCGCCACCTCTGCATCCTTGGTGCCGTGATGACCAAGTCGCCGACGAGACACCTACCAATGTGGCATTTCCTCCATTGCCCCGCTTAGACGGCCGCTCATGCGGCTTTCTCCGGCCCATCGCCTTGAGCGTGGAGTCCATCTTATGCCTCGCCCTGGTGTCCGCCAGAACCATAGAGAGCCTCATGAGACGGTACCTTGCCCTCCGCCAGGAATCGCAAATTCGCGGTTGTTGCACGTAGACCTCCTCCTTCAAGTCGCTTGAGAAAGGCAGACTTGACATCCATGTGATGGACGCGCCACCCTCCCCGAAGCGGTTAGCGCATGGTGAGTCGACGGACTCCATCCATGCCACAGAGCGAAGGCATCGTCAAGTCGACCTCCCGCCGCAAGAAACCTCGGGCCACCAAGCGAGCCTTGTGCTTGACGATGGCGCCGGCTTCATCCCTCTTCAGCTTGAACACCCACTTAAGGGTGATAGCCCAGTGACCTCGAGGGAGGTCAGCGAGCTCCCATGTGCGGTTCTTCTCGACCACATCCATCTCCAACTGCATAGCGGCGCACCATGCCGCGTCTTGCTCCGCTTCTGCAAAGGACTGAGGCTCACCGTCATCACATGCAAATTGCAGTTGCGCCTCCAGGTTTCGTGGCACCGGTCCCGGCACCGGCTGGTCGCCGAGAAGACCCTCCATCGTACGGTACCGCAACGGCTCGCCGTCGTAATATGCGTCGAGGCGCTCCTCATCGTGAGCGAGCGGGGAAGCGAACTCCACCGGGTTGCGCTCGACGCGAAGCCGGTGCATCCGAGACGTGCGGAGGTGTGATCGCCGCGCCGGAGCACGTGGCGCCGTGGTGCGCTTGCTGCGTGGCGTACCACCGGATCGGTGGAGACTTGGGAAATGAGACGTAGCCATGCTCGGCGGGAGCCGCTTCCCGGCCTCCTCGGCGGACGTATCGACAATGAAGTCGCCATACGCCGGAGTCGAGCCGCCGCCCACCGCTTGTCCCACTCCCACCCACGCTTTCGCTGAACACAACGCTCGCTGTACGCACACGCCGTGTTCGGTCGAGGACGCGAGGCCTTCGAGCCTCCGCTGTAGCCGGCGAACACCCCGAGTGCTCGCCGCCGAGCTTGCCGACGAGGCCGAGCTCCTTGGCGAACGCGAGGCACCAAGACCCGCAAGTGGAAGACCGCCGGCCTTGCGCCCATGCTAAGCCTCATACGGCGATTGCCGCCGAGTGCCTTCAGAGGTGAGCGGTTGAGGATGTAGACGCCAAGACCGCTTTCCCCGTAAGACACGCATCCCTCTCTGAGGAGGCCCGCCATTCCCACAACCGTCTCGTTGCGCCGCCGACGACGCTGCTCGCGGGTCAGGCGTGGAGAGCGGCGTTGAATGCCTCATCGGAAGACGACACGACCGCTGCTGTCGCAAGGCAAAGACGCGTAGCTTGCACCGACTCCACCTTCTCGCAGAACTCGCGACGCCGATGGCGCCGCCGCTTCCTTGCCGCCGAGAAGCACCACCCGCATGTAGCGGAGAAGTCATCGACGAGCAGCAGGAAGTAGCGTTGCTCCCCGGGTGTGGCCGAGTCACCGGTCCACACAAGTCTCCGGCACGAGCTCGAGCTTCTCCTTAGCTCAAGCTCGCCGCCGTGGCGGAGTCGCCCGCTTCGTCACCACGCATATCGCAGAATCGCTTCCACGTGTTCGAGGCACGCAGCCTCGCACCATCTCCTTGATGCCGAGCCGCCTGTGGCCTCGGTGAAGGTGCCCGCGCTGTACATCGCCACGCCTCGTTGTCCCGACGAACGGCGAGGCAAAGGGGCTGTGCCACCTGCACATCAAGGACATAGAGACGATTTGTGCCTCTAGTTACCTTGGCAAGAAGGCGACGATGGCGATCCCGTACGATGATCCCGTGCTCGATCAAGACGCTGAGCCGCTCATCCACCGTCTAAGCCGACGATGGAGTTCTCAACATGGATGTAGTAGACACCGTGAGCATCCGTGTTTCCCCTTGGCGGTGAAGATGACGGAGCCGACACTGAATCTCCACGGCGAGGCATCTCCAAACTTGACGGAGCTCGACGCCGGAGTCGAGCTCGGGCGAAGAACTCCTGCCGACCGTCATGGCGAGCGGCGGTGTCAAGACACCACCCGCCAGCCTTGTTTGCAGCGAGCTGCCGCCGAAGGGCGCAGTGCCTTTGGCTGCCGAGATGGAGGGAGCAGCCGGTGCCGCAGGCGTAGCTCGATGCTCGTGATGAGCTGAACAAAGCCGCTCCTCCTCCCCGCTCAGGCGACGGCCCGGGCCGCCGTCGTGCCGACACCCTTGGCCCAATGGCCAAGCCGCCAGCTTGTGGCAAAGCGCCATCTTGGGCCAGCTTGGGCCTACCGGCGACGCCTCCGGGCGCCTGCGGCATCACCTGCGCCCCGCCTCGCCGTTTTGCGCTTGCGTGGCTTTGCGCAGGTCGCTACCGTCGCGAAGAGACTCTTCTTCATGTCGCCATGGTCGGCGTCCCACTGCTCCCGAGCGAGAGCCTTCCCATCGCGTGATGGGTCCCGAGAGAGGTTGTGGCTCGTCGATGTCGACGACCTTGAGTCGACCGATTGCCTCCTACGACGCCGCGGCCGAGGTCCGGGATTCGATTGAGCGAGCCATCCGCTTGTTCGCGGGACGCAGCAAAAGAGCTTCGGCGCTCTTTCCTCGTCAGAGGTGACATAACCGAACCGCACCATCTTCCGCAGCAGTGATGACGGAGAGCAAAGTCATCGACGCCCTCACCGCTTGAAGGCTGTCATCCCATTCTTGCGGAGCCTCGCAGAGTTGATGGCAGCACCTGCCGCCGATGCGCAACGCAATGACGGCCTCCAGCCTCCTTGGCACCGCTTGTTGGAAAGCGAGACGCATCTCGGGCGGATCGCGGCAGGTGAGGCGCCCAGCCGCCGATTGTCATGGCGGTCGACGTTGGCATCCCGGATCGCCTCCCATGTGCCGCTTCCTAGAGCCGACCTTCATGACCTCGCCCACTAGACGAAGTTGGTTTTGGTGAGGTAGGCCACCCAAAGACCGGGACCAACGCCCCGACTACGCCCCGCACTGTAGAGGGCGGTCTTGGTCGCCGCCGCCGTGCGCGCCTCCTCCTGGAGCGCCATCGCAGTGCTCGCCTCCTCCTGGAGCGCCACTGCCGTGTGCGCCTCCTCCTGGAGCGCCACCGCCGTGCTCACCTCCTCCGGGAGTGCCACCGCAGTGCTCGCCAACTCCGGGAGCGACACCGTCGTGTGCTTGGGCATGCTCGTCTGCCCACCGCGCCGTCCGCTCGTGGGCTGCGTCGATGTCATTGCCTGAAATGGAGCTGCCGATGCCGCCAGCAGCTCGACTTCGCCGCCGCACGTGATGCCCACCGCCGCCGCCGCTTCCGCCTGCCGCCGCCGCCCGCCGCCGCAGTTTGATGCTCGGTTGCCGCCAACGATCGGCCGCCGCCACGCCCTTCGCGCGCGAAGCTCGGCCGCCGACGCCAGACGCCGAGGTAGCCGAGGCCGAGAGCGACTGGGACATGGCCGCACTGGGGCTGCGTGAGGAGAGCTGCGCTAACGAGTTGTTGCTCGATCACAAAAGGAGAGGCCACCAGGACACTGAGTCAGACTTGCCCGCTGGGGCTCCTGCACACCCGGTGAAGGGGATGAGCAGGAAACACTCAGCCTACAAGACAACCTCGCTCAGATACCACTTGATTGGATCTCTAGATTTACTCTCATTGAAGAAGAGGATGACACTAGGAGTTGGGGCAATTTTCTGGTTTTTATTCCTCACACAAACTCACACAAATGCCATACCAGGAAGCCTGGTTGGGGTACATATATATAGGCTGCTAGCCAGCCAAGAATATGCTAAATGCTAGTCCAAGATGCTAGTCTAAGATGCTGCCTAAAAGCAGTCAAGGATGCTTGGTCCTTGTCGCCTTAATCGATGTCGCTAAAGCAAGGATGCTTGGTCCTTGCTGCTCCTAACTGCCAGTCCTTGCTACAAGGACCATGTGTGTTACAGCCCCACAAAGACCATAGGACAGAGACTTATCCATCATATATGCCATTACCTATTCATCATGCACCTTGGTCAGACATTAGCATGGACTTTATGTTAGGATTACCTAGATCAAAAAATGGTCATGATTCTATATTTGTCGTAGTGGACCGTTTTCCAAAATGGCACACTTCATTCTGTGCCATAAGACCAATGATGCTTCACATCTTACAAATATGTTTTTCAAGGAAATAATTCGTCTACACGGTGTACCAACAACGATCGTCTCCGACCGCGACGTCAAATTCATGAGCTACTTTTGGAAGACACTCATGGCCAAGCTCGGCATCAAGCTACTCTTCTCGTCCGCATCGCACCCTCAAACCGATGGGCAAACCGAGGTCGTCAACCGAAGCCTTGGAACACTACTCCGCGTGTTGATCAAGAAGAACCTTAAGGATTGGGAAGAATGCATTCCCCAAGCCGAGTTTCCCTACAATCGCGCCAAGCACTCAACCACCATGAAGAGCCCGTTCATAATCGTCTACGGATTCGAGCCCCTCACCGCGCTCGACATCCTACCTCTTCCTCTCCACGAGCGCACCATGGACGTCGGTAAGCGTGCCCAAGCAATGAAGAAACTCCATGAAGACACAAGAGCCACGATCGAGCAACAAGTGCTTCGCCAAGAATCAAGGCTAAACAAGAACAAGAAAGATATAATCTTCGAAGAAGGCGACCTTGTGTGGATACACTTGAGTAAGGAACGATTTCCCAAGGATCGCGACTCCAAGCTCAAGCCAAGAGGTGATGGTCCTTTCAAAGTACTCAAGAGGATCAACAGCAACGCCTACATCACCGACATCCCAACATCAAAGTATCTTGTGAGCCCGACGTTCAATGTCAAGGACCTCTCACCATTCCATGGAGAAAACGAAGTTTAGAAGGTTGAAGAGTCGAGGACGACTCTTTCCCAAGGGGGGAGCTGATGCAGCCCGTCCTATAGACGCTTCTACATCTCCTACTAGTCCCCCAAATGGACCAATGACCCACGCTCGAGCCAAGCTCCTACAAGCTAAGGTTAACTCGCTCCTCTCCTCGTGTGATTTCGATACACCCTTGGATGGCTTGCTACTTCATGCCAATACTTTGTGCATCCTCAGCCATGAACCCCATGAAGCATCGCCAAGAGAGAGACCAGAGGCAGCACGAGAAGACGCTTCAGGTCAAACCGGCGCCAGGCCCGGCGAACTGATTCTCCCGCCGAAACTTCCGGCAACAACCCCGACGGACCGACCTCCCATCGAATCCTCTAGCCATCAAACCACCCTACAGAATCAAACAGCTTCAGAAGCCATTATGGCAAACGACCGGAAATACCGACGACCGCCGAAACCGCCTAGGAACTTGTCAACTGTTGGGCTTAGCCCGTGTAACCCCCTACTTCATCCAGACTTTATCCTTTTGTTCCCAAACTACCCCTGTTTAAGTGGCTGGTCTATAAATATCCCCCACCCTTCATTGTAATCCCTAGACTTGGATAATTGTAATTGAAGAAACCCTAGAGGATTTATCAATTGCTAGTCTCATGCTCCTTGACAAGGAGCACCAATTATCCCCCACCTCTTGGATTGCCGGTGTCTCGTCTCCAAGTAGTGAAGATCTCATCAAACCTCTCACCCCCGATGTTGGCCGTGGGAGAGTGTCTTGCCCAACGCCGATCCCAGGGATTGTGTTGGACCGATTGCCACCGGCGTGAGCCATCGGCTTGTATTGTGTCTTCGTGTGTGTGCGTGTGTTCATCGAGTTCTTCGCGTGTGAGTCCGTGGATTTCATCCTCCCCTCCTCACACTCGCCTTCATCTTGATTCCCACGGGAATTCGTGAAAGATCGGGCAACCCCAAGGGTCACCCCTAACAGTAGTAGTACAGTTGTGAAGATGGGTAAAATGGTGCAGCACCGAATAATATTAGGACAGATTGGAGTGGGGTTATAAACAAGGAACCTTGGAACTGCTGATGGAGATGATTTTGTGGCACAAGGGGGCATACCCAAATAATTTAAGCAGAAATCACAAAGTGGCGCTACAAATCTGTGATCTAGAACGTCCACCAGCAATGATGACAGAGAAGGATATGAGCTCAAGATAACCAGAAAGCAAATTGTAGGCATCTTCCATGTTTAATGTTGTTCTTGGATCACCTAATACGTTCTTGTAGTAGCTCATAATTTTTTAAAAACTGTAGCTCCTTGTAGTTTGGCATGTTAAAACATTGTTGCGTGTCTATGAGAAAATATAACCACGTGTTCTTGCATCAGATAAATTCTGCAAACATCACACATGACCACTTACTTGGAGTTGGTACTTATTTGTGGTAGCTACCAGAAACCATAATGAACAATGAGGGTGAACTCACCAGTATCCCATATAGTCAGCTTCAGTTTCTTTCCTCCAACAGTAAGAAACTTGATTTTAAAATCAACTCCTGGCAATCAGTGTGAAACAAAATTAGAAGACATGTGAAGTATACATACATGTGTGTACTCTATAGAATAGTTAGCTATGTTGGATGGTGCAAAATCGAATAGTGTATAAAGCTGCAAGTGCATGCACATCACTCATTTTGCCTATAGGCTGCCTTAGGTTTAAGAGATAGACTAGAGTCGTTGTAATTACTTTTCTCGAATTGTAAGAGTCGGGTCCAAATACATCTTTGTGAACGTTAGCTATGTTGGATCCTTTTGTATCTGAACTTATCTTGTTGTTCAATTACCCTTCTGACAGTGGAACCAGTGCCATTCTGGGAGTTGTATGGGAAAAAACAGAGTCAGGTCTAGGGGGTACTCAGTACCTATTGTCTCACATACATGAGTTGCATAAACAAACGAGTTCACCAATGTGACGTGGAAAGTTGGAAAATACATCGGTACTTCAAGCCTCAACATAGTGGCTGGAAGAAAATACATGATGTCGGGGAGTTGGGACCATTGCCATAGATTACCTAGCAGTTAAAATAGGAAAATTGACTTTTCTGAAACGGTGGGTTCAGATAGGAAAAAAGGTAACAGTATTCCCTCCATTTCAAAATATAAGATGTTTTAGGTTTGTGAAGGTAAAAGGTGTCTAAATACATTATCTTCACAAAGCTAAAATATCTTATATTATGAAACAGAGGGAATATTTGCTTACTGTGGAATCAGGTTTTCTTGCGCAAGCATGTATCGATTTTCCATCTTCCCAGATAGCTTCATCATCGTTTAAGCATTTCTTGCAAATAGGTTGACGCATCACACCTGTTCATTGTTTCCTGGACGACGAGGTTGGAGTCGCCATATATCATGAGTCGCCTGGCGCCACAAGCCTTGGCCAGGCGCATGTCGTGGATCAGAGCCTCCTATTCAGCTTCATTGTTGGATGCCCGAAACTTCATTCACGGCACATAGCGCTTCTTGTCTCCCTGCGATAATGTCAGGATGATGCCGGCACCTGCCTGATGGCTGTGAAATACCATCTCTTTTACCCATATAAAATGTGCCATTGATCTCTTATACCATGTTTCTTCTAGCTACAACTATGTCTTATATGCATGACTTCTAGTTCTCATTCACTTTCATATGAGCTTTACATATTTAGTAGTTTAGGTAGAATTTTATCACTTTCCTTGTCTATAAGATGTGTGTAGGTGTTGGTGAAGATTATGGATAAAAAGAAACAAAGAGAACATATTATGGAGGAGCTGCAGGGATCAGACTTAGCCATTTAGGGTGTTTGAAAAAGTGATTTTTTCAACTTCTCAAAATAAATATCCAAGACCACTGGATTGTAGCCCTCGTCGATACGAAACCAACGAGCCCAAGAACACCTAAATCAGAGTTTGTATGAAGAAACGACGGCCAAAACACTACGGAATCCGAAGGTTTGACGAGCAACTATACGGCAGGAAGCATTTTTCCGCCGTATAGTTCCCGTCGTATAGTTGCAAAAAAGGTTGGAAACAACTTGTTTTCGACCCCAGACTGCTCTAGAACCTTTCCTAAGCCATATACGGTAGTAGGGACGACCTAGGGCACTTCTAAGGCCTATATAAAGGTGGGAGGAGCCAAGAGAGAACCACCAATCAATATTCTCCACCACGGCGGAGCCCTGTCGTCGTGCCACAGACATAGCCGCCTCCAATCAGATCTAGACCATCAGAGAAAATGACGCAAAACTACCACATTTGAGACACTCTTGTTAAAAATCTATCACCTTAGGGATTTTTGACACATAAAAACCACTTTTGGGGTAGGGGAGTGACAGACTAACTCACTGTGTTTAGCCGTTTAACAGCCTTCCTGGCAGGTGGGCCCCGCTGTCAGTGCTGACGTGGCATGGACATAATGGAGGGAGACAACGGAGGTGGACCAGAGAGCATCGCTATGTACATGGTGAGCGTGTCGAGGTTCTTGGGGTTGCCGAGGCTTGCGGGGAGCGGGCCGGAGATGCTAGTCTTGGCGAGGCCAAGCATGGTGAGGTTGGAGCATCTACTAATCTCCCGCGGGAGCACGCCCTGGAGGTTCTTGTTGCCGCCGCCGCGGAGCACCTCGAGGTTAGCCATCCGGCTGACGGAGGTTCTTGTTGCCACCGCCGCGGAGCACCTCGAGGTTGGCCATCCGGCTGACAGAGGTTCTTGTTGCCGCCGCCGCGGAGCACCTCGAGGTCGGTCACCTCGTAGAAGATGAGCTCGCGCAGCGCGGTGAGGTTTCTGATGGCATCCGGGATGGCGCCCTCGAGCTTCTTGAGGCTGCCCAGGTCGCCGAGCTGCGGTGGGATGGGGCCTGAGAGGTTGGTGCCGGTGAGCAGCAGCCGCTCCAGCCCATGGTGGCGAACAGGTTGTCACGACGCCGAAAGCGGTCGACGAACTATGTGCTCGCCCCCGACGTCGCCATTGGCATTGCACCACACGCCCATCCACCAAAGAAGGCGACGCGGCTCAAGGCCCCTGCCCCCAACAGTGTGCTTCCATGTCAAGAATGTCGCGTACTGCTGCCCACGTAAGCGCTGCCCATGCATGACATTACGACCACAAGAACACAAGAGTAGAGGCGCCACGCCCCACCGCCGCTATATCCGAAGGCATCTCCAAGTCGAGCTACACTCCGCAGTATCCCGCAAGCAGCAAGGAAGGCAACGATGAGATGCAGCTCATAGCGGCCGACAAGCATGGAACAACGAGCTGCACGAGCTACGATCGGGCGGGTGGTGAAAGACGACTTGGGGGCAAGAATGGCATGAGCGGCACTGGCGAGCTGTGATCATGGCTGACGCGAGCGGAAGCCACCAGATACTCGCGTACAACCTCTAGCCAAGATTGGTCAACACGATGAAAAAAAGTAGGTTTAATAAAGAAATAAAAGAATAAAAACTGGAGAGATAGAAAAGCACAACCTCACGGCGTTGGCTCCCTCTGTTATGTCCGTACCACGATAGCACTGACAGCGGGACCCACCTGCCAGGAAGGCTGTTAAACAGCTAAACACGACGAGTTAGTGCTATCTGTCACACCCCTACCTCAAAAGTGGTTTTTATGTGTCAAAAATCCCTAAGATGGAAGATTTTTAACAAGAGTGTCTCAAATGTGGTAGTTTTGCGTCATTTTCTCACACCATTACCATTACACAAGAGGAGAAGGGACTAGGATCTTGAAGGCCTCCACATCAACTTCATCGTCATCTCATCAACAACGTCTCCATTACCGATCCTCTTTGGTTACTTATTATAATTCTAGATTGAATCTTGAATTTGCACTTGTCCTCAATTGTATAACCATACTTCATCCATATTGTATCCATGATGTTGATTGCCTTTATGTGTGAGTAATTTCCTTTGTTCTTGGGAAGATGGAGAAACCCTAATATGTGATTGAACTGAGATAAAGATTATTATGTGATATTGTTCATTATGTGTTTGTGTTAGATTCCCTTCATCTTGATGTTGGGTGAAGCGCGCCACTCAATATTTGCCTCACTGAGGACTAAATGGAGGAAACTACTTGTTGGTAGACGGAGGGGTGATAGCACTTACAGTGACTATAAAGCTGTTAACACTCCCTTACGTATCAATTTAGAAAAGCAAGGAGAACTCATTAAGCCATGTCTATGCCACGGGAGAAATCCCTTAATAGCGAGTTAATACGATTAATGTCGTTTATCTGTCTGTTGTGGTTATGACGGATGATGTGAGGAGTGGTTGTTGCATATTCGTCCATATATAGAGCTCCTCCCACACATATCATAAATGGTCTTATTCATTATAATAATTTTGATCACTCTTTCTAATTACTAGCGGTGGATCCACTACTCCCTGAGAACTCTTTCCATCATATTGCAGACTTTCATAATCATACTCGCATGCTCTTGTTTAATTACAGATTTAGTTTACTTATTATTCTCTTATTTGAAAACCCAAAAATATCTTTTACACAAAACTCGTATTTTATCTTGTTACTTAGAACGTTATTTAGCATTACTATTTTAGTATTTAGTTCAAGAGTTATTAGACTTTAGACTCCTACTTCCTGTGAAATCGATATCTTTATTTCGAAACTAGCTACAAACGATCTGTGCACTTGCAGTCATCACTGCCACTTCGACTCGTTTAGAGCTGTCAAAGTGCATAGTCCAGACACCCAATAGGTCCGAAAGACCCGATGTTTGCAGCTCCATCTAGTGAACTATAAAGTCCGGCAACACCTGTGATTTTATTGCCGTGCGCCTCTTGTAGGCGATGTCGCGTGGAGATAGCTCGATTCCCCAAAGGGAGACTCGCCCTGTCGCTTCTGGGTTGTTGAGGATGTTCGACAGCAGTGCGTCGTTAACCACCACTATTGGGTGCTCCTGCAAGTAGTGGTGCAGTCGACGTGATGTCATGAATATGCTAGCTTTTGATAATGCGGGTACTGCTGTTTGGTGGAAGCGAGGACCTCGATGTGGTAGTACATGGGTCATTGCATCCCATGGGCCTTGCCTTCTTCCGCGCGCTCAACGATGAGCACGGTACTGACGAGCTGATTGGTGGCGGCAATGTATAGCAGCATGGGCTCCCTTTCATGGGGAGTTACCGAGATTGACGAAGTAGACACAAGCACTTGAGATCCTCGAAAGCTACATATGCCTTTGTGGTCCACTCGAATTTGTTCGATTTCCGTATCAGCTGATAGAACGGTAGTGCCTTCGCCCGTACTGTTGATGAATCGGTTGAGCGCTGCTATGCGTCCTATTGTTGGACACCCTTGAGGTTTGTCGCTTACTTTATGGATAGAATCGCCTTTATTTTCTTTGGGTTAGCTTCGATTCCCCTTGCTGAGATGAGCTGCCCGAGTAGTTGGCCTACAGGGACACCAAATGCGCACTTCAGCGAATTCAGCTTGATGCGGTAGCGGTCGAGGTTGTCGAACGTCTCGCGTAGGCCGTCAATGAGTGTGGCTTCCTTCTTGGTTTTGATGACCACGTCGTCCATATAGACTTGGACGTTCTTGCCGATTTGGTCCTTGAGGCAGGCTTGCATGCACCGTTGGCAGGTGGCACCCGCGTTCTTCGGTCCGAAGGGCGTGGTGTTGTAGCAGTAGACACCATATGGTGTGATAAAGGCAGGTTTCTCCTCGTCCTCAACCTTCATCATGATCTGATTGTAGCTTGAGTAGGTGTCGAGAAATGAGAGGCACACATATCCTGCCGTGGAGTCGACGATTTGGTCGATTTGTAGCAGTGGGATGTGGTCCTTTGGGCAGTGCTTGTTTAACGACGTACAGTTGACGCACATAAGTATATTAGTGTCGTTCTTTGGGACCAGCATGGGGTTAGCTAGCAGGTGCTTTGCTTGATCTCTCGGATGAAATCCGCTTTGAGTAGTCTATTGACTTCCCTACCAATGGCTTTGCGCTTTTGCTCCAAGAAACGGCGTATCGACTGCTTGACAGGTTTAGCATCTACACATATTGAGTGCCTGCTCGACGAATTCCCTAGGAACAGCTGGCATGTCGGCTGAACACCAGGCGAAGATCTTCCAGCTCTCATGGAGGAATTTGACAAACACGAGTTCCTATGCGGAACTCATGGTGGTTGATATGAGGGCTGTCTTCTTAGGGTTTGTTGGGTGGACTTGGACTTCCTTTGTATCGTTGGTGGAGTAGAAGGACTGCTCGGGTACGTTTCCTTGTGTCACGGGAGGGAGTCTATGGTTTGTTAAGTCCATGAGCTGTATGAGTTCCTCTTGCATCCCGAACGACTGTGAGATCCCGTTGAAGTCTCTGTCATAGTTATCGAATCACATGAAGCTTTCGCAGATGGTGATGACACTGTTGGGTCCTGGCATCTTCATCATGAGGTAGACGTAATGAGGCACGACCAAGAACCATGCGAACGCGACTCACCCAAGACGTTGTATTGCGATGGCTAATCGACCACTTCGAAGTCGAGTCTCTCGTGCGAAAGTTATCAGGCTTGTCGAAGATCACCATCAAGGCGATTTTGCCTAGGGGAGAACTGGTTTTCCCGGGACGATGTCGTGGAAAGTGGTGTCGGATTGCTCGAGGCTTGTCAGGGACAAGTGCATGGCGCGCAAGATGCAGCCAAAGATGAGGTTAATGTTGTTACCGCCATCCACGAAGACTTTGCTCATCTAGTACCCACCAATTTAAACTTCGAGCACCAGAGCGCGTGGACTAGCTGCGGGACCTAGCAGGGGTGATCGGATCTATGGAAGATGATGCATGACTCGGACTCGCTGAGGTACTCGCGAATGGCCTAGGATGATAATATTGAAGAGAATATGCCCGAGAGGCAATACTAAAATTGTTATTATCATATTTCAAGTATATGATAGATGTTTATTTTGCATGCTATAATTATATTAAAAGAAAACATTAATACATGTGTGTTTAATAAACAAATAAAGTGTTTCTAGTTATGTCTCTCATATAAACTAGCTCGTTGATTAACAAGATGTCAAGGTTTCCTGATTATGGACATTGGATGTTGTTAATAACGAGGTAACAACATTGGTGGAATGATGTGATGAACATTCACCCGAAGTAAAGTAATACAATCAAAGTTATTATGTTTAAATTGCTATAACATCATTACAAAGTAATTTTAGTCTTTAGACCATGAGATCATGTCAATCACTAACACAGGAAGAGTAGCTTGATAACATTAAACGTCACACCATAACAGAATGACTATAAATGTGGGTTCATACTTCGATAGTGTTATGTAGAGGCTCATGGATCAAGAGTGGGATTTGTCCATCCCAATGACGGAGAGATACTCTGGACTCTTTCGGTGATATCACATTGATATAGCTTGCAAGCAAGTGATGGGATCACTAGAATGTTATATTACAGGAACGAGAAAAGAGTACATGTCGGTAACAAGATCAAACTAGGTATAGGGATACCGATGATCAAATCTCGGACATATAAAAAATCGCGAAACAAAGAGATTTATTTACAATGTTGAAGGTTCACATGATCACAATAAGTCATCGTTAAATGTGTGGAAGTTAATACGGCTCTCCAGGTCCCGCTACTGATTATTGATCAAAGAGGGGTCTCGATCGTGTCTGCATTATTCGCGAACCATAGGATGACACACTTAAAGGATACCGACACCATTTGGAGCATATGAAATACCAGAGAAAGAATATCAAAGCGCTGATGAACACCGAAATTTTTCGGGTGAAATTGTTGAAATTGGTTCTGCATGTGAAACTAAAATATAGTAAGAGGTTTTATGTGAATATTTGTTAAGTAATGTAATTAACAAAATTATAAATAAAATAAATAAAATAGTTCTATTAAATAAGAGATTGCATTAAATTCGGTGGAAATTTAGTGGATTTGAGTGGGAATTTGAGTGAAGGAGTTTCTATGTGAGTGGAGACATGTTTATGTGAGTGGGAACTCTACTCACATGAATAACGGAAGAGGTGGGGGCACCCCCATGGCCGCAGGCCATGGGAGGGGCTGCCCCCTCTCCCTATAAAAGGCCCCCCTCCCCTCCTCTCATCTCACACCTCCTTGCAAAGGATCTCTCTCCCTCTAATACTATTCCCCCATGGTCTCGGCTTAGCGAGATACATGTTTCCGGTGGCTTTTTCTGGAGCGAGGATTTGCTACTTCCGCTCTATTGCTGGAACGAGGACGCGGAGGTTGTCGGGGTACCGGACTTGTGTGCGATCACGGATGCTCCGCTAAGTTGCGGTGCTGCTGGACTTCTACTTGATCTTGAGATCGCCAAGCGAACGACTACATCATCCACGAATCCAACCTCGTAAAGCTTTGTCATTCTTCAAGAGTATGTATTCTATGGATATATATCCACCTGTTGATTGTATCTAGGTAGATGGATCTTGGTGCTTAATAGTTCCCATCGTAGGAATTTTTTGTTTTGTATGCCCATAACCCAATAGATATGGCTAAATTCACCGCTCGGGAGATCACTTTTTGGCTCCTATTTGATGGGCGTCCCTTCTGGATCATGTTCATGCTTCCAAAAGGACGTGGGTAAGGTTCGACTCCATTGGTATGGGCAGCCGCAACCATAGATGGTGGTGCTCTGTTAGTTGGTAACAGGGGGAGGGGTGCCCCATATGTCGTGGGCCCTAAAACTGGCATGTAGCCTTGGTCGGTTGCATTTTTTGCATCCTGGAATAGACGTCTTGGAGCTTCTGGAACTGGCGGCAGTCCTTCGGAAGGTGGCTTGATTTTCTCTTTCCATCTTTGTAGTCAATGTAAAAGTGGAGGCTGTAGGGACCCGATAGGATTTGGTCGGGAGAAGGTCCATCTTCGCGAAGGCGTCGCTGCGAGTCGCGATTTGTACGTGGCTTTGAAGTTTCGGACGAAGCTATGAACTAACTCCTCCCAACTGCCAATCGAACAGTCAGGAGGCTTTGAAGTCATGCCCGTGTGGATCCTTCCAGCTGCAGCTATAGGCACTGCATGGCGATGTTTTTGGACCCATCATGGCACCTCACTAATTGTAGGTGATCATCCATCCAGGTTTTCGGCTCTTGGAGCCCGTCATACTAAGGGTTGTCAGAGGGCATTTTGAAACCTTTCGGCATCTTTTTCAGATGCGGCGGCTGAAGCACCTAGCCCTGCACGGTTCATTATCTTCTTCATTGGAGTCGGTGGAGTCGCGAAAGGCTCGCTCTGCGCGAGATTTGCCGACCTTGCAATGCGTGATCTCGTCACGAGCGTCATAGTCGCGTGTCCTTCGAGTTTCTCTTGGCGGCGAGTCGTCATCTCGTGGTGGCGAGCAATTGGCGCTTCGAGTCATGGGTGCCTTATCCACGTTTTGCTTCGGATCTGTCATAGGTACCGGTGGTTACCTGGCCGAGGCCAGCGATGGCGGATCTATGGATCGCCGCTCGCGGATCACCTGCCAGAGGTTGGTTGGATAGCAAGTACGTGGTGGCCACGATAATGACAGCACGTTATGTCTTGGGCATCATGTTACCCGAAGAGTCCATGGTCATGAAGGAGGAATCATGCCTCGCTATCTACTCAAACCCGAGTCCCGGGACTCAAATCCAGAAAAGTGCTAGAGTAATCCGAACCATGCCGCGGAGGCCTTACAAAAGTCAAATCCCAGTGATTTTAGATATGAACCCAACGCGTCCGTCGGATTTTCCATCGTACCTGTAGGCACGGTATATTTCTGGTAGAGCGCATCAGATGTGTTGCCAGGCCATCAGATTATATTTGTAGGTCTTACCTTTGTGTCGCAGACACAACATCCGAATGTTTTCCGTCGCGAAAACGATTCAGGTGGCCAAGGAGACGTCTCTTAGCAACTTATCTGATAGGCAGAGTCCCCATGTTGTTCGATTGAGTATCAGTTCTTGTGACGTAGTCAAAAAAGGGATCTGAAGGACCATGATAAATTTATCATAGGGTGCGCGACCAGCGCTCCTTATGGGAGTAGCCCCCGAGTGTCTGTTCGAGTAGACCCGAGCAGAGACTTTAGTCATGCCCATCTTGCGGATGCAATTGGCGACTTTACTTTATCGGATGATAGCCAATGCTCCCTATGGAAATAGTCCCCGAGTCCGCAGTCGAATCTAGGATTTGTCGAGGTATGCGGCCTTAGTATTTGTCATAATTGGGGCAATTGCTAGACCGGAAAGTGATTCAGTAGCGCGACCAACGCTCATGTTAGGAGTAGCCCCCGAGTATTTGGTCGAGTCGTAGACTCGAGCAAAAACTTAGTCACTCGAACAAGAGTCGTTACCTTTACCCACCTTATTGCTATAGGTGTGAATGATGATGACGTCAGGGATGATGATTAGTGAGCGCATCCGCCAGTGAAAGCAGCGTCGATGGGACTAGATGGCCGCAGGCCCCACAGTCTAACCAGTATTTGACTAGTCACTTGTTAATTAAGGCATTTTAACTGCGCCTCCTCGATTTCCGCACGTAGTGGAGAGTGTGGCAGTGACGATTCGATGCGGCCAATGCCACGTGGTTGCTGCGATGATCGACACGCATAACGCGCGACGGTTCTCCTTCGTCTTCTTCCACTGATTAATACGCCAAGGGCGCTAGTAATTTTCCTCTTCTGTTCTTCACTGTTCATCTATTTCATCTTCCTTGTTCTTGCGTGCCGCCTCTCGCTCCCATAGTTCTCGCCTCGCGCTAGAAGGCTTCCGAATCTTTCCCTCCTCCATTGTTCGAGCGTAGCGTAAGAGGCGCCTCGCCAATATGGGGAAGACGAGGAAATCCGCTAAAGCTTGATCGAGCGCGGCTGGCGCCGCCAAGAAGAAAGCTACTGGCGGCCGTGTCACCAATGGCGGGTGGCGGCAGTCCGCCATGAAGATCGCAGACCTGCGACCACTCCGTCAGGCCAGGATGATTTCGCAGAAAGAGGACAATTTTGTCCTCCCCGACCGAGAGGTATTTCCTGATCCTCCTGTCGGGGTTCGCGTCATGTTTTTGGCGTTCGTCCTTTAGGGCCTCTCTCTTCCTCTCCACGATTTCGTTCGTGGCCTACTTTCCACTATGGGCTTCAACTACATCAGTTGTCGCCCAATTCTATTTTCCACCTTTCTTGCTTCGTTACCCTGTGCGGGTGCTGGCTCGAAATCGAGCCACACTTCAGCCTCTTCAATAAGCTATACGCCCTGAAGAGACAATCAGGTGCCAACGACACTGTCTACCAGATTGGCGGGTGCGGCATCTACATCCGCCCCAACCAACAATATTTCAACTTCAACCTCGTCAAGTCAGCTCAAGGGTGGAGGACCAAGTGGTTCTACATCTGCGACCAGAAGTTGTCCGACCAAGTTTATGGCTTTCCACCCTTCGACGCGAGTGCAGAGACCAAGAGGAAGCGATCCTGGAAGAACGAAGTTACTCTGGGTGAGACTGATGTGGTTGAAGCGTTGTACAAGCGAGTGAAGGGCCTTCAGCTGAGGCGCGGTAAGGAGATCACCGGCCTCGACATCATTCGCGTCTTCTTGAAGCATCGGGTGCAGCCCCTGCAAGCTAGAGTGTATCCGATGTTTCTATATGCCGGCGCCGGTGATCCGACGAGGGTTTCGACTGAAGAGTTATCGTCGACGGAGCTCGACAGGAAGATCAGGCCTTTGACAAGCTTGACGGTTGACGAGTCTCTTCCGGCTAAAACGTTGACCACGCCGTTCAGCGCGACCAACCCTATACCAGAGGTAAGCTCCTTGCTATGCTTTTCCGTTGTGATGTTGCGATTGTATTATGTGATCATGACTGATGTGGCGTTCGTGTACTTGTAGGATCTGAAAGTGGAGGGCATGATGCCTCCATTGCATGAGGCGCGCGGCCAGACAGGCTTGGCAGAGCGAGCGGCGGCGGCGGGCCGGCCAGGGTGGTGCACCTCACAGGAAGCGGCGCAGGAGATGCAAGCTGAGGGTACGGCGGCAAGGCCAGGCTGCGGCATGCAGGCTGTCAGCGGCGGGGCGGGCTCACTTCAATAGTGGGGATCGATGGAGAGAAGAACGGAGGAGAGTAATCATCCAGAAAAAATCAAGGAAAATGATACACCTCCCCCGGGGGATCGATCCCCCGGGTCGCATGCTCGCGCGCAGTCCGCGTAGACAGCTATATGTACAGGTCCACCCATGTCTTTATCTCTTCCAATCTTAATCTTCTTTTCCTGGAGTTGCTCGCCGGAACGCCATCCTCATGCTGCCGCCGCTACTGCTGCGTGGCCGACGGACTGGCCGCTGACGGCCCGACTAGGCCATTGTACCGACCGCCGCCATCGTCTCCGCCTCACACTCCAATGAGGTCTCTAACCATTCGACCGGAAAACCGTCCGCCGCCACCGGTCCCTCGCCATCGCCGTCCGTCGCCACCGGTCCTCCGCCTCGCCGTTTGCCGGTGGAGAACTCCTAGACCCTCCTCCCTCATCACCTTATCCTAAGTCCCCACCTCAGTGCCAACCTATCCCCTTCTTCCATGGCGTACTCCTCCATAGGCAAGAGATTTGATTGGCGACGCCATGGCTCTTTCCCGAGTCACCATGCCACATATCCTACTCATGCTACCATGGCGCTGCTACCGCCTCTGCTGCTGCAAGGTATGCGCAGCCATGGGCCTCTCGTCGCTGCTACTACAAGGTGCTACTTTGCTACATAAGGCGGATACCGTTGCTATTTGCGGCAAGCGATGTTGCTACCTATGGGGAGAGGCGTTGCTACCTGCGGTCAAGTTCTCCAACGAAGCCTCCGATAAATCGAATTTGCTAAATTAGAAGATTTTTTTGCTACAATATTTTACTGGCTTTGCTACAATAACTTGTAGTTTTTTCTATAGAGTCCTCGGTGAAAGTTTCCAGCAATGTCTCCGGCGAAGTCTTTTTTTCTACATATGCTAAAAATTTTTGCTATGGTTACTAATATTTTTTGCTACAAACGTTTTCTGTGTTTGCTACAACAACACAAATATTTTGCTACAAAGTCTCCGACGAGATTTCCCGGTGAAAGTCTGCGACAATATCTCCGGCGAAGTTGGTTTTGCTACGTTAGTATTTTTCTTTTGCTACAAAGTCACCGGCTAGGTATCTACCGAGATCTCCGGCGAGGTCTAGTCTTTTTTCTATCGAACCGTTTTTTGCTATATGTAGCAAAAGCGGGACGTTTTGTAGCAAATTGGAAGGTTTTGTAGCAAAAACGGGATTTTAACAAAAAAAATAGAGTACACGTGATTGGCTAGGGATCCGGGATGAAAACCACAAACCCGAGGAGACGACCAGCGCTGTCCAAAAATCAAGTCGAAGAGATAAAGTTTGTTTGGACTCGGTCTCTCCTCCGTGCACGTATTGGACACGTGGCAGACGCTGGAGCCGGGGGGACACGAGCGTGCGATCCCCCCGGATTAGACGTATCACTTCCCTTCATAATAAGACCAACCATAAAGTAGCAGCATTGTAACCAGGCGTGGACAACTAACAAGATGAAAGTGGGGACAATTCGGCAGAATCAAAAGCAGATAGCAGCTGGAACATTAAAAGAAAAAAGGGTTCCTCCACAAAAATGGGCAGAATCGACCATGTCCTTCCATTGGAAGCAGAAAACGGACGGAGGATCGCCCCATGGACTGGTCGTTGTAGTATTAAGAAATCCCGTGTATAAATTGAGCAGAGGGGCCCAAACCAGAAGTAATACGAGCAGTGGACCTGGTAGCAAGCAGAGCGAGACAGCGATCACAGTGGACTTTGACGAAAACGTACCGATTGTGGGCGCGATGTCGTCGTCCAGGTGAGCAGCAGCGACGAAGCTGACAAGGAGGCTGCTCTTGCCAACGCCCGAATCACCGATGAGTAAGATTTTGAAGGAGCACTCTGTACCCGACGCTGCCCCCTGGCGAGACCGGCAGCACCCCCGTCCCCCACGCCATGTCTCAGATTCGGCGAGGCAGAAGCAGTGCGGATTTGGAACGGGAGGCCGGTTAGTTAAGGAGGAGCGGGCGGAGTAGCAGAGGCAGCGAGCCCGGGGAGGAGGCCGCGGCGGCAGAGGAGACAGCCCACCAGCCATACTGGTGCTCCCTCGCTTTGACTGGGCGAATAGAAGACACGAGGAGCTGCGGGGCCGAACCGAGTTGTGCGGAGAGGAGATGGGTCCAAGTGGCGCGGCGGCACCCGGGCCGCGCGTCCCGCGTTCCTAGGAGGGGGCGAGAGAGGCCGAAGCCGGCCGCGCGCGTCCCGTCCGATCTGGGCGCGAAATGAAATGATGCGTGCGAACTGCGACCACGACCACCACGCGGGTGCGGTGCCTGTGAGTTTGATCGGTGATGGCGTCTGGCTTTGCCTGCGCGGTGCGATTTCGTCCGTTTCCGGCGTCACGGCAGACGCACGACGGGATCGGGATAACCAATTCATATTCACAGTTATGGGAATAACGGAATGCATGGAAATAAAAAAAATAGAAAAATACAGATTTTTATGAAATCTTTTCTTTTATAATTTTTATAGGTGTATCTGGTCTGAAATGATACAGTACTCTATGGGAGGAATGCAATGGAATGGATGGTGTTTTATGTGGGACCTTCGTAAGTATGACTGACTAGTATTATAACAACATTCTTAAACTAACGAAGTAGAAGACTTACATATTTGCCTTTATGACGGTATAAACATCAGCAGCAGACTTTTTCAACCGCGAAGTTCATGTTATGCTTTAAACTACAGGCAACTGACTGGAAAGACGGCCTAACTCGCATAGACATCAACATCTTCTTCTTAGCATCTGTAAATCTGACCAAATAAATAGATAGAGACAAAGTCGTGAGTAATTTTTGTTACAATCGCGACAAGAAGATAACGAAGAACGAAAACGAAAAACACAGCAAGGAGACACAGATTTAACGTGGCAAACCTCTCCAACAAAGAGAGGAAAAAACCACGGGCGCCAGCCAGCGAAACTTCACTATATCGAGGAGTGTTTACAAACGCCGGGGATTTTACAGATGCAACTCTCCCAACCGGCGGCTTACAAGGGGTTTATATATCGGTGGAAACCTAGGTCTTCGACGATCCAGACAGATTATGGCCGCCAAGCACTTCCACAAAGGCGTCAGTTGGGCCAAGCCTCCCGGCGACGGGCCTCGCTCCACTCGTCAGAAGTTGGCCTATACTTTGTAGAATTTGGATCAACATATAACAATTTTAAATGTACTCGCAAGACCACCAAGATAAGGTAAAAAAGGATAATACATATTGGCTGTGGCGAGGTAGCTCTACACTACCATTGTTTTTAAAAAGCCTAAATTGGCATCTCTATATCTTTGTTGAAAGAGAGAGTTTTTGGTAACCATGCCTCTTTTTTGAAAATCGGGATATCACCATATCCTTTTTAAAACTTTTATAAAACATTTTTATTTAAAAGCCTCTTGGACCATTTAAGGTCAAAACAAAACATTTTCCTCATGTTCTCTCGTGACCAAGTCACATCATTTTTATCCCTTCCAAACCATCACTCGAGTACTCCTGTAAATCACCTTTCTAATTGTTCTTGATTGTGGACACGGCTATTCGAATAAATTATACTCGGCAGAGTTTGTGCACTTTACCCATAAGAATTAATACATCCGCTGGGATGACACCACGTCCCGCTACAGCGCGTGTACGAGGGTTCGGATAATCAAACATAACCTTTCATTTGCCGTCCCTACTATGGGCACTTTCCCTATGGTTGCTTAGTTCCCTCGGTAACAAGTACACGACTCCTCGAGTCTAAATCTCCCTACCTCACTTCCTGAATCAATTTCCCCTTCGTACTCCCATAAACCGTACCTTTTGCGGGAGCTTCATAGTTTTAGCCGACCTTCGCAGAGACAATAGAACCCCTTTCGGGTAGGACGACCCCCTAAGTGGAAAGGAACCGGCTTCATGGGACTCTAACCCCTTTCTACGCGTTATGGCATAGCCCATGCTAAGGAAAACAAATTACGAGCTATGCCCCAACTCCTGGGGTAATGTGGTTGCACAAATAAGTTGTTCCGGTAAAATACTAGAGCGCCCCTTATCAACATCATGTTCCTCATTCTCATCCTTCCTCATCACTTTTATTTATTTAAAACATCCGCTTGGAAGCGATGCCTCTTCCCAAGGGTTTTATTTTGAAAACTTTGTAGTAGGGTAAACCCCAAAATAGTTTTATTCATTGAAAACCGTGGTTTCTCAAAGAGGTAGGATGCTAGTCATCATAACCTCGATCTAAAGGAGCAAGGTGGGTGTCAAAAAGGGTAGGTGTCCTAATGGACACTCATATATAACTTGGAGGGTCCAAGTTATTATCGTTGTTTTATTTAAAACAAACCATGTGAAAAATAATGTAGTTTATAAATGAGATACAAAACAAGTGATAAAAGGAGTATGTCAAATATAGGAATTCAGGAATAGTGGCTTGCCTACGACCAGCGAGATGTCCCTTGACTTTGTTAGAATACCAAATATATTAATAATAATTCAATGCTTCCCTCTTCTCGGTGTCACACAATCGCAACTATCGACGTCATCGAGCATACATGCAATCAAGCAATACCACAATCATTACAAGGAAAACAAGCATCATACAATATAGAAGCAATTGAAAAGCACACATGAAACTTCAGTAGGATTTGGGAGGATTGGCTTGAAAATATCGGGGAAATGCCTTGAAAGCATTTGAGGAAGATCCTTTAGGGTTTATTGTCTAGAAACTACTTAGGAGAGGGGTTTTGGATTAAGGCCAGGTTTTGTATGATATCATTGTATTAAAATGATACCATCCAATAGATATTGATAAAATGGAACCAACAAAAGTAGTCAGTGTTTTATCAATTTCCTTTGATTTATTATGGATTTTCTAGTGTTATAAGATCTAGTATTAGGAAATAATTCACAAAAAAAGATCTGTGATTCCAAAAATTTATTCCTCTTAGGATTAAGTAGGATATGATGGAATGATTCAAGGGGAGTTAGAATCACTTCAAAATATTTACCAGAATGCGCTCAGGAAAATCTCAAAGGTAGTTTTGGAAGGTATTTGTCTTTTTCACTAGATTTAATTTACAAGAGATTTTGGTATGATTCCAAAGACACATGCTAGGTATTTGAAATACATTTCTGTAGAAATTGGATTACTATTTTAGGATATACAGAACTACTAGAGTGATTTTATTAGTGAATTAACTATAAATAGAATAGTTTAATTCACAATAACTCAACCGTGGCTTCAAAAATTTTGGGCTTTGGGGGTTCTAGAGTTATGAGGGTTTAAGAGTTCTGGGAGTTGGACTTAGGTCAATACCACTTTAGTTTGACTTGCAGAATTTCCTAAAGGCAGAAAAGGGCCGTTTTTGTTATTTTTGCCTATGGTAATCTAGGAAGCAACTTAAGGTGGGGCCAGGGTGTCATGCAAGGTAAGTGAGATACCTTTCAGTACCCAGAGGTTTTACTCAAATTGGAGTTATCTATCATTTTATTAGTGGAAAGGATGCATCTAGGTAATGTATTTATTATAAATAATCTGGACATTTATTTGGTGAAACTATAGTACTGAATGATAGAGAAAACAAGTAGGGACCTAGTAAATTTTTTATCTAGGCACTTAGAGTGGCTTACCTGTTGGAGATATGCCCAAGAGGCAATAATAAAATGGTTATTATTATATCTTTGTGTTTATGATTATTGTTAACATCCCATGCTATAATTGTATTAACCGAAAACATTAATAATTGTGAGTTTTGTAAACATAAAACAAGTCCATAGTAAGCCTTTTGTTAAACTAGCTTGTTGATTAATAGATGATCATGGTTCCTGATCGTGGACATTAGATGTTATTAATAACAAGATCATGTCATTAGGAGAATGATATGATGGAAACACTCCTATAGTTAAGCGTAATGTAAGATCAAGTCATTTAGAGTTCGTTTGCTACAAGCTTTCAAATACATAGTAACCTAATCCTTCGACCATAAGATCATGTTAATCACCATCACCGGATTAATTCTTTGATGACATCAAACCACTTTCGTAACTGGATGTTTAGAAAGGTGTTATTAGGTATTCTGAAATTATGTGTTGAGGCACATGGATCAAGAGTGGGATTTGTCCATCCATATGACGGATAGATATACTGGGCCCTCTTCGTGGAATGTCATCCAATTGGCTTGCAAGCATGTGACTAGGTTACAAGGGATGTCATATCATGGAACAAGTAACGAGTACTTACCGGTAACGAGGTTGAACTAGGCATAGAGGTACCAACGATCAAACCTCGGTTAAGTAAAATATCGCGCGACAATGGGAATCGGTATCGTATGTACATGGTTCATTCGATAACAAAGTAATCATAAAAATATGTGGGAGCCCTAATGGATTTCCAGATTCCTCTAATGGTTATTGATCGGAGAGGTTTCTCGATCATGTCTGCATAGTTCACGAACCGTAGGGAGACACACTTAAGGATTCGATGTTGTTTAGTAGATATGGAATATGAGTTGGAGACTGAATGTTGTTCGGAGTCTCGGATTCGATCCAGGACATCACGAGGAGATCCGGACTGGTCCGAATAATACGATTCATATAAGGATAGTCCATTTCTAGGGTTCGGAAATATTTTCGGTGTTTTGACCGGAAGCTTCTAGAAATTTCTGGAAGGTCCACCACCCCGCGAGGGGGTACTTGGAATGCACCATACTCTAATGGGGTAGGATCATAGACCACTAGGTCAAGTCGACCAAGGACAAGGAAGAAATAATCAAAATCTAGTTTGAATAGTCAAACTCTAGTTTGAAAAGTCAAATCCTAGTTTGAAAGTCCCCGTGTTGCAAGTGTGTTATCCTTTTGACTTTCAATTTCAGAGTTTAATTTCTTTCTTTCAAACGCCCAACCAAGTGACCTAGGACATGATGCAATCATTCCACTTAGTCATGACACATTCATGTACCCTTACCCTTCCGGTCCGGTGAACCTTCTAGACCCTTCTAGATCATTCCGGTGAAAACACCGGAATTATTCCTGAACTCCGGAATTGGACTTTCCTTATATGAATCTTATTCTCTGGACCATTCCAGATCTCCTCGTGATATCTTGAATCCCATCCGAGACTCCGAACAACATTCGGTCTCCCTACTTACATTCCATATCTACTAAACAACATCGAATCCTTAAGTGTGTCTCCCTACGGTTCGTGAATTATGCAGACATGACCGAGACTCTTCTCCGATCAATAACCAATAGAGGAAT
The DNA here is from genome assembly GCA_030063025.1 of Avena longiglumis. Lineage (NCBI taxonomy): Eukaryota > Viridiplantae > Streptophyta > Magnoliopsida > Poales > Poaceae > Avena > Avena longiglumis. Next base: position 333,249,888 of record CP125974.1, on the reverse strand, counting down.
CTGGAAATTCATATGGCTCCCACATATTTCTACGATTACTTTGCGGTCGAATGAACCATTTACATATGATACCAATTTCCCTTTGTATCGCGATATTTTACTTATCCGAGGTCAGATCATCGGTATCTTTGCATACCTAGTTCAACCTCGTTACCGATAAGTACTCTTTACTCGTTCATGTGGTATGTGATCCCTTGTGAGCCAGTCACATGCTTGCAAGCTAATTGGATGACATTCCGCCGAGAGGGCCTAGAGTATATCTATCTGTCATATGGATGGACAAATCTCACTCTTGATCCATGTGCCTCAACACATACTTTTCGAACACTCAATGCCACCTTTATAACCACCCGGTTATGAAGTGGTGTTTAATGTCATCAAAGCATCCTTCCGGTGATGGTGATTAGCATGATCTCATGGTCGAAGGAATTAGGTTACTATGTATCAGAAAGCTTATAGCAAACGAACTACTGAAATGACTTGATCTTTATGTTACGCTTATCTATAGGAGTATGTCCATCACACCATTCTCCAAATGATATGATCTTGTTGTTAATAAAATCTCAATGTTCATGATCAGGAAACGATGATCATCTATCAACCAACAAGCCAGTATTATAAAGAGGCTATACTAAGGACTCTAACAAGTTTGCAAATCACACAAGTATTAATGTTTCCAATTAATACTATTATAGCATGAATGTAAACATTTGTCATAAACACAAAGATATAATAATAACTACTTTTATTATTGCCTCTAGGGCATATCTCCAACAGTCTCCCACTTGCACTAGAGTCAACTAATCTAGATTACATGGTAATATACCGAACACCCATGGCGGTTTGGTGTTGGTCATGTTTTGCCCTCGGGAGAGGTTTAGTCAACGGATCTGTCACATTCAGATTTGTGTGTACTTTGAAAATATTTATGTCACCGTCTTGTGCATGCTCTCGAATAGCGTGAAAATGTAGCTTGATATGCTTCATCTTCTTGTGTGACCTTGGTTCTTGCGCATTGGCTATGGCGCCCATGTTATCACAGTAGTTAGACATTGGGTCCAGCGCACTAGGAACCACACCGAGCTCTGTAATGAACTCCTTCATCCATATCGCCTCTTGTGAAGCCTCCGAAGCAGCTATGTATTCCGATTCAGTTGAAGATCTCGCCACAACGCTTTGCTTTGCACTCCTCCATCTCACTGATGCACCATTCAAAGTAAGTACGTATCCAGATTGAGATTTAGAATCACCCGGATCGGTGTTCCAACTAGCATCGGTGTAACCATTAACAACGAGATGTTCGTCACCTCCATAAAAAAGAACCATATCCTTAGTTCTTCTCAAGTACTTAAGGATGTTTTTGACCACTGTCCAACGATACACTCCTGGATCACTTTGATATTTGCTAGTTAAACTAACAGAATATGCAATGTCGGGTCTAGTACATAGCATGGCATATATGATAGATCCTATGGATGAGGCATAGGGAGTATTACTCATCCTTTCTCTATCTTCTGCTGTAGCAGGACTTTGAGTTTTACTCAAGGTCGTATTGGGCAACATGGTGATGCAGCCCGTCCTACATACACTTCTACATCTCCGCCTACTAGTCCCCCAAGTGGACCAATGACCAGCGCTCGAGCCAAGCTCCTACAAGCTAAGGTTAAGTCAGTCGCTCCTCTCCTCGTGTGATTTCGATACACCCTTGGATGGCTTGCTACTTCATGCCCATACTTTGTGCATCCTCAGCTATTAACCCAATGAAGCATCATCAAGGGAGGGACCAAAGGCAACACGAGCAGACACACCAGAAAGTTTTGGGCTTGGCCCGTGTAACCCCTTATTTCGCCTAAACTTTACCTTTCCATACCCAAACTACCCCTGTTTATGTGGTTGGCCTATAAATAGCGCCCACCCTCTATTGTAAACCCTAGACTTGGATAATGGTAATTGAAGACACCCTTTGAGGATCTATCAATTACTAGTCTCATGCTCCTTGACAAGGAGCACCAATTATCCCCCGCCTCTTGGATTTTGCCTCGTGCGTTCAAGTTGTACAAGTCCTTGGAGTTCGGTGTCTCGTCTCCAAGTAGTCAAGATCTCATCAAGCCTCTCACCCCCGTTGTTGTCCATGGGAGAGTGTCTTGCCCGATACCAATCATAGGGATTATGTTGGACCGGTTGCCACCGGCGTGAGCTATCGGCTTGTATCGTGTTTTCGTGTGTGTGTTCATCGAGTTCTTCATGTGTGAGTTTGTGGATTTCATCCCCCTCACTCCCTCATTGATTTCCATGGGATTCGTGAAAGATCGGGCCTCCCCAAGGGGGTAACCCCTAACATATTGGTATCAAGAGCAAGGTTGATCACGAATTTCCCCTCAATTTTTCTTCTATCCACCATAAAATCAAAAATTCCCAAAAAAGAGCCCCAATTTGCCTTTGGATCGATCTCTGGATTTGGTGAGTTTATTGTGGTTTTGGTCCATGGATTTGTTGCTTTGGGTATTGATCTACGTTCGTTGACCTTCCCACAGCCCAATTTTGACGGATTTTCGACAGATTTTCCCTTTTGACTTTATAGAGTTCGTCACGAGCAGGTTTTGGAACCAGATCCGGCGAACCAGTTCTACAACCGGAATTTTCGGCGACAGCTTCGGCACCACCGGACCGACGATCGGAAATTCCGGGGGCAGACTCGGCTCCGCCGGTTCCTGTGTCGAAATTTTTTCAGATTCCAATTTTTGACAATTTCTTCTTGTTTGTTCATGTATCGCGTGCGTGTCGCCCAAAACTAACAACCAGCTTCCGCAAATCAGTAAATCACGCGCTCCTCGACACTGTGACACCCGAGCATCTTCCCCAACACCGGTTGCAAGTCGTCAACAATACCAAAGTTATAACTTGCGCCACTTTGACAGCCCCATATCTTCCTCTGTGTGTATCTATCCTATGAGAGAAACTCATTTTGTGTTTGTCTAAGCAGTGTGCACTTGTCATTGGAAAGTGAGAGTGTGAGGGCAAATACAAAAGTTAACATAGTAGTATAGAAAGAGAGAAAAGAATAAAAAAAGCAAATAAAAAATAGAAAGATACATTGTCTCCCAATACAAAGAGAGTATCAAGCTTGTAAGCAAAGAGAGAGGAAAAAGCGTGCCAAGGCAAGTGCACAAATCCATTGCTTAACCTTCTTTTGGCAAACGAGTTGTGGTCTCTCCTTGCGTTGGCACAACACCGAGCTTAGTCTATGTTAGGACATTTGTGATCTTTTTCATAGTCGTGCTAACCCCATTCATCTCCACGTGTGTGTTTTCTCGTGTTTTTGTAGACCGTATCATTTTTACTTTTATCTTTGGTTCTTTACCACCTAGAACAATAACCTTTTTCTTGGAGTTGTCCACAACCCTATCCTTCCACCAAAAGCTTTTGAGAGTTGTAGTTTCCTTGTGTGTGAGTTTTTTTGCGATTTCAGTTTGCAAGCTCTTAGCTCTCTTGTGTGGCAATTGGTTTGATACAATCTCCAAGGTGAGATAAAAGGCTAACTCTCCACGTATTCTCCTCCATATATAATCCGTGTTGGCTTTGCATCATGGACAGGAATGGCGAGCCGTCCCATCCAACGCCACCTCAAGAGGAAGACACACAATACATGACAAGGTGGGATCATTGGAAGGTATGAGGATAATTCAACTACCGTTGTGACGCCCTTGAGCGGCGCCAAGACGAACAATTTAGCGAAACCCGAGTGGAGTTCAAGAGCATCGACAACCGCTTCGAGGAGGTCTGAGGACAAATGCATGATATGCAACACAACCTCGGCCATCAAAATGAAGCTCTTGGTCGCGCTCTCGCCGCAACGGATGAGAATCTTCAACGCCTCATTGATGGGCTAGCAAGGTCGTGATCTCACGACTCAAGCTCATCACAACACTCCTCAAGTGCATCAAGCTCTTCACGCCATCACGCTTCAAGGCACCAAGATGGACCCGTCCTTCACTCCATGAGCTCTTCTCAAGCGGTACCATCTTCGTGACACGCCGCAACGTCAAGCTATGATGGTGACCTCTCCGCAAGACCTCCAAGACGTGAAGCGAATCGACCATAACCAAGGGCACATGTGATTCAACAAGAACAACCTCAAGTGGACCCCCAATCCCATCATCACCGACACATTGCTTCAACAATAAGTGAAGCCTCCGAATTGGACGAACAAGATCGCCGTCGATGTGAAGCACTCAAAGACCCACCAAGGCGTCATCATCGACATGAATGTCAACGTCGACAACATGATCACCATGACGAGCCTCCTCCGCATCATGAAGAAAGGGAGCGATCCATTGCACATGTGGCTCGCCGCCCTCCACTCCACATGGCTCAAGACACTGATCATCGTCATGATGAACAAAGACCGAACCAACCTCATGAGGACAAAGCGCCTCCTCATCATCATCCACCATGCCGAGAACAAGAGCAAGCTTCCCAAGCTCGTCGTGAGGACCAAGCGCCTCCTCCTCGTCATCAACCCCACCAAGCACACGAGCAATCTCCCCAAGCTCGTCGTGAGGACAAAGTTCCTCCACAAAATACGGCACCACAACAACCGCAAGGGCAACACCACCATCACCAAGCAAGACATGAGAGCTCGGATGATGAAGATATCCACCAACATTATGGCAACCACCGACGTTGGAACCGCAATGAAGAAGAAACTTTCGGAAAGCTCAAGTTCACCATGCCCAAGTTCACCGGTTCCAATGAACCCGAAGAATACCTCTCATGGGAACTCAAGGTTGACAAGATCTTCCGCATGCACAACTATAGCAATGAGAAGATGATGGCCATGGCATCCCTCGAGTTTGATGAGTATGACAACCTTTGGTGGGAACAAGTCCAACTCGCTCGTGAATCAAAAGAAGAGCCCCCAATCTCAACTTGGCAAGATATGAAGGCTCATATGAGATCCCGCTTTGTTCCTTCGCACTACACGCGTGACCTTTTCAACAAGCTTCAAACGCTTAGTCAAGGGACAAAGACCGTGAAAGAGTACTTCAAGCAAATGGAGCTCAAGATGATCCGTGCCAACATTGAAGAGCGTGATGAACAAATAATGGCACGCTTCCTTAATGGCTTGAACCATCCAATCAAGAGCATCATCGAGTTCCAAAAGTACAACAACATGGTTGAGATTGTGCACATAGCAACAAAAGCCGAACGTCAAGTGCAAGAGGACATCAAGTACAACAAGCCAAAGGCATAATTAACCTACAAGCAAGCGCCAACCACTACATCAACAAACCCAAATGGAAGCTCATCAAGTACCACCAAGCTTCCCTTCAAGCCAACACTTCCTCAAGGAAAACCACCCCCAAGTGGCAAATACACAAAGGATGATCAACCATTCAATGGTGAATGCTACAAGTGTGGAGGCAAAGGACACAAGTCGGCCACATGTGGAAACAATGAAGTTTTGTTTATCCACGACAATGGTGATGAAGAATACTTGAGTGAAGATGAGTTTGATGCAAGGGTCAAGGAAGCATCGGCTAGAAAACATTTGGAAGATGACCAAGAACTACTTGTGTGTGAGCATGATGCAAGTCCATCGCTTGTGGTCACAAGGGTCTTAACTACTCAAGTCCATGAGAATGAAGACCAAAGATCAAACATCTTTAGCTTGTAGGGGCTTGGCTCGGGCGCGAGTCATTGGTCCACTTAGGGGACTAGATGGTGTAGATGGAGGGGCGTCCGTAGGATGGGCTGCATCATCTCCCCCCTTGGGAAAAAGTCATCCTCGACTGTTCATGGTTTACATCTTGATTCTCTCCATGGTACGGTGATAGGTCCTTGACGTTGAACATATTGCTCACGAGGTACTTTGAGGTTGGTATGTCGATGACGTATGCATTTTTGTTGATTCGTTTAAGGACCTTAAAGGGGCAATCTCCCCTTGGTTTGAGCTTGGAGTCGCGATCATTAGGAAAACGGTCTTTTCTCAAGTGTACCCACACAAGATCGCCTTCTTCGAAGATTATCTCCTTCTTGTTCTTGTTTAGCCTTGATGCTTGGCGAAGACTTGTTGCTCGATCGTAGCTCTTGTTTCTTCATGGAGTTTCTTTATTTCTTGGGCACGCTTGTCGACGTCCATATTGGTGCGATCATGGAGAGGAAGAGGTAGGATGTCGAGCACGGTGAGGGGATCGAATCCATAGACGATCATGGACGGGCTCCTCATGGTGGTGGAGTGTTTGACGCCGTTGTAGGCGAACTCGACGTGGGGGATGAATTCCTCCCAATCTTTAAAGTTCCTCTTAATCAACACGCGGAGTAATGTTCCGAGGCTTCGGTTGACAACCTCGGTTTGTCCATCCGTTTGGGGATGTGACGCGGACGAGAATAGCAGCTTGATGTCGAGCTTGGCCATAAGAATCTTCCAAAAGTAGCTCATGAACTTGACGTCACGGTCGGAAACGATTGTTCTTGGTACACCGTGTAGGCGTATTATTTCCCTGAAAAACAAGTTTGCGACATGTGAAGCATCATCGGTCTTATGGCACGGAATGAAGTGTGCCATTTTGGAAAAACGATCCACTACCACAAATATAGAATCATGACCATGTTTAGATCTCGGCAAACCTAACACAAAGTCCATGCTAATGTCCGACCAAGGTGCATGAGGAATAGGCAATGGCATATAAAGACCAAATGGGTTAGACTTATACTTAGCTTGGATACAAGTAGTGCATCGTTGGACGTGGCGCTCCACATCGCGCTTCATCTTTGGACAATATTAGTGAGTGGAGAGCATGTCATATGTCTTGTCACTGCCAAAGTGATCCATAAGGCCTCCACCATGGGACTCTTGAAGAAGCAAAATTTGGAGAGACGACTTCGAAATGCAAAGCTTGTTTTGTTTGAATAGAAAACCCTTATGCAAATAGAAATCATCAACCCCTTTGTCTATTGAACTCTTTGCGGATCCAAAGAATGGGTCAGAAGCGTACAAAGATTTGATGTCATCAAGACCCAAAACATTTACTTCGAGTCTCGTGAGAAGGCTTGTATTTTTGCGAGACAAGGCGTCCGCTACTACATTTTCTTTGCCCTTCTTGTATTTGACAATGTAAGGAAAAGACTCCATGAACTCAACCCATTTGGCGTGCCTTTTACTCAAATTGGATTGACCCTTAAGATATTTCAACGACTCATGGTCTAAATGTATGATAAATTCTTTGGGCCAAAGATAGTGTTGCCACACTTGAAGGACACGAACTAAGGCAAAAAGCTCTTTGTCATAAATTGGATAGTTAAAGCGTGCGCCATCAAGTTTCTCTATATGGTATGCAATAGGGCGCCCATTTTCCATAAGGACACCTCCAATGCCAATACCACTAGCGTCACATTCGATCTTCAAAGTTTTTGTGAAATCCAGTAAAGCAAGGAGTGGTGCTTCGGTGAGCCTCTTTTTGAGCTCATCAAATGCCTTTTGTTGTGCTTTGCCCCAAACGAATGTGACATTTTTCTTGGTTAATTTGTTGAGAGGGCAAGCAATGGTAGAAAAGTCTTTCACAAAGAGACGATAGAAACCGGCCAAACCATGAAAACTACGAAGTTCACTAACATTGGTAGGGACGAGCCAATCTCGTATGTCCTTAACTTTTGAGACATCAACTTCAATGCCATTAGAAGACACAACAAACCAAGGAAAATCAGTTTGTCTTTCGCAAAAGTGCACTTTGGGAGATTAGCATAAAGCTTTTCATGACGAAATATTTGGAGAACCTCCTTAACATGAGTAACATGCTCCTCTAGTGACTTGAGACAAGAATATCATCAAAGTAAACAACGACACTCTTCCCAATGAGAGATCTCAAAATATGGTTCATAAGGCGCATGAAGGTAGATGGGGCATTAGATAAGCCAAAAGGCATAACCAACCATTCATGGAGACCAAGTTTGGTCTTGAAGGCGGTTTTCCACTCATCACTCTCGGCCATGCGTATTTGATGGTAACCACTACGAAGATCAATTTTCAAAAATATAGTGGCTCCACACAACTCGTCAAGCATGTCATCAAGACGCGGTATAGGATGTCAATAACGCACGGTGATAGCATTGATTGGACGATAGTCCATGCATAACCGCAACGTATCATCCGTTTTTGGTACAAGAATCATGGGTACCGCACTTGGGCTAGTGCTTACTTGGATCAAACCTTTGGAGACGAGTTGGTTGATTTGTCGTTCTATATCTTTCGTCTCTTTTGGGTCCGTGCGGTATGCAGCACGGTTTAGAAGGGGTGCGCCGGGTATGAGGTCGATGCGGTGCTCTATTCCGCGAAGAGGGGGTAGTCCATGAGGAAGCTCTTCGGGGAACACATCTTGGAATTCCTGCAAAATAGTCATCAAAGAAGGAGGAACATTTGTCAAGTCATTAGTTCTTTGCGCTAGTCCCTTGGATAGAAGTACATAGTGCAAGATGGATGGGTTGTTCCGCACTTCTCTCATCTCACTTTTGGTGGCAAGAAGAACACTCTTAGTTTTTCCACTCGAGTTTGGCTTGTGGCTCTAACTCACTATAGTGTGGTTCCCTCGCTCACCGCACTTCTTACAATATGGTGTTGGGATTTGCGCCCTCGCTAAAGCCTTTGCATTATCCGCAATTATTTGGCTAGGAGTCATTGGTTGCAAAACACAATTCTTGTCAAGCCATTTGAAGGTATAAGCGTTTGTGTGACCATTATGCAAAGCACGCTTGTAATATTGCCATGGCCTACCTAGCAACATATGGAAAACTGTCATGGGGATCACATCACACTCTACCGTGTCTTTGTATGGTCCAATTGAGAAAGTTACCGAGACAGTGTGCTTGATCTTGACGGACCCTTGGTCACTTAGCCATTGTATATGGTAGGGATGCTTGTGTGGATGGAGGTTGAGGTTGAGCTTCTCACACAATTCCGTGCTTACAAGATTATGGCAACTCCCTCCATCGATGACAACTTTGATGGACTTCCCGTTGATACCGGCACGAGTTTGAAAGATGTTTGATCTTTGGTCTTCATTCTCATGGACTTGAGTAGTTAAGACCCTTGTGACCACAAGCGATGGACTTTCATCATGCTCACACACAAGTAGTTCTTGGTCATCTTCCAAATGTTGCCTAGCCGATGCTTCCTTGACCCTTGCATCAAACTCATCTTCACTCAAGTATTCTTCATCGCCATCGTCGTGGATGAACAAAACTTTCTTGTTTCCACATGTTGTCGACTTGTGTCCTTTGCCTCGACACTTGTAGCATTCACCATTGAATGGTTGATCATCCTTTGTGTATTTGCCACTTGGAGGCGGTTTTGCTTGAGGAAGTGTTGGCTTGAAGGGAAGCTTGGTGGTATTTGATGAGCTTCCAATTGGGGTTGTTGATGTAGTGGTTGGCGCTTGCTTGTAGGTGAAGTACATCTTTGGCTTGTTGTACTTGATGTCCTCTAGCACTTGACGTTCGGCTTTTGATGCTATGTGTACAAGCCCAACCATGTTGTACTTTTGGAACTCGGTGATGCGCTTGATTGGGTGGTTCAAGCCATTGAGGAAACGTGACATTGTTTGTTCATCACGCTCTTCAATGTTGGCACGGATCATGTTGAGCTCCATTTTTTTGAAGTACTCTTCCACGGTCTTTGTCCCTTGACTAAGCGTTTGAAGCTTGTTGAAGAGGTCACGCGTGTAGTGCGAAGGAACAAAGCGGGATCTCATATGAGCCTTCATATCTTGCCAAGTTGTAATTGGAGGCTCTTATTTTGCTTCACGAGCGACTTGGACTTGTTCCCATCAAAGATTGGCATACTCATCAAACTCGAGGGACGCCATGGCCATCATCTTCTCATTGCTATAGTTGTGCATGTGGAAGATCTTGTCAACCTTGAGTTCCCACGAGAGATATTCTTCGGGTTCATTGGAACCGGTGAACTTGGGCATGGTGAAATTGAGCTTGCCGAACGTTTATTATTCATTGCGGTACCGATATCGGCGGTCGCCATGATTTTGGTGGCCATCTTCATCATCCGATCTCTCACGTCTTGCTTGGTGATGGTGGCGTTGCCCTTACGGTTGTTGTGGTGCCGCATTTAGTGGTGGAACTTGGTCTTGACGACGAACTTGGGGGTCTTGCTCATGATCTTGGAGCGGTTGATGACGAGGAGGAGGTGCTCGGTCCTCACGATGAGCTTGGGGAGCTTGCTCTTATTCTCGGCGCGGTTGATGACGAGGAGGAGGCGCTTGGTCCTCATGAGGTTGGTTCGGTCTTTGGTCATCATGACGATGAGCATTGTCTTGAGCCATGTGGCGAGTAGGACGGCGAGCCGCACATGCAATGTGCCTCTCCCTTCCTTCATGATGCGGAGGAGGCTCGTCATGGTGATCATGTTGTCGATGTTGACATTCATGTCGGTGATGACGCCTTGGTGGGTCTTCGAGTGCTTCACGTTGATGGCGGTCTTGTTCGTCCAATTCGGAGGCTTCACTTGTTGTAGAAGGAATGTGTCGGTGATAATGGGCTTGGGGGTCCACTTGAGGTCGTTCTTGTTGAATCACGAGTGCCCTTGGTTGTGGTCGGTTAGCTTCACGTCTTGGAGGTCTTGCGGAGAGGTCACCATCATAGCTTGACGTTGCGGCGTGTCGCGGAGATGGTACCGCTTGAGAAGAGCTCATGGAGTGAAGGACGGGTCCATCTTGGTGCCTTGAGGCGTGATGGCGTGAAGAGCTTGATTCACTTGAGGCGTGCCGTGACGAGCTTGAGTCGCGAGATCGCGGTCTTGCTAGCCCATCAATGAGGCGTTGAAGCTTCTCATCCGTTGCAGCGATAGCGCGACCAAGAGCTTCATTTTGATGGCCGAGGTTGTGTTGCATGGCATGCATTTGTCCTTGGACCTCCTCGAAGCGGTCGTCGATGCTCTTGAACTCCACTCGAGTTTCGCTAAATTGTTCTTCTTGGAGCCGCTCAAGGGCATCACAACGATAGTTGAATTCTCCTCGGACCTTCCAATGATCCCATCTTGTCATGTATTGTGTGTCTTCCTCTTGAGGTGGCGTTGGTTGGGACGACTCGCCATTCCTGTCCATGATGCAAATCCGACAAGGATTGTATATATGGAGGAGAATACATGGAGAGTTAGCCTTTTACTTCACCTTGGAGATTGTATCAAACCAATTGCCACACAAGAGAGCTAGGAGATTGCAAAGTGAAATCGCAAAGAAAATCACACACAAGGAAGCTACAACTCTCAAAAGCTTTTGGTGGAAGGTTAGGATTGTGGAAAACCAAAGAACCAACCAAATGAAAAGGATAGTAAAAAGTGGATAAGATCCAAGAAAATCAAGTCAAAATTAGACGGTCAACTCGAAATGTGACGAGAAACTATGACTACACACATGCGTGGAGAAAAATGAGGTTAGCACGACTATGAAAAGAGCACAAAATGTCCTAACGAAGACTACGCTCGGTGGTCATGCCAACTTGTAAGATCCCTCCCTTTATAAAGGTAAGTATCCCTATGATTGCAATGCTAGTCTTTGGATCAATGCTAGCATCCATAGTTTAAGATGAAGTACACATAAACAAAGGTCATTATTACATATCATTCCAGAGACAAACATAGTCTTTTACAAACTCCATGGCCACAGGCCTAATACAAGAGTTCAATTATATAATAAGATAAATAAGTCTTCATCTTCATGTGTCACATGCAAGCATGTTGAGTGTAGACTCATAACCCCTAATCATCATCAGGATAACCTGCAACATCACAAGTTACAACCACAGTGGGTTAATACATTTGGAATAGTATTGGCAAGTGATACCTTAGTAGAATATTAGCATCTAGATACTACATGCATTTTGGCTAAGTGTAGCTTATGCTTGCTTTGCTCAAAATAGGTTTTACCTATCAGTTGAAAACACTAAGTTTTTCCTTTGACAAAACTTTCCCAAGGAATCACCAATAGACATTGGTGAACCTTCACCCTTGTTTAACCACAAGTTTTAACTTAGAAATTGGTATGAGGAGATTCTTGATAGCTTCCATGTCTTGATGCTCAAGTTGTCCAATACCAGGGACATGGCTAAGTACTTAGATTCTTCCATCTGCAGAGGTTGTGCACTTTCCCCACAAGACTTGATTTTCACCAAGACAGGACCTTTCAGAAGCCTTCTCTTAGACCAAATGGATGCGCTCCAAACCTATCATCCCACTACCACCAACTGTCCAAATGGCTAAGTTATTGCAACCTATATGATCCAGGCAGAGCCCATAATGCCATGTGGCTGCACTAGAAGCTTCTTAACATTTGGCATCTCAAATCCCTTTGTTCCTGAGTGGCTTTCCACAAGTTAGATACACAAGGTAAACCATAGAAATGGGCCTTGTGTAACCACTCAACACAAACCATTCTTTCCCTTCCACCCAGGTGTTTCATTCACTTAGTTGTTTTATTAAGCAAAAACACAAGTCCAATACTTAGAAATATTTCACATAGCATGAATATATAACCACCCTTGGTTGCTACTAGCTAGGCTAAGCATGACCAATGGTAAGCATCTTAAGTTTGAGAAATTTCTAACAATTCTACATCTACTAGGATTTCCCAAGCATAGCATATAGATACTTATCAAAATATTCATGCAAGTCCTATACAAAATATTTCTAGTGCATAGTTGAAAAATATAGGAATAAAATTATGAAGCACCACTTGCCTTGGTAGTTTGGGGAGTAGCAACAATCTTCACAATCACAATCACTATTTGCACCAAAATCTACACATAAAATAATGGCACAACAATCACATATCAAAATATACAAACAAAAATATATGAATGCATGGAAATGCCATGTGATGATTTTTCTTCACCAAACAAGACAAGTAAACAGTACTAACTCATACTCAAGTCCAAGATACTCAAGATAGACATTATTTGATCTTTAAAACATTTTTCAAATCATTTGTATAACCAAAATAAGCCTACAAAAGATTCTGCATAAACAACCATTTTTACATAGGCAAAACATTAAACACATTGCAAAAACAGATAGGATTTTCTCTCCTGATTCCAATGATATAAAATTTGTAAAATTTGAACGTGTGGATCAGAAGTTATGAATTTTACAAGTTTGGTTAACTAATAGATCAAATTTCTGTTTTAAATTTAAACTCAGGCCACGCGGCGCTCTCTGATTCGTCGGTACTTCTTTGCACGGATTGACCAGCGTGGACCGCACGATATAAATGAAATCGCACGGCCAGATCTGACTCGTACCCCTTCGCTTAAGTCATCTATCAGATGCGTTGGATCTAGATCTAACAGACCTAAAGCAAGCACGCGATTTGGTCGTGGCCGGGCGGTGATGTTGCCAGCAATACAGAAAGCGAGGAAGGCAGTGGAATAGCTCACCGAGTTTGCGTGATGATGCTGGTGCTCGAGGTGGTCTTCGTTGGCGAAGGGGCGCACCGTGGAGGTCGCTGGGGCTCGTCGGAGTTTTGCGTGGCGTCGGGTGTTCACTGCCGGAGACATAGACGATGTTCTACGGTGCAATGAGATGAACGAAAGGTATTAGGATATGCACAGAAGTGAGGCGAACATGGTCGTAAGATTTAGGGGTCAAGGGGCGGTCTGGTTTTACCGTGATTGTTCGTCGGAGTTTGGCGCCGGCTGCTCATGGGCTCGACGGAGACGACGACCTGGGGCGTTATAGAGCAAACCGAAAGTGTGAGAAGATGCGCACGGGCAAGACAGGCGAGCTCGTATGAATGAGAGGTGAAGGGGAGCATGGGGTTCACCGGAATAAGTCGTCGGAGAGCTGCCGCAGCGTTGCGGAATGCCGGCAACTGGTGGCGGAAATGGTGTGCCGAGTGAGGGGAAATGAGCGGAGAGGGGAGGGGGTTAAGTAGCCGAGGTTGGACGGGGAGTTACTCGACGAATCAACGGAATTAAACTCGAAAATTCATCAGCAGCGACTAGGGAGGAAACGGCGGAGTTGATTGCGGCGGGTTGAAGAGACGACTGACAAGTGGGGCGTGGTTGTCAGCGAGAGAGAGAGAGAGAGAGAGAGAGAGAGAGAGAGAGAGGGCCAGGCAGTCAGTGACTAAGGGGTAGGTTTCTGAGTGCCAAACGTTTTCCTCATGGAGAGAGTCTTTGGGCTAAATGGGCTAAGTGGTCAAGTTGGGCCGATTAATGGTCTGCTCTATTTTTTTTCTCCTTTATTCCTTTTTCTTTTTCTGATTGGATTTCTGGTTTGAATTTGAAAGCTCAAATCAAATTTGTTTTAAATGAAACTTTCTCCAAACAAAAGTTTGCTGAATCTTGCATCCTGGGATGTGTAAAACATTCAAACACACTCAAATTCAAAAAGGGTTTGGAAAAAGAGTTTAAATTATGTCTCATATAATTGTTTATAAAAGTGTATGAATTGTTTAAAATTATAATTTGTTTTTGAAAACATTGTCCAAACTTTAGGAACAACACTCAAACTCAAACTTAAATCCTTACTGATTTAAATAAGTATTTTCCTATTAGAAGGTAGCAATATGGCCATTGCCTTGCTTACATAAAATAATAAGAAATCAAATGTTTCTGAATTTTGCAATGACTTTGGAAATGAACCCTAAATGATCATGAATGCATGGATGATATGCAAAGCTTTGAAAACATGATTTTAGGGATGTTACACAACTCAAGGAGAGACCACAACTCGTTTGCCAAAAGAGGGTAAGCAACGGATTTGTGCACTTGCCTTGGCGTGCTTTTCCCTCTCTCTTTGCTTACAAGCTTGATACTCTCTTTGTATTGGGAGACTATGTAACTTTCTATTTTCTTTTTTTTTCTTTTGCTTTTTTTATTCTTTTTCTTCCTTTCTATACTACTATGTTAACTTTTGTATCTGCCCTCACACTCTCACTTTCCAATGGCAAGTGCACAATGCTTAGACAAACACAAAATGAGCTGCTCTCATAGGATAGATACACACAAAGGAAGATATGGCTATAAGGGTTGACACAAGTTATACCTTAGTTGTTGATGATTAGCTTGTGTCGATGGAGCGGGGAGGAGTTTGGGGTCCGTGGTGTCGAAGAGCGCGGGCGATGTTGCGGAAGCTATCTGTTAGTTGGTGACACGCACACGGAACACAAACAACAAGCAAACAAATCAGCCAATGCGGAATAAGAGGCAGAAGACAAAACTGGCGATCAGGGCCGGAGATTCCGGTCTGGGCCGGAGACTCCGGTCTGGACCTGATACTCCGGTCTAGGGCCGAAGACTCTGGTGCGGGGAGAAAAGCTCGTGTTCTTGAGCGGAAATCCACACCAAGAGTCCTCAAATCCGCGAAAATTTGGCCAAAATTGGGCTGGGAAACGCAGGCAAGAGCTAGACCAATACCTTAGACAAGATTTGGTCGGATCAAAACCACAAATAACACTCCAAAACGAGGATCAATCCAAAGGCAACTTGGGGATCTTTTTTTGGGAAATTTTCGAATTTATGGTGGATAGAAGAAAAATTGAGGGGAAATTCGTGATCAACCTTGCTCTTGATACCAATATGTTAGGGGTGACCCATTGGGGAGGCCCGATCTTTCATGAATCCCGTGGAAATTGAGGGGGAAGTGAGGGGATGAGGAGAGGGATGAAATCCACGAACTCACATGCGAAGAACTCGATGAACACACACACACGAAAACACGATACAAGCCGATAGCTCACGCCGGTGGCAACCGGACCAACATAATCCCTAGCATCGGCGTTGGGCAAGACACTCTCCCACAACCAACAACGGGGGTGAGAGGCTTGATGAGATCTTGACTACTTGGAGACGAACACCGAACTCCAAGGACTTATACAACTTGAACGCACGAGGTAAAATCCAAGAGGAGGGGGATAATTGGTGCTCCTTGTCAAGGAGCATGAGACTAGCAATTGATAGATCCTCTAGGGGTGTGTTCAACTACAATTATCCAAGTCTAGAGTTTACAATAGAAGGGTGGGGCTATTTATAGGCCAGCCACTAAAACAAGGGTAGTTCGGGTATAAAACTAGAAGTTGGGGCGAAACTGGGGGTTACATGGGCCAGGCCCGAAAGGCCTTTACATGCCTGTTGTCGCGCAGGCCGGAGACTCCGGTGGAGTGGTCCGGAGACTCCGGTCAATCTCCGGACTCATCTCCGGAGGGGCCTGACTGCCCCCTCTCGGGTCCTGGCCGACTGGGGTCATCCGAGACTCCGTGTGCAGGCAGATCGAGACTCCGGTCTACACCGGAGATTCGGGTGTGTAGCGCTCCAGAAGCGGCTTCTCCTGGTTCTTCTTCCTTGGGGGCTTGGTGAGGTACTGTTGCTTCATAGCTGAGAATGCATAGCGTAGTTGCATGAAGTAGCAAGCCATCCAAAGGTGTATCAAAGTCACATGAGGAAAGGAGCGAATTAACCTTAGCTTTTAGGAGCTTGGCTCTGGCGCGAGTCATTGGTCCACTTGGGGGACTAGGTGGTGTAGATGGAGGGGCGTCCGTAGGACGGGATGCATCACTCAATGTCATCGGCACAAGATTGCCCAATATTCCGATGCACAAAGAAATCACTAGGCCTCTTGCACAATTCTCTTTTTAATACGATCTCTATCTCTTTTTGCTTTTTCTCTTGCTATATTCTTTTTTTGATATACTATGAATCACACTTTGATCACAGCCAAATTATACACACAACACCAAAACCTATGAGCAGCCTGGAGGAGCGAAAAGTAGTCTCAATGGGCAAGTTCCTAACACCTATGAATGAATGGCTGTAGCTAAGGTTTGTACGAAGCAATGATCAAAAGTGGTAATGGTGGTTATTGTCGTGGCAGAAAAGCACGTCAAAAAAGTGTCGTGGCAGGAGCAGCAGCGCGTGGCAGAAAAATAGCTGTAAAACGTGTCGCGGCAGGACTCTAGTGTGCGGCAGACAAAACAGCTTGAAACGTGCCGCGGCATGACTCCGCGGCAAGGTGTTTCCGTGCCGCGGCATAGTCGAACACTAATTTTTTTTACTAAATCCGACTCGGCCTAGAGGTTTTAACCAGGACTCTTTGCTTGGATCGGATCTAAGTTGATGGGGGCGGAAACTATGATGAACTCAGCTTGCAATCTAGAAAGAAAAAACCAACTAGATCGGATCTAATGGAGGAACACGACCAATAACTAGTACTTGAGAGTAATGCAATCTAGGCTATGGCAATTCTTTTTGTGAGGCTTTTTGTATATAGGACGAAAAGGAAACTAATCTATGGATGGATTTGTGGATGCTCACCGAGTAAACAAGGAAATCTGATACCAAGATGATATGGGGAGGCTCGACTTCTCAGCAATTACTTGTCGATGATGATGATGGGTGGATGATAACTAGCCTGTAGCTATGAACTCTCCCGCTCGAACCCTGATGCCAATGCAACATCTCTCGAACCGTGTGGGATATTCACAACACCATGCTCCTGCGCATGCAGCCGTCGACTAGTTTGCAATCTACTAGTTCCTAGTGGAACAACAGATCACACTCAATTGTAGTTGGTAAAATCGATCACAAGTAATTCCAGAGGTTCTAGATGGAAACAACTCTTTAACGTGGTCTGACTACCTTGATGTGGTGCCCCATCTATTTAAGGACTAAGGGGCGGCGGCTAACTAAGAGTTTTAGACGCAAACGAATCAAACTTAGATACAAACCGACCCAACTTGGGTTCGGCCTAAGGCGCACATGCCTAGTCCTATCGCGACAGAGTATTAGGCTGTTTCTGTGCCGCGACAACCTGTCGTGGAAGGATATGGCGCCGTTTCTCTGCCGGCAGAGATCCTGCTGTGTGTTGATCTCTTCCCTTGTAGCTCCTTTCGCTTCCTCCTTCTTCTCCCTCGCGCTTGCTTCATTAATCAACATGCCATGCTCCATTTGCTTCAGCTCCTCGCTCCATGCTATGCCTTCTTCTCCCATAATACAAAGACTTAGGTAGTATAAAATTCTCATTAAGTAAAACACCAGGCTCATTAAGAAACAAATTCGCATGTTGTTCTAGTAGCTTAGCATGAGCTCTTGTAATGGGTCCAATTCTGATCTCATTTGACTGATCCTTGTTAATAGCAGATGGAACATCTTCATTAGTAATTGGGGCAGGAGTAAGTATAGGGATGTCCTCACCATTGATCCTGAAGATTACCTCACATGGGAGTTGAAGATTGAGAAGCTCTGGCGTTTGTATGAATATATAGAAGACAAGAAAGTCAAGCTTGTAGTGTCAGAATTTGATGGTTATGCTCTGCGTTGGTGGGATGCCCTTGTGCAGAATAGAAGAGATGAAAATGACCTTCCTGTGATAACTTGGCGAGAGATGAAGTGTATCATAAAGGAATGTTTTGTACCCACCAACTATTTGTGTTCAGTTTTTGACAAGTTGACACAATTGAAGCAAGGAACCATGTCAGTTGATGAGTACTACATGGAGATGGAGATGCTTATGCAGCGTGCTAGAATTCGTGAATCACTTGAGATGACCATGGAGCGGTTTCTCAACAATCCGAAGTTATCAATCAGGAGCATAGTACGTCATCACAAGTATGAGAATATGAATAAGTTATTGCATCATGCTAGGGATGCCGAGTCACAGCTAGCTAAAGAGGCAAAGGCAGGTGCACGTTTTCCTTCTAATAGCCATTTTTAAAGGTCCACACCGCCACCTATGGTGCCACCTACAGCGGCTGCTAGCCACCATTCACTATCTACGACCAAGCATGCTCCCACGCCATCCTTTGGTTCTAACGCTAAGAAACCCGCTGCTCCTACTACTAGATCGGGTTCCAACATGTCAACTGCGTGTACTCGCGATGTGGAGTGTCATACTTGCGAAGGTAGAGGTCACTACAAGAAAGATTGTCCAAACCGCAAGGTAATGTTTGTCGATGATCAACGAGAGTATGAGAGTGGAGATGAAGTTGATCCTCATGATGTTGATGACGCTGGTTATGACAACGAGGAAGGTATGAACGCTTTCCCTGAGCATGTGCCAACAATTGTGGTTTCTCCACGTATACTTAGTGTGCAGCCCATTGTTGATTCTCATTGCTGCAATTTGTTCCAAACAAAAGCACTCGTTGACCCTGACAAATCTTGCAAAGTCATTATTGATGGAGGTAGCTAAAGGAATCTTGCAAGCAAGGAGTTATGTGCGAAGCTGAATTTGACTTATTTACCTCAACCAAAGCCATACTACATACAATGGTTGAGTGACAATGGTGAGACGAAGGTAAACCATATGGTACGTGTGAATTTTGAAATAGGGCCATACAAGGATTCTATTGATTTTGATGTGGTTCCTATGACTATTTGCCATATGTTATTGGGTCGACCTTGGTTGTATGATCGCCATGTGCAACACAATGGCCATGAAAATACTTATCACTTGGAGTTTAAGGTAAAAAAGATTAATCTGCAACCGATGACAACACAACATATTGTGATTGAGTCTCGCCAAAATATGGAAGTAAACTTGAAGGATGCATCTGTTGATAGGCGATATAGTGTTGTAGCTGTACATGATGTAATAGAGCCTACAAAGCGCGATATAATGAAAAGAGAGATAGAGAGTGCCTAATCTTTTGATGTTAGCCACCAAGGAAGATATGAGAGAGTATAGAGAGGATCCTACAGCCATGCCACGTGTGCTCATGTATAAGGGTGAGGTTTTAGTTTCTAACGACATGACCCCTATTTCTCTTGGTGTCTCTACAATTTTGCAGGACTTTGGCGATGTTCTTCCGGAGTATGTTCCAACTGGACTTCCACCCATGAGCGGCATTGAGCATCAAATAGATATGATCCCAGGTGCCACATTTCCCAACCGTGCACCCTACAGGACCAACCCCGAAGAAACGAAGGAGATACAGAAACAAGTATAGTTGCTGCTGGATAAAGGGTACATTCGTGTTTCTCTTAGCCCTTGTGCTATTCCTGTTATTTTAGTTCCTAAGAAATATGGTACATGGCGCATGTGTGTAGATTGTAGAGCTATTAATAACATCACTATTCGATATCGTCATCCTATTCCACGCTAAGAAGATATGCTAGATGAACTGAGTGGTGCTGCTATTTTCTCTAAGATTGATTTGTGTAGTGGTTATCATCAAATTAGGATGAAAGAAGGGGATGAATGGAAAACTTCTTTCAAAACTAAATTTGTCCTGCATGAGTGGTTAGTCATGCCATTTGGTCTTACTAATGCACCTAGTACATTCATGATATTAATGAATCATGTTTTGAGAGAATTTATTGGCCGTTTTATGGTTGTTTATTTTGATGATATTCTTATCTATAGCCACAACGAAACTGAACATTGTAGTCATATCCGACAAGTTTTGCAAGTGTTGCGTGATAATAAATTGTCATCAAGAAGTGCTTGATAATGCTTATCATCAGACAAGTTTTTGGCTAGTTATCCTACAAATACACCTACCCCAATTACTACTGATGATGTTCCAGCTACTATAAAGAAAGATCAATCCAATGCGATAAGGATTGGACCAATTACAAGAGCGCGTGCTAAGCTACTAGAACAACATGTGAACTTGTTTCTTAATGAACCTAATGTTTTACTTAATGAGAATTTTATACTGCCTAAGTCTTTGCATTATTGTATGATTAGGTACATTGAAGGAGGATGCATAGCACAGAGCAAGAATATAAAGAAAATGGAGCATGGCGTGTTGATCAATGAAGAAGGCGCGAGGGAGGAGAGGGAGGAAGCGCAAGGAGCTACAATGGAAGAGATCAACACACGGCAGGATCTCTGCCGCAGCAGAGAAACAACGCCATATCCTGCCACGGCAGGCTGCCACGACATAGAAACTGCCTAATACTCTGCCGTGACAGGACCAGGCCTGTGCGCCTTAGGCCGAACCCAAGTTGGGTCTCGTTTGTATCTATGTTTGAGTCATATGAGTTGAGAACTCTTAGGTTGGCCGCCGCCCTTTAGTCCTTAAATAGATAGGGCGCCACTTCAAGCTAGTCAGACCATGTTTAGAGTTGTTTCTATCTAGAACCTCTGGAATTACTTGTGATAAATTTTACCAACTACAGTTGAGTGTGATCTGTTGTTCCACTAGGAATTAGTAGATTGAAAACTACCATTCGTGGTTGACGGTGCGTGCGCAAGAGCGTGGTGTTGTGAAATATCCCACAGGGTTCGAGAGCTATTGCATTGGCATCAGGGTTCGAGCGGGAGAGTTCGTAGCTATAGGCTAGTTATCATCCACCCACCATCATCATCGACAAGTGCTTGCTGAGAAGATCGGGCCACCCCATATCATACTTGGTGATCTAAGGAGAGGAATGTCCACTCGAGATCAATTGTAGCATTTTGGTGAGCATAAAGCACATATATCCATGGTGGAACCAAATAAAGTATGGGAAGCTCTTGAAGACTCATATTGGCTAGAGGCAATGCATAAAGAGGTCAACAACTTTGAGATAAACAAAGTGTGGAAGTTAGTGGAAAAGCCAAAAGATTGCCGCAATGTCATTGGCACCAAGTGGATATTCAAGAACAAGAAAGATGAACATGGTATTGTTGTAAGGAACAAGGCCAGATTGGTAGCTCAAGGGTTATCTCAAATTTGAAGGCATTGATTATGGAGAGACATATGCTCCGGTGGCTCGCCTTGAGTCCATACGTATCCTTCTTGCTTATACGGCACATCATAACTTTAAATTGCAACAAATGGATGTACAAAGTGTATTCCTAAATGGTCCATTGCATGAGTTGGTATATGTAAAGCAACCCCCAGGGTTTGAGGATCCCAACTTCCCAAACCGTGTCTACAAGCTTGATAAGGCGCTCTATGGGCTTAAACAAGCCCCATGCACATGGTATGAGCACCTTAGAGAGTTGTTGCTAGACCGTGGGTTGAGGTTGGGAAAATTGATCCCACTCTTTTTACTAAGAAGGTTAATAGGGAGATTTTTGTATGCCAAATATATGTTGATGATATTATCTTTGGCTCATCTAACAAGGCTTTTAATGATGAATTCTCAAATCTTATGACTAATAGGTTTAGGATGTCTATGATGGGAGAATTGCGGGTATTTCTTGGTTTTGAGATCAAGCAAGTGAGAGGAGTAACCTTCTTCAATCAAGCCAAGTATACTCAAGACATGCTCAAGAGATTCAACATGAAATATCTAAATGGAGATCCTACTCCCATGGCAACAAAGACTCATCTTAAACTAAATCCAAATGGTAAAGATGTGGATCAAAAGGTATATCGATCTATGATTGGCTCTTTGCTTTACCTTTGTTGATGCAACCCGTCCCATGGACGCCTCTACATCCCCTACTCCTAGTCCCCCAAGTGGACCAATGACACGCGCTCGAGCCAAACTACTACAAGCTAAGGTTAAATCGCTCCTTTCTTTGTGTGATTTCGATTCACCCATAAATGGCTTTCTACTTCATACACCGACACTATGCATCCTCAAGTATTAAGGGAAGGACTGGCGGAACGGAGCAATCCCAATGGACGCGAAAAGCAGTTGTCAGATCCTGGCGGTACTACCGGTCAAGCGGTACTATCGCTCTCCTACTACCACACGAACCAAAAGGTGTCGCCCATCAGCCACCAGCCCCTAGCGGTACTACCGGCCGCATGCACCGGTACTACCGGATAGGCGGTACTACTGGACATGCGGTACTACCGCCCTCCTACTACCGCATGAACCAGAAGGATTCCATTGAAGCCCTAGGCCGCCCAGGTCCACAAGCGGTACTACCAGGAACCGAAAGCGGTACTACCACTAAGGTCTGGTACTACTAGACATGAATCTGGTACTACCAGCCGGTCCAGTACCTGCACGCACCAGCTCGGCCCAATGCCTTGTAACCTTTATCATACTTCCTGTTTTGTTCCCAAACTACCTTGTTTATGTGGCTGGCCTATAAATAGCCCCCACCCTCCATTGTAATCCTCAGACTTGGATAATTGTAATAGAAGAAACCCTAGAGGATCTATCTATTGCTAGTCTTATGCTCCTTCACGAGGAGCACCAATTATCCCCCAACCTCTTGGATGTTTCCTAGTGCATTCAAGTTGTACAAGTCTTTGGAGTCGGTGTCTCGTCTCCAAGAAGTCAAGATCTCATCAAGCCTCTCACCCCCGATGTTGGTAGTGGGAGAGTGTCTTGGCCGTCACCGATCCTAGGGATTGTGCAGGACCGGTTGCCGCCGGCGTGAGCTATTGGTGTGTATAGTGTCTTCGCGTGTTGTGTGTGTTCATCGAGTTCTTTGCGTGCGAGTCCTTGGATTTCATCCCTCTCCCTCCACCCTTGCCTCCATATCGATTTCCACGGGGTTTTAGTGAAAGATCGGGCAACCCTAAGGGGTAACCCCTAACATATTAGTATCAAGAGCAAGGTTGATCACGGATTCCCCCCCAATTTTTCTTCTATCCACCATAATTTTCAAAATTCCACAAAAGAGCCCCAAATTTGCCTTCGGACCGATCTCTGATCTTGGTGAGTTTTTTGTGGTTTTGGTCCATAGATCTATTGCTTTTGGAGTCGATCTACCTCCGTTCTCTGTTTCTAGCCAAATTTTTGGTCAGATTTCCGCGAATTTGAGGATTCCCGGACCGTTGGAGTGCCTAGTCCCGCGAAGCGGTACTACCAGAAGGAAGTTGTGGTACTACCGCAATTCACCAGTACTACCGGGTGGTAATTGCGGTACTATCACCGGTGTCAGACAATTGTTCTCCACCCTTTTTGCCTCAAATGATCAGGTATATTGGAGAAGAAGGCGTAGCACGGAGCGAGGAGATGAAGCACATGGAGCACAACATGATGATCGCCCAAGGATGCGCGAGGGAGGAGCGGGAGGAAGGCGCGAGGGAAGATCATCAAGATGAGGGCAAAAACACCTGTCAATACCGGAGTGTCCGACCCACTCCAACTAGAGTGTCCGACCCACTCCAACCGGAGTGTGCACCTACCCTAGAAAAGCCCCAAGGTGTGGACGTTCTGTGTCCTAGTTCGGACACTACCCGGACACCACCCAGAAACTTCAAAGTTTCCAGCCAGACCGGACTATCCGGCCTATATGAAACGGAGTGTCCGCCCCACCGGACCGTCTAGCCTATATGAACCGGACTGTCCGCCCCGACAAAAACCTGGTCCGAGTCAGATGTATCAGTTTGAGTCGTTTGCATCTTAGTTTCGGTTTCTGGCCGCCCCAACCGCCCTTATAAACCCTGGGACGTCCCCATAGTTAGGGTTAGACCACGTTTAAACTATTTTGGAGTTGTTTCTTATTAAGAATCTCTGGAATTACCCTATGATCGAATTATCTACTGCAATTGAGTGTGATCTATTGTTCCATTGGGAATTAGTGGATTGGAAACTACCGTTCGTGGTCAACGGCTACGTGCGCAAGAGCATGGTGTTGTAAATATCCCATAGGGTTCGAGAGCTGTTGCATTGGCATCAGGGTTTGAGCGGGAGAGTTCATAGCTACAGGCTATTTATGTATCATCCACCATCATCATTTACAAGTGCTTGCTGAGAAGATCGGGCCACCCCATATAAAAAGGTTAACCCCCACCACATATTACTTTCCATACAATCCTTGTTGTCTTTGCATCATGGATAGGAATGCTGAGACGAACCTACCACCTCAACCTCAAGAGGATGAAGACCAATACATGACAAGGGGAACTCATTGGAAAATTCGAGGAGAATTTAACTATCGTTGCGACACCCTTGGGAAACTCAGTGAAACTCAATTGGAGTTCAAGAGCATCGACAACCACTTCGAGGAGGCCTGAGGAAAAATGCATGCAATGCAACACAACCTTGGCTATCAAAATTAAGCTCTTCAATGCGCCGTCACCGCAACGGATGACAAGCTTCAACGTCTCATTGATGGGGTTCCAAGGCCACGCTCTCGCGCCTCAAGCTCATCAAGGAACTCCTCGAGTGCGTCAAGCGCTTCGCACCATCGCGCTCAAAGGCGCAATGACGGACCCATATGTCATTCCATGAGCTCTTCACAAGCGGTACCATCTCCTCGGCACGTCGCAACATGCTGAGGACATCCCATCTGTTGATACAACCGCAGTACCTACAACTACACACATACAAGGACCTATTCACTCGAGCTCGTGCCAAGCAACTTAATTATCAGGTACTTTTGTTTCTTGGAACTATTCCTCATATACATGAGAATATGATGTTGCCTAAATCAGATATGTTTGTTTCTCTTAGGAATGATGGACCTAGCAAGGACGAGAAGGACAAGCATTGGAGCATGATCATGATGGAGATGGAAGCAAGCATGTGAGGATTAAAGAGGACACCACGAGTGGAGATTTCAGAAATTTGAAGCCACCATAATGAAGATTGAAGTCTTGGACAAAATATTCAAGATTAATACTTCACAAATTCGTCCATAGCTTAATATGGTGCTATGCCACCTTTACTTTGGGCCAGGCCCATGTAATTTTCGCAGGATTATTAATAGCCACTTTTTTAGAGTCCGTATTTGAGGAGAAAAGGCCTTCTAGGGCTGGATTCGGCCACCACCTCTATGGCTGGCCGAAACCCCACCTTTTCCTCCTTAAATACTCCCAATAGCCATCACTTTAGACTTGGATTTTGTTTAGACATAAATTTAGCCATTATAGCAACTTCGCCAAGGCTAGAGCGTCGTAGAGGCCTCTTGTACTTCGCACCTATACAATATCCCACCTTTTCAATAAAGCTTTCATCTAATCCGTAATATCTTGATTGCAATATTATTTCTTGTTCTCAATTTCTGGTAGGAATTAAGACCCTCGCTGGTCAGGCTGATCGTGTTCCCGTAGGATCGGTAACCTTTAGGAGACTGGCCTAGCGATTGCATTGACGCTCGTGCTCGCACGTGTAGTCGGATCGTCAAGCCCGAATTCCACCAAATCGACTATCACCATCTCATCGAAAGATCAGACACCTAAGCCCTATCACAGTGTCAAGCTATGAGGGTGATCTCTCCACAAGACCTCCAAGACGAGAAGCGTCACATTCCCAAGGACGGACACTAGTGCTCCAACAAGAGCAACCTCAAGTGGAACCCCAAGATCCTCATCAACGACACATTCCTTCGAAAATAAGTGAGGACTCCAACTTGGAAGAACAAGCGCGCCGTCGATGTGAAGCGCTTGAAGACCCACCAAGACGTCATCATCGACATGAGCGTCAACACCGACAACATGATCACCATGACGAGCCTCCATCACATCATGAAGAAAGGGAGCAACCAATTGTACATGTGGCGCAACGTCCTCCTCGCCACGTGGCTCAAGACAATGCTTGTCATCATGATGGCCAAATGCCGAACCAACCTCGTGAGGCCCAAGCGCCCCCCCTCGTCAACCACCACACCAAGAGAGAGCAAGCTTCCCAAGCTCGTCGTGAAGACCAAGTTCCACTACCAAATGTGGCACCACAACAACCACAAGGGCAACATCACCATCACCAAGCAAGGCGTGAGAGCTCGGACGATGAAGATGGCCACCAACATCATGGAACCTGACGAGGTTTGATCTCATCAATGCCCATTGTTATGGACTTGGGTTTTGGAGAAGATGGGGATGCTGGAGAACGTGGAACGGTTAGCAAACAAGAAACACATGGACACAAGGTTTACCCAGGTTCAGGCCCCCGAAGGGAAAACCCTACTCCTGCTTGTCTGCTCTTGATTACGGCGGAACCGAAGGTTACAGGGGTGCGCAGATGCAATCTGGCGTGGAGGTGTGTATGTGAAAGTATGAGTCGACAGATCTAGGTTGTTCACTCCTAGCCTTTATATAGACTTAGGAAGGTCCCGGGCATAGTCCTAGTCGGTTACAGGTTCTAGGGTTTTACCCCTTTGAATTTCCTATCTACTCTAGTCTTGCTCCCCAAGGATCCGAAGGCACCATGGGCCTGGGCCACCCGAAAGTCTTCATGGTCCAACGTACTTTTGCCGTGGTCCTTCCTTGGGCTGGACTAGGTATGCTGAGGTCATGCACCCACGGGGTATAACCATGTCAGTAGCCCCCGAGTGATCAGTCGAATCGTAGATTCGGCTGAGGACTCTTCAATCCTTCGGGTGCAACTATGTATTAGCAGTATGTGTGTAGGGATTGTTGATGCGTGTGCCTGACTCACCCGACGGATCGTGGTCGCTTAAGCCTTAGGACGAAACAACACGATCTTCCTCGTGTTCGAGTCCCTCAACTCGAATCGGAACATATCTTGGCGTGATTCGACTCAGCGCGGAGGACTTACAGAGTGGAATTCGTGAATTTAATTGATGTACCCAACGCGTCCATCGGGATTTTTCATCGCACTTAGCACGGGTTTTACTAGCGAGCCTTGATGGGTGCGTTGCGTGCCATCAGATGATATCTGTAGGTCTTATCTTTGTGTCGCAGACACACCATCCGAATGTTTGTCACCGCGGAGGTGTTTTGGGTGGCCAAGGAGATCGTTGCTCACTCAGCGTGTTGTTGGGGCAGAGTTGCCGAAAAGTTTTTGCATGCTGATCCGAAAGATCGCAGTCGAAGATTTCATAGGGTGCGCAACCAGCGCTCCCTATGGGAGTAGCCCCCGAGTGTCTGTTCGAGTCGTAGACTCGAGCGGAGACTTTAGTTCAAACATTGTTCAGTTGTTAAGTCCGTAGGACACAAAATTTTTCGGATGCTTAAATCCATCCTCCCTATGGGAGTAGCCCCCGGGTCCGTAGTGGAGTCGTAGACTCGACGTAGGACTCAAAGAAATATTTTGTCTTGATTCGTCTTTCGGGTGCGCGGCCAGCGCTCCTGGTAGGAGTAGCCCCCGAGTATTTAGTCGAATCGAAGATTCGAGTGAGTACTCTTAGCTGTGGAGCCGAAGAATTGTAGTTGGTGCTAGTATAGCTTTTGATGACATCAGTGCTGATGATCAATGACCTCAAGCGTCTGCTACGCCAGAGATGACTTGACTAGACGAACGTGGGTCCCACTTGCTGACCTTGAATTGACCGGTCACGCGCGGCGTGGAGATAATTACGGCGTCGCCTCGATTTCCGCGCGTAGTGGACGGCGTGGTAACGACGGTTCGTTGTGATGCTGACACGTGTATGGCTGATCCGCTGGCGTTAGGTCTTCCGATGGACGGTTGTCGTGGCGTCGTCTTCATCGTTATAATCATTGGGGAAAGGCAGCTTTGGTTTCACCGCATCTACTCTTGTTTTCACCGCCTCCTTGTGCTCTAGAGGTTCTTGCTACCGCGATATTCTTCCACATTTCCTTCTTCCGTCGCACTCGCCACGGCACTTGAGCGTGATAGGGAAAACGAAGAAATCATCATCTGTGGTTGGTACCAGCGCCGCCGGAGGGAAGAAAAGCGCCACTGCTACCCGTGTCACCGAAGGTGGTTGGCGGCGATCAGAGACGCGGGAGAGTGATCTCCGCAAGCTTCGCGAGCGGGGTTTGATCCCGCAAGATAGGGAGGCCTTCAGTCTCCTCTGGCAACGAGGTAATCCCCCGTCCCCCATCTGGGTATCGGGTTATGTTTCTCGCCTTCATTATGCGTGGGTTTTCTTTTCCAGTCCACAACTTCCTCCGTGGACTGCTCTTTCTCTATGGCATTCAGCTTTATCATCTGTCGCCCAATTCTCTTCTTCACATTGCTTGCTTCATCACTTTCTGCGAGTGCTGGCTCGGCATTGAGCCACACTTTGGCCTCTTTCGGAAACTTTATTCCGTGAAGAGGCAGTCTGGTTCGAATGGTGTTTATCCCATTGGGGGTTGCATCATCTCCCTCAGTCCCAATCTTCTTTTCTTTTCTTTTTCCATGTCCGAATCTGTCCAAGATCTTGGCGGAGGCGATGGTTTTATATCCGCGACTCCGTAGTGCCTGGGCAAGATTTTGGTCTTGTTCCTTTTGACCCCTCCCAAAAGATTGAGCCGAAAAGGTCTTGGAAAAACAACATCTTGGATGGCGAGGTGACGGAGATAGAGGCCCGTTACCGTCGGGTGGAGGATCTCCAGCTGATTCCGGAGAAGGAAGTGAACGGCGTGGACATCATCCGGACGTTTCTCGAGCGTTGGGTGCAGCCTCTCCAAGCGAGGGCGCACCTGATGTTTCTTTATTCTGGGCGCCATGATCTGACGAGGGTTTCGGCTGAGAAAATCTCCGAGGGGGATCTTGACAGGGCCCTTCACTCGCTGCTGAAGTTCAAGGCCGGAGAGGAAATTCCGGGGAAGTCGCTGACTCCGCCGTTTTCTTCAGCGTTGGATGTTCCACAGGTGTAGATTTGTGCGCGTAGCGCTTTTTGTCAGCTACGTATTTATTTTCCTTTGTTTGCTAACAAGGTCTCTTCTGGTTTTGTAGAGCTTCAAGGTGTCGGGCATGGTACCGCCATTGCCTGAAAAATATCCGAATGCGCCGGATAATGACGTGGTGGATTCCGTGTCCGAGCTGCCGTCGGCACGATCTCCGGCGAAAGATGCCGACGAGTCGAGTGAGGACCATACGCGCAAACGATCACGGAGCTCCAGCGAGTCTTCGGATGCCTCGACTCCTCCGACTCCCAGAAACCCTCTGTGCCTTGAGCGTCATAGTGACGGGCATGGAGGCTCTTCCTCTCCCATTCCTGCCATTCCTATGTGGGCTGTAGCGCCACACCCGCCAGCGAAGCGGAAGAAGGAAGAAAAGAAGGAAGAGAAGAAGGAAGAGAAGAAGGTGGAGAAGAGAGCCCGAAGGACTCCTCCAGTCTTTGACCTGAGCTCGCTAGACTCGTAAGTTTCTTGTCTTACTGCTGTCCTTTTTCCTTCTTGATTTTGCACTTCTGCTGATTGCTTCATATGTAGGCATTCCTCCCACGACTCCTCCAGCGATGGTGCTCGAGAGATGATGGGGAAGTCGAAAGTTGCATCTCCTCCTCCTCAAACGGTGGCAACGTCAGGGGGTGCCGCTCTGAATCCTCCTCTACAGGAGGTGCAGGTGGTTGCGCCTCAGAATTTCGCCAGCGGGCGTTCGGAGTCGCCATCAGAGCATGTAAGTACCTCTGCGTCGTACCACGGGAGGAGCCCCCGGGTGTCTGAAAAATTTCGTGTCTTGTTCTTTTTTCGAATCTTCGGGGGAGAGCCCCCGAGTGTCTTCGTGTTCGAGTTTTGCCTTTATTCCTTAATGTTGGGCACAACCCCCAAGTCCTTTTTCTTACTGGTGTTTCTTTTTCTAGAGCCTTTTGTGGAGGAGGCCAAGCGACTGGTGCAGGAGCGCCTGGTGCTAGAGGCTAACCTCCGACAGCTTCAAGGTACCTGTTTGTTTTTGGTGCTTCTTTCATTTATTCCGGTCCTGCTCTCTGATGTTTGCTTGTTTCGAATGCAGAGGAGCATAATACTTCTCTCCGTGAGGTCGACGCTCTCAAGAAGAGCCTTGGTCAATCGGAGAAGAAGGCCGAGGCCGCCGTTGGTGCGAAGGAACGCCTCGAGCTAGAGCTGACCAAGGCAGCCGAAGCTAAGGAGCGTCTGCAGCAGGAGGCCGCGGACCGTGAGGGGCAGTGTAGGGGTCCCAACCTAATAAGGTAGAGTCCTCCTGTGTTTTACAATGCTAGTCCCTGGATCAATAGCTAGCATCCACAGTTTAGATGTAATATCAAGAAACAAAGGTCATAATATAACTTTATAACCAGGAATAACATAAGTTTATTACATCAACCATAGCTCATTTGGCTATTACATTACATTGCAGCGGAATAACTATAGTCATGGGTCCTTCATCTTCAAGGTGCCACAGGCAGATGTTGGTTGTAGACTTTGTAATCCTAATCAAACAATCTTCACTAAATCAATCAAACCTGCAACATACAAGTTACAGCCACAAAGGGTCAATACATTTGAATTGTATTGGCAAGTGATACTATGGTAGTATAGTGGAGTCTATCATCTAGATGCATTGGGCTAAGTGGAGTTGAGTCTTGCATTGCTCAAAATAGATTTTTCTTATCATTTGAAAATACTAAGTTTTTGCTTGACAAAATCATTTCCCTCAATCAAAGATTTCAAGATCCTTGTACCAAGCCATCTCTCCATCAATGATTGAAGAATTCAAACAACCCTTGTTCAAACCACAAGATTTTAATTTAGAAATTGGAATGATGAGATTCTTGATTGCTTCCATGTCTTGATGCTCAAATTGTCCTTTACTGTGACATGGCTAAGTACTTAGATTTTACACTCTGCAGAGGTGGTGCACTTTACCCACAAGACTTGGTTTCCCAAGACAAGATCTTTCAGAAGCCTTCCCTTAGACCAAAATGGACGCGCTCCAACCTATCAAACACTACCACCCACTGTTCATTTGGCTAAGTTCTTGCAACCTATATGATCATGGCAGAGCCCATATTGCCAAGTGGTTGCACTTGAAGCTTCTCAACATTTGACATCTCAAATCCCTTTGTTCCTGGGTGGCCATCCACAAGTGAGATACACAATACAAGTCCATGGCCTTGTGAACCACTCAACATATCCCAATCCTTCCATCCCACCCAGGAGGTTTATTAACTTAGTTGTTTTATTAGACAAAATCACAAGTCCTCAGACTTAGAATATTTTCCATAGTGTGAACATATATTCCACCCATGTTTTCTATTAGCTAGGCTAAGCTTGGTAGTAGTAGGAATCTTAGCTTAGGAAAATCCTACTAAGGATTCATCTACTAGGTTTTCCTATAGCAAGATCTATACTTAGCAAAATCCATGCAAGTTTACTTAGCAAAATCACTAATGCATAGTGAAAGTATTGGGATTGAAAGTATGAAGCATCACTTGACTTTTTGGAAGGGAATGGTGGTTCACTCCTTGGTCTTGCTAGTCTCACACTTCACTACAAGTCAAACAAGCAAATACTAATTCAATTTACATTCCAAACCAATAATCACTCAAACAATTTCACACACACAAGACAATGGAAACCAATTCATGCATGGGGGCATGCACAAGATAGTTTTATTTTGCAAAGGGGTCTCTATGGGGTTTCTAAACTTTGTAAGATCCAAATTGGTCATTTACCAAAGTGGCAAAGTCATTAGCAAGAGGGTTTTGCCCAAAAACTATTTTTAATACCATTCATCATTTCATGTGGTGAAAAATGTTTTTATTAAGGAAAAAACTCTTAAATTGTTCACCAAATGAGTTGCTATTGCAAAGCTTGGTGTTTTAGGTCAGTAGGTTTGGTCCAAAACATTTCCTTAAAGTTTTCTTTCCATAAACATTTTTATAACCAAAAACCATTCTTTTTATTTGGCTGGAAAATGACTAAATCAAGTAATCCAACCTAAATCTTACAAAAATCATTTTTAACACCAAGGGTTGATTCCTAGGGTCAGTAAGGTCACAACAAACCATTTTGCAAAGGTTTTAATCCAAAAGTCATTTTTAAACAATTTTTCTAATCCAAACAAGTACACAAATGTTTCTGCAAATTCAAACAAGCTAACAGATACTATTTGTCAAACTAAGGGCATGTTTGGCTAGGGCTTGCTCTCCTGAATCCATTGATATAAAATTTATCAAATTTGGACGTGTGGTTTGAAAGTTACGATGGTTTGAAAATGGCTTTTAAATCTGGTTTCTAATTCTGTTTTTAATCAGAACAGGGACACGCGGCGCACCGTGATTGGTCAGTACCGGTTCGGCCGGATCGGGCGATGCTGGCTGTTGGATCAAGTTAGATCGCATGGTCCAGATCACGTACCCCTTCGCGGTTAAGTGATCTATCGGGAGCGTCGGATCGTGATCCTACGGTGCTAGCGTGCTCGACCATTTGTGAGCGGCGCCGGCGGTGGCTAGCGGCGGCGACGGTCAGATAGTGGCGGCGCTGGCGAAACAGGAAACGAGGGAGGAGGTGAGGGTGCTTACAGTGATCGCGGTGACGCTCTGATGCTCAAGGTGCTCGTTGGGCGGGGCGACGGGACGGCACGGCGATTGCTCGTCGGAGACGCCGTCGGCCGGCTTGCTCAGCGCGTCGAGACGCGAGGCTACAGCCGCATCAGGGCAAACGGAAGACAGGTCGAGATCGCGATACCCTGGCGAGGATGCGTGCGTGAACGAGAGGGAAAGGGGCGGATGGAAACTACCCGGGGTACTCGCCGGAGTGAGGCAGACGCGGCGGCGCGGACAGATGTTGTCGAGGTCGGTGCTCTGGGCGCCCGCGGTTGATTGAATGGCACAGAAATATGCGCTAGGGTGCGGTGAGCGTGCTCGTGTGTTCGGGGAGGCATGAGGTGGTGAGAGGCTGCCGGAATCGGCGTCGGAGCGTCGTCGGAGACAGAGGAAGTGCAGGGCAAAATTCTTCGGCCTGGGGGCGTGTCGATGAGGGGTGTCTGGGGGAAATGGAGGAGAAGGCGCTGGCGCTTAAGTGTGCTTGATCGCGGCGAGTTATGGTGGCTGCGTTAAGGCGTATTGATGTCTCGATTCAATGCCGCAACGACGAGAGGAGGAAGAAGCGATCAGGGGTGGAGAAGGAGAAGATGGAAAGGGGTCCGTGGTCGATGGGGAAAACGTTGGTGGGGTCCTCTGGTCAGTCGGTGGGTATGTGTTCGTGCAAAACGTTTACGTGCGGGAGCATCTGAGCTGGACTGGGCTGCTGTTGGGCCAGATGGTTGGGCTGCTCGTTTTGTTCTATTTTTTTCTATATGATTTCTTTTTCTTTTTTTTCCAAATCTATTTCCTGTTTTTGAATTTCAAACAACCAAACATCAACAAAATAAATTCAAACAAACACCACACTTCACAATTTTGAA
This sequence comes from Avena longiglumis, assembly GCA_030063025.1. Taxonomy (NCBI): domain Eukaryota; kingdom Viridiplantae; phylum Streptophyta; class Magnoliopsida; order Poales; family Poaceae; genus Avena; species Avena longiglumis. The sequence goes on along the minus strand of CP125974.1, from coordinate 333,216,048 downwards.
CTTGGTTCTGTTTAGTAACTTGAACCAAAAATCCTAAATAAAATAATATTTTAAATCTTTTTAGGTTCCATTTATTAATTAAATAAAATGGTCCATGGTTTATTAATAAAACAAGGTTTGGTTTATTTAATAAAATCTTTATTTGAACCTAAATATTTTCAAAATCAAATTAGTAGGTTTAATTTGGGAGGTATATAATATTTGGTAATTTGTTTTAAAACAAATAACCTTTTATTTTAGTGTCCATTATTAATTAACATAATAGGCTTTCATTATTAAATCCAATAGGATTTGTTTTATTGAGATATTTATTTTGAAATCTAAAATAAAGCCCAAACACTTTAGTGGGTTTTATTAGAAAATATAATATACTTGGGAAACCTATTTAAAACAATCTAATAAGTTTTTATGTTTAATTAAAATGGTAAAACCTTTTATTTGAATAAAATTTGATGTTTATTTTATTTTAAATAAACCTTTGTTATTTTTATTCAAAACTAAATGTTTTAATTTCCCAAAGCTTGGCCAAGGATTAATTTGGCTTTATAAAATAATCTTTATTTATAAATCCACCTTTTCTTTTGAAAACCAAATCTTTTATTTAAGGATCCAAAATAGTAGTTTCAAACATTTTAATTTCCTTTATTAAATGTTCATCTTTTAGGAATCCCTTTAGGATTTTATTTAATTCAAATGGGTTTGAGGTTCCAATTGAATTGAAAAAGTTTCTTCTGGCTCTGAAAATCAAACAAAGTTTTATTTTATTCATTTATTTTCACATTACAAGATTTGGAAAATCTTGGGATGTGACAAGCAGATGGCCACTGTTGCGGCTGCGCGCGAGAGAGAGGTGGCAGGCAAGCTCATGGCTGCTGCCAAGGCTGTTTCGGGTGAGTGTTGTCTTTGTGCTTCTTTCTTCTTGTTTTCTTGTCTTCTTCTGCGTTACTTGTCGTCATGTCCCCTTTTTTTTGTCTCAGATGCCGCAGGCATCGAGTTTGACCGAGGCGCTTTGGAGCACGGGAGTGCTCTAGATGATGCTACTGTAGTGGTCGAAGATCGTTGCAGTACTGTCGTCAGCTCCCTTGCCAAGGCGAAGGAGGTCCTTGGCCGCTTCTACAAGGAGCGTGTCCCTAAGGGCGCGGCCCTTGATGATGTGGATGCCCGCGAGGCTTTGTCACCGGTCGCGCGCATAAGCCGCAAGCGCATCGGCGCGTCCGTCGCCGACGGCTTGGCTTTGGGCCGGAGCCGACCTGCCCCAGATCACCTCCCGGATGCCGAGGACCGCAGACGGATCCGAGGTAGCCTTTGCTGCCTACTCTGCTCGCTGCAAGCGATATGGGCCGAAGCTCATTGATTTGCTGTCTGAGTATGCGCTGCGGCAGCAAGGGGAGGCCAAGGCTAGGCAATCCGGCTCCGAGGCGACTCAGGGTGCCGCGTCTTAGGCGTTGTAGATGTAGGATAGTTTGTAGTCTGCTTTTGCTATAAATATTTTGAAGAACACAGTCCTCGTGACACGTAGTGGCCTTTTATGCTTAATGAATTCTTCTGAGTTGTGCACTACCACTGTCTGAATGTTTATGTCCTTTGATTTTCTGCTGTGCGAGGTTCCTTGGTCTTGACCCGTTGACACCGCCGCAGCTGCAATCGCATCCATCTTTGGATGATTCCTCGCAACTCGCTTTTCTTCGGGATCGTGTTCGTAGTATTGAGAGGGAGTTGCTTGGGTTGCGAGGTCACGCTGATGTTTGGAAGTCCAAGGCGGATCGTGGTGCAGCCAGAGAGGAGTACTTGATGACGGAACTGCTTCGGCTGTCTGAGCAGCTTCAATGTAAGTTGTTCTTTGTTTCGAGCTGCATCTCAGTTCTTCGAATGAGCCTGCTGGCCTTGCCCTTTATTTTGTACAATTGTCGCAGGTGCTAACCTTGCTCCGAGGGAAGAGAAAGAGCGTGTCGCCGTTCGGGTCAATTGCTTGACTCAGCAGGACATGGAGGCCTGTGGCTTCTTCTGGATGGATCATGACCGCGCCATGGCTCTGGCGACGGTGCAGGATCGTGTGCACCAGGTTTCGCGAGTGCTTCGCCAAGTGCAGACGTCGTTTGCCTCGGTGTTGCACGTCATGTTTCCTTTGGATGCCGTACCGACGAGCCTTGCGGGTCTTCTGTCGAAGTTTCGGAGCGTGAGCAATGTCAAGGAGTTGGTGCGGCAACAGCTCGTCGCGGGAGTGAAGGCTTCTTTGTCTCTTGTGAGGCTGCACCGGCCTGATGTAGATTTGACTGTTGTGGTAGCTGGGCCACCTCCTCGTCCGGATGGTGATGAGTGGGACATGTGTCCACATTACGCAGCTGTAAGGCAGTATGCCGAACAGGTCGTAGATTTGTTTGAGCAGCGTGCTCAGGTTATTCTTCAGAATAGGTAGTACCTGTAAAAGAGATAGATGTAAAATTTGTATATTTCTACTGGGCGTGTTGTGCCCTTTGTTGTAAAGATTTGTTTGTTGTAAGCATGCAGTGCTTTGTTTGGGTACGTGTCCTTTTCGTTTGCCTGACGTTGTCAGCTACTCAGGTGTACACGCGTAATCCTCGGTTGATGAAATCTTGAGGTGGGGGGAGCCCCCGAGTGCGTTTGTAGCATAAAGTAAAGTTACAAATAATGAATGGAGGTTTGGGGCGAGACACTTAGCTTTATTTATATCGTAATGGAGGAAGTACATTGTTTGGCTGAATAGCCTTGGCTGAAAAGCCTTATTGAATGTAAAGGGGTAGGTAGCTAGGGGTAGAATCGCAAGGCGCGCGATGTTCCATGGGTTGGAGTATGCGACCTGCACTCCACGTGCTTGAGGTGGTAGGCGCCACCTGGGATGACTTCGGTGATGACGTAGGGTCCTTCCCATGGTGACTCGAATTTCTTCGGTCGCTCTTGCTTGAGTCGCAAGACGAGGTCTTCTTCGACGAAGGACACAGGGTGCCGGCTGTGGTAGTTATGGAGACTCTGGTACACCGATCGTGTCGGCTGCTATGTCTCTTGCTTCGCCGAGTGTGTCGACGGCGTTTCGAGTGCAGCCGTGATTCGGCTTCACTGAAGCGACGACCGGGGCCCGGTGGCGTACCGGTAGCACGGCCTCACTCCGTGCACCATGAAGAACGGTGTAGCCCGTGGAGCTGTTTGGCGAGTCCGTAAGCTCCACAGACGGATGGTAGCTCTTTCGCCCGTGCTCCGGCTTTCGAGTGGACTCATGAGGCGCTTCTTGATGCCATCGCCGATTAGGCCGTTGGCCTTTTCCACTTGCCCGTTCGTTTGCGGGTGTGCCACTGAGGCGTACGTGATGTTGATCCCAAGGCCTTCGCAGAAGTCCTGGAACTCCTTGGAGATAAAATTCGATCCATTGCCGGTGATGATGTTGTGCGGTACACCGAACCTGTAGACAATGGACTCGAAGAACTTGACGACAGTTTTGCTTGTCTGGTTGGTAACCGGCATGGCCTCGATCCACTTGGTGAATTTGTCGACTGCGACCAGGAGGTAAACGTGTCCCCCTTTCGAGGATTTTGGCAGTTTGCCAATCATGTCAAGGCCCCATTGAGCAAAGGGCCAGGCTATAGGCATGGGTCTGAGCTCCGACCCGGGTGCGTGCGGTTTGTCGGCGAACCGTTGGCACCCGTTGCATCTTCGGACGATGTCCTTTGCGTCGCTCATGGCCGTTGGCCAGTAGAATCCGGCTCGTAGAGCTTTGGCGACAAGGGAGCGGCTGCCTGCGTGATGGCCGCAGATGCCCTCGTGGATGTCTTGGAGGATGGCTTTCCCGTCACCGATGGTGACGCACCTTTGTAGTACACCCGTAATACTGCGCTTGTATAGCTCACCGTTGATGATGGTGAAGGCTTTTGACCGACGAGATATGCGCCGCATCCGCTTTGCCGCCGGCTTCTCCGCTTATCAAGAATCGGAGGTATGGTCGCGTCCAAGTTTCTTCGACCGCCATGACCTGCATTAGGTTGACCATGGTGACCTCTGTGTCCAGCTTCGGGTCCTTCATGTCCTTCGGCAGCGAGCCCCCGAGTGTTCGCTTCTTAGGTGATCCTTGGGGAATTTCCGCTTGATGGATGGCACGCAGATCTGTTCGAGGAACACACCCGGTGGCACCTTTGCGCAGGTGGAGCCGATGTTGGCGAGTCTGTCGGCCTCCTCGTTGCTTTCTCTTCCAACGTGCCGAAGCTCGCAGCCGTTGAATTCTCCTTTGAGTGCGTTGTAGAGAGCGCGGTATGCAATCATGTTTTCGGTGCGTCAGACTTTCGCTCATCGTCTGGACGACGAGGTTGGAGTCACCGTAGATGACCAGGCGCGTTGCGCCGCAGATCTTTGCCATTCTCATGCCGTGGATGAGGGCTTCGTATTCAGCCCCATTGTTGGAGGCTCGGAATTTCATCCGGAGGACGATTCATCCGGTCGCCTCGGGAGGTCAAGATGACTCGGCTCGCCCGCTTCGCTTGGAGCCGCTGGCGCATGGTCCATGACCGCGACATGTCCGGGTGTCCGGCACTGTAGCTCCATCCATGCACGAGGAAGTCCGGAGGACTTGAGACTTGATTGCAGTCGCTTATCGTAGATGATGTCCAGGGTGACAGCTTGATGCCCCATAGGGCCACGCCGTCCGTGGCTTCGGGTTATTCAGATGTCGTTCAGGGGTGCCTCGTTGGCGACCATCACCTGGTGCTCCTGGAAGTAATGGCTCAGCCGTCGAGCCGTCATGAACACGCCGTAGGCGAGCTTCTGGTAGTGAGGGTACCTCTGCTTTGTTGGTGTCAGTACCTCGCTGAGGTAGTAGATTGGGAGCTGGACCCCGTGGGTCTTGCCTTCTTCGGTCCGTTCGACCACTAGTACGGTGTTGACCACCTGATGTGTGGCTGCTATGTACAGCAGCAGAGGCTCGCGCTCCTTTGGCGTGACCAAGACGGGCAAGGTGGAGAGGAGCCGCTTAAGGCTTTCGAATGCATCGTTGGCTTCTGGCGTCCACTCGAATTTTTCTGCCTTGCGTAGCAGCTGGTAGAATGGCAAGGCCTTCTCGCCCATGCGGCTGATGAATCTACTCAATGCCGTTATTCGTCCTGCGAGCTGCTAGACACCCTTGATGTTTTTCGGCTTCTCCATCGTCATGATGGCTCTGATTTTCTTCGGGTTCTCCTCGATCCCTCGCTGAGAGATGAAGTACCCAAGTAGCTGACCCGATGGGACGCCGAAGGTGCACTTTTTGGGGTTTAGCTTGATCCTGTAGCGGTCAAGGTTGTCGAACGTCTCGCGGAGATCGTCGATAAGTTTCCTTGCCTCCTTGGTTTTTATGACTATGTCGTCAACGTAGACTTGGACGTTGCGACCGATCTGGTCCTTGAGGCAGGCCTGCATGCATCGCTGGTACGTGGCACCTGCGTTCTTTAGCCCGAAAGGCATTGTGTTGTAGCAGAATACTCCGAACGGTGTGATAAACGCCGTTTTCTCCCGATCTTCGACCTTGAGTCGAATCTGGTTATAGCCTGAGTAGGCATCGAGGAAGGAGATTATCTCACAACCTGCAGTCGAATCGATGATCTGATCGATCCGAGGAAGAGGGAAGTGGTCCTTTGGGCAATGCTTGTTTAGCGACGTGAAGTCCACGCACATCCGCAGGATGTCCGTGTCCTTCTTTGGGACCATGACTGTGTTTGCAAGCCACTCGCTTTCTTTGATTTCCCTGATGAAGTCTGCAGCGAGTAGTCTGTTGATTTCCTTGCCGATAGCTTCGGCTCGTGGCTCGGACAGTCTTCGGATGGACTGTTTGACGGGCTTGGTATCTGGAAAGACGTTGATGGAGGGTTTAACCTCTTGGGTGCCCGATCTTCACGGATATCGTGGTCAAATCGATGGGAAAGCGAGGGGAAAGGGAGAAGGTAGCGGAAGCGAACACACACCTCGCGAAGAACACGATGAACACATGCAAAACTCACACGATACAAGGCCGATTGCTCCCGAACGGCGGCCACCGGTCCGATAGAATCCTCGCAAGGAAAGATCGGTCAACGTGCTCCCTCAAATCCACATCGGAGAGGGAAGAACACCTTGGGAGGGTCTTGACAACTTGGAGACGACATCGAACACCAAGGCCTTGTTCAACGATGGATGCGTGATGCAAAGTCCAATCGAGGTTGGTGACGATAGTCGGTCCCCTTGGTAAAGGGGATGAGGCAAAACTAGAGATTCCACACAAGGGGGGTGTCTTTAGTCTATCATCTATGCCTCCGGGATACATGAGGGGTGGGGGCTCTATTTATAGGCCAACCACATAAACAAGGGTAGTTTGGGGATAAACTAGGCGAATAGGTAAGTAAAGGGGATACATGGGCTGTGGCCCAACTAGTGCGTGCAGCAACGCCATGAGCGTAGTACCGGACTTGGGACCGTAGTACCGCTTGGTCCCAGTAGTGCCCGGGACCGTAGTACCGCTTGGTCCCGGGATTCTGTTGGCGTCAAATGCATTGGGAGCGGTCGGGCGGTAATCACTGGCGGTAGTACTCGGCCTGGATCCGTAGTACCGCCGAGACAGAGAGCATTTGGTGATATGTCTTCCGCCTCCTCTTCCAAGCCTCCGCCTTGTCGGGCTTGATGCTCCAACTTCCTCCCTTGCCTCCGTACTTGTCAATGTGAACCTATCATGCATATGTGATGGAGTATGAAGTAGCATACCATTCAATAGGGTAGGAAGGGGGCTCGCATAGAGGAACGGATTCACCTTTGGAGTCCATGACGACTTGGCGTAAGTTGGAGACCAAGATGTGGTAATGACCGTAGGTCGGGCTACATCATCTCCCCCCCCTTCAAAAAGAGTCGTCATCGACTCTACATGCTCATCACAAAGTAGAAGCGGTCGAGAGACCTTCTTGATCCTGGGGTTCACCATATAGTCGTCCTCGGGAAGATTGACTTGACAACACTTCAATGTTCCTTCACCTTCCTTGAAGCCTACAAAGCTCACAACAAAAGCAAAGCAACACTCAAAGCGTAGCCAATTCATGAAGATTATTGCATGAGTCCTCAAGTAGAAGGAAGTCACCTTATCTTGTAGAGATAACTCGATGAAGGGTAGCCATAGGTAACTCTCTTCGGTTCTTCTTGTCAACATAAAGTCCATAGAGGTTGACGTGTATGCATTTGTACCTTCATACAACAAAGACCAAGCAACATATGTTTGTGTGTGATAGAGGAGCATGTCATTTGTGGCATGTCCATTCTTGTTCACAACACGATTAGCACAACTCAAGTATAGCAAATGGAATGCATATGCATGGTCAATGTGCATGGAAATCGTTTGAACATCATCCAAATGTGGAAACTCAAAAACTCCATATAACATAGAATTGGGGCATTCAAAGCATTGTATCCAAATTTCAAACAACATCTTTGATGCAAGAATAGGAGAATTTGGCAAAAACACACAAGGAAGCATATCCAAAACAAAAGTATTATATTTGCAAACAAACCAAATGAAAGAGCAAGTGGTCCTTATGTTTGTTGCAACAACAAGACGAGATTCTTGGAAGCTCTCATGACAATACATGCTCATAATGGAATTGTGGTTGCACACAAAACATCGGAAAGAGAAAATGTTCAACATTTTTGTTGCAACACACAAAGCATCATTATCTAAATGCGAAGAAACATGAATGTCACGAGGGGAGATAATACCATTAACATGCTTGCAATCAAACCATATGAAAGAGCAATTTGCCAACATGAAAGATGCAAAGCATGCAAAAGGTATCAGAGCTGGGTTCGATCTTGAACACACTTGTGGGATGCTCTGTAGAGCTCTTTTTGTCAACTCGTGCTCAACCGAGGTTGACATTCTCGTGCGGGCACCTACGCACATCATATGTAAAAGGAAGAACGTGTGTGCATGGTAGAGATACACATCATCCATCATGACGTAGATCTTCTTGTGCACATCACCATTAATGTCAATTAAGTATGAAATAGATGCATGGTGAGTATGCAAGTGGGGAACATCCTTATCATGGCAATCATCAAAATCTCCAAAAATTGAGAAAGCTATGGGGGCCATCTCATTATAACGCATATGATCAATATTGTTGCAAGCAAAATAAGTGACATAGCAAGCATTCATCTTATCGCAAGCAACGAGAGAAATTGAATGACTAGCATGACAAGACAAGTCCAAAACAATTGGAGGATACACACAAGATGCATAGCATGGCATGTTTATGGCAATGATATCGCAATCAAACAATTCCACATGATCAATATTATGCAAAGGCAAAGCATCACATGGGAAAAGTGGATGAAGCATATGTAATGTCACAAGTATCATCCATAGCATGCATATCCTCACAATTCATCATGTCCACTAGTGGGATCATGGCATCATCAACACCCTTATTGTTACCTTGGTCATACCTCTCATATGAAGTGGGTGTTGTGGAAGTAGTGGCCTCCTTGTGGACGACTACATCTTCTTGATGTATCCATGGCATAGCATCTACCATGTACATCTTCTCCATTCGAGGAATCATTGCTTCATAGCTTCGGGCGTCTTCCTCCATGGAACCTAGCACAACACAAGAGAACACACTAGAGGTAGAGGGTAAGTTGTTAGAATTCGAAATGGTCTCACTTGACCTATCAACTACCACTCTCAACTCACTAGGAGTATCTCTCATGCCCTCCAAGTGTAAGCACTCAATATCACATAAGGTGGAGTCACTCATGTCACTCTTGTTCTCACTCAAGTGGGCGAAGTGGCTCTCATACTCACATGGGATTGGTACCACATCATCACTCAAGCATATGGGGATAGGCTCGGTTTCCTCAACTCCATGCGCCTCCTTTGGTGAAGGGAAAATCTCATGCTCACCATTCTTGACCTTGTCGCCTTCAAAGTTGGATGCCATAAGATGGGCATCATCGCTCTCCTCCATGGTCGAAGGGAAAATCCCATGCTCGACCGTCTTGTGGCCATCTCGTAGTAGTGGTGGAGGTAGGCTCATGCTATCCAACTTGGCGAAGTAGAGGTTTACATTTTCCTCGTTCGCGAGTTCGTGGAAGTCAAGCGTAGGCGTTGAAGCTTGATGGCGTGGACGAAGGCTTGCTCTTGGTGCCATTTTGGTGGTGGCACTAGTAGTAGAAGGTGCCCGATGAAGGTGTTGACGGAGGTCATTGGCGTGCCTTGCCGATGGTTGATGTAGGTGGCGCACTTGGTCGTCCACATGACACTCGCGACGATGATCACATGCCTTGGCACTCTTCTTGTGCTTGTGGTGCCTTCTTGAGCTTGCTTGAGCATTATGGTTGGTGCTCATCACGAATTCTTCGTCTTGGTGGTGAAGATTCCTTTGACGATGTCTTGTATCCTCTTTATGGTGGTGATGCTCATGAGAGGATGTTTGTCGATGAAGAGTCTTGTTTCTTGGCGCCTCTTAATGCATATGATGTTTGGACGCCACTCTTGTTTGGATAGGAGTTGGAGCTTGGCGCCTTGGAGGTGATGTAGCTTGGCGCCTTGGAGATGGTGGAGCTTGACGCCTTGGAGGTGATGGAGCTTGGCGCCTTGGAGATGGTGGCGCTTGACGCCATCTAGGTGGTGGCACTTGTCGCCTTGGAGGTGGATCATCGAAGTAGGTGGTGCCCTTTGGTGGGGCACGCTTGGCCTTGAAGGTCATGGAATCTTGATGATGCGCCTCCTCTTGCTTGGCGTAGTAGGCTTCCATCTCCACACGGTGGAGGAATTCTTCATGGCTCGTGGAGGAGCCATCAAACTCTATGAAGTTCTCCGTGTCCTCCATGCTTGGCGAGGCGTCGTCGATGTCGCACTCGAAGTCATCCATGCTTGGGGAGTAATTGTTGGTGTAGTACTCCACATCACCCAAGCATGTGGAGCCATTGTCGGTGTAGTGCTCCATAGGCTCCATGCATGAGGATCCATTGTCGACGTAGATCTCCATGTCTTCCATGCATGTGGATTCGTCGTAGGTGTAGTGCTCCGGGTCCTCAAAGCATGCGGATCCATTGTCGGTGTTGTGCTCCGTCATGTCCTCTATACTTGTGGAGTCATAGTCATGGTGGCTCATCATGGATTCTTCATAGATATCATCCTCGGTTCCGGAGTCCCTAGACATGATGCACAAGACCAAGCGGTGTATATGGAAGTGGTAGTGGGAGTTAGGGATACAACGTCAAACCTTACTTTACCTTGGAAGATCGTATCGTACAAGTGGCCACACTTGAGAGCAATAAACCAAGCAAAGTGTAGTTCACGCGGAACACCAAAACCAACTACGAACCAAAAAACAAACACACACAAGGCCTATGGTGGATAGGTATGGAATGTGGCATGTCAAGAACAAATCCGAAATCAAGATGTTGTAATGGCAAGTAAAGAACCACAATGATCACAAAGCAAACAAGTTAATCCAGAAGATAGGAAATATGTACAAGGAAACACACACGTGGGATAAATAGGACTTGTGCGACGGATAAAGTGAGCTAAGAACCAAATGATTACCTAGCGAAGACTATAAGCTCGTGTCACACAAGTACAAGGAGAGACGCTAGTTCGATTGCACAAAATTGGTGGGCTACAAGATATGCACAATAAGTACCACCTATATGATGTTCATCGAGCTTGCGCTTCCTATTCTATGAGGCACATGTATATCTCTTTCTTTTTCTTTTTATTTTTCTTTTTCTATATATTTTTTCCTTTTCTTTTTCTTTCTTTCTTTTTCTTTTTCACTTGCCTCTTCCTTGTGCCAACAACTATACAAGATAACTATATGAGATAGCGCCAACAAATGTTTGCTCGGAATCTACAAGGTATCAAATATGCATAACCCAAGCAATCATAAGAGGAACTAGTCTCAATAGGTGTTTGTTGCTCGCAAATATAGTGGGGTTCACAAAGGAATGCAAGTGGGGAGAAGTCGCGAAATGTTTATACCTTTCGTCGACGATCTTCACCGTTTATTGTTGGATTCCGCCTTGCTCACGGAATTTGTATGGAGTAGATAGCATGAACAACGTGGATGATGATGTAGAGCTCCTTCTCCTCTTCGAAACGAGCTAAAGAACACCAAAATACGAGTTCGAATGCAAAAGTTATGCTCAAAACGGTGAGAGGTCAAATGGGAACTCATTGTTTTTCTCAGATCGGTCGCTAGTACCGGATTTTGGGCCCGGTAGTACCGAAAAATGGCGGTAGTACCTGATTTTAAGCCCGGTAGTACCGCTGGGTCCAGAAACTCCCAGTTTGGACGTGGTTTCGCGATTTTGGGGTGATTTGGGCGAAAAATCTTCAAGAAAAACACCAAATCGACGGGGGAAATCAAGGAATTTGGCTATGGGAACGCAAAGGAAGGTAGATCAACAAGTTTAGCAAGTAATCCACGGATCAAAACCTACCAAAACGCACTCAAATCACAGATCGATCCAAAACACGAATTGGGGCTATTTTTGGTGGAAAATTCGAATTTATGGGGAAAAGACCAAATCGATGAGAAATCTGTGGCAACCAAAAGCTGCTGATACCAGATGATGGAGGGGTTAACCTCTTGGGTGCCCGATCTTCACGGATCTCGTGGTCAAATCGATGGGAAAGCGAGGGGAAAGGGAGAAGGTAGCGGAAGCGAACACACACCTCGCGAAGAACACGATGAACACACGCAAAACTCACACGATACAAGGCCGATTGCTCCTAACGCGCCACCGGTCCGATAGAATCCTCGCAAGGAAAGATCGGTCAACGTGCTCCCTCAAATCCACATCGGAGAGGTAAGAACACCTTGGGGAGGGTCTTGACAACTTGGAGACGAGACATCGAACTCCAAGGCCTTATTCAACGATGGATGCGTGATGCAAAGTCAAATCGAGGTTGGTGACAATAGTCGGTCCCCTTGGTAAAGGGGATGAGGCAAAACTAGAGATTCCACACAAGGGGGGTGTCTTTTTAGTCTATCATCTATGCCTCAGGGATACATGAGGGGTGGGGTCTCTATTTATAGGCCTACCACATAAACAAGGGTAGTTTGGGGATAAACTAGGCGAATAGGTAAGTAAAGGGGATACATGGGTTGTGGCCCAACTAGTGCGCGCTGGTACTACCGTGAGCGGTAGTACCGGAGTTGGGACCGGTAGTACCGCTTGGTCCGGGACCGGTAGTACCGCTTGCGGTCCTGGGGCTTCTGTTGGCGTCGTCTGTTGGGAGCGGTAGTCGGGGGCGGTAGTACCGGTCGCTAGATCCGGTAGTACCGCCGGAGACAGAGAGCATTTGGTGATCTGTCTTCTTCCGCCTCCTCTTCCAAGCCTCCGTCTTGTCGGGCTTGATGCTCCGGGCTTCCTCCCTTGCCTCTGTACTTGTCAATGTGAACCTATCATGCATATGTGACAGAGTATGAAGTAGCATACCATTCAATAGGGTAGGAAGGGGGCTCGCATAGAGGAACGGATTCACCTTTGGAGTCCATGACGACTTGGCGTAAGTTGGAGACCAAGATGTGGTAACGACCGTAGGTCGGGCTACATTATACGTTGAGTGCGTGCTCGGCGAATTCCCTGGGAACTCCTGGCATGTCCGCATGACACCAGGCGAAGATTTCCCAGCGCTCACGGAGGAATTTGACGAGCGCGCCTTCCTATGCGGGGCTGAGGTCGTTGGCGATCAGCGCCGTCTTGGAGGAATCCGTCGGGTGGACCTGCACCTTCTTTGTGTTGACCGTGGAGTCGAAAGACATGTCAGGTGCGTTTTGTCGTGCGACTGGAGGTGCCCCATTGTCCGTCACCTCGCGGAGCCTAAGGAGCTCCTCCTGCATACCGAATGATTGGGAGATTCTGTTGAAATCTCTATCGCATTGGTCCGATCGGGTGAAGCTCCGTGGGATCGTGATGACGCCTTCGTCCCGCATCTTGAGTAGCGGTATGCATAATGTGGGACAACCAGAACCTTATAATGCTACACGCCCGAGGATGGCGTGGTACCGTGATGGCACCCACCACTTCAATTCGAGCCGCTCGGAAGTTGTCCGGCTTGCCGAAGATGACATCGAGCCATATCTTGCCCAGGGGAAATGTGCCCTTCCCTGGAACGATGTCGTGGAACGTTGTGTCTGATTGTTCCAGGATGCACTACGGGATCCGCATTGCTACTAGAGTGCTTGCGAACATCAGGTTAATGCCGCTGCCGACGTCCATGAAGACGCGACTCATCTCGAAACCTCCGACCGCGCTCCGGCACAAAGGCATGACCGGGCGAGGATCCGCAAGGGTGATCCGAACGAGTGAACATGATGCAGGACTCCGATCCACTGAGGTACTCAGGGATGGCGGGTGGAGTTGCCACGGCCAGGTTGATCTGTCGGGTGATTTTCTTCTGCACCCTATTCGTAGGGCGCCCCTTCTGGATCATCAGTGCTCCTTTTGGCAGGGGATACCCGTTTCCAGCGTTGTTCTGTGCTGGCACGACTGGTTGGCTCGGGCCTCCTACCGGTGGCGGTGGAGGAGCTCCATGCGCTATCTCACCTGTCGCGGGTGCATTTCCGAACGCAGGGATTGGAGCCTGCTGCCTCATCTGCACCATGCTTTCGCTGAGCTTCTGGAACTCGCGGCAGTCCTTGAGCATGTGGCTCGCCTTCTTTTTGCCATCCTGCTTGTCGATGTAGAAGTGGATGGTGCATGGACACGAAAGCTTTTCGTATGCTGAGGGTCCGTTATCGTGTCGCTGGCTACACGATCGCTACCGGGCTTCCATCGCGGAAGTTTCCTCCGCGGTATCCTCCGCTGTTGTGGTTGGCGTCGTTGCGGCGTCGATGGCCCTCTCTTCAGAGATGTGTGCTGCGGAGTTCTTGGTGTTGGACCAGCGTAGTATGTATGAGCGAATGGATTCGCCCGTTCGTTGAGTGCAGGCGTGCAACTCTTCGATTGAGGCGGGCCTCTTGCTGGTGCCCTTGAAATTTCGGATGAAGCTGTAAGCTAGCTCCTCCCGCCGGATGGACCACGATGATAGGCACTTGAGCCAGATTCGTGTCTATTGCCACCGAAGGCATTGCATGGCGGTTTCTTTGTTACCGCCGGGAAGCTTGACGGATGACAAATGGTCACTGAGCCATGCTTTTGGATCTTGCGTGCCGTCGAACTTCGGAGTATTCGAAGGAAGCTTGAAATTGTGTGGCATCCGCGTTCGCCGAACGGATCTGCTGAAGCATCGGGCTCCACAGAGTTCTCCTTCGTCTTCGTCCATCTTGGATTCAGACGAGCATGCGCGCTTGGCTCATGCTTTGTCGATTTTGCGTTGTGTGAGCGCGTCTCTGGCATTGTAGTCGCGTTTATGGTGACGCGAGCTCTTCTTCCTTCGAGGAAGGTCGTGTTCCTCTTCCTCTTCGGATGAACCGGTTGGGCTTCGATCGTGCCTGGCCGGAGCCTTCTTCTTTGGCTCCGCAGGAGCGTCTTGGTGGAGCGCAGCTCCGACGAGTCCGAGTCCGGTAAGTGCGGACTTATGCATGGCCCTTTTCGGGTCCCCCTCGGGAGGTGGGTGGGCCGCGAGGTACGCAGTGGCTGCCATGATCGCAGCCTGCGGCGTTTTCGGGATGACGTTGCCGTCGACGTCCATCTCCATGAAGGATGTGTGGAGAGTTCGCGTCAACTCGCGGCTCTCCTTTGGATCCATGTTCTCCATCCGAGAGCGGTGCTTGTTTCCTGGGTTGGCCTTAGAGCTGGAGATGATGCCCATGGCGGAGAGCGCAGCTCGTCGCGTGCTGGACTCTGAGGCTGCTTGCTTGCGTTTGTCAAGCACCTCCTGCATCTTGACCTGCTTCTTGTGCTCCTCGATTAGGAGCAGGTGGTAGACCATCAACATATCTCGCGAGGCGTCTGCGGGCAGTACTATGTTGCCTGCCACAGCTTCGCGGACCTGGGTCCATCCCTCTTTGCTAAGGCGGATGACATGGCCGCCGTTGTTTTCTCCTTCGGGTGGGGGAGATTGGCTTCTTTTGTTCCCACCGTTTCGTTCTGGCGGGTTAGGCGGCGGGTTGGGTGTTTGATGATCCACGTCACTTTGGATGACTGCGGCGCATTGGTAGCGCCAGATTGGCTCATTTGCCGCCGCAACTTTCGATCCGGAACCGTAGGTCCGCATCCGATGGCGGATCGCGCAGATCGGAGTTGCAACCGCTGTCATAGGAATCATCTGCTGATGATGTTGTGCGAGCACGGGTGTGTAGGGCATCTGGCGGGCCTGATTGATGGTAGGGGCACCCGCTCAGGTAGGCGGAGGGTGCCAGTTTGACCCACCTGGAAGCAGAAGCTCCCGAACAAGATTTCGAGTCCGTCGCCTACGGGCTCGAAGTACTTCATGGTGGCCGGCGAGTGGGCGGTGAAGTCGAAAGCACCAAAGAGGAGATGGCTCTCCATTGCTGCAGAGTTGTAGATCGATCGGGTTGGGACCGTCACGATCGCACAATCAGCGCCCCCAATTCCCACAGACGGCGCCAATTGACGAGGTTTGATCTCGTCAATGCCCATTGTTATGGACTTGGGTTTTGGAGAAGATGGGGATGCTGGAGATCGTGGAACGGTTAGCAAACAAGCAACACGGGGACACAAGGTTTACCCAAGTTCAGTCCCCCGGAGGGAAATCCCTACTCCTGCTTGTCTTCTCTTGATTACGGCGGAACCGAAGGTTACAGGGGTGCGCAGATGCAATCTGGCGTGGAGGTGTGTATGCGGAAGTATGAGTCGACAGATCTAGGTCGTGCCCTCCTGGCCTTTATATAGACTTAGGCAGGTCCCGGGCATAGTCCTAATCGGTTACAGGTTCTAGGGTTTTACCCCTTTGAATTTCCTATCTACTCTAGTCTTGCTCCCCAAGGATCCGAAGGCACCATGGGCCTAGGCCACCCGAAAGTCTTCATGGGCCAACGTACTTTTGCCGTGGGCCTTCCTTGGGCTGGACTAGGTATGCTGAGGTCATGCACCCGCGGGGTATAACCATGTTAGCAACCGTCGATACCGGAACTGCAATGAATAAGAAACATTTGGCAAGCTCAAATTCACCATGCCCAAGTTCACCGGTACGAATGATCCCGAAGAGTATATTTCATGGGCACTCAAGGTTGGCAAGATCTTTCGCATGCACAACTATAGCAAAGAGAAGATGGTAGCCATGGCATCGCTCGAGTTTGATGACTATGCCAACCTTTGGTGGGAACAAATCCAACTCGCTCGTGAAGCAAAAGAAGAGCCTCCAATCACCACTTGGAAAGATATGAGGGCTCATATGATATCCCGCTTTGTTCCTTTGCACTACACGTGTGACCTCTTTAACAAGCTTCAAACGCTTAGTCAAGGGACAAATACCGTGGAAGAGTACTTCAAGCAAATGGAGCTCAACATGATCCGTGACAATATTGAAGAGCGCGATGAGAAAACAATGACACGCTTCCTCAATGGCTTGAACCATCCAATCAAGCGCATCACCGAGTTCCAAAAGTACACCAACATGGTTGAGCTTGTGCACATAGTGATGTGGACATCCCATCTATTGATACAACCATTGTATCTACATCTACACACATACAAGGACCTATCACTTGAGCTCGTTCCAAGCAACTTAACTATCAGGTACTTCCGTTTCTTTTCCTCACATACATGAGAATATGATGTTGCCTAAATCAGATATATTTATTACTCTTAGGAAAGATGGACCAAGCATGGATGAGAGGGACAAGTATTGGAGCATGGTCATGCATGGAGATGGCAGCAAGCATATGATGATTCAAGAGAAGGCCACAGATGAAGATTTCAGAACTTTGAAGCCACCATAATGAAGAAAGAAGGCTTGGACGAATTATTCAAGAATATTACATCCTAATTTCGTCCATAGCTTAGTTGGGTGTTGCGACACCTTTTATTTTGGGCCAAGCCCATGTAATTTTCACAGGAATTAAAATAGCCACTTTTTAGAGTCCGTATTTGAGGATAAAAGGACTTCTAGGGTTGGATTCGGCCACCACCTCTATGGCTGGACGAAACCCCTCCTTTTCCTCCTTAAATACTCCCCATAGCCGCCACTTTAGACTTGGATTTTGTTTAGACATAAAGTTATCCATTATAGCAACTTCGCCAAGGCTCGAGCGTCACAGAGGCCGCTTGTACTTCGCACCTATACAGGATCCCACCTTTCAATAAAGCTTTCATCTTAATCCACAATATCTTGATTGCAATATTAGTTCTTACTTGTTCTCGATTTCAGGTAGGAATTAAGACCTCGCTGGTCAGGCTGATCGTGCTTCCGCAGGATCGGTAACCTCCAGGAGATTGGCCAGCGATTGCATTAGCGCTCGTGCTCGCACGTGTAGTCGGATCGTCAAGCCCGAGCTCCACCAAATCGACTATCACCATCTCATCGAAAGATCGGACACCTTTTCCCTATCAAGTGGTATCAGATTTCACGTTGCTCGGTGAGATTTACTATTTTCATAGTTTAGATCTGTTTTTACCTATAACCCACAAAAGCCAAAAAAACAGTTAGAATTTAGATCCATGCCATCAGCAATCTACGTCTTGCATTATCTTTTCAGTTTTTGCATTATTGAATGTGTGTCTGCATCGTCACGTCAAGTTGATGGTCTTAGTGTCTTTTCCATTAGAGTTTCGATTTCTGGTCACATTTGTCACTGCCGCCATGCTCGTAGATCACCGCCATCTACACCCTATTAGGGGTGACCCCTTAGGGTGGCCCGATCTTTCACGAATTCCGTGGGAATCGAGGGGAAAGCGGTGGAAGGGGGAAGGGGATGAAATCCACGAACTCACACGTGAAGAACTCGATGAACACACACACACACGAAAACACGATACAAGCCGATAGCTCATGCTGGTGGCAACCGGTCCAACATAATCCCTAGGATCGGTGTTGGGCGAAGCTCTCTCTCCACGGCCTATAACGGGGGTGAGGAGCTTGGTGAGATCTTGACTACTTGGGCACGAGACACCGTGATCCCAAGGACTTGTACAACTTGAACGCGCTAGGCAAAATCCAAGAGGTTGTGGATAATTTGGTGCTCCTTGGTAAGGAGCATGAGACAAATAGTTGAAAGATTCTCAAAGGGGTGTCCTCAACTATAATTATCCAAGTCTAGGGTTTACAATAGAGGGTCGGGGCTTTATATAGGCCAGCCACTTAAACAGGGGTAGTTTAGGAAATAAACTGGAAGTTGGGGCGAAACTGGGGGTTACATGGGCCAGGCCCAAAATGCCTTAACAAGCCTGGCGTCGAGCAGGCCGGATACTCCGGTGTTGGGTCCGGAGACTCCGGTCTGGGCCGGAGACTCCGGTCAATCTCCAGACCCGTCTCCGGAGGGGCCATCAGACTGTCGCCGGCTTGGTTCCTGGGGCCGGACCGAAGGATGGTCTAGAGACTCCGGTGTACAGGACAGGAGACTCCGGTGTACACCGGAGATTACGGTGTGCAGAGCTCCAACAGCGTCTTCTCCTGGTCCTTCTTCCTTGGGGGCTTAGTGTGGTGATGTTGCTTCATAGCTGAGGATACACAACGTAGTTGCATGAAGTAGCAAGCTATCCAAAGGTAGACCAAAGTCACATGAGGAAAGGAGCGAGTTAACCTTAGCTTGTAGGAGATTGGCTCGGGCGCGAGTCATTGGTCCACTTGGGGGACTAGGTGTTGTAGATGGAGGTGCGTCCGTAGGACGGGCTGCATCAGCTCCCCCCTTGGGAAAGAGCCGTCCTCGACTCTTCAACCTTCTCAACTTCATCTTCTCCATGGTAGGGTGAGAGGTCCTTGACATTGAACGTCAGGCTCACAAGATACTTTGATGTTGGGATATCGATGATGTAGGCGTTGTTGTTGATCCTCTTTAGTACTTTGAACGGTCCATCACCTCTTGGCTTGAGTTTGGAGTCGTGGTCCTTGGGGAAGCGGCCTTTACTCAAGTGTATCCACACAAGGTCACCTTCTTCGAAGATCATATCTTTCTTGTTCTTGTTTAGCCTTGATGCTTGACGAAAGACTTGTTGCTCGATCATAGCTCTTGTGTCTTCATGGAGTTTCTTCATTGTTTGGGCACGCTTGTCAATGTCCATATTGGTACGGTCATGAAGCGGAAGTGGAAGGATATCGAGCGCGGTGAGAGGCTCGAAGCCATAGACGATCATGAACGGGCTCCTCATGGTGGTGGAGTGCTTGGCGCGGTTGTAGGCGAACTCGGCGTGTGGAATACATTCCTCCTAGTCTTTAAGGTTCTTCTTTATCAACACAAGTAGAAGTGTGCCAAGGCTTCGATTGACGACCTTGGTTTATCCATCGGTTTGAGGATGCGATGCGGACGAGAAAATGAGCTTGATGCCGAGCTTAGCCATGAGTGTTTTCCAAAAGTAGCTCATGAATTTGACGTCGCGGTCGGAGACGATTGTTCTTGGTACACCGTGTAGCCGAATTATTTCCCTAAAAAACAAATTTGCTACATGTGAAGCATCATCGGTCTTATGGCACGGAATGAAATGTGACATTTTGGAAAAACGATCCACTACCACAAATATAGAATCATGTCCATGTTTAGATCTAGGCAATCCTAACACAAAGTCCATGCTAATGTCCGACCAAGGTGCATGAGGAATAGGCAATGGCATATAAAGACCAAAGGGGTTAGACTTAGACTTAGCTTGGATACATGTAGTGCATCGTTGGACGTGGCCCTCCACGTCGCGCTTCATCTTTGGCCAAAAGTAGTGACTGGATAGCATGTCATATGTCTTGTCACGACCAAAGTGACCCATAAGGCCTCCACCATGGGACTCTTGAAGAAGCAAAATTTGGAGAGACGACTTCGGAATGCAAAGCTTGTTTTGTTTGAAAATAAAACCCTTATGCAAATAGAAATCATCAATCCCTTTGTCTATTGAACACTTTGCAAAAATTGATCCAAAGAATGGGTCGGACTCGTACAAAGATTTGATGTCATCAAGACCCAAGACATTTACTTCGAGTCGCGTAAGAAGGTTTGTGTTTTTGCGTTACAAGGCGTCCGCTACCACGTTTTCTTTGCCCTTCTTGTACTTGACAATGTAAGGAAAAGATTCCATGAACTCAACCCATTTGGCGTGCCTTTTACTCAAATTGGCTTGGTCCTTAAGATATTTCAACGACTCATGATCGGAATGGATGATAAATTCTTTGGGCCAAAGGTAGTGTTGCCACACTTGAAGGACACGAACCAAGGCAAAAAGCTCTTTGTCATAAATTGGATAGTTAAGGCTGCGCCATCCAGTTTCTCACTATGGTATGCAATAGGTCGCCCATTTTGCATAAGGACACCTCCAATGCCAATACCACTAGCGTCACACTCGATCTCAAAAGTTTTTGTGAAATCTGTAAAGTGAGGAGTGGTGCTTCGGTGAGACTATTTTTGAGCTCATCAAATGCTTTTTGTTGTGCTTTGCCCCAAACGAATGTGATATTTTTCTTGGTCAATTCGTTGAGAGGGCAAGCAATGGTAGAAAAGTCTTTCACAAAGCGACGGTAAAAACCGGCCAACACATGAAACTGCGAAGTTCACTAACATTGGTCGGGATGGGACAATCTCGTATGTCCTTAACTTTTGAGACATCAACTTCAATGCCATTAGAAGACACAACAAAACCAAGGAAAATCAGTTTGTCTTTTGCAAAAGTGCACTTTGGGAGATTAGCATAGAGCTTTTCATGACAAAGGATTTGAAGGACCTCCTTAACATGAGTAACATGCTCCTCTAGTGACTTGCTATAAACAAGGATGTCATCAAAGTAAACCACTACACTCTTCCCAATGAGAGATCTCAAAATATGGTTCATGAGACGCATGAAGGTAGATGGGGCATTTGATAAGCCAAAAGGCATAACCAACCATTCATAGAGACCAAGCTTGGTCTTGAAGGCGGTTTTCCACTCATCACCTTCGGCCATGCGAATTTGATGGTAACCACTACGAAGATCAATTTTTGAAAATATAGTGGCTCCACATAACTCATCAAGCATGTCATCAAGGCGCAGTTTAGGATGTCGATAACGCACGGTGATAGCATTGATTGGACGACAGTCCATGCATAACCGGAACGTATCATCCGTTTTTGGCACGAGAATCACGGTTACCACGCTTGGGCTTGTGCTTACTTGGATCAAACCTTTGGATACGAGTTGGTTGATTTGTCATTCTATCTCCTTCGTCTCTTCCGGGTTCGTGCGATACGTGACGCGGTTTGGGAGTGGAGCGCCGGGTATGAGGTCGATGCGGTGCTCGATTCCACGAAGAGGGGGTAGTCCATGAGGAAGCTCTTCGGGAAATACATCTTGGAATTCCTGCAAAATAGCCATCAAGGAAGGAGGAACATTTGTCAAGTCATTAGTTCCTTGCGCTAGTCCCTTGCATACAAGGACATAGTGCAAGATGGATGGGTTGTTCCGCACTTCTCTCATCTCACTTTTGGCGGCAAGAAGAACACTCTTAGTTTTTCCACTCGAGTTTGGCTTGTGGCACTCACTATAGTGTGGTTCTCTCGCTCACCGCTCTTCTCACAAGGTGATTTTGTGTATTGCGCCCTCGCTAAAGCCTTTGCATTGTCCGCAATTATTTGGCTAGGAGTCATTGGTTGCAAAACACAAGTTTTTTCAAGCCATTTGAAGGTATAAGTGTTTGAGTGAAGCACGCTTGTCATATTGCCACGGCCTTCCTAGCAACATATGGCAAACTGTCATGGGGAACACGTCACATTCCACCGTGTCTTTGTATGGTCCAATTGAGAACGTTACCGAGACGGTGTGCTTGATCTTGACGGACCCTTGGTCACTTAGCCATTGTATATGGTAGGGATGCTTATGCGGATGGAGGGTGAGGTTGAGTTTCTCACACAATTTCGTGCTTGCAATATTGTGGCAACTCCCTCCATCGATAAAAACTTTGATGGAGTTCCCATTGATACCGGCACGAGTTTGGAAGATGTTTGATCGTTGGTCTTCAATCTCATTGACTTGAGTAGTCAAGACCCTTGTGAAGACAAGAGATGGACTTGTGTCATGCTCACACATAAGTAGTTCTTGGTCATCTTCCAAATGTTGCCTTGCCATTGCTTCCTTGACCCTTGCATCAAACTCATATTCACTCAAGTATTCTTCATCGCCATTGTCATGGATGAAGAAAACTTTCTTGTTCCCACATGCGGCCGACTTGTGTCCTTTGCCTCCACACTTGTAGCACTCACCATTGAATGGTTGTTCATCCTTTGTGTATTTGCCACTTGGGGGCGGTTTTACTTGAGGAAGTGTTGGCTTGAAGGGAAGCTTGGTGGTACTTGATGAGCTTCCACTTGGTGTTGTTGGAGTAGTGGTTGGCGCTTGCTTGTATGTGAAGTACGTCTTTGGCTTGTTGTACTTGATGTCCTCCTGCACTTGACGCTCGGCTTTTGATGCTATGTGTACAAGCTCAACCATGTTGTTGTACTTTTGGAACTCGGTGATGCGCTTGATTGGATGGTTCAAGCCATTGAGGAAGCGTGCCATTGTTTGTTCATCACGCTCTTCAATGTTGGCACAGATCATGTTGAGCTCCATTTGCTTGAAGTACTCTTCCACGGTCTTTGTCCCTTGACTAAGCATTTTAAGCTTGTTGAAAAGGTCACGCGTGTAGTGCGACGGAACAAAGCGGGATCTCATATGAGCCTTCATATCTTGCCAAGTTGAGATTGGAGGCTCTTCTTTTGCTTCACGAGCGAGTTGGACTTGTTCCCACCAAAGGTTGGCATACTCATCAAACTCGAGGGATGCCATGGCCATCATCTTCTCATTGCTATAGTTGTGCATGCGGAAGATCTTGTCAACCTTGAGTTCCCACGAGAGGTATTCTTCGGGCTCATTGGAACCGGTGAACTTGGCAATGGTCAATTTGAGCTTGCCGAAAGTTTCTTCTTCATTGCGGTTCCGGTGGCGGCGGTTGCCATGATTTTGGTAGCCACCTTCATCATCCGAGCTCTCATGTCTTGCTTGGTGATGGTTGCGTTGCTCTTGCGGTTGTTGAGGTGCCGCGTTTGGTGGTGGAACTTGATTTTGAAGATGAGCTTGGGGAGCTTGCTCGTGTTGTTGGCACGGTTGCGGACGAGGAGGAGGTTGTTGATCCTCATAACGAGCTTTGGGAGCTTGCTCTCGTTCTTGTCGTGTTTGATTCCGAGGAGCATTGTCTTGCGCCATGTGGCAAGGAGGACGTCGAGCCGCATGCGCAATGGGCTGCTCCCTTTCTTCTTGATGTGGAGGAGGCTCGTCATGATGATCATGTTGTCGTCGTTGACGTTCATGTCGATGATGACGCCTTGGTGGATCTTCGAGTGCTTCACGCCGACGGCGATCTTGTTCGTCCACTTCGGATGCTTCACTTTTTGTTGAAGGAACATGTCGTTTGCGATGGTCTTGGTGGTCCACGTGAGGTTACTCTTGTTGAATCACAAGTGCCCTTTGTTGTGGCCGGTTCACTTCACGTCTTGGAGGTCTTGCAGAGAGGTCACCATCATAGCTTGACGTCGCGACGTGTCGTGGAGATGGTACCAATTGAGAAGAACTCATGGATTGAAGGACGGGTCCATCTTGGTGCCTTGAATCGTGACGGTGAGGAGCTCTTGATTCACTTGAGGAGTGACGTGAAGAGCTTGAGTCACGCGATCGTGGCCTTCCTAGCCCATCGATGAGGCTGATAGGGCAAAGGTGTCCGATCTTTCGATGAGATGATGATAGTCGATTTGGTGGAGTTCGGGCTTGACGATCCGACTACACGTGCGAGCATGAGCGCCAATGCAATCGCTAGGCCAATCTCCTGGAGGTTACCGATCCTGCGGGAACACGATCAGCCTGACCGGCGAGGGTCTTAATTCCTACCTAAAATCGGGAACAAGTAAGAACCAATATTGCAATCAAGATATTGCGGAATTAAGAGGAAAACTTTATTGAAGAGGTGGGATCCTGAATAGGTGCGAAGTACAAGAGGCCTCTGCGACGCTCGAGCCTTGGCGAAGTTGCGACTATGGTTAACTTAATGTCTAAACAAAATCCGAGTCTAGGGGGTCGGCTATGGGGAGTATTTAAGGGCGAAAAGGTGGGGTTTCGGCCAGCCATGGAAGTGGTGACCGAATCCAACCCTAAAAGTCCTTTTCCCCTCAAATCGGACTCTAAAAAGTGGCTAATTAAAATCCTGCGAAAATTACATGGGCCTGGCCCAAAATAAAGGTGTCGCAGCACCATATTAAGCTATGGAAGAATTCGTAAAGTATTGATCTTGAATATTTCGTCCAAGCCTTCTTTCTTCATTATGGAGGCCTCAAAGTTCTGAAATCTTCATCCGTGGCCTTCTCTTGGATCATCACATGCTTGCTGCCATCTCCATGCATGGCCATGCTCCAATGCTTGTCCCTCTCATCCATGCTTGGTCCATCATTCCTAAGAGTAAGAAATACATCTGATTTAGGCAGCATCATATTCTCATGTATGTGAGGAATAGTTCCAAGAATCGAAAGTACCTGATAGTTAAGTTGTTTGGCACGAGATCTTGTGATGGGTCCTTGTATGCGTGTTGCTGTAGGTACAACGGTTGTATCAATAGTAGTGATGTACACATCATGCTCCCCTTCTTGAATTGAAGTCGTCCTCGACGCAATCTCATCTTCCTCACCAAAGTAAGGCTTCAAATCTGCAATGTTAAACGTAGGACTAACCGTACCAAAGTCTGCAGGCAACTCAAGTTTATATGCATTATCATTTATTTTCTCTAACACCTTAAAGGGACCAGCAGCACGTGGCATTAACTTAGACTTGCGTAAATCAGGAAAACGATCTTTACGCAAATGTAACCAAACAAGATCGCCAACATCAAATACAACATGGTTTCTCCCTTTATCCCCAGCAAGTTTATACTTAGCATTCATGTGTTCAATGTTATCTTTAGTAGTCTTATGCAAGTTTAATATCATTTCAGCGCGTTGTGTAGCATCCAAATTATTTTGCACCGAAGAAGGTAAAGGCAATAAATCAATAGGTGCACGAGGAACAAAACCATACACAATCTCAAATGGGCACATCTTTGTGGTAGAATGCAGCGAACGATTATAAGCAAATTCTATATGAGTTAAACACTCTTCCCACAATTTTAAGTTCTTCTTTAAAACAGCCCGCAACATAGTAGACAAAGTTCTATTTACTACTTCAGTTTGTCCATCAGTATGGGGATGACATGTAGTACTAAACAACAATTTAGTCCCCAACTTAGGCCATAAACATCTCCAAAAGTGGCTAAGAAATTTAGTATCACGATGAGAGACAATAGTATTTGGCACACCATGCAAACGAATAATTTCACGAAAGAACAAATCAGCAATATGCGCAACATCATCCGTTTTATGACAAAGAATAAAGTGTGCCATCTTAGAAAACCGATCCACAACAACAAAAATACTATCCCTCCCCTTCTGTGTTCGTGGCAATCCCAAAACAAAGTCCATAGAAATATCCTCCCAAGGAACACTAGGAACCGGAAGAGGCATATATAAACCATGTGGATTAAGGCGAGACTTAGCTTTTTGACAAGTAGTGCAGCGTGCCACAAATCTCTCAACATCTCGACGCATACGTGGCCAAAAGAAGTGTGCAGCAAGAACATCCTCCGTCTTCTTGACACCAAAGTGTCCCATCAATCCTCCTCCATGCGCCTCCTGTAACAACAAAAGACGAACAGAACTATCTGGAATGCATAGTTTGTTAGCACGGAACACAAATCCATCATTGAAGACGAACTTGTTCCAAGTTCTACCATCTATACAATTCTGCAACACATCTTTAAATTCAGCATCATGCACATATTGTTCCTTAATAGTTTCCAATCCAAATATTTTGAAGTCAAGTTGAGATAACAAAGCATAACGGCGCAACAAAGCATCATCAATAATATTATCTTTACCCTTTTTGTGTTTGATAACATAAGGAAAAGACTCAATAAATTCAACCCACTTTGCATGACGACGATTCAACTTAGCTTGACTACGAATATGCTTCAAAGATTCGTGATCAGAATGAATAACAAATTCTTTAGGCCATAGATAATGTAGCCAAGTTTCTAATGTCCGAACCAACGCATATAATTCTTTATCATAAGTAGAATAGTTCAGTCTAGCCCCACTCAATTTCTCACTAAAATATGCAACAAGTTTTCCCTCTTGTAATAACACCCCTCCCAAACCAATTCCACTAGCATCACATTCAAGCTCAAAAGTCTTAGTAAAATCAGGAAGTTGGAGTAAGGGAGCATGTGTTAGCTTATCTTTCAATATGACGAAGGCCTGTTGTTGTGCATCGCCCCAAACAAAGGGCACATCCTTCTTGGTAAGCTCATTCAGCGGCGCGGCAATTGATCCAAAGTCTTTGACAAAGAGCCTATAAAAACCAGCGAGGCCAAGAAAACTCCTTACTTGTGTGACCGTCTTGGGCTGCGGCCAATTCTCAATAGCTTCAATCTTGGCTGGATCCACTTCAATACCCTGTGATGTAACAACATAGCCAAGAAACTCAACTCGATTGGTGCAAAAGGTGCACTTCTCAAGGTTGCCAAACAAACGTGCATCACGTAAAGCATTGAAAACAACACGTAAATGGTCCAAATGATCCTCTAAAGATTTGCTATAAATCAGAATATCATCAAAGTAGACTACCACAAAACGTCCAATGAAAGCACGTAAAACTTCGTTCATTAACCTCATGAAAGTGCTGGGTGCATTAGTTAAACCAAACGACATCACTAACCACTCATATAAACCGAACTTAGTTTTAAATGCTGTTTTCCATTCATCTCCTAATTTCATACGAATCTGGTGGTAACCACTACACAAATCAACTTTAGAAAACATGGCAGAGCCACTCAATTCATCAAGCATGTCATCTAAACGTGGAAAAGGATGACGATATCGAATAGTAATATTATTGATAGCTCTACAATTAGTACACATGCACGAAGAACCATCTTTCTTAGGTACCAAAATAATAGGAACAACACAGGGGCTAAGGGACTCACGAATATGATCTCTGTCGATTAGTTCCTAAATTTGGCATTTTATCTCCTTTGTCTCCTCTGGATTGGTTCTATATGGCGCGCGGTTGGGCAACGTGGCACCCAGGAATTAGATCAATTTGGTGCTCAATTCCTCTAATAGGAGGTAGTCCTGGTGGCAGCTCAGCAGGAAAGACGTCCTCATATTCCTGCAAAAGGTTAGCAATAGCGGGTGGCAAAGAAGGAGGCATATCCTCAAACGAATACAAAACCTCTTTGCAGACAATTGCATAACATTGAGTATTGTTTACATCTAGTTCAGCAATATCAATTTTATTTGCAAGCATACATGGACTCTTCAAACGAATTTCAGTAGCATGTGTAGAATCAGATTTAGTGTTCTTTGGTGGTATAAAATCTGCAGCAATAATCTGATTCTCACTTTTAATTTTCTCCTCATTTTTAGCTCTACTAGCTCTAGCAAGATCATCTTTTAAAATCTGTTCGGGATTCATAGGTTTTAGACCAATTTTCTTTCCATCATGCATAAGATAATAGTGATTAGTTTTGCCATTATGAACAGATTCTCTATCAAATTGCCATGGTCTACCAAGTAACAAAGAACAAGCTTGCATAGGTACAACATCACAATCAACAAAATCAGAATATGTACCAATCGTAAAATGCACGCGTATCGTTCTTGTTACCTTGATCTTGCGAGAACTCTCAAACCATTGGATGTAATATGAATGTGGGTGTTGTCTTGTTGGAAGCGCAAGCTTCTCTACCATGTCAACACTAGCCAGATTATTACAACTCCCTCCATCAATGATGATCCGTATAGCTCTTTGCTTGACAACACCACGTGTTTGGAACAGGTTGTGGCGTTGATCTTGCTCAGATTTGCTCAATTGCACACTCAACACACGTTGTGAAATTAAGTTGTTGTATTGATCAGCAGCTTCAGCTCCCATTACCTCTGTCTCTTCATCAGCATCAGAATTGTCTCCAAATCGAGCAGAAATAAGGGCTAGTGTATCTTCATCAAAGTCACTCGCTGAATCGTATTGACCATCCTCCCGCACCATCATCACATGTTGTGTTGTGCACTGTCTCTCAATATGACCAAAACCCCAGCACTTGCGGCATTGTATATCCTTTGTCTTACCCGTGGAAGCCATAGAAGATGCACTACGAGCAGGAGCATTGGATGATGGTGGAGGAGCAACTGGAAATCTTGTGGTGGCCTTGGATGTGGTAGTAGCTGGTGGCGAATCACGAGAAGGAGGTGCTGATTATCGGGATGTCCAAATGGATGTGCGACCTGCAGAATTATTAGTCCTCCTCCATGGTGTTTGGTGATCCTGCACTTCACGTTCAGCTTTGCAAGCAAGATGAAACAAACGAGTGATAGAATTATATTCCTTATAATCTAAGATGTGCTGAATGTCCTTGTTTAATCCACCAAAGAAAAGTGCAAGCATTTGTTCAGTAGATTCAACAAGACCACACCGAACCATCCCCGTTTGCAATTCCTGATAATACTCTTCTACAGAATTTTTCCCTTGCTCTAAACGTGTCAGATTCTTTAGTAAATCATGTTGATAAGTGGGAGGTACAAAACGCACATGCATAGAAGTTTTTAAAGCAGTCCAAGTACTAGGAATAGTAGTAGGATTTAAACGACAATACTCAGACCACCAAAGGGAACAAAATTTAGTAAATTCACATGTAGCAGCACTAACACACATATTCTCAGGATATTTTAAGCATGCAAAACGTTGTTCTACTTCCATCTTCCATGTAAGATATGCATCAGGATTATATTTACCCTCAAAAGATGGAATATTTAATTTAATCTTTGAAACATGATCATCATCATGTACCGTGGCGAAGCTATGTAGTAATGTCGGGACGGCCAGGTACTGTGGAAGTTGTTCAACCTCCTCGTCAAACAGATCGTCGCCGGGTCGTAGTAGTACCCGTCGTCTCAATGTCGCAACAAGAAGCCGGGCGGAAGTCCGAGGAGCGTCACCGCAGGTAGCCACCGGTGCGACGGAATCAACGTCCGTTGACCGTGATCGGAATGCGCGATGCGCTGTCTGGGTGCGGGTGCGGGAATCTGTTCAAAATATCCTTGAACCGAGCGTCAAGCTTGGCGTTGAAGGATTTCTCGAGTCCCTCGATCTTGTCCACGGCATTGGTGAGCTTGGTGTCAAACTCCGCTAGGCGTGTATCCACGTCTTCAGCGCGACTGACCAAGAGCTCGGAGAAGTGGACATGTAGTTCTTCGTTCGTAATTGTGGCATGTATTTCTCGAGACCACGAGCTTGAGTCACGCGATCGTGGCCTTCCTAGCCCATCGATGAGGCTGATAGGGCAAAGGTGTCCGATCTTTCGATGAGATGATGATAGTCGATTTGGTGGAGTTCGGGCTTGACGATCCGACTACACGTGTGAGCACGAGCGCCAATGCAATCACTAGGACAATCTCCTGGAGGTTACCGATCCTGCGGGAACACGATCAGCCTGACCGGCGAGGGTCTTAATTCCTACCTGAAATCGAGAACAAGTAAGAACCAATATTGCAATCAAGATATTGCGGAAATAAGAGGAAAGCTTTATTGAAGAGGTGGGATCCTGAATAGGTGCGAAGTACAAGAGGCCTCTGCGACGCTCGAGCCTTGGCGAAGTTGCGACTATGGCTAACTTAATGTCTAAACAAAATCCGAGTCTAGGGGGTCGGCTATGGGGAGTATTTAAGGGCGAAAAGGTGGGGTTTCGGCCAGCCATGGAAGTGGTGGCCGAATCCAACCCTAAAAGTCCTTTTCCCCGCAAATACGAACTCTAAAAAGTGGCTAATTAAAATCCTGCGAAAATTACATGGGCCTGGCCCAAAATAAAGGTGTCGCTGCACCATATTAAGCTATGGACGAATTCGTAAAGTATTGATCTTGAATATTTCGTCCAAGCCTTCTTTCTTCATTATGGTGGCCTCAAAGTTCTGAAATCTTCATCCGTGGCCTTCTCTTGGATCATCACATGCTTGCTGCCATCTCCATGCATGGCCATGCTCCAATGCTTGTCCCTCTCATCCATGCTTGGTCCATCATTCCTAAGAGTAAGAAATACATCCGATTTAGAAGATCATATTCTCATGTATGTGAGGAATAGTTCCAAGAAACGAAAGTACCTGATAGTTAAGTTGTTTGGCACGAGATCTTGTGATGGGTCCTTGTATGTGTGTTGCTGTAGGTACAACGGTTGTATCAATAGAAGGGATGTCCACATCAATTTTCTTTCATTTGGTGGTCTAAATATTGTCGCTTAAATCTTACTACTATTCCTAGTACTTGGACTGCTTTAAAAACTGCTATGCGTGTTCGTTTTGTGCCTCCTACTTATCAACGTGATTTACTAAAGAACCTGACACGTTTAGACCAAGGAAAAAAATTCTGTAAAAGAGTATTATTAGGAATTGCAAACGGGGATGGTTCGGTGTGGTCTTGTTAAAACTACTGAACAAATGCTTGCATGTTTCTTTGGTGGATTAAACAAGGATATTCAACATATATTAGACTATAAGGAATATAATACCATCACTCGTATGTTTCATCTTGCTTGCAAAGCTGAACTTGAAGTGCAGGATCGCCAAACACCATGGAGGAGGACTAATAATTTTGCAGGTTGCACATTGATAGGGCTAAGGTGTCCGATCTTTAGATGAGATGGTGATAGTCAATTTGGTTGAGTTCGGGCTTGACGATCTAACTACACGTGCGAGCACGAGCGCCAATGCAATCACTAGGCCATTCTCCTGGATGTTACCGATCCTACAGCAACACGATCAGCCTGACCAGCGAGGGTCTTAATTCCTACCTGAAATCGAGAACAAGTAAGAACTAATATTTCAATCAAGATATTACGGATTAATATGAATGCTATATTGAAAAGGTGGGATCCTATATAGGTGCAAAGTACAAGAGGTGATAAAGGGGTTAACCTCTTGGGTGGCCTGATCTTCACGTATCTCGTGGTGAAATCGATGGGAAAGTGAGGGGAAAGGGAGAAGGTAGCGGAAGCGAACACACACCTCGTGAAGAAAACGATGAACACACGCAAAACTCACATGATACAAGGCCAATTGCTCCCGAACGGCGGCCACCGGTCCGATAGAATCCTCGCAAGGAAACATCGGTCAACGTGCTCCCTCAAATCCAAATCGAAGAGGGAAGAACACCTCGGGGAGGGTCTTGACAACTTGGAGACGAGACACTAAACTCCAATGCCTTGTTCAACAATGGATGCGTGATGCAAAGTCCAATCGAGGTTGGTGACGATAGTCAGTCCCCTTGTAAGGGGATGAAGCAAAACTAGAGATTCCACACAAGGGGGTTGTCTTTAGTATATCATCTATGCCCAAGGGATACATGAAAGGGTGGGGGCTCTATTTATAGGCCAGCCACATAAACAGGGGTAGTTTTGGGGATAAAACTAGGGTTTGGACGAGCTAGAGGGGTACATGGGACGAAGGCCCAGCTGGCGGCGCGCATGCCCATCGTGTGGGCCGGAGACACCTATGTGGGCCAGAGATTCCGGTCTATCTCCGATGTCGTCTCCGGAGTGTCATAGAGACTGTCCCCGGGTCTGTTTCTGGGGTCAGTCCGGAGGTCGGTCCGGAGACTCCGGTGCGCAGGACTGGAGACTCCGGTGTAGGCCGGATACTCCGGTGGTTCATCCGTGGCTTCTTCCGTCTCCTCTTCCAAGCCTCCGTATTGTCGGGTTTGATGTTTCGGGCTTCCTCCCTTGCCTCCGTACTTTTCGGTTTGAACCTATCATGCATATGTGACGGAGTATGAAGTAGCATACCATTCAATAGGGTAGGAAGTGGGCTCGCATAGAGGAACAAATTCACCTTTGGAGTCCATGATGACTTGGCGTAAGTTGGAGACCATGATGTGGTAACGATCGTAGGTCGGGCTACATCAGCTCCCCCCTTCAAAAAGAGTCGTCCTCGACTCTACATGCTCATCACAAAGTAGAAGAGGTCGAGACACCTTCTTGATCCCGGGGTTCACCAAATAGTCGTCCTCGGGAAGATTGACTTGTCAACACTTCAATGTTCCTTCACTTTCCATGAAGCCTACAAAGCTCACAACAAAAGCGAAGCAACACTCAAAGAGTAGCCAATTCATGAAGATTATAGCATGAGTCCTCAAGTAGAAGGAAGTCACCTTAGCGTGTAGATATGGCTCGATCAAGGGTAGCCATAGGTAACTCTCTTCAGTTCTTCTTGTCAACCCGCGGTTGGTAGAGGATGACGTGTATGCACTTGTACCTTCACACAACAAAGTCCAAGCAAAATATTTTCATGCGTGATAGAGGAGCATGTCAAATGTGGCATGTCCATTCCCGTTCACAACACGATTAGCACAAAAGGATAGCAAATGGGATGCATATGCAAGGTCAAAGTGTATGAAAATCGTTTGAACATCATCCAAATGTGGAAACTCAAAAACTCCATATAACGTAGTAGGATGGCATGTAAAGCAATTGACTAACATATATATCAACATCTTTGATGCAAGAATAGGAGAATTTGGCAAAAACACATGAGGAATCATATCCAAAACAATATCATTATGTGTGCAAACCAACCATTGGAAAGAGAGATTGTATGACACGTTGGATGTCACACACAAATCATCAAAAGAAAATATCATGGGAATATGAATATTCCAAGCGGAAGCAAAAAACAACATGTTTGCAAACAAACCAAATGAAAGAGCAAGTGGTCAATTGCTTGTTGCAACAACACGACGAGATACTTGGAAGTTCTCATGACAATACATGCTCTTAATGGCAATATGGTTGCACACAAAACATTGGAAAGAAAAATTGTTCAACATTTGTGTTGCAACACACAAAGCATCAATATCCTATAGCAAAGAAGCATGAATGTCACAAGGTGAGACAATACCATCAACATGCTTGCAAGCAAACCATGAGAAAGAGAAATTTGTCAACATGAAAGATGCAAAGCATGCAAAAGGTATCAGAGCTGGGTTCGATCTTGAACTCACTTGTGGGATGCTATCAAGAGCTCTTTTTGTCAACTCGTGCTCAACCGAGGTTGAAATTATTGTGCGGGTACCTACAAACATCATACACAAAAGGAAGAACGTGTGTGCATGGTAGAGAAACACATCATCCATCATGATGTATCTCTTCTTGTGCACATCACCATTAGTGTCAATCAAGTATATAATAGATGCATGGTGAGTATGCTAGTGGGGAACATGCTTATCCTGGCAATCATCAAAATCTCCAAAAATCGAGAAAGCTATGGGGGCCATCTCATTATAACACATATGATCAATATTGTTGCAAGCAAAACAAGTGAAATAGAAAGCATTCATCTTATTGCAAGCAACGGGAGAAATTGAAAGACTAGCATGATAAAGCATGTCCGAAGAAATTGGAGGATACACAAAAGATGTATAGCATGGCATGGTTATGGCAATGTTATCGCACTCAAACAATTCCACATGATCAATAATATGCAAAGGCAAAGCATCACATGGGAATATGCATGAAGAATATGTAATGTTACAAGTATCATCCATAGCATGCATATCCTCACAATTCATCATGTCCACTAGTGGGATCATGGTATCATCAACACCCGTATTGTTACCTTGGTCATACCTCTCATATGAAGTGGGTGTTATGGTAGTAGTGGCCTCCTTATGGACGACTTCGTCTTCTTGATGTAGCCATGGCGAAGCATCATCTTCGTGCACCATGTACATCTTCTCCAACTGAGGCATGATTGCTTCATGGCTTGGCGCGTCTTCATCCATGGAACCTAGCACAACATAAGAGAACAAAATAGAGGTAGAGGATAAGTCGTTAGAAATCAAAATGGTCTCACTTGACCTATCAATTACCACTCTCAACTCACTAGGTGTATCACTCATGCCCTCAAAGCGGAAGCACTCAATCTCACATAAGGTGGAGTCACTCATCTCACTCTTGTTCTCACTCAAGTGGGCTAAGTGGCTCTCATACTCACATGGGATTGGTACCACATCATCACTCAAGCCTATAGGGATAGGCTCGGTTTCCTCAAGTCCATGCGCCTCCTTTGGTGAAGGGAAAATTCCATGCTCACCATTCTTGACCTTGTCGCCTCCAAAGTTGGATGCCATAAGATGGGCATCATCGCTCGCCTCCATGGTCAAAGGGAAAATCCCATGCTCGACCGTCTTGTGGCCATCTTGTCGACCACGAACGGTAGTTTGCAATCCACTCATTCCCAATGGAACAACAAATCACACTCAATTGCAGTAGATAATTCGATCACAGGGTAATTACAGAGGTTCTTAATAAGAAACAAATCCAAAATAGTTTTAACGTGGTCTAACCCTAACTATGGGGATGTCCTAGTTCTTATAAGGGCAGCTGGGGCGGCCAGAAACCAAAACTAAGACGCAAACGACTCAAACAGATATATCTGATTCAGACATGTCGGGGTGGACAATCTGGTTCATACATGTCGGATAGTCCGGTGCATACGGGCCACATAGTCCTGTCCTGCAGGTTACTTTGAAGTTTACGGGTGGTGTCCTGACAGTGTTCGATCTGGGGTACTGGTTGTCCACGCCTCGCGGCCTCATGGGGAGGGGGGGGGGGGCGAACAGTCCGGTTGTATTGGGCTAGACACTCCGGTCTTGGCAGTGAATTTTTCCTTCTTTCTTGGTGATCTTCCCTTACGCCTTCCTCCCGCTCCTCCCTCGCGCATCCTTGGGCGATCATCACATCGGACTGTGACACCCCGGTTCTGATAAGACCGTGGCCTCTATGTGACATGCCAATCCCTGGATCGGTTCATTGGCCCACAATAGAGTAAGATAGATATTCATAGCAAAATAACCGTGTATCATGATCTACAAGGATCCAGAGTACCATTATTACAATATAAAAGCTTAGCATAAAGCTAGCTCAAATTGTTCAGGTAGCAACAAAAGCGAGTAAATCCTCCAATCTTCAAATTGCCCACAAGTGAACAAGTGCCGAGTGGAGTACCGTGGCCTATAACGATCAATCGAATCGAATAACCTGAGATAAAGCGCAACCCCGAAGGGTCAATACATGGAATGTATGGCAATTAGAGCTAGTAATGGAGACAATAGTACTAACATCTACATGCATATTTGGCAAGTGGAGCTGTGCCTGGCTTGCATTTGCAAATAACTTTGTCCTACTTTCCTAAACAGTTTTGAATTTTCTTTGAAAAGATCCCAATTAAGTTAACCCAACAATATTAAAATAATTATGAAATTAGAATGAGCGAGAAACATGTCATGGAATCAATATCAAGCAACTCAGTTGTCCATAACCGGGGACGCGGCTAATCGATTAGATTATACACTCTGCAGAGGCTAGTACACTTTACCCATGTGACTTGGCCAGCCCAGCTCGTACCATCACTCTCATTTTGGGTGATAGGGAGAAGACCAAGAAGAGACTGTTCGGGAAGTAGCTCCTCAATCCCGACGCGCACCGGTCCAACCTACCAAAATTCTACATCTCTGGATACGCGGGTTCGAGTTACCACAACCTACTAAGTCCAACCAACCGCCCATTTCATTATTGACACATGGTTGTACACGTAAGCTACACAATAAAGAAGCCAATCAATTTCTCTTGATACCTGGGTGCCTTTCCGCAATGAAACCACCAAAATTTATCAATACCATCACACCCAGGAGGTTCATTGATTAAGTTGTTTTAGTTTTCACAAACCAATACTTTGAGAAAACAAGTATCAATGATGTAACCCAGCCCTCGTTCAACATAGCATGGCTAAGCACATCTACAACGGTGGTTCATCTACAAGGAAAGCCCTACCACATAATAGGACATAGCATAGCGATAGTATCATCCTACACATGCATCTACAAAATACACGACAATGCATTGAAAATAGTAGGACGATATCATGAACAAAGTAGCATCTACTTGCCTTGGTTGTAGCGATCGAGGAACAATCCACACACGAGCAAGGGTTGCACTCACACAATCTACACGACACAATTGCATTCATAAACAAACAATTCACAAACATATGCAACAAAGATGATGCATGAATGCAAGAGCAAGCTTAATTGGTGCTACAGCTGCACCACATAATACTAATTCATATTACTACCGAATACATGCATGGAAAATAGATTTGGCGCAAGGGAAACTATTAACCAAAAGTAGTGATCACTACTAGAGCTTAGAAATTAAATAATTCACTACCGGTAGTATACTGTTCATAAAATCTTGGAAATAATCTACCGCATAGGCATCGCTGATAAGAAACAGTACCAATTGGAATTACTCAAAAAGGAGTTATAAAACATCCCGAGTAATTAAAATACTGCAGAATGCCATTAGACAAATACTGCAGAAGTTTTTACTGTAAGCCTATCTTTTTATTTCATGATGAGATTCCCCTCGTTCATACGAGTTCAGGGACATATCACACGCGATTTTTGGAGCTACGAAACTTTTACTACGAATTTATTACTCCGAAAAGTCCACTAACTAGTTTGATTAAAATATACTAAACCTGACGGTAAAAGTCTGAACCAAAGCTACAGCGAGATTCTACACGACTCACTGAACGCGTACATATTTTATTTGCAATTTTTGGCCAAGCGGTTTAATTTTTACGCAATTTACAAAATTCTATCGAAATTTGTCAACTAATAGGATTAACGAAATTGACCCGATCAAGCGTAATACGATGATTTGGCGACCGGACGTCGACCAGTCAACGTCGAAGCGTCGACTAGTCAACGTCTGGAGTGCTGACCAGTCAACGAACGATCTAAGCCGCTGATCGAGATCGGCGGTGGCTCTTCTTACGGAAGCGATCGAAACGAACTCCGGCGAGCTCGGACGGCGGACGGTCGGTTTCGCATCGTGGTTCTACCTGCACGCACGCATACGCTCAACTACGGCTCCGGAATAATAAGCGGCGCGTCTGCGGCGATCTGCGGCGCGATTGGCGGCGGATGGAGACGCGAACGGAGCGGAAAGAGCGGCGAGACGAACCTTGACGCAGCGATGGCCGGCGCGAAGGTGGCAGCGAGGCGAAGGTGGCAGGCGGCGGCGCGTTCACGCCTGGGAGACGCGCCAGGGAGTTGTGGCGGCGGGGGTTCTGAAAGGCACGGGAATCGAGGCAGGGGTGGGGCCCCTCAAAAAGTCCCACGCGTGAAGAGAAAGAGAAAAAAAATCTGACCCGAAACGGCCCGCAGTTGGACTACAACTCGGAAATCTGTCCGGATTTTCGGACCGTTTTCCGGCGGTTTACTAAAACGTCCGAGTCTTTTGCATACGAACTCCGATTGGAGCGATTCTCGCGCCTACGGGTTCGTATCGTCGAGGGGAACAACCTTCAGTCGAAGTTTGCGCGAAAACTCGAACCTACAGGGGTGGTTGTTGCAAGTCTCTTGGTTTATTAAAACGTCCGAGTCTTTTGCATACGAACTCCGATTGGAGCGATTCTCGCGCCTACGGGTTCGTATCGTCGAGGGGAACAACCTTCAGTCGAAGTTTGAGCGAAAGCTCGAACCTACAGGGGTGGTTGTTGCAAGCCCCTCTGAAGCCTCCCGTAGGAAACTCGGGTCGAAACAAAATAGGTTTCCGCAAATAGCGTTTCGTCGATCCTCTCTACTCGACGGTAATGCATGGAAAGATATGATGCGATGCAATGAATGATATGCAAGACCAAATCTAAAATTTGGGATGTGACAAGACTAACCCCCTTAAGATGAATCTCGTCCTCGAGATTCGTGGCAACTAGCAAATAGGTGTGGGTAGTCCTCTCGGATGTCATCTTCACGCTCCCAAGTGGCTTCCTCTTCAGTGTGATGGCTCCACTGTACTTTGCAAAACTTGATTGTCTTGGTACGGGTAGTCCTTTCTGCTGTCTCCAGAATCTTGA
Source organism: Avena longiglumis (assembly GCA_030063025.1). Taxonomy (NCBI): domain Eukaryota; kingdom Viridiplantae; phylum Streptophyta; class Magnoliopsida; order Poales; family Poaceae; genus Avena; species Avena longiglumis. The sequence goes on along the minus strand of CP125974.1, from coordinate 333,177,955 downwards.
CCGGTTTCTCCTCATAGGTCAAATCATTCTCAAGCTGAACCTCCTCTAGCGGTACAGTGTCTCTTAATGGTGTATCCACCATCTCCGGATGACACTTCTTCAGCTGGGACACGTGGAACACATTGTGAACAGCAGACAGAGCCTCTGGCAACTCCAACTGATAAGCAACCTCTCCTTTGCGTGCTAGGACTCGATACGGTCCAATAAATCGAGGTGCCAGCTTACCCTTAATACCAAATCTCTTAATTCCACGAAGCGGCGATACTCTGAGGTATGCTCTATCACCTATCTCATACACCACTTCCTTGCGCTTGGCGTCAGCGTAGCTCTTCTGCCTAGATTGTGCTACCTTCAGTCTGTCTCTAATCAAGGCGAACTTCTCCTCAGCGTCCTTGATCAAATCAGGTCCAAACAAGCGACGTTCTCCTACTCCATCCCATAGCAATGGTGTTCGCACCGCTTCCCCTGATACGTCGAGCGGTGACGTCTTGATCTTTGGTTTGATAGCTGTTGTTGTAGGAAAACTTCGGCATCTGCAAATTCTCATCCCAACTAGAACCATGAGCCAAGGCAAGCTCTTAGCATGTCCTCCAAAATCTGATTCACCCTCTCTGCATCCATCGATGCATGGGTGAAACGTTGTGCTAAACTCCAATCTAGTACCAAGTGACTCGTGCAGCTGGCGCCAGAAGTGTGAGGTAAATTGGGTGCCTCTATCAGATACGATACTCTTAGGAACTCCGTGTAGGCACACAATCTTGTCCATGTAAATCTTGGCCAACTTTGCACTCGTATAGGTCGTCTTTACCGGTATAAAGTGGGCTACCTTGGTCAAATGGTCGACCACTACCCAAATAGAGTCATATCCTGACCTGGTCCTAGGCAGTCCTGTGATAAAGTCCATTCCCACTCTATCCCACTTCCATTCTGGCACGGGCAAAGGTTGTAGCAGTCCTGCTGGTTTCTGGTGTTCCGCCTTCACTCGGCTACATACATCACATAGGGCGATATGCTCTGCGATGTCTCCTTTCATGTTGTTCCACCAGAATCTGTCCTTTAGATCCATATGCATCTTCGTATTGCCCGGATGTATGGAATACGGCGAGTCATGAGCTTCCTGTAGAATCAACTTCCTTAACTCCGGATCGTTGGGCACACACAAACGATCTCCATACCACAAGGTTCCTTGCTCATCCTCGCGGAATTCCCTTGCTCGACCTTCCTTCATCTTTTCCTTAACTTCATCTATCTCTTTGTCTCCCACTTGAGCCTTCTTGATTCTGTCTTGAAGCGTTGGTTGGACTTCCATTGTTGCTAAGTACCCTTCAGATACTACCTCCAGTCTAAGGTCCTTGAATTTCTTGCAAAAGTCCTCAGGCAATTCACCAATTGTCAATCCATTGGCATAAACCTTCCGCCCGTGAGCATCTACTACATTGGCCTTTCTGGGTGGTACCGTAGATTCATATCATAGTCCTTGATGAGTTCCAACCATCTCCTTTGTCTCATGTTCAGCCTTCCGTGTAAATATGTACTTGTGCTCTTGTGGTCGGGTGTACACATCACAGTGTTTTCCCATTAAGTAATGCCTCCATACCTTGAGCGCGCATGAACCACCGGCGCTAACTCCAAGTCGTGTGGGGTAATTCCGCTCATGGTGCTTGAGTTGTCGCGAGGCATAAGACACTACTCTCCCATCTTGCATCGGACACTCCCAAGTCCACGCCGTGAAGCATCACAAGACACTTGGAAATCCTTCGAAGATCTGGTAAACATAGAACAAAGCGGTCAAGAGTCGGCCTTCGGTTCTCGAAAGCTGGCTTCACATACGTCGACCATTCGAACTTCCTCTCCTTCTTGAAGTTCAGTCATCGGCTTAGCAATCTTGGAAAAGTTTTCTATGAACCTCCGTAATATCCGGCCAAGTCCCAAAAGCTTGAATCTCTCCGCATTCTTGGGTGCTTCCCACTCATTCTGCAGTCACTTTGTTTGGATCAACCAATTCCTTCTCCCGACACTACGTGTCCAAGAAATCAACAGTGTTAAGCGAATTCACACTTCTGAATTTGGCATACGACTTGTTCCTCGACTTATCCATAATCATTCTCAGATGTTTCTCATGCTCAGCATCACCCTTGGAATATATCAGTATGTCATCAATAAACACCACCACGAACTTGTCCAAATACTCCATAAATACCTTGTTCATCATGGTCATGAAGTATGCCGGGGCATTCGTTAGTCCAAAAGACATAACTGTATACTCATACAAACCATACCTAGTGGTGAAGGCGGTTTTTGGTACATCCTCCTTCCGGATCTTCAATTGAAAGTAGCCAGATCGCAGATCAATCTTGCTGAACACCTTTGCTCCTTCCAGTTGATCAAACAAATCGTTTATATTCGGCAGAGGGTACTTGTTCTTGATGGTTACTTCATTCAGCGAGAGATAGTCTACCACTAATCTCTTGGTGATGTCTTTCTTCTCCACAAATAGAACAGGTGCTCCCCATGACGCACTAAATGAATGAATCCTTTTCCATTGTTCCTTCAACTGCTTCTTCAATTCCTTCACTCATCCACATCCATCTTATATGGTTTCTTTGCTATTGGTCATGTTCGGCATCGGTCGATAAGAAACTCTACATCTCGTCGGTGGCATACGGCAGCTCTTCCGGCTCGGGTAATCCCTAATCACGGCACAAGATCCATGCTAACCCCTTAAGAGAATTCAGCTTACACCTTCACGGTCGTGCGACTTGAATCTAATCCTCTTACCATCCGGGTTTTGAGTGAAACATTTCATGTGCACAATCTATGTGTCCCCCATGCATGGACATCCAATCCATACCGAATGACATCTAATCCTGTGAATCCAACACTACTAGATGTGCGAAGTTGTGTGTTCCAATCCTCACGGTCAAGTCGCGGCATCCCGCACTAGCTATCATATCTCCTCGGTGAACTCACTCTAATAGACCTTTTCATAGACTCAAGAGGTAACTTATACTTATCCACAAATGCCCTTGATATGAATGAATGCGATGCACCAAGATCAAAAAGTATAAGTGCAGGGTAAGTGTTGATTGGGAACTTACCAATCACAAGGTCAGGCTCATCTGGAATCTCCTCCACATTCATGTGGTTCACTGTGGCCTTCTCGCCGTTGGTTGGCTTGAGTCCTTTCCTCTCCGGACAGTTGTCAGCATAGTGTCCCTTCTGCTTGCACTTGAAGCACGTCATCTCACTCAGATCCTTCTTCACGAAGTTGCGATCACGGTTGCGGTCATGTCCACCGTGTCCTCCAGAGTGGTGAGAGTGTCCTCCCTTGTGGTTGTGGTGGCTGCTCCTATGGTTTTCATGACGATGTCCATCGCGGCGGTCATGGCTCCCATGGTCACTTCCTCCATGCTTAGAGTATCCATCATATGAAGTGCGAGTCTTGTGGTGTAAACCAGAGTGGTGATTGTTGTTCTTTCTCTTGCGGTTCTCCACTTGCTTGTGCTTCCCTTCCAAGATCATGGCCTTGTCCATAAGCTCCTGGAAAGTGGGGCAATAAACCACAAGTAGATGTACTGAAAGCTCATCACTGAGGCCATCCAGGAATCTCTCCCTCCTTTTGGCATCAGTGTCAACATCCTCAGGTGCATAACGGGACAAGTTGTTGAACTCCTCAATGTAGTCGGCCACGGTGCGATTGGTTTGGCGCAATTTGCGGAACTCCTTCCTCTTCAGGCTCAGAACTCCTGAAGACACGTGGTTGGTCCTGAAACCTTCCTCAAACATTGCCCAAGTCACGGTATCCAGCGGGTGGGTGATCTGAAATGTGTCCCACCAAGCGGTGGTCCCTCCAAAGAGGTGAGCGGCAAACCTCACCTTCTCAGCATCGGCATCCGCGGTTACTAGATCCTTGTTGACTGACGCAACAGTCTAGAGCAACCATTGGTTCCGTTGATGAGAACTTAGCTGGCCTTAACCTCAGAAATCTGGTGAGAGCATCTCCCTGAGGCTGATTGTTTCCATTGTTGTTGTTCTGATTTGCCATGAACTGAGTCATCACTTGGGTCAGCTGTTCCTGAGCTGCCATGAGCTGCTCCATATCAGTGGGTTGACGGCGAGGAGGCATCTGCGGTTCAGCATAGGTAAGTTTAGAAAGAATCAACTACGACAATAGGATTCTAACCATGCACATGATCAAACAATAACAAACAATAGCAGACAATCACAAGCAAGCAACACATCATCAAACAAGTGGTCCAGCAACATCCCAGGTATTATCCTAGCAGTATATACCTACTAAAATAGTTTGCAAGAGTTGGCAATGGTTAACTAAACAATAGATCAACTAATCAACCAAAACAACAATCTGCCAAAACAGTCCAGCAGCTTTCACGAATTTTTCCGCCTGACTTAAACTCGTCAGAAAAATTAGCCAATTTTTTTTGCATATGGAACAGAGAGTTTCGCATCAGCCCAAGTTTTTTCAGATTTTTCCGAGTTACCAGAAAAATATGAAAAATCGCGCAGTACTGCTGTATCAGCAGAAAACTGCAGCAAAAAACACACAAATAGTAACCAAATTGCCATAACTCTTTCATTAAAATTCGCACAAATAAATTCTGGGATATTGGAGTACACAAATAAGCATCTAAACACTTTTAATCTAACACGAACTAAGCTTCACAACGATCGAGACTAATCCTAACGAATTCGCCTAACGAGGACTAATTGGTGGACTTCTATCTATTGATTGAAGAGGTTGAGGTAGGTCCTTGCGGTCATGCGTTGGCGCTTCGGCTCGCGGTACAACCATGGCGGCGGAGTGTACACCTCTCCTAAACCATCACTTGAGACTTCAAACTCCACCTCTTCTGGATCCTCCTCTTCTTCTTCATCCTCACCGCAACAAAGAACAACTTCATCTCCTCCACCATCATCTCCATCATCGTCATCCTCGTCCTCATCATCATCATCATCGTCTCCATTGTCATCATCATCCCCATTGTTGCCATCATCTCCATTTTCATCATCGAGGGTGGATTCAGCTGTGCTTGGAGAGCGGCAACTGGCTGTCATAGCTTCAATGGTTTGGTCCCTTTCTGGGCGGTCCCTTGCAAGCTTGTATGCTCTGGGTATTCTCTTGCACAGTGCCATGAAGATGGGCTATGGTCTCATCTCTGGCTATCAGGGCAGTCTCCAGAACTCCCACAGCTTCATGCAAAGTGTCAATCTTCTGTCCTTGGACCACCATACCATTGCTAGTAAAATCTGCAATCTCCTTCAACATCCTCACCTTCTCTGCTAGAGCTCCATTCTCCCTCTTCATGTCCTCTATGTGCCTCCGACGGGGAGGCATGTTGTTCCTGTCGCTCGGGGTAACCACAATGTTCCCATCTTCATCACGCCTTCCATAATCACGGTAGGGTGAATCTGCAGGCAGTAGGTGTCGGACATAGTGGCACTGGCGAGACAAGGCTTCATGTACAGCCAAGTTGATTCCAAGTCCCCGATTGCAGTATATCTTGGTGTAGACCAAGTCTTGAGGGTTTGGCAAGGCATCTCTGAATATGAAGGTAGTGATCTCCCATGCATCCTCTCCATATCCATAGGTGTACAACCTTCTTCCCTTGAACATAGGCGTGGCAATCCCAATGACCGAGAGAGCTGAGCTAAGCGCCTTGCAAAGGGCCTTGGTGACTCCATGGTGACATACTCAGTCCTGACGTCTCCCATCTATCAAGTAAAAGAGGAAAGTGTGAGAATAGCATATGGTAAGAATTTACGAGGGTGAAAGGCATAAGAGAAAAGACAGTGTTAATATAGGCTTAATAATTCTATGGCTTCCTAATCCAATCCTAGGTCACGATCCTACAATGACACGGGCTCTGATACCATCCTGTGACACCCCGGTTCTGATAAGACCGTGGCCTCTATGTGACATGCCAATCCCTGGATCGGTTCATTGGCCCACAATAGAGTAAGATAGATATTCATAGCAAAATAACCGTGTATCATGATCTACAAGGATCCAGAGTACCATTATTACAATATAAAAGCTTAGCATAAAGCTAGCTCAAATTGTTCAGTTAGCAACAAAAGCGAGTAAATCCTCCAATCTTCAAATTGCCCACAAGTGAACAAGTGCCGAGTGGAGTACCGTGGCCTATAACGATCAATCAGAATCGGAATAACCTGCAGCATAAAACGCAACAACCCCGAAGGGTCAATACATGGAATGTATGGCAAGTAGAGCTAGTAATGGAGACAATAGTACTAACATCTACATGCATATTTGGCAAGTGGAGCTGTAATAAAGCTTGCATTTGCAAATAACTTTGTCCTACTTTCCTAAACAGTTTTGTATTTTCTTTGAAAAGATCCCAATTAAGTTAACCCAACAATATTAAAACAATTATGAAATTAGAATGAGCGAGAAACATGTCATGGAATCAATATCAAGCAACTCAGTTCTCCATAACCGGGGACACGACTAATCGATTAGATTATACACTCTGCAGAGGCTAGTACACTTTACCCATGTGACTTGGCCAGCCCAGCTCGTACCATCACTCTCATTTTGGGTGATGATAGGGAGAAGACCAAGAAGAGACTGTTCGGGAAGTAGCTCCTCAATCCCGACGCGCACCGGTCCAACCTACCAAAATTCTACATCTCTGGATACGCGGGTTCGAGTTACCACAACCTACTAAGTCCAACCAACCGCCCATTTCATTATTGGCACATGGTTGTACACGTAAGCTACACAATAAAGAAGCCAATCAATTTCTCTTGATACCAGGTGCCTTTCCAATGAAACCACCAAAATTTATCAATACCATCACACTCAGGGGGTTCATTGATTAAGTTATTTTAGTTTTCACAAACCAATACTTTGAGAAAACAAGTATCAATGATGTAACCCAGCCCTCGTTCAACATAGCATGGCTAAGCACATCTACAACGGTGGTTCATCTACAAGGAAAGCCCTACCACATAATAGGACATAGCATAGCGATAGTATCATCCTACACATGCATCTACAAAATACACGACAATGCATTGAAAATAGTAGGACGATATCATGAACAAAGTAGCATCTACTTGCCTTGGTTGTAGCGGTCGGAGGAACAATCCACACACGAGCAAGGGTTGCACTCCACACAATCTACACGACACAATTGCATTCATAAACAAACAATTCACAAACATATACAACAAAGATGATGCATGAATGCAAGAACGGCAAGAAAATTGGTGCTACAGCTGCACCACATAATACTAATTCATATTACTACCGAATACATGCATGGAAAATAGATTTGGCGCAAGGGAAACTATTAACCAAAAGTAGTGATCACTACTAGATCTTAGAACTTAAATAATTCACTACCGGTAGTATACTGTTCGTAAAATCTTGGAAATAATCTACCGCATAGGCATCGCTGATAAGAAACAGTACCAATTGGAATTACTCAAAAAGGAGTTATAAAACATCCCGAGTAATTAAAATACTGCAGAATGCCATTAGACAAATACTGCAGAAGTTTTTACTGTAAGCCTTTCTTTTTATTTCATGATGAGATTCCCCTCGTTCATACGAGTTCAGAGACATATCACACGCGATTTTTGGAGCTACGAAACTTTTACTACGAATTTATTACTCCGAAAAGGCCACTAACTAGTCTATCTACTAATTTACACAAAGGTAGGTTCGTCCTGCCAGTTTTTGGTTCCGATTTTTACTTTGGACGATTTTACCCCTGCGGGTTCGTGGTATTTACAGGGGATGCCACCGCCGAGTGGATCTGGTAAGTCAACGAAAGAAAAAACCCGGACCCGGAGGAGGGAATCGTCTCCATCCCGAGCGGACCAAGCTCGACCTCGCGGCCCTTCACGCCTCATCGCTGCGTCGCCTCATGGAATCCATCGAGTTGTTCCTTCTTGGCCGGAATCCAGCCCAAGATCCACTTTCATTGAGCCATTCTCGGCCGGAATCCGGCAGGTTAGGCTGAAAATTGACGCAGACAGCGTCCAGGAGGCTCTAACTTCATGAACGGTCCATAGCGGAGCCGTCTCGAGGTTGGGCCGGGGGGGCGGCGGCCATGGCGGATGGCGGCCCGGGATGGGGAGACGGTCGCCGCTTTTGGGGGAGAAGGCGGGCGCGCAGGGGAGATGGTCCGTGGCAAAGGGCGGGGTGCCACCGCGAAGTGGAATATACACGGTCGGTGAAACGTCTGGCTCCTGTGCCTCTAGCCGAGCTCTCGCCGCTGGCCGCGCGCAGCGGCCAGCCAAGATCCCGCCGCCGGCCACACGTCGCAGCCTCCAGCCGAGCTCCCACCGCCGGGCGCCGGGCACACGTGACCAAGCATAAGAAGCCCACCGTGCTAAAGGGTGGAAAATAACCGCGCCCCCGCCAGTAAGAGCCGTATATTTACGTCATTATCGAGACTTTATCCTATCGTATCCTCTCCTCGCTCACCTCCACCGATCCCATTACCTGGCACCTTGACCCTCGCATCGCGCTAGGTCTCGATGGCCTGATATGGTGATTGGTGCTCCTTGGCGTGCAGGCCATGGCAGCCGAACTGGAAATCCCCAGATCTGCGGTGTGGAGTGCGGTTTTAAATTTCCATCAGCCATGGGCATCATAATTTTCTTGCTGATTTGATCTTGAATTGATACGCCATGGCGACTATTGAAGTTTCTGTCCACTTGGGGTGACGCTTCATAAGAGCATCAGTTTCTGTCCCATGTGACATCTATTGCAAGATAGAGAGAGTATATAGTATTTTGCTTCAAGATTGTTTAAGAAACTAATCCAAAGTTGCTTGCTATAAAACTTACCATATTAAACAGAAAATCATGATTTACCGTAGAGATATTGATGTCCTAAGTGTATTGATATTTTATAGCAATTAATCTGTAGTGAATAATTTGATCGCCGCCGTCGCTAATTTGATCAAAAAATATTAATCAATATGTACAATATTTTATTCCCGTGGCAACGCACGGGCATTTAGCTAGTTTGATTAAACTGTACTAAACCTGACGGTAAAAGTCTGAACCAAAGCTACAGAGAGATTCTACACGACTCACTGAACACGTACATATTTTATTTGCAATTTTTGGCCAAGCGGTTTAATTTCTACGCAATTTACAAGATTCTACTGAAATGTGTCAACTAATAGGATTAACGAAATTGATCCAGTCAATCGTGGTTCGATGATCGGCTGATCGGACGTCGACCAGTCAACGTCTGGGCGTCGACTAGTCAACGTCGAGTGCTGACCAGTCAACGATCTAAGCCGCTGATCCGAGATCCGACGGTGGCTGTCTTCAGAAACGGATGCGAAATGAACTCCGCGAGCTCCGGACGGCGGCGACGGCCGGTTCCGCGTCGTGGTTCTACCGCACATACGTATACATCAACTACGGCTCGGAATAATAAACGCGGCAGACGCGGGCGATCTGCAGGGCGCGATTGGCGGCGGCGGATGGAGACGCGTGAGCACGTGAACGGAAAAGAGGGCGAGGCGAACCCGCAACAGACGCGATGGCCGTGGCGAAGGGTGGCGGCGGCGAAGGTGGCGGCGGCGCGTCCACGCCTGGGAGACGCGCCAGGGAGGTGTGGCGGCGGGGTTCTGGGAGGCACGGGAATCGAGGCAGGGGTGGGGCCCCTTCAAAAAGTCCCACGCGTGAAGAGAAAGAGAAAAAAAATCTGACCCAAAACGGCCCGTAGTTGGACTACAACTCGGAAATCGGTCCGGATTTTCGGACCTTTTTCCGGCGGTTTATTAAAACGTCCGAGTCTTTTGCATACGAACTCCGATTGGAGCGATTCTCGCGCCTACGGGTTCGTATCATCGAGGGGAACAACCTTCAGTCAAAGTTTGCGCGAAAACTCGAACCTACAGGGGTGGTTGTTGCAAGTCTCTTGGTTTACTAAAACGTCCGAGTCTTTTGCATACGAACTCCAATCGGAGCGATTCTCGCGCCTACGGGTTCGTATCGTCGAGGGGAACAACCTTCAGTCGAAGTTTGAGCGAAAGCTTGAACCTATAGGGGTGGTTGTTGCAAGCCCCTCTGAAGCCTCCCGCAGGAAACTCGGGTCGAAACAAAATAGGTTTTCGCAAATAGCGTTTCGTCGATCCTCTCTACTCGACGGTAATGCATGGAAAGATATGATGCGATGCAATGAATGATATGCAAGACCAAATCTAAAATTTGGGATGTGACACGGACTCCTTGACTTCCTCCCTCTCCTTCCCGCTAGCGCTAGTCCGATGGATATTAAATCTAGTCAAACAATAACACCATGATTTAGGTAGTATAAATTTCTTATAAATCAAAGTATCTTGTACAACTAGGAACAAAGTCACCTTGTGATATTTTTCAATGAGGGTCAATATTTCCTTCTAGCATAAACCAGTAGAATCATCATACTCTATGATTGTATCCTCATCATCCTCCCTTTCTTCAGGAAAGCCGTCCTCGACGTTGGGTAAACTGAAAGTGGAAGGAACAAAAAGAACAACATGTACGCAAAGTATATGTATACATAACATGTTGTATTATTTGTGTTCACGTGAATAATATGTCTACTACATATCAAGCAACTTAAATTGCAGGTATAAGTGAAGTACAGAGAATCATGATCATGGTGACAAACAAATAGATATATAGTCTTGTTGTTCAGTATTATATTCAGTTTTCTCAAAGAAGATCTATGATCAAATTTGTGATGAACAAGATCAAACCAATTCAAAATATGTGAAAACTAAACTGATTCAGGCCATGCTTCAACTGCGCTACTCTGATTATTATGAACATAATCATTTTGTTTAGTATGTAACATGCAACTCAATTTACAAATATCACTGAAGTATATAGAAGTAGCACACTTATGCAACATGTTGTGGTACAAACATAAGGGGTATGTAAAATCTGATTGAAATCTAGAAATAGTGGAACAATCCAACATAGGTAAAGTTACTTTTGTTGGGTGGACTATATAAACTAGATGAGAATTTACTTTCATATTATTACAAATTGTAGTATCTATCCCACCAGAAAGATATCTTGACACATAGCATGTATGGCTAAACATAGCTAGTTTCAATTCAGCAATTCTATCACATGTAATGCATATGTGATCCACAAGAAAATTTTCATTCATGCTATATTCACCAATTAGATTAAAAATAAAATAAGGAGAATATGTGCTTGAATTCAGACATGATATTTCAGAAATCTTATCCAAAGCACAACTCATATTCATAGGTTCATTTAGCATGATGGAATATACAATATTAGTAGGTGGTATTCGAGAAAGTATCTCCTTATGTGTAATTAGTACCATGTGATCAAAATTCGAATTTGGAATACTATCACATGGTGCTGAAACATTAGTACATGACAAATCACAAGGAGGTAGCAACAAAGGAATAGACTCACAATATGTTGCACTTGTTGGCCGTAGCTCCAAATCAGTACCTATATCAATACTTCTTTTCTCACATGTAGTAGGCACTGGTACATCCTCCTCAAGTTACAATGCACAGTCTAGCGATACAGGTTCTAACATAGATGGCTCCCTTTTTTCAAAAACAACCTGGATATCACAAGAAAAAAATACTAGGAGTAGAGATGATTACATTAGTAGAAACCTCATTTGTCTCATCAACTCTCACTCTCGGTTCTTCTACGACAGGATCGACATGTGGTTTTATGTTGGTGGTTACAGGTGGACAGAGGTTTTGACGCCTAATCTCCTGAAATTTCTTAATATGTGCACGTGATAACCAAGTGTTTTTATCATTCCAAACGATAGAAGGATCAGAACACTCACTACCAAACACAACCTGGAATTTATTACACCACTTTGTTCCCAACAAGATATGGCAGGAGTTAAATGCTCTAGGAATGACAAAACAAGAAATATATCTGCTAGGGCCATAAATGGTGAGTGGAACACAGGCGATTTGAGTAACTGGTAGTGCATGACCAGAAGTTGCTAACATAAATGGGGTTGTTAATACATGTGTGTATAATTGTAGCTTTTCAACAACATCAATACTAACGAAATTTATGTCATGAAGTGGAACAAACCCGGATTAGGCACTACTCCTAAGTCCTCCTCCCAAAAATTATTACTGCAGTGGTATCGTAATGGAAATGGATAATCATCTGCATCCTCTTTCTGCATCACATCAACACTACTAGAAGACATGATTAGTGCGTTAGTGCACAAAACAAATTCTGGTGTTGGAACTCTCAAAACTCACTCAAAACTAACAAGAAAGCAGATCTTACCGTTCCAAAGTGAATAGTGATGCTTACCAATTCGAATCAACAACTTATGCACGGATGTGATGAAGTGAATATCAAGGGTATAGAGAATAATCATAGGGTACACAGGTTATTTATGGTGGATCTGTAGGTATGGTATCCTAACTACACCACAAACAAGTCCTAGTGTTGATCGTTATGATAAACTAAGAAACACACATGGTGGAGATAAGCGTGGCAAAGCAACTTATGAACAGGAATATTGCAATGCACAAGAGAGACGCTAGTAATAGCTCAAAATAAACAGGCACAAGATTGCTCAATCTACAAGTGCTATGATCAACTAGGCCTCCAATAATGCACACTTTGATATCTCTTTTTGTCACGCTTGTAGCTCTTTTCTCTCTTTTTTATACTGAATCTCATTTCCTTTTCTGTTTTTTTATTTTTCAACTATATGACTCAATGCAAAATGAATGCAACCACTTCTGAACAAACTAGGCCAAATAGTCCGGTGAGCTTTGTCCGGAGACTCCGGTTGTGCCGGATAGTCCGGGTGATACAGGCCGCATAGTCCGGCTTTGCCTATTGAAAAATTATGCACTTCAAAACCCTAATGAGCAACCTGTCAGAGCAAAGAAACTAGTCTCATGGGTATGTTCCTAGGCATGGATGCTGTAGATAGGCTATGTCTACGGTATGAAAACAAAGGTACACTATGTGGACTCGAAAAAGTAGATGGAAAACATGCGGAAAATGGTGATGGTGGACTCGGCGGAAAACAAGATCCCTAAACTTAAATACAAACGATAACTAGACTCCTACGAGAAAAAACCTGCAGATCGGATCTACGAGAAGACACGACCAACAACTAAAACTTGAAAAACAATGCAATCTAGGCTAGGGCAGATCTTTTTGTATGGCTTTTTCTGTATAGGACTAAAACAAGAACTAATCTAAGGATGGATTTGTGGATGCTCACCGAGTAAACAAGCAAATCTGATACCAAGATGATATGGTGTGGACTGATCTTCTTAGCAAGCACTTGTCAATGATGATGGTGGATGATAGATAACTAGCTTGTACCTATGAAATCTTCCGCTCGAACCCTGATGCCAATGCAACAAATCTCGAACCCTATGGGATATTCACAACACCACGCTCTTGCGCACGTAGCGGTCGACCATGAACGGTAGTTTGCAGTCCACTAATTCCCAATGGAACAACCGATCACACTCAATTGTAGTATATAATTTTATCACAGGGTAATTCCAGAGGTTCTTAATAAGAAACAACTCCAAAATAGTTTTAAAGTGGTTTCCCTAACTATAGGGACGTCCCAGGGCTTATAAGGGCGGCTGGGGCAGCCAAAAACCGAAACTAAGACGCGTACGACTAAAACTTATACATGCTGACTTAGACCAGAATTCGTCGGCGGCCGGACATTCCGGTGCAAACCGGCCGGACAGTCCGGCGGGGCTCGACACTCTGGGTGGAGTTAGCCGGACAGTTCGATCAGCCCGGAAACTTAAAGTTTTCGGGTGGTGTCTGGGTAGTTTCCGATGTGGCCTACTGGTTGTCCACACCTTGGGGCCTCTTGAGCGGGCCGGACAGTCCGGTGTGATTGGGCCGGACAGTCCAGTCTTGACAGGTGTTTTTGCTGTCTTCTTGGTGATCTTTCCTTGCGCCTTCCTCCCGCTCCTCTCTCGCGCATCCTTGGGCGATCATCATGTTGTGCTCCATGTGGTTCAGCTCCTCGCTCCATGCTATGCCTTCTTCTCCAATATACCTGATCATACAATAGCACAATGACTTAGGTAGTATAAAGTTCTCATTAAGTAAAACATCAGGCTTATTAAGAAACAAATTCACATGTTGTTCTAGTAGCTTAGCACGAGCTCTTGTAATAGGTCCAATTCTAATCTCATTGGACTGAACCTTCTGTGCAGCAACTGGAACATCTTTAGTAGTAGTTAGGGTAGGTGTAACTATAGGGATGTCCTCATCATCTCCCCCCCTTCAAAAGGCGTCGACCTCGACGCTCCAAGGTCTTCTCCTTCATATGGTGACAAATAAGCAATGTTGAAGGTGTTGCTAACGCCACCAAACTCAGCAATAGGTATATCAATCGATTTGGCATTATCATTAATCTTGGCTAACACCTTGTAAGGACCAGCACCACGACACTTCAATTTGGATTATCGAAGCTTGGGGAACCTATCCTTGCGCAGATGCACCCATACCATGTCTCCAGGGTTGAACAAAATCTCGTTTGTTGCTTGATTCCTTGCAGCAGCAATGTCCTTGACTTTCTTCTCAATAGCCTCTTGAGTCTTCTCATGAATTTTCTTCATATATTCATCACTTTTTGATGCCTCCATATAAAATCTCTCATGCAATGGTAGAGACAACAAATCAAGTGGCGTCAATGGCTTGAACCCATACACCAGCTCAAAAGGACAAAGCTGAGTAGTCGAATGTACAACCCTGTTGTATGCAAACTCAACATGAGGCAAACACTCTTCCCACTCTCGTAGATTCTTCTTGAGCATAGTACTCAACAATTGTGACAATGTTCTATTCACCACCTCTATCTGACCATCTGTCTAGGGATGACAAGTAGTAACGAACAACAACTTCGTTCCAAACTTCCCCCATAACGTCTTCCAAAAGTAGCTCATGAACTTCACATGACGGTCAGAAACAATCGTCTTTGGTACTCCATGTAGTCTCACGATGTCCCTAAAAAACAGGTTAGCAATATGCGACGCATTGTCGCTTTTGTGGCAGGCAATAAAATGAGCCATCTTAGAGAATCTATCCACTACCACAAATATAGAATCATGACCTCTCTGAGTTTTGGGTAAACCCAACACAAAGTCCATGCTAATATCCTCCCAAGGTGTAGTAGGTGCAGAGAGAGGTGTATACAAACCATGAGGCTTCAGCTTTGATTTGGACTTGTTGCATGTAATGCAGCAACTCACAAATAGATAGATGTCACGCCTCATCTTGGGCCAATAAAAGTGATCAGCTAGCGTGAGAAATGTCTTCTCACGCCCAAAGTGACCTCCAGCATGTGATTCCTGCACTAAAAACAAACGCAAAGACGATTCTAGAATGCATAGTTTGTTAGCTCTAAGCAAATAGCCATCATGTATATGATACTTATCCCAAGCATGTTTCAAAGCACACAAACAAGATGGTTCAGCAAAATCATGATCAGTTGCATAAAGTGTAGAAATACTCTCTAATCCAGGAATTTTAACATCAAGATGTGTCAATAACATGTTCTTCCTAGATAAGGCATCAGCAACCACATTCTCATTTCCTTTCTTATATTTAATGATGTAAGGAAACAACTCAATAAACTCAACCCATTTAGCTAAATATGTATGCAAGTTTGGTTGAGATTTAAGATACTTCAATGCTTCATGATCAGAATGTATGATAAATTCTTTTGGCCACAAATAATGTTGCCAAACCTCAAGAACTCTAACAAGTGCACACAATTCTTTATCATAAACAGGATAATTCAGTCTAGCACCAGCAAGTTTCTCAGAAAAATATGCTGAACGACCGTCTTGCATCAAAACGCCACCAATTCCTTTACCACTAGCATCACATTCAACTTCAAATTTCTTTGAAAAATTAGGTAATGCAAGCAAAGGTGCAATAGTAAGCAAACATTTCAATGTATCAAATGCAATATCTTGGGTTGCACCCCATACAAATGGCTCACCTTTCTTAGTCAATTCATTCAATGGTGCAACAATAGTGCTAAAATCTTTCACAAAGCGCCTATAGAAACCAGCTAAGCCATGGAAACTATGCACTTGACTAACATTCATGGGAGTAGGCCAATTCTGAATTGCTTCAATTTTAGATTGGTCTACTTTTACCCCATGCTTAGATACAACATATCTAAGAAATATGACCTTATCTTTTGCAAATGTGCACTTCTAAAGATTAGCATATAATTGATTATCACGAAACACTTGCAAAACTTGTCTAATATGATCACAATGTTCCGTTTCATTGTGGCTGTATATGAGTATATCATCGAAATAAACAACCACAAAATGACCAATATATTCTCTCAAAACATGGTTCATTAATCTCATGGATGTACTAGGTGCATTAGTAAGACCAAAAGGCATAACTAACCACACATACAAACCAAATTTTGTATTGAAAGCAGTTTTCCATTCATCCCCTTCTTTCATCCTAATTTGATGGTATCCACTATGAAAAACAATTTTAAAGAAAATAGCAGGACCACTCAATTCATCTAGCATATCCTCTAAGCGTGGAATAGGATGACGATATCGAATAGTGATGTTATTAATAGCTCTACAATCTACACACATGCGCCAAGTACCATCTTTCTTAGGTACTAAATTAACAGGAACAACACAAGGGATAAGAGAGGCATGAACGTACCCTTTGTCGAGCAACGCTTGTACTTGTTTCTGATAAATGGGTTAACCTCTTGGGTGGCCTGATCTTCACGGATCTCGTGGTCAAATCGATGGGAAAGCGAGGGGAAAGGGAGAAGGTAGCGGAAGCGAACACACACCTCATGAAGAATACGATGAACACACGCAGAACTCACACGATACAAGGCCGATTGCTCCCGAACGGCGGCCACCGGTCCGACATAATCCTCGCAAGGAAAGATCGGTCAACGTGATCCCTCAAATCCACATCGGAGAGGGAAGAACACCTTGGGGAGGGTCTTGACAACTTGGAGACGAGACACCGAACTCCAGGGCCTTGTTCAACGATGGATGCGTGATGCAAAGTCCAATCGAGGTTGGTGACGATAGTCGGTCCCCTTGGTAAACGGGATGCGGCAAAACTAGAGATTCCACAATGGGGGTTATCTTTAGTCTATCATCTATGCCTAAGGGATACATGAGGGGTGGGGGCTCTATTTATAGGCCAGCCACTAAACAAGGGGGTAGTTTGGGAATAAACTAGGCAAAGGGGGTAAGTAAAGGGAATATTCTAGGGACTCAAAACCCAAATCCGCGCGCAGGGAGTGGATTTCGGCGGTGGGTCCCGCGGCGCCGGATCTGGTGCCGCAAGTTCTGGTCGTCGCCGGTTATTCCGGTCGCCCGCCGGTATGGCATACAGAGAGCGCTTCCAGCGGAGGGTGCGGTCCACCGGTCCTGGTGCTGGGGATTCCGACGGTGCGCCCGGTCCGCCGATGCTGTCGCCGGATCTTCCGGTGGTGGCTCCGGTTCGCTTGTCCTGTCGCCGGATCCAGCTGGAGCTTTCTTCCGTCTCCTCTTCCAAGCCTCCGTCTTGACGGGCGTGATTCCTCAAGATTCCTCCCTCGTCTCCGTACTCGTCGGTGTGAACCTATCATGGTCATAGGGCGGAGAATGAAGTAGTATACCATTCAATAGGGTAGGAAGTGGGATCTTAAAGAGGATAGGATTCACCTTTGGAGTCCATGACGACTTGGCATAAGTTCGAGACCTTGATGTGGCAATGACCGTAGGTCGGGCTGCATCATGCTCATTACAAAGTAGAAGAGGTCGAGAGACCTTCTTGATCCTGGGGTTCACCATATAGTCGTCCTCGAAAAGATTGACTTGAGAACATTTCAATGTTCCTTCACCTTCCATGAAGCCTACAAAGCTCATAACAAAAGCGAAGCAACACTCAAAGCGTAGTCAATTCATGAAGATTATAGCATGAGTCCTCAAGTAGAAGGAAGTTACCTTAGCTTGTAGAGATAGCTCGATGAAGGATAGCCATAGGTAACTCTCTTCGGTTCTTCTTGTCCACCCATGGTTGGTAGAGGTTGACGTATATGCATTTGTACCTTCATACAACAAAGACCAAGCAACATATGTTTGTGTGTGATAGAGGAGAATGTCATTTGTGGCATGTCCATTCTTGTTCACAACACTATTAGGACAACGCAAATATAGCAAACGAGATGCATATGCAAGGTCAAAGTGCATGGAAATCGGTTGAACATCATCCAAATGTGAGAACTCAAAAACTCCATATAATGTCTTAGTGTGGCACTCAAGGCACTTGACTAGAATTTTGATCAACATCCTTGATGTGAGAATTGGAGAATTCGGCAAAAACACACAAGGAAGAATGTCCAAAACGACATCATTATGTGTGCAAACCAACCATTGGAAAGAGATATTGTTCATGATGTTGGATGCCATACACATATCATCAAAAGCAAGTATCATAGGAATTTGAGTATCCCAAACGAAATCAAAAACAACATGTTTGCAAACAAACCAAATGAAAAAGCAAGTGGTCCTTATGTTTGTTGCAACAACAAGACGAGATTCATGGAAGCTCTCATGACAATACATGCTCTCAATGGCATTATGGTTGCACACAAAACATCGAAAAGAGAAATTGTTCAATATTTTTTGTTGCAACACACAAAGCATCTATATCCAAAAGCAAAGAAACATGAATGTCACAAGGTGAGATAATACCATCAACATGCTTGCAATCAAACCAAAGGAAAGCGCAATTGTTCAACATGAAAGATGCAAAGCATGCAAAAGGTATCAAAGCTGGGTTCGATCTTGAACTCACTTGTGGGATGCTCTCAAGAGCTCTTTTTGTCAACTCGTGCTCAACCGAGGTTGACATGATAGTGCGGGTACCTACACACATCATACACAAAAGGAAGAATGTGTGTGCATGGTAGATATATACATCATCCATCATGACGTATCTCTTCTTCTGCACATCACCATTAATGTGAATCAAGTATGAAATAGATGCATGGTGAGTATGAAAGTGGGGAACATTCTTATCATGGCCATCTTCAAAATCTCAAAAAAATGAGAAAGCTATGGGGGCCATCTCATTATAACGCATATGATCAATATTGTTGCAAGCAAAACAAGTGAAATAGCAAGCATTCATCTTATCGCAAGCAACGGGAGAAATTGAATGACTAGCATGACAAGGAAAGTCCAAAGTAATTGGAGGATACACACAAGATGCATAGCATGGCATGTTTATGGCAATGATTTCGCAATCAAACAATTCCACATGATCAATATTATGCAAAGGCAAAACATCACACGGAAATATGAGTGAAGCATCTGTAATGTCACAAGTATCATCCAAACCATGCATATCCTCACAATTCATCATGTCCACTAGTGGGATCATGGCATCATCAACACCCTTATTGTTACCTTGGTCATACGTCTCATATGAAGTGGGTGTTGTGGAAGTAGTGGCCTCCTTGTGGACGACTTCGTCTTCTTGATGTAGCCATGGCGTAGCATCATCGTTGTGCACCATGTACATATTCTCCAATTGAGGCATCATTGCTTCATGGCTTGGCGCGTCTTCCTTCATGGAACCTAGCACAACACAAGAGAACACACTAGAGGTAGAGGGTAAGTTGTTAGAAATCGAAATGGTTTCACTTGACCTATCAACTACCACTCTCAACTCACTAGGAGTATCACTCATGCCCTCCAAGTGAAAGCACTCAATCTCACATAAGGTGGAGTCACGCATCTCACTCGTGTTCTCACTCAAGTGGGATAAGTGGCTCTCATACTGACATGGGATTGGTACCACATCATAACTCAAGCATATAGGGGTAGGCTCGGTTTCCTCAACTCCATGCGCCTCCTTTGGTGAAGGGAAAATCCCATGCTCACCATTCTTGACCTTTTCGCCTCCAAGGTTCCATGCCATATGATGGGCATCATCGCTCGCCTCCATGGTCGAAGGGAAAATCCCATGCTCGACCGTCTTGTGGCAATCTAGTAGTGGTGGAAGTAGGCTCATGTTGTTGTCGAGAGCGGTTCTCAGATCGACTTCATCACATATGTGGCCTTGGCTTCCTCCATCTTGGAGTGTAGACATCCTCTTGCCAAACTCACCCAACTTGGCGAAGTAGAGGGCTTCATTTTCCTCGTTCACGAGGTCGTGGAAGTCAAGCGTAGGCGTTGAAGCTTGATGGAATGGACGAAGGCTTGCTCTTGGTGCCCATTTGGTGGTGGCACTAGTAGTTGAATGTGCCTTGTGATGGTGTCAACGGAGGTCATTGGCATGCCTTGCCGATGGTTGATGTAGGTGGCGCACTTGGTCATCCATATGATGCTCGTGACGATGGCCCTTGACCTTGGCACTCTTCCTTGTAAGTTTTTCTGATGAGCGCAAAGCATCATTAGTCTTGGCGACCATGCTCAAGTTTTTGTCGAAGTCGTTGTACATGTCCTTCTTGAAGTTGTGGAGGTCGCTCTGGAACTTGTCCATTTGATGATGGACCTTGGCGCACTCGAGTTGGATGCTCCATCTTGGTCGGTGCGACTTGAGGAGCTTGTCGTTGTTGTTCTTGAAGTCGCTCATGCTCGGGGAGTCATTATTGTTGTAGTACTCCATATCACCCAAGCATGTGGAGCCATTGTTGGTGTAGTGCTCCATCATGTTATCCATGCTTGTGGAGACATATGCATGGTGGGTCATCGTGGATTCTTCATGGAAATCATCCTCGATACCGGAGTCCCTAAACATGATTCACAAGACCAAGCGGTGTATATGGAAGTGGTAGAGGGTGTTAGGGATACAACGTCAAACCTTACTTTACCTTGGAAGATCGTATCGAGCAAGTGGCCACACTTGAGAGCAATAAACCAAGCAAAGTGAAGTACACGCGGAACACCAAAACCAACTACTAACCAAAAAACACACACACACACACAAGGACTATGGTGGATAGGTATGGAAAGTGGCATGTCAAGAAACAATCCGAAATCAAGATGTTGTAATGGCAAGTAAAGAACCACAATGATCACAAAGAAAAACAAGTCAATCCACAAGATAGGAGTACAAGGAAACACACACGGTGGGATAAATGGGACTTGTGCGATAGAGAAAGTGAGCTAAGAACCAAATGATTACCTAGCGAAGACTATAAGCTTGTGTCACACAAGTACAAAGAGAGACGCTTGTTCGATTGCATAAAATTGGTGGGCTACAAGATATGCACAATAAGTACCACCTATATGATTTTCATCGAGCTTGCGCTTCCTATTCTATGAGGCACACGTATATTTATTTATTTTTCTTTTTCTATTTTTTCTTTCTGTATTTTTCTTTTTCACTTGCCTCTTCCTTGTGCCAACAACTATACAAGATAACTATATGAGATAGCGCTCACACGTTTGCTCGGAATCTACAAGGTATCAAATGTGCATAGCCCAAGCAATCATAAGAGGAACTAGTCTCAGTAGGTGTTTGTTGCTCGCAAAGATAGTAGGGTTCACAAAGGAATGCAAGTGGGGAGAAGTCGCAGAATGTTTATACCTTTCATCGACGAACTTCACCCTTTATTGTTAGATTCCGCCTTGCTCACAGAATTTGTATGGAGTAGATAGCATGAACAACGTGGATGATGATTAGAGCTCCTTCTCCTCTATGAAACGAGCTAAAGAACACCAAAATCCGAGTTCGAATGCAAAAGTTATGCTCAAAACCGTGCGGAGCTGAATCTGTTGGCGACCAGGTCGGTGGACCAGAAATCTCGCCGGAAATTCCGGCGGTAGGTCCGGTTTGACTGGAATTTCCGGCGGGAACTCCGGTTTGCCAGATCTGGCGCCGGAACGAGTTCAGGAACGCGAAAACTCGATGGCAAACTTCAGATTGGAGGGTCAAATGATGGAATTAGGCCATGGGAACGCAGAGGAAGGTAGATCAACAAGTTTAGCAAGTAATCCACGGATCAAAACCTACCAAAACGCACTCAAATCACAGATCGATCGAAAACACGAATTGGGGCTATTTTTGTGGAATTTTTGAATTTACAGGGAAAAGACCAAATCGAAGAGAAATCCGTGGCAACCAAATGCTGCTGATACCAGATGATAAAGGGGTTAACCTCTTGGGTGGCCCGAGCTTCACGGATCTTGTGGTCAAATCGATGGGAAAGCGAGGAGAAAGGGAGAAGGTCGAGGAAGCAAACACACACCTCGCGAAGAACACGATGAACACACGCAAAAATCACACGATACAAGGCCGATTGCTCCCGAACGGCGGCCACCGGTCCGATAGAATCCTCGCAAGGAAAGATCGGTCAACGTGCTCCCTCAAATCCACATCGGAGAGGAAGAACACCTTGGGGAGGGTCTTGACAACTTGGAGATGAGACACCGAACTCCAAGGCCTTGTTCAACGATGGATGCGTGATGCAAAGTCCAATCGAGGTTGGTGACGATAGTCGGCCCCCTTGGTAAAGGGGATGAGGCAAAACTAGAGATTCCACAATGGGGGTTATCTTTAGTCTATCATCTATGCCTACAGGATACATGAGGGGTGGGGGCTCTATTTATAGGACAACCACTAAACAAGGGGGTAGTTTGGGAATAAACTAGGCAAAGGGGGTAAGTAAAGGGAATATTCCAGGGCATCAAACCCAGATCCGCGCACAGGCTGGGAATTTCTGCGGTGGGTCCGGCGGCGCCGGATCTGGTGCCGGAAGGTCCGGTCGTCGTCGGTTATTCCGGTCGCCCGCTGGTATGGCATATAGAGAGCGCTTCTAGAGGAGGGTCCGGTCCACCGGTCCTGGTGCCGGGGATTCTG
The DNA here is from genome assembly GCA_030063025.1 of Avena longiglumis. Classification (NCBI taxonomy): domain Eukaryota; kingdom Viridiplantae; phylum Streptophyta; class Magnoliopsida; order Poales; family Poaceae; genus Avena; species Avena longiglumis. The sequence goes on along the minus strand of CP125974.1, from coordinate 333,155,068 downwards.
GCGGTGCGCCCGGTCCGCCGATGGTTTCGCCGGAGCTTCCGGTGGTGGCTCCGGTTCGCCGGATCCAGCTGGAGCTTTCTTCCATCTCCTCTTCCAAGCCTCTGTCTTGTCGGGCGTGATTCCTCGGGGTCCCTCCCTCGTCTCCGTACTCGTCGGTGTGAACCTATCATGGTCATAGGGCGGAGAATGAAGTAGTATACCATTCAATAGGGTAGGAAGTGGGATCTTAAAGAGGATAGGATTCACCTTTGGAGTCCATGACGACTTGGCATAAGTTGGAGACCTTGATGTGGCAACGATCGTAGGTCGGGCTGCATCAGTTTCTGTATTTCCTTAGTTTCTTTCGGGTTGGTTCGGTATGGTTCCCGATTTGGTAATGTAGGTCAATATAATTCTCAATGCCATGCAATGGAGGAAGTCCAACTGGCACATCTTCTGGAAACAAATCACCAAAATCCTGCAAAACAGTAGATACACCAAGAGAAATAGGGGTAATGTCGTGAGAAACCAAAACCTCGCCCTTATACATGAGCACAAGTGGCATGGCTGTAGGATCCTCACTAAATTCTCTCATATCCTCTTTGGTGGCTAGTATTACCAGATTAGGCACTCTCTCACTTTTCTTTATATCATTCTTTTGGGGCTCATTTACAACACTCATAGTTTCAACACTCTCTCGCCTAGGTGCATCTTGCAAGTTCACTTCAATCTTCTGACGAGACTCATTGACAATCTGCCGTGGTGTCATAGGCTGCAAATTAATTTTCTTTCCCTTGAACTCCAAATGATATGTATTGGCTCGGCCATTGTGTTGCACATGGCGATCATAAATCCAAGGCCGACCGAATAGTAAATGGCACACAGTCATAGGAACCACATCAAAATCAATAGAATCCTTGTATGGCCCTATTTCAAAGTTCACACGTACCATATGGTTTACCTTCATCTCACCATTGTCACTCAACCATTGTATATAGTATGGCTTGGGATGAGGTAAATATGTCAAATTCAGCTTGGCACACAACTCCTTGCTTGCAAGATTCCTGCAGCTACCTCCATCAATGATTACTTTGCAAGCTTTGTTTGGGCCAACTAGAGATTTTGTTTGGAACAAGTTGCAACACTGAGAGTCAACAACAGGATGCACACTAAGAATACGTGGAGATACCACTATAGTAGGCGCATGCTCAGGAAAGGCATCCATACCTTCCTTCACAGAATCAGCGCCATGATCATCAGGATCAACATCATCTCCACTCTCATACTCTCCTTGATCATTGACAAACATCACCTTGCGGTTTGGACAATCTCGCTTGAAATGTCCCCATCCTCCACAAGTATGGCACTCCACATCATGTGTATGAGTTGTTGACATATTGAAACCCGTGCTAGCAGCAGGAGCAGCATGTTTCCTAGCTTGAGAACCATAGGATGATTTAGGTTTAGGCTAGGAAGATGGTGTAGTAGTGTGACTAGCAGCCGCAGCAGACGTAGGAGCACGTGGCAGCGGTGTAGACCTTGCTAAAAAAGGCTTTTGGAAGGGTATCTTGCACGCGCCTTTGCCTCTTCAGCAAGCTGTGATTCAGCCTCCCTTGCATGATGCAACAATTCATTCATAGTCTCATACTTATGATGACGAACAATGCTCTTGATTGGTAGCTTCAAATTATTGAGAAATCGCTGCATGGTCATCTCAAGAGATTCACCAACTCTAGCACGCTGCATAAGCATCTCCATCACCATGTAGTACTCATCAACCGACATGGTTCCTTGTCTCAAATTTGTCAACTTATCAAAAACTGAGCGCAAATACTTGGTGGGTACAAAGCGTTTTGATACGCTTCATCTCTCGCCAAGTCATCACCGGAAGGTCATTGTCATCCCTTCTTTTCTGCATAAGGGCATCCCACCAACGCAAAGCATAACCATCAAATTCTGATGATGCAAGCTTGACCTTCTTTTCTTCAGTGTACTCATACAAGCGCCAGAGCTTCTTAATCTTCAACTCCCATGTGAGGTAATCTTCAGGATCAATGGAGCCATCAAACTTGGGAATTGAAAACTTGGGTTTGCCCAATCCATCATCAACCGGCTGTTGAGGTATACGCCCCGAATGCCCAATTGGAGCAAAGCCATGTCCATGAACAAGTTGAGGAGCACGGCCACGGCCAACCTGATTTCGGTGATGACCATCATCGGCATTAGTTGCTTCTTCATCTTCATGGGCATCATCATATTGCTGTGGCTACCTTTGTCCAATTGCTATTGTCAAAGCATCAATAGAACGTTGCAAAGCTGTGACATTGGTGTTGATAGTTGTTACTTGTGTCTGTATGGTAGCGAATGCCTCAACATTTGCTTCCAAAGTCACTTGCATGTCCTGCATATTCTTGTCAATGGCATCTATTGTGTGGTTGAACACACGTGTCAAGTGGGACTTCAATGCTTCGTATTCCCGCCAGTTGACAAGTTCGTCGTCCTTCTTTTTCTATGACACAACATCATCACTAGTACACATGATTAGTAGATTAGTGCAAAAAGCAAAATCGATATGGTGGAACAGTCACAACTCACTCTAACTGACAAGAAAGCATACCTTAACATTCCAAAGTGAATAGAGATGCGTTACCAATTCGAAATCAAACAACTAGTGCACTGATGTGATGAAGTGAATATCAAGGGTATGGAGAACGATCATAGAGCACACAAGTTATTTATGGTGGAGCTGTTGGTATGGAATCCTAACTACACCGCAAACAAGTCCTAATGCTGATTGTATGATAACCTAAGAAACACACACGGTGAGATAAGTGTGGCAAAGCAACTTATGAAAAAGAATATTGCAAGAGAGACACTAGTAATAGCTCAAAATAAACAGGCACAAGATTGCTCAATGTACAAGTGCTATGATCAACTAGGCCTCCAATAATGCACACTATGTTATCTCTTTTGTCACGCTTGTAGCTCTTTTCTCTTTTTTTTGATATACTGAATCTCTATTCCTTTTCTGTTTTTATTTTTACTTTTCAACTATATGACTCAATGCAAAATGAATTCAGCAAATTCTGAAAAACGAGGCCGGATAGTCCGGTGATTCTCGGCCGGAGTCTCCGGGTGCACCAGATAGTCTGGGTGATGTAAGCTGGATTGTTAGGGGTGATCCCTTAGGAAGGCCCGATCTTTCACGAATCCCAAGGAAATCGAGGAGGGAGTGAGGGGGATGAGGAGGGAGGCAAAATCCACGAACTCGCACATGAAGAACTCGATGAAAATACACACGCGAAAACACGATACAAGCCGATAGCTCACGACGGTTGCAACCGGTCCAACACAATCTCTAGGATAGGTGTTGGGCAAGACACTCTCCCACGGCCAACAACGGGGGTGAGAGGCTTGATGAGATCTTGACTACTTGGAGATGAACTGTTATGGGGTAACCCCTTAGGGTGGCCCGATCTTTCACGAATCTCCGCGGGAATCGAGGGCAAAGCTGATGGAGGGGTTAACCTCTTGGGTGCCCGATCTTCACGGATCTCGTGGTCAAATCGATGGGAAAGCGAGGGGAAAGGGAGAAGGTAGCGGAAGCGAACACACACCTCGCGAAGAACACGATGAACACACACAAAACTCACACGATACAAGGCCGATTGCTCCCGAACGGCGGCCACCGGTCCGATAGAATCCTCGCAAGGAAAGATCGGTCAACGTGCTCCCTCAAATCCACATCGGAGAGGGAAGAATACCTCGAGGAGGGTCTTGACGACTTGGGGGCGAGAAACCGAGAACCCAAGGCCTTGTTCAACGATGGATGCGTGATGCAAAGTCCAATCGAGGTTGGTGACGATAGTCGGTCCCCTTGGTAAAGGGGATGAGGCAAAACTAAGATTCCACAATGGGGGTTTCTTTAGTCTATCATCTATGCCTAAGGGTTACATGAGGGGCGGGGGCTCTATTTATAGGCCAACCACATAAACAAGGGTAGTTTGGTAATAAACTAGGCGAATAGGTAAGTAGAGGGGATACAAGGGTCAGAGCCCAACTAGTGCATGCACCTTGCCAGAGCTAGTACTGACTTGGGACCGGTAGTACCGCTCTGGGACCGGTAGTACCGCTTGCGGTCCTGGAGCTTCAGCTGGAGCCGTCAGTGGGGAGCGGTAGTAAGGGGCGGTAGTACCACTGACCGGTAGTACCGGGTCCAAATCCGGTAGTACCGCCGGAGACAGAGAGTATTTGGCTTCTATTGGCTGCTTGTTGGTGGCGGCAGGGCAGAGTACCGCCAGTCCTAGTATCACCGCGACAGAGAGCATTTGGCGACTCTTCTTCCGCCTCTTCCAAGCCTCCGCCTTGTCGGGCTTGATGCTCAAGCTTCCTCCCTTGCCTCCGCATCTTCGGTGTGAACCTATCATGAATATGTGACGGAGTATGAAGTAGCATACCATTCAATAGGGTAGGAAGTGAGCTTTCATAGAGGAATGGATTCACCTTTGGAGTCCATGACGACTTGGCATAAGTTGGAGACCTTGATGTAGTAACGACTGAGGTCGCCGCATCATCTCCCACCCCTTCAAAAAGAGTCGTCCTCGACTCTACATGTTCATCACAAAGTAGAAGCGGTCGAGAGACCTTCTTGATCCTAGGGTTCACCATATAGTCGTCCTCGGGAAGATTGACTTGACGACACTTCAATGTTCCTTCACCTTCCTTGAAGCCTACAAAGCTCACAACAAAAGCAAAGCAACACTCAAAGCGCAGCCAATTCATGAAGATTATAGCATGAGTCCTCAAGTAGAAGGAAGTCACCTTAGTTTGGAGAGATAGCTCGATGAAGGGTAGCCATAGGTAACTCTCTTCGGTTCTTCTTGTCAACACGTAGTTGGTAGAGGTTGACGTGTATGCACTTGTACCTTTACACAACAAAGACCAAGCAAAATATTTTCGTGCGTGATAGAGGAGCATGTCAAATGTGGCATGTCCATTCTTGTTCACAACACTATTAGTACACTGCATGTATAGCAAATGGAATTCATATGCAAGGTCAAAGTGCATGGAAATCGTTTGAACATCATCCAAATGTGGGAACTCAAAAACTCCATATAACATATAAGTGGGGCATTCAAAGCATTGGGTCCAAATTGCAAACAACATCTTTGATGCAAGAATAGGAGAATTTGGCAAAAATACACAAGGAAGCATATCCAAAACAAAAGTATTATGTTTGCAAACAAACCAAATGAAAGAGCAAGTGGTCCTTATGTTTGTTGCAACAACAAGACGAGATTCTTGGAAGCTCTCATGACAATACATGCTCTTAATGGAATTGCGGTTGCACACAAAACATCGGAAAGAGAAAATGTTCAACATTTTTGTTGCAACACACAAAACATCATTATCTAGATGCGAAGAAACATGAATGTCACAAGGGGAGATAATACCATTAACATGCTTGCAATCAAACCATATGAAAGAGCAATTTGCCAACATGAAAGATGCAAAGCATGCAAAAGGTATCAGAGCTGGGTTCGATCTTGAACTCACTTGTGGAATGCTCTCTAGAGCTCCTTTTGTCAACTCGTGCTCAACCGAGGTTGACATTCTTGTGCGGGGTACCTACACACATCATATGCAAAAGGAAGAACGTGTGTGCATGGTAGAGATACACATCATCCATCATGACGTATCTCTTCTTGTGCACATCACCATTAATGTCAATCAAGTATGAAATAGATGCATGGTGAGTATGCAAGTGGGGAACATGCTTATCATGGCCATCATCAAAATCTCCAAAAATTGAGAAAGCTATGGGGGCCATCTCATTATAACGCATAAGATCAATATTGTTGCAAGCAAAACAAGTGAAATAGCAAGCATTCATCTTATCTCAAGCAACGGGAGAAATTGAATGACTAGCATGACAAGGCAAGTCCAAAGCAATTGGAGGATACACACAAGATGCATAGCATGGCATGTTTATGGCAATGATATCGCAATCAAACAATTCCACATGATCAATATTATGCAAAGGCAAAGCGTCACATGGGAATATGGATGAAGCATAAGTAATGTCACTAGTATCATCCATAGCATGCATATCCTCACAATTCATCATGTCCACTAGTGGGATCATGGCATCATCAACACCCTTATTTTTACCTTGGTCATACCTATCATATGAAGTGGGTGTTGTGGAAGTAGTGGCCTCCTTGTGGACGACTATGTCTTCTTGATGTATCCATGGCGTAGCATCCTCTTCATCCACCATGTACATCTTCTCCATTCGAGGCATCATTGCTTCATGGCTTGGCGCGTCTTCATCCATGGAACCTAGCATAACACAAGAGAACACACTAGAGGTAGAGGGTAAGTTGTTAGAAATCGAAATGGTCTCACTTGACCTATCAACTACCACTCTCAACTCACTAGGAGTATCACTCATGCCCTCCAAGTGGAAGCACTCAATCTCACATAAGGTGGACTCACTCATCTCACTCTTGTTCTCACTCAAGTGGGCTAAGTGGCTCTCATACTCACATGGGATTGGTACCACATCATCACTCAAGCATATGGGGGTAGGCTCGGTTTCCTCAACTCCATGCGCCGCCGTTGGTGAAGGGAAAATCCCATGCTCACCATTCTTGACCTTGTCGCCTCCAAGGTTGGATGCCATAAGATGGGCATCATTTCTCTCCTCCATGGTCGAAGGGAAAATCCCATGCTCGACCGTCTTGTGGCCATCTCGTAGTAGTGGTGGAGGTAGGCTCATGCTATCCAACTTGGCGAAGTAGGCGTCTACATTTTCCTCGTTCGCGAGGTCGTAGAAGTCAAGCGTCGGCTTTGAAGCTTGATGGCGTGGAGGAAGGCTTGCTCTTGGTGCCATTATGGTGGTGGCACGAGTAGTTGAAGGTGCCCTATGATGGTGTCGACGGAGGTCATTAGCGTGCCTTGCCGATGGTTGATGTAGGTGGCGCACTTGGTCGTCCACATGACACTCGCGACGATGATCATTTGCCTTGGCACTCTTCTTGTGCTTGTGGTGCCTTCTTGAGCTTGCTTGAGCATTATAGTTGGTGCTCATCTTGAATTCTTCGTCTTTATGGCGAAGATGCCTTTGACGATGTCTTGTATCCTCTTTATGGTGGCGATGCTCATGAGAGGATGTTTGTCGATGAAGAGTCTTGTTTCTTGGAGCCTCTTGATGCATATGATGTTTGGACGCCACTCTTGTTTGGATAGAAGGTGGATCTTGGCGCCTTGGAGGTGATGTAGCTTGGCGCCTTGGAGATGGTAGAGCTTGGTGCCATGGAGATGGTGGCGCTTGACGCCATCTAGGTGGTGGCACATGTCGCCTTGGAGGTGAATCATCGAAGTAGGTGGTGCCCTTTGGTGTGGCACGCTTGGCCTTGAAGGTCATGGAATCTTGATGATGCGCCTCCTCTTGCTTGGCGTAGTAGGCTTTTATCTCCACACGGTGGAGGAATTCTTCATGGCTCATGGAGGAGCCATCAAAGTCGATGAAGTTTTCCGTGTCCTCCATTCTTGGCGAGGCGTCGTCGATGTCGCACTCGAAGTCATCCATGCTTGGGGAGTAATTGTTGGTGTAGTACTCCATATCACCCAAGCATGTGGAGCCATTGTCGTTGTAGTGCTCCATAGGCTCCATGCATGAGGAGCCATTGTCGACGTAGAGCTCCATGTCTTCCATGCATGTGGAGTCGTCGTAGGTGTAGTGCTCCGGGTCCTCAAAGCATGCAGAGCCATTGTCGGTTGTGCTCGTCATGTCCTCTATACTTGTGGAGTCGTAGTCATGGTGGCTCATCATGGATTCTTCATAGATATCATCCTCGGTTCCGGAGTCCCTAGACATGATGCACAAGACCAAGCGGTGTATATGGAAGTGGTAGTGGGAGTTAGGGATACAACGTCAAACCTTACTTTACCTTGGAAGATCGTATCGTGCAAGTGGCCACACTTGAGAGCAATAAACCAAGCAAAGTGAAGTTCACGCGGAACACCAAAACCAACTATAAACCAAAAAACACACACACACAAGGCCTATGGTGTATAGGTATGGAAAGTGGCATGTCAAGAACCAATCCGAAATCAAGATGTTGTAATGGCAAGTAAAGAACCACAATGATCACAAAGCAAAACAAGTCAATCCACATGATAGGAAATATGTACAAGGAAACACACACGGTGGGATAAATGGGACTTGTGCGACGGAGAAAGTGAGCTAAGAACCAAATGATTACCTAGCGAAGACTATAAGCTCGTGTCACACAAGTACAAGGAGAGACGCTAGTTCGATTGCACAAAATTGGTGGGCTACAAGATATGCACAATAAGTACCACCTATATGATGTTCATCGAGCTTGCGCTTCCTATTCTATGAGGCACATGTATACTTCTTTCTTTTTTCTTTCTTTTTCTTTTCTATTTTTTTTTTGTATCACTCTTTTTCTTTTTATTTCTTTTTCACTTGCCTCTTTCTTGTGCCAACAACTATACAAGATAACTATATGAGATAGCGCTCACACGTTTGCTTGGAATCTACAAGGTATCAAATGTGCATAGCCCAAGCAATAATAAGAGGAACTAGTCTCAATAGGTGTTTGTTGCTCGCAAAGATAGTGGGGTTCACAAAGGAATGCAAGTGGGGAGAAGTCGCGGAATGTTTATACCTTTCGTCGACGATCTTCACCCTTTATTGTTGGATTCCGCCTTGCTCACGGAATTTGGATGGAGTAGATTGCATGAACCACGTGGATGATGATGTAAAGCTCCTTCTCCTCTTCGAAACGAGCTAAAGAACACCAAAATCCGAGTTCGTATGCAAAAGTTATGCTCAAAACGGTGAGAGGCTGAAATCTGGAACTTGCTGTTTTCTTTCTATATCGGGCGGTAGTACCGGATTTTGGTACCATGGTAGTATCAGATTTTGGAGCGGTAGTACCGCTCGGGACAGAGAAAACCAGATCTGACGCGATTTCGCGAGTTTGGGGCGATTTGGGCGGAAAATCTTCAAGAAAAACACCAAATCGGCGGGGAAAATCAAGGAATTAGGCTATGAGAACGCAAAGGAAGGTAGATCAACAAGTTTAGCAAGTAATCCACGGATCAAAACCTACCAAAACGCACTCAAATCACAGATCGATCCAAAACACGAATTGGGGCTATTTTTGGTGAAATTTTCGAATTTATGGGGAAAAGACCAAATCGATGAGAAATCCGTGGCAACCAAAAGTCACGATACCAGATGATGGAGTGGTTAACCTCTTGGGTGCCCGATCTTCACGGATCTCGTGGTCAAATCGATGGGAAAGCGAGGGAAAGGGAGAAGGTAGCGAAGCGAACACACCTCGCGAAGAACACGATGAACACACACGAAACTCACGATACAAGGCCGATTGCTCCCGAACGGCGCCACCGGTCCGATAGAATCCTCGCAAGGAAAGATCGGTCAACGTGCTCCTCAAATCCACATCGGAGAGGAAGAACACCTTGAGGAGGGTCTTGACGACTTGGGGCGAAACCGAGAACCCAAGGCCTTGTTCAACGATGGATGCGTGATGCAAAGTCCAATCGAGGTTGGTGACGATAGTCGGTCCCTTGGTAAAGGGGATGAGGCAAAACTAAGATTCCACAATGGGGTTTCTTTAGTCTATCATCTATGCCTAAGGGTTACATGAGGCGGGGCTCTATTTATAGGCCAACCACATAAACAAGGGTAGTTTGGTAATAAACTAGGCGAATAGGTAAGTAGGGGGATACAAGGCAGAGCCCAACTAGTGCACGAGGCACTGCCAGAGCTAGTACTGGGACTTGGGACCGGTAGTACCGCTGGTCCGTAGTACCGCCTGGGACCGTAGTACCGCCATGTCCTGGAGCTTCACCTGGAGCCGCTGGGGAGCTAGAGGGGCGGTAGTATCTGACCGTAGTACCGGGTCCAAATCCGAGTACCGCCGAGACAGAGTATTTGGCTTCTATTACGCGTCACATGGTGGCGGCAGGGGTAGTAATCTGGCGGTAGTACGGTCGCCAGGTCCGTAATCTGCATGACAGAGCATTTGGCATCGCCTTCTTCCGCCTCTTCCAAGCCTCCGCCTTGTCGGGCTTGATGCTCCCAAGCCTCCCTTGCCTCCGTACTGGTCGGTGTGAACCTATCATGAATATGTGACGGAGTATGAAGTAGCATACCATTCAATAGGGTAGGAAGTGAGCTTTCATAGAGGAACAGATTCACCTTTGGAGTCCATGGCGACTTGGCGTAAGTTGGAGACCTTGATGTAGTAACGACCGTAGGTCGGGATGCATCAAAAGCGGTGGAAGGGGGAAAGGGGATGGAATCCACGAACACACGCCAGATGAACTCACACACACAAAACACGATACACGCCGATAACTCACGCCGGTGGCAACCGGTCCAACATAATCTCTAGGATCGGTGTTGGGCGAAGCTCTCTCTCCACGCCAACAACGGGGGACAAGGTGCTTGGTGAGATCTTAACGACTTGGGGGCGAGAAACCGAGAACCCAAGGCCTTGTACAACTTGAACGCACTAGGCAAGATCCAAGAGGGGGGTGGATAATCCGGTGCTCCTTGGTAGGAGCATGAGACCAATAGATGTAAGTTCCTCAAGGGTTTCCTTAATCTATTATTATCCAAGTCTAGGGTTTACAATGGAGGGTGGGGGCTATTTATAGGCCAACCACAAAAACAGGGGTATTTTCAGAACAAATAGCGAAATATAGAGAGGGTTACAAGGCGCTGGGCCGACTTAACACCATCAGGTTCTGTGTCGTCTGGTAGTACCGGTCCAGCTCGACCGGTAGTACCGGTCATGCGGTAGTACCGGTCATGCGGTAGTACCGCTTCCTGGCCCGGTAGTACCGCTTGTCGTCCTGGGACTTGCGCTGGAGCCTTCTGTTGGTGGCGGTAGCAGGGGGCGGTAGTGCCGTCGCCCGGTAGTACCGGATCCGGGGCCGGTAGTACCGCCAGTGACAGAGAGCATTTGGCTTGCGCTGGTGTCGTCTGTTGGTGGCGGTAGCAGAGGGCGGTAGTGCCGCCGGGCGGTAGTACCGGTCGCCAGGTCCGGTAGTACCGCTGGCGACAGAGAGCATTTGGTCTCTTCCGCAGGTGCTCCTCCGTTCTGTGGGTCCTTCTCTTCGTACCTGATGATGCACAAGGTATGCGTATGAAGTAGCAGGCCATCCAAGGGTGTATCGAAGTCACACAAGGAGAGGAGCGAGTTCACCTTAGCTTGAAGGAGTTTGGCTCGGGCGCGAGTCATGGGTCCACTTGGGGAGCTCGTGGGAGTAGATGTAGTAGCGGTCGTAGGACGGGCTGCATCAGCTCCCCCCCTTGGGAAAGAGTCGTCGTCGACTCTTCAACCTTCTCAACTTCATCGTCTCCATGGTAGGGTGAGAGGTCCTTGACATTGAATGTCGAGCTCACAAGATACTTCGATGTTTGGATATCGATGATATAGGCGTTGTTGTTGATCCTCTTTAGCACCTTGAATGGTCCATCACCTCTTGGCTTTAGCTTGGAGTCGCATTCCTTGGGGAAGCGGTCTTTACTCAAGTGTATCCACACAAGGTCGCCCTCTTCGAAGATTATCTCTTTCTTGTTCTTGTTTAGCCTTGATGCTTGGCGAAGGACTTGTTGCTTGATAGTAGCTCGTGTGTCTTCATGGAGTTTCTTCATTGTTTGGGCACGCTTGACAACGTCCATATTGGCACGTTCATGAAGTGGTAGCGGAAGGATATCGAGCGCGGTGAGAGGCTCGAAGCAGTAGACGATCATTAACGGGATCCTCATGGTGGTGGAGTGCTTGGCGCGGTTGTAGGCGAACTCGGCATGTGGAATACATTCCTCTCAGTCTTAAGGTTCTTCTTTATCAACACCCGGAGGAGTGTGCCAAGACTTCGATTGACGACCTCGGTTTGTCCATCGGTTTGAGGATGCGAGGCGGACGAGAAGAGGAGCTTGATGCCGAGCTTGGCCATGAGAGTCTTCCAGAAGTAGCTCATGAATTTTACGTCGCGGTCGGAGACGATTGTTCTTGGCACACCGTGTAGCCGAATTATTTCCCTGAAAAACAAATTTGCTACATGTGAAGCATCATCGGTCTTATGGCACGGAATGAAATGTGCCATTTTGGAAAAGCGATCCACTACTAAAAATATAAAATCATGTCCATGTTTAGATCTAGGCAAGCCTAACACAAAGTCCATGCTAATGTCTGACCAAGGTGCATGAGGAATAGGCAATGGCATATAAAGACCAAAGGGGTTGGACTTAGACTTAGCTTGGATACATGTAGTGCATCGTTGGACATGGCGCTCCATGTCACACTTCATCTTTGGCCAAAATTAGTGAGTGGAGAGCATGTCATATGTCTTGTCATGGCCAAAGTGACCCATAAGGCCTCCACCATGGGACTCGTGAAGAAGAAAAAGTTGGAGAGACGATTTCGGAATGCAAAGCTTGTTTTGTTTGAAAAGAAAACCCTTATGCAAATAGAAATCATCAATCCCTTTGTCTATTGAACATTGTGCAAATATTGGTCCAAAGAAAGGGCCGAACGCGTACAAAGATTTGATGTCATCAAGACCCAAGACATTTACTTCGAGTCATGTAAGAAGGCTTGTGTTTTTGCGAGACAAGGCGTCCACTACCACATTTTCTTTGCCCTTCTTGTATTTGACAATGTAAGGAAAAGACTCCATGAACTCAACCCATTTTGCGTGCCTTTTACTCAAATTGGCTTGGCCCTTAAGATACTTCAACGACTCATGGTCGGAATGGATGATAAATTCTTTGGGCCAAAGATAGTGTTGCCACACTTGAAGAACTCGAACCAAGGCAAAAAGTTCTTTGTCATAAATGGGATAGTTTAGGCGTGCGCCATCAAGTTTCTCACTATGGTAAGCAATAGGACGCCCATTTTGCATAAGGACGCCACCAATGCCAATACCACTAGCGTCACATTCAATCTCAAAGGTTTTTGTGAAATCCGGTAATGCAAGAAGTGGTGCTTCGGTGAGCCTCTTTTTGAGCTCATCAAAAGCCTTTTGTTGTGCTTTTCCCCAAACGAACGTGACATTTTTCTTGGTCAATTCGTTGAGGGGGCAAGCAATGGTAGAAAAGTCTTTCACAAAGCGACGGTAAAAGCCAGCCAACCCATGAAAACTATGAAGTTCACTAACATTTGTAGGGATGGGCCAATCTCGTATGTCCTTGACTTTTGAGACATCAACTTCAATGCCATTAGAAGACAAAACAAAACCAAGGAAAATCAGCTTGTCTTTTGCAAAAGTGCACTTTGGGAGATTAGCACAAAGCTTTTCATGACGAAGTATTTGAAGGACCTCCTTAACATGAGTAACATGCTCCTCTAGTGACTTGCTATAGACAAGGATGTCATCAAAGTAAACAACTACACTCTTCCCAATGAGAGATCTCAAAATATGGTTCATGAGGCGCATGAAGGTAGATGGGGCATTAGATAAGCCAAAAGGCATAACCAACCATTCATAGAGACCAAGCATGGTCTTGAAGGCGGTTTTCCACTCATCACCTTCGGCCATGCGAATTTGATGGTAACCACTACGAAGATCAATTTTCGAAAATATAGTGGCTCCACATAACTCATCAAGCATGTCATCAAGACGCGGTATAGGATGTCGATAACGCACGGTGATAGCATTGATTGGACGGCAGTCCATGCATAACCGCAACGTATCATCCGTTTTTGGAACTAGAATCACGGGGACCGCGCTTGGGCTAGTGCTTACTTGGATCAAACCTTTGGAGACGAGTTGGTTGATTTGACGTTCGATCTTCTTTGTCTCTTCCGGGTTCGTGCGATACGCGGCGCGGTTTAGGAGTGGGGCGTCGGGTATGAGGTCGATGCGGTGCTCGATTCCACGAAGAGGAGGAAGTCCATGAGGAAGCTCTTCGGGGAATACATCTTGGAATTCCTGCAAAATAGCCATCAAAGGAGGAGGAACATTTTTCAAGTCGTTAGTTCCTTGTGCTAGTCCCTTGCATACAAGGACATAGTGCAAGATGGATGAGTTGTTCCGCACTTCTCTCATCTCACTTTTGGTGGCAAGAAGAACACTCTTAGTTTTTCCACTCGAGTTTGGCTTGTAGCTCTCACTCACTATGGTGTGGCTCTCTCGCTCACCACTCTTCTCACAAGGTGTTTTTGTGTATTGCGCCCTCGCTAAAGCCTTTGCATTGTCCGTAATTATTTGGCTAGGAGTCATTGGTTGCAACACACAAGTTTTATCAAGCCATTTGAAGGTATAAGTGTTTGAGTGACCATCATGCAAAGCACGCTTGTCATGTTGCCACGGCCTTCCGAGCAACATATGGCAAACCATCATTGGGACCACGTCACATTCCACCGTGTCCTTGTAGTGCCCAATTGAGAACGTTACCGAGAAGGTGTGCTTGATCTTGACGGATCCTTGGTCACTTAGCCATTGGATATGGTAGGGGTGTTTATGCGGATGGAGGGTGAGATTGAGTTTCTCACACAATTCCGTGCTTGCAAGGTTGTGGCAACTCCCTCCATCGATGACAACTTTGATGGACTTCCCATTGATGCCGGCACGAGTTTGGAAAATGTTCGAGCGCTGGTCTTCATTTTCATTGACTTGGGTAGTTAAGACCCTTGTGACCACAAGCGATGGACTTGCGTCATGCTCACACACAAGAAGTTCTTGGTCCTCTTCCAAATGTTGCCTTGCCATGGCTTCCTTGACCCTTGCATCAAACTCTTCTTCACTCAAGTATTCCTCATCGCCGTTGTCATGGATGAACAAAACTTTCTTTTTTCCACATGCGTTCGACTTGTTCCCTTTGCCTCCACACTTGTAGCATTCACCATTGAATGGATGATCATCCCTTGTGTTTTTGCCACTTGGGGGCTGTTTTCCTTGAGGCAGAGTTGGCTTGAAGGGGAGCTTGGTGGTACTTGAGGAGCTTCCACTTGGTGTTGTTGGAGTAGTGGTTGGTGCTTGCTTGTAGGTGAAGTACGTCTTTGGCTTGTTGTACTTGATGTCCTCTTGCACTTGACGCTCGGCCTTTGACGCGATGTGCACAAGATCAACCATGTTGTTGTACTTTTGGAACTCGGTGATGCGCTTAATGGGATGGTTCAAGCCATTGAGGAAGCGTGCCATTGTTTGTTCATCTCGGTCTTCAATGTTGGCACGGATCATGTTGAGCTCCATTTGCTTGAAGTACTCTTCCACGGTCTTTGTCCCTTGACTAAGAGTTTGAAGCTTGTTGAAGAGGTCACGCGTGTAGTGTGAAGGAACAAAGCGGGATCTCATATGAGCCTTCATATCTTACCAAGTTGCGATTGGAGGCTCTTGTTTTGCTTCGCGAGTGAGTTGGACTTGTTCCCACCAAAGGTTGGCATACTCATCAAACTCGAGGGATGCCATGGCCATCATCTTCTCATTGCTATAGTTGTGCATGCGGAAGATCTTGTCGACCTTGAGTTCCCACGAGAGATATTCCTCGGGCTCATTGGAACCGGTGAACTTGGGCATGGTGAATTTGAGCTTGCCGAAATTTTCTTCTCCATTGCGGTTCCGGTTGCGTCGGTTGCCATGATTTGGGCGGTCATCATCATCATCCGAGCTCTCATGTCTTGCTTGGTGATTGTTGCATTGCTCTTGCGGTTGTGGAGGTGCCGCGTTTGGTGGTGGAACTTGGTTTTGACGACGAGCTTGGGGAGCTTGTTCGTTTTGTCTTGTGCCCTGTGGCGAGGAGGACGTCGAGCCGCATGCGCAATGGGCTGCTCTTCCTCTTCTTGATGTAGAGGAGGCTCGTCATGACCATCATGTTGCCGATGTGGACGATCATGTCGATGATGACGCCTTGGAGGATCTTCGAGTTCTTCACGTCGACGGTGATCTTGTTCGTCCTCTTTGGATGCTTCACTTGTTGTTGAAGGGACATGTCGACGTCGATGGCCTTGGTGGTCCATGTGAGGTTGCTCTTGTTGAATGACAATTGCCCTTGGTTGTGGCCGGTTCTCTTCACGTCGTGGAGGTCTTGCGGAGAGGTCACCATCATAGCTTGACATTGCGGCGTGTCGTGGAGATGGTACAGCTTGAGAAGAGCTCATGGATTGAAGAACGGATCCATACCGGTGCCTTGAAGCGTGACGGCGAGGTGCACTTGATTCACTTGAGGAGTGCCGAGATGAGCTTGAGTCGCGCGAGCATGGCCTTGCTAGTCCATCAATGAGGCGTTGAAGCTTCTCATCCGTTGAGGTGAGTGCACGACCAAGAGCTTCATTTTGATGACCGAGGTTGTGTTGCATGGCATGCATTTGGCCACGGACTTCTTCGAAGCGGTTGTCGATGTTCTTGAATTCCACACGGGCCTCGCTAAATTGTTCATCTTGGCGCCACTCAAGAGCTTCACAACGGTAGTTGAATTCTCCTCGGACCTTCCAATGGTCCCATCTTGTCATGAATTGTGTGTCGTCCTCCGGAGGTTGTGGTGGTTGGGATGGCTCTCCATGCCTGTCCATGACGAAAAGCCAACAAGGGTTGTATATGGAGAAAAAGGGTGCGGAGAGTTAGCCTTTAACCTCACCTTGGAGATTATATCAAACCAATTGCCACACAAATGAGCGAACAGCGTGCAAAGTGAAATGGGCAAGAAACTCACACACAAATATGCTACAACTCTCAAAAGCTTTTGGTGGAAGGTTAGGATTGTGGAAAACCAAACGAAACGATCCAAGCAGGTTATTGTTCTACGTGGTAAAGAACCAAAGATCAAAAGCAAAAGGATACGATCTACAAAAACACGGAAAACGCACACGTGGAGAAAAACGGGGTTAGCACGACTATGAAAATGAGCACAAAAGGTCCTAACGAAGACTACGCTCGGTTGTCGTGCCAACTCAAGGAGAGACCACAACTCGTTTGCCAAAAGAGGATAAGCAATAGATTTGTGCATTTGCCTTGGTGTGCTCTTTCTTCTCTCTTTCTTGGCTTACAAGCTTAGTATTTTCTTTGTATTGGGAGACTATGTATCTTTTTCTCTTTTTTTTTGATTCTTTTCCTTTTTCTCCCTTGCTATGCTACTATTTTAGCTTTTGTATTTGGCCTTACACTCTCACTTTCCGAAGGCAAGTGCACATTGCTTAGACAAACACAAAATGAGTTGCTCTCATAGGATAGATACACACAAAGGAAGATAAGGGGCTGTCAAAGGGGCGCAAGTTATACCTTTGGTATTGTTGACGACTTGCAACCGTTGGTGGGGGATTATGTTCGAGTGTCGCGGTGTCAATGAGAGCGGGTGACTTTGATGCGGAAGCTTGTGTTAAATTGGTGACAAACACGCGAAACACGAACAAATTGAAGTTGGAAAGTCAGCAAACAAAGTTGAGGTGTTAAGACAAGAAGGAAAAACCTTCTGTGGCGCGGTAGTACCGCTTGGTACGGGCGGTAGTACCGGACGGCGGTAGTACGCTTAGTACGGGCGGTAGTACCGCTGGTCACAGAACAGGAACGAGATCCAAAATTCTTTGACCAAAACTCAAATTCGTGGGAAATCTGACCGCAAGGCTGGGCTAGGAACAACAGGGGCTATAGATCGACTCCAAAAGCAACAGATCTATGGACCAAAACCACGAAAAAACTCACCAAATCAAGAGATCAATCCGAAGGCAAATTGGGGCTCTTTTTGGTGGGATTTTCGATTTTAAGGGGGATAAAGAAAAATTGGGGGGAAATTCGTGATCAACCTTGCTCTTGATACCAAGATGTTATGGGGTAACCCCTTGGGGTGGCCCGATCTTTCACGAATCTCCGCGGGAATCGAGGGTAAAGCGGTGGAAGGGGGAAAGGGGATGGAATCCACGAACACACGCCACGAAGAACCCGATGAACTCACGCACACAAAACACGATACACGCCGATAACTCACGCCGGTGGCAACCGGTCCAACATAATCTCTAGGATCGGTGTTGGTAAGCTCTCCACGCCAACAACGGGGGACGAGGTGCTTGGTGAGATCTTGACGACTTGGGGGCGAGAAACCGAGAACCCAAGGCCTTGTACAACTTGAATGTACTAGGCAAGATCCAAGAGGGGGGTGGATAATCCGGTGCTCCTTGGTAGGAGCATGAGACCAATAGATGTAAGTTCCTCAAGGGTTTCCTTAATCTATTATTATCCAAGTCTAGGGTTTACAATGGAGGGTGGGGGCTATTTATAGGCCAACCACAAAAATAGGGGTATTTTCGGAACAAATAGCGAAATATAGAGAGGGTTACAAGGCGCTGGGCCGACTTAACACGATCAGGTTCTGTGTCGTCCGGTAGTACCGGTCCAGCTTGACCGGTAGTACCGGTCATGCGGTAGTACCGCTTCCTTGCCCGGTAGTACCGCTTGTCGTCCTAGGACTTGCGCTGGAGGCTTCTGTTGGTGGAGGTAGCAGGGGGCGGTAGTGCCGTCGCCCGGTAGTACCGGATCCGGGGCCGGTAGTACCGCCAGTGACAGAGAGCATTTGGCTTGCGCTGGAGTCGTCTGTTGGTGGCGGTAGTGCCGCCGGGCGGTACTGGCCGCCAGTCCCAGAGTACCATGGCGATGAGAGCATTTGGTCTCTTCCGCAGGTGCTCCTCCGTTCTGTTGGTCCTTCTCTTCGTACCTGATGATGCACAAGGTATGCGTATGAAGTAGTAGGCCATCCAAGGGTGTATCGAAGTCACACAAGGAGAGGAGCGAGTTCACCTTAGCTTGAAGGAGTTTGGCTCGGGCGCGAGTCATGGGTCCACTTGGGGAGCTCGTGGGAGTAGATGTAGTAGCGGTCGTAGGACAGGCTGCATCACGAACACCGAACTCCAAGGACTTGTACAACTTGAACGCACGAGGCAAAATCCAAGAGGAGGTGGGGGATAATTGGTGCTCCTTGTCAAGGAGCATGAGACTTGTAATTGATAGATCCTCTAGGGGTGTCTTCAATTACAATTATCCAAGTCTAGGTTTACAATAGAGGGTTGGGGCTATTTATAGGCCAGCCACATAAACAGGGGTAGTTTGGGTACAAAACGGTAAAGTCTAGGCGAAATAAGGGGTTACAAGGGTCAAGCCCGAAAGTTGACTTGTCTCTGGGGATTTCCGGCGAGAGTCCCGGCGGCGCCGTAATGGTAGCCGGAAATTCCGGTGGCCGCCGACATTTCCGGTCGTGAACCGGAAAGCCTTAAATAACATGTTTTCGGTCGTCTCTGGAAGATTTCGGTCGTTGCCGGGATTGTCGGCGAGGGGGTCGGTCGACCGGGCCCGTCGCCGGAAGTTCCGGCGAGGGAACCGGTCCGCCGGGCCTGGTGCCGGTTTGCTCTGGCGGATCTCCTCGGGCTGCCTTTGGTCCCTCCATTGACGATGCTTCATTGGGTTCATAGCTGAGAATGCACAAAGTTTGGGAATGAAGTAGCAAGCCATCCAAGGGTGTATCGAAATCACACGAGGAAAGGAGTGAGTTAACCTTAGCTTGTAGGAGCTTGGCTCGAGCGCGGTTCATCGGTCCACTTGGGGGACTAGTTGGCGGGAATGTAGACGCATCCTTAGGACGAGCTACCTCACGGATAATCCGGTTTTGCCTGTCGAAATTTTCTGCACTTCAAAACCCTAATGAGTAGCCTGTCGGAGAAAAGCAACTAGTCTCGTGGGTACGTTCCTAGGAAGGGATGCTATAGATAGGCTGTGTCTATGGTATGAAAACAATGGTACGCTATGTGGAGTCGGAAAAGTAGATGGAAAAACTTGCGGAAAACGGTGATGGTGGACTCGGCGGAAAAACAAGATCAAACCCTAAACATAAACACAAACGAAAAATAGACTCCTATGAGAAAAACCTGCAGATCGGATCTACGAGAAGACACGACCAACAACTAAAACTAGAAAAACGATGCAATCTAGGCTAGGGCAAATCTTTTTGTATGAATTTTTCTATGTAGGACTAAAAAAAGAAATAATCTATGGATGGATTTGTGGATGCTCACCGATTAAACAAGGAAATATGATACCAAGATGATATGGGGTGGCCCGATCTTCTCAGCAAGCACTTGACGATGATGATGGTGGATGATAGATAACTAGCCTGTATCTATGAACTCTCCCGCTCGAACCCTGAGGCCAATGCAACAGCTCTCCAACCCTATGGGATATTCACAACACCACTCACTTGTGCACGTATCCGTCGACTACGAACGATAGTTTGCAATCCACTAATTCCAAATGGAACAACAGATCACACTCAATTTCAATTGGTAATTCGATCACAGGGTAATTCCAAAGGTTCTTCATAAGAAACAACTCCAAAATAGTTTTAACATGGTCTAACCCTAACTATGGGGACGTCCCAGGGCATATAAGGGCGGCTAGAAACCGAAACTAAGACGCGTACAACTCAAACTGATACATGCCGACTCGGAACAGAATTCGTCGGCGACCGGACATTTCCGGTGCAAACCGGCTGGAAAGTCCAGCGAGGCTGTACACTCCGCGTGGAGTGAGCCGGACAGTCCGGTGAAGGGAATATGCCCTCAGAGGCAATAATAAAGTGTTTATTATGTGTATTCCAAGTATATGATAGATGTTTATTTTGCATGCTATAATTGTATTAATACGGAAACGTTAATACATGTGTGTTTAATAAACAAACAAAAAGTTGGTGGAAATTTAATAGCAATTTTGAGTGGGATTTTGAGTGGAGAAAATTGAAGAGGTTTTTGTGAGTGGAGTGTCCACCCACATGAATGAAGGAGGGGAGGTGGCAGCCCCCATGGCCGGCGGCCACCCCCTTGGGTGCCCCCCTCCTCCTATAAAAGGCACCCTTCTCCCTCTCTCTCACTCACACCTCCTCGTGAAGGATCTCTCTCCCCCTCTAGAATTTATCCCCCATGGTGTCGGACTAGCGAGATACATGTTACCGGTGGCTATTCGGCAAGAAAGGGTTGTGCTTTCGATGCATCGCTGGAGCGAGGAGGCGGAGGTTGCTCGGTGTCTTGTACGTGTGTGCGAGCACAGATGCGCTGCTACTTTACGGCGCTAGGACTTCCCCTCGATCTTGAGATCGGCAAGAGATCGTCTACATCAACCACAAGTTCAACTCGTTAATCTTTGTCGGTCTTCAAGGGTATGTTCTCTACAGATATACATCTGCCCGTTGTTTGTATCTAGTAGATAGATCTTGGTACTTAGTTCCCATCGTAGATTTTTTTTTGTTTTCTATGCTACGAACCCATAGTGGTATCAGAGCCGGATCTATGCGTAGATGCTTTACACGGTTAGTACACATATGAGTATGTGGGCGATGATGATCATGTTGTTGCTTCTTAGTTGTAATTTTGGATATTGGTGGCATAGTGGGATGAAGCGGCCCGGACAAACTTTACATGTCCTCGCACATGAGACCTGTTCCACGCTTGACATGAAACTAGTTTGCATAAGTGGCTAGTGGGTGTCTGTCTCTCCTACTATAGTCAATATATATTTTGCAACGAGTTGTCAACAATTTGGTTATCCTCGTTGTGGTTCATGTTCGTAGGTAAGAACGGTTCTATCTTCGAAAGCCCTAAGCCACGTAAAACTTGTAATGGATAAATTAGAGGCGTCTAGTTTAGATTGTTGCTGGGCTAGTGTTATGATATGGTGTTGTTGTAAGTAGAAGATACTCTTACAACACACATAACGTGTGAGTTCCATAGACCTTGGCCTTACACATAAAGGTATGATAGTGATAATACCACGATGCACATGATAGAGATCATATGCGGGAACCATATCATTTCACTAATAAACATGTGATGTTTGATAGAATCTTATATTGCTTGTTTAGCGCTTTATTGGCATAATAAGATGATCCCTCATTTAAATATCAAGATAAGAATGTGTTCTTCCTTTAGTATGCACCGATTATGTTTTTGTCACTCCAAGGCATCACATGATGATCCGGTGTTCTTGGATCGACGACCATATTTCGGGTGTAAGACAGTCACACACACGGATACTAAGGTTCTAACTTGACGAGCCTAGCATGTACAAACATGGCCTCGGAACACGGACCGAAAGGTTAAGCATGAGTCATATAGTAGATATGATGCCCATTTGATGCTCGCCTTTGAAGCTACACCGACTCACGTGATGATCGGACTTGGTGTAGTGGATTTGGTTCATGTAATCACCAAAAAGGCATGAGGGATGTCTTTTTTGAGTGGGAGTTCATTCGTAATGTGGATTAGTTGAACTCAATCTATCATAAACTTAGTCTAAACTTTACAAATTATGTTTTAGATGGTACCACCTGCTTTTAATTTCAATGTATTCATGGAGAAAGAGAAACTTGCAATGAATGGTAGCAACTTTACCGAATGGGCCATGAATTTGAGGATTCTCCTCTCTGCTGCACAAAAGAAATATGTGCTAGAAGCGCCGCTAGGCCCCCCACCTTTTGAGGATGCCCCTGACGAGGAGAAGAATGTCTATCAGACTCGTCAGGTGGACCACAACTTAGTTCATTGTGGCATATTGTATGGGCTAGAGCCGGAACTTCGAAAGAGTTTCGAAAACAGCAAGGCATTTGATACAATGGGTGAGTTGAAAATGATTTTTGACACACATGTTGTTGTAGAGAGCTACAATGCTTCAGAAAAGTTCTTTAGCTGCATGATGGAAGAGCACAGCTCCGTTAGTGAGCATGTACTCAAGATGTCCAGATTCTGTTGATAAGCTTGTGTCCTTGGGAATATCGATTCCCATTGACTTAGGAATCCATCATGTTCTGGGTCTACGCCACCTAGCTATAAGAGCTTCGTGATGAACTATAATATGCAAGGCATGAAGAAGTCTCCCGAGCTCGCCAATGCTTAAAACTGCAGAAGTGGAGATCAAAAAGGAACATCAAGTGTTGATGATCAATAAGAACACTGGTTTCAAGAAAGACAAGAAGGGAAAACGAAAGGGAAGTAAGGGCGGCAAGCCGGTTGCCGTGCCTAAAAAGAAACCCCAAGTTGGACCTAAGTCTGATACCGAGTGCTATTATTGTAAGGGGACTGGCCACTGGAAGCGCAAGTGCCCCAAGTATCTGGCAGACAAAAGGCCGGCATGGCAAACAAAGGTATATATGATATACATGTTATTGATATGTAATTGACTAGTGCTCGCAGTAGCACCTGGGTATTTGATACCGGTTCAGTTGCTAATATTTGTAACTCGAATCAGGGGCTGCGGAACAAGCGACCGCTAGCGAGGCGTGAGTTCAAGATGCGTGTCAGCAATGGATCAAGCGTTGATGTGATCGCCGTCGGAACGCTACCTCTCCACTTGCCGTCGGGATTAGTAATAAACTTGAATAATTGTTATCTTGTGCCAGCACTGAGCATGAACATTGTATCTAGATCGTGTTTGATGCGAAGTGGTTATTCATTTAAATCCAAGAACAATGGTTGTTCTATTTATATGAATGAAATCTTTTATGGTCATGCATCGATGATGAATGGTTTATTTCTATTGGATCTCGATAATAATGTTACACATATTCATAATGTTGATTCTAAAAGGATTAAACTTAATGATGATATATCCGCATATATGTGGCACTGCCGTCTAGATCATATTGGCGTTAAACGCATGAAGAAGCTCCATTAGGAGGGGATTTTGGAATCACTTAATTTTGAATCATTTGATACGTGTGAGCCATGCCTTATGGGCAAAATGACTAGAACGCCGTTTTCCGGTTCAATGGAACGGGCGACAGATTTATTGGAAATCATACATTCTGATGTATGTTGTCCAATGAGTGTGTCGGCGCGAGGTGGATATCGTTATTTTGTTACTTTCACGGATGATTTGAGTAGATACGGTTATATCTACTTGATGAAACACAAGTCTGAAACCTTTGAAAAGTTCAAGGAATTTCAGAATGAAGTGGAAAATCATCGTAATAGAAAGATCAAATTTCTATGGTCCGACCGTGGAGGTGAGTATCTAAGTTACGAGTTTAGCACTCACATGAAAGAGTGTGGATTTGTTTCACAACTCACACCTGCCAGAACACCATAGAGAAATGGTGTGTCGGAACGTCGTAATCGTACTTTATTGGATATGGTTCGATCTATGATGTCTCTGACGGACTTGCCGTTGTCATTCTGGGGTTATGCACTAGAAACTGCTACATTCACTTTAAATCGGGAACCATCTAAATCCGTTGAAAAGACACCATATGAATTATGGTTTGGAAACAAACCTAAGCTGTCATTTCTTAAAGTTTGGGGATGCGATGTTTATGTGAAGAAACTTCAACCGGATAAACTCGAACCCAAAGCGGAAAAATGCGTCTTTATAGGATACCCTAAGGAAACTATTGGGTATTCCTTCTATCACAGATCCGAGGGCAAGGTTTTTGTTGCCAAGAATGGATCCTTTCTAGAGAAAGAGTTTCTCACAAAAGGTGTGAGTAGTCGGAAGGTAGAACTCGAAGAGGTTATTGAACCTTCTCTTTAAAGTATGGCGAGTAGCGCAGCGCCAGAGGTCGTTCCGGAGTTGGCTTCACCAGTTGAAGAGGGAACTGATGATAATGATCATGAAACTCCAAAAGAGAGTACTACCGAACCTCGCAGGTCTAGCAGGACGCAATGCAGCTCCCGAGCTGTACGGAAATCCTTTCATGAATTTCATGGTTGATGAAAATGATGACCCTGCGACGTATGAAGAAGAGGTGATGAGCCCGGATTCCAACAAATGGTTAGAAGCCATGAAATCCGAGATGGAATCCATGTATGAAAATCAAGTTTGGAACTTGGTGAACTTACCTCACGACCAAAAGGCCGTGGAGAATAAATGGATTTTCAAAAGGAAAACTGATGCTGATGGTAATGTGACCGTCTATAAAGCTCGACTTGTCGCAAAGGGGTTTCAAAAAATTCAAGGAGTTGACTACGATGAGACATTCTCTCCTGTAGCGATGCTAAAATCAGTTAGGATTATGTTAGCAATTGATGCATATTTTGATTATGAGATATGGCAGATGGATGTCAAAACCGCGTTTCTCAATGGTAATATTGAAGAAGAGTTGTATATGATACAACCAAAGGGTTTTGTCGATCCTAAGGATGCTAACATGGTGTGCAAGCTTCAGCGATCCATCTATGGATTGAAGCAAGCATCACGAAGTTGGAATCTCCACTTTGATGAGGTGATCAAAGAGTTTGGATTTGTCCAACTTATGGAGAAGCTTGTATTTACAAGAAAGTGAGTGGGAGAAATGTGGCATTTCTGATACTATATGTGGATGACATATTATTGATCGGAAATGATATAGATCTTTTAAACAGTGTTAAAAGTTATCTAAACAGCAAATTTTCAATGAAGGACCTAGGTGAAGCGTCATACATATTAGGCATAAAGATCTATAGAGATAGATCTAGGCGCCTAATAGGGCTATCGCAAAGCACATACCTTGATAAGATTTTAAAGAAGTTTAAAATGGACGAAAGTAAGAAGGGGTTCTTACCTATGACACAAGGCACGACATTGAGTAAGACTCAAAGTCCGGCTAGATCGGAAGAAAGAGAGATAATGGACAAAGTCCCCTATGCTTCAGCCATAGGCTCTATAATGTACGCCATTCTATGTACAAGACCGGATGTGGCACATGCTAATAGTTTGACTAGTAGGTACCAATCGGATCTAGGTTCGGAACACTCGAAAGCGGTCAAGAATATCCTTAAATACTTGCGAAGAACTAAGGATATGTTTCTTGTATACGAAGGTGAAGAAGAGCTTGTCGCTAAGTGTTATGTCGACGCTAGCTTTGACACCGATCCGAATGACTCTAAGTCCCTATCCGGATATGTATTTCTCATGAATGGCGGAGCGGTTAGTTGGAGGAGCTCAAAACAACCTGTGGTGGCGGGATCAACAACGGAGGCCGAATATGTTGCTGCTTCGGAAGCAGCTCAGGAAGCAGTTTGTATGAAGGAGTTCATATCCAAACTAGGTGTGGTTGCAAACGCGTTGGACACAATGGCGATCTATTGTGACAACAATGGTGCCATTGCCAATGCCAAAGAACCAAGGTCTCACAAGCATTCCAAGAATATTAAGCGCCGGTTTCACTCCAACCGCGAGCATGTCAAGGATGGAGATATAAAGATTTATAAAGTACATACTGATCTCAATGTAGCAGATCCGTTGACTAAAACACTCCCTAGAGAAAAACATGATCTACACCAGAACTCCATGGGTGTTAGATACATCACTATGTAACTAGATTATTGTCTCTAGTGCAAGTGGGAGACTAAAGGGAATATGCCCTGAGAGGCAATATGTCACATCCCAAATTTTTCCAAATTTTTAAATGTGAAAAATAATAAACAAAATAAATAATTGTTGAAATTTAGGGTGAGAAGAAACTTTTTGATTCCAAAGGGAAACATCAAAACCAATTTTGATAAAATAAAATCCTGAAGGGATTTACAAAGATAAACAAATAATAAATAAAGTTATAATAGTTGGAATTACCATTTTTGGATCTTTAAATAAAAATATATGGTTTTTTTTGAATAAGGACTATTTTTAAAAGAGCCAAATTAAATCTTAGCCAAGCTTTTAAAATAAAATATCTTGGCCAAGCTTTTAAAATATTTTGTTTGGTTTAAATAAAACCATGAGGATTTATTTATATACAAATTTCATTCAAGTTTAGAATATTTCCTATTTTGAATGAGCATTAAAACTTAATAAAGTATTTTAATTCAAAGTGTTATGTTTTTAATAAAACCTACTGAAAAGATTTTTGTAGAAACTTAGATCTCAAATAGAGTTTTTAAAATATATTAAATCCTATTTGAATTAAAGACTAATGTCTATTTATTTAATTATTAGTAGATCCTAAAAAATATAAGAATTGTTTTATTTTGAACTTTGGAATATGTTGATAAACAGAATTAAAATTTACCCAAAGTTTGGTGGTGGTTTGAATTGAATTAGAATTTGAATTGTTTGAATGAAAATCAAATCAGATAAATAGAAATAGAAAAAGAAAAGCAATCATAAAAAAAAGAAACGAAGCAGCCCACCTGGCCAGCCCAGCAAGCCCAGCAGCTCTCCCCCGCAGTGAACCGTTTTTCACTGAAAAACACACCCGCGCAGTCACAGACAAGTGGACCTCGCGCCCCCTCTCTCTCTCGCTGACCGCTGGACCCCACTGGCCACCTCATCGTCGTCTTCACCGCGACCACGTCCCCCTCGCCGTTCCTGCCATTGATACGGCGATCAATACACGTTGATGGCTGGATTAAAATCGACTGTGACCACGCTCATTAAAGCGCCTCACCCTCCTCTCTCTTTCCCCCCAAACATCGCCTCCCCACTGCCCCTAGGCTGCTCAAATTGGTCCCCACACCACCTCTGTCTCTGACGACGTTTCCGGCCAATTCCGGCGAACCGCAGCCGCCCCTCTCCTCCTAGAGCATGCAAGCTTGCTCCTCAGTCCCGTGCGCACCTGCCCGTGTGCTCCACTCACCCGCGCGCGTCCCCTAGCGTCGACAACCTCGACACAGAGCATCGCCGCCGTCTGCCATTTCCTCCTTCCTGGTATGCACCGACCACCCCGAGCCTTCCCTTTGATGCTCCCATGATCCCTAGTGCCGTGCGCGTCTAACCGTACCTTCCGTTTGCCTTAGGGTGACCTGTAGCCTCGCCCCCATCGACAACTGAGCGAGTCCGACGTCGCAGCAACTCCGACGAGCAATCCACTCTGCACCAGTGCACCCCTCGTCAAGCCGACCCCACCTCGAGCTTCGACACACCTTTGCGAGCACGGTGAGCACCCCCGTTACCCATATTGCTTCCTGCATCGTCGCCAGCACCACCGCCTGAGCGTGCGCCGCTGCCAGTCGCCGCTAGCGCCGCCAGATAATGGTCAACCGCACTGTGTCTGTTAGATTTTGATCCAGTGGTTGTGAATAGATCTTAACCGAAGGGGTATGTGTGCATCTGAGCCGTGCGTTTTAAATAAGATCCAACAACTCGCAGAGGCTGATCCGCACGAAGCGGTACCGTCCAATAGAATCAAGCCACGTGGACAGGGTTTTGATTAAAAACAGAAATTAGAATCTATTAGATATGCAAACTTGTAAAATTCATAACTTTAGTTCTACACGTCCAAATTTTGCAAATTTTATATCAATGGATTCAGCAGAGCAAGTAATTTGCAACCATGCACTTTGTTTAATGTTTTGCTTCTGTAAAATTGGTTGAAATTGCAGAAACATGTGTACGCATAATTTGAATACAAAAATTGTTCTAGATATATTTTTAATATGAAATCTTTGCAAAATGGATTGTTGTGAACCTACTGACCATAGGAACCAATTTATGAATTTAAAAATGTATTTTGTGAGGTTAAGGAATAAATATTTGAATTAGAGCATTTCTAGTCAAATAAAAATGTTGTTTATGGTTTAGAAATGAATTTTGAGTAAAAATCTTTGGGAAATGATTTTAATTAAACTCAATGACCCTAAACACAAAGTTTTGAGAATTAAAATATATTTGATGAACCCTATGAGAATATTACTTTGCTAAAATATATTTTCAACTACATAAAATATCACCTTAGCATAATATTTGGTTTATGAGATAAAACCTTTTGCAAATGGTTTTTCTACTTTAGTAAATGACCACTTTGTACTTTAAAATGTTTAGAGCCTAATAGAAACCACTTTTCTAAATAAAACCATCTTTTGCATGCTTGCATGTATTGCCTTGTTTCTAATATTTTATGTGTGATAAATTGTTTGAATGTTGGTTTGAAAATTTGTTTGCTTGATTGAATTGTAGTGAAGTTAGAAGAGTGTGTTATTTGCAAGATCAAGAAGTGAACCAACATTCTCTACTAAAAAGGTAAGTGACACTATCATCCATGTCCTACTATTTTCATTACACTTAGTGTATTTTTGTAACATGCATGATAAGGATTACTATATTTTATGCTGTGCTAAATCCTAATAGGATACCCTTATATCTCCCTTAGTGAAAACATTGTAGATGTAGTAAGCTTAGCCCTGCTATATATTTGGGATGATATACATGTTATAATTATATGAAGTGTTGAAAAGATATATGTTTTATATAATAAAACAAGTACTCAATGAACCACCTGGGTGGACAAGGATACTCAAGTTTTGTACAAGGTGGCAACAAAGGGAAACATGTTTATATGGCTATCTTTTTGTATATGCACTAGAAGAAAACCACCCAGGGACTTAGAGACTGAACATGTTTCTCGTACAGTGGCTTCCGTGTACAGCCACATGCTAAATGGGCTCTGGCTTAGTCAACTACATAGTGGAAGACCCATGCATTAGCATCTTCAGGTTAACTAGAATTGTGTAAGGGAAATTTATCCCTACATTGGTGCCTGGTTGACAAGCTAGCATTGTGTATTGGGAGGACTCCTATGGAAATACTTTGTCACATTCTCGATCTGCCGGTACTCCATTTTGGTGAGTACTTATCCAGCGGCCACTGGTGGCGTCAAGACGAGATTGTGTCATGTGGGTAAAATGTACAACTTCTGCAGAAGATCAAATTCCAAGTACTTAGCCGTGTCCCCGGTTACGGATAACTCTGAGCAACTAAGGCCTGAAGCTATGGAAGATCTCGACATTCCAATTTCTCAAAGTAAAACTTGATGGTGACAACAAGGGATTAGAAGCACTTGGAGTTTTCCAAGAAGTTCAGAAAGATTTGACAAAAGATCAAAATCTATTTTGAAAAGATAGGATAAAACTATATTGCTTTCTACAAATGAGCCTAAACCCCACTTAGCCAAATATGCATGTAATGATAGGATCCACTTATTTCTACATAGTAGTGAAACTTGCCAATATAATTCAAATGTATTGACCCTTGTGGCTGCAACTTATTATGTTGCAGGTTTGTTTGATGTTAGTGAACTGTGTTGAATAGGATTACAAGTCTACAACCAACATGATTGCCTGTGGCACTTTGAAGATGAAGGACCCCATGCTATTGTTATATTCTGCTGCATTGTAATGAGATAGCCAAATGAGCTATGTAAGATGTAATAAATTGTTTTATTCCTGGTTATAAAGTTGTATTATGACCTTTTTTTCTTGATATTACATCTTAACTGGGGATGCTAGCTATTGATCCAGGGACTAGCATTGTAAATACAGGGATCTCTACCTTATTAAAGGTTGGGAACCTTACAAAATAATAAAGTGTTTATTATGTGTATTCCAAGTATATGATAGATGTTTATTTTGCATGCTATAATTGTATTAATACGGAAACGTTAATACATGAGTGTTTAATAAACAAACAGAAAGTTCCTAGTTATGCCTCTCTCATAAACTAGCTCGTTGATTAACAAGATGATCACAGTTTCCTGATCATAGACATTGGATGTTGTTAATAACGAGATCACAACATCAGTGTAATGATGTGATGAACATTCATCCGAAGTATAGCATTACGATCAAAGTCATTGAGTTTATATTGCTATAAACAACTTACGAAGTGATCCTAATCCTTAGACCATGAGATCATGTTAATCAGTAACACAGAAGTGTTTCTTGATGACATCAAACGTCACACCGTAACTGGTTGATTATAAAGATGGCTTCAAAACTACTAAAGTGTTATGTTGAGGCTCATGGATCAGGGGTGGAATTTGTTCATCCCAATGACGGATAGATATACTATGGGCCCTCTAGGTGATATCACATTGGTTAGCTTGCAAGCAAGTGATTTGATCACTAGAATGTTATATCACGGGAACATGAAAAGAGTGCATGTCAGTAACGAGATCAAACTAGGTATGGAGATACCGATGATCGAATCTCGGACATGTAATATATCGTGAAACAGCATAAAAGGTTCCGACGATCACAGGAAAGTCATCGTTGAATGTGTGGGAGTCAGTATGGATCTCCAGGTCCCGCTTCTGATTATTGATCAGAGAAGGGTCTCGATCATGTCCGCATTATTCGTGAACCATAGGGTGACACACTTAAGGGACACTGCCATCCAATTGGAGCAAAAGTTTCATGCCGGAAAGAATAACAAGCGCAGGAATTTATTTCACTAGATACCGAAACAGGTTTTCGGGTGAAATTGCAGAAAGTGTTTTTGCATGTGAAATGGAATTCTAGCAAGGGGTTATATGTGAAAGTTTGTGATTAAAGTAACTGACAAAATTCTGAATAAATAAAAAGAGTTTTATTTAATGAGAGTTTGCATTAAATTTGGTGGAAATTTAATAGCAATTTGAGTGGGATTTTGAGTGGAGAAAATTGAAGAGGTTTTTGTGAGTGGAGTGTCCACCCACATGAATGAAGGAGGGGAGGGGGCAGCCCCCATGGCCGGCGGCCACCCGCTTGGGTGCCCCCTCCTCCTATAGAAGGCACCCCTCTACCTCTCTCTCACTCACACCTCCTCGTGAAGGATCTCTCTCCTCCTCTAGAATTTATCCCCCATGGTCTCGGAGTAGCGAGATACATGTTCCCGGTGGCTATTCGGAAATAAAGGGTTGTGCTTCCGCTGCATCACTGTAGCGAGGAGGCGGAGGTTGCTCAGTGTCTTGTACGTGTGTGCAACCACGGATGCGCTGCTGCTTTGCGGCGCTAGGACTTCCTCTCGATCAACCACGAGTTCAACTCATTAAGATTTGTAGGTCTTCAAGGGTATGTTCTCTACGGATATACATCCGCCCGTTATTTGTATCTAGTAGATAGATCTTGGTACTTAGTTCCCATTGTAGGAATTTTTTGTTTTCTATGCTATGAACCCTTCCCGGTCACCTCGGAAACTTAAATTTTCAAGGTGGTGTCCGGGTAGCGTCCAATGTGGCCTACTTGTTGTCCACACCTTGGGGCCTCCTGAGGGGGCCGGACAGTCCGGTGTGATTGGGCCGGACAGTCCGGTCTGGTAGGTGTTTTTGCCTTATTCTTGGCGATGATGTGGACATCCAATCTATTGGTACAACCGTTGTACCTACATCTACACACATACAAGGACCTATCACTCGATCTCGTGCCAAACAACTTAACTATCAGGTACTTTCGTTTCTTCGAACTATTCCTCACATACATGAGAATATGATGCTGCCTAAATCAGATGTATTTCTTACTCTTAGGAATGATGGACCAAGCATGGATGAGAGGGACAACCATTGGAGCATATTCATGCATGGAGATTGCAGCAAGCATGTGATGATTCAAGAGAAGGCCACGGATGAAGATTTCAGAACTTTGAGGCCACCATAATAAAGAAAGAAGGCTTGGACGAAATATTCAAGATTAATACTTCACAAATTCGTCCATAGCTTAATATGGTGCTGCGACACCTTTATTTTGGGCCAGGCCCATGTAATTTTTGCAGGATTTTAAATAGCTACTTTTTAGAGTCCGTATTTGAGGAGAAAAGGACTTATAGGGTTGGATTCGTCCACCACTTCTCTGGCTGGCCGAAACCCCACCTTTTCCTCCTTAAATACTCCCCTTAGCCGTCACCATAGACTCAGAATTAGTTTAGACATTAAGTTAGCCATCATAGCAACTTCGCCAAGGCTCGAGCGCCGCAGAGGCCTCTTGTACTTCGCACATATAGAGGATCCCACCTTTTCAATAAAGCTTTCATATTAATCCGCAATATCTTGATTGCAATATTAGTTCTTATTTGTTCTCGATTTCAGGTAGGAATTAAGACCCTCGCTGGTCAGGTTGATCGTGTTCCCGCAGGATCGGTAACCTCCAGGAGATTGGCCTAACGATTGCATTGGCGCTCGTGCTCGCACGTGTAGTCGGATCGTTAAGCCCGAACTCCACCCAAATCGACTATCACCATCTCATCAAAAGATCAGACACCTTTGCCCTATCAAGTGGTATCCGATTTCAGGTTACTCAGTGAGATTTTACTGTTTTCGTAGATTAGATCTGTTTTACCTATAACCCACAAAAAAGCCAAAAACATAGTTAGAGTTTAGATCCATCGCCAATCTATGCCTTGCATTATCTTTTCAGTTTTGCATTGTTGAATTTGTGTCTGCATCGTCGCGTCGAGTTGCTGGTCTTAGTGTCTTGTCCCTTAGAGTTTCGAGTTCTGATCACAATAGTCACCGCCACACTCGCAGATCACCGCCACCATATTCCACCACCATATTCCGCCGCCATACACCCAGCCACCATAAACCCTAAAACTCCGCCACCGCCCTCCTACCGCGACACGGATCCGATCACCTTTTCTGCCACGGCACGAGTCCGAGTTGAGTTATTGTTTCCTAATTTTCATTTTTACTTACCTTCCTTGTTGTTTTCGTGTTGAGATAAAGTCCGTGTCGAGCTAAAAGTTCAGTCGTAAGTCCAGAAGGAGAGCAAAAAAAAAGTCTGGAACCGCCTCCGAAATTTTTTTTGGCTATACTGATTTTTGGCTCTGGGGATCACTTTTCTCCATCGGCCGTTATAGCGATATTTTTTTTGTGTCTGCGCGCTTTCCGGAGCATAATACAAAAATTTTGAGAATTCTTTTTGGGGCTAACCTGTTTCTAGACCCCGTCGATCAGTTCTAGACACTCGACATCATAGTGATTTTCGACATCTCGGTTCGCTTTTCAGGGTGCCATATCATCATACATTGCTTGTTGTGTCGCGCCGTGACATCGTTGGTGATCTAGGCTCGTGTATCTAATACGGTCTAGCCTAGGACCAGCACAGTACTGTCGTTGAGCATTCTTTCAACATTTGCATTGCTGTTTTGATAATTGCTAACCCCTTTGCTAAGCCTTCCCAGAGCACCTCAGATTTCTCCACGTGCGGTGTCTTGACTCCTGGTAATCGCTCGGTTCAATCTCTGGACCCACTGCTCCTCGCGGTTGCACATCGCCTTTTCCTGCTGTTTGGTAAGAACTTGTAAGAGCTTCATATATTGCTTGACTAATTACGCGTGCCTTCCACCATATATCCGTAGTTATAGGCTTTTTAAAGGACTAACCATGACAGAAACTTCGCGTAACCCAGCCACAATGACGAACCAAGAACTACATGCCCACTTCTCCGAGCTATTGGTCGGTCGCGCTGAAGATGTGGATGCACGACTAGAGGAGTTTGACACCTAGCTCACCAACGCCATGGACAAGATCGACGGACTCAAGAAATCCTTCAACGACAAGCTTGACGCTCGGTTCAAGGAGGTTTTGGACACATTGCCAGCACCCGCACCCGCCCCATTGGCACCTCGGCATGGCGCATGGCGCATTCTGCTGGTTCAGCTGCCGCCGCACCTCAGGCGGCTACCGCTACAGCTGAGGCACCTCAGGCTTCCACCACGGCTGCTGCTGTGACATTGGGGACAAACGACGGGTACTACTACGACCTCGACAATGACGATCTGCTTGACGAGGAGGTTGAACAACCTCCACACCCTGCTGGCCGACCCCGACATTACCATCACAACGCTCGACCACCGGTACATGACGATGATCATGTTGCAAAGCTTAAATTAAATATTCCATCTTTTGAGGGTAAATATAATCCTGATGCATATCTTACATGGGAGATGGAAGTAGAACAATGTTTTGCATGTTTAAAATATCCTGAGAATATGCGTGTTAGTGCTGCTACATGTGAATTTACTAAATTTGCTTCCCTTTGGTGGTCTGACTATTGTCGTTTAAATCCTACTACTATTCCTCATACTTGGACTGCTTTAAAAACTGATATGCGTGTTCGTTTTGTGCCTCCCACTTATCAACGTGATTTACTAAAGAATCTGACATGTTTGGAACAAGGGAAAAATTCTGTAGAAGAGTATTATCAGGAATTGCAAACGGGGATGGTTCGGCGTGGTCTTGTTGAATCTACTGAACAAATGCTTGCACGTTTCTTTGGTGGATTAAACAAGGACATTCAACACATATTAGACTATAATGAATATAATTCCATCACTCGTTTGTTTCATCTTGCTTGCAAAGCTGAACGTGAAGTGCAGGATCGCCAAACACCATGGAGGAGGACTAATAATTCTGCAGGTCGCACATCCACTTGGACATCCCGACAATCAGCGCCTTCTTCTCGTGATTCTCCACCAGCTACTATCACATCCAAGGCCACCACAAGATTTCCGTCAGCTACTCCTCCACCGACATCCAATGCTCCTGCTCGTAGTGCATCCTCTATGGCTTCCACGGGTAAAATAAAGAATATACAATGCCGCAAGTGCTGGGGTTTTGGTCATATTGAGAGACAGTGCACCACACAACGTGTTATGATGGTGCGTGGTGATGGTCAATATGATTTAGCGAGTGACTTTGATGAAGATACATTAGCTCTTATTTCTGCTCGAGATGGAGACAATTGTGATTCTGATGAATAGACAGAGGTAATGGGAGCTGAAACTGCTGATCAATACAAGAGCTTAATTACACAACGTGTGTTGAGTGTGCAATTGAGTAAATCTGAGCATGATCAACGCCACAACCTGTTCCAAACACGTGGTGTTGTCAAGGAAAGAGCTATAAGGATCATCAGTGATGGAGGGAGTTGTAATAATCTGGCTAGTGTTGACATGGTAGAGAAGCTTGCACTTCCAACAAGACAACGCACACATTCATATTACATCCAATGGTTTGAGAATTCTCGCAAGATCAAGGTAACAAGAACGGTACGTGTGCCTTTTACTATTGGTACATATTCTGATTTTGTTGATTGTGATGTTGTACCTATGCAAGCTTGTTCTTTGTTACTTGGTAGACCATGGAAATTTGATAGAGAATCTGTTCATAATGGCAAAACTAATCACTATTCTCTTATGCATGATGGAAATAAAATTGGTCTAAAACCTATGACTCCCGAACAGATTTTAAACGATGATCTTGCTAGAGCTAGTAGAGCTAAAACTGAGGAGAAAAATAAAAGTGAGAATTAGATTGTTGCTGCAGATTTTGTACCACCAAAGAACACTAAATCTGATTCTAAACATGCTACTGAAATTCATTTGAAGAGTCCATGTATGCTTGCAAATAAAATTGATATTGCTGAACTAGATGTAAACAATACTCAATGTTATACAATTATCTGCAAAAGAGGTTTTGTTTTCATTTGAGGATATGCCTCCTTCTTTGCCAACCGCTATTGCTAACCTTTTGCAGGAATATGAGGACGTTTTTCCCGCTGAGCTGCCACCAGGACTACCTCCTATTAGAGGAATTGAGCACCAAATTGATCTAATTCCTGGTGCTACGTTGCCCAACCGCGCGCCACATAGAACCAATCTAGAGGAGACAAAGGAGATACAACGCCAAATTTAGGAACTACTCGACATAGATCATATTCGTGAGTCCCTTAGCCCCTGTGCTGTTCCTATTATTTTGGTACCTAAGAAAGATGGTTCTTCGCGCATGTGTACTGATTGTAGAACTATCAATAATATTACTATTCGATATCGTCATCCTATTCCACGTTTGGATGACATGCTTTATGAATTGAGTGGCTCTACCATGTTTTCTAAAGTTGATTTGCGTAGTGGTTACCATCAGATTCTTATGAAATTGGGAGATGAATGTAAAACATCATTTAAAACTAAGTTCGGTTTATATGAGTGGTTAGTGATGCCGTTTGGTTTAAATAATGCACCCAGCACTTTCATGAGATTAATGAATGAAGTTTTACGTCCTTTCATTGGATGTTTTGTGGTAGTCTACTTTGATTATATTCTGATTTATAGCAAATCTTTAGAGGATCATTTGGACCATTTACGTGCTATTTTCAATGCTTTACGTGATGCACGTTTGTTTGGTAATCTTGAGAAGTGCACCTTTTGCACCAATCGAGTTGCGTTTCTTGGCTATGTTGTTACATCACAGGGTATTGAAGTGGATCCAGCCAAGATTGAAGCTATTGAGAATTGGCCGCAGCCCAAGACAGTCACACAAGTAAGGAGTTTTCTTGGCCTCGCTGGTTTTTATAGGCGCTTTGTCAAAGACTTTGGATCAATTGCCGCGCCGCTGAATGAACTTACCAAAAAGGATGTGCCCTTTGTTTGGGGCGATGCACAACAACAGGCCTTCGTCATATTGAAAGATAAGCTAACACATGCTCCCTTACTCCAACTTCTTGATTTTAATAAGACTTTTGACCTTGAATGTGATGCTACTGGAATTGGTTTGGGAGGTGTGTTATTACAAGAGGGAAAACCTATTGCATATTTTAGTGAGAAATTGAGTGGGGCTAGTCTGAACTATTCTACTTATGATAAATAATTATATGCGTTGGTTCGGACATTAGAAACTTGGCAACACTATCCATGTCCTAAAGAATTTGTTATACATTCTGATCATGAATCTTTGAAGCATATTCATAGTCAAGCTAAGTTGAATCGTCGTCATGCAAAGTGGGTTGAATTATTGAGTCTTTCCCTTATGTTATCAAACACAAAAAGGGTAAAGATAATATTATTGCTGATGCTTTGTCGCGCCGTTATACTTTGTTATCTCAACTTGACTTCAAAATATTAGGATTGGAAACTATTAAGGAACAATATGTGCATGATGCTGAATTTAAAGATGTGTTGCAGAATTGTAGAGATGGTAGAACATGGAACAAGTTCGTCTTCAATGATTGATTTGTGTTCCGTGCTAACAAACTATGCATTCCGGATAGTTCTGTTTGTCTTTTGTTGTTACAGGAGGCACATGGAGGAGGATTGATGGGACACTTTGGTGTCAAGAAAACGGAGGATGTTCTTGCTGCACACTTCTTTTGGCCACGTATGCGTCGAGATGTTGAGAGATTTGTGGCACACTGCACTACTTGTCAAAAAGCTAAGTCTCGCCTTAATCCATGGTTTATATATGCCTCTTCCTGTTCCTAGTGTTCCTTGGGAGGATATTTCTATGGACTTTGTTTTGGCATTGCCACGTACACAGAATGGGAGGGATAGTATTTTTGTTGTTGTGGATCGGTTTTCTAAGATGGCACACTTTATTCCTTTTCATAAAACGGATGATGATGCACATATTGCTGATTTGTTCTTTCATGAAATTGTTCGTTTACATGGTGTGCCAAATACTATTGTTTTTGATCATGATACTAAATTTCTTAGCCACGTTTGGAGATGTTTATGGGCTAAGTTGGGGACTAAATTTCTGTTTAGTACTACATGTCATCCCCAAACTAATGGACAAACTGAAGTAGTAAATAGAACTTTGTCTACTATGTTGCGGGATGTTTTAAAGAGGAACTTAAAATTGTGGGAAGAGTGTTAACCTCATATAGAATTTGCTTATAATCGTTCGCTGCATTCTACCTCAAAGATGTGCCCATTTGAGATCGTGTATGGTTTTGTTCCTCGTGCACCTATTGATTTATTGCCTTTACCTTCTTCGGTGCAAAATAATTTGGATGCTACACAACGCGCTGAAATGATATTAAACTTGCATAAGACTACTAAAGATAACATAGAACACATGAATGCTAAGTATAAACTTGCTGGTGATAAAGGGAGAAAGCATGTTATGTTTGATGTTGGAGATCTTGTTTGGTTACATTTGCCGCGTGCTGCTGGTCCCTTTAAGGTGTTAGAGAAAATAAACGATAATGCATATAAACTTGAGTTGCCTGCAGACTTTGGTACGGTTAGTCCTACGTTTAACATTGCATATTTGAAGCCTTACTTTGGTGAGGAAGATGAGATTGCGTCAAGGATGACTTCAATTCAAGAAGGGGAGCATGATGTGGACATCCCATCTATTGATACAACCATTGTACCTACATCTACACACATACAAGGACCTATCACTCGATCTCGTGCCAAACAACTTAACTATCAGGTACTTTCGTTTCTTCAAACTATTCCTCACATACATGAGAATATGATGCTGCCTAAATCAGATGTATTTCTTACTCTTAGGAATGATGGACCAAGCATGGATGAGAGGGACAACCATTGTAGCATATTCATGCATGGAGATTGCAGCAAGGATGTGATGATTCAAGAGAAGGCCACGGATGAAGATTTCAGAACTTTGAGGCCACCATAATAAAGAAAGAAGGCTTGGACGAAATATTCAAGATTAATACTTCACAAATTCTTCCATAGCTTAATATGGTGCTGCGACACCTTTATTTTGGGCCAGGCCCATGTAATTTTTGCAGGATTTTAAATAGCTACTTTTTAGAGTCCGTATTTGAGGAGAAAAGGACTTATAGGGTTGGATTCGGCCACCACTTCTCTGGCTGGCCGAAACCCCACCTTTTCCTCCTTAAATACTCCCCTTAGCCATCACCATAGACTCGGAATTAGTTTAGACATTAAGTTAGCCATCATAGCAACTTCGCCAAGGCTCGAGCGTCGCAGAGGCTTCTTGTACTTCGCACCTATACATGATCCCACCTTTTCAATAAAGCTTTCATCTTAATCCGCAATATCTTGATTGCAATATTAGTTCTTACTTGTTCTCGATTTCAGGTAGGAATTAAGACCCTCGCTGGTCAGGTTGATCGTGTTCCCGCAGGATCGGTAACCTCCAGGAGATTGGCCTAGTGATTGCATTGGCGCTCGTGCTCGCACGTGTAGTCGGATCGTCAAGCCCGAACTCCACCCAAATCGACTATCACCATCTCATCGAAAGATCGAACACCTTTGCCCTATCAGGTAACCCCTTGGGGTGGCCCGATCTTTCATGAATTCAGTGGGAATCGAGGTGAAAGCGGTGGAAGGGGGAAAGGGGATGAAATCCACGAACACACACACGAAGAACTCGATGAACTCACGCGCACGAAAACACGATACACGCCGATAACTCACGCCGGTGGCAATCGGTCCAACATAATCCCTAGGATCTGTGTTGGGCGAAGCTCTCTCTCCACAGCCAACAACGGGGGCGAGATGCTTGGTGAGATCTTGACTACTTGGGCACGAGACACCGAGATCCCAAGGACTTATACAACTTGAACACACTAGGCAAGATCCAAGAGGTTGTGGATAATATGGTGCCCCTTGGTAGGAGCATGAGACCAATAGTTGAAAGATCCTCAAAGGGGTGTCCTCAACTATTATTATCCAAGTCTAGGGTTTACATTAGAGGGGTGGGGCTTTATATAGGCCAGCCACTTAAACAGGGGTAGTTTTGGAATAAAGCTGGAAGTTGGGGCGAAACTAGGGGTTACATGGGCCAGGCCCAAAAGGCCTTGACATGCCTGGCATCGAGCAGGCCGGAGACTCCGGTGTTGGGTCTGGAGACTCCGGTCTGGGCCAGAGACTCCGGTCAATATCCGGATCCGTCTCCGGAGGGGTATCAAACTGTCCAGGGCTTGTTTCCTAGGGCCGGACCGGAGGATGGTCCGGAGACTCCGGTGTACAGGACCGGAGACTCCGGTGTACACTGTCTTCTCCTAGTCTTTCTTCCTTGGGGGCTTGGTGTGATGATGTTGCTTCATAGCTGAGGATACACAACGTAGTTGCATGAAGTAGCAAGCCATCCAAAGGTAGACCAAAATCACATGAGGAAAGGAGCAAGTTAACCTTGGCTTGTAGGAGCTTGGCTCGGGCGAGTCATTGGTCCACTTGGGGGACTAGGTGTTGTAGATGGAGGTGTGTCCGTAGGACGGGCTGCATCAGCTCCCCCCTTGGGAAAGAGTCGTCCTCAACTCTTCAACCTTCTCAACTTCATATTCTCCATGGTAGGGTGAGAGGTCCTTGACATCGAACGTCGAGCTCACAAGATACTTTGATGTTGGGATATCGATGATGCAGGCGTTGTTGTTGATCCTCTTTAGTACTTTGAACATTCCATCACCTCTTGGCTTGCGTTTGGAGTCGCGTTCCTTGGGAAAGCGGTCTTTACTCAAGTGTATCCACACAAGGTCGCCTTCTTCAAAGATCATCTCTTTCTTGTTCTTGTTTAGCCTTGATGCTTGGCGAAGGACTTGTTGCTCGATCGTAGCTCTTGTGTCTTCATGGAGTTTCTTCATTGTTTGGGCACGCTTGTCAACGTCCATATTGGTACGGTCATGCAGCGGAAGTGGAAGGATATCAAGCGCTGTGAGAGTCTCGAAGCCATAGACGATCATGAACGGGCTCCTCATGGTGGTGGAGTGCTTGGCGCGGTTGTAGGCGAACTCGGCGTGTGGAATACATTCCTCCCAGTCTTTAAGGTTCTTCTTTATCAACACACGTAGAAGTGTGCCAAGGCTGCGATTGACGACCTCGGTTTGTCCATCGGTTTGAGGATGCGAGGCATACGATAAAAGGAGCTTGATGCCGAGCTTGGCCATGAGTGTTTTCCAAAAGTAGCTCATGAATTTGACGTCGCGGTTGGAGACGATTGTTCTTGGTACACCATGTAGCCGAATTATTTCCCTGGAAAACAAATTTGCTACATGTGAAGCATCATCGGTCTTATGGCACAGAATGAAATGTGCCATTTTGGAAAAACGATCCACTACCACAAATATAGAATCATATCCATGTTTAGATCTAGGCAATCCTAACACAAAGTCCATGCTAATGTCCGACCAAGGTGCATGAGGAATAGGCAATGGCATATAAAGACCAAAGGGGTTAGACTTAGACTTAGCTTGGATACATGTAGTGCACTGTTGGACGTGGCGCTCCACGTCGCGTCTTTGGCCAAAAGTAGTGAGTGGATAGCATGTCATATGTCTTGTCACGGCCAAAGTGACCCATAAGGCCTCCACCATGGGACTCTTGAAGAAGCAAAATTTGGAGAGACGACTTCGGAATGCAAAGCTTGTTTGAAAACCCTTATGCAAATATAAATCAATCATCATTCCTATTATATGAACTTTGCAAAAATTGATCCAAAGAATGGGTGGTGACATCACAAAGATTTGATGTCATCAAGACCCAAGACATTTACTGAGTCGCGTAAGAATTTGAAAAAAAAAAACTTATGCAAAAATAAAAATCATCAATCCTTTATTATCTAACACTGCAAAAAAAATGATCCAAAAGAATGTGGGACGGACAGTAAAGATTTTTGATGTCATCAAGACCCCCACATTATCGAGTCGGCGTAAGAAGGTTTGTGTTTTTGCGTGACAAGGCGTCCGCTACCACGTTTTCTTTGCCCTTCTTGTACTTGACAATGTAAGGAAAAGATTCCATGAACTCAACCCATTTGGTGTGCCTTTTACTCAAATTGGCTTGGCCCTTAAGATATTTCAACGAGTCATGATCGGAATGGATGATAAATTATTTGGGCCAAAGGTAGTGTTGCCACACTTGAAGGACACGAACCAAGGAAAAAAGCTCTTTGTCATAAATTGGATAGTTAAGGCATGCGCCATCCAGTTTCTCACTATGGTATGCAATAGGTCGCCCATTTTGCATAAGGATGCCTCCAATGCCAATGCCACTAGCGTCACACTCGATCTCAAAAGTTTTTGTGAAATCGGGTAAAGCGAGGAGTGATGCTTCGGTGAGCCTCTTTTTGAGCTCATCAAATGCTTTTTGTTGTGCTTTGCCCCAAACGAATATGACATTTTTCTTGGTCAATTCGTTGAGAGGGAAAGCAATGGTAGAAAAGTCTTTCACAAAGCGACGGTAAAAACTAGCCAACCCATGAAAACAGCGAAGTTCACTAACATTGGTCGGGATGGGCCAATCTCGTATGTCCTTAACTTTTGAGACGTCGACTTCAATGCCATTGGAGGACACAACAAAACCAAGGAAAATTAGTTTGTCTTTTGCAAAAGTACACTTTGGGAGATTAGCATAGAAATTTTCATGACGAAGGATTTGAAGGACCTCCTTAACATGAGTAACATGCTCCTCTAGTGACTTTCTATAGACAAGGATGTCATCAAAGTAAACCGCTACACTCTTCCCAATGAGAGATCTCAAAATATGGTTCATGAGGCGCATGAAGGTAGATGGGGCATTTGATAAGCCAAAAGGCATAACCAACCATTCATAGAGACCAAGCTTGGTCTTGAAGGAGGTTTTCCACTCATCACCTTCGGCCATGCGAATTTGATGGTAACCACTACGAAGATCAATTTTCGAAAATATAGTGGCTCCACATAACTCATCAAGCATGTCATCGAGACGCGGTATAGGATGTCGATAATGCACGGTGATAGCATTGATTGGATGGCAGTCCATGCATAATTGCAACGTATCATTCGTTTTTGGGACTAGAATCACGGGTACCGCGCTTGGGCTAGTGCTTACTTGGATCAAACCATTGGAGATGAGTTGGTTGATTTGTCGTTCTATCTCCTTCGTCTCTTAGGGTTAAATGCGATGGCGGTTTGGGAGTGGAGCGCCGGGTATGAGGTCGATGCGGTGCTCGATTCCACGAAGAGGAGGTAGTCCCTGAGGAAGCTCTTCGGTAAATACATCTTGGAATTCCTACAAAATAGCCATCAAAGAAGGAGGAACATTTGTCAAGTCGTTAGTTCCTTGCGCTAGTCCCTTGCATACAAGGACATAGTGCAAGATGGATGGGTTGTTCCGCACTTTTCTCATCTCACTTTTGGTGGCAAGAAGAACACTCTTAGTTTTTCCACTCGAGTTTGGCTTGTGGCACTCACTCACTATAGTGTGGTTCTCTCGCTCACCACTCTTCTCACAAGGTGGTTTTGTGTATTGCGCCCTCGCTAAAGCCTTTGCATTGTCCGCAATTATTTGGCTAGGAGTCATTGGTTGTAAAACACAAGTTTTTTCAAGCCATTTGAAGGTATAAGTGTTTGAGTGACCATCATGCAAAGCACGCCTTTCATATCGCCACGGCCTTCCTAGCAACATATGACAAACCGTCATGGGGACCACGTCACATTCCACCGTGTCTTTGTATGGTACAATTGAGAACGTTACCGAGACGGTGTGCTTGATCTTGACAGACCCTTGGTCACTTAGCCATTGTATATGGTAGGGGTGCTTATGCGGATGGAGGGTGAGGTTGAGTTTCACACACAATTCCGTGCTTGCAGATTGTGGCAACTTCCTCCATCGATGACAACTTTGATGGACTTCCCATTGATACCGGCACGAGTTTGGAAGATGTTTGATCGTTGGTCTTCATTCTCATAGACTTGTGATGGAGGGGTTAACCTCTTGGGTGGCCCGATCTTCACGGATCTCGTGGTCAAATCGATGGGAAAGCGAGGGAAAGGGAGAAGGTAGTGGAAGCGAACACACACCTCGCGAAGAACATGATGAACACACGCAAAACTCACACGATACAAGGCCGATTGCTCCCGAACGGCGGCCACCGGTCCGATAGAATCCTCGCAAGGAAAGATCGGTCAACGTGCTCCCTCAAATCCACATCGGAGAGGGAAGAACACCTTGGGGAGGGTCTTGACAACTTGGACACGAGACAACGAACTCCAAGGCCTTGTTCAACGATGGATGCGTTATGCAAAGTCCAATCGAGGTTGGTGACGATAGTCGGTCCCCTTGGGTAAGGGGATGAGGCAAAACTAGAGATTCCACACAAGGGGGTTGTCTTTAGTCTATCATCTATGCCTCAGGGATACATGAAGGGGCGGGGGCTCTATTTATAGGCCAGCCACATAAACAGGGGTAGTTTAGGGATAAAACTAGGGTTTGGACGAGCTAGAGGCGTACATGGGCCGAAGGCCCAGCTGGCGGCGCGTAGGCCCATCACGCAGGTCGGAGACTCCGGTCAGTCTCCCGTGTCGTTTCCGGAGTTGCGTACTGACTGTCCCCGGGTCGGTCCGGAGGTCGTTCCTAAGACTCCGGTGCACAGGACCGGAGACTCTGGTGTAGCAGGACCGGAGACTCCGGTGGTTCAGCCGTGGCTTCTTCTGCCTCCGTCTTGTCGGGCTTGATGTTCCGGGCTTCCTCCCTTGCCTCCGTACTTGTCGGTGTGAACCTATCATGCGTATGTGACGGAGTATGAAGTAGCATACCATTCAATAGGGTA
The DNA here is from genome assembly GCA_030063025.1 of Avena longiglumis. Lineage (NCBI taxonomy): Eukaryota > Viridiplantae > Streptophyta > Magnoliopsida > Poales > Poaceae > Avena > Avena longiglumis. Next base: position 333,110,085 of record CP125974.1, on the reverse strand, counting down.
GGAAGTGGGATCGCATAGAGGAACGGATTCACCTTTGGAGTCCATGACGACTTGGCGTAAGTTGGAGACCATGATGTGGTAACGACCGTAGGTCGGGCTGCATCATCTCCCTCCTTCAAAAAGAGTCATCCTCGACTCTCCATGTTCATCACGAAGTAGAAGAGGTCGAAGGACATCCTTGATCCTGGGGTTCACCATATAGTCGTCCTCGGGAAGATTGACTTGAAAACACTTCAATGTTCCTTCACCCTCCATGAAGCCTACAAAGCTCACGACAAAAGCGAAGCAACATTCAAAGCGTAGCCAATTCATGGACATTATAGCATGAGTCCTCAAGTATAAGGAAGTCACCTTAGCATGTAGATATAGCTCGATGAAGGGTAGCCATAGGTAACTTTCTTCGGTTCTTCTTGTCAACATATAGTCCATAGAGGTTGACATGTATGCATTTGTGCCTTCACACAACAAAGACCAAGCAAAATATTTTCATGCGTGATAGAGGAGCATGTCAAATGTGGCATGTCCATTCTTGTTCACAACACTATTAGCACAATACAAGGCTAGCAAATGGAATGCATATGCAAGGTCAAAGTGCATGGAAATCGTTCGAACATCCTCCAAATGTGGGAACTCAAAAACTCCATATAACATAGTAGTGGGGCACTCAAAGCATTGGATCAAAATTGCAATCAACATCTTTGATGCAAGAATAGGAGAATTCGGCAAAAAAAAATAAGGAAAAATATCCAAAGAAACATCATTATGTGTGCAAACCAACCATTGGAAAGAGAAATTGTTCAATATGTTGGATGCCATACACATATCAGCAACATCAAGTATCATGGGAATATGAGTATCCCAAGTGGAAGCAAAAGCAACATGTTTGCAAACAAACCAAATGAAAGAGCAAGTGGTCCGTATGTTTGTTGCAACAACAAGACGAGATTCTCGGAAGCTCTCATGACAATACATGCTCTTAATGGCATTATGGTTGCACACAAAACATCGAAAGGGGAAATTGTTCAACATTTTTGTTGCAACACACAAAGCATCAATATCCAATAGCAAAGAAACATGAATGTCACAAGGTGATATAATACCATCAACATGCTTGCAATCAAACCATAGGAAAGAGCAATTTGCCCACATGAAAGATGCAAAGCATGCCAAAGGTATCAGAGCTGGGTTCGATCTTGAACTCACTTGTGGAATGCTCTCAAGAGCTCTTTTTGTCAACTCGTGCTCAACCGAGGTTGACATGATAGTGCGGGTATCTACACACATCATACACAAAAGGAAGAACGTGTGTGCATGGTAGAGATACACATCATCCATCATGACGTATCTCTTCTTGTGCACATCACCATTAATGTCAATCAAGTATGAAATAGATGCATGGTGAGTATGCAAGTGGGGAACATGCTTATCATGGCAATCATCAAAATCTCCAAAAATTGAGAAAGCTATGGGGGCCATCTCATTATAACACATATGATCAATATTGTTGCAAGCAAAACAAGTGAAATAGCAAGCATTCATCTTATCGCAAGCAACGGGAGAAATTGAATGACTAGCATGACAAGGCAAGTAAGAAGCAATTGGAGGATACACACAAGATGCATGGCATGGCATGTTTATGGTAATGATATCGCAATCAAACAATTCCACATGATCAATATTATGCAAAGGAAAAGCATCACATGGAATGTGGATGAAGCATATGTAATGTCACAAGTATCATCCATAACATTCATATCCTCACAATTTGTCATGTCCACTAGTGGGATCATGGCATCATCAACACCCTTATTGTTACCTTGTTCATACCTCTCATATGAAGTGGGTGCTGTGGAAGTAGTGGCCTCCTTGTGGACGACTTCGTCTTCTTGATGTAGCCATGGCGTAGCATCATCTTTGTGCACCATGTACATATTCTCCAATTGAGGCATTATTGCTTCATGGCGTGGCATGTCTTCATCCATGGAACCTAGCACAACACAAGAGAACACACTAGAGGTAGAGGGTAAGTCATTAGAAATAGAAATGGTCTCACTTGACCTATCAACTACCACTCTCAGCTCACTAGGAGTATCACTCATGCCCTCCAAGTGGAAGCACTCAATCTCACATAAGGTGGAGTCACTCATCTCACTCGTGTTCTCACTCAAGTGGGCTAAGTGGCTCTCATACTCACATGGGATTGGTACCACATCATCACTCAAGCATATAGGGGTAGGCTCGGGTTCCTCAACTCCATGCGCCTCCTTTGGTGAAGGGAAAATCCCACGCTCACCATTCTTGACCTTGTCGCCTTCAAGGTTGGATGCCATAAGATGGGCATCATCGCTCTCTTCCATGGTCGAAGGGAAAATCCCATGCTCGACCGTCTTGTGGCCATCTCGTAGTAGTGGTGGAGGTAGGCTCATGCTATCCAACTTGGCGAAGTAGAGGTTTACATTTTCCTCGTTCGCGAGGTCGCGGAAGTCAAGAGTAGGCGTTGAAGCTTGATGGCGTGGAGGAAGGCTTGCTCTTGGTGCCATTGTGGTGGTGGCACGAGTAGTTGAAGGTGCCCTATGATGGTGTCGACGGAGGTCATTGGCGTGCCTTGCTGATGGTTGATGTAGGTGGCGCACTTGGTCGTCCACGTGACACTCGCGACTATGGTCACTTGTCTTGGCACTCTTCTTGTGTTTATGGTGCCTTCTTGAGCTTGATTGAGCATTGTGGATGGAGCTCATCATGATTTTTTTTGTCTTTATGGCGAAGATGCCTTTGACGATGTCTTGTATCCTCTTTATGGTGTCGATGCTCATGAGATTATGTTTGTCGATGAAGATTCTTGTTTCTTGGCGCCTCTTGATGTATATGATGTTTGGACGCCACTCTTGTTTGGATAGGAGGTGGATCTTGGCGCCTTGGAGGTGATGGAGCTTGGCGCCTTGGCGATGATGTAGCTTGATGCCATCTAGGTGGTGGCACTTGATGCCTTGTCGATGGTGGCGCTTGACGCCATGGAGGTGGTGGCACTTGTCGCCTTGGAGGTGGATCATCGAAGTAGGTGGTGCCCTTTGGTGTGGCACGCTTGGCCTTGAAGGTCATGGAATCTTGATGATGCGCCTCCTCTTGCTTGGCGTAGTAGTCTTCCATCTCCACGCGGTGGAGGAATTCTTCATGGCTCGTGAAGGAGCCATCGAACTCGATGAAGTTCTCCGTGTCCTCCATGCTCGGCGAGGCGTCGTCGATGTCGCACTCGAAGTCGTCCATGCTTGGGGAGTAATTGTTGGTGTAGTACTCCATATGACCCAAGCATGTGGAGCCATTGTCGGTGTAGTGCTCCATAGGCTCCATGCATGAGGAGCCATTGTCGACGTAGAGCTCCATGTCTTCCATGCATGTGGAGTAATCGTAGGTGTAGTTCTCCGGGTCCTCAAAGAATGCGGAGCCATTGTCGGTGTTGTGCTCCGTCATGTCCTCTATACTTGTGGAGTCGTAGTCATGGTGGCTCATCATGGATTCTTCATAGATATCATCCTCGGTTCCGGAGTCCCTAGACATGATGCACAAGACCAAGCGGTGTATATGGAAGTGGTAGTGGGAGTTAGGGATACAACGTCAAACCTTACTTTACCTTGAAAGATCGTATCGTGCAAGTGGCCACACTTGAGAGCAATAAACCAAGCAAAGTGAAGTTCACACGGAACACCAAAACCAACTACTAACCAAAACACACACACACACACAAGGCCTATGGTGGATAGGTATGGAAAGTGGCATGTCAAGAACCAATCCGAAATCAAGATGTTATAGTGGCAAGTAAAGAACCACAATGATCACAAAGCAAACAAGTCAATCCACAAGATAGGAAATATGTACAAGGAAACACACACGGTGGGATAAATGGGACTTGTGCGACGGAGAAAGTGAGCTAAGAACCAAATGATTACCTAGCGAAGACTATAAGCTCGTGTCACACAAGTACAAGGAGAGACGCTAGTTCGATTGCATAAGGTTGGTGGGCTACAAGATATGCACAATAAGTACCACCTATATGATGTTCATCGAGCTTGCGCTTCCTATTCTATGAGGCACATGTATATTTCTTTTTATTTTTCTTTCTTTTTCCCTTTTTTTTTCTTTTTTTTCTCTTTTTATTTTTCTTTTTCTTTTTCACTTGCCTATTCCTTGTGCCAACAACTATACAAGATAACTATATGAGATATCGCTCACAATGTTTGCTCGGAATCTACAAGGTATCAAATGTGCATAGCCCAAGCAATCATAATAGGAACTAGTCTCAATAGGTGTTTGTTGCTCGCAAAGATAGTGGGGTTCACAAAGGAATGCAAGTGGAGAAAAGTCGCGGAAAGTTATACCATTCGTCGACGATCTTCACCCTTTATTGTTGGATTCCGCCTTGCTCACGGAATTTAGATGTAGTTTATAGCATGAAGAACATGGATGATGATGTAGTGCTCCTTCTCCTCTTCGAAACGAGCTAAAGAACACCAAAATCCGAGTTGAAATGCAAAAGTTATGCTCAAAACCGTGCTGCAGTTTTTCTGTCTACAGGGAGGGGCGGAGACTCCGGTCTAGGCCGGAGACTCCGGTCCGGGTGATTCCAGAATGTCCAGAACTCGAACGGGACACGTTTTGGGCGGAAAAATTCGAACCAAAACCTCAGATTGATGGGGTAATCAAGGAATTAGGCCATGGGAACGCAGGGGAAGGTATATCAACAAGTTTAGCAACTAATCCACGGATCAAAACCTACAAAACTCACTCAAATCACAGATCGATCCAAAACACGAATTGGGGATGTTTTTGGTGGAATTTTCGAATTTATGGGGAAAAGACCAAATCGATGAGAAATCTGTGGAAACCAAAAGCTGCTGATACTAGATGATGGAGGGGTTAACCTCTTGGGTGGCCCGATCTTCACGTATCTCGTGGTCAAATCAATGGGAAAGCGAGGGAAAGGGAGAAGGTAGCGGAAGCGAACACACACCTCACGAAGAACACGATGAACACACGCAAAACTCACAGATACAAGGCCGATTTCTCCCGAACGGCGGCCACCGGTCCGATAGAATCCTTGCAAGGAAAGATCGGTCAACGTGCTCCCTCAAATCCACATCGGAGAGGGAAGAACACCTTGGGGAGGGTCTTGACAACTTGGAGACGAGCCAACGAACTCCAAGGCCTTGTTCAACAATGGATGCGTGATGCAAAGTCCAATCGAGGTTGGTGACGATAGTCGGTCCCCTTGGGTAAGGGGATGAGGCAAAACTAGAGATTCCACACAAGGGGGTTGTATTTAGTCTATCATCTATGCCTCAGGGATACATGAAGGGGTGGGGGCTCTATTGTAGGGTTTCGTAGCATGGAAAACAAAAAATTTCTACCGCATACAAACAAACAAGCCAAGATCTATCTACTAGGGTAGTTTAGGGATAAAACTAGGGTTTGGACAGGGGTAGTTTAGGGATAAAACTAGGGTTTGGACGAGCTAGAGGGGTACATGGGCCGAAGGCCCATTGGCGTGCAGCCCATCACGCAGCCGGAGACTCGGCCTCCTGTCGTCTCCGAGTGGCGTCGACTGTCCCGGTCGGTCCGAGGTCGGTCCGAGACTCGGTCTTGGCAGGACCGGAGACTCCGGTGTAGCTGGACCGGAGACTCCGGTGTAGGCCGGAGACTCCGGTGGTTCAGCCGTGGCTTCTTCCGCCTCCTCTTCCAAGCCTCCGTCTTGTCGGGTTTGATGTAGCATCCCAATTTTCTAACAATTGCAATGCTACTAGCCTAGTCTATATAAATGGCTACTTCCTATATATAATTGTTGCATCATAAATATATCATGCTCATATCATCATGCCACCTTGCATTTGAGCATCATATAAAACCCTTTTGTTTTGGTTCTTCTCTCATATGCATTGTAAATTGTATTTGCCTCTTGATATTGTATTCGGTTATTGATATATTGTTTAATGCCCAAGTTGAGTTGGGGGCATATCTTTTATTCCAACTCCACCACCTTTCTTGTCATCACCTTATAATTCCACCATCAAAACTATATATGGGCAATTGCATTTATTTGGTCTTTATGTCTAGCCCATATGTAGCAAGATGGATCCACTTCTATGTATACATGCTTCCATATATAATATATATTGTTCTCAGAATATGGATTATGTGGAGCCACATGGCCACCTTTGCAAGCTATGTGAGTATAATTCCTTGTCAAGCTTCCACATGGGTATTGTTTCAATATATGCTCATGCATGAATATATATTGTGGCTATTTGTTATCTAGTGGGACACACACACTAGCTTGACCACCTTGTATCCATGCATGGTTCATACACACATATTCCATATGAGAGAGCAAGCTTCCTTTCTTGTGAGGGCTTTAATTCGAATATTGTATGCATGCTTGGGTAAATGACCATGTGTATTTATATTTGTTTTCACAAGTATAAATGTGGTATTTAACACTCATGCATGTCCCATGCAAGCTTTCCCTTGTCTATTTTTGTTATTTGTGTTTTATTGGATGTTGGTAGGAAGCTTGTTTGTTTGAATTCAAACAATCCATTTAATCAAACCCCAATAGCCAATCTTTCCCTTCTTTTGCTAACCTAGCAGCAGCACCACGTGCTCCCTTACCCCCTGGTCCCCTCTCTTTCCATCTCTAGCTAAAGAACAGGAAGAGAGGAGAGAAACCAAACCCTAGACGAGCCTCACCTCTCTCTCTAGCTCTCTCTCCCTGCCTCAGCAGCCCCACCCCGAGCTCCCCTCACCCGCCTGGCCCATCTGCCTTCCCTCCCCATGCCTACCTGCCCCAGCCCGAGCCTGCCTAGCACGTGAAGGAGGAGAAGAAAAAGTGGCCAACGCCACCTTTCCCCTCCACCACGCCATCTACCCCCTCTCTCCGTTCCTATCTACTCCCACCTCTCTGCCTCGCCCAGATCCATCCCCAGAACTCCCCAGGGCCGTGCCCATCTACTCCTCCCTCCCCGCCTACCCCTGCTACCCTCTCTTCCATCTCCATCTACCCCATCGTCGGCATCACACCACCACCACCATAGCAGAAGGAGGGCGAGGTGTCTGGGCGTTGGGGAAGACCGAGCCGAGCATCAGCGTCGCCCCTGTACACGGAGCCGAGAAGGAGGAGCCCCAGAAACGCTGCACCCCGCCGAGCCCGACGCGAAACCCTAATCTCGCTGCCTGTCTGCATCGCCGTCGATCCACCGCGTCCCAGCCCGATCCGACCCCACCAACCCAACCGCGGTGAGCCTCTCTCCCTCCCAGACACGCCCTCTTCGCTGTCGTTGTCTGGCCGCGCCGCACCTTACGCCGAGCACCCTCTGCGCGCCGGCGGTCGCTGCGTTCACGCGGCGAAGCGCCTCGCATACGGCCGACCTAGGCCCCAACCACCATGCTGTCGCCAAGCCTAGCCTACCGCAGTGGCTTCGCCCTCCGCGCGCACGCCCAGGTCACGGGTTCGAGTACCCTGCGCCGCACTCTGACGCGTTCGACATCGATCTATCGTCAGTGAGTTCAGAGAAGAACAACAGTGTCACGATCTCTTTTTGCAGAAAACCCCTTCTGTGTTCTCTCGCTCAACCCGCGGTCCGCCGAGCCCACCAGCCAGCCTCTGTGGGAACTTTGCAAAGAGCACCCCATAGAATCTTAGCCCTAACCCGCGCTCCAACCCCAGCCCCTCCTGTCAGTCCCTGTCTCCCTCGCCGCTGTCAAGTGGACCTGCGCCAGATGGCCCACCCCGCAGCCTCAGTGGCTAGGCGAGCCCGCGGTGACAGAAGGTTTTCCTGGACGCTGTGTCGCCCAGTCAGCCTGGCCCCACTTGTCTGTGGCTGTGGCTAGATCTGGGTTGAGTAAGAAAAGGATTTCTGTTTTCTGTTTAAAATTTAAACCTTTTCAAATTTGGTTTTAAATTTCAAATTCAAATCTGTATTTAAATAACTTTTAAAATATAAATCCAAATTCAACATGTAATATATGTTTTGAAATCAGAAAAATGTGAAGATTTCAAATATGGCCTTCAAAATATATTTTGGACACTTTAATTTTTTCGAGTTGATCAAAATTACAATAAAATGCCCTTTTTCCTTATTTATTTAATAACTTTTGTTTTATAACTCCAAATTTGACAAATAATATGTCTAAAATGATTAGCTCGACGAGACCTTTCTGTTTATGCATTCCATGTTCTGAATTGCAGCATGCATCATATAAATATAAAGTATACAACAACTTATTCGAGAATAAAATGTGACCAAAACTCAATAAAATGCTTTATTTCTTGTATTCCACACCTCACCCATGCCATGCTACTTTATTGCCATGCAAATTGTGCATCATTCATCATGGCATGATTGTTTGCTTGTCGCATTTAATTCATATGCTTGTGCACTTTATTTATGTTGGCCCTTGTGTAGGGGTTCGTAGCATGGAAAACAAAAATTTTAGCAACGAGTCGATGGAATAACTCACCCTCGAAGATTTCAAAGCGGTTAACGAGAGCAGATTCTCGTGGGTGATGTAGTCGTACTCTTTCCGATCTCAAGATCGCGTAGACGATCCTCCCGGCGCCACGTTCCGGCTCCCGCAGTCGGTCACACGTTCGGTACTCGACGAAGACCTTCCTCTCCCTTGTTCCAGCAGGCAGCGGAGGTTGTAGCACTCTCCTCGCGATTCCGTGACTGGCGTGGTACGGAAGTAGAGGGAGATCCTGAGCTTGCCTTAAGCCGGAGCGAGTATGGTGGAGTATGAGAGAGATCTATTAGTGGTATAGGGTTTAGATACACCAATTAGAAGGCTCTAAACCGCATGCTAGAGCAATTAGAAGCTCTAAACCAAAACGGCTCTAAACCGGAGATTAGAGGATAGGAACTTGTGTGTCTCGAGGAGGAGGCCCTGCCCCTCCTTTTATAGGTGGGAGGGGCGGCCAAGGGGAGGGGAGTCCCTCCCCAAGTCGGCCTTGGTTGGCGCGCCGGCTTGGAGGGACTCCTCCCAAAAGTCGGTTCCAACCACCTCTTGCTTGTTTCCCACAGTTTCGTGTTTCCCACAGTTTCCTGTTTTCCACAGTTTCCTGTTTTAGCCATTTGACTTTCAAACTGGCAGTTTGACTTTTCAGTTTTGGAACAGCAAGAACACTTAGTACATGATGCAATCATTCAATATGTAATGACACATTCACGTACCCTCCCCCCGGAGTGCCGGACAATCCGGAAAACCTTCTCGAACATTCCCGATGAAAACACCGGAATCATTCCCGAACTCCGAAACGGGACTTTCCTTATATGAATCTTATTCTCCGGACCATTCCGGATCACCTCGTGATATCCCGGATCCCATCCGAGACTCCGAACAATATTCGGTCTCTTTCTCATAATACCATAACTACTCAAACAACGTCGAATCCTTAAGTGTGTCTCCCTACGGTTCGTGAATTATGCGGACATGATCGAGATACTTCTCCGAACAATAACCAATAGAGGAATATGGAAATTCATATGGCTCCCACATATTTCTACGATTACTTTGCGATCGAATGAACCACTTACATACGATACCAATTTCCCTTTGTCTCACGATAGTTTACTTATCCGAGGTTATGATCGTCGGTATCTCTGCATACCTAGTTCAACCTCGTTACCGATAAGTACTCTTTTCTCGTTCCCGTGGTATGTGATCCCTTGTGAGCCAGTCACATCCTTGCAAGCTAATTGGATGACATTCCACCGAGAGGGCCCAGAGTATATCTATCCGTCATATGGATGGACAAATCCCACTCTTGATCCATGTGTTTCAACCAATACTTTCCGAACACTCAATGCCACCTTTATAGCCACCCAGTTACGGTGTGGTGTTTGATGTCATCAAAGCATCCATCCGGTAAAGGTGATATGCATGATCTCATGGTCAAAGGAATTAGGTTACTATGTATCAGAAAGCATATAGCAATTGAACTATTTAAATGACTTGATCTTTATGCTACGCTTATCTATAGGAGTATGTCCATCACATCATTCTCCTAATGGTATGATCCTGTTGTTAATAACATCTCTATGTTCATGATCAGGAAACCATGATCATATATTAACCAACAAGCTAGTTTAACAGGAGGCTTTACTAGGGACTCTTATTTTAGTTTACAAATCACACAAGTATTAATGTTTCCGGTTAATACAATTATAGCATGGTATGTAAACATTTATCATAAGTGTGAAGATATGATAATAACCACTTTATTATTGCCTCTTGAGCATATCTCCAACAGTCTCCCACTTGCACTAGAGTCAATAATCTAGTTTCAAACCTTTGTGTATTCAACACCTATGGCTTTCCGGTGTTGTATGTACACGATTGCTAGTGGTCAACGATCTCGGATCGACACTTCCGGTCCGTGTGTAATTGCATGTCTTTGCGTCTCTACATCACTTATTCTCTAATGAGATGGCTTGTACAAATTTGGTCCTTTGGTGTGACCTTTAGTTCTTTGGGGTTAAAACATGTTGATAATATTGTCGTACAATATATCTTCATAGTATTATCCACTGAACTACACCTAGTTTGATAACAAACTACTTGACACAAATGCCCTCTTTTGCTGCTAAAATAGCAGTCATATACTTAGCCTTTTGTTGTAGTATCTGTCACAATGTTTTAACTTTGGAACTCATCCAAATCCATTATGGAACTCACTTTCCATTATATTGTGCCACCCTTAGTTTAGATTGAGATAAACTTAATTTGTACTTTGTGACAAAACTAGTATCAATGTAGTACTTTTACAATGAACTAACCATCTATTTGTCACTTCTACAAATAATATACTCTTAGTTCTTCCAAAAGATCATAAGAATATCATTACTATTGTCCAATGATCATCTTACGAATCATTCTGGTATATGCTCACAACATTTAGAGCATAGGACATATCTGGATTTGTACATATCACAGTATGATTGATATAAATACTCTTTGTGATTTCATACATCAAGTATCAATCTATACTTGATTGTTTGTTTCACTTTACCAAATGTCAATACACTTGAATATATCATCAACATTGAACTCTTTCAATCCTTTCTGTGCGACAAGAACCTTTTCTTGTAGTTTCTATATTGAACTCATTCAATATCTCGTCTATGTACTTCTGGCACAACCATATTAGCGTCTATTGATGCCAAATATTTGGGTTTTGCCTAAGTCTTTCATCGGGATGAAATTCTTAATATGTGTTAATAAAAGATACATTATTTCCAATCAACAATATGTCTTCCACATAATGTATTAGAGACATGTCTTAGCGCTCCCACTTAATTTCTTGCAAATGCAAGCATCTTCATCGTCTCTAATGAACTTTTAAACTCCTTTAACAGTTTCATCACAGTGAAGATTCCAACTCCGCGATGCTCACTTCAACCATTGAAGTTTGCATATGCTTTTAGCATCCTTTGAATTAACAAAACCCTATGGACCGTGTTATGCACATGTCCTAGGTAACGATTCTATTAGAAGAACTTGTTTTGTTTATTCAACTACCATATAACAAATTATATGTAGTGGTTGCTACATTAATCTGTCTAGACTAAATATCACTATGAAAGATCAAATCTTGTCATAGTCAACCTTTGAACATTTTGTGAACTCTTTCCCAACATGTCGACTATTTCATAGATGTAAAACATCCATGTCTATTTGTTTATAGATCCAAACACAACTGTAAGGTCTTACACCTTTCTCGAGGGTCCTTCAAGTTTCAAAACTTGATTTCTCGTGTATGGAACTATCACGGATTTTATGGCTTCAAGCCATTTGATGGAGTCAGGGCCCATCATCTCTTCTTTGCATGTAGTCCGTTCATTATTCTCAAATAATGATTCAACCCTCAAATCTTGGTATTTGATTGTTTACTCGATCTACTTGGTTCAATAGAAACTTTGACCTTCGTAACCACAACCTTTGAGGCACGTGAGCCATGAGCTTTGTTGCTGCCTCCGGAACACTTTTCATTGCGCAACTCACATCTGACGCCTAAGGTTCTTTAACCTTATCAAAGTTCTATTGTCCTCCCACTTAACTTTTCACGAAAAATTCCTTCTCAAAGAAACTTGACGTTTTAAGTGACAAACACTTTTGTCGCCGATGTTATGGAGGATTACTTAACAGTTAATCGAACTAACATACAAAGACAGATTCATCCGACTTTGGTTGCAAACATCTTTCTGATTCAGAGCATACCAATGTTTAAGAAAGGACAACTTGGGTTTTATCCCAAACCATAACATATGGTGTCATTTCAACGGATTATGATGGAGCTCTTTTCAGTGGAAAAACGGTAATCTCTAAAGCTTTTAATCTTTAAAATACAATGGCAGTTTTATGAATTATACCTTCGATCTTACCATGTCAAACAAGGTTTAATTACATATCTCGAATGCTCCATACTCTTATGGTGTTTCGGGAAAATGCAAATCCATGGAACGATTCCTTAAATCTTAGGTATTATGCTAAACTCTGTAACTCAAATATCTTCCTTTATGATCTTTATCATAAACTGTTTATATTCTTGTTACAATGATTTTGCACTTCATCTTGAAAGTCTTTGAACTTTTCAAATGTTTCATACTTCATCCTTATTAAGTAAATATTCATATATTCACTCAAATTTTTTGGAGAAAGCATATGAAGTTGAAATCCATCGCTTTTGACTACACATGATGGACTTTGTACAACAATATGTACAATTTCCAATAAGCTAGTCTTTCGTTCCCTTTTTGCCCTATGAACGAAGTTTTAATTATCTCTAGGAAAGTTTCACAAGCGTCATGTGATCAAAAATCAAAAGACTCCAAAATTCCATCTACATGGAGTTTCTTCATGTTATCTTTCCAATATAATTTAAACGGCGATGTCACTTCCTAAGTGATCTTTCAATCAATTTGTCTTTCGACATCTTTAGCACTAGTTTTATGGATGTGATATCTCCAACGAGATTTGCGAATCCATCTTTTATGGATTACGACAATTATTTGAACAACCCTTTTGTTCTCATAATACCTGATAAAACAAATCTTTGAAGGCAAGCTTTGATGTTTAACGAGCAACACAATAACCCTTTATTTGTTCTCGATGAACATCATCACATATTCTTTTGCTAATTACTTAGGCCATTGTAGTTCATGAATTGTGTTGTTTCGTATGACGATTCATACCAACAAATTCAGTATCAAATATTTAGAAACCACATTGTTTAATAAGCAAAGAATATAGCCATAACATGTATATCATCTATATACTTAAACTGAACAATTCTAGTCTTTTCTTTTCTGCCATATATCTATGAGATTCTCTTTCAGTATTTCCTTTTCTGTTTGAAAGAATCTATCAACATCAATAGTGGAGTCATACATATGACACATAATCCAAAGCGTGTATAATTAAATACCAATGTCTTTGGACTTGCATTTTGAAGTAGATCACCTATCATCAAATGTTTGGTGTTCTTTCAAATTCCTTTCTTTAGTAATCTCTTGGTGTAGTAAACATTTTACCTACATCAAATATTCACCCTTATTATGGAATTATCCATGATCAAGCTACTTTTAGCTTATAACGGTGAATCATGAGTATAATGTTGCTCTCCAAATCCTTTTGGACGATTAGGACAACTAGTGTCTCCAACCTTTTGCAAATTCTCATCAAAATATGAGAACATGAACTTTGCCAAATTATACTCTATCATGTTGTAACCAAAACTTCGTTTCAGATATCACAATATCTTCCACACATCATGGTTTCTGAAACAACTCTTTCAGATCCTAGATAACCTTGATATTAAGAGAATCCTTTGAATATCAAGAATCATGGAGACAAACATGATAATTATATACTAACACTTGGAATTGTTACTCTTGATTTAATACTAATTATTAAACTTCATGGAGTAACTGAACTTCTTGAAAGTTTGCAATAGGACTTTTAAACTTTAGATTAACACTTCAAAACAATACGATACCAGTTCGTAAAGTAACTAACCAGAATTCTATAGTTCTATTATCTCAATTATAACTAAGCGTCAGGTGGTAAACGGATGCCAGTGACTACAACAACTATGCAAATTCACTTTGATTTAGTTTATGATAAATTGAGTTGTAATTAATAATTAAATTAATTTTGGTGAACACCCACTCAGAAACAATATCCCTCACATTGTTTTAGTGATCACACGAACCAAATCCACCACATCAAAACCGATCATCACGAGAGTTGATATAGCTTCAATGGCGAACAATCAACATGTTCATCATATCTACTATATGACTCATGCTCTACCTTTCGGTAATCCGTGTTCCTGAGGCCATGTCTGTACATGCTAGGCTCGTCAAGATCAAACCTTAGTTTTCGCATGAGCAAATCTGGCTTGCTCACGTTGTATACACTTGCAGAATCTAACACACCCGATCATCACGTGGTGCTTCGAAACAACGATCTTTAGCAATGGTGCTAACTAAGGGTGAACACTTTATGACTTGAAATTCATGTGCATGAGGGATCATCTTATAATGCTACCGTCGTCTACTAAGCAATACAAGATGCATAAAGGATTAACATCACATGCAATTCATAATATGTGATATGATATGGCCTTTATTCTTTGTGCTTCCGATCTCCATCTTCTAGCACGAACATGATCTCCATCATTATCGGCATTGCATCAAGGTCAATGACGCTTCTCCATGGTTGTCGTCCACCGGCTTCAACTATTACAACTACTTTGAATAGACACGCGGGTCTTAATATAAATTAAAGACAACCATATGGCTCCTGCCGGTTGCCAACTTACAATAAGGAACATTGCATACATCATATATAATCACAATCATGGCCATATCACATCACAGCACACCCCTGCAAAACAAAGTTAGACGCCTCTACTTTCTTTGCATGTTTTACGTGGTTTGGGGCTGTTAATAAGTGTCGTTCTAACTTACGAACATGAACCACAACATTGATACTAGTATTGTTAATTACCCGTTGTAAATTGGATCTTAACTATGCTAGGAGAAACAGGCACCCGCAAAGCCACTTATGCAATACAAGTTGCATGTCAAGCGTGGAGCAAGTCTCATGAACGATGTCATGTAATGTTAGCCCGGGCCGCTTCATCCCAACATACCGCAAGATGCAAAGTACACAAGAAGCAATCGACAATAAAAGCATCAACGCCCACAATGACCATTGTGTTCTACTCGTGCAACAGATCTACATATAGACACGGCTCTGATACCACTGTAGGGGTTCGTAGCATGGAAAACAAAAAATTTCTATCGCATAGAAACAAACAAGCCAAGATCTATGTACTAGATTGTAGCAACGAGTCGATGGAATAACTCACCCTCGAAGATTCCAAAGCGGTTAACGAGAGCAGATTCTCGTGGGTGATGTAGTCGTACTCTTTCCGATCTCAAGATCGCGTAGACGATCCTTCCGGCGCCACGTTCCGGCAGCTCCCTTGATCGGTCACACGTTCGGTACTGACGAAGACCTTCCTCTCCTTGTTCCAAGAAAATGGAGGTTGTAGCACTCTCCTCGCGATTCCTGAAGACAACTGGCGTGGTACCGAAGTAGAGGGAGATCCGCAGGCTTTGCCTTAAGCCGGGGCAGTATGGTGGAGTATGAGAGATCTATTAGTGGTCTAGGGTTTAGACACACCAATTAGAAGGCTCTAAACCGCATGCTAGAGCAATTAGAAGCTCTAAACCAAAACGGCTCTAAACCGAGATTAGAGGATAGGAACTTGTGTCTCGAGGAGGAGGCCTGCCTCCTTTTATAGGTGGGAGGGAGGCCAGGGAGGAGTCCCTCCCAAGTCGGCCTTTGGTTGGCGCCGCTTGGAGGGACTCCTCCCAAAGTCGGTTCCAACCACCTCTTGCTTGTTTCCCACAGTTTCTGCTTCCCACAGCTTCGCTTTCCATAGTTTCGCTTTTAGCCATTTGACTTTCAAACCGGCAGTTTGACTTTTCAGTTTTGGAACAGCAAGAACACTTAGTACATGATGCAATCATTCAATATGTAATGACACATTCACGCATTCTCCGCCCCGAGTGCCGGACAATTCGAACCTTCTAGAACATTCCCGATGAAAACACCTAATCATTCCCGAACTCAAACGGACTTTCCTTATATGAATCTTATTCTCCGACCATTTCGGATCACCTCGTGATATCCCGGATCCCATCCGAGACTCAACAATATTCGGTCTCTTTCTCATAATACCATAACTACTCAAACAACGTCGAATCCTTAAGTGTGTCTCACGGTTCGTGAATTATGCGGACATGATCGAGATACTTCTCCGAACAATAACCAATAGAGGAATCTGGAAATTCATATGGCTCCCACATATTTCTACGATTACTTTGCGATCGAATGAACCACTTACATACGATACCAATTTCCCTTTGTCTCACGATAGTTTACTTATCCGAGGTTATGATCGCGGTATCTCGCATACCTAGTTCAACCTCGTTACCGATAAGTACTCTTTTCTCGTTCCGTGGTATGTGATCCCTTGTGAGCGGTCACATGCTTGCAAGCTAATTGGATGACATTCCACCGAGAGGGCCCAGTATATCTATCCGTCATATGGATGGACAAATCCCACTCTTGATCCATGTGTTTCAACCAATACTTTCCGAACACTCAATGCCACCTTTATAGCCACCCGCCACGGTGGTGTTTGATGTCATCAAAGCATCCATCCGTAAAGGTGATATGCATGATCTCATGGTCGAAGGAATTAGGTTACTATGTATCAGAAAGCATATAGCAATTGAACTATTTAAATGACTTGATCTTTATGCTACGCTTATCTATAGGAGTATGTCCATCACATCATTCTCCTAATGATATGATCATGTTGTTAATAACATCTCTATGTTCATGATCAGGAAACCATGATCATATATTAACCAACAAGCTAGTTTAACAGGAGGCTTTACTAGGGACTCTTATTTTAGTTTACAAATCACACAAGTATTAATGTTTCCGGTTAATACAATTATAGCATGGTATGTAAACATTTATCATAAGTGTGAAGATATGATAATAACCACTTTATTATTGCCTCTTGAGCATATCTCCAACACCTTGTTCGTTTGGTTCTTCTTCGAATAGACGCTGAGCAGGGGATATATCAAGAAACCCAGGAGCACTACCCAGATCCTTCTCTCGCTCCAACTGAACTGCCAGGCAAGCACTACCACATGCTTGCATACATATAGTACCTATTGCCTCTATCTTATTCTTGCATCATTGAGTCACGATTGCATTAAACTGAATCCCAAGTATTGCATAGCCTTTACTTTTAAACCCCACCGAAGCTTGTTCCTCCATCCCATGAGCCATTGCTACAGGAGTTGTTTGAGCCATGCGAGTCGTAGAACAGCATGTGTAGGGTATGTGAGTGTCTGATGGATAACGAGGTACCTATACAACTTAACCTGAGTAGTAATGGGATAACTAATGAAAGTGGCACCAGTGAGCAATATCTGCTATTTGGTTTTTCATGCTCACTTGTGTCCCGTAGGACCCCGAGTACTTGATTCCTGTTCCTTGAATATTCGCGCTATCCACATCCGGGAGGCTTATGGGACCCCCCTGAGCCAGAGCTTGATTCATTCTTATTTCTTGGGGCCACAAGTAGTTTGGGGCTTTATTACTATTCTGTACTTATGTCATGCTTTACTGCTTAATTTAAATTGTGCGAGGTACTGCACTTGTACTGTTTTGGAAGCGGAGTGTTTTCGCGGTATCGATAAGCCCAGTCACATTTTCGGGTTCCCAGTTGTTTACAGCCACTGACGCAAACCTTGAGTCTGTCTCGGAGTCGGCTAACTTCGTTGCGGGTAGCTTAATGAGGTGCCCCCCTGAAATATTTCTGAATCCTGTGATTGCTTTGTCGTGAATGCCTCGTTGGGTTTTGATTTGGTTTTTCCGAGGTTGATCGAGTGTGTGTTGCTATTTGTGCACCCCTGCAGGGTAAAACTTTCTGAAAGCCGTGTCCATGTTATGGACGACTTGGAGCAGCTCGATCATAGACAAGTATAACTAAAGTACCGCTTTTAATTTGACTAAGTAATCGACTAGTAAATAGTGCAACACTCATGGAATGGATAATAAAACCGCCAACGGATGGGGGTGTTCGTCCGCCTCGTTGGTAGCGAGGAGGAGGATGGATCATTAATATTATCTGTTATAAGCTGTTATTAATTCACGGACATCCGCTCATCTATGGTTAGGCGGATGGTTAGCAGTATCTATAGAATTGTTAGGTATTATCTTTTGCTGCAATTCGTCACCTGTTGTGTCCCCTTTAGAGGCATAAAGACTTGCCGAGTACCCTAGGGTCTCACACGATAAATTTGATTCGATGAACAGTACACTCACAAGATGGATACTGGGTGGAGGAGACGATGTGGGCAACGATCATTCGATGTAGAGATTCCGGAACGGGATCCGTGAGATCTGTATGGATGTGTTTATTTATGGGGCATCTTATGCCGATTTGCTTCTTATCCGTACTCGGATCTTGTTTTCCGCTCACCGATACTCGATGTTTGATGTATGAGGAGATATCCTAAACTATATATCTATCTAGGATATTTGGATCTTGCCGTATGGCGTTGCAATATTTCTATTTCTTTTAGATGGAATGGCTCGAGGACTGTATGGTGGCTTGCATACATAGTCATTTGTGTATGTAGTTGATCCCTTCGCCGATTACGCCGCCTGCTTGTCCCGATGTTTGAAATGGTTAGGACGACCGAAAGGTCTACCGTGAGTGGCATTTGGGCCCCACCGCATTATTTTTAACCATTTCCGCTCGTCCAGGCTTGTAACTAGGAGCGTAATTCACCGAGGTAGTTACAATTGGTATCATAGCCATCCCGCCCTTCAGGGTCTCAGCCAAATGGTCGTTGTCAGTCTAGCAAATATTTTGGTAGCTATGTATACTAGGGAAAAACAAAACGCGAGAGTAGGACTGCTTCCACTTTTCTTCTTACCCACCCACCACCCTTTTCTGGTAAGGAAGTGTAACGTTTTCAATCATCTTCTTAAAATTCAAACTAGGATTCACGTGTTCTGGGTTTCCGTAGTACCATAGGTTGAGTGTGTGTGTGTGTGTGTGTGTGTAATTCCTTGTCTATCTGTTGTATCCAACATGTTATCTTTATCTGCCTTTGGTTATCAACTGTTGGTACATTCCATACTGACAGGCTTTTGAATACCGGCGCGATCTATCTGACTCCTTGTTAACCGGTGCCATCTTCTTAAGGGTGTCCTTCCTTCTAGCAACTCCACATTCTGTGAAACCATCAGTTGCTAATCGCTACCTGATAAATGTTTTTGCGCATCTATTGGTATTTTAATGCCGAAAAAGGCGGAAATTTTTTCTTTGATACATATGTGTTTCCACACTCCTTTCCAGTCGTGTGTGAAACATTATCTATCTCCCTTTTATCAGCATGTCCATGCTAACTCATTCTTTTGTCACCGGCGCTTAATCCTAGAGTTTCATTTCATCTCCAATTCTCTTGGGCTAATTACATAACATGTGTCGATCCGATGCTGGTGATTGTAATTTGGTTCTCGGCATAGCTATATGACACTCATCTTGAGTGGAATATGGAAAATGCAATCACCACTATCCTCCAAATGGTGACGGTTATCTCCTGTGATTTTGAGTACACCGCGATCATATCTATGCATATTCAAGCATCTTTGGCAATCTAGAGTTTCTCCAAGCACTACGGGTTCATCATCATCCATCATGCACATCCTTTTGAACCCCATATCTACACAATTCTCCTGGATACGAGGGAATTGCATCTTTTCGTCTCTGATAGCTTTGCTTAAGGTATGAGCTATCATCGTTTCTTATCCAAGATCTCTTTATCTTTGTAACCGGTGATCCGATCGACAATGTGAACCAGTGACATCTCTTTTTCCGAAGGACCGCTTAACCTATTCTCAACAAGATCTTCTTCAACAGGAATCCTTACTGTAACGTTGATCTTTCAAAGAGCGTTGAGCTCGAAAGTGTTTCATATCTGCTCGTTCTCCCGCCTCTTGAACTTGGTATTCTGGGAATATCTTGTTAATCCATGGTGGTATATGTTGATAATATGCTTGCCTATTCGATATCAATGGAAGGACATGGAAGATCATCTGTGTCTCTTTCTCTCAAGCTTCGTGAGCATTGCCTGTGTGCAAAGTCTCAAAGTGAGAATTCTGACTTTTTGAAGTCACATATCTCGACCACGTCCTTCTGCTGAATACATTACTTCAACTCTGGAATCAGCAAGTCCATTATTAATTCCATCTTCCATCTTCAATCAAATCCGGAGTTGTTCCTTGTTGGCAAGTTATCATCGTCGTTTCGCTGAAGATTTCCTCAAGGCTGCTAAATCTCTCTCAATCATTTCAAGAAGAACATGGAGTTCTTTCACCTCAATCTCGTTAAGTAATCTCTTGAAACCCTCTCGCTCTATCGTCTATGCTCAATCCACCGGAGTCCATGAAGACCTTCCAGATCTTGTATTCCTTCTGTTCAAGTGGTGCTATCTTTTTCTATATCTGTGAAATTTTGCAGTTGTCTCCGTGATCTTCCTTTATATCTTTCCGGTGGCTTGGTACTTCCGACATGACGACAACATCATCATCTTTATCTATCTATGAATCCGGCGAATCGTTTGCATCTATCCTTGTTTTCTAACGGAGTTCTATGAGTTTTTGCCAACACCTTCAGTCTGTTTCGGTAGTTGGCTTGCATGATTTTATTATTCATGTACGGAGTAATGCTTTGAGTGCGGGATGGAGTAGTTACCATACCACTACTCTTATCATTCGCTCTTGTACATTGAATTGGTGAATTTATGTGATTTCACTCATTCCACGGAAGTTAGAAGTGGCCTTTATCCCTCGATACTTTTACTTCCGTCCTTGTTTTTCCGGAGTGCTCTCTCGAAGAAAGTAATCAATAATCTCTTGTTGGTGGTTTGTCTATTCTAGATGGAGCAAAATCTTCAATCATCTGGTGGGAACAGACGCAAACTCCTTTTTGTCCTCGTCATTCTACCGATGCTCGACATCCCCAAACAAGATGAAAGGAAACTATCTCTCTCTTTGTTTCATCAATTCTTTTTCTGTGGTAAAGCCAGTTATGGTTGATGCCATCAGCCGCAAATCTATTGCGTTAGCCTCAAGGCTAAAGAAAGCAATAAGTATCTCTACAATAAACTCCAGATCCTCCATATTCTTTGCTTCTCGGGATTCCACCATGATCTGGCTTCACATCCATCTCTGGAAGTTATATCTACGCACCTAAATTGCGTGATCCTTGGTTCTTACCGGCGCAACGAGAATCTAATCTGACGATGTCTAACTAAATCTTTCTGTTGATATCAATGGACTCTATTGTTTGAAGGCAATATTGTTTCCGAACTTCATTTCTCAAATCCGAGAGAAGATACGATGCTATTGTCATAGTGGTTCAAACCTCTCCAATCTAGCTCCTTTCTTCCGGCAAGACAAAGATTCGTCCTCTCTCGTATCAGTAAATCTTTAATCTTAATGGTGTGTCTTTCTTTATCCATGATACATCATCTTGTCCCTTCTTTCACAAGTGGTTCTATTCTTTTATCATGTTTCTTGACAAAACCGGAGCTATGTCCATCCTATCCTTCTTGTCTCACGACAATCCTTCAACTCTTCTAACCCATTGTTTCTCAAGCAAAACGCAAGAGTCGCAACAAGTCTAGCAAGTTTTGCAAGGTGTAGTGGTCGCACCATTCCGTTGTTCATCAACTTGGGAACGTGAGGGTCACCTTCGTTCGAACACCCGCCTCTCCTTGTGTTGTTTTCTTTTTCCTAGGAATCTCGGGGCGAGATTCTTGTTTAGTGGGGGAGAGTTGTAGCATCCCAATTGTCTAACAATTGCAATGCTACTATCCTAGTCTATATAAATGGCTACTTCCTATATATAATTGTTGCATCATAAATATATCATGCTCATATCATCATGCCACCTTGCATTTGAGCATCATATAAAACCCTTTTGTTTTGGTTCTTCTCTCATATGCATTGTAAATTGTATTTGCCTCTTGATATTGTATTCGGTTATTGATATATTGTTTAATGCCCAAGTTGAGTTGGGGGCATATCTTTTATTCCAACTCCACCACCTTTCTTGTCATCACCTTATAATTCCACCATCAAAACTATATATGGGCAATTGCATTTATTTGGTCTTTATGTCTAGCCCATATGTAGCAAGATGGATCCACTTCTATGTATACATGCTTCCATATATAATATATATTGTTCTCACAATATGGATTATGTGGAGCCACATGGCCACCTTTGCAAGCTATGTGACTATAATTCCTTGTCAAGCTTCCACATGGGTATTGTTTGAATATATGCTCATGCATGAATATATATTGTGGCTATTTGTTATCTAGTGGGACACACACACTAGCTTGACCTCCTTGTATCCATGCATGGTTCATACACACATATTCCATATGAGAGAGCAAGCTTCCTTTCTTGTGAGGTCTTTAATTCGAATATTGTATGCATGCTTGGGTAAATGCCCATGTGTATTTATATTTGTTTTCACAAGTATAAATGTGGTATTTAACACTCATGCATGTCCCATGCAAGCTTTCCCTTGTCTATTTTTGTTATTTGTGTTTTATTGGATGTTGGTAGGAAGCTTGTTTGTTTGAATTCAAACAATCCATTTAATCAAACCCCAATAGCCAATCTTTCCTTCTTTTGCTAACCTAGCAAAGAAGACCACGTGCTCCCTTACCCCGGTCCCCTCTCTTCCATCTCTATCTAAAGAAGGGAGAGAGGAGAGAAACCAAACCCTAGACGAGCCTCACCTCTCTCTCTCTAGCTCTCTCTCCTGCCTCAGCCCCACCCCGAGCTCCCTCACCCGCCTGGCCCACCGGTCCTCCCCATGCCTACCGCCCAGCCCGAGCCTGCCTAGCACGTGAAGGAGGAGAAGAAAAAGTGGCCAACGCCACCTTTCCCCTCCACCACGCCATCTACCCCCTCTCTCCGTTCCTATCTACTCCCACCTCTCTGCCTCGCCCAGATCCATCCCCAGAATTCCCCAGGGCCGTGCCCATCTACTCCTCCCTCCCCGCCTACCCCTGCTACCCTCTCTTCCATCTCCATCTACCCCATCGTCGGCATCACACCACCACCACCATAGCAGAAGGAGGGCGAGGTGTCTGGGCATTGGGGAAGACCGAGCCGAGCATCAGCGTCGCCCCTGTACACGGAGGCGAGAAGGAGGAGCCCCAGAAACGCTGCACCCCGCCGAGCCTAATCTCGTCGTCTGCATCGCCGTCGATCCACCGCGTCCCAGCCCGATCCGACCCCACCAACCCAACCGCGGTGAGCCTCTCTCCCTCCCAGACACGCCCCTCTTCGTTGTCATTGTCTGGCCACGCCGCACCTTACGCCGAGCACCCTCTGCGCGCCGGCGGTCGCTGCATTCACGCGGCGAAGCGCCTCGCAGACGGCCTACCTAGGCCCCAACCACCATGCTGTCGCCAAGCCTAGCCTACATGGCCAGCTCGCCCTCCAAGACGCCTGTGTCACGGGTTCGAGTACCTGCGGCCTCGACGCTGCTCGACATCGATCTATCGCAAGAAAGAGAAGAACAACAGTGTCGCGATCTCTTTTTGCAGAAAACCCCTTCAGTGTTCTCTCGCTCAACCCGCGGTCCGCCGAGCTCACCAGCCAGCCTCTGTGGGAACTTTGCAAAGAGCACCCCATAGAATATTAGCCCTAACCCGCGCTCCAACCCCAGCCCCTCCTGACAGTCCCTGTATCCCTCGCCGCTGTCAAGTGGACCTGCGCTAGATGGCTCACCCCGCAGCCTCAGTGGCTAGGCGAGCCCGCGGTGACAAAAGGTTTTCCTGGACGCTGTGTCGCCCAGTCAGCCTGGCCCCACTTGTCTGTGTCTATGGCTAGATCTGGGTTGAGTAAGAAAAGGATTTCTGTTTTCTGTTTAAAATTTAAACCTTTTCAAATTTGGTTTTAAATTTCAAATTCAAATCTGTATTTTAATAACTTTTAAAATATAAATCCAAATTCAACATGTAATGTATGTTTTGAAATCAGAAAAATGTGAAGATTTTAAATATGGCCTTCAAAATATATTTTGGACACTTTAATTTTTTCGATTTGATCAAAATTACAATAAAATGCCCTTTTTCCTTATTTATTTAATAACTTTTGTTTTATAACTCCAAATTTGACAAATAATATGTCTAAAATGATTAGCTCGACGAGACCTTTCTGTTTATGCATTCCATGTTCTGAATTGCAGCATGCATCATATAAATATAAAGTATACAGCAACTTATTCGAGAATAAAATGTGACCAAAACTCAATAAAATGCTTTATTTCTTGTATTCCACACCTCACCCATGCCATGTGTAACTACCTTGGTGAATTACGCTCCTAGATACAAGCCTGGATGAGCGGAAATGGTTGAAATAGTACGGTGGGGCCCATAAGCCACTCACGGGTAGACCTTTCGGCCGTCTCAACCATTTCCAGTCATCGGGACAAGTACGGGTGGCGTAATCGGCAGGCGAAGGGATCAACTACATACACAAATAAGTATGTATGCAAGCCACCATACAATAGTACATCAGATCCATTCCATCTAAAAAGAAAGTAAATATAGCAACGCCATACGGCAAGATTCAAATGTCCTAGATAGATTTAATAGTTTAGGATATCTCCTCATACATCACACATCAGAGTATAAAGCGGAAGCGGCAAACAAGGTCCGAGTACGGATAAGAAGCAAATTGGCATACGATGCCCAGAAATAAGCACATCCCGCCCACAGATCTCACGGATCCCCGTTCCCGGAATCTCTACACCGAACGATCGTTGCCCACATCATCAGCCTCCTCCACCCAGTATCCGTCTTGCGAGTGTACCTGTTCATCTGAACCAATAATTTATCGTGTGACACCCTAGGGGTACTCAGCAAGTCTTTATGCCTCTAAAGGGGACATAACCTGGGGTGACGCAATTGCAGCAAAAGATAAACCCTAACAATTCTATAGATACGCGCTAACCATCCGCCTAACCAAAGATAGACGGACGTCCGTGAATTATTGACAACAGTTATAACAGTAATATCCATAGATCCATCCTCCTCCTCGCTTACCAACGAGGAAGCGGACGAACAACCCCCCCATCCGTTGGCAATTTTATTAACCATTCCATGAGTGTTGCACTATTTACTAGTCAATTACTTAGTCAAATTAAAAGCGGTACTTTAGTTATGCTTGTCTATGATCGAGAAACTGTGCTCCAAGTCGTCCATAACCGCGGACACGGCTTTCAGAAAGTTTTACCCTGCAGGGGTGCACAAATACCAACACACACTCGATCAACCTCGGAAAAACCAAATCAAAACCCAACGAGGCCTTCACGACAAAGCAATCACAGGATTCAGAAATATTTCAGGGGGCCACCCCATTGAGTACACCAAGAACGGTTAGGCGACTCGAGACGGACCGAGGTTTGGGTGACGGTCATGGAACGATCGGGAACCCAAATCGGGCTTGTCGACACCGCAAAACGTGTCCCGATCCTAAATAAGACAGTGCCTCGCACAATCATAATAAAGCAGTAAAGCATGGCATAAGTACAGGATAGTAAATAAAACCTCAAACTAGTTTGTGGCCCCAAGAAATAAGACTGAATCATGCTCTGGCTCAGGGGGGTCCCATAAGCCTCCCGGATGTGGATAGCGCGAATATTCAAGGAACAGGAATCAAGTACTTGGGGTCCTACGGGACACAAGTGAGCAGGAAAAACCAAATATCAGATATTGCTCACCGGTGCCACTTTCATTAGTTATCCCATTACTACTCAGGTTAAGTTGTTTAGGCACCTCGTTATCCAACGGACACTCACATACCCTACAGATGCTGTTCTACGACTCGCATGGATCAAACAACTCCTGTAGTAATGGCTCATGGGATGGAGGAACAAGCTTTGGTGGGGATTAAAAGTAAAGGTCGTGCAATACTTGGGATTCAGTTTAATGCAAACGCGACTCAATGATGCAAGAATAAGATAGAGGCAATCGGTACTGTATGTATGCAAGCATGTGGTAGTGCTTGCCTGGCAACTCAGTTGAAGCGAGAGACGGATCTGGGTAGTGCTCCTGGTTCTCTTGATATATCCCCTGCTCAGTGTCTATTCGAAGAAGAACCAAACAAACAAGGGCCAACATAAATAAAGTGCACAAGCATATGAATAAAATGCGACAAGCAAACAATCATGCCATGATGAATGATGCACAATTTACATGGAAATAAAGTAGCATGGCATGGGTGAGGTGTGGAATACAAGAATAAGTCATTTTATTGAGATTTGGCCACATTTTATTGTCATATTAGTTGCTGTTTACTGTATATTTATATGATGCATGCTGCAATTTAAGTCATGGATAGCATAAACAGAAAGGTCTCGTCGAGCTGATCATTTTAGACATATCATTTGTTAAATTTGGAGTTATAAAGCTAAAGTTATTAATTAATTAAGGTCCAGGGACATTTTGATGTAATTTCAATCAACTTGAAATTTAAAGTGCTCAAAATATATTTTGGATGGCATATTTGAATTCCTCACATTTTTCTGATTCAAAAACATATATTATTTGTATTATTTGGAATTATGAATTTAAATTTATTTTATAGTCAAAATTATTAAATAGGGTCAAAGTCAAAGGTTGACTAATTAAATTAATTCTGAAATTATTTGATTAAAGATTTGAATTAACATTCAAAAACAAAACATTTTTCATATAAGGTTTGAATTCAATTTCAAAATATTTAAATAGTTATGAATTTATTTGATATTAATCATTTATTGAAATTTTAATTGATTTAAGAAATAGCTGAGGACTTTTCTTACTCGGGCTAGAGTTACCCAAAGCCACTGACCAGTGGGGTCACAGGCGGCGCGACATCACATGCAGTGGACGCCACGGGCGTGCACGTGGGCAACATCGGGACCGGGTTGAGGGGATGGTTAGTCGGGGCTTTGTGTAAAACAACAGAGAGGTGTCGGGTGGGTCCGGTGGGATCCGGGTTGAGGACAAGGAAACCTAGGGGCCTAATTAGAAAAGCGTCTAGGAGGGTCGGTTTAGACTGACGAAACTGAATTTTGATCCGGCCAAAAACTGTGAGCTGAGTCAATCTTGCGTCGAAGATGGCGAGCAAAAGGATGCGAATTTCGCAAAACCGTAAAAACCAAAAATGAAGAGGGATATACAGGCTACAAGCTTAATCTAGGGGTCATAGCCGGATCTTGGCTGCAGCGGTGGGGAAACGGTGATGAACAGAAGACGAAAAACATAGGCGTTTAGTCGATTTAAACCAGAATCAATCGCGAGGTCGTCTAGATTTTGGAGGATGATTACGAGAGATTTACCACTACGTTTCGACGTCGTTTGATCCTCTGAAAGTCGGGAGTTCCTCTTTGTGGATGTACAGAGCGTCGGAGTTGGTTGGGAGGGCAGAAAACCATCGAACAGAGGGGCCAAGGTCTGCTGTCCGCTAGTCATGGTGTCGCAGACGCGGTGGTTCCCGACGACGGACGGCGATTCGAGGGGGCATGATGCGAGCGGAGGAAAAGGGAAGGGGAACAGGAGGTGGCGCTCACCTCGACCGATTCCCGGAGGAATCGAGGATGGGGGTGGTCGGAGATGATGACGGCGACGGCGGTGTTGCTCCTGTACTTGGTCAGGAAGAAGAGGAAGCAGAGGCGCCTCGCCCAGCTCCTCCTAGAGCTCACGAGGTGGTCGACGAAGACCGCCTGCACGCCCTTCGACTCCAGCAGGTGATCAAGGCGACGGCGCGGCGACGCTCTCCTTGCTGTGGCTCTGGGGCCGGTGAATATAGATGGGAGCAGAGGACAGATGGCGGCGGAGAGGAGGGGAAGAGGAAGGCTAGGGTTCCTGGGGGAGGGGACTGCGCGGCTTGGGGATAAGAAGAGGAGGGAGATGACGCTGGACGGAGAGGTCACCGCCCCTCCGTTGTCTGCTGCAGAGAGGAGGAAGGCGACGGAAAGAAGAAGAACAGGAGACGGCGTCTGGGAGCGAAGGGGTACCGGGCCGGGGGGTGGTGAGTTGGGCCGGAGGAGGGATTTGCCCTGGTAAGATGCTGCTTTCACTTGGGCTGCTGCGGCTGGTAAGGCCCAGGTAGGCTGCTGCTCCTCTCTCACAATTTTCTTCTTCTTTTTATTTTTATTTGTTTTATTTATTTCAAATCCAAACAATCATTTTATTTCAAATCGTTTTGAACCATGCAGATAATTTGGAACAGAGAGTTTTGGAACACCAAAGATAGGCAGAAGGGAAATAGAAGTGGAGATGAGTGATGCCCACATACATAATAGATGTATGTGCCATTTTGGCATTTTACAAGATTAGTGGCTTGAGGGTTTAGAAAGAATAAAAAGCATTTGTTAAATTTGGAACCCTAGCAATGAGTTCCCACTTTGTAGGAAACAAAATATAGATAGGTAAAAGAGGTGGATATACTTGTGATAGCAACTACACAACCAAGACAAAACAAATGCAAGCTAGATATGATACTCAAATGCAAGGTGGCATGATGACATGATGACATGAGCATGATATAATTTATGATGCAACAATTATATATTTGAAGTAGCCATTATATTACTAAACCAAGTAGCATTACAGTTGTTAGACAAATGGGATGCTACACCATGCTACTTTATTGCCATGCAAATTGTGCATCATTCATCATGGCATGATTGTTTGCTTGTCGCATTTAATTCATATGCTTGTGCACTTTATTTATGTTGGCCCTTGTTCGTTTGGTTCTTCTTCGAATAGACGCTGAGCAGGGGATATATCAAAAAACCCAGGAGCACTACCCAGATCCTTCTCTCGCTCCAAGCTTTGCCCGGCACAAGCACTACCACATGCTTGCATACATATAGTACCTATTGCCTCTATCTTATTCTTGCATCATTGAGTCACGATTGCATTAAACTGAATCCCAAGTATTGCATAGCCTTTACTTTTAAACCCCACCGAAGCTTGTTCCTCCATCCCATGAGCCATTGCTACAGGAGTTGTTTGAGCCATGCAGTCGTAGAAAGACATGTGTAGGGTATGTGAGTGTCGATGGATAAGGAGGTACCTATACAACTTAACGAGTAGTAATGGGATAACTAATGAAAGTGGCACCGTGAGCAATATCTGCTATTTGGTTTTCATGCACACTTGTGTCCCGTGGGACCCGAGTACTTGATTCCTGTTCCTTGAATATTCGCTATCCACATCCGGGAGGCTTATGGGACCCCCAGGCGAGCTTGATTCATTCTTATTTCTTGGGGCCACAAGTAGTTTGGGGCTTTATTACTATTCTGTACTTATGCCATGCTTTACTGCTTAATTTAAATTGTGCGAGGTACTGCACTTGTACTGTTTTGGAAGCGGAGTGTTTTCGCGGTATCGATAAGCCCAGTCACATTTTCGGGTTCCCAGTTGTTTACAGCCACTGACGCAAACCTTGAGTCCGTCTCGGAGTCGGCTAACTTCGTTGCGGGTAGCTTAATCGGGTGGCCCCCTGAAATATTTCTGAATCCTGTGATTGCTTTGTCGTGAATGCCTCGTTGGGTTTTGATTTGGTTTTTCCGAGGTTGATCGAGTGTGTGTTGCTATTTGTGCACCCTCAGGTAAAACTTTCGAAAGCCGTGTCCGCGGTTATGGATGACTTGGAGCACGTTTCGATCATAGACAAGTATAACTAAAGTACCGCTTTTAATTTGACTAAATAACCGACTAGTAAATAGTGCAACACTCATGGAATGGATAATAAACCGCCAACGGATGGGGGTGTTCGCTTCCTCGTTGGTAGCGAGGAGGAGGATGGATCTGTTAATATTCTCGTTATAATTGTTGTTATTAATTCACGGACATCCGCTATCTATGGTTAGGCGGATGGTTAGCAGTATCTATAGAATTGTTAGGTATTATCTTTTGCTGCAATTGCGTCACCGGTTGTGTCCCTTTAGAGGCATAAAGACTTCTTTGAGTACCCTAGGGTCTCACCGATAAATTATTTGATTCAGATGAGCAGGTACACTCACAAGATGGATCTTTGGGTGGAGGATACGACGATGTGGGCAACGATCATTCGGTGTAGAGATTAGGAGCGGATCCGTGAGATCTAGGCGGGATGTGTTTATTTATGGGGCATCTTATGCCGATTTGCTTCTTATCCGTACTCGGATCTTGTTTTCCGCTTCCGCCTGATACTCTGATGTTTGATGTATGAGGAGATATCCTAAACTATATATCTATCTAGGATATTTGGATCTTGCCGTATGGCGTTGCAATATTTCTATTTCTTTTAGATGGAATGGCTCTTAGGACTGTTGTATGGTGGCTTGCATACATACTCATTTGTGTATGTAGTTGATCCCTTCGCCTGCCGATTACGCCGCCCGTTCTTGTCCCGATGTTTGTAAATGGTTAGGACGGCCGAAAGGTCTACCTGTGAGTGGCATTTGGGCCCCACCGTACTATTTTAACCATTTCCGCTCGTCCAGGCTTGTAACTAGGAGCGTAATTCACCGAGGTAGTTACACTTGATGTTCCGGGCTTCCTCCCTTGCCTCCGTACTTGTTGGTGTGAACCTATCATGCGTATGTGACGGAGTATGAAGTAGCATACGATTCAATAGGGTAGGAAGTGGGCTCGCATAGAGGAACAGATTCACCTTTGGAGTCCATGACGACTTGGCGCAAGTTGGAGACCATGATGTGGTTAAGACCCTTGTGACCACAAGCGATGGACTTGCGTCATGCTCACACACAAGTAGTTCTTGGTCCTCTTCCAAATGTTGCCTTGCCATTGCTTCCTTGACCCTTGAGTCAAACTCATCTTCACTCAAGTATTCTTCATCGCCATTGTCATGGATGAACAAAACTTTCTTGTTCCCACATGCGGCCAACTTTGTGTCCTTTGCCTCCACACTTGTAGCACTCACCATTGAATGGTTGTTCATCCCTTGTGTATTTGCCACTTGGGGGAGGTTTTCCTTGAGGAAGTGTTGGCTTGAAGGGAAGCTTGGTGGTATTTGATGAGCTTCCACTTGGTGTTGTCGGAGTAGTGGTTGGGGCTTGCTTGTATGTGAAGTATGTCTTTGGCTTGTTGTACTTGATGTACTCTTGAACTTGACGCTCGTCCTTTGATGCGATGTGCACAAGCTCAACCATGTTGTTGTACTTTTGGAACTCGGTGATGCGCTTGATTGGATGGTTCAAGCCATTGAGGAAACGTGCCATTGTTTGTTCATCACGCTCTTCAATGTTGGCACGGATCATGTTGAGCTCCATTTGCTTGAAGTACTCTTCCACGGTCTTTGTCCCTTGACTAAGCGTTTGAAGCTTGTTGAAAAGGTCACGCGTGTAGTGCGAAGGAATAAAGCGGGATCTCATATGAGCCTTCATATCTTGCCAAGTTGAGATTGGGGGCTCTTCTTTTGATTCACGAGCGAGTTGGACTTGTTCCCACCAAAGGTTGGCATACTCATCAAACTCGAGGGATGCCATGGCCATCATCTTCTCATTGCTATAGTTGTGCATGCGGAAGATCTTGTCAACCTTGAGTTCCCACGAGAGGTATTTTTCGGGTTCATTGGAACCGATGAACTTGGGCATGGTGAACTTGAGCTTGCCGAAAGTTTCTTCTTTATTGCGGTTCTGGTTGCGGCGGTTTCCATGATTTTGGCGGCCATCTTCATCATCCGAGCTCTCATGTCTTTCTTGGTGATGGTTGCGTTGCTCTTGCGGTTGTTGAGGTGCCACGTTTGGTGGTGGAACTTGGTTTTGACGACGATCTTGGGGAGCTTTCTCGTGTTGTTCGCGTGGTTGAGGACGAGGAGGAGGTTGTTGGTCCTCACGACAAGCTTGGGGAGCTTGCTCTTGTTCTTGTCGTGGTTGATGCCGATGAGCATTGTCTTGCATCATGTGGCGAGGAGGACGTCGAGCCGCATGCGCAATGTGCTGCTCTCTTTCTTCTTGATGTGGAGGAGGCTCGTCATGATGACCATGTTGTCGATGTTGACGTTCATGTCGGTGATGACGCCTTGGTGGATCTTCGAGTGCTTCACGCCGACGGCGACCTTGTTCTTCCACTTCGGATGCTTCACTTGTTGTTGAAAGAACATGTCGATGGCGATGGGCTTGGTGGTCCATGTGAGGTTGCTCTTGTTGAATCACAAGTGCCCTTGGTTGTGGCCGGTTTTCTTCACGTCTTGGAGGTCTTGCGGAGAGGTCACCATCATAGCTTGACGTCGCGGCGTGTCACGGAGATGGTACCGCTTGAGAAGAGCTCATGGATTGAAGGATGGGTCCATCCCGGTGCCTTGAAGCATGACGGCGAGGTGCGCTTGATTCACTTGAGGAGTGCCGTGATGAGCTTGAGTCGCGCGATCATGGCCTTGCTAGCCCATCGATGAGGCATTGAAGCTTTTCATCCATTGAGGCGAGGGCGCGACCAAGAGCTTCATTTTGATGACCGAGGTTGTGTTGCATGGCATGCATTTGGCCTCAGACTTCTTCAAAGCGGTTGTCGATGTTCTTGAACTCCACTCGGGCTTCGCTAAATTGTTCATCTTGGCGCCGCTCAAGGGCTTCACAACGGTAGTTGAATTATCCTCAGACCTTCCAATGATCCCATCTTGTCATGTATTGTGTCGTCCTCCAGAGGTGGTGGTGATTGGGATGGCTCGCCATTCCTGTCCATGATGCAAAACCGACAAGGGTTGTATATGGAGAAAAAAGGTGCGGTGAGTTAGCCTTTTACCTCACCTTGGAGATTATATCAAACCAATTGCCACACAAAGGAGCTAATAGCTTGCAAAGTGAAATCGCAAAGAAACTCACACACAAATAAACTACAACTCTCAAGGGCTTTTGGTGGACGGTTAGGATTGTGGAAAACCAAAGAACCAATCAAACGCAAAGAATAGTCAAAAGTGGAGAAGATCCAACAAAACTCAAGTCAAAAGGAAATGGTCAACTCAAAAGGTGACGAGAACCTACGACTACACACACGCGTGGAGAAAAATGGGGTTAGCACGACTATGAAAGTGAGCACAAAAGGGCCTAACGAAGACTACGCTCGGTTTTCGTGCCAATTCAAGGAGAGACCACAACTCGTTTTCCAAAAGAGGGTAAGCAACGGATTTGTGCACTTGCCTTGGCGCGCTTTTTCCTCTCTCTTTTGCTTACAAGCTTGATACTCTCTTTGTATTGGGAGACTATGTATCTTTCTATTTTTCTTTTTCTTTTTCTTTTTCTTCCTTCTTTTTTTTTGATTCTTTTTCTCCCTTTCTATGTTATTATGTTAACTTTTGTATTTGCCCTCACACTCTCACTTTCCAATGGCAAGTGCACAATGCTTAGACAAACACAAAATGAGTTGCTCTCATAGGATAGGTACACACAAAGGAAGATATGGCTACAAGGGTTGACACAAGTTATACCTTAGTTGTTGATGATGATCTTGTGTCGATGGAGCGGGGAAGAGTTTGGGGTCCGTGGTGTCGAGGAGCGCGGGCGATGTTGCGGAAGCTATCTGTTAGTTGGTGACACACACACGGAACACAAACAACAAGCAGAAAGATTAGGCAATGCAGAAAAGAGGAACAAGTCAGAACTGGCGTCCAGGGCCGGAGACTCCGGTCTGGGCCGGAGACTCCGGTGTAGGCCGGAGACTCCGGTGCACAGGGCCGGAGACTCCGGTGCGGGAAATCAGCTCGTGTTCTTGAGCGGAAATTCACGCCTAGAGTCCTCAAATCCGCAAAAATTTGGCCAAAATTGGGCTAGGAAACGCAGGCAAAAGCTGGACCAACACCTTAGACAAGATTTGGTCGGATCAAAACCACAAATAATGCTCCAAAACGATAGATCGATCCAAAGGCAAATTGGGGCTGTTTTTTGGGAAATTTTCAAATTTATGGTGGATAGAAGAAAAATTGAGGGGAAATTCGTGATCAACCTTGCTCTTGATACCAATATGTTATGAGGTAACCCCTTGGGGTGGCCCGATCTTTCACGAATTCCGTGGGAATCAAGGTGAAAGCG
Source organism: Avena longiglumis (assembly GCA_030063025.1). Classification (NCBI taxonomy): domain Eukaryota; kingdom Viridiplantae; phylum Streptophyta; class Magnoliopsida; order Poales; family Poaceae; genus Avena; species Avena longiglumis. The sequence continues at coordinate 333,075,815 of CP125974.1, read as the reverse complement.
GTGGAAGGGGGAAAGGGGATGAAATCCACGAACACACACACGAAGAACTCGATGAACTCACGCGCACGAAAACACGATACACGCTGATAACTCACGCCGATGGCAACCGGTCCAACATAATCCCTAGGCTCGGTGTTGGGCGAAGCTCTCTCTCCAGGGCCAACAACGGGGGCGAGATGCTTGGTGAGATCTTGACTACTTGGGCACGAGACACCGAGATCGAAAGGACTTGTACAACTTGAACGCACTAGGCAAGATCCCAGAGGTTGTGGATAATATGGTGCCCCTTGGCAGGTGCATGAGACCAATAGTTGAAAGATCCTCAAAGGGGTGTCCTCAACTATTATTATCCAAGTCTAGGGTTTACATTAGAGGGGTGGGGCTTTATATAGGCCAACCACTTAAACAGGGGTAGTTTTGAATAAAATTTGCCGAAGTTGGGTAAACTGGGGGTTACATGGGCCAGGCCCAAAAGGCCTTGACATGCCTGGCATCGAGCAGGCCTGAGACTCCGGTGTTGGGTCCGGAGATTCCGGTCTGGGCCGAAGACTCCGGTCAATCTCCGGACCCGTCTCTGGAGGGGGTATCAGACTGTCCCGGGCTTGTTTCCTGGGGCCGGACTAGAGGATGGTCCGGAGACTCCGGTGTACAGGACCGGAGACTCCGGTGTGCACCGGAGATTCTGGTGTGCAGAACTCCAGCACCGTCTTCTCCTGGTCCTTCTTCCTTGGGGGCTTGGTGTGGTGATGTTGCTTCACAGCTGAGGATACACAACGTAGTTGCATGAAGTAGCAAGCCATCCAAAGGTAGACCAAAATCACATGAGGAAAGGAGCGATTTAACCTTGGCTTGTAGGAGCTTAGCTCGGGCGCGAGTCATTGGTCCACTTGGGGGACTAGGTGTTGTAGATGGAGGTGCGTCCGTAGGACGGGCTGCATCACTTCCCTTGTGCCTTCCTCCTGATCCTCCCTCGCGCATCCTTGGGCGATCATCATGTTGTGCTCCATGTGCTTCATCTCCTCGCTCCGTGTTACGCCTTCTTCTCCAATATACCTGACCATACAATAGCACAATGACTTAGGTAGTATAAAGTTCTCATTAAGTAAAACATCAGGCTCATTAACAAACAAATTCACCTGTTGTTCTAGTAGCTTAGAACGAGCCCTTGTAATAGGCCCAATTCTAATCTCATTGGACTGAACCTTCTTTGCAGCAACTAGAACATCTTCAATAGTAGTAGGGGTAGGTGTAATTCTAGGGATGTCCTTATCATCTCCCCCCTTTCAAAAGTCGTCGACCTCGACGCTCCATGGTCTTCTCTTCATATGGTGACATATTAGCAATGTTGAAGCTGTTGCTAATGCCACCAAACTCAGCAATAGGTATATCAATCGAGTAAGCATTATCATTAATCTTGGCTAACACCTTGTAAGTACCCGCACCACGGGGCGTCAATTTGGATTGTCGAAGCTTGGGGAACCTATCCTTGCGTAGATGCACCCATACCATGTCTCCGGGCTTGAACAAAATCTCCTTTCGTGCTTGATTCCTTGCAGTAGCAATGTTCTTTCCTTTCTTCGCAATAGCCACTCGAGTCTTCTCATGTATTTTCTTCACATATTGAGCATGTTTTGATGCCTCCATATCAACTCCCTCATGCAATGGTAGAGGCAACAAATCAAGTGGCGTCAATGGCTTGAACCCATACACCACCTCAAAAGGACAAAGCTGAGTAGTAGAATGCACACCCCTGTTGTATGCAAACTCAACATGTGGCAAACACTGTTCCCACTCTCGTAGATTCTTCTTGATCATAGTCCTCAACAATTGTGACAATGTTCGATTCACCACCTCCGTTTGACCATCTATCTGGGGATGACATGTAGTACTAAACATCAACTTTGTTCCAAGCTTTCCCCATAAGGTCTTCCAAAAGTAGCTCATGAACTTCACATCACGGTCAGAAACAATCGTCTTTGGTACTCCATGTAGTCTCACGATGTCCCTGAAAAACAGGTTTGCAATATGCGATGCATCGTCGCTTTTCTGGCAGGCAATAAAATGATCCATCTTAGAGAATCTATCCACTACCACAAATATAGAATCATGAACTTTCTAAGTTTTGGGTAAACCTAGCACAAAATACATGCTAATATCTTCTCAAGGTGTAGTAGGTGCAGAGAGAGGTGTATACAGACCATGAGGCTTCAACTTTGATTTGGACTTGTTGCATGTAATGCAGCGACTCCCAATCGATAGACATCACGCCTCATCTTGGGCCAATAAAATTGATCAGCTAGCATGAGCAATGTATTCTCACGCCCAAAGTGACCCATCAAACCTCCAGCATGTGATTCCTACACTAAAAACAAACGCAAAGACGATTCTGGAATGCATAGTTTGTTAGCTCTAAACAAATAGCCATCATGTATATGATACTTATCCCAGGCATGTTTCAAAGCACACAAACAATATGGTTCAGTAAAATCATGATCAGTTGCATAAAGTGCAGAAATACTCTCTAATCCAGGAATTTTAACATCAAGATGTGTCAATAACATGTTCTTCCTAGATAATGCATCAGCAACCACATTCTCATTTCCTTTCTTATATTTAATGATGTAAGGAAACGACTCAATAAACTCAACCCATTTAGCTAAGCGTCGATGCAAGTTTGATTGAGCTTTAAGATACTTCAATGCTTCATGATAAGAATGTATGATAAATTCTTTTGGCCACAAATAATGTTGCCAAACCTCAAGAACTCTAACAAGTGCGTACAATTCTTTATCATAAACAGGATAATTCAGTCTAGCACCAGCAAGTTTCGCAGAAAAATATGCTATAGGATGACCCTCTTACATCAAAACGCCACCAATTCCTATACCACTATCATCACATTCAACTTCAAATTGCTTTGAAAAATCAAGCAATGCAAGCAAAGGTGCAGTAGTAAGCAAACGTTTCAATGTATCAAATGCAATATCTTGGGCTGCGCCCCATACAAATGGCACACCTTTCTTAGTCAATTCATTCAATGGTGCAGCAATAGTGCTAAAATCTTTCACAAAGCGCCTATAGAAACTAGCTAAACCATGGAAACTACGCACTTGACTATCATTCATGGGAATAGGCCAATTCTGAATTGCTTCAATTTTAGATTGATCTACTTTGCAAATGTGCACTTCTCAAGATTAGCATATAATTGATTATCACGCAACACTTGCAAAACTTGTCTAATACGATCACAATGTTCGGTTTCATTGCGGCTGTATATGAGTATATCATCGAAATAAACAACCACAAAACGACCAATATATTCTCTCAAAACATGATTCATTAATCTCATGAATGTACTAGGTGCATTAGTAAGACCAGAAGGCATAACTAACCACTCATACAAACCAAATTTTGTTTTGAAAGCAATTTTCCAATCATCCCCTTCTTTTATTGTAATTTGATGGTATCCTCTACGCAAATCAATTTTAGAGAAAATAGCAGCACCTATCAATTAATCTAACATATCCTCTAAGCGTGGAATAGGATGACGATATCGAATAGTGATGTTGTTAATAGGTCTACAATCTACACACATGCGCCATGTACCATCTTTCATAGGTACTAAAATAACAGGAACAACACAAGGGCTAAGAGAGACACGAATGTACCCTTTGTTTAGCAACGCTTGTACTTGTTTCTGTATTTCCTTATTTTCTTCGGGGTTGGTTCGGTATGGTGCCCGGTTTGGTAATGTAGCGCCAGGGATCAAGTCAATCTGATGCTCAATGCCACGCAATGGAGGCAGTCCAGCTGGCACATCTTTTGGAAACACATCACCAAAATCCAGCAAAATAGTAGATACACCAAGATAAATAGGGGTCATGTCATGGGAAACCAAAACCTCGCCCTTATACATGAGCACAAGTGGCATGGCTGTAGGATCCTCACTAAATTCTCTCATATCCTCTTTGGTGGCTAGTATTACTAGATTAGGAACTTTCTCAATTTTCGTTATATCATTCTTTTGGGGCTCATTTACAACACTCTCTCGCCTAGATGCATCTTACAAGTTCACTTCAATCTTTTGACGAGACTCATTGACAATCTGCTATGGTGTCATAGGATGCAAATTCGTTTTCTTGCCCTTGAACTCCAAATATGTATTGGCTCGTCCATTGTGTTGCACATGACAATCATAAAGCCAAGGCCGACCCAATAGTAAATGGCACACAGTCATAGGAACCACATCAAAATCAATAGAATCCTTGTATGGCCCTATTTCAAAGTTCACACGTACCATATGGTTTACCTTCATCTCACCATTATCACTCAACCATTTTATATAGTATGGCTTGGGATGAGGTAAATATGTTAAATTCAGCTTGGCACACAACTCCTTGCTTGCAAGATTCCTGCAGCTACCTCCATCAATGATTACTTTTCAAGCTTTGTTTGGGCCAACTAGAGCGTTTGCTTGGAACAAGTTGCATCGCTGAGAGTCAACAACGGGCTGCACACTAAGAATACGTGGAGAGACTACTATAGTAGGCGCATGCTCAGGAAAGGCATCGATATCTTCCTCCTCAGAATCAACGCCATGATCATCAGGATCAACATCATCTCCACTCTCATACTCTCCTTGATCATTGACAAAAATCACCTTGCGGTTTGGACAATATCGCTTGAAATGTCCCCTCCTCCACAAGTATGGCACTCCAGATCACGAGTACGAGCTATTGACATATTGGAACCCGTGCTGGCAGTAGGAGCAGTAGGTTTCCAAGCTCGAGAACCATAGGATGACTGAGGTGCAGACTTGGAAGATGGTGTAGTTGACGAGGGTTGATTTCGTCAATGCCCGTTGTTATGGACTTGGGTGTTGGAGAAGATGGGGATGTTGGAGATCGCGGAACGGTTAACATACAATCAATGCAGGATACGAGATTTACCCAGGTTCAGGCCCCCAGAGGGAAAACGCTACTCCTGCTTCTCTGCTCTTGATTATGGCGGAACCGAAAGTTACAGGGGTGCGCAGATGCAATATGGCGTGGAGATATGTGTATGCGATGGTGGAAGAGATCCTTCTCATCATACCCTCCTAGACTTTATATAGATAGGCAGGTCCTGGGCTTAGATCGAGTCGGTTACAAATTAGCGTTAGTACCCTTTGAAATTCTATATAATCTAGACTTGTTCTCCAAGGAGTCGAAAACGTCATGGGCTTGGGCCACCCGAACTCTTCATGGGCCGCCTGTCTTGTCGTGGGCCTTGCTTGGACTGGACTAGGTATACCAATGTCGTGTACCCATGGGGTATATCCATGTCAGTAACCCCCGAGTGTTCAGTCGAATCGTAGATTTGGCTGAGGACTCTTCAATCTTTTGGGTGCAGTGGAACCTGTTTATTTTAAGGAGAAATGTTTTAGCTGAGGACTCTTCATCTTACTCGAGTCCCCAGACTTGAATTTGGAACGATTGCTGGTGTGATTCCACTCAGGACGTTGTGGACTTACAGGAGTTGAATCCCAGTGATTTTCAAGTGATCTACCCAATGCGTCCGTCGGGATTTTCATCGTGCCTGTTGACACGGAAATTTACTGGCAAAGCGCAGTCAGGTGCGTTACCAGGCCATCAGATGATATATGTAGGTATTATCTTTGCATCGCAGACACAACATCCGAAATTTTATCACCGCAGAGGTGTTTCGGGTGGCCAAGGAGAATGCTTCTCACTTAGCATTGGTTTGGGCAAAGTTGCCAAAAATATTTTTGTCGTATTTGATCCGAAGGATCGCAGTCGAAGAATTCATAGGGTGTGCATCCAGCGCTCCCTATGGGAGTATCCCCTGAGTGTCTGTTCGAGTCGTAGACTCGAGCAGAGACTTTAGTTTTGGCGTTTTCAGCTTAGGTCCGAAGGACACAATTTTTTCGGATGCTCAACCAATCCTCACTAAGGGAGTAGCCCTTGAGTCCGTAGTGGAGTCGCAGACTCGACGTAGGACTCAAAGATATTTGCGAGGTGTAGTTACCTTAGTCATTTCGGTGTGGGTGCGCGGCGGGCGCTCGATAGGGAGTAACCCGTAGTTTTCTCGAAATAGATTCGAGTAAGTACTTGATTGATCAGCCAAAAACTTCCAGACGTTACAGGCTTGGCCTTGATGACGTCAGTGCTGACGTTTGGTGATCTCAACCGTCTGCTGCAGTAGAGATGATGCGATGAGATGATTGTGGGTCCCACCGCCTGACTTGAAGTTGACTAGTCACGCGTAGACATGGCGAAAATTACGGCGTCTCCTTGGTTTCCGTGCGTAGTGGACGGCATGCTGGCGACGGTTCAGTGTAGTGTTGGCAATTGTAGGGTTATATTTGAGGTGCATGCTAGGGCTTCTGGATCAACGGCTTCTATGTGTCGTCTTCGTCCTTTTATACCGTGGTAAACAGTAGTTTTCTTTTACCTTGTGTCATTTGTCCATCTCCATTGCCTCCATTTTTCGAGCTTCGCTTCCCTTCACTATGCTCTAGATATTCTTCGCTATTTTCCCTCTTCCTTCTTACGCGCACACTACCACCGTCGCTGCTACGAGATGGGCAAGACCAAGAAGACCGCTGCCGGAGCTGGGTCGAGCACGGCCACTGACGGCAAGAAGATCGCCACCACGACCCGTGCCACTGACGGCGGGTGGAAGCGCACAGAGATGCGCGACGGGGACTTGCGCAAGCTGCGCGATTTTGGGTTGATTCCCCAGAACAAGGAGGACGCCATCCTCCCCGTCGACGAGGTAATCCCACACCCACCCGAAGGATTTCGGCTCATGTTTTACGCCTTTGTCATCCGTGGCCTCACTTTTCTTGTTTAGGATTTTCTTCGTGGACCACTCTTCTTTTACGGGATTTAGTTACATCATCTGTCTCCCAATTCTCTCCTCCATATCACCTGCTTAATCACTCTTTGCGAGTGTTGGCTCGGTATCGAGCTGCACTTTGGCCTCTTCCGGATGCTCTATTCCGTGAAGAGGCGATCTGGGACCGGCGGAGTCTATCCGCTCGGTGGCTGCATCATCTCTATTTGATCTTCTCTTTTTTTCTTCTCCTTTTCTATGTGCGAGTCTGTCAAGTACTGGCAGAAGAAGTGGCTTTACATCCGCGACGCCAAGGTGGACGGACAAAATTTTGGTCCCGCCCCTTTCGATCGTGTCAGAAGATCGTCTCGAAGAGATCGTGGAAGAACCACGTCTTGGAGGGTGAAACAGCGGAGGTGGACGAGCTCTACCGTCGCGTGGAGACGCTCCAAATGGTGGCTGGGAAAGAGGTCAATGGTGTGGACATCATCCACACCTTCCTCAAGTGTCAGGTGCAGCCGCTCCAAGCGAGGGCGCATCCGATTTTTCTCTATACTGGCCGCAACGACCCGACGAGGGTCTGATCCGAGGAGTTGTCCAAGGGTGATCTTGATAGAGCCCTTCGGCCTCTGCTGAAGAACAAGGCCGATGAGGACCTCCCGGGGAAATCCTTGACCGCCCCCTTCAATGCTGCAAATGCAGTTCCTCAGGTGGGGACTTGTGTCATGCGCGTTGCGCTTTTTTTGAGTGCTATTTGCTTATGATTAGTGTCACTAATCATGTTCTTTTACGTCTTTGATTTGCAGGATCTCAAGGTGGCTGGGATGATGCCCCCTCCGCCTGAGAAGTTTCCGGTTGCACCGGACAACGAAGTTGTGGATTCCGAGTCCGAACTTCCTCCGGTGCAATCTCCTACGGCGGACGCCCACGAGCACCCGGAGCGAGTCTTCGGATACGTCTACATGTCCAACTCCAAGGGGTCCGTCGTTCCTCGAGCAGCACAGTGAGGATGATAGTGCGTCGTCTACACCTTATCCTGCTATACCCCTTCGGTTAGTGGCTCCGCAGCCGCCGGCTAAGAAGAAGAAGAAGGAGAAGGCGGCTCCCGTCTTCAACTTATTGGACATCGAGTCGTAAGTTTTTGCCTGGATCTTTTCCTATTGTTCGTTTGTGTAGTCTCGATGTGATGTGAATCTGATCTTTGCTTGAAGAAACTCTTCGGAGGAGTCCCTTAACGGGGACACTCAAGAGATTATGGCGGAGTCGAAGCCAACGGCTTCTATTCCCAAGGTGGTGGCCGACTCTGCAGATGATGGCCCGAACTCCTCAAAACGAGAAGCTCGGGTAGTCATGACTCAGAAGACCGCTCACGAACCTTCGGAGTCCACACCTGAACACGTAAGTGTTATCTTCCATACTCCATGAGGGGAGCCCCCGAGCCCTTTTTGTTTTGATGTTGTTGATCGTTTTGGGGGAGCCCCCGAGACCTTCATTTATCGACTTGTGTTTCTATTTCCTCTGTAGCCCTTTGTGCATGGCGCCAACCTCCTTATTCAGCAGCACCTAGCGCTGGAGGCGATCCTACAACAGCTTCAAGGTACGTGACTTTTTCACCCTGGTTTTTGTTCGTCTGCTCCATGGATTTTCTTGTATTGATCCTATTTTGCTTCATGTTATAGATGAAAACAATGATGTGCTCCGAAGGCTGAACGCTCTCGAAAAGAGCCTCGGACAGGCAGAGAAGAGGGCATCTAATGCTGCTGAACCAAGGAGCGCCTGCAGAAAGAGGATGCCGATCGCGAGCAGCAGCTCGTGGCCGCAACAGCCACCCGTGAAAATGAGATGGCTGATAAGCTTATGGATGCAGCCAAAGCTATTTCTGGTGAGTTTCCCTTACCTTGTTTGGATCTTGTGTTCTTTCGACTGCGGCTTGTCCTTTCTCATTCGAGTTTTTTTCCTTGTTTATTTCAGATGCTTCAGGCATCATGTTTGATCGTGATGCGCTGGAGCATGGGGATGCTTTGGGTGATGTTGCCGCTATGGTCGAAGATCATTGCACCACCGCCACAGGCTCCTTGGAGAAGGCCAGGAAAGTGCTCACGCGCTTCTACAAGGAGGTTGTCCCCAAGGGCATTGTCCTTGACGACGTCGACGCCCTTGCGGATGCTCTGTCAGAGGAGGCCTCAGCAGAGTACAAGCGCAAGAAGAAGGGCCTTGGCGCTTCCATGGGGCTAGCCATGGCGATGGCATTCCAGGGCTGAGCTGGACCTTATGCACAGCACGTCCCAGATGCCGGCGGCCGTAGATGGCTCGGAGGTAGCTTTCGTCCTCTTTGCCTCATGATGTAAGCGCTATGGGCCTAAGCTCATCGATCTCCTGGCTGACTACGCAGAGAAGCAACGGTAGGAGGTCAAGAGTAGGCAGTCTGGCTCCAAGGTCACCCCAGATGCGGGAGCGTAGGCCTTTGTAATATAGATGATGTAGTTTCCTCTTTTGCTTCCTTCTGTAACCTTTTGCTGATGAACAAACCCAACTATGCCACGAGGTGGCTTTATTGATGTATATAAGTTTTTCTTTCGAGATGTTGCCAGAAATGCTTGTGATGTTCATGCTTGATTTATTTGCCTTTAGGTTCCTTCGGGTGAGGTTCCTATTTTCACTGGACTGCTCCTGATCCGCGACAATCTTTGGATGATGTGTCGCAATTGGCTTTTCTTTGCGATCATGTCCATAGCTTGGAGAAGGACATCCTTAGCGTTCGAGGCCACGCGGGTGTGTGGAAGTCCAAAGCTAAGAAAGCCATGGCCAGGGAGGATTTCTTGCTTGGGGAGTTGCGGCAGATGGGGGAGCAACTTCAATGTATGTTTTTGATAGCCGATGTTCTTTCAGGTGCGCCCTAATTGTATGCCATCTCATTCCATGCTTGGTGCATATGTCAATATCGTTCCGAGGGAAGAGAAGGAGCGCGTCGCGATTCGGATGAAGTGCTTGATGCAACAGGACCTGGAGGCTGGTGGATTCTTCTGGATGGACTGCAAGTCTTGTCGTGGGCCTTGCTTGGACTGGACCAAGTATACCAATGTCGTGTACCCGTGGGGTATATCCATGTCAGTAGTAGTGTGACCAGCAGCCGCAGCAGATGTAGGATCATATGGCGGCAGTGTAGACCTTGCTAAAAAACAGCTTGTGGAAGGGTATCTTGCACGCGCCTTTGCCTCTTCAGCAAGCTGTGATTCGGCCTCCTTGCATGATGCAGAAATTCATTCATAGTCTCATACTTATGATGACGAACAATTCTCTTGATTGGTAGATTCAAATTATTGAGAAATAGCTGCATGGTCATCTCAAGAGATTCACCAACTCTAGCACGTTGCATAAGCATTTCCATCTCAATGTAGTACTCATCAACTGACATGGTTCCTTGTCTCAAATTTGTCAACTTATCAAAAACTGAGCGCAGATACTTGGTGGGTACAAAGAGTTCCTTCATGATACGGTTCATCTCTCACCAAGTCATCACTTGAAGGTCATTGTCATCCCTTCTATTCTGCACAAGGGCATCCCACCAACGCAAAGCATAACCATCAAATTCTGATGCTGCAAGCTTGACCTTCTTTTCTTCAGTGTACTCATACAAGCGCCAGAGCTTCTCAATCTTCAACTCCCATGTGAGGTAATCTTCAGGATCAATGGAGCCATCAAACTTGGGAATTGAAAACATGGGCTTGCCCAATCCATCATCAACCGGATGTTGAGGTATACGCTGAGCACACCCAATTGGAGCAAAGCCACGTCCATGAACATGTTGAGGAGCATGGCCACAGCCAACCTAATTTGGGTGTTGACCATCACCGACATTACTTGCTTCTTCATATTCATGGGCATCATCATATTGCGATGGCTGCCTTTGTCCAATTTCTTTTGTCAAAGCATCAATAGAACATTGCAAAGTTGTGACATTGGTGTTGATAGCTATTACTTGTGTCTGTATGGTAGCGACTGCCTCAAAATTTGCTTCCAAAGTCACTTGCACGTCCTGAATATTCTTGTCAATGGCATATGTTGTGTGGTTGAACACACGTGTCAAGTGGGACTACAATGCTTCATATTCCCGCTAGTTGACAAGATCGTCGTCCTTCTTTTTCTGTGACACAACATCATCACTAGTAGACATGATTAGTAGATTAGTACAAAAAGCAAAATCGATATGGTGGAACACTCACAACTCACTCTAACTGACAAGAAAGAAATCTTACCGTTCCAAAGTGAATAGAGATGTGTTACCAATTCGAAATCAAACAAATAATGCAGTGATGTGATTAAGTGAATATCGAGGGTATGCAGAACGATCACAGAGCACACAGGTTATTTATGGTGGAGCTGTAAGTATGGAATCCTAACAACACCGCAAACAAGTCCTAGTGCTGATCGTATGATAACCCAAGAAACACACACGGTGGAGATAAGTGTGGCAAAGCAACTTATGAAAATGAATATTGCAATGCACAAGAGCTAACGCTAGTAATAGCTCAAAATAAACAGGCACAAGATTGGTCAATCTACAAGTGCTATGATCAACTAGGCCTCCAATAATGCACACTATGATATCTCTTTTGTCACGCTTGTAGCTCTTTTCTCTTTTTTTTGATATACTGAATCTCTTTTCTTTTTCTGTTTTTTTATATTTTCCAACTATATGACTCAATGCGAAACGAATGCAGCAAATTCTGAATAAACGAGGGCGGATAGTCCGGTGATTCTCGGCCAGAGTCTCCGGGTGCACCAGATAGTCCGCGTGATGTAAGACAGATAGTCCGGTTTTGCCTGTCGAAATTTTCTGCACTTCAAAACCCTGAGCAGCCTGTCGGAGCAAAGCAACTAGTCTCGTGGGTACATTCCTAGGCACGTGTGATGTTGATAGGCTGTCTCTATGGTATGAAAGCAACGGTACACTATGTGGACTCAGAAAAGTAGATGGAAAAACTTGCCGAAAACGGTGATGGTGGACTCGGCGGAAAAACAAGATCAAACCCTAAATGTAAACACAAACAAAAACTAGACTCCTACGAGAAAAACCTGCAGATCGGATCTACGAGAAGACACGACCAGCAACTAAAACTAGAAAAACGATGCAATCTAGGCTAGGGCAAATCTTTTTGTATGAATTTTTCTATATAGGACTAAAAAAGAAATAATCTATGGATGGATTTGTGGATGCTCACCGAGTAAACGAGGAAATATGATACCAAGATGATATGGGGTGGCCCGATCTTCTCAGCAAGCACTTGACGATGATGATGGTGGATGATAGATAACTAGCCTGTAGTTGTGAACTTTCCCGCTCGAACCCTGATTCCAATGCAACAACTCTCGAACCCTATGGGATATTCACAACACCACTCTCTTGTGCACGTAGCCGTCGACTACGAATGGTAGTCTGCAATCCACTAATTCCCAATGGAACAACAGATCACACTCAATTGCAGTTGGTAATTCGATCATAGGGTAATTCCAAAGGTTCTTCATAAGAAACAACTCCAAAATAGTTTTAACATGGTCTAACCCTAACTATGGGGATGTCCCAGGGCATATAAGAGCGGCTAGAAACTGAAACTAAGACGCGTACGACTCAAACTGATACATGCCGACTCGGACCAGAATTCGTCGGCGGCCGGGACATTCCGGTGCAAACCGGCCGGACAATCCGGCGAGGCCGGAAACTCCGGGTGGAGTGAGACGGACAGTCCGGTCAGCCCAGAAACTTAAAGTTTCCGGGTGGTGTCCGGGTAGCGTCCGATGTGGCCTACTGGTTGTCCACACTGTTAGGGTTGACCCCTTGGGGTGGCCCGATCTTTCACAAATCCTGTGGAAATCGAGGGGAAAGCGACTGGGAGGAGGAGGGGGTGAAATCCACGAACACACATGCGAAGAACTCGATGAACACACACACACACACACGAAAAAAAAAGCCGATATCTCACGCCGGTGGCAACAGGTCCAACACAATCCCTAGGATCGGTGTTGGGCAAGACACTCTCCCACGACCAACAACGGGGGTGAGAAGCTTGATGAGATCTTGACTACTTGTGGACGAGACACCGATATCCCAAGGACTTGTACAACTTGAACGCACGAGGCAAAATCCAAGAGGTGGGGAATAATTGGTGCTCCTTGTCAAGGAGCATGAGACAAGTAATTGATAGATCCTCAAAGGGTGTCTTCAACTACAATTCTCCAAGTAGGGTTTACAATAGAGGGGTGGGGCTATTTATAGGCCAGCCACATAAACAGGGGTAATTTGGGGATAAAACTATAAGTTGGGGCGAATCTAGGGGTTACATGGGCCAGGCCCAAAACGCCTTAACATGCTAGTTGTCGCGTAGGCCGGAGACTCCGGTGTGGGGTCCGAAGACTCCGGTCTAGGCCGGAGACTCCGGTCAATCTCCAGACTCGTCTCCGGAGGGGCCTTCTGACTGTCCTCGGGTCGGGTCCTGGGGCCAGACCGGTGGTCGGTCCAGAGACTCCGGTGTGTAGGACCAGAGACTCCGGTCTACACCGGAGATTCCGGTGTGCAGCGCTCCAGCAGCGGCTTCTCCTGGTTCCTCTTCCTTGGGGGTTTGGTGAGGTACTGTTGCTTCATAGCTGAGAATGCATAGCGTAATTGCATGAAGTAGCAAGCCATCCAAAGGTGTATCAAAGTCACATGAGGAAAGGAGCGAATTAACCTTAGCTTGTAGGAGGTTGGCTCGGGCGCGAGTCATTGGTCCACTTGGGGGACTAGGTGGTGTAGATGGAGGGGCGTCCGTAGGATGGGCTCCATCAGCTCCCCCCTTTGGGAAAGAGTCGTCATCGACTCTTCACAGTTTATGTCTTGATTCTCTCCATGGTACGGTGATAGGTCCTTGACGTTGAACGTATTGCTCACTAGGTACTTGGAGGTTGTATGTCGATGACGTACGCATTGTTCTTGATTCTTTTAAGGACCTTGAATGGGCCATATCCCCTTGGTTTGAGCTTGGAGTCGCGATCATTTGGAAAACAGTCTTTGCTCAAGTGTATCCACACAATATCGCCTTCTTAGAAGATTATCTCCTTCTTGTTCTTGTTTAGCCTTGATGCTTGGCGAAGCACTTGTTGCTTGATCGTAGCTCTTGTTTCTTCATGGAGTTTCTTCATTGCTTGGGCACGCTTTTCGACGTCCATATTGGTGCGGTCATGGAGAGGAAGAGGTAGGATGTCCAGCGCGGTGAGAGGCTCGAATCCATACACGATCATGAACGGGCCCCTCATGGTGGTGGAGTGTTTGGCGAGGTTGTAGGCAAACTCGGTTTGGGGAATGCATTCCTCCCAATCTTTAAGGTTCTTAATCAACACATGGAGTAGTGTTCCGAGGCTTCGGTTGACAACCTCGGTTTGTCCATCCATTTGTGGATGTGATGCAAACGAGAATAGGAGCTTGATGCCGAGCTTGGCCATAAGCGTCTTCCAAAAGTAGCTCATGAACATGACGTCACGGTCAGAAACGATTGTTCTTGGTACACCGTGGAGGCAGATTATTTCCCTGAAAAACAAGTTTGCAACATGTGAAGCATCATCGGTCTTATGGCACAGAATGAAGTGTGGCATTTTGGAAAAACGATCCACTACTACAAATATAGAATCATGACCATGTTTAGATCTAGGCAAACCTAACACAAAGTCCATGCTAATGTCCGACCAAGGTGCATGAGGAATAGGCAATGGCATATAAAGACCAAAGGGGTTAGACTTAGACTTAGCTTGGATACAAGTAGTGCATCGTTGGACGTGGCGCTCCACGTCGCGCTTCATATTGGGCCAATAGTAGTGAGTGGAGAGCATGTCATATGTCTTGTCATGGCCAAAGTGACCCATAAGGCCTCCACCATGGGACTCTTGAAGAAGCAAAATTTGGAGAGACGACTTCGGAATACAAAGCTTGTTTTGTTTGAATAGAAAACCCTTATGCAAATAGAAATCATCAACCCCTTTCTCTATTGAACACTTTGCAAAAATTGATCCAAAGATTGGGTCGGAAGCGTACAAATATTTGATGTCATCAAGACCCAAAACATTTACTTCGAGACGTGTAAGAAGGCTTGTACTTTTGCGAGACAAGGCGTCCGCTACTACATTTGCTTTGCCCTTCTTGTACTTGACAATGTAAGGAAAAGATTCCATGAACTCAACCCATTTGGCGTGCCTTTTACTCAAATTGGCTTGACCCTTAAGATATTTCAACGACTCATGGTCGGAATGTATGATAAATTCTTTGGGCCAAAGGTATTGTTGCCACAGTTGAAGGACACGAACTAAGACAAAAAGCTCTTTGTCATAAATTGGATAGTTAAGGCGTGCGCCATCAAGTTTCTCGCTATGGTATCAATAGGGCGCCCATTTTGCATAAGGACACCTCCAATGCCAATACCACTAGCGTCACATTCGATCTCGAATGTTTTTGTGAAATCCGGTAAAGCAAGGAGTGGTTCTTTGGTGAGCCTCTTTTTGAGCTCATAAAATGCCTTTTGTTGTGCTTTGCCCCAAACGAATGTGACATTTTTCTCGGTCAATTCGTTGAGAGGGCAAGCAATGGTAGAAAAGTCTTCCACAAAGCGACGGTAGAAACCGACCAACCCATGAACTTCAATGCCATTAGAAGACACAACAAAACCAAGGAAAATCAGTTTGTCTTTTGCAAATGTACACTTGGGGAGATTAGCATATAGCTTTTCATGACGAAGGATCTGAAGGACCTCCTTAACATGTGTAACATGCTCCTCTAGTGACTTGCTATAGACAAGAATATCATCAAAATAGACCACGACACTCTTTCCAATGAGAGATCTCAAAATATGGTTCATAAGGCGCATGAAGGTGGATGGGGCATTAGATAAGCCAAAAGGCATAACCAACCATTCATAGAGACCAAGTGTGGTCTTGAATGCGGTTTTCAACTCATCACCCCTCGGCCATGCGCATTTGATGGTAACCACTACGAAGATCAATTTTCGAAAATAAAGTTGCTCCACACAACTCATTAAGCATGTCATCAAGACGCGGTATAGGATGTCGATAACACACGGTGATAGCATTGATTGGACGGCAGTCCATGCATAACCGCAACGTATCATCTGTCTTTGGGACTAGAATCACGGGTACCGCGCTTGGGCTAGTGCTTACTTGGATCAAACCTTTGGAGACGAGTTGGTTGATTTTTCGTTCTATCTCCTTCGTCTCTTCCGGGTTAGTGCGGTGCGCGGCGCAGTTTGGAAGGGGTGCGCCGGGTATGAGGTCGATGCGGTGCTCTATTCCACGAAGAGGGGATAGTCCATGAGGAAGCTCTTCGAGGAACACATCTTGGAATTCCTGCAAAATAGACATCAAAGAAGGAGGAACATTTGTCAAGTCATTAGTTCCTTGCGCTAGTCCCTTGCATATAAGGACATAGTGCAAAATGGATGGGTTGTTCCGCACTTCTCTCATCTCACTTTTGGTGGCAAGAAGAACACTCTTCGTTTTTTCACTCGAGTTTGGCTTGTGGCTCTCACTCACTATATTGTGCTTCTCTCGCTCACCGCTCTTCTCACAAGATGGTGTTGTGCTTTGCGCCCTTGCTAAAGCCTTTGCATTGTCCTCTATTATTTGGCTAGGAGTCATTGTGTAGGGGTCCCAACCTGATAAGGTTGATCCCTCCTGTGTTTTACAATGCTAGTCCCTGGATCAATAGCTAGCATCCACAGTTAAGATGTAATATCAAGAAACAAAGGTCATAATATAACTTTATAACCAGGAAAACATAATTTTATTACATCATACATAGCTCATATGGCTATTACATTACATTGCAGCGGAATAAATATAGTCATGGGTCCTTCATCTTCAAGTGCCACAGTGTATGTTAGTTGTAGACTTTGTAATCCTAATCAAACAATCTTCACTAAAATCAATCAAACCGCAACATACAAGTTACAGCCACAAAGGGTCAATACATTTGAATTGTATTGGCAAGTGATACTATGGTAGTATAGTGGAGTCTATCATCTATATGCATTTGGCTAAGTGGAGTTGAGGCTTGCATTGCTCAAAATATATTTTCCTTAACATTTTGAAAATAAATAGTTTTGTCAAAACTTTTCCAATGCTTCTCTCAATCAAAGACCAAGATCCTTCTCGAGGCATCTACAAATCAAAGACGAAGTGCTTGGTAAAATCATTTTCCTCAATCCAAGATTTCAAGATCCTTATATCAAGCCATCTTTCCATCAAAGATTGAAGAATACACACAAACCCTTGTTCACCCACAAGTTTTTATTTAGAAATTGGAATGATGAGATTCTTGATTGCTTCCATGTCTTGATGCTCAAATTGTCCTTTACCAGGGACATGGCTAAGTACTTAGATTTTACACTGCAGAGGTGGTGCACTTTACCCACAAGACTTGGTTTCCCAAGACAAAATCTTTCAGAAGCTTTCCTTAGACCAAAATGGACGCTCCCAACCTATCAAACACTACCACCCACTGTCCATTTGGCTAAGTTCTTGCAACCTATATGATCATGGCAGAGCCCATATTGCCAAGTGGTTGCACTTGAAGCTTCTCAACATTTGACATCTCAAATCCCTTTGTTTCCTGGGTGGCTTTCCACAAGTGAGATACACAATCCAAGTCCATGGCCTTGTGAACCACTCAACCATTCTCCACCAATCTATTCCATTCCACCTGGTGATTCATTAACTTAGTTGTTTTATTAGACAAAATCACAAGTCCTTAGACTTAGAATATTTTTCCATAGTGTGAATATATATTCCTCCCATGTTTTCTATTAGCTAGGCTAAGCTTGGTAGTAGTAGGAATCTTAACTTAGGAAAAAAAAATCCTACTAAGGATTCATCTACAAGGTTTTCCTATAGCAAGATCTATACTTAGCAAAATCCATGCAAGTTTACTTAACAAAATCACTAATGCATAATAAAAGTATTGGGATAGAAAGTATGTAGCATCACTTGCCTTTTTGGTAGAGTATAGGTTCACTTCTTGATCTTTGCAACAATCACTCTCTTCAAGTCACTACAAATCAATCAAGCAAGGCACAAACTCAATCTACCAATCAAGCAAAACAACACACATAAATAACTAAGTCAAAGAAATGCATGCAAGCATGCCAAGCTTTGTTTTGAAAAAGTGGTTCCTAGTGGGTCATAGTCATTTGGGTACATCTAATGGTCATTTCCTAAAGTGGCCAAGTCATTTGCTAAAGGTTTCACTTTAAAACCATTTTTAAAACAAAGTGTTATTTTATGTGGTGTAGAAATATTTTTACTAAGGCATTAGCCCATAGGGTTCACCAAATGAGTTGCTATTGCAAAACTTGGTGTTTTTGGGTCAGTAGGTTTGGTCCAAACCATCTACTCAAAGTTTTCTTCCTTTAAACATTTCCATAATAAAATCAATGAGTTTATTTGGCTAGAAATGGCTAAGTTAAATAATTCAACTTAAATTTCACAAAAATCATTTTTAATACTATGGGTTGGTTCCTAGGGTCAGTAGGGTCACAACAAACCAATTGGCAAAGGTTTTATCTCAAAAGTCATTTTTAAATGATTTTTCTAATGTTAGCAAGTACACAAAAGAATCTGCAAATTCAAACAAGCTACCAGTTACTATTTGCTAAACTAAGGGTAGGGTTGGTTAGGTCTTGTTCTCCTGAATCTTTTGATATAAAATTTGTCAAATTTGGACGTGGATCAAAAGATATAAAGGTTTGAAGTTTGCAACAATTTCGATTTCAAAATCAGTTTTTAAACAGATCCCGCCACGTCGCACTCTTATTGGCCAAAACGGTTCGCATGGATCACGCCTGTGCGTTGGATCTAACTCAAAGCGTGTGGCTCAGATCAACGCGTACCTTTTCGCTCAATCTATCGTGGCCACGCGATTAGATCTCACGGTGTTCGCTGTTCGACCATTCGGCGAGCGCGCCGATGAATAACGGCGGCGACGGTCGATCAGCGGTGTTGGCGAAACAGAAGTAAATCAGAGTGAGAAAGCTCACCGAGGTCGCGAGGCTGTGGTGAAGCACGTCGTGTGGTCGGCGTGGCTCGGGGCGCACTAGGACGAGCGGAATCCCTCGCCGGAGTTGTTACTGGCGACGGGCGGCTCTGGTCGACGACGGGGACGTTGCTGTGGTCCACGAGAATACAAACTAAGGGCTGGGTTAGACGCAGGAGGTCAAGGAGATGATGTGAGCATGCACCAGAAGAAGAGGGGCGACTGGGTTCTACCTGCGGGGCTCGTCGGAGAAGAAGGCAGACGGCGGCGCTTCTGATCCTTGTCGAAGTCGACTTCCTGGGAAGCCCGCGGATGAACGGTTGGTACAGGGAGGTGCGCCAGGGAGTGGGGGAGAAGGTTTGGGTGTGCCAGGGAGTAAGGGGGGCGTGGGCTGGCCAGAATTGCCGTGGTTGTTCGTCGGAGACGGCGACAGTGCAAGCGACAATTAGAGCAGCCTGGTGGCGTGTCTGGGGAGGAATCTGAGGGGAACGAGAGAGGAGAGGGTGCCGATTTAAGGGGCGTGGTCATTACATGGAATCAATGTCTCCTTTACGCGCAATCAATCGCCGGAGTTACTCACTGCAACGGTCAAAGCGAGTCCGGTTGAAGACGATGAACAGAGGAGGGGTGGGTCCGCTTGGCAGTGAAAGGAGGGGAGTGGAGAAAAGGGGGCCACTGGTCAGTCTCGGTGTGGTCGGAAACAGAGTGAGGAGAAAACGGTTCGGGGGGGAAAAGAATAGGAGCTGGGCTGGACTGATGGGCTTCGTGGGCTGGGTCTTGTTGGGCTGTTTTATTTTTTTTTATTTCCTGTCTGTTTTCTTTTTCCTTTTCTAGTTTCAATTTCTGTTTTGAATTTCCAAACAAACAATTCACACTCAAATCAAATCAAACATCATTCAGTTTGTAAATTTGAATTTGATTTTGTTTATCAACATAAACCAAATCTCAAAATAAAATAAAATAATATCCTTATTTATTTTAGGATCTATTTAATAGTTAAATAAAATGGATCACTAGTTATTTAATAAAATATGGTTTGATTTTTATTAATAAAACTTCCATTTGAAATCTAATTATTTTCATAATCAAACCAGTAGGTTTTATTTGAAAATAAGGATGCTTGGAAATCTTGTTTTAAAATAAAATAACCTTTTATTTTAGGTTCCATTTATAATTAAATAAATGGTCCTTAGATAATAATCCATTTAGGATTTGTTTATTTGGAAAGTATTCCAAAGTGATTTATTAATCATATAAGATTGGGTAATTGTTTTAATTCCAAATATCATTTTCTCATGTATTTTATTTAGAGATTTGTCCTTATTAAAAATAGGGATAGAATGGTTATTTCCATTTTATTTTATTTGGAATATTCTTTATTTCATATTTTTATTTGAATAGGGATTAATCATTACTCCATTTACTTCATGGATTAGGCCAAGATTTGTTTTGGTCTGTAAATATTCTTTATTAATATTTTCATTTTTGTCTTATGAAATCCATATCTTTTTATTTAGGGATCCAAACTTGGTGATTCCAATTTATGAAAACTTATTTTATTAAAAATAATTTAACAAGTTTTGATGTTTAAATTAAATTGGTAAAACTTCTTATTTAAATAAAATTTGGATATTAAATCCTTATTAATTTATTTTAAATAAACCTTTGTTGTTTTTATTCAAAACTAAATGTTTTAATTCCCAAAGTTTGGTCAAGGTTTAAATTGGCCTTTATTAAATAATCTTTATTTATAAAACTTCTATTTCATTTGAAAACAAATCTTTTATTTAATTGTTTCAAAATAGTATTTCCAAATGTTTTTATTTTCCTTTTATTAAATGTTTATCTTTTAAATCTCTTGAGGTTTATTTTAATTTAAATGGGTTTGAAGTTCCTATTGAATACAAAAAGTTTCTCCGGTTCGAAAATCAACAAAGTTTTATTTTATTAATTTATTTTCACATTACAAGATTTGGAAAATCTTGGGATGTGACAGTACCACCCTTAAAATAAATCTCGTCCCGAGATTTGGGGAGGCTGGGGTTACAAGCAAGTTCAAAACAACTAGGGTACTACCACCCTTAAAAATTTTCAAACAAAAATTACATATTGGCCTTCTTGGGTCCTGGAAAATTTCTCTATGTTAAACTTTTGCTTTATTCCTATGCTTGACTCATGGACCAAGATTGAGCTTCTCCATAGGCTTGTTCAACTTGTTCTTCATCCTTTCTGGACAGTTGCTTGCATAGTGTCCTGGATTCTTGCAGTTGAAGCAATTAATGTCCTTGAGTTCTTTACGTTGCTCTTGTGGGCAAGTTGCTACAAAGTGACCTGGTTCATTGCAGTTGTTACACCACACTTGGTCAATTCCTTTATTCTTTATGTTCCCTGGGCATCCACTGGAGTAGTGTCCCATTTCCTTACATTTACGACATTGTACAAGGCTCATGTCTTGCTTGGGCTTCTTGATTTTCCTTGATCCTTTGAATTGGGTTGTCTTGCTTGGAAGTAGTAGTGGTCCTTTTCCTTTGGTAGACTTGGATCCTTCTTGTTTCCTTTGTTCTACCATGGCATAGATAGGACATAGGCCAGGAGTATGATCACTTCCTTCACAAAGATAGCAAGTAGCTTGGGAGGTAGGGCATTCACCAACAGGATGGTCTTCATCACAATTGGGGCATTGTCCTTCATGCTCCTTGGAAGTATGATCCTTGTCTCCACAAATAATGCAAGCTGGGGCTCCATCTAGAACAACATTCTTGTCATCCTTGCTATCATACTCTCTTCTAGGAAAATTTTCTTCCATGCTAATCATTTGATTAGTCACCTTAAGCATCAATTGGGATTGTTCCTCCAAAAACCTTTGCAGTGCTGGATCTTCATTACTATTGTTGGCTAGGAACTGAGCTGTCAATTGATTCAATTGATGTTGGGTTGCTATGAGTTCTCCAAGGCTGTCAGCTTGGTTGGTGTTGGTGTCATCAACCTTGGAATCCTTTGGGGTAGTCATCTGTTTTGGTTTGAAGGAGATTAGAGTAGGCAAGATATTTCTAAGGAATTATTTCTAATCACACACATCATAATTTCACACAGACAATGAGCATGCAATCACAAACAACTTTTCACTCAAACAACAAAGTTCAAGCACAAACTTAGGCAACAAAATATTTTTGTTACACCACATAAGTTGGTGTGTTTGACTTAACTAAAATATGGTGGTCCATCTATATGGTTTACTTGTGATCTTTCCTCCCTTCTTGATTCTTCTTGTATGAGATCTTGGTTTCTTTGAGAAAACTCTTAGTCACTATACATCAAAGTTGTTGATGGCTTCTTCTTATTTTGCATTCTCTCAGTCTCTAAATCTTGAGTAGGTTTTCCTTGTTTCACTTGTAGTCCTTAGTAGTTTCCAAGTTGGAAGTCCTTGGTGAACATGTCAAGATGTTGAAGTCATTAGAGTTGAAGATGTTGAGGAAGTCTTTTGCATATGATGTAGTCTTTGGCCATGGGTAGGCTTTTCCATCAAGTTGAAAATAGAAGAGAAGTAGAGTTGAAACCAAATGGTTAAGAAAAGAGTTTACAAGTGTTTTTGTAAATAAGTTTTTAGAACAAATACACTCCTATTTTTCTAAGGGTTTTTGTCCAATCCTAGGTTTACAATTCCTACAGGCAACACAATGCTCTGATACCATCTGTAGGGGTCCCAACCTGATAAGGTTGATCCCTCCTGTGTTTTACAATGCTAGTCCCTGGATCAATAGCTAGCATCCACAGTTAAGATGTAATATCAAGAAACAAAGGTCATAATATAACTTTATAACCAGGAAAACATAATTTTATTACATCATACATAGCTCATATGGCTATTACATTACATTGCAGCGAATAAATATAGTCATGGGTCCTTCATCTTCAAGTGCCACAGTGATGTTGGTTGTAGACTTTGTAATCCTAATCAAACAATCTTCACTAAAATCAATCAAACCTGCAACATACAAGTTACAGCCACAAAGGGTCAATACATTTGAATTGTATTGGCAAGTGATACTATGGTAGTATAGTGGAGTCTATCATCTATATGCATTTGGCTAAGTGGAGTTGAGGCTTGCATTGCTCAAAATATATTTTCCTTAACATTTTGAAAATAAATAGTTTTGTCAAAACTTTTCCAATGCTTCTCTCAATCAAAGACTGAAGATCCTTCTCGAGGCATCTACAAATCAAAGATCAAGTGCTTGGTAAAATCATTTTCCTCAATCCAAGATTTCAAGATCCTTATATCAAGCCATCTTTCCATCAAAGATTGAAGAATACACACAAACCCTTGTTCACCCACAAGTTTTTATTTAGAAATTGGAATGATGAGATTCTTGATTGCTTCCATGTCTTGATGCTCAAATTGTCCTTTACTGTGGGACATGGCTAAGTACTTAGATTTTACACTGCAGAGGTGGTGCACTTTACCCACAAGACTTGGTTTCCCAAGACAAAATCTTTCGAAGCTTTCCTTAGACCAAAATGGACGCCTCCAACCTATCAAACACTACCACCCACTGTCCATTTGGCTAAGTTCTTGCAACCTATATGATCATGGCAGAGCCCATATTGCCAAGTGGTTGCACTTGAAGCTTCTCAACATTTGACATCTCAAATCCCTTTGTTTCCTGGGTGGCTTTCCACAAGTGAGATACACAATCCAAGTCCATGGCCTTGTGAACCACTCAACCATTCTCCACCAATCTATTCCATTCCACCCAGGTGATTCATTAACTTAGTTGTTTTATTAGACAAAATCACAAGTCCTTAGACTTAGAATATTTTTCCATAGTGTGAATATATATTCCTCCCATGTTTTCTATTAGCTAGGCTAAGCTTGGTAGTAGTAGGAATCTTAACTTAGGAAAAAAAATCCTACTAAGGATTCATCTACAAGGTTTTCCTATAGCAAGATCTATACTTAGCAAAATCCATGCAAGTTTACTTAACAAAATCACTAATGCATAATAAAAGTATTGGGATAGAAAGTATGTAGCATCACTTGCCTTTTGGTAGAGTATAGGTTCACTTCTTGATCTTTGCAACAATCACTCTCTTCAAGTCACTACAAATCAATCAAGCAAGGCACAAACTCAATCTACCAATCAAGCAAAACAACACACATAAATAACTAAGTCAAAGAAATGCATGCAAGCATGCCAAGCTTTGTTTTGAAAAAGTGGTTCCTAGTGGGTCATAGTCATTTGGGTACATCTAATGGTCATTTCCTAAAGTGGCCAAGTCATTTGCTAAAGGTTTCACTTTAAAACCATTTTTAAAACAAAGTGTTATTTTATGTGGTGTAGAAATATTTTTACTAAGGCATTAGCCCATAGGGTTCACCAAATGAGTTGCTATTGCAAAACTTGGTGTTTTTGGGTCAGTAGGTTTGGTCCAAACCATCTACTCAAAGTTTTCTTCCTTTAAACATTTCCATAATAAAATCAATGAGTTTATTTGGCTAGAAAATGGCTAAGTTAAATAATTCAACTTAAATTTCACAAAAATCATTTTTAATACTATGGGTTGGTTCCTAGGGTCAGTAGGGTCACAACAAACCAATTGGCAAAGGTTTTATCTCAAAAGTCATTTTTAAATGATTTTTCTAATGTTAGCAAGTACACAAAAGAATCTGCAAATTCAAACAAGCTACCAGTTACTATTTGCTAAACTAAGGGTAGGGTTGGTTAGGTCTTGTTCTCCTGAATCTTTTGATATAAAATTTGTCAAATTTGGACGTGTGGATCAAAAGATATAAAGGTTTGAAGTTTGCAACAATTTCTGATTTCAAAATCAGTTTTTAAAACAGATCCTGCCACGCGTCGCACTCTTATTGGCCAAAACGGTTCGGCATGGATCACGCCTGGTGCGTTGGATCTAACTCAAAGCGTGTGGCTCAGATCAACGCGCACCCTTCGCTCACCAATCTATCGTGGCCACGCGATTAGGATCCTACGGTGTTCGCTTGCTCGACCATTCGCGAGCGGCGCCGACGATGAATAACGGCGGCGACGGTCAGATCACGGCGGTGTTGGCGAAACAGGAAGTAAATCAGGGAGTGAGAAAGCTCACCGAGGTCGCGAGGCTGTGGTGAAGCACGTCGTGTGGTCGGCGTGGCTCGGGGCGCACTGGGACGAGCGGAATCCCTCGCCGGAGTTGTTACTGGCGACGGGCGGCTCTGGTCGACGACGGGGACGTTCTTTGGTCCACGAATACAAACTAAGGGCTGGGTTAGACGCAGGAGGTCAAGGAGATGATGTGAGCATGCACCGAAGAAGAGGGGCGATCGTTCTGCGGGGCTCGTCGGAGAAGAAGGCGACGGGCGCTCGATCCTTGTCAAGTCGACTTCCTGGGAAGCCCGCGGATGAACGGTTGGTACAGGGAGGTGCGCCAGGGAGGGGGGAGAAGGTTTGGGTGTGCCAGGGAGTAAGGGGGGGCGTGGGCTGGCCAGAATTGCCGTGGTTGTTCGTCGGAGACGGCGACGGGTAAGCGATAATTAGAGCAGCCCGGTGGCGTGTCCGGGAGGAACTGGGGAACGAGAGAGGAGAGGGTGCCGATTTAAGGGGCGTGGTCATTACATGGAATCAATGTCTCCTTTACGCGCAATCAATCGCCGGAGTTACTCACTGCAACGGTCAGGCGACGGAGTCCGGTTGAAGACGATGAACAGAGGAGGGGTGGGTCCGCTTGGCAGTGAAAGGAGGGGAGTGGAGAAAAGGGGGCCACTGGTCAGTCTCGGTGTGGTCGGAAACAGAGTGAGGAGAAAACGGTTCGGGGGGGAAAAGAATAGGAGCTGGAATGATGGATGGGCTTAAATTTGGGTCTTGTTGGCTGTTTTATTTTTTTTTTTATTCCGTCTTTTTCTTTTCCTTTTCTAGTTTCAATTTCTGTTTGAATTTCCAAACAAACAATTCACACTCAAATCAAATCAA
Organism: Avena longiglumis; assembly: GCA_030063025.1. NCBI lineage: Eukaryota > Viridiplantae > Streptophyta > Magnoliopsida > Poales > Poaceae > Avena > Avena longiglumis. The sequence continues at coordinate 333,049,943 of CP125974.1, read as the reverse complement.
ACATCATTCAGTTTGTAATTTGAATTTGATTTTGTTTATCAACATAAACCAAATCTCAAAATAAAATAAAATAATATCCTTATTTATTTTAGGATCTATTTAATAGTTAAATAAAATGGATCACTAGTTATTTAATAAAATAGGGTTTGATTTTTATTAATAAAACTTCCATTTGAAATCTAATTATTTTCATAATCAAACCAGTAGGTTTTATTTGAAAATAAGGATGCTTGAAATCTTGTTTTAAAATAAAATAACCTTTTATTTTAGGTTCCATTTATAATTAAATAAATGGTCCTTAGATAATAATCCATTTAGGATTTGTTTATTTGGAAAGTATTCCAAAGTGATTTATTAATCATATAAGATTGGGTAATTGTTTTAATTCCAAATATCATTTTCTCATGTATTTTATTTAGAGATTTGTCCTTATTAAAAATAGGGATAGAATGGTTATTTCCATTTTATTTTATTTGGAATATTCTTTATTTCATATTTTTATTTGAATAGGGATTAATCATTACTCCATTTACTTCATGGATTAGGCCAAGATTTGTTTTGGTCTGTAAATATTCTTTATTAATATTTTCATTTTTGTCCTATGAAATCCATATCTTTTATTTAGAGATCCAAACTTGGTGATTTCCAATTTATGAAAACTTATTTTATTAAAAATAATTTAACAAGCTTTGATGTTTAAATTAAATTGGTAAAACTTCTTATTTTAATAAAGTTTGGATATTGATTCTTTATTATTTTATTTCAAATAAACCTTTGTTGTTTTTATTCAAAACTAAATGTTTTAATTCCCAAAGTTTGGTCAAGGTTTAAATTGGCCTTTATTAAATAATCTTTATTTATAAAACTTCTATTTCATTTGAAAACAAATCTTTTTATTTAATTGTTTCAAAATAGTATTTCCAAATGTTTTTATTTTCCTTTTATTAAATGTTTATCTTTTTAAATCTCTTGAGGTTTATTTTAATTTAAATGGGTTTGAAGTTCCTATTGAATACAAAAAGTTTCTTCTGGTTCTGAAAATCAACAAAGTTTTATTTTATTAATTTATTTTCACATTACAAGATTTGGAAAATCTTGGGATGTGACACATTGGTTGCAAAACACAAGTCTTGTCAATCCATTTGAAGGTATAAGTGTTTGTGTGACCATTATGCAAAGCACGCTTGTTATATTGCCACGGCCTACCTAGCAACATATGGCAAACCGTCATGGGGACCACATCACACTCCACCGTGTCCTTGTATGGTCCAATTGAGAAAGTTACTGAGACTGTGTGCTTGATCTTAACGGACCCTTGGTCACTTAGCCATTGTATATGGTAGGGATGCTCGTGTGGATGGAGGGTGAGGTTGATCTTCTCACACAATTCCGTGCTTGCAAGATTGTGGCAACTCCCTCCATCGATGACAACTTTGATGGACTTCCTATTGATACCGGCACGAGTTTGAAAGATGTTTGATCTTTGGTATTCATTCTCATTGACTTGAGTAGTTAAGACCCTTGTGACCACAAGCGATGGACTTGCGTCATGTTCACACACAATTAGTTCTTGGTCATCTTCCAAATGTTGCCTAGCCAATGCTTCCTTGACCCTTGCATCAAACTCATCTTCACTCAAGTATTCTTCATCGCCATTGTCGTGGATGAACAAAACTTTATTGTTTCCACATGTTGCCGACTTGTGTCCTTTGCCTCCACACTTGTAGCATTCACCATTGAATGGTTGATCATCCTTTGTGTATTTTCCACTTGGGGGCGGTTTTCCTTGAGGAAATGCTGGGGTTCACCCATTGGGGTGGCCCGATATTTCACGAATCCCGTGTGAAAAGGATACAGATGCCGCCTAGAGGGGAGTGAATAGGCGGTTTAAAACTTTTACGAGATGGGCTTAACAAAGGTAGAATAAAACTAGCGTTTACTTGTCAAGCACAAAACCTATATAAACTACGGTTCACCTATGTGCACCAACAACTTATGCTAAGCAAAACAAGCAACTATGTGATTGCTAGATATAATAATTTAAGCACGAAGGCTATCACAAAGTAAAGTGCATAAGTAAATAGCTCGGGTATAGAGATAACCGAGGCACGCGGAGACGATGATTTATTACTGAGTTCCTCCCATAAAGAGTGATGCAGCCCGACCTACGGTCGTTACTACATCAAGGTCTCCAACTTACGCCAAGTCGTCATGGACTCCAAAGGTGAATCCGTTCCTCTATGCGAGCCCACTTCCTACCCTAGTGAATGGCATGCTACTTCATACTCCGTCACATATGCATGATAGGTTCACACCGACCAGTACGGAGGCAAGGGAGAAAGCCCAGAACATCAAGCCCGACAAGACGGAGGCTTGGAAGAAGAGACGGAAGAAGACAGGTCAGCAACTGCCAGGTCCAAGCGGTACTACCGGTCGTCGGAACCGGTACTACCAGTCAGCGGTACTACCGCCCCTACTACCTCCCGCTACTAATGACTCCAACCGTCGCTCCAGGACCGCAAGCGGTACTACCGGTCCCAGAGCGGTACTGCCGGTGATGACCGGTACTACCGGTCATGTCTGCCTGCGCGCACCAGTTGGGCCACAGCCCATGTATTCCCCTTTACTTACCTATTCGCCTAGTTTAGCCCCAAACTACCCTTGTTTAGTGGCTAGCCTATAAATAGAGCCCCCACCCCTCATGTATCCCTTAGGCATAGATGATAGACTAAAGACAACCCCCATTGTGGAATCTCTAGTTTAGCCTCATCCCCTTTACCAAGGGGACCGACTATCGTCACCAACCTCGATTGGACTTTGCATCACGCATCCATCGTTGAACAAGGCCTTGGAGTTCGATGTCTCGTCTCCAAGTTGTCAAGACCCTCCCCAAGGTGTTCTTCCCTCTCCGATGTGGATTTGAGGGAGCACGTTAACCAATCTTTCCTTTCGAGGATTCTATCAGACCGGTGGCCGCCGTTCGGGAGCAATCGGCCTTGTATCGTGTGAGTTTTGCGTGTGTTCATCGTGTTCTTTGCGAGGTGTGTGTTCGCTTCCGCTACCTTCTCCCTTTCCCCTCGCTTTCCCATCGATTTGACCACGAGATCCGTGAAGATCGGGCACCCAAGAGGTTAACCCCTCCATCATCTGGTATCAGCAGCTTTTGGTTGCCACGGATTTCTCATCGATTTGGTCTTTTCCCCATAAATTCTAAAATTCCACCAAAAATAGCCCCAATTCGTGTTTTGGATCGATCTGCCATTTGAGTGCGTTTTGGTAGGTTTTGATCCGTGGATTACTTGCTAAACTTGTTGATCTACCTTCCTTTGCGTTCCCATAGCCTAATTCCTTGATTTCCCCATCGATTTGGTGTTTTTCTTGAAGATTTACTGCCCAAATCGCCCCGAAAACGCGTCAAATCTGGGCGTCCCAGGACCAAGCGGTACTACAGGTCCCAAAATCCGGTACTACCTCTCGTCACCGGTACTACCGGTACCAAAATCCGGTACTACCGCTCACAACCGGTACTACCTCTCAGGTAACCGGTACTACCCCAAAGATCGAGCAGAAAAAGATTCCCAGTTTCTCCTCACCGTTTTGAGCATTACTTTTGCATTCGAACTCGGATTTTTGTGTTCTTTAGCTCGTTTAGAAGAGGAGAAGGAGCTTTACATCATCATCCACGTTGTTCATGCTATCTACTCCATTCAAATTCCGTGAGCAAGGCGGAATCCAACAATAAAGGAATGAAGATAAAAGGTGAAGGTATAAACATTCCGCGACTTCTCCCCACTTGTATTCCTTTGTGAACCCCACTATCTTTGCGAGCAACAAACACCTATTGAGACTAGTTCCTCTTATGATTGCTTGGGCTATGCACATTTGATACCTTGTAGATTCCGAGCAAACATTGTGAGCGCTATCTCATATAGTTATCTTGTATAGTTGTTGGCACGAGGAAGAGGCAAGTGAAAAAGAAAAAGAAAGAAAGAAAAAGAGAAAGAGAAAAAAAAAGAAATATACATGTGCCTTATAGAATAGGAAGCGCAAGCTCGATGAACATCATATAGGTGGTACTTATTGTGCATATCTTGTAGCCCACCAATTTTGTGCAATCGAACTAGCGTCTCTCCTTGTACTTGTGTGACACGAGCTTATAGTCTTCGCTAGGTAATCATGTGGTTCTTAGCTCACTTTCTCCGTCGCACAAGTCCCATTTATCCCACCGTGTGTGTTTCCTTGTACATATTTCCTATCTTGTGGATTGACTTGTTTGCTTTGTGATCATCATGGTTCTTTACTTGCCAATACAACATCTTGATTTCGGATTGGTTCTTGACATGCCACTTTCCATACCTATCCACCATAGGCCTTGTGTGTGTCTTTTTTTTGGTTAGTAGTTGGTTTTGGTGTTCCGCGTGAACTTCACTTTGCTTGGTTTATTTCTCTCAAGTGTGGACACTTGCACGATACGATCTTCCAAGGTAAAGTAAGGTTTGACGTTGTATCCCTAACACCCTCTACCACTTCCATATACACCGCTTGGTCTTGTGAATCATGTCTAGGGACTCCGGAACCGAGGATTATTTCTATGAAGAATCTATGATGAGCCACCATGCCTATGTCTTCACAAGCATGGATAACATGATGGAGCACTACAACAACAATGGCTCCACATGCTTGGGTGACATGGAGTGCTACAACAACAACGACTCCCCAAGCATGGGCGACTTCAAGAACGACAACGCCAAGCTCCTCACGTCGCACCGACTAAGACGGAGTGTAACATCCCTAAAATCATGTTTCAAAGAAGCCGAAGAGAAAGTCAAGTTGGTTAAGGACAGATTGAGGATAGCACAGTTCCGACAGAAGAGCTACGCAGATCCTAAGCGTAGAGAAGTCACCTATGAAGTTGGTGATAGAGCTTATCTTAGAGTGTCACCACTTCGTGGAGTGAAGAGGTTTGGAGTCAAAGGAAAATTGGCACCAAGATATGTTGGGCCATTCAAGATTCTGAGTCGTAAAGGAGAAGTTGCTTATGAGATTGAATTACCGGAGTCTCTGTCAGCTGTTCATAATGTGTTTCATGTGAGTCAGCTTAAGAAATGTCATCCAGAAATGGAAGAGACTTCTTTGAAGGATACCATACCTTTGGAAGAGGTTCAATTGGAAAGTGATCTCACTTATGAAGAGAAACCAATCAAGATTCTTGAGACTGCAGAAAGAGTTACTCGGACTAAGACCATCAAGTTTTGCAAAGTCCAATGGAACCATCATTCCGAAGAATAAGCAACATGGGAAAGAGAAGATGATCTTCGGAAAGACCACCCTCACCTATTTGCTAGCCAATCCGAATCTCGAGGGCGAGATTCACCTTAAGGGGGTTAGATTTGTAACATCCCTAAAATCATGTTTCAAACTCATGCATATCATCCATGCATCCATGATCATGTAGAGTTCATTTCAAACAAACCAATTCAAAAACAGGAGCATATGAGCTCATTATTTTATGTGATCAGCATTTAAAACAAATGCTACTCTCCAATAAGAGATTGTTGTTCATTGAACCAAACCTTGTTGTCTTATTGCTCTCAGATTGTATTGCTAGATTGCTAGGATTTAAACCAAAGTTTCAAAACAAATATGATTTGAAAACCAATTTTAAAACCTATTTAAACTAGTGCTATGCCACTGCTTATTTTTGTTTTATTCCAAGTGACCAGGCCAATTCAAAGTGATCACTTGGTTTTCTGCCTAGATTTGTGAGTGTTGCACTCTACAAAAATCCTGAAAAGATTTGAATTCAAACAGCTTTTGAAATCATTTGAACTTGTTTCCTGAAATTGCAAATAGAAAAAGAAAAGGAGAAAAGAAATAGAAAAGGGCCGGCACCACCTTAATAGCCCAACAACAGAACCAGCCCACTAAGCCCACCCGGGTTTCCCCTTCTCTCTCTCTCACTCGCAGACAAACCCACAGAGTCGCTGACGCAAGGACCCCACCTCCTCTGCTTTCACTCTCGGCAAGTGGACCCTGCGACCACGTCGTCATCGTCTTCAATCACGCGCGGCCGAGGCGCACGCTCCGCCGTTACCTCGCCGCAGTCACTGCGAGCTTAATTGCCATTGATTCTGCGTGTAACCGCCGCCCCTCCTGCCTACTTAAACCCTCTCGCACAATGAGCATTTCCTCACCTAGCGCCACCACTCGCCACCAGTCGCCAGATTATCCCTTGCACCGCAGGCAGTAACCCTCTCCGCGACCAATCCCGTAAACCCTGCGGCGCCTTCCTCTCGATTCATGCATAGCCGCAACATCCTTGCGCTCCATCGACGCCTTAGTTCATCTGTCTTTGTCGTCGACTCCATCAAGCACTGCAAGTTCCCGATGACGTCTCCAACTCCGGCGACAAAATTCGGTGAGCCTCGTGTTCCCCTCCGTCTCTGAATCACACGAACATGTTCGCCTGCATCTAGCGCATCTGCTGACACTCTTCGTTTGGATCCTCGCGTCTGAGAGTGTCGCCTTCGTCTTCGACAGCAAGCATCTGACGCCGCCAGCAACTCCGACGAGCTCCCTCGGCCACTACAGCGCGCCCCTTGACCAGCCATCGCCACCTTGAGCATCAGCAACGCACGGCGAGCTTGGTAAGCCCCTTCTCCCTCTCCCGCGCGACCTAGAACGCCGGTAGCAGCTCTGACAGAGACGCCGCTGCCAGTCGCCGCCGCTAGCGCTGCTCATCTGTGGTCAATTAGATTAGGGTCGTAGGATTTAGATCTAACGAGTAGGATTAGATCTGTGTCAAAGAGGTACGCGTTAGATCTGGCCGTGCATCTTCACTTAAATCGTGTGGCTCTCGTTGATCGATCCGTCCGAACCGGTACCAGCCAATAGGAACATGATGCGTGTCTGCTAGTTAGATTTAAAATCAGAATTTGAATCTATTAGATGTTTGATTTTGTTTTAATCATAACTTTGGATTCCCACGTCCAAAATTGATGAATTTTATATCAATGGAATCAGGAGAGAAAGCTATTTCCAAATATGTAATGTGTTTAATGTTTTGTTTCTGTTAAAATGGTTTTATTTACAGAAACATGTGCAGGCCTATTATGTGTATATAAATTATTTGAGAAATGTTTTAGTGGTTAAAACAAATATTGTTTGGCAAGTTTTGAACTTGTTTATGAACCAGTACTGTGCACTTGTCTTATTGAGTTTAGAAAATCATCACATATCATATTGCATGCATCCATATATTTTTGCTTGTATTTATTTTGTATGTGATTTGTTGCTATGATTTTATGTGTAGATTTTAGTGCTAATAGTGATTGTGATTGTGAGGAGTGTAGATACTCTCCAAACTACCAAGGCAAGTGGTGCTTCATGATATTTTTATCCCTATGTTTTCTACTATGCATTAGAAATATTTTGCTAGTCTTGCATGGTTATTTTTTGCTCATATGCTATGCTTGGAAATCCTAGTAGTTGTAGAATTGCTAGAAATTTCTAAGTTAAGATGCTTATCTACGCCATGCTTAGCCTAGCTAGTAGCAACCAAGGGTGGTGAATTATTCATGCTATGGAAAAATATTTCTAAGTCTTTGGACTTGTGTTTTTGCTTAATAAAACAACTAAGTGAATGAAACACCTGGGTGGAATGGAAGGAATGGTTTATGTTGAGTGGTTACACAAGGCCCATTTCTATGGTTTACCTTGTGTATCTCACATGTGGAAAGCCACCCAGGAATAAAGGGATTTGAGAGGCCAAATGTTAAGAAGCTTCTAGTGCAGCCACTTGGCAATATGAGCTTTGCCTGGATCACATAGGTTGCAATAACTTGTCAATTTGGACAGTTGTTGGTAGTGGGATGATAGGTTGGAACGCGTCCATTTGGTCTAAGGGAAGGCTTCTGAAAGGTCATGTCTTGGTGAAAATTAAGTCTTGTGGGGAAAGTGCACAACCTCTGCAGATGGAAGAATCTAAGTACTTAGCCATGTCCCTGGTATTGGACAATTTGAGCATCAAGACATGGAAGCTCTCAAGAATCTCCTCATCCCAATTTCTAAGTAAAACTTGTGGTAAACAAGGGTGAAGGACCCCAATGTCTATTAGTGGTTCCTTGGGAAAAGTTTTGACAAAGAAAAACTCAATGATTTCAACTAATAGGCAAAACCTATTTTGAGCAAAGCAAGCCTAAGCTACACTTAGCCAAATTGCATATAGTATCCAGTCCACCAAAATTATACTAAGGTATCACTTGCCAATACTATTCCAATGTATTGACCCACTATGGCTGTAACTTGTGATGTGCAGGTTATCCTGATGAGGATTAGGAGTCATGAGTCTACACTCAAAATGTTTGCCTGTGGCACATGAAGATGAAGACTTGTTATCTATTTACTTATTTAAACTCTTGTACTAGGCCTGTGGCCATGGAGTTGTAAAGACTATGTTTGTCTCTGGAATGACTGTAATAATGACCTTTGTTTGTGTGTACTTCATCTTAAACTGTGGATGCTAGCATTGATCCAGGCACTAGCATTGCAATCACATGGATTCTTTTCCTTTATAAAGGAGGGATCTTACACACAGTCTCCAACTCGAGTGCGCCAAGGTCCACCATCAAATGGACGAGTTCAAGAGCGACCTCCACAACTTCAAGAAGGACATGGACAATGACTTCGACAAAAACATGAGCATGGTCGCCAAGACTAATGATGCTTTGTGCTCATTAGAAGAACTTATAAGGAAGCGTGCCAAGGTCAAGGGCCATCGTCGTGAGCGTCATATGGATGACCAAGTGAGCCACCTACATCAACCATCGGCAAGGCACGCCAATGACCTCCGTCGACACCGTCACAAGGCACCTTCAACTACTAGTGCCACCACCAAAATGGCACCAAGAGCAAGCCTTCGTCCACGCCATCAAGCTTCAACGACTACGCTTGCATTCGAAGACCTCATGAACGAGGACAATGAAGACCTACTTCGCCAAGTTGGATAGCATGAGCCTACCTCCACCACTACTACAAGATGGACACAAGACGGTCGAGCATGGGATTTTCCCTTCGACCATGGAGGCGAGCAATGATGCCCATCTTATGGCATCCAACCTTGAAGGCGACAAGGTCACGAATGGTGAGCATGGGATTTTCCCTTCACCAAAGGAGGCGCATGGAGTTGAGGAAACCGAGCCTATCCCTATATGCTTGAGTGATGATGTGGTACCAATCCCATGTGAGTATGAGAGCCACTTAGCCCACTTGAGTGAGAACAAGAGTGAGATGAGTGACTCCACCTTATGTGAGATTGAGTGCTCCCACTTTGAGGGCATGAGTGATACACTGAGTGAGTTGAGAGTGGTAGTTGATAGGTCAAGTGAGACCATTTCTAATTCTAACAACTTACCCTCTACCTCTAGTGTGTTCTCTTGTGTTGTGCTAGGTTCTATGGATGAAGACGCGCCAAGCCATGAAGCAATGATGCCCCAATTGGAGAAGATGTACATGGTGCACGAAGATGATGCTACGCCATGGATAAATCAAGATGAAGTCATCCACAAGGAGGCCACTACTACCACAACACCCGCTTCATATGAGAGGTATGAACAAGGTAACAATAAGGGTGTTGATCATGCCATGATCCCACTAGTGGACATGATGAATTGTGAGGATATGCATGCTATGGATGATACTTGTGACATTACATATGCTTCACTCATATTCCCATGTGATGCTTTGCCTTTGCATAATATTGATCATGTGGAATTGTTTGATTTCGATATCATTGCCACAAACATGCCATGCTATGCATCTTGTGTGTATCCTCCAATTGCTTCGGACTTGCCTTGTCATGCTAGTCATTCAAGTTCTCCCGTTGCCTGCAACAAGATGCATGCTTGCTATTTCACTTGTTTTGCTTGCAACAATATTGATCACATGCGTTATAATGAGATGGCCCCCATAGCTTTCTAAATTTGTGGAGCTTTTTATGATTTCCATGATAAGCATGTTCCCCACTTGCATACTCACCATGCATCTATTTCATACTTGATTGACATTAATGGTGATGTGCACAAGAAGAGATACGTCGTGATGGATGATGTGTATCTCTACCATGCACACACATTCTTCCTTTTGTGTATGATGTGTGTAGGTACCCGCATTATCATGTCAACCTCGGTTGAGCACGAGTTGACAAAAAGAGCTCTTGAGAGCATCCCACAAGTGAGTTCAAGATCGAACCCAGCTCTCATACCTTTTGCATGCTTTGCATCTTTCATGTTGGCAAATTGCTCTTTCCTATGGTTTGATTGCAAGCATGTTGATGGTATTATCTCACCTTGTGACATTCATCTTTCTTCGCTTTTGGATAATGATGCTTTGTGTGTTGCAACAAAAATGTTGAACATTTTCTCTTTCCGATGTTTTGTGTGCAAGCACAATTCCATTAAGAGCATGTATTGTCATGAGAGCTTCCAAGAATCTTGTCTTATTGTTGCAACAAACATAAGGACCACTTGCTCTTTCATTTGGTTTTTTTGCAAACATGCCTTTTTGCTTCCACTTGGGATACCCATACTCCCATGAAATCTGCTTTTGATGATTTGTGTGTGACATCCAACATGTTGAACAATTTCTCTTTCCAATGGTTGGTTTGCACACATAATGATGTTTCTTTGGACATTATTCCTTGTGTGTTTTTGCCAAATTCTCCTATTCTTGCATCAAAGATGTTGTTTGAAATTTGGATCCAATGCTTTGAATGCCCCACTACTACATTATATGGAGTTTTTGAGTTTCCACATTTGGATGATGTTCAAACGATTTCCATGCACTTTGACCTTGCATATGCGTCCCATTTTCTATACATGCATTATGCTAATAGTGTTGTGAAGAAGAATGGACATGCCACATTTGACATGCTCCACTATCATGCACGAAAATATTTTGCTTGGTATTTGTTGTGTGAAGGTACAAGTGCATACACGTCGACCTCTACCAACCACGTGTTGACAAGAAGAACCGAAGAGAGTTACCTATGGCTACAGCTAAGGTGACTTCCTTTTACTTGAGGACTCATGCTATAATCTTCATGAATTGGCTACGCTTTGAGTGTTGCTTCGCTTTTGTCGTGAGCTTTGTAGGCTTCATGGAAGGTGAAGGAACATTGAAGTGTTGTCAAGTCAATCTTCCCGAGGACGACTATATGGTGAACCCCAGGATCAAGGATGTCCTTCGACCTCTTCTACTTCGTGATGAACATGGAGAGTCGAGGACGACTCTTTTTTAAGGGGGGGGGGGGGAGATGATGCAGCCCGACCTACGGTCTTTACTACATCAAGGTCTCCAACTTACGCCAAGTCGTCATGGACTCCAAAGGTGAATCCGTTCCTCTATGCGAGCCCACTTCCTACCCTATTGAATGGTATACTACTTCATACTCCGTCCTATGGCCATGATAGGTTCACATTGACAAGTACGGAGGCAAGGAAGGAAGCCCGAATCATCAAGCCCGACAAGACGGAAGCTTGGAAGAGGAGGAGGAAGAAGACAGATCAAGTTTGCCAGTCCTGCGGTACTACGGTCGGCAGAACTGTACTACCGTCGATGGTACTACGCCCTAATACCGTGCCATCGACGACTCCAGCGACGCCCAGATGCAAGCGGTACTACCGGTCCTAGAGCGGTACTACCGGTGATCACCGGTACTACCGGTCCTAAGTCCGGTACTACCGGTCATGTATGTGCCTGCGCGCACCTATTGGGCCACAGCCCATGTATTGCCCTTTACTTACCTATTCGCCTAGTTTATCTCCAAACTACCCTTGTTTAGTGGCAGGCCTATAAATAGAGCCACCACCCCTCATGTATCCCTTAGGCATAGATGATAGACTAAAGACAACCCCCATTGTGGAATCTCTAGTTTTGCCTCATCCCCTTTACCAAGGGGACCGACTATCGTCACCAACCTCGATTGGACTTTGCATCACGCATCCATCGTTGAACAAGGCCTTGGAGTTTGATGTCTCGTCTCCAAGTTGTCAAGACCCTCCCCAAGGTGTTCTTCCCTCTCCGATGTGGATTTGAGGGAACACGTTGACCGATCTTTCCTTGCGAGGATTCTATCGGACCGGTGGCCGCCGTTCGGGAGCAATCGGCCTTGTATCGTGTGAGTTTTGCGTGTGTTCATCGTGTTCTTCGCGAGGTGTGTGTTCTCTTCCGCTACCTTCTCCCTTTCCCCTCGCTTTCCCATCGATTTGACCACGAGATCCGTGAAGATCGGGCCACCCAAGAGGTTAACCCCTCCATCATCAATGATGCAGGCCGACCTACGGTCGTTACTACATCAAGGTCTCCAACTTACGCCAAGTCGTCATGGACTCCAAAGGTGAATCCGTTCCTCTATGCGAGCCCACTTCCTACCCTATGGAATGGTATGCTACTTCATACTCCGTCACATGTGCATGATAGGTTCACACCGACTAGTACGGAGGCAAGGGAGGAAGCCCGGAACATCATGCCCGACAAGATGGAGGCTTAGAAGAGGAGGCGGAAGAAGACAGATCGGCAGCTGCCAGGTCCAAGCGGTACTACCGGTCGTCGGAACCGGTACTACCGGTCAGCGGTACTACCGCCCCTACTACCGCTCGCTACTGACGGCTCCAACCGTCGCTCCAGGACCGCAAGCGGTACTACCGGTCCCAGAGCGGTACTACCGGTGATGACCGGTACTACCGGTCATGTCTGTGCCTGCGCGCACCAGTTGGGCCACAGCCCATGTATTCCCCTTTACTTACCTATTCGCCTAGTTTATCCCCAAACTACCCTTGTTTAGTGGCTGGCCTATAAATAGAGCCCCCACCCCTCATGTATCCCTTAGGCATAGATGATAGACTAAAGACAACCCCCATTGTGGAATCTCTAGTTTTGCCTCATCCCCTTTACCAAGGGGACCGACTATCGTCACCAACCTCGATTGGACTTTGCATCACGCATCCATCGTTGAACAAGGCCTTGGAGTTCGATGTCTCGTCTCCAAGTTGTCAAGACCCTCCCCAAGGTGTTCTTCCCTCTCTGATGTGGATTTGAGGGAGCACGTTGACCGATCTTTCCTTGCGAGGATTCTATCGGACCGGTGGCCGCCGTTCGGGAGCAATCGGCCTTGTATCGTGTGAGTTTTGCGTGTGTTCATCGTGTTCTTCGCGAGGTGTGTGTTCGCTTCCGCTACCTTCTCCCTTTCCCCTCGCTTTCCCATCGATTTGACCACGAGATCCGTGAAGATCGGGCCACCCAAGAGGTTAACCCCTCCATCATCTGGTATCAGCAGCTTTTGGTTGCCACGGACTTCTCATCGATTTGGTCTTTTCCCCATAAATTCGAAAGTTCCACCAAAAATAGCCCCAATTCGTGTTTTGGATCGATCTAGGATTTGAGTGCGTTTTGGTAGGTTTTGATCCGTGGATTACTTGCAAAACTTGTTAATCTACCTTCCTTTGCGTTCCCATAGCCTAATTCCTTGATATGCCCCTTCGATTTGGTGTTTTTCTTGAAGATTTTCCGCCCAAATCGCCCCAAAATCGCGAAAAACGTCAAATCTGGGCGTCCCAGGACCAACCGGTACTACTGGGCCCAAAATCCGATTATCAAGACTTATCCGGTACTACGGCCCAAAATCGGTACTCAAGACTTAACCGGTACGACCTCTCAGCAACCGGTACTACCCCAAGATCGAGCAGAAAACAGATTTCAGATTTCACTTACGTTTTGAGCATAACTTTTGCATTCGAACTCAGATTTTGGTGTTCTTTAGCTCGTTTCGAAGAGGATAAGGATCTCTACATCATCATCCACGTTGTTCATGATATCTACTCCATCCAAATTCCGTGAGCAAGGCGGAATCCAACAATAAAGGGTGAAGATCGTCGACGAAAGGTATAAACATTCCGCGACTTCTCCCCACTTGCATTCCTTTGTAAACCCCACTATCTTTGCGACCAAAAAACACCTATTGAGACTAGTTCCTCTTATGATTGCTTGGGCTATACACATTTGATACCTTGTAGATTCCGAGCAAACATTGTGAGCGCTATCTCATATAGTTATCTTGTATAGTTGTTGGCACAAGGAAGAGGCAAGTGAAAAATAGAAAGAAAGAAAAAGAGAAAAAAAATAGAAAAAGGAAAAAAAGAAAAGAAAGAAATATACATGTGCCTCATAGAATAGGAAGCGCAAGCTCGATGAACATCATATAGGTGGTACTTATTGTGCATATCTTGTAGCCCACCAATTTTGTGCAATCGAACTAGCGTCTCTCCTTGTACTTGTGTGACACGAGCTTATAGTCTTCGCTAGGTAATCATTTGATTCTTAGCTCACTTTCTCCATCGCACAAGTCCCATTTATCCCACCGTGTGTGTTTCCTTGTATATATTTCCGATCTTGTGGATTGACTTGTTTTGCTTTGTGATCATTGTGGTTCTTTACTTGCCATTACAACATCTTGATTTCGGATTGGTTCTTGACATGCCATTTTCCATACCAATCCACCATAGGCCTTGTGTGTGTGTTTTTTTTGTTGGTAGTTGGTTTTGGTGTTCTGCGTGAACTTCACTTTGCTTGGTTTATTGCTCTCAAGTGTGGCCACTTGCACGATACGATCTTCCAAGGTAAAGTAAGGTTTGATGTTGTATCCCTAACACCCTCTACCACTTCCATATACACCGCTTGGTCTTGTGAATCATGTCTAGGGACTCCGGAACCGAGGATTATTTCTATGAAGAATCCAAGATGAGCCACCATGCCTATGTCTCCACAAGCATGAATAACATGATGGAGCACTACACCAACAATGGCTCCACATGCTTGGGTGATATGGAGTATGAAAAGGATACAGATGCCGCCTAGAGGGGGTGAATTAAAACTTTTAGAGATGGCTTAACAACAAAGGGAATAAAACTAGCGTTTACTTTGTCAAGCACAAAACCTATACAAACTACGGTTCACCTATGTGCACCAACAACTTATGCTAAGCAAAACAAGCAACTATGTGATAGCTAGATATAATAATTCAAGCACGAAGGCTATCACAAAGTAAAGTGCATAAGTAAATAGCTCGGGTATAGAGATAACCGAGGCACGCGGAGACGAGGATTTATTACCGAGTTCATCCCATCAAGAGAGTACGTCTCGTTGGAGAGGGGGTGGTATCAAACCACCTACGCCACAAAAGGCCTCCCTTATTCTCTAGTGAATCTCACCCTAACGGGATCGATCCACACTTCCACTATCGGTGCACTTGTCGGTGGCAACCGGAACCTCTCACAAGGTTGGGGCACTTCTCCACAACTTAATCGGAGGCTCCCAACAGACGCCACCAAGGACACAACCTGCAACACCAACAAACCTTCTACGGTTCCAAGAACCCAAGAGTAAAAAGCTTCTCAACTTTCACTCACCAAATCCTCCGAGGAGAACTCAAACCTATGCACCAAATGCAATGGCAAGAACACAGGAAGTGCTCAAGTCCTTCTCTCCCAAATTCCACAAAAGCTAGTGGGAGAATAAGAGAGGAAGAACACACGAGGAAATCCACAAAAGAAACCCCAAGATCTAGATCCCAATATGTTCCCCTCACATAGAGGAGAGATGGATTGGTGGAGTTGTAGATCTAGATCTCTCCTTTCAAATCCCCCAAAAAGATTCAAGAAATATGGGAGGGACTAAGAGTATTTGCAAGCTCTTGAAGGTCAAAACAATGGAGAAGAGAAAGAATGCAAGCCACCAGCCTAAGGAGGAAGAATGGGGTCTATTTATACCACTCCCCAATGAAATATGACCATTTGGGACCTTCCAGGCCGTATAATCCGCCCCTCCCCTGGATATTCCGGGTTCCCCGGGCCAAAAAAATGGCTAAGGACTTCGCGGCGCGACTCTCAGTATAGGGAAGGATATTTGGGGCGGATAATCCGCCCCCGAAGGACCAGAAAATCCTCCCCCATTACTGGGAGCCACGCCTCAAAGTCCTTAGCCTTTTTCCAAAAATTGCGCCGGATAATCCGCCCCCATGGCCGGATAATCCGCCCCCCTGAAAACTGGCAGGAACAGCAAAACTGAAACCATCATAACTTTTTCATTCGGACTCCGATTTTGATGATCTTGGGCTCGTTTCGAAGATAGTAATGAGCTCTACAAGATCATGCAGGGAACCATCATAGCAGCAAGGGAGGATAGAACCAAATGATGAAAGGTTTAAGCTATCTATAAAAGACAAATCGGTAAAACCTCCAATATCGAAAACACAATAGAGAATGCATATGAAATCCGTTTTCGATGAAGTTAAGCTTGTCATAGAGATTGACACAATATCTAAATCCTCTCATGGATAAGAACCAAATAAGAACCAAGAAATATGATGCCAAGTATGCAAGTATGCAAAGATTTGAGATCTCACCGAGGGATATGACCAAGTTACTCACTTGAGAGCCCCTCTTGATAGTACGGTTATCTATCCTATAAACCGGTCTCTCCAACTAACACCACGAGACCAGTGAGAGAGAAACCCTATCAATTTCAAACCTTTGCCTTGTATATTCCACACCTTAGGATGGAGCACCTTTCTTGATTGCACTAGCTTGGTGAAGATGCTCCCCCATACTCCACTATGGAAGAGCCTCTCTTTTAGGCATATCTTCACATATCCATGATCACCATAAGGATGGAACGATACACTTGAGATAATCTTAAGAAACCTTGATCAGCACTTGATCTTCTTCACTTTATTCTTATTCCAACCTTGAAGCCACCATATGTTTCAAGCATTGTCTATGGACAAATCCTACAAGTAAAACTCAATGCAAACATTGTCATTAATTACCAAAACCACACATGGGGGCACACATGTTCTTTCAATCTCCCCCATTTTGGTAATTGATGACAATCCTTTGAGAGGGTTTATATAATCAACTTAACGAAAAAAATGGTTGCGCCAACATCAAATACTACACAAGTATGTGATGTTGGTACACCCATAATATATAGAGCAAGCTCCCCCACAATATATGCGTGTGTGATGAACCATTACCGTTGGTGGAGTTTCCTCTATATATTCAACATGCAAAGCAACAACAAAGATTCAAGAGCATGAGAGGCAAATGCTTAAGACCAAACTTCCCTTAAACCCTCCAAAACATCTCCCCCATTGGCATCGATTGCCAAAATGGGTGAATAGTTCTAGACGAACAATATAGTAATAATTCCTCCAAAGGTGTGTCTTCGCACATATACAATGATGAATACTTGGGTGGGAGTAGAACTATATCGAGGACCCGAAGATTGCCAAAGGAATAAAATAAAAGATGCAAGCAATCACAAGATCCGACAAACCAATTTGAAAACAACAAATGAGTCCAAATGGAAACTACAAGATATTATGATATGAGCAAAAGAGTGTTTTAAATAAAAAATAGAGAAGCTCCCCAAGATTTGTGCATACTTTAAAATCGGTGTATTTAAATACAAAAATGCACAAATATGGAATCCTCACTCCCCCATAAACATTTAAGGCACAATAAATGAGAAGAAGATAAATGAGCATTATTAAATGAATTAGATGAGCTCCCCAAAGATAATGCACCAATTATGATAATTGCATTTGGGAACAAGGTGCATAATCATGGAATCCTCACTCATCCAAGTTCATTGAACAATACAAGGCATGAGAGAACAAATATGAGTGTCCAAAGATGCAAACAATAGAAACAAGCACCCATAGGCAATTAAATTTGGAAGCCACCAAAGAATCGAAAGGAATAGAAAGGTGGTCTCCAAGGATTAAAAAGCAACTAACATTATCTTCACATATATGTGCATGTTTCTAAATGGATAACATCACAAAGACATATGCCCATAACGAAACAAGCACACACAAGGAAGATATACAATAAATCACATAAAAGGACAAAACCAACTCCCAAAAAGAGAAAGGTTCCAACAAGTAAACCAAACTCTCCAAACTTTTCATGATGACACAAAATACCAAAACGAATAGATCAAAATTCCAAGCACATAAAACCCGATATGGATCAAACAAGGAAGCATAAAAAGATTGTTCTAGATAATACAGGAGAGCTCACCCATAAGTAGTACATTATATAGAATTTTCTTTTGAATGCAAAATGAACACAAATGGGATCATCACTACTACCTACAATAACTAAAACACAAGAGGACATCAATAAAATAAGAAGATCCAAAAGAAGCAAGGAAGGCTTGGGAGATAACACAAAAAAAATTCTTGGCCAAAGATAGGATAAAATTAAACAAAGGCCAAAGTGAATATGATCAATAAATTCTACCATAAATTGAGTACTCATTGTCCAAGGACAAGAAATATTGGGAATAATTTTCCCAAGGTATCTTGCATGGATATCCAAGATCATAGTCACAACAAGAAGCATATAACAAAATATAAGAATTAAGCATGATACTTCGAACAAGATTCTTGGTAGCTTCCAATAGTCACACAATCACTAGTGATTAGATTAACTTGAAACAAATGGTTTCCATGATGATATAGAGATCTAAATATGAGGAAACACATACCAAGAAACACTCTCATATACAAGATCCAAAATATGAACAATAAATGCATTCAAGCAAATTGGAACTTGTAAGAGCAAATGTGTCACATATGCGCTAGATAATTATCCATATCAATTCTAAGTGACACAACCTCGAATATTCACATTTTTTAGGATTGTAATATGCACTAAGCATATGACTCCCCCATAATGTGATACTACCATAAAACCGACACGAGGCAACGGATCCAAATAGATATAATTAATGGACATTATAGAACTTAAATTTCTCATGTACACACATTTTTAGGATTGTGGAATGCCCGAGCATAACACTCCCCCAAAATGGGATAGTCCATTAATCTCTCACAAGAGCCAAATAAGATACCAAATATAACCAAGAAAGGCTCAATCATAAGAAACACACATACATGGTGTGCCACCTAATCATACACAAAAATATTCTTGATTCCTCAAGATAATTAAGTGGAAATCACAACATGTATAAGAACATGGAAGATAAAAAAGCAACACATGCACAAGGGGGCGAGTAACTTTCAATGTAATGAGTTAAGCATATGTTACCACAAGGAGGAACATTGGATATATAGTAGAGGCAATATAATCCACATGACTTGACTTGACAATTACACTAGATGAAGATCCCTCAATTCTTCATAATGTAACCAAGTCTCCAATGCCCTCCAACCAACACCTATTGATCAAGTTTTAGCTAGATGGTCCCCAACCAATTTGGGTCCTAAGAAGTTAGTAACAATAGGCCTGGCCACCCAAATGGTTCTTTTCTTGACACCACATTGGGCACCAACAAATTTGGCAAACACATTGCCAACCTCATCCTTACAAAGAGAATAAGCATCGTCAATAATGATAGGATTGGATGAGGAGATACCAATATTGCATGAGGAAGAAATGTGCCCCTTCTCACGGCATATGTAACAAGTTCTTATCTTGCCATCTTTCTTCTTAGGTGAAGCCACAACTCGAGGACGAGCTCGAGTAGTCCTCTTAGGAAGAGGCCCGTCAATGACTTGAGGTGGGGTTTGAGGCCGCTTCCCTTGTTGCTTCACACTAAGAGGCTTTTTCTTCAATGGGCAAGATCTAACATGGTGCCCTTCTTCCTTGCACTTGAAGCAAACAATGTTGGCCGGATTCTTGACTTGAACTTGGCCATTTTTCTTGTTTCCCTTATGCTTCAACTTGATAGTGGACTTGTTCTTGACATTGGAGTTGAATCCAAGCCCACTCTTGTCATTGGGGGATTTTTGCACAGTCAAGATTTTGTCGAGTGCGGCCTTCCCTTGATGACCCTTTTTCAAGTCATTCTTCAAAGAAGTGACTTGATCCTTGAGCTCTTTGATTTCCTCTACATGGTTAGTTTCAACAAAAGTACTAGAGGAAGTAGATGCTACATTGTTAGAGCAACAAGGCACGTAATGTAATTCATCACGAGATACAGCATGGTTGTGAGAGGATGAATTACAAGGACTAGCACATGGCAATATAACATTTGGAGTAGATATAGTGCTAATGTCCACATGAGGTCCACTAGATGTTACCTTTGACATGATGGCCTCATAATCTAACTTTAGCCTACCATGGGAGACTAGAAGATCCTCATGCGAGCTCGAGAGCTTAACATGACTTTCTTCTAATTTCCCATAGTTGCTAGTTAGCAACGCAAGTTGATCCTTTAGCTCAACATTCTCCTTCAAAATAGATGCTTCACAAGAAATAGAGTTAGTAGCACAAGCATCATCACTATTAGCAAGAGGTGAGGGCAACTTGGCAAGCTTTTTTGAGTATGAAGCTTTAAGTTGCTCATGCGACTCGGTGAGTTTGATGAGCTCCCTCTTAACGACCCGAGAGCCATTTTCGAGGTTCTTAAAATCCTCAACAAGTTTAGCATAAGCAACGTCAAGTTCATCATTTTTAATCTTGAAGGAGTTTGCCACCGCAAGTTCTCTATCATGGTATTCCTTTACTCTAGATAATTCTAGAGTAAAAGTCTCCTCAAGAGATTCTTTGGTGGTTTGTTCTTCTTCAAGGGAGTCCTTTAGTTGAGCAATTTCATTAGCATACTCACGCTCAAGCGCAAACTTTTCATCAATTATGTTTTCTTGCTCCTCAATTTGTGCTTCTAACTTATCAATATGTTCTTTGCTCTTAATAGCAAAGTCCAGGATTTCAACAAAGTTAGGGCAAGCAATATTATTCTTAACAAGGGCACGATAAACAATCTCACCCTTTTCATATAAATCATCAATATCAAGCTCTTCTTCCACATTATCCACATCCTCCTCATCACAAGAGGTAATGGGTTCCAAAGTAGGAGTTATCTTTGAATCCCTAGCCATAAGGTATAGGTGGGTACCGGAAGAAGGTGAAGATGAGATTGCATTTGTGGCTTCATTCAAAACCTTGTCTTGGCCCATAGAATCTTCAGTTTCCTCTACATGGTTAGCAACACAAGCACTAGAGGAAATAGAAGCATTTTTATCATGGCAACAAGAAAACACAAGCATATCATCATGAGATTTATTCAAGTCATTTCTACATGATATGCAATGACTATTAACACAAGCATGTAAGAAGTTTGTAGTGCTAGAAGTGTTAAAGTCCAAAGATAGATCATTGCAACTAGATAGAGATGATGGATTATAAATAGTAAGCACACTATCCAAATTGTAATTTCTATCACCACTCACCATATCATTACCTTGTGAAAATTCACATGTTGGTGAAGTGGTAGAAGATGAGAACTCATCTTGAACGGAAGTAGAAGCAACACAATCATCCTCAACAATATTGGACACAACATATTTATCTTGAAGTTTTGTCCATAACTCATGAGCGCTCCAAAAAGGAATGATTGAAGAGGTAACTACATAGCTCAAAGCATTAACAAGCACATTAGAAGCTTGAGCATCGAGATATAAGTTTTTCTCATCCTCACAAGATAGATTTTTGAAATCCATAGGAGGAGAAAAACCTATATCTACAATACGCTCCAAATTTGGGTCCATGTCCCAAAAATGAATAAGCATACGAGTTCTCCATATATCATAATTTGTGCCATCGAATAAGAACATGTCATTGTGCACTAATCCCCTAGCCGACATCTTTACTCTCAAGGCGGTGCAGCCTAAAATGAGAGACAGGGCTCTGATACCAATTGAAAAGGATACAGATGCCGTCTAGAGGGGGGGTGAATAGGCGGTTTAAAACTTTTACGAGATGGGCTTAACAAAGGCGGAATAAAACTAGCATTTACTTTGTCAAGCACAAAACCTATATAAACAACGGTTCACCTATGTGCACCAACAACTTATGCTAAGCAAAACAAGCAACTATGTGATAGCTAGATATAATAATTCAAGCACGAAGGCTATCACAAAGTAAAGTGCATAAGTAAATAGCTCGGGTATAGAGATAACCGAGGCACGCGGAGACGATGATTTATTACCGAGTTCCTCCCATAAAGAGAGTACGTCTCGTTGGAGAGGGGGTGGTATCAAACCACCTACGCCACAAAAGGCCTCCCTTATTCTCCGGTGAATCTCACCCTAACGGGATCGATCCACACTTCCACTATCGGTGCACTTGTCGGTGGCAACCGGAACCTCTCACAAGGTTGGGGCACTTCTCCACAACTTAATCGGAGGCTCCCAACAAACGCCACCAAGGCCACAACCTGCAACACCAACAAACCGTCTAGGGTTCCAAGAACCCAAGAGTAAAAAGCTTCTCAACTTTCACTCACCAAATCCTCCGAGGAGAACTCAAACCTATGCACCAAATGCAATGGCAAGAACACAGGAAGTGCTCAAGTCCTTCTCTCCCAAATTCCACAAAAGCTAGTGGGAGAATAAGAGAGGAAGAACACACGAGGAAATCCACAAAAGAAACCCCAAGATCTAGATCCCAATATGTTCCCCTCACATAGAGGAGAGATGGATTGGTGGAGTTGTAGATCTAGATCTCCCCTTTCAAATCCCCCAAAAAGATTCAAGAAATATGGGAGGGATTGAGAGTATTTGCAAGCTCTTGAAGGTCAAAACAATGGAGAAGAGAGAGAATGCAAGCCACCAGCCTAAGGAGGAAGAAAGGGTCTATTTATACCACTCCCCAACGAAATATGACCGTTTGGGACCTTCCAGGCCGGATAATCCACCCCTCCCCCGGATATTCCGGGTTCCCCGGGCCAAAAAAATGGCTAAGGACTTCGCGGCGCGACTCTCAGTATAGGGACGGATATTTGGGGCGGATAATCCGCCCCCGAAGGACCAGAAAATCCTCCCCCATTACTGGGAGCCACGCCTCAAAGTCCTTAGCCGTTTTCCAAAAATTGGGCCGGATAATCCGCCCCCATGGCCGGATAATCCGCCCCCCTGAAAACTGGCAGGAACAACAAAACTGAAACCATCATAACTTTTTCATTCGGACTCCGATTTTGATGATCTTGGGCTCGTTTCAAAGATAGTAATGAGCTCTACAAGATCATGCAGGGAACCATCATAGTCCAGCATGGGAGGATAGAACCAAATGATGAAAGTTTTAACCTATCTATAAAAGACAAACCGGTAAAACCTCCAATATCGAAAACACAATAGAGAATGCATATGAAATCCGTTTTCGATTAACTTAAGCTTGTAATAGAGATTGACACAATATCTAAATCCTCTCATGGATAAGAACCAAATTAGAACCAAGAAATATGATGCCAAGTATGCAAGTATGCAAAGATTTGAGCTCTCACCGAGGGATATGATCAAGTTACTCACTTGAGAGCCCCTCTTGATAGTACGGTTATCTATCCTATAAACCGGTCTCTCCAACTAACACCGCGAGACCGGTGAGAGAGAAACCCTATCAATTTCAAACCTTTGCCTTATATATTCCACACCCCAGGATGGAGCACCTTTCTTGATTGCACTAGCTTGGTGAAGATGCTCCCCCATACTCCACTATGGAAGAGCCTCTCTTTTAGGCATATCTTCACATATCCATGATCACCATAAGGATGGAACGATACACTTGAGATCATCTTAAGAAACCTTGATCAACACTTGATCTTCTTCACTGTATTCTTATTCCAACCTTGAAGCCACCATATGGTCCAAGCATTGTCTATGGACAAATCCTACAAGTAAAACTCAATGCAAACATAAGTCCATAAAACATTGTCATTAATTACCAAAACCACACATGGGGGCACACATGTTATTTCAGAGTACTACAATAACAATGACTCCCCAAGCATGGACGACTTCAAGAACGACAACGCGAAGCTCCTCACATCGCACCGACCAAGACGGAGCCTCCAACTCGAGTGCGCCAAGGTCCATCATCAAATGGACAAGTTCCAAAGCGACCTCCACAACTTCAAGAAGGACATGGAAAACGACTTCGACAAAAACATGAGGATGGTCGCCAAGACTAATGATGCTTTGCGCTCATTATAAAAACTTACAAGGAAGAGTGACAAGGTCAAGGCCCATCGTCGTGAGCATCATATGGATGACCAAGTGCGCCACTTACATCAACCATCGACAAGGCACGCCAATGACCTCCGTCGAAACCATCACAAGGCACCATCAACTTCTTGTGCCACCACCAAAATGGCACCAAGAGCAAGCCTTCGTCCACGCCCTCAAGCTTCAATGACTACGCTTGCATTTGAAGACCTCATGAACGAGGAAAATGAAGACCTCTACTTCGCCAAGTTGGATAGCATGAGACTACCTCCACCACTACTACAAGATGGCCACAAGACGGCCGAGCATGGGATTTTCCCTTAAACAATGGAGGCGAGCAATGATGCCCATCTTATGGCATCCAACCTTGAAGGCGACAAGGTCAAGAATGGTGAGCATGGGCTTTTCCCTTCACCAAAGGAGGCGCATGGAGTTGAGGAAACCGAGCCTATCCCCATATGCTTGAGTGATGAAGTGGTACCAATCCCATGTGAGTATGAGAGCCACTTAGACCACTTGAGTGAGAACAAGAGTGCGATGAGTGACTCCACCTTATGTGAGATTGAGTGCTTCCAATTGGAGGGCATGAGCGATACTCCTAGTGAGTTGAGAGTGGTAGTTGATAGGTCAAGTGAGACCATTTCGAATTCTAACAACTTACCATCTACCTCTAGTGTGTTCACTTGTGTTGTGCTAGGTTCCATGGGTGAAGAAGCGCCAAACCATGAAGCAATGATGCCTCAATTGGAGAAGATGTACATGGTGCACGAATATGATGCTATGCCATGGCTACATCAAGAAGACGAAGTCGTCCACAAGGAGGCCACTACTTCCACAACACCCACTTCATATGAGAGGTATGAACAAGGTAACAATAAGGGTGTTGATGATGCCATGATCCCACTAGTGGACATGATGAATTGTGAGGATATGCATGTTATGGATGACACTTGTGACATTACATATGCTTCACTCATATTCCCATGTGATGCTTTGCCTTTGCATAATATTGATCATGTGGAATTGTTTGATTGCAATATCATTGCCATAAACATGCTATGCTATGCATCTTGTGTGTATCCTCCAATTGCTTCGGACTTGCCTTGTCATGCTAGTCATTCAATTTCTCCCGTTGCTTGCAATAAGATGAATGCTTGCTATTTCACTTGTTTTGCTTGCAACAATATTGATGATATGCGTTATAATGAGATGGCCCCCATAGCTTTCTCAATTTTTTGAGATTTTGATGATTGCCATGATAAGCATGTTCCCCACTTGCATACTCACCATGCATCGATGTCATACTTGATTGACATTATTGGTGATGTGCAAAAGAAGAGATACTTCATGATGGATGATGTGTATCTCTACCATGCACACACGTTCTTCCTTTTGTGTATGATGTGTGTAGGTACCCGCACGAGAATGTCAACCTCGGTTGAGCACGAGTTGACAAAAAGAGCTCTAGAGAGCATCCCACAAGTGAGTTCAAGATCGAACCCAACTCCGATACCTTTTGCATGCTTTGCATATTTCATGTTGGCAAATTGTTCTTTCCTATGGTTTGATTGCAAGCATGTTGATGGTATTATCTCACCTTGTGACATTCATGTTTCTTTGCTATTGGATTTTGATGCTTTGTGTGTTGCAACAAAACTGTTGAACAATTTCTCTTTCCGATGTTTTGTGTGCAACCATAATGCCATTAAGAGCACGTATTGCCATGAGAGCTTCCAAGAATCTTGTCTTGTTGTTGCAACAAACATAAGAACCACTTGCTCTTTCATTTGGTTTGTTTGCAAACGTGTTGTTTTTTGCTTCTGCTTGGGATACTCATATTCCCATGATATTTGCTATCAATGATATGTGTATGGCATCCAACATATTGAGCAATTTCTCTTTCCAATGGTTGGTTTGCACACATAATGCTTTTGTTTTGGATATGCTTCCTCGTGTGTTTTTGCCAAATTCTCCTATTCTTGCATCAAAGATGTTGATATATATCTTAGTCAATTGCTTTGCGTGCCACCCTACTATATTATATGGAGTTTTTAAGTTCCCACATTTGGATGATGTTCAAACGATTTCCATGCACAATGACCTTGCATATGCATCCCGTTTGCTATACTTGAGTTGTGCTAATTGTGTTGTGAACAAGAATGGACATGCCACAATTGACATGCTCCTCTATCACAAACAAACATATGTTGCTTGGTCTTTGTTGTGTGAAGGTACAAGTGCATACACGTCAACCTCTACCAACTATGTGTTGACAAGAAGAATCGAAGAGAGTTATTATGGCCACCCTTCATCGAGCTATCTCTACAAGCTAAGGTGACTTCCTTCTACTTGAGGACTCATGCTATAATCTTCATGAATTGGCTACGCTTTGAGTGTTGCTTCGCTTTTGTCGTGAGCTTTGTAGGCTTCATGGAAGGTGAAGGAACATTGAAGTGTTGTCAAGTCAATCTTCCCGAGGACGACTATATGGTGAACCCCAGGATCAAGGATGTCCTTCGACCTCTCTAATTCGTGATGAACATGGAGAGTCGAGGACGACTCTTTTTGAAGGGGGGAGATGATGCAGGCCGACCTACGGTCGTTACTATATCAAGGTCTCCAACTTACGCCAAGTCCTCATGGACTCCAAAGGTGAATCCTTTCCTCTATGTGAGCCCACTTCCTACCCTATGGAATGGTATGCTATTTCATACTCCGTCACATATGCATGATAGGTTCACAACGACCAGTACGGAGGCAAGGGAGGAAGCCCAGAACATCAAGCCCGACAAGACGGAGGCTTGGAAGAGGAGGCGGAAGAAGACAGATCAGCAGCTGCCAGGTCCAAGCGGTACTACCGGTCGTCGGAACCGGTCCTACTGGTCAGTGGTACTACCGCTCGCTACTGACGGCTCCAACCGTCGCTCTAGGACTGCAAGCGGTACTACCGGTCCCAGAGCGGTACTACCGGTGATGACCAGTACTACCGGTCCTAAGTCCGGTACTACCGGTCATGTCTGTGCCTACGCGCACCAGTTGGGCCACAGCCCATGTATTCTCCTTTACTTACCTATTCGCCTAGTTTATCCCCAAACTACCCTTGTTTAGTGGCTGGCCTATAAATAGAGCCCCCACCCCCCATGTATCCCCTAGGGCATAGATGATAGACTAAAGACAACCCCCATTGTGGAATCTCTAGTTTTGCCTCATCCCCTTTACCAAGGGGACCGACTATCGTCACAAACCTCGATTGGACTTTGCATCACGCATCCATCGTTGAACAAGGCCTTGGAGTTCGATGTCTCGTCTCCAAGTTGTCAAGACCCTCCCCAAGGTGTTCTTCCCTCTCCGATGTGGATTTGAGGGAGCACGTTGACCGATCTTTCCTTGCGAGGATTCTATCGGACCGGTGGCCGCCGTTCGGGAGCAATCGGCATTGTATCGTGTGAGTTTTGCGTGTGTTCATCGTGTTCTTCGCGAGGTGTGTGTTCGCTTCCGCTACCTTCTCCCTTTCCCCTCGCTCTCCCGTCGATTTGACCACGAGATCCGTGAAGATCGGGCCACCTAAGAGGTTAACCCCTCCATCATCTGGTATCTACAGCTTTTGGTTGCCACGGATTTCTCATCGATTTGGTCTTTTCCCCATAAATTCGAAAATTCCACCAAAAATAGCCCCAATTCGTGTTTTGGATCGATCTGTCATTTCAGTGCGTTTTGGTAGGTTTTGATCCGTGGATTACTTGCTAACCTTGTTGATCTACCTTCCTTTGCGTTCCCATAGCCTAATTCCTTGATTTCCCCCGTCGATTTGGTGTTTTTCTTGAAGATTTTCCGCCCAAATCGCCCCAAAATCGCGAAAACGCGTCAAATCTGGGCGTCCCAGGTCCAACCGGTACTACCGGGCCCAAAATCCGGTACTACCGCACTTAACCGGTACTACCGGGCCCAAAATCCGATACTACCGCACTTAACCGGTACTACCTCTCAGGCAACCGGTACTACCCCCAGTACTGAACAGAAAAAACAGATTCCCAGATTTCAGCCTCTCACCATTTTGAGCATAACTTTTGCATTCGAACTCGGATTTTGGTGTTCTTTAGCTCGTTTCGAAGAGGATAAGGATCTCTACATCATCATCCACGTTGTTCATGATATCTACTCCATCCAAATTCCGTGAGCAAGGCGGAATCCAACAATAAAGGGTGAAGATCGTCGACGAAAGGTATAAACATTCCGCGACTTCTCCCCACTTGCATTCCTTTGTGAACCCCACTATCTTTGCGATCAACAAACACCTATTGAGAGTAGTTCCTCTTATGATTGCTTGGGCTATGCACATTTGATACCTTGTAGATTCCGAGCAAACATTGTGAGTGCTATCTCATATAGTTATCTTGTATAGTTGTTGGCACAAGGAAGAGGCAAGTGAAAAATAGAAAGAAAAAGAAAAAAGAAGAAAAAAAATAGAAAAAGGAAAAGAGAAAAAGAAAGAAATATCCATGTGCCTCATAGAACAGGAAGCGCAAGCTCGATGAATATCATATAGGTGGTACTTATTGTGCATATCTTGTAGCCCACCAATTTTGTGTAATCGAACTAGCGTATCTCCTTGTTCTTGTGTGACACGAGCTTATAGTCTTCGCTAGGTAATCATTTGGTTCTTAGCTCACTTTCTCCGTCGCACAAGTCCCATTTATCCCACCGTGTGTGTTTCCTTGTACATATTTCCTATCTTGTGGATTGACTTGTTTGCTTTGTGATCATTGTGGTTCTTTACTTGCCAATACAACATCTTGATATCGGATTGGTTCTTGACATACCACTTTCCATACCTATCCACCATAGGCCTTGTGTGTGTTTGTTTTTTGGTTAGTAGTTGGTTTTGGTGTTCCGCGTGAACTTCACTTTGCTTGGTTTATTGCTATAAAGTGTGGCCACTTGTACGATATGATCTTCCAAGGTAAAGTAAGGTTTGATGTTGTATCCCTAACTCCCACTACCACTTCCATATACACCGCTTGGTCTTGTGCATCATGTCTAGGGACTCCGGAACCAAGGATGATATCTAGGAAGAATCCATGATGAGCCACCATGACTACGACTCCACAAGTATAGAGGACATGACGGAGCACAACACCGACAATGGCTCCGCATGCTTTGAGGACCCGGAGCACTACACCTACGACGACTCCACATGCATGGAAGACATGGAGCTCTACGTCGACAATGACTCCTCATGCATGGAGCCTATGGAGCACTACACCGACAATGGATCCACATGCTTGGGTGATATGGAGTACTACACCAACAATTACTCCCCAAGCATGGATGACTTCGAGTGCGACATCGACGACGCCTCGCCGAGCATGGAGGACACGGAGAACTTCATCGACTTTGATGGCTCCTCCATGAGCCATGAAGAATTCCTCCACCGTGTGGAGATGGAAGCCTACTACGCCAAGCAAGAGGAGGCGCATCATCAAGATTCCATGACCTTCAAGGCCAAGCGTGCCACACCAAAGGGCACCACCTACTTCGATGATCCACCTCCAAGGCGACAAGTGCCACCACCTAGATGGCGTCAAGCGCCACCATCTCCAAGGCGCCAAGCTCCATCACCTCCAAGGCGTCAAGCTCCACCATCTCCAAGGCGCCAAGCTACATCACCTCCAAGGCGCCAAGCTCCAACTCCTATCCAAACAAGAGTGGCGTCCAAACATCATATGCATCAAGAGGCGCCAAGAAACAAGACTCTTCATCGACAAACATCCTCTCATGAGCATCGCCACCATAAAGAGGATAAAAGAAATCGTCAAAGGCATCGTCGCCACCAAGACGAAGAATTCAAGATGAGCACCAACCATAATTCTCAATCAAGCTCAAGAAGGCACCACAAGCACAAGAAGAGTACCACGGCAAATGATCACCGTCGTGAGTGTCATGTGGACGACCAAGAGCGCCCCCTCCATCAACCATCGGCAAGGCACGCCAATGACCTCCGTCGACACCATCATAGGGCACCTTCAACTACTCGTGCCACCACCACAATGGCACTAAGAGCAAGCCTTCCTCCACGCCATCAAGCTTCAACGCCTAAGCTTGACTTCCACGACCTCGCGAACGAGGAAAATGTAAACCTCTAATTCGCCAAGTTGGATAGCATGAGCCTACCTCCACCACTACTACGAGATGGCGACAAGGTCAACAATGGTGAGCATGGGATTTTCCCTTCACCAAAGGAGGCGCATAGAGTTGAGGAAACCGAGCCTATCCCTTTATGCTTGAGTGATGATGTGGTACCAATCCCATATGAGTATGAGAGCCACTTAGCCCACTTGAGTGAGAACAAGATTGCGATGAGTGACTCCACCTTATGTGAGATTGAGTGCTTCCACTTGGAGGGCATGAGCGATACTCCTAGTGAGTTGAGAGTGGTAGTTGATAGGTCAAGTGAGACCATTTCGAATTCTAACAACTTACCCTCTACGTCTAGTGTGTTCTCTTGTGTTGTTCTAGGTTCCATGGATGAAGAAGTGCCAAATCATGAAGCAATGATGCCTCAATTGGAGAAGATGTACATGGTGGATGAAGATGATGCTATGCCATGGCTACATCAAGAAGACAAAGTCGTCCACAAGGAGGCCACTACTTCCACAACACCCACTTCATATGAGAGGTATGACCAAGGTAACAATAAGGGTGTTGATGATGCCATGATCCCACTAGTGGACATGATGAATTGTGAGGATATGCATGCTATGGATGTTACTTGTGACATTACATATGCTTCATCCAC
Organism: Avena longiglumis; assembly: GCA_030063025.1. Taxonomy (NCBI): domain Eukaryota; kingdom Viridiplantae; phylum Streptophyta; class Magnoliopsida; order Poales; family Poaceae; genus Avena; species Avena longiglumis. Next base: position 333,019,065 of record CP125974.1, on the reverse strand, counting down.
TTTCCCATGTGATGCTTTGCCTTTGCATAATATTGATCATGTGGAATTGTTTGATTGCAATATCATTCCCACAAATCATCCAATTGCTTCGGACATGCTTTGTCATGTTAGTCATTCAATTTCTCCTGTTGCTTGCAATAAGTTGAATAATTTGTCTATCAATTGTTTTGCTTGCAACAATACTTTTCACATGGATTATAACGAGATAGCCCCCATAGCTTTCTCAATTTTTGAAGATTTTGATGATTGCCATGATAAGCATGTTCCCCACTTGCATACTCACCATGCATCTAATTCATACTTGATTGAAATTAATGGTGATGTGCACAAGAAGAGATACGTCATGATGGATGATGTGTATCTCTACCATGCACACACATTCTTCCTTTTGTGTATGATGTGTGTAGGTACCCGCACGAGAATGTCAACCTCGTTTGAGCACGAGTTGACAAAAAGAGCTCTTGAGAGCATCCCACAAGTGAGTTCAAGATCGAACCCAGCTCTCATACCTTTTGCGTGCTTTGCATCTTTCATGTTGAAAAATTGCTCTTTCCTATGGTTTGCTTGCAAGCATGTTAATGGTATTATCTCCCCTTGTGACATTCATGTTTCTTCGCTTTTAGATAATGATGTTTTATGTGTTGTAACAAAATTGTTGAACAATTTCTCTCTCCGATATTTTGTGTGCAACCACAATTCCATTAAGAGCATGTATTGTCATGAGAGCTTCCAAGAATCTCTTCTTGTTGTTGCAACAAACATAAGGACCAATTGCTCTTTCATTTGGTTTGTTTGCAAACATATTGTTTTTTCTTCCGCTTGGGATACTCATATTCCCATGAAATTTTCTTTTGATGATTTGTGTGTGACATCCAACATGTTGAACAATTTCTCTTTCCAATGGTTGGTTTGCACACATAATGATGTTTCTTTGGACATTCTTCCTTGTGTGTTTTTGCCAAATTCTGCTATTCTTGCATCAAAGATGTTGTTTGAAATTTGGATCCAATGCTTTGAATGCCCCACTACTATGTTATATGGAGTTTTTGAGTTTCCACATTTGGATGATGTTCAAAAAATTTCCATGCACAATGACCTTGCATATGCATCCCGTTTGCTATACTTGAGTTGTGCTAATTGTGTCGTGAACAAGAATAGACATGCCACAAATGACCTACTCCTCTATCACACACAAACATATGTTTCTTGGTCTTTGTTGTGTGAAGGTACAAGTGCATACACGTCAACCTCTATGGACCATGTGTTGACAAGAAGAATCGAAGAGAGTTACCTATGGCCACCCTTCATCGAGCTATCTCTACAAGCTAAGGTGACTTCCTTCTACTTGAGGACTCATGCTATAATCTTCACGAATTGGCTACGCTTTGAGTGTTGCTTCGCTTTTGTCGTGAGCTTTGTAGGCTTCATGGAAGGTGAAGGAACATTGAAGTGTTGTCAAGTCAATCTTCCCGAGGACGACTATATGGTGAACCCCAAGATCAAGGATGTCCTTCGACCTCTTCTACTTCGTGATGAACTTGGAGAGTCGAGGACGAATCTTTTTGAAGAGGGGGGAGATGATGCAGCCCGACCTATGGTCGTTACTACATCAAGGTCTCCAACTTACTCCAAGTCGCCATGGACTCCAAAGGTGAATCCGTTCCTCTATGCAAGCTCACTTGCTACCCTATTGAATGGTATGCTACTTCATACTCCGTCACATATGCACGATAGGTTCACACCGACCAGTATGGAGGCAAGGGAGGAAGCCCGGAACATCAAGCCTGACAAGACGGAGGCTTGGAAGAGGAGACGAAAGAAGACAGGTCGGCAGCTGCCAGGTCCAAGCGGTACTACCGGTTGTCGGAACTGGTACTACCGGTCAGCGGTACTGCCGCCCCTTCTACCGCTCGCTACTGACGACTCCAACGGATGCTCCAAGACCGCAAGTGGTACTACCGGTCCCAGAGCGGTACTACCGGTGTGACCGGTACTACCGGTCCTAAGTCCGGTACTACTGGTCATGTATGTGCCTGCGCGCACCTGTTGGGCCACAGCCCATGTATTCCCCTTTACTTACCTATTCGCCTAGTTTATCCCCAAGCTACCCTTGTTTAGTGGCTGTCCTATAAATAGATCCCCCACCCCTCATGTATCCCCTAGGGCATAGATGATAGACTAAAGACAACCCCCATTGTGGAATCTCTAGTTTTGCCTCATCCCCTTTACCAAGGGGACCGACTATCGTCACCAACCTCGATTGGACTTTGCATCACGCATCCATCGTTGAACAAGGCCTTGGAGTTCGATGTCTCGTCTCCAAGTTGTCAAGACCCTCCCCAAGGTGTTCTTCCCTCTCCGATGTGGATTTGAGGGAGCACGTTGACCGATCTTTCCTTGCGAGGATTCTATCGGACCCGGTGCTCGGGAGCAATCAGCATTGTATCGTGTGAGTTTTGCGTGTGTTCATCGTGTTCTTCGCGAGGTGTGTGTTCGCTTCCGCTACCTTCTCCCTTTCCCCTCGCTTTCCCATCGATTTGACCACGAGATCCGTGAAGATCGGGCCACCTAAGAGGTTAACCCCTCCAATCCACATCGGAGAGGGAAGAACACCTTGGGGGGGGTCTTGACAACTTGGAGACGAGACATCGAACTCCAAGGCCTTGTTCAACGATGGATGCGTGATGCAAAGTCCAATCCACATCTTCGTTTGGTGATAAAGGAAAATTGGGGCTCTTTTTGGCGGGGTTTTCGATTTTAAGGGGATAGAAGAAAAATTGGGGGGAAATTCGTGATCAACCTTGCTCTTGATACCAATATGTTATGGGGTAACCCCTTGGGGTGGCCCAATCTTTCACGAATCTCCGCGGGAATCGAGGAAAAAGCGGTGGGAGGGGAAGAGGGGACGAAAACCATGAACACACGCACACCAAGATCCTGATGAACTCACGCACACAAATCACGATACACGCCGATAACTCACGCCGGTGGCAACCGGTCCAACATAATCCCTAGGATCGGTGTTGGGCGAAGCTCTCTCTCCACGACCAACAACGGGGGACGAGGTGCTTGGTGAGATCTTGACGACTTGGGGGCGAGAAACCGAGAACCCAAGGCCTTGTACAACTTGAACGCACTAGGCAAGATCCAAGAGGAGGTGGATAATAGGGTGCCCCTTGGTAGGAGCATGAGACCAATAGATGAAAGATCCTCAAAGGGGTGTCCTCAATCTATTATTATCCAAGTCTAGGGTTTACAAAGGAGGGTGGGGGCTATATATAGGCCAGCCACATAAACAGGGGTAGTTTAGGAATGAAATGGGAAAATATAGAGAGGGGTACAGGGCGCTGGGCCGAACTGATGCGATCCGGTTCAGTCAAGACCGGTAGTACCGGTCGGGCAACCGGTAGTACCGGTCGCAACCGGTAGTACCGCTGGCGGTCCTGGAGCTTCCGTCGGAGTCGCCAGTAGCGAGCGGTAGGAGAGGGCGGTAGTACCGCCCACCGGTAGTACCGGTTCCCGGACCGGTAGTACCGCAGGCGTCTGGGCCTTGGTTGGGTTCCTCCTGGATCGTCCGGTAGCTGGGGCCGGTTGTGCCGCTTGAACCGGTAGTACCGGCCGTAGGGTCCGGTAGTACCGCTGGAGTCTGGCGGCGATTGGTCGCTTCCGCTCCGGTTTCTCCGTTCCATGGGTCCTTCTCTTCGTACCTGATGATGCACAGTGTATGCGTATGAAGTAGCAAGCCATCCAGGGGCGTATCGAAATCACACAAGGAAAGGAGCGAGTTAACCTTGGCTTGTAGGAGCTTGGCTCGGGCGCGAGTCATTGGTCCACTGGGAGGGCTAGGAGTTGTAGGTGGAGGTGCGTCCGTAGGACAGGCTGCATCAGCTCCCCCCCTTAGGACAGGCTGCATCCTCGACTCTTCAACCGTCTCAACTTTATCTTCTCCATGGTAGGGTGAGAGGTCCTTGACATTGAACGTCGAGCTCACAAGATACTTGGATGATGGGATATCGATGATATAGGCGTTGTTGTTTATCCTCTTTAGCACTTTGAACGGCCCATCACCTCTTGGCTTGAGTTTGGAGTCAAGGTCCTTGGGAAAGCGGTCTTTACTCAAGTGTATCCACACAAGGTCGCCTTCTTCGAAGATCATCTCTTTCTTGTTCTTGTTTAGCCTCGATGCTTGGCGAAGGACTTGTTGCTCGATCGTAGCTCTTGTGTCCTCATGGAGTTTCTTCATTGTTTGGGCACGCTTGTCAATGTCCATATTGGTACGGTCATGCAGCGGAAGTGGAAGGATATCGAGCGCGATGAGAGGCCCGAAACCATAGACGATCATGAATGGGCTTCTCATGGTGGTGGAGTGCTTGGCGGGGTTGTAGGCGAACTCGGCGTGCGGAATGCATTCCTCCCAATCTTTAAGGTTCTTCTTTATCAACACACGGAGGAGTGTGCCAAGGCTTCGATTGACGACCTAGTTTTGTCCATCGGTTTGAGGATGCGAGGCGGTAGAGAAGAGGAGCTTCATGCCGAGCTTGGCCATGAGAGTCTTCCAGAAGTAGCTCATGAATTGGACGTCGCGGTCGGAGACGATTGTTCGTGGTACACCGTGTAGTCGAATTATTTCCCTGAAAAACAAACTTGCTACATGTGAAGCATCATCGATCTTATGGCACGGAATGAAGTGTGCCATTTTGGAAAAACGATCCACTACCACAAATATAGAATCATGTCCATGTTTAGATCTAGGCAATCCTAACACGAAGTCCATGCTAATGTCTGACCAAGGTGCATCAGGAATAGGTAATGGCCTATAAAGACCAAAGGGTTTAGACTTAGACTTAGCTTGGATACATGTAGTGCATCGTTGGACGTGGCGCTCCATGTCGCGCTTCATCTTTGGCCAAAAGTGGTGAGTGGATAGCATGGCATATGTCTTGTCACGGCCAAAGTGACCCATAAGGCCTCCACCATGGGACTCTTGAAGAAGCAAAATTTGGAGAGACGACTTCGGAATGCAAAGCTTTTTTGTTTGAAAAGAAAACCCTTATGCAAATAGAAATCATCAATCCCTTTGTCTATTGAACATCTTGCAAAAATTGGTTCAAAGAAAGGGTCGGACGCGTACAAAGATTTGATGTCATCAAGACCCAAGACATTTACTTCGAGTCGCGTAAGAAGGTTTGTGTTTTTGCGAGACAAAGCGTCCGCTACAACATTTTCTTTGCCCTTCTTGTACTTGACAATGTAAGGAAAAGACTCCATGAACTCAACCCATTTGGGCCAAAGGTAGTGTTGCCACACTTGAAGGACACGAACCAAGGCAAAAAAGCTCTTTGTCATAAATGGGATAGTTTAGGCGTGCGCTATCAAGTTTCTCACTATGGTATGCAATAGGACGCCCATTTTGCATAAGGACACCTCCAATGCCAATTCCACTAGCGTCACATTCAATCTCAAAGGTTTTTGTGAAATCCGGTAATGCAAGAAGTGGTGCTTCGATGAGCCTCTTTTTGAGCTCATCAAAAGCCTTTTGTTGTGCTTTTCCCCAAACGAACGTGACATTTTTCTTGGTCAATTCGTTGAGGGGGCAAGCAATGGTAGAAAAGTATTTCACAAAGCGACGGTAAAAGCCATCCAACCCATGAAAACTACGAAGTTCACTAACATTGGTCGGTATGGGCCAATCTCGTATGTCCTTAACTTTTGAGACATCAACTTCAATGCCATTAGAAGACACAACAAAACCAAGGAAAACGAGTTTGTCTTTTGCAAAAGTGCACTTTGGGAGATTAGCATAAAGCTTTTCATGGCGAAGGATTTGAAGGACCTCCTTAACATGAGTAACATGCTCCTTTAGTGACTTGCTATAGACAAGGATGTCATCAAAGTAAACAACGACACTCTTTCGAGAGATCTCAAAATATGGTTCATGAGGCGCATGAAGGTAGATGGGGCATTTGATAAGCCAAAAGGCATAACCAACCATTCATAGAGACCAAGCTTGGTCTTGAAGGCGGTTTTCCACTCATCACCTTCGGCCATGCGAATTTGATGGTAACCACTATGAAGATCAATTTTCGAAAATATAGTGGCTCCACATAACTCATCAAGCATGTCATCAAGACGCGGTATAGGATGTCGATAACGCACGGTGATAGCATTGATTGGACGGCAGTCCATGCATAACCACAACGTATCATCCGTTTTTGGAACTAGGATCACGGGGACCGCGCTTGGGCTAGTTCTTACTTGGATCAAACCTTTGGAGACGAGTTGGTTGATTTGTCGTTCTATCTCCTTTGTCTCCTCCGGGTTCGTGCGATACGCGGCGCGGTTTGGGAGTGGGGCGCCGGGTATAAGGTCGATGCGGTGCTCGATTCCACGAAGAGGAGGAAGTCCATGAGGAAGCTCTTCGGGGAATACATCTTGAAATTCCTGCAAGATAGCCATCAAAGAAGGAGGAACAGTTGTCAAGTCATTAGTTCCTTGCGCTAGTCCCTTGCATACAAGGACATAGTGCAAGATGGATGGGTTGTTCCGCACTTCTCTCATCTCACTTTTGGTGGAAAGAAGAACACTCTTAGTTTTTCCATTCGAGTTTGGCTTGTGGCACTCACTCACTATAGTGTGGTTCTATCGCTCACCACTCTTCTCACAAGGTGTTTTTGTGTATTGCGACCTCGCTAAAGCCTTTGCATTGTCCGCAATTATTTGGCTAGGAGTCATTGGTTGCAACACACAAGTTTTTTCAAGCCATTTGAAGGTATAAGTGTTTGAGTGACCATCATGCAAAGCACGCTTGTCATATTGCCACGGCCTTCCTAACAACATATGGCAAACCGTCATTGGGACCACGTCACATTCCACCGTGTCCTTGTATGGTTCAATTGAGAATGTTACCGAGACGGTGTGCTTGATCTTGACGGATCCTTGGTCACTTAGCCATTGTATATGGTAGGGGTGTTTATGCGGATGGAGGGTGAGATTGAGTTTCTCACACAATTCTGTGCTTGTGAGATTGTGGCAACTTCCTCCATCGATGACAACTTTGATGGACTTCCCATTGATACCGACACGAGTTTGGAAGATGTTTGATCGTTGGTATTCATTCTCATTGATTTGAGTAGTTAAGACCCGTGTGACCACAAGCGATGGACTAGCGTCATGCTCACACACAAGTAGTTCTTGGTACTCTTCCAACTGTTTCCTTGCCAATGCTTCCTTGACCCTTGCATCAAACTCATCTTCACTCAAGTATTCTTCGTCGCCATTGTCATGGATGAACAAAACTTTCTTGTTCCCACACGCGGCCGACTTGTGTCCTTTGCCTCCACACTTGTAGCACTCACCATTGAATGGTTGATCATCCCTTGTGTATTTGCCACTTGGGGGCTGTTTTCCTTGAGGAAGTGTTGGCTTGAAGGGAAGCTTGGTGGTACTTGATGAGCTTCCACTTGGTGTTGTTGGAGTAGTGGTTGGTGCTTGCTTGTAGGTGAAGTACGTCTTTGGCTTGTTGTACTTGATTTCCTCTTTCACTTGACGCTCGGCCTTTGATGCGATGTGCACAAGCTCAACCATGTTGTTGTACTTTTGGAACTCGGTGATGCGCTTGATTGGATGGTTCAAGCCATTGAGGAAACATGCCATTGTTTGCTCATCCCGCTCTTCAATGTTGGCACGGATCATGTTGAGCTCCATTTGCTTGAAGTACTCTTCCACGATCTTTGTCCCTTGACTAAGCGTTTGAAGCTTGTTGAAAAGGTCACGCGTGTAGTGCGAAGGAACAAAGCGGGATCTCATATGAGCCTTCATATCTTGCCAAGTTGAGATTGGAGGTTCTTCTTTTGCTTCACGAGCGAGTTGGACTTGTTCCCACCAAAGGTTGGCATACTCATCAAACTCGAGGGATGCCATGGCCATCATCTTCTCATTGCTATAGTTGTGCATGCGGAAGATCTTGTCAACCTTGAGCTCCCATGAGAGGTATTCTTCGGGTTCATTGGAACCGGTGAACTTGGGCATGGTGAACTTGAGCTTTCCGAAAGTTTCTTCTTCATTGCGGTTTCGGTGTCGACGGTTGCCATGATTTTGGCGGCCATCTTCATCATCCGAGCTCTCATGTCTTGCTTGGTGATGATGGAGTTTCTCTTGCGGTTGTTGAGGTGACGCGTTTGGTGGTGGAACTTGGTTTTGACGACGATCTTGGGGAGCTTGCTCGTTTTGTTGGCGCGGTTGAGGACGAGGAGGAGGTTGATGGTCCTCACGACGATCTTGGGGAGCTTGCTCTTGTTCTTGTCGTGGTTGATGCCGATGATCATTGTCTTGCGCCCTGTGGCGAGGAGGACGTCGAGCCGCATGCGCAATGGGCTGCTCTTATTCTTCTTGATGTAGAGGAGGCTCATCATGATGATCATGTTGTCGATGTTGACGTTCATGTCGATGATGACGCCTTGGTGGATCTTCGAGTGCTGCACGCCGACGGTGATCTTGTTCGTCCGCTTCAGATGCTTCACTTGATGTTGAGAGCACACGTCGTTGACGATGGGCTTGGTGGTCCGCGTGAGGTTGTTCTTGTTGAATCACAAGTGCCCTTTGTTGAGGCCGGTCCGCTTCACGTCTTGGAGGTCTTGCGGAGAGGTTACCATCATAGCTTGACATCGCGGCGTGCCGCGGAGATGGTACCACTTGAGAAGAGCTCATGGATTGAAGGACGGGTCCATCCCGGTGCCTTGAAGCGTGACGGCGAGGTGCGCTTGATTCACTTGAGGAGTGGCGAGATGAGCTTGAGTCGCGCGATCGTGGCCTTGCGAGCCCATCAATGAGGCATTGAAGCTTCTCATCTATTGAGGCGAGGGCGCGACCAAGATCTTCATTTTGATGGCCGAGGTTGTGTTGCATGGCATTCATTTGTCCTCGGACTTCTTCAAAGCGGTTGTCGATGTTCTTGAATTCCACGCGGGCTTCGCTAAATTGTTCATCTTGGCGCCACTCAAGAGCTTCACAACGGTAGTTGAATTCACCTCGGATCTTCCAATGATCCCATCGCGTCATGTATTGTGTGTCGTCCTCCGGAAGTGGTGGTTGGGACGGCTCTCCATTCCTGTCCCTGATGCAAAGCCGACAAGGGTTGTATATGGAGAAAGAGGATGTGGGGATTTAGCCGTTTACCTCACCTTGGACATTATATCAAACCAATTTCCACACTTGAGAACTAATGGCGTGCAAAGTTAAATCGCAAAGAAACTCACACACCAATACGTTACAACTCTCAAAAGCTTTTGGTGGAAGGTTAGGATTGTGGAAAACCAAACAAAACGATCCAAGCAAAAGGTTATTGTTCTAAGTGGTAAAGAACCAAAGATCAAAAGCAAAAGGATACGATCTACAAAAACACGGAAAAACGCACACGTGGAGAAAAACGGGGTTAGCACGACTATGAAAATGAGCACAAAAGGTCCTAACGAAGACTACGCTCGGTTGTCGTGCCAACTCAAGGAGAGACCACAACTCGTTTGCCAAAAGAGGATAAGCAACAGATTTGTGCACTTGCCTTGGTGCGCTCTTTCCTCTCTCTTTTTGGTTTACAAGCTTGGTATTCTCTTGTATTGGGAGATTATGTATCTTTCTATTTTTTTATATTCTTTTTCTCCCTCTTTTTATACTAGTATGTTAACTTTTGAATTTGGCCTCACACTCTTACTTTCCAAAGGCAAGTGCACAATGCTTAGACAAACACAAAATGAGTTGCTCTCATAGGATAGATACACACAAAGGAAGATATGGGGCTGTCAAAGTGGCACAAGTTATACCTTTGGTATTGTTGACGACTTGCCACCGTTGGTGGGGATGATGTTCGCGTGTCGCGGTGTCATTAAGCGCGAGGTGAACTTTGTTGTGGAAGCTTTTGTTAGAAAGGCGACAAACACGCGAAACACGAACGAGCTAAGAGGACAGTCAGCAAACGAATTTAAGGTGTCAAATAGAAAAAGAAAAACGGTCGATGGCGGTAGTACCGCTTAGACGATGCAGTAGTAATCCGGAGACTTCGGTAGTACCGCTTTATGACCGTAGTACCGGTGACTTATGATAGTACCTCAGACGACCGGTAGTACCGCCATGAATCGAACGAGATCAACTTGACAAAATCCTCAAATTCGTGGTGATCTGACCGAAAGGCTGGGTTAGGAAATAAAAAGGCTATAGATCGACTCCAAAAGCAACAGATCTATGGACCAAAACCACGAAAAACTCACCAAATCCAAAGATCGATCCGAAGGCAAATTGGGGCTCTTTTTGGTGGGGTTTTCAATTTTAAGGGGATAGAAGAAAAATTGGGGGGAAATTCGTGATCAATCTTGCTCTTGATACCAATATGTTATGGGGTAACCCCTTGGGGTGGCCCGATCTTTCACGAATCTCCGCGGGAATCGAGGGAAAAGTGGTGGGAGGGAAAGAGGGGACGAAAACCATGAACACACGCACACCAAGATCCTGATGAACTCACGCACACAAATCACGATACACACCGATAACTCACGCCGGTGGCAACCAGTCCAACATAATCCCTAGGATCGGTGTTGGGCGAAGCTCTCTCTCCATGACCAACAACGGGGGACGAGGTGCTTGGGGAGATCTTGACGACTTGGGGGCGAGAAACCGAGAACCCAAGGCCTTATACAACTTGAACGCACTAGGCAAGATCCAAGAGGAGGTGGATAATAGGGTGCCCCTTGGTAGGAGCATGAGACCAATAGATGAAAGATCCTCAAAGGGGTGTCTTCAATCTATTATTATCCAAGTCTAGGGTTTACAAAGGAGGGTGGGGGCTATATATAGGCCAGCCACATAAACAGGGGTAGTTTAGGAACGAAATGGGAAAATATAGAGAGGGGTACAGGGCACTGGGCCGAACTGATGCGATCCGGTTCAGTCAAGACCGGTAGTACCGGTCCGGGTAATCGGTAGTACTGCCGAATCTTAGTACCGCTCAGGTGGCGGTAGTATCGCTGGCGGTCCTGGAGCTTCCGTCGGAGTCGCCAGTAGCGAGCGGTAGGAGAGGGCGTTCATACCGCCCACCAGTAGTACCGGTTCCCAGACCGGTAGTACCGTAGGCGTCTGGGCCTTGGTTGGGTTCCTCCTGGATCGTCCGGTAGCTAGGGCCGGTTGTGCCGCTTGAACCGGTAGTACCGGCCGTAGGGTCCGGTAGTACCGCTGGAGTCTGGCGGCGATTGGTCGCTTCCGCTCCGGTTTCTCCGTTCCATGGGTCCTTCTTCGCACTGATGATGCATGTGTATGCGTGAAGCAAGCCATCCAGGGGCGTATCGAAATCACACAAGGAAAGGAGCGAGTTATCCTTGGCTTGTAGGATCTTGGCTCGGGCGCGAGTCATTGGTCCACTGGGAGGGCTAGGAGTTTTAGATGGAGGTGCGTCCGTAGGACGGGCTGCATCAGCTCCCCCCCCCTTGGGGAAGAGTCGTCCTCGACTCTTCAGCCTTCTCAACTTCATCTTCGCCATGGTAGGGTGAGAGGTCCTTGACATTGAATGTCGGGCTCACAAGATACTTGGATGTTGGGATATCGATGATGTAGGCATTGTTGTTGATCCTCTTTAGTACTTTGAACGGTCCATCACCTCTTGGCTTGAGTTTGGAGTCGCGGTCCTTGGGAAAGTAGTCTTTACTCAAGTGTATCCACACAAGGTCGCCTTCTACGAAGATCATCTCTTTCTTGTTCTTGTTTAGCCCTGATGCTTGGCGAAGGACTTGTTTCTCGATCGTAGCTCTTGTGTCTTCATGGAGTTTCTTCATTGTTTGGGCACGCTTGACAACGTCCATATTGGCACGTTCATGAAGCAGAAGTGGGAGGATATCGAGCGCGGTGAGGGGCTCGAAGCCATAGACGATCATGAACGGGCACCTCATGGTGGTGGAGTGCTTGGCACGGTTGTAGGCAAACTCGGCGTGTGGAATACATTCCTCCCAGTCTTTAAGATTCTTCTTTATCAACACACGTAGGAGTGTGCCAAGTCTTCGATTGACAACCTCGGTTTGTCCATCGGTTTGAGGATGCGAGGCGGTAGAGAAGAGGAGCTTGATGTCGAGCTTGGCCATGAGAGTCTTCCAGAAGTAGCTCATGAATTTGAAGTCGCGGTCAGAGACGATTGTTCTTGGTACACCGTGTAGCCGAATTATTTCCCTAAAAACAAATTTGCTACATGTGAAGTATCATCGGTCTTATGGCACGGAATGAAGTGTGCCATTTTGGAAAAATGATCCACTACCACAAATATAGAATCATGTCCATGTTTAGATCTAGGCAATCCTAACACAAAGTCCATGCTAATGTCCGACCAAGGTGCATGAGGAATAGGTAATGGCATATAAATACCAAAGGGGTTAGACTTAGACTTAGCTTTGATACATGTAGTGCATCGTTGGACGTGGCGCTCCACGTCGCGCTTCATCTTTGGCCAAAAGTACTGAGTGGATAGCATGTCATATGTCTTGTCATGGCCAAAGTGACCCATAAGGCCTCCACCACGGGACTCTTGAAGAAGCAAAATTTGTAGAGACGACTTCGGAATGCAAAGCTTGTTTTGTTTGAAAAGAAAACCCTTATGCAAATAGAAATCATCAATCCCTTTGTTTATTGAACATCTTGCAAAAATTGGTCCAAAGAAAGGGTCGGACGCGTACAAAGATTTGATGTCATCAAGACCCAAGACATTTACTTCGAGTCGCGTAAGAAGATTTGCATTTTTGCGAGACAAAGAATCCTCTATAACATTTTCTTTGCCCTTCTTGTACTTGACAATGTAAGGAAAAGACTCCATGAACTCAACCCATTTGGCGTGCCTTTTACTCAAATTGGCTTGGCCCTTAAGATACTTCAACGACTCATGGTCAGAATGGATGATAAATTCTTTGGGCCAAAGATAGTGTTGCCACACTTGAAGGACACGAACCAAGGAAAAAAGCTCTTTGTCATAAATGGGATAGTTTAGGCGTGCGCCATCAAGTTTCTCACTATGGTATGCAATAGGACGCCCATATTCCATAAGGACGCCTCCAATGCCAATTCCACTAGCGTCACATTCAATCTCAAAGGTTTTTGTGAAATCCGGTAATGCAAGAAGTGGTGCTTCGGTGAGCCTCTTTTTGAGCTCATCAAAAGCCTTTTGTTGTGCTTTTCCCCAAACGAACGTGACATTTTTCTTGGTCAATTCGTTGAGGGGGCAAGCAATGGTAGAAAAGTCTTTCACAAAGCGACGGTAAAAGCCAGCCAACCCATGAAAACTACGAAGTTCACTAACATTGGTCGGTATGGGCCAATCTCGTATGTCCTTAACTTTTGAGACATCAACTTCAATGCCATTAGAAGACACAACAAAACCAAGGAAAATGAGTTTGTCTTTTGCAAAAGTGCACTTTGGGAGATTAGCATAAAGCTTTTCATGGCGAAGGATTTGAAGGACCTCCTTAACATGAGTAACATGCTCCTTTAGTGACTTGCTATAGACAAGGATGTCATCAAAGTAAACAACGACACTCTTCCGAGAGATCTCAAAATATGGTTCATGAGGCGCATGAAGGTAGATGGGGCATTTGATAAGCCAAAAGGCATAACCAACCATTCATAGAGACCAAGCTTGGTCTTGAAGGCGGTTTTCCACTCACCACCTTCGGCCATGCGAATTTGATGGTAACCACTACGAAGATCAATTTTCGAAAATATAGTGGCTCCACATAACTCATCAAGCATGTCATCAAGACGCGGTATAGGATGTCAATAACGCACGGTGATAGCATTGATTGGACGGCAGTCCATGCATAACCGCAACGTATCATCCGTTTTTGGAACTAGGATCACGGGGACCGCGCTTGGGCTAGTGCTTACTTGGATCAAACCTTTGGAGACGAGTTGGTTGATTTGTCGTTCTATCTCCTTTGTCTCCTCCGGGTTCGTGCGATACGCGGCGCGGTTTGGGAGTGGGGCGCCGGGTATAAGGTCGATGCGGTGCTCGATTCCACGAAGAGGAGGAAGTCCATGAGGAAGCTCTTCGGGGAATACATCTTGAAATTCCTGCAAGATAGCCATCAAAGAAGGATGAACAAAACTCATCTTCACTCAAGTATTCTTCGTCGCCATTGTCATGGATGAACAAAACTTTATTGTTCCCACACGCGGCCGACTTGTGTCCTTTGCCTCCACACTTGTAGCACTCACCATTGAATGGTTGATCATCCCTTGTGTATTTTCCACTTGGGGGCTGTTTTCCTTGAGGAAGTGTTGGCTTGAAGGGAAGCTTGGTGGTACTTGATGAGCTTCCACTTGGTGTTGTTGGAGTAGTGGTTGGTGCTTGCTTGTAGGTGAAGTACGTCTTTGGCTTGTTGTACTTGATGTCCTCTTGCACTTGACGCTCGTCCTTTGATGCGATGTGCACAAGCTCAACCATGTTGTTGTACTTTTGGAACTCGGTGATGCGCTTGATTGGATGGTTCAAGCCATTGAGGAAACGTGCCATTATTTGCTCATCCCGCTCTTCAATGTTGGCACGGATCATGTTGAGCTCCATTTGCTTGAAGTACTCTTCCACGATCTTTGTCCCTTGACTAAGCGTTTGAAGCTTGTTTAAAAGGTCACGCGTGTAGTGCGAAGGAACACAGCGGGATCTCATATGAGCCTTCATATCTTGCCAAGTTGAGATTGGAGGCTCTTATTTTGCTTCACGAGCGAGTTGGACTTGTTCCCACCAAAGGTTGGCATACTCATCAAACTCGAGGGATGCCATGGCCATCATCTTCTCATTGCTATAGTTGGGCATGCGGAAGATCTTGTCAACCTTGAGCTCCCATGAGAGGTATTCTTTGGGTTCATTGGAACCGGTGAACTTGGGCATGGTGAACTTGAGCTTGCCGAAAGTTTCTTCTTCATTGCGGTTCCGGTGTCGACGGTTGCCATGATTTTGGCGGCCATCTTCATCATCCGAGCTCTCATGTCTTGCTTGGTGATGGCGGCGTTGCTCTTGCGGTTGTTGAGGTGCCGCGTTTGGTGGTGGAACTTGGTTTTGACGACGAGCTTGGGGAGCTTGCTCGTGCTGTTGGCGCGGTTGAGGACTAGGAGGAGGTTGATGGTCCTCACGACGAGCTTGGGAAGCTTGCTCTTGTTCTTTTTCTTGGTTCCGGAGTCCCTAGACATGATTCACAAGACCAAGCGGTGTATATGGAAGTGGTAGAGGGTGTTAGGGATACAACGTCAAACCTTACTTTACCTTGGAAGATCATATCGTGCAAGTGGCCACACTTGAGAGCAATAAACCAAGCAAAGTGAAGTTCACGTGGAACACCAAAACCAACTACTAACCACACACACACAAGGCCTATGGTGGATAGGTATGAAAAGTGGCATGTCAAGAACCAATCCGAAATCAAGATGTTGTATTGGCTAGTAAAGAACCACAATGATCACAAAGCAAACAAGTCAATCCACAAGATAGGAAATATGTACAAGGAAACACACACGGTGGGATAAATGGGACTTGTGCGACGGAGAAAGTGAGCTAAGAACCAAATTATTACCTAGCGAAGACCATAAGCTCGTGTCACACAAGTACAAGGAGAGACGCTAGTTCGATTGCACAAAATTGGTGGGCTACAAGATATGCACAATAAGTACCACCTATATGATGTTCATCGAGCTTGCGCTTCCCATTCTATGAGGCACATGTATATTTATTTTTTTATCTTTTTATTTTTCTATTTTTTTCTCCTTTTCTTTTTCTTTCTTTCTTTTTCTTTTTCACTTGCCTCTTCCTCGTGCCAACAACTATACAAGATAACTATATGAGATAGCGCTCACAATGTTTGCTCGGAATCTACAAGGTATCAAATGTGCATAGCCCAAGCAATCATAAGAGGAACTAGTCTCAATAGGTGTTTGTTGCTCGCAAAGATAGCGGGGTTCACAAAGGAATGCAAGTGGGGAGAAGTCATGGAATGTTTATACCTTTCGTCGACGATCTTCACCCTTTATTGTTGGATTCTGCCTTGCTCATGGAATTTGACTGGAGTAGATAGCATGAAAAACGTGGATGATGATGTAGAGATCCTTCTCCTCTTCGAAACGAGCTAAAGAACACCAAAATCCGAGTTCGAATGCAAAAGTTATGCTCAAAACGGTGAGAGGTCAAACTGGAATCTGTTTTCTGCTCAAGATCTTGGGGGTAGTACCGGTTGCCTGAGAGGTAGTACCGATTAAGTGCGGTAGTACCGGATTTTGGGCCCGGTAGTACCAGTTGGTCCTGGGACGCCCAGATTTGACGCGAATTCGTGATTTTGGGGCGATTTGGGCAGAAAATCTTCAAGAAAAACACCAAATTGAAGGGGGAAATCAAGGAATTAGGCTATGGGAACGCAAAGGAAGGTAGATCAAGAAGTTTAGCAAGTAATCCACGGATCAAAACCTACCAAAACGCACTCAAATGATAGATCGATCCAAAACACGAATTGGGGCTGTTTTGGTGGAATTTTCGAATTTATGGGGAAAAGACCAAATCGAAGAGAAATCCGTGGCAACCAAAAGCTGCTGATACCGGATGATGGAGGTGTTAACCTCTTGGGTGGCCCGATCTTCACGGATCTCATGGTCAAATCGATGGGAAAGCGAGGAGAAAGGGAGAAGGTAGCGGAAGCGAACACACACCTCGCGAAGAACACGATGAACACACGCAAAACTCACACGATACAAGGACGATTGCTCTCGAACGGTGGCCACCGGTCCGATAGAATCCTCGCAAGGAAAGATCGGTCAACGTGGTCCCTCAAATCTACATCAGAGAGGGAAGAACACCTTGGGGAGGGTCTTGACAACTTGGAGATGAGACATCGAACTCCAATGCCTTGTTCAACGATGGATGCGTGGTGCAAAGTCCAATCGAGGTTGGTGACGATAGTCGGTCCCCTTGGTAAAGGGGATGAGGCAAAACTAGAGATTCCACAATGGGGGTTGTCTTTAGTCTATCATCTATGCCTAAGGGATACATGAGGGGTGGGGGCTCTATTTATAGGCCAGCCACTAAACAAGGGTAGTTTGGGGATAAACTAGGCGAATAGGTAAGTAAAGGGGGATACATGGGCTATGGCCCAACAGGTGCGCGCAGGCACATACATGACCGGTAGTACCGGTCATCACCGCTAGTACCGCTCTGGGACCGGTAGTACCGCTTGCGGTCCTGGATCGCCGATTGAGCCGTCGATGAAGCGGTATCGGTAGTACCGACCGTAGTACCAGTGACCGGTAGTACCGCTCTCGCCGTAGTACCGTACGGCCAAAGCAAATGCCGCCGTCTTTCTTCCTCCTCCTCTTCCAAGCTTCCGTCTTGTCGGGCTTGATGATTCGGGCTTCCTTCCTTGCCTCCGTACTTGTCAATGTGAACCTATCATGGCCATAGGACGGAGTATGAAGTAGTATACCATTCAATAGGGTAGGAAGTGGGCTCGCATAGAGGAACGGATTCACCTTTGGAGTCCATGACGACTTGGCGAAGGTTGGAGGCCTTGATGTAGTAACAACCGTAGGTTAGGCTGCGTTCCCATAGCCCGACAATAGCCTAATTCCTTGATTTCCCCCTTCGATTTGGTGTTTTTCTTGAAGATTTTCCGCCCAAATCGCCCCAAAATCGCGAAAACGCGTCAAATCTAGGCGTCCTAGGACCAACCGGTACTACCGGGCCCAAAATCCGGTACTACCGCACTTATCCGGTACTACCGGGCCCAAAATCCGGTACTACCGCACTTAACCGGTACTACCTCTCAGGCAACCGGTACTACCCCCAAGATCGAACAGAAAAAAGATTTCAGATTTCATAGCTCGCCGTTTGAGCATAACTTTTACATTCGAACTCGGATTTTGGTGTTCTTTAGCTCGTTTCGAAGAGGAGAAGGAGCTCTACATCATCATCCACGTTGTTCATGCTATCTACTCCATCCAAATTCCTTGAGCAAGGCGGAATCCAACAATAAAGGGTGAAGATCGTTGATGTAAGGTATGAACATCCCGCGACTTCTCCCCACTTGCATTCCTTTGTGAACCCCACTATCTTTGCGAGCAACAAACACCTATTGAGACTAGTTCCTCTTATGATTGCTTGGGCTATGCACATTTGATACCTTGTAGATTCCGAGCAAACATTGTGGGCTCTATCTCATATAGTAATCTTGTATAGTTGTTGGCACAAGGAAGAGGCAAGTGAAAAGAAAAAAAAGTGAAAAAAAGTATATAGAAAAAGAAAAAGAAAAAGAAAGAAATATACATGTGCCTCATAGAATAGGAAGCGCAAGCTCGATGAACATCATATAGGTGGTACTTATTGTGCATATCTTGTAGCCCACCAATTTTTTGCAATCGAACTAGCGTCTCTCCTTGTACTTGTGTGACACGAGCTTATAGTCTTCGCTAGGTAATCATTTGGTTCTTAACTCACCTTCTCCCTTGTACAAGTCCCATTTATCCCACTGTGTGTGTTTCCTTGTACATATTTCCTATCTTGTGGATTGACTTGTTTGCTTTGTGATCATTGTGGTTCTTTACTTTCCATTACAATATCTTGATTTCGGATTGTTTCTTGACATGCCACTTTCCATACCTATCCAACATAGGCCTTGTGTGTGTGTTTTGGTTAGTAGTTGGTTTTGGTGTTTCACGTGAACTTCACTTTGCTTGGTTTATTGCTCTCAAGTGTGGCCACTTGCACGATATGATATTCCAAGGTAAAGTAAGGTTTGACGTTGTATTCCTAACTCCCACTACCACTTCCATATACACCGCTTGGTCTTGTGCATCATGTCTAGGGACTCCGGAACCAAGGATGATATCTATGAAGAATCCATGATGAGCCACCATGACTACGACTCCACAAGTATAGAGGACATGACGGAGCACAACACCGACAATGGCTCTGCATGCTTTGAGGACCCGGAGCACTACACCTACGACGACTCCACATGCATGGAAGACATGGAGCTCTACGTCGACAACGGCTCCTCATGCATGGAGCCTATGGAGCACTACACTGACAATGGCTCCACATGCTTGGGTGATATGGAGTACTACACCAACAATTACTCCCCAAGCATGGATGACTTCGAGTGCGACATCGACGACGCATTTTCCAAGCATGGAGGACACGGAGAACTTCATTGACTTTGATGGCTCCTCCATGAGCCATGAAGAATTCCTCCACCGTGTGGAGATGGAAGCCTACTACGCCAAGCATGAGGAGGTGCATCATCAAGATCCCATGACCTTCAAGGCCAAGCGTGCCACACCAAAGGGCACAACCTACTTCGTTGATCCACCTCCAAGGCGACAAGCGCTACCACCTCCAAGGAGACAAGCGCCACCATCGACAAGGCATCTAGTGCCACGACCTAGATGGCGTCAAGCTCCACCATCTCCAAGGCGCCAAGCTACATCACCTCCAAGGCGCCAAGATCCACCTCCTATCCAAACAAGAGTGGTGTCCAAACATCATATGCATCAAGAGGCGCCAAGAAACAAGACTCTTCATCGACAAACATCCTCTCATGAGCATCGCCACCATAAAGAGGATACAAGACATCGTCAAAGGCATCTTCGCCATAAAGACGAAGAATTCATGAGGAGCACCAACCATAATGCTCAAGCAAGCTCAAGAAGGCACCACAAGCACAAGAAGAGTGCCAAGGCAAATGATCACCGTCGTGAGTGTCATGTGGACGACCAAGTGCGCCACCTACATCAACCATCGGCAAGGCACGCCAATGACCTCCGTCGACACCATCACAAGGCACCTTCAACTTCTAGTGCCACCACCAAAATGGCACCAAGAGCAATCCTTCGTCCACACCATCAAGCTTCAACAAATACGCTTGCATTTGAAGACCTCATGAACGAGGAAAATGAAGACCTCTACTTCGCCAAGTTGGATAGCATGAGCCTACCTCCACTACTACTACAAGATGTCCACAAGACGGTCTATCATGGGATTTTCCCTTTGAGCATGGAGGCAAGCAATGATGCCCATCTTATGGCATCCAACCTTGAAGGCGACAAGGTCAAGAATGGTGAGCATGGGATTTTCCCTTCACCAAAGGAGGCGCATGGAGTTGAGGAAACCGAGCCTACCCCTATATGCTTGAGTGATGATGTGGTACCAATCCCATGTGAGTATGAGAGCCACTTAGCCCACTTGAGTGAGAACAAGAGTGAGATGAGTGACTCCACCTTATGTGAGATTGAGTGCTTCCACTTGGAGGGCATGAGTGATACTCCTAGTGAATTGAGAGTGGTAGTTGATAGGTCAAGTGAGACCATTTCGATTTCTAACAACTTACCCTCTACCTCTAGTGTGTTCTCTTGTGTTGTGCTAGGTTCCATGGAGGAAGACGCCCAAATCCATGAAGCAATGATGACTCAATTAGAAAAGATGTACATGGTGCACGAATATGATGCTACGCCATGGCTACATCAAGAAAACGAAGTCGTACACAAGGAGGCCACTACTTCCACAACACCCACTTCATATGAGAGGTATGACCAAGGTAACAATAAGGGTGTTGATGATGCCATGATCCCACTAGTGGACATGATGAATTGTGAGGATATGCATGTTATGGATGATACTTGTGACATTACTTATGCTTCATCCATATTCCCATGTGATGCTTTGACTTTGCATAATATTGATCATGTGGAATTGTTTGATTGCGATATCATTGTCATAAACATGCCAGGCTATGCATCTTGTGTGTATCCTCCAATTGCTTCGGACTTGTCTTGTCATGCTAGTCATTCAATTTCTCTTGTTGCTTGCGATAAGATGAATGCTTGCTATTTCACTTGTTTTGTTTGCAACAATATTGATCATATGCGTTATAATGAGATGGCCCCCATAGCTTTCTCAATTTTTGGAGATTTTGATGATTGACATGATAAGCATGTTCCCCACTTGCATACTCACCATGCATCTATGTCGTACTTGATTGACATTAATGGTGATGTGCACAAGAAGAGATACGTCATGATGGATGATGTGTATCTCTACTATGCACACACGTTCTTCCTTTGGTGTATGATGTGTGTAGGTACCCGCACAAGAATGTCAACCTCGGTTGAGCACGAGTTGACAAAAAGAGCTCTAGAGAGCATCCCACAAGTGAGTTCAAGATCGAACCCAGCTCGGATACCTTTTGCATGCTTTGCATCTTTCATGTTGGCAAATTGCTCTTTCCTATGGTTTGATTGCAACCACGTTAATGGTATTATCTCCCCTTGTGACATTCATGTTTCTTCGCTTTTAGATAATGATGTTTTGTGTGTTGTAAAAAAATTGTTGAACAATTTCTATCTCCGATGTTTTGTGTGCAACCACAATTCCATTAAGAGCATGTATTGTCATGAGAGCTTCCAAGAATCTCGTCTTGTTGTTGCAACAAACATAAGAACCACTAGCTCTTTCATTTGGTTTGTTTGCAAACATGTGGTTGTTGCTTCCGCTTGGGATACTCGTATTCCCATGATATTTTCTTTCGATGATTTGTGTGTGACATCCAACATGTCGAACAATTTCTCTTTCCAGTGGTTGGTTTGCACACATAATGATGTTGCTTTGGACATTCTTCCTTGTGTGTTTTTGCCGAATTCTCCTATTCTCGCATCAAGGACGTTGATCAAAATTCTAGTCAATTGCCTTGAGTGCCACAGTAAAACATTGTATGGAGTTTTTGAGTTCCCACATTTGGATGATGTTCAAACGATTTCCATGCACTTTGACCTTGCATATGCATTCCATTTGTTATACATGCATTGTACTAATAGTGTTGTGAACCACATTTGACATGCTCCTCTATCATGCACGAAAATATTTTGCTTGGTCTTTGTTGTGTGAAGGTACAAGTGCATACACGTCAACCTCTAGTAACCACGTGTTGACAAGAAGAACCGAAGAGAGTTATCTATGGCCACCCTTCATCGAGCTATCTCTACAAGCTAAGGTGACTTATTTCTACTTGAGGACTCATGCTATAATCTTCATGAATTGGCTATGCTTTGAGTGTTGCTTCGCTTTTGTCGTGAGCTTTGTAGGCTTCATGGAAAGTGAAGAAACATTGAAGTGTTGTCAAGTCAATCTTCCCGAGGACGACTATATGGTGAACCCCAGGATCAAGGATGTCCTTCGACCTCTTCTACTTCATGATGAACATGGAGAGTCGAGGACGACTCTTTTTGAAGGGGGGAGATGATGCAGCCCGACCTACGGTCGTTACTACATCAAGGTCTCCAACTTACGCCAAGTCGTCATGGACTCCAAAGGTGAATCCGTTCCTCTATGCGATCCCACTTCCTACCCTAGTGAATGGTATGCTACTTCATACTCCGTCACATATGCATGATAGGTTCACACCGACCAGTATGGAGGCAAGGGAGGAATCCCGGAACATCAAGCTCGACAAGATGGAGGCTTGGAAGAAGAGACGGAAGAAGACAGGTCGGCAGCTGCCAGGTCCAAGCGGTACTACCGGTCGTCGGAACCGGTACTACCGGTCAGCGGTACTACCGCCCCTACTACCACCCGCTACTAACGACTCCAACCGTCGCTCCAGGACCGCAAGAGGTACTACCGGTCCCAGAGCGGTACTACCGGTGATGACCGTACTACCGATCTAAGTCGTACTACCGGGTCATGTGCACTGCAGCACCAGTTGGGCCACAACCCATGTATTCCCCTTTACTTACTTATTCACCTAGTTTAGCCCCAAACTACCCTTGTTTAGTGGCTGGCCTATAAATAGAGCCCCCACCCCTCATGTATCCCTTAGGCATAGATGATAGACTAAAGACAACCCCCATTGTGGAATCTCTAGTTTTGCCTCATCCCCTTTACCAAGGGGACCAACTATCATCACCAACCTCGATTGGACTTTGCATCACGCATCCATCGTTGAACAAGGCCTTGGAGTTTGATGTCTCGTCTCCAAGTTGTCAAGACCCTCCCCAAGGTGTTGTTCCCTCTCCGATGTGGATTTGAGGGAGCACGTTGACCGATCTTTCCTTGCGAGGATTCTATTGGACCGGTGGCCGTCGTTTGGGAGCAATCGGCCTTGTATCGTGTGAGTTTTGTGTGTGTTCATCGTGTTCTTCGCGAGGTGTGTGTTCGCTTCCGGTACCTTCTCCCTTTCTCCTCGCTTTCCCATCGATTTGACCACGAGATCCGTGAAGATCGGGCACGCAAGAGGTTAACCCCACCATCAAAGAGAGTACGTCTCGTTGGAGAGGGGGTGGTATCAAACCACCTACGCCACAAAAGGCCTCCCTTATTCTCTAGTGAATCTCACCCCAACGGGATCGATACACAGTTCCACTATCGGTGCAATTGTCGGTGGCAACCGGAACCTCTCACAAGGTTGGGGCACTTCTCCACAACTTAATTGGAGGCTCCTAGCAAACGCCACCAAGGCCATGATAGGGCAAAGGTGTCCGATCTTTCTATGAGATGGTAATAGTCGATTTGGGTGGAGTTCGGGCTTGACGATCTGACTACACGTGCTAGCACGAGCGCCAATGCAATCGCCAGGCCAATCTCCTCAAGGTTACCGATCCTGCGGGAACACGATCAGCCTGACCAACGAGGGTCTTTGTAAGGTTCCCAACCTTTAATAAGGTAGAGTCCCCTGTGTTTACAATGCTAGTCCCTGGATCAATAGCTAGCATCCACAGTTAAGATGTAATATCAAGAAACAAAGGTCATAATACAACTTTATAACCAGGAATAAAATATTTTATTACATCTTTCATAGCTCATTTGGCTATTACATTACATTGCAGCAGAATATCTATAAGCATGGGGTCCTTCATCTTCATGTGCCACAGGCACACATGTTGGTTGTAGACTTGTAATCCTAATCATTACACTTCACTAATATCAAACAAACCTGCAACATAACAAGTTATAGCAACAAGGGTCAATACATTTGAATTGTATTGGCATGTGATACTATGGTAGTATAGTGGAGTCTATCATCTATATGCATTTGGCTAAGTGGAGCTTAGGCTTGCATTGCTCAAAATAGATTTTTTTCCTTATCATTTGAAAACACTAAGTTTTTGTCTTGACAAAATAATCTTTCCCAAGGCATCTCCCAATCAAAGATTGAAGGTCCTTTAACCCTTGTTCAACCACAAGTTTTAACTTAGAAATTAGGATGATGAGATTCTTGATTGCTTCCATGTCTTGATACTCAAATTGTCCTTTACCAGGGACATGGCTAAGTACTTATATTTTACACTCTGAAGAGATGGTGCACTTTCCCCACAAGACTTGGTTTCACTAAGACAAGATCTTTCAGAAGCCTTTCCTTAGACCAAATGGACGCGTTCCAACCTATCATCCCACTACCACCAACTGTCCAAATGGCTAAGTTCTAGCAACCTGTGTGATCTAGGCAGAGCCCATAATGCCAAGTGGTTGCACTTGAAGCTTCTCAACATTTGACCTCTCAAATCTCTTTGTTCCTAGGTGGCAATCCACAAGTGTGATACACAAGGTAAACCATATCCATGGGACTTGTGTAACCACTCAACCAAAAACCACCAAGCAATTACCATTCCACCCAGGTGATTTATTAACTTAGTTATTTTATTAAACAAAAGCACAAGTCCTCAGACTTAGAAATTTTTCCATAGTATGAATGTATATTCCACCCTTGTTTTCTATTAGCTAAGCTAAGCTTGATAGTAGTAGGAATCTTAACTTAGGAAATTTCTACTAAGGTTTCATCTACTAGGATTTCCCATAGCATGGTTTATACTTAGCAAAAAAATTCCATGCAAGTTTTACTTAGAAAAATCACTAATGCATAGTGAAAGTAATGGGACAAAAGTATGAAGCATCACTTGCCTTTTTGGTAGAGGGTATAAGTTCACTACTTGTCCTTGCAAAAATCACCCTATTCAAGTCACTACAATTCAATCAAGCAAGGCACAATCTCAATCTACCAATCAAGCAAAACATCACATAAAATCATATAAACAAGATAATGCATGCAAGCATGCCAAGCTTTGTTTTATTTGAAAAAAAATGGTTTCTAATGGGTTGTAAGCATTTGAAAACACCTAATGGTCATTTTATAAAGTGGCAAAGTCATTTGCAAAAGATTTCACTTCATAAACCATTTTCAAAACAAGGTATCATTTTATGTGGTGTAGAAATGTTTTTACTAAGGCATTAATCTATAGGGTTCACAAAATATGTTTTCAAACCATAAAACTTGGTGTTTAGGGTCAGAGAGTTTAAAACAAAACATTTCCCAAAGGTTTTCTTCCAAAACCATTTTTAATGAATAAACCATATTTTCATTTGACTAGAATTGGTTTTAAATCAAAGAATCATTCTTTTTCTTCACCAAATACATTTTTGAAACCACAATTTGTTTCCTAGGGTCAGTAGGTTCAAAATAAACCATTTGCCAAAGATTTCAACCTCAAAATCATTTTGGAATAATTTTTATAATCTAAACTAGCATACAAATGTTTCTGCAAAAACAATCATTTTAACAGAAGCTTTTTGCTAAACAAAAGGCATGATTGGCTAGGGCTTGTCTTGCTGATTCCATTGATATAAAGTTTGCAAAATTTGGACGTGTAGAATTGAAGTTATGGATTTTTCAAATTCACATATCTAATAGATTCAAATCTGTTTTAAAACAAATCACAGTGACACGTGTCCTATTCCTATTCGCAGATACCGCTTCGCTCGGATCACACTCTCTGGTGCGTTGGATCAAGTCAGATCGAGCGGCACAGGTTGTGTACCTCTTCGACGTTTAAGTGAATCTATCCAGGCCCTACGATCCAAATCTAACGATGCGCCGTAGCTGGTCAAGAAGTATGGCGCAGTGGTGGCGGCGGCGCATGTCGACGGCCATGGCGCAGAAGCGAGGAAGCAAGGGAATATGCTCACCGTGTTTGCGGCGTCGTGGGGAAGCTCAAGGAGGTTATCGTTGCTGAAGGGGCGCACGGAGCTGCTGTCAATCGCTCACCGGAGTTCTTGCTTCCGTCGGGCACGCTCGGCAGTTGTCGGGGACGAGGCTACAAGGCATAGGAGGGCGAGATAAGGGGTCCGTTAGACGCGCGAGGGAGAGTAGAACCTGCGTGTGTCAACGAGAGGGAAAGGGGCGGACGGAGGCTACCTGGGGCACTTGCCAGAGTTGAAACAGACGGTGGCGGCGCTTGGAGTCGTCGTTGTCGAGGCTCGGAGGCGCGCGCAAGCGAGCTGGCGATGCGGGAAGGTCCGCCAGGTGATGGGGATCACGGCTGTGTGCTTGAGGAGGCGAGGGGCGGCAGGGTACGGCCGGAATCGAGGGGGAAGCTCGTCAGAGCAGGGCGGGGTCTAGGCGCTAATTGGAGCGGCCTGGGGGCGTGTAGGTTCTGGCGACAGAGGGGAAATGGAGACGGGGCGTGGGCGTTTAAGCGTGCGTGATCACTGCGAGTAATGGTGGCCGCGTTAAGGCGAATTTAAGCCGCGGAATCATAGCCAGAAACGGCGACGAGGGGAGGGAGAAGAGGTCGTCGCGGAGACGATGAGCTGAGTTGGCAGGTGGGGCTTAGCAGTCAGCGAGAGAGAGAGAGGAAAAGGGGTCCTCATGCTGCATGCGTGGGTCGTTTCGCGAGTGAGGAAAATGTTTCGGGGAGGGGGGAATAGGTGGGCTTGCTGGGCCTAGTTGGGCTGGCCGGCTGGGCTGGCTCCCTTTTGTATTTTTTTTTGTTCTGAATGCTTTTCTTTTTCTAATTGATTTTCTGTTTTGAAATTAAATCAAACAATTCAAACATTCAAATCAATCAAATTCCTACCACACTTTGTACTGAGTTTTAGTTCTGTTTAACAACACAAAACTAAAGTCCAAAATAAAATAATAATTTTATTCTTTTTAGGATCTATTTAATAATTAAATAAAATAGACCTTAATTATTAATTCAAATAGGTTTTGATTTATTTAATAAAATCTCCATTTGAAATCTAAATATTATAAAAACCAAATCAGTAGGTTTTATTTGAAGTACAAAATACTTGGAAAACTTGTTTAAAATAATTTAACAAGTTTTGATGTTTTAATTAAAATGGTAAAACCTTTGTTTTAATAAAATTGGATATTATAAATCCTCATTATTTTATTTAAATAAACTTTTACTCTTTTAATCAAAGCAAAACATTTTATTTCAAAATCTTGGCCAAGGTTTAATTTGGCTATATAAAATAATCCTTATTTATAAATCTACCTTTTCCTTTGAAAACCAAATATTTTATTAAAAGATCCAAAAATAGTAATTTTAAATATTTTGAAGTTTATTGTTTATTTATCCTTTTAAATCCCTTTAGGATTTTATTTGATCCAAATAGGTTTTGAAAGTTTCCAATTGGATTCAAAAAGTTTCTTCTCACCTTGAAAATCAACAAAGTTTTATTTTATTCATTTATTTTCCACATTACAAGATTTGGAAAATCTTGGGATGTGACAGGCTACCACCCTTAAAATAAATCTCGTCCTGAGATTTGGGAAGGTTAGGGTTACAAATTGGCTCAAAGCATCTAGGGTACAACAACCCTTAAAAATTTCCAACTAAATTACATATTGGCCTTCTTGGGATCCTGGGGAAACTTCTCTGGGCAAACATCTGCATAGTGTCCTTTGTTTTCACACTTGAAACATGTGACAAGGCTAAGATCCTTCATAGGCTGGTTTATCTTGTGCTTCATATTTTCTGGACAGAAGTTTGCATTGTGGCCTAGTTCCTTGCATTTGAAACACATCACTTGGCTGATATCTTTCTTTTCCTTTGGTATCATTGCCTCTTGTTTGTTTCTTTGGTTCTTCTTCTTTTCTGGGCATTCATTGGCATAGTGTCCCATCTCTTTGCAAGTGTAACATTGTTCTTGAGTAATATCCTTCTTGTTAGGGTTGGGGCATTTCTTCTTCTTCTTGGGTCTCTCCAAAGCTAGGAGTTCTTCTAGTTCATGTTCTTCATATCTCACCTCAAAGGTGGGAAATCTTTCTCTCTTCTTGGGGCAGTTACTAGAGATATGACTTTCTTCTTCACAATTAGGGCATTGATCTTCATGCTCCTTGCATGTATGATCCTTGTCTCCATAAATATTGCAAGCTTTGGTTCCTTCTAAAATAACATCTTTGTCATCCTTGTTGTCATTAGCTCTTTGGGAAAAGTTTTCTCTCATGTTGATCATTTGAGTAACCAATCCTTGCAACAATTGGGATTGAAGTTTCAAAATCCTTTGTATGGCTAGGTCTAGTCCATTGTTGTTGGCTAAAAGCTGAGTTGTCTCTTGGATCAACTGGTTTTGGGTTGCTATAAGTTCTCTCATGTTGTCCTCTTGCTTGTTGTTGGTGTCACCATCCTTGATGTTGGAGTCTCTTGGAGAAGTCATCTGTTTGGGTTGGGTAGGGATTAGAATAGGCAAAATATTTCTGAGGGAATAATTCTAATCACACACATCACAATTCACTCAAGCAATGTGCAAGCAATCACAAACAAACATTCCACTCAAACAACAAGTTTCAAGCATATTTTTAGGCAACAAAAATATTTTTGTTACACCACATAAGTTGGTGTGTTTGATCTATACTTAATATGGTGGTCCATCTATATGGTTCACTTGAGATCTTTCCATCTTTCTTGGTTGATTCTTCTTGCATGAGATCATGGTTTCCTTAGGAAAGATTCTTGGTCACAAAACTTCAAAGGTGATGAGGATTCTTTCTAAGTTGTGTTTCTTTAGTCTCCAATTCTTGAGCAAGATTTCTTGTCTCACTTGTCCTTAGTGATATCCAAGGTTGAGGTCCTTGGTGAATATGCTGAAGATGTTGAAGTCATTAGGGTTGAAAAAGTTGAAGTCATTAGAGTTGAAGAAGTTTAAGTCATTAGAGTTGAAGAAGTTGAAGTCATTAGAGTTGAAGAAGTCCTTTGCACATGGTGAAGTCCTTGGCCATGGGGTAGGTTTTTCCATCAAGTTGAAATAGAAGAGATGTGGAATCAAAACCAAAATGGTTGAGAAAAGAGTTTACAAGATTGTTTGTAAATAAGTTTTGGCACAAATACAACTCCTATTTTTCTAAGGGTTTTTTGTCCAATCCTAGGTTTACAAATCCTACAGGCAACACAATGCTCTGATACCATCTGTAAGGTTCCCAACCTTTAATAAGGTAGAGTCCCCTGTGTTTACAATGCTAGTCCCTGGATCAATAGCTAGCATCCACAGTTAAGATGTAATATCAAGAAACAAAGGTCATAATACAACTTTATAACCAGGAATAAAATATTTTATTACATCTTTCATAGCTCATTTGGCTATTACATTACATTGCAGCAGAATATCTATAAGCATGGGGTCCTTCATCTTCAAGTGCCACAGGCAGACATGTTGGTTGTAGACTTGTAATCCTAATCATTACACTTCACTAATATCAAACAAACCTGCAACATAACAAGTTACAGCCACAAGGGTCAATACATTTGAATTGTATTGGCATGCGATACTATGGTAGTATAGTGGAGTCTATCATCTATATGCATTTGGCTAAGTGGAGCTTAGGCTTGCATTGCTCAAAATAGATTTTTTTCCTTATCATTTGAAAACACTAAGTTTTTGTCTTGACAAAATAATCTTTCCCAAGGCATCTCCCAATCAAAGATTGAAGGTCCTTTAACCCTTGTTCAACCACAAGTTTTAACTTACAAATTTGGATGATGAGATTCTTGATTGCTTCCATGTCTTGATGCTCAAATTGTCCTTTACCAGGGACATGGCTAAGTACTTAGATTTTACACTCTTTAGAGGTGGTGCACTTTCCCCACAAGACTTAGTTTCACCAAGACAAGATCTTTCAGAAGCCTTTCCTTAGACCAAATGGACGCGTTCCAACCTATCATCCCACTACCACCAACTGTCCAAATGGCTAAGTTCTAGCAACCTATGTGATCCAGGCAGAGCCCATAATGCCAAGTGGTTGCACTTGAAGCTTCTCAACATTTGACCTCTCAAATCTCTTTTTTCCTGGGTGGCAATCCACAAGTGTGATACACAAGGTAAACCATATCCATGGGCCTTGTTTAACCACTCAACCAAAAACCACCAAGCAATTACCATTCCACCCAGGTGATTTATTAACTTAGTTGTTTTATTAAACAAAAGCACAAGTCCTCAGACTTAGAAATTTTTCCATATTATGAATGTATATTCCACCCTTGTTTTCTATTAGCTAAGCTAAGCTTGATACTAGTAGGAATATTAACTTAGGAAATTTCTACTAAGGTTTCATCTACTAGGATTTCCCATAGCATGGTTTATACTTAGCAAAAAAATTCCATGCAAGTTGTACTTAGAAAAATCACTAATGCATAGTGAAAGTAATGGGACAAAAGTATGAAGCATCACTTGACTTTTTGGTAGAGGGTATAAGTTCACTCCTTGTCCTTGCAACAATCACCCTCTTCAAGTCACTACAATTCAATCAAGCAAGGCACAATCTCAATCTACCAATCAAGCAAAACATCACATAAAATCATATAAACAAGATAATGCATGCAAGCATGCCAAGCTTTGTTTTATTTGAAAAAAATGGTTTCTAATGGGTTGTAAACATTTGAAAACACCTAATGGTCATTTTATAAAGTGGCAAAGTCATTTGCAAAAGATTTCACTTCATAAACCATTTTCAAAACAAGGTATCATTTTATGTGGTGTAGAAATGTTTTTACTAAAGCATTAATCTATAGGGTTCATAAAATATGTTTTCAAACCATAAAACTTGGTGTTTAGGGTCAGAGAGTTTAAAACAAAACATTTCCCAAAGGTTTTCTTCCAAAACCATTTTAATGAATAAACCATATTTTTATTTGACTAGAATTGGTTTTAAATCAAAGAATCATTCTTTTTCTTCACCAAATACATTTTTGAAACCACAATTTGTTTCCTAGGGTCAGTAGGTTCAAAACAAACCATTTGCCAAAGATTTCAACCTCAAAATCATTTTGGAATAATTTTTATAATCTAAACTAGCATACAAATGTTTCTGCAAAAAAAATCATTTTAACAGAAGCTTTTTGCTAAAAAAAAGGCATGGTTGGCTAGGGCTTGTCTTGCTGATTCCATTGATATAAAGTTTGCAAAATTTGGACGTGTAGAATTGAAGTTATGGATTTTTCAAATTCACATATCTAATAGATTCAAATCTGTTTTAAAACAAATCACAGCGACACGTGTCCTATTCCTATTCGCAGATACCGCTTCGCTCGGATCATACTCTCTGGTGCGTTGGATCAAGTCAGATCGAGCAGCACAGGTTGCGTACCTCTTCGACGTTTAAGTGAATCTATCCAGGCCCTACGATCCAAATCTAACGATGCGTCGTAGCTGGTCAAGAACGGGCGGCGCAAGCGACGGTGGCTGGCGGCGGCGCGGTCAGACGACGGCGAAGCTGGCGATGCAGGAAGCAAGGGAATATGCTCACCTTGTTCGCGGCGTCGTGGGGAAGCTCAAGGAGGTTATCGTTGCTGAAGGGGCGCACGGAGCTGCTGTCAATCGTTCACCGGAGTTCCTTCTTCCGTCGGGCACGCTCGGCAGTTGTCGGGGACGAGGCTACAAGGCACAGGAGGGCTAGATAAGGGGTCCGTTAGACGCGCGAGGGAGAGTAGAACCTGCATGTGTCAACGAGAGGGAAAGGGGCGGAAGGAGGCTACCTGGGGCACTTGCCGGAGTTGAAACAGACGGTGGCGGCGCTTGGAGTCGTCGTTGTCGAGGCTCAGAGGCGTGCGCGAGCGAGCTGGCGATGCGGGAAGGTCCGCCAGGTGATGGGGATCACGGCTGGGTGCTCGAGGAGGCGAGGGGCGGCAGGGTACGACCGGAATCGAGGGGGAAGCTCGTCGGAGCAGGACGGGGTCTAGGCGCTAATTGGAGCGGCCTGGGGGCGTGTAGGTTCTGGCGATGAGGGAAATGGAGACAGGCGTGGGCGTTTAGCGTGCGTGATCACTGCGAGTAATGGTGGCGCGTTAAAGGCGAATTTAAGCCGCGGAATCATAGCCGTAAAAGCGGCGAGGAGGAGAAGAGGTCGTCATGAGACGATGAGCCGAGTTGGCGGTGGGGCTCGGTGATCGAGAGAGAGAGGGAAAGGTGGGGTCCTGTTTGCGATCATGCTGGGTCATTTCAGTGAGGAAAATGTTTGGGAGGGCAATAGGTGGGCTTGCTGGGCCTAGTTGGGCTGGCCGGCTGGGCTGGCTCCCTTTTGTATTTTTTTGTTCTGAATGCTTTTCTTTTTCTAATTGATTTTCTGTTTTGAAATTAAATCAAACAATTCAAACATTCAAATCAATCAAATTCCTACCACACTTTGTACTGAGTTTTAGTTCTGTTTAACAACACAAAACTAAAGTCCAAAATAAAATAATAATTTTATTCTTTTTAGGATCTATTTAGTAATTAAATAAAATAGACCTTAATTATTAATTCAAATAGGTTTTGATTTATTTAATAAAATCTCCATTTGAAATCTAAATATTATCAAAACCAAATCAGTAGGTTTTATTTGAAGTACAAAATACTTGGAAAACTTGTTTAAAATAATTTAACAAGTTTTGATGTTTTAATTAAAATGGTAAAACCTTTGTTTTAATAAAATTGGATATTATAAATCCTCATTATTTTATTTAACTAAACTTTTACTCTTTTAATCAAAGCAAAACATTTTATTTCAAAAGCTTGGCCAAGGTTTAATTTGGATATGTAAAATAATCCTTATTTATAAATCTACCTTTTCCTTTGAAAACCAAATCTTTTATTAAAAGATCCAAAAATAGTAATTTTAAATATTTTGAAGTTTATTGTTTATTTATCCTTTTAAATCCCATTAGGATTTTATTTGATCCAAATAGGTTTTGAAAGTTTCCAATTGGATTCAAAAAGTTTCTTCTCACCCTGAAAATCAAAAAAGTTTTATTTTATTCATTTATTTTCCACATTACAAGATTTGGAAAATCTTGGGATGTGACAGGCTACCACCCTTAAAATAAATCTCGTCCTGAGATTTTGGAAGGTTAGGGTTACAAATTGGCTCAAAGCATCTAGGGTACAACAACCTTTAAAAATTTCCAACTAAATTACATATTGGCCTTCTTGGGATCCTGGGGAAACTTCTCTGGGAAAACATCAGCATAGTGTCCTTTGTTTTCACACTTGAAACATGTGACAAGGCTAAGATCCTTCATAGGCTGGTTTATCTTGTGCTTCATCTTTTCTGGACAAAAGTTTGCATTGTGGCCTAGTTCCTTGCATTTGAAACACATCACTTGGCTGATATCTTTCTTTTCCTTTGGTATCATTGCCTCTTGTTTGTTTCTTTGGTTCTTCTTCTTTTCTGGGCATTCATTGGCATAGTGTCCCATCTCTTTGCAAGTGTAACATTGTTCTTGAGTAATATCCTTCTTGTTAGGGTTGGGGCATTTCTTCTTCTTCTTGGGTCTCTCCAAAGCTAGGAGTTCTTCTAGTTCATGTTCTTCATATCTCACCTCAAAGGTGGGAAATCTTTCTCTCTTCTTGGGGCATGTAACACCCTCAGAATCGTACCTATGCAAGTTTTAGCGAAACCCGCCAAACCCGCATAGAAACGATTCAAAGGTGCCCACCAGGCACTTTCGTGCGGGTGGAAAACGAAGTAATAACATTACACAACAGCCCTCGATGGGACCCACAGAACAGATATATATACAGCAGCGACTCAATGAGTCAAGAATACAATATACGGTACAAAGATCCAAATCACCTTGAAAACGATAGAGCGTCCAGCTACGGACAAGATGCAAATGGGGCTAAGAGCCCTGAAGAATAACCAATGGCGTCCATAACCTGCCTGTGCCAAGCGGAAGGGTAACCACCTAACGGCGTCGATCTCAAAACCTGCTTAAACAAAAGGTGCCGACAAAGGGCAAAGGAAAAAGAAGGAGCGTCGATCTTGAGGCCAAGATGCAGCGAGGCTAGAATTAGGCGGTCCTCGCCTACATAGGTATGGTGGACTGAAGCAGCAGCGGCAGCATGCACTAAACAACCTATAGAGACTCGATACAACTGGCGGCAATCAGAGAGGGGTAAGATAGACCTATCCGGAACCAACTGATTCTAGCACCAAACAAACCCATCCTGGTGTTTCCCCCTCAATACCAAACGAGGAAGTCAACCGAGGAACTCACCCAGTTGGCAGTTTTACTTATTCAGTTATCGTTGCAGCAATTACTAGTCAGGTATAGGTAATCATCCTGATAAAATAAGCAGTGGGTCATTTTAGTTAACCATTCCGTTATAGTGGCAGCACTTACTAGTCAGATACAATTAGCATGAATTAACCCAAAACCCAGCAGTTGTTGGTACTTTTATTCAGCCATTCCGTTGTAGTTGCAATACTTACTAGTCAGGTACAATGGTCGCAAGCGACAACCAAACAAGCAATTGTGGGCAGTATTATTTAGCCATTCCATTATAGTGAAGCTGATTACTAGTCATTATAAAGTCAAATTTATAGCCATAAACTTTAGTTATGCTTGTCTATGGTCGAGATACTGTGCTCCAAGTCGTCCATATCCGCGGACACGGCTTTCAGAAAGTTTTACCCGGCCGGGGTGCACCAATAGCAACACACGCTCGATCAACCTCGGAAAAACCAAAACAAAACCCAACGAGGCTTTCACGACTGAACAATCACAGGATTCAGAAATATTTGGGGCCACCTTGAGTACACCATAGCAACGTAAGCAAGCTCCGAGACGGACTCAAGGTTTGGGTAGACGGTCAGGAACGATCGGGAACCCAAAATCGGGCTTGTCGACACCGCTGAATCGTGTCCCAATCCTAAATAAAGACAAAGTGTGCTATCCGTCGCACAATTGTAAATACATAAGTAGCATGGCATAAGTACAGATCGTAAATAAAACCTCAAACTAGTTTGTGGCCCCAAGAAATAAGATGAATCAAGCTCGGCTCGTGGGTCCCATATACCTCCGGATGTGGATAGCGCGATAAATCAAGGAACAGTATCAAGTACTCGGGTCCTACGGACACAAGTGGCTCGAAACCAAATATTATCTATCACCCACCGATGCCTCTGCTTACTTCAATTTTAGTTGTGAAACAGGAATTAAAGTGTACGATAAGTAAAACTATGATCATCTCCAACATCAACATGCGGCAATACATCAACAACTGTGGCACTGGACGACACGCAACAGCACATGAGCAAGCGACTACGACGCGCAAGTCCAACTATCTACCAAACAACAGGTAATAGGAGGTGTCCAAGGCAATATAAGGCTGCAATGGATATCACAGGGACGGAAACTAAAGCATCGCAACACAGATAGCAATAGATCAACAGGAGGGAATAAAGACTATAAAAGTAAGATAGGTAGAAAGGGGGGAGATGCTCGCCTGAAAACATTGTCGAAGGTCAACCGAAGATCGGGGCGAAGCTCACATCAACTCAACGGCCTTATCCGCGAAGAAGCAAAACACTAGAAGAAACACCGGATGCAATATTTAATACCACGGCAGAAGATCGGCATGATGCAGGTATGATGTATGGCATGGCGAAGGTGCGCTGCAATTAGGTCATATTAAGCGGAACCGGGGTCCCGACATTATTTAGGTGGTTCATGTTGTTTAACTACCCCGCAATTTAAATGTTGTTTAACAAGGCAGAATATATCACCGGTTCGCTACACAAATTTAAATGAGGCCAATATGAGACTAGATTTGCCCGCATATGGGCCCCATATTTAATTATAATGTGAATCGGCATAAGGCCCCAAACCAATGATATGCATGCGAGAATGACAATTAAATATGCAACAAGTTGTATTAAGTTATAAAATAGGGTTTCGGGAAGGGGTTCACACATTGAGGGGTCTCGACGGTCTTGGGGTTCCGGGGTTCGGGGTCGGGCTCAGGGGCCAGGGTTCGACGGAAACGTTCTCGGACTCCGGGATCGTTCTCGGATATCGGGGGTAGATCTTGTCGCATCCGCGGTGGTCGGGCCATGTTGTCGGTCCTATCGTTCGGGCTGAAGCACTTGTCGCATCGGGGTCTCGGTGTCCGGGCTGAAGTACTTGACGTTCTCGAGGGAGTACTTGTCGCACATGTGGTCTTCGGGTTCCCTGTCGATGATCTTGTCGTCGAGAAGAACTTGTCGGGTCCGCGTATCGGGTCGGTTCTGGCAGCCGGGGTGAAGTGCTTGTCGTCCCATGGCGATCTTGGAGTTCCGGGGGGGTTTTTCCGCGTCCGTGATGTAGATCTTGTCGGTTCCCTGTCGGAGGCCTTCGGGGACGGGGTCTCGGCGAACTTGGCGTGTCGAGGTTCGGTTCCGCCCGACGGGTCTTGCATAGTTCCCGGTCTCGACTGGTCGGTCTTGTGGGTTTTGGTCCCGTGGCAACAATGGACTTAGTAGCACATGGTCTTCGCCGATCTTGGCTTGCACCTCTCGGATCAAGCGTCGGGCAACACCGCGAGACGGCCGCGGAGCATGTGCATGGGCACCTGACGAGGAGGACGCAGGGCGGGCTTGTGCAGCCCGGACAGGGTCACCGAGGGCGCGAGCCGAGGGCGGCCGAGCTGGGACCGTCGAGGAGGGACGCCATGGCGAAAGCAGAGGAAGGCCGAGGCGGCAAGGGTCCAAGGGCGTGCTTGGCATGCGAGGCGAGGATGCTCAAGGGAAGCTCAAGCAGTGACGCTGGGGAAAGGAGGTAGGGCGAGGTAGGAGGAGGGGCGGAAGCGACGCCGCGGCAGGGGCGAGGCGGGGCCGGAGAGGCTGGTGGCGAGGGGAGGGTGGGCCGGCGTCTGCGGAGGCAGGGAGATGCGACGGGGGGTGGAGGAAAAGGAGGAGGGGAGCCAGAGGAGGGGAGAGCGGCGGCGCGCGCTAGGGGGGGTGGCGGAAGGAGGCGGGCAGCCGGCGGCGAGGAGGACCGTCGGTGAGAGGAGGCGAGCAGCGGGCGGGTCGCAGAGAAGAGAGAGAGGAGGAAGGAGCGGACACGGTCGGTGGAGAGGGAGGTTGGGGAACAGGTGGGGTCGAGCCAGGAGGGTGGACCTGGTCCAGGGTTGGCTGGTTGGGTGGGGCGAGGGGCCCAAGGGAGGGTCCTGCCCAGGGAGAGGTGAGGAAGAGTGGGTCGGTGGGGAGGGAGGTTCCTGGGTGGGTTGGATCCCGCGCGTGGCTGGTGGAGAGAGAGGAGAGAGAGGGGTGGGTGACAGGCTGATGTGGCAGCAGTGGGTTGGTGGGAAATTGGGGAGGGGCGACGTGGCGTCTCGTGATAGGAGGGGGTGAGGTGGAGGGGGTGTGTGGGTAGATAGGTTGGTAGCCTTAGGATTTAGATTGAACCGTTTGTATTTTCTCTGGGGTGGTCGTTCGGGTCAATCGGCCCGTTCGACTGCCCCTATTAAAAATAATTTAATAATTTGTTTATTTTCAAATAACTTTTGTAACTAGTTTTAGAAAAACAAAATATCCGGAACATCCGGGGGTTTAATTTGAAATAGAAGGAGGGCTAGTTTCGGAAAAACCATAGTCTTTCGCAACATAGTTTCAGGTAAAATTAATATGCATGATGATGTAATGAAGATGCAATGCACAAAAACAACGCGATTTTCTAGTAGTGGTTTTGCGGGATGCCACAGGGCGGTTACTAGAGATATGACTTTCTTCTTCACAATTAGGGCATTGATCTTCATGCTCCTTGCATGTATGATCCTTGTCTCCATAAATATTGCAAGCTTTGGTTCCTTCTAAAATAACATCTTTGTCATCCTTGTTGTCATTAGCTCTTTGGGAAAAGTTTTCTCTCATGTTGATCATTTGAGTAACCAATCCTTGCAACAATTGGGATTGAAGTTTCAAAATCCTTTGTATGGCTGGGTCTAGTCCATTGTTGTTGGCTAAAAGCTGAGTTGTCTCTTGGCTCAACTGGTTTTGGGTTGCTATAAGTTCTCTCATGTTGTCCTCTTGGTTGTTGTTGGTGTCACCATCCTTGATGTTGGAGTCTCTTGGAGAAGTCATCTGTTTGGGTTGGGTAGGGATTATAATAGGCAAAATATTTCTAAGGGAATAATTCTAATCACACGCATCACAATTCACTCAAGCAACGTGCAAGCAATCACAAACAAACATTCCACTCAAACAACAAGTTTCAAGCATATTTTTAGGCAACAAAAATATTTTTGTTACACCACATAAGTTGGTGTGTTTAATCTATACTTAATATGGTGGTCCGTCTATATGGTTCACTTGAGATATTTCCATCTTTCTTGGTTGATTCTTCTTGCATGAGATCATGGTTTCCTTAGGAAAGATTCTTGGTCACAAAACTTCAAAGGTGATGAGGGTTCTTTCTAAGTTGTGTTTCTTTAGTCTCCAATTCTTGAGCAAGATTTCTTGTCTCACTTGTCCTTAGTGATATCCAAGGTTGAGGTCCTTGGTGAATATGCTGAAGATGTTGAAGTCATTAGGGTTGAAAAAGTTGAAGTCATTAGAGTTGAAGAAGTTGAAGTCATTAGAGTTGAAGAAGTTGAAGTCATTAGAGTTGAAGAAGTCCTTTGCACATGGTGAAGTCCTTGGCCATGGGGGTAGGTTTTTCCATCAAGTTGAAATAGAAGAGATGTGGAATCAAAACCAAAATGGTTGAGAAAAGAGTTTACAAGATTGTTTGTAAATAAGTTTTGGAACAAATACAACTCCTATTTTCCTAAGGGGTTTTTGTCCAATCCTAGGTTTACAAATCCTATAGGCAACACAATGCTCTGATACCATCTGTAAGGTTCCCAACCTTTAATAAGGTAGAGTCCCCTGTGTTTACAATGCTAGTCCCTGGATCAATAGCTAGCATCCACAGTTAAGATGTAATATCAAGAAACAAAGGTCATAATACAACTTTATAACCAGGAATAAAATATTTTATTACATCTTTCATAGCTCATTTGGCTATTACATTACATTGCAGCAGAATATCTATAAGCATGGGCTCCTTCATCTTCAAGTGCCATAGGCAGACATGTTGGTTGTAGACTTGTAATCCTAATCATTACACTTCACTAATATCAAACAAACCTGCAACATAACAAGTTACAGCCACAAGGGTCAATACATTTGAATTGTATTGGCATGTGATACTATGGTAGTATAGTGGAGTCTATCATCTATATGCATTTGGCTAAGTGGAGCTTAGGCTTGCATTGCTCAAAATAGATTTTTTTCCTTATCATTTGAAAACACTAAGTTTTTGTCTTGACAAAATAATCTTTCCCAAGGCATCTCCCAATCAAAGATTGAAGGTACTTTAACCCTTGTTCAACCACAAGTTTTAACTTACAAATTTGGATGATGAGATTCTTGATTGCTTCCATGTCTTGATGCTCAAATTGTCCTTTACCAGGGACATGGCTAAGTACTTAGATTTTACACTCTGCAGAGGTGGTGCACTTTCCCCACAAGACTTGGTTTCACCAAGACAAGATCTTTCAGAAGCCTTTCCTTAGACCAAATGGACGCGTTCCAACCTATCATACCACTACCACCAACTGTCCAAATGGCTAAGTTCTAGCAACCTATGTGATCCAGGCAGAGCCCATAATGCCAAGTGGTTGCACTTGAAGCTTCTCAACATTTGACCTCTCAAATCTCTTTGTTCCTGGGTGGCAATCCACAAGTGTGATACACAAGGTAAACCATATCCATGGGCCTTGTGTAACCACTCAACCAAAAACCACCAAGCAATTACCATTCCACCCAGGTGATTTATTAACTTAGTTGTTTTATTAAACAAAAGCACAAGTCCTCAGACTTAGAAATTTTTCCATAGTATGAATGTATATTCCACCCTTGTTTTCTATTAGCTAAGCTAAGCTTGATAGTAGTAGGAATCTTAACTTAGGAAATTTCTACTAAGGTTTCATCTACTAGGATTTCCCATAGCATGGTTTATACTTAGCAAAAAAAATCCATGCAAGTTTTACTTAG
The DNA here is from genome assembly GCA_030063025.1 of Avena longiglumis. NCBI lineage: Eukaryota > Viridiplantae > Streptophyta > Magnoliopsida > Poales > Poaceae > Avena > Avena longiglumis. The sequence goes on along the minus strand of CP125974.1, from coordinate 332,978,971 downwards.
AAAAATCACTAATGCATAGTGAAAGTAATGGGACAAAAGTATGAAGCATCACTTGCCTTTTTGGTAGAGGGTATAAGTTCATAAACCATTTTATAAAGTGGCAAAGTCATTTGCAAAAGATTTCACTTCATAAACCATTTTCAAAACAAGGTATCATTTTATGTGGTGTAGAAATGTTTTTACTAAGGCATTAATCTATAGGGTTCACAAAATATGTTTTCAAACCATAAAACTTGGTGTTTAGGGTCAGAGAGTTTAAAACAAAACATTTCCCAAAGGTTTTCTTCCAAAACCATTTTTAATGAATAAACCATATTTTTATTTGACTAGAATTGGTTTTAAATCAAAGAATCGTTCTTTTTCTTCACCAAATACATTTTTGAAACCACAATTTGTTTCCTAGGGTCAGTAGGTTCAAAACAAACCATTTGCCAAAGATTTCAACCTCAAAATCATTTTGGAATAATTTTTATAATCTAAACTAGCATACAAATGTTTCTGCAAAAAACAATCATTTTAACAGAAGCTTTTTGCTAAACAAAATGCATAGTTGGCTAGGGCTTGTCTTGCTGATTCCATTGATATAAAGTTTGCAAAATTTGGACATGTAGAATTGAAGTTATGGATTTTTCAAATTCACATATCTAATAGATTCAAATCTGTTTTAAAACAAATCACAGCGACACGTGTCCTATTCCTATTCGCAGATACCGCTTCGCTCGGATCATACTCTCTGGTGCGTTGGATCAAGTCAGATCGAGCAGCACAGGTTGCGTACCTCTTCGACGTTTAAGTGAATCTATCCAGGCCCTACGATCCAAATCTAACGATGCGTCGTAGCTGGTCAAGAACGGGCGGCGCAAGCGACGGTGGCTGGCGGCGGCGCGGTCAGACGGCGGTGAAGCTGGCGATGCAGGAAGCGAGGAAGCAAGGGAATATGCTCACCGAGTTCGCGGCGTCATGGGGAAGCTCAAGGAGGTTATCGTTGCTGAAGGGGCGCACGGAGCTGCTGTCAATCACTCACTGGAGTTCCTGCTTCCGTCGGGCACGCTCGACAGTTGTCGGGGACGAGGCTACAAGGCACAGGAGGGCGAGATAAGGGGTACGTTAGACGTGCGAGGGAGCGTAGAACTTGTGTGTGTCAACGAGAGGGAAAGGGGCGGACGGAGGCTACCTGGGGCACTTGCCGGAGTTGAAACAGACAGTGGCGGCGCTTGGAGTCGTCGTTGTCGAGGCTCAGAGGCGCGCGCGAGCGAGCTGGCGATGCGGGAAGGTCCGCCAGGTTATGGGGATCACGGCTGTGTGCTCGAGGAGGCGATGGGCGGCAGGGTACGACCAGAATCGAGGAGGAAGCTCTTCGAAGCAGGGCGGGGTCTAGGCGCTAATTGGAGCGGCCTGGGGGCGTGTAGGTTCTGGCGACAGAGGGGAAATGGAGAGGGGGCGTGGGCGTTTAAGCGTGCGTGATCACTGGGAGTAATGGTGGCCATGTTAAGGCGAATTTAAGCCATGGAATCATAGCCAGAAACGGCGACGAGGGGAGGGAGAAGAGGTCGTCGCCGAGACGATGAGCTGAGCAAAGTGGGCTCGGGCACGAGAGAGAGAGGGAGGTGGGGTCCTGTCATGATCAAGCTCGTTCATGAGTGAGGAAAATGTTTCGAGAGGGGAATAAGTGGGCTTCTTGGGCCTAGTTACGGGTGGCAATGGCTCCCTTTTGTATTTTTTTTGTTCTGAATGCTTTTCTTTTTCTAATTGATTTTCTATTTTGAAATTAAATCAAACAATTCAAACATTCAAATCAATCAAATTCCTACTACACTTTGTACTGAATTTTAGTTCTGTTTAACAACACAAAACTAAAGTCCAAAATAAAATAATAATTTTATTCTTTTTAGGATCTATTTAATAATTAAGTAAAATAGACCTTAATTATTAATTCAAATAGGTTTTGATTTATTTAATAAAATCTCCATTTGAAATCTAAATATTATCAAAACCAAATCAGTAGGTTTTATTTGAAGTACAAAATACTTGGAAAACTTGTTTAAAATAATTTAACAAGTTTTGATGTTTTAATTAAAATGGTAAAACCTTTGTTTTAATAAAATTGGATATTATAAATCCTCATTATTTTATTTAAATAAACTTTTACTCTTTTAATCAAAGCAAAACATTTTATTTCAAAAGCTTGGCCAAGGTTTAATTTGGCTATATAAAATAATCCTTATTTATAAATCTACCTTTTCCTTCGAAAACCAAATCTTTTATTAAAAGATCCAAAAATAGTAATTTTAAATATTTTGAAGTTTATTGTTTATTTATCCTTTTAAATCCCTTTAGGATTTTATTTGATCCAAATAGGTTTTGATAGTTTCCAATTGGATTCAAAAAGTTTCTTCTCACCCTGAAAATCAACAAAGTTTTATTTTAATCATTTATTTTCCACATTACAAGATTTGGAAAATCTTGGGATGTGACAGTCTTAATTCCTACCTGAAATCGAGAACAAGTAAGAACTAATATTGCAATCAAGATATTGCGGATTAAGATGAAAGCTTTATTGAAAAGGTGGGATCCTGTATAGGTTCGAAGTACAAGAGGCCTCTGCGACGCTCGAGCCTTGACGAAGTTGCTATGATGGCTAACTTAATGTCTAAACAAAATCCGAGTCAACGGTGACGGCTATGGGGAGTATTTAAGGAGGAAAAGGTGGGGTTTCGGCCAGCCATAGAAGTGGTGACCGAATCCAACCCTAGAAGTCCTTTTCTCCTCAAATACGGACTCTAAAAAGTGGCTAATTAAAATCCTGCGAAAATTACATGGGTCTGGCCCAAAATAAAGGTGTCGCAACACCATATTAAGTTATGGACGAATTTGTGAAGTATTAATCTTCAATATTTCGTCCAAGCCTTCTTTCTTCATTATGGTGGCCTCAAAGTTCTGAAATCTTCATCCGTGGCCTTCTCTTGAATCATCTCATGCTTGCTGCCATCTCCATGTATGTCCATGCTCCAATTCTTGTCCCTCTCATCTATGCTTGGTCCATCATTCCTAAGAGTAATAAATACATCTGATTTAGGCATCATCATATTTTCATGTATGTGAGGAATAGTTCCAAGAAACGAAAGTACCTGATAGTTAAGTTGTTTGGCACGAGATCTTGTGATAGGTCCTTGTATGTGTGTAGCTGTAGGTACAACGGTTGTATCAATAGATGGGATGTCCACATCGTGCTCCCCTTCTTGAATTGAAGTCGTCCTCGACGCAATCTCATCTTCCTCAACAAAGTAAGGCTTCAAATCTGCAATGTTAAACGTAGCACTAACCGTACCAAAGTCTGCATGCAACTCAAGTTTATATGCATTATCGTTTATTTTCTCTAACACCTTAAAGGGACCAGCAGCACGCGACATTAACTTAGACTTGCGTAAATCAGGAAAACGATCCTTACGCAAATGTAACCAAACAATATTGCCAACATCAAACACAACATGGTTTCTCCATTTATCCCCAGCAAGTTTATACTTAGCATTCATGTCTTCTATGTTATCTTTAGTAGTCTTATGCAAGTTTAATATCATTTCAGCGTGTTCTATAGCATCCAAATTATTTTGCACCGAAGTAGGTAAAGGCAATAAATCAATAGGTGCACGAGGAAAAAAACCATACACGATCTCGAACGGGCACATCTTTGTGGTAGAATGCAGCGAACGATTATAAGCAAATTCTATATGAGGTAAACACTCTTCCCACAATTTTAAGTTCTTTAAAACAGCCCGCAACATAGTAGACAAAGTTATATTTACTACTTCAGTTTGTCCATCAGTTTGGGGATGAAATGTAGTACTAAACAGCAATTTAGTCCCCAACTTAGCCCATAAACATCTCCAAAAGTGGCTAAGAAATTTATTATCACGATCAGAAACAATAGTATTTGGCACACCATTAAACGAACAATTTCACGAAAAAACAACTCAGCAATATGCACAGCATCATCCGTTTTATGACAAGGAATAAAGTGTGCCATCTTAGAAAACCGATCCACAACAACAAAAATACTATCCCTCCCTTACGTAATGTGGCAATCCCAAAACAAAGTCCATAGAAATATCCTCCCAAGGAACACTAGGAACACGAAGAGGCATATATAAACCATGTGGATTAAGGCGAGACTTAGATTTTTGACAAGTAGTGCAGCATGCCACAAATCTCTCAACATCTCGACGCATACATGGCCAAAAGAAGTGTGCAGCAAGAACATCCTCCGTTTTCTTGACACCAAAGTGTCCCATCAATCCTCCTCCATGCGCCTCCTATAACAACAAAAGACGAACATAACTATCTGGAATGCATAGTTTGTTAGCACGGAACACAAATCCATCGTTGAAGACGAACTTGTTCCATGTTCTACCATCTCTACAATTCTGCAACACATCTTTAAATTCAGTATCATGCACATATTGTTCCTTAATAGTTTCTAATCCAAATATTTTTAAGTCAAGTTGAGATAACAAAGTATAACGGCGCGACAAAGCATCAGCAATAATATTATCTTTACCCTTTTTGTGTTTGATAACATAAGGAAAAGACTCAATAAATTCAACCCACTTTGCATGACGACGATTCAACTTAGCTTGACTACGAATATGCTTCAAGGATTCATGATTAGAATGTATAACAAATTCTTTAGGCCATAGATAATGTTGCTAAGTTTCTAATGTCCGAACCAACGCATATAATTCTTTATAATAAGTAGAATAGTTCAGACTAGCCCCACTCAATTTTTCACTAAAATATGCAACAGGTTTTCCCTCTTGTAATAACACACCTCCCAAACCAATTCCACTAGCATCACATTCAAGCTCAAAAGTCTTATTAAAATTAGGAAGTTGGAGTAAGGAAGCATGTGTTAGCTTATCTTTCAATATGACGAAGGCTTGTTGTTGTGCATCGCCCCAAACAAAGGGCACATCCTTCTTGGTAAGTTCATTCAGCGGCGCGGCAATTGATCCAAAGTCTTTGACAAAGTGCCTATAAAACCAGCGAGGCCAAGAAAACTCCTCACTTGTGTGACCGTCTTGGGCTGCGGCCAATTCTCAATAGCTTCAATCTTGGCTGGATCCACTTCAATACCCTTTGATGTAACAACATAGCCAAGAAACGCAACTCGATTGCTGCAAAAGGTGCACTTCTCAAGATTACCAAACAAACGTGCATCACGTAAAGCATTGAAAACATCACGTAAATGGTCCAAATGATCCTCTAAAGATTTGCTATAAATCAGAATATCATCGAAGTAGACTACCACAAAACGTCCAATGAAAGCACGTAAGACTTCGTTCATTAATCTTATGAAAGTGATGGGTGCATTAGTTAAACCAAAAAGCATCACTAACCACTCATACAATCCAAACTTAGTTTTAAATGATATTTTCCATTCATCTCCCAATTTCATACGAATCTGGTGGTAACCACTACGCAAATCAACTTTAGAAAACATGGTAGAGTCACTCAATTTATCAAGCATGTCATCCAAACATGGAATAGGATGACGATATCGAATAGTAATATTATTGATAGCTCTACAATCAGTACACATGCGCGAAGAACCATCTTTCTTAGGTACCAAAATAATAGGAACATCACAAGGTCTAAGGGACTCACGAATATGATCTCTGTCGAGTAGTTCCTGAATTTGGCGTTGTATCTCCTTTGTCTCCTCTGGATTGGTTCTATATGGCACGCGGTTGAGCAACGTAGCACAAGGAATTAGATCAATTTGGTGCTCAAATCCTCTAATAGGAGGTAGTCCTGGTGGCAGGTCAGCGGGGAAGACGTCCTCATATTCCTGCAAAAGGTTAGCAATAGCGGGTGGCAAAGAAGGAGGCATATCCTCAAATGAAAACAAAACCTCTTTGCAAACAATTGCATAACATTGAGTATTGTTTACATCTAGTTCAGCAATATCAATTTTATTTGCAAGCATACATGGACTCTTCAAACATATTTTAGTAGCATGTTTAGAATCGGATTTAGTGGTCTTTGGTGGTACGAAATATGCAGCAACAATCTGATTCTCAATTTTATTTTTTTTCCTCAGTTTTAGCTCTACTAGCTCTAGCAAGATCATCTTTTAAAATCTGTTCGGGAGTCATAGGTTTGAGACCAATTTTCTTTCCATCATGCATAAGAGAATAGTGATTAGTTTTGCCATTATGAACAGATTCTCTATCAAATTGCCATGGTCTACCAAGTAACAAAGAATAAGCTTGCATAGGTACAACATCACAATCAACAAAATCAGAATATGTACCAATAGTAAACTACACACGTACCGTTCTTGTTATTTTGATCTTGCAAGAACTCTCAAACCATTGGATGTAATATGAATGTGTGCGTTGTCTTGTTGAAAGTGCAAGCTTCTCTACCATGTCAACAATAGCTAGATTATTACAACTCCCTCCATCAATGATAATCCGTATAGCTCTTTCCTTCACAACACCACGTGTTTGGAACAGGTTGTGGCATTGATCTTGCTCAGATTTGCTCAATTGCACACTCAACACACGTTGTGTAATTAAGCTCTTGTATTGATGAGCAGCTTCAGCTCTCATTACCTCTGTCTCTTCATCAGAATCACAATTGTCTCCATCTCGAGCAGAAATATGGGCTAATGTATCTTCATCAAAGTCACTCGCTGAATCGTATTGACCATCATCACGCACCATCATAACATGTTGTGTTGTGCACTGTCTCTCAATATGACCAAAACCCCAGCACTTGCGGCATTGTATATCCTTTGTTTTACCCGTGGAATCCATAGAAGATGCACTACGAGCAGGAGCATTGGATGACGGTGGAGGAGCAGCTGGGAATCTTGTGGTGGCCTTGGATGTGGTAGTATCTGTTGGCGAATCACGAGAAGGAGGCGCTGATTGTTGGGATGTCCAAGTGGATGTGCGACCTGCAGAATTATTAGTCCTCCTCCATGGTGTTTGGCGATCCTGCACTTCACGTTCAGCTTTGCAAGCAAGATGAAACAAACGAGTGATATAATTATATTCCTTATAATCTAATATGTGTTGAATGTCCTCTTTTAATCAACCAAAGAAACGTGCAAGCATTTGTTCAGTAGATTCAACAAGACCACACCGAACCATCCCCGTTTGCAATTCCTGATAATACTCTTCTACATAATTTTTCCCTTGTTCTAAACGTGTCAGATTCTTTAGTAAATCACGTTGATAAGTGGGAGGTACAAAACGAACACGCATAGCAGTTTTTAAAGCAGTCCAAGTACTAGGAATATTAGTATGATTTAAACGACAATACTCAGACCACCGAAGGGACGCAAATTTAGTAAATTCACATCTAGCAGCACTCACACGCATATTCTCAGGATATTTTAAACATGCAAAACGTTATTCTACTTCCATCTCCCATGTAAGATATGCATCGGAATTATATTTACCCTCAAAAGATGGAATATTTAATTTAAACTTTGCAAGATGATCATCATCACGTACCGGTGGTCCAGCGTTGCGGTAGTAATGTTGGGGATGGGCAGCAGGGTGTGAAGGTTGTTCAACCTCCTCGTCAAACAGATCGTCGTCGGGGTCGTAGTAGTACCCGTTGTCTGTCCCCAATGTCGCAGCAGCAGCCGTGGTGGAAGTCTGAGGTGCCTCAGCTGCAGAGTCACGGAGGCGGTCAGAACACCCCAAATTTCTACCTAGTCAAGTGTAACCACACTTCTTAAATTATGATCGAAACTAACTAGAATTCAAAATTTCTAAAGACCTCCTTTGTTTCAAAGGACATCCACGATAGGCAAAACACAATATAATGGATAAAGACAAGAAAGACCATATAACTAATCCACTGGTTTATAGTGCATAATCATTCCATGACATGAGTACTAACGGTGGAGCGACCAAAGGCTCACAAGAACATGCAAACGACTCCACGAATTATGACAAAGGAATAATGGTAAACTAAGTATTATGTGTGATCGATATTCTATGATATGTAGAATGGATGTGTGGGCCAAAGTGGTGGCGATCTACTCCCTCCCATGCATGTCGCTACGCTGAGTCCCTGAAATCCAAATAAAAACCAAAGAAAACAGAAGGGTGAGTAAAAATATACTCAGCAAGCAAAAGTTCAGAACCAAATCAATATCATACAAACTCCAATACTCATTCCAAATGATATCTAAAAACACCATTAAAATTATTTTGTTTTACGGTACGGGCATTCCGGAATATTCACTGTTAACTTCCTCACCGGCCTCGCGGAATAGTTAAACAAGCAAATTATCACCGACCTAGCCCAAGCGCACCGGAGTAGTCACATAATAACTTAATTCATCGTCCGCTCCGGATTAGTTACTTGTAACTTATTCACCGCCATGGCTTAAAATAATCTTTTCGACAACATCTTAAGGCATGAACACCAAAGAAAGAACCAAGATCACGCAGCCAACAATTTAGGATGGCAAATATAACACAAAGGGCTTGTCATGCACTTGCCTTAAAACAGCGTTTAAACTGAAGACCCACACTCAGCACTCGTACCTCCAAATCCTGTAGGTAGAGACTGTTCTTGAATAGACAAATTAATTTACATCGCGCAGTCTTAATCCTAAATCTACCCTGGAATTGGACCTGGATATTTTTAAACCCATCTGATACTTATCGGTAGCTAGCTCTAACATAGATCAATTAATTCCCTATTCCGTCTCAACTAACAAAACTACCTTCGTATATAACAATTTAACAGCAAAGTGGCAGTAGTATATGTACTAGCTAAATTTGAATCTTTTTATTCCATAGGCCGTAGCTGCTACAGCACGCGCGTGCAACATCTGATCCAGATAATAGTTGCGTCTCTGGCCAAATACCCAATCCAAGAAACCTTTAGTACTAACCGATAATCTAAAATAAAACTATAGACCAAACTTCTAATGTTTCTAATACGGAGGTTTGTCTACAAAAAATCATTTGACTTTAGCAAATCCATACTTCCCAGCCAGCCGGCACCATGCACTAATTCTAACTGCTGTTTCCACCGTCAGACTTGGCAATTAAATTGTACGGTGCTTTCATACAGGGAATCGAGTTGCTACGCCGAGGCTGTTCAAACGATCGATTCCATGTAGCAGATCCTACCAACACATCAAGGAAGATTGGCCAAGATCTAAACTAACAAGATGAACGACAGCAAAGTGACATGGGCCTCAACTTCCACCACGTACCTAGAAACTGCAGGTCCGGAATACACCTCCGGGCATCAGCAGCAGGCGCAGACCAGGACGACCAGGACACTCTCGCACCGGAGCAGCCACGGGCGGATTACGGACAAACCCTAGGCAACTGCGGCGGTGCCTTGGTGTTGGGGAGCACTTGGTTCAGGGTGAGGTCTGGGACTAAACGAGGAGGTCTCATTGATTATTTCTATTTATTTTCCTACTTGAAAACGTAGTCCAGGTTTGACTGAAAATATTAATAGCGAAAAATTTAACATATCTCCTCGACGAGACGCACCCAACCCTGGTATCGGATACTCCATTCGGCTTATGATTCAGAAAGTCAAATTTTGGTCAACTACAAAGAGATATTAAAATCAACGTGTATAGAATTTCTGATATCAGTTGGTATCAGAGCCTAGGCTTTATATCTCTGGCGTAATAAGTTAGGATAAGGTAAAAAAACATGTAAAACTTGAGTTAGGACCAACCAAAAAAAATGACACTGCACTATAGGATGGGGTTTATGGGAATGCATCTCATTTGGGTTCTTTTGATTTAGTTTTGCTTGTTTATCTTATCCATTTGAGGGAAGATGGAAATTATTTGATCTTATTTGTTTTTGTTTACTAATTATTGATAATGTGTGTATAGTTATGGCGCCGAATCGTAGGGGCCGGGCTCGTGGCCATGCTGGCCGCAATGGTCGTGCAGAAGGGTCAGATGTGGAAGTGAGCCAATCTGGGAACAGTGATGGACATCATGCGGCGAACATGACGCTCACCAAGTGGCTGGATATGAAATTGGACAAGTTTGATGGATCAGGGACACCAATGGACGCTGCAAGTTGGCTTCGCACCATGGAGAAATATATGGATGCATCAATGATGACGCCAGAGGACAGAGTTGTGTATGTAGTTTTTCAGCTGAAGGGTCTGGCTGATGTTTGGTGGGACGGAGTCCGTGCAGCTTGGGCACCGGCTCATGGACCGCCTACATGGGATGTTTTTGTTACACAATTCACTGCTAAGTACTACCTGGCTTCATTCAAGGAGAAGATGGATGTTGCCCTCAGGAATATCAAGCAAGGAAACAAGACGGTGGATGAGTATGATGTTGAGTTTAGTAAGATGGTTCATTTTGTGGACCATATTAATCAGAATGAGCCAGAGAAAGCAAGGAGGTTCTTCGAGGGGCTTAATTCGCGATATCGACATGTGATGGGAGTGAATCGCCCATCTAGCTATTTCGCTGTGGTTGAGCAAGCTAGGGGTTTGGAGTTACAATATCAACTCACCGAGGCAGAGAAAACTCATGCCAATGGTGCCAACAACAATGGTGGGGGGCATAAGAGGAACTACCAGGATGGGAGTGCGTCTACTCAGCGATCCGACTTCAAGAAGTTCAAGCCAGAGCAACGGACTCAGCAGTCATTCAAGCCCAGGCAGTCAGGGGCTCAGTCTTATTCAGGGTCACACTCTACATCACCTACATTCCTATGACCCATTCCAGGATAGGGCATGCTTTGTTTCAAATGCGGGGAGGGTCACCGTGCCGATGAATGTGACTTTTCTGGGTCTTGTTGCCAGTGCGGAAGACATGGTCACATGAGTAGGGTCTGCAGGGAGAACCCAAATTCTTTCATCAAGTGGGAGGTGGCCACATCTTCTAAAACAGGTCATCCGGAGATGGAGCCTCTCGTGGTTCAGCATTAGCAGCCAAATCTTCCCAGGGTTCAGTGCATATGATGGCATCTTCTCAGCAGTTTCAGCCACACTATCAGGCGTATTCATCACCGCAATATCCGCCTCAACAATTCCCACCTCCACCTCTAGGTTATTACTGGTTAGCTACTCCACTTCCTACACCGCATGCCCCACTTCAGTTACCTGCACCACCTACTGCTCCACCACCACCACAGAGTATTGGGAATTCATCACCAACTGGGATCTATTCCATGCCTACTGTTTCCTCTCTGGGTCGTCCAGACATTGTTATAGGTATACTTCTGATTGATTCACATGATGCTCTAATTCTCTTTGATTCCGGTGCTACTTATTCGTTTGTATCACTTGACTTTGTTAAGAAATTTGGTCTATCTAGCCAAAATATTTCTGAATTTTTTCGAGTTAGTTCCCCGGGAGGCTTGATCACTAGTTCTGTAGTATGTCTGAGATGTGTGATCTCCATAGACGATGAAGATTTTGTGGCAAATTTGATGGTAATTCCTTTACCGGCCTTTGATGTTATTCTTGGTATGGATTGGCTACACCGCTATTGGGCCGTTATATCTTGTTTCTAGAAGACCATCTCTTTGGAGGCTCCATCCGGTAAACAGTTAATCTTTCAGTGTAGTGCACCTAAACATTCACTATCAGTGTTGGCTAGCCTGTTTCCATGTCGGAGAGTATTGAAGGGCGCATTTCTTTGGGCTTTGGTGGGGAATTTGAGTAAAGAGATGAAGATTGAGAACATTCATGTGGTTAGAAATTATCCTGATTTTTTTCCTAGTGAGCTACCGGGTATGCCACCAGAGCGGGATGTGGTGTTTCGTATTGACCTTGTTCCTGGTGCACGCCCAATTTCAATCGCTCCATATCGTTTAGCTCGTCCTTTTCAAGACGAGTTGAAGAAGCAAATTGATGACATGCTAGCCAAGGATTTAATTTGGCGTAGTGTTTCACCTTGGGGAGCTCCTGTTTTGTTCACTGAGAAGAGAGATTTGACATTGCAGATGTGTATTGATCATTGGGCTCTTAATGCCGTGACTATCAAGAACAAATATCCGATGCCACGCATTGAGGACTTATTTGATCAATTGAAGGGTGCCAAGGTATTTTCAAAGATCGATTTGCAGTCGGGCTATAATCAAATAAGAGTGCGTGAAGAGGATATTGAGAAGACAGCGTTCTCGACGAAGTATGGACATTATGAGTTCAAGGTTATGTCCTTTGGATTAACGAATGCACCTGCTTATTTCATGGAGGCGATGAATAACATGTTCCATAAGTATGATGATTTTGTCGTGGTATTTATCGATGACATTCTCATTTTCTCCAAGATGGAGGAAGAACATGAATGTCATTTGAGCATGGTTCTCGAGACATTGCGGAAGAATAAGTTCTATGCTAAGTTGAAGAAGTGTGAGTTCTGGCTTTCGGAAGTGGCATATTTGGGTCATGTTATTAATGGTGAAGGTATTTCTGTTGACCCTAGCAAGGTTTCCACTGTCGTTGGCTTGGAACGACCATCTAATGTAAAGGAGGTGAGAAGTTTCTTGGGAATGGCTGGTTACTACAGGCGTTTTGTGAAGGATTTTTCTATCATTGCCAAGCCAATGACCATGCTTACACATAAAGGGATAAAGTTTCAGTGGACAGAGGTGTGTGAGCGTAGCTTTTGTTTATTGAAGGACCATTTGGTGTCAGCACCTATTCTTACACTTCCGGATTTTGGAGAGCGTTTTACAATATATTCTAATGCGTCTCTGGTAGGCCTTGGATGTGTTCTCATGCAGAATGGCAAGGTGATTTCTTATGCATCGAGACAGTTGAAAAAGCACTAGGAAAATTATCCTACCCATGATTTAGAACTTGCGGCAGTTGTTTTTGCACTCAAGCTTTGGAGGCATTATCTTTATGGAGCAACATGTGACATATTCACATATCATAAGAGTCTCAAGTATATATTCACACAGAAGGATTTGAACTTAAGGCAGAGGAGGTGCCTAGAGTTGATTAAAGATTATGATCTTAATGTCCAGTATACACCGGGTAAAGGAAATGTGGTTGCGGATGCTCTTAGTCGTAAGCCAGTTCCTTCCATGATAAATTCCTTGATAGCCGATTTCGAGCGGATGGATATTTCTTATTGCTATGCAGGAGTTGTAGAATCAGATTCACAATTCATTCTTGAGTAGGCCATACCTAGGCGGGTTTTGGAAGCACAACAGCAAGATCAATTATGGCAGCAAGTTAAAAAGCGTGTTCGAGAAGGGAGGATTGGAAATTTTATCTTGGATTCCATGGGAGCTGTTCGGTTTCGTGGTCGTCTCTGTGTTCCACAGGAATCACAAGTAAAAGAAGATCTTTTGAGAGAGGCACACCGTACTCCATATACGGTGCACCCAGGTGAGAACAAGATGTACCAAGATTTGAAGGAAAACTATTGGTGGAAACGAATGAAGGTCGATGTGGCCAAGTATGTGTCTTGTTGTAGTGTTTGTCAGCAAGTGAAGGCTGAGCATAAGAGGACATCAGGATTGTTGTAGCCCCTAGAGATTCTAGAGTGGCCATGGGATGACATTGCTATGGATTTTGTTGTTGGGCTACCTCGTACTCAAAAGGGGAAGGATGCTATTTGGGTGGTCGTGGATCGACTAAGCAAGGTTGCTCATTTTATTCCCATACGCACCACCAACTCAGCAAGTGACCTGTCACCGATATATGCTAAATTTGTATCGAAGTTCTGGGAGAGTTTGCAGAGTGCATTGGGTACAGAATTGAGGCTTAGTACAGCGTTTCACCCCAGACGGATGGCCAGTCAGAGCGCACAATCCATACTTTGAAAGATATGTTGAGATGTTGTGTTCTGTCTTGGCAAGGGAGTTGGGAGGACCATTTGCCGCTTGTTGAGTTTTCATATAATAATAGTTATCAAGCTAGCATCCGCAAGGCGCCTTACGAGGCTTTATATGGACGAAAGTGTCGATCTCCACTTTGTTGGACTACCGTGGGCGAGAAATCAGTATTAGGGCCAGATTGGGTTCAACAGACTACTGAGAGGGTTGCCGAGATTAGAGAGCACATGTTGGCAGCACAGAGCAGGCAAAAGAGTTACGCCGATCCCAAGAGATGAAATGTGGAATTTCAAGTAGGTGATGAGGTGCTTCTTAGAGTATCACCTACTAAGGTTGTTGTGAGATTTAATATCAAAGGAAAACTTAGCCCACGATATATTGGACCTTTCAAGATAGTGGCACGAGTAGGGAAGTTGGCATATCGTCTGGAGTTACCCGAGTCAATGAAAGGTGTACATAATATATTTTATGTCTCGATGCTGAGGAAGTACTTTTGAGATCCAGAAAGGCAAATGACACTGGGCCGAGCAAGATTTGAGTTTTGAGGCTCGTCTAGTAAGAATTTTGGAAGAGGCTGGTAGAGTAATGAGGCGTCGGACTCTCAATTTTGTCAAGGTTCTATGGACAATCAGACGGAGCGAGAAGCAACATGGGAACTTGAGTCGAGGATGCGAGAGAAATATCCTGAGTTATTTACAACTGGTGAGTAAATATGTTTTTATAAGCTTAAGTTATTCTTGGGTTGAGTAGTAAGCAAGAATTCGAGGGCGAATTCTGTTAAACAGGTGGAGAATGTAATATCCCGAAATTCTATACACGTTGATTTTAATATCTCTTTGTAGTTGACCAAAATTTGACTTTCTGAATCATAAGCCGAATGGAGTATCCGATACAAGGGTTGGGTGCGTCTCGTCGAGATGATCAAAAAATAGTATAAATTTATGCAAATCAGAGGTCAAATGAATTATTGGAGATATGTTAAATTTTTCGCTATTAATATTTTTAGTCAAACCTGGACTACGTTTTCGAGTAGGAAAATAAATAGAAACTAGTTGAATACCCGTGCATTGCAACGGGAGCATACATATTCTAGTGATTTAACACTAATCATTCTTGACATATAGTCTTAGGATCCCCATACACACCATATTAAGCAACAATGTTGGCTTTAGATGCGACCGCGCCAGATATCATATTTATTAACTCGTGGGGTGTGGCGCACCACCTAGTAAATGTGTGTCATCAGAATCAAGAAATGGTCGCCTCTTTTTCAAGTGGGACCGAGCCATGAATCGTTGCAAAGAAAGGGGTGAAATGCGGTTGTGACAGAAACATAACACAAAGTTAATACAAACGGATTAGTGGGATATGATTAGTCAAGGTGATTTCTAGAAATGGCAAACCGTGGGACTCGGAAATACCTTTAACATATTGTGACTATGGAACATGACTTCTTTTTTAGGTAGTAGAGACAATACATTTTCCCCTATTAAACCTTGTCATGAAGTGAGTGACGTCTGAAAATACATTCTCTACGAAGCATCAATAAAAACTAATAAAAGCATGAATCGGTGGTTCCATACTTGCACTTTTTTATAAGCAGCTACCTATATAGCCTATATCTCTTGTCTAGTTGTCCATGATTGATAATTTTTTCTTAATTTGAAATTTCTTTTGGTTTCAAGGTTCTTTTCATATGTGAGAAAAATGGTGTCATTACGAAAATGGATAGGTAAACTTCCTATCGATAATTCAATAATAACCACACATGCCTCAACAAACCAAGTAATATTAGGGGATTTTAGGGGGCTGATGTGATGTACCCTCGAAAATATATGCCATGGCTTACTGTAGTACTTGATGGGATGTGTATGTTGCTCTGAAAGCTCAAGATCGTGTCGTTAGCTTTTCGAATGGAATCGGAAGCTTTTAATGCCTTTGTTTTATCCTTCTAAATGTCCTTACTTTTCTATATAGATATATTAGCTACCCAACTTCTTTTATGTATGAGACAGAAGCAAATAAACCAAGTTGGTTAAATCTCTCTCATAAAAAATCACTTGTCTTAGTTGCAGCTGAACCTTCCGATACACTTGTAGTTGCACAAGTTCTGGTCCCACAGTGCGGAGCTGGTGAAGTTTCCTGACTATAATCATGTATATATGGTGCAATGGCGACATCATACACAACCATCCTGCACATGACCCATCTGATTTTGCATCAGTAAAATTTACACACTCCATTATGTAAGAACGATATCATAAGTTCACAACTATTTGTAAAAGCGAGGCCACGCATTTACCCTTGCAACTTGTTTGGCCAAATGAGCCACAAAGAACAATTTTGGCCAGCAACTATGGGTCCTAAGGTTACATAATTGATTAAAACCAGTAACAATACGATTATGATGCAGTTGAGGAACTGAATTTTTCTTGCGTTTTTCAGAGAAAGGTGATTCTCCTAATATTTGGGAAGAAAAATAATAATTGGCCAGATCACTATATCCAAGTGAATTAAGAGCAGAAATACATGTTGAGAAGATATCAAGAACTAAGTTTGTTAATTGAGCAAAATATTTATGGTATTATATATCTCTATGTTGAACAATTTTAATGCCTAATGCACATTGGAGAGTATTTATCATGAACATATTGATCTTTGTAGTCCATGTAATCATAATTGCTTGCTTATCTCTGAGAAAATATAAGAGATTTCTTATGCAACCAAATAGTAGAACAGAGTGAAAACGGTCCTATCTAACTTGATATGGCAGAGAAGGCAGGGGCTAAATAAAATGAGAACGGTTATCAATTTAGTACATAGAACGAACCATTTTAGGAGAAGTTTGACATTGTCTCGAGCGCATGCATGGGAAGAGTAGTGCTCTGATCCTGCTGGTAATTCCTCGAGTTTTAAGGCTTATTAGCTGCCACGCGAGCCAGAGTCAGTACTCCTCCTGTTCCTCCATGGTACAAAGAACGTCATTGCTTGCCGCCGCTACCATCGGCTTGATCTTTGGCGACAGATCCAAGTAGCCATTGCTGGAGTAGTACATCGCTACCCGCTAGGGAATGTCGACGTAGCGGTAGAGGGCAGTGGTGCGGCTCGTCGGCGGGCGAGTTGTCGATGGATTACCCGCAAATCTCGACCTTCTCCTTGGCGTCCGAGGACTCGTCCCTTCGACATCGATGAGACGGTGGCCGCTGGCAAGACATGCGTAAGCGTGTGCCGCTCTGAACTTCTCCGCATGGTCCGAGCCCGCCCATCCGGTCGTATGCAAAGACACCGACGTCTTGTCCCTCCGCGATTCGCGAAAACCAACCAAAGCGTTAGATATAGATGGGGAGGACCGCGATGTCGATATCGCTAGGGTTAAGTTCAGGAAAGAAGTGTGGCAGCGGCGTGAGTTCACTCACCTCCGCACCCGATTCACAGATCTTGATCCAGCCTTCGGTGAACATCCCGGATGGCATGCAAATCCCAACTCAAATGCACAAATCCGGGCAGAATCAAGATTGGATCGTTGCAAGGCCACCATCCAACCGCATGTATACTCCAAGAGTCTATCTCGCCGAAGGCCGCAATTCAACCAACGAACCACACGAGTAGTCTATTGAGAAATCCTTGGCGTCACATCGATCGCCGCCCAAGAGCAGTCCATTTCGCCGCAAGGACGAGAATGACCGGTTTCACTTGTCGGCGTGGCTAGGGAAAGCGAGACGGAAAGGGAACGCATGCGGATTCTCGGTGCTAGTAAATGCAAAGAAAACTGCACGAGCGATGCAACTCGAGGTTGTACGAAGTAAGGAGCAAAACACGCTCACAAGAACGGAACCGTTCATATTTTCTAAGTAGCAGAGATAGAGATAAAGATAATAAAGATAAGATAATGTTTGTTAGCTGAAGTTTGTTAGCCGTTTTTTTATTTAGGCGCGGAGTTTGTTGAGGAGTGGCATTTTCCTAGTATAATTTTTAGATGTGTGACACCAGGCATTCACCACACTTTTGAAATTAATAGTAAAGATAAGAAGCCTGCATGAAGTCATCCATACCAAAATGGAGGAACTGAATCGTATATATCACTCTCTAATGGAAAAGCACCATTTCTTCTTTACAAAAAATGTGGACTATTTCCTACAGAAATAGTAGCAGAAAAATATACCATGCTCCCTTCGACAACTTCCACTTCGTTTTCAGAATGGTAGTAATGGAATTAAGATATTGTGAGAAAAAACGAATCAGGAACAACCATTCTAATTTCCATTTTTAAGCTTAAACCACATGTTTATCTTGAAGAAGATACAATAAGACTACCCCAAAGATAGGACAAAACTACAAACCAAATATTAGTTGAGCCATCAAGATTTAACATTGTTTACGACGACATGTATTTAGACAATAAAAAATATGAATATCTCGCATTACAAATTCAAAAGTTGCAAACATGTCAATAATTCTTTTAGCATGCTAACATTCAAATATGTGATGAAAATAGATGCAAAATAAGAAACATACATAAATATAAATAACTCAAAACATGATGCAACCATAGTTATGTTCAAGAATTTTTTGCAGATTCTCAGAAAATGTTAGCATTAACCTAAAATATTTGCTTCGACCAAAATCGAATTTGTTGACAAGGATTAAATTGGAGTCATAAATATATTACTTAACACTTCATGGCAAGTGGTTATCCTCTATAATATCCAGGTTAATTGGAAGGCACCTAAATATCATGCCAGCTAGTTGATGTGTTTAGCAGAATTAAATAAAAATAAAACTTCAATGCACACATCGGATGTCACTCAAAATATTTGTGTGGACCAGCAAAAGAAGTCGATTTTGCTCTTCAAAGGTCGTCTCCTCTCTAGCTTATAAACTCGAAAACTGACAGTGCGGACTACATAAGCAATTAGTTCATACCTCAAAATCATTTCAACTTGGAGGGGCGTTTTGATAAAATGGAAGATGTGCACAACTGGCTAGTAAACAATTAGTGCTCATCGACTAATAGCATAGAATTAAGTTTATTGTATTTCTCGTTATAGGAAGTGTATCCATAAGTCCGAAAAAGCATATTGACTTCATTATATATCACTCAATATAAAATAACTATAATTATATATATATGAAAAGTGAGTCCCAATAATTCCTGTTTTCATGTACGCGTCCTTTCAATTAAATCTTCAGCCAATAAATAATGAATTCTGACTCCTCTATCTAGAATTTTTTAATTCATAAAAATAAGAAATAGAAAATCTAATTATACTTGTTTATGGTTAGATTATAATACGCAGTAGTTTGGAATTTGACAAACACAAAAAATATGAAAGATGAGAACCTGTAACACATAATTAGAGACAATTTTAGTGTTTTCAGCCAACAGCCTAAACAAGCTAGCAGTCCACCGTCATCGTTCCTCTGAAAGCTTAGCCAAACAACAACTCGATGGAGGCCTTACAACTTTATGAACGTGATAATTGCTTGATGGTGCGGGCATGGCTTGATCCATGATTCAAAGAAAACCCACAGGGGTCCACTCGAGGGAGAAGAAGAAGATGAACCTCATTCCCGACGGCCTGTGGTGATGAAGAACATACCTGCAATGGCTGTGACGTCAGATCAGATTGAAAGTAAGGAGCCGGAGGGGCGCATCCGTGGGGCATCAGTGCACTATCCGTGGCAACATGTTGGTGATTCTCGGAAGGGTGGAGGCGCGCGTTGCGGCGGCTGGTGATAGCGATGAACTTCTTTTTGATTTCGTCCACCTCAAACTGCTTGCCTTGGATCTTCTGTCGGAGGTTGTCTGGCATGGCCACGTACAACACAATGGCTTCGCCGAGCGACAGCGTTGACGGGTCAGGATGCATCGGATTCCACGGATGTCGGCGTGCATTTGAGAGAGGAAAAGGATAGGGGTGGCTCGGAGAGATGTCGAAAATGGCTACGTGGGGCAATGCAAATATTGCATCCTTGACGTGGATGTAGCGTTGGTTGTTAGCATGTTACAATCTCCATACTAATTGGATCAAGATAAAGGAGCGAGTATGTTTTAGCGCCACCAGATTAGGATGTACTGGTGCGGTGGCATTTTCTACGTAATTATCGTGAAGTGTGACACCATACACACCATAAAAAAAATTCAGCAAAAGGTTCAGATCTATTTCATGAGTTCACAAGAAGTACAAGACAACCTAAACATAATAAAAATTACATCCAGATCCTTGGACCACCTAACGAGCACTACTGCTACAAGAGTGATCCGCCGATGCACCGTTGTCACCGCTCCCTTACCGGATTCGGCATGACGTTGTTTATAACGGTCGGAAAGTCTTCGTGCACGTGCCCCTAAGGACCAGCGTCCTAAAGATGAAGCATTGCTATTGAACCCTTGAATTGATCCAAATCGTATAACACCAAAGCTAGAAAACACGTAGACTGGACGAGAAACAGGAAGATTCCACCCTAGCCGCTACCTCTGTTTCTTTTGAGGGCACCACAACTTTTTATTTAATAGTAAATATTAGTGTGAAGTGTGACACCACACACCACCAGAACTTTGAATTTAATAGTAAAGATATGCATAGTTTGTCTCTCATGTGTGTGATGGCAGTCGCCAGATCCCGTCGCCAGCTGAAAAGATCATTACATGCAATTGAGATCATCTGCTAGAAAGTTAAGTACTCCACAATCATTCTCGAGAAAAAAGTATTGAAAACTACTAATAACATCTATTTCTCTATAAACATTTATCTATATTCAATTTCATGGCCATCAGACATTAGCAACCGTCAAAATCAGAGATATGTTATGAATGATATATGATATTGTAAAGCATGGAGTATGAGTATAACAAACTAACTCAATATCCTAAATTCCAGATCAAATATTCGGTTACATATGGGTCTGAATTGATACTACATAGAATAGTACAGAGCACCATATGCTTCAACTTGACAGGTTGCACGCCAACCATCGAAACAGACTGGACATTATAAGGAAGTTTCGAAGTGTACCAGTACTGTGAGATTCGTCAAGTCATCCTCTGGCCGCCTGGGGCGCCACGAACGCACGCATGGACGATAGTACTGCTGCAGAGGTGTCCGCCTTGTCCTCTCCGCGTGATGGCTGCCATTGACGCCTGCAAGAATCTCCACATGGACCAGCCGTTGATCACACATCACAGAGCCAATGGCGGGAGGTGGTTGTCGAAGAGGAGCATGCAAAGCGGCCCCTGCACCGCGCCACTTGCACCTGCCTCATCATCGCGCCCGCTGTGCAAAACTCCATGCCGGTGAGGAGGGTATAAAGGGTCGATATCCTCTATGGCGTCGTGCGGATCCACACCGCCCGGCTTCCCAGGGACAGGAAGTACCTCACGCAGTCTGCTTCCTTGCGTCTGATTTCCGCTGCTACAAGATCCACGACCATTGTTATTGCCTAATACAGTAAGACGTTTAGGGCGCTGCGAGGGGGAGGTATGCATGGGGCACTGGCACGATGCCCGCGGGAGAGCTTCCTGCTACGATCGAGGATGTGACAGAGATGGACGGGGTCGTCAGTACTGTTGAGGGAGAAACTGTTCGGGTTGTGAAATTTCTAGAGGGCGCCATGAGAAAATTGGAAACAATATCGCAGAAACTGCGGAGAAAAGCCAGGTACTCTGCATGCGTAAATAACAAACTCTGGCAAGTCTGCAAGCGAGATAAGCTCAAAAGAAAATAATTTGGATGCGAGAATAACAATCTTCTTTTTTAGACTTGGCAATAATAAACTTTGCATGCATGAGTAACAAACTCGACCGTGTTGTAGGATTATTTTGAGATGAGAGGGTAAGGTTTGTTAGGAAAAAAAGAATAAGTGGCATTTCGTTCGTAATTTGTTAGAGTGTGACACCAGGCATTTACCACGCTTTTAAAATTAATAGTAAAGATAATAAAAGAGACCTCCCGTTTAGTCCCAGACCTCACCCTGAACCAAGTGCTCCCCAACACTAAGGCGCCGCCGCAGTTGCCTAGGGTTTGTCCGTAATCCGCCCGTGGCTGCTCCGGTGCGAGAGTGTCCTGGTCGTCCTGGTCTGCGCCTGCTGCTGACGCCCGGAGGTGTATTCCAGACCTGCAGTTTCTAGGTACGTGATGGAAGTTGAGGCCCCATGTCCCTTTGCTGTCGTTCATCTTGTTAGTTTAGATCTTGGCCAATCTTCCTTGATGTGTTGGTAGGATCTGCTACATGGAATCGATCGTTTGAACAGCCTCGGCATAGCAACTTGATTCCCTGTATGAAAGCACCGTACAATTTAATTGCCAAGTCTGACGGTGGAAACAGCAATTAGAATTAGTGCATGGTGCCGGCTGGCCGGGAACGATGGATTTGCTAAAGTCAAATAATTTTTGTAGACAAACCTCCGTATTAGAAATATTAGAAGTTTGGCCTATAGTTTTATTTTAGATCATCGGTTAGTACTAAAGGTTTCTTGGATTGGGTATTTGGCCAGAGACGCAACTATTATCTGGATCAGATGTTGCACGCGCCTGCTGTAGCAGCTACGGCCTATGGAATAAAAAGATTCAAATTTAGCTAGTACATATACTACTGCCACTTTGCTGTTAAATTGTTATATACGAAGGTAGTTTTGTTAGTTGAGACGGAATAGGGAATTAATTAATCTATGTTAGAGCTAGCTACCGATAAGTATCAGATGAGTTTAAAAATATCCAGATCCAACTCTAGGATAGATTTAGGATTAAGACTGCGCGATGAAAATTAGTTTGTCTATTTAAGAACGGTCTCTAAAATTATTTTACCTACAGGATTTGGAGGTACGAGTGCTGAGTGTGGGTCTTCAGTTTAAACGCCGTTTTAAGGCAAGTGCATGACGAGCCCTTTGTGTTATATTTTCCATCCTAAATTGTTGGTTGCGTGATCTTGGTTCTTTCTTTGGTGTTCATGCCATGAGATGTTGTCGAAAAGATTATTTTAAGTCAGGGCGGTGAATAAGTTACAAGTAACTAATCCGGAGCGGATAATGAATTAAGTTATTATGTGACTACTCCGGTGCGCTTGGGCTAGGTCGGTGATAATTTGCTTGTTTAACTATTCCGCGAGGCTGGTGAGGAAGTTAACAGTGAATATTCCGGAATGCCCGTACCATAAAACAAAATAAGTGATAGGGCAAAGGTGTCCGATCTTTCGATGAGATGGCGATAATCGATTTGGTGGAGTTCGGGCTTGACGATCCGACTACACGTGCGAGCACGAGCGCCAATGCAATCGCTAGGCCAATCTCCTGGAGGTTACCGATCCTGCGTGAACACGATCACCGACCACGAGGGTCTTAATTCCTACGAAATCGAGAACAAGTAAGAACCAATATTGCAATCAAGATATTGGATTAAGAGGAAAGCTTTATTGAAAGAGGTGGGATCACGAATAGGTGCAGTACAAGAGGCCTCTGCGACGCCGAGCCTTGGCGAAGTTGCGACTATGGCTAACTTAATGTCTAAACAAAATCCGAGTCTAAAGGTTCGGCTATGTATTTAAGGCGAAAGGTGGGGTTTCGCCAGCCCAAGGAAGTGGTGGCGAATCCAACCCTAAAAGTCCTTTTCCCTCAAATACGGACTCTAAAAGTGGCTAACTAAAACCTGCGAAAATTACATGGGCTGGCCCAAAATAAAGGTGTCGCAGCACCATATTATGCTATGGACGAATTGTAAAGTATTGATCTTGAATATTTCGTCCAAGCCTTCTTTCTCCATTATGGTGGCCTCAAAGTTCAAATCTTCATCCGTGGCCTTCTCTTGGATCATCACATGCTTCTCGCCATCTCCATGCATGGCCATGCTCCAATGCTTGTCCCTCTCATCCATGCTTGGTCCATCATTCCTAAGAGTAAGAAATGTATCCGACTTAGGCAAGATCATATTCTCATGTATGTAAGGAATAGTTCCAAGAAACGAAAGTACACGATAGTTAAGTTGTTTGGCACGAGATCTTGTGATGGGTCCTTGTATGTGTGTTCAGAGGTACAACGGTTGTATCAATAGTAGGGATGTCCACATCATGCTCCCTTCTTGAATTGAAGTCGCCCTCGACGCAATCTCATCTTCCTCACCAAAGTAAGGCTTCAAATGCAATGTTAAATGTAGGACTAACTGCGTACAAAGTCTGCAGCAATTCAAGTTTATATGCATTATCATTGATTCTTTCTAACACCTTAAAGGGACCCGAAGACGTGGCATTAACTTAGACTTGCGTAAATCAGAAAAGCGATCTTTACGCAAATGTAACCAAACAAGATCGCCAACATCAAACACAACATGCTTTCTCCCTTTATCCCCAAAGAAGTTTATACTTAGCATTCATGTGTTCAATGTTATCTTTAGTAGTCTTATGCAAGTTTAATATCATTTCAGCGTTGTGTAGCATCCAAATTATGTTGCAATCAAGAAGGTAAAGGCAATAAATCAATAGGTGCACGAGGAACAAAACCATACACAATCTCAAATGGGCACATCTTTGTGGTAGAATGCAATGAACGATTATAAGCAAATTCTATATGAGGTAAACACTCTTCCCACAATTTTAAGTTCTTCTTTAAAACAGCCCGTAACATAGTAGACAAAGTTCTATTTACTACTTGAGTTTGACCATCGGTTTGGAGATGACATGTAGTACTAAAGAGCAATTTAGTCCCCAACTTAGCCCATAAACATCTCCAAAAGTGGCTAAGAAATTTAGTATCACGATCGAGACAATAGTATTTGGCACACCATGCAAACGAACAATTTCAAAAGAACAAATCAAGAATATGTGCAAAGATCATCCGCTTTATGACAAGGAATAAAGTGTGCCATCTTAGAGAACCGATCCACAACAACAAAATACTATCCCTCCCTTCGTGTTCGTGGCAATCCCAAAACAAAGTCCATAGAAATATCCTCCCAAGGAACACTAGGAACAGGAAGAGGCATATATAAACCATGTGGATTAAGGCGAGACTTAGCTTTTTGACAAGTAGTGCGTGCCACAAATCTCTCAACATCTCGACGCATACGTGGCCAAAAGAAGTGTGCAAGAACATCCTCCGTCTTCTTGACACCAAAGTGTCCCATCAATCCTCCTCCATGCGCCTCTGTAATAACAAAAGACGAATGAGCTATCTGGAATGCATAGTTTGTTAGCACGAACACAAATCCATCATTGAAGACGAACTTGTTCCAAGTTCTACCATCTCTACAATTCGCAACACATCTTTAAATTCAAAGATCATGCACATATTGTTCTTTAATAGTTTCCAATCCAAATATTTTGAAGTCAAGTTGAGATAACAAAGCATAGCAGTGACAAAGCATCAAATAATATTATCTTTACCCTTTTGTGTTTGATAACATAAGGAAAAGACTCAATAAATTCAACCCACTTTGCATGACGACGATTCAACTTAGCTTGACTACGAATATGCTTCAAAGATTCATGATCGTAATGAATAACAAATTCCTTAGGCCATAGATAATGTTGCCAAGTTTCTAATATCCCAACCAACGCATAATTCTTTATCATAAGTAGAATAGTTCAGACTAGCCCCACTCAATTTCTCACTAAAATATGCAACAGTTTTCCTCTTGTAATAACACCCTCCCAAACCAATTCCACTAGCATCACATTCAAGCTCAAAAGTCTTAGTAAAATCGGGAAGTTGTAGTAAGGGAGCATGTGTTAGCTTATCTTTCAATATGACGAAGGCTGTTGTTGTGCATCGCCCCAAACAAAGGGCACATCCTTCTTGGTAAGCTCATTCAATGCAATTGATCCAAAGTCTTTGACAAAGCGCCTATAAAAACCAAATGAGGCCAAGAAAACTCCTCACTTGTGTGACCGTCTTGGTCGCGCCAATTCTCAATAGCTTCAATCTTGGCCGATCCACTTCAATACCTGTGATGTAACAACATAGCCAAGAACGCAACTCGATTGGTGCAAAAGGTGCACTTCTCAAGGTTACCAAACAAACGTGCATCACGTAAAGCATTGAAAAAAGACGTAAATGGTCCAAATGTTCCTCTAAAGATTTGCTATAAATCGAATATCATCAAAGTAGACTACCACAAAACGTCCAATGAAAGCACGTAAAACTTCGTTCATTAATCTCATGAAAGTGCTAGGTGCATTAGTTAAACCAAACGGCATTACTAACCACTCATATAAACCGAACTTAGTTTTAAATCTGTTTTCCATTCATCTCCTAATTTCATACGAACTGGTGGTAACCACTACGCAAATCAACTTTAGAAAACATGGTAGAGCCACTCAATTCATCAAGCATGTCATCTAAACGTGGAATAGGATGACGATATCGAATAGTAATATTATTGATAGCTCTACAATCGGTACACATGCGCGAAGAACCATCTTTCTTAGGCACCAAAATAATAGGAACAAAGACAAGGGCTAAGGGACTCACGAATATGATCTCTCCGAGTAGTTCTGAATTTGGCGTTGTATCTCCTTTGTCTCCTCCGGATTGGTTCTATATGGCGCGGTTGGGCAACGTGGCACCAGGAATTAGATCAATTTGATGCTCAATTCCTCTAATAGGAGGTAGTCTGGTGGCAACTCAATGGGGAAATACGTCCTCATATTCCCGCAAAAGGTTAGCAATAGCGGTGGCAAAGAAGGAGGCATATCCTCAAATGAAAACAAAACCTCTTTGCATACAATTGCATAACATTGAGTATTGTTTACATCTAGTTCAAGAATATCAATTTTATTTGCAAGCATACATGGACTCTTCAAACGAATTTCGAGCATGTGTAGAATCGATTTAGTGTTCTTTGGTGGTATAAAATCTAAGCGACAACAACTGATTCTCACTTTATTTTTTCTCCTCGCTTTAGCTCTACTAGCTCTAGCAAGATCATCTTTTAAATCTGTCGGAGTCATTGGTTTTAGACCAATTTTCTTTCCATCATGCATAAGAGAATAGTGGTTAGTTTTGCCATTATGAATGATTCTCTATCAAATTGCCATGGTCTACCAAGTAACAAAGAACAAGCTTGCATAGGTACAACATCACAATCAACAAAATCGAATATGTACCAATAG
Organism: Avena longiglumis; assembly: GCA_030063025.1. Classification (NCBI taxonomy): domain Eukaryota; kingdom Viridiplantae; phylum Streptophyta; class Magnoliopsida; order Poales; family Poaceae; genus Avena; species Avena longiglumis. The sequence goes on along the minus strand of CP125974.1, from coordinate 332,952,053 downwards.
TAAAATGCACGCTGCATCGTTCTTGTTACCTTGATCTTCGAGAACTCTCAAACCATTGGATGTAGTATGAATGTGGGCGTTGTCTTGTTGAAGCGCAAGCTTCTCTACCATGTCAACACCGCCGATTATTACAACTCCTCCATCAATGATGATCCGTATAGCTCTTTCCTTGACAACACCACGTGTTTGGAGCAGTTGTGGCGTTGATCTTGCTCGATTTGCTCAATTGCACACTCAACACACGTTGTGTAATTAAACTCTTGTATTGATCGCCAGCCAGCCCCATTACCTCCGCTCGTCATCATCATCGAATTGTCTCCATCTCGAGCGTAAATAAGGGCTAGTGTATCTTCATCAAGTCACCGCGGAATCGTATTCACCATCTTCTCGCACCATCATCACACGTTGTGTTGTGCATCGCTCTCAATATGACCAAAACCCCAAAGACTTGCGGCATTGTATATCCTTAGTCTTACCCGTGGAAGCCATAGAAGATGCACTACGACGGGAGCATTGGATGATGGTGGAGGAGCATTGGAAATCTTGTGGTGGCCTTGGATGTGGTAGTAGTGGAGGCGAATCACGAGGCGCCGATTGTCGGATGTCCAAGTGGATGTGCGACTGCGAATTATTAGTCCTCCTCCATGGTGTTTGGCGATCCGCACTTCACGTTCGACTTTGCAAGCAAGATGAAACAAGCAGTGATAGAATTATATTCCTTATAATCTAATATGTGCAATGTCCTTGTTTAATCCACCAAAGAAACGTGCAAGCATTTGTTCATTAGATTCTACAAGACCACACCTAACCATCCCGTTTGCTTGCAATTCACGATAATACTCTTCTACGAATTTTTCCCTTGCTCTAAGCGTGTCGATTCTTTAGTAAATCACGTTGATAAGTGGGAGGTGCAAAGCGAACACGCATAGCGCTTTTAAAGCACCCAAGTACTAGGAATAGTAGTAGGATTTAAACGACAATACTCGGACCACCAAAGGGAAGCAAATTTAGTAAATTCACATGTAGCAAAGACTAACACGCATATTCTCGGGATATTTTAAGCATGCAAACGTTGTTCTACTTCCATCTCCCATGTAAGATATGCATCGATTATATTTACCCTCAAAAGATGGAATATTTAATTTAAGCTTTGCAACATGATCATCATCGACGCATCGGTGGGCGTTGCGGTAGTAATGTCGGGGACGACCGGTACTGTGGAGGTTGTTCAACCTCCTCAAAAACAGATCGTCGTCGTCGGGTCGTAGTAGTACCCGCCGTTCGTCCCTCAATGTCGCAGAGCGATACGGCGAAGTCCGAGGAACGCCGGCCGCAGAGCCGCCGGGTACTGCATCAGCCATCGAGCCGTGATCGGAATGCGTCAGGCACCATGTGTGGGTGCTTGGGCGCGGGCAATCGTTCAAGCTCCTTGAACCGAACGTCAAGCTTGGCGTTGAAGGATTTCTCGAGTCCAACAATCTTGTCCACGGCGTTGGTGAGCTTGGTGTCAAACTCCCTAGGCGTGTCCACGTCTTCGCGATCGACCGTGAGCGGAGAAGTGGGCATGTAGTTCTTCGTTCGTCATGGTGGCGGGGTTCCGAAGTATCTGTCATGGTTAGTCCTTAAAAAGCACGGTATATACTACAGGTGAATATGGTGGAAGTCACGCGTAATCCGTCAAGCAATATCTGAAGCTCTTACAAGTTCTTACCAAAAAGCAGGAAAAGGCGATGTGCAACCACGAGGATCGGTGGGTCCAGATTGAACCAAGCGATTACCAGAGTCGAAACACCGCACGTGGAGAGTATCCAGGAGCTCGGGAAGGCTTAGCAAAGGGTCGACAATTATCAAAACAAAGAATGCAAAAGTTGAAAGAATGCTCAACGACGTGATCTTGTCGGGTCCTAGGCTAGACTGTACTAGAGACGCGAGCCTAGATCAACAACGATGTCACGACACAACAAGCAATCGTATGATGATATAGCACAAAAGCGATCCGAGATGCGAAAATCACTATGATGGCGAGTGTCTAGAATCGATCTACGGGTCTAAAAGAGGTTAGCCCCAAAAATTTTTTCGAAATTTTTATTTTGCTCGAAAGCAAAGCGCCAAAAAAAATATCGCTATAACTACCGATGGAGAAAAGTGATCCCCGGGTCGAAAAATAGTATAGCGAAAAATTTTTTTGGAGGCGGTTCAGATTTTTTTTTTTTGCTCTCCTTCGACTTACGACGGACTCTTAGCTCGACACGGACTTTAGTGAACACGGAAACAAAGAAAGAAGGAAAGTCAAAAGAAATAACGAGGAAACAAGAACTCTACTCGGACTCGCACCACGCAGAAAACCGATCGGATCGTGTCGCGGTAGGAAGGCGGTATGAGTATTAGGGTTTTATGGTGGCGGGTATATGGCGCGGAATATGGTGGCGGTATATGGCGGCGGAATATGGTGGCGTGGTATATGGGCGGTGATCGGCGAGTGTGGTGGTGACTAGTATGATCGAACTCAAACTCTAAGGACGAGACACTAAGACCAAAGAACTCGACGCGACGATGTAGACACAAATTCAACAATGCAAAACCGAAAAGATAATGCGAGGCGAGATTGGTTATGGGATGGATCTAAACTAACTGTTTTTGGCTTTTCGTGGGTTATAGGTAAAACAGATCTAATCTACGAAACAAGAAAATCTCACCGAGCAACCGAAATCGATACCACTTGATAGGGCAAAGGTGTCCGATCTTTCGATGAGATGGCGATAATCGATTTGGTGGAGTTCGCTTGACGATCCGACTACACGCGCGAGCACGAGCGCCAATGCAATCGCTAGGCCAATCTCACGGAGGTTACCGATCCTGCGTGAACACGATCACCGACCAATGAGGGTCTTAATTCCTACCAAATCGAGAACAAGTAAGAACCAATATTGCAATCAAGATATTGCGGATTAAGAGGAAAGCTTTATTGAAAGAGGTGGGATCTGAATAGGTGCGAAGTACAAGAGGCCTCTGACGCTCGAGCCTTGGCGAAGTTGCGACTATGGCTAACTTAATGTCTAAACAAAATCCGAGTCTAAAGGTTCGGCTATGGGGATTTAAGGCGAAAAGGTGGGGTTTCGCCAGCCAAGGAAGTGGTGGCGAATCCAACCCTAAAAGTCCTTTTCCCTCAAATACGGACTCTAAAAAGTGGCTAACTAAAACCTGCGAAAATTACATGGGCTGGCCCAAAATAAAGGTGTCATGACACCATATTATGCTATGGACGAATTCGTAAAGTATTGATCTTGAATATTTCGTCCAAGCCTTCTTTCTCCATTATGGTGGCCTCAAAGTTCTGAAATCTTCATCCGTGGCCTTCTCTTGGATCATCACATGCTTGCTGCCATCTCCATGCATGGCCATGCTTCAATGCTTGTCCCTCTCATCCATGCTTGGTCCATCATTCCTAAGAGTAAGAAATGTATCTGACTTAGGCAGCATCATATTCTCATGTATGTAAGGAATAGTTCCAAGAAACGAAAGTACCTGATAGTTAAGTTGTTTGGCACGAGATCTTGTGATGGGTCCTTGTATGTGTGTTGCTGTAGGTACAACGGTTGTATCAATAGTAGGGATGTCCACATCAATAAGTTTAATGGTGTTCCTAGATATCATTTGGAATGAGTATTGGAGTTTGTATGATATTGATTTGGTTCTGAACTTGTGCTTGCTGAGTATATTTTTACTCACCCTTCGGTTTTCTTTGGTTTTTATTTGGATTTCAGGTACTCAGCGTAGCGACATGCATGGGAGGGAGTAGATCGCCACCACTTTGGCCAACACATCCATTCTACATATCATAGAATATCGATCACACATAATACTTAGTTTACCATTATTCCTTTGTCATAATTCGTGGAGTCGTTTGCATGTTCTTGTGAGCCTTTGGTCGCTCCACCGTTAGTACTCATGTCATGGAATGATTATGCACTATGTAAACTGAGTGGATTGCTTAGTTATATGGTCTTTACTGTCTTTATCCATTATATTGTGTTTTGCCTATCGTGGATGTCCTTTGAAACAAAGGAGGTGCTGCCGAAATTTTGAATTCTAGTTAGTTTCGATCATAATTTAAGAAGTGTGGTTACACCGCCAGCTAGGTAGAAATTTGGGGTGTTACAGCGGCGGCAGCCGAACCAGCAGTACGACCCGTGATCGGAATGCGCCGTGCGCCATGCCGAGGTGCCAATGAGGCGGGTGCCGGCAATCTGTTCAAAACGTCCTTGAATCGAGCGTCAAGCTTGTCGTTGAAGGATTTCTCGAGTCCATTGATCTTGTCCATGGAGTTGGTGAGCTTGGTGTCAAACTCCCCTAGTCGTGCATCCACATCTTCAGCGCGACCGACCAAGAGCTTGGAAAAGTGGGCATGTAGTTCTTGGTTCGTCATTGTGGTAGGGTTCCGCGAAGTATCTGTCATGGTTAGTCGTTTAAAAACCACATGTATATATGCCTATAACTACGGAAATATGGCGGAAGGCACGCGTAATCCGTCAAGCAATATACGAAGCTCTTACAAGTTCTTACCAAATAGCAGGAAAAAGGCGATGTGTAACATGGCGGAGCAAGGTCCAGATTGAACCGAGCGATTACCAGGAGTCGAGACACCGCACGTGGAGAAATATGTGGAGCTCTGGGAAGGCTTAGCAAAAGGGTTAGCAATTATCAAAACAGCAATGCAAATGTTGAAAGAATGCTCAACGACGGTACTGTGCTGGTCCTAGGCTAGACCGTACTAGAGACGCGAGCCTAGATCACCAACGATGTCACGACGCGACACAACAAGCAATGTATGATGATATGGAACCCTAAAAAGCGAATCGAGATGTTGAAAATCACTATGATGGCGAGTGTTTAGAACTGATCTACGGGGTCTAAAAACAGGTTAGCCCTAAAATTTTTTTTCGAAATTTTTGTATTATGCTCCGGAAAGCGCGCAGGCGCCAAAAAAATATCACTATAACGGCCGATGGAGAAAAGTGATCCCCGGGGTCGAAAATCAGTATAGCCAGAATTTTTTTTCGGAGGCGGTTCCAGACTTTTTTTGCTCTCCTTCTGGACTTACGACCGAACTTTTAACTCGACACGGACTTTAGCTCAACACGGAAACAACAAAGAAGGAAAGTTAAAAGAAATAACTAGGAAACAATAACTCAACTCGGACTCGTGCCGCGGCAGGAAAGGTGATCGGATCCGTGTCGCGGTAGGAAGGCGGTGGCGGAGTTTTAGGGTTTATAGTGGCTGGGTGTATGGCGGCGGAAATTGGTGGCGGAATATGGTGGCGGTGATCTGCGTGGGTGGCGGTGACTACTGTGATCAGAACTCGAAACTCTAAGGGACGAGACACTAAGACCAGCAACTCGACGCGACGATGCAGACACAAATTCAACAATGCAAAACGGAAAAGATAATGCAAGGCGTAGATTGGTGATGGTATGGATCTAAACTCTAACTGTGCTTTTGGCTTTTTCGTGGGTTATAGGTAAAAAAACAGATCTAATCTATGAAAACAGTAAAATCTCACCGAGCAACCTAAAATCTGATACCACTTTATAGGGCAAAGGTGTCCGATCTTTCGATGAGATGATAATAGTCGATTTGGGTGGAGTTCGGGCTTGACGGTCCGACTACACGTGCGAGCACGAGCGCCAATGCAATCGCTAGGCCAATATCCTAGAGGTTACCGATCCTGCGGGAACACGATCAGCCTGACCAGTGAGGGTCTTAATTCCTAGCTGAAATCGAGAACAAGTAAGAACTAATATTGCAATCAAGATATTGCGGATTAAGATGAAAGCTTTATTGAAAAGGTGGGATCCTGTATAAGTGCGAAGTACAAGAGGCCTCTATGACGCTCGAGCCTTGGCGAAGTTGCTATGATGGCTAACTTAATGTCTAAACGAAATCCGAGTCTACGATGACGGCTATGGTTAGTATTTAAGGAGGAAAAGGTGGGGTTTCGGCCAGCCATAGAAGTGGTGGCCGAATCTAACCCTAAAAGTCCTTTTCTCCTCAAATACGGACTCTTAGAAGTGGCTAATTAAAATCCTACGAAAATTACATGGGCCTGGCCCAAAATAAAGGTGTCGTAGCACCATATTAAGCTATGTACGAATTTGTGAAGTATTAATATTGAATATTTCTTTCTAGCCTTCTTTCTTCATTATGGTGGCCTCAAAGTTCTGAAATCTTCATCCGTGGCCTTCTCTTGAATCATCTCATGCTTGCTGCCATCTCCATGCATGGCCATGCTCCAATGCTTGTCCCTCTCATCCATGATTGGTCCATCATTCCTAAGAGTAATAAATACATCTGATTTAGGCAGCATCATATTCTCATGTATGTGAGGAATAGTTCCAAGAAACGAAAGTACCTGATAATTAAGTTGTTTGGCACGAGATCTTGTGATAGGTCCTCGTATGTGTGTAGCTGTAGGTACAACGGTTGTATCAATAGATGGGATGTCCACATCAGGCCACAACCTGCAACGCCAACAAATCGTCTAGGGTTCTAAGAACCCAAGAGTAAAAAGCTTCTCAACTTTCACTCACCAAATCCTCCGAGGAGAACTCAATCCGATGCACCAAATGCAATGGCAAGAATACAGGAAGTGCTCAAGTCCTTCTCTCCCAAATTTCACAAAAGCTACAAAAGCTAGTGGGAGAATAAGAGAGGAAGAACACAAGAGGAAATCCACAAAAGAAACCCAAAGATCTAGATCCCAATATGTTCCCCTCACATAGAGGAGAGATGGATTGGTGGAGTTGTAGATCTAGATCTCCCCTTTCAAATCCCCCAAAAATATTCAAGAAATATGGGAGGGATTGAGAGTATTTGCAATCTCTTGAAGGTCAAAACAATGGAGGAGAGAGAGAATGCAATCCAATGGCCTAAGGAGGAAGAAGGGGTCTATTTATACCCCTCCCCATCGAAATATGACCGTTTGGGACCTTCCGGGCCGGATAATCCGCCCCTCCCCCGGATATTCCGGGTTCCCCGGGCCAAAAATGGCAAGGACTTCGCGACGCGTCCCTCAGTATAGGGCCGGATAATCCGTCCCCATTACTGGGAGCCATGCCTCAAAGTCCTTAGACGTTTTCCAAAAATTGGGCCGGATAATCCGCCCCCATGGCCGGATAATCCCCCCCCCCCCCGAAAACTGGCAGGAACAACAAAACTAAGACAATCATAACTTTTGCATTCGGACTCCGATTTTGTTGATCTTGGGCTCGTTTTGAAGATAGTAACGAGCTCTACAAGATCATGCAGTGAACCATCATAGTACATCAAGGAAGGGTAGAACCAAATGATGAAAGGTTTAACCTATCTATAAAAGACAAATCGGTAAAACCTCCAATATCGAAAACACAATAAAGAATGCATATGAAATCCATTTTCGATGAACTTGAGCTTGTTATAGAGAATGACACAAGATCTAAATCCTCTCATGGATAAGAACCAAATAAGAACCAAGAAAGAGGATGCGAAGTATGCAATGGTTTGAGCTCTCACCGAGGGATATGGTCAAGTTACTCACTCGAGAGCCCCTCTTGATAGTACGGTTATCTATCCTATAAACTGGTCTCCCCAACTAACACCACGAGACCGTTAAGATCAAACCTATCAAGATCAAACCTTTGCCTTGTATATTCCACACCTCAATATGGAGCACCTTTCTTGACTAGCATAGGCTCAACTTCTACTTGACCAATCTCCAGATCATTCCTTGAAACCTTGATCAACACTTGATCTTCTTCACTTTATTCTTATTCAAACTTTGAAGCCACCAAATGGTTCAAGCATTGTCTATGGAAAAATCCTACAAGTAAAACTCAATGCAAACATAAGTCCATAAAACATTGTCATTAATTACCAAAACCAGACATGGGGACACACATGTTCTTTCATAGTGGAAATCGAGGGGAAAGCGAGTGGGAGGGGGAGGGGGATGAAATCCGCGAACACACACGTGAAGAACTTGATGAACACACACACACGAAAACACGATACAAGCCGATAGCTCACGCCGGTGGCAACCGGTCCAACACAATCCCTAGGACCGGCGTTGGGCAAGACACTCTCCCACGACCAACAACGGGGGTGAGAGGCTTGATGATATCTTGACTACTTGGGGACGAGACACTGAGATCCCAAGGAATTGTACAACTTGAACGCACGAGGAAAAATCCAAGAGGTGTGGGATAATTGGTGCTCCTTGTCAAGGAGCATGAGACAAGTAATTGATAGATCCTCAAAGGGTGTATTCAACTACAATTATCCAAGTCTAGGGTTTACAATAGAGGGGTGGGGCTATATATAGGCCAGCCACATAAGCATGGGTAATTTCGGGATAAAACTGGAAGTTGGGGCGAATCTGGGGGTTACATGGGCCAGGCAAAAAAGGATTTAACATGCCAGTTGTCGCGCAGGCCGGAGACTCCGTTGTGGGGTCCGGAGACTCCTGTCAATCTCCGGACTCGTCTTCGGAGGGGCCTTCTGACTGTCCTCGGGTCGGGTCCTGGGGCCAGACCGAGGGTCGGTCCGGAGACTCTGGTGTGTAGGACCGAAGACTCCGGTCTGCACCGGAGATTCCGGTGTGTAGCGCTCCAGCAGCGGATTCTCCTAGTTCCTCTTCCTTGGGGGCTTGGTGAGGTATTGTTGCTTCATAGCTGAGAATGCATAGCGTAGTTGCATGAAGTAGCAAGCCATCCAAATGTGTATCAAAGTCACATGAGGAAAGGAGCGAATTAACCTTAGCTTGTAGGATCTTGGCTCAGGCGCGAGTCATTGGTCCACTTGGGGGACTAGGTGGTGTAGATGGAGGGGCGTCCGTAGAATGGGCTGCATCACACACCTTGGGGCCTCTTGAGGGGGCGGACAGTCCGGTGTGATTGGGCCGGACAGTCCAGTCTTGGCAGGTGTTTTTGCCTTCTCCTTGGTGACTTCCCTTGCGCCTTCCTCCCTTTCCTCCCTTGCGCATCCTTGGGCGATCATCATGTTGTGCTCCATGTGCTTCATCTCCTCGCTCCGTGCTATGCCTTCTTCTCCAATATACATACAATAGCAGGATGACTTAGGTAGTATAAATTTCTCATTAAGTAACATCAAGCTCATTAAGAAACAAATTTACCCATTATTCTAGTAGCTTAGCACGAGCTCTTGTAATAGGTCCAATTCTAATCTCATTGGACTGAACCTTCTGTGGCATCCCGCAAAACCACTACTAGAAAATCGCGTTGAATTTGTGCATTGCATCGTCATCATCATGCATTGTTTGCATAAAACTATTTTCGCAAAGACCGATTTATTTTCCAAACGCCCCATCTTAATTCAAATGCAAAGCCCGGTCTCCGGATTATTTTTGTTTGAGCGCTATCGGTTTGCAAACGGTGTTAACAAAACAAATAAAAATTATATTATTTTTAGTGGGGGCAGTCGAACGGGCCAGATCGACCCGAACGACCGCCCCAGGATTTAAATCGGTCCACCTGGACACCCCAACAAATCCTAAACCTACCAACTAATCTACTCACACCCCACCAGCCAGCCCCACAGCCCTGTCCCCACAACACACGCACTACACGCACACAACGCCTCCCCCTGAACCGCTCTGTCCCCACCTGGCCCCACCCCTCTAGACCCGGTCCACCCCTGCCACCCTACCCACTCCCACTCCTGGCCACCGCCTGGCCCACCTCCCATGGACCCACCAGCATCCATCCGCCTGCACTTCCTCTCTCCTCTCCTTCCCCACGCCCCGATCCCCAGGCGCGCCTCCCTCTGCACCATCCTCCTCCCCTCCGGCGGCCCCTCACCGCCGGCGACCCCTCCTCTCCCCCCTCGCCGCAGCTCGCCCGCTGCCCTGCCCCACCGCATCCTCCGCCGCCTCGCCTCTCTGCAAGCCCGCTGCTCCTCGCCTCCGCCTCCACTGAAGCGTCGCTGGCCGCCTTCTTGGCCCGGCCTCGCGTCCTCGGCGAGCCCGCGCGCTCCTCTCCTCCCCTCCTCGAAGCTTCCCCACCACTCGCCCCTCCCGCCGCCAGCTGAGCTCGCCTGGCGTCCTCCCAGGGCGCCTCACGCGACCCGGACCTCGCCCGCCGCGTCCGGCCGCGCCGCCGCCGCTGCACCACAGCCGCCCGCCGCCGCTCCTCCCGCCCTTCTCCTGGGCGTGCTCCTCCCCGCCTCGCCGGAGCCGAGCCGCCGCCGTCTCGGCGTCGCCAAGGTCGCCGCCCGCGCTCGCCAAGGTCGCGCCGTCCCTCGCCAAGCGCCTCCGACGCCCCACCCTCAAGCACGCTGGCCGCCTCTGCCGTCTGGCTGAAGCTCGCCCGGCGGGCCCGCGTGCCCGGCCACCGTGCTCAGCCCGTCCGCTCAGAGCGCCCGGTCGCCCAGCCTCCCTCCTCCTCCGGCCCAGCGACCGCCCCTTCTCCCGGCTCCGTAACCTCGCCCGGCGCCCTCCTGCGTCGACGCGGCCCGAGCCTCTCTCCGCCATGACGCCGAGCCACGGGGCCCTCGCCTCCCGTCGTTTGTCTCGGTGTGTTTCGCGTAAGGGCAGTGCTCGTGTTCTCTGTGGGCCGTCCTGAGGCACCCCAAGCTCGCCAACGACCTTCGGCGCCGAACCGATGACCGCCAAGCGAGCCACAAATAGACAATCACTACACCGCGACAAGATCTTCCACACGGACGCCAAGAACCGTTCCCGGAGTCCGGTTGTCGAGCCGAACCCGTGGAACCCCGAACCTTCCCAAGATCTGCGCTACAGGACGACAAGGCCCCTTCCCGTACCGATGCCGACGACGTCGCACGTAAGTCCTTCACCCCGGGTGCCGAGACCCCGAACCCGAAGATCGATCCCGTACCCGGTGCCGCGCCAAGACCTCCTTCATGGATCCGAAGGCCGAACCCGGAGACCGCCAAGATCGCCACTGGCACAACAAGCCCTCCGCCACGAGAACGCCAAGTTCGTCAACCTGGAACGGCAAGACCGACCCCGTGGGACCCGACAAGACCTTCGCGACAACGAGGACGACACCGGCCAGGGCGAGTCCGATGCCCCGACGCCAGACCAAGTACGCCCCCCCCCCGGAACGCCAAGGTCCCCGCGAGAGACGACAAGACCGACAACATGACCCGAAGACCACGGATGCGCCAAGACCTACCCCTTTTATCCGAGAACGTCTCCATCGAACCCTGGACCCCGAGACCGACCCCGAACCCCGGAACCCCAAGATCGTCGAGACCCCTAATGTGTGAACCCCTTCCCGAAACCCTATTTTATAACATAATAACAACTTGTTGCATTAAATCATTCATCTCGCATGCATATCTGTGGTTTGGGGGCCTTATGCCGATTCACCTAATAAATAAATATGGGGCCCATATGCGGGCAAATCTAGCCTTATATTGGCCTCATTTAAATTTGTGTAGCGAACCGGTGATATATTCTTGCCTTGTTAAACAACATCTAAATTGCGGGGATCTAAACAACATGAACCTATTAATTAATTGCCGGGACCCCGGTTCCGCTTAATATGACCTAATCGCATCGCACTTTTGCCATGTCATACATCATACATGCATCATGCCGATCTTTTGCCGTGGTATTAAATATTGCATCCGGTGTTTGTTCTAGTGTTTTGCTTCTTCGCGGATAAGACCGTTGAGTTGATGTGAGCTTCGCCCCGATCTTCGGTTGAACCTTCGACAATGTTTTCAGGCGAGCATCTCCCCCTTTCTACCTATCTTACTTTTATAGTCTTTATTCCCTCCTGTTGATCTATTGCTATCTGTGTTGCGATGCTTTAGTTTCCGTACCTGTGAAATACCGTGCAGCCCTATATTGCCTTGGACACATCCTATTACCTGTTGTTCGGTAGATAGTTGGACCTGCGCGTCGTAGTCGCTTGCTCAAGTGCTGTTGCGTGTCATCCAGTGCCACAGTTGTTGATGTATTGTCGCATGTTGATGTTGGAGATGATCATAGTTTTACTTATCGTTCACTTAAATTCCTGTTTAACAACTAAAATTGAAGTAAGCAGAGGCATCGGTGGGTGATAGATAATATTTGGTTTCCGAACGCCCACTTGTGTCCCGTAAGACCCCGAGTACTTGATACCTGTTCCTTGATTTATCGCGCTATCCACATCCGGGAGGTATATGGGGCCCCCCTGAGCCAGATCTTGATTCAGTCTTATTTCTTGGGGCCACAAACTAGTTTGAGGTTTTATTTACGATCCTGTACTTATGCCATGCTACTTTCTGTATTTAAATTGTGCGAGGAGGACCTTTGTCTTTAGGTAAGCGAGAATGTTTTTCGCGGTATCGACAAGCCCACCACACTTTCGGGTTCCCGATCGTTTCTGACCATTGACGCAAACCTTGAGTCCGTCTCGGAGCTTGCTTACCGTTATGGGTCTACTCAATGGGTGGCCCCGAAATATTTCTGAATCCTGTGATTGTTCGATCGTGAAAGCCTCGTTGGGTTTTGATTTGGTTTTTCCGAGGTTGATCGAGCGTGTGTTGCTATTGGTGCACCCGGGGTAAAACTTTCTGAAAGCCGTGTCCGCGGATATGGACGACTTGGAGCACAGTATCTCGATCATAGACAAGCATAACTAAAGTTTACTGCTATAAATTTGACTTTATAATGACTAGTAATCAGCTTCACTATAATGGAATGGCTAAATAATACTGCCCACAATTGCTTGTTGGATTGTCGCCTGCGACCATTGTATCTGACTAGTAATTATCGCAACTATAACGGAATGGCTGAATAAAAGTACCAACAACTGCTGGGTTTCGGGGATATCTCATGCCAATTGTATCTGACTAGTAAGTGTTGCAACTATCACAGAATGATTAACTAAAAGTGCCCACTGCTTATTTTATCAGGATGATTATCTTTACCTGACTAGTAATTGCTGCAACGATAACTGATTAAATAAAACTGCCAACCGTGTGAGTTCCTCGGTTGACTTCCTCGTTTGGTCTCGAGGGGGAAATACCAGGATGGGTTTGTTTGGTGTTAGCTTCAGGTTGGTTCCGAATAGGTCTTTCTTACCCCTCTCTGATTGCCGCCAGTTGTATCGAGTCTCTATAGGTTGTTTAGTGCATGCTGCCGCTGCCGCTTCAATCCACCATACCTATGTAGGCGAGGACCGCCGAATTCTAGCCTCGCCGTGTACTGGCCTCAGTACTGACGCTCCTTCTTTTTCCTTTGCCCTTTTGTCGGCACCCCTTTTGTTTAAGCAGGTTTTGAGATCGACGTCGTTAGCAGGGTTACCCTTCCGGCTTGGCCTGGGCAGGGTTATGGACGCCATTGGTTATTCCACAGGGCTCTTAGCCCCATTTGCATCTTGTCCGTAGTTGGACGCTCCATGTTTTCAAGGTGATTTGGATCTTTGTACCGTATATCTGTATTCTTGACTCATGGAGTCGTGTTGTATATATATATCTGTTCTGTGGGTCCCATCGATGACTGTTGTGTAATGTTATTACTTCGTTTTCCACCCGCACGAAAGTGCCTGGTGGGCACCTTTGAATCGTTTCTATGCGGGTTTGGCGAATTTTGCTCAAACTTGCATAGGTCCGATTCTGAGGGTGTTACACCTTCTTTGCATTAACTAGAATATCTTCAATAGTAGTTGGGTAGGTGTAATTGTAGGGATGTCCTGATCAGTCTCTATGGTAGCGGCTGCCTCAACATTTGCTTCCAAAGTCACTTGCACACCCTGAATATTTTTGTCAATGGCATCTGTTGTGTGGTTAAACACACGTGTCAAATGGGACTTTAATGCTTCATATTACCGCCAGTTGACAAGCTCGTCGTCCTTCTTTTTCTATGACACAACATCATCACTAGTAGACATGATTAGTAGATTAGTGTAAAAAGCAAAATCGATATGGTGGAACACTCACAACTCACTCCAACTGATAAGAAAGCAGATCTTACCGATCCAAAGTGAATAGAGATACTTTACCAATTCGAAATCAACAACTAATGCACTGATGTGATGAAGTGAATATCAAGGGTATGGAGAACGATCACATGACACACATGTTATTTATGGTGGAGCTGTAGGTATAGAATCCTAACTACACCGCAACCAAGTCCTAGTGCTGATCGTATGATAACCCAAGAAACACACACAATGGAGATAGTCGTGGCAAAGCAACTTATGAAAAGGAATATTGCAATGCACAAGAGAGACGCTAATAATAGCTCAAAATAAACAGGCACAAGATTGCTTAATCTACAAGCTATGATCAACTAGGCCTCCAATAATGCACTTGGATATCTCTTTTGTCAGACTGGTAGCTCTTTTCTCTTTTACTTAAATACTGAATCTCTTTTCCTTTTTTTCAACTATATGACTGAAAGAAAAACGAATGCAGCAACTTCTGAACAAACTGGGCCGGATAGTCTGGTGATTTTCGGCCGGATACTCCACTTGCGCCGGATAGTCCGGGCGATGTGAGCCGAATATTCCGGTTTTCGCCTGTCAAAAATTTCTGCACTTTAAACCCTAATGAGCAGACTGTCGGAGCAAAGCAACTAGTCTCGTGGGTATGTTCCTAGGCACGGATGCTGTAGATAGGCTGTGTCTATGGTATGAAAACAAAGGGACGCTATGTGGACTCGTAAAAGTAGATGAAAACTTACGGAAAATGGTAATGGTGGACTCGGCGGAAAAACAAGATCAAACACTAAACTTAAACACAAATGAAAAATAGACTCCTACGATAAAAACCTGCAGATCAGATCTACGAGACGACACGACCAGCAACGAAAACTTGAAAAACAATGCAATCTAGGCTAGGGTAAATCTTTTTGTATGGCTTTTTCTGTACATGACTAAAACAAGAATTAATCTATGGATGGATTTGTGGATGCTCACTGAGTAAACGAGGAAATCTGATACCAAGATGATATGGTGTGGCCCGATCTTCTCAGCAAGCACTTGTCGGTGATGATGGTGGATGATAGATAACTATCCTGTAGCTCTAAACTCTCCCGCTCGAACCCTGATGCCAATGCAACAACTCTCGAACCCTATGGGATATTCACAACACCACGCTGTTGCGCACGTAGCCGTCGACCACGAACGGTAGTTTGCAATCCACTAATTCCCAATGGAACAACATACCACACTCAATTGCAGTAGATAATTCGATCATAAGGTAATTCCAGAGGTTCTTAATAAGAAACAACTCCAAAATAGTTTTAACGTGGTGTCACCCTAACTATGGGGACGTCCCAGGGCTTATAAGGGTGGCTGGGGTGGCTAGAAACCAAAACTAAGACGCAAACAAGTCAAACTGATACAACCTGATGTGGACATCCCTACTATTGATACAACCATTTGTACCTACAGCAACACACATACAAGGACCCATCACAAGATCTCGTGCCAAACAACTTAACTATTAGGTACTTTCGTTTCTTGGAACTATTCCTCACATACATGAGAATATGATGCTGCCTAAATCAGATGTATTTCTTACTCTTAGGAATGATGGACCAAGCATGGATGAGAGGGACAAGCATTGGAGCATGGCCATGCATGGAGATGGTAGCAAGCATGTGATGATCCAAGAGAAGGCCACGGATGAAGATTTCAGAACTTTGAGGCCTCCATAATGAAGAAAGAAGGCTTGGACGAAATATTCAAGATCAATACTTTACGAATTCGTCCAAAGCTTAATATGGTGCTGCGACACCTTTATTTTGGGCCAGACCCATGTAATTTTCGCAGGATTTTAATTAGCCACTTTTTAGAGTCCGTATTTGAGGGAAAAAGGACTTTTAGGGTTGGATTCGGCCACCACTTCCATGGCTGGCCGAAACCCCACCTTTTCGCCCTTAAATAATCCCCATAGCCGACCCCCTAGACTCGGATTTTGTTTAGACATTAAGTTAGCCATCATAGCAACTTCGCCAAGGCTCGAGCGTCGCAGAGGCCTCTTGTACTTCGCGCCTATTCAGGATCCCACCTCTTCAATAAAGCTTTCCTCTTAATACGCAGTATCTTGATTGCAATATTGGTTCTTACTTGTTCTCGATTTCAAGTAGGAATTAAGACCCTCGCTGGTCAGGCTGATCGTGTTCACGCAGGATCGGTAACCTCCAGGAGGTTGGCCTAGCGATTGCATTGGCGCTCGTGCTCGCACGTGTAGTCGGATCGTCAAGCCCGAACTCCACCAAATCGATTATCGCCATCTCATGGAAAGATCGGACACCTTTGCCCTATCAAGTGGTATCAGATTTCAGGTTGCTCGGTGAGATTTTACTGTTTTCGTAGATTAGATCTGTTTTTACCTATAACCCACGAAAAAGCCAAAAACACAGTTAGAGTTAGATACATCCCATAACCAATCTACGCCTTGCATTATCTTTTCAGTTTTTGCATTGTTGAATTTGTGTCTACATCGTCGCGTCGAGTTGCTGGTCTTAGTGTCTCGTCCCTTAGAGTTTGGAGTTCTGATCATAGTAGTCACCACCACACTCGCCGATCACCGCCCCCATATTACGCCGCCATATACCCTGCCACCATAAACCCTAATACTCCGCCACCACCTTCCTACCGCGACATAGATCCGATCAGTTTCCTGCCGTGGTACGAGTCCGAGTAGAGTTATTGTCTCCTAGTTATTTCTTTTTACTTTCCTTCTTTGTTGTTTCCTTTTTACGCTAAAGTCCGTGTCGAGCTAAGAGTCCGGTCGTAAGTCTGGAACCGCCTCCGAAATTTTTTTCTGGCTATACTGTTTTTCGACCCCGGGATCACTTTTCTCCATCGGCCGTTATAGCGATATTTTTTTGGCGCCTGCGCGCTTTCCGGAGCAAAATAAAAAATTTCGATTTTTTTTGGGGGCTAACCTCTTTTTAGACCCCGTAGATCAGTTCTAGACACTCGCCATCATAGTGATTTTTCACCTCTCGGTTCGCTTTTTAGGGTGCCATATCATCATACATTGCTTGTTGTGTCGCGTCGTATTAGAGGAATTGAGCACCAGGACTACCTCCTATTAGAGGAATTGAGCACCAAATTGATCTAATTCCTGGTGCCACGTTGCCCAACCGCGCGCCATATAGAACCAATCCAGAGGAGACAAAGGAGATACAACGCCAAATTCAGGAACTACTCGACAGAGATCATATTCGTGAGTCCCTTAGCCCTTGTGTTGTTCCTATTATTTTGGTACCTAAGAAAGATGGTTCTTCGCGCATGTGTACTGATTGTAGAGCTATCAATAATATTACTATTCGATATCGTCATCCTATTCCACGTTTAGATGACATGCTTGATGAATTGAGTGGCTCTACCATGTTTTCTAAAGTTGATTTGCGTAGTGGTTACCACCAGATTCGTATGAAATTAGGAGATGAATGGAAAACAACATTTAAAACTAAGTTCGGTTTATATGAGTGGTTAGTAATGCCGTTTGGTTTAACTAATGCACCTAGCACTTTCATGAGATTAATGAACGAAGTTTTACGTGCTTTCATTGGACGTTTTGTGGTAGTCTACTTTGATGATATTCTGATTTATAGCAAATCTTTAGAGGATCATTTGGACCATTTACGTGATGTTTTCAATGCTTTACGTGATGCACGTTTGTATGGTAACCTTGAGAAGTGCACCTTTTGCACCAATCGAGTTGCGTTTCTTGGCTATGTTGTTACATCATAGGGTATTGAAGTGGATCCAGCCAAGATTGAAGCTATTGAGAATTGGCCGCAACCCAAGACGGTCACACAAGTGAGGAGTTTTCTTGGCCTCCCTGGTTTTTATAGGCGCTTTGTCAAAGACTTTGGATCAATTGCCGCGCCGCTGAATGAGCTTACCAAGAAGGATGTGCCCTTTGTTTGGGGCGATGCACAACAACAGGCCTTCGTCATATTGAAAGATAAGCTAACACATGCTCCCTTACTCCAACTTCTAGATTTTACTAAGACTTTTGAGCTTGAATATGATGCTAGTGGAATTGGTTTGGGAGGGGTGTTATTACAAGAGGGAAAACCTGTTGCATATTTTAGTGAGAAATTGAGTGGGGCTAGTCTGAACTATTCTACTTATGATAAAGAATTATATGCCTTGGTTCGGACATTAGAAACTTGGCAACATTATCTATGGCCTAAAGAATTTGTTATACATTCTGATCATCGATCTTTGAAGCATATTCGTAGTCAAGCTAAGTTGAATCGTCGGAATGCAAAGTGGGTTGAATTTATTGAGTCTTTTCCTTATGTTATCAAACACAAAAAGGGTAAAGATAATATTATTGCTGATGCTTTGTCGCGCCGTTATACTTTGTTATCTCAACTTGACTTCAAAATATTTGGATTAGAAACTATTAAGGAACAATATGTGCATGATGCTGAATTTAAAGATGTGTTGCGGAATTGTAGAGATGGTAGCACTTGGAACAAGTTCGTCTTCAATGATGGATTTGTGTTCCGTGCTAACAAACTATGCCTTCCAGATAGTTCCGTTCGTCTTTTGTTGTTACAGGAGGCGCATGGAGGAGGATTGATGGGACACTTTGGTGTCAAGAAGACGGAGGACGTTCTTGCTGCACACTTATTTTGGCCACGTATGCGTCGAGATGTTGAGAGCGTTGTGGCACGCTGCACTACTTGTCAAAAAGCTAAGTCTCGCCTTCATCCACATGGTTTATATATGCCTCTTCCTGTTCCTAGTGTTCCTTGGGAGGATATTTCTATGGACTTTGTTTTGGGATTGCCACGAACACAGAAGGGGAGGGATAGTATTTTTGTTGTTGTGGATCGGTTTTCTAAGATGGCACACTTTATTCCTTGTCATAAAACGGATGATGCTGCGCATATTGCTGATTTGTTCTTTCGTGAAATTGTTCGTTTGCATGGTGTGCCAAATACTATTGTCTCTGATCGTGATATTAAATTTCTTAGCCACTTTTGGAGATGTTTATGGGCTAAGTTGGGGACTAAATTGCTGTTTAGTACTACATGTCATCCCCAAACTGATGGTCAAACTGAAGTAGTAAATAGAACTTTGTGTACTATGTTGCGGGCTGTTTTAAAGAAGAACTTAAAATTGTGGGAAGAGTGTTTACCTCATATAGAATTTGCTTATAATCTTTCTCCTTGCATTCTACCACAAAGATGTGCCCATTTGAGATTGTGTATGGTTTTGTTCCTCGTGCACCTATTGATTTATTGCCTTTACCTTCTTCGGTGCAACATAATTTGGATGCTACACAACGAGCTGAAATGATATTAAACTTGCATAAGACTACTAAAGATAACATTGAACACATGAATGCTAAGTATAAACTTGCTGGGGATAAAGGGAGAAAGCATGTTGTGATTGATGTTGGCGATCTTGTTTGGTTACATTTGCGTAAAGATCGTTTTCCTGATTTACGCAAGTCTAAGTTAAAGCCACGTGCTGCTGGTCCCTTTAAGGTGTTAGAGAAAATAAATGATAATGCATATAAACTTGAGTTGCCTGCAGACTTTGGTACAGTTAGTCCTACGTTTAACATTGCAGATTTGAAGCCTTACTTTGGTGAGGAAGATGAGATTGCGTCGAGGACGACTTCAATTCAAGAAGGGGAGCATGATGTGGACATCCCTACTATTGATACAACCGTTGTACCTACAACAACACACATACAAGGACCCATCACAAGATCTCGTGCCAAACAACTTAACTATCAGGTACTTTCGTTTCTTCGAACTATTCCTCACATACATGAGAATATGATGCTGCCTAAATCAGATGTATTTCTTACTCTTAGGAATGATGGACCAAGCATGGATGAGAGGGACAAGCATTGGAGCATGGCCATGCATGGAGATGGCAGCAAGCATGTGATGATCCAAGAGAAGGCCACGGATGAAGATTTCAGAACTTTGAGGCCTCCATAATGAAGAAAGAAGGCTTGGACAAAATATTCAAGATCAATACTTTACGAATTTGTCCATAGCTTAATATGGTGTTACGACACCTTTATTTTGGGCCATGCCCATGTAATTTTCGCAGGATTTTAATTAGCCACTTTTTAGAGTCCGTATTTGAGGGGAAAAGGACTTTTAGGGTTGGATTCGGCCACCACTTCCATGGCTGGCCGAAACCCCACCTTTTCGCCCTTAAATACTCCCCATAGCCGACCCCCTAGACTCGGATTTTGTTTAGACATTAAGATAGCCATCATAGCAACTTCGCCAAGGCTCGAGCGTCGCAGAGGCCTCTTGTACTTCGCGCCTATTCAGGATCCCACCTCTTCAATAAAGCTTTCCTCTTAATCCGCAATATCTTGATTGTAATATTGGTTCTTACTTGTTCTCGATTTCAGGTAGGAATTAAGACCCTCGCTGGTCAGGCTGATCGTGTTCACGCAGGATCGGTAACCTCCAGGAGATTGGCCTAGAGATTGCATTGGCGCTCGTGCTCGCACGTGTAGTCGTATCGTCAAGCCCGAACTCCACCAAATCGATTATCGCCATCTCATCGAAAGATCGGACACCTTTGCCCTATCACAACCTGATTCGGACCAGGATTCTGTCAGGGCGGACAGTCCGGTGCATACGGGTCGGACAGTCCGGTCAGCGCGGAAACTTAAAGTTTCTGGGTGCTGTCCGCGTAGTGTCCGATGTGACCTACTAGTTGTCCACACCCTGGGGCCTCTTGACGGGGCCGGATAGTCCGGTGTGCCTGGGCCGGACAGTCCGGTCCTGGCAGGTGTTTTTGCCTTCTTTCTTGGTTATCTTCCCTTGCGCCTTCCTCCCGCTCCTTCCTCACGCATCCTTGGGCGATCATCATGTTGTGCTCCATGTACTTCAGCTCCTCGCTCCATGCTACGCCTTCTTCTCCAATGTATCTGATCATACAATAGCACAATGACTTAGATAGTAAAAATTTCCCATTAAGTAAAACATCAGGCTCATTAAGAAACAAATTCGCCTGTTGTTCTAGTAGCTTAGCACAAACTCTTGTAATAGGTCCAATTCTAATCTCATTGGACTAAACCTTCTTTGCAGCATCTGGAACATCTTCAGTAGTAGTTGGGTTAGGTGTAATTGTAGGGATGTCCTCATCGCCTCAAGAGGATCAACAATAATGCCTACGTCATTGGCATTCCAAAATCCAAGTACCTCGTGAGAAAGAACTTTAATGTGAAGGACCTTTCTCCTTTCCATGGAGAAGAAGAATTCGATGAGGTTGAAGAGTCGAGGACAACTCTTTCCCAAGGGGGGAGCTGATGCAGCCCGTCCCACGGATGCCTCTACTTCCCCTACTCCTAGTCCCCCAAGTGGACCAATGACACACGCTCGAGCCAAACTACTACAAGCTCAGGTTAACTCGCTCCTTTCTTTGTTTGATTTTGATTCACCCATGAATGGCTTGCTACTTCATACCCCGACACTATGCATCCTCAGGTATAAAGGAAAGGACCAGTGGAACAGAGCAATCCCAATGGACGCGACCAATAGTTGTCAAATCCCGGCGGTACTACCGGTCATCGGAACCGGTACTCCCGGTCAAGCGTTACTACCGCTCTCCTACTACCGCACGAACCAAAAGGTGTCGCCCATCAGCCACCAGCCCGCAGAGGTACTACCGGCCGCATGCACCGGTACTACCGGACAAGCGGTACTACTGCCCTCCTACTACCGCACAAACCAGAAGGATTCTGTTGAAGCCCCAGGCCGCCCAGGTCCGCAAGCCGCTACTACCAGGAATCGAAAGTGGTACTACCAGTGAGGTCTGGTACTACCGGACATGAATCCGGTACTACCGGTCGGTCCAGTACCTGCACGCACCAGCTCGGCTGATGCAGCCCGTCCTACGGATGCGCCTACATACCCGCCTACTAGTTCCCCAAGTGGATTGATGACCCGTGCTCGAGCCAAGCTCCTACAAGCTAAGGTTAACTCGCTCCTTTCCTCGTGTGATTTCGATACACCCTTGGATGGCTTGCTACTTCATTCCCAAACTTTGTGCATCCTCAGCTATGAACCCAATGAAGCATTGTCAAGGGAGAGACCAAAAGCAGCCCGAGGGACACTCCAGAGCAAACCGGCGCCAGGCTCGATGAACCGGTTCCCTCGCCGGAATTTCCGGCGACACGCCCAGTCGACCGACCCCCTCGCCGACAATCCCTGCAACTACCGAAATCCTCTGGCTACGACCGACAACATGTTCTGTAAGGCTTTCTAGTTCGCTACCGGAAATGTTGGTGGCCACCGGAATTTCCGGCTACCACTCCGGCGCCATCGGGCCTCTCGCTGGAAATCCCCAGAGTCAAGTCAACTTTCGGGCTTGGGCCGTGTAACCCTTTATTTCGACTAGACTTTACCGTTTCGTACCCAAACTACCCCGGTTTATGTGGCTGGCCTATAAATAGCCCCACCCTCTATTGTAAACCCTAGACTTGGATAATTGTAATTGAAGACACCCCTTGAGGATCTATCAATTACTAGTCTCATGCTCCTTGACAAGGGCACCAATTATCCCCCCACCTCTTGGATTTTGCCTCGTGCGTTGAAGTTGTACAAGTCCTTGGAATTTGGTGTTCGTCTCCAAGTAGTCAAGATCTCATCAAGCCTCTCACCCCCGTTGTTGGCCGTGGGAGAGTGTCTTGCCCAACGCCGATCCTAGGGATTGTGTTGGACCGGTTGCCACCGGCGTGAGCTATCGACTTGTATTGTGTTTTCGTGTGTGTGTTCATCGAGTTCTTCGCGTGTGTGTTCGTGGATTTCAACCCCCTCCACCTTCCACTCGCTTACCCCTCGATTTCCACGGGATTCGTGAAATATCGGGCCACCCCCAACATATTGGTATTAACAGCAAGGTTGATCATGAATTCCCCCTCAATTTTTCTTCTATCCACCATAAAATCGAAAATTTCCCAAAAAGAGCCCCAAATTGCCTTCGGATCGATCTCTGGATTTGGTGAGTTTTTCGTGGTTTTGGTCCATAGATCTATTGCTTTGGGTCTTGATCTACACCCCTTGACCTTACCCAGCCCAATTTTGTCGAAATTTTGACGGAATTTCCCAAAAAGAACAGGTTCTACAACCAGAATTTCTGGCGACAGCTCTGGCACGACCGGACCGACTACCGAAAATTCCGGCGGCAGACCCGGCTCCGCCGATTCCAGCGCCGAAAATTTTACAGATTCCAAATTTTGACAGATTCCTCCTTGTTTGTTCGTGTTTTGCATGCGTGTCGCCCAAGACTAACATCAAGCTTCCGCAAACCCATACATCACGCTCTCCTCAACACCGCGACACCCGGGCATCTACCGCAACACCGGTTGCAAGTCATCAACAATACCAAAGGTATAACTTGCGCCACTTTGACAGCCCCATATCTTCCTTTGTGTGTATCTATCCTATAAGAGCAACTCATTTTGTGTTTGTCTAAGCATTGTGCACTTGCCATTGGATAGTGATAATGTGAGGGAAAATACAAAGTTAACATAGTAGTATAAAAGGGAGAAAAAGAATAAAAAACAAAAGAAAAATAGAAAGATACATGGTCTCCCAATACAAAGAGAGTCTCAAACTTGTAAGAAAAGATAGAGGAAAAAGCGCGCCAAGGCAAGTGCACAAATCTGTTGCTTAACCCTCTTTTGGCAAACGAGTTGTGGTCTCTCCTTGCGTTGGCACGACACCGAGCTTAGACTATGTTAGGACATTTTGTGCTCAATTTCATAGTCGTGCTAACCCCTTTCATCTCCACGTGTGCATTTACTCGTGTTTTTGTAGATCATCTCCTTTTTGCTTTTGATCTTTGATTCTTAACCACCTAGAACAATAACCTTTTTCTTGGATCGTTTCGTTTGGTTTTCCACAATCCTAACCTTCCACCAAAAGATTTTGAGAGTTGTAGTTGATTTGTGTGTGAGTTTCTTTGCGATTTCACTTTACAAGCTCTGAGCTCTCTTGTGTGGCATTTGGTTTGATACAATCTCCAAGGTGAGGTAAAAGTCTAACTCTCCACGTATTATCCCCCATATACAATTCTTGTCAGCTTTGCATCATGGACAGGAATGGTGAGTCGTCCCAACCAACGCCACCTCAAGAGGAAGACACACAATACATGTCAAGATGGGATCATTGGAAGGTCCGAGGAGAATTCAACTACCATTGTGACGCCCTTGAGAGGTGCCAAGACGAACAATTTAGCGAAACCCGAGTGGAGTTCAAGAGCATCGACAACCACTTTGAAGAGGTCCGAGGACAAATGCATGCTATGCAACACAACCTCGGCCATCAAAATGAAGCTCTTGGTCGTGCTCTCGCCGCAACGGATGAGAAGCTTCAATGCCTCATTGATAGGCTAGCAAGGCTGCGATCTCGTGAATCAAGCCCGTCACGGCACTCCTCGAGTGAATCAAGATCTTCACGTCATCACGCTTCAAGGCACCAAGATGGACCCATCCTTCATTCCATGAGCTCTTCTCAAGCGGTACCATCTCCACGACATGCCGCAACATCAAGCTATGATGGTGACATCTCCGCAAGACCTCCAAGACGTAAAGCGAACCAACCACAACCAAGGGCACTCGTGATTCAACAAGAACAACCTCAAGTGGACCACCAAGCCCATCGTCACCGACACATTCCTCCAACTACAAGTGAAGCCTCTTAATTGGATGAACAAGATCGTCGTCGACGTGAAGCACTCGAAGACCCACCAAGACGTCATCATCAACATGAACGTCAAGGTCAACAACATGATCACCATGACGAGCCTCCTCCGCATCATGCAGAAAGGGAGCAACCCATTGCACATGCGGCTCGCCGTCCTCCTCGCCGCATGGCGTAAGACAATGCTCATCGTCATCAACCGCGCCAAGAACAAGAGCAAGCTCCCCAAGATCGTCGTGAGGACCAAGCGCCTCCTCCTCGTCATCAACCGCGCAAACAACACGAGCAAGTTCCCCAAGATGGTCGGCAAGACCAAGTTCCACCACCAAATGCGGCACCACAACAATACCAAGGGAAACGCCACCATCACCAAGCAAGACGTGAGAGCTCGGATGATGAAGATGGCCACCAAAATCATGGCAACCGCCGACACCAGAACCACAATGACGAAGAAACCTTAGGCAAGCTAAATTCACCATGCCCAAGTTCATCGGTTCCAATGAACCCGAAGAATATCTCTCGTGGGAACTCAAGGTTGGCAAGATCTTCCGCATGCACAACTATAGCAATGAGAAGATGATGGCCATGGCATCCCTCGAGTTTGATGATTATGCCAACCTTTGGTGGGAACAAGTCCAATTCACTCGTGAAGCAAAAGAAGAGCCTCCAATTACAACTTGGCAAGATATGAAGGCTCATATGAGATCTCGCTTTGTTCCTTCGCACTACATTCGTGACCTCTTCAAGAAGCTTCAAACACTTAGTCAAGGGACAAAAACCGTGGAAGAGTATTTCAAGAAAATGGAGCTCAACATGATCCGTGCCAACATTGAAGAGCGTGATGAACAAACAATGGCACGTTTCCTCAATGGCTTGAACCATTCAATCATGCACATCACCGAGTTACAAAAGTACAACAACATGGTTGAGCTTGTACAGATAGCAAGAAAAGCCGAACGTCAAGTGCAAGAGGACATCAAGTACAACAAGCCAAAGACGTACTTCATCTACAAGCAAGCACCAACCACGACATCAACAACTCCAAGTGGAAGCTCTTCAAGTACCACCAAGCTTCCCTTCAAGCCAACATTTCCTCAAGGAAAACCGCCTCCAAGTGGTAAATACACAAAGGATGATCAACCATTCAATGGTGAATGCTACAAGTGTGGAGGCAAAGGACACAAGTCGGACACATGTGGAAACAAGAAAGTTTTGTTCATCCACCACAATGGTGATGAAGAATACTTGAGTGAAGATGAGTTTGATGCAAGGGTCAAGGAAGCATTGGCAAGGCAACATTTGTAAGATGACCAAGAACTACTTGTGTGTGAGCATGACGCAAGTCCATCGCTTGTGGTCAAAAGGGCCTTAACTACTCAAGTCAATGAGAATGAAGACCAAAGATCAAACATCTTTCAAACGCGTGCCGGTATCAATGGTAGTCCATCAAAGTTTTCATCGACGGAGGGAGTTGCCACAACCTTGCAAGCACAGAATTGTGTGAGAAGATCAACCTCACCCTTCATCCACACAAGCATCCCTACCATATACAATGGCTAAGTAGCCAAGGGTCCGTGAATATCAAGCACACCATCTCGGTAACATTTTCAATTGGACCATACAAGGACACAGTGGAGTGTGATGTGGTTCCCATGACGGTTTGCCATATGTTGCTAGGTAGGCGGTGGCAATATGACAAGCGTGCTTTGCATGATGGTCACACAAACGCTTATACCTCAAATGGCTTGACAAGACTTGTGTTTTGCAACCAATGACTCCTAGCCAAATAATTGCGGACAATGCAAAGGCGTTAGCGAGGGCGCAAAACACAACACCACCTTGTGAGAAGAGCGGTGAGCGAGAGAACCACACTATAGTGAGTGAGAGCCACAAGCCAAACTCGAGTGGAAAAACTAAGAGTGTTCTTCTTGCCACCGAAAGTGAGATGAGAGAAGTGAGGAACAACCCATCCATCTTGCACTATGTCCTTATATGCAAGGGACTAGCGCAAGGGACTAATGACTTGACAAATGTTCCTCCTTCTTTGATGACTATTTTGTAGGAATTCCAAGATGTGTTCCCCGAAGAGCTTCCTCATGGACTACCCCCTCTTCGTGGAATCGAGAACCACATCGACCTCATACCCGGCGCACCACTTCCAAACCACGCCGCGTACCGCACGAACCCGGAAGAGACGAAGGAGATAGAATGACAAATCAACCAACTCGTCTCCAAAGGTTTGATCCAAGTAAGCACTAGCCCAAGCGTGGTACCCGTGATCCTTGTCCCAAAGACGAATGATATGTTGCGGTTATGCATGGACTGTCGTCCAATCAATGCTATCACCGTGCGTTATCGACATCCTATACCGCGTCTTGATGACATGCTTGATGAGTTATGTGGAGCCACTATATTTTCGAAAATTGATCTTCGTAGTGGTTACCATCAAATACGCATGGCCGAGGGTGATGCGTGGAAAACCGCATTCAAGACCAAACTTGGTCTCTATGAATGGTTGGTTATGCCTTTTGGCTTATCTAATGCTCCATCCACCTTCATGCACCTTATCAACCATATTTTGAGATCTCTCATTGGAAAGAGTGTCCTTGTATACTTCGATGATATTCTCGTCTATAGCAAGTCACTAAAGGAGCATGTTACACATGTTAAGGAGGTACTTCAAAAACTTCGTCATGAAAAGCTATACGCTAATCTCCTAAAGTGTACTTTTGCGAAAGACAAACTGTTTTTCCTTGGTTTTGTTGTTTCTTCTAATGGCATTGTAGTTGATGTCTCAAAAGTTAAGGACATACGAGATTGGCCCGTCCCTACCAATGTTAGTGAACTTCGTAGTTTTCATGGGTTGGCCGGTTTCTACCGTCGCTTTGTGAAGGACTTTTCTACAATTTCTTGCCCTCTCAACGAGTTGACCAAGAAAATGTCACATTCGTTTGGGGTAAAGCACAACAAAAGGCATTTGATGAGCTGAAAAAGAGGCTCATCGAAGCACCACTCCTCGCTTTACCGGATTTCACAAAAAAAATTGAGATTGAATGTGACACTAGTGGTATTGGCATTGGAGGGGTCCTTATGCAAAATGGGAATCCTATTGCAGACCATAGCGAGAAACTTGATGGCGCACGCCTTAACTATCCAATTTATGACAAAGAGATTTTTGCCTTGGTTCGTGTCCTTCAAGTGTGGCAACACTACCTTTGGCCCAAAGAATTTATCATCCATTCCGACCATGAGTAATTGAAATATCTTAAGGGCCAAGCCAATTTGAGTAAAAGGCACGCCAAATGGTTTGAGTTCATGGAGTCTTCTCCTTGCATTGTTAAGTACAAGAAGGGCAAACAAAATGTAGTAGCGGACGCCTTGTCTCGCAAAAATACAAGCCTTCTTACGCGACTCGAAGTAAATGTGTTGGGTCTTGATGACATCAAATCTTTGTACGCTTCTGACCCATTCTTTGGATCAATTTTTGCAAAGTGTTCAATAGACAAAGGAGTTGATGATTTATATTTGCAGAAGGGTTTTCTATTCAAACAAAACAAGCTTTACATTCCAAAGTTGTCTCTCCAAATTTTTCTTTTTCAAGAGTCCCATTGTGGAGGCCTTATGGGTTACTTTGGTCATGACAAGACATACGACATGCTCTCCACTCACTACTTTTGGCCAATGATGAAGCGCGAGGTGGAACGCCACGTCCAACGATGCACTACATGTGTCCAAGCTAAGTCTAAGTCTAACCCTTTTGGTCTTTACATGCCATTGCCTATTCCTCATGCACCTTGGTCGGATATTAGCATGGATTTCGTGTGGGGATTACCTAGATCTAAACATGGCCACGATTCGATATTTGTTGTAGTGGATCGTTTTTCCAAAATGGCACACTTCATTCCGTGCCATAAGACCGATGATGCTTCACATGTAGCAAATCTGTTTTTCAGGGAAATAATTCAGCTACACGGTGTACCCAAAACGATCGTCTCCGACCGCGACGTCAAGTTCATGAGCTACTTTTGGAAGACGCTCATGGCAAAGCTCGTGATCAAGCTACTATTCTCGTCCACATCACATCCCCAAACGGATGGACAAACCGAAGTTGTAAACCGGAGCCTCGGCACACTACTCCGCGTGTTGATCAAAAAGAACCTTAAGGATTGGGAGGAATGCATTCCCCACGCTGAGTTCGCCTACAACCGCGCCAAACACTCCACCACCATGAGGAGCCCGTTCATGATCGTCTATGGTTTCGAGCCTATCACCGTGCTCGACATACTACCTCTTCGTCTCCACGACCGCACAAACATGGACGTTGACAAACGTGCCCAAGCAATGAAAAAACTCCATGAAGACACAAGAGCTACGATCGAACAACAAGTCCTCCGCCAAGCATCGAGGCTAAACAAGAACAACAAAGAGATGATCTTCAAAGAAGGTGACCTTGTGTGGATACACTTGAGCAAAGACCGCTTCCCCAAGGATCACGACTCCAAGATCAAGCCAAGAGGTGATGGGTCGTACAAAGTACTCAAGAGGATCAAGAACAACGCCTACGTCATCGACATACCAACATCAAAGTACCTTGTGAGCCCGACGTTCAATGTCAAGTAGCTTTCACCCTTCCATGGAGAAGATGAAGTTGAGAAGGTTGAAGAGTCGAGGACGAATCTTTCTCAAGGGGGGGGGGGGAGATGATGCAGCCCGTCCTACGGATGCACCTACATCCCCGACTACTAGTTCCCCAAGTGGACCGACGACCCGCGCTCGAGCCAAGCTCCTACAAGCTAAGGTTAACTCGCTCTTTCCTCGTGTGATTTCGATACACCCTTGGATGGCTTGCTACTTCATTTCCAAACTTTGTGCATCCTCAGCTATGAACCCAATGAAATATCGTCAAAGGAGGGACCAAAGGAAGCCCGAGGAGACACTCCAGAGCAAACTGGCGCCAGGCTCGGCGAACCGCTTCCCTCGCCGGAACTTCCGCCGACAGGCCCGGTCGACCGACCCCTCGCCGACAATCCCGGCAACGACCGAAATCCTCCGGCAACGACCGACAACATGTTTTGTAAGGCTTTCTGGTTCGCGACCAAAAATGTCGGCGGCCACCGGAATTTCTAGCTACCACTCCGGTGCCGCCGGGCCTCTTGCCGGAAATCCCCAGAGTCAAGTCAACTTTCGGGCTTGGGCAGTGTAACCCTTTACTTCGCCTAGACTTTACTGTTTCATGACCAAACTACCCCTTTTTATGTGGCTGGCCTATAAATATCCCCCACCCTCTATTGTAAACCCTATACTTAGATAATTGTAATTGAAGACACCCCTTGAGGATCTATCAATTACAAGTCCCATGCTCCTTGACAAGGAGCACCAATTATCCCCCGACCTCTTGGATTTTGCCTCATGCGTTCAAGTTTTACAAGTCCTTGGAGTTCGATGTTCGTCTCCAAGTAGTCAAGATCTCATCAAGACTCTCACCCTGTTGTTGGCCGTGGGAGAGTGTCTTGCCCAACGCCGATCCTAGGGATTGTGTTGGACCGGTTGCCACCGGCGTGAGCTATAGACTTGTATCGTGTTTTCGTGTGTGTGTGTGTGTATGTGTGTGTTCATCGAGTTCTTCGCATGTCTGTTCGTGGATTTCAACCCCCTCTTCCTTCCACTCGCTTACCCCTTGATTTCCACGGGATTCGTGAAAGATCGGTCCACCCCAAGGGGCACCCCCAACGCCTTGTAACCTTTATCATACTTCCTGTTTTGTTCCCAAACTACCCTTATTTATGTGTCTGGCCTATAAATAGCCCCCACCCTCCATTTTAATCCCCAGACTTGGATAATTGTAATAGAAGAAACCCTAGAGGATCTATCTATTGCTACTCTCATGCTCCTTCATGAGGAGCACCAATTATCCCCCAACCTCTTGGATTTTTCTTAGTGCGTACAAGTTGTACAAGTCCTTGGAGTCGGTGTCTCGTCTCCAAGAAGTCAAGCTCTCATCAAGCCTCTCACCCCCGATGTTGGTAGTGGGAGAGTGTCTTTCCCGTCACTGATCCTAGGGATTGTGTCGGACCGGTTGCCGCCGGCGCAAGCTATTGGTGTGTATCGTGTCTTTGCGTTGTGTGTGTTCATCGAGTTCTTCGCATGTGAGTCCTTGGATTTCATTCCTCTCCCTCCACCCTCGCCGCCATCTCGATTTCCACGGGGATTCGTGAAAGATCGGGCAACCCTAAGGGGTAACCCTTAACATTTGTGCATCTAGACCAGATATTGTGTTAAGTGTAGGAGTGTGTGCAAGATATCAAGCGGCTCATAAAGAAAGCCACTTGATTGCAGTAAAGAGAATCTTTCGATATTTGGTTCATACCCCAAACTATGGTATTTGGTATCCTAGGGGCTCAACATTCTCCATTTGTGGGTACACGGATTCGGATTGGGCTGGTGATAAGTATGATATAAAATCAACCTCCAGGGCTTGCCAATTCCTTGGTAGGTCCTTGGTGTGTTGGTCTTCTAAGAAGCAAAATTGCATATCTCTCCATCGTCGAAGCCGAATATGTGGCTGCTGTTAGTGCTTGCACTCAATTTCTATGGATGATGCAAACTTTAAAGGAATATGGTGTCCATTGTGACAAAGTGCCTCTTCTATGTGACAACGAAAGTGCCATCAAGATTGCCTACAACCCGGTGGATCATACAAGGACAAAACATATTGACGATCATGTTGCTCGTGAAGATATTGAGCTTGCCTATGTTTCAACGAAAGACCAACTTGACGATATATTCATGAAGCCACTTGATGACTCAAGATTTTGTTATTTGCGGAATGAACTAAATATCATTGATTCAAGGAGCTTGACTTGATTACCTTGCATAATCACTTATGCCTTGACCCTTATTATGTTTAGATGCAGGCATGGAGATAGGGGTAGTGCAGTCCTAATACACTGGACTATCCCTCCCCCCATAATGCCAACATTAAAGAAAATCAATTCTCTTAATATCATTTTGTGATATGTGATCTTCATGGATGAGTAGTGGTTATGAACCCAAGGATAATTCTTCGCGGTGTAATTCCACAAACTCTTACATGGTGGCCTAGGCCACCACCCTCTTATTATTGAAGAGGTTGGTTCTTGGGTTGTTCTATTTTGAGCTTTATTGAACATCTTCTCGGATTTTCTTCTGGTTTTATTGATTCTTCATAGTGTGGTATCTAAACCCAAGCCTTTCCCTTGCTATAAACCATCTATCTCTCATATATGTTCCCATACACTCATACTTGGATTTTTGGT
Source organism: Avena longiglumis (assembly GCA_030063025.1). Lineage (NCBI taxonomy): Eukaryota > Viridiplantae > Streptophyta > Magnoliopsida > Poales > Poaceae > Avena > Avena longiglumis. Next base: position 332,920,085 of record CP125974.1, on the reverse strand, counting down.
CGAAGAGGACTCGAGTCTTTGGTGTGCCCACACCAGAGTGTTCGGTCTTGATGGTTTTTGGGCCTGACTTAAGGGAGGCCGGGGTGAAGTGAAACGAACAGTTTCCTTCTTCTACCCTCGACCCCTCCTCTCTAACATATCATCTCCTCCTCCAAATCACCACCCTAGAGGTGACGAATCCACCGGAATCCGTCGTGTCGCTGACCAACTGCTTCCTCTTCACCCTTGGGCCCTTCCCACTGGTGGAATTGATCCAATGGACAAATCTGGTACCTCTAATATCCTCTTGAACTTAGGGTTCATCCCTTTGTGTATTTTGGAGTTTTGTACTGATTTTGCCCACTGGAATCACTTGTTTGCGTGCACACTAATACATTAGTCTCAAATCCATGTCCGATCTGTTAGATATAATGCCTCCCGCAGCCTCCTTGTGCATACCCGAATCTCTCGATCGGAGATTCCGGTCCTCCAGGACGGAGACTCCGGTCCATCAGGTCGGAGACTCTGGTCCAGACCGGAGATTCCAGTATGCACAGCGGAGACTCCGGTGTGGATTGTCTCTGTCACATCCAGCAAAGGTTTGAGGACATCCCCACAAATACACTTACCCCAATTACTACAGATGATGTTCCTGCTGCTGCAAAGAAAGATCAATCTAATGATATAAGGATTGGACCAATTACAAGAGCTCGTGCTAAGCTACTAGAATGATAGTTGACTTGTTTCTTAATGAACCTGATATTTTACTTAATGATAATTTTATGCTGCCTAAGTCTTTGAATTATTGTATGATAAAGTACATGGGATAAGAAGGCATAACACAGAGTGAGGAGCTAGAGCAAAGGGAGCATGGCGTGTTGATCAATGAAGCAAGCATGAGGGAGGAAAGGGAGGAAGCACAAGGGGCTACAAAGGAGGAGATCAATACATGGAAGGATCCCTGCCGCGGCAGAGAAACTGCCTGTTTTCCTACCACGACAGGTTGCCGCGGCACAGAAACGGCCCATTATCCTCCCGCGACCGAAGATGGCATGCGCGCCTAAAGGTTGGCCTATGTGGGGTCGGCATGTATCTTAGTTGTAATCGTATGCATCATGGACTCTTAGTCTAGCCTCCTCCCTTGATCCTTAAATAGAGGGGCGTCGTCTCTAGTAGGTTTAGACCATGTTAAAATATTTTAGAGTCGTTTCTATCTAGAACCTCTGGAATTACTTGTGATTGATTTTCCAACTACAATTGAGTGTGATATGTTGTTCCACTGGGAATTAGTAGATTGCAAACTAGCATTCGTGGTCGACAGCTGCGTGCGCAAAAGAGTGGTGTCGTGAATATCCCACAAGGTTCGAGAGCTGTTGCATTGGCATCAGGGTTCGAGCGGGAGAGTTCATAGCTATAGGCTAGTTATCATCCACCCACCATCATCATCGACAAGTGCTTGCTGAGAAGATAGGGCCACTCCATATGATCTTGGTATCATATTTCCTCGTTTACTCGATGAGCATCCATAAATCCAGCCATAGATTAGTTTAATTTTTGTCCTATACAAAAAAAGCCTCACAAAAACATTGCCATAGACTAGATTACATTGTTTACAAGTACTGGTTGCTGGTCGTATTCATCTAGTAGATCCGATCTAGGTTTTGATCCGTAGGAGTCTAGGTTTCAGTTTAGATCTAGTTTATTTGTTTCCATATGATTTTCCACTTTTGTTTTCGCCGCCATCCACCAGATCCGATCCAAGCAAAAGTGATGAGGACATCCTTATACTTACACCTACCCTAGTTACTATTGATGATGCTCCAACTGCTACTAACAGGGATAAGTCCAAGTCCAATGAAATTAGAATTGGACCAATTACAAGAGCTCGTGCTAAGCTACTAGAACAACAGGTGAATTTGTTTCTTAATGAGCCTAATGTTTTACTTAATTAGAATTCTATACTGCCTAAGTATTTGTGTTATTGTATGATCAGGTACATTGGAAAAGAAGGCATAGCACGGAGCGAGGAGGTGAAGCTTATGGAGCAAGGCATGTTGATCAATGAAGCAAGCGCGAGGGTGGAGAGGGAGGAAGCGCAAGGAGCTACAAAGGATGAGATCATGTAGGGGTCTCAACCTAATAAGGTAGATTCCTCCTGTGTTTACAATGCTAGTCCCTGGATCAATAGCTAGCATCCACAGTTAAGATGTAATATCAAGAAACAAAGGTCATAATATAACTTTATAACCAGGAATAACATAATTTTATTACATCTTAGATAGCTCATTTGGCTATTACATTACATTGCAGCGGAATAACTATAAGTATGGGTCCTTCATCTTCAAAGTGCCACAGGCAGATGTTGGTTGTAGACTTTGTAATCCTAATCAATCAATCTTCACTAAAATCAATCAAACCTACAACATTACAAGTTACAGCCACAAAGGGTCAATACATTTGAATTGTATTGGAAAGTGATACTATATTAGTATAGTGGAGTCTATCATCTATATGCATTTGGCTAAGTGGAGTTGAGGCTTGCATTGCTCAAAATAGATTTTTCCTTAACCTTTGAAAATACTAAGTTTTTGCTTTGATAAAATCATTTTTCTCAATCAAAGATTGGAGATCCTTTACAAGGCATCTCTCAATCAAAGATTGAAGATTTCAGACAACCCTTGTTCAATCCACAAGATTTTAACTTAGAAATTTGAATGATGAGATTCTTGATTGCTTCCATGTCTTGATGCTCAAATTGTCCTTTACCAGGGACATGGCTAAGTACTTAGATTTTACACTCTGCAGAGGTGGTGCACTTTCCCCACAAGACTTGGTTTCCCAAGACAAGATCTTTCAAAAGCCTTCCCTTAGACCAAGATGGACGCGCTCCAACCTATCAAACACTACCACCCACTGTCCATATGGCTAAGTTCTTGCAACCTATATGATCATGGCAGAGCCCATATTGCCAAGTGGTTGCACTTGAAGCTTCTCAACATTTGACATCTCAAATCTCTTTTTTCCTGGGTGGCCATCCACAAGTGAGATACACAAGCCATGTCCATGGCCTTGTGAACCACTCAACCAAAAACCACCAAGCAAGTCCCATTCCACCCAGGTGATTCATTAACTTAGTTGTTTTATTAAACAAAAACATCAGTCCTCAGACTTAGAAATTTTTCCATAGTGTGAATATATAGTCCACCCATGTTTTCTATTAGCTAGGCTAAGCTTGATAGTAATAGGAATCTTAACTTAGGAAGATTTCCACTAAGGTTTCATCTACTAGGTTTTACTAGCAAGGTCTATACTTAGCAAAAATTTATGCAAGTTTTACTTAGAGAAAATGACTAATTCATAGTGAAAGTAATGGGACAAAAGTATGAAGCATCACTTGCCTTTTTGGTAGAGGGTATAAGTTCACTCCTTGTCCTTGCAACAAAACACTCTTCAAGTCACTACAAATCAATCAAGCAAGGCACAAACTCAATCTACCAATCAAGCAAACACAAAATCAACTAACATTCCAAACCATTAATCACTCAAACAATTTAACACACACAAAACAATGGGATCTAAGTCATGCATTTAAGCATGCAAAGGATGGTTCTATTTGTAAGGATGGTCTCCACTAGGCTTCTAAACTTTGTAAGGTCCAAATTGGTCATTTACCAAAATGGCAAAGTCATTTGCAAATGGGTTTTATCCATAAACCATTTTCAAAACCTTTCATCATTTTATGTGGTGAAAAACATTTTTCTCAATGCCACAACCTTAAGGGATTTCACTTAATAAGTTGTTGTTTCTCAAAACTTGGTATTTATGGTCAGTAGGTTTGGTCCAAAACATTTCCTCCAAAGTTTTTTTACTCAAAACCATTTTCATAAATAAAACAATAGTTTTATTTAGCTAGAAATGGATTAAACCAATTAATCCATTCTAATTTTGTCCAAATTCATTTTCAAAACCATGGGTTGGTTCCTAGGGTCAGTAAGGTCACAACAAACCATTTTGCAAAGGTTTTAACCCTAAAATAATTTTTAAACAATTTTTGTAATCTAAACAAGCACATAAAAGAATATGCAAAAACAAGCAAACTAACAGATACTATTTACTAAACCAAGGGCATGGTTGGCTAGGCCTTGCTCTCCTGAATCCAACGATATAAAATTTGTAATTTTTGGACGTGTGGATCCAAAGTTACTAGGGTTTGAAAATTGAATCTCAATGAGATTTCAAATCTATTTTAAAAAGAACAGGTGACACGCGGCAGGGTTTCATTCGACGGTACCGCTTCGCGCGGATCGCGCTCTGTGGGGCATTGGATCTAATTAGATCGCACGGTTCTGGAAGCATACCCCTTCGCGGTTAAGTGGTCTAATCCTGCTCGCTCAATCTAGATCGAACGGCTGTCATCGCACTGACCAAACTCGGGCGGCGCAGCGACGATCGCTGGCGGCGGCGAGGTCAGACGGCGGCGGCGCTGGTGAAATAGGAAGCGAGGGAGGAGGGGAAGGTGCTCACCTCGTTCGCTGAACGATGCTGATGCTCAACGTGGGACTTGTCCGTCGAGGGGCGCTCGGGGGCAGCTGCGATTGCTCGCCGAAGATGAGCCGAGTCTCGGCGGTACTGGAGGTCGTCGAGGATGAGGATGTGGGGCACCCTAGGACAAATGAATAGCACAATTAGGTCCGCGAGAGCATGGAGGTCATCATCGTATCCACGGGGAAGAGAGGGGTGGTCGGATTTTACCGGAGAGACGTCGTCGGAGAACGGCAGAAGACGGCGGCGCTCTGTCGTGTTCCTTGTCGGCGTTCTAGAGCACGCGCGGACGAGTGGTTGGTTCTGGGAGCTACGTAGGGAGATGGGGATCACGCTCGGGTGGTCGAGGGGCAGTGGGGCGATTTCGTGCTCGCCGGAATTGGTCGAGAACCTCGTCGGAGCAGAGGATGCTCGGGGAGAAATTGAGGCGGCACAGGTCGAAGTGGGCGGCGAGGGGAACCAGAGAGGGGAGAGGGGCGCTTTAACTTGTCTGGTCAAGGGGCTAATTAACGGCGTGGTTAACGCAATTTACGTCGGGTTTAATTTGCCTGCAACGGCCGGTGAGGGGGAAGGCGTGGTCCGCGGGTGGGGAAGAAGGGGGGCGTGGCGTGGGGTCCTCTGGCAGTGAGAGAAGGAAGAGGAAACAAGGTCCACTAGTCAGTGGCCTTGCGGGTTTCTTCTGTGGTGAAGAAAAACGGTTCGGGGGCGTGGGCAGATGGGCTGGACTGGGCTGGGGTGGGCTGTTGGGCTGGGGCAGCTAGGCCAGTCTGTTTCCATAATTTTTTCTTCTGAATTCTTTTTCCTTTTCTAATTCTATTTTTCTGTTTTGAATTTCATCCAACTATTCAAGCATTCAAATAATTCAAACAATTCAAACAATTGTAATGAGTTTTTGGTTCTGTTTATCAACATAAACCAAATCTCAAAATAAAATAATATTTTTTTTTCATTTTTAAGATCTATTTAATAATTAAATAAAGCAGCCTTTTAGTTATTTAATCAAATAGGGTTTGATTTATTTAATAAAATCGTCATTTTAAATCCAAATATTTTCAAAACCAAATCAGTAGGTTTTATTTGGAAATAAAGAATACTTGGAAACTTGTTTAAAATAAAATAACATTTTATTTTAGGGTCCAATAACAATTAAATGAATAGACTTTATTCATTTAATTCAAATAGGATTTGTTTTATTAAAATCTTTATTTTGAAAATCTAAAATAAAACCAAAAAACTTCAGTAGGTTTTATTTGAGAGTATAAAATACTTTAGAAAACTTATTTAAAATAATTTAATAGGTTTTGATGTTTTAATTAAAATGGTAAAGCCTTTTATTTAAATAAAATTTGGATATTAAATCCTTATTATTTTATTTAAATAATCCTTTGCTATTTTTATTCCAAACAAAATGTTTTAATTCAAAAGCTTGGCCAAGGTTTTAATTTGGCTTTGTAAAATAATCTTTATTTAAATATTTCTTTTCCCTTTGAAAACCAAAACCTTTTATTAAAAGATCCAAAATAGTAATTTTAATTATTTTTTATTTTCCTTTAATAAAAGTTTATATTTTTAAATCCCTTTAGGATTTATTTGATTCAAATTGGTTTGAGGTTCCAATTGAATTCAAAAAGTTTCTTCTGGCCCTAGAAATCAAACAAAATTTATTTTATTCATTTATTTTTCACATAACAAGATTTGGAAAATCTTGGGATGTGATAGATCAACACCTGGCAGAGTCTCTGCCGCTGTAGAGAAACGACGCCAAATCCTGCCACGGTAGGCTGCCGCGGCACAAAAAGAGGCTGAAATCCTGCCACGACAGAGAGTCCTGCCGCGACATGTTTTAGGCCCAATATTCTCCCACGGCAAGGAACAGGCATGTGCGCCTAGAAGGCTGTCCCACCTGGGTCGGCATGTATGTTAGTTGTAGTCGTTTATGTCTTGGACTCTTAGCCTAGCCGCCCCCTCTCTCTTAAATAGATGGGGCACCGTTTCTTTTCAGTTAGACCACGTTAAAATATTTTGGAGTTGATTCTTTTTAGAACCTCTGGAATTTCCTGTGATCGAGTTATACAATTGAAATTGAGTGTGATCTGTTGTTGCACTGGGAATCAGTAGATTACAAACTACCGTTCGTGGTCGACGGCTGCATGCGAAAGAGCGTAGTGTTGTGAATATCCCACAGGGTTCGAGATCTGTTGCGTTAGCATCAGGGTTCGAGTTGGAGAGTTCATAGCTACAGGCTAGTTATCTTACATACACCATCATCATCGACAAGTGCTTACTGAGAAGACCAGGCCATCCCATATCATCTTGGTATCAGATTTCCTCGTTTCCTCGGTGAGCAATCCACAATCCATCCACAGATTAGTTTTACTTTTCGTCCTATAAAGAAAAATCCTCATAAAAATATTTTCCATAGACTAGATTACATTGCTTTCGAATTTTAGTTGATGGTCGTGTTCTTCTGTTAGATCCAATCTAGGTTTCTTCTAATAATTATTTTATGTTTCTAGTCGTATTTCCCATCTATTTTTCCGCCGCCATCACCTCAGATCCGATCCAAGTAAAGAGTCCTCTTAGATTACTATTGCCAATTCGCATTCTTTAAAAAAAATTGGAGTCTTGTTCTGTCACGGCACAGAAAAGCCCCGTTTTCCTGCCTCGACAGGATCTGCCGCCGTACCTCAGACAATTGTCAACCCAGGCGACAAATTTTTCTGCTACGGTAGAGAAAAGGCCTCTTTTTCTGCCGCGACAGGGCTGCCAGATTTCTGGCACGACACGTTTTTGCCCTGTTTTTCTGCCGCGACAACTCTACTCATAAACTTTTGATCATTGTTTTCTTGCAACCTTTAGCCACAGCCTTTCATACATAGGTGTTAGGAACTTGCCCATTGAGACTAGTTTCCACTCCTCCAGGCTGCTCATAGGTTGTGGTGCAGTGTTTGTGACTTGGCCGTGATCAAAGTGTGCTTCATGGCATAAAAAAAGAGAATAGAGCAAAAGAAAAAGCAAAAAAAAAAGAAAAAGGATTGTATTACAAAAAAAACAAGAGAGAAAGGAAGTGAATTATGCAAGAGGCCTACTGATTTCTTTGTGCAGCGGTAGATTGAGCAATCTTGTGCCTGTGACATTGAGCCTTGCTAGTGTCTCTCCAGCGTAGTGCAATGCCCTTCTTAGTTGCATTGCCACATTTATCTCCACATGTGTGTTTCTTGGGTGTTTGTACGATCAGCACTAGGACTTATTTGCGGTGTAGTTAGGATTCCATACATACAGCTCCACCTTAAATAACCTGTGTGCCCAGTGATCGTTCTCTATACCCTTGATATTCACTTCATCACATCAGTGCATCAGTCTTGATCTCGTTCTGGTAACGCATCTCTATTCACTTTGGAACGATAAGATCTACTTTCTTGTCAGTTGTGAGTGAGTTGCGTGTTCCACCAAACAGATTTTGTTTATTGCACTAATCTACTAATCATGTCTACTAGTGCTTCTGATATTGTTAGCATGGAAAAACAAGGATAATGAGCTTGTCAATTGGCGGGAATATGAAGCATTGAGGTACCATTTGACACTAGTGTTTAACAACACAACAGATGCCATTGACAAGAGTCTTCAGGATGTGCAAGTGACTTTGGAAGCAAACGTTCAGGATGTGGCTACCATCAAGACACAAGTGACATACCTCAACACCAATGTTACAGCTTTGCAGTGTTCCATAGAGGCCTTGACACTTGCTATTGAGAAATGACAGCAACAACCAATGCATGAGGAGCTAGAGGATGAAGCTGATGGCAGTGTTGTTGGTGCTACGCCACTAGGCAGGGGACGTCGTAATGCTCCTTCACCTGCACCATTACATGGTCGTGGTTTTTCCCCTATTGGCCGTGCTCAGCGTGTACCTCTACAGCCGGTTGATGATGGTTTGGGCAAGCCTAAATTCTCAATTCCCAAGTTTGATGGTTCCATTGATCCTGCAGATTATTTGACATGGGAGTTGAAGATAGAGAAGCTCTAGCGCTTGTATGATTATACTGAAGAAAAGAAGGTTAAGCTTGCAGCGTCAGAATTTGATGGTTATGCTTTGCGTTGGTGGGATGCACTTGTTCAACATAGAAGGAATGACAATGACCTTCCAGTGATGACTTGGCGAGAGATGAAGCACATCATGAAGGAACATTTTGTACCCACCAATTACTTGCGCTCAGTTTTTGACAAGTTGAAACCATTGAAGCAAGGGAACTAGACAGTTGATGAGTACTACATGGAGATGGAGATGCTTATGCAACGTGCTAGAATCCGAAAATCACTTGAGATGACCATGCAGTGATTTCTCAACAATTTGCGGTTACCAATAAAGAGCATAGTGCATCATCACAAGTATGATAACATGAACGAGCTGTTGCATCATGCTAGAGAGGCCGAGTCACAGCTCGCGGAGGAAGCTAAGGCACATTGTTTTCCAGCCACTAGTCGGTTCCCCAGGGCCACGCCATCGCCTATGGCGCCCCCTACAACGACCAGCTACCCTAATACATCAGCGGCCAAGCCTGTTCCCTCGCCCTCTTTTGGTTCTAATGCTAAGAAACTAGCTGCTCCTGCTGCTAGTTCGGGTTCGAATATGTCAACTGCACGTACTCGTGATGTGGAGTGTCACACTTGCGGAGGTAGAGGTCACTACAAGAGAGACTGTCCAAAGCGCAAGGTGATGTTTGTCAATGATCAAGGAGAATATGAGAGTGGAGATGATATTGCTCCTGATGATCATGGTGCTGATTATGAAGAGGAAGGTATGGATGCCTTTCCTAAGCATGCGCCTACTATAGTGGTATCTCCACGCATTCTTAGTGTGCAACCCGTTGTTGACTCTCAACACTGCAATTTGTTCCAAACAAAAGCTCTCGTTGGCCCTAACAAAGCTTGCAAAGTTATTATTGATGGAGGTAGTTGCAGGAATTTTGCAAGCAAGGAGTTATGTGCCAAGCTGTATCTTATTTGCCTCATAATCCATACTACATACAATGGTTAAGTGACAATGGTGAGATGAAGGTAAACCATATGGTGAGAGTGAATTTTGAAATAGGGCCATACAAAGATTCTATTGATTTTGATGTGGTTCCTATGACTGTTTGCCTTTTTATATTGGGTCGGGCCTTGGTTATATGATCTCCATATGCAAAACAATGGCTGTGCCAATACTTATCACTTGGAGTTTAAGGGAAAGAAGATTAACCTGCAACCAATGACACCACAACAGATTGTCAATGAGTCTAGACAGAAAATAGAGGTGAATTTGAAAGATGCATTTGTTGAGGGCCGTGAGAGTGTTGCAGCTGTACATGATGTAATAGATCCTATAAAGAGTGATATAACAAAAATAGAGAGAGTGCCTAACCTATTAATGCTAGCCACCAAGGAAGATATCAGAGAGTTTCGAGAGGATCCTAGTGCCATGCCGCTTGTGCTCATGTATTAGGGTGAGGTTTTAGTTTCTAACGACATGAACCTTATTTCTCTTGGTGTCTCTACTGCTTTGCGGGACTTTGGTGATGTGTTTCTGGAGGATGTACCTGATGGATTACCTCCCATGCGCGGCATAGAGCATCAGATTGATCTGATTACAGGCGCCACATTACCTAACCGTGCACCCTACAGGACCAACTCCGAAGAAACTAAGGAGATACAGAAACAAGTACAAGCACTGCTCGACAAAGGGTACATTCGTGTTTCTCTTAGCCCTTTTGTTGTTCCTGTTATTTTAGTTCCTAAGAAAGATAGTACATGGCGCATGTGTGTAGATTGTAAAGCTATTAATAACATCACTATTCGATATCGTCATCCTATTCCGCGCTTAGAAGATATGCTTGGTGAATTGAGTGGTGCTGATATTTTCTCTAAGATTGATTTGTGTAGTGGTTATCGTCAAATTAGGATGAAAGAAGGGGATGAGTGAAAAACTGCTTTCAAAACTAAATTTGGCTTATATGAATGGCTAGTCATGCCTTTTGGGCATACTAATGCACCTAGTACATTCATGAGATTAATGAATCATGTTTTGAGAGAATTCATTGGTCGTTTTGTGGTTGTTTATTTTGATGATATTTGATATGGGGTGGCCCGATCTTCTCAGCAAGCACTTGTCGGTGATGATGGTGGATGATAGATAACTAGCCTGTAGCTATGAACTCTCCCGCTCGAACCCTGATGCCAATGCAATATCTCTCGAACCCTATGGGATATTCACAACACCACGCTCTTCCGCACGTAGCCGTCGACCACGAACGACATTTTGCAATCCACTAATTCCTAATGGAACAACAGATCACACTCAATTGCAGTAGATAATTCGATCACTGGGTAATTCCAGAGGTTCTTAATAAGAAACAACTCCAAAATAGTTTTAACGTGGACTCACCCTAACTATGGGGACGCCCCAGGGCTTATAAGGGAGGCTGGGGCGGCTAGAAACCGAAACTAAGACGCAAACGACTCAAACTGATACAACCTGATTCGGACCAGGATTCTGTCGGGGCGGACAGTCCGGTTCATATAGGCCAGACAGTCCGGTGCGGGCGGACAGTCCGATGCATATGGGTCGGACAGTCCGGTCAGCCCAAAAACTTAAAGTTTCCGGGTGCTATCCGGGTAGTGTCTGATGTGACCTACTGGATGTCCACACCCTGGGGCCTCTTGACGGGGCTGGATAGTCCGGTGTGACTCGGCCGGACAGTCTAATACTGGCAGGTGTTTTTGCCTTCTATATTGGTGATCTTTCCTTGCGCCTTCCCCCCGCTCCTCCCTCGCGCATACTTGGGCGATCATCATGTTGTGCTCCATGTGCTTCAGCTCCTCGCTCCGTGCTACGCCTTCTTCTCCAATGTACATGATCATACAATAGCATAATGACTTAGGTAGTAAAAAGTCCTCATTAAGGAAAACATCAGGCTCATTAAGAAACAAATTCACCTGTTGTTCTAGTAGCTTAGCACGAGCTCTTGTAATAGGTCCAATTCTAATCACATTGGACTGAACCTTCTTTGCAGCAACCGGAACATCTTTAGTAGTAGTTGGGGTAGGTGTAATTGTAGGGATGTCCTCATCATCTCCCCCCCTTCAAAAGGCGTCGACTTCGACACTCCAAGGTCTTCTCCTTCATATGGTGACAAATCAGCAACGTTGAAGCTATTGCTAACGCCAGCAAACTCAGCAATAGGAATATCAATCGAGTAGGCATTATCATTAATCTTGGCTAACACCTTGTAAGGACCAGCACCACAGGGCTTCAATTTGGATTGTCGAAGCTTGGGGAACCTATCCTTGCGCAGATGCACCCATACCATGTTTCCAGGCTTGAACAAAATCTCCTTTCTTGCTTGATTCCTTGCAGCAGCAATGTTCTTGCCTTTCTTCTCAATAGCCTCTCGAGTCTTCTCATGTATTTTCTTCACATATTCAGCACATTTTGATGCCTCCATATCAACTCTCTCATGTAATGGTAGACGCAACAAATCAAGTGGCGTCAATGGCTTGAACCCATACACCACCTCAAAAGGACAAAGTTGAGTAGTAGAATGCACATCCCTGTTGTAAGCAAATTCGACATGTGGAAAACACTCTGCCCACTCTCGTAGATTCTTCTTGATCATAGTCCTCAACAATTGTGACAATGTTCTATTCACCACCTCTGTTTGACCATTTGTTTGGGGATGACAAGTAGTACTGAATATCAACTTCGTTCCCAGCTTCCCCCATAAGATCTTCCAAAAGTAGCTCATGAACTTCACATCACGGTCAGAGACAATCGTCTTTGGTACTCCATGTAGTCTCATGATGTCCCTGAAAAACAGGTTAGCAATATGCGACGCATCGTCGCTTTTGTGACAGGCAATAAAATAAGCCATCTTAGAGAATCTATCCACTACCACAAATATAGAATCATGACCTCTCTGTGTTTCGGGTAAACCTAGCACAAAGTCCATGCTAATATCTTCCCAAGGTATAGTAGGTGGAGAGAGAGGTGTATACAAACCATGAGGCTACAACTTTGATTTGGACTTGTTGCATGTAATGTAGGGTCTCACAAATCGATAGACATCATGCCTCATCTTGGGCCAATAAAAGTGATCAGCTAGCATGAGCAATGTCTTCTCACGCCCAAAGTGACCCATCAAACCTTCAGCATGTGATTCCAGCACTAAAAACAAATGCAAAGACGATTCTGGAATGCATAGTTTGTTAGCTCTAAACAAATAGCCATCATGTATATGATACTTATACCAGGCTTGTTTCAAAGCACACAAACGATATGGTTCAACAAAATCATGATCAGTTGCATAAAGCATAGGAATACTCTCTAATCTAGGAATTTTAACATCAAGATGTGTCAATAACATGTTCTTCCTAGATAAGGCATTACTAACCACATTTTCATTTCCTTTCTTATATTTAATGATGTAAGGAAACGACTCAATAAACTCAACCCATTTATGTTAGGGGTGACCCCTTGGGGTGGCCCGATCTTTCACGAATTCCATGAGAATCGAGGGGAAAGCGGTGGAAGGGGGAAGGGGATGAAATTCACGAACACACATGCAAAGAACTCGATGAACACACACACAAAAACACGATACAAGCCAATATCTCACGCCGGTGGCAACCGGTCCAACACAATCCCTAGGATCGGTGTTGGGCAAGACACTCTCCCACGGCCAACAACGGGGGTGAGAGGCTTGATGAGATCTTGACTACTTGGGCACGAGACAACGAGATCCCAAGGACTTGTACAACTTGAACGCACTAGGCAAAATCCAAGAGGTTTGTGGATAATTTGGTGCTCCTTGTCAAGGAGCATGAGACAAATAGTTGATAGACCCTCAAAGGGGTGTCTTCAACTACAATTATCCAAGTCTAGGGTTTACAATAGAGGGTGGGGGCTATATATAGGCCAACCACATAAACAGGGGTAGTTTAGGAACGAAATGGAAAAATATAGAGAGGGGTACATGGCGCTGGGCCGTGATGACGCGAACAGGTTCAGGCACACCCGGTAGTAACGGGCTCGTGACCGGTAGTACCGGTCTCAACCGGTAGTACCGGTCGGGGTCCGGTAGTACCGCTTGCTGTCCTGGGGCTTCGGTTGGCGTCGTCAGTAGTGAGCGGTAGTACCGCTGACCGGTAGTACCGGTTCCAGCTCCGGTAGTACCGCTGGCGTCTGGGGCTTGGATGGGTTCCTCCTGGAGCGTCCAGTAGCAGGGTCTGGTAGTACCGCATGCACCGGTAGTACCGGTCGCCTGATCTGGTAGTACCGCAGGCGTTTGAGTGCGGTTGGTCCCTTTCGCTATGGTTTCTCTGTTCCATGGGTCCTTCTCTTCGTACCTGATGATGCACAGGGTATGCGTATGAAGTAGCAAGCCATCCAGGGGTGTATTGAAATCACACAAGGAAAGGAGCGAGTTAACCTTAGCTTGTAGGAGTTTGGCTCAGGCGCGAGTCATGGGTCCACTTGGGAGCTCGTAGGAGTAGATGTAGTAGCGTTCGTAGGACGGGCTGCATCAGCTCCCCCCCTTGGGAAAGAGTCGTCCTTGACTCTTCAACCTTCTCAACATCATCATCTCCATGGAAGGGTGAAAGGTCCTTAACATTGAACGTTGGGCTCACAAGGTACTTCGATGTCGGGATATCGATGATGTAGGCATTGTTGTTGATCCTCTTGAGTACTTTGAACGGTCCATCACCTCTTGGCTTGAGTTTGGAGTCACGACCCTTGGGGAAGCAGTCTTTACTCAAGTGTATCCACACAAGGTCGCCTTCATCGAAGATCATCTCTTTCTTGTTCTTGTTTAGCCTTGATGCTTGGCGAAGGACTTGTTGCTCGATCGTCACTCTTGTGTCTTCATGTAGCTGTTTCATTGCTTGGGCACGCTTGTCAACGTTCATGTTGGTGCGGTCGTGTAGAGGAAGAGGTAATATGTCGAGCGCGGTGAGAGGCTCGAATCCATAGACGATCATGGACGGGCTCATCATGGTGGTGGAGTGATTTGCGCCATTGTAGGCGAACTCGGCGTGTGGGATGCATTCCTCCCAATCTTTAAGATTCTTCTTTATCAACACACATAAAAGTGTGCCAAGGCTTCGATTGACGAGCTCAGTTTGTCCATCGGTTTGAGGATGCGAGGCGGACGAGAATAGGAGCTTGATGCCGAGCTTGGCCGTGAGTGTCTTCCAAAAGTAGCTCATGAATTTGACGTCGCGTCGGAGACGATTATTCTTGGGACACCTTGTAGCCGAATTATTTCCCTGAAAAACGAATTTGCTACATGTGAAGCATCATCGGTCTTATGGCACGGAATGAAGTGTGCCATTTTGGAAAAGCGATCCACTACCACAAATATAGAATCATGTACATGTTTAGATCTAGGTAGTCCTAACATAAAGTCCATGCTAATGTCCAACCAAGGTGCATGAGGAATAGGCAATGGCATATAAAGACCAAAGGGGTTAGACTTGGACTTAGCTTGGACACAAGTAGTGCATCGTTGGACATGGCGCTCCACGTCGCGCTTCATATTGGGCCAATAGTAGTGAGTGGAGAGCATTTCATATGTCTTGTCACGACCAAAGTGACCCA
Organism: Avena longiglumis; assembly: GCA_030063025.1. Taxonomy (NCBI): domain Eukaryota; kingdom Viridiplantae; phylum Streptophyta; class Magnoliopsida; order Poales; family Poaceae; genus Avena; species Avena longiglumis. The sequence continues at coordinate 332,904,928 of CP125974.1, read as the reverse complement.
TAAGTCCTCCACCATGGGACTCTTGAAGAAGAAAAATTTGGAGAGACGACTTCAGAATGCAAAGCTTGTTTTGTTTGAAAAGAAAACCCTTATGCGAATAGAAATCATCAACCCCTTTGTCTATTGAACACTTTGCAAAAATTGATCCAAAGAATGGGTCGGACGCGTACAAAGATTTGATGTCATCAAGACCCAAGACATTTACTTCGAGTCGCGTAAGAAGGTTTGTGTTTTTGCGAGACAAGGCGTCCGCAACTACATTTTCTTTGCCCTTCTTGTACTTGACAATGTAAGGAAAGGATTCCATAAATTCAACCCATTTGGCGTGCCTTTTACTCAAATTGGCTTGTCCCTTAAGATATTTCAACGACTCATGGTCGGAATGGATGATAAATTCTTTGGGCCAAAGGTAGTGTTGCCACACTTGAAGGACACAAACTAAGGCAAAAAGTTCTTTGTCATAAATTGGATAGTTAAGGCGTGCGTCGTCAAGTTTTTCACTATGGTATGTAATAGGACGCCCATTTTGCATAAGGACGCCTCCAATGCCAATACCACTAGCGTCACACTCGATCTCAATTTTTTTGTGAAATCTGGTAAAGCGAGGAGTGGTTCTTCGGTGAGCCTCTTTTTGAGCTCATCAAACGCGTTTTGTTGTGCTTTGCCCCAAATGAATGTGACATTTTTCTTGGTGAACTCGTTGAGAGGGAAAGCAATGGTAGAAAAGTCTTTCACAAAGCGACGGTAGAAACCGGCCAATCCATGAAAACTACGAAGTTCACTAACATTGGTAGGTATGGGCCAATCTTGTATGTCTTTAACTTTTGAGACATCAACTTCAATTCCATTAGAAGACACAACAAAACCAAGGAAAATCAGTTTGTCTTTTGTAAAAGTGCACTTTGGGAGATTAGCATAGAGGTTTTCATGACGAAGGATTTGAAGGACCTCCTTAACATGTGTAACATGCTCCTCTAGTGACTTGCTATAGACAAGGATGTCATCAACGTAAACAACGATACTCTTCCCAATGAGAGATCTCAAAATATGGTTCATGAGGCGCATGAAGGTAGATGGGGCATTTGATAAGCCAAAGGGCATAACCAACCATTCATAGAGACCAATCTTGGTATTGAAGGCGGTTTTCCACTCATCACCTTCGGCCATGCGAATTTGATGGTAACCACTACGAAGATCAATTTTCGAAAATATAGTGGCTCCACATAACTCATCAAGCATGTCATCAAGACGGGGTACAGGATGTCGATAACGCACGGTGATAGCATTGATTGGACGACAGTCCATGCATAACCGCAACATATCATCCATTTTTGGAACTAGAATCACGGGTACCGTGCTTGGGCTAGTGCTTTCTTGGGTCAAACCTTTGGAGACGAGTTGGTTTATTTGTCGTTCTATCTCCTTCATCTCTTCCGGGTTCGTGCGATACGCGGCGCGGTTTGGGAGTGGAGCGCCGGGTATGAGGTCGATGCGGTTCTCGATTCCGCGAAGAGGGGGTAGTCCATGAGGAAGCTCTTCGGGGAATACATCTTGGAATTCCTGCAAAATAGCCATCAAAGAAGGAGGAACATTTGTCAAGTCATTAGTTCCTTGCGCTAGTCCCTTGCATACAAGGACATAGTGCAAGATGGATGGGTTGTTCCGCACTTCTCTCATCTCACTTTTGGTGGCAAGAAGAACACTCTTAGTTTTTCCTCTCGAGTTTGGCTTGTGGCTCTCACTCACGATAGTGTGGTTCTCTAGCTCACCACTCTTCTCACAATGAGATTTTGTGCTTTGCTCCCTCGCTAAAGCCTTTGCATTGTCCGCAATTATTTGGCTAGGAGTCATTGGTTGCAAAACACAAGTCTTTTCAAGCCATTTGAAGGTATAAGTGTTTGTGTGACCGTCATGCAAAGCACGCTTGTCATGTTGCCACGGCCTTCCTAGCAACATATGGCAAACCGTCATGGGGACCACATCACATTCCACCGTGTCTTTGTATGGTCCAATTGAGAACGTTACCGAGACGGTGTGCTCGATCTTGGACCCTTGGTCACTTAGCCATTGTATATGGTAGGGATGCTTGTGCGGATGGAGGGTGAGGTTGAGTTTCTCACACAATTCCGTGCTTGCAAGATTTTAGCAACTCCCTCCATCAATGACAACTTTGATGGACTTCCCATTGATACTGGCACGAGTTTGGAAGATGTTGATCTTTGGTCTTCATTCTCATTGACTTGAGTAGTTAAGACCCTTGTGACCACAAGCGATGGACTTGCTTCATGCTCACACATAAGTAGGTCTTGGTTATCTTCCAACTGTTACCTAGACAATGCTTCCTTGACCCTTGCATCAAACTCATCTTCCTCAAGTATTCTTCATCGCCATTATCGTGGATGAACAAAACTTTCTTGTTTACACATGCGGACGACTTGTGTCCTTTGCCTCCACACTTGTAGTACTCACCATTGAATGGTTGATCATCCTTTGTGTATTTCCCACTTGGGGGCGGTTTTCCTTGAGGAAGTGTTGGCTTGAAGGGAAGCTTGGGTGGTAATTTATGAGCTTCCACTTAGCGTTGTTGGAGTAGTGGTTGGTGCTTGCTTGTAGGTGAAGTACGTCTTTGGCTTGTTGTACTTGATGTCTCTTGCACTTGACGTTCGGCTTTTGATGCTATGTGTACAAGCTCAACCATGTTGTTGTACTTTTGGAACTCGGTGATGCGCTTGATTGGATGGTTCAAGCCATTGAGGAAACGTGCCATTGTTTGTTCATCACGCTCTTCAATGTTGGCACAGATCATGTTGAGCTCCATTTGCTTGAAGTACTCTTCCACGGTCTTTGTCCCTTGACTAAGCATTTGAAGCTTGTTGAAAAGGTCACGCGTGTAGTGCGAAGGAACAAAGTGGGATCTCATATGATCCTTCATATCTTGCCAAGTTGAGATTGGAGGCTCTTCTTTTGCTTCACGAGCGAATTGGACTTGTTCCCACCAAAGGTTGGCATACTCATCAAACTCTAGGGATGCCATGGCCATCATCTTCTCATTGCTACAGTTGTGCATACGGAAGATCTTGTCAACCTTGAGTTCCCACGAGAGATATTCTTCGGGTTCATTGGAACCGGTGAACTTGGGCATGGTGAATTTGAGCTTGCCGAAAGTTTCTTCTTCATTGCGGTTCCGGTGGTGTCGGTTGCCATGATTTTGGTGGCCATCTTCATCATCTGAGCTCTCATGTCTTGCTTGGTGATGGTTGCGTTGCCCTTGCGGTTGTTGAGGTGCTGCGTTTGGTGGTGGGACTTGATTTTGACGACGATCTTGGGGAGCTTGCTCGTGTTGTTGGTGCGGTTGAGTACGTTGAGGAGGTTGTTGGTCCTCACGACGAGCTTGGAGAGCTTGCTCTTGTTCTTGTCGTGGTTGATGCTGATGAGCATTGTCTTGCGCCATGTGGCAAGGAGGACGACGAACCGCATGCGCCATGAGCTGCTCCCTTTCTTCTTGATGTGGATGAGGCTCGTCATGATGATCATGTTGTCGACGTTGACATTCATGTCGATGATGACGCCTTGGTGGATCTTTGAGTGCTTCACGCCGACGGCGATCTTGTTCATCCACTTCAGATGCTTCACTTGTTGTTTAAGGAACATGTCGTTGGCGATGGGCTTGGTGGTCCACCTGAGGTTGCTCTTGTTGAATCACTAGTGCCCTTGGTTGTGGACGGTTCGCTTCACGTCTTGGAGGTCTTGCAGAGAGGTCACCATCATATCTTGACGTCGCGGCGTGTCGCGGAGACGGTACCGCTTGAGAAGACCTCATGGAGTGAAGAACGGGTCCATCTTGGTGCCTTGAAGCGTGATGGCGAGGAGCGCTTGATTCACTTGAGGAGTGCATTGACGAGCTTGAGTCGTGCGATCGTGGCCTTGCTAGCCCATCAATGATGCTTTGAAGCTTCTCATCCATTGCGGCGAGGGCGCGACCAAGAGCTTCATTTTGGTGGCCGAGGTTGTGTTGCATGGAATGCATTTGTCCTCGGACTTCTTCGAAGCGGTTGTCGATGTTCTTGAACTCCACTCGGGCTTCGCTAAATTGTTTGTCTTGGCGCCGCTCAAGGGCTTCACAAAGGTAGTTGAATTCTCCTCGGACCTTCCAATGACCCCATCTTGTCATGTATTGTGAGTCATCCTCTTGAGGTGGTGTTGGTTGGGATGACTCGCCATTCCTGTCCATGATGCAAAGCCGACAAGGGTTGTATATGGAGAGGAAAACGCGGGGAGTTAACCTTTTACCTCACCTTGGAGATTGTATCAAACCAATTGCCACACAAGAGAGCTAATAGCTTGCAAACTGAAATCGCAAAGAAACTCACACACAAACAAGCTACAACTCTCAGAAGCTTTTGGTGGAAGGTAAGGACTGTGGAAAACCAAACGAAATGATCGAAGAAAAAAAAGGTTATTGTTCTAGGTGGTAAAGAACCAAAGATCAAAAGCAAAAAGGATACGATCTACAAAAACACGGGACAACGCACACGTGGAGATTAAAGGGGTTAGCACGACTATGAAAATGAGCACAAAAGGTGCTAACGAAGACTACGCTCGGTTGTCGTGCCAACTCAAGGAGAGACCACAACTCGTTTGCCAAAAGAGGGTAAGCAACGGATTTGTGCACTTGCCTTGGCGCGCTTTTTCCTCTTTTTTGTGTGGCTTACAAGCTTGATACTCTCTTTGTATTGGGAGACTATGTATCTTTCTATTTTTATTTTGCTTTTTTATTCTTTTTCTCCCTTTCTATACTACTATGTTAACTTTTGTATTTGGCCTCACACTCTCACTTTCCAAAGGCAAGTGCACAATGCTTAGACAAACACAAAATGAGTTGCTCTCATAGGATAGATACACACAAAGGAAGATATGGGGCTGTCAAAGTGGCACTAGTTATACCTTTGGTATTGTTGATGACTTGCAACCGTTGTTGTGTGGAGGTGTTCGAGTGTCGCGGTGTCGTTGAGCGCGTGGTGAACTTTGTTGCGGAAGCTTTTGTTAGTATGGTGACAAACACGTGAAACACGAACAGGCGGAAGAGGTCAGTCAGCAAACGAAATTGAGGTGTCAAAAGGAACTGGGAAACTGTCAGTAGCGAGCGCTAGTACCGCTGGGTACGACCGGTAGTACCGGTGATTTGCGGTAGTACCTCTTGTACGACCGGTAGTACCACTGGGCGCAGATCTGGCACGCGATCAACCTGAGAACATCCTCAAATTCGTGGTAAGCTAACCGAAAGGCTGGGCTAGGAAAATAGGAAGGCTGTAGATCGACTCCAAAAGCAACAGTTCTATGGTCCAAAACCACGAAAAACTCACCAAATCCAAAGATCGTTTCGAAGGCGATTTGGGGCTCTTTTTTGGGGAATTTTTGAATTTATGGTGGATACAAGAAAAATTTGAGGGGAAATTCGTGATCAACCTTGCTCTTGATACCAAAATGTTAGGGGTGACCCCTTGGGGTGGCCCGATCTTCCACAAATTCCGTGGGAATCGAGGGGAAGCGGTGGAAGGGGGAAGGGGATGTAATCCACGAACACACACGCGAGGAACTCGATGAACACACACACACACACACACGAAAACACGATACAAGCCGATAGCTCACGCCGATGGCAACCGGTCCAACACAATCCCCAGGATCGGTGTTGGGCAAGACACTCTCCCACGGCCAACAACGGGGGTGAGAGGCTTGATGAGATCTTGACTACTTGGGCACGAGACACCGAGATCCCAAGGACTTGTACAACTTGAAAGCACTAGGCAAAATCCAAGAGGTTTGTGGATAATTTGGTGCTCCTTGTCAAGGAGCATGAGACAAATAGTTGATAGATCCTCAAAGGGGTGTCTTCAACTACAGTTATCCAAGTCTAGGGTTTACAATAGAGGGTGTGGGCTATATATAGGCCAGCCACATAAACAGGGGTAGTTTAGGAACGAAATGGAAAAATATAGAGAGGGTTACAGGGCGCTGGGCCGTGATGACGCGAACAGGTTCAGGCACGCCCGATAGTACCGGGCTCACGACCGGTAGTACCGGTCTCAATCGGTAGTACCGGTCGGGGTCCGGTAGTACCGCTTGCTGTCCTGGGGCTTCGGTTGGCATTGTCAGTAGTGAGCGGTAGTAGAGGGTGGTAGTACCGCTGACCAGTAGTACCGGTTCCAGCTCCGGTAGTACTGCTGGCGTCTGGGGCTTGGATGGGTTCCTCCTGGAGCATCCGGTAGCAGGGTCCGGTAGTACCGCGTGCACCGGTAGTACCGGTCGCCTGATCCGGTAGTACCGCAGGCGTCTGAGTGCGGTTGGTCCTTTCGCTGTGGTTTCTCCATTTCATGGTTCCTTCTCTTCGTACCTGATGATGCACAGGGTATGCGTATGAAGTAGCAAGCCATCCAGGGGTGTATTGAAATCACACAAGGAAAGGAGCGAGTTAACCTTAGCTTGTATGAGTTTGGCTCGGGCGCGAGTCATGGTTCCACTTGGGGAGCTCATAGGAGTAGATGTAGTAGCGTTCGTAGGACGGGCTGCATCAATTTAGCTAAGCGTCTATGCAAGTTTGATTGAGATTTAAGATACTTCAAAGCTTCATGATCAGAATGTATGATAAATTATTTTGGCCACAAATAATGTTGCCAAACCTCAAGAACTCTAACAAGTGCATACAATTCTTTTTCATAAACAGGATAATTCAGTCTAGCACCAGCAAGTTTCTCGGAAATATATGCTATAGGACGACCCTCTTGCATCAAAACACCACCAATTCCTATACCACTAGCATCACATTCAACTTCAAATTTCTTTGAAAAATCAGGTAATGCAAGAAAAGGTGTAGTAGTAAGCAAACGTTTCAATGTATCAAATGCAATCTTGGGCTATGCCCCATACAAATGGCACACCTTTCATAGTCAATTCATTCAATGATGCAACAATAGTGCTAAAATCTTTCACAAAGCGCCTATAGAAACCAGCTAATCCATGGAAACTACGCACTTGACTAACATTAATGGGAATATGCCAATGCTGAATTGCTTCAATTTTAGATTGATCTACTTCTACCCCATGCTTAGATACAACATATCCATGAAATATGACCTTATCTTTTGCAAATGTGCACTTCTCAAGATAAGCATATGTTAGGGGGTGATCCCTTGGGGTGGCCTGATCTTTCACAAATCCCGCGGAAATCGAGGGTAAGCGAGTGGAAAGAGGAGGGGCATGAGACCCACGAACACACACGTGAAGAACTCGATGAACACACACACGCGAAAACACGATACAAGCTGATGGCTCACGCCGGTGGCAATCGGTCCAACACAATCCCTAGGATCGGCGTTGGGCAAGACACTCTCCCACGACCAACAACGGGGGTGAGAGGCTTGATGAGATCTTGAATACTTGGGGACGAGACACCGAGACCCCAAGGACTTGTACAACTTGAACGCACGAGGAAAAATCCAAGAGGTTGTGGGGGGATAATTGGTGCTCCTTGTCAATGAGCATGAGACTAGTAATTGATAGATCCTCTAGGGGTGTCTTCAATTACAATTATCCAAGTCTAGGGTTTACAATAGACGGTGGAGGCTATTTATAGGCCAGCCACATAAACAGGGGTAATTTGGGTACGAAACGGTAAAGTCTAGGCGAAATAAGAGGTTACACGAGTCAATCCCGAAAGTTGACTTGACTCTAGGTATTTCCGGCGAGAAGGCCGGCGGCGCCGGAAATTCCGGTCGCCAACCGGAAAGCCTTACAAAACACCTTGTTCGTCGTTTGCCGGTAGATTCCGGTCGTTGCCATAATGTCGGCGTGGAGGTCGGTCGACCGAGCCTGTCGCCGGAAGTTCCGGCGAGGGAACCGGTTCGCCGAGCTAGGCGCCGGTTTGCTCTGGAGTATTTCCTTGGCAGCCTTTGGTCCCTCCCTTAATGATGATTCATTGGGTTCATAACTGAGGATGCACAAGGTTTGGGAATGAAGTAGCAAGCCATACAAGGGTGTATCGAAATCACACGAGGAAAGGAGCGAGTTAACCTTAGCTTGTAGGAGCTTGGCTCGAGCACGGGTCATCGGTCCACTTGGGGGACTACTTGGCAGGGATGTAGACACATCCGAAGGACGAGCTGCATCAGCTCCCCCCTTGGGAAAGAGTGGTCCTCGATTCTTCATGGTTTACCTCTTGATTCGCTCCATGGTACGGTGATAGGTCCTTGACGTTGAACGTAATGCCCACTAAGTACTTGGAGGTTGGTATGTCGATGACGTATGCATTGTTCTTGATTCTTTTGAGGACCTTGAAGGGTACATCTCCCCTTGGTTTGAGCTTGGAGTCGCGAATATTGGGAAAACGGTCTTTGCTCAAGTGTATCCACACAAGATCGCCTTCTTCGAAGATTAGATCCTTTTTGTTCTTGTTTAGCCTCGATGCTTGGCGAAGCACTTTTTGCTTGATCGTAGCTCTTGTGTCTTCATGGAGTTTCTTCATTGTTTGGGCACGCTTGTCGACGTCCATATTGGTGCGGTCATGAAGAGGAAGGGGGAGGATATCGAGCGCGGTGAGAGGGTCGAATCCATAGATGATCATGAACGGGCACCTCATGGTGGTGGATATTTGGCACGGTTGTAGGCGAACTCGGCGTGTGGGATACATTGCTCCCAATCTTTAAGATTCTTTATCAACACGCGCAGAAGTGCGCCAAGTCTTCAATTGACGACCTCGGTTTGTCCATCGGTTTGAGGATGCGAGGCGGATGAGAATAGGAGCTTGATGCCGAGCTTGGCCATGAGTGTCTTCCAAAAGTAGCTCATGAATTTGACGTCGCGATCGGAGACGATTGTTCTTGGTACACCATGTAGCCGAATTATTTCCCTAAAAAACAAATTTGCTACATGTGAAGCATCATCGGTCTTATGGCACGGAATGAAGTGTGCCATTTTGGAAAACGGTCCACTACCACAAATATAGAATCATGACCATGTTTAGATCTAGGCAATCCTAGCACAAGGTCCATGCTAATGTCCGACCAAGGTGCATGAGGAATAGGTAATGGCATGTAAAGAACAAAAGGGTTAGACTTAGCTTGGATACATGTAGTGCATCGTTGGACGTGGCGTTCCATGTCGTGCTTCATATTTGGCCAAAAGTAGTGAGTGGATAGCATGTCATATGTCTTGTAACGGCCAAAGTAACCCATAAGGCCTCCACCATGGGACTCTTGAAGAAGCAAAATTTGGAGGGACGACTTCGGAATGCAAAGCTTGTTTTGTTTGAATAGAAAACCCTTATGCAAATAGAAGTCATCAACCCCTTTGTCTATTGAACACTTTGCCAAAATTGGTCGAAAGAACGGGTCGGAAGCGTACAAAGATTTAATGTCATCAAGACCCAAAACATTTACTTCGAGTCGCGTGAGAAGGCTTGTATTTTTGCGAGACAGGGCGTCCGCTACTAAATTTTCTTTGCCCTTCTTGTACTTGACAATGTAAGGAAAAGACTCCATGAACTCAACCCATTTGGCGTGTCTTTTACTCAAATTGTCTTGGCCCTTAAGATATTTCAACGACTCATGGTCGGAATGGATGATAAATTCGTTGGGCCAAAGGTAGTGTTGCCACACTTGAAGGACACGAACCAAGGCTGATATGGGGTGGCCCAATATTCTCAGCAACCACTTGTAAATGATGATGGTGGATGTAAGATAACCATCATGTAGCTATGGACTCTCCCGCTCGAACCCTGATGCCAATGCAACAGATATCGAACCCTGTGGGATATTCACAACAACACGCTCTTGCGCACGCAGCCGTCGACCACGAACGGTAGTTTGCAATCTACTAATGCCCAATGGAACAACAGATCACACTCAATTGCAATAGTATAACTCGATCACAGGGTAATTCTAGAGGTTGTTGATAAGAAACAACTCCAAAATAGTTTAACGTGGTCTGACTCGAAAGAAACGGTACCCCCATCTATTTAAGAGAGAGGGGGCAGCTAGGATAAGAGTCCACAACGCAAACGACTAAAACTAAGATACATGCCGACCCAGGTGGGACAACTTTCTAGGCGCACAGGACTATTTCCTGCCGTGGCAGCATATTGGGCCTAAAACGTGCCGCGGTAGGACTCTCTTCCATGGCAGGATTTCAGCCACTTTCTATGTCGCGGCAGCCTGCCGTGGCAGGATTTGGCATCGTTTCTCTGTCGCGGCAGAGACTCTGCCAGGTGTTGATCCCTTCCTTTGTATCTCCTTGCGCTTCCTCCCTCTTCTCCCTCGCGCTTTCTTTATTGATCAACACACCTTGCTCCATGTGCTTCACCTCCTTGCTTCGTGCTATGCCTTCTTTTCCAATGTACCTGATCATACAATAACACAGAGACTTAGGCAGTATAAAATTCTCATTAAGTAAAACATCAGGCTCATTAAGAAACAAATTCACCTGTTGTTCTAGTAGCTTAGCACGAGCTCTTGTAATTGGTCCAATTCTAATCTCATTGGACTTATCCTTGTTAGTAGCAGCTGGAACATCATCAGTAGTAACTGGGGTAGGTGTAAGTATAGGGATGTTGTCATCAAAGGCAAAAAGCTCTTTGTCATAAATTGGATAGTTAAAGCATGCACCATCAAGTTTCTCACTATGGTATGCAATAGGACGCCCATTTTGCATAAGGACGCCTCCAATGCCAATACCACTAGCGTCACATTCAATCTCAAAAGTTTTTGTGAAATCCAGTAATGCAAGAAGTGGTGCTTCGGTGAGTCTCTTTTTGAGCTCATCAAAAGCCTTTTGTTGTGCTTTGCCCCAAACAAATGTGACATTTTTCTTGGTCAATTCGTTGAGAGGGCAAGCAATGGTAGAAAAGACTTTCACAAAGCGACGGTAAAAACCGGCCAACCCATGAAAACTACGAAGTTCACTAACATTAGTAGGGATGGGCCAATCTCGTATGTACTTAACTTTTGAGACATCAACTTCAATGCCATTAGAAGACACAAAAAAACCAAGTAAAATCAGTTTGTCTTTCGCAAAGGTACACTTAGGGAGATTAACATATAACTTTTCATGACGAAGGATTTGGAGGAACTCCTTAACATGTGTAACATGCTCCGCTAGTGACTTGCTATAGACAAGAATATCATCAAAGTAAACAACGACACTCTTGCCAATGAGAGATCTCAAAATATGGTTCATAAGGCGCATGAAGGTAGATGGGTGATAGGGCAAAGGTGTCCGATATTTCGATGAGATGGTGATAGTCGATTTGGTGGAGTTCGGGCTTGACGATCCGACTACACGTGCGAGCACGAGCGCCAATGCAATCGCTAGGCCAATCTCCTGGAGGTTACCGATCCTGCGCAAACACGATCAACCTGACCAGCGAGGGTCTTAATTCCTACCTAAAATCGAGAACAAGTAAGAACTAATATTGCAATCAAGATATTGCGGTGCCACGGCCTTCCTAGCAACATATGGCAAACCGTCATTGGGACCATGCCACATTCCACCATGTCTTTGTATGGTCCAATGGAGAACGTTACCGAGACGGTTTGCTTGATCTTGACGGACCCTTGGTCACTTAGCCATTGTATATGGTAGGGGTGCTTATGCGGATGGAGGGTGAGGTTGAGTTTCTCACATAATTCCGTGCTTGCAAGATTGTGGCAACTTCCTCCATCGATGACAACTTTGATGGACTTCCCATTGATATCGACACGAGTTTGGAAGATGTTTGATTGTTGGTCTTCATTCTCATTGACTTGAGTAGTTAAGACCCTTGTGACCATAAGCGATGGACTTGCGTCATGCTCACACACAAGTAGTTCTTGGTCCTCTTCCAAATGTTGCCTTGCCAGTGCTTCCTTGACCCTTGCATCAAACTCATCTTCACTCAAGTATTCTTCGTCGCCATTGTCATGGATGAACAAAAATTTCTTGTTCCCACATGCGGCCGACTTGTGTCCTTTGCCTCCACACTTGTAGCACTCACCATTGAATGGTTGATCATCCCTTGTGTATTTGCCACTTGGGGGCTGTTTTCCTTGAGGGAGTGTTGGCTTGAAGGGGAGCTTGGTGGTACTTGATGAGCTTCCACTTGGTGTTGTTGGAGTAGTAGTTGGGGCTTTCTTGTATGTGAAGTACGTCTTTGGCTTGTTGTACTTGATGTCCTCTTGCACTTGACGCTCGGCCTTTGATGCTATGTGCACAAGCTCAACCATGTTGTTTTACTTTTGGAACTCGGTGATGCGCTTGATTGGATGGTTCAAGCCATTGAGGAAGCGTGCCATTGTTTGTTCATCGCGCTCTTCAATGTTGGCACGGATCATGTTGAGCTCCATTTGCTTGAAGTACTCTTCCACGGTCTTTGTCCCTTGACTAAGCGTTTGAAGCTTGTTGAAGAGGTCAAGCGTGTAGTGCGAAGGAACAAAGAGGGATCTCATATGGGCCTTCATATCTTGCCAAGTTGAGATTGGAGGCTCTTATTTTGCTTCACGAGCGATTTGGACTTGTTCCCACCCAAGGTTGGCATACTCATCAAACTCGAGGGATGCCATGGCCATCATCTTCTCATTGCCATAGTTGTGCATGCGGAAGATGTTGTCAACCTTGAGTTCCCACGAAAGATATTCTTCGGGTCCATTGGAACCGGTGAACTTGGGCATGGTGAATTTGAGCTTGCCGAAAGTTTCTTATCCATCGCGGTTCCGGTGGCGGCGGTTGCCATGATTTTGGCGGCCCTCATCATCATCCGAGCTCTCATGTCTTGCTTGGTGATGGTTGCGTTGCCCTTGCGGTTGTTGAGGTGCCGCGTTTGGTGGTGGAACTTGGTTTTGACGACGAGCTTGGGGAGCTTGCTCGTGTTGTTGGCGCGGTTGAGGACGAGGATGAGGTTGATGGTCCTCACGACGAGCTTGGGGAGCTTGCTCTTGTTCTTGTCGTGGTTGATGCTGATGAGCGTTGTCTTGCGCCATGTGGCGAGGATACAGATGGCAATGGGTACCCGCAACCCGCTTACCCTGCGGGTTTTTACCCATTAGGGTAAGGGTATGGTAGTAAAGTTATACCCATGGGTAAGTAATTGGGAAAAATCTCTACCCATTGGGTATTGCGGGTGCGGGTATGGTAATGTAAAACCCGCACCCGCACACCCACCCACCCGACATCTTAGTAAATGACACGTGGGGCATTTGTATTATAGCATTTTTCTTTAAAATTGTGAAATTCTGGAGTTGACGTGTGTTGTTATGTGACTGATTGTGGTATGGCGTGTGACTGTTTTGCAATTCTTTTGAGATTTCAAAATTTGAAAAATATACTTTCTATGCAACTTATGTTTGAACATAACTTGTTTTCTTCACATATATCATGTGTTTGGCTATGTCTTTTCATTATTTAATATATATTTGCTTGCTTGCTGAAATTGTGAATGAATGAAAATATATGCTATCATTTTTTATATGTTTTGTTATTACAATACCTTGTTAAGTTGTTTGGACTAATGGGTGGGTATTACCCACGGATTTTTTTACCCTCGACGGGTGCGGGTATGGGATAAAATATATACCCACATGCGGATGCGGGTGCGGGTTGCGGGAAAGATCTAAGATTGCGAGTACGGGTTTGGTTAAGCTCCACCTGCACCCAACAGCCGTGGGTGCCATCCGTAGGCGAGGAGGACGTCGAGCCGCATGCGCAATGGGATGCTCTCCTTCTTCTTGATGAGGAGGAGGCTCGTCATGATGATCATGTTGTCGACGTTGACGTTCATGTCGATGATGAGCCTTGGTGGATCTTCGAGTGCTTCACACCGACGGTGATCTTGTTCGTCCACTTCGGATGCTTCACTTGTTGTTGAGAGAACACGTCGTTGACGATGGGCTTGGTGGTCCGCTTGAGGTTGTTCTTGTTGAATCATAAGTGCCCTTTGTTGAGGCCGGTTCGCTTCACGTCTTGGAGGTCTTGCGGAGAGGTCACCAGCATAGCTTGACGTCGCGGCGTGTCGCGGAGATGGTACCACTTGAGAAGAGCTCATGGATTGAAGGACGGGTCCATCCCGGTGCCTTGAAGCGTGATGGCGAGGTGCGCTTGATTAACTTGAGGAGTGTCGTGATGAGCTTGAGTCGTGCGATCGTGGCCTTGCGAGCCCATCAATGAGGCGTTGAAGCTTCTCATCCGTTGAGGCAAGGGCGCGACCAAGAGCTTCATTTTGATGGCCGAGGTTGTGTTGCATGGCATGCATTTGTCCTCGGACTTCTTCGAAGCGGTTGTCGATGTTCTTGAATTCCACGTGGGCTTCGCTAAATTGTTCATCTTGGCGCCGCTCAAGAGCTTCACAACGGTAGTTGAATTCACCTCGGATCTTCCAATGATCCCATCGTGTCATGTATTATGTGTCGTCCTCCGGAGGTGGTGGTGGTTGGGACGGCTCGCCATTCCTGTCCATGATGCAAAGCCGACAAGGGTTGTAGATGGAGAAGTAGGATGCGGGGAGTTAGCCTTTTACCTCACCTTGGAGATTATATCAAACCAATTGCCACACTTGAGAACTAATGGCGTGCAAAGTGAAATCACAAAGAAACTCACACACCAATATGCTACAACTCTCAAAAGCTTTTGGTGGAAGGTTAGGATTGTGGAAAAACCAAACGAAACGATCCAAGCAAAAGGTTATTGTTCTAAGTGGTAAAGAACCAAAGATCAAAAGCAAAAGGATACGATCTACAAAAACACGGAAGAACGCACACGTGGAGAATAACGGGGTTAGCACGACTATGAAAATGAGCACAAAAGGTCCTAATGAAGACTACGCTCAGTTGTCATGCCAACTCAAGGAGAGACCACAACTCGTTTGCCAAAAGAGGATAAGCAACAGATTTGTGCACTTGCCTTGGTGCGCTTTTTCCTCTCTTTTTGGCTTACAAGCTTGATATTCTCTTTGTATTGGGAGACTATGTATCTTTCTATTTTTCTTTCTTTTTTTTGATTCTTTTTTTCTCTTTCTATGCTACTATGTTAACTTTTGTATTTGGCCTCACACTCTCACTTTCCAAAGGCAAGTGCACAATTCTTAGACAAACACAAAAATGAGTTGCTCTCATAGGATATATACACACAAAGGAAGATATGGGGCTATCAAAGTGGCACAAGTTATACCTTTGGTATTGTTGACGACTTGCAACCGTTGGTGGGGATGATGTTCACGTGTCGCTGTGTCGTTGAGCGCGAGGTGAACTTTCTTGTGGAAGCTTTTGTTAGAAAGGCGACAAACACGCGAAACACGAACGCGCTAAGAGGACAGTCAGCAAACGAAGTTAAGGTGTCAAATAGAAAAAGAAAAACGGTCAGTTGCGGGCAGTAGTACCACCCGGTACGACCGGTAGTACCGGAGACTTGCGGTAGTACCGCTTGTACGACCGGTAGTACCGGTGACTTGCGGTAGTACCGCTCGTACGACCGGTAGTACCGCCAGGCGCGGAACTTGAACGAGATCGACTTGACAAAATCCTCAAATTCGTGGTAATCTGACCGAAAGGCTGGGCTAGGAACATAAAAAGGCTATAGATCGACTCCAAAAGCAACAGATCTATGGACCAAAACCACGAAAAACTCACCAAATCCAAAGATCGATCCGAAGGCAAATTGGGGCTCTTTTTGGTGGGATTTTCGATTTTAAGGGGATAGAAGAAAAATTGGGGGGAAATTCGTGATCAACCTTGCGCTTGTTACCAATATGTTATGGGGTAACCCCTTGGGGTGGCCCGATCTTTCACGAATCTCCGCGGGAATCGAGGGGAAAGCGGTGGAAGGGGGAAAGGGGATGAAATCCACGAACACACGCACATGAAGAACCCGATGAACTCACGCACACAAAACACGATACACGCCGATAACTCACGCCTGTGGCAACCGGTCCAACATAATCCCTAGGATCGGTGTTGGGCGAAGCTCTCTCTCCACGACCAACAATGGGGGCGAGGTGCTTGGTGAGATCTTGACTACTTGGGGACGAGAATCCGAGATCCCAAGGCCTTGTACAACTTGAACGCACTAGGCAAGATCCAAGAGGTTGTGGATAATAGGGTGCCCCTTGGTAGGAGCATGAGACCAATAGATGAAAGATCCTCAAAGGGGTGTGCTCAACTATTATTATCCAAGTCTAGGGTTTACAATAGAGGGTGGGGGCTATATATAGGCCAGCCACATAAACAGGGGTAGTTTAGGAACAAAATGGGAAAATATAGAAAGGGGTACAGGACGCTGGGCCGAACTGACGCGATCGGGTTCAGTCAAGACCGGTAGTACCGGTCAGGCAACCGGTAGTACCGCTCATGTGGCGGTAGTTCCGCTGGCAGTCCTGGAGCTTCCGTCGGAGTCGCCAGAATGAAGGAGAGGGCGGTAGTACCGCCCATGCAGGTTTCCTGGACCGTAGTACCGCAGCGTCTGGGGCAGTTGGGCTCCTCCTAGAGCGTCCGTAGGCTGGGGCAGTTGTGCAGCTGGTAGTACCAGTAGAGGGTCCGTAGTACCGAGTCTGGCAGCGATTGGTCGCTTCCGCTCCGGTTTCTCTGTTCCATGGGTCCTTCTCTTCGTACCTGATGATGCTTAGTGTATGCGTGTGAAGTAGCAAGCCATCCAGGGGTGTATCGAAATCACACAAGGAAAGGAGCGAGTTAACCTTGGCTTGTAGGAGCTTAGCTCAGGCGCGAGTCATTGGTCCACTGGGAGGGCTAGGTGTTGTAGATGGAGGTGCGTCCGTAGGACGGGCTGCATCAGGAGATTAGCATAAAAATTTTCATGACGAAGTATTTGAAGGACCTCCTTAACATGAGTAACATGCTCCTCTAGTGACTTGCTATAGACAAGGATGTCATCAAAGTAAACAACGAGACTCTTCCCAATGAGAGATCTCAAAATATGGTTCATGAGGCGCATGAAGGTAGATGGGGCATTTGATAAGCCAAAAGGCATAACCAACCATTCATAGAGACCAAGCTTGTTCTTGAAGGCGGTTTTCCACTCATCACCTTCGGCCATGCGAATTTGATGGTAACCACTACGAAGATCAATTTTTGAAAATATAGTGGCTCCACATAACTCATCAAGCATGTCATCAAGACGCGGTATAGGATGTCAATAACGCACGGTGATAGCATTAATTGGACGGCAGTCCATGCATAACCGCAACGTATCATCCGTTTTTGGAACTAGAATCACGGGGACCGCGCTTGGGCTAGTGCTTACTTGGATCAAACCTTTGGAGACGAGTTGGTTGATTTGTCGTTCTATATCCTTACTCTCTTCCGGGTTCATGCGATACGCGGCGCGGTTTGGGAGTGGAGCGCCGGGTATGAGGTCGATGCGGTGCTCGATTCCATGAAGAGGAGGTAGTCCATGACGAAGCTCTTCGGGAAATACATCTTGGAATTCCTGCAAGATAGCCATCAAAGAATGAGGAACATTTGTCAAGTCATTAGTTCCTTGCGCGAGTCCCTTGCATACAAGGACATAGTGCAAGATGGATGGGTTGTTCCGTACTTCTCTCATCTCACTTTTGGTGGCAAAAAGAACACTCTTAGTTTTTCCACTCGAGTTTGGCTTGTGGCACTCACTCACTATAGTGTGGTTCTCTCGCTCACCACTCTTCTCACAAGGTGTTTTTGTGTATTGCGCCCTCGCTAAAGCCTTTGCATTGTCCGCAATTATTTGGCTAGGAGTCATTGGTTGCAAAACACAAGTTTTTTCAAGCCATTTGAAGGTATAAGTGTTTGAGTGACCATCATGCAAAGCACGCTTGTCAAATTGCCACGGCCTTCCTAGCAACATATGGCAAACCGTCATGGGTCACATTCCACCGTGTCTTTGTATGGTCCAATTGAGAACGTTACCGAGACGGTGTGCTTGATCTTGACGGGCGCTTGGTCACTTAGCCATTGTATATGGTATGGGTGCTTATGCGGATGGAGGGTGAGGTTGAGTTTCTCACACAATTCCGTACTTGCAAGATTGTGGCAACTCCCTCCATCGATGACAACTTTGATGGACTTCCCATTGATACCGACACGAGTTTGGAAGATGTTTGATCGTTGGTCTTCATTCTCATTGGCTTGAGTAGTTAAGACCCTTGTGACCACAAGCGATGGACTTGCGTCATGCTCACACACAAGTAGTTCTTGGTCCTCTTCCAAATGTTGCCTTGCCATGGCTTCCTTGACCCTTGCATCAAACTCATCTTCACTCAAGTATTCTTCATCGCCGTTGTCATGGATGAACAAAACTTTCTTGTTCCCACATGCGGCCGACTTGTGTCCTTTGCCTCCACACTTGTAGCACTCACCATTGAATGGTTGTTCATTTCTTGTGTATTTGCCACTTGGGGGCGGTTTTCCTTGAGGAAGTGTTGGCTTGAAGGGAAGCTTGGTTGTATTTGATGAGCTTCCACTTGTTGTTGTCGGAGTAGTGGTTGGGGCTTGCTTGTATGTGAAGTATGTCTTTGGCTTGTTGTACTTGATGTCCTCTTGCACTTGACGCTCGGCCTTTTATGCGATGTGCACAAGCTCAACCATGTTGTTGTACTTTTGGAACTCGGTGATGCGCTTGATTGAATGGTTCAAGCCATTGAGGAAACGTGCCATTGTTTGTTCATCACGCTCTTCAATGTTGGCACGGATCATGTTGAGCTCCATTTGCTTGAAGTACTCTTCCACGGTCTTTGTCCCTTGACTAAGTGTTTGAATCTTGTTGAAAAGGTCACGCGTGTAGTGCGAAGGAACAAAGCGGGATCTCATATGAGCCTTCATATCTTGCCAAGTTGATATTGGGGGCTCTTCTTTTGATTCACTAGCGAGTTGGACTTGTTCCCACCAAAGGTTGGCATACTCATCAAACTCGAGGGATGCCATGGCCATCATCTTCTCATTGCTATAGTTGTGCATGCGGAAGATCTTGTCAACCTTGAGTTCCCACGCGAGGTATTCTTCGGGTTCATTGGAACCGGTGAACTTGGGCATGGTGAACTTGAGCTTGCCAAACGTTTATTCTTCATTGCGGTTCTGGTGGCGACGGTTGCCATGATTGTGGCGGCATCTTCATCATCCGAGCTCTCATGTCTTGCTTGGTGATGGTGGGGTTGCTCTTGTGGTTGTTGAGGTGCCGCGTTTGGTGGTGGAACTTGGTTTTGACGATGAGCTTGGGGAGCTTGCTCGTTTTGTTGGCGCGGTTGAGGACGAGGAGGAGGTTGTTGATCCGCACGATGAGCTTGGGGAGCTTTCTCTTGTTCTTGTCGTGGTTGATGCCGAGGAGCATTGTCTTGCGCCATGTGGCGAGGAGGACGTCGAGCCGCATGCGCAATGGGCTACTCTCTTTCTTCTTGATGTGGAGGAGGCTCGGCATGATGATCATGTTGTTGACGTTGACGTTCATATCGATGATGACGCCTTGGTGGTTCTTCGAGTGCTTCATGCCGACGGCGACCTTGTTCTTCCACTTCAGATGCTTCACTTGTTGTTGAAAGAACATGTCGATGGCGATGGGCTTGGTGGTCCATGTGAGGTTGCTCTTGTTGAATCAAAAGTGCCCTTGGATGTGGCCGGTCCACTTCACGTCTTGGAGGTCTTGCGGAGAGGTCACCATCATAGCTTGACTTTGCGGCGTGTCGTGAAGATGGTACCGCTTGAGAAGAGCTCATGGATTGAAGGACAGGTCCATCCCGGTGCCTTGAAGCGTGACGGCGAGGTGCACTTGATTCACTTGAGGAGTGCCGTGATGATCTTGAGTCTCGCGATCGTGGCCTTGCTAACCCATCAATGAGGCGTTGAAGCCTCTCATCCGTTGAGGCGCGGGCGCAACCAAGAGCTTCATTTTGATGACCGAGGTTGTGTTGCATGGCATGCATTTGGCTTCGGACTTCTTCGAAGCGGTTGTCGATGTTCTTGAACTCCACTCGGGCTTCGCTAAATTGTTCATCTTGGCGCTGCTCAAGGGCTTCACAACGGTAGTTGAATTCTCCTCGGACCTTCCAATGGTCCCATCTTGTCATGTATTGTGTGTCGTCCTCCGGAGGTGGTGGTGGTTGGGATGGCTCGCCATTCCTGTCCATGATGCAAAGCCGACAAGGGTTGTATATGGGGAATAAGGGTGCGTAGAGTTAGCCTTTTACCTCACCTTGGAGACTATATCAAACCAATTGCCACACAAAGGAGCGAACATCGTGCAAAGTAAAATAGCAAAGAAACTCACACACAAATAAGCTACAACTCTCAAAAGCTTTTGGTGGATGGGTAGGATTGTGGGAAAGCCAAAGAACCAATCGAACGCAAAGGATAGTCAAAAGTGGAGAAGATCCAACAAACTCAAGTCAAAAGGAAATGGTCAACTCAAAAGGTGACGAGAACCTACGACTACACACACACGTGGAGAAAAATGGGGTTAGCACGACTATGAAAGTGAGCATGAAATGGCCTAACGAAGACTACGCTCGGTTGTCGTGCCAACTCAAGGAGAGACCACAACTCGTTTTCCAAATGAGGGTAAGCAACGGATTTGTGCACTTGCCTTGGCGCGCTTCTTCCTCTCTCTTTTGCTTACAAGCTTGATGCTCTCTTTGTATTGGGAGACTATGTATCTTTCAATTTTTTTTCTTCCTTTTTTTTATTCTTTTTCTTTTTCTCCCTTTCTATGCTACTATGTTAACTTTTGTATTTGCCCTCACACTCTCACTTTCCAATGGCAAGTGCACAATGGTTAGACAAACAAAAAATGAGTTGCTCTCATAGGATAGGTACACACAACGGAAGATATGGCTACAAGGGCTGACACAAGTTATACCTTAGTTGTTGATGATGATCTTGGGTCGATGGAGCGGGGAAGAGTTTGGGGTCCGTGGTGTCGAAGAACGCGGCGATGTTGCGGAAGCTATCTGTTAGTTGGTGACACGCACACGGAACACAAACAACAAGTGGACAGATTAGCCAATGCAGAAAAGAGGAAAAAGGTCAAAACTGGCGTCCAGGGCCGGAGACTCCGGTCTGGGCCGGAGACTCCGGTGTAGACCGGAGACTCCGGTGTGGAAGATCTGCTCGTGTTCTTAAGCGGAAATTCACGCCTAGAGTCCTCAAATCCGCGAAAATTTGGCCAAAATTGGGCTGGGAAACGCAGGCAAAAGCTGGACCAACACCTTAGACAAGATTTGGTCGGATCAAAACCACAAATAACACTCCAAAATGATAGATCGATCCAAAGTAAAATTGGGGCTGTTTTTTGGGAAATTTTCGAATTTATGGTGGATAGAAGAAAAATTGAGGGGAAATTCGTGATCAACCTTGCTCTTGATACCAATATGTTATGGGGTAACCCCTTAGGGTGGCCCGATCTTTCACGAATCTCCGCGGGAATCGAGGGGAAAGCGGTGGAAGGGGGAAAGGGGATGAAATCCACGAACACACGCCCACGAAGAACCCGATGAACTCACGCACACAAAACACGATACACGCCGATAACTCACGCCGGTGGCAACCGGTCCAACATAATCCCTAGGAGCGGTGTTGGCGAAGCTCTCTCTCCACGGCCAACAACAGGGGCGAGGTGCTTGGTGAGATCTTGACTACTTGGGGACGAGAAACCGAAATCCCAAGGCCTTGTACAACTTGAACGCACTAGGCAAGATCCAAGAGGTGGTGGATAATAGGGTGCCCCTTGGTAGGAGCATGAGACCAATAGATGAAAGATCCTCAAAGGGGTGTCCTCAACTATTATTATCCAGGTCTAGGGTTTACATATGAGGGGTGGGGCTTTATATAGGCCAACCACTTAAACAGGGGTAGTTTTGGAATAAAACTGGAAGTTGGGGCGAAACTGGGGGTTACATGGGCCAGGCCCAAAAGGCCTTGACATGCCTGGCATCGAGCAGGCCGGAGACTCAAGTGTTGGGTCCGGAGACTCCGGTCTGGACCGGAGACTCCGGTTCAGTCTGCGGACCCGTCTTCGGAGGGGGATTCTGGCTGTCCCAGGCTTGGTTCTTGTGGCCGGACCGGAGGAAGTGATAGGGCAAAGGTGTCCGATCTTTCGATGAGATGATGATAGTCGATTTGGTGGAGTTCGAGCTTGACGATCCGACTACACGTGCGAGCACGAGCGCCAATGTAATCGCTAGGCCAATGTCCTGGAGGTTACCGATCCTGCGGGAACACGATCAGCCTGACCAGCGAGGGTCTTAATTCCTACCTGAAATCGAGAACAAGTAAGAACCAATATTGCAATCAAGATATTGCGGATTAGGAGGAAAGCTTTATTGAAAAGGTGGGATCCTAAATAGGTGCGAAGTACAAGAGGCCTCATGACGCCGAGCCTTGGCGAAGTTGCTACGATGGCTAACTTAATGTCAAAACAAAATCCGAGTCTAGGGGATGGCTATGGGAGTATTTAAGGAGGAAATGGTGGGGTTTCAGCCATGGAAGTGGTGGCGAATCCAACCCTAAGTTCTTTTCCTCAAATACGGACTCTAAAAAGTGGATAATTAAAATCCTCATGAAAATTACATGGGCTGCAAAATAAAGGTGTCACAACACCATATTAAGCTATGGACGAATTCATGAAGTATTGATCTTGAATATTTCGTCCAAGCCTTCTTTCTTCATTATGGTGGCCTCAAAGTTCTGAAATCTTCATCCGTGGCCTTCTCTTGGATCATCACATGCTTGCTGCCATCTCCATGCATGGCCATGCTCCAATGCTTGTCCCTCTCATCCATGCTTGGTCCATCATTCCTAAGAGTAAGAAATACATCTGATTTAGGCAGCATCATATTCTCATGTATGTGAGGAATAGTTCCAAGAAACGAAAGTACCTGATAGTTAAGTTGTTTGGCACGAGATCTTGTGATGGGTCCTTGTATGTGTGTTGTTGTAGGTACAACGGTTGTATCAATAGAAGGGATGTCCACATCAGGAAGGTCCGAAGACTCCGGTGTAGGGGACCGGAGACTCCGGTCTACACCGGAGACTCCGTAGTGCAGAGCTCCAGTAGCTTCTTCTCCTGGTCCTTCTTCCTTGGGGGCTTGGTATGGTGATGTTGCTTCATAGCTGAGGATACACAACGTAGTTGCATGAAGTAGCAAGCCATCCAAAGGTAGAACAAAATCACATGAGTAAAGGAGCGAGTTAACCTTGGCTTGTAGGAGCTTGGCTCGGGCGCGAGTCATTGGTCCACTTGGGGGACTAGGTGTTGTAGATGGAGGTGCGTCCGTAGGACGTGATGCATCACCGGTGGTTCAGCCGTGGCTTGTTCTGTCTCCTCTTCCAAGCCTCCGTCTTGTCGGGCTTGATGTTCCGGGCTTCCTCCCTTGCCTCCGTAGTTTTCGGTGTGAACCTATCATGCATATGTGACGGAGTATGAAGTAGCATACCATTCAATAGGGTAGGAAGTGGGCTCACATAGAGGAACGGGTTCAACTTTGGAGTTCATGACGACTTGGCGTAAGTTGGAGACCATGATGTGGTAACGATCGTAGGTCAGGCTACATCAGCTCCCCCCTTCAAAAAGAGTCTTCCTCGACTCTACACGCTCATCACAAAGTAGAAGAGGTCGAGAGACCTTCTTGATCCTAGGGTTCACCATATATTCGTCCTCGGAAAGATTGACTTGATAACACTTCAATGTTCCTTCACTTTCCATGAAGCCTACAAATCTCACACCAAAAGCGAAGCAACACTCAAAGCGTAGCCAATTCATGAAGATTATTGCATGATTCCTCAAATAGAAGGAAGTCATCTTAGCTTGTAAAGATAACTCAATGAAGGGTAGCCATAGGTAACTCTCTTCGGTTCTTCTTGTCAACACATGGTTGGTAGAGGTTGACATGTATGAATTTGTACCTTCATACAACAAATACCAAGCAACATATGTTTGTGTATGATAGTGGAGCATGTCATTTGTGGCATGTCCATTCTTGTTCACAACACGATTAGCACAACTCAAGTATAGCAAACGGGGTGCATATGCAAGGTCAAACTGCATGGAAATTGTAGCAAAATCATCCAAATGTGGGAACTCAAAAACTCCATATAACATCTTATTGTGGCACTCAAAGCAATCAAATAGAAATTTGATCAACATCTTTGATGCAAAGATAGGAGAATGTGGCAAAAACACAAAAGGAAGAATGTCCAAAACAACATTATTATGTGTGCCAACCAACCATTGGAAAGAGAAATTGTTCAAGATGTTGGATGTCACACGCAAATCATCGAAAGCAAATATCATGGGAATATGAGTATCCCAGGAAGTAAAAACAACTTGTTTACAAACAAACCATATGAAAGGGAAAATGGTCCTCATGTTTGTTGCAACAACAAGACGAGATACTTGGAAGCTCTCATGACAATACATGCTCTTAATGGTATTATGGTTGCACACAAAACATCGGGAAGAGAAAATGTTCAACATTTTTGTTGCAACACACAAAGCATCATTATTCAAAAGCGAAGAAACATGAATGTCACAAGGAGAGATAATACCATCAACATGCTTGCAATCAAACCATAGGAAAGAGCAATTTGCCAACATGAAAGATGCAAAGCATGCAAAAGGTATCAGAGCTGGGTTCGATCTTGAACTCACTTGGGGATGCTCTCTACAGCTCTTTTTGTCAACTCGTGCTCAACCGAGGTTGACATTCTTGTGCGGGTACCTACACACATCATACACCAAAGGAAGAACGTGTGTGCATGGTAGAGATACACATCAACCATCATGACGTATCTCTTCTTGTGCACATCACCATTAATGTCAATCAAGTATGAAATAGATGCATGGTGAGTATGCAAGTGGGGAACATGCTTATCATGGCAATCATCAAAATCTCCAAAAATTGAGAAAGCTATGGGGGCCCCATCTCATTATAATGCAAATGATCAATATTGTTGCAAACAAAACAAGTGAAATAGCATGTATTCATCTTATCGCAAGAAACGGGAGAAATTGAAAGACTAGCATGACAAGGCAAGTCCAAAGAAATTGGAGGATACACACAAGATGCATAGCATGGCATGTTTATGGCAATGGTATCGCAATCAAACAATTCCACATGAGCAATATTATGCAAAGTCAAAGCATCACATGGGAATATGAATGAAGCAAATGTAATGTCACAAGTATCATCCATGACATGCATATCCTCACAATTCATCATGTCCACTAGTGGGATCATGGCATCATCAACACCCTTATTGTTACCTTGTTCATACCTCTCATATGAAGTGGGTGTTGTGGAAGTAGTGGCCTCCTTGTGGACGACTTCGTCTTCTTGATGTATCCATGGCGTAGCATCCTCTTCATCCATCATGTACATCTTCTCCATTCGAGGCATCATTGCTTCATGGCTTGGCACGTCTTCATCCATGGAACCTAGCACAACATAAGAGAACACACTATAGGTAGAGGGTAAGTTGTTAGAAATAGAAATGGTATCACTTGACCTATCAACTACCACTCTCAACTCACTAGGAGTATCGCTCATGCCCTCCAAGTGGAAGCACTCAATCTCACATAAGGTGGAGTCACTCATCCCACTCTTGTTCTCACTCAAGTGGGCTAAGTGGCTCTCATAATCACATGGGATTGGTACCACATCATCACTCCATGCGCCTCCTTTGGTGAAGGGAAAATCCCATGCTCACCATTCTTGACCTTGTCGCCTTCAAGGTTGGATGCCATAAGATGGGCATCATCACTCTCCTCCATGGTCGAAGGGAAAATCCCATGCTCAACCGTCTTGTGGCCATCTCGTAGTAGTGGTGGAAGTAGGCTCATGGTGTTGTCGAGAGAGGTGCTCGGATCGACTTCATCACATATGTGGCCTTGGCTTCCTCCATCTTGGAGTGGCACGAGTACTTGAAGGTGCGCTAGGATGGTGTCGATGGAGGTCATTGGCGTGCCTTGCCGACGGTTTATGTAGGTGGCACACTTGGTCGTCCACATGACACTCGCGACGATGATCACTTGCCTTGGCACTCTTCTTGTGCTTGTGGTGCCTTCTTGAGCTTGCTTGAGCATTATGGTTGGTGCTCATCATGAATTCTATGTCTTTATGGCGAGAAGCCTTTGACGATGTCGTGTATCCTCTTTATGGTGTCGATGCTCATGAGAGGATGTTTGTCGATGAAGATTCTTGTTTCTTGGCGCCTCTTGATGTATATGATGTTTGGACGCCACTCTTCTTTGGATAGGAGGTGGATCTTGGCGCCTTGGAGGTGATGGAGCTTGGCGCCTTGGAGATGGTGGAGCTTGACGCCATCTAGGTGGTGGCACTTGATGCCTTGGAGGTGATGGAGCTTGGCGCCTTGGAGATGGTGGATCTTGACGCCATCTAGGTGGTGGCACTTGATGCCTTGGAGGTGGATCATCGAAGTAGGTGGTGCCCTTTGGTGTGGCACGCTTGGCCTTAAAGGTCATGGATTCTTGATGATACGCCTCCTCGTGATTGGCGTAGTAGGCTTCCATCTCCACGTGGCGGAGGAATTCTTCATGGCTCGTGGAGGAGCCATCAAACTCGATGAAGTTCTCTGTGTCCTCCATGCTCGGCGAGGCGTTGTTTGATGTCGCACTCGAAGTCGTCCATGCTTGGGGAGTAATTGTTGGTGTAGTACTCCATATCACCCAAGCATGTGGAGCCATTGTCGGTGTAGTGCTCCATATCCTCCATGCATGAGGAGCCATTGTCGATGTAGAGCTCCAAGTCTTCCATGCATGTGGAGTCGTCATAGGTGTAGTGCTCCGGGTCCTCAAAGCATGCAGAGCCATTGTCGGTGTTGTGCTCCGTCATGTCCTCTATACTTGTGGAGTCCTAGTCATGGTGGCTCATCATGGATTCTGCATAGATATCATCCTCGGTTCCGGAGTGCAAGACATGATTCACAAGACCAAGTGGTGTATATGGAAGTGGTAGTGGGAGTTAGGGATACAACGTCAAACCTTACTTTACCTTGGAAGATCGTATCGTGCAAGTGGACACACTTGAGAGCAATAAACCAAGCAAAGTGAAGTTCACGCGGAACACCAAAACCAATTACTAACCAAAAAACACACACACACAAGGCCTATGGTGGATAGGTATGGAAAGTGGCATGTCAAGAACCAATCCGAAATCAAGATGTTGTATTGGCAAGTAAAGAACCACAATGATCACAAAGCAAACAAGTCAATCCACAAGATATGAAATATGTACAAGGAAACACACACGGTGGGATAAATGGGACTTGTGAGACGGAGAAAGTGAGCTAAGAACCAAATGATTACCTAGCGAAGACTATAAGCTCGTGTCACACAAGTACAAGGAGAGACGCTAGTTCGATTGCACAAGATTGGTGGGCTACAAGGTATGCACAATAAGTACCACCTATATGGTGTTCATCGAGCTTGCGCTTCCTATTCTATGAGGCACATGTATATTTCTTTCTTTTTTTCTCTTTTTCTTTTTCTATTTTTTTATCTTTTTTTTATTCTTTTTCACTTGCCTCTTCCTTGTGCCAACAACTACACAAGATAAGTATATGAGATAGCGCTCACACGTTTGCTCGGAATTCTACAAGGTATCAAATGTGCATAGCCCAAGCAATCATAAGAGGAACTAGTCTCAATAGGTGGCTGTTGCTCGCAATGATAGTGGGGTTCACAAAGGAATGCAAGTGGGGAAAAGTCGCGGAATGTTATACCTTTCGTCGATGATCTTCACCCTTTATTGTTGGATTCCGCCTTGATCACGGAATTTGGATGGAGTAGATAGCATTAACAACGTGGATGATGATGTAGAGCTCCTTCTCCTCTTCGAAACGAGCTAAAGAACACCAAAATCCGAGTTGAAATACAAAAGTTATGCTCAAAACCGTGATGCAGTTTTTCTGTCTGCAGGAAGGGGCAGAGACTCCGGCCTAGAGGTCCGGAGACTCCGGTCTGGAGCTCAAAAAGTCCGGAAACTCCAGTCTAGGCCGGAAACTCCGGTCCGGGAGATTCCAGAGCGTCCAGAACTCGAACAGGACGTGTTTTGGGCGGAAAAACTCGAACCAAAACCTCAAATTGATGGGGAAATCAAGGAATTAGGCCATGGGAATGTAGGGGAAGGTAGATCAACAAGTTTAGCAAGTAATCCACGGATCAAAACCTACCAAAACTCACTGAAATCACAGATCGATCCAAAAAATGAATTGGGGCTGTTTTTGGTGGAATTTTCGAATTTATGGGGAAAAGACTAAATCGATGAGAAATCCATGGCAACCAAAAGCTACTGATACCAGATGATGGATGGGTTAACCTCTTGGGTGGCCCGATCTTCACGGATCTCGTGGTAAAATCGATGCGAAAGCAAGGGGAAAGGGAGAAGGTAGAGGAAGCGAACACACACCTCGCGAAGAACACGATGAACACACGCAAAACTCACACGATACAAGGCCGATTGCTCCCGAACGGCGGCCACTGGTCCGATAGAATCCTCGCAAGGAAAGATCGGTCAACGTGCTCCCTCAAATCCACATCGGAGAGGGAAGAACACCTTGGGGAGGGTCTTGACAACTTGGAGACGAGACAATGAACTCCAAGGCCTTATTCAACGATGGATGCGTGATGCAAAGTCCAATCGAGGTTGGTGACGATAGTCGGTCCCCTTGGTAAAGGGGATGAGGCAAAACTACAGATTCCACACAAGGGGGTTGTCTTTTGTCTATCATCTATGCCTAAGGGATACATGAAGGGGTGGGGGCTCTATTTATAGGCCAGCCACATAAACAGGGGTAGTTTAGGGATAAAACTACGGTTTGGACGAGCTAGAGGGGTACATGGGCCAAAGGCCCAGCTGGCGGCGTGCAGGCCCATACTGTAGGCCGGAGACTCCGGTGTGGTGGGCCGGAGACTCCGGTCTGGGCCGAAGATTTCGGTCTATCTCCGGTGTCGTCTCCGGAGTGGCGTACTGACTATCCTCGGGCGGTTGGTGGGGTCGGTCCGGAGGTAGGTCTGGAGACTCCGGTGTAGCAGGACCGGAGACTCCGGTGTAGGCCGGAGACTTCGGTGGTTCAGCTGTGGCTTCTTCCGTCTCCTCTTCCAAGCCTCCGTCTTGTCGGGCTTGATGTTCCGGGCTTCCTCCCTTGCCTTCGTACTTGTCGGTGTGACGGAGTATGTGACGGAGTATGAAGTAGCATACCATTCAATAGGGTAGGAAGTGGGCTCGCATAGAGGAACGGGTTCACCTTTGGAGTCCATGACGACTTGGCGTAAGTTGAAGACCATGATGTGGTAACGACCGTAGGTCGGGCTACATCACGCACGCACTCCTCAAGTCGACATGGCGAGTCTTCAAGGTCACACTCCCGCCGCGGAGAACCCCACCACCATAATGGGGACCAACAAGCTCGTCATCATCACCCTCAAGCGGTGGACCCAAATGCTCCTCAACCTCAACAACAACGACAAGAGCATGATCCACCACCACAACAAGCAATCATCGACGTGCACCAACCTCGAGAACGCCATGATGAAGCGAACCACAATGATAGGCGTCGTCATCCTCCTCATAACCATCATGATCAACGTCAACAAAATCAAGAACCGGCATGGGATACAAGTGATGATGATGAGGATGCACGCGAAGCTCGACGCAACAACCGGCATGCACAACACCACCACCGACACCGTCAAGCTATGAATGTCAATGATGCCGACCAACGGCGAAGAAGAGACTTCGAGCATCATCAAGATCATCCACCACAACAACCTCAAGGCAATCAAGAGCCTCCTCCTCCGCCTCCACGCCCTCCAAGTGACGCAAGTATGCACCAAGAACGTCGCAACAACCACCATGAGCGTGATGATGGAAAGTTTGGGAAGCTCAAGTTCGTTATGCCCAAGTTCAAAGGAGAAGAAAATGCTGATGCATACCTTGAATGGGAGCTCAAAGTCGACAAGATCTTTCGAGTCTACAACTTTTCCGAAGAGAAGAAAGTGGCAATGGCATCTCTTGAGTTTGAGGATTACGCCAATGTTTGGTGGGAAGACTACCAAAGTAATCGTGAGAAGCAAGAAGAACCACCGGTCACCACTTGGACCGAGATGAAGAATGTGATGTATGCAAGATTTGTCCCCGAGCATTATCGCCAAGACCTCTTCGACAAGATACAAAACTTGAAGCAAGGCACAAAGACAATTAAAGAGTTCTATAAGGAGATGGAGATGACTATGATGAGAGCCGATGTGAAGGAGCTCGAAGAGCAAACAATAGCACGGTTCCTTAACGGTTTGAACCGCCCAATACGCAAAATAGTCGACTTCCAACCTTACAAGACTCTCGTCAACCTTCTTCACCAAGCAACCAAGGCCGAACGCCACTTGCAAAAGGAACATATTTATGATAAGCAAAGGGCATACTTCGCTTCAATCAACTCGAATACCCCCTCCAAGCCAACAAACCAAGCACCAAGCTCCTCCAAGCAATCCAAGACACCTATGGCATCCCTGATAGGGCAAAGGTGTCTGATCTTTCGATGAGATGATGATAATCGATTTGGTGGAGTTCGGGCTAGACGATCCGACTACACGTGCAAGCACGAGCGCCAATGCAATAGCTAGGCCAATCTCCTGGAGGTTACCGATCCTGCGGGAACACGATCAGCCTGACCAGCGAGGGTCTTAATTCCTACCTGAAATCGAGAACAAGTAAGAACCAATATTGCAATCAATATATTGCGGATTAAGAGGAAAGCTTTATTGAAAAGGTGGGATCTTGAATAGGTGCGAAGTACAAGAGGCCTCTGCGACGCTCGAGCCTTGGCGAAGTTGCTACGATGGCTAACTTAATGTCTAAACAAAATCCGAGTCTAGGGGGGATGGCTATGGGGAGTATTTAAGGAGGAAAAGGTGGGGTTTCGGACAGCCATGGAAGTGGTGGCCGAATCCAACCCTAGAAGTCCTTTTCCCCTCAAATACGGACTCTAAAAAGTGGCTAATTAAAATCCTGCGAAAATTACATGGGCCTGGCCCAAAATAAAGGTGTCGCAGCACCATATTAAGCTATGGACGAATTCGTGAAGTATTGATCTTGAATATTTCGTCCAAGCCTTCTTTCTTCATTATGGTGGCCTCAAAGTTCTGAAATCTTCATCCGTGGCCTTCTCTTGGATCATCACATGCTTGCTGCCATCTCCATGCATGGCCATGCTCCAATGCTTGTCCCTCTCATCCATGCTTGGTCCATCATTCCTAAGAGTAAGAAATACATCTGATTTAGGCAGCATCATATTCTCATGTATGTGAGGAATAGTTCCAAGAAACGAAAGTACCTGATAGTTAAGTTGTTTGGCACGAGATCTTGTGATGGGTCCTTGTATGTGTGTTGCTGTAGGTACAACGGTTGTATCAGTAGAACGGATGTCCACATCATGCTCCCCTTCTTGAATTGAAGTCGTCCTCGACGCAATCTCATCTTCCTCACCAAAGTAAGGCTTCAAATCTCCAATGTTAAATGTAGGACAAACCGTACCAAAGTCTGCAGGCAACTCAAGTTTATATGCATTATCATTTATTTTCTCTAACACCTTAAAGGGACCAGCAGCACGCGACATTAACTTAGACTTGCGTAAATCAGGAAAACGATCTTTACGCAAATGTAACCAAACAAGATCTCCAACATCATACACAACATGCTTTCTCCCTTTATCCCCAGCAAGTTTATACTTAGCATTCATGTGTTCAATGTTATCTTTAGTAGTCTTATGCAAGTTTAATATCATTTCAGCGCGTTGTGTAGCACCCAAATTATGTTGCACCGAAGAAGGTAAAGGCAATAAATCAATAGGTGCACGAGGAATAAAACCATACACAATCTCAAATGGGCACATGTTTGTGGTAGAATGCAGCGAACGATTATAAGCAAATTCTATATGAGGTAAACACTCTTCCCACAATTTTAAGTTCTTCTTTAAAACAGCCCGCAACATAGTAGACAAATTTCTATTTACTACTTCAGTTTGACCATCAGTTTGGGGATGACATGTAGTACTAAACAACAATTTAGTCCCCAACTTAGCCCATAAACATCTCCAAAAGTGGCTAAGAAATTTAGTATCACGATCAGAGACAATAGTATTTGGCACACCATGCAAACAAACAATTTCACGAAAGAACAAATCAGCAATATGCGCAACATCATCCATCTTATGACAAGGAATAAAGTGTGCCATCTTAGAAAACCGATCCACAACAACAAAAATACTATCCCTCCCCTTCTGTGTTCGTGGCAATCCAAAACAAAGTCCATAGAAATATCCTCCCAAGGAACACGAGGAACAGGAAGAGGCATATATAAACCATGTGGATTAAGGCGAGACTTAGCTTTTTGACAAGTAGTGCAGCGTGCCACAAATCTTTCAACATCTCGACGCATACGTGGCCAAAAGAAGTGTGCAGCAAGAACATCCTCCGTTTTCTTGACACCAAAGTGTCCCATCAATCCTCCTCCATGCGCCTCCTGGAACAACAAAAGACGAACAGAACTATCCGGAATGCATAGTTTGTTAGCACGAAACACAAATCCATCATTGAAGACGAACTTGTTCCATGTTCTACCATCTCTACAATTCTGCAACACATCTTTAAATTCAGCATCATGCACATATTGTTCCTTAATAGTTTCTAATCCAAATATTTTGAAGTCAAGTTGAGATAACAAAGTATAACGGCGCGACAAAGCATCAGCAATAATATTATCTTTACCCTTTTTGTGTTTGATAACATAAGGAAAAGACTCAATAAATTCAACCCACTTTGCATGACGACGATTCAATTTAGCTTGACTACGAATATGCTTCAAAGATTCATGATCAGAATGCATAACAAATTCTTTAGGCCATAGATAATGTCGCCAAGTTTGCAATGTCCGAACCAACGCATATAATTCTTTATCATAAGTAGAATAGTTCATACTAGCCCCACTCAATTTCTCACTAAAATATGCAACAGGTTTTCCCTCTTGTAATAACACCCCTCCCAAACCAATTCCACTAGCATCACATTCAAGCTCAAAAGTCTTAGTAAAATCAGGAAGTTGGAGTAAAGGAGCATGTGTTAGCTTATCTTTCAATATGACGAAGGCCTGTTGTTGTGCATCGCCCCAAACAAAGGGCACATCCTTCTTGGTAAGCTCATTCAGCGGCGCGGCAATTGATCCAAATTCTTTGACAAAGCGCCTATAAAAACCAGCGAGGCCAAGAAAACTCCTCACTTGTGTGACCGTCTTGGGCTGCGGCCAATTCTCAATAGCTTCAATATTGGCTGGATCCACTTCAATACCCTATGATGTAACAACATAGCCAAGAAACGCAACTCGATTGGTGCAAAAGGTGCACTTCTCAAGGTTACCAAACAAACGTGTATCACGTAAAGCATTAAAAATAGCACGTTAATGGTCCAAATGATCCTCTAAAGATTTGCTATAAATCAGAATATCATCAAAGTAGACTACCACAAAACGTCCGATGAGAGCACGTAAAACTTCGTTCATTAATCTCATGAAAGTGCTAGGTGCATTAGTTAAACCAAACGGCATTACTAACCACTCATATAAACCAAACTTAGTTTTAAATGTTGTTTTCCATTCATCGCCTAATTTCATACGAATCTGGTGGTAACCACTACGCAAATCAACTTTAGAAAACATGGTAGAGCCACTCAATTCATCAAGCATGTCATCTAAACGTGGAATAGGATGACGATATCGAATAGTAATATTATTGATAGCTCTACAATCAGTAGACATGCGCGAAGAACCATCTTTCTTAGGTACCAAAATAATAGGAACTACACAGGGGCTAAGGGACTCACGAATATGATCTCTATCGAGTAGTTCCTGAATTTGGCGTTGTATCTCCTTTGTCTCCTCTGGATTGGTTCTATATGGCGCGCGGTTGGGCAACGTAGCACCAGGAATTAGATCAATTTGGTGCTCAATTCCTCTAATAGGTGGTAGTCCTGGTGGTAGCTCAGCGGGAAAGACGTCCTCATATTCCTGCAAAAGGTTAGCAATAGCGGGTGGCAAAGAAGGAGGCATATCCTCAAATGAAAACAAAACCTCTTTGCAGACAATTGCATAATATTGAGTATTGTTTACATCTAGTTCAACAATATCAATTTTATTTGCAAGCATACATGGACTCTTCAACGAATTTCAGTAGCATGTGTAGAATCAGATTTAGTGTTCTTTGGTGGTACAAAATCTGCAGCAACAATCTGATTCTCACTTTTATTTTTCTCCTCAGTTTTAGCTCTACTAGCTCTAGCAAGATCATCTTTTAAAATCTGTTCGGGAGTCATAGGTTTTAGACCAATTTTCTTTCCATCATGCATAAGAGAATAGTGATTAGTTTGGCCATGATGAACAGATTCTCTATCAAATTGCCATGGTCTACCAAGTAACAAAGAACAAGCTTGCATAGGTACAACATCACAATCAACAAAATCAGAATATGTACCAATAGTAAAATGCACGCGTACCGTTCTTGTTACCTTGATCTTGCGAGAACTCTCAAACCATTGGATGTAATATGAATGTGTGCGTTGTCTTGTTGGAAGCGCAAGATTCTCTACCATGTCAACACTAGCCAAATTATTACAACTCCCTCCATCAATGATGATCCGTATAGCTCTTTCCTTGACAACACCACATGTTTGGAACAGGTTGTGGCGTTGATCTTGCTCAGATTTTCTCAATTGAACACTCAACACACGTTGTGTAATTAAGCTCTTGTATTGATCAGTAGCTTCAGCTCCCATTACCTCTATCTCTTCATCACCATCAGAATTGTCTCCATCTCGACAGAAATAAGGGCTAATGTATCTTCATCAAAGTTGCTCGCTGAATCGTATTGACCATCATCCCGCACCATCATCACACGCATAGCAGTTTTTAAAGCAGTCCAAGTACTAGGAATAGTAGTAGGATTTAAACGACAATACTTAGACCACCAAAGGGAAGCAAATTTAGTAAATTCACATGTAGCAGCACTAACACGCATATTCTCTAGATATTTTAAGCATGCAAAATGTTGTTCTACTTCCATCTCCCATGTAAGATATGCATCAGGATTATATTTACCCTCAAAAGATGGAATATTTAATTTAATATTTGCAACATGATCATCATCACGTACCGATGGTCGAGCGTTGCGGTAGTAATGTTGTGGACGGCCAGCAGGTACCTGTGGAGGTTGTTCAACCTCCTCGTCAAACAGATCATCGTCGTCGGGGTCATAGTAGTACCCGTCATCTGTCCCCAATGTCGCAGCAGCAGCCGCGGCGGAAGTCTGAGGTGCGTCAGCCGCAGCGGTAGTCACAGGTGGCGGCAGCCGAACCAGCAGTCCGACCCATGATCGGGATGCGCCGTGCGCCATGTGCGGGTGCGGGTGCGGGCAATCTGTTCAAAATCTCCTTGAATCGAGCGTCAAGCTTGGCGTTGAAGGATTTCTCGAGTCCATCGATCTTGTCCACGGCGTTGGTGAGCTTGGCGTCAAACTCCCCTAGGTGTGTATCCACGTCTTTAGCACGACTGACCAAGAGCTCGGAGAAGTGGGCATGTAGTTCTTCGTTCGTCATTATGGCAGGGTTCCGCGAAGTATCTGTCATGGTTAGTCCTTAAAAAGCACAGGTATATACTACGGAAATGTGGTGGAAGGCACGCGTAATCCGTCAAGCAATATACGAAGCTCTTACAAGTTTTTACCAAACAGCAGGAAAAGGCGATGTGCAACTGCGAGGATCAGTGGGTCCAGAGATTGAACCAAGCGATTACCAGGAGTCGAGACACTGTACATGGAGAATATTTGTGGAGCTCTAGGAAGGCTTAGCAAAGGGGGTTAGCAATTATCAAAACAACAATGCAAAAGTTGAAAAAATGCTCAACGACGGTACTGTGCTGGTCCTAGGCTAGACTGTACTAGAGACGCGAGCCTAGATCACCAACGATGTCACGACGCGACACAACAAGCAATGTATGATGATATGGCACCCTGAAAAGCGAACCGAGAGGTGGAAAATCACTATGATGGCGAGTGTCTAGAACTGATCTACGGGGTCTAAAAATAGGTTAGACCCAAAAAAATTCGAATTTTTTTTATTGTGCTCCGGAAAGCGCGCAGGCGCCAAAAAATAACTCTATAACGGCCGATGGAGAAAAGTGATCCCCGGAGTCGAAAAACAGTATAGCCAGAAATTTTTTTTGGAGGCGGTTCCAGACTTTTTTTTTGCTCTCCTTCCGGACTTACGACCAGACTCTGAGCTCGACACGGACTTTAGCTTAACATGGAAACAACAAAGAAGGAAAGTAAAAAGAAATAACTAGGAAATAATAACTCTACTCGGACTCGTACCGCAGCAGGAAAACTGATCGGATCTGTGTCGCGGTAGGAAGGCGGTGGCGGAGTATTAGGGTTTATGGTGGCTGGGTATATGGCGGCGGAATATGGTGGCGGTGATCGGCGAGTGTGGCGGTGACTACTATGATCAGAACTCGAAACTCTAAGGTACGAGACACTAAGACCAGCAACTCGACGCGACGATGTAGACACAAATTCAACAATGAAAAAACTGAAAAGATAATGCGAGGCGTAGATTGGTTATGTGATGGATCTAAACTCTAACTGTGTTTTTGGCTTTTTCGTGGGTTATAGGTAAAAACAGATCTAATCTATGAAAACAGTAAAATCTCACCGAGCAACCTGAAACCTGATACCACTTGATAGGGCAAAGGTGTCCGATCTTTCGATGAGATGATGATAATCTATTTGGTGGAGTTCGGGCTTGACGATCCGACTACACGTGCGAGCATGAGCGCCAATGCAATCGCTAGGCCAATCTCCTGGAGGTTACCGATCCTGCGGGAACACGATCAGCCTGACCAGCGAGGGTCTTAATTCCTACCTGAAATCGAGAACAAGTAAGAACCAATATTGCAATCAAGATATTGCGGATTAAGAGGAAAGCTTTATTGAAAAGGTGGGATCCTGAATAGGTGCGAAGTACAAGAGGCCTCTCATGACGCCGAGCCTTGGCGAAGTTGCTATGATGGCTAACTTAATGTCTAAACAAAATCCGAGTCTAGGGGACGGCTATGGGGAGTATTTAAGGAGGAAAGGGGTTTCGCCAGCCATGGAAGTGGTGGCCGAATCCAACCCTAGAAGTCCTTTTCCCCTCAAATACGGACTCTAAAAAGTGGCTAATTAAAATCCTGCAAAAATTATATGGGCCTAGCCCAAAATAAAGGTGTCGCAGCACCATATTAAGCTATGGACGAATTCGTGAAGTATTGATCTTGAATATTTCGTCCAAGCCTTCTTTCTTCATTATGGTGGCCTCAAAGTTCTGAAATCTTCATCCGTGGCCTTCTCTTGGATCATCACATGCTTGCTGCCATCTCCATGCATGGCCATGCTCCAATGCTTGTCCCTCTCATCCATGCTTGGTCCATCATTCCTAAGAGTAAGAAATACATCTGATTTAGGCAGCATCATATTCTCATGTATGTGAGGAATAGTTCCAAGAAACGAAAGTACCTGATAGTTAAGTTGTTTGGCACGAGATCTTGTGATGGGTCCTTGTATGTGTGTTGCTGTAGGTACAACGATTGTATCAATAGAAGGGATGTCCACATCAATCCCCCTTCAACACAACAACGGATAATCAAGTAGTTTGCTACAAGTGTGGAGGAAAGGGCCACAAGTCTTATGAGTGCATCAACATAAGAGTCATGCTAACGGATGAGAACGGCGCACCATATTCCATGAGCGAAGATGAATTTGAAGCTTTGACTCAAGCCTCTATCACAAAGGATGCCGCAATGCAAGATGAGGACACGCTTCTATGTGAACATGATCCAAGCCCCTCACTTGTCATCTCCCAAGTCTTGACGACCAACACCATCCCTAGAGAGGACCAACGCCTCAACATCTTCCAAACCCGAGCCGGAATTGATGGCAAGTCTATAAAAGTTATCATTGATGGAGGAAGTTGTCACAACCTTGCGAGCATCGATCTTTGTGAGAAAATCAAGTTACCATACATGGAGCACCCTCGTCCCTATCATGTTAAGTGGCTTGATGACAATGGCACCATTCAAATCAAACACAAGGTCAACGTCTCCTTCAAGATTGGCCCATATCAAGACACCGTCGAGTGTGATGTCGTGCCTATGACCGTGTGTCACATGCTCCTTGGAAGACCATGGCAATACGACAAGGGCGCACTACATGATGGTATCTCCAACCAATACTCCTTTAAGTGGAATGACAAGACGTTGGTGCTACAACCTATGACGCCAAGCCAAATTATCACTTCCAACATGACGTTGTTGCCCAAGATAAAACAAGCTAAGGACCCTTGTGAGATGAGTGGTGAGAGAGTGATCCACCAACACGTGAGTGAGTGCTACAAGCCTCAAATGAGTGGAAAAATCATGACTGCCACGTCGCATGCCACCACACGTGAGAAGAGTGATTTGAGTGTGACCAATACTAACAATCCATCATACAACTCTTTCTCCTTGTTGTCGGTTTTGCAGGATACACAACCTCACCCACCACCTACAAGGAACACGCTACAAGATCTCCAACCATATCTTGATGACAAGCTCAACTTCAAGATCTTCAACCAATTTGAACAAGGCTACGACACCAGAGATCCAACAACTTACAAGCTCAAGACCATGTGCACACCTCCCTTCCTATATGATGATGGAACTTCGTCGAGGACAACTCGTTTTGAAGCGGGGGGGAGATGATGCAGCCCAATACATGGCATTCACCATTGGTCCACATCATGCCTCATCAACCGTGCCCACAAAGGTGAATTCATTCCATATCTCACCCTCTTTTGGTTGTGACGAGAATGGGATCCTACTTGAGACAAGTGCCAATGTTATGACCAGGCCCATGACCATGACGCCAACGGAAGACAACGAGAAGACCCCAGGAACCAAGACCCCCAAGCAAGAGGCATGGAAGAGAAGGAGGAAAAGGACTCCCGGCGCTAGGCCCGGCGCCGCCGGAATCCATTTCTGAATTCCCGGCAACCATCCCGTGACAAGCCTCCTTGAACATCCGGCAAGACCGACGATTAACCGCCCTCCATGAAACCACTCTCTGTGAGCCCTTCCGGCAAACGACCGAGAAAACCGGTCGCCTCCGGAAATCTGGGCACCAGCCCCGGCGCCGCCAGACCTGTCGCCGGAACTACTAGTCTGCGTGCTGTGAAGGGTTTGATGCTCAGAATATTCCCTCCCACCTACCCCTTCTCCCCTAGTACTATAAATAGCCCTCTTGTGGCTCAGATCTAGTTGGAGTTGATGATGAATGAAGGCTTGTGACTAACCCTAGATGGGAACCCCTCTCTATAGTTAATCTATGAGTTGTACAAGGCCTTGGAGTTCGGTGTTCGTCTCCAAGTCGTCAAGACCCTCCTCAAGTGTTTGGTCTCTCCTCATCAAGGATTCTAGTAGTTCTAGGTCTCTCCCCTTTGGGATTCTACTTGGTTGCTACTCTCTCCTTTGATTTGGATTATATCATCCGCTTGCCGATCTCTCCTTTGGTGATTCTACCTAACGGTCTCTTGCCGAGGATTCGATTGGATTGGTTGTTCGAGCCAACGGGAGAAAATCGAATCGGGTTGTGTTTGCGTGTGTTTGTATCTTTACCTTGCATTTGTGTTGCATTCATCGTGTTCATCGGGTTTCCCTCACTCCCCGCCTCAAATCCGTGAAGATCGGGCCACCCTAGGGTCAATCCCAAAAAGGATCCCATATCATAGAGAACCGCCAACGGGGTACCCCTTGCACATGATACAAGAGCTATCCCATAATCAAAATGACAAGGCAAGCAGACAATAAGCATCTCAGCAATCTTCTTATTTACCATGGGAAAATGGTGCTTTTTTCTCTCTTTCCTCATTTCAATATGTCTCTTTTTATATAAGAAGAAAGCTTCATAGATTGCTCACTATAGTGATGCTGCAAGTTTCCACCATGATTAGGCATGGCTTAGGCTAGCGGGCTAGGCGTTTCTCTAACACACATACATAACTCCAGGGACTTACAATCTCCCCTTTTATTTCACACCGACGACATCCATAAACAAAAGAGCATGATATCAACTGTGTACAATGTACAAGTGCAATGTTGAAAGCATTCCCCGTGACAACATGGTTCTGCTAATTCCAACGTATAAGTGCAAGCATATACAACATAGATGATACAATGGTTCAAGTTTATTAGGGGAAAGAAAAATAAAGTGTGCCATCAAGTTTGTGAGAGCTTTAATCACTAAGTTTTCACATAACAAAACACTTCTTAATTGGAAGATAAATGAAAATAAGAATATACTTGGAATGGTGCAACACACCATGCATAGGAATTTATAGTGGACACTTTGGAATAACTTGGTTTCTTGGGAGTTGGATGCATGAGTAGATCTTACTCAATACAACTGGAGGCTAGCAAAAGACCGGGAGCGACCAACTAAGAGAGCAACAATGGCCATAATCATGCAAAGCGACAAAACATTAATAATAAAAGCATAAAGTGGTACCACAAGTCAAAAACTAAATGATCATAGAGGCTAAGGTGACCGGTTCATAGTCATAACATGGTGTGAGCATGTGCCAAGTCAACCCAAACAAAGCATCAAAGGAGAATACCACAATACTATGCTTTTGTATGCTAAAACAACACATGGTTCTTTCAAGGCACATTTAGCAATCTCAATTATTTGCAACAAGTCATGCTACAACAATAATCACTAAGCATAAGGTCAAAGCAACACCTAGCATGACATGATAAAGTCTAAACCACAGTCAAAGCAAGCTTCCTTTTTGTACCACTTAAGCATGAAGCTTCCTACTCTTTTCCAACACCAATCGACTTATTTGAAACAACTCACAAAGATAATAATCAATAAAGATCAGTGAGCTTGTCTCATAAATCCACAAAGAAGAACTAAAAAGTTCTAAGCTAAAAGCACAAGAAAACTACGGCTAAACACAATGCTAGCAAAAGAGAACACTCACATAACAACAAGAGTGAAAACTAGTGTTCTAGGCAATGAAAACAGAGTGTGTCTCTCTCCAAAATAAGTGTGCTGGGACCCAACCAACTTATTGCAGCAAACCAACAAAAATAAAACTAAAACAAAAACTAAGATGCTCCAAGAACAACACAACTGTGCATGAAACAATAAAAACTAAGTGTCTAGAAAGAGACCTGAGATTTTTATTGATGAAGAAGGGGTTGCCTTGGGCATCCCCAAGATTTGACGCTTGTACCTCTTGGATATTTCTTGGGATGACACGGGGAGGCATTCCCAAGCTTGATCTTTTGTCCATTCTTCATCTCATTACATCATTCTTCCCTTACACCTGAAAATTTTCCTTCATACAAAACTTCACACAATCTTCATTAGCAACATTAGTGCATTCAAAAGATAATAAACCTTTGGGGTTTAGTTTTAAAACAGCAAAACTTTCATTAAATACACAATCTACTGTAGAAATTCCTTCAAAAATCACAATTCACTAAAAAGAACTCAAAAGAAATCGATAAGAAGCAAATGAAAATAAAGGAAGAAATGTCAAAACAGACCAGCAGATAAAAACCGATTTTTTCGAAAACTGTCACATCCCAAGATTTTCCAAATCTTGTAATGTGAAAATAAATTAATAAAATAAAACTTTGTTAATTTTCAGAGCCAGAAGAAACTTTTTGAATACAATTGGAACTTCAAACCCATTTGAATTAAAATAAACCTCAAGAGATTTAAAAAGATAAACATTTAATAAAAGGAAAATAAAAACATTTGGAAATGCTATCTTGAAACAATTAAATGAAAAGATTTGGTTTCAAGAGAAATAGAAGTTTTATAAATAAAGATTATTAAATAAAGGAAAATTAAACCTTGACCAAACTTTTGGAATTAAAACATTTTATTCTAAATAAATTTAGCAAAGGTTTATTTAAAATAAATTAATAAGGATTTAATATCCAATTTTATTTAAATAAGAAGTTTTACCAATTTGATTTAAACATCAAAG
Organism: Avena longiglumis; assembly: GCA_030063025.1. Lineage (NCBI taxonomy): Eukaryota > Viridiplantae > Streptophyta > Magnoliopsida > Poales > Poaceae > Avena > Avena longiglumis. The sequence goes on along the minus strand of CP125974.1, from coordinate 332,862,799 downwards.
CTTGTTAAATTATTTTAAATAAGTTTTACGAGTATTTAATTCTCTTAATTAAAACCTACTAAAATATTTTGGCTTTATTTTAGATTTTAAAAATAAATATTCTCAATAGAACAAACCCATACCAAGTGGAGTACAATAAATCCTAAAATGAATCAAAAGTATAAACAAATAATAAATAAGTTTTCATAAATTGGAATCACCGAGTTTGGATCTCTAAATAAAAGATATGGATTTCATAAGACAAAGATGAAAATATTAATAAAGAATATTTACAGACCAAATCAAATCTTGGCCTAATCCATGAAGTAAATGGAGTGATGATTAATCCCAATTCAAATAAAAATATGAAATAAAGAATATTCCAAATAAAATAAAATGGAAATAACCATTCTATCTCTATTTTAAATAAGGACAAATCTCTAAATAAAAATACATGAGAAAATGATATTTGGAATTAAAACAATTACCCAATCTTATATGATTAATAAATCACTTTGAATACTTTCCAAATAATTCAATATGAATTATTTGAACCAAATAAACAAATCCTAAATGAATTATTATCTAAGGACCATTTATTTAATTATAAATGGAACCTAAAATAAAAGGTTATTTTATTTTAAAACAAGATTTCCAAGCATCCTTATTTTCAAATAAAACCTACTGGTTTGATTATGAAAATAATTAGATTTCAAATGGAAATTTTATTAATAAAAATCAAACCCTATTTTATTAAATAACTAGTGATCCATTTTATTTAACTATTAAATGGATCCTAAAATAAATAAGGATATTATTTTATTTTATTTTGAGACTTGGTTTATGTTGATAAACAAAATCAAATTCAAGTTTACAAACTGAATGATTGATTGAATTTGTTTGAGTGTTGTGAATGTGTTTGTTTGTTTAGAATTCAAAACAGGAAAATAGAATTAGAAAAGGAATCAGAAAACAGAAAAAATAAAAAAGAACCAACCCAACCCAGCAACCCACGAAGCCCACCAGCGGCCCAACTCTTTCTCCCCTCCCCGAACCGTTTTTCTCACCCCAGAAACAACCCACGCAGACACTGACGGGTGGACCTTCTCTCGATTCATTTCCCCACTGACAGCGGACCCCACATCCACTGTTCCCCCTTCTTCCTCCCCGCGACTGCTTCTCCCTTCTCTCGTCGCCGTTGCCAGCATTGATTCACAGGCATCAATTCGCGTGAATGCACGAGTTATTCCCAACATCAATGACGCGCCTTATACGCCCATTCCTCCTCTCTCGTTCCCCTCTGCTTCCTTCCCCCGACACGCCCCCAGGCCGCCTCGATTTCGCTCTGAGCACTCTCGTCTCCGACGAGCTTCCACCAACGATTCTGGCTACCTCTCACCGCCCCTCTTCTCCCTGACCAACCTCACACCTTTCCCACTCCCAGGAGCATCTCCTGGCACTTTCTAATTACCCGCGAGCGCCCCAGAACACCATCTCCAACAAACCACTGAGCGCCGCCGCAGCTCCGACGAAGTTCCAGAGCCAAATTCCGGTGGAAAGAACACACGCAAGATCCTTCATTTTCGGTTGAATCTCCTGGTATTCTTACTGCACCCTCGACTCCTTGGTTCGATTTCTTGATCCCTGTGTTCGACTTGGACAACATCCGCAAGCGCCGTACGCCTTTCTCCGACGAGCTCCTCCGGTAACTCCCGACCACCCCAACCTCTTCCGCTCACGCACACGTAATCCCGTGGTCTCCTGCATCTAATCACAACCTTTTCTTGCCTCCTGGTGATCGATAGCTTCGTCTTCGACTTCGACCAGAGCCGTCCGTCGCCCGTACCAACTCCGGCGAGCAATTCCCCAGGAAACCGTGCGCCCCTTCATCCACCGGTGGCAAGTTGAGCATCCTCGTGCCACAACGAACACAGTGAGACCCCTCTCCTCCTTCCTCGTTTCCAGTTTCGCTAGCGCCGCTAATCGACAGCTCATTCGCTCATGTCGTTACCGCACCGCCAATTTCTGACTGATTCGATATTAGCCGTTAGATCAAGATCCTATGCACGCGATAGATCACTAAACTGAACCGGTACGTTTGATCTGCACCGCACACTTCCACTTAAATCCTGCGGTCCACACCACGCGATCCAACCGAACCGTTATCAGCCAATCACAGCTAGACGCGTGGCCAGTGTTGAGTTAAAAACAGATTTTTGAATCAGATTTATTTGCAAACTTTGAACCCCTATAACTTTCAAACCATACGTCCAAATTTGACAAACTTTATATCAAAAGATTCAGGAGAACAAGACCTAGCCAGCCCTAGCCTTAGTTTAGCAAATAGTAACTGGTAGCTTGTTTGAATTTGCAGATTCTTTTGTGCTTGCTAACATTAGAAAAATCATTTAAAAATGAGTTTTGAGATCAAACCTTTGCCAATTGGTTTAAAGTGACCCTACTGACCCTATGAACCAACCCATAGTGTTAAAAATGATTTTTGTGAAATTTAAGTTGAATTATTTAACTTAGCCATTTTCTAGCCAAATAAAAAGAATAGTTCTTATTATGAAAATGTTTATGGAAAGAAAACTTTTGAGTAGATGGTTTGGACCAAACCTACTGACCCAAAAACACCAAGTTTTGCAATAGCAACTCATTTGGTAAACCCTATGGGCTAATGCCTTAATAAAATATTTCTACACCACATAAAAATAACACTTTGTTTTGAAAATGATTTTAAAGTGAAACCTTTTGCAAATGACTTAGCCACTTTAGGAAATAACCATTAGATGTACCCAAATGACTATGACCCACTAGAAACCACTTTTTCAAACAAAACAAAGCTTGGCATGCTTGCATGCATTTCTTTGACTTTGTTATTTATGTGTGTTGTTTTGCTTGATTGGTAGATTGAGTTTGTACCTTGCTTGATTGACTTGTAGAGACTTGAAGAGTGTGATTGTTGCAAAGATCAAGAAGTGAACCCATACTCTACCAAAAAGGCAAGTGATGCTTCATACTTTTGTCCTATTACTTTCACTATGCATTAGTGATTTTGTTAAGTAAAACTTGCATGGATTTTGCTAAGTATAGATCTTGCTATAAGAAAACATAGTAATGAATCCTTAGTAGGATTTTCCTAAGTTAGAGATTCCTACTACTACCAAGCTTAGCCTAGCTAATAGAAAACATGGGTGGAATATATATTCACACTATGGAAAAATAATCTAAGTCTAAAGGACTTTTTGTTTTGTTTAATAAAACAACTAAGTTAATAGATCACCTGGGTGGAATGGAAAGATTGGGTTATGTTGAGTGGTTCACAAGGCCCATATTTATGGTTAACCTCGTGTATCTCACTTGTGGATGGCCACCCAGGAAACAAAGAGATTGGAGATGTCAAATGTTGAGAAGCTTCAAGTGCAACCACTTGGCAATATGGGCTCTGCCATGATCATATAGGTTGCAAGAACTTAGCCATATGGACAGTGGGTGGTAGTGTTTGATAGGTTGGAGCGCGTCCATATTGGTCTAAGGGAAGGCTTCTGAAAGATTTTGTCTTGGGAAACCAAGTCTTGTGGGTAAAGTGCACCACCTCTGCAGAGTGTAAAATCTAAGTACTTAGCCATGTCCCTGGTAAAGGACAATTTGAGCATCAAGACATGGAAGCAATCAAGAATCTCATCATTCCAATTTCTAAATAAAAACTTGTGGGTGAACAAGGGATTGTGTGTATTCTTCAATCTTTGATGGAAAGATGGCTTGATATAAGGATCTTAAAATCTTAGATTGAAGAAAATTGTTTTGCCAAGCAAATCTTCAGTCTTTGATTGGTAGATGCCCTGAGTGGATCTCCAGTCTTTGATTAGTAGATGACTTGGAAAGTTCTTGCCAAACAAAAACTTAGTATTTTTTTTCAAAATGATAAGAAAAACCTATTTTGAGCAATGCAAGCCTCAACTCCACTTAGCCAAATGCATATAGATGATAGATTCCACTATACTACCATAGTATCACTTGCCAATACAATTCAAATGTATTGACCCTTTGTGGCTGTAACTTGTATGTTGCAGGTTGATTGTTTAGTGAAGATTGATTGTTTAGGATTACAAAGTCTACAACCAACATCTGCCTGTGGCACTTTGAAGATGATGGACCCATACTTATTGTTATTCCGCTGCAATGTAATGTAATAGCCATATGAGCTATGTATGATGTAATAAAATTATGTTATTCCTGGTTATAAAGTTATAATATGACCTTTGTATCTTGATATTACATCTTAACTGTGGATGCTAGCTATTGATCCAGGGACTAGCATTGTAAAACACAGGAGGACTCTACCTTATCAGGTTGGGACCCTTACAGATGGTATCAGAGCATTGTGTTGCCTGTAGGATTTGTAAACCCTAGGATTGGACAAAAACCCTTAGAAAAATAGGAGTGATATTTTGTTCCAAAAACTTATTTACAAAACACTTGTAAACTCTTTCCTCAACCATTTTGGATTCAACTCTACATCTCTTCCACTTCAACTTGATGGAAAAGCCTACCCCATGGCCAAAGACTACACCATGTGCAAAGGATTTCTTCAACATCGTCAGCTCTAATGACTTCAACATCTTCAGCATTCTCACCAAGGACTTCTGACTTGGAAATTACTAAGGACCACAAGTTAGACAAGGACTTCTTACTTAAGAATTAGAGACTGAGGGAATGCAAAATAAGAAGAAACCATCAACAACTTTAAAGTATTGTAACCAAGAGTTTTCCTAAAGGAAACCAAGATATAATGTAGAAAGAAGAACCAACCAAGAAAGAAGGAAAAATCACAAGTAAACCATTAGATGGACCACCAAATTTTAGCTAAGACAAAACCACCAACTTATGTGGTGTAACAAAAATATTTTGTTGCCTAAGTATGTGCTTGAACCCTGTTGTTTGAGTGCAAAGTTGTTTGTGAATGTTTGGTTTGTGATGGCATGCATATTGCTTGTGTGATTTGTGATGTGTGTGATTAGAATTGATTCCTTAAAAATATCTTTCCTATTCTAATCCCAATTCAAACCCAAACAGATGACTTCTCCAAGAAACTCCAACATCAAAGTTGATGACAACAACAACCAAGTGGACAGCATGAAAGATATTATAGCAACCCAAAACCAATTGAGCCAAGAGACAACTCAGCTTTTAGCCAACAACAATGGACTAGACCCAGCTATACAAAGGATTTTCAAACTTCAATCCCAATTGTTGCAAGGAATAGTTACTCAAATGATCAACATGAGAGAAAACTTTTCCCAAGGAGCTAATGACAACAAGGATGACAAAGATGTTATACTAGAAGGAACCAAAACTAGCAATATTTTTAGAGATAATGATCATTCATCCAAGGAACATGAAGATCAATACCTCAAGAAGAGAGAAAGATCTCCCACTCATGAAGAACATGAACTAGAAGAACTCCTAGCTTTGGAGAGACCCAAGAAGAAAAAGAAATTTCCCAACACTAGCAAGAAGGATATTACTCAGGAGCAATGTTACACTTGCAAAGAGATGGGACACTATGCCAATGAATGCCCAGAAAAGAAGAAGAGACAAGAAGACAAACAAAAGCTAGTGAAACCCAAGATAAGGAAGAATTTTAACCAAGTGATGTGCAAATATTGCAAGAGTTTGGACATTATGCAAACTACTGTCGAGAAAATATAAAACATAAGATAAACCAGCCTTTGAGAGATATCAGCCAAGTGATATGTTACAATTGCAAGAACCAGGACACTATGCAAGCAACCCGTAAAAGATGAAGAACAAGTTGATCAAGCCTATGGAGAAACTCAACCTTGGACCATAAGTCAATTATGGAAACAATGGACACTATGCAAAAGTTTTCAGAGGAAGTTTTCCAGGATCCCAAGAAGGACAATGTGTAATTTTTGTTTGAAAATTTTTAAGGGTGGTAGTACCCTAGTTGTTTGAACATGCTTGTAACCTAATCTTCCCAAATCTGGACGAGATTTATTTTAAGGTAACTTTGTCACATCCCAAGATTTTCCAAATCTTGTAATGTGAAAATAAATTAATAAAATAAAACTTTGTTAATTTTGAGCCAGAAGAAACTTTTGAATACAATTGGAACTTCAAACCCATTTGAATTAAAATAAACCTCAAGAGATTTAAAAAGATAAACATTTAATAAAAGGAAAATAAAAACATTTGGAAATGCTATCTTGAAACAATTAAATGAAAAGATTTGGTTTCAAGAGAAATAGAAGTTTTATAAATAAAGATTATTAAATAAAGGAAAATTAAACCTTGACCAAACTTTTGGAATTAAAACATTTTATTCTAAATAAATTTAGCAAAGGTTTATTTAAAATAAATTAATAAGGATTTAATATCCAATTTTATTTAAATAAGAAGTTTTACCAATTTGATTTAAACATCAAAGCTTGTTAAATTATTTTAAATAAGTTTTCTGAGTATTTAATTCTCTTAATTAAAACCTACTAAAATATTTTGGCTTTATTTTAGATTTTAAAAATAAATATTCTCAATAGAACAAACCCATACCAAGTGGAGTACAATAAATCCTAAAATGAATCAAAAGTATAAACAAATAATAAATAAGTTTTCATAAATTGGAATCACCAAGTTTGGATCTCTAAATAAAAAGATATGGATTTCATAAGACAAAGATGAAAATATTAATAAAGAATATTTACAGACCAAATCAAATCTTGGCCTAATCCATGAAGTAAATGGAGTGATGATTAATCCCAATTCAAATAAAAATATGAAATAAAGAATATTCCAAATAAAATAAAATGGAAATAACCATTCTATCTCTATTTTAAATAAGGACAAATCTCTAAATAAAAATACATGAGAAAATGATATTTGGAATTAAAACAATTACCCAATCTTATATGATTAATAAATCACTTTGGAATACTTTCCAAATAATTCAATATGAATTATTTGAACCAAATAAACAAATCCTAAATGAATTATTATCTAAGGACCATTTATTTAATTATAAATGGAACCTAAAATAAAAGGTTATTTTATTTTAAAACAAGATTTCAAGCATCCTTATTTTCAAATAAAACCTACTGGTTTGATTATGAAAATAATTAGATTTCAAATGGAAATTTTATTAATAAAAATCAAACCCTATTTTATTAAATAACTAGTGATCCATTTTATTTAACTATTAAATGGATCCTAAAATAAATAAGGATATTATTTTATTTTATTTTGAGACTTGGTTTATGTTGATAAACAAAATCAAATTCAAGTTTACAAACTGAATGATTGATTGAATTTGTTTGAGTGTTGTGAATGTGTTTGTTTGTTTAGAATTCAAAACAGGAAAATAGAATTAGAAAAGGAATCGAAACAGAAAAAAATAAAAAGAACCAACCTTGACAACCCACGAAGCCCACGGCTGACCAACTCTTTCTCCCTCCCGAACCGTTTTCTCACCCGAAACAACCCACGCAGACACAACGTGGTGGACCTTCTCTCGATTCATTTCCCCCATGGACCCCATCCACTGTTCCCCTTCTTCCTCCCATGTCGCTTCTCCCTTCTCTCGTCGCCGTTGCGGCATTGATTCACAGGCATCAATTCGTGAATGCACGAGTTATTCCCAACATCAATGACGCCTTATCGCCCATTCCTCCTCTCTCGTTCCCCTCTGCTTCCTTCCCAAACGCCCCCAGGCCTCGATTCGCTCGAGCACTCTCGTCCGACGAGCTTCCACCAACGATTCTGGCTACCTCTCACCGCCCCTCTTCTCCCTGACCAACCTCACACCTTTCCCACTCCCAGGAGCATCTCCTGGCACTTTCTAATTACCCGCGAGCGCCCCAGAACACCATCTCCAACAAACCATCGGCGCCGCTCAAGCCAAGTTCCAGAGCCAAATTCCGGTGGAAAGAACACACCCGCATCCTTCATTTTCGGTTGAATCTCCCTGGTATTCTTACGCGTACCCCTCTGACTCCTTGGTTCGATTTCTTGATCCCCAGGTGTTCGACTTGGACAACATCTGCAAGCGCCGCCGTCTGCCTTTCTCCGACGAGCTCCTCCGGTAACTCCAGACCACCCCAACCTCTTCCGCTCACGCACACGTAATCCCGTGGTCTCCTGCATCTAATCACAACCTTTTCTTGCCTCACGGTGATCGATAGCCGTCTTGACTTGACCAGAGCCGTCCGTCGCCTGTACCAACTCCGTGAGCAATTCCCCGAAACGTCGCCTTCATCCACCGTGGCAAGTTGAGCATCCTCGTGCACAACGAACACAGTGAGACCCTCTCCTCCTTCCTCGTTTCAGTTTCGCTAGCGCCGCCATGTGACAGCTCATTTCGCTAATTCTACGCCAATTTCGATCGATTCGATATTAGCCGTTAGATCAAGATCCTATGCAGCGATAGATCACTAAACTGAACGATGCGTTTGATCTGCACGCACACTTCCACTTAAATCCTGCGGTCCACACCGCGATCCAACCGAACCGTTATCAGCCAATCACAGCTAGACGCGTGGCGGTGTTGAGTTAAAACAGATTTTGAATCAGATTTATTTGCAAACTTTGAACCCTATAACTTTCAAACCATACGTCCAAATTTGACAAACTTTATATCAAAAGATTCAGGAGAACAAGACCTAGCCAGCCCTAGCCTTAGTTTAGCAAATAGTAACTGGTAGCTTGTTTGAATTTGCAGATTCTTTTGTGTGCTTGCTAACATTAGAAAAATCATTTAAAATGAGTTTTGAGATCAAACCTTTGCCAATTGGTTTAAAGTGACCCTACTGACCCTATGAACCAACCCATAGTGTTAAAAATGATTTTTGTGAAATTTAAGTTGAATTATTTAACTTAGCCATTTTCTAGCCAAATAAAAAGAATAGTTCTTATTATGAAAATGTTTATGGAAAGAAAACTTTTGAGTAGATGGTTTGGACCAAACCTACTGACCCAAAAACACCAAGTTTTGCAATAGCAACTCATTTGGTAAACCCTATAGGCTAATGCCTTAATAAAAATATTTCTACACCACATAAAAATAACACTTTGTTTTGAAAATGATTTTAAAGTGAAACCTTTTGCAAATGACTTAGCCACTTTAGGAAATAACCATTAGATGTACCCAAATGACTATGACCCACTAGAAACCACTTTTTCAAACAAAACAAAGCTTGGCATGCTTGCATGCATTTCTTTGACTTTGTTATTTATGTGTGTTGTTTGCTTGATTGGTAGATTGAGTTTGTACCTTGCTTGATTGACTTGTAGAGACTTGAAGAGTGTGATTGTTGCAAAGATCAAGAAGTGAACCCATACTCTACCAAAAAGGCAAGTGATGCTTCATACTTTTGTCCTATTACTTTCACTATGCATTAGTGATTTTGTTAAGTAAAACTTGCATGGATTTTGCTAAGTATAGATCTTGCTATAAGAAAACATAGTAATGAATCCTTAGTAGGATTTTCCTAAGTTAGAGATTCCTACTACTACCAAGCTTAGCCTAGCTAATAGAAAACATGGGTGGAATATATATTCACACTATGGAAAAATAATCTAAGTCTAAAGGACTTTTTGTTTTGTTTAATAAAACAACTAAGTTAATAGATCACCTGGGTGGAATGGAAAGATTGGGTTATGTTGAGTGGTTCACAAGGCCCATATTTATGGTTAACCTCGTGTATCTCACTTGTGGATGGCCACCCAGGAAACAAAGAGATTGGAGATGTCAAATGTTGAGAAGCTTCAAGTGCAACCACTTGGCAATATGGGCTCTGCCATGATCATATAGGTTGCAAGAACTTAGCCATATGGACAGTGGGTGGTAGTGTTTGATAGGTTGGAGCGTCCATATTGGTCTAAGGGAAGGCTTCTGAAAGATTTTGTCTTGGGAAACCAAGTCTTGTGGGTAAAGTGCACCACCTCTGCAGAGTGTAAAATCTAAGTACTTAGCCATGTCCCTGGTAAAGGACAATTTGAGCATCAAGACATGGAAGCAATCAAGAATCTCATCATTCCAATTTCTAAATAAAAACTTGTGGGTGAACAAGGGATTGTGTGTATTCTTCAATCTTTGATGGAAAGATGGCTTGATATAAGGATCTTAAAATCTTAGATTGAAGAAAATTGTTTTGCCAAGCAAATCTTCAGTCTTTGATTGGTAGATGCCCTGAGTGGATCTCCAGTCTTTGATTAGTAGATGACTTGGAAAGTTCTTGCCAAACAAAAACTTAGTATTTTTTTTCAAAATGATAAGAAAACCTATTTTGAGCAATGCAAGCCTCAACTCCACTTAGCCAAATGCATATAGATGATAGATTCCACTATACTACCATAGTATCACTTGCCAATACAATTCAAATGTATTGACCCTTTGTGGCTGTAACTTGTATGTTGCAGGTTGATTGTTTAGTGAAGATTGATTGTTTAGGATTACAAAGTCTACAACCAACATCTGCCTGTGGCACTTTGAAGATGATGGACCCATACTTATTGTTATTCCGCTGCAATGTAATGTAATAGCCATATGAGCTATGTATGATGTAATAAAATTATGTTATTCCTGGTTATAAAGTTATAATATGACCTTTGTATCTTGATATTACATCTTAACTGTGGATGCTAGCTATTGATCCAGGGACTAGCATTGTAAAACACAGGAGGACTCTACCTTATCAGGTTGGGACCCTTACAAAAACCTTTTGTTACTCAAATAAAAAAGTGTTGGATTTATTCAGAAAATTACAGCTCAATACGACATACAAAGATTTTTCACGAATTTTTACAGTGAAGCACAAAAATCTGTTTCGAGACAGCAACTTTCCCAAATCTTACTTCCCTCTCATTAGAGGTTATTCTTGGCACAAAAATCAAATAAAAAGGATAAGGAGAGGCAAAAGTAATAACTTCCAAGACTCAAGAAAACTATTGGGTTATCTCCCAAGAAGTACTTTTCTTTAACGCCTTTAAGTTAGGCTTCATAGTTTGAGAAGATGCTCACATAAGAAATATGAATTGAAGTAAAAGAGAGCATCAAGAAGCAAATTCAAAACACATTTAAGTCTAACCCACTTCCTACGCATAGGAATCTTGTAAAGAAACAAGTCATGAAAGCACAAAGCAAGAAGCATAAGAAAGCAAAACAACTACAACTTCAAGACTTTCAACATAAAGAGGGGAAACTTATTTTTGTTGAGATACATAAGACCATGTTTCCCTCTATCATAATAACTTTCAGTAGCATCATGAATAAAATTCACAATATAACTATTACATAAAACATTCATATCATGAGCCACATGCATATAATAATTATTACTCTCCACATAAGCATAGTCGTACTTATTAATTGTAGTGGGAGCAAATTCAACAAAATAGTTATCATTATTATTCTCATCACCGTAATCATCAAATATAGGAGGCATATTGTAATCATAATTAATTTTCTCCTCAATAGTAGGTGGACTGAAAATATCATATTCATCATTGTAATCATGATATATTAGAGGTTTGGTATCATCATAAGCAATAGAATAGCTATCTTCCCAAGTGTGTCCATTTGTAAACATATCATCATTGGAAGGAACATGGATAGCACTAATATAGGTAACAGGCATAGGAACATCATCTAGTTTAGACTCATTAGCAAAAACTATGATAGAAGCAACATGCTTAGGGGAAGATACTGTTTCCTCTCTCCTTTTACTCCTCCTCTTCTTCTTCTTCTTCTTCTTCTTCTTCTTCTTCTTCTTCTTCTTCTCCTCTTTAGGAGGGAGAGGCTTGAAAGGAAGCTTCTCCGCATACCCTGGTTTATTGTTAGAGACAATAGAAGAAACTTTGGAGGATTCCTCCTTTTCATTAATAAGAACAGAACTCATATTAGTCCTATCATATTTTGGTAAAATATCATCTTTTATAAGATTTTGTATGTAATTATTTGCGTGGCAATTTTCAACACAATAAAGATGACAACCATGCAGTACGCTATTCATATCAAAAGTACTCATGTCTACCAAAGAAGTTTTTCTTGATAACTCTTCATACCCCAAAAATAATGTAAGTTCATCATGTTGATTATCGGTGATCACGTTTTCACAATACAAACTTGCAGGACGCTATTATGGCCTGAGCATTGAAAATTGAAATGACCCACTTCAAAGCAAAGTTCACAAATAAAAGGATAGAGGGCACGGACTTTTTTACCAAGATCATTTAGAGCCTTATACCACGTTCTAGTTTTTTATTCCAGTGGGTGATACAATATTCTTCTTCAATTTGATTCTTTTCACAAGGTCTATGTATTCCACAAAAATTAACATGCTGATAAGAAATAGTACTTTCATAAGTTTGAGCATGTTTATTGCAATCATCAATAATAGTTTCATTTTCCATGCAAGTGTCTTTAAAAGGTTCATGATACATGTCCCACTTTCCTTTAGGAGCATTAATATGGGAAGCAAAAGCTCTACAACAATCAACAAGAATTTGAGTATCAATACCATACTTAGCACTAAGCTCTTGAAAATCAGCAGTTTCAGCGAAAGACTTAATGCAATCATACCCATAGTTTATACCTGGTTCTTTACCTTTGTCGTTATCCTAATCCTTAGTATTGCTTTGAATTGTTTCAAGAAGATCCCACTTAGCTTTGACCTCCTCACTTGAGAATGATCCCTCTAAACAGGTATCTAGATAGTCCTTGTAATGTCCTAAAAGCCTTGCATAAAAATTATTATTAATAATATTATTGGGAGCTCAGGAATGGGACATTTGAGCATTAGTGACTTCAATCTCCCCCAAGCTTGGGCAATAGTTTCTCCATCATGGGGTTAAAATTATAAATATAATTCCTATCTTCATGAATTTCATGAGGAGGATAAAATTTAGAGTAAAAGAGGGATTCAAGTTCCTTCCACTCCAAATGATGAGGATCATCTAGTAGCTCATACGACTCCCTTGCTTTGTCCTTAAGTGATAAACATAATAGATTCCTCTTAACTTGGTCCATTGAAATACCTGCACACTTGAACAACTCGCACAATTCATGTATAAAGAGTAAATGATCACCAGGATGGACAGTTCCATCTCCAAAATAGTAGTTATTCATAACATGTTCAAAAAAAATCATAGGTATTTTAAAAGGGACACTTTCAGTATGTGGATTTAAAATATCACAAGTATCATTAGAATTACCACATATGGGAGATAAAGTATCATAAGAGCAAATTTTCTTCCCTAAAGCTGGGGAACTAAAAAGATCATTTTCATAAAAACTAGGTTCCCCAAGCTTAGATGTTTCCATAGCATTAGCAATAATGGGGTTCAAAGAATTCATACTAATAACATTGCTATTAGCATGCAAATAAAGTTCCATAGGTTTTTTAATTTTCTCTTCAAACACTTCATGTCCTAACTCAAGATAAATACTATAAGCTCTCTAATTTTGTTGTTGTTTTCCATTAAGCCTAACAAGTGAAAACAAGAAACAAAAATAAAAAGTTGCAAAATCTAAAGGAAATAACTTTGAGCACTCACACACCAAGAGGATTTGAGTACCTTTTACCTTACCCCGGCAAAAGCGCCAGAAAATAGATTTCTAGCTTGCTGTTAATGTGGGAGAGAGTGTGTGAGTGCCTTTTACCTTACCTCCCCGGCAACGGCGCTAGAAAATAGCTTGATGTCTACACTTCTATTCTTGTAGATAGTTGTTGGGCCTCCAAGTGCAGAGGTTTGTAGAACATCAGCAGGTTTCCCTTAAGTGGATTACCCAAGGTTTATTGAACTCAGGGAGGAAGTGGTCAAAGGTATCCCTCTCAAGCATTCCTGCAATCAAGATACAAGAAGTCTCTTATGTCCCCAACACTCCCAATACACTTGCCAGGTGTATAGGTGCACTAGTTCGACGAAGATATAATGAAATACAAGTGGTATGGATGATTATAAGTGGTAACGGTGCCAGAAAAGAGCTTTTGACAGGGAGGATAAGACTAAAGGAAAAAATATGGAAGCAAGCAAACACGCAACATATCTAGTTGTGAATGGTGTTTCAGTGCTTAGAAATAAGGCCTAGGGATCATACTTTCACTAGTGAACACTCTCAATAAATATATTCTCTTCATGATACTACCCTGAACTACTCTCCGGTTGGACACTCTAATCCATGGTAGCGCTATAACAACACTCCTCAAAGTCCGCCTTCCCCATCTAGATAACCCCACAGTGTCACCTTGAACGCTAGACGGTTCCAACAAACATCACAATTTCATAGAAAGAACCAACTCAAAATATATTCATGATAAATAATTATGAACTCTAGCCTAAGTGCCACCATGGTGTGTACGCTGTCACTTTCACACACATGGGGAGAGCCGGAGATCTATTAAAGTACTTGAGTAGCAGGATAAATCTACTTTATTACAAATCTCATGATCACAATAAGATCATGCATAGAGAGAGATGACCACATAGCTACCGGTAGAGCCCTTAGCCTCGAGGAAGAACTACTCCCTCCTCATCATGGGAATCAGCAACGACGATGAAGATGGCGATGGAGATCGATGGAGATGGCTCCGGGAGCACTTCCCCCTCCCGGCAGGGTGCTGGAACAGAGACTTTCTGTCCCCCGAATCTCCCCTTCAGTGGCGGCGGCGCCGCGGAACTTTTCATGGCTTTCTGGTTGATGCTTTAGGGTTTTTAGGTCGGGGATTTCTTATAGGCTAAGGAGGCAAGGTCGGTGGAGGGCCAGGGGGCCCACACCCCCTGTGGGTGCCACCAGGGATGGCCTGCGCCCACCTAGGGTGTGGCCACCCTGGTGTCCTCCTCCATATCTGCTTCGTGGTTCCGTGTCGTGTCGGGTAAAATAATGACTTTGGCTTTTGTCCTGTCCAATTCCGAGAATATTCATTTTCTGGAACCAAAAACAGAAGAAAACAGGCAACTGGCACTGTGGCATCTTGTTAATAGGTTAGTACCAGAAAACATATAAAAATAACTCAAAGTGTAGACAAAACATAAGATAGTTGACACAAAACAAGCATGGAGCATAAAAAATTATAGATACGTTTACGATGTATCATCTACCCAGGATCCTGGTGATGCAGGCTATTAAGATCAGACGCTACATGATCTGGTGATACTTTGCTGTACCTTTCTATCTAATGTAGATGGTGTACTATATCTTGGCTTCTTAATCTACTAGTTGTTAACTCGAAGATCTGCTAATGTGTAACTGCCCCATCTGTTACTGTTGTCTTGCCCTTGATCAGCTTCAACTTGTTCTTCTTGTTTTGTTACTCCTCCTCCTGGTTGAACCTGCTACAGGTAATCTTTCTCCTTTGGTGATCATGTTTCTTGATCTGCTCCTCCCATCTCCTGGCTTGGCCTTGATCTGCTCCTCCCAGCTCTTGGCTTGGCCTTGATCTGCTCCTGGATGGCTTGTCTAAGAAACCAGGTTGCTAGCGATGTTAGTGTGATGACTGTGGAGTGTGGAAATGGAATGGTAGCTCTGTTGTACTGTTGGTTACTCTCCTTTTGCTACCTGCTATCTTCTGTCGGTTGTTGACAACACATGACATGCAGTTAGGTGTGTGTGCTGTGTGCTGGCTTGCTTCAGCGCTGTATGGATGAGATCAACTAAATCCTAGATCTTTTGGTGTCTATTTACCTTTTTACTACTTACTTGGCCCGGTGAAACTTTCCCCATGCCTATGATGCATTAGTCTGAGGCAATAATATGATAAGAACAGATTTCTACTAAACTGGTGAAACTTGCCCCTTCAAAATTAGCTCAATGATGAAATTAACAGTGCATCTCATTGTTTACTTCTAAGAGCAAAATAACCCCAAAATACTTCCTTTTCATTTATTATTTGTTCCATGTTTTCTTTGAGTTGTTTTGCAGGTTTACAAGATCAGGAACGAAATCTTCAGGACATGAAGATTTAGATTAGGATCTTTTCCATTATCCTTGAAATCATTTTTACTTTGGATATTGTAATTTGACAATGTAATACTGTATAATATTCATAAAGTTAAATTTTATTTTCTATTAATGTGCTCCATTTGTAACTGTAATATTTGGTATAAGCTATTCTTTGAAAATACAAATACTTGTATTGTTCAAGATAATTCAGGTTGTAATCAACTTTGATTTCTCTATTAGTTTGTACCATTTAATAATTGTTGTAAATCTTTCATATTTGTAAAAGCTTCATTCTTGTATTTTATTTCTTTGTTGTAATCTTATTTTTGCATGTAATTATTTGTAAAGAAAATGTAGTACTAGTATAAAATTGAATTTCCTTCCTTTTGTGATTTAAATATACTAAATATTTATATCTTACTTGTAAATAAGAATTCAATTTAAATTTGTTATTGTGATTCATTTATTCATTTATAATTCAATTTCAAATTGCTCTAGAATTCAAATATATGGTTTGAATCTTCAACTTCGAATTGCTTCCATTCTAATGCAAAGGATTCAACAAAGGTCATGTCAAAATCCAGAGCACTAGCCTTGACATTTCCATCATATCAATAGAGATCTCGATCCCTCTAGCTCTCTTGGTTTTGCGCGAAAATTCTCCAGATTTTCTTATGCATGAATGCAATGCAGAAACATGTGCCGTGTCTATTTCGAGGTGCTAATCCTGTGATGTTACAGACTCCCCCCCTTAAAATCAACTTCGTCCTCGAAGTTCGTACACTACAAGGAATCTGGCAATATATGACCCTCCATTTTCGTCACAAAATCGTCATAATAGTCCATCTATGACGATTTTATGACGAAAATGAGATCGTCGAAAGCTGGGCGTCGCAAATGAACTATAACGACGATTTTGATAAAATCGTCATAACCATCTATGACGATATTAGATCATCATAGCTGTTATGACGATCCAATATCGTCATGGCCCATCTTGCCTGGACAGATCAGATCCTACGTGGCTGATCCGACGTGGCAAAATTATGACGAAATGAAATCGTCGTATTGTGAAATCAGCCCGGTCCATTTTGGCGGTCTATATGGGCCAAGCCCAAAAAATTCAGCCTTTTATTGAATTGAGTGTGGCCTTCTCCGTGTCATTTTTCTTTTAGGGCTGGTGTTTTTATTATCCATTTCAATGTTGGGCTTTGGCCTTTCTGGTCCATTCAATCTTCCCTTTTCACAGTACAATCCTTATTCTATTTTAAACTTTTTATTCTTTTATTACGAATTGTACACGATTGTGAATCAGGTTTTTGTTGGATTGTGGCTGTTTAGAGCCCAAATGTGATCCATATCACGGTACAACCAAGCAAAACAAATAATCCATAGATAAATCAAATTTTAATCTCAAAATTTAACAAAACATCAAGTCTCATCTGTTGATAATCAAAACACTTAAAATGTATTTCAAACACCAAGCACATAGAAAGTAGAGCAGATAGCTCACGACTAAGAAGCGACAAAGTCATTTCTCAAAAAGAGAATCCAGCTGATCAACTTCTGCCACCTTGGTCTTCAGAGTATCAGGTGAACCATAGTCTGGTCCATCTCAAGAAGCATTCCAGTAACCTTAGATGACTGATCATACTCCAGTTGATCGAAAAGTGGTATAAGATTTCACCAAGCATCTGCAAAAATTATAGAAGTTAGTTATGTCCTGGATTTGTACCAGGGGCACAACTATAAGAACCCACCACTGAATTAGTTTTAGTTCCAATACAATTAAGATGCAAAATCAACTAGCGGACATGCTAAGGCCAGCCAAATAGATTGCCTCCATTGTCAAAAGTAAACTAGATAGTATAGCAGCAAGCAATAGAGCAAGTTCCACAAGCCACATGACAAAGAATAGAAAATATTCAATAGAATATATATCTGCAAGTACCACACTACACATGTTTCTATCACCGTTAATGACAAAGACAAAGTTAAGGAATTCAATAGCACACTACCAGCCAAATAATTATCCTTTTCATACTGATTCAAAGCAGTCGTATCGAGATTAATTTCCTAAATGCATCAATGAACCAACAAGAATCTGGCAAGAACAATCGATGATGATTGAAAAGCTTAAATAGAGAACATAAGTTCAACAATCGATATATATCAACCCAACAATGCATGCAACTCCATAATGAGAGGTCGAACTTATCTAATCAGAGAAGCGATTGTTCTTGCTATTACAACACTCCATCAGTCTGCGAGAACAACCAAGATGAATAAAGTTAACAGTAGCATCAAGCAAAAACTCGGTAAAGCTAGTAGTACAAGAGTGTGCTATGAACAGAGAACATCCAACAATTCCTAAAACTCATGGTATCGAGATCACATGCATCAACAGTTCAAAACTTCTTACAGAGAATCAAAAGTAAAACAAGCTTATCCATCACTAGCAGGCATACTCACAAATAATGAACAGAAAGAAGGAACTATAGAAGAAAGTCTATTTCTTGTATAAGTGCACAAATATAAGAATAAGAATATATTCATGCTCTAGTTACACAGTCAGAATATATTAAACAAGGAGCTATGAAGCAAGTCTACACTATAGTTACAAATTAAGGAATGCACTACACGGTCATAACATTGCTGAGAAGAGGGACTGAATATTCAAGAAGGCAGATGGTGTCATGCATGTGGAACCTGATGCTGTGCTACTTGCGTAGTGTCCGCACCAGTGAGTGCGGAATCGAGGGGCTCAGAGCTAGTGAGATGGCGACTCTCTTCCTCCCAAAATCTTTGTCTTGCGATTGCTTGGAAAGCTCAAGTGGTGGCGAGAGTCCCTTGCATATCTTTGTCCAATAGCCATTTACCCTTCCGCTTGTTGAACTCTACACAAATGAAGATTCGGGATGCTTAAACATAGCAGCTATATTCACTAGAAAGTCTTTAAGAAATTCAATGGATTACAGAACAACGCGCCTCAACTCGATAATACTAGGATCGACCAAGAAGTAATCCCGTCATTATAAACAGACTACTAGTGGTGCCGCTATGAAATCCATATGCTACATGATGTGGTGAGAGCAAAGGCATACCTCGGTGACGGACCGGTGATGTGAGGAGCTCACCGGCATAAGTGCCTGGTCTGCAAGCGAAGGGAAAATGAGTAAGGTTAACAGTGGCATTGTAACTCGATCGCAAGTAATGGGGTCGTATGAGGCGAGAGAATATTTTCACACTATGAAACATTATCATATCAAGACAGATCAGAGTATTGCTAGCTAGTAATAATGTCTGAGACAAAGACAATATTCTAAACATATCAATATGAAAGGATTGTAAAAAGCATTGTGAGATAATACAACAAGTTGGAGCATAGTATTTTGAAAATAAAATGGAGCATAGAGCATAGAAAATGCTAGCTGAAATTTCTATAGGTTATTCATGCTGGAAATTAGAAAGTATATGAACCAGCTAAAGTTACACAAATAGTTGAACAAGTTACTACTAGTAAGGATCAGCAAGGATCGGAAGGGAGCGGGCGGAGAACTCACTACATAATTCATCGAGGAGGTAGTTGAAGGTGTAGGCCAGCTACTTGTTGAGTTTGCTAGTGTCCTGGTTCTTCTTGATCTTGTCACGAAGTTCTCTAGCTCCAGGTTGTTCCACTATGATTGTCCTACACGCCCACAAACAATAGCAAACACATCGAGGTCTAATAGTTTATGATATTTCTCTCTGCGGCAAATATAAGTAAATAAAATTAACTACAAAAGTAAGTAAACATGCTCGATTAGTGTTTGTCATCGGTCTTTGCTATAGTACTTAATTATATTTAGTATACCATTTACCCAATAGTGTAAGGCTCAATCATCCAAAAGTACATAACATGACCAAAGGTCTTATAGCTACGACAACCATCTACACGAAACACTTAGTACAAGTGACCACAAAATTAGTTGTCTACTAGAATATCATCTCCACATGAGCAGATATACATCGTCAAGAAAGCATAAACTTGTCAAAGACACCATTGGACAGAATATGATATCATGCCAATCATCAAATCGCTACTTATCGCCTATTAACCAAGATTGCGTCAAAACTACATAGGAATAAAGAGTACAAGAAAAAACCCTAAACACGAAGACAAATTTCAAATCAATTCCATAACGAATAAATCGAGCACCAACCTGCATACATCGAGCCGAACCATACAACATTGACAAATTTCAAATCAATTTCTTGAATCGATGAAGTAGTTGTACGAGAACTTATCAGACATCTCCGAGCCGGAGCTCGGAGGTCGTCGTCGAGGCGCGGTTGTCGCCGTGTAGTTGGTGACAACGAGGACCATGAGGAAGCGGGCAAGGCCGCGCCGTTGAGGTCACCGCACCTACATGTTGGGAAGAGGCGGGCGCCAGGATGAGCGGTCCACGCCGAGGAGGAGACCCACCAGGCTCCACCATCACGTCGAGGAGAGGAAGCCGTCGGGAGGTCAGAAGCCTGGAGAAGTCGCCGACTTTTGAGGATGAGGGATCTGCAATGGCGCCAAGATGCAGTGTGTCTTGCGGGATGAAGTCGAGGATCTGTCGGAGATCGGCCATGGCAAGGAGGGATAGGAGGCGGAAGGTTAGGGCGGTGGCTCATCTAGAGAAACTGGCGGCCCTTCTCACAGATCGAGAGAGAGGACAGGGGTGTTGAGTGCTGGGGTTTCGTAGCGGGGTGAAGAGAGGTGGGTCGCGATGTGGAGCGAGGGGATTAGGGTTTGGGTCATGGCGAGGAGAGCGAGAGAGAGGAAGAAGTGGCGGCGGGGACTGGGTAGAGGAAGAAGTGGCGGCGGGGACTGGGTAGAGGAAGAAGTGGCGGCGGGGACTCGAGATTAGGGTTTGGGGGGCAATCCCTCTCGACCGCGTTTTGTCTGTGAGGGCGGTGTGCACCATATCCCGAAAGTACCCCTGAACACTTATGTGGTGAAGTATATAGATATGCCACGTAGGAATAATTGCTGATGTGGCTATCCAGTCAATTGAATGTATCATATTTTAGACGATATGACGATTTAAATTGGTCATAACGGGTATAGAATAAGGCTCTAAGCTGTATCCTAAAGGTTATGACGATTTCATATGATGCAATTACGACGATTTTGACACAAATCGTCATAATTCTATAGGATTTTGACCTCTCCAAACAGCCTACGACCATCTTGTGCCAAATCGTCATAAATCTATGACGATTTTATTTCCTGTCACAATGAGAAGGTCACAAGTTAACACATTTCTTGTAGTGGTATGCTCTCACTTTTCGGAATGAGGAATTGACTCGTATTGATCATGACAGTTCTCAACTTCCCTAGTAATCTTAAATGGGAACAATTGTAATATCCCACATCCAGATCTTTTTCTTAAATACGCATCATACTTGGCAATTTCCAATTTCTTGTCTCCAATACTCCAAAGTTCCTTTTACGATCATCCCTTAGAAATAATTCCTTATAAAATCCTTAAATTTGGGTCTCTTCTTTAGTTTATTTCCCTAATTAGGTATCCTAATCGAACTCCTTTACTTGGTCATCGAGCTTCCTTATCATACAAAGTAAGTTCTAGGAAGTCTCACTAAAACAGGGTTTTAAATTTTTATTAGACAATAGTTGATGCAGCCCGTCCTACGGATGCGCCTACATCCCCGCCAACTAGTCCCCCAAGTGGACCGATGACCCGTGCTTGATCCAAGCTCCTACAAGCTAAGGTTAACTCACTCCTCTCCTCGTGTGATTTCAATGCACCCTTGGATGGCTTGCTACTTCATTCCCAAACCCTGTGCATTCTCCGCTATGAACCCAATGAAGCATCGCCAAGGGAGGGACCAAAGGCAACCCAAGGAGATCCTTGAGCAAGCCGGCGCCAGTTCGTGACTGGTTCCCTCGCGGAAGTTCTGACAGGCCGACCGGCCTCCTCGCCGACAATCCCGGCGACGACCGGAATCTTCCGGCGACGACCAAAAACATGTTCTGTAAGCCCTTCCGGTTCGCGACCGGAAATATCGGCGACCGCCGGAATTTCCGGCGACCACCCCGGCGCCACTGGACCCCTCGCCGGAAATCTCCTGAGACAAGTCAACTTTCGGGCTGGGCCCGTGTAACTCCTTATTTCGCCTAGACTTTACCGTTTCGTACCTAAACTACCCATGTTTATGTGGCTGGACTATATATAGCCCCCACCCTCTATTGTAAACCCTAGACTTGGATAATTATAGTTGAGGACACCCCTTGAGGATCTATCAACTATATGTCTCATGCTCCTTGACAAGGAGGACCAATTTATCCACAACCTTTTGGATTTTGCCTAGTGCGTTCAAGTTGTACAAGTCCTTGGGATCTCTGTGTCTTGTCCCCAAGTAGTCAAGATCTCATCAAGCCTCTCACCCCTGTTGTTGGCCGTGGGAGAGTGTCTTGCCCAACACCGATCCTAGGGATTATGTTGGACCGGTTGCCACCGCCGTGAGCTATCGGCTTATATCGTGTTTTTGTGTGTGTGTGTTCATCGAGTTATTTGCGTGTGTGTTCGTGGATTTCATCCCCTTTCCCCTTACACCGCTTTCCCCTCGATTCCCACGGAATTCGTGAAAGATCGGGCCACCCCGAGGAGTCACCCCTAACATATTGGTATCAAGAGCAAGGTTGATCACGAATTTCCCCTCAATTTTTCTTCTATCCATCATAAAATCGAAATTTCCCCAAAAAGAGCCCCAAATTTCCTTCGGATCGATCTCTGGATTTGGTGAGTTTTTAGTGGTTTTGGTCCATAGATCTGTTGCTTTGGGTGTTGATCTACATCCCTTGACCTTTCCCCAGCCCAATTTTGTCAGAATTTTGATGGAATTCTCAGTTTGACTTTTTGGAGTTCATCTCGAACAGGTTTCGGCACCAGATCCGGCGAACTGGTTCTGCAACCGGAATTTCCGGTGACAGCTCCGGCACCATCGGACCGATGACCGGAAATTCCGGCGGCAGCCTCGGCTCCGCCGGTTCCTGCGCCAATTTTTTGTCAGATTCCAAAATTTGACAGTTTCTTCTTGTTTGTTCGTGTATCGCGTGCATGTCGCCCAAAACTAACAACAAGCTTCCGCAAATTAGTAAATCACGTGCTCCTTGACACCGCAAACCCGAGAATCTTCCCCAACACCGGTTGCAAGTCGTCAACAATACCAAAGGTATAACTTGCGCCACTTTGACAGCCCCATATCTTCCTTTGTGTGTATCTATCCTATGAGAGAAACTTATTTTGTGTTTGTCTAAGCATTGTGCACTTGCCTTTGGAAAGTGAGAGTGTGAGGGCAAATACAAAACTTAACATAGTAGTATAGAAAGGGAGAAAAAGAATTAAAATAAAGATAAAAATATAAAGATACATAGTCTCCCAAAACAAAGAGAGTATCAAGCTTGTAAGGAAAAAGAGAGAGGAAAGAGCGCGCCAAGGCAAGTGCACAAATCCGTTTCTTATCCTCTTTTGGCAACGAGTTGTGGTCTCTCCTTGAGTTGGCACGACAACCGAGCGTAGTCTTCGTTAGGACCTGATGGAGGGGTTAACCTCTTGGGTGGCCCGATCTTCATGGATCTCATGGTCAAATCGATGGGAAAGCGAGGGGAAAGGGAGAAGGTAGCGGAAGCGAACACACACCTCACAAAGAACACGATGAACACAAGCAAACTCACACGATACAAGGCCGATTGCTCCCGAACGGCGGCCACCGGTCTGATAGAATCCTCGCAAGGAAAGATCGGTCAACGTGCTCCCTCAAATCCACATCGGAGAGGGAAGAACACCTTGGAGAGGGTCTTGACAACTTGGAGATGAGACACCAAACTCCAAGGCCTTGTTCAACGATGGATGCGTGATGCAAAGTCCAATCAAGGTTGGTGACGATAGTCGGTCCCCTTGGTACAGGGGATGAGGCAAAACTAGAGATTCCACAATAGGGGTTGTCTTTAGTCTATCATCTATACCTCCGGGGTACATGAGGGGTGGGGGCTCTATTTATAGGCCAGCCACTAAAGGGGTAGTTTGGGAATAAACTAGGCAAAGGGGCAAGTAAAGGGAATATTCTAGGGCATCAAACCCAGATCCGCTACAGACGGAGTTCCGCCAGTTAGTCCGTGGCCAGATCTGGCCGAGATTTCGATCACCGGATGTTCCGTTCGCGCACAAAAACGGCATACAGAGAGTGCTTTCGGTGGGTCGGTCGACGGTCTGGCGCCGGGATTCAGGCGGGCGCCGGTCCGCCGGGTCATTTCTCGGAGATTCGGCGGTGGCTACGGTTGTGGTCTGGCGCCGATTTTAGCTGGAGCTTCTTGTGTCTCCTCTTCCAAGCCTCCGTCTTGTCGTGCGTGAGTCCTCGGGCTTCCTCCCTTGTCTCCGTACCCTTCGGTGTGAACCTATCATGGTCATAGGATGGGGAATGAAGTAGTATACCATTCAATAGGGTAGGAAGTGGGCTCGCAGAGAGGAACGGATTCACCTTTGGAGTCCATGACGACTTGGCGTAAGTTGGAGAACTTGATGTGGTAACGACCGTTGGTCGGGCTACATCAGGACCTTTTTTGCTCATTTTCATAGTCGTGCTAACCCCTTTAATCTCCACGTGTGCGTTCTCCCGTGTTTTTGTAAATCATATCCTTTTGCTTTTGATCTTTGGTTCTTTACCAATTAGAACAATAACCTTTTGCTTGGATTGTTTCGTTTGGTTTTCCACAATCCTAACCTTCCACCAAAATCTTTTGAGAGTTGTAGCTTATTTTTGTGTGAGTTTCTTTGAGATTTCACTTTGCAAGCTATTAGCTCTCTTGTGTGGCAATTGGTTTGATATAATCTCCAAGGTGAGGTAAAAGGCTAACTCCCTCCATTCTTCTTCTCCATATACAACCCTTGTCGGCTTTGCATGATGGACAGGAATAGCGAGCCGTCCCAACCACCACCACCTCCAGAGGACGACACACAATACATGACAAGATGGGATCATTGGAAGGTCCGAGGAGAATTCAACTACCGTTGTGAATCCCTTGAGCGGCGGCAAGATGAAAAATTTAGCGAAGCCCGAGTGGAATTCAAGAACATCGACAACCGCTTCGAAGAAGTCCGAGGACAAATGCATGCCATGCAACAGAACCTCGACCATCAAAATTAAGCTCTTGGTCGCGCCCTCGCCGCAACGGATGAAAAGCTTCAACGCCTCATTGATGGGATAGCAAGGCCACGATCGTGCAACTCAAGCTCATCACGGCACTCCTCAAGTGAATCAAGCGCACCTCGCCATCACGCTTCAAGGCACCGGGATGGACCCGTCCTTCACTCCATGAGCTCTTCTCAAGCGGTACCGTATCTGCGACACGCCGCGACATCAAGCTATGATGGTGACCTCTCCGCAAGACCTCCAAGACGTGAAGTGAACAGGCCACAACCAAGGGCACTTGTGATTCAACAAGAGAAACCTCACGTGGACCACCAAGCCCATCGCCAACGACATGTTCTTTCAACAAGTGAAGCATCCGAAGTGGACGAACAAGATCGCCGTCGGCATGAAGCACTCAAAGATCCACCAAGGCGTCATCATCGACATGAACGTCAACGTCGACAGCATGATCATCATGACGAGCCTCCTCCACATCAAGAAGAAAGGGAGCAGCCCATTATGCATGCGGCTCGTCGTCCTCCTCGCCACATGGCGCAAGACAATGCTCATCGGCATCACCCACGACAAGAACAAGAGCAAGCTCCCCAAGATCGTAGTGAGGACCAACAACCTCCTCCTCGTCCTCAACCGCGCCAACAACACGAGCAAGCTCCCCAAGCTCATCGTCAAAATCAAGTTACACCACCAAACGCGGCACCTCAACAACCACAAGGGCAACGCAACCATCACCAAGCAAGACATGAGAGCTCGGATGATGAAGATGGCCGCCAAAATCATGGCAACCGCCGCCACCGGAACCGCAATGAAGAAGAAACTTTCGGCAAGCTCAAATTCACCATGCCCAAGTTCACCAGTTCCAATGAAACCGAAGAATATCTCTCGTGGGAACTCAAGGTTGACAAGATCTTTCGCATGCACAACTATAGCAATGAGAAGATGATGGCCATGGCATCCCTCGAGTTTGATGAGTATGCCAAACTTTGGTGGGAACAAGTCCAACTCGCTCGTGAAGCAAAAGAAGAGCCTCCAATCTCAACTTGGCAAGATATGAAGGCTCATATGAGATCTCGCTTTGTTCCTTCGCACTACACGCGTGACCTTTTCAACAAGCTTCAGACGCTTAGTCAAGGGACAAAGACCATGGAAGAGTACTTCAAGCAAATGGAGCTCAACATGATCCGTGCCAACATTGAAGAGCGTGATGAACAAACAATGGCACATTTCCTCAATGGCTTGAATCATCCAATCAAGCGCATCACCGAGTTCCAAAAGTACAACAACATGGTTGAGCTTGTACACATAGCATCAAAAGCCAAGCGTCAAGTGCAAGAGGACATCAAGTACAACAAGCCAAATACGTACTTCACATACAAGCAAGCGCCAACCATTACTCCAACAACACCAAGTGGAAGCTCATCAAGTACCACCAAGCTTCCCTTCAAGCCAACACTTCCTCAAGGAAAACCGCCCCCAAGTGGAAAATACACAAAGGATGAACAACCATTCAATGGTGAGTGCTACAAGTGTGGAGGCAAAGGACACAAGTCGGCCGCATGTGGAAACAAGAAAGTTTTGTTCATCCACGACAATGGCGATGAAGAATACTTGAGTGAAGATGAGTTTGATGCAAGGTTCAAGGAAGCAATGGCAAGGCAACATTTGGAAGATGACCAAGAACTACTTGTGTGTGAGCATGACGCAAGTCCATCGCTTGTGGTCACAAGGGTCTTAACTACTCAAGTCAATGAGATTGAAGACCAACAATCAAACATCTTCCAAACCCGTGCCGGTATCAATGGGAAGTCCATCAAAGTTGTCATCGATGGAGGGAGTTGCCACAATCTTGCAAGCACGGAATTCTGTGAGAAACTCAACCTCACCCTCCATCCGTATAAGCACCCCTACCATATACAATGGCTAAGTGACCAAGGGTCCGTCAAGATCAAGCACACCGTCTCGGTAACGTTCTCAATTGGACCATACAAAGACATGGTGGAATGTGACGTGGTCCCCATGAAGGTTTGCCATATGTTGCTAGGAAGGCCGTGGCAATATGACAAGCATTCTTTGCATGATGGCCACACAAACACTTATACCTTCAAATGGCTTGAGAATACTTGTGTTTTGCAACCAACGACTCCTAGCCAAATAATTGCGGACAATGCAAAGGATTTGATAGGGCTAAGGTGTCCGATATTTCGATGAGATGGCGATAATCGATTTGGGTGGAGTTCGGGCTTGACGATCCGACTACACGTGCGAGCACGAGCGCCAATGCAATCGCTAGGCCAATCTCCTTGAGGTTACCGATCCTGCGGGAACACGATCAGCCTGACCAGCGAGGGTCTTAATTCCTACCTGAAATCGAGAACAAGTAAGAACCAATATTGCAATCAAGATATTGCGGATTAAGAGGAAAGCTTTATTGAAAAGGTGGGATCCTGAATAGGTGCGAAGTACAAGAGGCCTCTGCGACGCTCAAGCCTTGGAGAAGTTGCTACGATGGCTAACTTAATGTCTAAACAAAATCCGAGTCTAGGGTGACGACTATGGGGAGTATTTAAGGAGGAAAAGGTGGGGTTTCGGCCAGCCATGGAAGTGGTGGCCAAATCCAACCCTAGAAGTCCTTTTACCCTCAAATACGGACTCTAAAAAGTGGCTATTTAGAATCTTGCAAAAATTACATGGGCCTGGCCCAAAATAAAGGTGTCGCATCACCATATTAAGCTATGGACGAATTCGTGAAGTATTAATCTTGACTATTTTGTCCAAGCCTTCTTTCTTCATTATGGTGGCCTCAAAGTTCTGAAATCTCCATCCGTGGCCTTCTCTTGGATCATCACATGCTTGCTGCCATATCCATGCATGGCCATGCTCTAATGCTTGTCCCTCTCATCCATGCTTGGTCCATCATTCCTAAGAGTAAGAAATACATCTGATTTAGGCAGCATCATATTCTCATGTATGTGAGGAATAGTTCCAAGAAACGAAAGTACCTGATAGTTAAGTTGTTTGGCACGAGATCTTGTGATGGGTCCTTGTATGTGTGTAGTTGTAGGTACAACGGTTGTATCAATAGAAGGGATGTCCACATCATGCTCCCCTTCTTGAATTGAAGTCGTCCTCGACGTAATCTCATCTTCGTCACCAAAGTAAGGCTTCAAATCTGCAATGTTAAACGTAGGACTAACCGTACCAAAGTCTGCAGGCAACTCAAGTTTATATGCATTATCATTTATTTTCTCTAACACCTTAAAGGGACCAGAAGCACGTAGTATTAACTTAGACTTGCGTAAATCAGGAAAACGATCTTTACGCAAATGTAACCAAACAAGATCTCCAACATGCTTTCTCCCTTTATCCCCAGCAAGTTTATACTTAGCATTCATGTGTTCAATGTTATCTTTAGTAGTCTTATGCAAGTTTAATATCATTTCAGCGCGTTGTGTAGCATCCAAATTATTTTGCACCGAAGAAGGTAAAGGCAATAAATCAATAGGTGCACGAGGAATAAACCATACACAATCTCAAACGGGCACATCTTTGTGGTAGAATGCAGCGAACGATTATAAGCAAATTCTATATGAGGTAAACACTCTTCCCACAATTTTAAGTTCTTCTTTAAAATATCCCGCAACATAGTAGACAAAGTTCTATTTACTACTTCAGTTTGTCCATCAGTTTGGGGATGACATGTAGTACTAAACAGCAATTTAGTCCCCAAGTTAGCCCATAAACATCTCCAAAAGTGGCTAAGAAATTTAGTATCACGATCAGAGACAATAGTATTTGGCACACCATGCAAACGAGCAATTTCACAAAATAACAAATCAGCAATATGCGCAGCATCATCCGTTTTGTGACAAGGAATAAAGTGTGCCATCTTAGAAAACCGATCCACAACAACAAAAATTCTATCCCTCCCCTTCTGTGTTCGTGGAAATCCCAAAACAAAGTCCATAGAAATATCCTCCCAAGGAACACTAGGAACAGGAAGATGCATATATAAACCATGTGGATTAAGGCGAGACTTAGCTTTTTGACAAGTAGTGCAGCGTGCCACAAATCTCTCAACATCTCGACGCATACGTGGCCAAAAGAAGTGTGCAGCAAGAACATCCTCCGTTTTCTTGACACCAAAGTGTCCCATCAATCCTCCTCCATGCGCCTCCTGTAACAACAAAAGATGAACAAAACTATATGGAATGCATAGTTTGTTAGCACGGAACACAAATCCATCATTGAAGATGAACTTGTTCCAAGTTCTACCATCTCTACAATTCTGCAACACATCTTTAAATTCAGCATCATGCACATATTGTTCCTTAATAGTTTCCAGTCCAAATATTTTGAAGTCAAGTTGAGATAACAAAGCATAACGGCGCGACAAAGCATCACCAATAATATTATCTTTACCCTTTTTGTGTTTGATAACATAAGGAAAAGACTCAATAAATTCAACCCACTTTGCATGACGACGATTCAACTTAGCTTGACTACGAATATGCTTCAAAGATTCATGATCAGAATGAATAACAAATTCCTAAGGCCATAGATAATGTTGCCAAGTTTCTAATGTCCGAACCAACGCATATAATTCTTTATCATAAGTAGAATAGTTCAGACTAGCCCCACTCAATTTCTCGCTAAAATATGCAACAGGTTTTCCCTCTTGTAATAACACCCCTCCCAAACCAATTCCACTAGCATCACATTCAAGCTCAAAAGTCTTAGTAAAATCAGGAAGTTGGAGTAAGGGAGCATGTGTTAGCTTATCTTTCAATATGACGAAGGCTTGTTGTTGTGCATCGCCCCAAACAAAGGGCACATCCTTCTTGGTAAGCTCATTCAGCGGCGCGGCAATTGATC
This sequence comes from Avena longiglumis, assembly GCA_030063025.1. Lineage (NCBI taxonomy): Eukaryota > Viridiplantae > Streptophyta > Magnoliopsida > Poales > Poaceae > Avena > Avena longiglumis. The sequence continues at coordinate 332,832,792 of CP125974.1, read as the reverse complement.
CAAAGTCTTTGACAAAGCGCCTATAAAAACCAGCGAGGCCAAGAAAACTCCTCACTTGTGTGACCGTCTTGGGCTGCGGCCAATTCTCAATAGCTTCAATCTTGGCTGGATCCATGTAACAACATAGCCAAGAAACGCAAATCGATTGGTGCAAAAGGTGCACTTCTCAAGGTTACCAAACAAACGTGTATCACGTTAAGCATTGAAAACAGCACGTAAATGGTCCAAATGATCCTCTAAAGATTTGCTATAAATCAGAATATCATCAAAGTATACTACCACAAAACGTCCAATGAAAGCACGTAAAAATTCGTTCATTAACCTCATGAAAGTGCTGGGTGCATTAGTTAAACCAAACGGCATCACTAACCACTCATATAAACCGAACTTAGTTTTAAATGTTGTCTTCCATTCATCTCCTAATTTCATATGAATCTAGTGGTAATCACTACGCAAATCAACTTTAGAAAACATGGTAGAGCCATTCAATTCATCAAGCATGTCATCTAAACATGGAATAGTATGACGATATCGAATAGTAATATTATTGATAGCTCTACAATCAGTACACATGCGCGAATTTCTTAGGTACCAAAATAATAGGAACATCACAGGGCTAAGGGACTCACGAATATGATCTCTGTTGAGTAGTTCCTGAATTTGGCGTTGTATCTCCTTTGTCTCCTCTGGATTGGTTCTATATGGCGCACGGTTGGGCAACTTAGCACCAGGAATTAGATCCATTTGGTGCTCAATTCCTCTAATAGGAGGTAGTCCTAGTGGCAGCTCAGCGGGAAAGACGTCCTCATATTCCTGCAAAAGGTTAGCAATAGCGGGTGGCAAAGAAGGAGGAATATCCTCAAATGAAAACAAAACCTCTTTGCAGACAATTCCATAACATTGAGTATTGTTTACATCTAGTTCAGCAATATCAATTTTATTTGCAAGCATACATGGACTCTTCAAACGAATTTCAGTAGCATGTGTAGAATCTGATTTAGTGTTCTTTGGTGGTACAAAATCTGCAACAACAATCTGATTCTCACTTTTATTTTTCTCCTCAGTTTTAGCTCTTCTAGCTCTAGCGAGATCATCTTTTAAAATCTGTTCAGGAGTCATAGGTTTTAGACCAATTTTCTTTCCATCATGCATAAGAGAATAGTGATTAGTTTTGCCATTATAAACAGATTCTCTATCAAATTGCCATGGTCTACCAAGTAACAAAGAACAAGCTTGCATAGGTACAACATCACAATCAACAAAATCAGAATATGTACCAATAGTAAAATGCACGCGTACCGTTCTTGTTATCTTGATCTTGCGAGAACTCTCAAACCATTGGATGTAATATGAATGTGTGCGTTGTCTTGTTGGAAGTGCAAGCTTCTCTACCATGACAACACTAGCCAGATTGTTATAACTCGCTCCATCAATGATGATCCGTATAGCTCTTTCCTTGACAACACCACGTGTTTGGAACAAGTTGTGGCGTTGATCTTGCTCAGATTTTCTCAATTGCACACTCAACACACGTTGTGTAATTAAGCTCTTATCTTGATCGGCTTGACACCCATTACCTCTGTCTCTTCATCAGAATCACACTTGTCTCCATCTCGAGCAGAAATAAGGGCTAATGTATCTTCATCAAAGTCACTCGCTGAATCGTATTGTCCATCATCACGCACCATCATAACACGTTGTGTTGTGCACTTTCACTCAATATGACCAAAACCCCAGCACTTGCGGCATTGTATATCCTTTTTGTTTTACCCGTGGAAGCCATAGAAGATGCGCTACGAGCAGGAGTATTGGATGACGGTGGAGGAGCAGCTGGAAACCTTGTAGTGGCCTTGGATGTGGTAGTAGCGGGTGGCGAATCACGAGAAGGAGGTGCTGATTGCCGGGATGTCCAAGTGGATGTGCGACCTGCAGAATTATTAGTCCTCCTCCATGGTGTTTGGCGATCCTGCACTTCACGTTCAGCTTTGCAAGCAAGATAATACAAACGAGCGATAGAATTATATTCCTTATAATCTAATATGTGTTGAATGTCCTTGTTTAATCCACCAAAGAAACGTGCAAGCATTTGTTCAGTAGATTTAACAAGACCACACCGAACCATCCCCGTTTGCAATTCCTGATAATACTCTTCTACATAATTTTTTCCTTTCTCTAAACGTGTCAGATTCTTTAGTAAATCACGTTGATAAGTGGGAGGTACAAAACGAACACGCATAGCAGTTTTTAAAGCAGTCCAAGTACTAGGAATAGTAGTAGGATTTAAACGACAATACTCAGACCACCAAAGGGAAGCAAAATTTATTAAATTCACATGTAGCAGCACTAACACGCATATTCTCAGGATATTTTAAACATGCAAAACGTTGTTCTACTTCCATCTCCCATGTAAGATATGCATCAGGATTATATTTACCCTCAAAAGATGGAATATTTAATTTAAGCTTTGCAACATGATCATCATCACGTCGGTGGTCGGCGTTGCGTAGTAATGTCGGGACGGCCAGCGGTACTGTGGAGGTTGTTCAACCTCCTCATCAAACAGATCGTCGTCGTCGGGGTCATAGTAGTACTCCGTAAATGCATCCCCAATGTCGCAGCAGCCATGGCGAAGTCCGAGGTGAGTCTGACGGTAGCGCACGAGGTGCTGCAGCCGAACCAGCAGTCCGAACCATGATCGGAATACGCCGTGTGCCATGCCGTGGTGCCAATGGGGCGGGTGTGGGTGCGGGTGCCGGCAATCTGGCCAAAACCTCCTTGAACGGAGCGTCAAGCTTATCGTTGAAGGATTTCTCGAGCCCATCGATCTTGTCCATGGCGTTGGTGAGCTTGGTATCAAACTCCCCTAGGCGTGCATCCACATCTTCAGCGCGACCAACCAAGAGCTCGGAGAAGTGGGCATGTAGTTCTTGGTTCTTCATTGTGGCAGGGTTCCGCGAAGTATCTGTCATGGTTAGTCCTTTAAAAGCACATGTATATACTACGGAAATATGGTGGAAGGCACGCGTAATCCGTCAAGCAATATACGAAGCTCTTACAAGTTCTTACCAAACAGCAGGAAAAGGCGATGTGCAACCGCGAGGATCAGTGGGTCCAGAGATTGAACCAAGCGATTACCAGGAGTCGAGACACCGCACGTGGAGAATATCTGTGGAGCTCTGGGAAGGCTTAGCAAAGGGGGTTAGCAATTATCAAAACAGCCATGCAAAAGTTGAAAGAATGCTCAGCGACGGTAGTGTGCTGGTCCTAGGCTAGACCGTAATAGAGACGCGAGCCTAGATCACCAACGATGTCACGACGCGACACAACAAGCAATGTATGATGATATGGCACCCTGAAAAGCGAACCGAGATGCGGAAAATGACTATGATGGCGAGTGTCTAAAACCGATCTACGGGGTCTAAAAACAGTATAGCCCTAATTTTTTTTTTGAAATTTTTGTATTATGGTCCGGAAAGCGCGCAGGCGCCAAAAAAATGTCGCTATAACGGCCGATGGAGAAAAGGGATCCCCGGGGTCGAAAAACAGTATAGCCAGAATTTTTTTTTTGCTCTCCTTCTGGACTTATGACCGGACTCTAAGCTCGACACAGACTTTAGCTGAACACGGAAACAACAAAGAAGGAAAGGAAAAAGAAATAACTAGGAAACAATAACTCAACTCAGAATCATGCCGCAGCAGGAAAACTGATCGGATCTGTGTCACGGTAGGAAGGCGGTGGCGGAGTATTAGGGTTTATGGTGGCTGGGTGTATGGCGGCGGAATATGGTGGCGGTGATCGGCGAGTGTGGCGGTGACTACTATGATCAGAACTCGAAACTCTAAGGGACGAGACACCAAGACCAGCAACTCGACGCGACGATGTAGACACAAATTCAACAATGCAAAAACTGAAAAGATAATGCGAGGTGTAGATTGGTTATGGGATGGATCTAAACTCTAACTGTGTTTTTGGGTTTTTGTGGGTTATAGGTAAAAAACAGATCTAATCTACGAAAACAGTAAAATCTCACTGAGCAACCTGAAATCTGATACCACTTGATAGGGCAAAGGTGTCCGATCTTTCGATGAGATGATGATAATCGATTTGGTGGATTTCGGGCTTGACGATCCGACTACACGTGCGAGCACTAGCGCCAATGCAATCGCTAGGCCAATCTCCTGGAGGTTATCGATCCTGCGGGAACACGATCGGCCTGACCAGCGAGGGTCTTAATTCCTACCTGAAATCGAGAACAAGTAAGAACCAATATTGCAATCAAGATATTGCGGATTAATAGGAAAGCTTTATTGAAAAGGTGGGATCATGTATAGGTGCGAAGTACCAGAGGCCTCTGCGACGCTCGAGCCTTGGCGAAGTTGCTACGATGGCTAACTTAATGACTAAACAAAATCCGAGTCTAGGGTGACGACTATGGGGAGTATTTAAGGAGGAAAAGGTGGGGTTTCAGCCAGCCATGGAAGTGGTGGCCGAATCCAACCCTAGAAGTCCTTTTACCCTCAAATACGGACTCTAAAAAGTGGCTATTTAGAATCTTGCAAAAATTACATGGGCCTGGCCCAAAATAAAGGTGTCGCATCACCATATTAAGCTATGGACGAATTCGTGAAGTATTAATCTTGACTATTTTGTCCAAGCCTTCTTTCTTCATTATGGTGGCCTCAAAGTTCTGAAATCTCCATCCGTGGCCTTCTCTTGGATCATCACATGCTTGCTGCCATATCCATGCATGGCCATGCTCCAATGCTTGTCCCTCTCATCCATGCTTGGTCCATCATTCCTAAGAGTAAGAAATACATCTGATTTAGGCAGCATCATATTCTCATGTATGTGAGGAATAGTTCCAAGAAACGAAAGTACCTAATAGTTAAGTTGTTTGGCACGAGATCTTGTGATGGGTCCTTGTATGTGTGTAGCCAAACAACTTACCTATCAGGTACTTTCATTTCTTCAAACTATTCCTCACATTCATGAGAATATGATCTTTGAAATCAAAACATGTACTTTCGCCCACCTGATGGAGGGGTTAACCTCTTGGGTGGCCCGATCTTCACGGATCTCGTGGTCAAATCGATGGAAAAGCGAGGGGAAAGGGAGAAGGTAGCGGAAGCGAACACACACCTCGCGAAGAACACGATGAACACACACAAAACTCACACGATACAAGGACGATTGCTCCCGAACGGCGGCCACTGGTCTGATAGAATCCTCGCAAGGAAATATCGGTCAACGTGCTCCCTCAAATCCACATCGAAGAGGGAAGAACACCTTGGGGATGGTCTTGACAACTTGGAGATGAGACACCGAACTCCAAGGCCTTGTTCAACGATGGATGCGTGATGCAAAGTCCAATCGAGGTTGGTGACGATAGTCGGTCCCCTTGGATAAGGGGATGAGGCAAAACTAGAGATTCCACACAAGGGGGTTGTCTTTAGTCTATCATCTATGCCTTAGGGATACATGAAGGGGTGGGGGCTCTATTTATAGGTCAGCCACATAAACAGGGGTAGTTTAGGGATAAAACTAGGGTTTGGACGAGCTAGAGGGGTACATGGGCGAAGGCCCATTTGGCAGCTTGAGCCAATCGTGTAGGCGGAGACTCGGTGTAGGTGGAGACTTTGGTGTAGGCCGGAGACTCGGTGTCGTCTCGGAGTGGCGTCTTGCCCATCCTGGGTCGGTTCTTTGGTCGATCCGGAGGTCGGTCCGGAGACTCGGTGCTCAGGACGGAGACTCCGGTGTGACAGGAGACTACGGTGTAGGCCGGAGACTCGTGGTTCCATTGTGGCTTCTTCCGCCTCCTCTTCCAAGCCTCCGTCTTGTCGGGCTTGATGTTCCGGGCTTCCTCCCTTGCCTCTGTACTTGTCGGTGTGAACCTATCATGCATATGTGACGGAGTATGAAGTAGAATACCATTCAATAGGGTAGGAAGTGGGCTCGCATAGAGGATTGGATTCACCTTTGGAGTCCATGACGACTTGGCGTAAGTTGGAGACCATGATGTGGTAATGACCGTAGGTCGGGCTGCATCATCTCCCCCCTTCAAAAAGAGTCGTCCTCGACTCTCCATGTTCATCATGAAGTAGAAGAGGTCGAAGGACATCCTTGATCCTGGGGTTCACCATATAGTCGTCCTCGGGAAGATTGACTTGACAAAACTACAATGTTCCTTCACCCTCCATGAAGCCTACAAAGCTCATGACAAAAGCGAAGCAACACTCAAAGCGTAGCCAATTCATGAACATTATAGCATGAGTCCTCAAGTAGAAGGAAGACACCTTAGCTTGTAGAGATAACTCGATGAAGGGTAGCCATAGGTAACTCTCTTCGGTTCTTCTTGTCAACATATAGTCCATAGAGGTTGACGTGTATGCATTTGTGCCTTCACACAACAAAGACCAAGCAAAATATTTTCGTGCGTGATAGAGGAGCATGTCAAATGTGGCATGTCCATTCTTGCTCACAACACTATCAGCACAATACAAGGATAGCAAATGGAATGCATATGGAAGGTCAAAGTGATGCAGCCCTTCCTACGGACGCACCTCCATCTACAACACCTAGTCCCCCAAGTGGGCCAATGACTCGCGCCCGAGCCAAGCTCCTACAAGCCAAGGTTAACTCGCTCCTTTCCTCATGTGATTTTGGTCTACCTTTGGATGGCTTGCTACTTCATCCAACTACGTTGTGTATCCTCAGCTATGAAGCAACGTCACCACACCAAGCCCCCAAGGAAGAAGGACCAGGAGAAGACGCTGATGGAGCTCTGCACACCGGAGTCTCCGGTCCTACCTGCTGAGTTTGGACCTCCCTCGGTCCGGCCCGGGAACCAAGCCGGGACGTGAGCCCCTCAGGAGGCGGGTCCGGAGGAACCGAGTCTCGGCCCACCGGAGTCTCTGGACCCAACACCGGAGTCTTCGGCCTGCTCGATGCCAGGCTTGTCAAGGCCTTTTGGGCCTGGCCCATGTAACCCCTAGTTACGCCCCAACTTCCAGTTTTATTCCAAAACTACCCCCGTTTATGTGGTTGGCCTATATAAAGCCCCACCCCTCATATGTAAACCCTAGACTTGGATAATAATAGTTGAGGACACCCCTTTTAGGATCTTTCATCTATTGGTCTCATGCTCCTACCAAGGGGCACCCTATTATCCACAACCTCTTGGATCTTGCCTAGTGCGTTCAAGTTGTACAAGGCCTTGGGATCTCGGTTTCTCGTGCCCAAGTAGTCAAGATCTCACCAAGCACCTCGCCCCCGTTGTTGGCCGTGGAGAGAGAGCTTCGCCCAACACCGATCCTAGGGATTATGTTGGACCGGTTTCCACCGGCGTGAGTTATCGGCGTGTATCGTGTTTTTGTGCGCGTGAGTTCATCGGGTTCTTCGTGTGCGTGTGTTCGTGGATTTCATCCTCATTCCCCCTTCCACCGCTTTCCCCTCGATTCCCGCGGAATTCGTGAAAGATCGGGCCACCCCAAGGGGTTACCCCATAACATATTGGTATCAATAGCAAGGTTGATCACGATTTTCCCCTCAATTTTTCTTCTATCCACCATAAATTTAAAAATTTCCCAAAAAAACAGCCCCAATTTGCCTTTGGATCGATCTATCATTCTGGAGTGTTATTTGTGGTTTTGGTCCGACCAAATCTTGTCTAAGGTGTTGGTCCAGCTTTTGCCTGCGTTTCCCAGCCCAATTTTTGCCAAATTTTCGCGGATTTGAGGACTCTAGGCGTGAATCTCTGCTCAAGAACACGAGCAGATCTTCCACACCGGAGTCTCCAGCCCTATGCACCGGAGTCTCCGTCCTACACCGGAGTCTCCGGCCTAGACTGGAGTATCCGGCCTGCCTTGATTTTGACCTTTTTCCTCTTTTCTGCATTGGCTAATCTGTCCGTTTGTTGTTTGTGTTCCGTGTGTGTGTCACCAACTAACAGATAGCTTCCGTAACATCGCCGCGCTCTTCGACACCACGGACCCCAAACTCTTACCCGCTCCATTGACACAAGATCATCATCAACAACTAAGGTATAACTTGTGTCAACCCTTGTAGCCATATCTTCCTTTGTGTGTACCTATCCTATGAGAGCAACTCAATTTGTGTTTGTCTAAGCATTGTGCACTTGCCATTGGAAAGTGAGAGTGTGAGGGCAAATACAAAAGTTAACATAGTAGCATAGAAAGGGAGAAAAAGAAAAAGAATCACAAAAAAAACAAAAAAGAGAGGAAAAGAAAAATAGAAAGATACATAGTCTCCCAATACAAAGAGAGCATCAAGCTTGTAAGCAAAAGAGAGAGGAAGAAGCGCGCCAAGGCAAGTGCACAAATCCGTTGCTTACCCTCTTTTTGGCAAACGAGTTGTGGTCTCTCCTTGAGTTGGTACGACAACCGAGCGTAGTCTTCGTTAGGCCATTTCGTGCTCACTTTCATAGTCGTGCTAACCCAGTTTTCTCCACGTGTGTGTGTAGTCGTAGGTTCTCGTCACCTTTTGAGTTGACCATTTCCTTTTTACTTGAGTTTGTTGGATCTTCTACACTTTTGACTATCCTTTGCGTTCGATTGGTTCTTTGGCTTTCCCACAATCCTACCCATCCACCAAAAGCTTTTGAGAGTTGTAGCTTATTTGTGTGTGTGAGTTTCTTTGCAATTTCACTTGGCACGCTGTTCGCTCCTTTGTGTGGCAATTGGTTTGATATAATCTCCAAGGTGAGGTAAAAGGCTAACTCTACGCACCCTTATTCTCCATATACAACCGTTGTCGGCTTTGCATCATGGACATGAATGGCGAGCCGTACCAACCACCACCACCTCCGGAGGACGAAACACAATACATGACAAGATGGGACCATTGGAAGGTCCGAGGAGAATTCAACTACCGTTGTGAAGCCCTTGAGCGGCGCCAAGATGAACAATTTAGAGAAGCCCGAGTGGAGTTCAAGAACATCGACAACCGCTTCGAAGAAGTCCGAGGCCAAATGCATGCCATGCAACACAACCTTGGTCATCGAAATGAAGCTCTTGGTCGCGCCCTCGCCTCAACGGATGAGAAGCTTAAACGCCTCATTGATGGGTTAGCAAGGCCACGATCGCGAGACTCAAGATCATCACGGCACTCCTCAAGTGAATCAAGTGCACCTCGCCGTCACGCTTCAAGGCACCGGGATGGACCCGTCCTTCAATCCATGAGCTCTTCTCAAGCGGTACCATCTCCAAGACGTGAAGCGGACCGGCCACAACTAAGGGCACTTGTGCTTGAACAAGAGCAGCCTCACATGGACCACCAAACCCATCGTCATCGACATGTTCTTTCAACAACAAGTGAAGCATCCGAAGTGGAAGAACAAGATCGCCGTCGGCGTGAAGAACTCGACGATCCACCAAGGCGTCATCATCAACGCCAACGTCGGCAACATGATCATCATGACGAGCCTCCTCCACATCAAGAAGAAAGAGAGCAGCCAATTGCGCATGCGGCTCGACGTCCTCCTCGCCACATGGAGCAAGACAATGCTCCTCGGCATCAACCACGACAAGAACAAGAGCAAGCTCCCCAAGCTCGTCGTGAGGATCAACAACCTCCTCCTCGTCCTCAACCGCGCCAACAACACGAGCAAGCTCCCCAAGCTCGTCGTCAAAACCAAGTTCCACCACCAAACGCAGCACCTCAACAACCGCACGAGCAACGCCACCATCACCAAGCAAGACATCAGAGCTCGGATGATGAAGATGGCCGCCAAAATCATGGCAACCGTCGCCACCGGAACCGCAATGAAGAAGAAACTTTCGGAAAGCTCAAGTTCACCATGCCTAAGTTCACCGGTTCCAATGAACCCGAAGAATACCTCTAGTGGGAACTCAAGGTTGACAAGATCTTCTGCATGCACAACTATAGCAATGAGAAGATGATGGCCATGGCATCCCTCGAGTTTGATGAGTATGCCAACCTTTGGTGGGAACAAGTCCAACTCGCTCGTGAATCAAAAGAAGAGCCCCCAATCTCAACTTGGCAAGATATGAAGGCTCATATGAGATCCCGCTTTGTTCCTTCGCACTACACGCGTGACCTTTTCAAAAAGCTTCAAACGCTTAGTCAAGGGACAAAGACCGTGGAAGAGTACTTCAAGCAAATGGAGCTCAACATGATCCGTGCCAACATTGAAGAGCGTGATGAACAAGCAATGGCACGTTTCCTCAATGGATTGAACCATCCAATCAAGCGCATCACCGAGTTCCAAAAGTACAACAACATGGTTGAGCTCGTGAACATAGCATCAAAGGCCGAGCGTCAAGTGCAAGTGGACATCAAGTACAACAAGCCAAAGACGTACTTCACATACAAGCAAGCCCCAACCACTACTCCAACAAAACCAAGTGGAAGCTCATCAAGTACCACCAAGCTTCCCTTCAAGCCAACACTTCCTCAAGGAAAACCTCCCCCAAGTGGAAAATACACAAAGAAGCGAACAACCCTTCAATGGTGAGTGTTACAAGTGTGGAGGCAAAGGACACAAGTCGGCCGCATGTGGGAACAAGAAAGTTTTGTTCATCCATGACAACGGCGATGAAGAATACTTGAGTGAAGATGAGTTTGATGCAAGGGTCAAGGAAGCAATGTCACGGCAACATTTGGAAGAGGACCAAGAACTACTTGTGTGTGAGCATGACGCAAGTCCATCGCTTGTGGTCACAAGGGTCTTAACTACTCAAGTCAATGAGAATGAAGACCAACGATCAAACATCTTCCAAACTCGTGCCGGTATCAATGGGAAGTCCATCAAAGTTTTCATCGATGGTGCGAGTTGCCACAATCTTGCAAGTACTAAATTGTGTGAGAAACTCAACCTCACCCTCCATCCACATAAGCACCCCTACCATATACAATGGCTAAGTGACCAAGGGTCTGTCAAGATCAAGCACATCGTCTCGGTAACGTTTGCAATTGGACCATACAAAGACATGGTGGAATGTGATGTGGTCCCCATGAAGGTTTGCCATATGTTGCTAGGAAGGCCATGTCAATATGACAAGCGAGCTTTGCATGATGGTCACTCAAACACTTATACCTTCAAATGGATTGAAAAAACTTGTGTGTTGCAACCAATGAATCCTAGCCAAATAATTGTGGACAATGCAAAGGCTTTAGCGAGGGCGCAATACACAAAACCATCTTGTGATAAGAGTGGTGAGCGAGAGAACCACATTATAGTGAGTGAGTGCCACAAGCTAAACTCGAGTGGAAAAACTAATAGTGTTCTTCTTGCCACCAAAAGTGAGATGAGAGAAGTGTGGAACAAACCATCCATCTTGCACTATGTCCTTGTATGCAAGGGACTAGCGCAAGGAACTAATGACTTGACAATTGTTCCTCCTTCTTTGATGGCTATCTTGCAGGAATTCCAAGATGTATTTCCCGAAGATCTTCCTCATGGACTACCTCCTCTTCGTGGAATCGAGCACCACATCGACCTCATACCTGGCGCTCCACTCCCAAACCGCGCCGCGTATCGCACGAACCCGGAAGAGACGAAGGAGATAGAACGACAAATCAACCAACTCGTCTCCAAAGGTTTTATCCAAGTAAGCATTAGCCCAAGCGCGGACCCCGTGATTCTAGTTCCAAAAACAGATGATACGTTGCGGTTATGCATGGACTGCCGTCCAATCAATGCTATCACCGTGCGTTATCGACATCCTATACCGCGTCTTGATGACATGTGATGAGGACATCCCTATATTTACACCTGCCCCAATTACTACTGAAGATGTTCCAGCCAATGCTAAGAAGGATCAGTCCAATGAGATTAGAATTGGACCCATTACACGGTATCATGCAAAGCTACTTGAACAACAGGTGAATTCACTCCTAAATGAATCTGATGTTTATGATAATGAGAACTTTATACTGCCTAAATCTATGCACTTGTGTATGATCAGGTTCGTTGAGGAAACAAGCTTGACACGAGGAGGAGAAGGGTTACAAGAGGAGCCTAGCATGATGATCAACAAGGATGCGCGAGGGAGGAGCGGGAGGAAGGCGCAAGAGAAGATCATCAAGAAGGAAGGTTCAGTTCGGACAGACAGAAGCCCTGAAATTGAAACGGACGTGGATTCTTCATACGAACTCCAAATCAAGCAAATAAGTACTTGTTTGAAAGATCACTCCGAAAGCTTTCCAACGAGTACATACACGTCCCCAGGGGGCGGATAATCTGGCCTGCACAAGGGCGGATAATCCGGCCCTGCTCCAGGAATTCTGCTAAGGACTTGAGGCGCAAGGCTCAGTAAGGGGGCGGATTATCCGCCCAGGGGAGGATAATCCGGGGGCGGATAATCCGCCCCTACTTAGGGCGGAAAGTCCGACCCTGAAAGTTACCATTAGATCTGGACGGATCTGACTGTATCAGACACGTTTTGTTTCGCGATTTTGGCCGCCCCAGCCGCCCTTATAAGCCCTGTGACGTCCCCATAGTTAGGGTTATACCACGTTAAAACTATTTTGGAGTTTTTTCTTATCAAGAACCTCTGGAATTACCCTGTGATTGAATTATCTACTGCAATTGAGTGTGATCTGTTGTTCCATTGGGAATTAGTAGATTGCAACCACTGCTCGCGGGTCGACGGTCAAGTGCGCAAGAGCGTGGTGTTGTGAATATCCCATAGGGTTCGAGAGCTGTTGCATTGGCATCAGGGTTCGAGCGGGAGAGTTCATAGATACAGGCTAGTTATCTATCATCCACCATCATCATCGACAAGTGCTTGCTGAGAAGATCGGGCCACCCCATATCATCTTGGTATCAGATTTCCTCGTTTACTCGGTGAGCATCCACAAATCCATCCATAGATTAATTTGTGCACTTAATTTGTTTCTTGATGTTAAAATTCCTAGATTAGAGAGTATTTGTGCAGTTTATGCAACTAACAATGATTTTGCTGAACTATATTGTTTGTGTGCTCTTAGAAACACATGGGATAAGTATCATATACATGATGGATATTTGTTTCGAGCTAACAAACTATGTATTCCAGAATCATCGTTTCGTTTGTTCATAGTGCAGGAATCACATGATGGTGGTTTGATGGGTCACTTTGGGCGTGAGAAGACATTACTCATGCTTGCTGATCATTTTTATTGGCCCAAGATGAGGCGTGATGTGTACAGATTTGTAAGCCGATGCATTACATGCCACAAGTCGAAATCCAAATTGAAGCCTCATGGTTTGTATACCCCTCTCTCTGCACCAACTGCACCATGGGAAGACATTACTATGGATTTTGTGCTAGGTCTACCTAAAACCCAGAGAGGGCGTGATTATATTTGTGGTAGTAGATAGATTCTCTAAGATGGCTCATTTTATTGCCTGCCACAAAAGCGACGATGCGTCGCATGTTGCTAACCTGTTTTTCAGGGACATTGTGAGATTACATGGAGTACCAAGAACAATTGTTTCTAATCGGGATGTGAAGTTTATGAGCTACTTTTGGAAGACTTTATGGGGGAAGCTGGGAACAAAGCTACTATTCAGTACTACTTGTCATCCCCAGACAGATGGTCAGACAGAGGTGGTGAATAGAACATTGTCACAACTATTAAGGACTATGATAAAGAAGAATATGAGGGAGTGGGAAGAATGTTTGCCACATGTCGAGTTTTCTTACAATAGGGCAGTGCATTCAACCACTCAGCTTTGTCCTTTTGAGGTGGTGTATGGTTTCAAGCCATTGACACCACTGGATTTGTTGCCTCTACCATTACATGAGAGAGTTGATATGGAGGCATCAAGACGTGCAGAATATGTGAAGAAGATTCATGAGAAGACTCGAGAGGCTATTGAGAAGAAAGGCAAGAACATTGCCGCTGCAAGAAATCAAGCAAGGAAGGAAGTGTTGTTCAAGCCTGGTGATATGGTTTGGGTACATCTGCGCAAGGATAGGTTCCCATTGCTGCGCCAATCCTAGTTGAAGCGGCGTGGTGCTGGTCCTTACAAGGTGTTAGCCAAGATTAATGATAATGCCTACTCGATTGATATACCTATTGCTGAATTTGGTGGAGCTAGCAACAATTTCAATGTTGCTGATTTATCACCATATGATGGAGAAGACCTTGGAGCGTCGAGGTCGACGCCTTTTGAAGGGGGGGGGAGATGATGATGATATCCCTATACTTACACCTACCCCAGTTACTACTGATTATGTTCCAGCTACTACTAACAAGGATAAGTCCAATGATATTAGAATTGGACCAATTACAAGAGCTCGTTCTAAGCTACTAGAACAACAGGTGAATTTGTTTCTTAATGAGCCTGATGTTTTACTTAATGAGAATTTTATACTGCCTAAGTCTTTGTGTTATTGTATGATTAGGTTCATTGGAGAAGAAGGTATAGCATGGAGCAAGGAGGTGAAGCACATGGAGCAAGGTGTGTTGATCAATGAAGCAAGCGTGAAGGAGGAGAGGGAGGAAGCGTAAGGAGCTACAAAGGAAGGGATCAACACATGGCAGAGTCTCTGCCGCGGTAGAGAAACGATGCCAAACCCTGCCACGGCAGGCTGCCGCGGCACATAAAGTGGCTGAAATCCTGCCACGACAGAAGAGTCCTGCCGCGGCACATTTTAGGCCCAATATGCTGCCATGGCAGGAAACAAGCCTGTGCGCCTATAGAGCTGTCCCACCTGGGTCGGCATGTATCTTAGTTGTAGTCGTTTGCATCGTGGACTCTTAGCCTAGCCGCCCCCTCTCTCTTAAATAGATGGGGGTACCGTTTCTTTCCAATTAGACCACGTTAAAATATTTTAGAGTTGTTTCTATCTAGAACCTCTAGAATTACCTGTGATCGAGTTAGACAATTGCAATTGAATGTGATCTGTTGTTCCACTGGGAATCAGTAGATTGCAAACTACCATTCGTGGTCGACGGTTGCGTGCGCAAGAGCGTGGTGTTGTGAATATACCATAGGGTTCGAGATCTGTTGCATTGGCTTCAGGGTTCGAGCGGTAGAGTTCATAGCTACAGGCTAGTTATCTATCATCCACCATCCTCATCGACAAGTGCTTGCTGAGAAGATCGGGCCACCCCATATCACACTCTCTCCCACGTCAACAGCAATCTAGAAATCTATTTTCTGGCGCCGTGGCCGGGGAGGTAAGGTAAAACGTACTCACATCCTCTTGGTGTATGAGTGCTCGAAGTTATTTCCTTTAGATTCTGCAATTTTTTTCTTTTTGTTTCTTGTTTTCACTAGTTAGGCTTAATGGACAACAACAACAACAACAACAAAAATTAGAGAGCTTTATAGTATTTATCTTGAGTTAGGACATGAAGTGTTTGAAGGAAAATTAAAAAACCTATGGAACTTTATTTGCATTCTAATAGCAATGTTATTAGTATGAATTTTTTGAACACCATTATTGCTAATGCTATGGAAACATCTAAGCTTGGGGAAGCTAGCTTTTATGAAAATGATCTTTTTAGTTCCCCAGCTTTAGGGAAGAAAATTTGCTCTTATGATACTTTATCTCCCATATATGGTAATTCTAATGATACTTGTGATATTTTAAATCCACATACTGTAAGTGTCCCTTTTAAAATACCTATGAAATTTTTTGAACGTGTTATGAATAACTACTATTTTGGAGATGCAACTGTCCATCCTGGTGATCATTTACTCTTTATACATGAATTGTGCGAGTTGTTCAAGTGTGTAGATATCTCAATGGACCAAGTTAAAAGGAATCTATTCTCTTTATCACTTAAGGACAAAGCAAGGTAGTGTTATGAGCTACTAGATGATCCTCATCATTTGGAGTGGAAGGAACTTGAATCCCTCTTTTACTCTAAATTTTATCCTCCTCATGAAATTCATTAAGATATGAATTATATTTATAATTTTCACCCTCATGATGGAGAAACTATTGACCAAGCTTGGTGGAGATTGAAGTCACTAATGCTCAAATGTCCCATTCATGAGCTCCTAGTAATATTATTAATAATAATTTTTATGCAAGGCTTTCAGGACATTACAAGGACTATCTAGATACCAGTTTAGAGGGATCCTTCACAAGTAAGGAGGTCAAAGCTAAGTGATGTGGACATCCCTACTATTGATACAACCGTTGTACCTACAGCTACACACATACAAGGACCCATCACAAGATCTCGTGCCAAACAACTTAACTATCAGGTACTTTCGTTTCTTGGAACTATTCCTCACATACATGAGCATATGATGCTGCCTAAATCAGATATATTTCTTACTCTTAGGAATGATGGACCAAGCATGGATGAGAGGGACAAGCATTGGAGCATGGCCATGCATGGAGATGGCAGCAAGCATGTGATGATCCAAGAGAAGGCCACGGATGAAGATTTCAGAACTTTGAGGCCACCATAATGAAGAAAGAAGGCTTGGACGAAATATTCAAGATCAATACTTTACGAGTTCGTCCATAGCTTAATATGGTGCTGCGACACCTTTATTTTGGGCCAGGCCCATGTAATTTTCGCAGTATTTTAATTAGCCACTTTTTAGAGTCCGTATTTGAGGGGAAAAGGACTTTTAGGGTTGGATTCAGCCACCACTTCCATGGCTGGCCGAAACCCCACCTTTTCGCCCTTAAATACTCCCCATAGCCGACTCCCTAGACTCGGATTTTGTTTAGAAATTAAGTTAGCCATAGTCGCAACTTTGCCAAGGCTCGAGCGTCGCTGAGGCCTCTTGTAATTCGCACCTATTCAGGATCCCACCTCTTCAATAAAGCTTTCCTCTTAATCCGCAATATCTTGATTGCAATATTGGTTCTTACTTGTTCTCGATTTTAGGTAGGAATTAAGACCCTCGCTGGTCAGGCTGATCGTGTTCCCGCAGGATCGGTAACCTCCAGGAGATTGGCCTAGCGATTGCATTGGCGCTCGTCCTCGCACGTGTAGTCGGATCGTCAAGCCCAAACTCCACCAAATCGATTATCGCCATCTCATCGAAATATCGGACACCTTTGCCCTATCAAGTGGTATCAGATTTCAGGTTGCTCGGTGAGATTTTACTGTTTTCGTAGATTAGATCTGTTTTTACCTATAACCCACAAAAAAGCGAAAAACACAGTTAGAGTTTAGATCCATCCCATAACCAATCTACGCCTCGCATTATCTTTTCAGTTTTTGCATTGTTGAATTTGTGTCTACATCGTCGCGTCGAGTTGCTGGTCTTAGTGTCTCGTCCCTTAGAGTTTCGAGTTCTGATCATAGTAGTCACCGCCACACTCGCCGATCACCACCACCATATTCCGCCACCACATTCCGCCGCCATATACCCAGCCACCATAAACCCTAATACTCCACCATCGCCTTCCTACCGCGACACAGATCCGATCAGTTTTCCTGCCGCGATATGAGTCCAAGTAGAGTTATTGTTCCGTAGTTATTTCTTTTTACTCTCCTTATTTGTTGTTTCCGTGTTAAGCTAAAGTCCGTGTCGATCTCCGAGTCCGGTCGTAAGTCCAGAAGGAGGAAAAAAAAAGTCTGGAACCGCCTCCGAAATTTTTTTCTGGCTATACTAGTTTTCGACCCCGGAGATCACTTTTCTCCATCGGCCGTTATAGCGATATTTTTTTTGGCGCCGGCGCGATTCGGAGCAAAATAAAAAAATTTCGAATTTTTTTTGGGGCTAACCTATTTTTAGACCCCGTAGATCAGTTCTAGACACTCGCCATCATAGTGATTTTCTGCATCTTGGTTCGCTTTTTAGGGTGCCATATCATCATACATTGCTTGTTGTGTCGCGTCGTGACATCGTTGGTGATCTAGGCTCGCGTCTCTAGTACGGTCTAGCCTAGGACCAGCACAGTACCGTCGTTGAGCATTCTTTCAACTTTTGCATTGCTGTTTTGATAATTTCTAACCCCCCTTGCTAAGCCTTCCCAGAGCTCCACAGATATTCTCCACGTGCGGTGTCTCGACTCCAGGTAATCGCTTGGTTCAATCTCTGGACCCGCTGATCCTCGCAGTTGCACATCGCCTTTTCCTGCTGTTTGGTAAGAACTTGTGAGAGCTTCGTATATTGCTTGACGGATTACGCGTGACTTCCACCATATTCCCGTAGTGTATACCTGTGCTTTTTAAGGACTAACCATGACAGATACTTCGCGGAACCCTGCCACCATGACGAACGAAGAACTACATGCCCACTTCTCCGCGCTCCTGGTCAGTCGTGCTGAAGACGTGGATACGCGCCTAGGGGAGTTTGACACCAAGCTCACCAACGCCGTGGACAAGATCGATGGACTCGAGAAATCCTTCAACGTCAAGCTTGACGTTCGGTTCAAGGAGCTCTTGAACAGATTTCCCGCACCCGCACCCACACATGACGCACGTCGCATTCCGATCACGGGTCGGACTGCTGGTTCGGCTGCCGCAAGACTTCGCGGCTACCATGCCGACGCACTCGAGACTTCCGCATGGCTGCCTTGAGACATTGGGGACGGACGGTACTACTACGACCCCGACGACGACGATCTGTTGACGAGGAGGTTGAACAACCTCCAGTTCCCGCTGGCCGTCCACGACATTACCGCAACGCCTCGACCACCCAGACGTGATGATGATCATGTTGCAAAGCTTAAATTAAATATTCCATCTTTTGAGGGTAAATATAATCCTGATGCATATCTTACATGGGAGATGGAAGTAGAACAACGTTTTGCATGCTTAAAATATCCTGAGAATATGCGTGTTAGTGCTGCTACATGTGAATTTACTAAATTTGCTTCCCTTTGGTGGTCTGAGTATTATCGTTTAAATCCTACTACTATTCCTAGTACTTGGTGATGCAGCCTGTCCTACGACCGCTACTACATCTACTCCCACAAGCTCCCCAAGTGGACCCATGACTCGCGCCCGAGCCAAACTCCTTCAAGCTAAGGTGAACTCGCTCCTCTCCTTGTGTGACTTCGATACACCCTTGGATGGCCTGCTACTTCCTACCCATACCTTGTGCATCATCAGGTACGAAGAGAAGGAACCACAGGACGGAGGAGCACCAGCAGAAGAGAACAAACGCTCTCTGTCGCCAGTGGTACTACCGGACCTGGCGACCGGTACTACCGCTCGGCGGCACTACCGTCCCCTGCTACCGCCACCAACAGAAGACCCCAGCGCTAGCCAAATGCTCTCTGTCACCGGCGGTACTACCGGCCCAGGACCCGGTACTACCGGACGACGGTCCTACCGCTCCCTGCTACCGCCACCAACAGAAGGCTCCAGCGCAAGTCCCAGGACGACAAGCGGTACTACCGGGCCTGGAAGCGGTACTACCGCTGACCGGTACTACCGGACGTGTTGGACCGGTACTACCGGACGACACAGAACCTGATCGTGTTAAGTCGGCCCAGCGCCTTGTAACCCTCTCTATATTTCGCTATTTGTTCCTAAAATACCCCTGTTTTCGTGGTTGGCCTATAAATAGCCCCCACCCTCCATTGTAAACCCTAGACTTGGATAATAATAGATTAAGGAAACCCTTTGAGGAACTTATATCTATTGGTCTCATACTCCTACCAAGGAGCACCGGATTATCAACCCCCCTCTTGGATCTTGCCTAGTGCGTTCAAGTTGTACAAGGCCTTGGGTTCTCGGTTTCTCGTCCCCCAAGTCGTCAAGATCTCACCAAGCACCTCGTCCCCCGTTGTTGGCGTGGAGAGCGAGCTTCGCCCAACATCGATCCTAGAGATTATGTTGGACCGGTTGCCACCGGCGTGAGTTATCGGCGTGTATCGTGTTTTGTGTGCATGAGTTCGTCGGGTTCTTCGTGGCGTGTGTTCGTGGATTCCATCCCCTTTCCCCCTTCCACCGCTTTACCCTCGATTCCCGCGGAGATTCGTGAAAGATCGGGCCACCCTAAGGGGTTACCCCATAACATCTGGACTGCTTTAAAAACGGCTATGCGCGTTCGTTTTGTACCTCCCACTTATCAACGTGATTTACTAAAGAATCTGACACGTTTAGAGCAAGGGAAAAATTCTATAGAAGAGTATTATCAGGAATTGCAAACGGGGATGGTTCGGTGTGGTCTTGTTGAATCTAATGAACAAATGCTTGCACGTTTCTTTGGTGGATTAAACAAGGACATTCAGCACATATTAGATTATAAGGAATATAATTCTATCATTCGTTTGTTTCATCTTGCTTGCAAAGCTGAACGTGAAGTGCATGATCGCCAAACACCATGGAGGACTAATAATTCTGCAGGTCGCACATCCACTTGGACATCCCGACAATCAGCGCCTCCTCATGATTCGCCACCAGCTACTACCACATCCAAGGCCACCACAAGATTTCCATCTGCTCCTCCACCATCATCCAATGCTCCTGCTCGTAGTGCATCTTCTATGGCTTCCACGGGTAAGACAAAGGATATACAATGCCGCAAGTGCTGGGGTTTTGGTCATATTGAGAGACAGTGCACAACACAACATGTGATGATGGTGCGAGAAGATGGTTAATACGATTCAGCGAGTGACTTCGATAAAGATACACTAGCCCTTATTTCTGCTCGAGATGGAGACAATTCTGATGCTGATGAAGAGACAGAGGTAATGGGAGCTGAAGCTGCTGATCAATACAAGAGCTTAATTACACAACGTGTGTTGAGTGTGCAATTGAGCAAATTTGAGCAAGATCAACGCCACAACCTGTTCCAAACACGTGGTGTTGTCAAGGAAAGATCTATACGGATCATCATTGATGGAGGGAGTTGTAATAATCTGGCCAGTGTTGACATGGTAGAGAAGCTTGCGCTTCCAACAAGACAACGCCCACATTCATATTACATCCAATGGTTTGAGAGTTCTCGCAAGATCAAGGTAACAAGAACGGTATGCGTGCATTTTACTATTGGTACATATTCTGATTTTGTTGATTGTGATGTTGTACCTATGCAAGCTTGTTCTTTGTTACTTGGTAGACCATGGCAATTTGATAGAGAATCTGTTCATAATGGCAAAACTAATCACTATTCTCTTATGCATGATGGAAAGAAAATTGGTCTAAAACCTATGACTCCCGAACATATTTTAAAAGATGATCTTGCTAGAGCTAGTAGAGCTAAACCGAGGAGAAAATAAAAGTGAGAATCAGATTGTTGCTGCAGATTTTATACCACCAAAGAACACTAAATCTGATTCTACACATGCTACTCGAAATTGCTTGAAGAGTCCATGTATGCTTGCAAATAAAATTGATATTGCTGAACTAGATGTAAACAATACTCAATGTTATGCAATTGTCTGCAAAGAGGTTTTGTTTTCATTTGAGGATATGCCTCCTTCTTTGCCACCCGCTATTGCTAACCTTTTGCAAGAATATGAGGACGTCTTTCCCGCTGAGCTGCCACCAGGACTGCCTCCTATTAGAGGAATTGAGCACCAAATTGATCTAATTCCTGGTGCCATGTTGCCCAACCGCGCGTCATATAGAACCAATCCAGAGGAGACAAAGGAGATACAACGCCAAATTCAGGAACTACTCGACAGAGATCATATTCGTGAGTCCCTTAGCCCTGTGTTGTTCCTATTATTTTGGTACCTAAGAAATATGGTTCTTCGCGCATGTGTACTGATTGTAGAGCTATCAATAATATTACTATTCGATATCGTCATCCTATTCCACGTTTAGATGACATGCTTGATGAATTGAGTGGCTCTACCATGTTTTCTAAAGTTGATTTGCGTAGTGGCTACCACCAGATTCGTATGAAATTAGAAGATGAATGGAAAACAACATTTAAAACTAAGTTCGGTTTATATGAGTGGTTAGTAATGCCGTTTGGTTTAACTAATGCACCTAGCACTTTCATGAGATTAATGAACGAAGTTTTACGTGCTTTCATTGGACGTTTTGTGGTAGTCTACTTTGATGATATTCTGATTTATAGCAAATCTTTAGAGGATCATTTGGACCATTTACGTGTTGTTTTCAATGCTTTACGTGATGCACGTTTGTTCGGTAACCTTGAGAAGTGCACCTTTTGCACCAATCGAGTTGCGTTTCTTGGCTATGTTGTCACATCACAAGGTATTGAAGTGGATCCAGCCAAGATTGAAGCTATTGAGAATTGGCCGCAGCCCAAGACGGTCACACAAGTGAGGAGTTTTCTTGGCCTCGCTGGTTTTTATAGGCGCTTTGTCAAAGACTTTGGATCAATTGTCGCGCCACTGAATGAGCTTACCAAGAAGGATGTGCCCTTTGTTTGGGGCGATGCACAACAACAGGCCTTCGTCATATTGAAAGATAAGCTAACACATGCTCCCTTACTCCAACTTCCTGATTTTACTAAGACTTTTGAGCTTGAATGTGATGCTAGTGGAATTGGTTTGGGAGGGGTGTTATTACAAGAGGGAAAACCTGTTGCATATTTTAGCGAGAAATTGAGTGGGGCTAGTCTGAACTATTCTACTTATGATAAAGAATTATATGCGTTGGTTCGGACATTAGAAACTTGGCAACATTATCTATGGCCTAAGGAATTTGTTATTCATTCTGATCATGAATCTTTGAAGCATATTCATAGTCAAGCTAAGTTGAATCGTCGTCATGCAAAGTGGGTTGAATTTATTGAGTCTTTTCCTTATGTTATCAAACACAAAAAGGGTAAAGATAATATTATTGCTGATGCTTTGTCGCGCCGTTATGCTTTGTTATCTCAACTTGACTTCAAATTTTTTGGATTAGAAACTATTAAGGAACAATATGTGCATGATGCTGAATTTAAAGATGTGTTGCAGAATTGTAGAGATGGTAGAACTTGGAACAAGTTCGTCTTCAATGATGGATTTGTGTTCCGTGCTAATAAACTATGCATTCTAGATAGTTATGTTCTTCTTTTGTTGTTACAGGAGGCGCATGGAGGAGGATTGATGGGACACTTTGGTGTCAAGAAGACGGAGGATGTTCTTGCTGCACACTTCTTTTGGCCACGTATGCGTCGAGATGTTGAGAGATTTGTGGCACTCTGCACTACTTGTCAAAAAGCTAAGTCTCGCCTTAATCCACATGGTTTATATATGCCTCTTCCTGTTCCTAGTGTTCCTTGGGAGGATATTTTTATGGACTTTGTTTTGGGATTGCCACGAACACATAAGGGGAGGGATAGTATTTTTGTTGTTGTGGATCGGTTTTCTAAGATGGAACACTTTATTCCTTGTCATAAAACGGATGATGCTGCGCATATTTCTGATTTGTTCTTTCGTGAAATTGTTCGTTTGCATGGTGTGCCAAATACTATTGTCTCTGATCGTGATACTAAATTTCTTAGCCACTTTTGGAGATGTTTATGGGCTAAGTTGGGGACTAAATTGGTCTTTAGTACTACATGTCATCCCCAAACCGATGGTTAAACTGAAGTAGTAAATAGAACTTTGTCTACTATGTTGCGGGCTATTTTAAAGAAAAACTTAAAATTGTGGGAAGAATGTTTACCTCATATAGAATTTGCTTATAATCGTTCGCTGCATTCTACCACAAAGATGTGCCCATTTGAGATTGTGTATGGTTTTGTTCCTCGTGCACCTATTGATTTATTGCCTTTACCTTCTTCGGTGCAACATAATTTGGATGCTACACAACACGCTGAAATGATATTAAACTTGCATAAGACTACTAAAGATAACATTGAACACATGAATGCTAAGTATAAACTTGCTGGGGATAAAGGGAGAAAGCATGTTGTGTTTGATGTTGGAGATCTTGTTTGGTTACATTTGCGTAAAGATCGTTTTCCTGATTTACGCAAGTCTAAGTTAATGCCGCGTGCTGCTGGTCCCTTTAAGGTGTTAGAGAAAATAAATGATAATGCATATAAACTTGAGTTGCCTGCAGACTTTGTGCAGGTTAGTCCCACGTTTAACATTGCAGATTTGAAGCCTTACTTTGGTGAGGAAGATGAGATTGCGTCGAGGACGACTTCAATTCAAGAAGGGAGCATGATGTGGACATCCCTACTATTGATACAACCGTTGTACCTACAAAGAACACATACAAGGACCCATCACAAGATCTCGTGCCAAACAACTTAACTATCAGGTACTTTCGTTTCTTGGAACTATTCCTCACATACATGAGAATATGATGCCGCCTAAATCAGATATATTTCTTACTCTTAGGAATGATGGACCAAGCATGGATGAGAGGGACAAGCATTGGAGCATGGCTATGCATGGAGATGGCAGCAAGCATGTGATGATCCAAGAGAAGGCCACAGATGAAGATTTCAGAACTTTGAGGCCACCATAATGAAGAAAGAAGCTTGGACGAAATATTCAAGATCAATACTTTACGAGTTCGTCCATAGCTTAATATGGTGCTGCGACACCTTTATTTTGGGCCAGGCCCATGTAATTTTCGCAGGATTTTAATTAGCCACTTTTTAGAGTCCGTATTTGAGGGGAAAAGGACTTTTAGGGTTGGATTCGGCCACCACTTCCATGGCTGGCCAAAACCCCACCTTTTCTCCCTTAAATACTCCCCATAGCCGACCCCCTAGACTCGGATTTTGTTTAGACATTAAGTTAGCCATAGTCGCAACTTCGCCAAGGCTCGAGTGTCGCTGAGGCCTCTTGTACTTCGCACCTATTTAGGATCCCACCTCTTCAATAAAGCTTTCCTCCTAATCCGCAATATCTTGATTGCAATATTGGTTCTTACTTGTTCTCGATTTCAGGTAGGAATTAAGACCCTCGCTGGTCAGGCTGATCGTGTTCCCGCAGGATTGGTAACCTCCAGGAGATTGGCCTAGAAATTGCATTGGCGCTCGTGCTCGCACGTGTAGTCGGATCGTCAAGCCCAAACTCCACCAAATCGATTATCGCCATCTCATCGAAAGATCGGACACCTTTGCCCTATCACTAAGTGGGATCTTCTTGAAACAATTCAAAGCAATATCGAAGATTAGGATAACGACAATGGTAAAGAACCAGGTATAAACTATAGGTATCATTGCATTAAGTCTTTCGCTAAAACTGCTGATTTTCAAGAGCTTAGTGCTAAGTATGGTATTGATACTCAAATTCTTGTTGATTTTTGTATAGATTTTGCTTCCCCTATTAATGCTCCTAAAGGAAAGTGGGACATGTATCATGAACCTTTTAAAGACACTTGCATGGAAAATGAAACTATTATTGATGATTGCAATAATCATGCTCAAACTTCTGAAAGTACTATTTCTTATAAGCATGTTAATTTTTGTGGAATACATAGACCTTGTCAAAAGAAACAAATTTAAGAAGAATATTATATCACCCACTGGAATAAAAAACTAGAACGTGGTATAAGGCTCTAAATGATCTTGGTAAAAAAGTTTGTGCCCTCTATCCTTTTATTTGTGAACTTTGCTTTGAAGTGGGTCTCCAATGCTCAGGCCATAATAATCCTGCAAGTTTGTATTGTGATAACGTGATCACCGATAATCAACATGATGAACTTACATTATTTTTGGGGTATGAAGAGTTATCAAGAAAAACTTCTTTGGTAGACATGAGTACTTATGATATGAATAGCGTCCTGCATGGTTGTCATCTTTATTATGTTGAAAATTGCCACGCAAATAATTACATACAAAATCTTATAAAAGATGATATTTTACCAAAAATATGACAGGACTAATATGAGTTTTGTTCTTATTAATGAAAACGAGAAATCCTCCAAAGTTTCTTCTATTGTCTATAACAATAAACCAGGGTATGTGGAGAAGCTTCCTTCCAAGCCTCTCCCTCCTAAAGAGAATAAGAATAATAATAATAATAATAATAATAATAATAATAAGAAGAAGAAGAAGAAGAAGAAGAGGAGGAGGAGTAAAGGGAGAGAGGAAACGGTATCTTCCCCTAAGCATGTTGCTCCTATCATAGTTTTTGCTAATGTTGCTAATGAGTCTGAACTAGATGATGTTCCTATGCATGTTACCTATATTAGTGCTATCCATGTTCCTTCCAATGATGATATGTTTACAAATGAACACACTTGGGAAGATAGCTATTCTATTGCTTATGATGATACCAAACCTCCAATATATGATGATTACAATGATGAATATGATATTTTCAGTCCACCTACTATTGAGAAGAAAATTAATTATGATTACAATATGCCTCCTATATTTGATGATTATGGTGATGAGAATAATAATGATAGGTATTTTGTTGAATTTGCTCCTACTACAATTAATAAGTATGACTATGCTTATGTGGAGAGTAATAATTATTATATGCATGTGGCTCATGATATGAATGTTTTATGTGATAGTTATATTGTGAATTTTATTCATGATGCTACTGAAAGTTATTATGAGAGAGGGAAACATGGTCTTATGTATCTCCACAATATTAAGTTTCCCCTCTTTATGTTGAAAGTCTTGAAGTTGCACTTGTTTTGCTTTCCTATGCTTGTTGCTTTGTTCTTTCATGACTTGTTTCTTTACAAGATTCCTATGCGTAGGAAGTGGGTTAGACTTAAATGTGTTTCGAATTTGCTTCTTGATGCTCTCTCTTACTTCAATTCATATTTCTTATGTGAGCATCTTCTCAAACTATCAAGCCTAACTTAAAGGCGTTAAAGAAAAGTACTTCTTGGGAGATAACCCAATAGTTTTCTTGAGTCTTGGAAGTTATTACTTTTGCCTCTCCTTATCCTTTTTGTTTGATTTTTGTGCCAAGAATAACCTCTAATGAGAGGGAAGTAAGATTTGGAAAAGTTGCTGTCCCGAAACAGATTTTTGTGCTTCACTGTAAAAATTCGTGAAAAATCTCTGTATGTATTATTGAGCTGTAATTTTCTTAATAAATCCCCAGGTTGTTATCTAACTTTTGTTAGTCCAACACTTTTTGATTTGAGCAACAAAAGGTTTTCGAAAAAATCGGTTTTTACCTGCTAGTCTGTTTTGACAGATTTCTGCCTTTATTTGCATTTGCTTCTTATCGATATCTTTTTTAGTTCTTTTTAGTGAATTGAACTTTTTGAAGGAATTTCTATAGTAGCTTGTGTCTTTAATAAAAGTTTTGCTGTTTTAAAACTAAACTCCAAAGGTTTATTATCTTTTGAATGAAGTAATGTGCCAATGAAGATTGTGTGAAGTTTTGTATGAAGGAAAATTTTCAGGTGTAAGGGATGAATGATGTAATGAGATGAAGAATGGACAAAATCTCAAGATTGGGGATGCCACCCCATGTCACCCCAAGAAATATTTCAAGAGGTACAAGCGTCAAAGTTTGGGGATGCCCAAGGCAACCCCTTCTTCATCAATAAAAATCCCAGGTCTCTTTCTAGACACTTTGTTTTTATTGTTTCATGCACAGTTGTGTTGTTCTTGGAGCGTCTTAGTTTTTGTTTTTAGTTTTATTTTTCTTGGTTTGCGGCAATAAGTTGGTTGGGTCCCAGCATACTTATTTTGGAGAGAGACACACTCTGTTTTCATTGCCTAGAACACTCTAGTTTTCACTCTTATTGTTATGTGAGTGTTCTCTTTTGCTAGCATTGTGTTTAGTCGTAGTTTTCTTGTGCTTTCAGCTTAGAACTTTTTAGTTCTTCTTTGTGGATTTGTGAGACAAGCTCACTGATATTTATTGATTATTATATTTATGAGTTGTTTCAAATAAGTCGATTGGTGTTGGAAAAGAGTAGGAAGCTTCATGCTTAAGTGGTACAAAAAGGAAGCTTGCTTTGACTATGGTTTAGACTTTATCATGTCATGCTAGGTGTTGCTTTGACCTTATGCTTAGTGATTATTGTTGTAGCATGACTTGTTCCAAATAATTGAGATTGCTTAATGTGCCTTGAAAGAATCATGTGTTGTTTTAGCATACAAAAGCATAGTTTATGTGGACATCCCATCTATTGATACAACCGTTGTACCTACAGCTACACACATACAAGGACCTATCACACGATCTCGTGCCAAACAACTTTCCTATTAGGTACTTTCGTTTCTTTGAACTATTCCTCACATACATTAGAATATGATGCTGCCTAAATCAGATGTATTTATTACTCTTAGGAATGATGGACCAAGCATGGATGAGAGGGACAAGCATTGGAGCATGGCAGCAAGCATGAGATGATTCAAGAGAAGGCCACGGATGAAGATTTCAGAACTTTGAGGCCACCATAATGAAGAAAGGAGGCTTGGACGAAATATTCAAGATTAATACTTCACAAATTCGTCCATAGCTTAATATGGTGCTGCGACACCTTTATTTTGGGCCAGCCCCATGTAATTTTCGCAGGATTTTAATTAGCCACATTTTAGAGTCCGTATTTGAGGAGAAAAGGACTTCTAGGGTTGGATTCGGCCACCACTTCTATGGCTGGCCGAAACCCCACCTTTTCCTTCTTAAATACTCCCCATAGCCGTCACTTTAGACTCGGATTTTGTTTAGACATTAAGTTAGCCATCATAGCAACTTCGCCAAGGCTCGAGCGTCGCAGAGGCCTCTTGTACTTCGCACCTATACATGATCCCACCTGATGGAGGGGTTAACCTCTTGGGTGGCCCGATCTTCACAGATCTCGTGGTCAAATCGATGGAAAAGCGAGGGGAAAGGGAGAAGGTAGGGGAAGCGAACACACAACTCGCGAAGAACACGATGAACACACGCAAAACTCACACGATACAAGGCCGATTGCTCCCGAACGGCGGCCACTGGTCTGATAGAATCCTCACAAGGAAAGATCGGTCAACGTGCTCCCTCAAATCCACATCAAAGAGGGAAGAACACCTTGGGGATGGTCTTGACAACTTGGAGACGAGACACCGAACTCCAAGGCCTTGTTCAACGATGGATGCGTGATGCAAAGTCCAATCGAGGTTGGTGACGATAGTCGTTCCCCTTAGATAAGGGGATGAGGCAAAACTAGAGATTCCACACAAGGGGGTTGTCTTTAGTCTATCATCTATGCCTTAGGGATACATGAAGGGGTGGGGGCTCTATTTATAGGTCAGCCACATAAACAGGGGTAGTTTAGGGATAAAACTAGGGTTTGGACGAGCTAGAGGGGTACATGGGCCGAAGGCCCATTGGCATGCAGCCCATCGTAGGCCGGAGACTCCGGTGTAGGGTCCGGAGACTTTGGTGTAGGCCGGAGACTCCGGTGTCGTCTCCGGAGTGGCGTCCTGACTGTCCCCGGGTCGGTTGGCCGGGTCGGTGGAGGTCGGTCCGAGACTCGGTCTTGTGAGACCGAGTCTCCGTGTAGGCCGGAGACTTGGTGGTTCACCGTGGCTTCTTCCGCCTCCTCTTCCAAGCCTCCGTTGTCGGGCTTGATGTTCGGCTTCTCCCTTGCCTCCGTGCTTGTCGGTGAACCTATCATGCATATGTGACGAGTATGAAGTAGCATACCATTCAATAGGGTAGGAAGTGGGCTCGCAGAGGAACGGATTCACCTTTGGAGTCCATGACGACTTGGCGAAGTTGGAGACCATGATGTGGTAATGACCGTAGGTCGGGCTGCATCATCTCCCCTTCAAAAGAGTCGTCCTCGACTCTCCATGTTCATCATGAAGTAGAAGAGGTCGAAGGACATCCTTGATCCTGGGGTTCACCATATAGTCGTCCTCGGGAAGATTGACTTGACAAAACTACAATGTTCCTTCACCCTCCATGAAGCCTACAAAGCTCACGACAAAAGCGAAGCAACACTCAAAGCGTAGCCAATTCATGAACATTATAGCATGAGTCCTCAAGTAGAAGGAAGACACCTTAGCTTGTAGAGATAGCTCGATGAAGGGTAGCCATAGGTAACTCTCTTCGGTTCTTCTTGTCAACATATAGTCCATAGAGGTTGACGTGTATGCATTTGTGCCTTCACACAACAAAGACCAAGCAAAATATTTTCGTGCGTGATAGAGGAGCATGTTAAATGTGGCATGTCCATTCTTGTTCACAACACTATTAGCACAATACAAGGATAGCAAATGGAATGCATATGGAAGGTCAAAGTGATGCAGCCCTTCCTACGGACGCACCTCCATCTACAACACCTAGTCCCCCAAGTGGGCCAATTACTCGCGCTCGAGCCAAGCTCCTACAAGCCAAGGTTAACTCGCTCCTTTCCTCATGTGATTTTGGTCTACCTTTGGATGGCTTGCTACTTCATCCAACTACGTTGTGTATCCTCAGCTATGAAGCAACGTCACCACACCAAGCCCCCAAGGAAGGACCAGGAGAAGACCCTGCTGCAGCTCTGCACACGGGAGTCTCCGGTCCTGTACACCGGAGTTTCTGGACCTCCCTCCGGTCCGGGCCTGTGAACCAAGCCCGGACGGTCGAACGCCTCCCGAGACGGGTCCGAGATCGAACCGGAGTCTCGGCCCATCGAGTCTCTGGAGCCAACATCGGAGTCTTCGGCATGCTCGATGCTAGGCTTGTCAAGGCCTTTTGGGCCTGGCCCATGTAACCCTTAGTTTCGCCCCAACTTCCAGTTTTATTCCAAAACTACCCCCATTTATGTGGTTGGCCTATATAAAGCCCCACCCCTCATATGTAAACCCTACACTTGGATAATAATAGTTGAGGACACCCCTTTTAGGATCTTTCATCTATTGGTCTCATGCTCCTACCAAGGGGCACCCTATTATCCACAACCTCTTGGATCTTGCCTAGTGCGTTCAAGTTGTACAAGGCCTTGGGATCTCGGTTTCTCGTGCCCAAGTAGTCAAGATCTCACCAAGAACCTCGCCCCCGTTGTTGGCCGTGGAGAGAGAGCTTCACCCAACACCGATCCTAGGGATTATGTTGGACCGGTTGCCACCGGCGTGAGTTATCAGCGTGTATCGTGTTTTTGTGCGCGCGAGTTCATCGGGTTCTTCGTGTGCGTGTGTTCGTGGATTTCATCCTCTTTACCCCTTCCACCGCTTTCCCCTCGATTCCTGCGGAATTCGTGAAAGATCGGGCCACCCCAAGGGGTTACCCCATAACATATTGGTATCAATAGCAAGGTTGATCACGATTTTCCCCTCAATTTTTCTTATATCCACCATAAATTTAAAAATTTCCCAAAAAAACAGCCCCAATTTGCCTTTGGATCGATCTATCGTTCTGGAGTGTTATTTGTGGTTTTGATCCGACCAAATCTTGTCTAAGGTGTTGGTCCAGCTTTTGCCTGCGTTTCCCAGCCCAATTTTTGCCAAATTTTCGCGGATTTGAGGACTTTAGGCGTGAATCTCTGCTCAAGAACACGAGCAGATCTTCCACACCGGAGTCTCCAGCCCTATGCACCGGAGTCTCCGTCCTACACCGGAGTCTCTGGCCTAGACTGGAGTATCCGGCCCTGTACGCCAGTTTTGACCTTTTTCCTCTTTTCTGCATTGGCTAATCTGTCCGTTTGTTGTTTGTGTTCCGTGTGCGTGTCACCAACTAACAGATAGCTTCCGCAACATCGCCGCGCTCTTCGACACCACGGACCCCAAACTCTTCCCCGCTCCATCGACACAAGATCATCATCAACAACTAAGGTATAACTTGTGTCAACCCTTGTAGCCATATCTTCCTTTGTGTGTACCTATCCTATGAGAGCAACTCAATTTGTGTTTGTCTAAGCATTGTGCACTTGCCATTGGAAAGTGAGAGTGTGCGGGCAAATACAAAAGTTAACATAGTAGCATAGAAAGGGAGAAAAAGAAAAAGAATCACAAAAAAAACAAAAAAAGAGAGGAAAAGAAAAAGAAAAATAGAAAGATACATAGTCTTCCAATACAAAGAGAGCATCAAGCTTGTAAGCAAAAGAGAGAGGAAGAAGCGCGCCAAGGCAAGTGCACAAATCCGTTGCTTACCCTCTTTTGGCAAACGAGTTGTGGTCTCTCCTTGAGTTGGTACGACAACCGAGCGTAGTCTTCGTTAGGCCATTTCGTGCTCACTTTCATAGTCGTGCTAACCCAGTTTTCTCCACGTGTGTGTGTAGTCGTAGGTTCTCGTCACCTTTTGAGTTGACCATTTCCTTTTTACTTGAGTTTGTTGGATCTTCTACACTTTTGACTATCCTTTGCGTTCGATTGGTTCTTTGGCTTTCCCACAATCCTACCC
The DNA here is from genome assembly GCA_030063025.1 of Avena longiglumis. Classification (NCBI taxonomy): domain Eukaryota; kingdom Viridiplantae; phylum Streptophyta; class Magnoliopsida; order Poales; family Poaceae; genus Avena; species Avena longiglumis. Next base: position 332,800,728 of record CP125974.1, on the reverse strand, counting down.
ATCCACCAAAAGCTTTTGAGAGTTGTAGCTTATTTGTGTGTGTGAGTTTCTTTGCAATTTCACTTAGCACGTTGTTCGCTCCTTTGTGTGGCAATTGGTTTGATATAATCTCCAAGGTGAGGTAAAAGGCTAACTCTACGCACCCTTATTCTCCATATACAACCCTTGTCGGCTTTGCATCATGGACAGGAATGGCGAGCCGTACATCCCACCACCACCTCCGGAGGACGAAACACAATACATGACAAGATGGGACCATTGGAAGGTCCGAGGAGAATTCAACTACCGTTGTGAAGCCCTTGAGTGGCGCCAAGATGAACAATTTAGCGAAGCCCGAGTGGAGTTTAAGAACATCGACAACCGCTTCGAAGAATTCCGAGGCCAAATGCATGCCATGCAACACAATCTCGGTCATCAAAATGAAGCTCTTGGTCACACCCTCGCCTCAACGGATGAGAAGCTTCAACGCCTCATTGATGGGTTAGCAAGGCCACGATCGCGAGACTCAAGATCATCACGGCACTCCTCAAGTGAATCAAGTGCACCTCGCCGTCACGCTTCAAGGCACCGGGATGGACCCGTCCTTCAATCCATGAGCTCTTCTCAAGCGGTACCATATCCGCGACACGCCACAACGTCAAGCTATGATGGTGACCTCTCCGCAAGACCTCCAAGACGTGAAGCGGACCGGCCACAACCAAGGGCACTTGTGCTTCAATAAGAGCAACCTCACATGGACCACCAAACCCATCGCCATCGACATGTTCTTTCAACAACAAGTGAAGCATCCGAAGTGGAAGAACAAGATCGCCGTCGGCGTGAAGCACTCGATGATCCACCAAGGCGTCATCATCGACACGAACGCCAACGTCGACAACATGATCATCATGACGAGCCTCCTCCACATCAAGAAGAAAGAGAGCAGCCCATTGCGCATGCGGCTCGACGTCCTCCTCGCCACATGGCGCAAGCCAATGCTCCTCGGCATCAACCACGACAAGAACAAGAGCAAGCTCCCCAAGCTCGTCGTGAGGATCAACAACCTCCTCCTCGTCCTCAACCGCGCCAACAACACGAGCAAGCTCCCCAAGCTCGTCGTCAAAACCAAGTTCCACCACCAAATGCGGCACAATCATGGCAACCGTCGCCACCGGAACCACAATGAAGAATAAACGTTTGGCAAGCTCAAGTTCACCATGCCCAAGTTCACCGGTTCCAATGAACCCGAAGAATACCTCTCGTGGGAACTCAAGGTTGACAAGATCTTCCGCATGCACAACTATAGCAATGAGAAGATGATGGCCATGGCATCCCTCGAGTTTGATGAGTATGCCAACCTTTGGTGGGAACAAGTCCAACTCGCTCGTGAATCAAAAGAAGAGCCCCTAATCTCAACTTGGCAAGATATGAAGGATCATATGAGATCCCGCTTTGTTCCTTCGCACTACACGCGTGACCTTTTCAACAAGATTCAAACGCTTAGTCAAGGGACAAAGACCTTGGATGAGTACTTCAAGCAAATGGAGCTCAACATGATCCGTGCCAACATTGAAGAGCGTGATGAACAAGCAATGGCACGTTTCCTCAATGGCTTGAACCATCCAATCAAGCGCATCACCGAGTTCCAAAAGTACAACAACATGGTTGAGCTTGTGAACATATCATCAAAGGCCGAGCGTCAAGTGCAAGAGGACATCAAGTACAACAAGCCAAAGACGTACTTCACATACAAGCAAGCCCCAACCACTACTCCAACAAAACCAAGTGGAAGCTCATCAAGTACCACGAAGCTTCCCTTCAAGCCAACACTTACTCAAGGAAAACCGCCCCCAAGTGGCAAATACACAAAGGAGCGAACAACCATTCAATGGTGAGTGTTACAAGTGTGGAGGCAAAGGACACAAGTCGGCCACATGTGGGGACAAGAAAGTTTTGTTCATCCATGACAACGACGATGAAGAATACTTGAGTGAAGATGAGTTTGATGCAAGGGTCAAGGAAGCAATGGCACAACAACATTTGGAAGAGGACCAAGAACTACTTGTGTGTGAGCATGACGCAAGTCCATCGCTTTTGGTCACAAGGGTCTTAACTACTCAAGTCAATGAGAATGAAGACCAACGATCAAACATCTTCCAAACTCGTGCCGGTATCAATGGGAAGTCCATCAAAGTTGTCATCGATGGTGCGAGTTGCCACAATCTTGCAAGTACTAAATTGTGTGAGAAACTCAACCTCACCCTCCATCCACATAAGCACCCCTACCATATACAATGGCTAAGTGACCAAGGGTCTGTCAAGATCAAGCACACTGTCTCGGTAACGTTCTCAATTGGACCATACAAAGACACGGTGGAATGTGACGTGGTCCCCATGACGGTTTGCCATATGTTGCTAGGAAGGTCATGGCAATATGACAAGCGATCTTTGCATGGTGGTCACTCAAACACTTATACCTTCAAATGGCTTGAAAAAACTTGTGTGTTGCAACCAATGACTCCTAGCCAAATAATTGCGGACAATGCAAAGGCTTTAGCAAGGGCGCAATACACAAAACCATCTTGTGATAAGAGTGGTGAGCGAGAGAACCACACTATAGTGAGTGAGTGCCACAAGCTAAACTCGAGTGGAAAAACTAAGAGTGTTCTTCTTGCCACCAAAAGTGAGATGAGAGAAGTGCGGAACAACCCATCCATATTGCACTATGTCCTTGTATGCAAGGGACTAGCGCAAGGAACTAATGACTTGACAATTGTTCCTCCTTCTTTGATGGCTATCTTGCAGGAATTCCAAGATGTATTTCCCGAAGAGCTTCCTCATGGACTACCTCCTCTTCGTGGAATCGAGCACCGCATCGACCTCATACCCGGCGCTCCACTCCCAAACCGCACCGCGTATCGCACAAACCCGAAAGAGATGAAGGAGATAGAACGACAAATCAACCAACTCGTCTCCAAAGGTTTGATCCAAGTAAGCATTAGCCCAAGCGCGGTCCCCGTGATTCTAGTTCCAAAAACGGATGATATGTTGCGGTTATGCATGGACTGCCGTCCAATCAATGCTATCACCGTGCGTTATCGACATCCTATACCGCGTCTTGATGACATGTGATGAGGACATCCCTATATTTACACCTGCCCCAATTACTACTGAAGATGTTCCAGCCAATGCTAAGAAGGATCAGTCCAATGAGATTAGAATTGGACCCTTTACACGGGCTCGTGCAAAGCTACTTGAACAACAGGTGAATTCACTCCTAAATGAATCTGATGTTTATGATAATGAGAACTTTATACTGCCTAAATCTATGCACTTGTGTATGATCAGGTTCGTTGAGGAAACAAGCTTGACACGAGGAGAAGGGTTACAAGAGGAGCCTAGCATGATGATCGCCAAGGATGCGCGAGGGAGGAGCGGGAGGAAGGCGCAAGAGAAGATCATCAAGAAGGAAGGTTCAGTTCGGATAGACAGAAGCCCTGAAATTGAAACGGACGTGGATTCTTTATACGAACTCCAAATCAAGCAAATAAGTACTTGTTAGAAAGATCACTCCGAAAGCTTTCCAACGAGTACTTACACGTCCCCAGGGGGCGGATAATCCGGCCCCCACAAGGGCGGATAATCCGGCCCTGCTCCAGGGACTTGAGGCGCAAGGCTCAGTAAGGGGCGGATTATCCGCCCCAGGGGAGGATAATCCGGGGGCGGATAATCCGCCCCTACTTAGGGCGGAAAGTCCGACCCTGAAAGTTACCATCAGATCTGGACGGATCTGACTGTATCAGACACGTTTTGTTTCGCGATTTTGGCCGCCCCAGCCGCCCTTATAAGCCCTGGGACGTCCCCATAGTTAGGGTTAGACCACGTTAAAACTATTTTGGAGTTTTTTCTTATCAAGAACCTCTGGAATTACCCTGTGATTGAATTATCTACTGTAATTGAGTGTGATATGTTGTTCCATTGGGAATTAGTAGATTGCAAACCATCGCTCGTGGGTCGACATTGCGCGCAAGAGCGTGGTGTTGTGAATATCCCACAGGGTTCGAGAGCTGTTGCATTGGCATCAGGGTTCGAGCGGGAGAGTTCATAGGTACATGCTAGTTATCTATGATCCACCATCATCATCGATAAGTGCTTGCTGAGAAGATCGGGCCACCCCATATCATCTTGGTATCAGATTTCCTCGTTTACTTGGTGAGCATCCACAGATCCACGCCGAGTTCGCCTACAACCGCGCCAAGCACGCCACCACCATGAGGAGCCCGTTCATGATCGTCTACGGCTTCGAGCCTCTCACCGCGCTCGATATACTTCCACTTCCGCTTCATGAACGTGCCAATATGGACGTTGCCAAGCGCGCCCACACAATGAAGAAACTCCATGATGACACACGAGCTACTATCGAGCAACAAGTCCTTCGCCAAGCATCAAGGCTAAATAAGAATAAGAAAGAGATAATCTTCCAAGAGGGCGACCTTGTGTGGATACACTTAAGTAAAGACCGCTTCCCCAAGGAACGCGACTCCAAGCTAAAGCCTAGAGGAGATGGACCATTCAAAGTGCTCAAGCGAATCAACAACAACGCTTATGTCATCGATATCCCAACTTCCAAGTATCTTGTGAGCTCGACATTCAATGTCAAGGACCTCTCACCCTACCATGGAGAAGAGAAAGTCGAGCATCAAGAGTCGAGGACGACTCTTTCCCAAGGGGGGGGGAGCTGATGCAGCCCGTCCTACGACCGCTTCTACATCTACCCCCACAAGCTCCCCAAGTGGACCCATGACTCGCGCCCGAGCCAAACTCCTTCAAGCTAAGGTGAACTCGCTCCTCTCCATGTGTGACTTCAATACACCCTTGGATGGCTTGCTACTTCATACCCATACCTTGTGCATCATCAGGTACGAAGAGAAGAACCCGCAGGACGGAGGAGCACCCGAAGAAGAGACCAAATGCTCTCTGTCGCCAGCGGTACTACCGGACCTGGCGACCGGTACTACCGCTTGGCGGTACTACCGGCCAACGCTACCGCCAACGACAGAAGGTCCCAGAGCTGCCCAAACGCTCTCTGTCACCAGCGGCACTACCGCCCCTGGATCCGGTACTACCGGGCTACGGTACTACCGCCCCCGGCTACCGCCCCCAACAGAAGGCCCCAGCGCAAGCCCCAGGACGACAAGCGGTACTACCGGTCCAGGAACCGGTACTACCGCATGACCGGTACTACCGGTCCCGCCAGGCGGTACTACCGCCAGAGACAGAGACTTTACGTGATATTTCGGCCCAGCGCCTTGTAACCCTCTCCATATTTCGCTATTTATCCCCAAACTACCCCTGTTTTTGTGGCTGGACTATATAGCCCCCACCATCCATTGTAAACCCTAGACTTAGATAATAATAGATATTAAGGAAACCCTTTGAGGACTTATATCTATTGGTCTCATGCTCCTACCAAGGATCACCGGATTATCCACCCCCCTCTTGGATCTTGCTTAAGTGCGTTCAAGTTGTACAAGGCCTTGGGTTCTGTGTCTCGCCCCAAGTCGTCAAGATCTCACCAAGCACCTCATCCCCGTTGTTGGCGTGGAGAGCGAGCCACCAACACCGATCCTAGGATTATGTTGGACCGGTTGCCACCGGCGTGAGGAGTAGGCGTGTATCGTGTTTTGGTGTGTGTGTGTGTTCGTGGTTTTTCATCGCTTTCCTCGATTTCATCCCCCGACCACCTCGTTCCCCTCGTTTCTCGTGGAATTCGTGAAAGATCGGGCCAACCCCAGAGTCACCCCCTAACAGTGATATTTTTCAATGAGGCTCAATATTTCTTTCCAGTTGAAACAGTTGAAATCAGCATGATCCATGATTGTATCCTCATCATCCTCCCTTTCTTCAAGAAAAGCCGTCCTCGGCTTTGGGTAAGCTGAAAGTGGAAGGAACAAAAAGAACAACGTATACGCAGAGTATATGTATACATAACCTGTTGTATCATTTTTGTTCACGTGAATAATATGTCTACTATTCATTAAGCAACTTAAATTGCAGGTATAAGTGAAATACAAAGAATCATGATCATGTTGAAAACCAAATAGATATATAGTCTTGTTGTTCAATATTAAATTCAGTTTTATCAAAGAAGATCTATGATCAAATTTGTGATGAACAAGATCAAACCAATTCAAACTATGTGAAAACCGAATTGATTCAGGCCATGCTTCAACTACGCTACTCCGATTATTATGAACATAATCATTTTGTTTAGTATGTAATATGCAACTCAATTTGCAAATATTAGTGAAGTATATAGTAGTAGCACACTTATGCAACACGTTGTGGGACATACACAAGGTGTATGAAAAATCTGATTCAAATCTAGAAAGATTGGAACAATCCAACATAGGTAAAGTTACTTTTGTTGGCTGGACTATATCAACTAGATGAGAATTTACTTTCATAGTATCACAAATTGTAGTATCTATCCCACCACAAAGATATCTTGACACATAACATGTATGGCTAAACACAGCAAGTTTCAATTCAGCAATTCTATCACATGTAATGCATATGTGAGCCACAATAAAATTTTCATCCATGCTATATTCACCAATTAGATTAAAGATGAAATAAGGAGAATATGTGCTAGAATTCAGACATGAAATTTCAGAAATCCTATCCATAGCACAACTCATATTCATAGGTTCATTTAGCATGATGGAATACGCAATATCAGTAGGTGGTATTCGAGCAAGTCTTTCCTCATGTGTAATCAGTACTACATGCTTAAAATTTAGATTTTGCAAAGCATCACTCGGTGCTAAAAATTTTGTGCTTGTAAAGTTACAAGAATCAACCAACAAAGGAATAGGCTCACTGAATGCCTTATTGGTTGGTTGTAGCCCCAAATCAGTGCCATTATCAATGTCATCCTCCCTATATGTAGTAGGCATTGTAACAGCTTTCTCAAGTGATGATACCCGATCGTGTGATATAGGTTGTAAAATAGGCGGCTCCCTTTCTTCAAAATAAACCTGCATATCACAAGGGACAACACTAGAAGTAGACATGATTATGTTAGTGGACACCTCACATGTCTCATTGACGTCCACTCTTAAAATTTCTGGAATAGGCCATGTGTAGTTGTACAAAAACCTAGAACGTAGAAATTGCTTGAAATCCTCCCAAAGGAATGTTTTACCTATGACACCATACACAGTCCTAGCGTCCTTCCACCAACGAGTTACCTTTGCATCGACACGTCGGCGAGCGAGAATATATTATGTATGGCCATTAAACTTGCTATCGAAAGTACGACATCTCGCAAAACCACTGAGGATGTGAGATTCCCAAGACGTATATTCTGTGGATGATGAAGAACTTTCCAATCTCCACTTGACTTTAGTGGCATCATATGCCATGCCGACCACAATACCTAAATAGTCATGGTAAACATCATTTGATTTCTGCATCTCATCAACACTAGTAGAAGTCATGATTAGTACATTAGTACAGAAAAGGAAATCTGGTGGTGGAACTCTCACAACTCACTCGAAACTGAAAGAAAACATGTATCTTACCGTTCCAAAATGAATTAGGATAGCTTACCAACTTGTATGAGCAGAACATGCACGGATGTGACGAAGCGAATACCGAGGGAAATATTATCACACAACAACTAGGGGTATATAGTGGAGCTTGGTATGGATAGCTAACAACACCAATTCATAAATCCTAGTGCTGACCGTATGACAAAGACTCACGGAAACACACACGGTGGAGATAAATGGGGCAATTGTAACTCTAAAAAGGAGCTCCAAATTAAGGTATATTGGAGTAATGCTCGTGTTGCAATGCACAAGGAGAGACGCTAGCAATGACTCAACAAAACATGCACCAGATTGCTAAACTAAGCAGCCCGAAGAGCACTAAGCATGCTAGTCTCCTAGGATAGTTCTAAACACCAAGAAAGGCTTACTAAGGCTCACAAAGATAGGAACGCTATGTGGACTCAGTAACAAAAATAAAATCACGCACGTACTAGCACAGACTATGTCTCAGGTCTGGCGAGGAAACAACGTCTTTTTTTTTGCTCACGCACAAGCTGAGACGTTTCTCAGGTCTGGCGAGAGGTAGCGACGCGGAATTTTTTTTTGCCCGCTCACGCACAAGCTCAGAACTGTCTCATGTCTGGTGAGAATCCTCGCGAGGTACCGATCGGATTGAATTTTTTTTCTTTCTTTCTGCTAAAATAGATCTAGCAACTCTAACTTAACCAAAATAAAAACGGATCGTCTAGATCTAACTCAAGAACACGACGAACTGTCTAGAAACAGTCTAAAACTCCGATTATGAGACAAACTTTGATGAAAACTAGACAAAAACTAGAAAAAACTACGACTTAGATTTAGAAGAAAGGCTACACAAAAAGACTACGATCAGCAACTAGAACTCACGAACGGTGTTATCTAGGCTATGGCAATATACTATGAACCCTAATATTTTTGTGTGGCTTTTTCTGTATAGGACTAAAACAACTAATCTATGGGGATGAATTGCTCACCGAGTAAACCTGAGAATCTGATACCAAGATGATAAGGGGTGGCCCGATCTTCTCGTTGAGCACGTCGTAGATGATGGCGGATGTAATGGAGATAACTTGTGGGATGGTGTGAATCCGGCTGTTCCCCTGCTGCAAATGCAACATACCTCAACCCAGTTGGTATTCGCAACTTCACACACTTGCGCACATAGCCGCTGACCACGAAGCGGTTTGCAATCTACCAATTCCCAATGGAACAGCAGAAAACACGAAGACTTTCGGTAGCAAACTCCAGATCGAATCAAAGTGGAGATATGGTAGATATTCCTGATCGAATCAAAGAGGAACATATGATTTCAGATGAATGCTTGCAGCAGTTCAACGAAACAAGTATTGGTTTAATCTAAACGTGGTCTAACCCTAATTGCGCCGGCTGCCGGGGTATATATGAGGGCTGGGGCGTCCTCCCCCTAAACAGGCCTAAAAACAGCCATAACTTGGCCCAAACTGACTCGGCTCGACTCAAACTGATACATACCGACCCATAGATGAGTTCGGTCTACTTGGCGCGCAGGCCATATGTCGTGGTGCACCTCAAACGTGTCCTGGCGCGCCACATATCTCTCTTTAACATGCCTTCTCTCCTTATTGACTCCTAGTGCGTCTTCCATCTCTCGGTCGCCTTCCTCCCTCTCCTCCCGCTGGCGCTAGTCCGATAGATGCCAAATCTAGTCAAACAATAACACAATGATTTAGGTAGTATAAAGTTCTTATAAATCAAAGTATCATGTCCAACTAGGAATGAATTCACCTTGTGATATTTTTCAATGAGGCTCAATATTTCTTTCCAGTTCAAACAGTTGAAATCAGCATGATCCATGATTGTATCCTCATCATCCTCCCTTTCTTCAAGAAAAGCCGTCCTCGGCTTTGGGTAAGCTGAAAGTGGAAGGAACAAAAAGAACAACGTATACGCAGAGTATATGTATACATAACCTGTTGTATCATTTTTGTTCACGTGAATAATATGTCTACTATTCGTCAAGCAACTTAAATTGCAGGTATAAGTGAAGTACAAAGAATCATGATCATGTTGAAAACCAAATAGATATATAGTCTTGTTGTTCAATATTAAATTCAGTTTTCTCAAAGAAGATCTATGATCAAATTTGTGATGAACAAGATCAAACCAATTCAAACTATGTGAATACCGAATTGATTCAGGCCATGCTTCAACTACGCTACTCCGATTATTATGAACATAATCATTTTGTTTAGTATGTAATATGCAACTAAATTTGCAAATATTAGTGAAGTATATAGTAGTAGCACACTTATGCAACACGTTGTGGGACAAACACAAGGTGTATGAAAAATCTGATTCAAATCTAGAAAGATTGGAACAATCCAACATAGGTAAAGTTACTTTTGTTGGGTGGACTATATCAACTAGATGAGAATTTACTTTCATAGTATCACAAATTGTAGTATCTATCCCACCACAAAGATATCTTGACACATAGCATGTATGGCTAAACACAGCAAGTTTCAATTCAGCAATTCTATCACATGTAATGCATATGTGATCCACAAGAAAATTTTCATCCATGCTATATTCACCAATTAGATTAAAGATGAAATAAGGAGAATATGTGCTAGAATTCAGACATGAAATTTCAGAAATCCTATCCATAGCACAACTCATATTCATAGGTTCATTTAGCATGATGGAATACGCAATATCAGTAGGTGGTATTCGAGCAAGCTTTCCTCATGTGTAATCAGTACTACATGCTTAAAATTTAGATTTTGCAAAGCATCACTCGGTGCTAAAAATTTTGTGCTTGTAAAGTTACAAGAATCAACCAGCAAAGGAATAGGCTCACCGAATGCCTTATTGGTTGGTTGTAGCCCCAAATCAGTGCCATTATCAATGTCATCCTCCCTATATGTAGTAGGCATTGTAACAGCTTTCTCAAGTGATGATACCCGATCGTGTGATATAGGTTGTAAAATAGGCGGCTCCCTTTCTTCAAAAGAAACATGCATATCACAAGGGACAACACTAGAAGTAGACATGATTATGTTAGTAGACACCTCACATGTCTCATTGACGTCCACTCTTAAAATTTCTGGAATAGGCCATGTGTAGTTGTACAAAAACCTAGAACGCAGAAATTGCTTGAAATCCTCCGAAAGGAATGTTTTACCTATGACACCATACACAGTCCTAGCGTCCTTCCACCAACGAGTTACCTTAGCATCGACACGTCGGCGATCGAGAATATATTCTGTATGGCCATTAAACTTGCTATCGAAAGTACGACATCTCGCAAAACCACTAAGCATGTGAGATTCCCAAGACGTATATTCTGTGGATGATGAAGAACTGTCCAATCTCCACTTGACTTTAGTGGCATCATATGCCATGCCGACCATAATACCTAAATAGTCATGGTAAATATCGTTTGATTTCTGCATCTCATCAACACTAGTAGAAGTCATGATTAGTACATTAGTACAGAAAAGGAAATCTGGTGGTGGAACTCTCACAACTCACTCGAAACTGAAAGAAAACATGTATCTTACCGTTCCAAAGTGAATTAGGATAGCTTACCAACTTGTATGAGCAGAACGTGCACGGATGTGACGCGTTTAATACCAGGAAAGATTATCACACAACAACTAGGGTTATATAGTGGAGCTTGGTATGGATAGCTAACAACACCAATTCATAAATCCTAGTGCTGACCGTATGACAAAGACCCACGGAAACACACATAGTGGAGATAAATGGGGCAATTGTAACTCTAAAAAGGAGCTCAAAATTAAGGTATATCGGAGTAATGCTCATGTTGCAATGCACAAGGAGAGACGCTAGCAATGACTCAACAAAACCGGCACCAGATTGCTAAACTAAGCAGCCCGAAGAGCACTAAGCATGCTAGTCTCCTAGGATAATTCTAGACACCAAGAAAGGCTTACTAAGGCTCACAAAGATAGGAACGCTATGTGGACTCAGTAACAAAAAAAATCACTCACGTACTAGCACAGACTATGTCTCAGGTCTGGCGAGGAAACAACGTATTTTTTTTCGCTCACGCACAAGCTGAGACGTTTCTCAGGTCTGGCGAGAGGTAGCGACGCGGAATTTTTTTTTGCCCGCTCACGCACAAGCTCAGAACTGTCTCATGTCTGGCGAGAATCCTCGCGAGGTACCGATCGGATTGGAATTTTTGTTCTTTCTTTCTGCTAAAATAGATCTAGCAACTCTAACTTAACCAAAATAAAAACGGATCGTCTAGATCTAACTCAAGAACACGACGAACTGTCTAGAAACAGTCTAAAACTCCGATTATGAGACAAACTTTGACGAAAACTAGACAAAAACTAGACGAAAACTAGACAAAAACTAGACAAAAACTAGACAAAAACTACGACTTAGATTTAGAAGAAAGGCTACACAAAAAGACTACGATCAGCAACTAGAACTCACGAACGGTGTTATCTAGGCTATGGCAATATACTATGAACCCTAATATTTTTGTGTGGCTTTTTCTGTATAGGACTAAAACAACTAATCTATGGGGATGAATTGCTCACCGAGTAAACCTGAGAATCTGATACCAAGATGATAAGGGGTGGCCTGATCTTCTCGTTGAGCACGTCGTAGATGATGGCGGATGTAATGGAGATAACTTGTGGGATGCTGTGAATCACCGGCTGTTCCCCTGCTGCAAATGCAACATATCTCAACCCAGTTGGTATTCGCAACTTCACACTTGCACGTAGTCACGACCACGAAGCGGTTTGCAATCTACCAATTCCCAATGGAACAAAGAAAACACGAAGACTTTCGTAGCAAACTCCAGATCGAATCAAAGTGGAGATATGGTAGATATTCCTGATCGAATCAAAGAGGAACATATGATTTCAGATGAATGCTTGCAGCAGTTCAACGAAACAAGTATTGGTTTAATCTAAATGTGGTCTAACCCTAATTGCGCCGGCTGCCGGGATATATATGAGGGCTGGGGCGTCCTCCCCCTAAACAGGCCTTAAAACAGCCATAACTTGGCCCAAACTGACTCGGCTCGACTCAATCGATACACCGACCCATAGATGGGTTCACCATTTCTACCTTGAGCCATATGTCGTGGTGCACCTCAAACATGTCTTGGCGCGCCACATATCTCTCTTTAACATGCCTTCTCTCCTTATTGCCTCCTAGTGCGTCTTCCATCTCTCGGTCGCCTTCCTCCCTCTCCTCCCGCTGGCGCTAGTCCGATAGATGCCAAATCTAGTCAAACAATAACACAATGATTTAGGTAGTATAAAGTTCTTATAAATCAAAGTATCATGTCCAACTAGGAATGAATTCACCTTGTGATATTTTTCAATGAGGCTCAATATTTCTTTCCAGTTCAAACAGTTGAAATCAGCATGATCCATGATTGTATCCTCATCATCCTCCATTTCTTCAAGAAAAGCCGTCCTCGGCTTTGGGTAAGCTGAAAGTGGAAGGAACAAAAAGGACAACGTATACGCAGAGTATATGTATACATAACCTGTTGTATCATTTTTGTTCACGTGAATAATATGCCTACTATTCATCAAGCAACTTAAATTGCAGGTATAAGTGAAGTACAAAGAATCATGATCATGTTGAAAACCAAATAGATATATAGTCTTGTTGTTCAATATTAAATTCAGTTTTCTCAAAGAAGATCTATGATCAAATTTGTGATGAACAAGATCAAACCAATTCAAACTATGTGAAAACCGAATTGATTCAGGCCATGCTTCAACTACGCTACTCCGATTATTATGAACATAATCATTTTGTTTAGTATGTAATATGCAACTCAATTTGCAAATATTAGTGAAGTATATAGTAGTAGCACACTTATGCAACACGTTGTGGGACAAACACAAGGTGTATGAAAAATCTGATTCAAATCTAGAAAGATTGGAACAATCCAACATAGGTAACGTTACTTTTGTTGGGTGGACTATATCAACTAGATGAGAATTTACTTTCATAGTATCACAAATTGTAGTATCTATCCCACCACAAAGATATCTTGACACATAGCATGTATGGCTAAACACAGCAAGTTTCAATTCAGCAATTCTATCACATGTAATGCATATGTGATCCACAAGAAAATTTTCATCCATGCTATATTCACCAATTAGATTAAAGATGAAATAAGGAGAATATGTGCTAGAATTCAGACATGAAATTTCAGAAATCCTATCCATAGCACAACTCATATTCATAGGTTCATTTAGCATGATGGAATACGCAATATCAGTAGGTGGTATTCGAGCAAGTCTTTCCTCATGTGTAATCAGTACTACATGCTTAAAATTTAGATTTTGCAAAGCATCACTCGGTGCTAAAAATTTTGTGCTTGTAAAGTTACAAGAACCAACCAGCAAAGGAATAGGCTCACTGAATGCCTTATTGGTTGGTTGTAGCCCCAAATCAGTGCCATTATCAATGTCATCCTCCCTATATGTAGTAGGCATTGTAACAGCTTTCTCAAGTGATGATACCCGATCGTGTGATATAGGTTGTAAAATAGGCGGGTCCCTTTCTTCAAAAGAAACCTGCATATCACAAGGGACAACACTAGAAGTAGACATGAATATGTTAGTAGACACCTCACATGTCTCATTGACATCCACTCTTAAAATTTCTGGAATAGGCCATGTGTAGTTGTACAAAAACCTAGAACGCAGAAATTGCTTGAAATCCTTCCAAAGGAATGTTTTACCTATGACACCATACACAGTCCTAGCATCCTTCCACCAACGAGTTACCTTTGCATCGACACGTCGGCGATCGAGAATATATTCTGTATGGCCATTAAACTTGCTATCGAAAGTACGACATCTCGCAAAACCACTAAGCATGTGAGATTCCCAAGACGTATATTCTGTGGATGATGAAGAACTGTCCAATCTCCACTTGACTTTAGTGGCATCATATGCCATGCCGACCACAATACCTAACTAGTCATGGTAAACATCGTTTGATTTCTGCATCTCATCAACACTAGTAGAAGTCATGATTAGTACAGAAAAGGAAATCTGGTGATGGAACTCTCACAACTCACTCGAAACTGAAAGAAAACATGTATCTTACCGTTCCAAAGTGAATTAGGATAGCTTACCAACTTGTATGAGCGTAACGGATGTGACGGTTTAATACCGAGGGAAATATTATCACACAACAACTAGGGCTATATAGTGGAGCTTGGTATGGATAGCTAACAACACCAATTCATAAATCCTAGTGCTGACCGTATGACAAAGACCCACGGAAACACACAGTGGAGATAAATGGGGCAATTGTAACTCTAAAAAGGAGCTCAAAATTAAGGTATATCGGAGTAATGCTCGTGTTGCAATGCACAAGGAGAGACGCTAGCAATGACTCAACAAAACGGGCACCAGATTGCTAAACTAAGCAGCCCGAAGAGCACTAAGCATGCTAGTCTCCTAGGATAGTTCTAGACACCAAGAAAGGCTTACTAAGGCTCACAAAGATAGGAACGCTATGTGGACTCAGTAATAAAAAAAAATATTTTTTTTTCACGCACGTACTAGCACAGACTATGTCTCAGGTCTGGCGAGGAAACAACGTCTTTTTTTTTGCTCACGCACAAGCTGAGACGTTTCTCAGGTCTGGCGAGAGGTAGCGACGCGGAATTTTTTTTTGCTCGCTCACGCACAAGCTCAGAACTGTCTCATGTCTGGCGAGAATCCTCGCGAGGTACCGATCGGATTGAATTTTTTTTCTTTCTTTCTGCTAAAATAGATCTAGCAACTCTAACTTAACCAAAATAAAAACGGATCGTCTAGATCTAACTCAAGAACACGACGAACTGTCTAGAAACAGTCTAAAACTCCGATTATGAGACAAACTTTGATGAAAACTAGACAAAAACTAGAAAAAACTACGACTTAGATTTAGAAGAAAGGCTACACAAAAAGACTACGATCAGCAACTAGAACTCACGAACGGTGTTATCTAGGCTATGGCAATATACTATGAACCCTAATATTTTTGTGTGGCTTTTTCTGTATAGGACTAAAACAACTAATCTATGGGGATGAATTGCTCACCGAGTAAACCTGAGAATCTGATACCAAGATGATAAGCGGTGGCCCAATCTTCTCGTTGAGCACGTCGTAGATGATGGCAGATGTAATCGAGATAACTTGTGGGATGCTGTGAATCACCGGCTGTTCCCCTGCTGCCAATGCAACATATCTCAACCCAGTTGGTATTCGCAACTTCACACACTTGCGCACGTAGCCGCTGACCACGAAGCGGTTTGCAATCTACCAATTCCCAATGGAACAGCAGAAAACACGAAGACTTTCGGTAGAAAACTCCAGATCGAATCAAAGTGGAGATATGGTAGATATTCCTGATCGAATCAAAGAGGAACATATGATTTCTGATGAATGCTTGCAGCAGTTCAACGAAACAAGTATTGGTTTAATCTAAACATGGTCTAACCCTAATTGCGCCGGCTGCCGGGGTATATATGAGGGCTGGGGCGTCCTCCCCCTAAACGGGCCTAAAAACAGCCATAACTTGGCCCAAACTGACTTTGCTCGACTAACGATATACATACCACCCATAGATGGGTTCGTCTACTTGGCAGCAGCCATATGTCGGTGCACCTCAAGAAACGTGTCTGGCGCCACATATCTCTCTTTAACATGCCTTCTCTCCTTATTGCCTCCTAGTGCGTCTTCCATCTCTCGGTCGCCTTCCTCCCTCTCCTCCCGCTGGCGCTAGTCCGATAGATGCCAAATCTAGTCAAATAATAACACAATGATTTAGGTAGTATAAAGTTCTTATAAATTAAAGTATCATGTCCACCTAGGAATGAATTCACCTTGTGATATTTTTCAATGAGGCTCAATATTTCTTTCCAGTTCAAACAGTTGAAATCAGCATGTTCCATGATTGTCTCCTCATCATCCTCCTTTTCTTCAAGAAAAGCCGTCCTCGGCTTTGGGTAAGCTGAAAGTGGAAGGAACAAAAAGAACAACGTATACGCAGAGTATATGTATACATAACCTGTTGTATCATTTTTGTTCACGTGAATAATATGTCTACTATACATCAAGCAACTTAAATTGCAGGTATAAGTGAAGTACAAAGAATCATGATCATGTTGAAAACCAAATAGATATATAGTCTTGTTGTTCAATATTAAATTCAGTTTTCTCAAAGAAGATCTATGATCAAATTTGTGATGAACAAGATCAAACCAATTCAAACTATGTGAAAACCGAATTGATTCAGGCCATGCTTCAACTACGCTACTCCGATTATTATGAACATAATCATTTTGTTTAGTATGTAGTATGCAACTCAATTTGCAAATATTAGTGTGTTGGGCCACGCAGAGATAAAATAAAATTTTCCTCTAACGTGGTGATCCCAAGATCTAGCTGAGGTAGAAGACCACGAGGTTTACCACTAGACGCGCGGTTGCGGATTACTGATGAAGCGCGTTAGTTGATGCAAGCAGATCCTCACGATCCGATCGTCCCGGTGCCGATCGCACAACACCTCCTGGTATCCACACGCATAAGGAGGAGCGCCACGGCGAATCGCTAGGTTCGTTACTGGCCGGCTGACCATGGAGCTAGGGTTTCCAACACATGGAATGACCTAACCGAACAACAATTAAGCTTTACGGTTCTTGTGCTCCACTATATATAGGAGTGAACGTGGGCTCTGCTCGCGCGACCCATTCACTAAAGCCCATATAACACTAGTCACCGTGAGTCCAACTCACTAACTCCCCCTAATCCGGTTTAGGTCCAACCTAACCAGATTATATGTTCGATCCAATCCGAACTTGCTCCCGCTCTTAAGTGTGTGACCACAGCTCATGGCTACTTGGACACGATTGAAGTCCGACTCACAATCGATCGATCGTAGCGGCTCCTAGCGTAACGTCGACTCCCAAGTACCAAAGAGTCATGACGACTTGTTTTCCAATGCGACTTACGTCCGAGTCCCTTTTGCCTCACGATATACCTTGTCAGACTATAGGCGAATATATGTCATCCCTTAATAGTCCGACTCTCTTCTCGATCCGAGATAAGTGATTCACCCGACTAACTCTTAGTCGATCGCCTCGATTAACACTTAACCGAGTCGCATGGCCATGCTTTCGAATCATATCTCACGAGAGGGCCAGAGAATATCTCTCCGAGTGGAGGGCAAAATCCCATCTTAGTTATTCACATCACGCAGCTTGATTCTCATCGACCCGAACCCCGCTTTATAATCGCCGATTCACGGATCAGCGTTTGTTGAGAACCTAAGTCGGTGATCCTCAACTCGGACTATGCAACAACCTCGTGTCTAAGGATTACATTGATTGAGATATACAAATGACAGCTTAGTTCGTTGTACCGCAAGATGGGTCAATCCGACTCGCTAAACTCTTTAGCCTAGTCTGTGTAAGTTGGAATAGCATCTCCATGCCCATGACAAGTGGAACCGAGTCATCAAGCCAACTTTCACATTGGTCTAAGTTGTGTGTCCAGCACAACCTCAATGACCAAGGATATTTAGTACAAACAACATGAATGCATAGTTCCACAACTGAATCACATATTCAATGATACACATCAGAAGTTTATACAAGGACTACTTAATAACTTTATGAATACAATGGGAAATCTCATCATACATGATTGCCTCTAGGGCATATTCCCAACAGTCCCTCACTTGCACTAGAGTCAATCTTCCGACATCACATGTCTAAGAATCTAATGCCCATGGCTCTCAGGTGCGCCTCATGCTTGGTCAGGGTAACGGCTTTGTCAACGGATCCGCAATATTTGCATCCGTGTGTACCTTCCATAACTTGATATCACCTGATCCACAACTGCGAATTAGGTGGTACCGCATGAGTATGTGCTTGTTCTTCTGGTGTTGTCTAGGTTCCTTGGCTTGTGCAATAGCACCATTGTTGTCACAATACACGTCCAACGGATTGGATGAGCCGTGAACCACACCAAGATCCATGAGGAAATTCCTCATCCAAACAGCTTCCTTTGCTGCCTCCGAGGCAGCAATATACTCAGCCTCTGTTGTAGACGCAGACACAGTCTCTTGCTTGGAACTTTTCCAGCTCACAGCACCTCCGTTTATAATAAACACGTATCCGGATTGCGAGCGAGAATCATCAGAGTCGCTGAGATAACTCGCATCCGTGTAACCCTTTACACTAAGTTCATCTTCACCACCATAGACCAAGAACATATTAGTCCTTCTCAAGTACTTTAGGATATTTTTAGCCGCTGTCCAGTGGATCTCTCCAGGATCAGCCTGGTATCTGCTCACAACACTTAGAGCATAGGAAACATCCGGCCTAGTACAAATCATGGCGTACATGATGGATCCAACTGCAGAAGCATATGGAATCGCACTCATCCTACTTCGCTCATCAGTTGTCGAAGGACACTGAGTCTTGCTAAGTTTTACACCATGGGACATCGGTAAGAACCCCTTCTTAGACGATTCCATGTTGAACTTTTTCAACACTTTGTCCAAATAAGTACTCTGACTCAATCCAATGAGCCTCCTTGATCTATCTCTATAGATCCGGATTCTGAGGATGTATGTTGCCTCACCCAAGTCTTTCATTGAGAAACTCCTTTCTAATGAATCCTTGGTTTCTTGCAACATCTGAACATCATTTCAATCAGTAATATGTCATCCTCATATAAGATTAGAAAATTTACTTTGTTCCCACTAAACTTCTTGTATAAACAAGAATCATGATCACTCTTGATGAAGCCAAACGATTTGACTACCTCATCTAAGCGAATATTCCAACTCTGAGATGCTTGCTTCAACCCATAAATGGATTTCGAAGTTTGCATACCTTGTCAAGATTATCCGGATCGACAAAACCCTCGCTGTATCATATACACGTCATCGGTTAAATTTCCGTTAAGGAAAGCCGTTTGACATCCATCCGCCATATCTCATAGTCGAAATAGGCGCTATAGCTAACATGATCCGAACTAATTTAAGCATCGCTACGAGAAAGTCTCGTCGTAATCAACTCCTTGAACTTGTGAACCCCTTCGCGACAAGGCGTGCTTTATAGATTGAAACATTTCCATCCATATCAGTTTTCTTAAAGACCCATTTGCACTCGACGGGTCTTGCACCGTCTGGCAGATCAACCAAGTTCCAAACTTGATTTTCATCCATGGACTTTATCTCGGATCTCATGGCTCCAAGCCATGACTCGGAATCAGATCCCACCATCGCTTCCGAATAATTTGCCGGCTCATCATTGTCTAACAGTAACACATCACGAACACTTCGTAATCTTGCCGATCTTCGTAGTACAGGTGCTGCTGCCGGCTCAGCTACCACGACCGGCTAAACCTCCAAGGTTTTTGCCGACTCGCTACTAGCCGATTCCTCTCGAATTTCTTCGAGTTGCACCGTGCTCCCACTTACTCCCCGACTGAGAAACTCTTTCTCAAGGAAGACACCGTTCCGAGCGACAAACACTTTGCCCTCTTCTCGGTTGTAGAAGTAGTAACCCAAGGTTTCCCTCGGATACCCCACGAAAATACATTTATCCGACTTGGCCGTAAGCTTGTCCGACTGAAGTCGCTTGACAAAAGCTTCACAACCCCAAATCTTAAGAAAAGATAAACTCGGCTTTTTGCCTATCCACATCTCATGCGATGTCTTCTCTACCGATTTTGATGGTACTTTGTTTAGTGTGAACGCCGCTGTTTCTAGACAATAACCCCAAAATGATAAAGGCAGATCTGTCCGACTAATCATTGATCGTACCATGTCCAACAAGGTCGATTCCGCCTTTCCGAAACACCATTCCTTTGTGGCGTTCTCATGAGTAAGTTGAGGAACTATTCCACAACTTTTCGGATGGTCATCAAACTCATGGCTCATGTACTCGCCTCCTCGGTCCGACCGAAGAAACTTTATTTTCTTGCCTAGTTGATTATGTGCTTCATTCTGGAATTCTTTGAACTTTTCAAAGGCTTCCGACTTATGTTTCATTAAGTAGACATATCCATACCTACTTAAATCATCAGTGAAGGTAATGAAGTACTCATAACCACCCCTGGCTGTCGTGCTCATTGGTCCACATACATCACTATGTACTAGTCCCAACAAGTCGGGCGCCCTTTCGCAACTCTTTGCAAAAGGTGTCTTGGTCATTTTGCCGAGTAGGCAAGATTCGCATGTCTCGAACGACTCCAAGTCGAACGAAGTTAGGAGTCCATCATCATGGAGCTTCTTCATGCGTTTCCAACTTATATGACCAAGCCGACAATGCCAAAAGTAAGTCATATTCAGATCATTTGGTTTCAACCTTTTAACATTTATGTTATAAACCGACTCACCATCAAGATTCAAAATAAATAACCCGTCCGACGGGTGCAAAGCTTGAAACATATCATTCAAATACAAAGAACAACCATTATTCTTGATATTCGACTCATAGCCTTGCCTCATCAAACATGAAGCGAAATAATGTTTCGATGAGCATCGGAACATAATAACAATTATTTAGTTCCATAATGAATCCGGAAGGTAAATGAAGTTGCATCGTGCCGACTTCCAACGCAGCAACTCTTGCTTTGTTGCCGACTCGAATATCAACCTCGCCTCTTGCTACGCTCCTAGTTCTTACCAGTCCCTACAAAGAGTTGCAGATGTGAATAACTGATCCGGTATCATATACCCAAGAACTATTAGGTGCATCAGCAAGATATATGTCTATAACATTGCAAACAAGTGTACCTGAGTCGGAAGTCATACCTCCTGATAGGGCAAAGGTGTCCGATCTTTCGATGAGATGGCGATAATCGATTTGGTGGAGTTCGGGCTTGACGATCCGACTACACGTGCGAGCACGAGCGCCAATGCAATCGCTAGGCCAATCTCCTGGAGGTTACCGATCCTGCGTGAACACGATCAGCCTGACCAGCGAGGGTCTTAATTCCTACCTGAAATCGAGAACAAGTAAGAACCAATATTGCAATCAAGATATTGCGGATTAAGAGGAAAGCTTTATTGAAAGAGGTGGGATCCTGAATAGGTGCGAAGTACAAGAGGCCTCATGACGCTCGAGCCTTGGCGAAGTTGCGACTATGGCTAACTTAATGTCTAAACAAAATCCGAGTCTAAAGGTTCGGCTATGGGCGTATGGGGCGAAAAGGTGGGGTTTCGCCAGCCAAGGAAGTGGTGGCGAATCCAACCCTAAAAGTCCTTTTCCCTCAAATACGGACTCTAAAAAGTGGCTAACTAAAACCTCGAAAATTACATGGGCCTGGCCCAAAATAAAGGTGTCGAAGACCATATTATGCTATGGACGAATTAAAAGTATTGATCTTGAATATTTCGTCCAAGCCTTCTTTCTCCATTATGGTGGCCTCAAAGTTCAAATCTTCATCCGTGGCCTTCTCTTGGATCATCACATGCTTGTCGCCATCTCCATGCATGGCCATGCTCCAATGCTTGTCCCTCTCATCCATGCTTGGTCCATCATTCCTAAGAGTAAGAAATGTAGCTGACTTAGGCAGCATCATATTCTCATGTATGCAAGGAATAGTTCCAAGAAACGAAAGTAACTGATAGTTAATTTGTTTGGCACGAGATCTTGTGATGGGTCCTTGTATGTGTGTTGTCAGAGGTACAACGGTTGTATCAATAGTAGGGATGTCCACATCATGCTCCCTTCTTGAATTGAAGTCGCCTCGACGCAATCTCATCTTCCTCACCAAAGTAAGGCTTCAAATCTGCAATGTTAAATGTAGGACTAACTGTACCAAAGTCTGCAGCAACTCAAGTTTATATGCATTATCATTGATTCTTTCTAACACCTTAAAGGGACCCGAAGACGTGGCATTAACTTAGACTTCATGTAAATCAGAAAAGCGATCTTTACGCAAATGTAACCAAACAAGATCGCCAACATCAAACACAACATGCTTTCTCCCTTTATCCCCAAAGAAGTTTATACTTAGCATTCATGTGTTCAATGTTATCTTTAGTAGTCTTATGCAAGTTTAATATCATTTCAGGCGTTGTGTAGCATCCAAATTATGTTGCAATCAAGAAGGTAAAGGCAATAAATCAATAGGTGCACGAGGAACAAAACCATACACAATCTCAAATGGGCACATCTTTGTGGTAGAATGCAATGAACGATTATAAGCAAATTCTATATGAGGTAAACACTCTTCCCACAATTTTAAGTTCTTCTTTAAAACAGCCCGTAACATAGTAGACAAAGTTCTATTTACTACTTCAGTTTGACCATCAGTTTGGGGATGACATGTAGTACTAAAGAGCAATTTAGTCCCCAACTTAGCCCATAAACATCTCCAAAAGTGGCTAAGAAATTTAGTATCACGATCAGAGACAATAGTATTTGGCACACCATGCAAACGAACAATTTCACGAAAGAACAAATCAGCAATATGTGCAGCATCATCCGTTTTATGACAAGGAATAAAGTGTGCCATCTTAGAAAACCGATCCACAACAACAAAAAATACTATCCCTCCCCTTCTGTGTTCGTGGCAATCCCAAAACAAAGTCCATAGAAATATCCTCCCAAGGAACACTAGGAACAGGAAGAGGCATATATAAACCATGTGGATTAAGGCGAGACTTAGCTTTTTGACAAGTAGTGCAGCGTGCCACAAATCTCTCAACATCTCGACGCATACGTGGCCAAAAGAAGTGTGCAGCAAGAACATCCTCCGTCTTCTTGACACCAAAGTGTCCCATCAATCCTCCTCCATGCGCCTCCTGTAATAACAAAAGACGAACAGAGCTATCTGGAATGCATAGTTTGTTAGCACGAAACAAATCCATCATTAAAGACGAACTTGTTCCAAGTTCTACCATCTCTACAATCGCAACACATCTTTAAATTCAGCATCATGCACATATTGTTCTTTAATAGTTTCCAATCCAAATATTTTGAAGTCAAGTTGAGATAACAAAGCATAACAGTGACAAAGCATCGACAATAATATTATCTTTACCCTTTTGTGTTTGATAACATAAGGAAAAGACTCAATAAATTCAACCCACTTTGCATGACGACGATTCAACTTAGCTTGACTACGAATATGCTTCAAAGATTCATGATCGAATGAATAACAAATTCCTTAGGCCATAGATAATGTTGCCAAGTTTCTAATGTCCAACCAACGCATATAATTCTTTATCATAAGTAGAATAGTTGACTAGCCCCACTCAATTTCTCACTAAAATATGCAATGTTTTCCTCTTGTAATAACACCCTCCCAAACCAATTCCACTAGCATCACATTCAAGCTCAAAAGTCTTAGTAAAATCGTGAAGTTGTAGTAAGGGAGCATGTGTTAGCTTATCTTTCAATATGACGAAGGCTGTTGTTGTGCATCGCCCAAACAAAGGGCACATCCTTCTTGGTAAGCTCATTCAGCGGCAATTGATCCAAAGTCTTTGACAAAGCGCCTATAAAACCAGTGAGGCCAAGAAAACTCCTCACTTGTGTGACCGTCTTGGGCTGCCAATTCTCAATAGCTTCAATCTTGGCTGGATCCACTTCAATACCGTGATGTAACAACATAGCCAAGAAACGCAACTCGATTGGTGCAAAAGGTGCACTTCTCAAGGTTACCAAACAAGCGTGCATCACGTAAAGCATTGAAAACAAGACGTAAATGGTCCAAATGTTCCTCTAAAGATTTGCTATAAATCAGAATATCATCAAAGTAGACTACCACAAAACGTCCAATGAAAGCACGTAAAACTTCGTTCATTAATCTCATGAAAGTGCTAGGTGCATTAGTTAAACCAAACGGCATTACTAACCACTCATATAAACCGAACTTAGTTTTAAATGCTGTTTTCCATTCATCTCCTAATTTCATACGAACTGGTGGTAACCAGTACGGAAATTAACTTTAGAAAACATGGTAGAGCCACTCAATTCATCAAGCATGTCATCTAAACGTGGAATAGGATGACGATATCGAATAGTAATATTATTGATAGCTCTACAATCAGTACACATGCGAAGAACCATCTTTCTTAGGCACCAAAATAATAGGAACAAGACAAGGGCTAAGGGACTCACGAATATGATCTCTGTCGAGTAGTTCTGAATTTGGCGTTGTATCTCCTTTGTCTCCTCTGGATTGGTTCTATATGGCGGTTGGGCAACGTGGCACCAGGATTTAGATCAATTTGATGCTCAATTCCTCTAATAGGAGGTAGTCCCGTGGCAACTCAATGAAATCGTCCTCATATTCCCGCAAAAGGTTAGCAATAGCGGTGGCAAAGAAGGAGGCATATCCTCAAATGAAAACAAAACCTCTTTGCATACAATTGCATAACATTGAGTATTGTTTACATCTAGTTCAGCAATATCAATTTTATTTGCAAGCATACATGGACTCTTCAAGCAATTTCGGTAGCATGTGTAGAATCAGATTTAGTGTTCTTTGGTGGTATAAAATCTAAGAACAACTGATTCTCACTTTTATTTTTCTCCTCGCTTTTAGCTCTACTAGCTCTAGCAAGATCATCTTTTAAAATCTGTTCGGAGTCATTGGTTTTAGACCAATTTTCTTTCCATCATGCATAAGAGAATAGTGGTTAGTTTTGCCATTATGAATGATTCTCTATCAAATTGCCATGGTCTACCAAGTAACAAAGAACAAGCTTGCATAGGTACAACATCACAATCAACAAAATCGAATATGTACCAATAGTAAAATGCACGCATCGTTCTTGTTACCTTGATCTTGCGAGAACTCTCAAACCATTGGATGTAGTATGAATGTGGGCGTTGTCTTGTTGGGCGCAAGCTTCTCTACCATGTCAACACCGGCGATTATTACAACTCCTCCATCAATGATGATCCGTATAGCTCTTTCCTTGACAACACCACGTGTTTGGAACAGGTTGTGGCGTTGATCTTGCTCAGATTTGCTCAATTGCACACTCAACACACGTTGTGTAATTAAACTCTTGTATTGATCGACTTCAGCTCCCATTACCTCTGGCTCGTCATCATCATCGAATTGTCTCCATCTCGGCGAAATAAGGGCTAGTGTATCTTCATCAAGTCACTCGCGGAATCGTATTCACCATCTTCTCGCACCATCATCACACGTTGTGTTGTGCCTGTCTCTCAATATGACCAAAACCCCAAAGACTTGCGGCATTGTATATCCTTAGTCTTACCCGTGGAAGCCATAGAAGATGCACTACGAAAGGGAGCATTGGATGATGGTGGAGGAGCATTGGAAATCTTGTGGTGGCCTTGGATGTGGTAGTAGGAGGCGAATCACGAGGAGGCCGATTGTCGGATGTCCAAGTGGATGTGCGACCTGCAGAATTATTAGTCCTCCTCCATGGTGTTTGGCGATCCTGCACTTCACGTTCAGCTTTCCAAGCAAGATGAAACAAACGAGTGATAGAATTATATTCCTTATAATCTAATATGTCTTTGAATGTCCTTGTTTAATCCACCAAAGAAACGTGCAAGCATTTGTTCATTAGATTCTACAAGACCACACCTAACCATCCCCGCTTGCAATTCGATAATACTCTTCTACGAATTTTTCCCTTGCTCTAAGCGTGTCGATTCTTTAGTAAATCACGTTGATAAGTGGGAGGTACAAAACGAACACGCATAGCAGTTTTAAAGCAGTCCAAGTACTAGGAATAGTAGTAGGATTTAAACGACAATACTCGGACCACCAAAGGGAAGCAAATTTAGTAAATTCACATGTAGCAAAGACTAACACGCATATTCTCGTGATATTTTAAACATGCAAAACGTTGTTCTACTTCCATCTCCCATGTAAGATATGCATCGATTATATTTACCCTCAAAAGATGGAATATTTAATTTAAGCTTTGCAACATGATCATCATCGATGACGCATCGGTGGGCGGCTATGTAGTAATGTCGGGACGACCAGCGGTACCGTGGAGGTTGTTCAACCTCCTCGTCAAACAGATCGTCGTCGTCGGGTCGTAGTAGTACCTGCCGTCGTCCCCAATGTCGCAGCAGCCACCACGGGCGAAGTCTCGAGGAACGTCGCCGCAGCAGAGCCGGGCGGCGGCCTGCATCAGCAGTCCGAGCCGTGATCGGAATGCGTCGTGCACCATGTGTGGGTCCCGGTGCGCGCCGGGGCAATCAAAACAGAAGCTCCTTGAACCGAACGTCAAGCTTGGCGTTGAAGGATTTCTTGAGTCCATCGATCTTGTCCACGGCGTTGGTGAGCTTGGTGTCAAACTCCCCTAGGCGCGTGTCCACGTCTTCAGCGCGACTGACCAGGAGCGCGGAGAAGTGGGCATGTAGTTCTTCGTCGTCATGGTGGCGGGGTTCATGAAGTATCTGTCATGGTTAGTCCTTAAAAGCATGTATATACTACGGGAATATGGTGGAAGTCACGCGTAATCCGTCAAGCAATATCTGAAGCTCTTACAAGTTCTTACCAAACAGCAGAAAAGGCGATGTGCAACCACGAGGATCGGGTCCAGATTGAACCAAGCGATTACCGTGAGTAAACACCGCACGGAGAGTATCCGGAGCTCGGGAAGGCTTAGCAAAGGGTCGCAATTATCAAAACAGCAATGCAAAAGTTGAAAGAATGCTCAACGACGGTATGTCTGGTCCTAGGCTGAACCGTACTAGAGACGCGAGCCTAGATCAACAACGATGTCACGACGACACAACAAGCAATCGTATGATGATATAGCACCAAAAGCGATCCGAGATGCGAAAATCACTATGATGGCGAGTGTCTAGAACGATCTACGGGTCTAAAGAGGTTAGCCCCAAAAATTTTTCGAAATTTTTATTTTGCTCGGAAGCGTAAAAAATGTCGCTATAACGGCCGATGGAGAAAAGTGATCCCCGGGGTCGAAAATAGTATAGCCAGAAAATTTTTTTGGGGGCGGTTCCAGATTCTTTTTTTTTTTTTGCTCTCCTACGGACTTACGGACTCTTAGCTCGACACGGACTTTAGTGAACACGGAAACAAAGAAGGAAAGTCAAAAGAAATAACGAGGAAACGTAACTCTACTCGGACTCGTACCCGCTGTAAAAACTGATCGGATCTGTGTCGCGGTAGGAAGGCGGTGGCGGAGTATTAGGGTTTTATGGTGGCAGGGTATATGGCGGCGGAATATGGTGGCAGGGTATATGGCGGCGGAATATGGCGGCGGAATATGTAGACACAAATTCAACAATGCAAAAACTGAAAAGATAATGCGAGGCGTAGATTGGTTATGGGATGGATCTAAACGCTAACTGTGTTTTTGGCTTTTTCGTGGGTTATAGGTAAAAACAGATCTAATCTACGAAAAACAGTAAAATCTCACCGAGCAACCTGAAATCTGATACCACTTGATAGGGCAAAGGTGTCCGATCTTTCGATGAGATGGCGATAATCGATTTGGTGGAGTTCGGGCTTGACGATCCGACTACACGTGCGAGCACGAGCGCCAATGCAATCGCTAGGCCAATCTCCGGAGGTTACCGATCCTGCGTGAACACGATCGGCTGACCGAGGGTCTTAATTCCTACGAAATCGAGAACAAGTAAGAACCAATATTGCAATCAAGATATTGCGGATTAAGAGGAAAGCTTTATTGAAAGAGGTGGGATCACGAATAGGTGCTGGTACAAGAGGCCTCTGCGACGCCGAGCCTTGGCGAAGTTGCGACTATGGCTAACAATGTCTAAACAAAATCCGAGTCTAAAGGTTCGGCTATGGGCGTATTAAGGGGCGAAAGGTGGGGTTTCGGCCAGCCAAGGAAGTGGTGGCGAATCCAACCCTAAAGTCCTTTTCCTCAAATACGGACTCTAAAAAGTGGCTAACTAAAAACTGCGAAAATTACATGGGCTGGCCCAAAATAAAGGTGTCATGACACCATATTATGCTATGGACGAATTAAAAGTATTGATCTTGAATATTTCGTCCAAGCCTTCTTTCTCCATTATGGTGGCCTCAAAGTTCTGAAATCTTCATCCGTGGCCTTCTCTTGGATCATCACATGCTTGCTGCCATCTCCATGCATGGCCATGCTCCAATGCTTGTCCCTCTCATCCATGCTTGGTCCATCATTCCTAAGAGTAAGAAATGTATCTGACTTAGGCAGCATCATATTCTCATGTATGTAAGGAATAGTTCCAAGAAACGAAAGTACCTGATAGTTAAGTTGTTTGGCACGAGATCTTGTGATGGGTCCTTGTATGTGTGTTGCTGTAGGTACAACGGTTGTATCAATAGTAGGGATGTCCACATCACCTCCACTCTTGTCTTTGTCGGCCAAGTACTTGCTGCAGTTCCTCTTCCAGTGGCCATCCGCCTTGTAGTAGAAGCAAGTGGATCCGGCTGAAGGAGATGGTTTAGTCCCTGAGGAAGTGCTTGGGACCGGGTCCTGAGCCTGCTTTCCTCCTGATTTGGCCTTCTTCTTAGTCCAAGAACTCTTCTTGAACTTAGCCTTATTCTGCACCATCAACACTTGACTGGTGCCCTTCTTGAGATCCGCCTCACGCTTGAGCATCCCATGCAATTCAGTGAGCTTCTTATCCATACCATGCATGTGGTAGTTCGAAATGAACTTCCCATATGCACTAGGAAGAGAGTTCAGAATTATATCCGTAGCGAACTCTTCGCTTATGGGGTAGCCAAGCCTCTCTAGAGACTGCACGTAACCAACCATTTTGATCACATGCGGACTCAGTGGATCACCATCCTTAAGCTTGCAACTCATCAAAGCCTGAGAGACTTGATACCTCTCAGTCTTCGCCTGAGCCTGGAACATACTTTTGAGGCTTTCGATCATATCGTAGGCCTCAACATGCTCTAACTGCTTTTGCAAGTCCGGTTCCATGTGAGCAAGCATAAGACAGCTAATATCCGTGGACTCATCTTTAGCCCGATGGTAGGCATTGGTGGCTGCGACAGTCGCATTCTCATTCGGCTCATCTGGGAGTGGGTTGTCTAGGACATGGTCCTTCTTTTCTTGTTTGAGAACAATTCTCTGATTTCGATACCAGTTGGTAAAATTAGTGTCGTTCAGTTTATATTTCTCAAGAATGGTTCTCAACGCAAAACCGGATATCTGAGAGTGACTGCTACTTGGTGCCATGATCTACAACAGAAAATATGCAAAACACTTAAGACATGTATTCATAAAAGAGCAAGAATATTAAACATTTTAATATTTTATGCTCCCACTAGAACCAACACCCCTCCGATGGTTACTTAGTGATTCAGGATCCTAAATAAGCAAGTCGGCTAGTGAGCTTTAGCATCACCGCTAGCCAAGTGATCTAGGTAGACAACTCCTTGTCAATCGCATCTCATGCGACTCTGTTGGACGGGTGGCATCACATGCCCGGCTCCCATCCGACTTTTCCCGAGTCCCACAACGTTGTGATAGACCCGTCTAGCTTACCAAGTGTTTTGCGGTGAAGTCCGACTCGAACCCACCTAGTCGGAAGAATTGGCAGCACCTCAATTTTATGAGCCCACTACCAAAAATGTCCGACTTGTGATGGTGCAAACCTTGGCGGGAAAACCGACTAGACCTTCTTTGAGGGATTAAATTTTGACTATCTAATAGAGGTAAAACTGAGACATAATAATAACACAAAATAAAGCAATTATAATGTGAAATGGTATGGCTCTCTTCATGGCGATCTCCATCTCCACAAAGCCTGTAATCCGACTCGTGCCAACTCTTGTCACTTGCCTTCTTACTCCATGTCGCCGACATGTACAACGCCTGCATGCCTTCCGGTTCTCAAACAGCTACACTAGCTTAGTAAAGTAAATTACATAGAGAATCGACACGCAGTCGTTATACAATAAAATGACAGCACCTAGGCTCCGTAGGCTGACAAAAACCGTGATTCGCAGATCACGTATGGATTACACATACATCACATGCACATGAACCATACCATTCACAACTTCCGCAAAAACAAGTTATGCATAGATACAATATCTCGGCGTTGTGAAACTCGCAGCGATATCTAAGGCGCCTGACGAGAAGCGGCCGGCGGTCCGCTAGCGGATAGCGAGGCGGGATCGAAGGGCAGCCCTCGGGTGCGGGCATCGCCGACGATTTTTCCAAAAGCGTAGATCTCATCTACGATCCGGACATGGATTCGACCATCGTTCGATTCGATCAAACTCTTTGATCTTCGATCACCGCTCGGATTTACGTGTCACAATCTACCCGATGGCGGAAGCCGACCGGTAGGGGTATGTCGTTCCACGACCTCGGAGATGATCACGAAATCAGATCTACCATTCCCCGATACAGTTGATCCAATCAACTTCATACAAAACCGATCTATCTCATAGATCGACCACCAAAACAGCACATAGATCTCATCTATAGCCTACGCATATCATATATGCGAGATCTCGAGCCTAAAACCGAAGCTATCGCTCGATACCCTTTGGGCCGCAGAGATAAAATAAAATTTTCCTCTAACATGGTGATCCCAAGATCTAGCGAGGTAGAAGGCCACGAGGTTTACCACTAGACGCAGTTGCGGATTACCGATGAAGCGTCGGTTGATGCGAAGCAGTCCTCACGATCCGATCGTCACGGTCGATCGCCGGCACCTCTATTGGTATCGAGGCGTACAAGGAGGCGCCGGCGGCGAACGCTAGGTTCGTTACGGCCGGACTGTCAGGAGCTAGGGTTTCAACACATGGAATGACCTAACGAACAACGATTAACCTTTACGTTCGTGCTCCACTATATATAGGAGTGAACGTGGGCTCTGCTCATGACCCATTCACTAAATCCCATATAACACTAGTCACCGTGAGTCCAACTCACTAACTCGATCCTAATCCGGTTTAGATCCAACGCAACCAGATTATATGTTCAGATCCAATCCGAACTTGCTCCCGCTCTTAAGTGTGTGACCCCAGGGCTCATGGCTACTTGGACACGATTGAGTCCGACTCACAATCGATCGATCTAGCGGCTCCTAGCGTAACGTCTTGACTCCCAAGTACCAAAGAGTCATGACGACTTGCCTTTCCAATGCGACTTACGTCCGAGTCCCTTTTGCCTCACGATATACCTTGTCAGACTATAGGCGAATATATGTCATCCCTTAAATAGTCCGACTCTCTTCTCGATCCGAGATAAGTGATTCACCCGACTAACTTAGTCGATCGCCTCGTTAACACTTAACCGAGTCGTGCATGGCCATGCTTTCGAATCATATCTCACGAGAGGGCCAGAGAATATCTCTCCAGTGGAGGGCAAAATCCCATCTTAGTTATTCACATCACGCAACTTGATTCTCACGACCGAACCCCGCTTTATAAGCGCGATTCACGGATCAGCGTTGATGTAACCTAAGTCGGTGATCCTCAACTCGGACTATGCAACAACCTCGGTCTAAGGATTACATTGATTGAGATATACAAATGACAGCTTAGTTCGTTGTACCTCAATATGGGTCAATCCGACTCGCTAAACTCTTTAGCCTAGTCTGTGTAAGTTGGAATAGCATCTCCATGCCCATGACAAGTGGAACCGAGTCATCAAGCCAACTTTCACATTGGTCTAAGTTGTGTGTCCAGCACAACCTCAATGACCAAGGATATTTAGTACAAACAACATGAATGCATAGTTCCACAACTGAATCACATATTCAATGATACACATCAGAAGTTTATACAAGGACTACTTAATAACTTTATGAATACAATGGGAAATCTCATCATACATGATTGCCTCTAGGGCATATTCCTAACATAGTGAAGTATATAGTAGTAGCACACTTATGCAACACGTTGTGGGACAATCACAAGGTGTTTGGAAAATCTGATTCAAATCTAGAAAGATTGGAACAATCCAACATAGGTAAAGTTACTTTTGTTGGGTGGACTATATCAACTAGATGACAATTTACTTTCATAGTATCACAAATTGTAGTATCTATCCCACCACAAAGATATCTTGACACATAGCATGTATGGCTAAACACAGCAAGTTTCAATTCAGCAATTCTATCACATGTAATGCATATGTGATCCATAAGAAAATTTTCATCCATGCATATGTGATCGACGCCAGGCATGTCAAGGCCTTTTGGGCCTGGCCCATGTAACCCCCAATTTCACCCAAACTTCCAGTTTTATTCCTAAACTACCCCTGTTTAAGTGGCTGGCCTATATAAAGCCCCACCCCTCTATTGTAAACCCTAGACTTGGATAATAATAGTTGAGGACACCCCTTTGAGGATCTTTCATCTATTGGTCTCATGCTCCTACCAAGGGGCACCCTATTATCCACAACCTCTTGGATCTTGCCTAGTGCGTTCAAGTTGTACAAGGCCTTGGGATCTTGGTTTCTTGTGCCCAAGTAGTCAAGAGCTCACCAAGCACCTCGCCCCCGTTGTTGGCCGTGAAGAGAGAGCTTCGCCCAACACCGATCCTAGGGATTATGTTGGACCGGTTGCCACCGGCGTGAGTTATCGGCGTGTATCGTGTTTTTGTGCGCGTGAGTTCATCGGGTTCTTCGTGTGTGTGTGTTCATGGATTTTATCCTCTTTCCCCCTTCCACCGCTTTCCCCTCGATTCCCGCGGAATTCGTGAAAGATCGGGCCACCCCAAGGGGTTACCCCATAACACAAAGTGCATGGAAATCGTTTGAACATCATCCAAATGTGGAAACTCAAAAACTCCATATAACATAGTAGTGGGGCACTCAAAGTATTGGATCCACATTTCAAACAACATCTTTGATGCAAGTATAGGAGAATTTGGAAAAAACACACAAGGAAGAATGTCCAAAGAAACATCATTGTGTGTGTAAACCAACCATTGGAAAGAGAAATTGTTCAACATGTTGGATGTCACACACAAATCATCAAAAGCAAATTTCATGGGAGTATGGGTATCCAAGGTGGAAGCAAAAATGGCATCTTTGCAAACAAACCAAATGAAAGAGCAAGTGGTCCTTATGTTTGTTGCAACAACAAGACAAGATTCTTGGAAGCTCTCATGACAATACATGCTCTTAATGGAATTGTGGTTGCACACAAAACATCGGAAAGAGAAAATGTTCAACATTTTTGTTGCAACACACAAAGCATCATTATCCAAAAGCGAAGAAACATGAATGTCACAAGGTGAGATAATACCATCAACATGCTTGCAATCAAACCATAGGAAAGATCAATTTTCCAACATGAAAGATGCAAAGCATGCAAAAGGTATCAGAGCTGGGTTCGATCTTGAACTCAGTTGTGGGATGCTCTCAAGAGCTCTTTTTGTCAACTCGTGCTCAACCGAGGTTGATATGATAGTGCAGGTACCTACACACATCATATGTAAAAGGAAGAACGTGTGTGCATGGTAGAGATACACAACATCCATCATGATGTATCTCTTCTTGTGCACATCACCATTAATGTCAATCAAGTATGAAAGAGATGCATGGTGAGTATGCAAGTGGGGAACATGCTTATCATGGCAATCATCAAAATCTCCAAAAATTAAGAAAGCTATGGGGGCCATCTCATTATAACGCATAAGATCAATATTGTTGCAAGCAAAACAAGTGAAATAGCAAGCATTCATCTTATCGCAAGCAATGGGAGAAATTGTGATGAAGTCCGTCCTACGAACGCACCTCCATCTACAACACCTAGTCCCCCAAGTGGACCAATGACTCGCGCCCGAGCCAAGCTCCTACAAGCCAAGGTTAACTCACTCCTTTCCTCATGTGATTTTGGTCTACCTTTGGATGGCTTGCTACTTCATGCAACTACTTTGTGTATCCTCAGCTATGAAGAAACATCACCACACCAAGCCCCCAAGGAAGAAGGACCAGGAGAAGTTGTTGTTAGAGCTCTGCACACCGGAGTCTCCGGTCCTGTAAACCGGAGTCTCCGGACCTCCCTCTAGTCCGGCCCCAGGAACCAAGCCCGGGACAGTCAGAAGGCCCCTCCGGAGACGGGTCCGGAGACTGAACCGGAGTCTCCGGCCCAGACCGGAGTCTCCGGACCCAACACCGGAGTCTCCGGCCTGCTCGATGCCAGGCTTGTCAAGGTCTTTTGGTCCTGGCCCATGTAACCCCTAGTTTCGCCCCAACTTCCAGTTTTATTCCAAAACTACCCCTGTTTATGTGGTTAGCCTATATAAAGCCCCACCCCTCATATGTAAACCCTAGACTTGGATAATAATAGTTGAGGACACCCCTTTGAGGATCTTTCATCTATTGGTCTCATGCTCCTACCAAGGGGCACCCTATTATCCACAACCTCTTGGATCTTGCCTAGTGCGTTCAAGTTGTACAAGGCCTTGGGATCTCGGTTTCTCGTGCCCAAGTAGTCAAGATCTCACCAAGAAACTCGCCCCCGTTGTTGTCCGTGGAGAGAGAGCTTCGCCCAACACCGATCCTAGGGATTATGTTGGACGGGTTGCCACCGGCATGAGTTATCGGCGTGTATCGTGTTTTTGTGCGCGTGAGTTCATCGGGTTCTTCGTGTGCGTGTGTTCGTGGATTTCATCCTCTTTCCTCATTCCACCGCTTTCCCCTCGATTCCCGCGGAATTCGTGAAAGATCGGGCCACCCCATAACATATTGGTATCAAGAGCAAGGTTGATCACGAATTTCCCCTCAATTTTTCTTCTATCCACCATAAATTCGAAAATTTCCCAAAAAACAGCCCCAATTTGCCTTTGGATCGATCTATCGTTTTGGAGTGTTATTGTGGTTTTGATCCGACCAAATCTTGTCTAAGGTGTTGGTCCAGCTTTTGCCTATGTTTCCCAGCCCAATTTTGGCCAAATTTTCGCGGATTTGAGGACTCTAGGCGTGAATTTCCGCTCAAGAACACGAGCAGATCTTCCACATCGGAGTCTCCGGCCTGTGCACCGGAGTCTCCGGCCTACACCGGAGTCTCCGGTCCTCGACGCCAGTTTTGCCCTTTTTCCTCTTTTCTGCATTGGCTAATCTGTCCGTTTGTTGTTTGTGTTCCGTGTGCGTGTCACCAACTAACAGATAGCTTCCGTAACATCGCCACGCTCTTCGACACCACGGACCCCAAACTCTTCCCCGCTCCATCGACACAAGATCATCATTAACAACTAAGGTATAACTTGTGTCAACCCTTGTAGCCATATCTTCCTTTGTGTGTACCTATCCTATGAGAGCAACTCATTTTGTGTTTGTCTAAGCATTGTACACTTTCCATTGGAAAGTGAGAGTGTGAGGGCAAATACAAAAGTTACATAGTATCATAGAAAGGGAGAAAAAGGAAAAGAATAAAAAAAAGAGTAAGAAAAATAGAAAGATACATAGTCTCCCAATAGAAAGAGAGCATCAAGTTTGTAAGCAAAAGAGAGAGGAAGAAGCACGCCAAGGCAAGTGCACAAATCCGTTGCTTACCCTCTTTTGGCAAACGAGTTGTGGTCTCTCCTTGAGTTGGCACGACAAACGAGCGTAGTCTTCGTTAGGCCATTTTGTGCTCACTTTCATAGTCGTGCTAACCCCATTTTTCTCCACGTGTGTGTGTAGTCGTAGGTTCTCGTCACCTTTTGAGTTGACCATTTCCTTTTGACTTGACTTTGTTGGATCTTCTCCACTTTTGACTATCCTTTGCGATCGATTGGTTCTTTGGCTTTCCCACAATCCTACCCATCCACCAAAAGCTTTTGAGAGTTGTAACTTATTTGTGTGTGAGTTTATTTGCAATTTCACTTTCCACGCTGTTCACTCCTTTGTGTGGTAATTGGTTTCATATAATCTCCAAGGTGAGGTAAAAGGCTAACTCTACGCACCCTTATTCTCCATATACAACCCTTGTCGGCTTTGCATCATGGACAGGAATGGCGAGCCGTCCCAACCACCACCACCTCCGGAGGACGACACACAATACATGACAAGATGGGACCATTGGAAGGTCCAAGGAGAATTCAACTACCGTTGTGAAGCCCTTGAGCGGCGCCAAGATGAACAATTTAGCGAAGCCCGAGTGGAGTTCAAGAACATCGACAACCGCTTCGAAGACGTCCGAGGCCAAATGCATGCCATGCAACACAACCTCGGTCATCAAAATGAAGCTCTTGGTCGCACCCTCGCCTCAACGGATGAGAAGCTTCAACGCCTCATTGATGGGTTAGTAAGGCCACGATCGCGAGACTCAAGATCATCATAGCACTCCTCAAGTGAATCAAGTGCACCTCGCCGTCAAGCTTCAAGGCACCGGGATGGACCCGTCCTTCAATCCATGAGCTCTTCTCAAGCGGTACCATCTCCACGACACGCCGCGACGTCAAGCTATGATGGTGAACTCTCCGCAAGACCTCCAAGACGTGAAGCGGACCGACCACAACCAAGGGCACTTGTGATTCAACAAGAGCAACCTCACATGGACCACCAAGCCCATCGCCATCGACATGTTGTTTCAACAACAAGTGAAGAATCCGAAGTGGAAGAACAAGATCGCCGTCGGCATGAAGCACTCGAAGATCCACCAAGGCATCATCATCGACATGAACGTCAACGTCGACAACATGATCATCATGACGAGCCTCCTCCACATCAAGAAGAAAGAGAGCAGCCCATTGCGCATGCGGCTCGACATCCTCCTCGCCACATGGCGCAAGACAATGCTCCTCGGCATCAACCATGACAAGAACAAGAGAAAGCTCCCCAAGCTCGTCGTGAGGATCAACAACCTCCTCCTCGTCCTCAACCGCGCCAACAACACAAGCAAGCTCCTGAAGCTCGTCGTCAAAACCAAGTTCCACCACCAAACGCGGCACCTCAACAACCGCAAGAGCAATGCCACCATCACC
The DNA here is from genome assembly GCA_030063025.1 of Avena longiglumis. NCBI lineage: Eukaryota > Viridiplantae > Streptophyta > Magnoliopsida > Poales > Poaceae > Avena > Avena longiglumis. The sequence continues at coordinate 332,763,278 of CP125974.1, read as the reverse complement.
AAGCAAGACATGAGAGCTCGGATGATGAATATGGCCGCCAAAATCATGGCAACCGTCGTCACCGGAACCGCAATGAAGAAGAAACTTTCGGCAAGCTCAAGTTTACCATGCCCAAGTTCACCGGTTCCAATGAACTCGAAGAATACCTCTCGTGGGAACTCAAGGTTGACAAGATATTCCGCATGCACAACTATAGCAATGAGAAGATGATGGCCATGGCATCCCTCGAGTTTGATGAGTATGCCAACCTTTGGTGGGAACAAGTCCAACTCGCTCGTGAATCAAAAGAAGAGCCCCCAATCTCAACTTGGCAAGATATGAAGGCTCATATGAGATCCCTCTTTGTTCCTTCGCACTACACGCGTGACCTTTTCAACAAGCTTCAAACGCTTAGTCAAGGGACAAAGACCGTGGAAGAGTACTTCAAGCAAATGGAGCTCAACATGATCCGTGCCAACATTGAAGAGCGTGATGAACAAACAATGGCACGTTTCCTCAATGGCTTGAACCATCCAATCAAGCGCATCACCGAGTTCCAAAAGTACAACAACATGGTTGAGCTCGTGCACATAGCATCAAAGGCCGAGCGTCAAGTGCAAGAGGACATCAAGTACAACAAGCCAAAGACGTACTTCACATACAAGCAAGCCCCAACCACTAGTCCAACAACACCAAGTGGAAGCTCATCAAGTACCACCAAGCTTCCCTTCAAGCCAACACTTCCTCAAGGAAAACCGCCCCCAAGTGGCAAATACACAAAGGACGAACAACCATTCAATGGTGAGTGTTACAAGTGTGGAGGCAAAGTACACAAGTCGGCCGCATGTGGGAACAATAAAGTTTTGTTCATCCATGACAACGGCGATGAAGAATACTTGAGTGAAGACGAGTTTGATGCAAGGGTCAAGGAAGCAATGGCACGGCAACATTTGGAAGAGTACCAAGAACTACTTGTGTGTGAGCATGACGCAAGTCCATCGCTTGTGGTCACAAGGGTCTTAACTACTCAAGTCAATGAGAATGAAGAACAACGATCAAACATCTTCCAAACTCGTGCCGGTATTAATGGGAAGTCCATCAAAGTTGTCATTGATGGAGGGAGTTGCCACAATCTTGCAAGCACGGAATTGTGTGAGAAACTCAATCTCACCCTCCATCCACATAAGCACCCCTACCATATTCAATGGCTAAGTGACCAAGGGTCCGTCAGGATCAAGCACACCGTCTCGGTAACGTTCTCAATTGGACCATACAAAGACACGGTGGAATGTGACGTGGTCCCCATGACGGTTTGCCATATGTTGCTAGGAAGGCCGTGGCAATTTGACAAGCGTGCTTTGCATGATGGTCAGTCAAACACTTATACCTTCAAATGGCTTGAAAAAACTTGTGTTTTGCAACCAATGACTCCTAGACAAATAATTGCGGACAATGCAAAGGCTTTAGCGAGGGCGCAATACACAAAAACACCTTGTGAGAAGAGTGGTGAGCGAGAGAACCACACTATAGTGAGTGAGTGCCACAAGCCAAAGTCGAGTGGAAAAACTAAGAGTGTTCTTCTTGCCACCAAAAGTGAGATGAGAGAAGTGCGGAACAACCCATCCATCTTGCACTATGTCCATGTATGCAAGGGACTAGCGCAAGGAACTAATGACTTGACAAATGTTCCTCCTTCTTTGATGGCTATTTAGCAGGAATTCCAAGATGTATTTCCCGAAGAGCTTCCTCATGGCCTACCTACTCTTGGTGGAATCGAGCACCGCATCAACCTCATACCCGGCGCTCCACTCCCAAACCGCGCCGCGTATCGCACGAACCTGGAAGAGACGAAGGAGATAGAATGACAAATCAACCAACTCGTCTCCAAAGGTTTGATCCAAGTAAGAACTAGCCCAAGCGCGGTCCCCATGATTCTAGTTCCAAAAACGGATGATACGTTGTGGTTATGCATGGACTGCCGTCCAATCAATGCTATCACCGTGCGTTATCGACATGAGGAACCTGCGAGGAGGAACCTGGCGGGGCCGGCCCGAGAGAGGCGGCGCGGCGGCGACCTGGCGGACCCGGCGAGCTCCACGCCGGGGGCGCGCGGCCAGGGAGAGGACGGAGGGACGCGGCGGGGAAGACCGGCGAGGAGGCAGAGGCGGTCCGGCGCCGCGACGGCGGGACGCGTGCAGAGGGCAGGAGGCGAACGCCGGCAGCGCGGAGGAGCTCGGGCAGAGCGGCGGGCTTGGTGAGGCAGAGCCGAGGAGGCGGACGAGGAGGCCGGAGGGGTCGCGGTCCGGGGATGAGCTTCAGCGGGCAAGGGGAACGGCGGACAGGCCACGGGAGGACATGAGGCGGGTTCATGGACGGGCGGGCGGGCGCGGACGGGCGACCTCCGGATGCTGGCCGGAGAGGGCCGGGAGGCAGAAAGAAGGCGTGCTGAGCGGCGGGTCCGGGCGAGGCGACGGTGGTGGTGGCGGCCATGCGAGGGAGGCAAGGCTGGCGCTTCGGAGGCGGCGGCGCCGACGCGAAGCGGGCGGGCGCTGCGGCGGCTCACGCTACAGAGGGGAGAGGAAGGGAGGAGGAAGAAGGGACGGGAGGGGAAGAGGGGCCGCAGCGTGGGCCGGGGTGGGGACATGTCGGTGGGGAATGGTGGTTCGGTGTGTGTGCGTTGTGTGCGTGCTCTGCGTGGGGAGTGGGGGCCGGCTGGGTGAGTGGGTTGAGTGGAGAGGGAGGGCTAGGCCACGTGGCATGCAGGGATAGGCTAGGGAATAGGGGAGGGGTGAGGTGGCGGTCGCTGAGTGGCTGGAGTGAGGTGGAAGGGGGCTGGGTAGAGTTGCTTGGGTAGCTTTAGGATTTAGGTAGGGCTGGCAGGGTGGACCGATTTAGTTTTTCTGGGGCGGTCGTTCGGTCGGTTCAGCCTGCCTGCACCAAAAATAATTCAAGCTTTTATTTAATTTGAAAAGAACTTTGAATAGTTTTAGACAACAAAATATCCGCAGACCCGGTTTGGCGTTTGAATAAAGATGGGGCGTTTGGAAAACAAAACGGGCTTGCGAAAAATAGTTTTATGCAAACAATGCATGATGATGACGATGCAATGCACAAATTCAACGCGATTTTCTAGTAGTGGTTTTTGCGGGATGCCACAATTCGACACCACTAACAATGGATCTCGCCCTCGAGATCCGCCTCATGGTACCGGAGGGAAGGTCGGCGGTCTGCGTCTTCTCGCTTCGTGTAGATCCTCGCGACACCACCAACGATGGTTCCTTCTTCATCTTGAAATTAGCGACACCACCAACAAAGGGTCGTTATCCCTGTTCGTCAAGAGAACACTCCGGATAAACAACGGACGCAGTTAAAGGTAAGGCCACCTCTAGCTTCCATGGAAGGGGTAAAAGTGCATCGATCCACCATTCAATATACAAAAGCAAATGATAAGAGTAGTGGTATGGTCGCGACTCCATCCCGCACTCAAAGCATTACTCTGTACACGAACAGATAGATTATGCAACCAACCCTCGGATTCAGACTGAAGATCTCGACCAGCGAGGTTCGGAAACAAAGGAGTGATGCAGACTCTGCATCGGATCTGACGTAGATGAGGTCGTCGCGTCGGAAGACACCGGAAGGCACAAGGAAGGAACAAAGAATGGTGACACAGCAGACGGATTCCTCAGATAGCATGAACACCGGATAGTAGAACTCCGTTACCAAAGGGGGAAGTGAAACCCTGAAGGTACGACGGAAACCCAACCGCGAGAATTCCTGGACTCGAAGAGAGAGAAGAGAGCGGATTCAAAACACGTAGAGGTAAGAGGAGAATAGCAGAGGGGTAAGGAATAAAATCAGACCTAATCAGAACTATCCAACCGATTTTCAAAAATAGTTTTGACACTCTACGGCGGCCGTTAGCTAGGGTATCCTACAGGCTGGACTTGTGGGGTATCGCAACTGCTGAGCTCTGATACCACTCTGTAACACCCTCAGAATCGGCCCTATGCAAGTTTTAGCAAAACTCGCCAAACCCGCATAGAAACGATTCGAAGGTGCCCACCAGGCACTTTCGTATGTGGAAAGCAAAGTAATAACATTACACAACAGTCCTCGATGGGACCCATGAATGTATATATACAACACGACTCAAAGAGTCAAGAATACAAATATACGGTACAAAGATCCAAATCACCTTGAAAATGATCGAGCGTCCGACTACGGACAAGATGCAAATGGGGCTAAGAGCCCAAGAATAACCAATGGCGCCCATAACCTTGCCTGTGCCAAGCCGACGGGTAACCGCTAACGGCGTCGATCTCAAAACCCGCTTAAACAAAGGCGCCGACAAAGGGCAAAGGAAAAGAAGGAGCATCGATCGAGGCCAAGACACGGCGCGAGGCTAGAATTCGGTCCTCGCCTACATAGGTATGGTGATCGAGCGGCAGCGAAGATGCCCTAAACAACCTATAGAGACTCGATACAATGGCGGCTATCGAGAGGGGTAAGAGAGACCTATTCGGATCCAACGATACTAGCATCAAACAAACCCATCTGGCGTTTCCCCTCGAGACCAAACGAGGAAGTCAACCGAGAACTCACACGCTGGCGCTTTACTTATTCGTTATAGTTGCGCACTTTACTAGTCGGGTTTAGATAATTGTCCCGATAAAGTAAGCAAGTGCACTTTTAGTTATCCATTCCGTTATAGTTGCAAAGACTTACTAGCCGGATACATGTAGCATGAGATAAACCCAAAACCCAGCAGTTGTTGGTACTTTTATTTAGCCATTCCGTTGTAGTGAAGCTGATTACTAATCATATCGGAACAAGTTTATTTAAAACAATAAACTTTAGTTATAGTTGTCTATGATCAAGCACTGTGCTCCAAGTCGTCCATAACCGCGGACACGGCTTCAAAAGATTTAACCAGGGGTGCACCAAAGTATCCACAGCACTTGACCCTTTTGCCGGATCGCTAACATACACCCATCGGTATGTCGGGGCCTAGGTCACGACGTTCCTGCACCAAAGCAAGCACGGGGGGCCACCCCACTAAGTACACCCGCAACGAAGTCGGCCGGTCTCCGAGACGGACTTAGGGTTTGCGACAATGGCTGTAAGCGACAGTATGCCCCCAAACGGGGACTGTCGATACCGCGTAATCACTCCGCTTACCTAAACAGTACAGTGTGCTCCTCGCACAAACGTAAATACATAAGTAGCATGGCATAAGTACAGAATAGTAAAAACACCTCAAACTAGTTGTGGCCCCCAGTACAATACTTTGAAATCAAGTAATTATCAATGGGGGGCCCATATCTCCCCACCTGTGGTTAGCGCGCTCGATCTCGGAACAGGTGTCAAGAACTCGGGTCCTACGGGACACAAGTGGGCGTTCGGAAAACCAACATTACCTATCACCCACCGATGCCTCTGCTTATTTCAATTTTAGTTGTTAAACAGTAATTGAAATGAACGATAAGTAATTCCAAGATCATCTCCAACAACAACATGCGGCAATTCCTCCAACAATCGTGGTATTGGTCGACACACAAACACTTGAGCAAGCGACTACGACACGCGGGCCCAACTATCTACCAAACAACAGGTAATAGGATGTGTCCAGGGCTATATATGGCTGCAAGGGATATCACGGGTACGAAACTAGAGCATCGCAACACAGATAGCAAAGATCAACAGGAGGGAAGTAAATAATATAAAAGTAAGATAGGTAGAAAGGGGAAGATGCTCGCCTGAAAACATTGTCGAAGGGTTCATCCGAAGATCGGGGCGAAGCTCACATCAACTCAACGGCCCAATCCGCGAAGAAGCAAAACACTAGAAGGAACACCGGATGCAATATTTAATACAACGGCAGAAGATCGGCATGATGCATGCATGATGCATGGCATGGCAAAGGTGCGATGCAATTAGGTCAGATTAAGCGGAACCGGGGTCCCGACATTAATTAGGTGGTTCAAGTTATTTGTCTACCCCGCAAATTATATGTTGTTTAGCAATGCAACAGATGGAACCGGTTCGCTACACATGTTTAAATGAGGCCAATATAAGGCTAGCTTTGCCCGCATATGGGCCCCATATTTAATGATTAGGTGAATCGGCATAAGGCCCCCAAACCAATGCTATGCATGCGGGAATGACAATTTAATATGCAACAAATTGATATGTTATAAAATAGGGTTCGAGGAAAAGGGGTCACACATCAGAGGGGGCTTGACGACCTTGGTTTCCGGGGTTCGGGGTCGGTCTCAGGGTTCAGGGTTCGGCGAGGTCGTTTTCGGCGGGATCATTCTCTCGTTCTCGGTACGGGGTAGATCTTGCGCATCCGGGAGGGAGAACTTGGCGCTCCACGGCGAAGTGCTCGTCGTGTCTGTGACGGAGATCTTGAGGGTCCCTGAACTCGACGAGCTTGGCGTTCAGGGGAGCTTCCGGTGTCCCGAGGAGAAGATCTTGTCGGTCCCACCTCGAAGGCCTTGTTGTCCTGCCGTGGGGATCATGGTCATCGGGTCCAGCTTGGTCATGTTGCGGTAGCTCTTGGTGTCCAGGGTCGCCGCCCGGGAGGTGGATCTTGTCGTCTTGGCCATCGTCCCTAGTTTCATGGCATACTCGGTTCCCCTCGGTTGTCGGTGTAGAGCTCGGGTGCGGCGTCGATGGTTCTTCGGGTCTATAACGGGTCGATGTAGATCTTGTCGTAGCTCTCGGGCGTTTGAGGGAACATCGCACAAACACACAAAAACACACGTGGGCCCAAGGTGCGGACGCGCTGCAGAGAGGGGACGGCAGGCCACGGGGGAAGAGGAGTTTCGGCGACGCTGGGCCCGGCGAGCGGCGCCTGAGGAGGAACTGGCGGGCCTCAGAGAGGCGGCGGCGACAGCCGGACTGGCGAGCTCCACGGGGCGCCAGGAGAGGACGGAGGACGCGCGGGAAGACCGCGAGGAGGCAGAGGCGTCCGCGAGCCGCGACGGCGGGGACGCGGGTGCAGGCGGGCGAGATGCGAACGCCGGCGAAGCGGAGGAGCTCGGGCAAAGGCGGGCTTGACGGCGGGCGGGTCGGGCAGAGCCGAGGAGGCGGGATGAGGAGGCCGCGAGGGGTCGCGGTCCGGCGGATGAGCTCGGCGCAAGGGAAACGGCAGACGGGCGGCCTGAGGACGGCGGAGCGGGTTCGCGGACGGGGCCGGGCGCTGACGCGGGCGACCTCGGCCGCGCTGGCCGGAGAGGCCGCCGGGAGGCGAGCAGAGGCGGGCGCTGAGCGCGGGTCCGCGAGGCGACGGTGGGTGGTGGCCATGACGAGGGAGGCAAAGCAAGGCCGAGGGCTGAGGCGGCGCTTAACGCGAAGTGGCGGCGCTGGTGGCAAGCAAGACGCTGGAGGGAGAGGAAGGGAGGAGGAAGAAGGGACGGGAGGGAGGAAGACGTGGGGCCATGGGTGGGGGGCAGTCGGTGGGGACAGTCTGGGTGGTTCGGTGTGTGTGCAAAGTGCGTGCTCGTGGGGAGTGGGGGCAGCTGGGTGAGTGGGTTGAGTGGAGAGGGCTAGCCACGTGGCATGCGAGGGATAGGCTAGGGAATAGGGAGGGTGAGGTGGCGGTCACGAGTGGTGGGGTGAGGTGGAAGGGCTGGGTAGAGTTGCTTGGGTAGCTTTAGGATTTAGGTAGGCTGTGGTGGACCGATTTAGTTTTTCTGGGCGGTCGCTCGGTTCAGCCCCTTCGATCGCCCCACCAAAATAATTCAAGCTTTTATTTAATTTGAAAAGAACTTTGAATAGTTTTAGACAACAAAATATCCGCAAAGACCCGGGTTTGGCGTTTGAATAAAGATGGGGCGTTTGGAAAACAAAACGGGCTTGCGAAAAAATAGTTTTATGCAAACAATGCATGATGATGACGATGCAATGCACAAATTCAACGCGATTTTCTAGTAGTGGTTTTTGCGGGATGCCACAGAGGCGTCCTAATGCAAAATGGGCGTCCTATTGCATACCATAGTGAGAAACTCGATGGCGCACGCCTTAACTATCCCATTTATGACAAAGAGATTTTTGCCTTGGTTCATGTACTTCAAGTGTGGCAACACTACCTTTGGCCCAAAGAATTTATCATCCATTCCGACCATGAGTCGTTGAAATATCTTAAGGGCCAAGCCAATTTGAGTAAAAGGCACGCCAAATGGGTTCAATTTATGGAATCGTTTTCTTACATTGTCAAGTACAAGAAGGGCAAAGAAAATGTGGTAGCGGACGCTTTGTTTCGCAAAAACACAAACCTTCTTACGCGACTCGAAGTAAATGTCTTGGGTCTTGATGACATCAAATCTTTGTACGCGTCCGACCCTTTCTTTGGACCAATTTTTGCAAGATGTTCAATAGAAAAAGGGATTGATGATTTCTATTTGCATAAGGGTTTTTTTTCAAACAAAACAAGCTTTGCATTTCGAAGTCGTCTCTCCAAATTTTGCTTCTTCAAGAGTCCCATGGTGGAGGCCTTATGGGTCACTTTGGCCGTGACAAGACATATGACATGCTATACACTCACTACTTTTGGCCAAATATGAAGCGCGACATGGAGCGCCACGTCCAACGATGCACTACATGTATCCAAGCTAAGTCTAATTCTAACCCCTTTGGTCTTTATATGCCATTGCCTATTCCTCATGCACCTTGGTCAGACATTAGCATGGACTTTGTGTTAGGATTGCCTAGATCTAAACATGGACATGATTCTATATTTGTGGTAGTGGACCGCTTATCCAAAATGGCACACTTCATTCCGTGCCATAAGACCGATGATGCTTCACATGTAGCAAATTTGTTTTTAGGAAATAATTCGCCACACGGTACCAAGAACAATCGCTCCGATCGCGACATTAAATTCATGAGCTACTTTTGAAGACTCTCATGGCCAAGCTCGGATCAAGCTCCTCTCGTCGCCTCACATCCTCAAACCGATGGACAAACCGAGGTCATCAATCGAAGCCTTGGCACACTCCTACGTGTGTTGATAAAGAAGAACCTTAAAGACTGGGAGGAATGTATTCCACACACCGAGTTCGCCTACAACCGCGCCAAGCACTCCACCACCATGAGGAGCCCGTTCATGATCGTCTATGGTTTCGAGCCTCTAACCGCGCTCGATATCCTTCCACTTCCGCTTCATGAACGTGCAAATATGGACGTTGTAAAGCGTGCCCAGAAAATGTAGAAAATCCATGAAGACACAAGAGCTAAGATCGAGCAACAAGTCCTTCGCCAAGCATCAAGGCTAAACAAGAACAAGAAAGAGACGATCTTCGAAGAAGGCGACCTTGTGTGGATACACTTGAGTAAAGATCGCTTCCCCAAGGACCGCGACTCCAAACTCAAACCAAGAGGTGATGGGCCGTTCAAAGTACTAAAGAGGATCAACAACAATGCCTACATCATCGATATCCCAACATCCAAGTATCTTGTGAGCCCGACGTTCAATGTCAAGGACCTCTCACCCTACCATGGAGCAGATGAAGTTGAGAAGGTTGAAGAGTCGAGGACGACTCTTTCCCAAGGGGGAGATGATGCAGCCCGTCCTACGGACGCACCTCCATCTACAACACCTAGTCCCCCAAGTGGACCAATGACTCGCGCCCGAGCCAAGCTCCTACAAGCCAAGGTTAATTCGCTCCTTTCCTCATGTGATTTTGGTCTACCTTTGGATGGCTTGCTACTTCATACAACTACGTTGTGTATCCTCAGCTATGAAGCAACATCACCACACCAATCCCCCAAGGAAGAAGGACCAGGAGAAGACCTCCTGGAGCTCTGCACACCGGAGTCTCCGGTGTACACCGGAGTCTCCTGTGCCCTACACCGGAGTCTCCGGACGTTACTCCCGCCCCAGAACCAAGCCCGGACCGAAGCCCTCCAGATCGGTCCGGAGATCGACCGAGTCTCCGTCTGCACGAGTCTCCGGACTGATCGACGCCAGGCATGTCAAGGCCTTTTGGGCCTGGCCTATGTAACCCCCAATTTCGCCCAAACTTCCAGTTTTATTCCTAAACTACCCCTGTTTAAGTGGCTGGCCTATATAAAGCCCCACCCCTCTATTGTAAACCCTAGACTTGGATAATAATAGTTGAGGACACCCCTTTGAGGATCTTTCATCTATTGGTCTCATGCTCCTACCAAGGGGCACCCTATTATCCACCACCTCTTGGATCTTGCCTAGTGCGTTCAAGTTGTACAAGGCCTTGGGATCTCGGTTTCTCGTCCCTAAGTAGTCAAGATCTCACCAAGCACCTCGCCCCCGTTGTTGGCCGTGGAGAGAGAGCTTCGCCCAACACCGATCCTAGGGATTATGTTGGACCGGTTGCCACCGGCGTGAGTTATCGGCGTGTATCGTGTTTTGTGTGCATGAGTTCGTCGGGTTCTTCGTGGGCGTGTTTTCGTGGATTTCATCCCCCTTCCACCACTTTCCCCTCGATTCCCGCGGAGATTCGTGAAAGATCGGACCACCCCAAGGGGTTACCCCATAACACTCATGGACTACCTCATCTTCGTGGAATCGAGCACCGCATCGACCTCATACCCGGCGCTCCACTCCCAAACCGCGCCGCGTATCGCACGAACCCTGTAACACCCTCAGAATCGACCCTATGCAAGTTTTAGCGCTTCCCTCCAAACCCGCATAGAAACGATTCAAAGGTGCCCACCAGGCACTTTCGTGCGGGTGGAAAACGAAGTAATAACATTACACAACAGTCCTCGATGGGACCCACAGAACAGATATATATACCACAGCGACTCGACGAGTCAAGAATACAGATATAATATACAAAGATCCAAATCACCTTGAAAATGATAGAGCGTCCGACTACGGACAAGATGCAAATGGGGCTAAGAGCCCTGGAGAATAACCAATGGCGTCCATAACCCTGCCCAGGCCAAGCCGGAAGGGTAACCTTGCTAACGACGTCGATCTCAAACCTGCTTAAACAAAAGGGGTGCCGACAAAGGGCAAAGGAAAAAGAGGAGCGTCAGTACTGAGGCCAGTACACGGCGAGGCTAGAATTCGGCGGGCCTCGCCTACATAGGTATGGTGGACTGAAGCGGCAGCGGCAGCATGCACTAAACAACCTATAGAGACTCGATACAACTAGCGGCTATCAGAGAGGGGTAAGAAAGACCTATTCGGAACCAACCTGATACTACCACCACACAAACCCATCCTGGTATTTCCCCCTCGAGACCAAACGAGGAAGTCAACCGAGGAACTCACACAGTTGGCAGTTTTATTTATTCGGTTATCGTTGCAGCAATTACTAGTCAAATATAGACAATCGTCTTGATATAGTAAGCAGTGGGCAATTTTAGTTAACCATTTCCATTGTAGTTGCAACACTTACTAGTCAGATACAATTAGCATGAAATAAACCAAAACCCAGCAGTGGTTGGTACTTTTATTAAGCCATTCTGTTGTAGTTGCAATACTTAGTAGTCAGGTACAATGGTCGCAAGCGACAATCCAAACCAAGCAATTGTGGTCAGTATTATTTAGCCATTCCATTATAGTGAAGCTGATTACTAGTCATTATAAAGTCAAATTTATAGCAATACTTTAGTTATAGTTGTCTATGATCGAGATACTGTGCTCCAAGTCGTCCATAACCGCGGACACGGCTTTCAGAAAGTTTTACCCGGTCGGGGTGCACCAATAGCAACACACACTCGATCAACCTCGGAAAAACCAAATCAAAACCCAACGAGGCCTACACGACAAAGCAATCACAGGATTCAGAAATATTTCAGGGGGCCACCCCATTGAGTAGACCATAGCAAGCGGTGACTCGAGACGGACTCAAGGTTTGCGACAATGGTCAGAAACATCGGGAACCCAAAAGCTGGGCTTGTCGATACCGCGAAAACATTCCGCTTACCTAACAAGATAAGTGTGCTCCTCGCAATCGTAATAAAGCAAGAAAGCATGGCATAAGTACAGGATAGTAAATAAAACCTCAAACTAGTTTGTGGCCCCAAGAAATAAGAATGAATCAAGCTCGGCTCGGGGGGTCCCATAATCCTCCGGATGTGGATAGCGAAAATTCAAGGAATGTATCAAGTACTTGGGGTCTTACGGACACAAGTGGATGGTTAACAACCAAATAACATCTATTGCCCACCGTGCCTCGCTACCTACTTCAATTTTAGTTGTTAAACAAGAATTAAAGTTATGATCATCTCCAACAATAAACATGCGGCAATACTCCAACAATCGTGGTAATCGACGACACGCAACAAAGACTTGAGCAAGCGATCACGACATAAGTCCAACTATCTACCAAACAACAGGTAATAGGATGTGTCCAAGGCAATATAAGGCGGCAAGGGATATCACGGGTACGAAAGCTAGAGCATCGCAACACAGATAGCAATAGATCAACAGGAGGGAATAAATACTATAAAAGTAAGATAGGTAGAAAGGGGAGATGCTCGCCTGAAAAGCATTGCCGAAGGTTCAACCGAAGATCGGGTCGACACTCGCATCAACTCAACGGCCTTATCCGCGAAGAAGCAAAACACTAGAATAAACACCGGATGCACTATTTAATACTACGGCAAAAGATCGGGCATGATGCATGTATGATGTATGACATGGCAAAAGGTGCGATGCAATTAGGCCATATTAAGCGGAACCGGGGTACCGACAATTAAATAGGTGGTTCATGTTGTTTAACTACCCCGCAATTTAATTGTTGTCTTAACATGGCAAAAGATAGCACCGGTTCGCTACACAAGTTTAAATGAGGCCAATATAAGACTAGATTTGCCCGCATATGGGCCCCATATTTAATTATGAGGTGAATCGGCATAAGGCCCCCAAACCACATGACAATATGCATGCGAGTATGACAATTTAATATGCGTCAATTTGTTATTACATTTATAAAAATAGGGTTTCGGGAAGGGGTTCACACTTTAGGGGGTCTCGACGAACTTGTGGTTCCGGGGATTCGGGGTCCGACAGGGTTCAGGGTTCGACGGGATCGTTCTCGGACTCGGGGATTTAGGGTCTTCGGATCGGGGAAGTAGATCTTGTCGCACGAGCGTCAATGCTTCCGGGAAGGAGAACTAGTCGTCCAGGGTCTCGGTGTTCGGGGTGAAGTACTCGGTGTTCACGAGGGAGTACTTGGCGAATCCGTGTCGACGACCTTGGCGTCCGGGTCTCGGGCATCGATCCGGGAAGAGGTACTTGTCGCACATATGGTCTTCGGGTCCGTGTAGACGGTCATGACGTTCCGAGGGGAAGATCTTGGCGTGCCGAGGGTTCTGCATCACCGGATCTGTGGACCAGGGTCTTCGGATCCATGAAGTAGATCTTGTCGCACGGTGTCCGGGGTAGACGAACTTGGCGTATTCGCATCCGGGACGAAGGTCTTGTCGCATGCGCGGTCGCCGGGTCCGCGAAGTGGGCTTCGAGTATGGCGACGCATGTCGAAGATCTTGTCGATGTTGGGCATCGGATTCCTTGTCGATCTTCCTAGAATTTCCTCGGGTTCATCTTCAAACCTCGATGGTCTTCGGCGCGCGCCTATTCGTTCAACTCAACGCCGGTCGACCGACGGAAGATCGTGCGCCTTGGCGGTTATCGAGTTCGGTCTCGGTTCCATGAGGAGAGCTTCGTTGTTCGCTGGTCGATCTCCCCTTCGGCAGGCGACAGATCCGCAGAGGGGCGAGATCGACGTCTTGTGTGGCGGCGCAGGTGGCCAGCGCGCGCGGGTCCGTGACGGCAAAGCGATGACGCTGCGAGAGCGAGGGCGGCCGAGGCTTCGCTGGTGGCGGCAGACGCGGGCGCGGATCGACGTCCGGGCGAGGGGCTCGACGGAGGAGGCCTTGGCGGCAGCGGGGTCGGCGGCTTCGGGAGCAGCAGGACGAGGCGGGCATGAACTGCCGGGAGGGAAGGGCGACGCTCCAGGCGACGAGGCGCGGGCAGCAGAGGCCGACGCAAGGCTGGAGCTAGGGAGGCGAGGTCCCACGGAGGCTCGGAGGCGGCGAGGCGAGGGGGAGGCAGCCTGGGAGGAGGAAGGCGAGGCAGCTGGGTGCTCAGAGGAGGTGGCGGAGGGGCAGCGGCGACGGCGGCGTGCAGCTCGAGGGGACGGGCGAGGAGGTGCGAGAGGCGAGAGGCCACAGAGGGAGGGGCGACCGGCGGTGGCGACCAGACCGATATTTTAATTTGAGATAAGGACGGGGGTTATTTAGAAAACAAAACTAGGCGTTTCGAATTGGTTTCAGACAAACAATGCATGATGATGACGATGCAATGCACAAAAACAACGCGATTTTCTAGTAGTGGTTTTTGCGGGATGCCACAAACCCGGAAGAGACGAAGGAGATAGAACGACAAATCAACCAACTCGTCTCCAAAGGTTTGATCCAAGTAAGCACTAGCCCAAGCGCGGTCCCCGTGATTCTAGTTCCAAAAACGGATGATACGTTGCGGTTATGCATGGACTGCCGTCCAATCAATGCTATCACCGTGCGTTATCGACATCCTATACCGCGTCTTGATGACATGCTTGATGAGTTATGTGGAGCCACTATATTTTCGAAAATTGATCTTCGTAGTGGTTACCATCAAATTTGCATGGCCGAAGGTGATGAGTGGAAAACCGCCTTCAAGACCAAGCTTGGTCTCTATGAATGGTTGGTTATGCCTTTTGGCTTATCAAATGCCCCATCTACCTTCATGCGCCTCAGGAACCATATTTTGAGATCTCTCATTGGAAAGAGTGTCGTTGTTTACTTTGATGACATCCTTGTCTATAGCAAGTCACTAGAGGAGCATGTTACTCATATTAAGGAGGTCCTTCAAATCCTTCGTCATGAAAAGCTTTATGCTAATCTCCCAAAGTGCACTTTTGCAAAAGACAAACTGATTTTCCTTGGTTTTGTTGTGTCTTGTAATGTCATTGAAGTTGATGTCTCAAAAGTTAAGGACATACGAGATTGGCCCATACCTACCAATGTTAGTGAACTTCGTAGTTTTCATGGGTTGGCTGGCTTTTACCATCGCATTGTGAAAGACTTTTCTACCATTGCTTGCCCCCTCAACAAATTGACCACGAAAAATGTCACGTTCGTTTGGGGAAAAGCACAACAAAAGGCTTTTGATGAGCTCAAAAAGAGGCTCGCCGAAGCACCACTTCTTGCATTACTGGATTTCACAAAAACCTTTGAGATTGAATGTGACGCTAGTGGAATTGGCATTGGAGGCGTCCTTATGCAAAATGGGCGCCCTATTGCATACCATAGTGAGAAACTTGATGGTGCACGCCTTAACTATCCCATTTATGACAAAGAACTTTTTGCCTTGGTTCGTGTCCTTCAAGTGTGGCAACACTACCTTGGCCCAAAGAATTTATCATCCATTCTGACCATGAGTCGTTGAAATATCTTAAGGGCCAAGCCAATTTGAGTAAAAGGCACGCCAAATGGGTTGAGTTCATGGAATCTTTTCCTTACATTGTCAAGTACAAGAAGGGCAAAGAAAATGTTTTAGTGGACGCCTTGTCTCGCAAAAACACAAACCTTCTTACGCGACTCGAAGTAAATGTCTTGGGTCTTGATGACATGAAATCTTTGTATGCGTCCGACCCTTTCTTTGGACCTATTTTTTCAAAATGTTCAATAGAAAAAGGGATTGATGATTTCTATTGCATAAGGGTTTTCTTTTCAAACAAAACAAGCTTTGCATTCCGAAGTCATCTCTCCAAATTTTGCTTCTTCAAGAGTCCCATGGTGGAGGCCTTATGGGTCACTTTGGCCGTGACAAGACATATGACATGCTATCCACTCACTACTTTTGGCCAAAGATGAAGCGCGACGTGGAGCGCCACGTCCAACGATGCACTACATGTATCCAAGCTAAGTCTAATCTAACCCCTTTGGTCTTTATATGCCATTGCCTATTCCTCATGCACCTTGGTCGGACATTAGCATGAACTTTGTGTTAGGATTGCCTAGATCTAAACATGGACATGATCCTATATTTGTCGTAGTGGATCGCTTTTCCAAAATGGCACACTTCATTTCGTGCCATAAGACCGATGATGCTTCACATGTAGCAAATTTGTTTTTCAGGGAAATAATTCGGCTACACGGTGTACCAAGAACAATCGTCTCCGACCGCGACGTCAAATTCATGAGCTACTTCTGGAAGACACTCATGGCCAAACTCGGCATCAAGCTCCTCTTCTCATCCGCCTCGCATCCTCAAACCGATGGACAAACCGAGGTCGTCAATCGAAGCCTTGGCACACTCCTACGTGTGTTGATAAAGAAGAACCTTAAAGACTGGGAGGAATGTATTCCACACGCCGAGTTCGCCTACAACCGCGCCAAGCACACCACCTCCATGAGGAGCCCGTTCATGATCGTCTATGGCTTCGAGCCTCTCACTGCGCTCGATATACTTCCACTTCCGCTTCATGACCGGGCCAATATGGACGTTGTCAAGCGTGCCCAAACAATGAAGAAACTCCATGAAGACACAAGAGCTACGATCGAGAAACAAGTCCTTCGCCAAGCATCAAGGCTAAACAAGAACAAGAAAGAGATGACCTTGTGTGGATACACTTGAGTAAAGACGCTTCCCTAGGGACCGCGACTCCAAACTCAACCCAAGAGGTGATGGACCATTCAAAGTACTAAAGAGGATCAACAACAACGCCTACATCATCGATATCCCAACATCCAAGTATCTTGTGAGCCCGACGTTCAATGTCAAGGACCTCTCACCCTACCATGGAGAAGATGAAGTTGAGAAGGTTGAAGAGTCGAGGACGACCTTTCCTAAGGGTGGGGGAGCTGATGCAGCCCGTCCTACGGACGCACCTCCATCTACAACACCTAGTCCCCCAAGTGGACCAATGACTCGCGCCCGAGCCAAGCTCCTACAAGCCAAGGTTAACTCGCTCCTTTCCTCATGTGATTTTGGTGTACCTTTGGATGGCTTTCTATTTCATGCAACTACGTTGTGTATCCTCAGCTATGAAGCAACATCACCACACCAAGCCCCCAAGGAAGAAGGACCAGGAGAAGACGCTTCTAGAGCTCTGCACACCGGAGTCTCCGGTGTAGACCGGAGTCTCCGGTCCTGTACACCGGAGTCTCCGGACCTCCCTCCGGTCCGGCCCCAGGAACCAAGCCCGGGACAGTCAGAAGGCCCCTCCGGAGACGGGTCCGGAGACTGAACCGGAGTCTCCGGCCCAGACCGGAGTCTCCGGACCCAACACCGGAGTCTCCGGCCTGCTCGATGCCAGGCTTGTCAAGGCCTTTTGGGCCTGGCCCATGTAACCCCTAGTTTCGCCCCAACTTCCAGTTTTATTCCAAAACTACCCCTGTTTATGTGGTTGGCCTATATAAAGCCCCACCTCTCATATGTAAACCCTAGACTTGGATAATAATAGTTGAGGACACCCCTTTGAGGATCTTTCATCTATTGGTCTCATGCTCCTACCAAGGGGCACCCTATTATCCACAACCTCTTGGATCTTGCCTAGTGCGTTCAAGTTACAAGGCCTTGGGATCTCGGTTTCTCGTGCCCAAGTAGTCAAGATCTCAGCAAGCACCTCGCCCCCGTTGTTGGCCGTGCAGAGAGAGCTTCGCCCAACACCGATCCTAGGGATTATGTTGGACCAGTTGCCACCGGCGTGAGTTATCGGCGTGTATCGTGATTTTGTGCGTGTGAGTTCATCGGGTTCTTCGTGTGCGTGTGTTCATGGATTTCATCCTCTTTCCCCCTTCCACCGCTTTCCCCTCGATTCCCGCGGAATTCGTGAAAGATCGGGCCACCCCAAGGGGTTACCCCATAACAAATCGAATGACTAGCATAACAAGACAAGTCCGAAGCAATTGGAGGATACACACAAGATGCATAGCATGGCATGTTTATGGCAATGATTTCACAATCAAACAATTCCAGATGATCAATATTATGCAAAGGCAAAGCATCACATGGGAATGTGGATGAAGCATATGTAATGTCACAAGTATCATCCATAACATGCATATCCTCACAATTCATCATGTCCACTAGTGGTATCATGGCATCATCAACACCCTTATTGTTACCATGGTCATACCTCTCATATGAAGTGGGTGTTGTGGAAGTAGTGGCCTCCTTGTGGACAACTTCGTCTTCTTGATGTAGCCATGGCGTAGTATCCTCTTCATCCACCATGTACATCTTCTCCATTCGAGCCATCATTGCTTCATGGCTTGGCGCGTCTTCATCCATGGAACCTAGCACAACACAAGAGAACACACTAGAGGTAGAGGGTAAGTTGTTAGAAATCGAAATGGTCTCACTTGACCTATAAACTACCACTCTCAACTCACTAGGAGTATCGCTCATGCCCTCCAAGTGGAAGCACTCAATCTCACATAATGTGGAGTCACTCATGTCATTCTTGTTCTCACTCAAGTGGGCTATGTGGCTCTCATAATCACATGGGATTGGTACCACATCATCACTCAAGCATATAGGGGTAGGCTCGGGTTCCTCAACTCCATGCGCCTCCTTTGGTGAAGGGAAAATCCCATGCTCACCATTCTTGACCTTTTCGCCTTCAAGGTTAGATGCCATAAGATGGGCATCATCGCTCTCCTCCATGGTCGAAGGGAAAATCCCATGCTCGACCTTTTTGTGGACATCTCGTAGTAGAGGTGGAGGTAGGCTCATGCTATCCAACTTGGCGAAGTAGAGGTCTACATTTTCCTCATTCGAGAGGTCGTGGAAGTCAAGCGTAGGCGTTGAAGCTTGATGGCGTGGAGGAAGGCTTGCTCTTGGTGCCATTGTGGTGGTGGCACGAGTAGTTGAAGGTGCCCTATGATTGTGTCGACGGAGGTCATTGGCGTGCCTTGCCGATGGTTGATATTGGTGAAGCACTTGGTCATCCACATGACGCTCGCGACGATGATCATTTGCCTTGGCACTCTTCTTGTGCTTGTGGTGCCTTCTTGAGCTTGCTTGAGCATTATGGTTGGTGCTCATCACGAATTCTTCGTCTTGGTGGCGAAGATGCCTTTGACGATGTCTTGTATCCTATTTATGGTGTCGATGCTCATGAGAGGATGTTTGTCGATGAAGATTCTTGTTTCTTGGCACCTCTTGATGCATATGATGTTTGGACGCCCCTCTTGTTTGGATAGGAGGTGGATCTTGGCGCTTTGGAGGTGATGGAGCTTGGCGCCTTGGAGATGGTGGAGCTTGACGCCATCTAGGTGGTGGCACTTGATGCCTTGTCGATGGTGGCGCTTGACGCCTTGGAGGTGGTGATAGGGCAAAGGTGTCCGATCTTTCGATAAGATGAGGATAGTCGATTTGGTGGAGTTCGGGCTTGACGATCCGACTACACGTGCGAGCACGAGCGCCAATGCAATCGCTAGGCCAATCTCCTGGAGGTTACCGATCCTGCGGGAACACGATCAGCCTGACCAGCGAGGGTCTTAATTCCTACCTGAAATCGAGAACAAGTAAGAACCAATATTGCAATCAAGATATTGCGGATTAAGAGGAAAGCTTTATTGAAAAGGTGGGATCCTGAATAGGTGCGAAGTATAAGAGGCCCCTACGACGCTCGAGCCTTGGCGAAGTTGCTACGATGGCTAACTTAATGTCTAAACAAAATCCGAGTCTAGGGTGACGGCTATGGGGAGTATTTAAGGAGGAAAAGGTGGGGTTTCGGCCAGCCATGGAAGTGGTGGCCGAATCCAACACTAGAAGTCCTTTTCCCCTCAAATACGGACTCTAAAAAGTGTCTATTTAAAATCCTGCAAAAATTACATGGGCCTAGCCCAAAATAAAGGTGTCGCAGCACCATATTAAGCTATGGACGAATTCGTGAAGTATTAATCTTGAATATTTCGTCCAAGCCTTCTTTCTTCATTATGGTAGCCTCAAAGTTCTGAAATCTCCATCCGTGGCCTTCTCTTGGATCATCACATGCTTGCTGCCATCTCCATGCATGGCCATGCTCCAATGCTTGTCCCTCTCATCCATGCTTGGTCCATCATTCCTAAGAGTAAGAAATACATCTGATTTAGGCAGCATCATATTCTCATGTATGTGAGGAATAGTTCCAAGAAACGAAAGTACTTGATAGTTAAGTTGTTTGGCACGAGATCTTGTGATGGGTACTTGTATGTGTGTAGCTGTAGGTACAACTGTTGTATCAATAGAAGGGATGTCCACATCAGGCTCCCCTTCTTGAATTGAAGTCGTCCTCGACGCAATCTCATCTTCCTCACCAAAGTAAGGCTTCAAATCTGCAATGTTAAACGTAGGACTAACCATACCAAAGTCTGCAGGCAACTCAAGTTTATATGCATTATCATTTATTTTCTCTAACACCTTAAAGGGACCAGCAGCACGCAGCATTAACTTAGACTTGCGTAAATCAGGAAAGCGATCCTTACACAAATGTAACCAAACAAGATCTCCAACATCAAACACAACATGCTTTCTCCCTTTATCCCCAACAAGTTTATACTTAGCATTCATGTGTTCAATGTTATCTTTAGTAGTCTTATGCAAGTTTAATATCATTTCAGCGCGTTGTGTAGCATCCAAATTATTTTGCACCAAAGTAGGTAAAGGCAATAAATCAATAGGTGCACGAGGAACAAAACCATACACGATCTCAAACGGGCACATCTTTGTGGTAGAATGCAGCGAACGATTATAAGAAAATTCTATATGAGGTAAACACTTTCCCCACAATTTTAAGTTCTTCCTTAAAACAGCCCGCAACATAGTAGACAAAGTTCTATTTACTACTTTAGTTTGTCCATCAGTTTGGGGATGACATGTAGTACTAAACAGCAATTTAGTCCCCAACTTAGCCCATAAACATCTCCAAAAGTGGCTAAGAAATTTAGTATCACGATCAGAAAAAATAGTATTTGGCACACCATGCAAACGAACAATTTCATGAAAGAACAAATCAGCAATATGCGCAGCATCATCCGTTTCATGACAAGGAATAAAGTGTGCCATCTTAGAAAACCGATCCACAACAACAAAAATACTATCCCTCCCCTTCTGTGTTCGTGGCAATCCCAAAACAAAGTCCATAGAAATATCCTCCCAAGGAACACTAGGAACAATATAAACCATGTGGATTAAGGCGAGACTTAGCTTTTGACAAGTAGTGCAGCATGCCACAAATCTCTCCACATCTCGACGCATACGTGGCCAAAAGAAGTGTGCAGCAAGAACATCCTCCGTCTTCTTGACACCAAAGTGTCCCATCAATCCTCCTCCATCGCCTCAGTAACAACAAAGGCGAGCGAACTATCTGGAATGCATAGTTTGTTAGCACGGAACACAAATCCAACATTGAAGACGAACTTGTTCCAAGTTCTACCATCTCTACAATTCTGCAACACATCTTTAAATTCAGCATCATGCACATATTGTTCCTTAATAGTTTCCAATCCAAATATTTTGAAGTCAAGTTGAGATAACAAAGCATAACAGCGCGACAAAGCATCAGTAATAACATTATTTTTACCCTTTTTGTGTTTGATAACATAAGGAAAAGATTCAATAAATTCAACCCACTTTGCATGACGACGATTCAACTTAGCTTGACTACGAATATGCTTCAAAAGATTCATGATCAGAATGAATAACAAATTCTTTAGGCCATAGATAATGTTGCCAAGTTTCTAATGTCCGAACCAATGCATATAATTCTTTATCATAAGTAGAATAGTTCAGACTAGCCCCACTCAATTTCTCACTAAAATATGCAACAGGTTTTCCCTCTTGTAATAACACCCCTCCCAAACCAATTCCACTAGCATCACATTCAAGCTCAAAAGTCTTAGTAAAATCAGGAAGTTGGAGTAAGGGAGCATGTGTTAGCTTATCTTTCAATATGATGAAGGCCTTTTGTTGTGCATCGCCCCAAATAAAGGGCACATCCTTCTTGGTAAGTTCATTTAGCGGCGCAACAATTGATCCAAAGTCTTTGACAAAGCGCCTATAAAAACCAGCGAGGCCAAGAAAACTCCTCACTTGTGTGACCGTCTTGGGCTGTGGCCAATTCTCAATAGCTTCAATCTTGGCTGGATCCACTTCAATACCCTATGATGTAACAACATAGCCAAGCATAACTCGATTGGTGCAAAAGGTGCACTTCTCAAGGTTACCAAACAAACGTGCATCACGTAAAGCATTGAAAACAACACGTAAATGGTCCAAATGATCCTCTAAAGATTTGCTATAAATCAGAATATCATCAAAGTAGACTACCACAAAACGTCCAATGAAAGCACGTAAAACTTCGTTCATTAATCTCATGAAAGTGCTAGGTGCATTAGTTAAACCAAACGGCATTACACCACTCATATAAACCGAACTTAGTTTTAAATGTTGTTTTCCATCCATCTCCTAATTTCATACGAATCTGGTGGTAACCACTACACAAATCAACTTTAGAAAACATGGTAGAGCCACTCAATTCATCAAGCATGTCATCTAAACGTGGAATAGGATGACGATATCGAATAGTAATATTATTGATAGCTCTACAATCAGTACACATCTTGCGAAGAACCATCTTCGTAGGTACCAAAATAATAGGAACAACCTGAGGGCTAAGGGACTCACGAATATGATCTGTCGAGTAGTTCTGAATTTGGCTTTATCTCCTTTGTCTCCTCTGGATTGGTTCTATATGGCAGCGGTTGGCAGCGTAGCACCAGGAATTAGATCAATTTGGTGCTCAATTCCTATAATAGGAGGTAGTCTGGTGGCATTTCGTGGAAAGCGTCCTCATATTCCTACAAAAGGTTAGCAATAGCGGGTGGCAAAGAAGGAGGCATATCCTCAAATGCAAACAAATCCTCTTTGCAGACAATTGCATAACATTGAGTATTGTTTACATCTAGTTCAGCAATATCAATTTTATTTGGATGCATGCATGGACTCTTCAAACGAATTTCAGTAGCATGGGTAGAATCAGATTTAGTGTTCTTTGGTGGTACAAAATCTGCAGCAACAATCTGATTCTCACTTTTATTTTTCTCCTCAGTTTTAGCTCTACTAGATCTAGCAAGATCATCTTTTAAAATCTGTTCGGGAGTCATAGGTTTTAGACCAATTTTCTTTCCATCATGCATATGAGAATAGTGATTAGTTTTGCCATTATGAACAGATTCTCTATCAAATTTCCATGGTCTACCAAGTAACAAAGAACAAGCTTGCATAGGTACAACATCACAATCAACAAAATCAGAATATGTACCAATAGTAAAATGCACGCGTACCGTTCTTGTTACCTTGATCTTGCGAGAACTCTCAAACCATTGGATGTAATATGAATGTGTGCGTTGTCTTGTTGGAAGTGCAAGCTTCTCTACCATGTCAACACTAGCCAGATTGTTACAACTCCCTCCATCAATGATGATCTGTATAGCTCTTTCCTTGACAACACCACGTGTTTGGAGCAGGTTGTGGCGTTGATCTTGCTCAGATTTGTTCAATTGCACACTCAACACGTTGTGTAATTAAGCTCTTGTATTGATCGGCATCTTCATCTCCCATTACCTCTGTCTCTTCATCGACATCAAATTGTCTCCATCTCGGCGAAATAAGGGCTAATGTATCTTCATCAAAGTCACTTTCTGAATCGTATTGACCATCATCTCGCACCATCATCACCGTTGTGTTGTACCTTTGTCTCTCAATATGACCAAAACCCGACACTTGCGGCATTGTATATCCGTTGTCTTACAGTGGAAGCCATAGAAGATGCACTCTGACGGAGCATTGGATGGCGGTGGAGGCGGTGGAAATCTTGTGGTGGCCTTGGATGTGGTAGTAGGCGGTGACGAATCAAGAGAAGGAGGTCTTGATTGTCGGGATGTCCAAGTGGATGTCGACACTGCAAAATTATTAGTCCTCCTCCATGGTGTTTGGCGATCACGCACTTCATGTTCACTTTGCAAGCAAGATGAAACAAGCAGTGATAAATTATATTCCTTATAATCTAAGATGTCTTGAATGTCCTTGTTTAATCCACCAAAGAAGCGTGCAAGCATTTGTTTAGTAGATTCAACAAGACCACACGAACCATCCCGTTTGCAATTCACGATAATACTCTTCTCTGAATTTTCCCTTACTCTAAGCGTGTGATTCTTTAGTAAATCACGTTGATAAGTGGGAGGTACAAAGCGAACACGCATAGCAGTTTTTAAAAGCAGCCCAAGTACTAGGAATAGTAGTAGGATTTAAGCGACAATACTCGGACCACCAAAGGGAAGCGATTTAGTAAATTCACATGTAGCAGCACTAACGCATATTCTCGGGATATTTTAAGCATGAAAAGCGTTGTTCTACTTCCATCTCCCATGCAAGATATGCATCGAGGATTATATTTACCCTCAAAAGATGGAATATTTAATTTAAGCTTTGCAACATGATCATCATCACGTACCGGTGGTCGAGCGTTGTGGTAGTAATGTCGGGGACTGCCAGCAGGTACCTGTGGAGGTTGTTCAACCTCCTCGTCAAATAGATCATCATCGTCGGGGTCGTAGTAGTACCCATCGTACATCCCAATGTCGCGGCGGCCATGCGGAAATCTGAGTCGTCGGCCTTGATGGCCGCTGGAGTGCGGCGGAACCGATGGTCAACCCGTGATCGGGATGCGCGTGCGCCATGTGTGCTCTTGGTGCGGGTGCGAACAATCTGTTCAAAAGCTCCTTGAATCGGCGTCAAGCTTGGCATTGAAGGATTTCTCGAGTCCATCGATCTTGTCCGCAGCGTTGGTGAGCTTGGTGTCAAACTCCCTAGGCGTGTATCCCGTCTTGGTGGTCGATCGCTCTTGGTCGATCAGCGGTGGCTGATCACCATGAGCTCTTGATTGCTAACCTGCCCAGAAGCTTGGCTACTACATGCCCACTTTGAGCTTGCTTTGATCATTGACTGAAGCTTGAGGTACAGCATTGCGACACTTTTGAAGATAGCGCTGATCTTCTTGTGCGAAATTGGATCAATACTTTTGAATGAAGTGTGAGCTTGTGTGAGACTAACAACCGGTGCAACATTGAACATTGGTGTATGAGTGGGCGGGTGGAGGCTGTTGAGGCTGATGGTCGTGATTGTGTGCTGAGCAATCTTTTGAGCGAAATAAAATCATGGTCTGATATATGAGGAAACGTTTGATTGTTAGATAAAAATTGAGATTTTACACGAAGAAAGGTTGTGTGGTGAAATGACAGATAGTAATTTGTAACGTGCAGTAATTAGAGAACTTAAAAATGATGAAAAAGTCCTACGGACGCACCTCCATCTACAACACCTAGTCCCCCAAGTGGACCAATGACTCGCGCCCGAGCCAAGCTCCTACAAGCCAAGGTTAACTCGCTCCTTTCCTCATGTGATTTTGGTCTACCTTTGGATGGCTTGCTACTTCATGCAACTACGTTGTGTATCCTCAGCTATGAAGCAACATCACCACACCAAGCCCCCAAGGAAGAAGGACCAGGAGAAGAAGTTGTTGGAGCTCTGCACACCGGAGTCTCCGGTCCTGTACACCGGAGTCTCCGGACCTCCCTCCGGCCCGGCCCCAGGAACCAAGCCCGGGACAGTCAGAAGGCCCCTCCGGAGACGGGTCCGGAGACTGAATCGGAGTCTCCGGCTCAGACCGGAGTCACCGGACCCAACACCGGAGTCTCCGGCCTGCTCGATGCCAGGCTTGTCAAGGCCTTTTGGGCCTGGCCCATGTAACCCCTAGTTTCGCCCCAATTTCTAGTTTTATTCCAAAACTACCCCTGTTTATGTGGTTAGCCTATATAAATCCCCACCCCTCATATGTAAACCCTAGACTTGGATAATAATAGTTGAGGACACCCCTTTGAGGATCTTTCATCTATTGGTCTCATGGTCCTACTAAGGGGCACCCTATTATCCACACCTCTTGGATCTTGCGTAGTGCGTTCAAGTTGTACAAGGCCTTGGGATCTCGGTTTCTCGTGCCCAAGTAGTCAAGATCTCACAAAGCACCTCGCCCCCGTTGTTGGCCGTGGAGAGAGAGCTTCGCCCAACACCGATCCTAGGGATTATGTTGGACCGGTTGCCACCGGCGTGAGTTATCGGCGTGTATCGTGTTTTTGTGCACGTGAGTTCATCGGGTTCTTCGTGTGCGTGTGTTCGTGGATTTCATCCTCTCTCCCCTTCCACCGCTTTCCCCTCGATTCCCGCGGAATTCGTGAAAGATCCGGCCACCGCAAGGGGTTACCCCATGACATATTGTATCAAGAGCCAGGTTGATCTCGAATATCCCCTCAATTTTTCTTCTATCCACCATAAATTCGAAAATTTCCCAAAAAACAGCCCCAATTTGCCTTTGGATCGATCTATCATTTTGAAGTGTTATTTTTGGTTTTGATCCGACCAAATCTTGTCTAAGGTGTTGGTCCATCTTTTGCCTGCGTTTCCCAGCCCAATTTTGGCCAAATTTTCGCGGATTTGAGGACTCTAGAAGTGAATTTCCGCTCAAGAACACGAGCAGATCTGATGGAGGGGTTAACCTCTTGGGTGGCCCGATCTTCACGGATCTCGTGGTCAAATCGATGGGAAAGCGAGGGGAAAGGGAGAAGGTAGCGAAAGCGAACACACACCTCGCGAAGAACACGATGAACACACGCAAAACTCACACGATACAAGGCCGATTGCTCGAGCGGACACCGGTCCGATAGAATCCTCGCAGGAAAGATCGGTCAACGTGCTCCCTCAAATCCACAATGAGAGGGAAGAACACCTTGGGGAGGGTCTTGACAACTTGGAGACGAGACATCGAACTCCAAGGCCTTGTTCAACGATGGATGCGTGATGCAAAGTCCAATCGAGGTTGGTGACGATAGTCGGTCCCCTTGGTAAAGGGGATGAGGCAAAACTAGAGATTCCACACAAGGGGGTTGTCTTTAGTCTATCATCTATGCCTAAGGGATACATGAGGGGTGGAGGCTCTATTTATAGGCCAACCACATAAACAAGGGTAGTTTGGGGATAAACTAGGCGAATAGGTAAGTAAAGGGGGATACATGGGTTGTGGCCCAACTAGTGCTTGTGAGCCGCCTGAGGCCAGTAATCTGGGACTTGGGACCGGTAGTACCGCCTGGTCCGGTAGTGCCGCTCTAGGACCGGTAGTACCGCTTGGATCTGGAGCATCATTTGGAGCCGTCTGTGAAGCAGGTATCAAGACGGTAATCTGGGTCCAGATCCAGAGTACCGCCGAGAGTATTTGGCATTGGCGTCTGTTGGTGGCGATGGCGGTAGTAGGCAGTCGCCAGGTCCGGTAGTACTGCAACAGAAGAGCATTGCGATCTGTCTTCTTCCGCCTCCTCTTCCAAGCCTCCGTCTTGTCGGGCTTGATGCTCCGGGCTTCCTCCCTTGCCTCCGTACTTGTCAATGTGAACCTATCATGCATATGTGATGGAGTATGAAGTAGCATACCATTCTATAGGGTAGGAAGGGGGCTCGCATAGAGGAACGGATTCACCTTTGGAGTCCATGACGACTTGGCGTAAGTTGGAGACCAAGATGTAGTGACGACCGTAGGTCGGGCTACATCAGCTCCCCCCCTTCAAAAAGAGTCGTCCTCGACTCTACATGCTCATCACAAAGTAGAAGCGGTTGAGAGACCTTCTTGATCCGGGGGTTCACCATATAGTCGTCCTCGGGAAGATTGACTTGACGACACTTCAATGTTCCTTCACCTTCCTTGAAGCCTACAAAGCTCACAACAAAAGCAAAGCAACACTCAAAGCGTAGCCAATTCATGAAGATTATAGCATCAGTCCTCAAGTAGAAGGAAGTCACCTTAGCTTGTAGATATAGCTCAAAGAAGTGTAGCCATAGGTAACTCTCTTCGGTTTTTCTTGTCAACATATAGTCTATAGAGGTTGACGTGTATGCATTTGTACCTTCATACAATAAAGACCAAGCAACATATGTTTGTGTGTGATAGAGGAGCATGTCATTTGTGGCATGTCCATTCTTGTTCACAACACGATTAGCACAACTCAAGTATAGCAAACGGAATGCATATGCATGGTCTATGTGCATGGAAATCGTTTGAACATCATCCAAATGTGGAAACTCAAAAACTCCATATAACATAGAAGTGGGGCATTCAAAGCATTGGATCCAAATTTCAAACCACATCTTTGATGCAAGAATAGGAGAATTTGGCAAAAACACACAAGGAAGCATATCCAAAACAAACGTATTATGTTTGCAAACAAACCAAATGAAAGAGCAAGTGGTCCTTATGTTTGTTGCAACAACAAGAGGAGATTCTTGGAAGCTCTCGTGACAATACATGTTCTTAATGGAATTGTGGTTGCACGCAAAACATCGGAAAGGTAAATTGTTCAACATTTTTGTTGCAACACACAAAGCACCATTATCTAATATCAAAGAAACATGAATGTCACAAGGGAAGATAATACCATTAACATGCTTGCAATCAAACCATAGGAAAGAGCAATTTGACAATATGAAAGATGCAAAGCATGCAAAAGGTATCAGAGCTGGGTTCGATCTTGAACTCACTTGTGGGATGCTCTCAAGAGCTCTTTTTGTCAACTCGTGCTCAACCGAGGTTGACATTCTCATGCGGGTACCTACACACATCATATGTAAAAGGAAGAACGTGTGTGCATGGTAGAGATACACATCATCCATCATGACGTATCTCTTCTTGTGCACATCACCATTAATGCCATTCAAGTATGAAATAGATGCATGGTGAGTATGCAAGTGGGGAACATGCTTATCATGTCCATCATCAAAATCTCCAAAAATTGAGAAAGCTGTGGGGGCCATCTCATTATAACGCATAAGATCAATATTGTTGCAAGCAAAACAAGTGAAATAGCAAGCATTCATCTTATCGCAAGCAACGGGAGAAAATGAATGACTAGCATGACAAGACAGGTCTGAAGCAATTGGAGGATACACACAAGATGCATAGCATGGCATGTTTATGGCAATGATATCGCAATCAAACAATTCCACATGATCAATATTATGCAAAGGCAAAGCATCACATGGGAAAGTGGATGAAGCATATGTAATGTCACAAGTATCATCCATAGCATGCATATCCTCACAATTCATCATGTCCACTAGTGGGATCATGGCATCATCAACACCCTTATTGTTACCTTGTCCATACCTCTCATATGAAGTGGGTGTTGTGGTAGTAGTGGCCTCCTTGTGGACGACTTCTTCTTCTTGATGTGGCCATGGCGTAGCATCCTCTTCGTGCACCATGTACATCTTCTCCAATTGAGGCATCATTGCTTCATGGCTTGGCGCTTCTTCATCCATGGAACTTAGCATAACACAAGAGAACACACTAGAGGTAGAGGGTAAGTTGTTAGAAATCGAAATGGTCTCACTTGACCTATCAACTACCACTCTCAACTCACTAGGAATATCGCTCATGCCCTCCAAGTGGAAGCACTCAATCTCACATAAGGTGGAGTCACTCATGTCATTCTTGTTCTCACTCAAGTGGGCTAAGTGGCTCTCATACTCACATGGGATTGGTACCACATCATTACTCAAGCATATGGGGATAGGCTCGGTTTCATCAACTCCTTGCGCCTCCTTTGGTGAAGGGAAAATCCCATGCTCACCATTCTTTACCTTGTCGCCTCCAAGGTTGGATGCCATAAGATGGGCATCATTGCTCGCCTCCATGGTCGAAGGGAAAATCACATGCTCGACCGTCTTGTGGCCATCTCGTAGTAGTGGTGGAGGTAGGCTCATGCTATCCAACTTGGCGAAGTAGAGGTCTACATTTTCCTCGTTGGCGAGGTTGTGGAAGTCAAGCGTAGGCATTGAAGCTTGATGGCGTGGAGGAAGGCTTGCTCTTGGTGCCATTGTGGTGGTGGCATGAGTAGTTGAAGGTGCCCTATGATGGTGTCGACGGAGGTCATTGGCGTGCCTTGCCGATGGTTGATGTAGGTGGCGCACTTGGTCGTCCACATGACACTCGCGACGATGATCATTTGCCTTGGCACTCTTCTTGTGCTTGTGGTGCCTTCTTGAGCTTGCTTGAGCATTATGGTTGGTGCTCATCACGAATTCTTCGTCTTGGTGGCGAAGATGCCTTAGACGATGTCTTGTATCCTCTTTATGGTGGCGATGCTCATGAGAGGATGTTTGTCGATGAAGAGTCTTGTTTCTTGGCGCCTCTTGATGCATATGATGTTTGGACGCCACTCTTGTTTGGATAGGAGTTGGAGCTTGGCGCCTTGGCGGTGATGAAGCTTGGCGCCTTGGAGATGGTGGAGCTTGACGCCTTGGAGGTGATGGAGCTTAGTGCCTTGGAGATGGTGGCGCTTGACACCATCTAGGTGGTGGCACATGTCGCCTTGGAGGTGGATCATCGAAGTAGGTGGTGCCCTTTGGTGTGGCACGCTTGGACTTGAAGGTCATGGAATCTTGATGATGCGCCTCCTCTTGCTTGGCGTAGTAGGCTTCCATCTCCACACGG
Source organism: Avena longiglumis (assembly GCA_030063025.1). Lineage (NCBI taxonomy): Eukaryota > Viridiplantae > Streptophyta > Magnoliopsida > Poales > Poaceae > Avena > Avena longiglumis. The sequence goes on along the minus strand of CP125974.1, from coordinate 332,732,730 downwards.
TGGAGGAATTCTTCATGGCTCATGGAGGAGCCATCAAAGTCGATGAAGTTCGCCGTGTCCTCCATGCTTGGCGAGGCGTCATCGATGTCGCACTCGAAGTCGTCCATGCTTGGGGAGTAGTTGTTGGTGTAGTACTCCATATCACCCAAGCATGTGGAGCCATTGTGGGTGTAGTGCTCCATAGGCTCCATGCATGAGGAGCCATTGTCGACGTAGAGCTCCATGTCTTCCATGCATGTGGAGTCATCGTAGGTGTAGTGCCCCGGGTCCTCAAAGCATGTGGATCCATTTTCGGTGTTGTGCTCCGTCATGTCCTCTATACTTGTGGAGTCGTCGTCATGGTGGCTCATCATGGATTCTTCATAGATATCATCCTCGGTTCCGGAGTCCCTAGACATGATGCACAAGACCAAGCGGTGTATATGGAAGTGGTAGTGGGAGTTAGGGATACAACGTCAAAGCTTACTTTACCTTGGAAGATCGTATCGTGCAAGTGGCCACACTTGAGAGCAATAAACCAAGCAAAGTGAAGTTCACGCGGAACACCAAAACCAACTACCAACAAAAAAACACACACACACACAAGGCCTATGGTGGATAGGTATGGAAAATGGCATGTCAAGAACCAATCCGAAATCAAGATGTTGTAATGGCAAGTAAAGAACCACAATGATCACAAAGCAAACAAGTCAATCCACAAGATAGGAAATATGTACAAGGAAACACACACAGTGGGATAAATGGGACTTGTGCGACGGAGAAAGTGAGCTAAGAACCAAATGATTACCTAGCGAAGACTATAAGCTCATGTCACACAAGTACAAGGAGAGACGCTAGTTCGATTGCACAAAATTGGTGGGCTACAAGATATGCACAATAAGTACCACCTATATGATGTTCATCGAGCTTGCGCTTCCTATTCTATGAGGCACATGTATATTTCTTTCTTTTTCTCCTTTCCTTGTTTTTTATTTTTTTTTCTTTTTGTATCACTCTTTTTCTTTTTATTTCTTTTTCACTTGCCTCTTCCTTGGGCCAACAACTATACAAGATAACTATATGAGATAGCGCTCACAATGTTTGCTCGAAATCTACAAGGTATCAAATGTGCATAGCCCAAGCAATTATAAGAGGAACTAGTCTCAATAGGTGTTTGTTGCTCGCAAAGATAGTGGGGTTCACAAAGGAATGCAAGTGGGGAGAAGTCGCGGGATGTTTATACCTTTCGTTGACGATCTTCACCCTTTATTGTTGGATTCCGCCTTGATAACGGAATTTGGATGGATTAGATAGCATGAACAATGTGGATGATGATGTAGTGCTCCTTCTCCTCTTCGAAACGAGCTAAAGAACACCAAAATCCGAGTTCGAATGCAAAAGTTATGCTCAAAACGGTGAGAGGCTGAAATCTGGGAATCTGTTTTTTCTTTCATCTTGGCGGTAGTACGGATTTTGGGCGGTAGTACGGTGAGCGGTAGTACCGGATATTTTGAGCGGTAGTACCGCTGGAGACAGAGACCCAGATCGACGTTTCGCGAGTTTGAAAGCGATTTGGCGAAAATCTTCAAGAAAAACACCAAATCGACGGGGGAAATCAAGGAATTAGGCTATGGGAACGCAAAGGAAGGTAGATCAACAAGTTTAGCAAGTAATCCATGGATCAAAACCTACCAAAACGCACTCAAATCACAGATCGATCCAAAACACAAATTGGGTTTATTTTTGGTGAAATTTTCGAATTTATGGGGAAAAGACCAAATCGATGAGAAATCCTTGGCAACCAAAAGCTGCTGATACCAGATGATGGAGGGGTTAACCTCTTGGGTGGCCCGATCTTCACGGATATCGTGGTCAAATCGATGGGAAAGCGAGGGGAAAGGGAGAAGGTAGCGGAAGAGAACACACACCTCGCGAAGAACACGATGAACACACGCAATACTCACACGATACAAGGCCGATTGCTCCCGAACGGCGGCCACCGGTCCGATAGAATCCTCGCAAGGAAAGATCGGTCAACGTGCTCCCTCAAATCCACATCGAAGAGGGAAGAACACCTTGGGGAGGGTCTTGACAACTTGGAGACGAGACATCGAACTCCAAGGCCTTGTTCAACGATGGATGCGTGATGCAAAGTCCAATCAAGGTTGGTGACGATAGTCGGTCCCCTTGGTAAAGGGGATGAGGCAAAACTAGAGATTCGACACAAGGGGGTTGTCTTTAGTCTATCATCTATGCCTAAGGGATACATGAGGGGTGGAGGCTCTATTTATAGGCCAACCACATAAACAAGGGTAGTTTGGGGATAAACTAGGCGAATAGGTAAGTAAAGGGGGATACATGGGCTGTGGCCCAACTAGTGCTGCAGGCAATCGCCAGAGCCAGTAATCTGGGACTTGGGACCGGTAGTACCTGGGGTCCCATAGTGCCGCCTGGGACCGGTAGTACCGCTTGGTCCTAGAATGTCACCGGAGCCGTCTCAGAAGCGGTGTCGGGACCAGTACCGCTGACCGGTAGTACCGGGTCTAGATCTGGTAGTACCGCCGGAGACAGAGAGTATTTGGCTTCTGTTGGCGTCGTCTATTGGTGGCGGTAGCAGGGGGCGGTAGGTTCGCCGGGCGGTAGTACCGGTCGCCAGGTCCGGTAGTACCGCTGGTGACAGAGAGCATTTGGCGATCTGTCTTCTTGCGCCTCCTCTTCCAAGCCTTCGTCTTGTCAGGCTTGATGCTCCGGGCTTCCTCCCTTGCCTCCGTACTTGTCAATATGAACCTATCATGCATATGTGACAGAGTATGAAGTAGCATACCATTCAATAGGGTAGGAAGGGGGCTCGCATAGAGGAACAGATTCACCTTTGGAGTCCATGACGACTTGGCGTAAGTTGGAGACCAAGATGTAGTGACGACCGTAGGTCGGGCTACATCAAGATCTTCCACAGCGGAATCTCCGGTCTACACCGGAGTCTCCAGCCCTGGATGCCAGTTTTGACCTTTTTCCTCTTTTCTGCATTGGCTAATCTGTCCGCTTGTTGTTTGTGTTCCCTGTGCGTGTCACCAACTAGCAGATAGCTTCCGCAATATCGCCGCGCTCTTCGACACCATGGACCCCAAACTCTTCCCCTCTCCATCGACACAAGATCATCATCAACAACTAAGGTATAACTTGTGTCAACCCTTGTAGCCATATCTTCCTTTGTGTGTACCTATCCTATGAGAGCAACTCATTTTGTGTTTGTCTAAGCATTGTGCACTTGCCATTGGAAAGTGAGAGTGTGAGGGCAAATACAGAAGTTAACATAGTAGCATATAAAGGGAGAAAAATGAAAAGAATCAAAAAAAAGAGCGGAAAAGAAAAAGAAAAATAGAAAGATACATAGTCTCCCAATACAAAGAGAGCATCAAGCTTGTAAGCAAAAGAGAGAGGAAGAAACACGCCAAGGCAAGTGCACAAATCCGTTGCTTACCCTCTTTTGGCAAACGAGTTGTGGTCTCTCCTTGAGTTGGCACGACAACCGAGCGTAGTCTTTGTTAGGCCATTTCGTGCTCACTTTCATAGTCGTGCTAACCCCATTTTTCTCCACGTGTGTGTATTCGTAGGTTCTCGTCACCTTTTGAGTTGACCATTTCCTTTTGACTTGAGTTTGTTGGATGTTCTCCACTTTTGACTATCCTTTGCGTTTGATTGGTTCTTTGGCTTTCACACAATCCTACCCATCCACCAAAAGCTTTTGAGAGTTGTAGCTTATTTGTGCGTGAGTTTCTTTGCAAATTCACTTTGCACGATGTTCGCTCCTTTGTGTGGCAATTGGTTTGATATAATCTCCAAGGTGAGGTAAAAGGCTAACTCTACGCACCCTTATTCTCCATATACAACCCTTGTTGGCTTTGCATCATGGACAGGAATGGCGAGCCGTCCCAACCACCACCACCTCCGGAGGACGACACACAATACATGACAAGATGCGACCATTGGAAGGTCCGAGGAGAATTCAACTACCGTTGTGAAGCCCTTGAGCGGCGCCAAGATGAACAATTTAGCGAAGCCCGAGTGGAGTTCAAGAACATCGACAGCCGCTTCGAAGAAGTCTGAGGCCAAATGCATGCCATGCAACACAACCTCGGTCATCAAAATGAAGCTCTTGGTCGCGCCCTCGCCTCAACGGATGAGAAGCTTCAACGCCTCATTGATGGGTTAGCAAGGCCACGATCGCGAGACTCAAGATCATCACGGCACTCCTCAAGTGAATCAAGTGCACCTCGCCGTCACGCTTCAAGGCACCGGGATGGACCCGTCCTTCAATCCATGAGCTCTACTCAAGCGGTACCATCTCCGTGACACGCCACAACGTTAAGTGTAACACCCTCAGAATCGGCCCCATGCAAGTTTTAGCGAAACTCGCCAAACCCGCATAGAAACGATTCGAAGGTGCCCACCAGGCACTTTCATGCGGGTGGAAAACAAAGTAATAACATTACACAACAGTCCTCGATGGGACCCACAGAACAGATATATATATACAACAGCGACTCAAAGAGTCAAGAATACGAATATACGGTACAAAGATCCAAATCACCTTGAAAACGATGGGGCGTCCGACTACGGACAAGATGCAAATGGGGCTAAGAGCCCTGAAGAATAACCAATGGCGTCCATAACCCCTTGAGCCAAGCCGGAAGGTAACCACCTAACGTCGATCTCAAAACCTGCTTAAACAAAGGGTGCCGACAAAGGGCAAAGGAAAAGAGGAGCGTCGATCGAGGCCATGCAGCGAGGCTAGAATCGGCGGTCCTCGCCTACATAGGTATGGTGGATCGGCGGCGTGACAAAGATGCACTAAACAACCTATAGAGACTCGATACAACTGGCGGCTATCAGAGAGGGGTAAGAAAGACCTATTCGGATCCAACCTGATACGAGCATCAAACAAACCCATCCTGGCGTTTCCCCCTCGAGACCAAACGAGAAAGTCAACCGAGGAACTCACACAGTTGGCAGTTTTACTTATTCAGTTATAGTTGCGGCACTTTTACTAGTCAGGTTTAGATAATCATCCTGATAAAGTAAGCAGTGGGCACTTTTAGTTAACCATTCCGTTATAGTTACAACACTTACTAATCAGATACAATTAGCATGTGACAACCCCAAACCCAGCAGTTGTTGGTACTTTTATTTAGCCATTCCGTTGTAGTGAAGCTGATTACTAGTCAAATCGAATACAAGTCAATTTATAACAGTAAACTTTAGTTATAGTTGTCTATGATCAAGCACTGTGCTCCAAGTCGTCCATAACCGCGGACACGGCTTCTCGAAAAGATTAAACCCTGCAGGGGTGCACCAAAGTATCCACAGGCACTTCGACCCTTTTTGCCAGATCAGTTAACATACACCCATTGGTATGTCGGCGGGGCCTAAGTCACGACGTTCCCAGACCCAAAGCAAGCACGGGGGGCCACCCCACTAAGTACACCCGCAACGAAGTCGGCCGGTCTCCGAGACGGACTTAGGGTTTGTGGGGTGATGTGACAGTATGCCCCCAAACGGGGACTGTCGATACCACGTAAACGGGTCACAATTCCTAAACAGTACAGTGTGCTCCTCGCACAAACGTAAAAACATAAGTAGCATGGCATAAGTACAGGTTAGTAAAAACACCTCAAACTAGTTGTGGCCCCCAGTACAATATTTTGAAATCAGGTAATTATCAATGGGGGGCCCATATCTCCCCACCTGTGGTTAGCGCGCTCGATCTCGGAACAGGTGTCAAGAACTCGGGTCCTATGGGACACAAGTGGGCGGTCGGAAACCAAATCTTACCTATCACCCACCGATGCCTCTGCTTAATTCAATTTTAGTTGTTAAACAGGAATTAAAGTGAACAATAAGTAAACCATGATCATCTCCAACGTCAACATGCGGCAAAACATCAGCAACTGTGGCATATGACGACACACATCAGCACTTGAGCAAGCAACTACGACGCGCAAGTCCAACTATCTACCAAACAACAGGTAATAGGATGTGTCCAAGGCAATATAGGGCTGCACGGTATATCACAGGTACGGAAACTAAAGCATCGCAACTCAGATAGCAATAGATCAACAGGAGGGAATAAATACTATAAAAGTAAGATAGGTAGAAAGGGGGAGATGCTCGCCTGAAAAACATTGTCGAAGGGTTCAACCGAAGATCGGGACGAAGCTCACATCAACTCAACGGCCTTATCCGCGAAGAAGCAAAACACTAGAAGAAACACCGGATGCAATATTTAATACAACGGCAGAAGATCGGCATGATGCATGTATGATGCATGGCATGGCAAAGATGCGATGCAATTAGGTCATGTTAAGTGGAACCGGGGTCCCGACAATTAATTAATAGGTGCATGTTGTTTATTTACCCCGCAATTTAAATGTTGTTTTAACAAGGCAAGATAAGATACCGGTTCGCTACACAAGTTTAAATGAGGCCAATATAAGGCTAGATTTGCCCGCATATGGCCCCATATTTAATTATTAGGTGAATCGGCATAAGGCCCCCAAACCACAGACGAGGATGCATGCATGGACAATTCAATATGCAACAAGTTATTATGTTATAAAATAGGGTTCGAGGAAAAGGGGTCACACATCAGAGGGGGCTCGACGATCTTGGGTTCCGGGGTTCGGGGTCGGTCTCAGGGTTCAGGGTTCGGCGAGGTCGTTCTCGGACTCAGGGGTAGGTCTTGGCGCATCCGGGGTCTTCGGGTCACGTTGTCGGTCATGGGGTTCGGGACGGAGCACTTGTCGCATCGGGGTTCTCGGCGGACTCGGTGTCCGGGTTCATGTCGGTGTACCCGGTGTTCCGGGAAGGCGATCTTGATTCGGGGTCCCGATGAAGATCTTGGCGAGGGGTTCGGGTTCCAAGCGCCGGAATCGGTCTTCAAAATCCGTGGGGCGGTCTTAGCGTCGGTCATCCTCGGAGTCGAACTTGCGGTTCATGTGTACGGAAGATCTTGTGGGCTCGATGTCCGGGCGGCAGATCTTGGAGTCCAGGCCAGAGGTCTTCGGGGACGGTTCCTGGTACAACACACACAAGCACCAACGCATACACGCAGGAGCACCACGCAGGGGCTGGACGGGGCGATGAACCCTGCGGGGGCGGCGGGCCCACGCGCTGGAGGCGGGACGCGGGACGGACAGCGGTGCTCGGAGGCAGGGTTCTCGTGAAGCTGCTGCGAGGTGAGGGTCGGTACGGTGATGCAGACGGCGTCGGCGGCAAGGCATGAGGCGGCCGGGCGCCTTGCAATGACCAAGCGAGGGAGAGGAGGCGGGGCTTGGGCGGCAGGAGGCAGAGCCCGGCGGCAAGACGGCAGCCAGAACTGGCGGGTGACGAGGAGAGGATCAAGGCGGAGCTGGGAGGCGCAGCGCGGACTGGCAGGCGAGGCGTGGTCAGCGGCGGCGGCATTGGCTGGCGGTGCTGGAGGCCGACAGAGAGGTGGCTTGGCCAAGCGTCGGCGGTGAGGCACGGCTTGAAGCCGAGGGCAGCGATGGGCGAGTCTTGGCAGGTGTTGAGGCTGTCTTGTGGGGCGGTGGCGAAGGCGAGCGGCAGGAGGGAGGAGGAGGAGGTTGAGCGGAGGGTTGCAGGGAGGTGGGCGGCGTGGCGCGGTGCTTTCCGGAGGAGGCGGCTCAAGCAGGAGAAGGGCGGAGGCCCGCTGCGGTGGTGGCGGAGGCGCGCGGGGAGAGCCAGACGGGAAGGAGGAGGGAGAAGGTGGGGAGGAGGGACGCGGTAGTGGTGGGCCAGGGGGACAGGTGGGGACGCGTGGGGTCGGACGCGATGAGAGGGGGGGTGTAGCTGGCGGTTAGAGGGGCGCGGGCCCAGGTGGCAGGGATAGAGGGGGGGCGCGTGCGGGGTGAGCGTGCGTGTGTGTGAGAGAGAGGTTTGAGTGGGGGAAGGAGAGAGAGAGAAAAGAGGGGGTGAGGTGGCAGTTTTGGTTGGCTAAGGGGAAGAAGAGGGTGATGTGGCGGCCAACGATTGGAGGAGGTGAGGTGGCCAGGGGGTGTGGGTAGTTTTTTAGGTAGCTATAGGATTAAGGGGTGGGACTGGTTGGACCGTTTTAACAATTCAGGTCGTTGGTCGATCGATCGGCCGTTAAATTCTCCGGCCAAAACAAATTAAATATTTTTAATGTTTTAAACGGGGCTTTTGCAAACCGATGCTAGACAAAATAAATAATCCGGACAAGCCCGGGTTTTACGTTTGAATAAGGATGAGGCGTTTAGAAAACAAAATAGGGTTTTTCTGCAATTAGTTTTGTACAATCAGATGCAAGATGATGACGATGCTCAAATACAATGTGGCATGATGACATGAGCATGCGGTCATGATGATGCAATGCACAAAAACAACGCGATTTTCTAGTAGTGGTTTTGCGGGATGCCACAATTCGACACCACTAACAAAGGATCTCGCCCTCGAGATCCGCCTCATGGTATCGGAAGGAAGGTCGGCGAACTGAATCTTCTCGCTTCATGTAGATCCTCGCGACACCACTAACAAGAGGTCGTTGTCCGTGATCGTCGAGAGAACTCTCCGGTAACAAAAAGGGCGAAGGCAGAGGTATCAACAAATAAAGCCACCCCTAACTTCGATGGGAAGAGGGAACCGATGCATTCTCATCCACTTCAATGTACAAAAGCGAATAGAAGGGGTAGTCGGCATGGGGGCCAATCCATCACGCACCCAAACTATTACTCCGCACAATCAGTAGAAGGGAGTGCAACCATTCTCAGAATCAGACTGAAGATCTCGACAAGCGAGGTTCGGAAACAAAGGAATAACGCGGACTCTGTATCGGATCTGGCGTAGATGATGTCGTCACGTCGGGAAACACCGGGAGGCACAAACAAGGAACAAAGAATGGTACCACAACAGACGGACTCCTCAGGCAGCACAGACACCGGACGTAGCATCACCGTTACCAAAGGAGGAAGCGAAACCCTGAAGGTACGACGGAAACCCAACCACGAGAATTCCTGGACTCGAAGAAAGAGAAGAGAGCGGATTCAAAACACGCAGAGGTAAGAGAGGATTAGCAAAGGGGTAAGGAGTAAAATCAGACCTAGCCAGAACTATCCAACCGATTTTTCAAAAATAGTTTTGACACTCTACTTCGGCCGTTAGCTAGGTTATCCTACAGGCTGGACTTGTGGGGTATCGCAACTGCTGAGCTCTGATACCACTCTGTAACACCCTCAGAATCGGCCCCATGCAAGTTTTAGCGAAACTCGTCAAACCCGCATAGAAACGATTCGAAGGTGCCCACCAGGCACTTTCATGCGGGTGGAAAACAAAGTAATAACATTACACAACAGTCCTCGATGGGACCCACAGAACAGATATATATACAACAGCGACTCAAAGAGTCAAGAATACGAATATACGGTACAAAGATCCAAATCACCTTGAAAACGATGGGGCGTCCGACTACGGACAAGATGCAAATGGGGCTAAGAGCCCTGAAGAATAACCAATGGCGTCCATAACCCCGAGGCCAAGCCGGAAGGGTAACCACCTAACGCGTCGATCTCAAAACCTGCTTAAACAAAAAGGGTGCCGACAAAGGGCAAAGGAAAAGAGGAGCGTCGATCTTGAGGCCAGTGCAGCGAGGCTAGAATCGGCGGTCCTCGCCTACATAGGTATGGTGGATGGCGGCAGCGACAAAGATGCACTAAACAACCTATAGAGACTCGATACAATGGCGGCTATCGAGAGAGGGTAAGAAAGACCTATTCGGATCCAACGTCGAGCATCAAACAAACCCATCTGGCGTTCCCTCGAGACCAAACGAAAGTCAACCGAGGAACTCACACGGTTGGCAGTTTACTTATTCATTATAGTTGCGGCACTTTTACTAGTCAGGTTTAGATAATCATCCCGATAAAGTAAGCTGGGCACTTTAGTTAACCATTCCGTTATAGTTACAACACTTACTAATCGATACAATTAGCATGTGACAACCCCAAACCCAAAGCTTGTTGGTACTTTTATTTAGCCATTCCGTTGTAGTGAAGCGATTACTAGTCAAATCGAATACAAGTCAATTTATAACGAACTTTAGTTATAGTTGTCTATGATCAAGCACGTGCTCCAAGTCGTCCATAACCGCGGACACGGCTTCCGAAAGATTAAACCTGCAGGGTGCACCAAAGTATCCACAGCACTTGACCCTTTTGCGATCGTTAACATACACCCATTGGTATGTCGGCGGGGCCTAAGTCACGACGTTCCTGACCCAAAGCAAGCACGGCCACCCACTAAGTACACCATAACGAAGTCGGTCCGAGAGACGGACTTAGGGTTTGTGGGGCGTGATGGCGACAAGATGCCCCAAACGGGACTGCTGTCGATACCACGTAAGCGGGTCACAATTCCTAAACATGCAGTGTGCTCCTCGCACAAACGTAAAACATAAGTAGCATGGCATAAGTACAGGTTAGTAAAACACCTCAAACTAGTTGTGGCCCCAGACAATATTTTGAAATCGTAATTATCAATGGGGCCCATATCTCCCCACCTGTGGTTAGCGCTCGATCTCTAACAGTGTCAAGAACTCGGGTCCCTGGGACACAAGTGGGCGATCGGAAACCAAATCTTACCTATCACCCACCGATGCCTCTCGCTTAATTCAATTTTAGTTGTTAAACAGAATTAAAGTGAACAATAAGTAAACCATGATCATCTCCAACGTCAACATGCGGCAAAACATCAAAGAATCGTGGCATATGACACACATCAACACTTGAGCAAGCAACTACGACGCCATAAGTCCAACTATCTACCAAACAACGGTAATAGGATGTGTCCAAGGCAATATAGGGCTGCACGGTATATCATGTACGGAAACTAAAGCATCGCAACTCGGATAGCAATAGATCAACAGGAGGAATAAATACTATAAAAGTAAGATAGGTAGAAAGGGGAGATGCTCTTTGAAAAACATTGTCGAAGGGTTCAAGAAGATCGGGACGAAGCTCACATCAACTCAACGGCCTTATCCATGAAGAAGCAAAACACTAGAAGAAACACGGATGCAATATTTAATACAACGGAGAAGATCGGCATGATGCATGTATGATGCATGGCATGGCAAAGATGCGATGCAATTAGGTCATGTTAAGTGGAACCGGGTCCCGACAATTAATTAATAGGTGCATGTTGTTTATTTACCCATAATTTAAATGTTGTTTTAACAAGGCAAGATAAGATACCGGTTATTACACAAGTTTAAATGAGGCCAATATAAGGCTAGATTTGCCCGCATATGGCCCCATATTTAATTATTAGGTGAATCGGCATAAGGCCCCCAAACCACAGACGAGGATGCATGCATGGACAATTCAATATGCAACAAGTTATTATGTTATAAAATAGGGTTCGAGGAAAAGGGGTCACACATCAGAGGGGGCTCGACGATCTTGGGTTCCGGGGTTCGGGGTCGGTCTCAGGGTTCAGGGTTCGGCGAGGTCGTTCTCGGACTCAGGGGTAGGTCTTGGCGCATCCGGGGTCTTCGGGTCACGTTGTCGGTCATGGGGTTCGGGACGGAGCACTTGTCGCATCGGGGTTCTCGGCGGACTCGGTGTCCGGGTTCATGTTGGTGTACCCGGTGTTCCGGGAAGGCGATCTTGATTCGGGGTCCCGATGAAGATCTTGGCGAGGGGTTCGGGTTCCAAGCGCCGGAATCGGTCTTCAAAATCCGTGGGGCGGTCTTAGCGTCGGTCATCCTCGGAGTCGAACTTGCGGTTCATGTGTACGGAAGATCTTGTGGGCTCGATGTCCGGGCGGCAGATCTTGGAGTCCAGGCCGGAGGTCTTCGGGGACGGTTCCTGGTACAACACACACAAGCACCAACGCATACACGCAGGAGCACCACGCAGCTGGGCACGGGCGATGAACCTATGGCGGGCGGCTGGGCCACGCACTGGAGACGGACTGACGGTGCTCGGAGGCAGTTCTCGTGAAAGCTGCGAGGTGAGGTCAGACGTGATGCACGGCGGCGTCGAAGCGGCGGCTTGGCCCGGCGCGGGAGAAGCGGTGGCAGGCAGAAAGAGCTGTGAGGCAGCTGGGAGGAGCCCGGCGGGCGATGGGCGAAGCGGCGGGTCTTGGCGGGTGCTTGTGACGAGGCTTGTGAGGGCGGCGGTGGCGAAGAAGCGGTGGCCGCGAGGAGGGAGGAGGAGGTTGAGCAGGAGGGTTGCAGGAGGTGGGCGGCAGTGCGCGGTGCTCGCCGGAGGCGGGGCTCAAGCGGCGGCGGGAGGGCGAAGGGCGGAGGCCCGCTGCGGTGGTGGCGGAGGCGCGCGGGGAGAGCCAGACGGGAAGGAGGAGGGAGAAGGTGGGGAGGAGGGACGCGGTAGTGGTGGGCCAGGGGGACAGGTGGGGACGCGTGGGGCCGGACGCGGTGAGAGGGGGGGTGTAGCTGGCGGTTAGAGGGGCGCGGGCCCAGGTGGCAGGGATAGAGGGGGGGCGCGCGCGGGGTGAGCGTGCGTGTGTGTGAGAGAGAGGTTTGAGTGGGGGAAGGAGAGAGAGAGAAAAGAGGGGGTGAGGTGGCAGTTTTGGTTGGCTAAGGGGAAGAAGAGGGTGATGTGGCGGCCAACGATTGGAGGAGGTGAGGTGGCCAGGGGGTGTGGGTAGTTTTTTAGGTAGCTATAGGATTAAGGGGTGGGACTGGTTGGACCGTTTTAACAATTCTGGGGCGGTCGTTCGGGTCGATCGGCCCGTTCGACTGCTCCGGCCAAAACAAATTAAATATTTTTAATGTTTTAAACGGGGCTTTTGCAAACCGATGCTAGACAAAATAAATAATCCGGACAAGCCCGGGTTTTACGTTTGAATAAGGATGAGGCGTTTAGAAAACAAAATAGGGTTTTTCTGCAATTAGTTTTGTACAATCAGATGCAAGATGATGACGATGCTCAAATGCAATGTGGCATGATGACATGAGCATGCGGTCATGATGATGCAATGCACAAAAACAACGCGATTTTCTAGTAGTGGTTTTGCGGGATGCCACATTAAGCTATGATGGTGACCTCTCCGCAAGACCTCCAAGACGTGAAGCGGACCGGCCACAACCAAGGGCACTTGTGCTTCAACAAGAGCAACCTCACATGGACCACCAAACCCATCGCCATCGACATGTTCTTTCAACTACAAGTGAAGCATCCGAAGTGGAAGAACAAGATCGCCGTCAGTGTGAAGCACTCGACGATCCACCAAGGCGCCATCATCGACATGAACGCCAACGTCGACAACATGATCATCATGACGAGCCTCCTCCACATCAAGAATAAAGAGAGCATCCCATTGCGCATGCGGCTCGACGTCCTACTCGCCACATGGCGCAAGACAATGCTCCTCGGCATCAACCATGACAAGAACAAGAGCAAGCTCCCCAAGCTCGTCGTGAGGATCAACAACCTCCTCGTCCTCAACCACGCCAGCAACATGAGCAAGCTAATAGGGCAAAGGTGTCCGATCTTTCGATGAGATGATAATCGATTTGGTGGAGTTCGGGCTGACGATCCGACTACACGTGCGAGCACGAGCGCCAATGCAATCGCTAGGCCAATCTCCTGGAGGTTACCGATCCTGCAGAAACACGATCAGCCTGACCAGCGAGGGTCTTAATTCCTACCTGAAATCGAGAACAAGTAAGAACCAATATTGCAATCAAGATATTGCGGATTAAGAGGAAAGCTTTATTGAAAAGGTGGGATCCTAAATAGGTGCGAAGTACAAGAGGCCTCTGCGACGCTCGAGCCTTGGCAAAGTTGCTACGATGGCTAACTTAATGTCTAAACAAAATCCGAGTCTAGGGTGACGGCTATGGGGAGTATTTAAGGAGGAAAAGGTGGGGTTTCGGCCAGCCATGGAAGTGGTGGCCGTATCCAACCCTAGAAGTCCTTTTCCCCTCAAATACGGACTCTAAAAAGTGGCTATTTAAAATCCTGCGAAAATTACATGGGCCTGGCCCAAAATAAAGGTGTCGCGGCACCATATTAAGCTATGGACGAATTCGTGAAGTATTAATCTTGAATATTTCATCCAAGCCTTCTTTCTTCATTATGGTGGCCTCAAAGTTCTGAAATCTCCATCCGTGGCCTTCTCTTGGATCATCGCATGCTTGTTGCCATCTCCATGCATGGCCATGCTCCAATGCTTGTCCCTCTCATCCATGCTTGGTCCATCATTCCTAAGAGTAATAAATACATCTGATTTAGGCAGCATCATATTCTCATGTATGTGAGGAATAGTTCCAAGAAATGAAAGTACCTAATAGTTAAGTTGTTTGGCATGAGATCTCGTGATGGGTCCTTGTATGTGTGTAGCTGTAGGTACACCTGTTGTATCAATAGAAGGGATGTCCATATCATGCTCCCCTTCTTGAATTGAAGTCGTCCTCGACGCAATCTCATCTTCCTCACCAAAGTAAAGCTTCAAATCTACAATGTTAAACGTAGGACTAACCGTACCAAAGTCTGCAGGCAACTCAAGTTTATATGCATTATCATTTATTTTCTCTAACACCTTAAAGGGACCAGCAGCACGCGGCATTAACTTAGACTTGCGTAAATCAGGAAAACGATCTTTACGCAAATGTAACCAAACAAGATCTCCAACATCAAACACAACATGCTTTCTTCCTTTATCCCCAGCAAGTTTATACTTAGCATTCATGTGTTCAATGTTATCTTTAGTAGTCTTATGCAAGTTTAATATCATTTCAGCACGTTGTGTAGCATCCAAATTATGTTGCACCGAAGAAGGTAAAGGCAATAAATCAATAGGTGCACGAGGAACAAAACCATACACAATCTCAAATGGGCACATCTTTGTGGTAGAATGTAGCGAACGATTATAAGCAAATTCTATATGAGGTAAACACTCTTCCCACAATTTTAAGTTCTTCTTTAAAACAGCCCGCAACATAGTAGACAAAGTTCTATTTACTACTTCAGTTTGACCATCAGTTTGGGGATGACATGTAGTACTAAACAGCAATTTAGTCCCCAACTTAGCCCATAAGCATCTCCAAAAGTGGCTAAAAAATTTAGTATCACGATCAGAGACAATAGTATTTGGCACACCATGCAAACGAACAATTTCACGAAAGAACAAATCAGCAATATGCGCAGCATCAGCCGTTTTATGACAAGGAATAAAGTGTGCCATCTTAGAAAACCGATCCACAACAACAAAAATACTATCCCTCCCCTTCTGTGTTCGTGGCAATCCCAAAACAAAGTCCATAGAAATATCCTCCCAAGGAACACAAGGAACAGGAAGAGGCTTAAACCATGTGGATTAAGGCGAGACTTAGCTTTTTGACAAGTACTGCAGCGTGCCACAAATCTCTCAACATCTCGACGCGTACGTGGCCAAAAGAAGTGTGCAGCAAGAACATCCTCCGTCTTCTTGACACCAAAGTGTCCCATCAATCCTCCTTCATGCGCCTCCTATAACAACAAAAGACGAACAGAACTATCTGGAATGCATAGTTTGTTAGCACGGAACACAAAGCCACCATTGAAGACGAACTTGTTCCAAGTTCTACCATCTCTACAATTCTGCAACACATCTTCAAATTCAGCATCATGCACATATTGTTCCTTAATAGTTTCTAATCTAAATATTTTGAAGTCAAGTTGAGATAACAAAGTATAACGGCGCGACAAAGCATCAGCAATAACATTATCTTTACCCTTTTTGTGTTTGATAACATAACGAAAAGACTCAATAAATTCAACCCACTTTGCATGACGACGATTCAACTTAGCTTGACTACGAATATGCTTCAAAGATTCATGATCAGAATGAATAACAAATTCTTTAGGCCATAGATAATGTTGCCAAGTTTCTAATGTCCGAACCAACGCATATAATTCTTTATCATAAGTAGAATAGTTCAGACTAGCCCCACTCAATTTCTCACTAAAATATGCAACATGTTTTCCCTCTTGTAATAACACCCCTCCCAAACCAATTCCACTAGCATCACATTCAAGCTCAAAAGTCTTAGTAAAATCAGGAAGTTGGAGTAAGGGAGCATGTGTTAGCTTATCTTTCAATATGACGAAGGCCTGTTGTTGTGCATCGCCCCAAACAAAGGGCACATCCTTCTTATTAAGCTCATTCAGTGGCGCGACAATTGATCCAAAGTCTTTGACAAAGCGCCTATAAAAACCAGCGAGGCCAAGAAAACTCCTCACTTGTGTGACCGTCTTGGGCTGCGGCCAATTCTCAATAGCTTCAATCTTGGCTGGATCCACTTCAATACCCTGTGATGTAACAACATAGCCAAGAAACGCAACTCGATTGGTGCAAAAGGTGCACTTCTCAAGGTTACCAAACAAATGTGCATCACGTAAAGCATTGAAAACAGCACGTAAATTGTCCAAATGATCCTCTAAAGATTTGCTATAAATCAGAATATCATCAAAGTAGACTACCACAAATCGTCCAATGAAAGCACGTAAAGCTTCATTCATTAATCTCATGAAAGTGCTAGGTGCATTAGTTAAACCAAACGGCATTACTAACCACTCATATAAACCGAACTTAGTTTTAAATGATGTTTTCCATTCATAGACTAATTTCATACGAATCTGGTGGTAACCACTACACAAATCAACTTTAGAAAACATGGTAGAGCCACTCAATTCATCAAGCATGTCATCTAAACGTGGAATAGGATGACGATATCGAATAGTAATATTATTGATAGCTCTACAATCAGTACACATGCGCGAAGAACCATCTTTCTTAGGTACCAAAATAATAGGAACAGCACAGGGGCTAAGGGACTCACGAATATGATCTCTGTCGAGTAGTTCCTGAATTTGGTGTTGTATCTCCTTTGTCTCCTCTGGATTGGTTCTATATGGCGTGCGGTTGGGCAACGTAGCACCAGGAAATAGATCAATCTGGTGCTCAATTCCTCTAATAGGAGGTAGTCCTGGTGGCAGCTCAGCGGGAAAGACGTCCTCATATTCCTGCAAAAGGTTAGCAACAGCGGGTGGCAAAGAAGGAGGCATATCCTCAAATGAAAACAAAACCTCTTTGCAGACAATTGCATAACATTGAGTATTGTTTACATCTATTTCAGCAATATCAATTTTATTTGCAAGCATACATGGACTCTTCAAACGAATTTCAGTAGCATGTGTAGAATCAGATTTAGTGTTCTTTGGTGGTACAAAATCTGCAGCAACAATCTGATTCTCACTTTTATTTTTCTCCTCAGTTTTAGCTCTACTAGCTCTAGCAAGATCATCTCTTAAAATCTGTTCGGGAGTCATAGGTTTTAGACCAATTTTCTTTCCATCATGCATAAGAGAATAGTGATTAGTTTTGCCATTATGAACAGATTCTCTATCAAATTGCCATGGTCTACCCCAAGTAACAAAGAACAAGCTTGCATAGGTACAACATCACAATCTACAAAATCAAAATATGTACCAATAGTAAAATGCACGCGTACCGTTCTTTTTACCTTGATCTTGCGAGAACTCTCAAACCATTGGATGTAATATGAATGTGTGCGTTGTCTTGTTGGAAGTGCAAGCTTCTCTACCATGTCAACACTAGCCAGATTGTTACAACTCCCTCCATCAATGATGATCCGTATAGCTCGTTCCTTGACAACACCACGTGTTTGGAACAGGTTGTGGCGTTGATCTTGCTCTGATTTGCTCAATTGCACACTCAACACACGTTGTGTAATTAAGCTCTTGTATTGATCAGCAGCCTCAGCTCCCATTACCTCTGTCTCTTCATCAGCATCAGAATTGTCTCCATCACGAGTAGAAATAAGGGCTAATGTATCTTCATCAAAGTCACTCGCTGAATCGTATTGACCATCCTCCCGCACCATCATCACACATTGTGTTGTGCACTGTCTCTCAATATGACCAAAACCCCAGCACTTGCGGCATTGTATATCCTTTGTCTTACCCGTGGAAGCCATAGAAGATGCACTACGAGCAGGAGCATTGGATGACGGTGGAGTAGCAGCTGGAAATCTTGTGGTGGCCTTGGATGTGGTAGTAGCTGGTGGCGAATCACGAGAAGGAGGCGCTGATTGTCGGGATGTCCAAGTGGATGTGCGACCTGCAGAATTATTAGTCCTCCTCCATCTTGTTTGGCGATCCTGCACTTCACGTTCAGCTTTGCAAGAAATATGAAACAAACGAGTGATAGAATTATATTCCTTATAATCTAAGATGTGCTGAATGTCCTTGTTTAATCCACCAAAGAAACGTGCAAGCATTTGTTCATTAGATTCAACAAGACCACACCGAACCATCCCCGTTTCCAATTCCTGATAATACTCGTCTACAAAAATTTTCCCTTGCTCTAAACGTGTCAGATTCTTTAGTAAATCACGTTGATAAGTGGGAGGTACAAAACGAACACGTATAGCAGTTTTTAAAGCAGTCCAAGTACTAGGAATAGTAGTAGGATTTAAACGACAATACTCAGACCACCAAAGGGAAGCAAATTTAGTAAATTCACATGTAGTAGCACTAACACGCATATTCTCAGGATATTTTAAGCATGCAAAACGTTGTTCTACTTCCATCTCCCATGTAAGATATGCATCAGGATTATATTTACCCTCAAAAGATGGAATATTTAATTTAAGCTTTGCAACATGATCATCATCACGTACCGGTGGTCAAGCGTTGCGGTAGTAATGTCGGGGACGGCCAGCAGGTACCTGTGGAGGTTGTTCAACCTCCTCGTCAAACAGATCGTCGTCGTCGGGGTCATAGTAGTACCCGTCGTCTGTCCCCAATGTCGTGGCAGCAGCCGCGGCGGAAGTCTGAGGTGTGTCACCGTAGCGGTCAGCTTTGGGTGCGTGAACCAGCAGTCCGACCCGTGATCGGGATGCGCCGTGCGCCATGTGTGGCTGCGGGTGCGGGTGCGGGCAATCTGTTCAAAAGCTCCTTGAACCGAGCGTCAAGCTTGGTATTGAAGGATTTCTCGAGTCCATCGATCTTGTCCACGGCGTTGGTGAGCTTGGTGTCAAACTCCCCTAGGCGTGTATCCATGTCTTCAGCGTGACTGACCAAGAGCTCGGAGAAGTGGGCATGTAGTTCTTCGTTCGTCATTATGGCAGGGTTCCGCGAAGTATCTGTCATGGTTAGTCCTTAAAAAGGACAGGTATATACTACGGAAATATGGTGGAAGGCACGCGTAATCCGTTAAGCAATATACGAAGCTCTTACAAGTTCTTACCAAATAGCAGGAAAAGGCGAGGTGCAACCACGAGGATCAGTGGGTCCAGAGATTGAACCAAGCAATTACAAGGAGTCGAAACACCGCACGTGGAGAATATATGTGGAGCTCTGGGAAGGCTTAGCAAAGGGGGTTAGCAATTATCTAAACAGCAATAAAAAAGTTGAAAGAATGCTCAACGACGGTACTGTGCTGGTCCTAGGCTAGACCGTACAAGAGACGCGAGCCTAGATCACCAACGATGTCACGACGCGACACAACAAACAATGTATGATGATATGGCACCCTGAAAAGCGAATCGAGAGGTGGAAAATCACTATGATGGCGAGTGTCTAGAACTGATCTACGGGGTCTAAATATAGGTTAGCCCCAAAAAAAAATTTAGAAATTTTTTATTTTGCTCCGGAAAGCGCGCAGGCGCCAAAAAAATATCGCTATAACGGCCGATGGAGAAAAGTGATCCCCAAAGCCGAAAACTAGTATAGCCAGAATTTTTTTTTGCTCTCCTTCTGGACTTACGACCGAACTCGGAGCTCGACTCGGACTTTAGTTGAACACGGAAACAACAAAGAAGGAAAGTAAAAAGAAATAACTAGGAAACAATAACTCAACTCGGACTCGTGCCGCGGCCGGATAGGTGATCGGATCCGTGTCGCGGTAGGAAGGTGGTGGCGGAGTGTTTAGGGTTTATGGTGGCTGGGTATATGGTGGCGGAATATGGTGGCAGTGATCAGCGAGTGTGGCGGTGACTACTATGATCAAAACTCGAAACTCTAAGGGACGAGACACTAAGACCAGCAACTTGACGCGACGATGTAGACACAAATTCAACAATGCAAAAACTGAAAAGATAATGCGAGGCGTAGATTGGTTATGGGATGGATCTAAACTCTAACTGTGTTTTTTTTGCTTTTTCATGGGTTATAGGTAAAAACAGATCTAATCTACGAAAACAGTAAAATCTCACCGAGCAACCTGAAATCTGATACCACTTGATAGGGCAAAGGTGTCCGATCTTTCGATGAGATGATGATAAACGATTTGGTGGAGTTCGGCCTTGACGATCCGACTACGCGTGCAAGCACGAGCGCCAATGAAATCGCTAGGACATTCTCCTGGAGGTTACCGATCCTGAGGGAACACGATCAGCCTGACCAGCGAGGGTCTTAATTCCTACCTGAAATCGAGAACAAGTAAGAACCAATATTGCAATCAAGATATTGCGGATTAAGAGGAAAGCTTTATTGAAAAGGTGGGATCCTGAATAGGTGCGAAGTACAAGAGGCCTCTACGACGCTCGAGCCTTGGCGAAGTTGCTACGATGGCTAACTTAATGTCTAAACAAAATCCGAGTCTAGGGTGACGGCTATGGGGAATATTTAAGGAGGAAAAGGTGGGGTTTCGGCGAACCATGGAAGTGGTGGCCGAATCCAACCCTAGAAGTCCTTTTCCCCTCAAATACGGACTCTAAAAAGTGGCTATTTAAAATCCTACGAAAATTACATGGGCCTGGCCCAAAATAAAGGTGTCGCAACACCATATTAAGCTATGGACGAATTCGTGAAGTATTAATCTTGAATATTTCGTCCAAGCCTTCTTTCTTCATTATGGTGGCCTCAAAGTTCTGAAATCTCCATCCGTGGCCTTCTCTTGGATCATCGCATGCTTGCTGCCATCTCCATGCATGGCCATGCTCCAATGCTTGTCCCTCTCATCCATGCTTGGTCCATCATTCCTAAGAGTAATAAATACATCTGATTTAGGCAGCATCATATTCTCATGTATGTGAGGAATAGTTCCAAGAAACGAAAGTACCTGATAGTTAAGTTGTTTGGCACGAGATCTCGTAATGGGTCCTTGTATGTGTGTAGCTGTAGGTACAACAGTTGTATCAATAGAAGGGATGTCCACATCACAAGCTCCCCAAGCTCGTCGTCAAAACCAAGTTCCACCACCAAACGCGGCACCTCAACAACCGCAAGAGCAACGCCACCATCACCAAGCAAGACATGAGAGCTCGGATGATGAAGATGGCCGCCAAAATCATGGCAACCGTCGCCACCGGAACCGCAATGAAGAAGAAACTTTTGGCAAGCTCAAGTTCACCATGCCCAAGTTCACTGGTTCCAATGAACCCGAAGAATACCTCTCGTGGGAACTCAAGGTTGACAAGATCTTCCGCATGCACAACTATAGCAATGAGAAGATGATGGACATGGCATCCCTCGAGTTTGATGAGTATGCCAACCTTTGGTGGGAACAAGTGTTATGGGGTAACCCCTTGGGGTGGCCCGATCTTTCACGAATCTCCGCGAGAATCGAGGGGAAAGCGGTGGAAGGGGAAGAGGGGATGAAATCCATGAACACACGCACACTAAGAACCCAATGAACTCACGCACACAAATCACGATACACGCCGATAACTCACGCCGGTGGCAATCGGTCCAACATAATCCCTAGGATCGGTGTTGGGCGAAGCTCTCTCTCCCCTGCCAACAACGGGGGCGAGGTGCTTGGTGAGATCTTGACTACTTGGGGGCGAGAAACCGAGAACCCAAGGCCTTGTACAACTTGAACGCACTAGGCAAGATAAACAGGGGTAGTTTTGGAATAAAACTGGAAGTTGGGGCGAAACTGGGGGTTACATGGGCCAGGCCCAAAAGGCCTTGACATGCCTGGCATTGAGTAGGCCGGAGACTCCGGTGTTGGGTCCGGAGACTGCAGTGCAGGCGAGACAGTTCGATCTCGGACCCGTCTCCGGAGGGCCTTCAACATCCCGGGCTTGGTTCCAGGGCGTCTGGGAGGAGGTCCGGAGACTCCGGTGTAGGGGATCGGAGACTCCGGTCTACACCGGAGACTCCGTTGTGCAGAGCTCCAACAGCTTCTTCTCCTGGTCCTTCTTCCTTGGGGGCTTAGTGTGGTGATCTTGCTTCATAGTTGAATATACACAACGTAGTTGCATGAAGTAGCAAGCCATCCAAAGGTAGACCAAAATCACATGAGGAAAGGAGCGAGTTAACCTTGTCTTGGAGGAGCTTGGCTCGGGCGCGAGTCATTGGTCCACTTGGGGGACTATGTGTTGTAGATGGAGGTGCGTCCGTAGGACGAGCTGCATCAGCTCCCCCCCCCTTGCGAAAGAGTCGTCCTCGACTCTTCAACCTTCTCAACTTCATCTTCGCCATGATAGGGTGAGAGGTCCTTGACATTGAATGTCGGGCTCACAAGATACTTGGATGTTGGGATATCGATGATGTAGGCGTTGTTGTTGATCCTCTTTAGTACTTTGAACGGTCCATCACCTCTTGGCTTGAGTTTGGAGTCGCGGTCCTTGGGGAAGCGGTCTTTACTTTACTCAAGTGTGTCCACACAAGGTTGCCTTCTTCGAAGATCATCTCTTTCTTGTTCTTGTTTAGCCTTGATGCTTGGCGAAGGACTTGTTGCTCGATCGTAGCTCTTGTGTCTTCATGGAGTTTCTTCATTGTTTGGGCACGCTTGACAACGTCCATATTGGCACGTTCATGAAGCGGGAGTGGAAGGATATCGAGCGCGATGAGAGGCTCGAGGCCATAGACGATCATGAACGGGCTCCTCATGGTGGTGGAGTGCTTGGCGCGATTGTAGGCGAACTCGGCGTGTGGAATACATTCCTCCCAGTCTTTAAGATTCTTCTTTATCAACACACGTAGTAGTGTGCCAAGGCTTCGATTGACGACCTCGGTTTTTCCATCGGTTTGAGGATGCGAGGCGGACGAGAAGAGGAGCTTGATGCCGAGCTTGGCCATGAGAGTCTTCCAGAAGTAGCTCATGAATTTGACGTCGCGGTCGGAGACGATTGTTCTTGGTACACCGTGTAGCCGAATTATTTCCCTGAAAAACAAATTTGCTACATGTGAAGAATCATCGGTCTTATGGCACGGAATGAAGTGTGCCATTTTGGAAAAGCGATCCACTACCACAAATATAGAATCATGTCCATGTTTAGATCTAGGAAATCCTAACACAAAGTCCATGCTAATGTCCGACCAAGGTGCATGAGGAATAGGCAATGGCATATAAAGACCAAAGGGGTTAGACTTAGACTTAGCTTGGATACATGTAGTGCATCGTTGGACGTGGCGCTCCACATCGCGCTTCATCTTCGGCCAAAAGTAGTGAGTGGATAGCATGTCATATGTCTTGTCATGGCCAAAGTGACCCATAAGGCCTCCACCATGGGACTCTTGAAGAAGCAAAATTTGGAGAGACGATTTCGGAATGCAAAGCTTGTTTTGTTTGAAAAGAAAACCCTTATGCAAATAGAAATCATAAATTCCTTTGTCTATTGAACATCTTGCAAAAATTGGTCCAAAGAAAGGGTCGGACGCGTACAAAGATTTGATGTCATCAAGACCCAAGACATTTACTTCGAGTCACGTAAGAAGGTTTGTGTTTTTGTGAGACAAAGCGTCTGATACCACATTTTCTTTGCCCTTCTTGTACTTGACAATGTAAGGAAAAGATTCCATAACTCAACCCATTTGGCGTGCCTTTTACTCAAATTGGCTTGGCCCTTAAGATATTTCAATGACCTGTGGTCGGAATGGATGATAAATTCTTTGGGCCAAAGGTAGTGTTGCCACACTTGAAGGACACGAACCAAGGCAAAAAGCTCTTTGTCATAGATGGGATAGTTAAGGCGTGCGCCATCAAGTTTCTCACTATGGTATGTAATAGGACGCCCATTTTGCATAAGGACGCCTCCAATGCCAATTCCACTAGCGTCACATTAAATCTCAAAGGTTTTTGTGAAGTCCGGTAATGCAAGAAGTGGTGCTTCGGTGAGCCTCTTTTTGAGCTCATCAAAAGCCTTTTGTTGTGCTTTGCCCCAAATGAACGTGACATTTTTCTTGGTCAATTCGTTGAGGGGGCAAGCAATGGTAGAAAAGTCTTTCACAAAGCGACGGTAAAAGCCAACCAACCCATGAAAACTACGAAGTTCACTAACATTGGTAGGTATGGGACAATCTCGTATGTCCTTAACTTTTGAGACATCAACTTCAATGCCATTAGAAGACACAACAAAACCAAGGAAAATGAGTTTGTCTTTTGCAAAAGTGCACTTTGGGAGATTAGCATAACGCTTTTCATGAAGAAGGATTTGAAGGACCTCCTTAACATGAGTAACATGCTCCTCTAGTGACTTGCTATAGACAAGGATGTCATCAAAGTAAACCACTACACTCTTCTCAATGAGAGATCTCAAAATATGGTTCATGAGGCGCATGAAGGTAGATGGGGCATTTGATAAGCCAAAAGGCATAACCAACCATTCATAGAGACCAAGCTTGGTCTTGAAGCCGGTTTTCCACCCATCACCTTCGGCCATGCGAATTTGATGGTAACCACTACGAAGATCAATTTTCGAAAATATAGTGGCTCCACATAACTCATCAAGCATGTCATCAAGACGTTGTATAGGATGTCGATAACGCACGGTGATAGTATTGATTGGACGGCAGTCCATGCATAATCGCAACGTATCATCCGTTTTTGGAACTAGAATCACAGGGACCGCGCTTGGGCTATTGCTTACTTGGATCAAACCTTTGGAGACGAGTTGGTTGACTTGTCATTCTATATCCTTCATCTCTTCCGGGTTCGTGTGATACGCGGCGTGGTTTGGGAGTGGAGCGCCGGGTATGAGGTCGATGCGGTGCTCGATTCCACGAAGAGGAGGTAGGCCATGAGGAAGCTCTTTGGGAAATACATCGTGGAATTCCTGCAAAATAGCCATCAAAGAAGGAGGAACATTTGTCAAGTCATTAGTTCCTTGTGCTAGTCCCTTGCATACAAGGACATAGTGCAAGATGGATGGGTTGTTCCGCACTTCTCTCATCTCACTTTTGGTGGCAAGAAGAACACTCTTAGTTTTTCCACTCGAGTTTGGCTTGTGGCACTCACTCACTATAGTGTGGTTCTCTCGCTCACCACTCTTCTCACAAGGTGTTTTTGTGTATTGTGCCCTCGCTAAAGCCTTTGCATTGTCCGCAATTATTTGGCTAGGAGTCATTGGTTGCAAAACACAAGTTTTTTCAAGCCATTTGAAGGTATAAGTGTTTGAGTGACCATCATGAAAAGCACGCTTGTCAAATTGCCACGGCCTTCCTAGCAACATATGGCAAACCGTCATGGGAACCACGTCACATTCTACCGTGTCTTTGTATGGTCCAATTGAGAACGTTACCGAGACGGTGTGCTTGATCTTGACGGACCCTTGGTCACTTAGCCATTGAATATGGTAGGGGTGCTTATGTGGATGGAGGGTGAGATTGAGTTTCTCACAAAATTCCGTGCTTGCAAGATTGTGGCAACTTCCTCCATTGATGACAACCTTGATGGACTTCCCATTGATACCGGCACGAGTTTGGAAGATATTTGATCGTTGGTCTTCATTCTCATTGTCTTGAGTAGTTAAGACCCTTGTGACCACAAGCGATGGACTTGCGTCATGCTCACACACAAGTAGTTCTTGGTCCTCTTCCAAATGTTGCCTTGCCATGGCTTCCTTGACCCTTGCATCAAACTCATCTTCACTCAAGTATTCTTCATCGCCGTTGTCATGGATGGACAAAACTTTCTTGTTCCCACATGCAGCCGACTTGTGTCCTTTGCCTCCACACTTGTAGCACTCACCATTGAATGGTTGTTCATCTCTTGTGTATTTGCCACTTGGGGGCGGTTTTCCTTGAGGAAGTGTTGGCTTGAAAGGAAGCTTGGTGGTATTTGAGGAGCTTCCACTTGGTGTTGTCGGAGTAGTGGTTGGGGCTTGCTTGTATGTGAAGTATGTCTTTGGATTGTTGAACTTGATGTCCTCGTGCACTTGACGCTCGGCCTTTGATGCGATATGCACAAGCTCAACCATGTTGTTGTACTTTTGGAACTCGGTGATGCACTTGATTGGATGGTTCAAGCCATTGAGGAAACGTGCCATTGTTTGTTCATCCCTCTCTTCAATGTTGGCACGGATCATGTTGAGCTCCATTTGCTTGAAGTACTCTTCCACGGTCTTTGTCCCTTGACTAAGTGTTTGAAGCTTGTTGAAAAGGTCACGCGTGTAGTGCGAAGGAACAAAGCGGGATCTCATATGGGCCTTCATATCTTGCCAAGTTGAGATTGGGGGCTCTTCTTTTGATTCATGAGCGAGTTGGACTTGTTCCCACCAAAGGTTGGCATACTCATCAAACTCGAGGGATGCCATGGCCATCATCTTCTCATTGCTATAGTTGTGCATGAGGAAGATCTTGTCAACCTTGAGTTCCCATGAGAGGTATTCTTCGGGTTCATTGGAACCGGTGTACTTGGGCATAGTGAACTTGAGCTTGCCGAAAGTTTCTTCTTCATTGCGGTTTCGGTGTCGACGGTTTCCATGATTGTGGCGGCCATCTTCATCATCCGAGCTCTCATGTCTTGCTTGGTGATGGTGGCGTTGCTCTTGCGGTTGTTGAGGTGCCGCGTTTGGTGGTGGAACTTGGTTTTGACGACAAGCTTGGGGATCTTGCTCGTGTTGTTGGCGCGGTTGAGGACGACGAGGAGGTTGTTGATCCTCATGACGTGCTTGGGGAGCTTGCTCTTGTTCTTGTCGTGGTTGATGCCGAGGAGCATTGTCTTGCGCCATGTGGAGAGGCGGACGTCGAGCCGCATGCGCAATGGGTTGCTCCCTTTCTTCTTGATGTGGAGGAGGCTCGTCATGATGATCATGTTGTCGATGTTGACGTTCATGTCGATGATGACGCCTTGGTGGATATTCAAGTGCTTCACGCCGAAGGCGATCTTGTTCTTCCACTTCGGATGCTTCGCTTGTTGTTGAAAGCACATGTCGATGGCGATGGGCTTGGTGGCCCATGTGAGGTTGCTCTTGTTGAATCACAAGTGCCCTTGGTTGTGGTCGGTCCGCTTCACGTCTTGGAGGTCTTGCGGAGAGGTCACCATCATAGCTTGACGTTGTGGCGTGTCGCGGAGATGGTACCGCTTGAGAAGAGCTCATGGATTGAAGGACCGGTCCATCCTGGTGCCTTGAAGCGTGACGGCAAGGTGCACTTGATTCACTTGAGGAGTGCCGTGATGATCTTGAGTCTCGCGATCGTGGCCTTGCTAACCCATCAATGAGGCGTTGAAGCTTCTCATCCGTTGAGGTAGGGCGACCAAGAGCTTCATTTTGATGACCGAGGTTGTGTTGCATGGCATGCATTTGGCCTCGGACTTCTTCGAAGCGGTTGTCGATGTTCTTGAACTCCACTCGGGCTTCGCTAAATTGTTCATCTTGGCGCCGCTCAAGGGCTTCACAACGGTAGTTGAATTCTCCTCGGATCTTCCAATTGTCCCATCTTGTCATGTATTGTGTGTCGTCCTCCGTAGGTGCTCGTGGCTGGGACGGCTCGCCAATCCTGTCCATGATGAAAAGCCGACAAGGGTTGTATATGGAGAATAAGGGTGCATAGAGTTAGCCTTTTACCTCACCTTGGAGATTATATCAAACCAATTGCCACACAAAGGAGCTAACAGCGTGCAAAGTGAAATTGCAAAGAAACTCACACACAAATAAGCTACAACTCTCAAAAGCTTTTGGTGGATGGGTAGGATTGTGGGAAAGCCAAAGAACCAACCGAACGCAAAGGATAGTCAAAAGTGGAGAAGATCCAACAAACTCAAGTCAAAAGGAAATGGTCAACTCAAAAGGTGACGAGAACCTACGACTACACACACACGTGGAGAAAAATGGGGTTAGCACGACTATGAAATTGAGCACGAAATGGCCTAGCGAAGACTACGCTAGGTTGTCGTGCCAACTCAAGGAGAGACCACAACTCGTTTGCCAAAAGAGGGTAAGCAACGGATTTGTGCACTTGCCTTGGCGCGCTTCTTCCTCTCTCTTTTACTTACAAGCTTGATTATCTCTTTGTATTGGGAGACTATGTATCTTTCTATTTTTCTTTTTATTTTCCTCTCTTTTTTTTATTCTTTTTCTCCCTTTCTATGCTACTATGTTAGCTTTTGTTTTTGCCCTCACACTCTCACTTTCCAATGGCAAGTGCACAATGCTTAGACAAACACAAAATGAGTTGCTCTCATAGGATAGGTACACACAAAGGAAGATATGGCTACAAGGGTTGACACAAGTTATACCTTAGTTGTTGATTATGATCTTGTGTCGATGGAGCGGGGAAGAGTTTGGGGTCCGTGGTGTCGAAGAGCGCGGCGATGTTGCGGAAGCTATCTGTTAGTTGGTGACACGCACACGGAACACAAACAACAAGCGGACAGATTAGCCAATGCAGAAAAGAGGAAAAAAAGCAAAATCGCGTCCAGGTCCGGAGACTCCGGTCTGGGCCGGAGACTCCGGTGTAGACCGGAGACTCCGTTGAACAGGGCCGGAGACTCCGGTGTGGAAGATCTGCTCGTGTTCTTGAGCGGAAATTCACGCCTAGAGTCCTGAAATCCGAGAAAATTTGGCCAAAATTGGGCTGGGAAACACAGGCAAAAGCTGGACCAACACCTTAGACAAGATTTGGTCGGATCAAAACCACAAATAACACTCCAAAATGATAGATCGATCCAAAGGCAAATTGGGGCTGTTTTTTGGGACAATTTCTAATTTATGGTGGATAGAAGAAAAATTGAGGGGAAATTCGTGATCAAACTTGCTCTTGATACCAATATGTTATGGGGTAACCCCTTGGGGTGGCCCGATCTTTCACGAATCTCCGCGGGAATCGAGGGGAAAGCGGTGGAAGGGGAAGAGGGGATGAAATCCACGAACACACGCACACTAAGAACCCGATGAACTCATGCACACAAATCACGATACACGCCGATAACTCACGCCGGTGGCAACCGGTCCAACATAATCCCTAGGATCAGTGTTGGGCGAAGCTCTCTCTCCACGGCCAACAACGGGGGCGAGGTTCTTGGTGAGATCTTGACTACTTGGGGGCGAGAAACTGAGAACCCAAGGCCTTGTACAACTTGAACGCACTAGGCAAGATCCAAGAGGTTGTGGATAATAGGGTGCCCCTTGGTAGGAGAATGAGACCAATAGATGAAAGATCCTCAAAGGGGTGTCCTCAATCTATTATTATCCAAGTCTAGGGTTTACATATCAGGGGTGGGGCTTTATATAGGCCAACCACATAAACAGGGGTAGTTTTGGAATAAAACTGGAAGTTGGGGAGAAACTGGGGGTTACATGGGCCAGGCCCAAAAGGCCTTGACATGCCTAGCATCGAGTAGGCCGGAGTCTCCGGTGTTGGGTCCGGAGACTCCGGTCTAGGCCGGAGACTCCGGTTCAGTCTCCGGACCCGTCTCCGGAGGGGGATTCTGACTGTCCCGGGCTTGGTTCCTGGGGCCGAACAGGAGGGAGGTCCGGAGACTCTGGTGTAGGGGACCGGAGACTCCGGTCTACACCGGAGACTCCGGTGTGCAGAGCTCCAGAAGCTTCTTCTCCTGGTCCTTCTTCCTTGGGGTTTGGTGTGGTGATGTTGCTTCATAGCTGAATATACACAACGTAGTTGCATGAAGTAGCAAGCCATCCAAAGGTAGACCAAAATCACATGAGGAAAGGAGCGAGTTAACCTTGGCTTGGAGGAGCTTGGCTCGGGCGCGAGTCATTGGTCCACTTGGGGGACTAGGTGTTGTAGATGGAGGTGCGTCCGTAGGACGGGCTGCATCAACAAGTCCAACTCGCTCGTGAATCAAAATAAGAGCTCCCAATCTCAACTTGGAAAGATATGAAGGCCCATATGAGATCCCGCTTTGTTCCTACGCACTACACGCGTGACCTTTTCAACAAGCTTCAAACACTTAGTCAAGGGACAAAGACCGTGGAAGAGTACTTCAAGCAAATGGAGATCAACATGATCCGTGCCAACACTGAAGAGCGGGATGAACAAACAATGGCACGTTTCCTCAATGGCTTGAACCATCCAATCAAGCGCATCACCGAGTTCCAAAAGTACAACCACATGGTTGAGCTTGTGCACATCGCATCAAAGGCCGAGCGTCAAGTGCAAGAGGACATCAAGTACAACAAGCCAAAGACATACTTCACATACAAGCAAGCCCCAACCACTACTCCGACAACACCAAGTGGAAGCTCATCAAATACAACCAAGCTTCCCTTCAAGCCAACACTTCCTCAAGGAAAACCACCCCCAAGTGGCAAATTCACAAGAGATGAACAACCATTCAATGGTGAGTGCTACAAGTGTGGAGGCAAAGGACACAAGTCAGCCGCATGTGGGAACAAGAAAGTTTTGTTCATCCATGACAACGGCGATGAAGAATACTTGAGTGAAGATGAGTTTGATGCAAGGGTCAAGGAAGCCATGGAAAGGAAACATTTGGAAGAGGACCAAGAACTAATTGTTTGTGAGCATGAAGCAAGTCCATCGCTTGTGGTCACAAGTGTCTTAACTAGTCAAGCCAATGAGAATGAATACCAACGATCCAACATCTTCCAAACTCGTGCCGGTATCAATGGGAAGTCCATCAAAGTTGCCATCGATGGAGGGTGATGTGGACATCCCTTCTATTGATACAACCGTTGTACCTACAGCTACGCACATACAAGGACCCATCACAAGATCTCGTGCGAAACAACTTAACTATCAGGTACTTTCGTTTCTTGGAAGTATTCCTCACATACATGAGAATATGATGCTGCCTAAATCAGATGTATTTCTTACTCTTAGGAATGATGGACCAAGCATGGATGAGAGGGACAAGCATTGGAGCATGGCCATGCATGGAGATGGCAGCAAGCGTGTGATGATCCAAGAGAAGGCCACGGATGAAGATTTCACAACTTTGAGGCCACCATAATGAAGAAAGAAGGATTGGACGAAATATTCAAGATCAATACTTCACAAATTCGTCCATAGCTTAATATGGTGCTGTGACACCTTTTACCTTGGGCCAGGCCCATGTAATTTTCACAGATTTTTAATTAGCCACTTTTTAGAGTCCGTATTTGAGGGGAAAAGGACTTCTAGGGTTGGATTCGGCCACCACTTCCATGGCTGGCCGAAACCCCACCTTTTCGCCCTTAAATACTCCCCATAGTCCAACTTCCTTACTCCAACTTCCTGACACATGCTCCCTTACTCCAACTTCCTGATTTTACTAAGACTTTTG
This sequence comes from Avena longiglumis, assembly GCA_030063025.1. Classification (NCBI taxonomy): domain Eukaryota; kingdom Viridiplantae; phylum Streptophyta; class Magnoliopsida; order Poales; family Poaceae; genus Avena; species Avena longiglumis. Next base: position 332,701,293 of record CP125974.1, on the reverse strand, counting down.
AGCTTGAATGTGATGCTAGTGGAATTGGTTTGGGAGGGGTGTTATTACAAGAGGAAAAACCCGTTGCATATTTTAGCGAGAAATTGAGTGGGGCTAGTCTGAACTATTCTACTTATGATAAAGAATTATATGCGTTGGTTCGGACATTAGAAACTTGGCAACATTATCTATGGCCTAAGGAATTTTTTATTCATTCTGATCATGAATCTTTGAAGCATATTCGTAGTCAAGATAAGTTGAATCGTCGTCATGCAAAGTGGGTTGAATTTATTGAGTCTTTTCCTTATGTTATCAAACACAAAAAGGGTAAAGATTTGAATTTATTGAGTCTTTTTGTGTTTGATAACATAAGGAAAAGACTCAATAATTCACATGACGATTATTCAACTTAGTCACTTATGCTTCATGTTTCAAAGAAAGATATGATCGAACAAATAACAAATTCTTTAGCCCATAGCCAAGTTTCTAATTGTTTCTAACCAACCATAATTTTTATTTTAATATGAATAGTTATATATAGATATTTCCCACTATTCTCACACTCATAATATGCAGGTTTTTTCTCTGTAATAACACCCTCCCAAACCAATTCCACTAGCATCACATTCAAGCTCAAAAAAAGTAGTAAAAATCTCAGGTTGGAGTAAGGGAGCATGTGTTAGCTTATCTTTCAATATGACGAAGGCCTGTTGTTGTGCATCGCCCCAAACAAAGGGCACATTCTTCTTGGTAAGCTCATTCAGCGGCGCAGCAATTGATCCAAAGTCTTTGACAAAGCGCCTATAAAAAGCAGCAAGGCCAAGAAAACTCCTCACTTGTGTGACCGTCTTGGGCTGCGGCCTATTCTCAATAGCTTCAATCTTGGCTGATCCACTTCAATACCCTGTGATGTAACAACATAGCCAAGAAACGCAACTCGATTGGTGCAAAAGGTGCACTTCTCAAGGTTATCAAACAAACGTGCATCACGTAAAGCAATGAAAACAGAACGTAAATGGTCCAAATGATCCTCTAAAGATTTGCTATAAATCAGAATATCATCAAAGTAGACTACCACAAAACGTCCAATGAAAGCACGTAAAACTTCGTTCATTAATCTCATGAAAGTGTTGGGTGCATTAGTTAAACCAAACGACATCACTAACCACTCATATAAACCGAACTTAGTTTTAAATGCTGTTTTCCATTGATCTCCCAATTTCATACGAATCTGGTGGCAACCACTACACAAATCAACTTTAGAAAACATGGTAGAGCCACTCAATTTATCAAGCATGTCATCCAAACGAGGAATAGGATGACGATATCGAATAGTAATATTATTGATAGCTCTACAATCAGTACACATGCATGAAGAACCATCTTTCTTAGGTACCAAAATAATAGGAATAGCACAGGGGCTAAGGGACTCACGAATATGACCTCTGTCGAGTAGTTCCTGAATTTGGCATTGTATCTCCTTTGTCTCCTCTGGATTGGTTCTATATGGCGCACGGTTGGGAAACGTAGCACCAGGAATTAGATCAATTTGGTGCTCAATTCCTCTAATAGGAGGTAGTCCTGGTGGCAGCTCAGCGGGGAAGACGTCCTCATATTCCTGCAAAAGGTTAGCAATAGCGGGTGGCAAAGAAGGAGGCATATCCTCAAATGAAAACAAAACCTCTTTACAGACAATTTCATAACATTGAGTATTGTTTACATCTAATTTAGCAATATCAATTTTATTTGCAAGCATACATGGACTCTTCAAACGAATTTCAGTAGCATGTTTAGAATCAGATTTAGTGTTCTTTGGTGGTACAAAATCTGCAGCAATAATCTGATTCTTACTTTTATTTTTCTCCTCAGTTTTAGCTCTACTAGATCTAGCAAGATCATCTTTTAAAATCTGTTCGGGAGCCATAGGTTTTAGACCAATTTTCTGTCCATCATGCATCAGAGTATAGTGATTAGTTTTGCCATTATGAACAGATTCTCTATCAAATTGCCATGGTCTACCAAGTAACAAAGAACAAGCTTGCATAGGTACAACATCACAATCAACAAAATCAGAATATGTACCAATAGTAAAATGCACGCGTACCATTCTTGTTACCTTGATCTTGCGAGAACTCTCAAACCATTGGATGTAATTGAATGTGTGTGTTGTCTTGTTGGAAGTGCAAGATTCTCTACCATGTCAACACTAGCCAGATTATTACAACTCCCTCCATCGATGATGATCCGTATAGCTCTTTCCTTGACAACACCACGTGTTTGGAACAGGTTTTGGCGTTGATCTTGCTCAGATTTGCTCAATTGCACACTCAACACACGTTGTGTAATTAATATATTGTATTGATCAGAAGCTTCAGCTCCCATTACCTCTATCTCTTCATCAACATCAGAATTGTCTCCATCTCGAGCAGAAATAAGGGTTAATGTATCTTCATCAAAGTCACTCGCTGAATCGTATTGACCATCATCACGCACCATCATCACACGTTGTGTTATGCACTGTCTCTCAATATGATACCACTTGATAGGAAAAAGGTGTCCGATCTTTCGATGAGATGGTGAAAGTCGATTTGGTGGAGTTCGGGCTTCACGATCCGACTACACGTGCGAGCACGAGCGCCAATGCAATCGCTAGGCCAATCTCCTGGAGGTTACCGATCCTGCGGGAACACGATCAGCCTGACCAACGAGGGTCTTAATTCCTGTATAGGTGAGAAGTAGAAGAGGCCTCTACGACGCTCAAGCCTTGGCGAAGTTGCTTTGATGGCTAACTTAATGTCTAAACAAAATCCGAGTCTATGGTGACGGCTATGGGAAGTATTTAAGGAGGAAAAGGTGGGGTTTCGGCCAGCCATAGAAGTGGTGGCCGAATCCAACCCTAGAAGTCCTTTTCCCCATCGAAAAACAGTATAGCCAGTTTTTTTTTCGGAGGCAGTTCTAGACTCTTTTTTTTCTCTCCTTCTAGACCTATGACCGAACTCTTAGCTTGACACGGACTTTAGCTCAATAGGGAAACAACAAGGAAGGAAAGTAAAAAGAAATAACTAGGAAACAATAACTCAACTCGGACTCGTGCCGCGGCAGGAAAGGTGATCGGATCCGTGTCGCGGTAGGAAGGTGGTGGCGGAATTTTAGGGTTTATGGTGGCTGGGTGTATGGCGGCGGAATATGGTGGCAGAATACGGTGGCGATGATCTGCGAGGGTGGCGGTGACTACTGTGATCAGAACTCGAAACTCTAAGGGACGAGACACTAAGACCAGCAACTCGACGCGATGATGCAGACACAAAGTCAACAATGCAAAAACTGAAAAGATAATGCAGGGCGTAGATTGGTGATGGGATGGATCTAAACTCTAACTGTGTTTTTGGCTTTTTCGTGGGTTATAGGTAAAACAGATCTAATCTATGAAAGCAGTAAAATCTCAACGAGCAACCTGAAATCTAATACCACTTGATAGGGCAAAGGTGTCCTATATTTCGATGAGATGGTGAAAGTCGATTTGGTGGAGTTCGGGCTTGATGATCCGAATACACGTGCGAGCACGAGCGCCAATGCAATCGCTAGGCCAATCTCCTGGAGGTTACCGATCCTGCGGGAACACGATCATCCTGACCAACGAGGGTCTTAATTCCTACCTGAAATCGAGAACATGTAAGAACCAATATTGCAATCAAGATATTGCGGATTAAGATGAAAGCTTTATTGAAAAGGTGGGATCCTGTATAGGTGCGAAGTACAAGAGGCCTCTGCGATGCTCGAGCCTTGGCGAAGTTGCTTTGATGGCTAACTTAATGTCTAAACAAAATCCGAGTCTATGGTGACGGCTATGGGAAGTATTTAAGGAGGAAAAGGTGGGGTTTCGTCCAGCCATGGAAGTGGTGGCCTAATCCAACCCTAGAAGTCCTTTTCCCCTCAAATACGGACTCTAAAAAGTGGCTATTTCAAATCCTGCGAAAATTACATGGGCCTGGCCCAAATTAAAGGTGTCGCAGCACCATATTAAGCTATGGACGAATTTGTGAAGTATTAATCTTGAATATTTTGTCCAAGCCTTCTTTCTTCATTATGGAGGCCTCAAAGTTCTGAAATCTTCATCCGTGGCCTTCTCTTGAAACATCACATGTTTGCTGACATCTCCATGCATGGCCATGCTCCAATGCTTGTCCCTCTCATCCATGCTTGGTCCATCATTCCTAAGAGTAAGAAATACATCTGATTTAGGCAGCATCATATTCTCATGTATGTGAGGAATAGTTCCAAGAAACGAAAGTACCTGATAGTTAAGTTGTTTGGCACGAGATCGAGTGATAGGTCCTTGTATGTGTGTAGCTGTAGGTAGCACGGTTGTATCAATAGATGGGAAGTCCACATCATCATGGTGGAAATTTGCAGCATCACCATAGTGATCAATCTATGAAGCTTTATTCTTATAAAAAAAGAGACATATTGAAAAGAGGAAAGAGAGAAAAAAGCACCATTTTCCCATGGTAAATAAGAAGATTGCTAAGATGCTCATTGTCTGCTTGCCTTATCATTTTGATTATGGGATAGATCTTGTATCATGTGCAAGGGGTACCCCGTTGGCGGTTCTCTATGTTACACATGTACTTACTATGACAAGAACTTACAGGTGACTAAAGTTGAGTAGCATGAGGAGCGGCCCTCGTATTCAAGGGACATGAGATTGCCAACTTATACTTTGTCAAGCATATACTCCATAGTTTGTTCACTTTAACCTTAATCACTTCAAGATGCTTATGATAGGGGCAATGAGAGCTGAAACCTAACAAGTACCATAATTTTTGGAATCTCTTTTTAAAACTTGAAATCCCTGCTTCCCTTTATGAAGGGCCTTTCTTCCACCATTATATTGAGTCTCCGCCTTCTATCCTTACGCACCAATTAAGAGAGCTTAGTTGCCATTCTTAGTTCTATGTGCATTGTCCCAAAACTCATTGATTGATTCATATTGTTGATATTGCTTGTTCTTGAACTATTTGTATCTAGTCACCCTTATGAACTTTGAAGGTGTCCTATGCATTTATGTTTTGCTACTCCATGAGGGACAAGCTGAATACCACTATGCTATGTTTTCTATATGTGAAACAAACAAACGTCTTTCAATGCATTTTTATTCATGATCTTTGTTTGTATCCTTTCATTTTGCAACATAGTTACTATGTCTTATTGTTAGAACTTCATCTTTCATGCTTATGTTTAGAGTACTTTGATCCCAGCTTTCAATGCTTGCAAATGGTTTGATCATGATTGTGATGGTGCATGTCACCTAAAAAAATATTCTTTTTATCACTTACCTACTCGAGGACGAGCAGGAGTTAAGCTTGGGATGCTTGATACGTCGTAAACGTATCTATAATTTTTGATGCTCCATGCTTGTTGTGTGCCAACTATCTTATGTTTTGTCTACACTTTGAGGTATTTTTATATGTTTTCTGGTACTTACATATTAACAAGATGCCACAGTGCCAGTTGTCTATTTTCTTGTGTTTTTGGTTCTAGAAAATGAATATTCTCAGAATTAGATGGGACAAAATCCAAAGTCATTATTTTACCCGACATGACAAGGAACCACGAAGCAGAGATGGAGGAGGACACCAGGGTGGATACACCCTAGGTGGGCACGGGCCAGCCCTGGTGGCTCCCATAGGGGGTGTGGCTCCCCTGGACCTCCACCGACCTTGCCTCCTTCGCCTATAAGAAGCCTTAGACCCAAAAACCCTAAAGAATCGACTAGAAAGCCACGAAAAGTTCCACAACGCCGCCGACACCGAAGGGGATATTCGGGGGACAGAAAGTCTCTGTTCCAGCACCCTGCCGGGACAGGGAAGTGCCCCCGGAGTCATCTCCATCGATTTCCATTGCCATCTTCATAGCCGTTGCTGATTCCCATGATGAGGAGGAGTAGTTCTTCCTCAAGGCTAAGGGCTCTACCGATAGCTATGTGTTCATCTCTCTCTATGCGTGATCTTATTATGATCGTGAGCTTTGTAATAAATTAGATCTATCCTGCTACTGAAGTGCTTTAATAGATCTCCGGCTCTCCCCACGTGTGTGGAAGTGACAGCGTGCACGCCGTGGTGGCACTTAGGTTAGAGTTCATAATTATTTATCATGAGTATATTTTGAGTCGGTTGTTTCTATGAAATTGTGGTGTTTTTTGGAACCATCTATCGCTCAAGGTGACAGTGTAGGGTTATCTAGATGGGGAAGGTAGACTTTGAGGAGTGCTGTTATAGCCCTACCATGGATTAGAGTGTCCAACCGGAGAGTAGTTCAGGGTAGTATCATGAAGAGAATATATTTATTGAGAGTGTTCACTAGTGAAAGTATGATCCCTAGGTCTTGTTTCTAAGCATTGAAACACCATTCACAACTGGATCTGTTGCACATTTTCTTGCTTCTATCTTTTTTCCCTTAGTCTTTTCCTCCCCGTCAGAAGCTCTTTTCTAGCGCCGTTACCACTCATAATCATCCATACCACTTGTATTTCACTATCTCTTCGCCGAACTAGTGCACCTATACACCTGACAAGTGTATTGGGTGTGTTGGGGATACAAGAGACTTCTTGTATCTTGATTACATGGTTGCTTGAGAGGGATACCTTTGACCACTTCGTCCCTGAGTTCGATAAACCTTGGGTAATCACTTAAGGGAAACTTGCTGCTGTTCTACAAACCTTTGCACTTGGAGGCCCAAACACTGTCTACAAGAATACAAGTGCGTAGACATCGGTAGATAAAGGGAAACAACATCCAATGTAAACAATTACAACTACCCTTCAACTAGATCTGGTCTAGGAGGATGAGAAGTAATATTTCTCTCAGCCTTGCATAGAATTGCTATGCAAGGCTCATCATAGAGAATAAAAGCCACAAAGTAGTATCTGCTCTTAATTGTAATCTGGCCTTGGCCTTTGCATCATTGGCAGGGGCAAAGGCATGAGGTCATATACACCATGATCATACTACTGTGCACACTCCAAAGTGAGGCACCACAGTAGTAATATCACAACAAGAGAAGCCACAATTGATCTCTAACTGAGTTCATCTTCCCACTTGGATTTGAGATTATCCTTAGGGATACACTCTAATGAAGTGTAAAATTATCACTGTGTATTGGACAACTTGATGCAGCCCGTCCTACGGACGCACCTCCATCTACAACACCTAGTCCCCCAAGTGGACCAATGACTCGCGCCCGAGCCAAGCTCCTACAAGCCAAGGTTAACTCGCTCCTTTCCTCATGTGATTTTGGTCTACCTTTGGATGGCTTGCTACTTCATGCAACTACGTTGTGTATCCTCAGCTATGAAGCAACATCACCACACCAAGCCCCCAAGGAAGGAGGACCAGGAGAAGACGCTGCTGGAGCTCTGCACACCGGAGTCTCCGGTGTACACCGGAGTCTCCGGCCTACACCAGAGTCTTCGGACCTTCCTACGGTCCGGCCCCAGGAACCAAGCCCAGGACAGCTAGAATCCCCCTCCGGAGACTGGTCCGGAGATTGACCGGAGTCTCCGGACCCCACACCGGAGTCTCCAGACTGATCGACGCCAGGCATGTCAAGGCCTTTTGGGCCTGGCCCATGTAACCCCCAATTTCGTCCAAACTTCCAGTTTTATTCCCAAACTACCCCTGTTTAAGTGGCTGGCCTATATAAAGCCCCACCCCTCTATTGTAAACCCTAGACTTGGATAATAATAGACTGAGGATACCCCTTTGAGGATCTTTCATCTGTTGGTCTCATGCTCCTACCAAGGGGCACCCTATTATCCACAACCTCTTGGATCTTGCCTAGTGCGTTCAAGTTGTACAAGGCCTTGGGATCTCAGTTTCTCGTCCCCAAGTAGTCAAGATATCACCAAGCACCTCGCCCCCGTTGTTGGCCGTGGAGAGAGAGCTTCGCCCAACACCGATCCTAGGGATTATGTTGGACCGGTTGCCACCGGCGTGAGTTATCGGCGTGTATCGTGTTTTGTGTGCGTGAGTTCATCGGGTTCTTCGTGGGCGTGTGTTCGTGGACTTCATCCCCTTTCCCCCTTCCACCGCTTTCCTCTCGATTCCCGCGGAGATTCGTGAAAGATCGGGCCACCCCAAGGGGTTACCCCATAACATATTGGTATCAAGATCAAGGCTGATCAAGAATTTCCCCTCAATTTTTCTTCTATCCACCATAAATTCGAAAATTTCCCCAAAACAGCCCCAATTTTCCTTTGGATCGATCTATCATTTTGGAGCGTTATTTGTTGTTTTCATCCGACCAAATCTTGTCTAAGGTGTTGGTCCAGCTTTTGCCTGCGTTTCCTAGCCCAATTTTGGCCAAATTTTCGCGGATTTGAGGACTCTAGGCGTGAATTTCCGCTCAAGAACACGAGCTGATTTCCCACACCGGAGTCTCTGGCCCTGTGCACCGGAGTCTCCGGCCTACACCGGAGTCTTCGTCCCTGGACGCCAGTTCTGACTTGTTCCTCTTTTCTGCATTGCCTAATCTGTCTGCTTGTTGTTTGTGTTTCGTGTGCGTGTCACCAACTAACAGATAGCTTCCGCAACATCGCCGCGCTCTTCGACACCACGGACCCCAAACTCTTCCCCGCTCCATCGACACAAGATCACCATCAACAACTAAGGTATAACTTGTGTCAACCCTTGTAGCCATATCTTCCTTTGTGTTTACCTATCCTATGAGAGCAACTCATTTTGTGTTTGTCTAAGTATTGTGCACTTGCCATTGGAAAGTGAGAGTGTGAGGGCAAATACAAAAGTTAACATAGTAGCATAGAAAGGGAGAAAAAGAAAAAGAATAAAAAAAAGAGAGGAAAAGAAAAAGAAAAATAGAAAGATACATAGTCTCCCAATACAAAGAGAGCATCAAGCTTGTAAGCAAAAGAGAGAGGAAGAAGCGCGCCAAGGAAAGTGCACAAATCCGTTGCTTACCCTCTTTTGGCAAACGAGTTGTGGTCTCTCCTTGAGTTGGCACAACAACCGAGCGTAGTCGTCGTTAGGCCATTTCGTGCTCACTTTCATAGTTGTGCTAACCCCATTTTTCTCCACATGTGTGTAGTCGTAGGTTCTCGTCACCTTTTGAGTTGACCATTTCCTTTTGACTTGAGTTTGTTGTATCTTCTCCACTTTTGACTATCCTTTGCGTTCGATTGGTTCTTTGGCTTTCCCACAATCTTACCCATCCACCAAAAGCTTTTGAGAGTGGTAGCTTATTTGTGTGTGAGTTTCTTTGCAATTTCACTTTGCACGCTGTTCGCTCCTTTGTGTGGCAATTGGTTTGATATAATCTCCAAGGTGAGTTAAAAGGCTATCTCTACGCACCCTTATTCCCCATATACAACCTTGTCGGCTTTGCATCATGGACAGGAATGGCGAGCCGTCCCAACCACCACCACCTCCGGAGGACGACACACAATACATGACAAGATGGGACCATTGGAAGGTCCGAGGAGAATTCAACTACCGTTGTGAAGCCCTTGAGCAGCGCCAAGATGAACAATTTAGCGAAGCCCGAGTGGAGTTCAAGAACATCGACAACCGCTTCGAAGAAGTCCGAGGCCAAATGCACTCAATGCAACACAACCTCGGTCATCAAAATGAAGCTCTTGGTCGCGCCCTCGCCTCAACGGATGAGAAGCTTCAACGCCTCATTGATGGGTTAGCAAGGCCACGCTCGTGAGACTCAAGATCATCACGGCACTCCTCAAGTGAATCAAGTGCACCTCGCCGTCACGCTTCAAGGAACCGGGATGGACCGGTCCTTCAATCCATGAGCTATTCTCAAACGGTACCATCTCCGCGACACGCCGCAACGTTAAGCTATGATGGTGACCTCTCTGCAAGACCTCCAAGACGTGAAGCGGACCGGCCACAACCAAGGTCACTTGTGATTCAACAAGAGCAACCTCACATGGACCACCAAGCCCATCGCCATCGACATGTTCTTTCAACAACAAGTGAAGCATCCGAAGTGGAAGAACAAGATCGCCGTCGGCGTGAAGCACTCGAAGATCCACCAAGGCGTCATCATCGACATGAACGTCAACGTCGACAACATGATCATCATGACGAGCCTCCTCAACATCAAGAAGAAAGAGAGCAGCCCATTGCGCATGCGGCTCGACTTTCTCCTTGCCACATGGCGCAAGACAATGCTCCTCGGCATCAACCACGAAAAGAACAAGAGCAAGCTCCCCAAGCTCGTCGTGAGGATCAACAACCTCCTCCTCGTACTCAACCGCGCCAACAACACGAGCAAGCTCCCCAAGCTCGTCGTCAAAACCAACTTCCACCACCAAACGCGGCACCTCAACAACCGCAAGAACAACGCCACCATCACCAAGCAAGACATGAGAGCTCGGATGATGAAGATGGCCGCCAAAATCATGGCAACCGTCGACACCGGAACCGCAATGAAGAAGAAATTTCGGCAAGCTCAAGTTCACCATGCCCAAGTTCACCGGTTCCAATGAACCCGAAGAATACCTCTCGTGGGAACTCAAGGTTGACAAGATCTTCCGCATGCACAACTATAGCAATGAGAAGATGATGGCCATGGCATCCCTCGAGTTTGATGAGTATGCCAACCTTTGGTGGGAACAAGTCCAACTCGCTCGTGAATCAAAAGAAGAGCCCCCAATCTCAACTTGGAAAGATATGAAGGCTCATATGAGATCCCGCTTTGTTCCTTCGCACTACACGCGTGACCTTTTCAACAAGCGTCAAACGCTTAGTCAAGGGGCAAAGACCGTGGAAGAGTACTTCAAGCAAATGGAGCTCAACATGATCTGTGCCAACATTGAAGAGCGGGATGAACAAACAATGGCACGTTTCCTCAATGGCTTGAACCATCCAATCAAGCGCATCACCGAGTTCCAAAAGTACAACAACATGGTTGAGCTTGTGCACATCACATCAAAGGCCGATCGTCAAGTTCAAGAGGACATCAAGTACAACAAGCCAAAGACATACTTCACATACAAGCAAGCCCCAACCACTACTCCGACAACACCAAGTGGAAGCTCATCAAATACAACCAAGCTTCCCTTCAAGCCAACACTTCCTCAAGGAAAACCGCCCCCAAGTGGCAAATACACAAGAGATGAACAACCATTCAATGGTGAGTGCTACAATTGTGGAGGCAAAGGACACAAGTTGGACGCATGTGGGAACAAGAAAGTTTTGTTCATCGATGACAACGGTGATGAAGAATAATTGAGTGAAGATGAATTTGATGCAAGAGTCAAGGAAGCCATGGAAAGGCAACATTTGTAAAAGGACCAAGAACTACTTGTGTGTGAGCATGACGCAAGTCCATCGCTTGTGGTCCCAAGGGTCTTAACTACTCAAGCCAATGAGAATGAAGACCAACGATCAAACATCTTACAAACTCGTGCAGGTATCAATGGGAAGTCCATCAAGGTTGTCATCGATGGAGGGAGTTGCCACAATCTTGCAAGCATGGAATTGTGTGAGAAACTCAACCTCACCCTCCATCCACATAAGTACCCCTACCATATTCAATGGCTAACTGACCAAGGGTCCGTCAAGATCAAGCACACCGTCTCGATAACGTTCTCAATTGGACCATACAAAGACACGGTGGAATGTGACGTGGTCCCCATGACGGTTTGCCATATGTTGCTAGGAAGGCCGTGGCAATTTGACAAGCGTGATTTGCATGATGGTCACTCAAACACTTATACCTTCAAATGGCTTGAAAAAACTTGTGTTTTGCAACCAATGACTCCTAGCCAAATAATTGCGGACAATGCAAAGGCTTTAGAGAGGGCGCAATACACAAAAACACCTTGTGAGAAGAGTGGTGAGCGAGAGAACCACACTATAGTGAGTGAGTGCCACAAGCCAAACTCGAGTGGAAAAACTAAGAGTGTTCTTCTTGCCACCAAAAGTGAGATGAGAGAAGTGCGGAACAACCCATCCATCTTGCACTATGTCCTTGTATGCAAGGGACTAGCACAAGGAACTAATGACTTGACAAATGTTCCTCCTTTGATGGCTATTTTGCAGGAATTCCAAGATGTATTTCCCGAAGAGCTTACTCATGGCCTACCTCTTCGCGGAATCGAGCACCGCATCGACCTCATACCCGGCGCTCCACTCCCAAACCGCGCCGCGTATCGCATGGAACCGGAAGAGACGAAGGAAATAGAACGACAAATCAACCAACTCGTCTCCAAAGGTTTGATCCAAGTAAGCACTAGACCAAGCGCGGTCCCCGTGATTCTAGTTCCAAAAACGGATGATACGTTGCGGTTATGCATGGACTGCCGTCCAATCAATGCTATCACCGTGCGTTATCGACATCCTATACCGCGTCTTGATGACATGCTTGATGAGTTATGTGGAGCCACTATATTTTCGAAAATTGATCTTCGTAGTGGTTACCATCAAATTCGCATGGCCAAAGGTGATGAGTGGAAAACCGCCTTCAAGACCAAGCTTGGTCTCTATGAATGGTTGGTTATGCCTTTTGGCGTATCAAATGCCCCATCTACCTTCATGCGCCTCATGAACCATATTTTGAGATCTCTCATTGGGAAGAGTGTCGTTGTTTACTTTGATGACATCCTTGTCTATAGCAAGTCACTAGAGGAGCATGTTACTCATGTTAAGGAGGTCCTTCAAATCCTTCGTCATGAAAAGCTTTATGCTAATCTCCCAAAGTGCACTTTTGCAAAAGACAAACTCATTTTCCTTGGTTTTGTTGTGTCTTCTAATGGCATTGAAGTTGATGTCTCAAAAGTTAAGGACATACGAGATTGGCCCATACCCACCAATGTTAGTGAACTTCGTAGTTTTCATGGGTTGGTTGGCTTTTACCGTCACTTTGTGAAAGACTTTTCTACCATTGCTTGCCCCCTGAACGAATTGACCAAGAAAAATGTCACGTTCGTTTGGGGAAAATCACAACAAAAGGCTTTTGATGAGCTCAAAAAGAGGCTCACCGAAGCACCACTTCTTGCATTACCGGATTTCACAAAAACTTTTGAGATTGAATGTGACGCTAGTGGAATTGGCATTGGAGGCGTCCTTATGCAAAATGGGCGTCCTATTGCATACCATAGTGAGAAACTCGATGGCGCACGCCTTAACTATCCCATTTATGACAAAGAGCTTTTTGCCTTGGTTCGTGTCCTTCAAGTGTGGCAACACTACCTTTGGCCCAAAGAATTTATCATCCATTCCGACCATAAGTCGTTGAAATATCTTAAGGGCCAAGCCAGTTTGAGTAAAAGGCACGCCAAATGGGTTGAGTTTATGGAATCGTTTCCTTACATTTTCAAGTACAAGAAGGGCAAAGAAAATGTGGTAGCGGACGCTTTGTCTCGCAAAAACACAAACCTTCTTACGCGACTCGAAGTAAATGTCTTGGGTCTTGATGACATCAAATCTTTGTACGCATCCGACCCTTTCTTTGGACCAATTTTTGCAAGATGTTCAATAGAAAAAGGGATTGATGATTTCTTTTTGCATAAGGGTTTTCTTTTCAACCAAAACAAGCTTTGCATTACGAAGTTGTCTCTCCAAATTTTGCTTCTTCAAGAGTCCCATGGTGGAGGCCTTATGGGTCACTTTGGCCGTGACAAGACATATGACATGCTATCCACTCACTACTTTTGGCCAAAGATGAAGCGCGGCGTGGAGCGCCACGTCCAACGATGCACTACATGTATCCAAGCTAAGTCTAACTCTAACCCCTTTGGTCTTTATAGGCCATTGCCTATTCCTCATGCACCTTGGTCGGACATTAGCATGGACTTTGTGTTAGGATTTCCTAGATACAAACATGGATATTATTCTATATTTGTGGTAGTGGACCGCTTTTCGAAAATGGCACACTTCATTCCATGCCATAAGACCGATGATGCTTCACATGTAATAAATTTGTTTTTCAGGGAAATAATTCGGCTACACGGTGTACCAAGAACAATCGTCTCCGACCGCGACGTCAAATTCATGAGCTAATTCTGGAAGACTCTCATGGCCAAGCTCGGCATCAAGCTCCTCTTCTCGTCCGCCTCACATCCTCAAACCGATGGACAAACCGAGGTCGTCAATCGAAGCCTTGGCACACTCCTACGTGTGTTGGTAAAGAAGAACCTTAAAGACTGGGAGGAATGTATTCCACACGCCAAGTTCGCCTACAACCGCGCCAAGCATTCCACCACCATGAGGAGCCCGTTCATGATCGTCTATGGTTTCGAGCCTCTCACCGCGCTCGATATCCTTCCACTTCCACTTCATGAACGTGCAAATATGGACGTTGTCAAGCGTGCGCAAACAATGAAGAAACTCCATGAAGACACAAGAGCTACAATCGAGCAACAACTCCTTCGCCAGGCATCAAGGCTAAACAAGAACAAGAAAGAGATGATCTTCGAAGAAGGCGACCTTGTGTGGATACACTTGAGTAAAGATCGCTTCCCCAAGGACCGCGACTCCAAACTCAAACCAAGAGGTGATGGGCCATTCAAAGTACTAAAGAAAATCAACAACAACGCCCACATCATCGATATCCCAACATCCAAGTATCTTGTGAGCCCGACGTTCAATGTCAAGGACCTCTCACCCTACCATGGAGAAGATGAAGTTGAGAAGGTTGAAGAGTCGAGGACGACTCTTTCCCAAGGGGGGGGAGCTGATGCAGCCCGTCCTACGGATGCACCTCCATCTACAACACCTAGTCTCCCAAGTGGACCAACGACTCGCACCCGAGCCAAGCTCCTACAAGCCAAGGTTAACTCGCTCCTTTCCTCATGTGATTTTGGTCTACCTTTGGATGGCTTGCTACTTCATGCAACTACGTTGTGTATCCTCAGCTATGAAGCAACATCACCACACCAAGCCCCCAAGTTAGGAGGACCAGGAGAAGACGCTGCTGGAGCTCTGCACACCGGAGTTTCCGGTGTACACCGGAGTCTCCGGAGACTCCTCCGGTCCGGCCCCAGGAACCAAGCCCGGGACAGCCAGAAGCCCCCTCCGGAGACTGGTCTGGAGATTGACCGGAGTCTCCGGTCCATACCGGAGTCTCCGGACCCCACATCGGAGTCTCCGGACTGATCGACGCCAGGCATGTCAAGGCCTTTTGGGCCTGGCCCATGTAACCCCCAATTTCGTCCAAACTTCCAGTTTTATTCCCAAACTACCCCTGTTTAAGTGGCTGGCCTATATAAAGCCCCACCCCTCTATTGTAAACCCTAGACTTGGTTAATAATAGATTAAGGATACCCCTTTGTGGATCTTTCATCTATTGGTCTCATGATCCTACCAAGGGGCACCCTATTATCCACAACCTCTTGGATCTTGCCTAGTGCGTTCAAGTTGTACAAGGCCTTGGGATCTCGGTTTCTCGTCCCCAAGTAGTCAAGATCTCACCAAGCACCTCGCCCCGTTGTTGGCCGTGGAGCGAGAGCTTCGCCCAACACCGATCCTAGGGATTATGTTGGACCGTTTGCCACCGGCGTGAGTTATCGGCATCTATCGTGTTTTGTGTGAGTGAGTTCATCGGGTTCTTCGTGGGCGTGTGTTCGTGGATTTCATCCCCTTTCCCCCTTCCACCGCTTTCCCCTCGATTCCCGCAGAGATTCATGAATGATCGGGCCACCCCAAGGGGTTACCCCATAACACAACTAAAGATAATATCATTGTTCTTAGTCATCACAAGCCTAGGTCTCAGTCTTTGCATCATTGACCTAATCCAGAGCAAGGAGAAGGTATAGCCAAGCAGCAGAGCTGTCAAACTTATGGGCTGGCTAATACTAGGCACAATCCAAATATGGGAAGCACCTCAGAAGCAACCTAGACACAAGTGCCACTAGGGCCTGGGTTTACCAACTTAAGCTATAGTTTAAAATTCACCAACAATCTCCAGGTAACAGAAGCCACCATAAAAAGGGATGTAATAAATCATTCCAATGTATTCTGTCATGTTGACAGTGCAAACTGAGCAGACCAACTAAATTCAGATCATTGTTCTAGATAGACAACTAGAACTCATATAGTTCAGCAAGTATTCCAACAAGATAAAATCCAAACCAATGGTTTGAATTTTCATATCTACTGTAATCATCCAAGAGGGGTTCCCGGATCGGTTTCTTAGCAAGCCAATTAGGAAATGTCCTAGCACTCTGAGGGTTTTTACCAGCAAAACCAAGATTCAATTAAGCCATCCAATGAATATTATCTACCAACCACAAGCATAAAGTAATTCATCCCAACTAAACCAAGCCACCAATATTCAAGCACATATCCTGAATCAATAACCTCGAGCTCACAATCAGGATATTTCCATTCTCATAACTTCACAACCTCAGAACCACTAACTTAAATCAGTACCACTGCAGCACTTGCTCATCCAAATTCAAGGATTTTGGATAGCAATAGATCATCAACAAATCATAAGGCTTGTCACATGGAATCAGAACTCACCGAGGGTGCCGAGCACCTGGAGCGTAGGCTTGACGAAGCCATGGAACAGCTCATGTGCAACACCATCACCGAATAAGAGGAAGCACCGGATGCCGGGGTTGCGCTGGCAGCGCCCTCCCGCAGGCATCAGGAGAAAGGGACGCCGGGGTTGCGCCTGCGCACCTTCCCACTGGCGTCGAGCTGAGGAAGAGGAGGTCCAGGCCGACGAAGAGCACCACAGGACCACCTGTACACGACAACCTCAAGACCGAACCCTAGCGCCAGAAGATGAAAGGGGGCAATCTCGATAAGGCCTCGAGGCCAAATCAAATCGGAGGACCAGATCGGCCAAGCGGCGGTGGAGCTTCAATAGCCGGCAGCGGCAGCCAAAATGGCCGTCGTTCGACGGAATCGATCTAGAGATAGGGAACGACATCTGCATTGCTAGGGAGAGGACGAGCGGCGAGGAAGAGAATATGGTCGGGGTCAACCGGCTGAATGGACCGGACCGAATGGTCTAGCCCAACCCATTGGGCTGGACTGACCTGTGGACCCAAACCTGAAATAGAAAGGAAAGTAGAAAAAATAAATAAATGGGTAAATCAATTTGCTAAAATGCTCTCTAAACAATTTGAACTCTACAAAAAAAGAGAAAAATACATATGATATATCAAAATAATCACAAATATAAAATCTACCTAATAAAAATATAACTTTACTTATTTAAGTTAGATAAAATGTACCTAAATAATAACACCATTAAATTCCTTAATGAAATATAATATAATAAGTAAAATATATATAATGCATAAAAATCAATAAAAATCATTTTTATGTATAAAAATGTATCTACTATTTTATAAAAATACTAACTAATTTAATTCTATATGGAATTTTATAAACATAATAATAATACTTACAAATAAATAAAAATTAGTTTTAAAGGTCTTAAAATTATATTACATTAGAAAAATATTAAATATTTTATTAGAAAAGTTTTAAATGTTTTAAAGTAATAGGTTCTTCTCTATTACCTATTTTGGTATGTTCTCTAAAAACAATTCTTAAGTAAGAAATAATCCCAATTTTATATAAAACCTCAAATATTTAATATCTGAGTACTAACCCCAAAACCGTAACTTGGATTCATAATCAAGCTTAAGTATAACTATTAACTTTAAAATATTCTTTTAAAAAAATCTTAAAATTCAAATTAAAAACCCTTTTAAATAAACATTATGTATCACTCGTATATAATATAGTGAATAATCATTATATCTTAATCATTCTTAACATAACTAATTATGCTTCCATTAAATTGATACATATTATTTTCATAATAACAAAACAAATTTAAGCTAATCATTCACTTAAATATAAAGTGAATAACTCCCCACCTTAGTCATATATCATAAATCCAAAAGTTGAAAATAATTAAAACAAAATACACCTTAAGTTTATTTACTCTTTTAAAGTTAACTTTAGTCTCAAAAGCTTATAAACATCATATCTTATAAACTACTTATGTTTTTATAGTTAACCTTGGTCTGTTTCATTTAAGACCTAAAGCATTTCAAGACCAAACTAATCAACTAAAAAACCAAGAGACATCAACTACATTCTAATAACCATAAAGATTTTTTAAACCTTAGAAAAGAAACCTTTTCTTCAAATATTATTCTTTTTGCCACTTCAAAAAAAATCTTATAATAATATCTCCAACTCTTAACAACTAAACTCAGGGACTTTTATCATAGACACCATATGACAATTAATCATAATCACATTATTTCATACACTAGTATATTTTAGATTGTTAATACTTAAAGTTTAAATGCTTTTGTTTAGTTAAGTAAACTTTTCTTCAAAACTTGTTCTTTCAAGATACACTAAAAGTAATTCTTAAGCATTCCAAAATAAATCTACTTAAGTCACCACCTTTGATGTGGACATCCCATCTATTGATACAACCGTGGTACCTACAGCTACACACATACAAGGACCTATCACTCGATCTCGTGCCAAACAACTTAACTATCAGGTACTTTCGTTTCATGGAACTATTCCTCACATACATGAGAATATGATGCTGCCTAAATCAGATGTATTTCTTACTCTTAGGAATAATGGACCAAGCATGGATGAGAGGGACAAGCATTGGAGCATGGCCATGCATGGAGATGGCAGCAAGCATGTGATGTTTCAAGAGAAGGCCACAGATGAAGATTTCAGAACTTTGAGGCCTCCATAATGAAGAAAGAAGGCTTGGACAAAATATTCAAGATTAATACTTCACAAATTCGTCCATAGCTTAATATGGTGTTGCGACACCTTTAATTTGGGCCAGGCCCATGTAATTTTCGCAGGATTTTAAATAGCCACTTTTTTAGAGTCCGTATTTGAGGGGAAAAGGACTTCTAGGGTTAGATTCGGCAACCACTTTCATGGCTGGCCGAAACCCCACCTTTTCCTCCTTAAATACTCCCCATAGTCGTCACCATAGACTCGGATTTTGTTTAGACATTAAGTTTGCCATCATAGCAACTTTGCCAAGGCTCGAGCGTCGCAGAGGCCTCTTGTACTTCGCACCTATACAGGATCCCACCTTTTCAATAAAGCTTTCCTCTTAATCCGCAATATCTTGATTGCAATATTAGTTCTTACTTGTTCTCGATTTCAGGTAGGAATTAAGACCCTCATTGGTCGGTGATCGTGTTCCCGCAGGATCGGTAACCTCCAGGAGATTGGCCTAGCGATTGCATTGGCGCTCATGCTCGCACGTGTAGTCGGATCGTCAAGCCCGAACTCCATCAAATCGACTATCACCATCTCATCGAAAGATCGGACACCGTTGCCCTATCAAGTGGTATCAGATTTCAGGTTGCTCGGTGAGATTTTACTGTTTTCGTAGATTAGATCTGTTTTACCTATAATCCACGAAAAAGCCAAAAACACAGTTAGAGTTTAGAACCATCCCATCACCAATCTACGCCTCGCATTATCTTTTCAGTTTTGCATTGTTGAATTTGTGTCTGCATCGTCGCGTCGAGTTGCTGGTCTTAGTGTCTCGTCCCGTAGAGTTTCGAGTTTTGACCATAGTAGTCACCGCCACCCTCGCAGATCACCGCCACCATATTCCGCCATCATATTCCGCCGCTATACACCCAACCATCATAAACCCTAAAACTCCGCCACCGCCTTTTCTGCCGCGGCACGAGTTTCGAGTTTTTTGTTTTTGACTTTCCTTCTTTGTTGTTTCCGTATTGAGCTAAAGTCTGTGTCGAGTTAGAAGTTCAGCCGTAAGTCCAGAAGGAGAGAAAAAAAATTCTGGCTATACTGATTTTTGGCCTCGGGGATCAGTTTTCTCCATCAGCCGTTATAGCGATCATTTTTTGGCGTCTGCGCGCTTTCCGGAGCATAATACAAAAATTTCGAAAAAAAAAAGTTAGGGCTAACCTGTTTTTAGACCCCATAGATCAGTTTTAGACACTCGCCATCATCGTGATTTTCAGCATCTCGGTTCGCTTTTCAGGGTGCCATATCATCATACATTGCTTGTTGTGTCGCGTCGTGACATTGTTTGTGATCTCGGCTCGCGTCTCTAGTACGGTCTAGCCTAGGACCAACATAGTACCGTCTTTGAGCATTCTTTCAAATTTTGCATTGCTGTTTTGGTAATTGCTAACCCCTTTGCTAAGCCTTCCAAGAGCTCCACAGATATTCTCCACGTGCGGTGTCTCGACTCCCGGTA
Organism: Avena longiglumis; assembly: GCA_030063025.1. Classification (NCBI taxonomy): domain Eukaryota; kingdom Viridiplantae; phylum Streptophyta; class Magnoliopsida; order Poales; family Poaceae; genus Avena; species Avena longiglumis. The sequence goes on along the minus strand of CP125974.1, from coordinate 332,681,088 downwards.
ATCGCTCGGTTTAATCTCTGGACCCACTGATCCTCGCGGATGCACATCACCTTTTCCTATTGTTTGGTAAGAACTTGTAAGAGCTTCGTATATTGCTTGACGGATTACGCGTGCCTTCCACCATATTTCCGTAGTATATACCTGTGCTTGACACCATGACAGATACTTCGCGGAACCCTGCCACAATGACGAACCAAGAACTACATGCCCACTTCTCCAAGCTCTTGGCCGGTCGCGCTGAAGATGTGGATGCACGCCTAGGGGAGTTTGACACCAAGCTCACCAACGCCATGGACAAGATCGATGGGCTCGAGAAATCCTTCAACGACAAGCTTGACGCTCGGTTCAAGGAGGTTTTGGCCAGATTGCTGGCACCCGCACCCGCACCCGCCCCATTGGCACCTCGGCATGGCGCATGGCGCATTCCGATCACGGGTCGGACTACTGGTTCGGCTGCCGCCGCACCTCAGGCGACTACCGCTGCAGCTGACGCACCTCAGACCTCCGCCGCGGCTGCTGCTGCGACATTGGGAACAGACGACGGGTACTACTATGACCCCGACGACAACGATTTGTTTGACGAGGAGGTTGAACAACCTCCACACCCTGCAGGCCATCCCAGACATTACTACCGCAACGCTCGACCACCGGTACGTGATGATGAGCATGTGGCGAAGCTTAAATTAAATATTCCATCTTTTGAGGGTAAATATAATCCTGATGCATATCTTACATGGGAGATGGAAGCAGAACAATGTTTTGCATGTTTAAAATATCCTGAGAATATGCGTGTTAGTGCTGCTACATGTGAATTTACTAAATTTGCTTCCCTTTGGTGGTCTGAGTATTGTCGTTTAAATTCTACTACTATTACTAGTACTTGGACTGCTTTAAAAACTGCTATGCGTGTTCGTTTTGTACCTCCCACTTATCAACATAATTTACTAAAGAATCTGACACGTTTAGAGCAAGGGAAAAATTCTGTAGAAGAGTATTATCAGGAATTGCAAACGGGGATGGTTCGGTGTGGTCTTGTTGAATCTACTGAACAAATGCTTGCACGTTTCTTTGGTGGATTAAACAAGGACATTCAGCACATATTAGATTATAAGGAATATAATTCTATCACTCGTTTGTTTCATCTTGCTTGCAAAGCTGAACGTGAAGTGCAGGATCGCCAAACACCATGGAGGAGGACTAATAATTCTGTAGGTCGCACATCCACTTGGACATCCCGACAATCCGCGCCTCCTTCTCGTGATTCGCCACCAGCTACTACCATATCCAAGCCCACCACAAGTTTTCCAGCTGCTCCTCCACCGTCATCCAATGCTCCTTCTCGTAGTGCATCTTCTATGGCTTCCACGGGTAAAACAAAGGATATACAATGCCGCAAGTGCTGGGGTTTTGGTCATATTGAGAGACAGTGCCTGTTATGATGGTGCGTGATGATGGTCAATATGATTTAGCGAGTGACTTTGATGAAGATACATTAGCCCTTATTTCTGCTCGAGATGGAGACAATTGTGATGCTGATGAAGAGACAGAGGTAATGGGAGCTGAAGCTGCTGATCAATACAAGAGCTTAATTACACAACGTGTGTTGAGCGTACAATTGAGCAAATCTGAACAAGATCAACGCCACAACCTGTTCCAAACACGTGGTGTTGTCAAGGAAAGAGCTATACGGATCATCATTGATGGAGGGAGTTGTAATAATCTGGCTAGTGTTGACATGGTAGAGAAGCTTGCACTTCCAACAAGACAACACACACATTCATATTACATCCAATGGTTTGAAAGTTCTCGCAATATCAAGGTAACAAGAAAGGTACGCGTGCATTTTACTATTGGTACATATTCTGATTTTGTTGATTGTGATGTTGGACCTATGCAAGCTTGTTCTTTGTTACTTGGTAGACCATGGCAATTTGATAGAGAATCTGTTCATAATGGCAAAACTAATCACTATTCTCTTATGCATGATGGAAAGAAAATTGGTTTAAAACCTATGACTCCTGAACAAATTTTAAAAGATGATCTTGCTAGAGCTAGTAGAGCTAAAACTGAGGAGAAAAATAAAAGTGAGAATCAGATTGTTGCTGCAGATTTTGTACCACCAAAGAACACTAAATCCGATTCTAAACATGCTACTGAAATTCGTTTGAAGAGTACATGTATACCTGCAAATAAAATTGATATTGCTGAACTAGATGTAAACAATACTCAATGTTATGCAATTATCTGCAAAGAGGTTTTGTTTTCATTTGAGGATATGACTCCTTTGCCACCCGCTATTGCTAACCTTTTGCAGGAATATGAGGACGTCTTTCCCGCTGAGCTGCCACCAGGACTACCTCCTATTAGAGGAATTGAGCACCAAATTGATCTAATTTCTGGTGCTACGTTACCCAACCGCGCGCCATATAGAACCAATCTAGAGGAGACAAAGGAGATACAACGCCAAATTCAGGAACTACTCGACAGAGATCATATTCGTGGGTCCCTTAGCCCCTGTGCTATTCCTATTATTTTGGTACCTAAGAAAGATGGTTCTTCACGCATAAGTACTGATTGTAGAGCTATCAATAATATTACTATTCGATATCGTCATCCTATTCCTCGTTTGGATGACATGCTTGATGAATTGAGTGGCTCTACCATGTTTTCTAAAGTTGATTTGCGTAGTGGTTACCACCAGATTCGTATGAAATTGGGAGATAAATGGAAAACAGCATTTAAAACTAAGTTTGGTTTTTATGAGTGGTTAGTGATGCCGTTTGGTTTAACTAATGCACCTAGCACTTTCATGAGATTAATGAACGAAGTTTTACGTGCTTTCATTGGACGTTTTGTGGTAGTCTACTTTGATGATATTCTGATTTATAGCAAATCTTTAGAGGATCATTTGGACCATTTACGTGTTGTTTTCAATGCTTTACATGATGCACGTTTGTTTGGTAACCTTGTGAAGTGAACCTTTTGCACCAATCGAGTTGCGTTTCTTGGCTATGTTGTTACATCACAGGGTATTGAAGTGGATCCAGCCAAGATTGAAGCTATTGAGAATTGGCCGCAGCCCAAGACGGTCACACAAGTGATGAGTTTTCTTGGCCTCGCTGGTTTTTATAGGCGCTTCGTCAAAGACTTTGGATCAATTGCCGCGCCTCTGAATGAACTTACCAAGAAGGATGTGCCTTTGTTTGGGGCGATGCACAACAACAGGCCTTCGTCATATTGAGAGATAAGCTAACACATGCTCCCTTACTCCAACTTCCTGATTTTAATAAGACTTTTGAGCTTGAATGTGATGCTAGTGGGATTGGTATGGGAGGTGTGTTATTACAAGAGGGAAAACCTGTTGCATATTTTAGTGAGAAATTGAGTGGGGATAGTCTGAACTATTCTACTTATGATAAAGAATTATATGCGTTAGTTCGGACATTAGAAACTTGGCAACATTATCTATGGCCTAAAGAATTTGTTATACATTCTGATCATGACTCTTTGAAGCATATTCGTAGTCAAGCTAAGTTGAATCTTCGTCATGCAAAGTGGGTTGAATTTATTGAGTATTTTCCTTGTGTTATCAAACACAAAAAGGGTAAAGATAATATTATTGTTGATGCTTTGTCGCGCCGTTATGCTTTGTTATCTCAACTTCACTTCAAAATATTTGGATTGGAAACTATTAAGGAACAATATGTGCATGATGTTGAATTTAAAGATGTGTTGCAGAATTGTAGAGATAGTAGAACATGGAACAAGTTCGTCTTCAATGATGGATTTGTGTTTCGTGCTAACAAACTATGCATTCCAGATAGTTCTGTTCGTCTTTTGTTGTTACAGGAGGCGCATGGAGGAGGATTGATGGGACACTTTGGTGTCAAGAAGACGGAGGATGTTCTTGCTCCACACTTCTTTTGGCCACGTATGCGTCGAGATGTTGAGAGATTTGTGGCACGCTGCACTACTTATCAAAAAGCTAAGTTTCGCCTTAATCCACATGGTTTATATATGCCTCTTCGTGTTCCTAGTGTTCCTTGGGAGGATATTTCTATGGACTTTGTTTTGGGATTGCCACGAACACAGAAGGGGAGGGATAGTATTTTTGTTGTTGTGGATCGGTTTTCTAAGATGGCACACTTTATTCCTTGTCATAAAACGGATGATGTTGCGCATATTGCTGATTTGTTCTTTCGTGAAATTATTCGTTTGCATGGTGTGCCAAATACTATTGTTTCTGATCGTGATACTAAATTTCTTAGTAACTTTTGGAGATGTTTATGGGCTAAGTTGGGGACTAAATTGCTGTTTAGTACTACATGTCATCCCCAAACTGATGGACAAACTGAAGTAATAAATAGAACCTTGTCTACTATGTTGCGGGCTGTTTTAAAGAAGAACTTAAAATTGTGGGAAGAGTGTTTACCTCATATAGAATTTGCTTATAATCGTTCGCTGCATTCTACCACAAAGATGTGCCCGTTTGAGATCGTGTATGGTTTTGTTCCTCGTGCACCTATTGATTTATTGTCTTTACCTTCTTCGGTGCAAAATAATTTGGATGCTACACAACGCGCTGAAATGATATTAAACTTGCATAAGACTACTAAAGATAACATTGAACACATGAATTTTACGTATAAACTTGCTGGGATAAAGGGATAAAGCATGTTGTGTTTGATGTTGGAGATCTTGTTTGGTTACATTTGCATAAAGATCGTTTTCCTAATTTACGTAAGTCTAAGTTAATGCCGCGTGCTGCTGGTCCCTTTAAGGTGTTAGAGAAAATAAACGATAATGCATATAAACTTGAGTTGCCTGCAGACTTTGGTACGGTTAGTCCTACGTTTAACATTGCAGATTTGAAGCCTTACTTTGGTGAGGAATATGATATTACGTCGAGGATGACTTCAATTCAAGAAGGGGAGCATGATGTGGACATCCCATCTATTGATACAACCGTGGTACCTACAGCTACACACATATAAGGACCTATCACTCGATCTCGTGTCAAACAACTTAACTATCAGGTACTTTCGTTTCTTGGAACAGGTACTTTCGTTTCTTGGAACTATTCCTCACATACATGATAATATGATGCTGCCTAAATCAGATGTATTTCTTACTCTTAGGAATAATGGACCAAGCATGGATGAGAGGGACAAGCATTGGAGCATGGCCATGCATGGAGATGGCAGCAAGCATGTGATGTTTCAAGAGAAGGCCACGGATGAAGATTTCATAACTTTGAGGCCTCCATAATGAAGAAAGAAGGCTTGGATGAAATATTCAAGATTAATACTTCACAAATTCGTCCATAGATTAATATGGTGCTGCGACACCTTTAATTTGGGCCAGGCCCATGTAATTTTCGCAGGATTTTAAATAGCCAATTTTTAGAGTCCTTATTTGAGGGGAAAAGGACTTCTATGGTTGGATTCGGCCACCACTTTCATGGCTGGCCGAAACCCCACATTTTCCTCCTTAAATACTCCCCATAGCCGTCACCATAGACTCGGATTTTGTTTAGACATTAAGTTAGCCATCATAGCAACTTCACCAAGGCTCGAGCGTCGCAGAGGCCTCTTGTACTTCGCACCTATACATGATCCCACCTTTTCAATAAAGCTTTCCTCTTAATCCGCAATATCTTGATTGCAATATGAGTTCTTACTTGTTCTCGATTTCAGGTAGGAATTAAGACCCTCGCTGGTTAGGCTGATCGTGTTCCCGCAGGATCGGTAACCTCCAGGAGATTGGCGTAGCGATTGCATTGGTGCTCGTGCTCGCACGTGCAGTCGGATCGTCAAGCCCGAACTCCATCAAATCGACTATCACCATCTCATCGAAAGATCGGACACCGTTGCCCTATCAACCTTCATATAAGGAGTCCTTAGATACCATTCCACACTTGCGTGCTTTATTATTGTATACTACTTATTGTGTTTACATGTTGTTCCACACACATTCACAAGCCTTAATAAGAAGCACAAGTGTGAAACTTATCTAAAAAAACACATTACAAATAAACCATTTCCAGTATCCAAACCCTAGAACAATGTTATTCTGGGGACTCGAGTTTACTAAATTGCATTACATTACTTATGCATAATAGCATCTTGATTCTTTAAACATTAGTCCTTATCAGACCAATGATGTTGTTTTCAGATATTGGATCTTATATTGTCTCGAAGACCGTGAGTGCATAATCTTGTAATCACAAAAGGCAAGTTCACACTTGCTCATGTCCTTTGATTATTTTTTGTAAAGTATTTTGCAAATCCAGTGTTGTCATCACCTGCATTTCAAAAAGGTCAGAAAACACTATTTTCATAATAATATGATTATAGGTTATTTACCATGAGGTAATAACCTACTATGAAATTTCCGGTGGTAAAGGAACATATTATCTAGTACTTAACAACCAATGTCGCCAGTGATTCTATCACGCATTAACCATGAGATTTGGAATGGGACGAAGATGTCTGCTGGATCTTCCTCCTTTCACATGAACAAGATGTCCATCTCATGACACTGATGTAATTAAGAGACTTAGCATGGGTGGGACCCCTTAGTTCCCCGCGATATTGGTGTCTAGACTATCCCTGAGAGCGATCTTCCTAGGTATGTCCTCATATTGATGGGGGCGACCAGGTTCCTGTCTTCTCACTGGAGTCCTCAAGGAGTTAACCATAGTTATTTTTGCTATGCGTAATAATAGAGGTCATTCTGCTTGGGGGGTCATGTTCTATGTGGGGTCGCGAGAAAGGGCAGTGATTGGCTTGGATATTAGGTTGGGCCTCAAACCATGGAAGTTTGAACGGGGACATACTCACGGCCGTGCAACAAAGCTTAAGATCTCTCAGGGGAAAAGTAATGCACCTCGGCAGAGTGTAAGAACAGTAACTTGTTACTCCCTATTCCGGGAAGGAGCTACGAACGCGGCAGGAAAGGAACTCCACGAAAGTTCTAGTAAACCTGTGAAGGCTGACGGACATAGCTTTTCAGAATAAAAGCAACCTTTGAAGAAATGTTTATAAAAACCTGCATTTCCTATGACCTATGGTATGTGGTTGTAGATTTAGTGCATCAAACACTCCTTTGTAGTGAAATTACTGGGTACGCTCGTACTCAACGTATCTTCTTAACCCTTTCTAGATTCTGAAGCCAATACACATGACGTCTACATCAACTTATGCTCAAGGGAATCGTCATCAACAGTTCAAGTTATTTAATGAAGTTAACTTATACATCAACTAAAGTGAAGATGAAGTTGTTGATTAGATAGGAATATAATCTCTAGCCATAGAACCTACTTTTGTAGAGTATTGCAATAGCGGCAATACAAGCCCATTAGTTCAGATACTAGTTTTATAAGTATGATAGATTTGAGTTGATTATTTCTGATTCTTCTTTGTAAGAAGTTTCTTCCTCTCTCTTTAACCTATAGTGTTCTCTAGATCTTTTGTAAAGAGTCGAGATGTAACCTATAGTCATGTCTTGGACCTGTTGTGTTTCTGTTGTACCACTCTGAGGGATGTAATACTAGTTAAAGGTGTTTCATTGGTGTTATGTCAACGACTATAGTGTACTATATCATGTAGGGGTATGCTGGGTCACCGCAATATTAAACATTTTACCTACATCTAATATTCATGATCAAGTTACTTTAGCTTATAACGGTGAATCGCGAGTATAATGTTGCTCTCCAAAACCTTTTGAAGGATTAGGACGACTAGTGTCTCCAACCTTTTGTAAATTCTCATCAAATATGAGAACACAAATCTTGCCATATTATACTCCATCATGTTGTAAGCAAAATTTGTTGCAGATATTGAAATATCTTCCACACATGATGGTTTTTGAAAAACTCCTTCAGCTCCTAGATTACCTTGATATTAAAATGATCTTTTAAATATCAGGAATGATGGATACAAACATGATACAAATATATTAACACTAGAATTGTTACTCTTTATTTAATACCAATTATTAAACTTCACGGAGTAATCGGAACTTACTAAAATTTTGCAATAGGACTTTTAAACTTTAGATTAACACTTCAAAACAATACGATACCAGTTCGTAAAGTAACTATCCAGAATTCTATAGTTCTATTGTCTCAATTTTAACTAAGCGCAAGGTGGTAAACGGATGCCAATGACTACACCAACTATGCAAATTCACTTTGATTTAATTTATGATAAAAAGTGTTCAACTTTTAATCATATTACTATTGAACTCCCACTCAAAACAATATCCCTCACATTGTTTTAGTGATCACAAGAACCAAATCCACTACACCAAGTCCGATCATCACGAGACATGATGTAGTTTCAAAGGCGAACAATCATCATGTTCATCATATCATCTATATGACTCATGCTTTAACTTTCGGTATTCCGTGTTCCGAGACCACCTCTATACATGCTAGGCTCGTCAAGATTTAACCTTAGTTTCCGCATGATAAAATCTGGCTTGCTCCCGTTGTATACACTCGTAGAATCTAACACACTCGATCATCACGTGGTGCTTCGAAACAACGAGTCTTGTAAATGGTGCCTACTAAGGAAGAACACTTTATAACTTGATATTTTGTGAGAGGGATCATCTTATAATGCTATCTCGTGATCTAAGCAATACAAGATGCATAAAAGGATTAACATCACATGCAATTCATAATATGTGATATGATATGGCCTTTTTTTTGTGCTTCCGATCTCCATCTTCAAGCATGAACATGATCTCCATCATCACCGGCGTGGCGTCAAGGTCAATGGCACCGCTCCATGGTTGTCTTTCACCAGCATCAACTATTACAACTACTTTAAATAATAGACACGTAGGTCTTAACGAAATTAAAAGATAACCATAAGGCTCCTGCCGGTTGCCAACTTACAATAAAGAACATTGCATACATCATATATAATCACAATCATGGCCATATCACATCACAGCAAACCCCTGCAAAACAAAGTTAGACGCCTCTAATTTTCTTTGCATATTTTACGTGGTTTGGGGCTTTCAATAAGTGTTTTTCTAACTTATGAATAAGAACCACAACGTTGATACTAGTATTGTCAATCACCCGTTGTAAATTGAATCTTCACTACGTTGGGAGAAACAGGCACCCGCAAAGCCACTTATGCAATACAAGTTGCATGTCAAGCGTGGAGCAAGTCTCATGAACGATGTCATGTAAGGTTATCCCGGTCCGCTTCATCTCACTATCCCGCAAGATGCAAAGTACACAAGAAGCAATCGACAACAAAAGCATCAACGCACACAATGACCATTGTGTTCTACTCGTGCAACAGATCTACATATAGACACGGCTCTGATACCACTGTAGGGGTTCGTAGCGTGCAAAAAAAATTCTACCGCATCAACACACACAAGCCAAGATCTATCTACAAGATTGTAGCAACGAGTCAATTAGAGTACTCACCCTTGAAGATTCCAAAGTGGTTAACGAGAACAAATTCTCGTGGGTGATATAGTCGTACACTTGCCGATCTCAAGATCGCGTAGACGATCCTTCCGGCGCTGCGTTCGGCATGATCAATCACACGTTAAATTTCGATGAAGACCTTACTGTCCCTTGTTCCAGCAGGCAGCGGAGGTTGTAGCTCCCTCCTCGCGTTTTCAGTAGCACGACGGCGTGGTGTCGGAAGTAGAGGGAAGATCCTGCAGGGCTTCGCCTAAGCCAGAGCGGGTATGGTGGAGTAGAGGGAGCGTCGGGGAAAGAGTTTAGACACCGAGGGATTAGAGAAACTGATGGCTAGGGTTTAGACTAGATGGCGAAAGCAATTTAGAGGAGAGCTAGGGCGCCAGCAGCAGGAGGGACCGGCGGCCTAGGGTTTAGAGGCAGCGCCGGCTAGGGGGCATGTCGTATGGAGAGGGGGCGCCCCTCCCTTTGTTTTATAGGTGGGAGGGGAGGCTAGGGCTAGCCATGTCCTCCCCAACTCCCTTGCTGGCCGGCGGATTGGAGGAGGGAAGGAAAACCTTCTCTCCCAAGGTTTCCTTCTCTTCCTCCACTTGGAAACCATTGTCCCAGTTTGACTTTTTCAAACTGGTCTTTTTACTTTCAAACTAGAGTTTGATTTCTCTCTTCGAAGTGTCCAGCCAAGTGACCTAGGACATCATGCAACCATTCCACTTTGTCATGAAACATCCATGTACCCTTCCCCTTCCGGATTGGTGAACCTTCTGGACCCTTCTACGACATTCCGGTGAAAACATCGGAACCATTCCCGAACTCCAAAATTTGACTTTCCTTATATGAATCCTATTCTCCGGACCATTCTGGATCTCCTCGTGATATCCCGGATCCCATCCGAGACTCTGAACAACATCCGGTCTTCTTACTCACATTCCATATCTACTAAACAACATCAAATCCTTGAGTGTGTCTCCCTACGGTTCGTGAATTATGTAGATATGACCGAGACTCTTCTCCGATCAATAACCAATAGAGGAATCTGGAAATTCATATGGCTCCCACATATTTCTACGATTACTTCATGATCCAATGAACCATTTACATACGATACCAATTTCCCTTTGTCTCATGATACTTTACTTATCTGAGGTTTGATCGTCGGTATGTTTGTATACCTAGTTCAACCTCGTTACCGACAAGTACTCTTTTCTCGTTCCTATGATATAGTCTCATGATACTTTACTTATCTGAGGTTTGATCGTCGGTATGTTTGTATACCTAGTTCAACCTCGTTACCGACAAGTACTCTTTTCTCGTTCCTATGATATATGATCCCTTGTGAGCCAGTCACATGCTTGCAAGCTAATTGGATGACATTCCACTGAGAGGCCCAGAGTATATCTGATATGGGCACGACGGAGAAGGTGCGGCGCAATTTCAGGACTTCACCAAGCTAGGCGTGTCTTTGTAATTTAATAAATTAGTTTTATTATTTCTGGTCATGTTTTGGGCCAATTAGGTTTTATCATGTGTGTGGGCTTGGTTTGGGCTTGTCTAACCAAGTCAAGTCGCGGTCCATTAGTGGGGCGCCCCCAGCCCTCATATAAGGAGCTGGTCGAGTTAGGGTTTAGGGAGTTCAGTTGTTTAGTCTAAAAACTATATTGTGTTCCGCCGTGTCTCATCCCTCCGGGGACGGCGGTACCGTTTATTAGTTTCTATAGAGATTGCTGCGGAGGTTCTTATGTTCATCAAGGATTATCGAGCTGTGGTTTTAAGGCGTGTTGTTTATCAATACGTTGCTTGCTAGATTGATTCCTCTTCTTCAGATTGCGTTTATCACGTAATTGGGAGATTATCTACCTCGTTGACTCGCTGTGAAAGATCGGGACAAAATTTAAGGATCATCGGCTAGATCCGTATCATGTGGTATCAGAGCACTCGTTGATCACTGCTTGTTTTGGATCATCTGCGGACTGTTTTTCTACAAGCAGTTTATAGATTGAAAATTGAAATGTGAAGTTTTTCAGATTAGACCGTGTTATTCGTCGGCAGTCGAGTCAGATCGGTTCTGATTTTTCCATCGTTGTCGAGTTCGTCCAGATCGATATTATTCATCAGAGCAATCGGATCACGTGGAATTTGTTTGTTTCGATATGCAAGAAAAGAATTCGATCCGGTCCAGAGAGAAAAAAAAAAGAAATCCATTGACGTACGCCTTCGCGCTCTGCTCACGATCGAAGGAAGCGTCTCGCGCCCCGCCTGGCGTCGTCCGCGCGTGGCCGATCCCTCGCGTGCCCGTACAAGAAAAAGGCTATTTGTTGTAGATCCGATCAGCCATTCCTTGTAGGAGTTTTTCTCGCCAAGGAGTATTCCGTACGTGAGTCCAGCTTTGGTACGTGGAGTAAAAAAAAAGAAAACCTGAGAAGAATCAAGAGTCACTGTGGACTCTAGGATTGCTCGCCCAGGCGCACTGTTTTAGACCGAAACTTAGGCCCGAATTTTTACCAGAATTTATTTAGTGCAGTGCAGTTTTGTTCCAAATATCCTCAAAGAGTCTGCGGATATCACCAAATAGTCTATGGATAAAATTTTTCTGTCAAAGATTAATATGGAAATAGCAAGGGAAATTCGTAAGCTAGACAGAGCGGATGATGTGTTCTTTGACTTCACTACTATTGTCGTGGGATCGTCACTTAATTTCATGAATATAAAATGGAAGTTGGATAGTTCTGCCACATATGCGGAGTTTAGATCTTGGAGGTCTGACATCGATGGTGGTTTCGCCAAATGTCGTTCTATCGATTCCAAGTTTGGTGGTCGCACTGAATTTGCTCTTGCACACCGGCGTGTGGATGAGACTGTGGCTAGTTGGTGGAAGGAAGAGAGTATCGCAAAGGGCATAACAATACCTAGTTGGGCATATTAGAAGCAATTTCTGCACAACAGATTTTGGGAGAAGTCCAAGGAGCTAGACAAGGTGGTTAGTTTTGAGGATGATGTACCATTGAGTGGGCTGAATTTGCATCTCCAGAAAGTACAAGGCGATGCTTGCATGACAGTTGACAAGGGCCATCGTTGGAATTTATTTCAAGCGCAGTGTATGATCAAAGGCAAAGCATGCAAGTTGATGATTGACAGTGGTATCTACTGTAATGGCATTAGCAAGCAGTTGTGGAAGCGTTGGGTTTATCCAAATGGCGTATTTCAGAACCGAGGCATGTTGAGTGGGTGAATAGCTGCGGTATGATAAAGATTACTCACAAGGTGTGTGTGTGCCATTTATAGTTGGTGACTATGTTGATGAGGTGGAGTGCGATGTGTTGCCATTGGAGGTATGTGGATTGTTACTTGAATGTCCATGGCAGTATGATCGCAATGTTACTCATACTGGGAGAGAAAATACATATTCTTTTATGCATGATGGCAAACAACAAACTTTGAAGCTTATGCGGGATGATCACATAAAGTCTGATGTGAAGCTGGTGGTACATAAGGAGAAGGTGTGCAAGGCTAAGCCAAAATCTCGGTTGGCTAAGGTGCAGGATGGAGTGAATGATGCACAGTGCGACCATGTTGATATTGTTTCAGCTATACTTGTAGATGACAAGCCAGTGGATCTTATTAGTGACAAGCCAGTTGAAGTGCATCCTCTTATTGTTGAGAGGAAGGATGTTGCAGGATGTATTCCGAAAGTTGTTTGTGTTGACACAGGTGTTCAGACGGATGATATTTGTGCTCCTGATGTTCCAGTGCATGTGGTGCAGCGGGGTAATAAGAGCAGTATTGTTAGCACACCTGTGAAGCATTTTGTTGGGACAGATGTGCGAATGCATAGAGGCAAGGATGGACATGTTCGTCAGTTGTGTGGACCAGGCATTACACATCTTATGCAGGTTCGTGCAAAGAAGGTCCATGTTCAACAACCACGGGTTTCAACAATAGTTGAGAAGAAGAAGAAGATGGTGGCGCCTAGGTCCAAGCTTGTATGGAGACGCAAGGAGGTGCAGGCGCCAAGGACTGTTTCAAGTCAAGCAAGCCGAGAGGGAGGATGTGGAGTGGAAGGAAAGCAAGACTTGAAGATGGAAACGACTCGTGAATCTTTTGTTCATATCACGTCACCTTTCCGACCCGACCCGCACGCGTTGGGGACAACGCTTCTTGAAGGGGGGAGGATGATATGGGCACGACGGAGGAGGTGCAACCCAATTTCAGGACTCCACCAATCTAGGCGTGTCTTTGTAATTTAATAAATAAGTTTTATTATTTCTGGTCATGTTTTGGGCCAATTAGGTTTTATTATGTGTGTGGTCTTGGTTTGGACTTGTCCAACCAAGTAAAGTCGCGGCCCATTAGTTGGGCGCCCCCAGCCCTCATATAAGGAGCTGGTCGAGTTAGGGTTTAGGGAGTTCAGTTGTTTAGTCTAAAAACTATATTGTGTTCCGCTGTGTCTCATCCCTCCGGGGACGGCGGTACCATTTATCAGTTTTTATAGAGATTGCTGCGAAGATTCTTATGTTCATCAAGGATTATCGAGCTGTAGTTTTGAGGCGTGTTGTTTATCAATACGTTGCTTGCTGGATTGATTCCTCTTCTTCAGGTTGCGTTCATCGCGTAATTGGGAGATTATCTACCTGGTTGACTCGCTGTGAAAGATTGGTACAAAACTTAAGGATCATCGGCTAGATCCGTATCAATATCTATCCGTCATATGGACGGACAAATCCCACTCTTGATCCATGTGTCTCAACATATACTTTTCGAACACTCAATGACACCTTTATAACTACCCAGTTACGAAGTAGTGTTTGATGTCATTAAATCATTATCCGGTGATGGTGATTAACATGATCTCATGGTCGAAGGATTTAGGTTACTATGTATTGAAAGCTTATAGCAAGTGAATTATTTAAATGACTTGATCTTATGCTACACCCATTGAACTATAGGAGTATGTCCATCACATCATATAGGAGTATGTCCATCACATCATTGTCCTAATGATATGACCTTGTTGTTAATAACATCTCAATGTTCATGAACAGGAAACCATGATCACATATTAACCAACAAGCTAGTTTTACAAGAGGCTTTACTAGGGACTCTTACATGTTTACAAATCACATAATTATTAATGTTCCCGGTTAATATAATTATAGCATGGCATGTAAACATTTTATTGTAAACATAAATATATAATAATAACCACTTTATTATTGCCTCTTGGGCATATCTCCAACCACTGCCACCCATAACTGAACGAAACGTTACGCATGTCGTATCATTCCCTTTGCTCCTCTCACGAGCACATCTTCCTCTGGAGCTCTCTGCCGCGATGGGCCGCTGCATGATTCACGCATGCCTCCATCGATTCGGCGGCGACGACAAAATAAACATACTGTACACCCGAATCGAACTCTAGCATCCTGATTCGTCCTCTCCGTAGCACAAATCGAACTTGATTTCCTATCGCCTTTAGGAGCTTGTTGCCGTCGTCTCGCACGCCACCTCAACTAGCTCACCGACGAACAAATCGACCCTGCCGCCTCAACCAGAGCTGTAGGTGGGGTAATCGACCTCTCTGCCGTACCTGCTCGCAGCCAAAGACATGAATTCGTTTGTTGCGGCCGCATGAAACTTGTTGCCTCTAAGGAGAGACTCCCGCCCCTCAGTCAGGAGCTCATCGCCACCATGTTCTATCTCCACGGTGAGGCTCCCAGCCATGGCATCCCGATACGACCCAACCTATGTTTGCTCTGTCTAATAAACAATCGAAGCCAATCCCGACCAGGCCCTTTTTGGGCCAGCAAGCCTCACAACCTCCCTCCAACTGGACTGCATCTGGTCTAAATTGGCCTTCAGCCCACTTTGCGACCACACAGAGGTGTTCGAACAAGTTCTTCTCCTCGCTTCGGTCGGCAGAGCTGGAATAGGTCTCGCGGAGCGGAATTGGCGGATTTTGGGAAGCTGGCTGATTGCCGAACAGGGTCGTAGGAGATGCGAATTACTAAGAGCATTCTTGGCAGAGATAAAGCAGGAACAAAATGCTGGGTAAAGAATAGGAAAATCGAGGGAAAGACAAAGTTAAACTTAACCAGATGTCGTGTCACCGGGAACTCCATTAGCGGTGTCAAATTTAAGAAACACAAGGCAAAATTGTACAAGATGCAAAGGCATAGAGGATGGCTGGCTATGTGATGATGATATGGGGTGGACCGATCTTCTCAGCAAGCAGTTGTCGATGATGATGGTGGATGATAGATAACTAGCCTATAGCTATGAACTCTCTCGCTCGAACCCTGATGCCAATGCAACAGCTCTCGAACCCTATGGGATATTCACAACACCACGCTCTTGCGCATGTAGCCGTCGACCACGAATGGTAGTTTGCAATCCACTAATTCCCAATGGAACAACAGATCACACTCAATTGTAGTAGATAATTCGATCATAGGGTAATTCCAGAGGTTCTTAATAAGAAACAACTCCAAAATAGTTTTAATGTGGTCTAACCCTAACTATGGGGACGTCCCATGGCTTATAAGGGAGACTGGGGCGGCCAGAAACCGAAACTAAGGCGCAAACAACTCAAACTGGTACATCTGATTCGGACCAGGATTCTGTCGGGGCGGACAGTCCAGTTCATATAGGCCGGACAGTCCAGTGGGGGTGGACAGTCCGATGCATACGGGCCGGACAATCTGGTCCTTCCAGAAACTTTGAAGTTTCCAGGTGGTGTCCAGGCAATGTCCGATCTAGGGTACTGGTTGTCCATGCCTCGGGGCCACTTGGGAGGGCCGGACAGTCCGGTTGGACTGGGTCGGACACTCCGGTCTTGGTAGTGAATTTGGCCTTCTTTCTTGGTGATCTTCCCTCGCGCCCTCCTCTCGCTCCTCCCTCGCGCATCCTTGGGCGATCATCATGTTGTGCTCCATGTGCGTCATCTCCTCGCTCCGTGCTACGCCTTCTTCTACAATATACCCGATCATACAATAGCACAATGACTTAGGTAGTATAAAGTTCTCATTAATTAAAACATCAGGCTCATTAAGAAACAAATTCACCTATTGTTCTAGTAGCTTAGCACGAGCTCTTGTAATAGGTCCAATTCAAATCTCATTGGACTGAACCTTCTTTGCAGCAACTGGAACATCTTCATTAGTAGTTGGGGTATGTGTAATTGTAGGGATGTCCTCATCACCTCCCCCCCCTTCAAAAGGCGTCGACCCCGATGCTCCAAGGTCTTCTCCCTCATATGGTGACAAATCAGCAACGTTTAAGTTGTTGCTAATGTCACCAAACTCAGCAATAGGTATATCAATCGAGTAGGAATTATCATTAATCTTGGCTAACACCTTGTAAGGACCAGCACCACGGGGCTTCAATTTGGATTGTCGAAGCTTAGGACACCTATCCTTGCGCAGATGCACCCATACCATGTCTCCAAGCTTGAACAAAATCTCCTTTCTTGCTTGATTCCTTGCAGCAGCAATGTTCTTGCCTTTGTTCTCAATAGCCCCTCGAGTCTTCTCATGTATTTTCTTCAGATATTCATCCTGTTTTGATGTCTCCATATCAACTCTCTCATGTAATGGTAGAGGCAACAAATCAAGTGGCGTCAATGGCTTGAACCCATACACCACCTTAAAAGGACAAAGCTGAGTAGTAGAATGCACAGCCCGGTTGTATGCAAACTCAACATGTGGCAAACAATCTTTCCACTCGCGTAGATTCTTCTTGATCATAGTTGATGCAGCCCGACCTATGGTCGTTACTACATTAAGGTCTCCAACTTACGCCAAGTCGTCATGGACTCCAAAGGTGAATATGTTCCTCTATGCGATCCCACTTTCTATCCAGTTGAATGGTATACTACTTCATACTCCATCCTATGACCATGATAGGTTCACACTGACAAGCACAGAGACCAGGAAGCCCGGAACCTCATGCCCGACAAGACGGAAGCTTGGAAGAGGAGGAGGAGGAAGACAAATCAATAGTCGCTGTGTCACGCATTATCGGCCGAAACTGGTACTACCATCAGCGGTACTCTGCTGAGCTACTACAAGACGAGCTTAAGGGGTCGTCCAGCCAAGAACCAAGCGGTACTACCGTGGCAGGCCAGATTACTACAGGAACCGATACTACCGGACCCGAGGCCCGGTACTACCGATCTTGACTGTGCCTGCGCACACCAGTTGGGCAACAACCCATGTATTCCCTTTACTTACCTTTTTGCCTAGTTTATCCCCAAACTACCCCTTGTTTAGTGGCTGGCCTATAAATAGAGCCCCCACCCCTCATGTATCTCTTAGGCATAGATGATAGACTAAAGACAACCCCCATTATGGAATCTCTAGTTTTGCCTCATCCCCTTTACCAAGGGGATCGACTTTCGTCACAAACCTCGATTGGACTTTGCATCACACATCCATCATTGTACATGGCCTTGGAGTTTGGTGTATCGTCTCCAAGTTGTCAAGACCCTACCCAAGGTGTTTTTCCCTCTCCTATGTGGATTTGAAGGAGCACGTTGACCGATCTTTCCTTGCGAGGATTCTATCGGACCGGTGGCCGCCGTTCGGGGGCAATCGGCCTTGTATTGTGTGAGTTTTGCGTGTGTTCATCGTGTTCTTTGCGAGGTGTGTGTTCGCTTCCGCTACCTTCTCCCTTTCCCCCCGCTTTCCCATCGATTTGACAACGAGATCCGTGAAGATCGGGCCACCCAAGAGGTTAACCCTTTTTATCATCTGGTATCAGAGCTATTCACCATTAGACTAATTGTTGAGGTTAACCATGACCTCAACAATTGTTAAAATGTTCTATTCACCACCTTCGTCTGACCATCTGTTTGGGGATGACAAGTAGTACTGAAAAGCAACTTCGTTACAAGCTTCCCCCATAAGGCCTTCCAAAAGTAGCTCATGAAATTCACATCACGGTCAGATAAAATTGTCTTTGGTACTCCATGTAGTCTCACGATGTCCTTGAAAAACATGCTAGCAATATGTGACGCATCGTCGCTTTTGTGGCAGGCAATAAAATGAGCCATCTTAGAGAATCTATCCACTACCACAAATATAGAATCATGACCTCTCTAAGTTTTGGGTAAACCTAGCACAAAGTCCATGCTAATATCTTCCCAAGGTGTAGTAGGTGTAGAGAGAGGTGTATACAAACCATGAGGCTTCAGCTCTGATTTGGACTTATTGCATGTAATGCAGCGACTCACAAATCGACAGACGTCACGCCTCATCTTGGGCCAATAAAAGTGATCAGCTAGCATGAGCAATGTCTTCTCACGCCCAAAGTGACCCATCAAATCTCCAGCATGTGATTCCTGCACTAAAAACAAATGCAAAGGCGATTCTGGAATGCATAGTTTGTTAGCTCTAAACAAATAGCCATCATGTATATGATATGTTATGGGGTAACCCCTTGGGGTGGCCCGACATTTCACGAATCTCCGCGAGAATCGAGGGGAAAGCGGTGGAAGGGAGAGAGGGGATGAAATCCTCGAACACACGCACACGAAGACCCCGATGAACTCACACACACAAATCACGATACACGCCGATAACTCACACCGGTGGTAACCGGTCCAACATAATCCCTAGGATCGGTGTTGGGCGAAGCTCTCTCTCCACGACCAACAACGGGGGCGAGGTGCTTGGTGAGATCTTGACTACTTGGGGACGAGAAACCGAGATCCCAAGTCCTTGTACAACTTGAACGCACTAGGCAAGATCCAAGAGGTGGTGGATAATAGGGTGCCCCTTGGTAGGAGCATGAGACCAATAGATGAAAGATCCTCAAAGGGGTGTCCTCAATCTATTATTATCCAAGTCTAGGGTTTACATATGAGGGGTGGGGATTTATATAGGCCAACCACTTAAACAGGGGTAGTTTTGGAATAAAACTAGAAGTTTGGGCGAAACTGGGGGTTACATGGGACAGGCCCAAAAGGCCTTGACATGCCTGGCATCGAAGGTGCCGAGACTCGGTGTTGGGTCCGGAGACTCCTGGGCCGAGACTCGGCCAATCTCTGGACCCGTGCCTCCGGAGGGGCATCTGGCATCCGGGCTTGGTTCTTGGGGCGGATCGGAGGAAGGTCCAGAGACTCGGTGTAGGGGCCGGAGACTCCGGTAGGGGACCGCAGACTTGGGTCTACACCGAGACTCGGTGCAGTGTAGCTCCAGCAGCTTCTTCTCCTGGTCCTTCTTCCTTGGGGGCTTGATGTGGTGATGTTGCTTCATAGCTGAGTATACATAACGTAGTTGCATGAAGTAGCAAGCCATCCAAAGGTAGACCAAAATCACATGAGGAAAGGAGCGAGTTAACCTTGGCTTGGAGGAGCTTGGCTCGGGCGCGAGTCATTGGTCCACTTGGGGGACTAGGTGTTGTAGATGGAGGTGTGTCCGTAAGACGGGCTGCATCAGCTCCCCCTCCTTGGGAAAGAGTCGCCCTCGACTCTTCAACCTTCTCAACTTCATCTTCGCCATGGTAGGGTGATAGGTCCTTGACATTGAATGTCGGGCTCACAAGATACTTGGATGTTGGGATATCGATGAGGTAGGCGTTGTTGTTGATCCTCTTTAGTACTTTGAACGGTCCATCACCTCTTGGCTTGAGTTTGGAGTCGCGGTCCTTGTGGAAGCGGTCTTTACTCAAGTGTATCCACACAAGGTCGCCTTCTTCGAAGATCATCTCTTTCTTGTTCTTGTTTATCCTTGATGCTTGGCGAAGGACTTGTTGCTCGATCGTAGCTCTTGTGTCTTCATGGAGTTTCTTCATTGTTTGGGCACGCTTGACAACGTCCATATTGGCACGTTCATGAAGCGGAACTGGAAGGATATCGAGCGCGGTGAGAGGCTCGAAGCTATAGACGATCATGAACGGGCTCGTCATGGTGGTGGAGTTCTTGGTGCGGTTGTAGGCGAACTCGGCGTGTGGAATACATTCCTCCCAGTCTTTAAGATTCTTCTTTATCAACACACGTAGGAGTGTGCCAAGGCTTCGATTGACGACCTCGGTTTGTCCATCGGTTTGAGGATGTGAGGCGGACGAGAAGAGGAGCTTGATGCCGAGCTTGGCCATGAGAGTCTTCCAGAAGTAGCTCATGAATTTGACGTCGCGGTCGGAGACGATTGTTCTTGGTACACCGTGTAGCCGAATTATTTCCCTGAAAAACAAATTTGCTACATGTGAAGCATCATCGGTCTTATGTCACGGAATGAAGTGTGCCATTTTGGAAAAGCGATCCACTACCACAAATATAGAATCATGTCCATGTTTAGATCTCGGCAAGCCTAACACAAAGTCCATGCTAATGTCCGACCAAGGTGCATGAGGAATAGGCAATGACATATAAAGACCAAAGGGGTTAGACTTAGACTTAGCTTGGATACATGTAGTGCATCGTTGGACGTGGCGCTCCATGTCGTGCTTCATCTTTGGCCAAAAGTAGTGAGTGGATAGCATGTCATATGTCTTGTCACGGCCAAAGTGACCCATAAGGCCTCCACCATGGGACTCTTGAAGAAGCAAAATTTGGAGAGACGACTTCGGAATGCAAAGCTTGTTTTGTTTGAAAAGAAAACCCTTATGCAAATAGAAATCATCAATCCCTTTGTCTATTGAACATCTTGCAAAAATTGGTCCAAAGAAAGGGTCGGACGCGTACAAAGATTTGATGTCATCAAGACCCAAGACATTTACTTTGAGTCGCGTAGAAGGTTTGTGTTTTTGCGAGACAAAGCGTCCGCTACCACATTTTCTTTGCCCTTCTTGTACTTGACAATGTAAGGAAAAGATTCCATAAACTCAACCCATTTGGCGTGCCTTTTACTCAAATTGGCTTGGCCCTTAAGATATTTCAACGACTCATGGTCGGAATGGATGATAAATTCTTTGGGCCAAAGGTAGTGTTGCCACACTTGAAGGACACAAACCAAGGCAAAAAGCTCTTTGTCATAAATGGGATAGTTAAGGCGTGCGCCATCGAGTTTCTCACTATGGTATGCAATAGGACGCCCATTTTGCATAAGGACGCCTCCAATGCCAATTCCACTAGCGTCACATTCAATCTCAAAGGTTTTTGTAAAATCCGGTAATGCAAGAAGTGGTGCTTCGGTGAGCCTCTTTTTGAGCTCATCAAAAGCCTTTTGTTGTGCTTTTCCCCAAACGAACGTGACATTTTTCTTGGTCAATTCGTTGAGGGGGAAAGCAATGGTGGAAAAGTCTTTCACAAAGCGACGGTAAAAGCCAGCCAACCCATGAAAACTACGAAGTTCACTAACATTGGTAGGTATGGGCCAATCTCGTATGTCCTTAACTTTTGAGACATCAACTTCAATGCCATTAGAAGACACAACAAAACCAAGGAAAATGAGCTTGTCTTTTGCAAAAGTGCATTTTGGGAGATTAGCATAGAGCTTTTCATGACGAAGGATTTGAAGGACCTCCTTAACATGAGTAACATGCTCCTCTAGTGACTTGCTATACACAAGGATGTCATCAAAGTAAACAACGACACTCTTCCCAATGAGAGATCTCAAAATATGGTTCATGAGGCGCATGAAGGTAGATGGGGCGTTTGATAAGCCAAAAGACATAACCAACCATTCATAGAGACCAAGCTTGGTGTTGAAGGCGGTTTTCCACTCATCCCCTTCGGCCATGCGAATTTGATGGTAACCACTACGAAGATCAATTTTCGAAAATATAGTGGCTCCACATAACTCATCAAGCATGTCATCAAGACGCGGTATAGGATGTCGATAACGCACGGTGATAGCATTGATTGGACGGCAGTCCATGCATAACCGCAACATATCATCCGTCTTTGGGACTAGAATCATGGGGACCGCGCTTGGGCTAGTGCTTACTTGGATCAAACCTTTGGAGACGAGTTGGTTGATTTGTCATTCTATCTCCTTCGTCTCTTCCGGGTTCGTGCGATACGCGGCGCTGTTTGGGAGTGGGGCGCCGGGTATGAGGTCGATGCGGTGCTCGATTCCACGAAGAGGAGGTAGTCCCTGAGGAAGCTCTTCGGTAAATACATCTTGGAATTCCTGCAAAATAGCCATCAAAGAAGGAGGAACATTTGTCAAGTCGTTAGTTCCTTGCGCTAGTCCCTTGCATACAAGGACATAGTGCAAGATGGATGTGTTGTTCCGCACTTCTCTCATCTCACTTTTGGTGGCAAGAAGAACACTCTTAGTTTTTACACTCGAGTTTGGCTTGTGGCACTCACTCACTATAGTGTGGTTCTCTCGCTCACCACTCTTCTCACAAGGTGTTTTTGTGTATTGCGCCCTCGCTAAAGCCTTTGCATTGTCCGCAATTATTTGGATAGGAGTCATTGGTTGCAACACACAAGTTTTTTCAAGCCATTTGAAGGTATAAGTGTTTGAGTGACCATTATGCAAAGCACGCTTGTCAAATTGCCACGACCTTCCTAGCAACATATGGCAAACCGTCATGGGGACCACGTCACATTCCACCGTTGACATGGTTATACCCCACGGGTGCATGACCTCAGCATACCTAGTCCAGCCCAAGGAAGGCCCATGGCAAAAGTACGTTGGCCCATAAAGACTTTCGGGTGGCCTAGGCCCATGGTGCCTTCGGATCCTTGGAGAGCAAGACTAGAGTAGATAGGAAATTCAAAGGGGTAAAACCCTAGAACCTGTAACCGACTAGGACTATGCCCGGGACCTGCCTAAGTCTATATAAAGGCCAGGAGGGCACGACCTAGATCTCTCGACTCATACTTCCGCATACACACCTCCACGCCAGATCTAATCTGCGCACCCTTGTAACCTTCGGTTCCGCCGTAATCAAGAGCAGACAAGCAGGAGTAGGGTTTTCCCTCCGGGGGCCTGAACCTGGGCAAACCTTGTGTCCCTGTGTTGCTTGTTTGCTAACCGTTCCACGATCTCCAGCATCCCCATCCTCTCCAAAACCCAAGTCCATAACAATGGGCATTGATGAGATCAAACCTCGTCAATTGGCACCGCCTCAGGAATTGGGGCGGACAGGCGACCGTGACGGTCCCAACCCGATCGATCTACAACTCAGAGTAACGGAGAGCCATCTCCTCTTGGTGCTGACTTCACCGCCCACTCGGCCACCATGAAGGACTTGAGCCCGTGAGGCGACGGACAAATCTTGTTCGGAGCTTCGCTTCTAGGGGCAACCGGCACTCTCCGCCTACCGGCGGGTGCCCTACCATCAATCGTGCCCGCTTCATGGGCTTTACACCGTGCTACGCACAACATCATCGCAGATGATTCCTATGACAGCGGCAATGCAACTCCGATCTGTGCGATCCGCCATCGGATGCGAGGACCTACGGTTCCGGATCCGAAAGCCGCAGAAGGGCCAATCTATGAGCGCTACCAATGCGCCAGATCATCCAAAGCAGCGTGATCAAGAACACCAACCCGCCGCCTAACCCGCCAGAACGAAACGGTGGGAAGAAGCCAATCTCCCCACCCGAAGGAGAAAACAACGGCGGCCACGTCATCCGCCTTAGCAAAGAGGATGGACCCAAGTCCGCAAAGCCATGGCAGGCAACATAGTATCGCGCAGACGCATCGCGAGATATGCCGATGGCCTACCACCGCTCCTAATCGAGGAGCACAAGAAGCGGTCAAGATGCGGAGGTTCTTGACAAACGCAAGCAAGGCCTCGAGTCCGGTAGCCGACGAGCCGCGCTCTCCGCCATGGGCATCGGCTCCAGCTCGAACGCCAACCCAGGCAACAAGCACCGCTCTCGGATGGAGAACATGGATCCCAAGGAGCGTCGCAAGTTGACACGAACTATCCACACATCCTTCATGGAGATGGACGCTGACGGCAACGTCATCCCGAAAACGCCACAGGCTACGATCATGGCAGCCACTGCGTACCTCGCGGCCCACCCACCTCCCGAGGGGGACCCAAAAAGGGCCATGCATAAGTCCGCACTTACCGGACTCGGACTTGTCGGAGCTGCGCTCCACCAAGACGCTCCTGCGGAGCCGAAGAAGAAGGCTCCGGCCAGGCACGACCGGAGCCCCACCCCTTCATCCGAAGAGGAAGAGGAACACGACCTTCCTCGAAGGAAGAAGAGCTCGCGTCACCATAAACGCGACTACGACGCCAGAGACATGCTCACACAACGCAAAATCGACAAAGCACGAGCCAAGCGCATGCTCGTCGAATCGAGATGGACGAGCGAAGGAGAACTCGGAGCCCGGCTTTCAGCAGATCCGTTAGGCGAACGTGGATGCCACGCAATTTCAAGCTTCCTTCGGATACTCCGAAGTTCGACGGCACGCAAGATCCAAAAGCATGGCTCAGTGACCATCTGTCATCCGTCAAGCTACACGGCGGTAACAAAGAAACCGCCATGCAATGCCTTCAGCTGCAGCTGACAGGCGCGACACGGATCTGGCTCAGCAGCTTATCATCAGGGTCCATCCGAAGCTGGGAGGAGCTAGCTTACAGCTTCATCCGAAATTTTAAGGGCACCAGCAAGATGCCCGCCTCAATCGAAGAATTGCGCACCTGCACTCAACAAACGGGCGAATCCATTCGTTCATACATACTACGCTGGTCCAACACAAAGAACTCCGCATCCCACATCTCCGAAGAGAGGGCCATCAACGCCTTCAGGGACGGCGTCAAGCGCCAAGACTTCAAGGAGGAGCTTGGGCGCGTCAAACACAAAACGCTCGATCACCTCATGGACATCGCCAACAGGTGGGCTGACGGAGAAGACTCCATTCACCGAGCACAATCAGAAGAAGAGGACGACTATGGTCGACGGCGAGCGGAAAGTAAGAGAAGATCGCGCTCACGACGATCGCGACGACCCGACATGGTCGCGGCTACGCCGATCGCCGCAACGACGCCAACCGCAATGAGTATACCTGGAGGAAACTTCCACGATGGAGGACGCCCGGTAGCCAGGTAACGCCGCGACGCGATAACGGACCCTCGAAAAGCTGGTCCATGCACCATCCACTTCTACATCGACAAGCAGGATGGAAAAAAGAAGGCGAGCCACATGCTCAAGGACTGCCGCGAGTTCCAGAAGCTCATCGAAAGCATGGTGCAGATGAGGCAGCAGGCTCCAATCCCTGCGTTCGGAAATGCACCCGCGTGTAACACCCTCAGAATCGGACCTATGCAAGTTTTAGCGAAACCCGCCAAACCCGCATAGAAACGATTCAAAGGTGCCCACCAGGCACTTTCGTCGGGTGGAAAACGAAGTAATAACATTACACAACAGTCCTTGATGGGACCCACAGAACAGATATATATATAATAGCGACTCAAAGAGTCGAGAATACAGATATACAATACAAAGATCCAAATCACCTTGAGAACGATACAGCGTCCGACTACGGACAAGAGGCAAATGGGGCTAAGAGCCCTGAAGAATAACCAATGGCGTCCATAACCCGCCAAAGCAAGCCGGAAGGGTAACCACGCTAACGACGCCGATCTCAAAACCGCTTAAACAAAGGGTGCCGACAAAGGAAAAGGAAAAGAGGAGCGCCAAGATCGAGGCCAAGACAGCGAGGCTAGAATTCGGCGGTCCTCGCCACATAGGTATGGTGGATCAAGCGGCAAAGATGCACTAAACAACCTATAGAGACTCGATACAATCGACTATCGAGAGGGATAAGAAAGACCTATTCGAACCAACCTGAATCTAACACCAAACAATCCCATCGGTATTTCTCGAGACCAAACGAGGAAGTCAACCGAGGAACTCACACGGTTGGCGTTTTTTATTCGATTATCGGCAAAGAATTACTAGTCAAGTATAGATAATCGCCGATAAAATAAGCAAGGGCCATTTTAGTTAACCATTCCGTTATAGTTGCAACACTTACTAATCGATACAATTAGCATGAGATAACCCAAAACCCAGCAGCTTGTTGGTACTTTTATTAGCCATTCCGTTGTAGTTGCCATACTTACTAGTCAGTACAATGGTCGCAAGTTACACTCCAAACAAGCAATTGTGGGCGATTATTTAGCCATTCCATTATAGTGAAGATGATTACTAGTCATTATAAAGTCAAATTTATAGCACTACTTTAGTTATAGTTGTCTATGATCGAGATATCGTGCTCCAAGTCGTCCATAACCGCAGACACGGCTTGAGAAAGTTTTACCCTAGGTGCACCAATAGCAACACACACTCGATCAACCTGAAAACCAAATCAAAACCCAACGAGGCCTTCACGACAAAGCAATCACAGGATTCAGAAATATTTCAGGGGCCACCTTGAGTACACCCGAACGGTTAGTGACTCAGACGGACCCGAGGTTTGGGTGGACGTCAGAACGATCGGGAACCCAAACTGGCTTGTCGACACCGCGGAATCGTGTCCCGGTCCTAAATAAAGACAAAGGTGCTCGCACAATCGTAAATACTGAGTAGCATGGCATAAGTACAGGATAGTAAATAAAACCTCAAACTAGTTTGTGGCCCCAAGAAATAAGATGAATCAAGCTCGCTCGGGGGTCCCATAATCCTCCCGGATGTGGATAGCGCGATAAATCAAGGAACAGGTATCAAGTACTCGGGGTCCTACGGGACACAAGTGGGCGGTCGGAAACCAAATATTGTCTATCACCCACCGATGCCTCTGCTTACTTACTTCAATTTTAGTTGTTAAACAGGAATTAAAGTGAACGATAAGTATAGCCATGATCATCTCCAACATCAAAGAGGCGGCAATACTCCAACAACTGTGGTACCGGACGTCACGCAACAGCACTTGAGCAAGCGACTACGATGCGCAAGTCCAACTATCTACCAAACAACAGGTAATAGGAAGTGTCCAAGGCAATATAAGGCTGCAAGGGATATCACGGGTACGAAATCTAGTGCATCGCAACACAGATAGCAATAGATCAACAGGAGGGAAATAAATACTATAAAAGTGAGATAGGTAGAAAGGGGGGAGATGCTCGCCTGAAAACATTGTCGAAGGTTCAACCGAAGATCGGGGCGAAGCTCACATCAACTCAACGGCCTTATCCGCGAAGAACCAAAACACTAGAATAAACACCGGACGCAATATTTAATACTACGGCAAAAGATCGGGCATGATGCATGTATGATGTATGACATGGCAAGATGCGATGCAATTAGGCAATATTAAGCGGAACCGGGGTCCCGACAATTAATTATATGGTTCAAGTTATTTAGCTACCCCGCAATTTAAATGTTGCATTAACATGGCAAAAGATAGCTCCAGTTCGCTACACAGATTTAAATGAGGCCAATATGAGACTGGAGTTTCCCGCATATGGGCCCCATATTTAATTATAAGGTGAATCGGCATAAGGCCCCCAAACCACGCAAATATGCATGCGAGATGAATGATTAATATGCAACAGGTTTTATATTTAGCATTTATAAAATAGGGGCTCGGGAAAAGGTTCACACATCGGGGTCGAAGATCTTGGTTAGGGTTCGACGGGGTTCGGGTCGGTCGTGGTTCCGGGGATTCGACGGAAACGGTCTCGGATAACGCAGTAGATCTGGCGTTCCGGGAAGAAGTACTTGGCGGTCTTCGGCTCCACCCAAGTCGGTGCCGATCTTGTCGTCGCGAAGGCCTTGCCGGGTCCGCGGGTCGGGTCGGACTTGGCGTCCGGGGTGAAGTGCTTGGCGTTCTGCGTCGGTGTTCTTACCGTCCGTGTTCTCGAGCATTGCATCCGGGAAGGAGTACTTGTCGTTCAGGGTCTCAATGTCCGAGGCGAAGTACTTGTCGTTCCATGGCGATCTTGGCGGCTCAGAGGGGTTCGAGGAATCGGAACGGTCTTCAGATTCCGTGAGGGAGATCATGGCGTTGGTGAGGTCGATCTTGTCGGTTCCACGGTTTCAGTTGTCGGTGTCGGACTTGGTCTCGGCACTGGGGGATCTTGGTGTTCCGAGGAGATCTTCTCGCATCCGAAAACTATTTGGAGTCCTTGACGGTTTTTATTGAAAACCCTCGGGTACATCTCCAAAAAGATATTGTGGTACTTGGGCTAGCAACATGGGAACACAACCTCTGTAAAATGACACTGGTGTGATGCCCGTACGCGTCCCTAGCTCAAGCACTCGATGCGTGGCCTTCAAACACCAGGGATGGGGCGAGCTGGTCGGCACGTTCTGCAGGAGAGGTGACGCACGACGCCGAGGAGGCGCGCGGTGGCGGGGTCGGTGCAGAGCCGGGCGAGACGGAACTTGCGGCGGCCGAACGGTGGGCGAGGCAGACGGCGCTCCTCGAGGCGGAGGCGACCGGCGGCGAGGGCGCAGTCTCGAGTGGTGAAAGCTGGCGAGGCGGGGGAAGGACGGGACGCTGGCTGCCGCTGCCGGTGGTGGCGGCGACGTAGGGGGGCTCGCGGCGGAGGCGGGAAGGGTCGCGAGGCGGAGGAGCAAGGCGTCGTCCGAGAGAGGGGGCCGGGTCGGGGCTGCGCGACCAAGGGCATGGGAGCCGGCGTGGCGTGGTGGTCGCGACCAACGGGCGAAGGGCAGGGCGGTGAGGGCTGTGGGCGGCGTGGCTCGCGCCGGGCGGCGGATGCTGCTGCCGACGACGGAGGCGGGTCTGGCGAGGGCGACGGCGACGGCAGGCCGAGGCCGGGCCGGAGGCCGAGGCCGAGCAGCGGGACGGCGGCACGGAGGCGAGGAGGATGCTCAGCGGTGGGGGCCGAGCTCGGCGTGAGCGAGTGGGATGTGGAGGCCGGAGGGAGCGAGGTCGGAGGGCGGCGAGGTTCTGCGGTTGGTGGGGGCAGACATGCGGGAGAGAGGAGGCGGCAAGGGTGGTGGCGCGCCAGAGGGAGCAGGGCGGCGGTGGGAATGAGAGGAGCGAGGCGGAGGTTGGGGAGAGAGACGCAGGGCATGGGAGGGCATGCGGGGAAGGTGGGCTGGGGGTGGGCGGATCATGTGTGAGTGTTGCGTGTGTCTGGGTGGGCTGTGGGAGGGGAGAGAGAGAGGGAGAAAGAGGGAGGGAGAGAGAGAGGAGGTGGGCCAGGGGAGAGGTGGCAGCAGGGGAATGGCCAACGGGAGGGGCTGGGTGAGGTGGCGAGTTGCTATAGGGCGGGGTGAGGTGGCTGAAGGGGTGGGTAGACTAGGTTGGGGTAAGAAAAGATTTGGGGTGGGGTCTAGGGTGGACCGATTTTATTCTGGGGTGGTCGTTCGGGTCGAACCGGCCCGTTCGACTGCCCCCTAAAAATAATTAAATATTTTATTTGTTTCAAACAGACTTTTGCAAACCGATAGCAGACAAAACAAAATAATCCGGAGCCCCGGGTTTTGCGTTTGGAACATAGACGGGGCGTTTAGAAAACAAGAACAGGTTTTTCCGCAAATAGTTTTATGCAAGCAAATGCAAGATGATGACGTTGCTCAAATGCAATGTGGCATGATGACATGAGCATGCGGTCATGATGATGCAATGCACAAAAACAACGCGATTTTCTAGTAGTGGTTTTGCGGGATGCCACAATTCGACACCACTAACAATGGATCTCGCCCTCGAGATCCGCCTCATGGTACCGGAAGGAAGGCGGCGATCTGATCCTTCGCGCTTCGTGTAGATCCTCACGACACCACTAACAAGAGGTCGTTGTCCATGATCGTCGAGAGAACACTCCGGGAACAAAAAGATCGAAGGTAGAGGTATCAACAAATAAAGCCACCTCTAGCTTCCGTGGACGGAGTAAAATTGCTGGATCCACTGATTCGATGTACAAGAGCGAATGATAAGAGTAGTCCGATGGTGATCAGTCCATCGCGCACCCAAACCATTACTCTGCACACAAGTAGGCGGATTATGCAACCAACTCCCGGAATTAGACTGAAGATCTCGACAATCGAGGTTCGGAAACAAATGAGTGATGCAGTCTCTGCATCGGATCTGGCGTAGATGATGTCGTCGCGTCGGAAAACACCGGAAGGCACGAGAAGGAACAAAGAGAAGTCCACCAGACGAAGGGTTCCTCGGATAGCATGAAGACAAGATGTAGCAACACCGTTACCGAAGGAGGAAGCGAAACCCTGGAGGTACGATGGAACCCAACCACGAGAAATCCTGGACTCGAAGAGAGAGAAGAGAGCGGATTCAAAACACGCAGAGGTGAGAAGAGAGCAGCAGAGGGTAAGGAGTAAAATCAGACCTAATCAGAACTATCCAACCGATTTTCAAAAATAGTTTTGACACTCTACTTCGGCCGTTAGCTAGGTTATCCTACAGGCTGGACTTGTGGGGTATCGCAACTGCTGAGCTCTGATACCACTCTGTAACACCCTCAGAATCGGACCTATGCAAGTTTTAGCGAAACCCGCCAAACCCGCATAGAAACGATTCAAAGGTGCCCACCAGGCACTTTCGTGCGGGTGTAAAACGAAGTAATAACATTACACAACAGTCCTCGATGGGACCCACAGAACAGATATATATATAACAGCGACTCAAAGAGTCGAGAATACAAATATACAATACAAAGATCCAAATCACCTTGAGAATGATACAGCGTCCGACTACGGACAAGAGGCAAATGGGGCTAAGAGCCCTGAAGAATAACCAATGGCGTCCATAACCCTGCCCAGGCCAAGCCGGAAGGGTAACCCTGCTAACGACGTCGATCTCAAAACCTGCTTAAACAAAAAGGGTGCCGACAAAGGGCAAAGGAAAAGAGGAGCCAAGATCGAGGCCAAGACACGGCGAGGCTAGAATTCGGTCCTCGCCTACATAGGTATGGTGGATCAAGCGGCACAAAGATGCACTAAACAACCTATAGAGACTCGATACAACTGGCGGCTATCTGAGAGGGGTAAGAAAGACCTATTCGATCCAACCTGAATCTAACACCAATCAAGCCCATCCTGGTATTTCCCCCCTCGAGACCAAACGAGGAAGTCAACCGAGGAACTCACACGGTTGGTAGTTTTACTTATTCGGTTATCGTTGCAGCAATTACTAGTCAGGTATGGATAATCGTCCTGATAAAATAAACAGTGGGCCATTTTAGTTAACCATTCCGTTATAGTTGCAACACTTACTAATCAGATTCAATTAGCATGAGATAACCCAAAACCCAGCAGTTGTTGGTACTTTTATTTAGCCATTCTGTTGTAGTTGCAATACTTACTAGTCAGGTACAATGGTCGCAAGTTTACACTCCAAACAAGCAATTGTGGCGTATTATTTAGCCATTCCATTATAGTGAAGCTGATTACTAGTCATTATAAAGTCAAATTTATAGCACTACTTTAGTTATAGTTGTCTATGATCGAGATATCGTGCTCCAAGTCGTCCATAACCGCTGACACGGCCAGAAAGTTTTACCGCCGGGTGCACCAATAGCAACACACACTCGATCAACCTCGGAAAAACCAAATCAAAACCCAACGAGGCCTTCACGACAAAGCAATCACAGGATTCAGAATATTTGGGGCCACCCCTTGAGTACACCCAACGAAGTTAATGACTCGAGACGGACCCGAGGTTTGGGTGGACGGTCATGAACGATCGGGAACCCAAAACTGGGCTTGTCGACACCGCGAATCGTGTCCCGGTCCTAAATAAAGACAGTGTGCTCCTCGCACAATCGTAAATACAGTAGTAGCATGGCATAAGTACAGGATAGTAAATAAAACCTCAAACTAGTTTGTGGCCCCAAGAAATAAGACTGAATCAAGCTCTGGCTCAGGGGGGTCCCATAATCCTCCCGGATGTGGATAGCGCGATAAATCAAGGAACAGGTATCAAGTACTCGGGGTCCTACGAGACACAAGTGGACGGTCAGAAACCAAATATTGTCTATCACCCACCGATGCCTCTGCTTACTTACTTCAATTTTAGTAGTTAAACAGGAATTAAAGTGAACGATAAGTATAGCCATGATCATCTCCAACATCAAACAGGCGGCAATACTCCAACAACTGTGGTACCGGACGTCACACAACAGCACTTGAGCAAGCGACTACGACGTGCAAGTCCAACTATCTACTAAACAACAGGTAATAGGAAGTGTCCAAGGCAATATAAGGCTGCAAGGGATATCACGGGTACGAAATCTAGTGCATCGCAACACAGATAGCAATAGATCAACAGGAGGGAAATAAATACTATAAAAGTGAGATAGGTAGAAAGGGGGGAGATGCTCGCCTGAAAACATTGTCGAAGGTTCAACCGAAGATCGGGGCGAAGCTCACATCAACTCAACGGCCTTATCCGCGAAGAACCAAAACACTAGAATAAACACCGGACGCAATATTTAATACTACGGCAAAAGATCGGGCATGATGCATGTATGATGTATGACATGGCAAGATGCGATTCAATTAGGCAATATTAAGCGGAACCGGGGTCCCGACAATTAATTATATGGTTCAAGTTATTTAGCTACCCCGCAATTTAAATGTTGCATTAACATGGCCAAAGATAGCTCCAGTTCGCTACACAGATTTAAATGAGGCCAATATGAGACTGGATTTTCCCGCATATGGGCCCCATATTTAATTATAAGGTGAATCGGCATAAGGCCCCCAAACCACGCAAATATGCATGCGAGATGAATGATTAATATGCAACAGGTTTTATATTTAGCATTTATAAAATAGGGGCTCGGGAAAAGGTTCACACATCGGGGTCGAAGATCTTGGTTAGGGTTCGACGGGGTTCGGGGTCGGTCTCAGGGTTCCGGGGATTCGACGGAAACGGTCTCGAATAACGGAGTAGATCTGGCGTTCCGGGAAGAAGTACTTGGCGGTCTTCGGCTCCACCCAAGTCGGTGCCGATCTTGTCGTCGCGAAGGCCTTGCCGGGTCCGCGGGTCGGGTCGGACTTGGCGTCCGGGGTGAAGTGCTTGGCGTTCTGCGTCGGTGTTCTTACCGTCCGTGTTGTCGAGCATTTCATCCGGGAAGGAGTACTTGTCGTTCAGGGTCTCAATGTCCGAGGCGAAGTACTTGTCGTTCCATGGCGATCTTGGCGGCTCGGAGGGGTTCGAGGAATCGGAACGGTCTTCAGATTCCGTGAGGGAGATCATGGCGTCGGTGAGGTCGATCTTGTCGGTTCCACGGTTTCAGTTGTCGGTGTCGGACTTGGTCTCGGCACTGGGGGATCTTGGTGTTCCGAGGAGATCTTCTCGCATCCGAAAACTATTTGGAGTCCTTGACGGTTTTTATTGAAAACCCTCGGGTACATCTCCAAAAAGATATTGTGGTACTTGGGCTAGCAACATGGGAACACAACCTCTGTAAAATGACACTGGTGTGATGCCCGTACGCGTCCCTATCTCAAGCACTCGATGCGTGGCCTTCAAACACCAGGGATGGGGCGAGCTGGTCGGCAGGTTCTGCAGGAGAGGTGACGCGCGACGCCGACGAGAAGGCCATGGCGGGAGTCGGTCAGAGCAGGCGAGACGGAACTTGCGGCCGAACTGGCGAGGTGACGGCAGCTTGCTCGAGGCGGAGGCGACCGCGGCGAGGGCGCAGCCGAGTGGCGGCAGCCGCGAGGCGGGGGAGGACGGGACGCGCTGCTGCTGCCGGGTGGTGGCGGCGTAGGGCGGGGCTCGCCGAGGCGGGAAGGGGTCGTGAGGCGGAGGAGCAGGCGCCGTCCGAGAGGAGGGGCCGGCTTCGGGGTCGTGGCTGCGCGGACCAAGGGCAGCGGGGACGGCGCCGGCGGTGGCGGTGGTCGCGGACCAGGGGCGAGGTGTGGCTGGTGAGGCGAGGTGGCGTCAAGCTCGGGCGGCGGATGCCCGGCCGACGACGGAGCGGGTCTCGAGGGCGACGGGCACGGCCGAGGCGGCTGGAGGGCCGAGGCCGAGCGGGCTCATGGCGGGACGGCGGCACGGAGGCGAGGAGGATGCTCAGGCGGTGGGGGTCGGAGCTCGAGCGGCGGGGTGAGCGGGGGGGGGATGTGGAGGCCGGAGGGAGCGAGGTCGGCCGGAGGGGCGGCGAGGTTGCGCGGTTGGTGGGGGGCAGGACATGCGGGGAGAGAGGAGAGAGGCGGCCGCGGCTGGTGGCCGGCGCCGGAGAGGGAGCAGGGCGGGGCGAGCGGTGGGAACAGAGAGGAGCGAGGCGGGAGGTTGGGGGAGAGAGACGCGGGGCGAGCGGGGCACGCGGGGAGGACGCGGTGGGGAAGGTGGGCCTGGGGTGGGGCCGGATCGCGCGCGCGTGTGAGTGTTGCGTGTGTGCTGGGTGTGGGCTGGTGGGGAGGGAGAGAGAGAGGGAGAAAGAGGGAGGGAGAGAGAGAGGAGGTGGGCCAGGGGAGAGGTGGCAGCAGGGGAATGGCCAACGGGAGGGGCTGGGTGAGGTGGCGAGTTGCTATAGGGCGGGGTGAGGTGGCTGAAGGGGTGGGTAGACTAGGTTGGGGTAAGAAAAGATTTGGGGTGGGGTCTAGGGTGGACCGATTTTATTCTGGGGGTGGTCGTTCGGGTCGAACCGGCCCGTTCGACTGCCCCCCTAAAAATAATTAAATATTTTATTTGTTTCAAACAGACTTTTGCAAACCGATAGCAGACAAAACAAAATAATCCGGAGCCCGGTTTTATGCTTGGAACATAGGCAGGCGTTTAGAAAACAAGAACAGGTTTTTCCGCAAATAGTTTTATGCAAGCAAATGCAAGATGACGACGATGCTCAAATGCAATGTGGCATGATGACATGAGCATGCGGTCATGATGATGCAATGCACAAAAACAACACGATTTTCTAGTAGTGGTTTTGCGGGATGCCACACCGCGCCAGGTGAGATAGCGCATGGAGCTCCTCCACCGCCACCTGTAGGAGGCCCGAACCAACCGGTCGCACCAGCACAGAACAACGCTGGAAACGGGTATCCCCTGCCAAAAGGAGCACTGATGATCCAGAAGGGGCGCCCTACGAATAGGGTGCAGAAGAAAATCACCCGACAGATCAACCTGGCCGTGGCAACTCCACCCGCCATCCCTGAGTACCTCAGCGGATCGGAGTCCTGCATCACGTTCACTCGTTCGGATCACCCTTGCCAGATCCCTCGCCCAGGTCATGCTGCCCTGGTGCTGGAGGCGCAAATCGGAGGTTTCGAGATGAGTCGCGTCTTCATGGACGGCGGCAGCGGCATCAACCTGATGTTCGCAAGCACTCTAGCAGCAATGCGGATCCCGCAGTGCAGCCTGGAACAATCAGACACAATGTTCCACGGCATCGTTCTAGGGAAGGGCATATCTCCCCTGGGCAAGATATGGCTCGACGTCATCCTCGGCAAGCTGGACAACTTCCGACTGGAACGGCTCAAATTCGAAGTGGTGGACTGGCCATCACAGTACCACGCCGTCCTTGGGCGTGTAGCATTCGCAAGGTTCCTGGCTGTCCCACATTATGCATACCTGCTACTCAAGATGCCAGGACCGAAGGGCGTCATCACAATCCACGGGAGCTTCACCCGATCGGACCAATGCGACAGAGATTTCAACAGAATCTTCCAATCATTCGGTATGCAGGAGGATCTCCTTAGGCTCCGCGACGTGACGGACAATGGGGCACCCCCAGTCGCACGACAAAACGCACCTGACATGTCTTTCGACTCCACGGTCAACACAAAGAAGGTGCAGGTCAACCCGACGGATGCCTCCAAGATGGCGCTGATCGCCAACGACCTCAGCCCCGCATAGGAAGGCGCGCTCGTCGAATTCCTCCATGAGCATTGGGAAATCTTCGCCTGGTGTCCTGCGGACATGCCAGGAGTTCCCAGGGAATTCGTCGAGCACGCACTCAACGTTTTTCCAGACACCAAGCCCGTCAAACAGTCCATCCGAAGACTGTCCGAGCCACGAGCCGAAGCTATCGGCAAGGAAATCAACAGACTACTCGCTGCAGACTTCATTAGGGAGATCAAAGAAAGTGAGTGGCTTGCAAACACAGTCATGGTCCCAAAGAAGGACACGGACATCCTACGGATGTGCGTGGATTTCACGTCGCTAAACAAGCACTGCCCAAAGGACCACTTTCCCCTTCCTCGGATCGACCAGATCATCGATTCGACCGCAGGTTGCGAGAAACTCTCCTTCCTCGATGCCTACTCAGGCTACAACCAGATTCGACTCAAGGTTGAAGATCAGGAAAAAACGGCGTTTATCACACCGTTCCGAGTATTCTTCTACAACACAATGCCTTTCGGGCTAAAGAACACAGGTGCCACGTACCATCGATGCATGCAGGCCTGCCTCAAAGACCAGATCGGTCGCAATGTTCAAGTCTATGTTGACGACATAGTCATAAAAACCAGGGAGGCAAGGACACTTATCGACGATCTCCGCGAGACGTTCGACAACCTTGATCACTACAGGATCAAGCTCAACCCCGAAAAGTGCCCCTTTGGCGTCCCATCGGGTCAGCTGCTTGGGTACTTCATCTCTCAGCGAGGGATCAAGGCGAACCCAAAGAAAATAAGAGCCATCATGGCGATGGAGAAGCCGAAAAACATCAAGGGTGTCCAGCAGCTCGCAGGACGAATAGCGGCATTGAGCAGATTCATCAGCCGCATGGGCGAGAAGGCCTTGCCATTCTACCAGCTGCTACGCAAGGCAGAAAAATTCGAGTGGACGCCAGAAGCCAACGATGCATTCGAAAGCCTCAAGCGGATCCTCTCCACCTCGCCCGTCTTGGTCACACCAAAGGAGCCTTGAGCCTCGCTTTGTACATAGCAGCCGCATCGTGGTCAAGACCGTACTAGTGGTCGAACGACCCGAAGAAGGCAAGACCCACGGGGTCCAGCGCCCAATCTACTACCTCAGCGAGGTACTGACACCAACAAAGCAGAGGTACCCTCACTACCAGAAGCTCGCCTACCGTGTGTTCATGACGGCTAGACGGCTGAGCCATTACTTCCAGGAGCACCAGGTGATGATCGTCAACGAGGCACCCCCGAACAGCATCTTGAATAACCCATAAGCCACAGGACGCGTGGCCCTATGGGGCATCGAGCTGTCACCCCTGGACATCATCTACGAGAAGCGACTTGCAATCAAGTCTCAAGTCCTCCCGGAGTTCCTCGTGCATTGTATGGAGCTGCATCTGCCAGACACCCCAGACATGTTGCAGTCATGGACCATGCACTTCGACGGCTCCAAGCGCGAAGCTGGAGCAGGAGCCGGGGTCATACTGACCTCCCCGCAGGGCGACCAGATGAAGTACGTCCTCCGGATGAAATTCCGAGCCTCCAACAATGAGGCCGAATACGAAGCCCTCATCCATGGCATGAGAATGGCAACGCGCCTGGTCATCTACGGTGACTCCAACCTCGTCGTCCAGCAGACGATGAACGAGTGCGACGCACACGCCGAAAACATGATTGCATACCGCGCGCTCTACAACGCACTCGAAGGAGAATTCGACGGCTGCGAGCTTCGGCACGTTGGAAGAGAAAGCAACGAGGAGGCCGACAGACTCGCCAACATCGGATCCACCTGCGCAAAGGTGCCACCGGGTGTGTTCCTCGAACAGATCTGCGTGCCATCCATCAAGTGGAAATTCCCCAAGGGATCACCCGAAGAAGCAGAACACTCGGGGGCTACGCTGCCCGAAGGACATGAAGGACCTGAGAAACTGGACACAAAGGTCACCATGGTCAACCTAATGCAGGTCATGGCAGTCGAAGAAACTTGGACGCGACCATACCTCCAGTTCTTGATAAACGGAGAACTGCCTGACAGCCCGACAGATGCCCGGCGCATATCTCGTCGGTCAAAAGCCTTCACCATCATCAACGGCGAGTTGTACAAGCGCAGTATTACGGGTATACTACAAAGGTGCGTCACCATCGGTGACGGGAAAGCCATCCTCCAAGACATCCACGAGGGCATCTGCGGCCATCACGCAGGCAGCCGCTCCCTTGTCGTCAAAGCTCTACGAGCCGGATTCTACTGGCCAACGGCCATGAGCGACGCAAAGGACATCGTCCGAAGATGCAACGGGTGCCAACGGTTTGCCGACAAACCGCACGCACCCGGGTCGGAGCTTAGACCCATACCTATAGCCTGGCCCTTTGCTTAATGGGGCCTCGACATGATTGGCAAACTGCCAAAATCCTCGAAAGGGGGACACGTTTACCTCCTGGTCGCAGTCGACAAATTCACCAAGTGGATTGAGGCCATGCCGGTTACCAACCAGACAGGCAAAATTGTCGTCAAGTTCTTCGAGTCCATTGTCTACAGGTTCGGTGTACCACATAGCATCATCACCGACAATGGATCGAACTTTATCTCCAAGGAGTTCCAGGACTTATGCGAAGACCTTGGGATCAAAATCACGTACGCCTCAGTGGCACACCCGCAAACGAACGGGCAAGTGGAAAAGGCCAACGGCCTAATCGGCGCTGGCATCAAGAAGCGCCTCATGAGTCCACTCGAATGGAAAGCCGGAGCCTGGACGAAAGAGCTACCATCCGTCCTGTGTTGCTTACGGACTACGCCAAACAGCTCCACAGGCTACACACCATTCTTCATGGTGCATGTAGCGAGTGCTACCGGCCGGCACGCCACCAGGCCCCGGTCGTCATAAATCTGGCCGAATCCACTGCACTCGAAGATGCCGTCGACACACTCGTGAAGCAAGAGACATAGCAGCGGCTCGATCAGCGGTGTACCAGTGAGTCTCATAACTACCACGGCCGGCTGCGCCCAAGGTCCTTCATCGAAGGACACCTCGTCTTGCGACTCAAGCAAGAGTGACCGAAGAAATTCGAGTCACCATGGGAAGGACCCTACGTCATCACCGAAGTCATCCCAGGTGGCGCATATCGCCTCAAGCACGTGGAGTCTGGAGTCGCATACTCCAACCCATGGAACATCGCACACCTGTGACAATTCTACCCCTAGCTACCTACCCCTTTACTTTCAATAAGGCTTTTCAGCCAAGGCTATTCAGCCAAACAATGTACTTCCTCCATTACGATATAAATAAAGCTAAGTGTCTCGCCCCAAACTTCCGTTCATTATTTGCAAGTTTACTTTATGCTACAAACGCACTCGGGGGCTCCCCCCAC
Source organism: Avena longiglumis (assembly GCA_030063025.1). NCBI lineage: Eukaryota > Viridiplantae > Streptophyta > Magnoliopsida > Poales > Poaceae > Avena > Avena longiglumis. The sequence continues at coordinate 332,641,618 of CP125974.1, read as the reverse complement.
CTCACGATTTCATCAACCGAGAATTACGCGTGTACACCTGAGTAGCTGACAACGTCAGGCAAACGAAAAGGAAACGTACCCAAACAAAGCACTGCGTGCATATAACAAACACATCTTTACAACAAAGGGCGCAACACGCCCAGTCGAAATATACAAATTTTACATCTATCTCTTTTACAGATACTACCTATTCTGAAGAATAACCTGAGCACGCTGCTCAAACAAATCTACGACCTGTTCGGCATACTGCCTTACAGCTGCGTAATGTGGACGCATGTCCCACTCATCACCATCCGGCCGAGGAGGTGGCCCAGCTGCCACAACAGTCAAATCTACATCAGGCCGGTGCAGCCTCACGAGAGACAAAGCAGCCTTCAATCCTGCGATTTGATTTGCCGCAACTCCTTGACATTGCTCACGCTCAAAACTTGACGGAAGACCCGCAAGGCTCGTCGGTACGGCATCCAAAGGAAACATGACGTGCAACACCGAGGCAAGCGACGTCTGCACTTGGAGAAGCACCTGCGAAACCTGGTGCACACGATCCTACACCGTCGCCAGAGCCATGGCACGATCACGATCCATCCAGAAGAAGCCACCAGCCTCCATGTCATGTTGAGTCAAGCAATTGACCCGAATAGCGACACGCTCCTTCTCTTCCCTCGGAGCAAGGTTAGCACCTGCGACAATTGCACAAAATAAGAGGCAAGGCCAGCAGGCTCATTCGAAGAACTGAGCTGCAGAACAACTTACATTGAAGCTGCTCAGACAGCCGAAGCAGTTCCGCCATCAAGTACTCCTCTCTGGCTGCACCACGATCCTCCTTGGACTTCCAAACATCAGCGTGACCACGCAACCCAAGCAACTCCCTCTCAAGACTACGAACACGGTCCCGAAGAAAAGCGAGTTGCGAAGGATCATCCAAAGATGGCCGCAGCTGCACTGCAGGCGAGGTGTCAACAGGGTCAGCACCCGAAGGAACCTAGAGAAGCAGAAAAAGAAAATGACACAAACATTCAGACAATGAGAGAGCAAAACTCAGAAGAATTCATTAAGCATATAAGGCCACTACGTGGCACAAGGACTGTGTTCTTCAAAATATTTACAGCAAAAGCAGACTACAAACTATCTTACATCTACAACGCCTAAGACGGCACCACTCGAGTCGCCGAGCCGGATTGCCTAGCCTTGGCCTCCCCTTGCATGGCAAGATACTCGAAAAGCAAATCAATGAGATTCGGCCCATATAAACTGCGAGCGAGTAGGAAGCAAAGGCTACCTCGGATCCGTCTGCGGTCGCGGCATCCGGGAGGTGATCTGGGCAGGTCTAGCTCCGCTCCGGCCAAAGCCATCGCCAGCCCGACGGACGCGCCGATGCCCATACGCTTGCGCTTGCGCGCAGCGCCGGTGACAAAGCCTCCGCGAGCATCCACATCATCAAGGCGCGCCCTTAGGGACAAACTCCTTGTAAAGCGGCCAAGGACCTCCTTCGCCTTGGCAAGGGAGGCGACAGTCTTGCAACGATCTTCGACCGCTGCAGTAGCATCATCTAGAGCGCTCCCATGCTCCAGAGCGCCTCGGTCAAACTCGATGCCTGTGGCATCTGAGACAAAAAAAAGGGGGGACATGACGAAAAGCAGCGCAGAAGAAGACAAGAAAATAAGAAGAAAGAATCACAAGTACAACACTCACCCGAAACAGCCTTGGCAGTAGCCATGAGCTTGCCTGCCACCTCTCTCAAGCGGCCATAGCAATGACTGCTCCTCACGATCATGACCTCCTGCTGCAGACGCTCCTTTGCTTCGACTGCCTTGGCCAGCTCTAGCTCGAGGCGTTCCTTCGCACCAACGGCGGCCTCGGCCTTCTTCTCCGATTGACCAAGGCTCTTCTTGAGAGCGTCGACCTCACGGAGAGAAGTATTATGCTCCTCTGCATTCGAAACAAGCAAACTTCAGAGAGCAGGACCGGAATAAATGAAAGAAGCACCAAAAACAAAGGTACCTTGAAGCTGTCGGAGGTTAGCCTCTAGCACCAGGCGCTCCTGCACCAGCCGCTTGGCCTCCTCCACAAAAGGCTGCGAGAAAAGAAAACCAATGAAAAAAGGACTTGGGGGCTGTGCCCAACATTAAGGAATAAAGGCAAAACTCGAACACGAAGACACTCGGGGGCTCCCCCCCCGAAGATTCGAAAAAAGAACAAGACACGAAATTTTTCAGACACGGGGCTCCCACGTGCAAGCAGTACTTACATGCTCGATGGCTCGAAGGCGAGTGGCGAGGCGCAACCACCGCGACTCTGCAAAGGAGAATTGGCGGCACCCAGCGTTGCCACCGTTTGAGGAGGAGGAGACGCAACTTTCAATTCCCCCATCATCTCCCGAGCACCATCGCTGGAGGAGTCGTCGGAGGAATGCGTACATACGAAGCAATCAGCAGAAGTTCAAAATCAAGAAGGAAAAAGGACAGCAGTAAGATAAGAAACTTACGAGTCCAGCGAGCTCAGGTCAAAGACTGGATGAGTCCTTCGGGCTCTCTTCTGCACCTTCTTCTCTTCCTTCTTCCGCTTCGCTGGCGGGTGTGGCGCCTTCTGACCGCAGGAATGGCAGGAATGGGAGAGGAAGAGCCTCCATGCCCGTCACTATGACGCCAAGGCCTGAGGGTTTTGGGAGTCGGAGGAGTCGAGGCATTCAAGACTCGCTGGAGCTCCGTGATCGTTTTGGCGTATGGTCCTCACTCGACTCATCGGCATCTTCGCGGAGATCGCTGACGGCAGCTCGGACCGGAATCCACCACGTCATTATCCGGGCATTCGGATATTTTGAGGAATGGCGGTACCATGCGGCACCTTGAATCTCTACAAAACGAAGGACCTTGTTAGCAAACAAAGGAAAATAAATACGATCGACAAAAAGCGCTACGCGCACAAATCTACACTGGAACATCCAGCGCAAGAAAAGCGGAGTCAACTTCCCGGGATTTCTCTCGGCCTTGAACTTCAGCAGCGAAGGGTCTGTCAAGATCCCCTGGAGATTTTCTCAGCGAAACCCTTGTCGGATCACGGCGCCCGAATAAAGAAACATCGGGTGCACCCTCGCTTGAGAGGCTGCACCGACGCCGAAACGTCCGGATGATGTCCACGTTCACTTCCTTCTCGGGATCACTGAAGATCCTCCACCGTGAGTAAGGGCCTCTATCTCCGCCACCTCCCCATCCAAGGTGTTGTTTTTCCAAGACCTTTTGGCTCAATCTTCGGGAGGGTCAAAGGAACAAGACCAAAATCTTTCCTGGGCACTCTGAGTCGCGGATATAAAACCATCGCCTCCTTGATCTTGGACAGATTCGGACATAGAAAAAAAAAGAAAAGCAGATTGAGACTGAGCGAGATGATGCAACCCCCAAGGGGATAAACACCATCCGAACCAGACTGCCTCTTCACGGAATAAAGGTTCCGGAAGAGGCCAAAGTCTTGACTCAATGCCGAGCCAAAGACTCAGAAAGTGATGAAGCAAGCAATGTGAAGAAGAGAATTGGGCAACGGATGATGAAGCTGGATGCCATAGAGAAAGAGCAATCCACGGAGGAAATTGTGGACTGGAAAAGAAAACCCGCATATGAGGCAAGAAACATAACACGATACCGGTGGGGCGGGGATTACCTCGTTGCCGGGGAGTCTGACGGCCTCCCTATCTTGCGGGATCAAACCCCGCTCGCGAAGCTTGCGGAGATCACTCTCCCGCGTCTCTGATCGCCGCCAAGCACCGTCGGTAACACGGGTAGCGGTGGCGCCTTTCTTTCCTCCGGCGGCGCTGGTACCAACTACAGATGATGATTTCTTCGGTTTCCCCATCGCGCTACGGTGGCACCGGCGGTGAAAGCGCAGAAGGGAAGATGGAAATGTGGAAGGAAATCCCAGCGCGCAGCAAGAATCGCTAGAGCACAAGGAGGTAGTGAAAACAAGAACTGATGCGGTGAAAACAAACTGCAGCTTTCCCCAATGATTATAACGGCGAAGACGATGCACGACAACCGTCTATCAGGAAGACCTAACGCCAACGGCGGATCTGGCCATACACGTGTCAGCATCACAACGAATCGTTACGCCCGTCCACTACGCGAAATCGAGGAGACGCGTAATTATCTCACGCCAGCGTGACGGTCAATTCAAGGTCACCAAGTGGGACCCACGTTCGTCCAGTCAAATCATCTCTGGCGCAGCAGACGCTTGAGGTCATTGATCGTCAGCACTGATGTCATCAAAAGCTATACTAGCAACAACTACAATTTCTTTGGCTACAAAGCTAAGAGTACTCACTCGAATCTACGATTCGACTAAATAGTCGGGGGCTACTCCTATTAGGAGCGCTGGCCGCGCACCCGAAAGATGAATAAGCATGTTTCTTGAATCCTCGTCAGTCTCGACTCCACTCACGGACTCGGGGCTACTCCCATAGGGAGGATGGATTTAAGCATCCGAATTTTTTTGTGTCCTACGGACTTAACAACTGAACAATGTTTGAACTAAAGACTCCGCTCGAGTCTACGACTCGAACAGACACTCGGGGGCTACTCCCATAGGATACCGGTCGCGCACCCTATGAAATCTTCATCGCGATCTTCGGATCAGCATGCAAAAACTTTTCAGCAACTCTGCCCCAACAAAACGCTGAGTGAGCAACGATCTCCTTGGCCACCCGAAACACCTCCGCGGTGACAAACATTCGGATGCTGTGTCTGCGATGTTGGAGATATGCCCTAGAGGCAATAATAAATATAGTTATTATTATATCTTTGTGTTTATGATAAATGTTTACATTCATGCTATAATAGTATTAACAAGGAAACATTAATACTTGTGTGATTTGTAAACTTAATTTGAAGTCCCTAGTATAGCCTCTATACTTCACTAGCTTGTTGGTTGATTAATGATTGTGGTTTCCCTATCATGAACATTGAGATGTTATCAACAACAAGATCATATCGTTAGGAGAATGATATGGTGGACATACTCCTATAGATAAGCGTAGCATAAAGATCAAGTCATTTCAATAGTTCAATTGCTATATGCTTTCTGATACATAGTAACCTAATTCCTTCGACCATGAGATCATGCATATCACCTTTACGGATGGATGCTTTGATGACATCAAACACCACACCGTGAATCGGGTGGCTATAAAGGTGGCATTGATTGTTCGGAAAGTATTGGTTGAAACACATGGATCAAGAGTGGGATTTGTCCATCCATATGACGGATAGATATACTCTGGGCCCTCTCGGTGGAATGTCATCCAATTAGCTTGCAAGCATGTGAATGGCTCACAAGGGATCACATATCACAGAACGCGAGAAAAGAGTACTTATCGGTAACGAGGTTGAACTAGGTATGCAGAGATACCGACGATCATAACCTCGGATAAGTAAACTATCATGAGACAAAGGGAAATTGGTATCGTATGTAAGTGGTTCATTCGATCGCAAAGTAATCGTAGAAATATGTGGAGCCATATGAATTTCAGATTCCTCTATTGGTTATTGTTGGAGAAGTGTCTCGATCATGTCCGCATAATTCACGAACCGTAGGGAGACACACTTAAGGATTCGACGTTGTTTGAGTAGTTATGGTATTATGAGAAAGAGACGAATGTTGTTCGAGTCTCGGATGGGATCCGGGATATCACGAGGTGATCCGGAATGGTCGAAGAATAAGATTCATATAAGGAAAGTCCGTTTGAATTTGGGAATGATTAGGTGTTTTCATCGGGAATGTTCTAGAAGGTTCGGATTGTCCGGCACTCGGGAGGGTACATGAATGTGTCATTACATATTGAATGATTGCATCATGTACTAAGTGTTCTTGTTGTTCCAAAACTGAAAAGTTAAACCGGTTTGAAAGTCAAACTAAAAACAGAAATTGTGGAAACAGAAACTGTGGGAAACAAGCAAGAGGTGGTTGGAACCGACTTGGGAGGAGTCCCTCAAGCCGGGCGCCAACCAAGGCCGACTTGGGGAGGTACTCCCTCCCTTGGCCGCCCCTCCACCTATAAAAGGAGGCGGGGCCTCCTCCTCCAGACACACAAGTTCCTATCCTCTAATCTCCGGTTTAGAGCCGTTTTGGTTTAGAGCTTCTAATTGCTCTAGCCTGCGGTTTAGAGCCTTCTAATTGGTGTGTATAATCCCTAGACCACTAATATCTCTCTCTCATACTCCACAATACTCGCTCGGCAAGCGAAGCCTGCGGGATCTCCCTCTACTTAGGTACCACGTCGTTGTCTTCTTGGAATCGCGAGGAGAGTGCTACAACCTCCGTTTCTTTGGAACAAGGGAGAGGAAGGTCTTCGTCGAATCGAGCGATGTGACCGATTGGAGCGCTGGGAGCACTTGGCGCGGAAGGATCGTCTACGATCTTGAGATCGGAAGAAATCGACTACATCACCCGAGAATCGCTCTCGTTAAACACTTTGGAATCTTCGAGGGTAAGTTATTCCATCGACTCGTTGCTACAATCTAGTAGATAGATCTTGGCTTGTTTGTTTGTATGCGATAGAAAATTTTTTGTTTTCCATGCTACGAACCCCTACAAAGGGTATCGAGCCGTGTCTATATGTAGATCTGTTGCACGAGTAGAACACAATGGTCATTGTGGGCGTTGATGCTTTTATTGTCGATTGCTTCTTGTGTACTTTGCATCTTGCGGTATGTTGGGATGAAGCGGCCCGGGCTAACCTTACATGACATCGTTCATGAGACTTGCTCCACGCTTGACATGCAATTTGTATTGCGTAAGTGGCTTTGCGGGTGCCTGTTTCTCCTAGCATAGTTAAGATCCAATTTATAACGGGTGATCAACAATGCTAGTATCAATGTTGTGGTTCTTGTTCGTAAGTTAGAACGACACTTATTGAAAGCCCCAAACCACGTAAAATATGCAAAGAAAGTAGAGGCGTCTAACTTTGTTTTGCAGGGGTGTCTTGATGATGTGATATGGCCATGATTGTGATTATATTTGATGTATGCAATGTTCCTTATTGTAAGTTGGCAACCGGCTGGAGCCATATGGTTGTCTTTAATTTATGTTAAGACCCGCGTGTCTATTCAAAGTAGTTGTAATAGTTGAAGCCGGTGGACGACAACCATGGAGAAGCGTCATTGACCTTGATGCAATGCTGGTGATGATGGAGATCATGTTCGTGCTTGAAGATGGAGATCGGAAGCACAAAGAAGAAAGGCCATATCATATCACATATTATTGAATTGCATGTGATGTTAATCCTTTATGCATCTTGTATTGCTTGGTAGACGGTGGTAGCATTATAAGATGATCCCTCATGCACATCAATTTCAAGTCATAAAGTGTTCGCCCTTAGTTAGCACCGTTGCTAAAGCTTGTTGTTTCGAAGCACCACGTGATGATCGGGTGTGTTAGATTACGCAGTGTATACAACGTGAGCAAGCCAGATTTGCTCATGCGAAACTAAGGTTTCATCTTGACGAGCCTAGCATGTACGGACATGGTCTCGGAACACGGATCACCGAAGGTAAAGCATGAATCGTATAGTAGATATGATGAACATGACGATTGTTCGCCATTGAAACTATATCAACTCTCGTGATGATCGGTGTTGATGTAGTGGATTTGGTTCGTGTGATCACTAAAACAATGTGAGGGATGTTGTTTTGAGTGGGAGTTCACCTAGTTTAATTTCATTAATTAATTTGAACTCAATTTGTCATAAACTTAGTCTAAACTATTGCAAATATGTTGTAGATCAATGGCAGCCCCTACCATCAATTTTAATGCGTTCCTAGAGAAAGAAAAGTTGAAAAACAATGGAAGCAACTTGGATTGGTTCCGCAATTTGAGGATTGTCCTCACACCGGTGGTAATTTGACCTATGTTGGATGCACTTGGGTGACCCACTGCGGTGATGCTCCGATGAAGTAAAGAATGTTTACCTCGCTCGGAAGAATCGTACTCCATAGTTCGGTGCTATCTTGTATGGTTTAGAATCGGAGCTTGAAAAGGTTTGAAGAGTCGACCCATATGATATTGTCGAGGATCTCAAATTGATTTTGAGACTCATGCGGCAATTGAAAGCTATGAGGCTTGAAAAGTTCTTTAACGCAAGATGGAAGAGGGCAACTCACATCGAGCATGTGCTTAAGATGTTTGGGCACGCAAACAAACTTCAAAGCTTGGGTATAGTGATTCCTAATGCTTTGGGGATTTACCGTGTCCTCCATCACTACCACCAAGTTACAGGAACTTTGTGATGAACTACAACATGCAGAACATGAACAAAGAGTTGCCAGAACTGTTTGCTATGTTAAAATCTGCAGAAGTGGAGATCAAGAAAGAGCACCAACTGTTGTTGGTCAATAAGACCACCAAATTCAAGAAAGGCAAGTCTAAGCAAAGGGACACTTCAAGAAGGGTGGTAAGAAAGTTACCACGGCGAAGAAGACCAAGTGGACCCAAGCCCGATACCGAGTGCTTTACTACAAGGGAGAAGGTCCTTTGGGCGGAATTGCCCAAAGTACTTGGCGGATCTGAAGAACGACAACATCAAGAAGAAAGGTATATCGATATACATGTTATTGATGTGTATATCACTAGTACTCGTAGTAGTGCACGGGTATTTGATCTTGGTTCGGTTGCTCATATTTGTAACTCGAAGCAGTCTTTGCGAGAATAAGCGGAAGCTAGCGAAGAACGAGGTGACGATGCGGCGTGGGAAAGCGGATCAAAGGTTGATGTGATCGCGGTCGGCACGCTACCCTTCATCTACCATCGGGATTAGTTTTATACTTAAATAATTGTTTTTAGTGCTGTGTTGAGCATGAACATTATATCGGGATCTTGTTTATTGCGAGGCGGTTACTTGTTTAAATCGAGAATAATGGTTTTTCGATTTATATGAGTAATATGTTTTATGCACATGCACCTTTGATAGATGGTCTATTCTTATTGAATCTCGATGGTGGAAATACACATATCAACATTGAGGCTAAGCGTTTGAAATCAGCGATAATTCGACCTATATGTGGCCTTTGTCGTCTTGGTCACATTGGAGTGAAGCGTATGAAGAAACTCCATTCGATGGACTTCTTGAATCACTTGATTTTGAATCACTTGAAAGATCTGAAGCATGTCGATGGGAAAAATGACTAAGACTCCATTTTACGGTATGATGGAGCGAGCTACGGACTTATTGGAAATCATACATACCGATGTGTGTGGTCCAATGAGTGTAGCATCATGGTGATTATCGTTATGTTCTTACCTTCACGGATGACTTGAGTAGATATGGGGATATCTATTTCATGAAACATAAGTCCGAAACTTTCGAGAAGTTTAAGGAGTTTCAAAGTGAGGTAGAGAATCAACGTAACAAGAAGATTAAATTTCTACGTTCTGATCGTGGAGGTGAATATCTAAGTTACGAGTTTGGCGAGCATTTGAAGAAATGCGGAATACTTTCCTGATTGACACCGGGAACACCACGTAATGGTGTGTCCGAACGTCGAACTCTCTTAGATATGGTTCGTTCTATGATGTCACTTACAGATTTACCGCTATCATTTTGGGGTTATGCATTAGAAACAGCCGCATTCACTTTAAATAGGGCACCGTATAAATCCGTTGAAACGACACCGTAAGAATTATGGTTTGGGAAGAAACCTAAATTGTCGTTCCTTAAAGTTTGGGGATCTGAAGCCAATGTAAAGAAGTTACAAGGACAAGCTTGAACCCAAAGCGGAAAAATCGTCTTCATAGGATACCCGAAGGAAACTATTGGGTATACCTTCTATCATAGATCCGAAGGCAAAATCTTCGTTGCCAGAATGGATCCTTTCTAGAAGGAATTTCTCTCGAAAGAAGTATTTGGAAGGAAAGTAGAACTCGGCGAGGTTGTCGAACCTTCTCTCGAAATGCGAGTAGCGCAGCACGGAAGAAGTTCTGTGGTGCTGCACCAATAAGAGAGGAAGCTAATGATGGTGATCGTGAAACTTGGTTGAAGTAGCTCTGAGCCTCGGAGGTCAACGAGAACTCGTACCACTCCAGTTGGTATGATCCCGTTATGAGTGTCATGTTGGTGGACAACATCGATGACCCCGAGACATATGAGGAAGCGATGATGAGCCCAGATTCAATAAATGGCAAGAAGCCATGAAATCCGAGATTGGATCCATGTACGAAAACCAAGTATGGACTTTGGTGGACTTCTTTGGATGGCGGAAGGTCGAGAACAAATGGATTTTCAAGAAGAAAGCAGATCTTGATGGTAATGTTATTGTCTATAAAGCTCGACTTGTCGCAAAGGGTTTCGACAAATTCAAGGAGTTGACTACGATGAGACTTTCTCACGATGGCGAAGCTAAAGTCTGTGAGGATTATGTTAGCAATTTGCATATTATGATTATGAGATATGGCAGATGGATGTCAAAACAGCATTCCTCAATGGAGATATTGATGAAGAGTTGTATATGATGCAACCCAAAGGTTTTGTCGATCCTAAAGATGCTAACAAGGTATGCAAACTTCAACGGTCCATCTATGGATTGAAGCAAGCATCCGAAGTTGGAATCAACGTTTGATAAGGTGATCACAAGTTTTGGTTTTATACAAACTTATGGAGAAGCTTGTATTTACAAGAAAGTGAGTGGGAGCTCTGTAGCATTCTTAATACTATATGTGGATGACATATTGTTGATTGGGAATGATGTAGACCTTCTTAATAGTGTCAAAGAATATTTGAATAATAGTTTTTCAATGAAGGATCTTGGCGAGCGACTTACATATTAGGCATAAAGATTTATAGAGATAGATCGAAGCGCCAAATATCATTGTCACTAGTACATATTTGGACAAAGTTCTAAAGAGGTTTGGAATGGAAGAAAGCAAGAAAGGGTTCTTGCCCATGTTATTAATCTGACCTTGAGTAAAACTCAAAGTCCGACATCGGTAGAAGATAGAGAAAGGATGAGTAAGACTCCTATGCCTCGACCATAGGATGTCTAATGTATGCCATGCTATGTACTAGACCCGACATTGCATATCTTTGTTAGTTTAACTAGCAGATATCAAAGTGATCCGAGAGTGGATCATTGGATGATCAAAAACATCCTTAAGTACTTGTGAAGAACTAAGGATATGGTTCTTTCTTATGGAGGTGATGAGCATTTCGTTGTTAATGGTTACACCGATGCTAGTTGGAACACCGATCCGGATGATTCTAAATCACAATATGGATACGTATTTATTTTGAATGGTGCGTGAGAGTTAGGCGGAGGAGTGCAAAGCAAAGCGTTGTGGCGAGATCTTCAAGCGAATCGGAATACATGGTTGCTTCCGGAGGCTTCACAAGAAGCGATATGGATGAAAGAGTTCATTCTGAGCTGGGTGTGGTTCTAGTGCGCTGGACCCAATGTCTATCTCTTGTGATAACATGAGAGCCATAGCCAATGCGCAAGAACCAAGGTCACACAAGAAGTGAAGCATATCAAGCGTTTTCACGCTATTCGAGAACATATCCGGATGGGGATATAAAGATTTGCAAAGTACACACGATCTGAATGTGGCGGATCCGTTGACTAAACCTCTCGAGGGCAAAACATGACCAACACCAAACGCCATGGGTGTTGGGTATATTACCATGTAATCTAGATTAGATGACTCTAGTGCAAGTGGGAGGACATGTTGGAGATATGCCCTAGAGGCAATAATAAATATAGTTATTATTATATCTTTGTGTTTATGATAAATGTTTACATTCATGCTATAATAGTATTAACAAGGAAACATTAATACTTGTGTGATTTGTAAACTTAATTTGAAGTCCCTAGTATAGCCTCTATACTTCACTAGCTTGTTGGTTGATTAATGATTGTGGTTTCCCTATCATGAACATTGAGATGTTATCAACAACAAGATCATATCGTTAGGAGAATGATATGGTGGACATACTCCTATAGATAAGCGTAGCATAAAGATCAAGTCGTTTCAATAGTTCAATTGCTATATGCTTTCTGATACATAGTAACCTAATTCCTTCGACCATGAGATCATGCATATCACCTTTACCGGATGGATGCTTTGATGACATCAAACACCACACCTGATGGAGGGGTTAACCTCTTGGGTGCCCGATCTTCACGGATCTCGTGGTCAAATCGATGGGAAAGCGAGGGTAAAGGGAGAAGGTAGCGGAAGCGAACACACACCTCGCGAAGAACACGATGAAAACACGTAAAACTCACACGATACAAGGCCGATTGCTCCCGAACGGCGGCCACCGGTCCGATAGAATCCTCGCAAGGAAAGATTGGTCAACGTGCTCCCTCAAATCCACATCGGAGAGGGAAGAACACCTTGAGGAGGGTCTTGACGACTTGGGGGCGAGAAACCGAGAACCCAAGGCCTTGTTCAACGATGGATGCGTGATGCAAAGTCCAATCGAGGTTGGTGACGATAGTCGGTCCCCTTGGTAAAGGGGATGAGGCAAAACTAGAGATTCCACAATGGGGGTTTTCTTTAGTCTATCATCTATGCCTCCCGGGATACATGAGGGGTGGAGGCTCTATTTATAGGTCAACCACATAAACAAGGGTAGTTTGGGGATAAATTAGGCAAATAGGTAAGTAAAGGGGGATACATGGGCTGTGGCCCAGCTAGTCTGTGTGAGCACTGAGGCGGTAATCTGGGACTTGGGACCGGTAGTACCGCTTGGTCCCAGTAGATAATCTGGGACCGTAGTACCTTATGGGTCTGGAGCTTCACTGGAGCCGTCTGTTGGTGCAGTGGCAGGTAGAGTAGCCGGTAATCTGGGATCCGGGCGTAGTACCACCGGTGACAGAGAGCATTTGGCTTCTTGGTGTCGTCTGTTCTTTGGCGTAGCAGAAGTGATAGTGCCGGGCGGTAGTCTGGGTTGCGGTGTCCTAGGCGACAGAGAGCATTTGGCGATCTGTCTTCTTCCGCCTCCTCTTCCAAGCCTCCGTCTTGTCGGGCTTGATGCTCCGTGCTTCCTCCCTTGCCTCCGTACTTGTCAATGTGAACCTATCATGCATATGTGACGGAGTATGAAGTAGCATACCATTCAATAGGTAAGGAAGGGGGCTCGCATAGAGGAACGGATTCACCTTTGGATTCCATGACGACTTGGTGTAAGTTGGAGACCAAGATGTGGCAACGACCGTAGGTCGGGCTACATCAGCTCCCCCCCCTTCAAAAAGAGTCGTCCTCGACTCTACATGCTCTTCACCAAGTCGAAGCGGTCAAGAGACCTTCTTGATCCTGGGGTTCACCATATAGTCGTCCTCGGGAAGATTGACTTGACAACACTTCAATGTTCCTTCACCTTCCTTGAAGCCTACAAAGCTCACAACAAGAGCGAAGCAACACTCAAAGCGAAGCCAATTCATGAAGGTTATTGCATGAGTCCTCAAGTAGAAGGAAGTCACCTTAGCTTATAGAGATAGCTCGATGAAGGGTAGCCATAGGTAACTCTCTTCGGTTCTTCTTGTCAACATATTGTCCATAGAGGTTGACGTGTATGCACTTGTACCTTCACACAACAAAGACCAAGCAACATATGTTTGTGTGTGATAGGGGAGCATGTCATTTGTGGCATGTCCATTCTTGTTCACAACACGATTAGCACAACTCAAGTATAGCAAATGGGATGCATATGCATGGTCAATGTGCATGGGAATCGTTTGAACATCATCCAAATGTGGAAACTCAAAAACTCCATATAACATAGTAGTGGGGCACTCAAGGCAATTGACTAGAATTTTGATCAACGTCCTTGATGCGAGAATAGGAGAATTCGGCAAAAACACGCAAGGAAGAATGTCCAAAGCAACATCATTATGTGTGCAAACCAACCATTGGAAAGAGAAATTGTTCGACATGTTGGATGTCACACACAAATCATCAAAAGCAAATATCATGGGAAAATGAGTATCCCAAGCGGAAGCAAAAACAACATATTTGCAAACAAACCAAATGAAAGAGCAAGTGGTCCTTATGTTTGTTGCAACAACAAGACGAGATTCTTGGAAGCTCTCATGACAATACATGCTCTTAATGGAATTGTGGTTGCACCCAAAACATCGAAAAGATAAAATGTTCAACATTTTTGTTGCAACACACAAAACATCATTATCTAGATGCGAAGAAACATGAATGTCACAAGGGGAGATAATACCATTAACATGCTTGCAATCAAACCATATGAAAGAGCAATTTGCCAACATGAAAGATGCAAATCATGCAAAAGGTATCAGAGCTGGGTTCGATCTTGAACTCACTTGTGGGATGCTCTCTAGAGCTCTTTTTGTCAACTCGTGCTCAACCGAGGTTGACATTCTCGTGCGGGTACCTACACACATCATATGTAAAAGGAAGAACGTGTGTGCATGGTAGAGATACACATCATCCATCATGATGTATCTCTTTTTGTGCACATCACCATTAATTTCAATCAAGTATGAAATAGATGCATGGTGAGTATGCAAGTGGGGGACATGCTTATCATGGCCATCATCAAAATCTCCAAAAATTGAGAAAGCTATGGGGGCCATCTCATTAGAACGCATATGATCAATATTGTTGCAAGCAAAACAAGTGAAATAGCAAGCATTCATCTTATCGCAAGCGACGGGAGAAATTGAATGACTAGCATGACAAGGCAAGTCCAAAGCAATTGGAGGATACACACAAGATGCATAGCGTGGCATGTTTATGGCAATGAGTTCGCAATCAAACAATTCCACATGATCAATATTATGCAAAGGCAAAGCATCACATGGGAATATGAGTGAAGCATATGTAATGTCACAAGTATCATCCAAAACATGCATATCCTCACAATTCATCATGTCCACTAGTGGGATCATGGCATCATCAACACCCTTATTGTTACCTTGTTCATACCTCTCATATGAAGTGGGTGTTGTGGAAGTAGTGGCCTCCTTGTGGACGACTTCGCGGAACCCTGCCACAATGACGAACGAAGAACTACATGCCCACTTCTCCGCGCTCTTGGTCAGTCGCGCTGAAGACGTGGATACGCGCCTCAGGGAGTTTGACACCAAGCTCACCAACGCCGTGGACAAGATCGATGGACTCGAGAAATCCTTCAACGCCAAGCTTGACGTTCGGTTCAAGGAGCTTTTGAACCGATTGCCCGCACCCGCACCCGCACCCACATATGGCGCACGGAGCATTCCGATCACGGGTCGCACTGCTGGTTCGGCTGCCGCCGCACCCCCGGCGGCTACTGTGGCATCCCGCAAAACCACTACTAGAAAATCGCGTGTTTTTGTGCATTGCATCATCATGACCGCATGCTCATGTCATCATGCCACATTGCATTTGAGCATCGTCATCATCTTGCATTTGCTTGCATAAAATTATTTTCGGAAAAACCGGTTCATGTTTTCTAAACGCCCCGTCTTTTATTCAAACGCCAAACCCCGGGTCTCCGGATTATTTTGTTTTGGCCGCTATCGGTTTGCAAACGGCCTGTTTAAAAACAAATAAAATATTAATTATTTTAATGGGGGCAGTCGAACGGGCTGATTCGACCCGAACGACCACCCCCAGAAATTATAATCGGCCCAACCTAAATCTTTTCTTACCCAACCTAGTCTACCCTCTCACACCTCACCTGGACAATGCCCTCTCTCCACCTCACCTCTCCTCTCTCCCCCACCCTATCAAACCTTGCCACCTAATCCTACCCCTTTTTCCCCACCCCTCTCTCTCTCCCTCCAACCACCTCACAGCCGGCCCCACCCCAGCACACCACTCCCTCACGCCACGCACACCCCAAGACGCCACCCACGGCCACTTTCCCCTGCCCACGCCCTGTGGCCCCACACGCGACCCTGCCCCCACCAACCGCGCCTCTCCCTCCCCAGACTGCCTTCCCAGACGCGCATGCTCCCACTCACTCGCTGGACGCCTCCGCTCCGCCTCAGCGCTCGCCACCGCCCGTCGCCGACCTCCTCCTCCCTCTCCCACGTACCACCCGATGCAGCCCCTCTCCCTCCGCCACCCCCGCCTCAGCGCCTCCCATGCCGGACGCGCCACCGAGGCCCTCCTCCTCGCCAGCTCACTCACCGGAGCCTCGCGTGCGGACCGCGCCTCCCCGCTCAAGGCCGAGGCCGGCCTTTCCCGCCTGGAGTTCTCCTCCTCAGCTGCGCTGGCTGCGCCTGCCGCCGCCGCCCAACCTCCTCCTCTGCGCGTCTTCCGCCCGCCAGTTCTCCACTGAGCCTTCGCCTGCCGGACGGCCGCCTGCCAAGGCCCTCCCGGCTGCCTCGCTGGTCTCCACCGGGCTGCCCGCCACCGCGTGGTTCCGCCGAGCCTCCCACTGGCCCAGCGAAGCTCGCCGCCAATCACCGTCCGCTTCGCCCGAGCAGCGCTGGCCATGATCTCCTCGCCGCCCACCTTGTTGCTCGGTTCAGGCCACCTCCGGCCCGCTCCGCCGGCTCGGCGCCTCGGTGACCTCCCGGCTGCACAAGCCCGAGCCGCCCCTGCGTCCTCCTCGTCGGGGTGCCCGCAGCATATGCTCCCGCAGCCGTCTCGCGGTGTTTGCCCGACGCTTGATCCGAGAGGTGCAAGCCAAGATCGGCCCGAAGACCGTGTGCTGCTACAAGTCCGTTGTTGCCACGGGACCAAAACCCCAAGACCGACCAGTCGAGACCCGGAACTATGCAAGACCCCGGCCGGAACCGAAACCGAACCTCGACACGCCAAGTTCGCGAGAGACCCGTCCCGAAAGGCCTCCGACAGGGAACCAAGATCTACATCACGACGCGAAAACCCCGGAACTCCAAGATCGCCATGGGACGACAAGCACTTCACCCCGGCTGCCAGAACCGACCCGATACGCGGACCCGACAAGTTCTTCTCGACGACAAGATCATCGACAGGGAACCCGAAGACCACATGTGCGACAAGTACTCCTCGAGAACGTCAAGTACTTCACCCCGGACACCGAGACCCCGATGCGACAAGTGCTTCAGCCCGAACGATAGGACCGACAACATGGCCCGACCATAGCGAATGCGACAAGATCTACCCCCGATATCCGAGAACGATCCCGGAGTCCGAGAACGTTTCCGAACCACGACCACGAGACCGACCGAACCCCGGAACCCCAAGATCTGCCGAACCCTAAAGTGTGACCCCTTTTCTCGAGCCCTATTTTATAATTGTAATAACAACTTGTTGCATATTTAATTGTCATACTTGCATGCATCCTTGTCTGTGGTTTGGGGGCCTTATGCCGATTCACCTTATAATTAAATATGGGGCCCATATGCGGGCAAATCTAGTCTTATATTGGCCTCATTTAAATTGGTGTAGCGAACCCGGTACTATCTTCTGCCATGTTATGACAACATTTAATTTGTGGGGTAGCTAAACAACATGAACCATTTAATTAAGTATCGGGACCTCGGTTCCGCTTAATATGACCTAATTGCATCGCACCTTGCCATGCCATGCATCATACATGCATCATGCCCGATCTTCTGCCGTTGTATTAAATATTGCATCCGGTGTTTATTCTAGTGTTTTGGTTCTTCGCGGATAAGGCCGATGAGTTGATGTGAGTCGCCCGATCTTGGTTGTACCTTGACAGCGTTTTGAGCATCTCCCCCTTTCTACCTATCTTACTTTTATAGTATTTATTTCCCTCCTGTTGATCTATTGCTATCTGTGTCGCGATGCTCTAGTTTCCGTACCTGTGATATACCGTGCAGCCCTATATTGCCTTGGACACATCCTATTACCTGTTGTTTGGTAGATAGTTCGACTTGCGCGTCGTAGTCACGTGCTCAAGTGTTGTTGCGTGCCGTCCAGTGCCACAGTTGTTGATGTATTGCCGCATGTTGATGTTGGAGATGATCATAGTTTTATTTATCGTTCACTTTAATTCCTGTTTAATAACTAAAATTGAAGTAAGCAGGGGCATCGGTGGGTGATAGAAAATATTTGGTTTCCGAACGCCCACTTGTGTCCCGTAGGACCCCGAGTACTTGATACCTGTTCCTTGTTTTATCGCGCTATCCACATCCGGGAGGTATATGGGACCCCCCTGAGCCAGAGCTTGATTCAGTCTTATTTCTTGGGGCCACAAACTAGTTTGAGGTTTTATTTACTATCCTGTACTTATGCCATGCTACTACTGTATTTACGATTGTGCGAGGAGCACACTGTCTTAGGATCGGGACACGATTCCGCGGTGTCGACAAGCCCAGCTTTTGGGTTCCTGCTCACAAATGGCCCACCCAAACCTTGAGTCCGCTCGAGCTAGCTCTTGCTATGGTAGACTCCAAGGGGTGGCCCTCAAATATTTCTGAATCGTGATTGTTCACGTGAAAGCCTCGTTGGGTTTTGATTTGGTTTTTCCGAGGTTGATCGAGCGTGTGTTGCTATTGGTGCACCCCGGCCGGGTAAAACTTTCTGAAAGCCGTGTCCGCGGATATGGATGACTTGGAGCACAGTATCTCGATCATAGACAAGCATCACTAAAGTTTATTGCTATAAATCTGACTTTATAATGACTAGTAATCAGCTTCACTATAATGGAATGGCTAATTAATACTGCCCACAATTGCTTGTTTGGAGTGTCGCTTGCGACCGTTGTACCTGACTAGTAAGTATTGCAACTACAACGGAATGGCTGAATAAAAGTACCAACAACTGTTGGGTTTTGGGATTATCTCATGCTAATTGTATCTGACAAGTAAGTGGTGCCACTATAACAGAATGGTTAACTAAAAGTGCCCACTGCTTACTTTATCAGGACGATTATCTAAACCTGACTAGTAAAGTGCCGCAACTATAACTGAATAAGTAAAACTGCCAACTGTGTGAGTTCCTCGATTGACTTCCTCGTTGGTCTCGAGGGGGAAACGCCAGGATGGGTTTGTTTGATGATAGTATCAGGTTGAATCCGAATAGGTCATTCTTACCCCTCTCTGATAACCGCCAGGTGTATCGAGTCTCTATAGATTGTCGATTGCATCTCGCCACGCCGCCCACCATACCTATGTAGGCGAGGACCGCGAATTCTAGCCTCGCTGCATCTTGGCCTCGATCGACGCTCCTCTTTTTCCTTTGCCCTTTCGGCACCCTTTGTTTAAGCAGGTTTTGAGATCGACGCCAAGCAGGTGGTTACCTTTCCGGCTTGGCACGGGCAGGGTTATGGACGCCATTGGTTATTCTTCGTGGCTCTTAGCCCCATTTGCATCTTGTCCGTAGCGGACGCCTGTCGCTTTCAAGGTGATTTGGATCTTTGTATATTATATCTATATTCTTGACTCATGGAGTCATTGTTATATATCTGCTCGTGGGTCCCATCGAGGACTGTTGTGTAATGTTATTACTTCGCTTTCCACCCACGAAAGTGCTGGTGGGCACCTTTGAATCGCTTTCTATGCGGGTTTGGCGGGAATCGCTAAACTTGCATAGGTCCGATTCTGAGGGTGTTACAGAGTGGTATCGAGCTCAAATAGGCGATACCCACAAGTCCAAACTCAGAGGATAACCTAGCTAACGGCCGAAGTAGAGAGTCAAAACTATTTTTGCAAAATCGGTCGGATAGTTCTGATTAGGTCTGATTTTACTCCTTACCCCTCTGCTATTCTCCTCTTACCTCTACGTGTTTTGAATCCGCCCTCTTCTCTTTCTTCGAGTCCAGGAATTCTCGTGGGTTTCGCCGTACTTCGTGGTTTCGCTTCCTTCTTGGATAACGGTGTTCTACCATCCAGTGTTCAAGCTGCCTAAGGAATCCGTCTACTGTGGTACCATTCTTTGTTCCTTGTTTGTGCCTTCCGGTGTTTTTCCGACGCGACGACATCATCTACGCCAGATCCGATGCAGAGTCAGCATCACCCCTTTGTTCCGAACCTCGCTTGTCGAGATCTTCAGTCTGCTTCCGAGAGTTGGTTGCATAATCCGCCTATTCGTGTGCCGAGTAATGGTTTGGGTGCGCGATGCACTGATCACCATCCGACTACTCTTATCATTCGCTCTTGTACATCGAATCAGTGGATCCAGCAATTTTACTCCGTCCATGGAAGTTAGAGGTGGCTTTATTTGTTGATACCTCTACCTTCGACCTGTTGTTCCCGGAGTGTTCTCTCGACGATCACGGACAACGACCATTGTTAGTGGTGTCGCGAGGATCTACACGAAGCGAGAAGACGCAGATCGCCGACCTTCCTTCCGGTACCATGAGGCGGATCTCGAGGGCGAGATCCTTTGTTAGTGGTGTCGAATTGTGGCATCCCGCGAAACCACTACTAGAAAATCGCGTGTTTTTGTGCATTGCATCATCATGACCGCATGCTCATGTCATCATGCCACATTGCATTTGAGCATCGTCATCATCTAGCATTTGTTTGCATAAAATTATTTTCGGAAAAACCGGTTCATGTTTTCTAAACGCCCCGTCTTTTATTCAAACGCCAAACCCCGGGTCTCCGGATTATTTTGTTTTGGCCGCTATCGGTTTGCAAACGGCCCGTTTAAAAACAAATAAAATATTAATTATTTTAATGGGGGCAGTCGAACGGGCCGATTCGACCCGAACGACCACCCCCAGAAATTATAATCGGCCCAACCTAAATCTTTTCTTACCCAACCTAGTCTACCCACCCTCTGGCCACCTCACCCTGGCCAATGCCCTCTCTCCACCTCACCTCTCCTCTCTCCCCCACCCTATCAAACCTTGCCACCTAATCCTACCCCTTTTTCCCCACCTGTCT
Source organism: Avena longiglumis (assembly GCA_030063025.1). Lineage (NCBI taxonomy): Eukaryota > Viridiplantae > Streptophyta > Magnoliopsida > Poales > Poaceae > Avena > Avena longiglumis. Next base: position 332,620,835 of record CP125974.1, on the reverse strand, counting down.
CTCTCTCCCTCCAACCACCTCACAGCCGGCCCCACCCCAGCACACCACTCCCTCACGCCACGCACACCCCGCACGCCACAGCCCGCGCGGCCACTTTTCCCCCGGGCCCACGCCCCAGGGCCCCACACGCACGACCCCGTCCCCCACCAACCGCGCCTCTCCCTCCCCGCACCGTCTTCCCTCAGACGCAAGATGCTCCCACTCGCCTGACGCCGCCTCGCTGCGCCAAGCCCGCCACTGGCCGCCGCCTCACGACCTCCCTCCTCCTCCCACGCACCACCCCACGCGATCGCCCTCCGCTCGCCGCCTGAAGCGCCTGCCCGGACGCGCCAGGCCCTCCTCTCGCCACTCGCCACCGGAGCTCTGCCCCATGGCCCCCGCCTCCCCTGCAGTTCTCCTCCCGCAGCGTCTCCGCCCGCTCCCGGCCGCCCAACCTCCTCCTCCGGCGTCTTCCCGCCGCCCGCCAGCTCCACCGAGCTCCTTCGCCGCGTCCGCCGCAAGGCCTCCGCTGCCTCGCTGGTCTCCACCGCTTCGCCACCGCGTGGTTCCGCCGAGCCGCCCTCCCGGCCGAGCTCCGCCATTGCCGCTGCCCACCTCAAGGCCGCTTCGAAGCCGCGCCATGGATCTCGCCGCCCCACCTCGTTGCTCGGTTCAGGCCACCTCCGACCCGCGAGCCACCATGTCCTCCGCCGAGCTCTGCCACGCTGGCGTCCTCCTCGACGCGGTCCTAGCTCCGCCGCCCTCCGCTGGCGCCTCGAAGCCGACTTCGTCCGCCGCTAAGCCCGAGCCGCCTCGTCCTCCGTGCTGGTGCCCGCAGACATGCTCCGCAGCCATCTCACGGTGTTTGCCCGACGCTTGATCCGAGAGGTGCAAGCCAAGATCGCCAAGACCATGTGCTACTACAAGTCCGTTGTTGCCACGGGACCAAAACCCCCAAGACCGACCCGAGTCGAGACCCGGGAACTATGCAAGACCCGTCGAACCGAAACCGAACCTCGACACGCCAAGTTCGCCGAGACCCCGTCCCCGAAGGCCTCCGACAGGGAACCGACAAGATCTACATCACGGACGCGGGAAAAAACCCCGGAACTCCAAGATCGCCATGGGACGACAAGCACTTCACCCCGGCTGCCAGAACCGACCCGATACGCGGACCCGACAAGTTCTTCTCGACGACAAGATCATCGACAGGGAACCCGAAGACCACATGTGCGACAAGTACTCCCTCGAGAACGTCAAGTACTTCACCCCGGACACCGAGACCCCGATGCGACAAGTGCTTCAGCCCGAACGATAGGACCGACAACATGGCCCGACCATAGCGAATGCGACAAGATCTACCCCCGATATCCGAGAACGATCCCGGAGTCCGAGAACGTTTCCGTCGAACCCTGGACCCTGAGACCGACCCCGAACCCCGGAACCCCAAGATCTGCCGAACCCTAAAGTGTGACCCCTTTTCTCGATCCCTATTTTATAATTGTAATAACAACTTGTTGCATATTTAATTGTCATACTTGCATGCATCCTTGTCTGTGGTTTGGGGGCCTTATGCCGATTCACCTTATAATTAAATATGGGGCCCATATGCGGGCAAATCTAGTCTTATATTGGCCTCATTTAAATTGGTGTAGCGAACCCGGTACTATCTTCTGCCATGTTATGACAACATTTAATTTGTGGGGTAGCTAAACAACATGAACCATTTAATTAAGTATCGGGACCTCGGTTCCGCTTAATATGACCTAATTGCATCGCACCTTGCCATGCCATGCATCATACATGCATCATGCCCGATCTTCTGCCGTTGTATTAAATATTGCATCCGGTGTTTATTCTAGTGTTTTGGTTCTTCGCGGATAAGGCCGATGAGTTGATGTGAGCTTCGCTACGATCTTGATTTGTACCTTCGACGTTTTCAAAGAGCATCTCCCTTTCTACCTATCTTACTTTTATAGTATTTCTTTCCCTCCTGTTGATCTATTGCTATCTGTGTCGCGATGCTCTAGTTTCCGTACCTGTGATATACCGTGCAGCCCTATATTGCCTTGGACACATCCTATTACCTGTTGTTTGGTAGATAGTTCGACTTGCGCGTCGTAGTCACGTGCTCAAGTGTTGTTGCGCGCCGTCCAGTGCCACAGTTGTTGATGTATTGCCGCATGTTGATGTTGGAGATGATCATAGTTTTATTTATCGTTCACTTTAATTCCTGTTTAATAACTAAAATTGAAGTAAGGCATCGGTGGGTGATAGAAAATATTTGGTTTCGACGCCCACTTGTGTCCCGTGGGACCCAGTACTTGATACATTCCTTGTTTTATCGCGCTATCCACATCCGGGAGGTATATGGGACCCCCGAGCGAGCTTGATTGGTCAGTTTTATTTCTTGGGGCCACAAACTAGTTTGAGGTTTTATTTACTATCCTGTACTTATGCCATGCTACTATCTATTTACGATTGTGCGAGCACACTTTATCTGTTAGGATCGGGACACGATTCCGCGGTGTCGACAAGCCCATTTTGGGTTCCCGATGCTCACACCGTCACCCAAACCTTGAGTCCGTCTCGAGCTAGCTTACCGCTATGGGTAGACTCCAAGGGGCCCCTGAAATATTTCTGAATCTGTGATTGTTCATCGTGAAAGCCTTGTTGGGTTTTGATTTGGTTTTTCCGAGGTTGATCGAGCGTGTGTTGCTATTGGTGCACCCCCGGTAAAACTTTCAAAGCCGTGTCCGCGGATATGGACGACTTGGAGCATGATTCGATCATAGACAAGCATCACTAAAGTTTATTGCTATAAATCTGACTTTATAATGACTAGTAATCAGCTTCACTATAATGGAATGGCTAATTAATACTGCCCACAATTGCTTGTTTGGAGTGTCGCTTGCGACCGTTGTACCTGACTAGTAAGTATTGCAACTACAACGGAATGGCTGAATAAAAGTACCAACAACTGTTGGGTTTTGGGATTATCTCATGCTAATTGTATCTGACTAGTAAGTGGTGCCACTATAACGGAATGGTTAACTAAAAGTGCCCACAGCTTACTTTATCAGGACGATTATCTAAACCTGACTATTAAAGTGCCGCAACTATAACTGAATAAGTAAAACTGCCAAATGTGTGAGTTCCTCGGTTGACTTCCTCGTTGGTCTCGAGGGGGAAACGCCAGGATGGGTTTGTTTGATGATAGTATCAGGTTGAATCCGAATAGGTCATTCTTACCCCTCTCTGATAACCGCCAGGTGTATCGAGTCTCTATAGGTTGTCGATGCGTCGCCACGCCTCTCGATCCACCATACCTATGTAGGCGAGGACCCAATTCTAACCTTGCCGTACTGGCCTCGGATCGACGCCTCTTCCTTTGCCTTTGTCGGCACCCTTTTGTTTAAGCAGGTTTTGAGATCGACGCTAGCAGGGGTTACCTTTCCGCTTGGCACAAGGTGGTTATGGACGCCATTGGTTATTCTTCGGGCTCTTAGCCCCATTTGCATCTTGTCCGTAGCGGACGCCTGTCTGCTTTCAAGGTGATTTGGATCTTTGTATATTATATCGTATTCTTGACTCATGGAGTCGTTATATATATCTGCGTGGGTCCCATCGAGGACTGTTGTGTAATGTTATTACTTGCTTTTTTCCACCCGCACGAAAGTTCTGGTGGGCACCTTTGAATCGTTCTATGCGGGTTTGGCGGAACCGCTAAAACTTATAGGTCCGATTCGAGGGTGTTACCTATCGCCGCTACCGACGTATTCGGACTTCCGCCGCTGCTGCTGCGACGTTGGGGACGGACGGCGGGTACTACTACGACCCCGACGACGACGATCTATTTGACGAGGAGGTTGAACAACCTCCACAGGTTCCTGCTGGCCGTCCCCGACATTACTACCGCAACGCTCGACCACCGGTACGTGATGATGATCATGTTGCAAAGCTTAAATTAAATATTCCATCTTTTGAGGGTAAATATAATCCTGATGCATATCTTACATGGGAGATGGAAGTAGAACAACGTTTTGCATGCTTAAAATATCCTGAGAATATGCGTGTTAGTGCTGCTACATGTGAATTTACTAAATTTGCTTCCCTTTGGTGGTCTGAGTATTGTCGTTTAAATCCTACTAATATTCCTAGTACTTGGACTGCTTTAAAAACTGCTATGCATGTTCGTTTTGTACCTCCCACTTATCAACGTGATTTACTAAAGAATCGACACGTTTAGAGCAAGGGAAAATTTTGTAGAAGAGTATTATCGTGGAATTGCAAGCGGGTATGGTTCGGTGTGGTCTTGTTGAATCTAATGAACAAATGCTTGCACGCTTTCTTTGGTGGATTAAACAAGGACATTCAAAGACATCTTAGATTATAAGGAATATAATTCTATCACTCGTTTGTTTCATCTTGCTTGCAAAGCTGAAAGTGAAGTGCAGATCGCCAAACACCATGGAGGAGGACTAATAATTGCAGTCCCACATCCACTTGGTCATCCCGACAATCAGCGCCTCGTGATTCGCCACCGCCTACTACCACATCCAAGACCACCACAAGATTTCCAGCTCCTCCACCATCATCCAATGCTCCCGTCAGAGTGCATCTTCTATGGCTTCCACGGTAAGACAAAGGATATACAATGCCGCAAGTCCGGGTTTTGGTCATATTGAGAGATGGCACAACACAACGTGATGATGGTGCGAGAAGATGGTCAATACGATTCAGAAAGTGACTTGATGAAGATACACTAGCCCTTATTTCGCTCGAGATGGAGACAATTCGATCTTGATGAAGAGACAGAGGTAATGGGAGCTGAAGCTGCTGATCAATACAAGAGCTTAATTACACAATGTGTGTTGAGTGTGCAATTGAGCAAAACTGAGAAAGATCAACGCCACAACCTGTTCCAAACACGTGGTGTTGTCAAGGGCAGAGCTATACGGATCATCATTGATGGAGGGAGTTGTAATAATCTGGCCAGTGTTGACATGGTAGAGAAGCTTGCGCTTCCAACAAGACAACGCCCACATTCATATTACATCCAATGGTTTGAGAGTTCTCGCAAGATCAAGGTAACAAGAACGGTACGCGTGCATTTTACTATTGGTACATATTCTGATTTTGTTGATTGTGATGTTGTACCTATGCAAGCTTGTTCTTTGTTACTTGGTTACTTGGTAGACCATGGCAATTTCATAGAGAATCTGTTCATAATGGCAAAACTAATCACTATTCTCTTATGCATGATGGAAAGAAAATTGGTTTAAAACCTATGACTCCCGAACAGATTTTAAAAGATGATCTTGCTAGAGCTAGTAGAGCTAAAACTGAGGAGAAAAATAAAAGTGAGAATCAGATTGTTGCTGCAGATTTTATACCACCAAAGAACACTAAATCTGATTCTACACATGCTACTGAAATTCATTTGAAGAGTCCATGTATGCTTGCAAATAAACTTGATATTGGTGAACTAGATGTACACAATACTCAATGTTATGCAATTGTCTGCAAAGAGGTTTTGTTTTCATTTGAGGATATGCCTCCTTCTTTGCCACCCGCTATTGCTAACCTTTTGCACGAATATGAGGACGTCTTTCCCGCTGAGCTGCCACCAGGACTACCTCCTATTAGAGGAATTGAGCACCAAATTGATCTAATTCCTGGTGCCACGTTGCCCAACCGCGCGCCATATAGAACCAATCCAGAGGAGACAAAGGAGATACGACAACAAATTCAGGAACTACTCGACAGAGATCATATTCGTGAGTCCCTTAGCCCCTGTGCTGTTCCTATTATTTTGGTATCTAAGAAAGATGGCTCTTCGCGCATGTGTACTGATTGTAGAGCTATCAATAATATTACTATTCGATATCGTCATCCTATTCCTCGTTTAGATGACATGCTTGTTGAATTGAGTAGCTCTACCATGTTTTCTAAAGTTGATTTGCGTAGTGGTTACCACCAGATTCGTATGAAATTAGGAGATGAATGGAAAACATCATTTAAAACTAAGTTCGGTTTATATGAGTGGTTAGTAATGTCGTTTGGTTTAACTAATGCACCTAGCACTTTCATGAGATTAATGAACGAAGTTTTACGTGCTTTCATTGGACGTTTTGTGGTAGTCTACTTTGATGATATTCTGATTTATAGCAAATCTTTAGAGGATCATTGGACCATTTACGTGTTGTTTTCAATGCTTTACGTGATGCACATTTGTTTGGTAACCTTGAGAAGTGCACCTTTTGCACAAATCGAGTTACGTTTCTTGGCTATGTTGTTACATCACAAGGTATTGAAGTGGATCCAGCCAAGATTGAATCTATTGAGAATTGGCTGCAGCCCAAGACGGTCACACAAGTGAGGAGTTTTCTTGGCCTCGCTGGTTTTTATAGGCGCTTTGTCAAAGACTTTGGATCAATTGCCGCTACCGAATGAGCTTACCAAGAAGGATGTGCCCTTTGTTTGGGGCGATGCACAACAACAGGCCTTCGTCATATTGAAAGATAAGCTAACACATGCTCCCTTACTCCAACTTCCTGATTTTACTAAGACTTTTGAGCTTGAATGTGATGCTAGTGGAATTGGTTTGGGAGGGGTGTTATTACAAGAGGGAAAACCTGTTGCATATTTTAGTGAGAAATTAAGTGGGGCTAGTCTGAACTATTCTACTTATGATAAAGAATTATATGTGTTGGTTCGGACATTAGAAACTTGGCAACATTATCTATGGCCTAAGGAATTTGTTATTCATTCTGATCATGAATCTTTGAAGCATATTCATAGTCAAGCTAAGTTGAATCGTCGTCATGCAAAGTTGGTTGAATTTATTGAGTCTTTTCCTTATGTTATCAAACACAAAAAGGGTAAAGATAATATTATTGCTGATGCTTTGTCGCGCCGTTATGCTTTGTTATCTCAACTTGACTTCAAAATATTTGGATTGGAAACTATGAAGGAACAATATGTGCATGATGCTGAATTTAAAGATGTGTTGTAGAATTGTAGAGATGGTAGAACTTGGAACAAGTTCGTCTTCAATGATGGATTTGTGTGCCGTGCTAACAAACTATGCATTCCAAATAGTTCTGTTCATCTTTTGTTGTTACAGGAGGCGCATGGAGGAGGATTGATGGGACACTTTGGTGTCAAGAAGACGGAGAATGTTCTTGCTGCACACTTCTTTTGGCCACGTATGCGTCGAGATGTTGAGAGGTTTGTGGCACGCTGCACTACTTGTCAAAAATCTAAGTCTCCCCTTAATCCACATGGTTTATATATGCCTCTTCCTATTCCTAGTGTTCCTTGGGAGGATATTTCTATGGACTTTGTTTTGGGATTGCCACGAACACAGAAGGGGAGGGATAGTATTTTTGTTGTTGTGGATCAGTTTTCTAAGATGGCACACTTTATTCCTTGTCATAAAACGGATGATGCTGCACATATTGCTGATTTGTTCTTTCGTGAAATTGTTCGTTTGCATGGTGTGCCAAATACTATTGTATCTGATCATGATACTAAATTTCTTAGACACTTTTGGAGATGTTTATGGGCTAAGTTGGGGACTAAATTGCTCTTTAGTACTACATGTCACCCCCAAACTGATGGTCAAACTGAAGTAGTAAATAGAACTTTGTCTACTATGTTGCGGGCTGTTTTAAAGAAGAACTTAAAATTGTGGGAAGAGTGTTTACCTCATATAGAATTTGCTTATAACCGTTCGCTGCATTCTACCACAAAGATGTGCCCATTTGAGATTGTCTATGGTTTTGTTCCTCGTGCACCTATTGATTTATTGCCTTTACCTTCTTCGGTGCAACATAATTTGGATGCTACCCAACGCGCTGAAATGATATTAAACTTGCATAAGACTACTAAAGATAACATTGAACACATGAATGCTAAGTATAAACTTGCTGGGGATAAAGGGAGAAAGCATGGTGTGTTTGATGTTGGCGATCTTGTTTGGTTACATTTGCGTAAAGATCATTTTCCTGATTTACGCAAGTCTAAGTTAATGCCATGTGCTGCTGGTCCCTTTAAGGTGTTAGAGAAAATAAATGATAATCCATATAAACTTGAGTTGCCTGCAGACTTTGGTACGGTTAGTCCTACATTTAACATTGCAGATTTGAAGCCTTACTTTGGTGAGGAAGATGAGATTGCGTCGAGGACGACTTCAATTCAAGAAGGGGAGAATGATGTGGACATCCCTACTATTGATACAACCGTTGTACCTACAGCAACACACATACAAGGACCCATCACAAGATCTCGTGCCAAACAACTTAACTATCAGGTACTTTCGTTTCTTGGAACCATTCCTCACATACATGAGAATATGATGCTGCCTAAATCAGATATATTTCTTACTCTTAGGAATGATGGACCAAGCATGGATGAGAGGGACAAGCATTGGAGCATGGCCATGCATGGAGATGGAAGCAAGCATGTGTTGATCCAAGAGAAGGCTGGATGAAGATTTCAGAACTTTGAGGCCACCATAATGAAGAAAGAAGGCTTGGACGAAATATTCAAGATCAATACTTCACGAATTCGTCCATAGCTTAATATGGTGATGCGACACCTTTATTTTGGGCCAGGCCCATGTAATTTTCGCAGGATTTTAATTAGCCACTTTTTAGAGTCCGTATTTGAGGGGAAAAGGACTTCTAGGGTTGGATTCGTCCACCACTTCCATGGCTGGCCGAAACCCCACCTTTTCGCCCTTAAATACTCCCCATAGCCGACCCCCTAGACTCGGATTTTGTTTAGACATTAAGTTAGTCATAGTCGCAACTTTGCCAATGCTCGAGCGTCACAGAGGCCTCTTGTACTTCGCACCTATTCAGGATCCCACCTCTTCAATAAAGCTTTCCTCTTAATCCGCAATATCTTGATTGCAATATTGGTTCTTACTTGTTCTCGATTTCATGTAGGAATTAAGACCCTCGTTGGTCAGGCTGATCGTGTTCCCACAGGATCGGTAACCTCCAGGAGATTGGCCTAGCGATTGCATTGGCGCTCGTGCTCGCACGTGTAGTCGGATCGTCAAGCCCGAACTCCACCAAATCGACTATCATCATCTCATCGAAAGATCGGACACCTTTGCCCTATCATTTCCTCAATGGCTTGAACCATCCAATCAAGTGCATCACCGAGTTCCAAAAGTACAACAACATGGTTGAGCTTGTGCACATAGCATCAAAGGCCGTGCGCCAAGTGCAAGAGGACATCAAGTACAACAAGCCAAATACGTACTTCACATACAAGCAAGCCCCAACCACTACTCCAACAACACCAAGTGAAATCTCATTAAGTACCACCAAGCTTCCCTTCAAGCCAACACTTCCTCAAGGAAAACCGCCCTCAAGTGGCAAATACACAAAGGATGATCAACCATTCAATGGTGAATGCTACAAGTGTGGAGGCAAAGGACACAAGTCGGCCGCATGTGGAAACAAGAAAGTTTTGTTCATCCACGACAATGGCGATGAAGAATACTTGAGCGAAGATGAGTTTGATGCAAGGGTCAAGGAAGCATTGGCTAGGCAACATTTGGAAGATTACCAACACCTACTTGTGTGTGAGCATGACGCAAGTCCATCACTTCTGGTCACAAGGGTCTTAACTACTCAAGTCAATGAGAATGAAGACCAACGATCAAACATCTTCCAAACTCGTGCCGGTATCAATGGGAACTCCATCAAAGTTGTCATCGATGGAGGGCGTTGCCACAATCTTGCAAGCACGGAATTGTGTGAGAAACTCAACCTCACCCTCCATCCGCATAAGCACCCCTACCATATACAATGGCTAGGTGACCAAGGGTCCGTCAAGATCAAGCACACCGTCTCGGTAACGTTCTCAATTGGACCATACAAAGACACGGTGGAATGTGACGTGGTCCCCATGACGGTTTGCCATATGTTGCTAGGAATACCGTGGCAATATGGCAAGCGTGCTTTGCATGATGGTCACTCAAACACTTATACCTTCAAATGGCTTGAAAAAACTTGTGTTTTGCAACCAATGACTCCTAGCTAAATAATTGCGGACAATGCAAAGGCTTTAGCGAGGGAGCAATACACGAAACCACCTTGTGAGAAGAGTGGTGATCGAGAGAACCACACTATAGTGAGTGCCACAAGCCAAACTCGAGTGGAAAAACTAAGAGTGTTCTTCTTGCCACCAAAAGTGAGATGAGAGAAGTGCGGAACAACCCATCCATCTTGCACTATGTCCTTGTATGCAAGGGACTAGCGCAAGGAACTAATGACTTGACAATTGTTCCTCCTTCTTTGATGGCTATCTTAAAGGAATTCCAAGATGAATTTCCCGAAGAGCTTCCTCATGGACTACCTCCTCTTCGTGGAATCGAGCACCGCATCGACCTCATACCCGGCGCTCCACTCCCAAACCGCTGCCGTATCGCATTTAACCCTAAGAGACGAAGGAGATAGAACGACAAATCAACCAACTCGTCTCCAAAGGTTTGATCCAAGTAAGAACTAGCCCAAGCGCGGTCCCCGTGATTCTAGTTCCAAAAAAAGATGATACGTTGCGGTTATGCATGGACTGCCGTCCAATCAATGCTATCACCGTGCGTTATCGACATCCTATACCGCGTCTTGATGACATGCTTGATGAGTTATGTGGAGCCACTATATTTTCGAAAATTGATCTTCGTAGTGGTTACCATCAAATTCGCATGGCCGAAGGTGATTAGTGGAAAACCGCCTTCAAGACCAAGCTTGGTCTCTATGAATGGTTGTTTATGCCTTTTGGCTTATCAAATGCCCCATCTACCTTCATGCGCCTCATGAACCATATTTTGAGATCTCTCATTGGGAAGAGTGTAGTGGTTTACTTTGATGACATCCTTGTCTATAGCAAGTCACTAGAGGAGCATGTTACTCATGTTAAGGAGGTCCTTCAAATCCTTCGTCATGAAAAGCTTTATGCTAATCTCCCAAAGTGCACTTTTGCAAAAGACAAACTCATTTTCCTTGGTTTTGTTGTATCTTCTAATGGCATTGAAGTTGATTTCTCAAAATTAAAGGACATACGAGATTGGCCCATACCTACCAATGTTAGTGAACTTCGCAGTTTTTATGGGTTGGCTGGCTTTTACCGTCGCTTTGTGAAAGACTTTTCTACCATTGCTTGCCCACTCAACGAATTGACCAAGAAAAATGTCACATTCGTTTGGGGAAAAGCACAACAAAAGGCTTTTGATGAGCTCAAAAAGAGGCCCACTGAAGCACCACTCCTCGCTTTACCCGATTTCACAAAAACTTTTGAGATCGAGTGTGACGCTAGTGGCATTGGCATTGGAGGCGTCCTTATGCAAAATGGGCGACCTATTGCATACCATAGTGAGAAACTGGATGGCGCATGCCTTAACTATCCAATTTATGACAAAGAGCTTTTTGCCTTGGTTCGTGTCCTTCAAGTGTGGCAACACTACCTTTGGCCCAAAGAATTCATCATCCATTCCGATCATGAGTCGTTGAAATATCTTAAGGGCCAAGCCAATTTGAGTAAAAGGCATGCCAAATGGGTTGAGTTCATGGAATCTTTTCCTTACATTGTCAAGTACAAGAAGGGCAAAAAAACGTGGTATCGGACGCCTTGTCACGCAAAAACACAAACCTTCTTACGTGACTCGAAGTAAATGTCTTGGGTCTTGATGACATCAAATCTTTGTACGAGTCCGACACATTCTTTGGATCAATTTTTGAAAAGTGTTCAATAGACAAAGGGATTGATGATTTCTATTTGCATAAGGGTTTTCTTTTCAAACAAAACAAGCTTTGCATTCCGAAGTCGTCTCTCCAAATTTTGCTTCTTCAAGAGTCCCATGGTGGAGGCCTTATGGGTCACTTTAGCCGTGACAAGACATATGACATGCTATCCACTCACTACTTTTGGCCCAAGATGAAGCGCGACGTGGAGCGCCACGTCCAACGATGCACTACATGTATCCAAGCTAAGTCTAAGTCTAACCCCTTTGGTCTTTATATGCCATTGCATATTCCTCATGCACCTTGGTAGGACATTAGCATGGACTTTGTGTTATGATTGCCTAGATCTAAACATGGACATGATTCTATATTTGTGGTAGTGGATCGTTTTTCCAAAATGGCACATTTCATTCCGTGCCATAAGACCGATGATGCTTCACATGTAGCAAATTTGTTTTTCAGGGAAATAATTCGGCTACACGGTGTACCAAGAACAATCGTATCTGACCGCGACGTCAAATTCATGAGCTACTTTTGGAAGACCCTCATGGCCAAGCTCGGCATCAAGCTCCTATTCTCGTCCGCCTCGCATCCTCAAACTGATGGACAAACCGAGGTCGTCAATCGAAGCCTTGGCACACTCCTACGTGTGTTGATAAAGAAGAACCTTAAAGACTGGGAGGAATGTATTCCGCACGCCGAGTTCTCCTACAACCACGCCAAGCACTCCACCACCATGAGGAGCGTGTTCATGATAGTCTATGGCTTCGAGCCTCTCACCGCGCTCGATATCCTTCCACTTCTTCTGCATGACCGTACCAATATGGACGTTGACAAGTGTGCCCAAATAATGAAGAAACTTCATGAAGACACAAGAGCTACGATCGAGCAACAAGTCCTTCACCAAGCATCAAGGATAAACAAGAACAAGAAAGAGATGATCTTCGAAGAAGGCGACCTTGTGTGGATACACTTGAGTAAAGAACGTTTCCCCAAGGACCGCGACTCCAAACTCAAGCCAAGAGGTGATGGACCGTTCAAAGTGCTAAAGAGGATCAACAACAACGCCTACATCATCGATCTCCCAACATCAAAGTGTCTTGTGAGCTCGACGTTCAATGTCAAAGACCTCTCACCCCATGGAGAAGATGAAGTTGAGAAGGTTCAAGAGTTGAGGACGACTCTTTCCCAAGGGGGGGAGCTGATGTAGCCCGTCCTACGGACGCACCTCCATCTACAACACCTAGCCCCCAAGTGGACCAATGACTCGCGCCCGAGCCAAGCTCCTACAAGCCAAGGTTAACTCGCTCCTTTCCTTGTGTGATTTCGATACGCCCCTGGATGGCTTGCTACTTCATACACATACACTGTGCATCATCAGGTACGAAGAGAAGGACCCATGGAACGGAGAAACCAGAGCGGAAGCAACCAACCGCTTTCAGACTCCAGCGGTACTACCGGACCCCACGACCGGTACTACCGGTCCAAGCGGCACAACCGGGCCCAGCTATCGGACGCTCCAGGAGGAACCCAACCAAGCACCAGACGCCGGTGGTACTACCGAATCGGGAACCGGTACTACCGGTCAGCTGTACTACCGGCCTCTACTACCACCCGCTACAGGCGACTCCGACAGAAGCCCCAGGACCGCCAGCGGTACTACCGGCCCCTGAGCGGTACTACCGGTTGCGACCGGTACTACCGGACGCCCGTCCGGTACTACCGGTCTTGACTGAACCTGTTCGCGTCAGTTCGGCCCAGTGCCCTGTACCCCTCTCTATATTTTCCCATTTCGTTCCTAAACTACCCCTGTTTATGTGGATGGCCTATATATAGCTCCCACCCTCTATTGTAAACCCTAGACTTGGATAATAATAGTTGAGGACACCCCTTTGAGGATCTTTTCAACTATTGGTCTCATGCTCCTACCAAGGGGCACCAAATTATCCACAACCTCTTGGATCTTGCCTAGTACGTTCAAGTTGTACAAGTCCTTGGGATCTCGGTGTCTCGTGCCCAAGTAGTCAAGATCTCACCAAGCATCTCGCCCCTGTTGTTGGTTGTGGAGAGAGAGCTTCGCCCAACACCGATCCTAGGGATTATGTTGGACCGGTTGCCACCGGCATGAGTTATCGGCGTGTATCATTATTTCGTGCGCGTAAGTTCATCGGGTTCTTCGTGTGTGTGTTCGTGGATTTCATCCCCTCTTCCCCTTCCACCGCTTTCCCCTCGATTCCCACGGAATTCGTGAAAGATCAGGCCACCCCAAGGGGTTACCCCATAACAATGACCTTATCTTTTGCAAATGTGCACTTCTCAAGATTAGCATATAATTGATTATCACAATGGTTTCATTGAGGCTGTATATGAGTATATCATCGAAATAAACAACCACAAAACCACCAATATATTCTCTCGAAACATGATTCATTAATCTCATGAATGTACTAGGTGCATTAGTAAGACCAAAAGGCATCACTAACCACTCATACAAACCAAATTTTGTTTGGAAAGCAGTTTTCCATTCATCCCCTTCTTTCATCCTAATTTGATGGTATCCACTACGCAAATCAATTTTAGAGAAAATAGCAGCACTACTCAATTCATCTAACATATCATCTAAGCGTGGAATAGGATGACGATATCGAATAGTGATGTTATCAATAGCTCTACAATCTACACACATGCGCCATGTACCATCTTTCTTAGGCACTAAAATAACAGGAACAACACAAGGGCTAAGAGAGACACGAATGTACCCTTTGTCGAGCAATGCTTGTACTTGTTTCTGTATTTCCTTAGTTTCTTCGGGGTTGGTTCGGTATGCTGCCCGGTTTGGTAATGTGGCACCAGGGATCAAGTCTATCTGATGCTTAATGCCACGCAATGGAGGCAATCCAGCTGGCACATCCTATGGAAACACATCACCAAAATCCTACAAAATAGTAGATACACCAAGAGAAATAGGGGTCATGTTGTTAAAAACCAAAACCTCGCCCTTATACATGAGCACAAGTGGCATGGCTGTAGGATCCTCACTAAATTCTCTCATGTCCTCTTTGGTGGCTAGTATTAATATATTAGGCACTCTCTCACTTTTCGTTATATCATTCTTTTGGGGCTCATTTACAACACTCGCAGTTTCAACACTCTCTCGCCTAGGTGCATTTTGCAAGTTCACTTCAATCTTCTGATGAGACTCATTGTCAATCTGCTATGGTGTCATAGGTTGCAAATTGATTTTCTTGCCCTTGAACTCCAAATGATATGTATTGGCTCGGCCATTGTGTTGCACATGGCAATCATAAAGCCAAGGCCGACCCAATAGTAAATGTCACATAGTCATAGGAACCACATCAAAATCAATAGAATCCTTGTATGGCCCTATTTCAAAGTTCACACGTACCATATGGTTTCCCTTCATCTCACCATTGTCACTCAACCATTGTATGTAGTATGGCTTGGGATGAGGTAAATATGTCAAATTCAGCTTGGCACACAACTCCTTGCTTGCAAGATTTCTGCAGCTACCTCCATCAATAATGACTTTACAAGCTTTGTTTGGGCCAACTAGAGCTTTTGTTTGGAACAAGTTGCAGTGCTGAGAGTCAACAACGAGCTGCACACTAAGAATGCGTGGAGAGACCACTATAGTAGGCGCATGCTCAGGAAAGGCATCCATACCTTCCTCCTCATAATCAGCACCATGATCATCAGGATCAACATCATATCCACTCCCATACTCTCCTTGATCATTAACAAACATCACCTTGCGGTTTGGACAATCTCTCTTGTAGTGACCTCTACCTTCACAAGTGTGACACTCCACATCGCGAGTACGCGCAGTTGACATATTAGAACCCGAGCTAGTAGCAGGAGCCGCGGGCTTCTTTGCTTGTGAACCATAGGATGACTGAGGTGTAGGCTTGGAAGATGGTGTAGTAGTGTGACCAGCAGCCACAGCAGATGTAGGAGCATGTGGCGGCGGTGTAGACCTTGCTAAAAAACAGCTTGTGAAAGGGTATCTTGCACGCGCCTTTGCCTCTTCAGCAAGCTGTGATTCGGCTTCCCTTGCATGATGCAGTAATTCATTCATAGTCTCATACTTATGATGACGAACAATTCTCTTTATTGGTAGCTTCAAATTATTGAGAAATCCTTGCATGGTCATCTCAAGAGATTCACGAACTCTAGCATGCTGCATAAGCATCTCCATCTCCATGTAGTACTCATCAACCGACATGGTTCCTTGTCTCAAGTTTGTCAACTTATAAAAAACTGAGCGCAGGTAGTTGGTGGGTACAAAGTGTTCCTTCATGATACGCTTCATCTCTCGCCAAGTCATCACTGGAAGGTCATTGTCATCCCTTCTATTCTGCACCAACGCAAAGCATAACCATCAAATTCTGACGCTACAAGCTTGACCTTCTTTACTTCACTGTACTCATACAAGCGCCAGATCTTCTCAATCTTCAACTCCCATGTGAGGTAATGATGCAGCCCGTCCTCCGACCGCTACTACATCTACTCCCACGAGCTACCCAAATGGACCCATGACTCGCGCCCGAGCCAAGCTCCTTCAAACTAAGGTGAACTCGCTCCTCTCCTTGTGTGACTTCAACACCCCCTTGGATGGCTTGCTACTTCACCCGCAAACTCTGTGCATCATCAGGTACGAAGAAGCCACCGGTGCCGCAGACATAGCGGTACTACCGGTTGGGACGACCCACTACCGCTCCAAGCGGTCCTACCGCCTCCCCACCGCCACGCCCACTCCACGCCTCGAAGCGGTACTACTGTCCTACAACCGGTACTACGGTGGCAGTACTACGCGCCTCCTACCGCCACATCGACGCCTCGACGGAAGCCCCAGGCCCTCAAGCGGTACTACCGCTCGAAGCGGTACTACGGTGACCACCGGTACTACGTTGGACGAACTACCGGTCCCGCTGCACCTGATTGCTTGATTCGCCTGTGCCTTGTAACTCCACTTATAATCTATCTTTTCATTCCGAAACTACCCCTGTTTTGTGGATGGACTATATAGCCCCCACCCTCTATTGTAACCGTTCAGACTTGGATAATAATAGATATTAAGGAAACCCTTTGAGGACTTATATCTATTGGTCTCATGCTCCTACCAAGGAGCACCGGATTATCCACCCACCTCTTGGATCTTGCTTAAGTGCGTTCAAGTTGTAAGGCCTTGGGTTCTCGTGTCTCGCCCCAAGTCGTCAAGATCTCACCAAGCACCTCATCCCCGTTGTTGGCGTGGAGAGCGAGCTCACCAACACCGATCCTAGGATTATGTTGGACCGGTTGCCACCGGCGTGAGGAGTAGGCGTGTATCGTGTTTTGGTGTGTGTGTTCGTGGTTCATCGCCTTCATCGATTTCATTCCCCGACCACCTCGCTTCCCTCGTTCTTCGTGGAATGTGGAAAGATCGGGCCAACCCTGGGTTACCCCATAACATATTGGTATCAAGAGCCAGGTTGATCACGAATTTCCTCCAATTTTTCTTTTCTCCGCCTTAAAAACGAAAATCCTACCAAAAAGAGCCCAATTTGCCTCCGGATCGATCCCTGGTTTTGGTGAGTTTTTCGTGGTTTTGGTCCATAGATCTGTTGCTTTGGGAGTCGATCTATAGCCCTCTTGTTTCTAGCTCAGCCTTTCGGTCAGTTTTTCAACGAATTTGAGGTTTTTGGCAAGTTCACCTCGTTCCAGGCCTATGCCAAGCGGTACTACCGGCTGCGCAAGCAGATTATCATTGTTAACCCACTACTCAGGTACTACCGGTACTCACACCGTACTGCTGCCAGCGGTACTACCGCTCGCATCTGCCGGTGCCTCCTGCCCTTTGACGCCTCGATTTCGTTCGCTGACCTGTTCCACCTCGTTTGTTCGTGTTTCGCGTGTTTGTCGCCATCTTCACATCAGCTTCCGCATCAACGTCATCCCGCGCTCAACGACACCGCGACACTCGAACATCTTTTCCCACCAACGGTTGCAAGTCGTCAACAATACCAAAGGTATAACTTGCACCACCTTGTCAGCCCATATCTTCCTTTGTGTGTATCTATCCTATGAGAGCAACTCATTTTGTGTTTGTCTAAGCATTGTGCACTTGCCTTCGGAAAGTGAGAGTGTGAGGTCAAATACAAAAGCTAACATAGTAGAATAGCAAGGGAGAAAAAGGAAAAAGAATCAAAAAAAAAAAAAAAAAAAAAGAACAAAAGAAAAAGAGAAAAAAAATACATAGTCTCCCAATACAAAGAGTATACCGAGCTTGTAAGCCAAGAAAGAGAGTCGCAAGAGCGCACCGAGGCAAGTGCACAAATCTATTGCTTACCCTCTTTTGGCAAACGAGTTGTGGTCTCTCCTTGTGTTGGCACGACAGCCGAGCGTAGTCTTCGTTAGGACCTTTTGTGCTCATTTTCATAGTCGTGCTAACCCCGTTTTCTCCACGTGTGTTTCCGTGTTTTGGTAGATCGTATCCTTTTGCTTTTGATCTTTGGTTCTTTACCACGTAGAACAATAACCTTTTGCTTGGATCGTTTCGTTTGGTTTTCCACAACCCTTACCTTCCACCAAAAGCCTTTTAGAGTTTCTTGCCATTTCACTTTGCACGCTTTTCGCTCATTTGTGTGGCAATTGGTTTGATATAATCTCCAAGGTGAGGTAAACGGCTAACTCTCCACACCCTTTCTCTCCATATACAACCATTGTTGGCTTTGCATCATGGACAGGCATGGAGAGCCATCCCAACCACCACCACCTCCAGAGGATGATAACCAATTCATGACAAGATGGGACCATTGGAAGATCCGAGGAGAATTCAACTATCGTTGTGAAGCTCTCGAGCGGCGCCAAGATGAACAATTTAGCGAGGCCCGTGTGGAATTCAAGAACATCGACAACCGCTTCGAAGAAGTCCGTGGCCAAATGCATGCCATGCAACACAACCTCGGCCATCAAAATGAAGCGCTTGGCCGTGCACTCGCCTCCACGGATGAGAAGCTCCAACACATCATCGATGGACTCGCAAGGACACGCTCGCGCGAATCAAGCTCATCTCGGCACTCATCAAGTGAAACAAGTGCACCTCGCCGTCATGCTTCAAGGCACCGGAATGGACCCGTTCTTCAATCCATGAGCTCTTCGCAAGTGGTACCATCTCCGCGTCACGCCGCGACATCAAGCTATGATGGTGACCTCTCCGCAAGACCTCCAAGACGTGAAGCAAACCGACCACAACCAAGGGCACTGGTGATTCAACAAGAGCACCCTCGCATAGACCACCACGGCCATCGACGTCGACATGCTCCTTCAACAACAAGTGAAACTTCCGAAGAGGACGAACAAGATCATCGTCGACGTGAAGCACTCGAAGATCCTCCAAGGCGTCATCATCAACATGAACGTCCTCGTCGCCAACATAATGGTCATGACGAGCCTCCCCTACACCAAGAAGAAGAGCAGCCCATGGCGCATACGGCTCGACGTCCTCCTCGCCACATGGCGCAAGCTAATGCTCCTCGCCATCAACCACGACAAGAGCAAGAGCAAGCTCCCCAAGCTCGTCGTGAGGACCATCAACCTCCTCCTCGCCCGCATCCGCGACAAGAAAACGAGCACGCTCCCCAAGCTCGTCGTCAACAACAAGTTCCTCCACCAAACGCGGCACCCCAACAACCACGCGAGCATCGCAACAATCACCAAGCAAGACATGAGAGCTCGGATGATGATGATGACCGTCAAAATAATGGCAACCGACGCAACCGGAACCGCAATGGAGAAGAAACTTTCGGCAAGCTCAAATTCACCATGCCCAAGTTCACGGTTCCAATGAGCCCGAGGAATATCTCTCTTGGGAACTCAAGGTCGACAAGATCTTCCGCATGCACAATTATAGCAATGAGAAGGTGATGGCCATGGCATCCCTCGAGGTTGATGAGTATGCAAACCTTTGGTGGGAAGAAGTCCAACTTCGCTTCATGAAAAAGAAGAGCCTCCAATCGCCACTTGGCAAGATATGAAGGCTCATATGAGATCCCGCTTTGTTCCTTCACACTACACGCGTGACCTCTTCAACAAGCTTCAAACGCTTAGTCAAGGGACAAAGACCGTGGAAGAGTACTTCAAGCAAATGGAGCTCAACATGATCCGTGCCAACATTGAAGAGCGAGATGAGCAAACAATGGCACGCTTCCTCAATGGCTTGAACCATCCCATCAAACGCATTACAGAGTTCCAAAAGTACAACAACATGGTTGAGCTTGTGCACATCGCATCCAAGGCCGAGCGCCAAGTGCAAGAGGACATCAAGTACAACAAGCCAAAGACGTACTTCACCTACAAGCAAGCGCCAACCACTACTCCAACAACACCAAGTGGAAGCTCACCAAGTACAACCAAGCTTCCCTTCAAGCCAACTATTCCCCAAGGAAAACAGCCCCCAAGTGGCAAACAAACACGGGATGATCAACCATTCAATGGTGAATGCTACAAGTGTGGAGGCAAAGGGCACAAGTCCAATGCATGTGGAAACAAAAAAGTTTTGTTCATCCACGACAACGGCGATGAAGAATACTTGAGTGAAGAAGAGTTTGATGCAAGGGTCAAGGAAGCCATGGCAAGGCAACACTTGGAAGAGGACCAAGAACTTCTTGTGTGTGAGCATGACGCAAGTCCATCGCTTGTGGTCACAAGGGTCTTGACTACTCAAGCCAATGAAAATGAAGACCAACGCTCAAACATCTTCCAAACTCGTGCCGGCATCAATGGGAAGTCCATCAAAGTCGTCATCGATGGAGGAAGTTGCCACAACCTCGCAAGCACGGAATTGTGTGAGAAACTCAATCTCACCCTTCACCCACATAGACACCCCTACCATATCCAATGGCTAAGTGACCAAGGATCCGTCAAGATCAAGCACACCGTCTCGGTGACGTTCTCCATTGGACACTACAGGGACACGGTGGAGTGTGACGTGGTTCCAATGACGGTTTGTCACATGTTGCTCGGAAGGCCGTGGCAATATGACAAGTGTGCTTTGCATAATGGTCACTCAAACACCTACACTTTCAAATGGCTTGATAAAACTTGTGTGTTGCAACCAATGACTCCTAGCCAAATAATTGCGGACAATGCAAAGGCTTTAGCGAGGGCGCACACGCAAAACACCTTGTGACAAGAGTGGTGAGCGAGAGAACCACACCATAGTGAGTGAGAGCTACAAGCCAAACTCGGCGGAAAAACTAAGAGTGTTCTTCTAGCCACCAAAAGTGAGATGAGAGAAGTGCGGAACAACCCATCCATCTTGCCACGTCCTCGTATGCAAGGGACTAGCGCAAGGAACTAATGACTTGACAAATATTCCTCCTTCTTTGATGGCTGTTTTGGGAATTCCAAGATGTATTCCCGAAGAGCTTCCTCATGGCCTTCCCCTCTTCGTGGAATCGAGCACCAGATCGACCTCATACCCGCACCACTTCCAAACCATTGCGTATCGCACAAACCCGGAAGAGACAAAGGAGATCGGGCCAAATCAACCAACTCGTCTCCAAAGGTTTGATCCAAGTAAGCACTAGCCCAAGCGCGGTTCCCGTGATCCTAGTCCCAGCGGATGATACGTTGCGGTTATGCATGGACCGTCATTCAATCAATGCTATCACCGCGTTATCGACATCCTATACCGCGTCTTGATGACATGCTTGATGAGTTATGTGGAGCCACTATATTTTGAAAATTGATCTTCGTAGTGGCTACCATCAAATTCGCATGGTGAAGGTGATGAGTGGACAACCGCCTTCAAAACCAAGCTTGGTCTCTATGAATGGTTGGTTATGCCTTTTGGCTTATCCAATGCCCCATCTACCTTCATGCCTCATGAACCATATTTTGCGGTCACTCATTGGAAAGAGTGTAGTTGTTTACTTTGATGACATTCTTGTCTATAGCAAGTCACTAGAGGAGCATGTTACTCATGTTAAGGAGGTCGTACAAATCCTTCGTCATGAAAAGCTTTATGCTAACCTCCCCAAGTGCACTTTTGCAAGAGACAAGCTGATTTTCCTTGGTTTTGTCGTGTCTTCTAATGGCATTGAAGTTGATGTATCAAAAGTCAAGGACATACGAGATTGGCCCACCCCTACAAATGTTAGTGAACTTCGTAGTTTTCATGGGTTGGCTGGCTTTTACCGTCGCTTTGTGAAAGATTTTTCCACTATTGCTTGCCCCCTCAACGAATTGACCAAGAAGAATGTCACGTGCTTGGGAAAAGCACAACAAAAGGCTTTTGATGAGCTCAAAAGGAGGCTCACCGAAGCACCACTTCTTGCATTGCCGGATTTCACAAAAACTTTGAGATTGAATGTGACGCTAGTGGTATTGGCATTGGTGGCGTCCTTATGCAAAATGGGCGTCCTATTGCTTACCATAGTGAGAAACTTGATGGCGACGCCTCAATTATCCCATTTATGACAAAGAACTTTTGCCTTGGTTCGTGTTCTTCAAGTGTGGCAACACTATCTTTGGCCCAAAGAATTTATAATCCATTCCGACCATGAGTCGTTGAAGTACCTTAAGGGCCAAGCCAACTTGAGTAAAAGGCACGCAAAGTGGGTTGAGTTTATGGAGTCTTTTCCTTACATTGTAAAATACAAGAAGGGCAAAGAAAATGTGGTGGCGGACGCTTTGTCGCAAGAAACCACAAGCCTCCTTACACGACTCGAAGTCCATGTTTTGGGTCTTGAGGACATCAAATCTTTGTACACGTCCGATTCTTTCTTTGGACCAATATTTGCACAATGTTCAATAAACAAAGGGATCGACGATTTCTATTTGCACAAGGGTTTTCTTTTCAAACAAAACAAGCTTTGCATTCCGAAATCCTCTCTCCAACTTTTGCTTCTTCAAGAGTCCCATGGTGGAGGCCTTATGGGTCACTTTGGCCGTGACAAGACATATGACATGCTCTCCACTCACTACTTTTGGCCAAAGATGAAGCGTGACGTGGAGCGCCACGTTCAACGATGCACTACATGTATCCAAGCTAAGTCTAAGTCCAACCCCTTTGGTCTTTATATGCCATTGCCTATTCCTCATGCACCTTGGTGACATTAGCATGGACTTTGTACTAGGATTGCCTAGATCTAAACATGGTCACGATTCCATATTTGTAGTCGTGGATCGCTTTCAAAAATGGCACATTTCATTCCGTGCCATAAGACCGATGATGCTTCACATGTCGCAAATTTGTTTTTAGGAAATAATTCGGCCACGGCGTGCCACGAACAATCGCTCCGACCGTGACGTAAAATTCATGAGCTACTTCGAAGACCCTCATGGCCAAGCTCGGCATCAAGCTCCTCTTCTCGCCTCGCATCCTCAAACCGATGGACAAACCGAGGTAGTCAATCGAAGCCTTGGCACACTTCTCCGGGTGTTGATAAAGAAGAACCTTAAAGACTGGGAGGAATGCATTCCACACGCCGAGTTCGCCTACAACCGCGCCAAGCACTCCACCACCATGAGGAGCCCGTTCATGATCGTCTATGGCTTCGAGCCTCTCACCACGCTCGATATCCTTCCACTTCCACTTCATGAACGTGCCAATATGGACGTTGTCAAGCGTGCCCAAGCAATGATGAAACTCCATGAAGACACACGAGCTACTATCGAGCAACAAGTCCTTCGCCAAGCATCAAGGCTAAACAAGACCAAGAAAGAGATGATCTTTGATGAGGGCGACCTTGTATGGATTCACTTGAGTAAAGACCGCTTCCCAAGGAACGAGACTCAAGCTAAAGCCACGAGTGACGGACCATTCAAGGTGCTAAAAGGATAAACAACAACGCCTATGTGATCGATATACCAACATCAAGTATCTTGTGAGCTCGACATTCAATGTCAAGGACCTCTCACCCTACCATGGCGAAGAGGAAGTTGTGACGGTTGAAGAGTCGAGGCGACTCTTTCCCAGGGGGAGCTGATGCAGCCTCCGACCGCTACTACATCTACTCCCACGAGCTACCCAAATGGACCCATGACTCGGCCCGAGCCAAGCTCCTTCAAACTAAGGTGAACTCGCTCCTCTCCTTGTGTGACTTCAACACCCCTTGGATGGCTTGCTACTTCACCCGCAAACTGTGCATCATCAGTCGAAGAAGCCACCGGCCGCTGCCAGACATAAGCGGTACTACGGTTGGGACGACCGTACTACCGCCCAAGCGGTCCCACCGCCTCCCCTACCGCCACAGACGCCCCACTCCACGCCTCGAAGCAGCGGTACTACCGGTCCTACAACCGTACTACCGGTGTTTGACTACCGCGCCCCTCCTACCGCCGCCATCGACGCCCGACGGAAGCCCCAGCCCTCAAGCGGTACTACCGCTCGAAGCGGTACTACGGGTGACCACCGGTACGGTACTGACCGAACTACCGGTCTGCCAGACTGATTGCTTGATCGCCCTGTGCCTTGTAACTCCACTTATAATCTATCTTTTCATTCCGAAACTACCCCTGTTTTGTGGATGGACTATATATAGCCCCCACCCTCTATTGTAACCGTTCAGACTTGGATAATAATAGATATTAAGGAAACCCTTTGAGGACTTATATCTATTGGTCTCATGCTCCTACCAAGGAGCACCGGATTATCCACCCACCTCTTGGATCTTGCTTAAGTGCGTTCAAGTTGTACAAGGCCTTGGGTTCTCGGTGTCTCGCCCCCAAGTCGTCAAGATCTCACCAAGCACCTCATCCCCCGTTGTTGGCGTGGAGAGCGAGCTTCGCCCAACACCGATCCTAGGGATTATGTTGGACCGGTTGCCACCGGCGTGAGGAGTAGGCGTGTATCGTGTTTTGGTGTGTGTGTGTTCGTGGTTCTCATCGCCTTCATCGATTTCATTCCCCGACCACCTCGTTTCCCTCGTTTCTCGTGGAATTCGTGAAAGATCGGGCCAACCCCAGGGTTACCCCATAACAGGTAATCTTTAGGATCAATGGAGCCATCAAACTTGGTGATAGGACAAAGGTGTTGGATCTTTCGATGAGATGGTGATAGTCAATTTGGTGGAGTTCGGGCTTGACGAGCGCCAATGCAATCGCTAGGCCAATCTCCTGGAGGTTACCGATCCTGCGGGAACACGATCAGCCTGACCAGCGAGGGTCTTAATTCCTACCTGAAATCGAGAACAAGTAAGAACTAATATTGCAATCAAGATATTGCGGATTAAGATGAAAGCTTTATTGAAAAGGTGGGATCATGTATAGGTGCGAAGTACAAGAGGCCTCTGCAACGCTCGAGCCTTGGCGAAGTTGCTATGATGGCTAACTTAATATCTAAACAAAATCCGAGTCTAGGGTGACGGCTATGGGGAGTATTTAAGGAGGAAAAGGTAGGGTTTCGTCCAGCCTTAGAAGTGGTGGCGGAATCCAACACTATAAGTCCTTTTCTCCTCAAATACGGACTCTAAAAAGTGGATAATTAAAATCCTGCGAAAATTACATGGGCCTGGCCCAAAATAAAGGTGTCGCAGCACCATATTAAGCTATGGACGAATTTGTGAAGTATTAATCTTGAATATTTCGTCCAAGCCTTCTTTCTTCATTATGATGGTGATAGGGCAAAGGTGTCCGATCTTTCGATGAGATGGTGATAGTCTATTTGGTGGAGTTCAGGCTTGACGATCCGACTACACGTGCGAGCACGAGCGCCAATGCAATCGCTAGGCCAATCGCCTAGAGGTTACCGATCCTGCGGGAACACGATTAGCCTGACCAGCGAGAGTCTTAATTCCTACCTGAAATCGAGAACAAGTAAGAACTAATATTGCAATCAAGAAATTGCGGATTAAGATGAAAGCTTTATTGAAAAGGTGGGATCATGTATAGGTGCGAAGTACAAGCGGCCTCTGTGACGCTCAAGCCTTGGCAAAGTTGCTATGATGGCTAACTTAATGTCTAAACAAAATCCAAGTCTACAGTGACGGCTATGGGGAGTATTTAAGGAGGAAAAGGTGGGATTTCGGCCAGCCGTAGAAGTGGTGGTCGAATCCAACCCTAGAAGTCCTTTTCTCCTCAAATACGGACTCTAAAAAGTGGCTAATTAAAATCCTGCGAAAATTACATGGGCCTGGTCCAAAATAAAGGTGTCGCAGCACCATATTAAGCTATGGACGAATTTGTGAAGTATTGATCTTGAATATTTCGTCCAAGCCTTCTTTCTTCATTATGGTGGCCTCAAAATTCTGAAATCTTCATCCGTGGCCTTCTCTTGAATCATCTCATGCTTGCTGCCATCTCCATGCATGGCCATGCTCCAATGCTTGTCCCTCTTATCCATGCTTGGTCCATCATTCCTAAGAGTAATAAATATATTCTTTGAGGTGCTATGAACTTTGTTGATATTTTCATATCATCTCAGTAAATTGTATCCTTTAATCTTGGTTAATTCCATTTTGGTACTATTTTGGATTATTATCATTCTCCATTATAGTACTGACTTGAGTTTTACATCAATGATGGGATGGCTCCCCACGGGACCGAGGAGGACATCCTCCGAATCGGGCTCGTGTCAAGCATTGCATTGCAAATGCTCGGCGACCATGCAAGAGAGAACCATTGCGCTTTGAGGAGAGCGTCCAAGGAACGAGTTCACTCCACTCCTCCACCTCCCAAGCGTGGTGACATCAAGAGCTTCCTCAAGTTCAACCCGCGCCGATTCGATGTGTCGACCGACCTCTTGATGCTTGATGATTGGTCTGCGAGATCTCAAGGTTGCTAGAGGCTGGCGATGTGCGAGCAGAATGGGTAAAGTGTGCTACTCACCGCTCAAGGGAGACGCTCTATGGTGGGAAAACTACGAAGGCTAGGCACCGGGTTCCAGCCCACTTGGGAGAGGTTCACCGCTTTCAAGGAACAGTTCCTCTCAGAGATTGTGATGGAGCGGATGAAGGATGCTTTCCTCAACTTGAAGGTGGCAATGATAACGCCAACACCTACATCAGAACTTCATGAACTTGTCTCGCTATGGTGGTGATGAGGTATCGATGACAAGAAAAAGCGAAGAGATTCGTGCAAGGGCTCAATCGTCGATCAAGTATGCCCTCACGCATGCAAGACCGCAACCTTCACGGAACTGCAGCATATGGCACTACAAGAGGAGGCTAGTAGGCGATGTTCGAGGAGTCCAAGAAACACAGAGGATGCATCAAGCTCGGCAGCAATGGCAACTCCTTCTAAGCGTGTCTGGGTTCCTAACACCCCACCGTCGCTCCGGCTCACCAAGACCTGCGAGCTTCACGTCAAGGCCACCAAACTTCACCATCGCGGCTCCTGTGGCTACAACAACCCTTACCTGAGCGCTGGCGGAGTCCTCGGCTTCGCTTCCACGTCCGGTGGTGCCTGTTTCACATGTGGAGGTCTGGACACTCCCATCGAACTGCCCAATGAAGAACAAAGCTCTCCTCAACCCCGCCAAGATCTGCAACAAGCTCTCCCTCGGTCGTGCACCACCGCCTGGGCTCTCAACATCAACACTAAGCCCGGGTCTGCGGTTGTTCGAGCTAATCGTCAACGCCTCTAAAGCTGAGCTCGCGCCTGGAGTTGTCATGGGTATGCTTTCAGTTAACTCAGTCCCTGCACGAGTTCTCTTTGATTCTGGTGCATCGCATTCTTTTGTGTCTCACAAGTTTGCATATGAGAATGTGTTGAATCTGGATCCTCTCCTTAAGAAGCTGATGGTCTTATCTCCGGTTCCAACTTTGAGGTGAGTATATCGATCATGGCAATAAAGTTGAGATTGGTGGTTCTTCATTCTTGGCTTCTTTAATTCTTACGGGCAACTCGACATTGATGTCATCTTGGGCATGGATTGGTTGACGAAATGCCGTGATTGATTGTCTTTAACGCCGTGTCTCTAAAGATCCTGAAGGCCATCTAGTCTTTTCTCCAAGTCGACTCGATGTTCACTCTATTCCTTGGCTGCTCGAATGATGACGCTATGGAAGCTATTCAAGGTACCAGTGGTCCGTGAGTTCGGATGTTTTCACGAAGAGTTGCGGTATGCCTCCGGATCGCGGTTGAATTCGTGATCGAGCTTGAACTGGAACGGCTCCTATCTCCAAGAGGCCATACAAAATGGGTCCTTCGAAATGGTGAACTCAAACGACAACTTGATGAACAAGAGAAGTTGGGTTTCATTGACATAGCACTTCTTCTTGGGGTAGTCCAACAATCTTCGTGAAGAAGCGTGATGTAAACCGATAGGCTCTGTGTTGACTACGGGCTCTAAATGCTAAAACCATCAAGAACAAATATCCTCTCCCTCGGATAAATGATCTATTTGATCACCGGGTGAGCTGTGGTGTTCTCTAAGCTGGATTTGAGGAGTGGTTATCACCAAATTAAAATTCGAAAGAGGATGTGCCCAAGACAGCTTTCACCACTCGCTATGGCCTGTATGAGTACACGGTCATGTCTTCGCCTCACCAATGCACTGCTACCTTCGAGGTGATGAACTCCGCTTTCATGGAGTACTGGACAAGTTTGTGGTGGTATATCCGGATGACATTCGTCTATTCCAAGTCCAAGGAGGAGCATGAGGAGCACTGCGGTGTGTCTGAACAAGCTTCGTGAGAACCGCTTGTATGCCAAGTTCTCAAAGTGTGAGTTCGTTGCACGAGGTAACCTATCTGGGGCATGTTATCTCTGCCAAGGGCATTGCAGTCAACCCGGAAACCGTGAAGACAATAGTTGAATGGCTTCCTCCTGCTAATGTCAAGGAAGTGCGGAGTTTTCTCGGCTTGGCTAGCTATTGCCGTCGATTTGTGCAGAACTTCTCGAAGATAGCAAAGCCTCTTACCGACCTCCTCAAGAAAGGCAAGAAGTACCTGTGGACACCTGCTTGCCAAGAAAGTTTTGAGACACTCAAAGCGAAGCTCACTTCCACACCAGTCTTGGTCCCTCCGGATACATCCAAGCCTTTCCAGATCTTCTGCGATGCCTCTTTGCAAGGATTGGGTGCGGTCCTTATGCAAGAGAGACAGGTGGTTGCTTATGCCTCTCGTCAGTTGAAGACGCATGAGGTCAACTATCCCACGCATGACCTTGAGCTAGCAGCAGTGGTCTTTGCTTTGAAGCTGTGGAGGCACTACTTGCTTGGGAACCGTTGTGAGATCTTCTCGGACCACAAGAGTTTGAAGTATATCTTCACTCAACCGGATCTCAATCTTCGGCAAAGGAGATGGATTGAAGCCATCAATGACTACGATGTGACCATCAACTACACCCCAGGCAAAGCAAATGTCATGGCAGATGCGCTTAGCAGAAAAGCTTACGTCAACAACCTCATGGTGGAAGAGCAGCAGCCTCTCTTGTGCGAGGAATTCCGTCAGCTGAACCTGGAAATTGTGGAACAAGGGCATCTCCTGAACCTTCTGGCTACTCCTCTCTTGGAAGAACAGATTCGGTCTCGTCAGCGTGGTGATCCGCACACCAAGAAGCTCATCGCTAAGCTTGGCACTCCGAAGTATGAATCCTTCCATGTTGATGATCAAGGAACGCTCTTCTTCGAACACCGGATGTTTGTTCCAAACTACCCGGGTCTGAGAGACCAAGTTCTCAAGGAGGCACATGATTCGGTTCTTTCTATCCATCCTGGCAGCACAAAGATGTATATGGACTTGAAAACACAATACTGGTGGCCTGGGTTGAAAAGGTATTGTGCCAAGTACGTCTCAGAATGTGATGTACGCATGAGTCAAGGCTGTTCATCGAAACCATTTGGTCTTCTACAGCCATTGAAGCCTCCGGAATGGAAATGGGAGAAAGTTGAGATGGACTTCATCACCGGCTTTCCAAGGTCGCGAAGGGCAACAATGCAATTTTTGTTGTCATCGAGGCTTTCTAAAGTGGCACACTTCTTCCCATCAAAGAAACAATTTACGGACTTCTGGGTGAGCTCTATATCAACAGGATTGTCTCTTTGTATGGGGTTCCACTTGAAATCAGTGCATCGGGAGCATCTTCACCTCAAAGTTCGGGAGAGTTTCCAAAAGCTTTGGGAACAAAGTTGAACTTCAAAGACTGCTTACCACCCTCGATCGCAAGGACAAGTGGAGAGGATCAATCGATTCTCGAGGACATGCTTAGAGCTTGCGTCATCTCGTTTGGCATGAAGTGGGAGGAATGCCTTCCATATGCTGAATTCTCCTACAACAATGACTTCGAAGAGTGCAAGATGGCACCATTCGAGGCTCTCTATGGTCAAGTGCAGAACTCCCATTGGTTGGTCGGTAGCGGGAGAAAGAATCTGGTTTGGTCGACATTGTGACTCAGCAGAGGAGAAGGTGCATATCATTCGAGAACACGAAGATTGCTCGAGTCGTCAAGAGAAACTATGACAGAAGCACACAGATATGGTATATGCCCCGGTGATCTCGTCACCTTCGTGTCACTCCCATGAGAGGAACACACCGCTTGTATCAAAGGAAAGTTGGCTCCTAGATACATCGGTCCTTTCAAGATACGTGGTAGAAGAGGAGAAGTTGCTTATGCTGGAGCTTAGGAAAACTCAAAGTCCATGATGTTTTCCACATCTCTCAGCTCAAGAAGTGCTTCAAAGACCCCGCAAGACCGTGGATCATGAGCTAATCGACCTCCAAGAAGATCTCTCTTATCGTGAACACCCCACCAAAATTCTTGAGACCAGAGCGTGGGACTCGCAACAAGTCCATCAAGTTTTGCAAGGTGCAGTGGTCACACCATTCTGTTGATGAAGCAACATGGGAGCGTGAAGATGAACTCCGTGTCAACCATCCTTCTCTCTTTGTGTCTTCTTCTTCTTCCTAGAATCTCGGGGCGAGATTCCTGTTAGTGGGGGAGAGTTGTAGCATCCCAGTTGTCTAACCCCTGTAATGCTACATGTCTTAATAATAAAATGGGCCACTTCCAACATATAATTGTTGCATCATCATCATATCATGCTCATGTCATCATGTTCCCTTGCATTTGAGCATCATATAAAACCTTTTTCTTGTTTGCTTCTTATCTCATGTGCATGATTAATTGTAGTTGCCTCTTGATATTGTATTTGGTTCTTACTAAATTGTTAAATGCCCAAGTTGAGTTGGGGGCATCTCTCTTTTGCCTTCACCACCTTTTCTTTCACCACCTTATAATTCCACCATCCAATAATATGGGCTTGGCCTTTTATTGAGTTTTCCTAGCCCATGTTGTTGGTTGGATCCACTCCTAATCCATTGCTTGGCCTTTGCCACCTTTTGGGAATGCAAGGATTAAAAGCCACATGAATAATGTTGTTTTCACAATATAACCTTTGGGCTTTAATTGTCTTGCATGGGCCATGCAAGTATCTTTTTCCTAGCTTTTGGTTTTGTTGGATTCTAAATGGATCCTTCTACCTTGCTTCTTTTTGTTTGGTCAGTTCAAGACCCTAGCCCTCTTCCCCTTCTTGGTCCTTGCTTGGTTTGTTGGAATTATGCATGGGCCAAATAAAAACCACCCCATCATCTTAGGCACCTCTTCCTATCCTTTTCCTTTCTCTTTCCCTTGATCATGTGTATTGCAATTGAAGCATGCATGGTCTAGAATAAGTACCTCCATCTCTTTTCTTGCCCTCTTAGCAAGCTTTGAATCTACCCGTGCCATCTCTCTTTTATCCTAAACCAAAACCCTATTTTACCATTAACCTAAACTAAACCCTAAACTACTCTTTCCTCTAACAAAACCCAAACAACATCTCTCTCCCTCTCTTCTTTTCTATCCTAAACTAAACCCTAATTTACTTATACTCTAAAATAATCCCTACATCTACTTCTCTCTCTAAACAAAACCCTAGCTACCTCTACCTCTAATCAAAACCCTAAACGACCTTTTCTCTCTAAACTAACCTAGCTACCATCTTCCCTCTCCCTCTCCTCTCTAGTAATCTACACCCTAATCTACCCTTCTCCCTTCCATACATGCCCCACCCCCAGCTCCCTACATGCCCACACGACCAGGACACCCCCTTGCTGCCCCCACACGGCATGGTACCCCTCTCTCCTAGCCCTAGACCGAACCCCCTTTTTCCTCTCCCCTCTCTTCTCTCTCCCTGGCCAAGGGCCCCTCTAGCCTTACCTGCCTCACCAAAGCCCCCCCACCCCACCCCACCTCCCTCTCCCGTCCCGGTTCCACCACGCCACCCCACGGTCCCTGCGAGCACGTGAGAGGAGGAGGCCGACGTGCCCCGCCTTTCCCTCCCTCACGCAACCACCGCGCCTCCCTCCTTCTTATCCTCTTCCTCTCCCTCTCTGGCCTCCCCAGATCCCATCCCAGCAGCCCCGCAAGTCCCATGCCTCTCCCCTTCCTTCCCCTTCACCACCGGCTCGCTACCGCCGTCTACCACCTGCCCAGTTGATCTAGTCGGAGAAGGGAGCTGCGAGGTTGTCGAGGAAGACCAGGCCGCGCCCCAGCATCGTCCAGTACCCGCCAGCGAGGAGGAGACGCGCCAGGAACGCCAGAACCAGGGAGCGCCGGCGCAAACCCTAGCTACGGCCGCCGCCAGCCTCACCGGAGATCGCGACCACCCCTGCCCGTTTCGAGCACACCGACACGCCCGCGGTGAGCACACGAGCCCCCCAGACATCCTCCCTCCCTAGATCGCTTCCTGGATGCGCGTGTCACGCCGTCGAGCACCCTCGGTGCGCGGTGGTTGTCGTCGTCGCCTTGCTCGGCGCATGCCAACACCTTAGCTACGCAGAGCCCTCCTAGCATCAACCACGTCCCTACCGCGGCTCCGCCCCAGCACCACCGGTCGCGGTTCGAACCCTGCAAGGCAGCATCGCGATGCATACACGCTGTTCAGAGATGGGGAAGATCCACGGTCTTGCCGCCCTTTGCAAAAGCCTCCGGTTCTGTTTTGCCAACCCGCGGTCCTCGAGGCCCCATCGTGGCGGTGGCCTTTTTCTAAAAGGCTCCCGCAAGACCGGACTCAACCGCAGCCCACCCCCGGCGGCGTGTGCGTTTGCGAAATCCCGGCCCTTTGTTTGCATCAACCCGCGGTCCTTCCGGGCCCGTTGTCAGTGTCTCTGGAAGTTTTTCAAAAAGAATCCTGTGGTTCTGTTTAATACACACGCGGTACAGTTGTGCGCCAGCATCGCGCAGGGGCAGAGGATCCTGCCCACTGTCTCAGGCTCAGAGCTGAGGCTGTGATAAACGTCGATCTTTGTTTAAATTCAAAATATGTTAAATAAATTCAAATTTCAAATTCTTTTCAGTTTTCTAATAACTTTTGCATACTTTATTCAAATTGGGCAAATGACATATGTTTTGATATCAGAAAAATGAGGGGAATTCAAATATGCCATCTGTTTTGTGTTTTGCTCAAGCAAAATTCCAAGTCATGTTAATTACATCAAATGCCACTGAGTTTTCAATAAACCATAACTTTTGTTTTGTAAATCCAAATTTGACAAATGAGTAGTCTAAATTGATCAGCTCGACGAGACTTTTCTGTCTATGCTATCCATGACTTCAATTGCAGCATGCATCATATAACTATATCATGAATAACAACTGTTATGACAACAAAATGTGACTAAAACCCATTTAATTGTTATTTTCTTGTTTCACACACCTCACCCATGCCATGTTATCTTACTTGCCATGTAAATTGTGCATCATTCATCATGGCATGATTGTTTGCTTGACGCATCTTATTCATATGCTTGTGCTCTATATTTATGTTGGCCTTGTTTGTTTGGTTTTTCTCGGATAGACACTGAGCAGGGGTTGTATCAAGAGAACCAGGAGCACTACCCAGAACCGTCCTTTGCTTCAACAGAGACACTGTGCAAGCACTACCACATGCTTGCATACATACAGTACCTATTGCCTCTATCTTATTCTTGCATCATTGAGTCGCGATTGCATTAAAATGAATCCCAAGTATGCATAGCCTTTACTTTTAAACTCCACCAAGCTTGTATCCTCCATCCCATGAGCCACTACTATAGGAGTTGTTTGAGCCATGCGAGTCGAGAACACATGTGTAGGGTTTGTGAGAGTCGATGGATAACGAGGTACATAAACAACTTAACACGAGTAGTTCGGGATAACTAAAGAAAGTGGCACGGTGAGCAATAT
This sequence comes from Avena longiglumis, assembly GCA_030063025.1. Lineage (NCBI taxonomy): Eukaryota > Viridiplantae > Streptophyta > Magnoliopsida > Poales > Poaceae > Avena > Avena longiglumis. The sequence goes on along the minus strand of CP125974.1, from coordinate 332,586,939 downwards.
CGCTATTTGGTTTTTCTGCTCATTTGTGTCCGTAAGACCCCGAGTACTTGATTCTGTTCCTTGATTTATCGCGCTATCCACATCCGGGAGGTATATGGGACCCCTGACCGAGCTTGATTCCGTCTTATTTCTTGGGGCCACAAACTAGTTTGAGGTTTTATTTACGATCCTGTACTTATGCCATGCTTTTCTGCTTTATTTACGATTGTGCGACAGATAGCACACTGTACTGTTTAGGATAGTGGCACGATTCCGCGGTGTCGACAAGCCCTGTTTGGGGTTCCCAGTCATTCACAGCCGTCCCCACAGACCTTGAGGCCGTCTGAGCTTGCCTACTGCTATGGGTTCTACTTAAGGGTGGCCCCTGAAATATTTCTGAATCCTGTAATTGTTCGATCGTGAAAGCCTCGTTGGTTTTGATTTGGTTTTTCCGAGGTTGATCGAGTGTGTGTTGCTATTGGTGCACCCGGGTAAAACTTTCTGAAAGCCGAGTCGGCGGTTATGGACGACTTGGAGCACAGTTTCTTGATCATAGACAAGCATAACTAAAGTACCGCTTTTAATCTGACTAAAGTAACTTGACTAGTAAATAGTGCAATACTCATGGAATGGTTAATAAAATTGCCAACGGATGGGGGGTTGTTCGTCCGCTTCCCTGTTGGTAAGTAGGGAGGAGGATGGATCTGATGAGATTACCAATATAACTGTTGTACTTAAATTCACGGACATCCGTCTATCATTGGTTAGGCGGATGGTTAGCGCTTATTCTGTAGAATTGCTAGGGTTTATCTTTTGCTGCAATTGCGTCACCCCAGGTTGTGTCCCCTTTAGAGGCATTAAGTCTTGCTGAGTACCCTTAGGGTCTCACACGATAATTCTTGATTCAGATGAACAGGTACCTTCTCAGGACGGATACTGGGTGGAAGAAGCCGATGAAGTGGGCAACGATCGTATGGTGTAGAGATTCCGGGAACGGGGATCCGTGAGACCTGTAGTTGGGATGTGCTTATTTTCTCTGGCATCTTATGCCTATTTGCTTCTTATCCGTACTCGGATCTTGTTTGCTGCTTCCGCATGATACTCTGATGTGTGCTGTATGAGGAGTTATCCTAAATTATAGATGTATCTAGGTCATTTGAATCTTGCCGTATGGCGTTGGTATATTTTCCTTTCTTCCTAGATGGTGTGGCTCTGATGTACTCTTGTATGGTGGCTTGCGTACATACCCACTTGTGTACGTAGTTGATCCCTTCGCTGCACGCCACCGTCTGAGTCCCGTTGAGAGGTTAGCGGTTGGGACGTCTGAAAGGACTACCAGTGAGTGGCTTTTGGGGCCCCGCCGTACTATTTCAACCGCTATCTCTCATCCAGGCTTGTATCTAGGAGCGTAGTTCACCGAGGTAGTTACAGCATTGGTGGCTGCGACACTCGCATTCTCATTCGGCTCATCTGGAAGTGGGTTGTCTAGGACATGGTCCTTCTTTTCTTGTTTGAGAACAATTCTCAGATTTCGATACCAGTTGGTAAAATTAGTGTCGTTCAGTTTATCTTTCTCAAGAATGGTTCTCAACGCAAAACCGGATAACTGAGAGTGACTGCTACTTGGTGCCATGATCTACAACAGAAAGTATGCAAAACACTTAAGACATGTGTTCATAAAAGAGCAAGCATATTAAACATTTTAATATTTTATGCTCCCACTAGAACCAACACCCCTCCGATGGTTACTTAGTGATTCAGGATCCTAAATAAGCAAGTCGGCTAGTGAGCTTTAGCATCACCGCTAGCCGCCAAGTGATCTAGGTAGACAACTCCTTGTCAATCGCATCTCATGCGACTCCTGTTGGACGGGTGGCATCACATGCCCCGGCTCCCATCCGACTTTTCCCCGAGTCCCACAACCGTTGTGATAGACCCGTCTAGCTTACCAAGTGTTTCAAAGAAGAGTCCGACTCGAACCCACCTAGTCGGAGAGAATTGGCGACCTCAATTTTATGAGCCCACTACCAAAATGTCCGACTTGTGATGGTGCAAACACATGGGAAAACCGACTAGACCTTCTTTGAGGGATTAAATTTTACCAACTATCTAATAGAGGTAAAACTGAGACACAACAATAACACAAAATAAAGCAATTATAATGTGAAATGGTATGGCTCTCTTCATGGCGATCTCCATCTCCACGAAGCCTGTAATCCGACTCGTGCCAACTCTTGTCACTTGCCGTCTTACTCCATGTCGCCGACATGTACAACGCCTTGCATGCCTTCCGGGTTCTCAAATAGCTACACTAGCTTAGTAAAGTAAATTACATAGAGAATCCGACACGCAGGTCGTTATACAATAAATGACAGCACCTAGGCTCCGTCGGTGACAAAACCGTGATTCGCATCACGTATGGATTACACACATACATCACATGCACATGAACCATACCATTCACAACTTCCTGCAAAAACAAGTTATGCATAGATACAATATCTACGGCGTTGTGAAACTCAAGCGACATCTAAGGCGCTTCTGACGAGGCGGCGTGGTCCGAACATGGATTCGAACATGGATTCCACCATCGTTCGATTCGATCAAACTTTTGATCTTGATCACGGTTTCGATTTACGTGTCACGGTCACCCCGATGGCGGAAGCCGACGAGGGGGTATGCCGTTCCACGACCTCGGCGGTATGATCACGAAATTAGATCTACCATTCCCGATCAGTTGATCCAATCAACTTCATACAAAACCGATCTATCTCATAGATCGACCACCAAAACAACACATAGATCTCATCTATAGCCCACGCATATCGTATATGCGAGATCTCGAACCTAAAACCGAAGCTATCGCTCGATACCCTTTGTTGGGCAGAGATAAAACAAAACTTTTTCCTCTAACGTGGTGATCCCAAGATCTAGCCGAGGTAGAAGGCCACGAGGTTTACCACTAGACGCAGCGTTGCGGATTGCGATGAAGCGCGTGGTTGATGCAATCCGATCCTCACGATCCGATCGTCCCGGTGCTGATCAGACAAAGGCACCTCTGGGTATCCACACGCATAAGGAGGAGCACCCGGCGAATCGCTAGGTTCGTTAATTCGGGCTGTGGAGCTAGGGTTTCCAACACATGGAATAACCTAACCGAACAACGATTAACCTTTTAGGGTTCCGTGCTCCACTATATATAGGGAGTGAACGTGGGCTCTGCTGCGACCCATTCACTAAAGCCCATATAAAACTAGTCACCGTGAGTCCAACTCACTAACTTCATCCTAATCCGGTTTAGGTCCAACCCAACCAGATTATATGATTCGGATCCAATCCGAACTGCTCGCTCTTAAGTGTGTGACCCATGAGCTCATGGTTACTTGGACACGATTTGAGTCCAACTCACAATCGATCAATCGGCATCGGCTCCTAGCGAGCATCGATTCCCAAGTACCAAAGAGTCATGACGACTTGCCTTTCCAATGCGACTTATGTCGAGTCCCTTTTGCCTCACGATATACCTTGTCGACTATAGGCGAATATATGTCATCCCTTAAATAGTCCAACTCTCTTCTCGATCCGAGATAAGTGATTCACCCGACTAACTCTTAGTCGATCGCCTCGGTTAACACTTAACCGAGTCGCATGGCCATGCTTTCGAATCATATCTCACGAGAGGGCCCAGAGAATATCTCTCCGAGTGGAGGGCAAAATCCCATCTTGGTTATCCACATCACGCAGCTTGATTCTCGATCGACCCGAACCACGCCTTTATAGCGCCCGATTCACGGATCAGCGTTGTGAGAACCTAAGTCGGTGATCCTCAACTCGGACTATGCAACAACCTCAGGTCTAAGGATTACATTGATTGAGATATACAAATGACAATTTAGTTCGTTGTACCTCAATATGGGTCAATCCGACTCGCTAAACTCTTTAGCCTAGTCTGTGTAAGTTGGAATAGCATCTCCATGCCCATGACAAGTGGAACCGAGTCATCAAGCCAACTTTCACATTGGTCTAAGTTGTGTGTCCAGCACAACCTCAATGACCAAGGATATTTAGTACAAATAACATGAATGCATAGTTCCACAACTGAATCACATATTCAATGATACACATCAGATGTTTATACAAGGACTACTTAATAACTTTATGAATACAATGGGAAATATCATCATACATGATTGCCTCTAGGGCATATTCCCAACATGCATTATCATTTATTTTCTCTAACTCCTTAAAGGGACCACCAGCACGCGGAATTAACTTAGACTTGCGTAAATCAGGAAAACGATCTTTACACAAATGTAACCAAACAAGATCTCCAACATCAAACACAACATGCTTTCTCCCTTTATCCCCAACAAGTTTATACTTAGCATTCATGTGTTCAATGTTATCTTTAGTAGTCTTATGCAAGTTTAATATCATTTCAATACGTTGTGTAGCATCCAAATTATTTTGCACCGAAGAAGGTAAAGGCAAAAAATCAATAGGTGCACGAGGAACAAAACCATACACAATCTCAAATAGGCACATCTTTGTGGTAGAATGCAGCGAATGATTATAAGAAAATTCTATATGAGGTAAACACTCTTCCCACAATTTTAAGTTCTTCTTTAAAACAGCCCGCAACATAGTAGACAAAGTTCTATTTACTACTTCAGTCTGTCCATCAGTTTGGGGATGACATGTAGTACTAAACAGCAATTTAGTCCCCAACTTAGCCCATAAACATCTCCAAAAGTGGCTAAGAAATTTAGTATCACGATCAGAAACAATAGTATTTGGCACACCATGCAAACGAACAATTTCACGAAAGAAAAAATCAGCAATATGCGCAGCATCATCCATTTTATGACAAGGAATAAAGTGTGCCATCTTAGAAAACCGATCCACAACAAAAAAAATACTATCCGTCCCCTTCCGTGTTCGGGGCAATCCCAAAACAAAGTCCATAGAAATATCCTCCCAAGGAACACTAGGAACAGGAAGAGGCATATATAAACCATGTGGATTAAGGTGAGACTTAGCTTTTTGACAAGTAGTGCAGCGTGCCACAAATCTCTCAACATCTCGACGCATACGTGGCCAAAATAAGTGTGTTGCAAGAACATCCTCCGTCTTCTTGACACCAAAGTGTCCCATCAATCCTCCTCCATGCGCCTCCTGTAACAACAAAAGACGAACAGAACTATCTGGAATGCATAGTTTGTTAACACGTAACACAAATCCATCATTGAAGACGAACTTGTTCCGTGTTCTACCATCTCTACAATTCTGCAACACATCTTTAAATTCAGCATCATGCACATATTGTTCCTTAATAGTTTCCAATCCAAATATTTTGAAGTTGATGTGGACATCCCTTCTATTGATACAACCGTTGTACCTACAGCTACTGATGTGGACATCCCTTCTATTGATACAACCGTTGTACCTACAGCAACACACATATAAGGACCCATTACAAGATCTCGTGCCAAACAACTTAACTATCAGGTACTTTCGTTTCTTGGAACTATTCCTCACATAGATGAGAATATGATGCTGCCTAAATCAGATGTATTTCTTACTCTTAGGAATGATGGACCAAGCATGGATGAGAGGGACAAGCATTGGAGCATGGCCATGCATGGAGATGGCAGCAAGCATGTGATGATCCAAGAGAAGGCTACGGATGAAGATTTCAGAACTTTGAGGCCACCATAATGAAGAAAGAAGACTTGGACGAAATATTCAAGATCAATACTTCACAAATTCGTCCATAGCTTAATACGGTGCTACGACACCTTTATTTTGGGCCAGGCCCATGTAATTTTCGCAGGATTTTAATTAGCCACGTTTAAGAGTCCGTATTTGAGGGGAAAAGGACTTCAAGGGTTGGATTCGGCCACCACTTCCATGGCTGGCCGAAACCCCACCTTTTCCTCCTTAAATACTCCCCATAGCCGTCGCCCTAGACTCGGATTTTGTTTAGACATTAAGTTAGCCATCATAGCAACTTCGCCAAGGCTCGAGCGTCGCAGAGGCCTCTTGTACTTCACACCTATTCAGGATCCCACCTTTTCAATAAAGCTTTCCTCTTAATCCGCAATATCTTGATTGCAATATTAGTTCTTACTTGTTCTGGATTTCAGGTAGGAACTAAGACCCTCGCTGGTCAGGCTGATCGTGTTCCCGCAGGATCGGTAACCTCCAGGAGATTGGCCTAGCGATTGCATTGGCGCTCGTGCTCGCACGTGTAGTCGGATTATCAAGCCCGAACTCCACTAAATCGACTATCATCATCTCATCGAAAGATCAGACACCTTTGCCCTATCAAGTGGTATCAGATTTCAGGTTGCTCGGTGAGATTTTACTGTTTTTGTAGATTAGATCTGTTTTTACCTATAACCCACGAAAAAGCTAAAAACACAGTTAGAGTTTAGATCCATCCCATCACTGATATATGCCTTGCATTATCTTTTTAGTTTTGCATTGTTGAATTTGTGTCTGCATCATCGCATCGAGTTTCTGGTCTTAGTGTCTCGTCCCGTAGAGTTTCGAGTTCTAATCATAGTAGTCAGCGCCACCCTCGCAGATCGCCGCCACCATACTCCGCCACCATATTCCGCCACCATATTCCGCCACCATATTCCGCCGCCATAAACCCTAAAACTCCGCCACCGCCTTCCTACCGCGACACGGGTCCGATCACCTATCTTGCCGCGACACGAGTCCGAGTTGAGTTATTGTTTCCTAGTTATTTCTTTTTACTTTCCTTCTTTATTGTTTCCGTGTTAGGCTAAAGTCTGTGTCGAGCTCAGAGTCCGGTCGTAAGTCCAGAAGGAGAGCAAAAAAAAAGTCTGGAACCGCCTCCAAAAAAACTTTTCTGGCTATATTGTTTTTCGACCCCGGGGATCACTTTTCTCCATCGGCCGTTATAGCGACATTTTTTTGGCGCCTACGCGCTTTCCAGAGCATAATACAAAAATTTCGAAAAAAAATTTTGGGGCTAACCTGTTTTTAGACCCCGTAGATCAGTTTTAGACACTCGCCATCATAGTGATTTTCCGCATCTCGGTTCACTTTTTAGGGTTCCATATCATCATACATTGCTTGTTGTGTCGCGTCGTGACATCGTTGGTGATCTAGGCTCCCGTCTCTAGTACGGTCTAGCCTAGGACTAGCACAGTACCGTCGTTGAGCATTCTTTCAACTTTTGCATTGTTGTTTTGATAATTTCTAACCCCCTTTGCTAAGCCTTCCCAGAGCTCCACAGATATTCTCCACGTACGGTGTCTCGACTCCTAGTAATCGCTTGGTTCAATCTCTGGTCCCACTGATCCTCGCGGTTGCACATCGCCTTTTCCTGCTGTTTGGTAAGAACTTGTAAGAGCTTCGTATATTGCTTGACGGATTACGCGTGCCTTCCACCATATTTCCGAAGTATATACCTGTGCTTCTTAAGGACTAACCATGACAGATACTTCGCGGAACCCTGCCACAATGACGAACGAAGAACTACATGCCCACTTCTCCGAGATCTTGGTCAGTCGCGCTGAAGACTGACGCTCGGTTCAATCTCTGGTCCCACTGATCCTCGCGGTTGCACATCGCCTTTTCCTGCTGTTTGTTAAGAACTTGTAAGAGCTTCGTATATTGCTTGACGGATTACGCGTGCCTTTCACCATACTTCTGTAGTATATACCTGTGCTTTTTAAAGGACTAACCATGTCAGATACTTCGCGGAACCCTGCCACAATGACGAACCAAGAACTACATGCCCACGCCTAGGGGAGTTTGACGCCAAGCTCACCAACGCCGTGGACAAGATCGATGGACTCGAGAAATCCTTCAACGCCAAGCTTGACGCTCGGTTCAAGGAGATTTTGAAGAGATTGCCCGCACCCGCACCCGCACCCGCACCCACACATGGCGCACGGCGCATCCCGATCACGGGTCGGCCTGCTGGTTAATTGCCGCCGCGACCTGTGCGGCTACACGGCAGCGCACCTCGGACTTCCGCGCTACTGCTGCGACATTAGGGACGGCGGGTACTACTACGACCCGACGATGACGATCTGTTTGACGGAGGTTGAACAACCTCCACAGTACCTGGCCGTCCCCGACATTACTACCGCAACGCTCGACCACCGGTACGTGATGATGATCATGTTGCAAAGCTTAAATTAAATATTCCATCTTTTGAGGGTAAATATAATCCTGATGCATATCTTACATGGGAGATGGAAGTAGAACAACGTTTTGCATGTTTAAAATATCCTGAGAATATGCGTGTTAGTGCTGCTACATGTGAATTTACTAAATTTGCTTCTCTTTGGTGGTCTGAGTATTGTCGTTTAAATCCTACTAATATTCCTAGTACTTGGACTGCTTTAAAAACTGCTATGCGTGTTCGTTTTGTACCTCCCACTTATCAACGTGATTTACTAAAGAATCTGACACGTTTAGAGCAAGGGAAAAATTCTGTAGAAGAGTATTATCAGGAATTGCAAACGGGAATGGTTCGGTGTGGTCTTGTTGAATCTAATGAACAAATGCTTGCACGTTTCTTTGGTGGATTAAACAAGGACATTCAGCACATATTAGATTATAAGGAATATAATTCTATCGCTCGTTTGTTTCATCTTGCTTACAAAGCTGAACGTGAAGTGCAGGAACGCCAAACACCATGGAGGAGGACTAATAATTCTGCGGGTCGCACATCCACTTGGACATCTCGACAATCAGCCCCTCCTTCTCGTGATTCGCCACCAGCTACTACCACATCCAAGGCCACCACAAGATTTCCAGCTGCTCCTCCACCATCATCCAATGCTCCTGCTCGTAGTGCATCTTCTATGGCTTCCATGGGTAAGATAAAGGATATACAATGCCGCAAGTGCTGGGGTTTTGGTCATATTGAGAGACAGTGCACAACACAACGTGTGATGATGGTGCGGGAGGATGGTCAATACGATTCAGCGAGTGACTTTGATGAAGATAGATTAGCCCTTATTTACGCTTGAGATGGAGACAATTACGATCTTTGAAGACAGAGGTAATGGGAGTTGAAGCTGCTGATCAATACAAGAGCTTAATTACACAACATGTGTTGAGTGTGCAATTGAGCAAATCTGAGCAAGATCAACGCCACAACATGTTCCAAACACGTGGTGTTGTCAAGGAAAGAGCTATACGGATCATCATTGATGGAGGGAGTTGTAATAATCTGGCTAGTGTTGACATGGTAGATAAGCTTGCGCTTCCAACAAGACAACGCCCACATTCATATTACATCCAATGGTTTGAGAGTTCTCGCAAGATCAAGGTAACAATGGTACGCGTGCATTTTACTATTGGTACATATTCTGATTTTGTTGATTGTGATGTTGTACCTATGCAAGCTTGTTCTTTGTTACTTGGTAGACCATGGCAATTTGATAGAGAATCTTTTCATAATGGCCAAACTAATCACTATTCTCTTATGCATGATGGAAAGAAAATTGGTCTAAAACCTATGACTCTCGAACAGATTTTAAAAGATGATCTTGCTAGAACTAGTAGTGCTAAAACTGAGGAGAAAAATAAAAGTGAGAATCAGATTGTTGCTGCAGATTTTATACCACCAAAGAACACTAAATCTAATTCTACACATGCTACTGAAATTCGTTTGAAGAGTCCATGTATGCTTGCAAATAAAATTGATATTGCTGAACTAGATGTAAACAATACTCAATGTTATGCAATTGTCTGCAAAGAGGTTTTGTTTTCATTTGAGGATATGCCTCCTTCTTTGCCACCCTCTATTGCTAACCTTTTGCAAGAATATGAGGACGTCTTTCCCAATGCCTGCCACGGGACTACCTCCTATTAGAGGAATTGAGCACCAAATTGATCTAATTCCTGGTGCTACGTTGCCCAACCGCGCGCCATATAGAACCAATCTAGAGGAGAAAAAGGAGATACAATGCCAAATTCAGGAACTACTCGACAGAGATCATATTCGTGAGTCCCTTAGCCCCTGTGCTGTTCCTATTATTTTGGTACCTAAGAAAGATGGTTCTTCGCGCATGTGTACTGATTGTAGAGCTATCAATAATATTACTATTCGATATCGTCATCCTATTCCACGTTTAGATGACATGCTTGATGAATTGAGTGGCTCTACCATGTTTTCTAAAGTTGATTTGTGTAGTGGTTACCACCAGATTCGTATGAAATTAGGAGATGAATGGAAAACAGCATTTAAAACTAAGTTCGGTTTATATGAGTGGTTAGTAATGCCGTTTGGTTTAACTAATGCACCTAGACCAATCTGATACCACTTGATAGGGCAAAGGTGTCCGATCTTTCGATGAGATGGTGATAGTCGATTTGGTGGAGTTCGGGCTTGACGATCCGACTACACGTGCGAGCACGAGCGCCAATGCAATCGCTAGGCCAATCTCCTGGAGGTCACCGATCCTGCGGGAACACGATCAGCCTGACCAGCGAGGGTCTTAATTCCTACCTGAAATAGAGAACAAGTAAGAACTAATATTGTAATCAAGATATTGCGGATTAAGATGAAAGCTTTATTGAAAAAGGTGGGATCTTGTATAGGTGCGAAGTATAAGAGGCCTCTGCGACGCTCGAGCCTTGGCGAAGTTGCTATGATGGCTAATTTAATGTCTAAACAAAATCCGAGTCTATGGTGACGGCTATGGGAAGTATTTAAGGAGGAAAAGGTGGGGTTTCGGCCAGCCATGGAAGTGGTGGCCGAATCCAACCCTAAAAGTCCTTTTCCCCTCAAATATGGACTCTAAAAACTGGCTATTTAAAATCCTGCGAAAATTACATGGGTCTGGCTCAAATTAAAGGTGTCGCAGCATATGGACGAATTTGTGAAGTATTAATCTTGAATATTTCGTCCAAGCCTTCTTTCTTTATTATGGAGGCCTCAAAGTTCTGAAATCTTCATCCGTGGCCTTCTCTTGAAACATCACATGCTTGCTGCCATCTCCATGCATGGCCATGCTCCAATGCTTGTCCCTCTCATCCATGCTTGGTCCATCATTCCTAAGAGTAAGAAATACATCTGATTTAGGCAGCATCATATTCTCATGTATGTGAGGAATAGTTCCAAGAAACGAAAGTACCTGATAGTTAAGTTGTTTGGCACGAGATCGAGTGATAGTTCCTTGTATGTGTGTAGCTGTAGGTTCCACGGTTGTATCAATAGATGGGATGTCCACATCAATCTGTCTAGGGATGACAAGTAGTACTGGACACCAACTTTGTTCCAAGCTTTCCCCATAAGGTCTTCCAAAAGTAGCTCATGAACTTCACATCATGGTCAAAAATAATCGTCTTGGGTACTCATGTAGTCTCATGATGTCCCTAAAAAACAGGTTAGCAATATGCGACGCATCGTCGCTTTTATGGCAGGCAATAAAATGAGCCATCTTAGAGAATCTATCCACTACCACAAATATAGAATCATGACCTCTCTGAGTTTTGGGTAAACCTAGCACAAAGTGCATGCTAATATCTTCCCAAGGTGTAGTAGGTGTAGAGAGAGGTGTATACAAACCATGAGGCTTCACCTTTGATTTGGACATGTTGCATGTAATGCAGCAACTCATAAATCGATAGACATCACGCCTCATCTTGGGCCAATAAAAGTGATCAGCGAGCATGAGAAAAGTCTTCTCACGCCCAAAGTGACCCATCAAACCTCCAGCATATGATTCTTGTACTAAAAACGAACGCAAAGACGATTCTGGAATGCATAGTTTGTTAGCTCTAAACAAATAGCCATCATGTATATGATACTTATCCCAAGCATGTTTCAAAGCACACAAACGATATGGTTCAGAAAAATCATGATCAGTTGCATAAAGTGCAGAAATACTCTCTAATCCAGGAATTTTAGTTCACCTCATGTCGAACTTGTTTTGTCGATGTAGCTTGGTGGCGCGAACGGTATCTTTCTTTCTTGTTCTCGTGGCGGAGAGGACTTGTACGCCGTCTTGAGCTTGTAGCGCATATAGCATGGATGATCTTGAGCTCTTGTTGTTGGTGACGCACTTGTCTTGGCTCATGTGTATTGGTACTTGTTGAGTTGTCGCGCCTTCTTGAACTTGATGGGTATCTTGATGGACAACCCTCATGGTATGTAGTTCCTTTTGAAGGATGCGACTTGAAGAGCTTGTCCTTGTTGGACTATTGGAGATGTGCCTTCGCTTGCATGGCGTAGAAGTTCTCGGTCTCCATGTGGTGGACTGAGCCATTGTATCTCAAGAGGGAGTCGCCATCATAGTCGATGAAGTGTTCGATGTCCTCCATGCTTGAGAAATCGAAGTCCTCTTGGTGCTCCCTGTGCTCCATGCTTGGGGAGTCGTCGTTGGTGTAGTACTCGAAGTCCTCCAAGCATGCGGAGCCAATTTCGGTGTAGTGCTCCGTCATGTCACCGACGCTTGTGGAGTCGTTGTTGCCGTGGCTCATCATGGATTCCTCTTCATCGGTTCTGGAGTCCCTATACATGTTGCTCACAAGACCAAGTGTGATATAATGAAAGTTGGATTCAAGGATGCTACGCCTTGGCTCACCTTGTAGATAGTATTGGATCAATGGTATGGACCAAGAGCAAACCAAATACAAAGGATAAGTGGCATTGTATCAACGAACACAAGAAACACCAAACACACACGACTTATGAGGAGCTTAGGTATGGTAAGTGGCAAGCAAATTGGAACAACCAGAAACCAATATTTGTAAAGGCAAGTAAAGAACCACGGTGGTCACAAAGCAAACAAGTTGATCCACAAGATAGGAATTAAGATCAAGGAAACACACACAGTGGGATAAATGGGACTTGTGCGACGGAAAAAGCGAGCTAAGAACCAAATGAAGGCCTAGCGAAGACTATAAGCTCATGTCGCACAAGTACAAGGAGAGACGCTAGTTCGATTACACAAAAATTGGAGGGCTATAAGATTTGCACAATAAGTACCACCTACAAGTTTGTCATCGAGCTTGCGCTTCCTATTCTATATGGCACATGTATCTTTCTTTCTTCTTCTTTTTTTTGTATTTTGTATTTTTCTCTATATTTTTTTTATATTTTTTTCTCTTTTTCACTTGATTTTCCTTGTGCCAACAACTAATAACTATATGAGATAGCGCTCACCAATTTTGCTCGGAATTCTACAAGGTATCAAATGTGCAAAGCCCAAGCAATCAAAGGAGTAACTAGTCTCAATAGGTGCTTATTTTATCGCAAAGATGGTGTGGCTCTCAAAGGAAAACAAGTAGGGGAGATCGCGGAAATGATATACCTTTCGTCGATGATCTTCACCCTTGCTCACCGTTTTTTCGTTGGTGTAGATAGCATGAACACGTGGATGATGGTGTAGGACTCCTTCTCCTCTTCGAAACGAGATAAAGAACACCAAAATCCGAGTTCGAATGCAAAAGTTATGCTCAAAACAGTGTTGCAGATTTTCTGTTTGCAGGGAGGGCGGAGACTCCGGTCTGGAGGTCCGGAGACTCCGGTCTGGAGCTCAAAAAGTCTGGAGTCTCCGGCCACCAAAATCCGAGTTCGAATGCAAAAGTTATGCTCAAAACAGTGTTGCAGATTTTCTGTTTGCAGGGAGGGCGGAGACTCCGGTCTGGAGGTCCGGAGACTCGTCCGAGCTCAAAGTCCGGAGACTCGGTCTAGGCCGAGACTCCGTCCGGAGATTCGGGACGTTGAACTCGAACGGGACGCGTTTTGGGCGGAAAAACTTGAACCAAAACTTCAAAATTGATGGGGAAATCAAGGAATTGGGCTAAGGGAACGCAAAGGAAGGTAGATCAACGAGTATAGCAGCGGATCTATGGATCAAAACCTACCAAAACACTCTCAAAATTCAGATCGATCCAAATCACGAATATGGATATTTTTGGTGGAAATTTTCGAATTTAGGCAAGAAAAGGAAAATTGGTGGCTAGAAACTCAACACAAACTCGAATCCATGGCAACTAAAGGCTCTGATACCATATGATGTGGCTTACAACCACTTTTGTGGCCCGATCTTCATAGATTCGAGGGGATTTTGGGGAGGAGAGCGAAGAACACGATGAACACGAGAGGGAAATCGAAGATACAAACGCACACCACACCCAAATCGGTTTGCTCTGGGCGAACCACCAACCCAATAGAATCACAAAGGGAGAGACCAAAGGTAGAATCCCTTGCGAGAGATTGGCAAGCTCTTGATAGAATCACACGTAGGGAGAGAGTAGCAACCAAGTAGAATCCCAAAGGGGAGAGACCTAGCACTACTAGAATCCATACATGGGAGAGATCAAGAACTAGAAGAGCGCCTTCGCGACTTCAATTAAGAAGGCCTTTGTCATGGTGGTATCATGGCATATGCCATGGGTAGGCTAAAGTTGGGGCCGATGGACGTGGAGGAATCCGGGGAGGGATGATGCAGTGAAGACCGCACTCGTATGAACAAAGAGAAATACAATGTATATTGGATTGAAGCTCTCAAGTGGAGATAACACCTCTTTCTCTACATCTAATCTCTTACAATCTGGCCATGCTTGTGGCTACAATCATGCTCCTTGAGCTGTATCTCCTATGCCTCTATCTAGATCTCTCTATGGGAGTGGAGGAGGAAGAAGAAGGAGAGCTCCTATTGAGCTGAGAAGGGAGGAGCCCTTCGGGGGCCTCCCTTGTGAACGATCCCCCTGGTTCTCCTTATAAAGGGAGCCCAGGGGACAAGGCTTGTTCCACACGTTTGGCATCTACGTAGCATATTCCCGGCATCCTTTCAGATGCTCAGCATATGCCTTGGCATCTTCGGAGATGCCACGGCATATTCCTTAGCATATTCTTGGATGCCTAGGGCATATTCCTTTTGCCATGTGCCCGTCTGAGTTGGTTGGGTCCCAGAACTGGCATAATACTTGTGTAGCTTGTCTTAGCTTGGTCTGTGATGCGCCCCCTCTAGAGATAAATAAGTTGGTACCTGGAGTAATATATCTCGGCCCAAATGACATTGCTGGAAGTATAGTTCGGCCTGGGTAGAGCAGATTCGGCCTGGCAGACGGTTGATTCGGCCCAGGCAGAGTGAAGGGCCCAGGTGGAGTGAATTGGTCCTGTGGAGCAGGTGCTGAGTCCCGCGGTGGGCCGAGCTAGCGCTCATTCGGCCCACCCAGGCGACGTGGAGAAGAGGTCGGTGAGTCCGCGGTGGGCGAAGCATCGCTCATTCGGCCCACCCGGTGACGGGAGAGGGAGCGGTGTTGAGTCCGTGGTGGGACGAGCTCGCTCATCTGCCCACCCGGTGACAGAGAGGAGCGGTGTTGAGTCCCGCGGTGGGCCGAGCTACTGCTCATTCGGCCCACCCGGGTGACAGGGAGAGGGAGCCGGTGTTGAGTCCCGTGGTGGGCCGAGCTACTGCTCATTCGGCCCACCTAGGCGTCGAGGTTGAATCGTCTGGGAGCAGCCTTGGTGGGAGACGGCGTTGACCTGCAGGTTGGTTCGGCGGGTAGAGGAGTGGGCGTCAGGTAGGAGGCCGATAGAACGGAGGAATTCTGGTTGTTCGGCTTGGAGGGACGAATTGACATATAGTTCGGCCCGTTTGTGCTGTTTTTTCTAGAACGAGTAGTGGGAGCAGGCCGAATTAGGTATAATTCGGCCCAGTCTGTTTTTATCCTTTTTCCTCTTAGTTTCCTTCCTTCGCGCTATATTTCTTTATTTAAGTATGCATATTTCTCTCGGTAAATCCTCCCTTCATCTACAGATATCCTTTTATATATCAACTCTGGGGTACCCGGGGGTACATCCCCGACATTAGTCCCCGAGGCTATGTGGGACTCGCAGAGTCGTGCATAGGCTTTATAAAATATCTCCAGAGTTGTTTATTCGCCTTAAGTCTTTGTCATATATTATCGGCCCCTGGCGCTCTTGTCCCTTTGTGTTATAACCTTTTTGGGTGAATTCTTGGCTTCTGGCCTTATTGGGCATTGCTCATAACCCCTTTGGGTAAGTTTCTAGACTTCTGGCCTTCATGGGCACTGGTCATAACCCCTTTGGGTAAGTTTCTAGACTTCTGGCCTTCATGGGCACTGGCCATAACCACTTTGGGTAAGTCATGAGCTCTGGCCTTATTGGGCACTGCTCTTTTAACCTCTTTGGGTAAGTCATGAGCTCTGGCCTTATTGGGCACTGCTCTTTTAACCTTTTTGGGTAAGTCATGAGCTCTGGCCTTATTAGGCACTGCTCTTTTAACCCCTTTTGGGTAAGTTTCAAGTCCTTGCCTTCTTTGGCATTGCTCTTTTAACCTCTTTGGGTAAGTTATGAGTTCTGGCCTCATTGGGCACTGCTCTTTTAACCTCTTTGGGTAAGTCATGAGCTCTGGCCTTCTCGGGCACTGCTCTTTTAACCCCATTGGGTAAGCTATGAGTTCTGGCCTTATTGGGCACTGCTCTTTTAACCTCTTTGGGTAAGTTATGAGTTCTGGCCTTATTGGGCACTGCTCTTTTTACCTCTTTGGGTAAGTCATGAGCTCTGGCCTTATTGGGCACTGCTCTTTTAACCTCTTTGGGTAAGTTACGAGTTCCGGCCTTATTGGGCACTACTCTTTTAACCTCTTTGGGTAAGCTTATGAGCCCTTGCCTTATTGGGCACTGCTCTTTTAACCCCTTTGGGTAAGTATTTATCCGAGTTAACTCATCCCAAATCCGAGTTACTTTACTCAAAATTGACTTTATGTCTTAAGTCTGAGTCATCTGACTCAAATCCGAGTTATATGACTCAAATCCGAGTTAACTCATCCCAAATCCGAGTTACTTTACTCAAAATTGACTTTATGTTTTAAGTCTGAGTCATCTGACTCAAATCCGAGTTATATGACTCAAATCCGAGTTAACTCATCCCAAATCCGAGTTATTTTACTCAGAATTGGCTTTATGCCTTAAGTCTGAGTCATCTGACTCAAATCCGAGTTACATGACTCAAATCCGAGTTAACTCATCCCAAATCCAAGTTACTTTACTCAAAATTGACTTTATGTTTTAAGTCTGAGTCATCTGACTAAATCCGAGTTATATGAATCAAATCCGAGTTAACTCATCCCACATGCGAGTTATTTTATTCAAAATTGACTTTATGTTTAAGTCTGAGTCATCTGACTCAAATCCGAATTAACTCATCCCAAATCCGAGTTAACTATTTGCCACGATATAGCTTGATTTGGCGTGATGACGATAATTTGCCTTTGATATGGATCCGAGATATAGATCCGAGATTAAGCTTTGGGATATGATAATAGGGATAACCGCTGAGAGATCTGATTCGAGATGTAGATATGAGATATAGATTCGAGATATGATAAGCTGGCCAATAATCATCCGAGATATGGGATAATCTGGCAAGATGGTGAGATATCAATCTGAGTCATAACATAACCTGGCAATCTGGTGAACTGAATAAAGCTTCGGCCTGAATCAGAGATATGATTGGTATGCCGAGTCTGAATACCAATCCGAATTATAATACACCCTGGCAAGCTGAATCAAATGTTAGTCCGAATCAGAGACAATCTACTGAGCTGAGTTGAAGGTTAACTCAAAGCATAAACAAATTGACTTCAAGTTATATCCGAATCATCAATAAGTTGGCCGGTAAGCCGAGTTAAAGGACAATCCAAAGCATAAATACACTAACTCAAATTCTATCCGACTCATAAGTAAGCTGACTCAAATTCTATCCGGGTCATAAATAAGTTGATTCAAATTCTGTCTGAGTTATAAATAAGCTGGCTGGGGGGCCAAGTTAAAGGACAATCCAAAACATAAACTAACTGACTCAAAATCTATCTGAATCACTAATAAGCTGATTCAACTTATGGCCGAGTTAAGATAAGTCAATGGGTGAGCTGGGTAATCCAAAACATAAACTAACTGACTCAAAATCTATCTGAATCACAAATAAGCTGATTCAACTTATGGCCGAGTTAACAGATAATCTGGCTGGTGTGCAGATCTAAATCAACATGATGTTCTCTTAATCCAAAGGTGACTCTAAGGATAAGTCGGCTAGTCCCCGGGTTAAGTTCTTTTCTCCCCGGGGTGAAGGATTGAGTGTAGGTGACTGAGTTATCTGGCACTTACAGTATACTTGGGGAAGTGTTTGAGTGAGTCTTGCTAAGTCATATGTGCCTTGCTAAGTTATTTGGTACTTACAGTAGGCTTGGAGTAGTGCTTGAGTCCTTCTTGCTGAGTCTTACCTGTTTTGTTGAGTCAGACTTGGAGACCCTTTGCGCTTACCCCTTTGCTCTCTGTTCGCTTGGTGAAGCTGAACGAACCCTATGAAGAAGAAGTTGATGAAGATGTTCCCGTCCGGATGGAAACCCAACCAACGCCACTAAAGGCCCCACGGTGGGCGCCAAATGTCGTGGTGGTATCACGGCATATGCCATGGGTAGGCTAAAGTTGGGGCCGATGGACGTGGAGGAATCCGGGGAGGGATGATTCAGTGAAGACCGCACTCGTATGAACAAAGAGAAATACAATGTATATTGGATTGAAGCTCTCAAGTGGAGATAACACCTCTTTCTCTACATCTAATCTCTTACAATCTGGCCATGCTTGTGGCTACAATCATGCTCCTTGAGTCAGATCTCCTATGCCTCTATCTAGATCTCTATGGGAGTGGAGGAGGAAGAAGGAGAGCTCCTATTGAGCTGAGAAGGAGGAGCTTCGGGGCCTCCCTAGAACGACCCCTGGTTCTCCTTATAAAGGAGCCCAGGGACAAGGCTTGTTCCACACGTTTGGCATCTACGTAGCATATTCCCGGCATCCTTTCAGATGCTCAGCATATGCCTTGGCATCTTCGGAGATGCCACGGCATATTCCTTAGCATATTCTTGGATGCCTAGGGCATATTCCTTTTGCCATGTGCCCGTCTGAGTTGGTTGGGTCCCAGAACTGGCATAATACTTGTGTAGCTTGTCTTAGCTTGGTCTGATGATGCGCCCCCTCTAGAGATAAATAAGTTGGTACCTGGAGTAATATATCTCGGCCCAAATGACATTGCTGGAAGTATAGTTCGGCCTGGGTAGAGCAGATTCGGCCTGGCAGACGGTTGATTCGGCCCAGGCAGAGTGAAGGGCCCAGGTGGAGTGAATTGGTCCTGTGGAGCAGGTGCTGAGTCCCGCGGTGGGCCGAGCTAGCGCTCATTCGGCCCACCCGGGCGACGTGGAGAAGAGGCTGGCGGTGAGTCCCGCGGTGGGCCGAGCTACTGCTCATTCGGCCCACCCGGGTGACAGGGAGAGGGAGCCGGTGTTGAGTCCCGTGGTGGGCCGAGCTACTGCTCATTCGGCCCACCCGGGTGACAGGGAGAGGGAGCCGGTGTTGAGTCCCGTGGTGGGCCGAGCTACTGCTCATTCGGCCCACCCGGGTGACAGGGAGAGGGAGCCGGTGTTGAGTCCCGTGGTGGGCCGAGCTACTGCTCATTCGGCCCACCTAGGCGTCGAGGTTGAATCGTCTGGGAGCAGCCTTGGTGGGAGACGGCGTTGACCTGCAGGTTGGTTCGGCGGGTAGAGGAGTGGGCGTCAGGTAGGAGGCCAGTGGCGAGAACGGAGGGAATTCAGTGGTTGTTCGGCTTGGAGGGACGAATTGACATATAGTTCGGCCCGTTTGTGCTGTTTTTTCTAGAACGAGTAGTGGGAGCAGGCCGAATTAGGTATAATTCGGCCCAGTCTGTTTTTATCCTTTTTCCTCTTAGTTTCCTTCCTTCGCGCTATATTTCTTTATTTAAGTATGCATATTTCTCTCGGTAAATCCTCCCTTCATCTACATATATCCTTTTATATATCAACTCTGGGGTACCCGGGGGTACATCCCCGACAGCCTTGATACAACTCATAGATAATCTAATGAGAGGGGGTTCCCATCCAGGGTTTGGCCTAAGCCACGAGTCTCAACTCATCATCTATTCCATCCTAGGGTTTACATATGGGGTGGGGGCATATATATATAGGCCAACCACGAGCTAGGGGCAAAATAGACATAAACAGGGAGTTCTGGGCGTTACATGGGCCAGGCCCAAAAGGCCTTAACATGCCTAGCGTCGAGCAGGCCGGAAACTCCGGTGTTGGGTCCGGAGACTCCGATCTAGACCGGAGACTTCGGTCAATCTCCGGTGTCATCTCCGGAGGGGGCTTCTGGCTGTCCCGGGCTTGGTTCCTGGGTCCGGACCGGAGGACGGTCCAGAAACTCCGTTGTGGTCCGGAGACTCCGGTGTGATGGCCGGAGACTCCGGTCTGGCGTCCGCAACTTATTGCGTCTTCTCTTCCAGGCCTCATGATTGGGGGTCTTGGCTCCTGGTTCATCCTTGTCGCATCCGCTTGGCATCACGGTCATGGACCTAGTCATACAATTGATAGTTGGCTCAAGTAGGATCCCATTCAAGTTGTGGCATCCCGCAAAACCACTACTAGAAAATCGCGTTGAATTTGTGCATCGCATCGTCATCATCATGCATTGTTTGCCAAAACTATTTTCGCAAAGCCCGATTTGTTTTCCAAACGCCCCATCTTAATTCAAATGCAAAGCCCGGTCACCGGATTATTTTGTTTGAGTGCTATCGGTTTGCAAACGGTGTTAACAAAACAAATAAAAATTATATTATTTTTTTAGTGGGGGCAGTCGAACGGGCCAAATCGACCCGAACGACCGCCCCAGGATTTAAATCGGTCCACCTGGACGCCCCAACAAATCCTAAACCTACCAACTAATCTACCCACACACCCCAGCCACATCACCCAGACCAACCCCGAGCCGCCACCTCACCCTCTCCCTATCCCCAACCAACCATGTGCTGCCACTTGGCCCTCTCTCCCTTCCCTCTCTCTCCCTCTCAAACACACACCACACAAACCCCCCACACCAGCACCCAACACACGCACGCCACACTCCCCCAACACCACGCCACACTGGCCTCCTCATGTCCCACCTCCCCAGCCCACTGCCCAAGGCCCTCTAGCCCGCCCCCACCTACCTGACCCAGACTCGCCTCAGGCTGCGCCGGGCAGGCCTGTGCCCACTGCCTCCTCCGGCCGCGCCCGCCATGCTCCGCCTCTCCGCCCGCCTCTTCCCACCTCAAGGCCGAAGGCCACAAGACGCTCATGAGCCGCCTGCCCATCTCGCCAGTGAGCTGCCTGGCGTCCTCACGACGCGGCGCCATGAGCCTTCATGGCCGCCGCCACGCCAACCCTCGACGTTGCCCGGCCACAGACCTCCCGCCTCCGGACCACCGGCTGGGCCCACCTCGCCGTCTTCAAGTCCCGCCGCCAGGCCGCTCAGCCCCTCGCCGCTCCGTTCGCTTCGGCCCGCATGGTGCTCCTCCGCCACCCTCGCCACAAGACAGCCCCGCCTCCCTCGCGGCAGCAAGGCCACCTCCTCCGGCCACCGGGCCCCACTGCGCCAGACGACCCTCCTGCGCGCTTCGGCGCTGCCGCCACCTTTCGCGCGGCCCTCGCACCGCCTTCGCCATCGAGCCCCATGGCCGGCGGCCTCCGCTTCGGCAGCATCGTCGCCTCCCGTGCCCACGTCCGCCGCCAGACCTCGCCGAGCCCGCCAAGACCTCTCCTCTCGCAGCATCCTCGAGCTCCACCTGTGGCCATGTCTGCTCCAGAGCGCCTTGCATCCTGTCAAGACGGTGCTCTCCGCCGGACACGCTCCGCTGGACCGCTCCTTCGCGGGAAAGAGGACGCTGGCGTGTCACCCATGTTGGACAACATGTTCTTCGTGTCTGCAGCAGCCAAGACCGACCCAAAACCGATGCCTCGACACGGATCTCGGGGACACCTTCATGGAAACCAAAGACGCGTCAGAAGGCCGATCCCAGAATCGTGCCGCCAAGATCTCCGAGAGACCCCGGTACCGGGCGAGTTCGCCATCGACCTCGAGTTCTCCCACACGGATACCAAGCGACAAGATCATCGTCATGGAACCCTAAGGCCACATGTGCGACAAGTGCTCTCTTCCGGACGCCAGGATCTCCGCATGAGACGACGAACCGACAACATGACCCGAGGACCGCGAATGCGACAAGATCTGCATGCGACAAGAACGACACCGTACAAGGCGAGACCGTTGCGCCCCCGACACCGACCCAAGTTCCGCACCCGGACACGCCAAGCTCTACCCCAGAAATCCGAGAACGCCTCCGTCGAACCCTGAACCCCGAGACCGGACCCCGGACCCTGTCGAACCCCGAACCCCGGAACCCCAAGTCCGTCGAGACCCTCAATGTGTGACCTCTTATCCGAGAACCTTATTTTATAACATAATACGACTTGTCGCATAATAATTGTTCTTGCATGCATCTTGCCATGTGGTTTGGGGCCTCATGCCGATTCACCTAATAATTAAATATGGGGCCCATATGCGGGCAAATCTAGCCTTATATTGGCCTCATTTAAACTTGTGTAGCGAACCCGTATTATCTTTTGCCATGTAATATAACATCTAAATTGCGGGGGTCCTAAACAACTTGAACCATTTAATTAAGTGTCGGGACCCCGGTTCCACTTAATATGACCTAATCGCATTGCACCCTTGCCATGTCATACATCATACATGCATCATGCCGATCTTATGCCGTTGTATTAAATAGTGCATCCGGTGTTTCTTCTAGTGTTTTGCTTCTTCGCGGATAAGGCCGTTGAGTTGATGTGAGCTTCGCCCCGATCTTCGGTTGACCCTTCGGCAATGTTTTCAATGAGCATCTCCCCTTTCTACCTATCTTACTTTTATAGTCTTTATTCCCTCCTGTTGATCTATTGCTATACGTGTTATGCGATGCTTTAGTTTCGACTGTGATATACCATGCAGCCCTATATTGCCTTGGACACATCCTATTACATTGTCCGGTAGATAGTTGGACTTCAAGGCGTCGTAGTCGCTGCTCAAGTCTGCATTGCGTGTTGTCAAGTGCCACAGCTTGTTGATGTATTGCATGTTGATGTTGGAGATGATCATAGTTTTACTTATCGCTCACTTTAATTCTGTTTAACAACTAAAATTGAAATAAGCAGAGGCATCGGTGGGTGATAGAAAATATTTGGTTCAACGCCCACTTGTGTCCCGTAAGACCCTTTAGTACTTGATACTTGTTCCTTGTTTTATCGCGCTATCCACATCCGGAGGTATATGGGACCCCCGAGCGAGCTTGATTCGCCTTATTTCTTGGGGCCACAACTAGTTTGAGGTTTTATTACGATCCTGTACTTATGCCATGCTACTTTCACGTATTTAAATTGTGCGAGGAGCACACATCGCTTAGGTATGCGAGTGATTACGCTGCATCGACAAGCCAGCCCACACTTTCGGGTTCCCGCCATGACCATTGGCGCAACCTTGAGTCCGTCTCGGAGCTTGCTTACTCCGCTATGGGATCTACTCAAAGGTGGCCCCGAAATATTTCTGAATCCTGATTGTTCACCGTGAAAGCCTCGTTGGTTTTGAGTTGGTTTTCCGAGGTTGATCGAGCGTGTGTTGCTATTGGTGCACCCCGCCGTAAAACTTTCAAAGCCGTGTCCATGGATATGGACTTGGAGCACAAGATCTCGATCATAGACAAGCATAACTAAAGTTTATTGCTATAAATTTGACTTTATAATGACTAGTAATCAGCTTCACTATAATGGAATGGCTAATTAATACGCCTACAATTGCTTGTTTGAAGTGTCGCTATACCATTGTACTGACTAGTAAGTATGGCAACTACAAGCGGAATGGCTGAATAAAAGTACCAACCATCCTTGGGTTTTGGGTTTATCTCATGCTATCAGATCCGATTAGTAATCGATGCAACTATAACGAATGATTAACTAAAAGTGTCCACTGCTTACTTTATCAGGATGATTATCTAAACCTGACTAGTAAGGTGCCACAACTATAACTGAATAAGTAAAACTGCCAACTGTGTGAGTTCCTCGGTTGACTTCCTCGATCGGTGTCGAGGGGAAACGCCAGGATGGGTTTGTTTGGTGTTAGCTTGTGTTGGCTCGGATAGGTCCTTCTTACCTCTCTCGATTGCCGCCATTGTATCGAGTCTCTATAGGGTGTATAGTGCATGCTGCCGCCTTGATCCACCATACCTATGTAGGCGAGGACCGCAATTCTAGCCTCGCTGTCTCGGCCTCAAGATCGACGCCTCTTTTTTCCTTTGCCCTTTCGGCACCCTTTGTATAAGGTGTTTTGAGATCGACGTCGTTAGTGGTTACCCTTCCGGCTTGGCACAGGTGGTTATGGACGCCATTGGTTATTCTTCAGGGCTCTTAACCCCATTTGCATCTTGTCCGTAGTCGGACGCCCCATCGTTTTCAAGGTGATTTGGGATCTTTGTACCGTATATTTGTATTCTTGACTCTTTGAGTCGCTGTTGTATATATATCTGTTCTGTGGGTCCCATCGAGGACTGTTGTGTAATGTTATTACTTTGTTTTCCACCCGCACGAAAGTGCCTGGTGGGCACCTTCGAATCGTTTCTATGCGGGTTTGGCGGGTTTCGCTTAAACTTGCATAGGGCCGATTCTGAGGGTGTTACACAAGTAATGACCAAGGGAAGGCAAAAGATGGAAGGAGTTCACCTTGATTGGGATGTTTGGCATATCATGATGTGGACCAATGGTGAACGCCATGTGTTGGGCGGCATCACACCCTAATGCTCCTGCACCTGCACCATTACATGGTTGTGGTTTTCCCCCTATCGGTTGTGCTCAGCGTGTACCTATACAGCCGGTTGATGATGGTTTGGGCAAGCCTAAATTCTAAATTCCCAAGTTTGATGGTTCCATTGGTCCTGAAGATTATTTGACATGGGAGTTGAAGATAGAGAAGCTCTGGCGCTTGTATGAGTATACTAAAGAAAAGAAGGTCAACCTTGCAGCGTCAGAATTTGATGGTTATGCTTTGCGTTGGTGGGATGCTCTTGTTCATCATAGAAGGGATGACAATGACCTTCTGGTGATGACTTGGCGAGAGATGAAGCGTATCATGAAGGAACGTGTTATGGGGTAACCCTGGGGTTGGCCCGATCTTTCACGAATTCCACGAGGAACGAGGGGAAGAAAGGTGGTCGGGTATGAAATCGGGGAAGGCGATGAAATCCACGAACACACGCACACCAAAACACGATACACGCCTACTCCTCACGCCGGTGGCAGCCGGTCCAACATAATCCCTAGGATCGGTGTTGGGCGAAGCTCACTCTCCACGCCAACAACGGGGGATGAGGTGCTTGGTGAGACCTTGACGACTTGGGGGCGAGAAACCGAGAACCCAAGGCCTTGTACAACTTGAACGCACTAGGCAAGATCCAAGAGGGGGGTGGATAATCCGGTGCTCCTTGGTAGGAGCATGAGACCAATAGATATAAGTCCTCAAGGGTTTCCTTGATATCTATTATTATCCAGGTCTAAACGTTTACAATAGAGGGTGGGGGCTATATATAGTCCAGCCACAAAACAGGGGTAATTTCGGAATGGAGAGATAAATGATAGGTTGGGTTACAAGGCACAGGGCCGAACTTAGGTGATCAGGGTCAGGCAGGACCGGTCATACCGTCGGTCAGAATCGGTAGTACCGGTGGTAACAGTAGTACCGCTCGAGCGTAGAGTACCGCTTGAGGGCCCGGGAGCTTCCGTGAGGCGTCTGGGAAGCGGTAGGAGGGGGCGGTAGTACTGCCACTGTAGTACCTTCTGAGGACCGGTAGTACCGCTTGCGTCTGGGGCATGGGGCAGTGCTTCCTGTGGCGAGCGGTAGGAGGAGGCGGTAGGTCCGCTTGGAGCGGTAGTACCGGTCGTCCCAACCGTAGTACCGCCATGCCCTGGCTGATCGGTGGCTTCTTCGTACCTGATGATGCACAGAGTTTGCGTGTGAAGTAGCAAGCCATCCAAGGGGGTGTCGAAGTCACACAAGGAGAGGAGCGAGTTCACCTTAGTTTGAAGGAGCTTGGCTTGGGCACGAGTCATGGGTCCATTTGGGTAGCTCGTGGGAGTAGATGTAGTAGCGGTCGGAGGACGGCTGCATCGGCTCCCCTTGGGAAAGAGTCCCCTCGACTCTTCAACCGCCACAACTTCCTCTTCGCCATGGTAGGGTGAGAGGTCCTTGACATTGAATGTCGAGCTCACAAGATACTTGATGTTGGTATATCGATCACATAGGCGTTGTTGTTTATCCTTTTAGCACCTTGAATGGTCCGCCTCGTGGCTTTAGCTTGGAGTCGTTCCTTGGGGAAGCGGTCTTTACTCAAGTTTATCCATACAAGGTCGCCTCATCAAAGATCATCTCTTTCTTGGTCTTGTTTAGCCTTGATGCTTGGCGAAGGACTTGTTGCTCGATAGTAGCTCGTGTGTCTTCATGGAGTTTCATCATTGCTTGGGCACGCTTGACAACGCCCATATTGGCACGTTCATGAAGTGGAAGTGGAAGGATATCGAGCGTGAGAGGCTCGAATCCATAGACGATCATGAAGGCTCCTCATGGTGGTGGAGTGCTTGCGCGGTTGTAGGCGAACTCGGCGTGTGGAATGCATTCCTCCCGCCTTTAAGGTTCTTCTTTATCAACACCGGAGAAGTGTGCCAAGACTTGATTGACTACCGGTTTGTCCATCGGTTTGAGGATGCGAGGCGACGAGAATAGGAGTTTGATGCGAGCTTGGCCATGAGGGTCTTCGAGTAGCTCATGAATTTTACGTCACTCGGAGACGATTGTTCGTGGCACCGTGTAGCCAATTATTTCCACGAAAAACAAATTTGCGACATGTGAAGCATCATCGGTCTTATGGCACGGAATGAAATGTGCCATTTTGAAAAGCGATCCACTACTACAAATATGGAATCGTGACCATGTTTAGATCTAGGCAAGCCTAATACAAAGTCCATGCTAATGTCCGACCAAGGTGCATGAGGAATAGGCAATGGCATATAAAGACCAAAGGGGTTGGACTTAGACTTAGCTTGGATACATGTAGTGCATCGTTGAACGTGGCCCACGTCGGCTTCATCTTTGGCCAAAAGTAGTGAGTGGAGAGCATGTCATATGTCTTGTCACGGCCAAAGTGACCCATAAGGCCTCCACCATGGGACTCTTGAAGAAGCAAAAGTTGGAGAGGATTTGGAATGCAAAGCTTGTTTTGTTTGAAAAGAAAACCCTTGTGCAAATAGAAATCAATCCCTTTGTCTATTGAACATTGTGCAAATATTGGTCCAAAGAAAGAATCGGACGCTGCATAAAGATTTGATGTCCTCAAGACCCAAAACATTGACTTGAGTCGTAAGAAGGCTTGTGGTTTTATGAGACAAGGCGTCGCCACCACATTTTCTTTGCCCTTCTTGTATTTTACAATGTAAGGAAAAGACTCCATAAACTCAACCCACTTTGCGTGCCTTTTACTCAAGTTGGCTTGGCCCTTAAGGTACTTCAACGACTCATGGTGAATGGATTATAAATCCTTTGGGCGAAGATAGTGTTGCCACACTTGAAGAACACGAACCAAGGCAAAAAGTTCTTTGTCATAAATGGGATAATTGAGGCGTGCCATCAAGTTTCTCACTATGGTAAGCAATAGGACGCCCATTTTGCATAAGGACGCCACCAATGCCAATACCACTAGCGTCACATTCAATCTCAAAGGTTTTTGTGAAATCCGGCAATGCAAGAAGTGGTGCTTCGGTGAGCCTCCTTTTGAGCTCATCAAAAGCCTTTTGTTGTGCTTTTCCCCAAACGAACGTGACATTCTTCTTGGTCAATTCGTTGAGGGGGCAAGCAATTGTGGAAAAATCTTTCACAAAGCGACGGTAAAAGCCAGCCAACCCATGAAAACTACGAAGTTCACTAACATTTGTAGGGGTGGGCCAATCTCGTATGTCCTTGACTTTTGATACATCAACTTCAATGCCATTAGAAGACACGACAAAACCAAGGAAAATCAGCTTGTCTCTTGCAAAAGTGCACTTGGGGAGGTTAGCATAAAGCTTTTCATGACGAAGGATTTGTAAGACCTCCTTAACATGAGTAACATGCTCCTCTAGTGACTTGCTATAGACAAGAATGTCATCAAAGTAAACAACTACACTCTTTCCAATGAGTGACCGCAAAATATGGTTCATGAGGCGCATGAAGGTAGATGGGGCATTGGATAAGCCAAAAGGCATAACCAACCATTCATATAGACCAAGCTTGGTCTTGAAGGCGGTTTTCCACTCATCACCTTCAGCCATGCGAATTTGATGGTAGCCACTACGAAGATCAATTTTCGAAAATATAGTGGCTCCACATAACTCATCAAGCATGTCATCAAGACGCGGTATAGGATGTCGATAACGCACGGTGATAGCATTGATTGGACGGCAGTCCATGCATAACCGCAACGTATCATCCGTTTTCGGGACTAGGATCACGGGAACCGGGCTTGGGCTAGTGCTTACTTGGATCAAACCTTTGGAGACGAGTTGGTTGATTTGACGCTCGATCTCCTTTGTCTCTTCCGGGTTTGTGCGATACGCAGCGTTTGGTAGTGGTCTTGCCGGGTATGAGGTCGACTGTTGCTCGATTCCACGAAGAGGAGGAAGGCCATGAGGAAGCTCTTCGAAATACATCTTGGAATTCCTGCAAAACAGCCATCAAAGAAGGAGGAATATTTGTCAAGTCATTAGTTCCTTGCGCTAGTCCCTTGCATACGAGGACGTAGTGCAAGATGGATGGGTTGTTCTCACTTCTCTCATCTCACTTTTGGTGGCAAGAAGAACACTCTTAGTTTTTCCGCTCGAGTTTGGCTTGTAGCTCTCACTCACTATGGTGTGGTTCTCTCGCCACCACTCTTCTCACAAGGTGTTTTTATGCAGCCTCGCTAAAGCCTTTGCATTGTCCGCAATTATTTGGCTAGGAGTCATTGGTTGCAACACAAGTTTTATCAAGCCATTTGAAAGTGTAGGTGTTTGAGTGACCATTATGCAAAGCACACTTGTCATATTGCCACGGCCTTCCGAGCAACATGTGACAAACCGTCATTGGAACCACGTCACATTCCACCGTGTCCTTGTAGTGTCCAATGGAGAACGTCACCGAGACGGTGTGCTTGATCTTGACGGATCCTTGGTCACTTAGCCATTGGATATGGTAGGGGTGTCTATGTGGGTGAAGGGTGAGGTTGAGTTTCTCACACAATTCCGTGCTTGCGAGGTTGTGGCAACTTCCTCCATCGATGACAACTTTGATGGACTTCCCATTGATGCCGGCACGAGTTTGGAAGATGTTCGAGCGTTGGTCTTCATTTTCATTGGCTTGGGTAGTCAAGACCCTTGTGACCACAAGCGATGGACTTGCGTCATGCTCACACACAAGAAGTTCTTGGTCCTCTTCCAAGTGTTGCCTTGCCATGGATTCCTTGACCCTTGCATCAAACTCTTCTTCACTCAAGTATTCTTCATCGCCGTTGTCATGGATGAACAAAACTTTTTTGTTTCCACATGCATTGGACTTGTGCCCTTTGCCTCCACACTTGTAGCATTCACCATTGAATGGTTGATCATCCCGTGTTTGTTTGCCACTTGGGGGCTGTTTTCCTTGGGGAATATTTGGCTTGAAGGGAAGCTTGGTTGTACTTGGGGAGCTTCCACTTGGTGTTGTTGGAGTAGTGGTTGGCGCTTGCTTGTAGGTGAAGTACGTCTTTGGCTTGTTGTACTTGATGTCCTCTTGCACTTGGCGCCTACTTGATGCGATGTGCACAAGCTCAACCATGTTGTTGTACTTTTGGAACTTCGGTGATGCGTTTGATGGGATGGTTCAAGCCATTGAGGAAGCGTGCCATTGTTTGCTCATCTCGCTTCAATGTTGGCACGGATCATGTTGAGCTCCATTTGCTTGAAGTACTCTTCCACGGTCTTTGTCCCTTGACTAAGTTTGAAGCTTGTTGAAGAGGTCACGTAGTGTGAAGGAACAAAGCGGGATCTCATATGAGCCTTCATATCTTGCCAAGTGGCGATTGAGGCTCTTCTTTTGCTTCATGAGCGAAGTTGGACTTGTTCCCACCAAAGGTTGGCATACTCATCAAACTCGAGGGATGCCATGGCCATCATCTTCTCATTGCTATAATTGTGCATGGAAGATCTTGTCGACCTTGAGTTCCCAAGAGAGATATTCTCGGCTCATTGGAACCGTGAACTTGGGCATGGTGAATTTGAGCTTGCCGAAAGTTTCTTCTCCATTGCGGTCCGGTTGCGTCGGTTGTCATTATTTGACGGTCATCATTATCATCCGAGCTCTCATGTCTTGCTTGGTGATTGTTGCGATGCTCGCGTGGTTGTTGAGGTGCCGCGTTGGTGGAGGAACTTGTTGTTGACGAGCTTGGGGAGTGCTCGTTTTCTTTGTCGCGATGCGACGAGGAGGAGGTTGGTGGTCCTCACGACGAGCTTGGGGAGCTTTCTCTTGCTCTTGTCGTGGTTGATGGCGAGGAGCATTAGCTTGCGCCATGTGGCGAGGAGGACGTCGAGCCGTATGCGCCATGGGCTGCTCTTCTTCTTGGTGTAGGGGAGGCTCGTCATGACCATTATGTTGGCGACGAGGACGCTCATGTCTATGATGACGCCTTGGAGGATCTTCGAGTGCTTCACGTCGACGATGATCTTGTTCGTCCTCTTCGGAAGTTGCACTTGTTGTTGAAGGAGCGTGTCGACGTCGATGGCCGTGGTGGTCTAGGCGAGGTTGCTCTTGTTGAATCACCAGTGCCCTTGGTTGTGGTCGGTTTGCTTCACGTCTTGGAGGTCTTGCGAGAGGTCACCATCATAGCTTGATGTCGCGTGACGCCGGAGATGGTACCACTTGCGAAGAGCTTATGGATTGAAGAACAGGTCCATCCGGTGCCTTGAAGCGTGGCGGCGAGGTGCACTTGTTTCACTTGATGAGTGCCGAGATGAGCTTGATTCGCGAGCGTGTCGCTATGAGTCCATCGATGATGTGTTGGAGCTTCTCATCCGTTGAGGCGAGTGCGACCAAGAGCTTCATTTTGATGCCCGAGGTTGTGTTGCATGGCATGCATTTGGCCACGGACTTCTTCGAAGCGGTTGTCGATGTTCTTGAATTCCACACGGGCCTCGCTAAATTGTTCATCTTGGCGCCGCTCGAGAGCTTCACAACGATAGTTGAATTCTCCTCGGATCTTCCAATGGTCCCATCTTGTCATGAATTGGTTATCATCCTCTTGTTGTGGTGGTGGTTGGGATGGCTCTCCATGCCTGTCCATGATGCAAAGCCAACAATGGTTGTATATGGAGAGAAAGGGTGTGGAGAGTTAGCCTGTTACCTCACCTTGGAGATTATATCAAACCAATTGCCACACAAATGAGCGAAAAGCGTGCAAAGTGAAATGGCAAGAAACTCTCAAAGGCTTTTGGTGGAAGGTAAGGGTTGTGGAAAACCAAACGAAACGATCCAAGCAAAAGGTTATTGTCCTACGTGGTAAAGAACCAAAGATCAAAAGCAAAAAGGATACGATCTACCAAAAACACGGAAAACACACACGTGGAGAAAACGGGGTTAGCACGACTATGAAAATGAGCACAAAAGGTCCTAACGAAGACTACGCTCGGCTGTCGTGCCAACACAAGGAGAGACCACAACTCGTTTACCAAAAGAGGGTAAGCAATAGATTTGTGCACTTGCCGCGGAGCGCTCTTTCTTCTCTCTTTCTTGGCTTACAAGCTTGGTATTCTCTTTGTATTGGGGGACTATGTATCTTTTTTTTCTCTTTTTCTTTTGTTTCTTTTTTTTTTGATTCTTTTTCCTTTTTCTCCCTTGCTATGCTACTATGGTGGCTTTTGTATTTGGCGTCAAACTCTCACTTTCCGAAGGCAAGTGCACAATGCTTAGACAAACACAAAATGAGTTGCTCTCATAGGATATATACAACCAAAGGAAGATATGGGCTGTCAAGGTGGTGCAAGTTATACCTTTGGTATTGTTGACGACTTGCAACCGTTGGTGGGGGAAAATGTTCGAGTGTCGCGGTGTCGTTGAGCGCGGGATGACGTTGATGCGGAAGCTGTTGTGAAAATGGCGACAAACACGAAACACGAACAAGCGAGGTGGAAAAGGTCACGAACAAAACGAGGCGTCAAAGGTGGAGCACTAAGAAGTTGGCGAGCGTAGTACCGGTAACAAGCGGTAGTACTGTGAGCGGTAGTATCGCTTGTACTACCGGTAGTACCGGTTAGTACCGCTTGCACACGGCGCATCTTGGCACAGCCCCGAACGAGGTGAACTTGCCAAAACCTCAAATTCGTGGAAAACTGACCGAAAGGCTGAGCTAGAAACAAGAGGGGCTATAGATCGACTCCCAAAGCAACAGATCTATGGACCAAAACCACGAAAAACTCACCAAATCCAGAGATCGATCCGAAGGCAAATTGGGCTCTTTTTGGTAGGATTTTCGTTTTTAAGGTGGAGAAAAGAAAAAATTGGAGGAAATTCGTGATCAACCGTGCTCTTGATACCAATATGTTATGGGGTAACCCTGGGGTTGGCCCGATCTTTCACGAATTCCACGAATTTCACGAATTCCACGAAGAAAGGTGGTCGGGTATGAAATCGGGGAAGGCGATGAAATCCACGAACACACGCACACCAAAACACGATACACGCCTACTCCTCACGCCGGTGGCAGCCGGTCCAACATAATCCCTAGGATCGGTGTTGGGCGAAGCTCGCTCTCCACGCCAACAACGGGGGATGAGGTGCTTGGTGAGACCTTGACGACTTGGGGGCGAGAAACCGAGAACCCAATGCCTTGTACAACTTGAACGCACTAGGCAAGATCCAAGAGGGGGGTGGATAATCCGGTGCTCCTTGGTAGGAGCATGAGACCAATAGATATAAGTCCTCAAGGGTTTCCTTAATATCTATTATTATCTGTCTAAACGCTTACAATAGAGGGGGGCTATATATAGTCCAGCCACAAACAGGGTAATTTCGGAATGGAGAGATAAATGATAGGTTGGGTTACAAGGCACGGGCCGAACTTAGGTGATCAGGGTCAGCAGACCCGGTCGTATCGTCCCAGAATCCAGTAGTACCGTGGTAATACCGCTTCGAGCAGTAGTACCGCTGAGGGCCCGGAGCTTCCGTCGAGGCGTCGATGGCGTAGGAGGGGGGGTACTGGGCCACCAGAGTACCTACATAGACAGTAGTACCGCCATGCCTGCATGGGGCAAGTGCTTCCTGTGGCAGCGGGAGGAGGCGGTAGGTCCGCTTGGAGCGGTAGTACTGGCCGTCCCAACCGTAGTACTGTCTGCAGCAAATGATCGGTGGCTTCTTCTGCACTGCTGATGCACAGAGTTTGCGTGTGAAGTAGCAAGCCATCCAAGGGGGTGTCGAAGTCACACAAGGAGAGGAGCGAGTTCACCTTAGTTTGAAGGAGCTTGGCTCGGGCACGAGTCATGGGTCCATTTGGGTAGCTCGTGGGAGTAGATGTAGTAGCGGTCGGAGGACGGGCTGCATCAGAACGTTTTGTATCCACCAATTACTTGCGCTCCATTTTTGACAAGTTGACACAATTGAAGCAAGGGAACTTGATAGTTGATGAGTACTACATGGAGATGGAGATGCTTATGCAACGTGCTAGAATCCGAGAATCACTTGAGATGACCATGCAGCGATGTCTCAACAATTTGAGGTTACCCATAAAGAGCATAGTGCGTCATCACAAGTATGAGAACATGAACGAGCTGTTGCATCATGCTAGAGAGGCCAAGTCACAGCTCGCGGAGGAAGCTAAGGCATGTCGTTTTCCAGCTACTAGCCGGTTTCCCAGGGCCACGCCATCTCCTATGGGGCGCCTCCTGCATCGACCAGCTACCCTACTACGTCAGCGGCCAAGCCTATTCCCTCGCCCTCTTTTGGTTCTAATGCTAAGAAACCAGCTGCTCCTGCAGCTAGTTCAGGTTTGAATATATCAACTGCACGTACTCCCGATGTGGAGTGTCACACTTGCGGAGGTAGAGGTCACTACAAGAGATATTGTCCAAACCGCAAGGTGATGTTTGTCAATGATCAAGGAGAGTATGAGAGTGGAGATGATGTTGATCCTGATGATCATGGTGCTGATTCTGAAGAGGAAGCTATGGATGCCTTTCCAGAGCATGCACCTACTATAGTGGTATCTCCACGCATTCTTAGTGTTCAGCTAGTGGTTGACTCAGCGCTGCAATTTGTTCCAAACAAAAGCTCTTGTTGGCCCTAACAAAGCCTGCAAAGTAATTATTGATGGAGGTAGCTGCAGGAATCTTGCAAGCAAGGAGTTATGCGCCAAGCTGAATTTATCATATTTACCTCATCCCAAGCCATACTACATACAGTGGTTAAGTGACAGTGGTGAGATGAAGGTAAACCATATGGTGAGAGTGAATTTTGAAATAGGGCCATACAACGATTCTATTGATTTTGATGTGGTTCCTATGACTGTTTGCCATTTGTTATTGGGCCGGCCTTGGCTATATGATCGCCATGTGCAACACAATGGCCGTGTGTAACTACCTCGGTGAATTACTCTCCTAGTTACAAGCCTGGATGAGCGGAAATGGTTAAAATAGTACGATGGGGCCCAAATGCCACTCATAGGTAAACCTTTCGGCCGTCCTAACCATTTCCAGACATCGGGACAAGAACGGGCGGCGTAATCGGCAGGCGAAGGGATCAACTACATACACAAATGAGTATGTATGCAAGCCACCATACAACAGTCCTCAGAGCCATTCCATCTAAAAGAAATAGAAATATTGCAACGCCATACGGCAAGATCCAAATATCCTAGATAGATATAATAGTTCAGGATATCTCCTCATACATCAAACATCAGAGTATCAAAGTGAAGCAAACAAGATCCGAGTACGGATAAGAAGCAAATCGGCATAAGATGACCCATAAATAAACACATCCCGCCTACAGATCTCACGGATCCCGTTCGGAATCTCTACACCGAATGATCGCGTCACATCGTCTCCTCCACCCAGTATCCATCTTGTGAGTGTACCTGTTCATCTGAATCAAATAATTTATCGTGTGAGACCCTAGGGGTACTCAGCAAGTCTTTATGCCTCTAAAGGGGACACAACCTGGGGTGACGCAATTGCAGCAAAAGATAATACCTAACAGTTCTTTAGATACTCGCTAACCATCCGCCTAACCAAAGATGGACGGATGTTCGTGAATTAATGACAACAGTTATAACGGTAATATTAACAGATCCATCCTCCTCCTCGCTTACCAACGAGGAAGCGGACGAACAACCCCCCATCCGTTGACAGTTTTATTATCCAATTCCATGAGTGTTGCACTATTTACTAGTCAGGTACTTAGTCAAATTAAAAGCGGTACTTTAGTTATACTTGTCTATGATCGAGAAACTGTGCTCCAAGTCGTCCATAACCGCGGACACGGCTTTCAGAAAGTTTTACCTGCAGGGTGCACAAATAGCAACACACACTCGATCAACCTCGAAAAACCAAATCAAAACCCAACGAGGCATTCACGACAAAGCAATCACCAGATTCAGAATATTTGTGGGCCACCCCATTAAGCTACCCAAGAACGGTTAGCCGACTCGAGACGGACTCAAGGTTTGCCAATGGTCGAAACGATCGGGAACCCGAAATGTGACTGGGCTTGTCGATATCATGAAAACACTCCCCGACCTAAAGACAGTGCTCCTCGCACAATCGTAAATAAAGCAAAGAAAGCATGGCAAAAGTACAGGATAGTAATAAAGCCCCAAACTAATTGTGGCCCCAAGAAATAAGAATGAATCAAGCTCTGGCTCAGGGGGGTCCCATAATCCTCCCGGATGTGGATAGCCCGAATATTCAAGGAACAGGAATCAAGTACTCGGGGTCCTACGGGACACAAATGAGCATGAAAAAACAAATAGCAGATATTGCTCACCGGTGCCACTTTCATTAGTTATCCCATTACTACTCAGGTTAAGTTGTATAGGTACCTCGTTATCCATCAGACACTCACATACCCTACACATGCTGTTCTACGACCCGCATGGCTCAAACAACTCCTGTAATAATGGCTCATGGGATGGAGGAACAAGCTTCGGTGGGGTTTTAAAAGGAAAGGCTATGCAGTACTTGGGATTCAGTTTAATGCAATCGCGACTCCATGATGCAAGAATAAGATAGAGGCAATAGGTACTAAATGTATGCAAACATGTGGTAGTGCTTGCCTGGCAGCTCAGTTGAAGCGAGAGAAGGATCTGGGTAGTGCTCCTGGGTTTCTTGATATATCCCCGCAAATTTATTCGAAGAAGAACCAAACAAACAAGGGCCAACATAAATAAAGGGCACAAGCATAAGAATAAAATGCGACAAGCAAACAATCATGCCATGATGAATGATGCACAATTTGCATGGCAATAAAGTAGCATGGCATGGGTGAGGTGTGGAATGCAAGAATAAAGCATTTTACTGAGTTTTAATCATATTTTATCCTCAAATAAGTTGCTGTATACTTTATATTTATATGATGCATGCTGCAATTCAGAACATGGAATGCATAAACAGAAAGGTCTCGTCGAGCTAATCATTTTAGACATATCATTTGTTAAATTTGGAGTTATAAATCAAAAGTTATTAATTAATTAATGCAAAAGGGCATTTTAATGTAATTTAAATCAACTTGAAATTTTCAGTGTTCAAAATATATTTTGGATAGCATATTTGAATTCCTCACATTTTTCTGATTCAAAAACATATATTACATGTTTAATTTGGAATTGTATTTTAAAAGATATTTGAAAACAGATTTGAATTTGAATTTAAAACAAATTTGAAAAGATTTAAATCAAAGTAAAAGAAATGAAATCCTTTTCTTACTCAGCTTGTCCTAGCCCTAGACAACGGTGGGGTCAAACGGAAATGGGGCCACGCACAGAAAATTACTTTTTTACCGCTACGGCTTTTCTCTCACTTACAAAGATACCCACAGAGACCGACTAGCGGGCCGGGTTTATCTGCAGGCCACTGATCATAGAGGAGTCGACATGTGTGCAGCTAGGAGTGCGGTTGAGGCCTAGAAACGCAAGGGGCTTGGATGCAAAGGACATGGGCTTCATTTAAATCAATGTTGGACAACCGAACACCTAATTTTGGCAAACTTTCGAGGAAGATCCGAGGGTCACAGACACCAAATCGGACGGTTTGGTTAGTTGGAGAGCTAGAACATCGCTTCAACCAGGAATCAAAAGAACTTGCTAGGATGGACTATGGACGAACCGAGCTTGCGATGAACAGAGGAGATAACGCGGCCCCAAAATTGTTGAGGTTTTAGATTTATAAGAAGATTAGCGATCTTCTAGAGATGTTTTCGAGCAGATCCGGGGATGGTTTTCGCGGTTTGATCCTGGCAGAGAGGGTATATCCTAGTTCGCTTTCTTGCCAAGGATTCTCGGCACGGGGATGCAGGGTACCTAAACCGGACGGAACAGAGGCGTGGTAGAGGCCAAAGACAGGATAAGAACAGGGACACTCTGGTTCAGACATCCAAGGTGCTGGCTTGCAGATACCGATGGTGACGACGAATCGAACACAGGGAAAATGGGGAAGAGGGGAGGGGGATGGCAAGCTCACCTCGCTTGATCGGTCGTGGTTGTGCGGATAGGAGACGGAGAGATAGGCATGGATCGGCGGCACGGAAGCAGAGGCAGACGTTGACATAGGTGGCCACTTCACGGGCAGAAGCACTTGACAGAGATGATCCTGGCGGCTCCGGCTTGACGTCCTAGACAAGGAGGAAGAGGATGACGTAGCGGATCGATTCCCACACTCACCTCTGCTTGACGATGGTTATGGCGACGACATGATCGAAGGAAGCGGGGAGGCGCTCCTAGATTTCCAAAGAGATGGAGAGGAGGGAGGCTTAGTGGCGGCGCAAGGAGGGGTAAAAGACTAGGGTTTGCTGGTTTGTGAGGGGATAAGAAGGGGGAGGCGTGTTCGGCAGTGGAGGAAGGTGACGAGGACAACGGCGGGGAAGCCTACCTGCTCCCTGCCGTCTGGTCGGAGAGAGAGGGAGGCTGACGGGGAGATCAACAGCGACGGAAGGGGGTCGAAGGGGTATCGGGCTGGGAGTAACTGGGCCACGGGAAGGAAGGACGGGGCCTGAAGGGAGATAGTCATGCTGGGCCAAAGGTGGGTTGCTGCCATGTTTGGTTCTCTCCTTTTTTTATGATTACATTTTCATTATTTTTTTGTTAATTGTTTGTTATAGTTTAAACAAGCCAAAAGCTCAAACCAGATCTAGACAAGAAAAAGAGATGGTGAGATAAAAAGTTGGTGAGGGTATGGATGGAGATAGATGAGAGATGGGGTAGGGTGCTTATGGTTTAGCTACTTGCATGCACCAAGCTAGATCAAACAAGAATAGGTGGATGAGGTGTAGGGTTTAGCAAACTCAAACAAGATCAACAAAATGAGTGGAAGAGAAGGATAGAGATTTGGTGGTTCTTGCATGGCCCATGCAACATAATTAATGCTAGGTTTCATCTTGTGAAAACAAAATAAATATCCATAGCATTTATACATATGCATTCCAAAAATATGGAATAAGCCAAGCTAAAAGAAGTGAAAGGATGCCCCATGTGGAGTAGATGGAGATGACCATATTTGAATAGAAATGGGTCTTGCTATTGTGTATGTTCCACTAGATGTTTAATAGTCCCAAAAATATCCCAACATGAGCATAAATCCATGATGATCCATATGAAAGCTAGGAAAAAGGAGCACTACTCATAATGCATGCAAAGGTGACTCCACATATCAATAATGTGAAAACAACATGATGCTTATATGAGAGCATGTGGAAATAGAATTGGATCCATCCCAACCCATATGAGCTAGAGGTAAAACCAAATAAGTTGCAATGCTCATATATGGTGGAATGGTGGAATGATGGGGTGATGACAAGAAAGGTGGTGGAGATTAATAAAGATATGCCCCCAACTCAACTTGGGCATTTAAACAATATATCAACAACCAAATACAATATCAAGAGGCAAATACAATTAATGATGCATATGAGAGGAGATCCAAATTGAAAAGGGTTTTATATGATGCTCAAATGCAAGGTGGCATGATGACATGAGCATGATATAATTATGATGCAACAATTATATATAGGAAGTAACATATATATAGACTAGGCTAGTAGCATTGCAATTGTTAGACAATTGGGATGCTACAACTCTCCCCCACTAAACAAGAATCTCGCCCCGAGATTCCTAGGAAAAAGAAAACAACACAAGGAGAGGCGGGTGTTCGAACGAAGGTGACCCTCACGTTCCCAAGTTGATGAACAACGGAATGGTGCGACCACTACACCTTGCAAAACTTGCTAGACTTGTTGCGAGTCTTGCGTTTTGCTTGAGAAACAATGGGTTAGAAGAGTTGAAGGATTATCGCGAGACAAGAAGGATAGGATGGACATCGCTCCGGTTTTTCGAGAAACAAGATAAAAGACTAGAACCACTTGTGAAAGAAAAGGAAAAGATGATGTATCATGGATACAGAAAGACACACCGTTAAGATTAAAGATTTACTGATACGAGAGAGGATGAATCTTTATCTCGCCGGAAGGAAAAGAGCTAGATTGGAGAGGTTTGAACCACTATGACAATAGCATCGTATCTTCTCTCGGATTTGAGAAATGAAGTTCGGAAACAATATTGCCTTCAAACAATAGAGTCCCTTGATATCAACAGAAAGATTTAGTTAGACATCGTCGGATTAGATTCTTGTTGCACCGGTAAGAACCAAGGATCACGCAATTTAGGTGCGCAGATATAACTTCCAGAGATGGATGTGAAGCCAGATCATGGTGGTATCCCGAGAAGCAAACAATATGGAGGATCTGGAGTTTATTGTAGAGATACTTATTGCTTTCTTTAGCCTTGAGGCGAACACAATAGATTTGCGGCTGATGGCATCAACCATAATTGGCTTTACCACAGAAAAAGGATTGATGGAACAAAGAGAGAGATAGCTTCCTTTCATCTTGTTTATGGATGTCGAGCATCGGTAGAAAGATAAGGATAGAAAAAGGTTTGCGTTTGTTTCCACCAGATAATTGAGGATTTTGCTCCGTGTAGAAAGGGTGAGATCACCAACAAGAGATTATTGATTACTTTCTTCGAAAGAGCACTCTGGAAATACAAGGACGGAAGTAAAAGTATCAAGGGATAAAGGCCACTTCTAACTTCCGTGGAATGAGTGAAATCACATTAATTCACCAATTCAATGTACAAGAGCGAATGATAAGAGTAGTGGTATGGTAGCTACTCCATCCCGCACTCAAAGCATTACTCCGCACACGAATAAGAAAATCATGCAACCCAACTACCGAAACAGACTGAAGGTGTTGGCAAAAACTCATAGAACTCCGTTAGAAAACAAGGATAGATGCAAACGGTTCGCCGGATTCATAGATAGATAAAGATGATGATGTTGTCGTCATGTCGGAAGTACCAAGCCACCGGAAATATATAAAGGAAGATCACGGAGACTACTGCAAAATTTCACAGATATAGAAAAAGATAGCACCACTTGAACAGAAGGAATACAAGATCTGGAAGGTCTTCATGGCCTCCGGTGGATTGAGCATAGATGATAGAGCGAGAGGGTTTCAAGAGATTACTTAACGAGATTGAGGTGAAAGAACTCCATGTTCTTCTTGAAATGATTGAGAGAGATTTAGCAGCCTTGAGGAAATCTTCAGCGGAACGACGATGATAACTTGCCAACAAGGAACAACTCCGGATTGGTTGAAGATGGAGGATGGAATTAGCAATTGACTTGCTGATTCCAGAATTGAAGTAATGTATTTAGCAGAAGGACGTGGTCGAGATATGCGACTTCAAAAAAGTCAGAATTCTCACTTTGAGACTTTGCACATAGGCAGTGCTCACGAAGCTTGAGAGAAAAGACACAGATGATCTTCCATGTCCTTCCATTGATATCGCATAGGCGAGCATATTATCAACATATACCACCATGGATTAACAAGATATTCCCAGAATACCAAGTTCAAGAGGCGGGAGAACGAACAAATGCTCGAAACACTTTCTGAGCTCAACGCTCTTTGAAAGATCAACTTTACGAGTAAGGATCCCTGTTGAAGAAGATGCGCTGACAGAATAGGTTAACTGGTTCTTCGGAAGAAAAAGAGATGTCACCTGGTCCACATTGTCGTCGGATCACCGGTTACAAAGATAAAGAGATCTTGGATAAGAACCGATGATAGCTCATACCTTAAGCAAAGTTATCAGAGATGAAAAAATGAAATTCCCTCGTATCCAGGAGAATTGTGCAGATATGGGGTTCAAAAGGATGTGCAGCATGATGGACAGATGATAGACCGCCGTAGTGCTTGGAGCAACTCTGGATTGCCAAAGATGCTTGAATATGCATAGATATGATCGCGGTGTACTCAAAATCACAGGAGATAACCGTCACCATTTGGAGGATAGCGGTGATTGCACTTTCCATATTCCACTCAAGATAAGTGTCATATAGCTATGCCGAGGACCAAATTACAATCACCAGCATCGGATCGACACATGTTATGTAATTAGCCCAAGAGAATTGGAGATGAGATGAAACTCTAGGATTAAGCGCCGGTGACAAAAGAATGAGTTAGCATAGACATGCTGATAAAAGGGAGATAGATAATGTTTCACACACGACTAAAAAGGAGTGTGGAAGCACAGATGTATCAAAGAAAAAATTTCCGCATTTTTCGGCATTAAAATACCAATAGATGCGCAAAAACACTTATCAGGTAGCGATTAGCAACTGATGGTTTCACAGAATGTGGAGTTGCTAGAAGGAAGGACACCCTTAAGAAGATGGCACCGGTAACAAGGAGTCAGATAGATCGCGCCGGTATTCAAAAGCCTGTCAGTATGTAACCAAAAGGCAGATAAAGATAACATGTTGGATGCAACAGATAGACAAGGAATTACACACACACACACACACACATTCTATGGTACTACGGAAACCCAGAACACGTGAATCCTAGTTTGAATTTTAAGAAGAGGATTGAAAACGTTACACTTCCTTACCAGAAAAGGGTGGTGGTTGGGTAAGAAGAAAAATGGAAGCAGTCCTACTCTCGCGTTTTGTTTTTCCCTAGTATACATAGCTACCAAAAATATTTGCTAGACTGACAACGACCATTTGGTTGAGACCCTGAAGGGCAGGATGGCTCTGATACCAATTGTAACTACCTCGGTGAATTACGCTCCTAGTTACAAGCTGGATGAGCGAAATGGTTAAAATAATACGGTGGGGCCCAAATGCCACTCACGGTAGACCTTTCGGCCGTCTAACCATTTCCGGACATCGGGACAAGAACGAGGCGTGTCGGCAGCGAAGGATCAACTACATACACAAATGAGTATGTATGCAAGCCACCATACAACAGATCCTCGAGCCATTCCATCTAAAAGAAATAGAAATATTGCAACACCATACGGCAAGATCCAAATATCCTAGATAGATATAATAGTTCGGATATCTCCTCATACATCAAACATCGAGTATCAAAGTGAGCGGCAAACAAGATCCGAGTACGGATAAGAAGCAAATCGGCATAAGATGCCCCATAAATAAACACATCCATACAGATCTCACGGATCCCGTTCGGAATCTCTACACCGAATGATTGTTGCCCACATCGTCTCCTCCACCCAAATCCATCTTGTGAGTGTACATTCATGAATCAAATAATTTATCGTGTGAGACCCTAGGGGTACTCAGCAAGTCTTTATGCCTCTAAAGGGGACACAACCTGGGGTGACGCAATTGCAGCAAAAGATAATACCTAACAGTTCTTTAGATACTCGCTAACCATCCGCCTAACCAAAGATGGACGGATGTCCGTGAATTAATGACAACAGTTATAACGGTAATATTAATAGATCCATCCTCCTCCTCGCTTACCAACGAGGAAGCGGACGAACAACCCCCCATCCGTTGATAGTTTTATTATCCATTCCATGAGTGTTGCACTATTTACTAGTCAGTTACTTAGTCAAATTAAAAGCGGTACTTTAGTTATACTTGTCTATGATCGAGAAACTGTGCTCCAAGTCGTCCATAACCGCTTTGAAAGTTTTACCTAGGGTGCACAAATAGCAACACACACTCGATCAACCTCGGAAAAACCAAATCAAAACCCAACGAGGCATTCACGACAAAGCAATCACCAGATTCAGAAATATTTCAGGGGGCCACCCCATTAAGCTACCCGCAACGAAGTTAGCCGACTCCGAGACGGACTCAAGGTTTGCGCCAATGGCTGTAAACGACTGGGAACCCGAAAATGTGACTGGGCTTGTCGATACCGCGAAAACACTCCGCTGACCTAAACAGTACAGGTGCTCCTCGCACAATCGTAAATAAAGCAGTAAAGCATGGCATAAGTACAGGATAGTAATAAAGCCCCAAACTAATTGTGGCCCCAAGAAATAAGAATGAATCAAGCTCTGGCTCAGGGGGGTCCCATAATCCTCCCGGATGTGGATAGCGCGAATATTCAAGGAACAGGAATCAAGTACTCGGGGTCCTACGGGACACAAGTGAGCATGAAAAAACAAATAGCAGATATTGCTCACCGGTGCCACTTTC
The DNA here is from genome assembly GCA_030063025.1 of Avena longiglumis. NCBI lineage: Eukaryota > Viridiplantae > Streptophyta > Magnoliopsida > Poales > Poaceae > Avena > Avena longiglumis. The sequence continues at coordinate 332,543,242 of CP125974.1, read as the reverse complement.
ATTAGTTATCCCATTACTACTCAGGTTAAGTTGTATAGGTACCTCGTTATCCATCAGACACTCATATACCCTACACATCTTTCTCGACCCGCATGGCTCAAACAACTCCTGTAATAATGGCTCATGGGATGGAGGAACAAGCTTCGGTGGGGTTTTAAAAGGAAAGGCTATGCAGTACTTGGGATTCAGTTTAATGCAATCGCGACTCCATGATGCAAGAATAAGATAGAGGCAATAGGTACTAAATGTATGCAAACATGTGGTAGTGCTTGCTGGCGGCTCGATTGAGCGAGAGAAGGATCTGGGTAGTGCTCCTGGGTTTCTTGATATATCCCCTGCTCAGCGTCTATTCGGAGAAGAACCAAACAAACAAGGGCCAACATAAATAAAGGGCACAAGCATAAGAATAAAATGCGACAAGCAAACAATCATGCCATGATGAATGATGCACAATTTGCATGGCAATAAAGTAGCATGGCATGGGTGAGGTGTGGAACGCAAGAATAAAGCCTTTTACTGAGTTTTAATCATATTTTATCCTCAAATAAGTTGCTGTATAATTTATATTTATATGATGCATGCTGCAATTCAGAACATGGAATGCATAAACAAAAAGGTCTCGTCGAGCTAATCATTTTATACATATCATTTTTTAAATTTGGAGTTATAAATCAAAAGTTATTAATTAATTAATGCAAAAGGGCATTTTAATGTAATTTAAATCAACTTGAAATTTTAAGTGTTCAAAATATATTTTGGATAGCATATTTGAATTCCTCACATTTTTCTGATTCAAAAACATATATTACATGTTTAATTTGGAATTGTATTTTAAAAGATATTTGAAAACAGATTTGAATTTGAATTTAAAACAAATTTGAAAAGATTTAAATCAAAACAGAAAACAGAAAACAGAAATCCTTTTCTTACTCAGCTTGTCCTAGCCCTAGACACTGACGGGTGGGGTCAAACGGAAATGGGGCCACTTGTGAAAATTCCTTTTTACCGCTGCGGCTTTTCTCACTTCAAAGATACCCACAGTGACTAGCGGGGCCGGGTTTACTGCGGGGCCGCGCGCGCTGATCATAGAGGAGGCGACATGTGTGCGCAGCTAGGGAGTGCGGGTTGAGGCCTAGAAACGCAAGGGGCTTGGATGCAAAAGGACATGGGCTTCCTTGTGGCCAGAATGTTGGACAACCTGAACACGAATTTTTGGCAAACTTTCGAGGAAGATCGGAGGGGCAGTACACCAAATCGGACGCGGTTTGGTTAGTTGGAGAGCTAGAACATCAGGCTTCAACCAGGAGTCAAAAGAACTTGCTAGGATGGACTGTGGACGAACCGAGCTTGCGATGAACAGAGGAGATAACGCGGCCCCAAAAATTGTTGATAGGTTTTAGATTTATAAGAAGATTAGCTGATCTTCTAGAGATGTTTTCGAGCAGATCTGGGGATGGTTTTGGACACGGTTTGATCCTGAGCAGAGAGGGCATATCCTAGTTCGTTTCTTGCCAAGGGATTCTCGACGGCGGGGATGCAGGGGTACCTAAACTGGACGGGAACAGAGGCATGGTAGAGGCCAAAGACAGGATAAGAACAGGGACACTCTGGTTCAGACATCCAAGGTGCTGGCTTGCAGATACCGATGGTGACGACGAATCGAACACAGGGAAAACGGGGAAGAGGGGAGGGGGATGGCAAGATCACCTCGCTTGATCGGTCGTGGTTGTGCGGATAGGAGACGGAGAGCTAGGCATGGATCGGCGGCAGGGAAGCAGGCGGGGCGTTGACATAGCGCCACTTCAGGCGAAGCACTTGGCGAGAGATGATCTTGGCGGCTTGACATCCTAGACAAGGAGGAAGAGGATGACGTAGCGGATCGATTCCCACACTCACCTTTGCTTGACGATGGTTATGGCGACGACATGATCGAAGGAAGCGGGGAGGCGCTCTTAGTTCTCCAAAGAGATGGAGAGGAGGGAGGCCTAGTGGCGGCGCAAGGAGGGGTAAAAGACTAGGGGTTGCTGGTTTGTGAGGGGATAAGAAGGGGAGGCGTGTTCGGTAGTGGAGTAAGGTGACGAGGACAACGGCGGGGGAAGCCTACCTGCTCCCTGCCGTCTGGTCGCAGAGAGAGGGAGGCTGACCGGGAGATCAACAGTGATGGAAGGGGGTCGAAGGGGTATCGGGCTGGGAGTAACTGGGCCACGGGAAGGAAGGACGGGGCCAGAAGGTAGATAGTCATGCAGCTACTGGGCCAAAGGTGGGTTGCTGCCATGTTTGGTTCTCTCCTTTTTTTATGATTACATTTTCATTATTTGTTTGTTAATTGTTTGCTATAGTTTAAACAAGCCAAAAGCTCAAACCAGATCTAGACAATAAAAAGAGATGGTGAGATAAAAAGGTGGTGAGGGTATGGATGGAGATAGATGAGAGATGGGGTAGGGTGCTTAGGGTTTAGCTACTTGCATGCACCAAGCTAGATCAAACAAGAATAGGTGGATGAGGTGTAGGGTTTAGCAAACTCAAACAAGATCAACAAAAGGAGTGGAAGAGAAGGATAGAGATGTGGTGGTTCTTGCATGGCCCATGCAACATAATTAATTCTAGGTTTCATCTTGTGAAAACAAAATAAATATCCATAGCATTTATACATATGCATTCCAAAAATATGGAATAATCCAAGCTAAAAGAAGTGAAAGGATGCCCCATGTGGAGTAGATGGAGATGACCATATTTGAATAGAAATGGGTCTTGCTATTGTGTATGTTCCACTAGATGTTTAATAGTCCCAAAAATATCCCAACATGAGCATAAATCCATGATGATCCATATGAAAGCTAGGAAAAAGGAGCACTACTCATAATGCATGCAAAGGTGACTCCACATATCAATAATGTGAAAACGACATGATGCTTATATGAGAGCATGTGGAAATAGAATTGGATCCATCCCAACCCATATGAGCTAGAGGTAAAACCAAATAAGTTGCAATGCTCATATATGGTGGAATGGTGGAATGATGGGGTGATGACAAGAAAGGTGGTGGAGATTAATAAAGATATGCCCCCAACTCAACTTGGGCATTTAAACAATATATCAACAACCAAATACAATATCAAGAGGCAAATACAATTAATGATGCATATGAGAGGAGATCCAAATTGAAAAGGGTTTTTTATGATGCTCAAATGCAAGGTGGCATGATGACATGAGCATGATATAATTATGATGCAACAATTATATATAGGAAGTAACATATATATAGACTAGGCTAGTAGCATTGCAATTGTTAGACAATTGGGATGCTACACCGTGCCAATACTTATCACTTGGAGTTTAAAGGCAAGAAGATTAACCTGCAACCAATGACACCACAACAGATTGTCAATGAGTCTAGACAGAAAATAGAGGTGAATTTGAAAGATACATATGTTGGAGGCCGTGAGAGTGTTTTAGCTATACATGATGTTATAGAGCCTACAAAGAGTGACATAAAGAAACGAGAGAGAGTGCCTAACCTATTAATACTAGCCACCAAGGAAGATATGAGAGAGTTTCGAGAGGATCCTAGTGCCATGCCGCTTGTGCTCATATATAAGGGTGAGGTTTTAGTTTCTAACGACATGACCCCTATTTCTCTTGGTGTCTCTACTGTTTTGCAGGACTTTGGTGATGTGTTTCCAAAGGAGGTGCCCGCTGGACTTCCTCCCATGCGTGGCATAGAGCATCTAATGCAGCCCGTCCTACGGACGCACCTCCATCTACAACACCTAGTCCCCCAAGTGGACCAATGACTCGCGCCCGAGCCAAGCTCCTACAAGCTAAGGTTAACTCGCTCCTTTCCTCATGTGATTTTGGTCTACCTTTGGATGGCTTGCTACTTCATGCAACTACGTTGTGTATCTTCAGCTATGAAGCAACATCACCACACCAAGCCCCCAAGGAAGAAGGACCAGGAGAAGACGCTGTTGGAGCTCTGCACACCGGAATCTCTGGTGTACACCAAAGTCTCCGGTCCTGTACACCAGAGTCTCCAGACCATCCTCCGGTCCGGCCCTAGGAACCAAGCCGGGGACAGTCTGATGGACCCTCTGGAGACGGGTCCGGAGATTGACCGGAGTCTCCGGCCCAGACCGGAGTCTCCGGACCCAACACCAGAGTCTCCGTCCTGCTCGACGCCAGGCTTGTTAAGGCCTTTTGTGCCTGGCCCATGTAACCCCCAGTTTCGCCCCAACTTCCAGTTTATTCCCTAAACTACCCCTGTTTAAGCGGCTGGCCTATATAAAGCCCCACCCCTCTATTGTAAACCCTAGACTTGGATAATTATAGTTGAGGACACCCCTTTGAGGATCTTTCAACTATTTATCTCATGCTCCTTACCAAGGAGCACCAAATTATCCACAACCTCTTGGATTTTTCCTAGCGCGTTCAAGTTGCACAAGTCCTTGGGATATCGGTGTCTCGTGCCCAAGTAGTCAAGATCTCACCAAGCTCCTCACCCCCATTGTAGGCCGTGGAGAGAGAGCTTTGCCTAACACCGATCCTAGGGATTATGTTGGACCGGTTGCCACCGGCGTGAGCTATCGGCTTGTATCGTGTTTTCGTGTGTGTGTGTTCATCGAGTTCTTTGCGTGTGAGTTCGTGGATTTCATCCCCTTCCCCCTTCCACCGCCTTCCCCTCGATTCCCATGGAATTCGTGAAAGAACGGGCCACCCTAAAGGGTCACCCCTAACATATTGGTATCAAGAGCAAGGTTGATCACGAATTTCCCCTCAAATTTTCTTCTATCCACCATAAATTCGAAAATTTCCCAAAAAAATAGCCCCAATTTGCCTTTGGATCGATCTACCGTTTTGGAGCGTTATTTGTGGTTTTGATCTGACCAAATCTTGTCTAAGGTGTTGGTCCAGCTTTTTCCTGCGTTTCCCAGCCCAATTTTGGCCAAATTTTCGCGGATCTGAGGACTCTAGACGTGAATTTCCGCTCAAGAACACGAGCATATTTCCCGCACCGGCGTCTCCGGCCCTGTGCACCGGAGTCTCCGGCCCTGTGGACGCCAGTTTTGACCTTTTTCCTCTTTTCTGCATTGGCTAATCTATCCGTTTGTTGTTTGTGTTCCGTGTGCGTGTCACCAACTAACAGATAGCTTCCGCAACATCGCCACGCTCTTAGACACCACGGACCCCAAACTCTTTCCCGCTCCATCAACACAAGATCATCATCAACAACTAAGGTATAACTTGTGTCAACCCTTGTAGCCATATCTTCCTTTGTGTGTGCCTATCCTATGAGAGCAACTCATTTTGTGTTTGTCTAAGCATTGTGCACTTGCCATTGGAAAGTGAGAGTGTGAGGTCAAATACAAAAGTTAACATAGTAGCATAAAAAGAGAGAAAAAGAAAAAGAATAAAAAAAAGGAAGAAAAAGAAAAATAGAAAGATACATAGGATCCCAATACAAAGAGAGTATCAAGCTTGTAAGCAAAAGAGAGAGGAAAAAAGCGCGCCAAGGCAAGTGCACAAATCCGTTGCTTACCCTCTTTTGGCAAACGAGTTGTGGTCTCTCCTTGAGTTGGCACGACCACCGAGCGTAGTCTTTGTTAGGCCCTTTTGTGCTCACTTTCATAGTCATGCTAACCCTATTTTTCTCCACGCGTGTGTGTAGTCGTAGGTTCTCGTCACATTTTGAGTTTACCATTCCCTTTTGACTTGAGTATTTTTGGATCTTCTCCACTTTTGACTATCCTTTTCGTTTGGTTGATTCTTTGGCTTTCCACCCTCCTTTCCACCAAAAGCTTGTGAGAGTGTAGTTCCTTGTGTGTCAGTCTTTTTGCGATTTCACTTTGCAAGCTCTTAGCTCTCTTGTGTGGCAATTGGTTTGATATAATCTCCAAGGTGAGGTAAAAGGCTAACTCCCCACATTCTTATGCTCCATATACAACCCTTGTCGGCTTTGCATCATGGACAGGAAAGGCGAGCCGTCCCAACCACCACCTCCGGAGGACGACACACAATACATGACAAGATGGGATCATTGGAAGGTCCGAGGAGAATTCAACTACCGTTGTGAATCCCTTGAGCGGCGCCAAGATGAAAAATTTAGCGAAGCCCGCGTGGAATTCAAGAACATCGACAACCGCTTCGAAGAAGTCCGAGGCCAAATGCATGACATGCAACACAACCTCGGACATCAAAATGAAGCTCTCGGTCGCGCCCTTGCCGCAACGGATGAGAAGCTTCAACGCCTCATCGATGGGCTAGGAAGGCCACGATCACGAGACTTAAGCTCGTCATGGCACTCCTCAAGTGAATCAAGCGCTCCTCGCCGTCATGCTTCAAGGCACCAAGATGGACCCGTCCTTAAATCCATGAGTTCTTCTCAAGCGGTACCATCACCGCGACACGCCGCGACGTCAAGCTATGATGGTGACCTCTCCGTAAGACCTCCAAGACGTGAAGCGAACCGGCCACAACAAAGTGCACTTGTGATTCAACAAGAGCAACCTCACGTGGACCACCAAGCCCATCGCCAATGACATATTCCTTCAACAACAAGTGAAGCATCCGAAGTGGACGAACAAGATCGCCGTCGGCGTGGAGCACTCGAAGATCCACCAAGGCGTCATCATCGACATGAACGTCAACGACGACAACATGATCATCATGACGAGCCTCCTCCACATCAAGAAGAAAGGGTGCAGCCCATTGTGCAAGCGGCTCGACGTCCTCCTCGCCACATGGAGCAAGACAATGCTCCTCGGCATCAACCACGACAAGAACGAGAGCAAGCTCCCAAAGCTCGTCGTGAGGACCAACAACCTCCTCCTCGTCCGCAACCGCGCCAACAACACGAGCAAGCTCCCCAAGATCATCGTCAAAATCAAGTTCCACCACCAAACGCGGCACCTCAACAACCGCAAGAGCAACGCAACCAACACCAATCAAGACATGAGAGCTCGGATGATGAAGGTGGCCACCAAAATCATGGCAACCGCCACCACCGGAACCGCAATGAAGAAGAAACTTTCGGCAAGCTCAAATTCACCATGCCCAAGTTCACCGGTTCTAATGAACCCGAAGAATATCTCTCGTGGGAACTCAAGGTTGACAAGATCTTCCGCATGCACAACTATAGCAATGAGAAGAGGATGGCCATGGCATCCCTCGAGTTTGATGAGTATGCCAACCTTTGGTGGGAACAAATCCAACTCGCTCATGAAGCAAAAGAAGAGCCTCCAATCTCAACTTGGCAAGATATGAAGGCTCATGTGAGATCCCGCTTTGTTCCGTCGCACTACACGCGTGACCTTTTCAACAAGCTTCAAACGCTTAGTCAAGGGACAAAGACCGTGGAAGAGTACTTCAAGCAAATGGAGCTCAACATGATCCGTGCCAACATTGAAGAGCGTGATGAACAAACAATGGCACGCTTCCTCAATGGCTTGAACCATCCAATCAAGCGCATCACCGAGTTCCAAAAGTACAACAACATGGTTGAGCTTGTGCACATAGCATCAAAAGCCGAGCGTCAAGTGCAAGAGGACATCAAGTACAACAAGCCAAAGACGTACTTCACATACAAGCAAGCGCCAACCACTACTCCAACAACACCAAGTGGAAGCTCATTAAGTACCACCAAGCTTCCCTTCAAGCCAACACTTCCTCAAGGAAAACCGCCCCCAAGTGTCAAATACACAAAGGATGAACAACCATTCAATGATGAGTTCTACAAGTGTGGAGGCAAAGGACACAAGTCGGCGGCATGTGGGAACAAGAAAGTTTTGTTCATCCATGACAATGGCGATGAAGAATACTTGAGTGAAGATGAGTTTGATGCAAGGGTCAAGGAAGCCATGGCGAGGCAACATTTGGAAGAGGACCAAGAAATACTTGTGTGTGAGCATGACGCAAGTCCATCGCTTGTGGTCACAAGGGTCTTAACTACTCAAGCAAATGAGAATGAAGACCAACGATCAAACATCTTCCAAACTCGTGCCGGTATCAATGGGAAGTCCATCAAAGTTGTCATTGATGGAGGGAGTTGCCACAATCTTGCAAGTACGGAATTGTGTGAGAAACTCAACCTCACGCTCCATCCGCATAAGCACCCCTACCATATACAATGGCTAAGTGACCAAGGGTCCGTCAAGATCAAGCACACCGTCTCGGTGACGTTCTCAATTGGACCATACAAAGACACGGTGGAATATGATGTGGTCCCCATGACGGTTTGCCATATGTTGCTAGGAAGGCCGTGGCAATATGACAAGCGTGCTTTGCATGATGGTCACTCAAACACTTATACCTTCAAATGGCTTGAAAAAACTTGTGTGTTGCAACCAATGACTCCTAGCCAAATAATTGCGGACAATGCAAAGGCTTTAGCGAGGGCGCAATACACAAAACCATCTTGTGAGAAGAGTGGTGAGCGAGAGAACCACACTATAGTGAGTGAGTGCCACAAGCCAAACTCGAGTGGAAAAACTAAGAGTGTTCTTCTTGCCACCAAAAGTGAGATGAGAGAAGTGCGGAACAACCCATCCATCTTGCACTATGTCCTTATATGCAAGGGACTAGCGCAAGGAACTAATGACTTGACAAATGTTCCTCCTTTGATGGCTATCTTGCAGGAATTCCAAGATGTATTTCCCGAAGTGCTTCCTCATGGACTACCTCCTCTTCATGGAATCGAGCACCGCATCGACCTCATACCCGGCGCTCCACTCCCAAACCGCGCAGCGTATCTCACGAACCCAGAGGAGACGAAGGAGATAAAACGACAAATCAACCAACTCATCTCCAAAGGTTTGATCCAAGTAAGCACTAGCCCAAGCGCGGTCCCCGTGATTCTAGTTCCAAAAACGGATGATACGTTGTGGTTATGCATGGACTGTCGTCCAATCAATGCTATCACCGTGCGTAATCGACATCCTATACCGCGTCTTGATGACATGCTTGATGAGTTATCTAGAGCCACTATATTTTCGAAAATTCATCTTCGCAGTGGTTACCATCAAATTCGCATGGCCGAAGGTGATGAGTGGAAAACCGCCTTCAAGACCAAGCTTGGTCTCTATGAATGGTTGGTTATGCCTTTTGGCTTATCAAATGCCCCATCTACCTTCATGCGACTCATGAACCATATTTTGAGATCTCTCATTGGGAAGAGTGTCGTTGTTTACTGTGATGACATCCTTGTCTATAGCAAGTCACTAGAGGAGCATGTTACTCATGTTAAGGAGGTGCTTCAAATCCTTCGTCATGAAAAGCTTTATGCTAATCTCCAAAGTGCACTTTTGCAAAAGACAAACTCATTTTCCTTGGTTTTGTTGTGTCTTCTAATGGCATTGAAGTTGATGTCTCAAAAGTTAAGGACATACGAGATTGGCCCATACCCACCAATGTTAGTGAACTTCGTAGTTTTCATGGGTTGGCTGGCTTTTATCGTCGCTTTGTGAAAGACTTTTCTACCATTGCTTGCCCCCTCAACGAATTGACCAAGAAAAATGTCACGTTCGTTTGGGGAAAATCACAACAAAAGGCTTTTGATGAGCTCAAAAAGAGGCTCACCGAAGCACCACTTCTTGCATTACCGAATTTCACAAAAACCTTTGAGATTGAATGTGACGCTAGTGGAATTGGCATTGGAAGCATCCTTATGCAAAATGGGTGTCCTATTGCATACCATAGTGAGAAACTTGATGGCGCACGCCTTAACTATCCCATTTATGACAAAGAGCTTTTTGCCTTGGTTCATGTCCTTCAAGTGTGGCAACACTACCTTTGGCCCAAAGAATCTATCATCCATTCCGACCATGAGTCGTTGAAATATCTTAAGGGCCAAGCCAATTTGAGTAAAAGGCACGCCAAATGGGTTGAGTTCATGGAATCTTTTCCTTACATTGTCAAGTACAAGAAGGGCAAAGAAAATGTGGTAGCGGACGCCTTGTCTCGCAAAAACACAAACCTTCTTACGCGACTCGAAGTAAATGTCTTGGGTCTTGATGACATCAAATCCTTGTATGCGTCCGATCCTTTCTTTGGACCCATTTTTGCAAAATGTTCAATATAAAAAGGGATTGATGATTTCTATTTGCATAAGGGTTTTGTTTTCAAACAAAACAAGCTTTGCATCCCGAAGTCATCTCTCCAAATTTTGCTTCTTCAAGAGTCCCATGGTGGAGGCCTTATGGGTCACTTTGGCCATGACAAGACATATGACATGCTCTCCACTCACTACTTTTGGCCAAAGATGAAGCGCGACATGGAGCGCCACATCCAACGATGCACTACATGTATCCAAGCTAAGTCTAAGTCTAACCCCTTTGGTCTTTATATACCATTGCCTATTCCTCATGCACCTTGGTCGGAGATTAGCATGTAATTTGTGTTAGGATTGCCTAGATCTAAACATGGACATGATTCTATATTTGTGGTAGTGGATCGCTTTTTCAAAATGGCACACTTCATTCCGTGCCATAAGACCGATGATGCTTCACATGTAGCAAATTTGTTTTTTAGGGAAATAATTCGGCTACACGGTGTACCAAGAACAATCATCTCCGACCGTGACGTCAAATTCATGAGCTACTTCTGGAATACACTCATGGCCAAGCTCGGCATCAAGCTCCTCTTCTCCTCCGCCTCGCATCCTCAAACCGATGGACAAACCGAGGTCGTCAATCGAAGCCTTGGCACACTCCTACGTGTGTTGATAAAGAAGAACCTTAAAGACTGGGAGGAATGTATTCCACACGCCAAGTTCGCCTACAACCGCGCCAAGCACTCCACCACCATGAGGAGCCCGTTCATGATCGTCTATGGCTTCGAGCCTCTCACCGCGCTCGATATACTTCCACTTCCGCTTCATGACCGTGCCAATATGGATGTTGTCAAGCGTGCCCAAACAATGAAGAAACTCCATGAAGACACAAGAGCTACGATCGAGCAACAAGTCCTTCGCCAAGCATCAAGGCTAAACAAGAACAAGAAAGAGATGATCTTCGAAGAAGGCGGCCTTGTGTGGATACACTTGAGTAAAGACCGCTTCCCCAAGGAACGCGACTCCAAACTCAAACCAAGAGGTGATGGACCGTTCAAAGTACTCAAGAGAATCAACAACAACGCCTACATCATCGATATCCCAACATCCAAGTATCTTGTGAGCCCGACGTTCAATGTCAATGACCTCTCACCCTACCATGTAGAAGATGAAGTTGAGAAGGTTGAAGAGTCGAGGACGACTCTTTCCCAAGGGGGGGGAGCTGATGCAGCCCGTCCTACGACCTCTTTCCCAAGGGGTTGAAATTTAGTGGGGCTAGTCTGAACTATTCTACTTATGATAAAGAATTATATGCGTTGGTTCGGACATTAGATACTTGGCAACATTATCTATGGCCTACAGAATTTGTTATTCATTCTGATCATGAATCTTTGAAGCATATTCGTAGTCAAGCTAAGTTGAATCGTCGTCATGCAAAGTGGGTTGAATTTATTGAGTCTTTTCCTTATGTTATCAAACACAAAAAGTGTAAAGATAATATTATTGCTGATGCTTTGTCGCGCCGTTATGCTTTGTTATCTCAACTTGACTTCAAAATATTTGGATTGGAAAGTATTAATGAACAATATGTGCATGATGCTGAATTTAAAGATGTGTTGCAGAATTGTAGAGATGGTAGAACTTGGAACAAGTTCGTCTTCAATGATGGATTTGTGTTCCGTGCTAACAAACTATGCATTCCAGATAGTTCCGTTCGTCTTTTGTTGTTACAGGAGGCGCATGGAGGAGGATTGATGGGACACTTTGGTGTCAAGAAGACGGAGGATGTTCTTGCTACACACTTCTTTTGGCCCGTGTCGTCGAGATGTTGAGAGATTTGTGGCACGCTGCACTACTTGTCAAAGAGCTAAGTCTCGCCTTAATCCACATGGTTTATATATGCCTCTTCCTGTTCCTAGTGTTCCTTGGGAGGATATTTCTATGGACTTTGTTTTGGGATTGCCACGAACACAGAAGGGGAGGGATAGTATTTTTGTTGTTGTGGATCGGTTTTCTAAGATGGCACACTTTATTCCTTGTCATAAACGGATGATCTGCATATTGCTGATTTGTTCTTTCGTGAAATTGTTCGTTTGCATGGTGTGCCAAATACTATTGTTTCTGATTGTGATACTAAATTTCTTAGCCACTTTTGGAGATGTTTATGGGCTAAGTTGGGGACTAAATTGCTGTTTAGTACTACATGTCATCCCCAAACTGATGGACAAACTGAAGTAGTAAATAGAACTTTGTCTACTATGTTGCGGGTTGTTTTAAAGAAGAACTTAAAATTGTTGGAAGAGTGTTTACCTCATATAGAATTTGCTTATAATCGTTCGCTGCATTCTACCATGAAGATGTGCCCGTTTGAGATCGTGTATGGTTTTGTTCCTCGTGCACCTATTGACTTATTGCCTTTACCTACTTCGGTGCAAAATAATTTGGATGCTTCACAACACGCTGAAATGATATTAAACTTGCATAAGACTACTAAAGATAACATTGAACACATGAATGCTAAGTATAAACTTGCCGGGGATAAAGGGAGAAAGCATGTTGTGTTTGATGTTGGAGATCTTGTTTGGTTACATTTGCGTAAGGATCGTTTTCCTGATTTACGCAAGTCTAAGTTAATGCCGCGTCTCTTTGGTCCCTTTAAGGTGTTAGAGAAAATAAATGAAAATGCATATAAACTTGAGTTGCTGCAGACTTTGTGCAGTTAGTCCCACGCTTAACATTGCAAATTTGAAGCCTTACTTTGGTGAGGAAGATGAGATTGCGTCGAGGACGACTTCAATTCAAGAAGGGGAGCATGATGTGGACATCCCATCTATTGATACAACCGTTGTACCTACATCTACACATATACAAGGACCTATCACAAGATCTCGTGCCAAACAACTTAACTATCAGGTACTTTCGTTTCTTGGAACTATTCCTCACATACATGAGAATTTGATGCTGCCTAAATCAGATGTATTTATTACTCTTAGGAATGATGGACCAAGCATGGATGATAGGGACAAGCGTTGGAGCATGGCCATGCATGGAGATGGCAGCAAGCATGAGATGATTCAAGAGAAAGCCACAAATGAAGATTTCAGAACTTTGAGGCCACCATAATGAAGAAAGGAGGCTTGGACGAAATATTCAAGATTAATACTTCACAAATTCGTCCATAGCTTAATATGGTGCTGCGACACCTTTATTTTGGGCCAGGCCCATGTAATTTTTGCAGGATTTTAATTAGCCACTTTTTAGAGTCCGTATTTGAGGAGAAAAGGACTTCTAGGGTTGGATTCGGCCACCACTTCTATGGCTGGCCGAAACCCCACCTTTTCCTTCTTAAATACTCCCCATAGCCGTCACTTTAGACTCGGATTTTGTTTAGACATTAAGTTAGCCATCATAGCAACTTCGCCAAGGCTCGAGTGTCGCAGAGGCCTCTTGTACTTCGCACCTATATAGGATCCCACCTTTTCAATAAAACTTTCATCTTAATCCGCAATATCTTGATTGCAATATTGGTTCTTACTTGTTTTCGATTTCAGGTAGGAATTAAGACCCTCGTTGATCAGGCTGATCGTGTTCTCGCAGGATCGGTAACCTCCAGGAGATTGGCCTAGCGATTGCATTGGTGCTCGTGCTCGCACGTGTAGTCGGATCGTCAAGCCCGAACTCCACCAAATCGACTATCACCATCTCATCGAAAGATCGGACACCTTTTGTTATGGGAAAACCCCTTGGGGTGGCCCGATCTTTCACGAATCTCCGCGGGAATCGAGGGGAAAGCGGTGGAAGGGGATGAAATCCACGAACACACGCACACTAAGAACCCGATGAACTCACGCACACAAAACACGATACACGCCGATAACTCACGCCGGTGGCAACCGGTCCAACATAATCCCTAGGGGATCAGTGTTGGGCGAAGCTCTCTCTCCACGGCCAAAAACGGGGGCGAGGTGCTTGGTGAGATCTTGACTACTTAGGGACGAGAAACCGAGAACCCAAGGCCTTGCACAACTTGAATGCACTAGGCAAGATCCAAGAGGTTGTGGATAATAGGGTGCCCCTTGGTAGGACCATGAGACCAATAGATGAAAGATCCTCAAAGGGGTGTCCTCAACTATTATTATCCAAGTCTAGGGTTTACATATGAGGGGTGAGGCTTTATATAGGCCAACCACATAAACATGGGTAGTTTTAGAATAAAACTGGAAGTTGGGGCGAAACTAGGGGTTAAATGGGCCAGGCCCAAAAAGCCACAAGCCTGGCATCGAGCAGGCCGGAGACTCCGGTGTTGGGTCCGGAGACTCCGGTTCAGTCTCCGGACCCGTCTCCGGAGGGGCCTTCTGACTGTCCCGGGCTTGGTTCCTGGGGCCGGACTGGAGGGAGGTCCGGAGACTCCGGTGTACCGGACCGGAGACTCCGGTCTACACTGGAGACTCCGGTGTGCAGAGCTCCAACAGCATCTTCTCCTGGTCCTTCTTCCTTGGGGGCTTGGTGTGGTGATGTTGCTTCATAGCTGAGGATACACAAGAACCAACGCATATAATTCTTTGCCAAGTAGTAGCGGTCGTAGGACGGGCTGCATCAGCTCCCCCCCTTGGGAAAGAGTCGTCCTCGACTCTTCAACCTTGTCAACTTCATCTTCTCCATGGTAGGGTGATAGGTCCTTGACATTGAATGTCGGGCTCACAAGATACTTTGAAGTTGGGATATCGATGACATAAGCGTTGTTGTTGATTCTCTTGAGCACTTTGAATGGTCCATAACCTCTTGGCTTTAGCTTGGAGTCGCGTTCCTTGGGGAAGCAGTCTTTACTCAAGTGTATCCACACAAGGTCGCCCTCTTCGAAGATTATCTCTTTCTTGTTCTTGTTTAGCCTTGATGCTTGGCGAAGGACTTGTTGCTCGATAGTAGCTCTTGTTGAATCACAAGTGCCCCTGGTTGTGGCCGGTTCGCTTCGCGCCTTGGAGGTCTTGCGGAGAGGTCACCATCATATCTTGACGTTGCGGCGTGACGCGGAGATGGCACCGCTTGCGAAGAGCTCATGGATTGAAGAACGGGTCCATCCCGGTGCCTTGAAGCGTGACGGCGAGGTGCACTTGATTCACTTGAGGAGTGCCGAGATGAGCTTGATTCGCGCGAGCGTGGCCTTGCTAGTCCATCAATGAGGCGTTGAAGCTTCTCATCCGTTGAGGCGAGTGCACGACCAAGAGCTTCATTTTGATGACCGAGGTTGTGTTGCATGGCATGCATTTGGCCACGGACTTCTTCGAAGCGGTTGTCGATGTTCTTGAATTCCACACGGGCCTCGCTAAATTGTTCATATTGGCGCCGCTCAAGAGCTTCACAACGGTAGTTGAATTCTCCTCGGACCTTCCAATGGTCCCATCTTGTCATGAATTGTGTGTCATCCTCCGGAGGTTCTGGTGGTTGGGATGGCTCTCCATGCCTGTCCATGATGAAAAGCCAACATGGGTTGTATATGGAGAATAAGGGTGCGGAGAGTTAGCCTTTTACCTCACCTTGGAGATTATATCAAACCAATTGCCACACAAATGAGAGAAAAGCGTACAAAGTGAAATGGGCAAGAAACTCACACACAAATATGCTACAACTCTCAAAAGCTTTTGGTGAAAGGTTAGGATTGTGGAAAACCAAACGAAACGATCCAAGCAAAAGGTTATTGTCCTACGTGGTAAAGAACCAAAGATCAAATGCAAAAGGATACGATCTACAAAAACACGGAAAACACACACGTGGAGAAAAACGGGGTTAGCACGACTATGAAAATGAGCACAAAAGGTCCTAACGAAGACTACGCTCGGGTGTCGTGCCAACTCAAGGAGAGACCACAACTCGTTTGCCAAAAGAGGATAAGCAATAGATTTGTGCACTTGCCTCGGTGCGCTCTTTCTTCTCTCTTTCTTGGCTTACAAGCTTGGTATTCTCTTTGTATTGGGAGACTATGTATCTTTTTTCTCTTTTTTTTGATTCTTTTTCCTTTTTCTCCCTTTTTATGCTACTATGTTAGCTTTTGTATTTTGCCTCACACTCTCACTTTCCGAAGGCAAGTGCATAATGCTTAGACAAACACAAAATGAGTTGCTCTCATAGGATAGATACACACAAAGGAAGATATGGGGGTTGTCAAAGTGGTGCAAGTTATACCTTTGGTATTGTTGAGGACTTGCAACCGTTGGTGGTGGATGATGTTCGAGTGTCGCGGTGTCGAGGAGCGCGGGTGACTTTGATGCGGAAGCTTGTGTTAAGATGGCGACAAACATGCGAAACACGAACAAGCTAAAGGGGAAAAAGTCAGCAAACGAAAATGAGGCGTCAAGAAGGAGAAAAAGTTTCTGTTGCTGGCGGTAGTACCGCTTGTTACGGGCGGTAGTACTGCCAGCAGTAATCTTAATGCAGGCGGTAGTACCGCTGGTCACAAAACAAGAACGAAAACGAGATCCACTTGACACAAACCTCAAATCCGTGTGAAATCTGACCGAAAGGCTGGGCTAGGAACAACAGGGGCTATAGATCGACTCCAAAAGCAACAGATCTATGGACCAAAACCACGAAAAACTCACCAAATCCAGAGATCGATCCGAAGGCAAATTGGGGCTCTTTTTGGTGGGAATTTATTTTAAGGTGGATACAAGAAAAATTGGGGGGAAATTCGTGATCAACCGTGCTCTTGATACCAATATGTTAGGGGGTAACCCTTGGGTTGGCCCGATCTTTCACGAATTCCACGAGAAACGAGGGGGAGAAAGCGGTGGTCGGGGGAAGAAGGGAAGAAAACCACGAACACACGCACACAAAACACGATACACGCCGATCTCTCACGCCGGTGGCAACCGGTCCAACATAATCCCTAGGATCGGTGTTGGGCGAAGCTCGCTCTCCACGCCAACAACGGGGGACGAGGTGCTTGGTGAGCTCTTGACGACTTGGGGGCGAGAAACCGAGAACCCAAGGCCTTGTACAACTTGAACGCACTAGGCAAGATCCAAGAGGGGGGTGGATAATCCGGTGCTCCTTGGTAGGAGCATGAGACCAATAGATACAAGTTCCTCAAAGGGTTTCCTTAATATCTATTATTATCCAAGTCTAGGGTTTACAATAGGTGGGGCTATATATAGGCCAACCACATAAACAGGGGTATTTTGGGAACAAATAGCGAAATATAGTGAGGGTTACAAGGCGCTGGGCCGACTTAACACGATCAGGTCTTTCCAGATCCGGTAGTACCGGTCCAGCTCGACCGGTAGTACCGGTCATGCGGTAGTACCGCTTCGGCCCGATAGTACCGCTTTGTCGCCCCGGGACTCATACTGGGCCTTACATTGGTGGCGGTAGCGGTAGTCTTGGTGGCAGTAGTACCGGGATCCGAGGCCTAGTACCGCTAGTGACAGAGCATTTGGCTAGCTCTGGGTCTTCTTGTTGGCGTGTGAGGTAGTACCGTCGCCAGCCCGGTAGTACTGGCGGCAGAGAGCTTGGTCTCTTCTGGTGCTCCTCAAATCCGTGGGTCCTTCTCTTCACTGATGATGCACAAGGTATGGGTATGAAGTAGCAGGCCATCCAAGGGTGTATCGAAGTCACACAAGGAGAGGAGCGAGTTCACCTTAGCTTGAAGGAGTTTGGCTCGGGCGCGAGTCATGGGTCCACTTGGGGAGCTCGTGGAAGTAGATGTAGTAGCGGTCGTAGGACGGGCTGCATCACACTTGGTCTTGTGAATCATGTCTAGGGACTCCAGAATCGAGGATGATATCTATGAAGAATCCATGATGAGCCACCATGACTACGACTCCACAAGTATAGAAGACATGATGGAGCACAACACCGACAATGGCTCCTCATGCATGGAGACTATGGAGCACTACACCGACAATGGCTCCACATGCTTGGGTGATATGGAGTACTACACCAACAATTACTCCCAAAGCATGGACGACTTCGAGTGCGACATCGATGATGCCTCACCGAGCATGGAGGACACGGAGAACTTCATCGACTTTGATGGCTCCTCCATGAGCCATGAAGAATTCCTCCACCACGTGGAGATGGAAGCCTACTACGCCAAGCAAGAGGAGGCGCATCATCAAGATTCCATGACCTTCAAGGCCAAGCGTGCCACACCAAAGGGCACCACCTACTTCGATGATCCACCTCCAAGGCGACAAGCTCCATCACCTCCAAGGCGTCAAGCTCCACCATCTCCAAGGCGCCAAGCTCCATCACCTCCAAGGCGTCAAGATCCACCTCCTATGCAAACAAGAGTGGCGTCCAAACATCATATACATCAAGAGGCGCCAAGAAACAAGAATCTTCATCGAAAAACATCCTCTCATGAGCATCGACACCATAAAGAGGATACAAGACATCGTCAAAGGCATCTTCGCCATAAAGATGAAGAATTCGTGATGAGCACCAACCATAATGCTCAAGCAAGCTTAAGAAGGCACCACAAGCACAAGAAGAGTGCCAAGGCAAATGATCACTGTCATGAGTGTCATGTGGACGACCAAGTGCACCACCTACATCAACCATCGTCAAGGCACGCCAATGACCTCCGTCGACACCATCATAGGGCACCTTCAACTACTCGTGCCACCACCACAATGGCTCCAAGAGCAATCCTTCTCCCACGCCATCAAGCTTCAATGCCTACGCTTGACTTCCGCGACCTCGCGGATGAGGAAAATGAAGACCTCTACTTCGCCAAGTTGGCTGAGTTTGGCAAGAGGATGTCTACACTCCAAGATGGAGGAAGCCAAGGCCACATATGTGATGAAGTCGATCCGAGCACCTCTCTCGACAACAACATGAGCCTACTTCCACCACTACTACAAGATGGCCACAAGACGGTCGAGCATGGGATTTTGCCTTCGACCATGGAGGAGAGCGATGATGCCCATCTTATATGGCATCCAACCTTGAAGGTGACAAGGTCAAGAATGGTGAGCATGGGATTTTCCCTTCACCAAAGGAGGTGCATGGAGTTGAGGAAACCGAGCCTATCCCTATATGCTTGAGTGATGATGTGGTACCAATCCCATGTGAGTATGAGAGCCACTTAGCCCACTTGAGTAAGAACAAGAGTGAAATGAGTGACTCCACCTTATGTGAGATTGAGTGCTTCGTCTTGGAGGGCATGAGTGATACACCTAGTGAGTTGAGAGTGGTAGTTGATAGGTCAAGTGATACCGTTTCGATTTCTAACAACTTACCCTCTACCTCTAGTGTGTTCTCTTGTGTTGTGCTAGGTTCCATGGATGAAGACGTGCCAAGCCATGAAGCAATGATGCCTCGAATGGATAAGATGTACATGGTGTATGAAGAGGATGTTACGCCATGGCTACATCAAGAATATGAAGTCGTCCACAAGGAGGCCACTACTTCCAGAACACCCACTTCATATGAGAGGTATGAACAAGGTAAAAATAAGGGTGTTGATGATGCCATGATCCCACTAGTGGACATGATGAATTGTGAGGATTCGCATGCTATGGATGATACTTGTGACATTACATATGCTTCATTCATATTCCCATGTGATGCTTTGCCTTTGCATAATATTGATCATGTGGAATTGTTCGATTACGATATCATTGCCATAAACATGCCATGCTATGCATCTTGTGTGTATCCTCCAATTGCTTTGGACTTGCCTTGTCATGCTAGTCATTCAATTTCTCCTGTTGCTTGCAATAAGAAGAATACTTGCTATTTCACTTGTTTTGCTTGCAACAATATTGATCATATGCGTTATATGAGATGGCCCCCATAGCTTTCTCAATTTTTGGAGATTTTGATGATTGCCATGATAAGCATGTTCCCCACTTGCATACTCACCATGCATCTATTTCATACTTGATTGACATTAATGGTGATGTGCACAAGAAGAGATACATCATGATGGATGATGTGTATCTCTACCATGCACACAAGTTCTTCCTTTTGTGTATGATGTGTGTAGGTACCCGCACTATAATGTCAACCTCGGTTGAGCACGAGTTGACAAAAAGAGCTCTTGAGAGCATCCCACAAGTGAGTTCAAGATCGAACCCAGCTCTGATACCTTTTGCATGCTTTGCATCTTTCATGTTGGCAAATTGCTCTTTTCTATGGTTTGATTGCAAGCATGTTGATGGTATTATCTCACCTTGTGACATTCATGTTTCTTTGCTATTGGATATTGATGCTTTGTGTGTTGCAACAAAAATGTTGAAAATTTCTCTTTCCGATGTTTTGTGTGCAACCATAATGCCATTAAGAGCATGTATTGTCATGAGAGCTTTCAAGTATCTCGTCTTGTTGTTGCAACAAACATAAGGACCACTTGCTCTTTCATTTGGTTTGTTTGCAAACGTGTTGTTTTTGCTTCCGCTTGGGATACTCATATTCCCATGATATTTGCTTTTGATGATTTGTGTGTGACATCCAACATGTCGAACAATTTCTCTTTCCAATGGTTGGTTTGCACACATAATGATGTTGCTTTGGATATTCTTCCTTGTGTGTTTTTGCCGAATTCTCCAATTCTTGCATCAAAGGTGTTGATATATATGTTAGTCAATTGCTTTGCGTGCCATCCTACTATTTTATATGGAGTTTTTGAGTTCCCACATTCGGATGATGTCCAAACGATTTCCATGCACATTGACCTTGCATATGCATTCCATTTGCTATACATGTATTGTGCTAATAGTGTTGTGAACAAGAATGGACATGCCACATTTGACATGCTCCTCTATCACGCACGAAAATATTTTGCTTGGTCTTTGCTGTGTGAAGGTACAAATGCATACACGTCAACCTCTATGGACTATATGTTGACAAGAAGAACTAAAGAGAGTTACCTATGGCTACCCTTCATCGAGCTATCTCTACAAGCTAAGGTGACTTCATTCTACTTGAGGACTCATGCAATAATCTTCATGAATTGGCTACGCTTTGAGTATTGCTTCGCTTTTGTTGTGAGCTTTGTAGGCTTCATGAAAGGTGAAGAAATATTGAAGTGTTGTCAAGTCAATGTTCTCGAGGACGACTATATGGTGAACCCCAGGATCAAGAAGGTCTCTCGACCTCTTCTACTTTGTGATGAGCATGTAGAGTCGAGGACGACTCTTTTTGAAGGGGGGGAGCTGATGTAGCCCGACCTACGGTCGTTACCACATCATGGTCTCCAACGTACGCCAAGTCGTCATGGACTCCAAAGGTGAATCCGTTCCTCTATGCGAGCCCACTTCCTACCCTATTGAATGGTATGCTACTTCGTACTCCGTCACATATGCATGATAGGTTCACACCGACAAGTACGGACGCAAGGGAGGAAGCCCGGAACATCAAGCCCGACAAGACGGAGGCTTGGAAGAGGAGATGGAAGAAGCCACGGCTGAACCACCAGAGTCTCCGGCCTACACCGGAGTCTCTGGTCCTGCTACACCGGAGTCTCTGGTCCTACCTCCGGACCGACCCCAGCAACCACCCGAGGACAGTCGCTACGCACTCCGGAGATGACACCGGAGACAGACCGGAGTCTCCGGCCCACCACATCGAAGTCTCCGACCCACAAGATGGGCCTGCGCGCCGCCAGCTGGGCCTTCGGCCCATGTACCCCTCTAGCTCGTCCAAACCCTAGTTTTATCCCTAAACTACCCCTGTTTATGTGGCTGGCCTATAAATAGAGCCCCCACCCCTTCATGTATCCCATAGGCATAGATGATAGACTAAAGACAACCCCCTTGTGTGGAATCTCTAGTTTTGCCTCATCCCCTTATCCAAGGGGACCGACTATCGTCACCAACCTCGATTGGACTTTGCATCACGCATCCATCGTTGAACAAGGCCTTGGAGTTCGATGTCTCGTCTCCAAGTTGTCAAGACCCTCCCCAAGGTGTTCTTCCCTCTCCGATGTGGATTTGAGGGAGCACGTTGAACGATCTTTCCTTGCAAGGATTCTATCGGACCGGTGGCCGCCGTTCGGGATCAATCGGCCTTGTATCGTGTGAGTTTTGCGTGTGTTCATCGTGTTCTTCGCGAGGTGTGTGTTCGCTTCCGCTACCTTCTCCCTTTCCCCTCGCTTTCCCATCGATTTGACCACGAGATCCGTGAAGATCGGGCCACCCAAGAGGTTAACCCCTTCATCATCTACCATTGCATGAGAGAGTTGGTATGGAGGCATCAAGACGTGCCGAATATGTGAAGAAGATTCATGAGAAGACTCGAGAGGCTATTGAGAAGAAAGGCAAGAACATTGCTGCTGCAAGAAATCAAGCAAGGAAGGAAGTGTTGTTCAAGCCTAGTGATATGGTTTGGGTACATCTGCGCAAGGATAGGTTCCCATTGCTGCGCCAATCCAAGTTGAAGCCGCATGGTGCTGGTACTTACAAGGTGTTAGCCAAGATTAATGATAATGCCTACTCGATTGATATACCTATTGCTGAATTCAGTGGAGCTAGCAACAGTTTCAATGTTGCTGATTTATCACCATATGATGGAGAAGACCTTGGAGCGTCGAGGTCGACGCCTTTTGAAGGGGATGAGATGATGAGGACATCCCTATACTTACACCTACCCCAGTTACTACTGAAGATGTTCCAGCTGCTACTAACAAGGATAAGTCCAATGAGATTAGAATTGGACCAATTACAAGAGCTCTTGCTAAGCTACTAGAACAACAGGTGAATTTGTTTCTTAATGAGCCTGATGTTTTACTTAATGAGAATTATATACTGCCTAAGTCTCTGTGTTATTGTATGATCAGGTACATTGGAAAAGAAGGCATAGCACGAAGCAAGGAGGTGAAGCACATGGATCAAGGTGTGTTGATCAATAAAGCAAGCATGAGGGAGGAGAGGGAGGAAGCGCAAGGAGCTACAAAGGAAGGGATCAACACTGCAAAGTCTCCAGCGCGCAGAGAACGATGCAAATCCTCGCAGTCGCATGACACGTAAAGTGGTGAAATCCTGCCACGACAGAGATTCCTGCCGCGGCACGTTTTAGGCCCAATATGCTGCCACGGCAGGAAACAGGCCTGTGCGCCTAGAAAGCTGTCCCACCTGGGTCGGCATGTATCTTAGTTGTAGTCGTTTGTGTTGTGGACTCTTAGCCTAACCGCCCCCTCTCTCTTAAATAGATGGGGGTACCGTTTCTTTTGAGTCAGACCACGTTAAAACTATTTTGGAGTTGTTTCTTATCAAGAACCTCTGGAATTACCCTATGATCGAGTTATACTATTGCAATTGAGTGTGATTTGTTGTTCCATTGGAAATTAGTAGATTGTAAACTACCGTTCGTGGTCGACAGCTGCGTGCGCAAGAGCGTGGTGTTGTGAATATCCCACAGGGTTCGCGATCTGTTGCATTGGCATCAGGGTTCGAGCGGGAGAGTCCATAGCTACATGCTAGTTATCTTACATCCACCATCATCATCGACAAGTGCTTGCTGAGAAGATCGGGCCACCCCATATCACGGAGAATCTGTTTTTTCGGGAGGGGGGGGCGGAGAATCCAGTCTGGCGGGGCGAAAATTCTGCACTTTCAAAACCCTAATGAGCAGCCTGTCAGAGCAAAGAAACTAGTCTCGTGGGTACGTTCCTAGGCACGGATGCGGTAGATAGGCTGTAGCTAGGGTTGAAACACAAAAGTATGCTATGTGCACTAGGAAAAGTAGATGGAAACTTGCGGAAAACGGTGATGGTGGATGAAAGAGCAATTCCTATCCCTAGTGATTTTGGTGTTTATAACAACACACATATCAGACTAATCATTTGCCAAGTGTACCACATATTGTATTAAAAATGGTTTTGTAGTGTACCGGGTGTACTGGCATTTGCTACTAGGTGTGGCAATGTGTTTGGACAAACTGTCCAAAACTTTCTGCCGCTTTTTGCTACCTAGCGCGGAAGTAGGTTTTGCAAGTTGTCAAAAATCCTCTGCCGGGCATTTTAGTACCTAGCGCGGCAGAAGCTTTTTTGATAGGGCAAAGGTGTCCGGTCTTTCGATGAGATGATGATAATCGATTGGGTGGAGTTCGGGCTTGACGATCCGACTACACGTGCGAACACGAGCGCCAATGCAATCGCTAGGCCAATCTCCTGGAGGTTACCGATCCTGCGGGAACACGATCAGCCTAACCAGCGAGGGTCTTAATTCCTACCTGAAATCGAGAACAAGTAAGAACCAATATTGCAATCAAGATATTGTGGATTAAGAGTAAAGCTTTATTGAAGAAGTGGGATCCTGAATAGGTGCGAAGTACAAGACGCCTCTGCGACGCTCGAGCCTTGGCGAAGTTGCGACTATGGCTAACTTAATGTCTAAACAAAATCCCAGTCTAGGGTGACGTCCATGGGGAGTATTTAAGGGTGAAAAGGTGGGGTTTCGGACATCCATGGAAGTGGTGGCCGAATCCAACCCTAAAAGTCCCTTTCCCCTCAAATATGGACTCTAAAAAGTAGCTAATTAAAATCCTGCGAAAAATACATGGGCCTGGCCCGAAATAAAGGTGTCGCAGCACCATATTAAGCTATGGACGAATTCGTAAAGTATTGATCTTGAATATTTCGTCCAAGCCTTCTTTCTTCATTATGGTGGCCTCAAAGTTCTGAAATCTTCATCCGTGGCCTTTTCTTAGATCATCACATGCTTGCTGCCATCTCCATGCATGGCCATGCTCCAATGCTTGTCCCTCTCATCCATGCTTGGTCCATCATTCCTAAGAGTAAGAAATACATCTCATTTAGGCAGCATCATATTCTCATGTATGTGAGGAATAGTTCCAAGAAACGAAAGTGCCTGATAGTTAAGTTGTTTGGCACGAGATCTTGTGATGGGTCCTTGTATGTGTGTTGTTATAGGTACAACGGTTGTATCAATAGAAGGGATGTCCACATCATGCTCCCCTTCTTGAATTGAAGTCGTCCTCGACGCAATCTCATCTTCCTCACCAAAGTAAGGCTTCAAATCTGCAATGTTAAACGTAGGACTAACCGTACCAAAGTCTGCAGGCAACTCAAGTTTATATGCATTATCATTTATTTTCTCTAACACCTTAAAGGGACCAGCAACATGTGTCATTAACTTAGACTTCATGTAAATCAGGAAAACGATCTTTACGCAAATGTAACCAAACAAGATCGCCAACATCAAACACAACATGCTTTCTCCCTTTATCCCCAGCAAGTTTATACTTAACATTCATGTGTTCAATGTTATCTTTAGTAGTCTTATGCAAGTTTAATATCATTTCAGCGTGTTGTGTAGCATCCAAATTATGTTGCACCGAAGAAGGTAAAGGCAATAAATCAATAGGTGCACGAGGAACAAAACCATACACAATCTTAAATGGGCACATCTTTGTGGTAGAATGCAGCGAACGATTATAAGCAAATTCTATATGAGGTAAACACTCTTCCCACAATTTTAAGTTCTTCTTTAAAACAGCCCACAACATAGTAGACAAAGTTCTATTTACTACTTCAGTTTGACCATCATTTTGGGGATGACATGTAGTACTAAAGAGAAATTTAGTCCCCAACTTAGCCCATAAACATCTCCAAAAGTGGCTAAGAAATTTAGTATCACGATCAGAGACAATAGTATTTGGCACACCATGCAAACGATCAATTTCACGAAAGAACAAATCAGCAATATGTGCAGCATCATCCGTTTTATGACAAGGAATAAAGTGTGCCATCTTATAAAACCGATCCACGACAACAAAAATACTATCCCTCCCCTTCTGTGTTCGTGGAAATCCCAAAACAAAGTCCATAGAAATATCCTCCCAAGGAACACTAGGAACAGGAAGAGACATATATAAACCATGTGGATTAAGGCGAGACTTAGCTTTTTGAAAAGTAGTGCAGCGTGCCACAAATCTCTCAACATCTCAACGCATACGTGGCCAAAAGAAGTGTGCAGCAAGAACATCCTCCGTCTTCTTGACACCAAAGTGTCCCATCAATCCTCCTCCATGCGCCTCCTGTAACAACAAAAGACGAACATAACTATCTGGAATGCATAGTTTGTTAGCACGGAACACAAATTCATCATTGAAGACGAACTTGTTCCAAGTTCTACCATCTCTACAATTCTGCAACACATCTTTAAATTCAGCATCATGCACATATTGTTCATTAATAGTTTCCCATCCAAATATTTTGAAGTCAAGTTGAGATAACAAAGCATAACGACGCGACAAAGCATCAGCAATAATATTATCTTTACCCTTTTTGTGTTTGATAACATAAGGAAAAGACTCAATAAATTCAAACCACTTTGCATGACGACGATTCAACTTAGCTTGACTACGAATATGCTTCAAAGATTCATGATCAGAATGAATAACAAATTCCTTAGGCCATAGATAATGTTGCCAAGTTTTTAATGTCCGAACCAACGCATATAATTCTTTATCATAAGTAGAATAGTTCAGACTAGCCCCACTCAATTTGTCACTAAAATATGCAACAGGTTTTCCCTCTTGTAATAACACCCCTCCCAAACCAATTCCACTAGCATCATATTCAAGCTCAAAAGTCTTAGTAAAATCAGGAAGTTGGAGTAAGGGAGCATGTGTTAGCTTATCTTTCAATATGACAAAGGCCTGTTGTTGTGCATCACCCCAAACAAAGGGCACATCCTTCTTGGTAAGCTCATTCAGCGGCGCGGCAATTGATCCAAAGTCTTTGACAAAGCGCCTATAAAAACCAGCGAGGCCAAGAAAACTCCTCACTTGTGTGTTGTCTTGGTCATGGCCAATTCTCAATAGTTTCAATCTTGGCTGGATCCACTTCATTACACTGTGATGTAACAACATAGCCAAGAAACGCAACTCGATTGGTGCAAAAGGTGCACTTCTCAAGGTTACCAAACAAACGTGCATCACGTAAAGCATTGAAAACAGCACGTAAATGGTCCAAATGATCCTCTAAAGATTTGCTATAAATCAAAATATCATCAAAGTAGACTACCACAAAACGTCCAATGAAAGCACGTAAAACTTCATTCATTAATCTCATGAAAGTGCTAGGTGCATTAGTTAAACCAAACGACATTACTAACCACTCATATAAACCGAACTTAGTTTTAAATGTTGTTTTCCATTCATCTCCTAATTTCATACGAATCTGGTGGCAACCACTACGCAAATCAACTTTAGAAAACATGGTAGAGCCACTCAATTCATCAAGCATGTCATCTAAACGTGGAATAGGATGACGATATCGAATAGTAATATTATTGATAGCTCTACAATCAGTACACATGCGGGAAGAACCATCTTTCTTAGGTACCAAAATAATAGGAACAGCACAGGGGCTAAGGGACTCACGAATATGATCTCTGTCGAGTAGTTCCTGAATTTGGCATTGTATCTCCTTTGTCTCCTCTGGATTGGTTCTATATCGCAGCGGTTGGGCAACGTGGCACCAGGAATTAGATCAATTTGGTGCTCAATTCCTCTAATAGGAGGTAGTCACGGTGGCGGCTCAAATGAAAGACGTCCTCATATTCCTGCAAAAGGTTAGCAATAACGGGTGGCAAAGAAGGAGGCATATCCTCAAATGAAAACAAAACCTCTTTGCAGACAATTGCATAACATTGAGTATTGTTTACATCTAGTTCAGCAATATCAATTTTATTTGCAAGCATACATGGACTCTTCAAACGAATTTCACTAGCATGTGTAGAATCAGATTTAGTGTTCTTTGGTGGTATAAAATCTGCAGCAACAATCTGATTCTCACTTTTATTTTTCTCCTCAGTTTTAGCTCTACTAGCTCTAGCAAGATCATCTTTTAAAATCTGTTTGGGAGTCGTAGGTTTTAGACCAATTTTCTTTCCATCGTGCATAAGAGAATAGTGATTAGTTTTGCCATTATGAACATATTCTCTATCAAATTGCCATGGTCTACCAAGTAACAAAGAACAAGCTTGCATAGGTACAACATCACAATCAACAAAATCAGAATATGTACCAATAGTAAAATGCACGCGTACCGTTCTTGTTACCTTGATCTTACGAGAACTCTCAAACCATTGGATGTAATATGAATGTGGGCGTTGTATTGTTGGAAGCGCAAGCTTCTCTACCATGTCAACACTGGTCAGATTATTACAACTCCCTCCATCAATGATGATCCGTATAGCTCTTTCCTTGACAACACCACATGTTTGGAACAGGTTGAGGCGTTGATCTTGCTCAGATTTGCTCAATTGCACACTCAACACATGTTGTGTAATTAAGCTCTTGTATTGATCAGCAGCTTCAGCTCCCATTACCTCTTTCTCTTCATCAGCATCAGAATTGTCTCCATCTCTAGCAGAAATAAGGGCTAGTGTATCTTCATCAAAGTCACTCGCTGAATCGTATTGACCATCTTCTCGCACCATCATCACATGTTGTGTTGTGCACTGTCTCTCAATATAACCAAAACCCCAGCACTTGCGGCATTGTATATCCTTTGTTTTACCCGTGGAAGCCATAGAAGATGCACTACGAGCAGGAGCATTGGATGATGGTGGAGGAGCAGCTGGAAATCTTGTGGTGGCCTTGGATGTGGTAGTAGCTGGAGGCGAATCACGAGGAGGCGCTGATTGTCGGGATGTCCAAGTGGATGTGCGACCTGCAGAATTATTAGTCCTCCTCCATGGTGTTTGGCGATCCTGCACTTCACGTTCAGCTTTGCAAGCAAGATGAAACAAAAGAGTGATAGAATTATATTCCTTATAATCTAATATGTGTTGAATGTCCTTGTTTAATCCACCAAATAAACGTGCAAGCATTTGTTCATTAGATTCAACAAGACCACACCGAACCATCCCCGTTTGCAATTCCTGATAATACTCTTCTACAAATTTTTTCCCTTGCTCTAAACATGTTAGATTCTTTAGTAAATCACGTTGATAAGTGGGAGGTACAAAACGAACACGCATTTTAAAGCAGTCCAAGTACTAGGAATAGTAGTAGAATTTAAATGACAATACTCAGACCACCAAAGGGAAGCAAATTTAGTAAATTCACATGTAGCAGCACTAACACGCATATTTTCAGGATATTTTAAGCATGCAAAACGTTGTTCTACTTCCATCTCCTATGTAAGATATGCATCAGGATTATATTTACCCTCAAAAGATGGAATATTTAATTTAAGCTTTGCAACATGATCATCATCACGTACTGGTGGTCGAGCGTTGCGGTAGTAATGTCGAGGACGGCCAGCAGGAACCTGTAGAGGTTGTTCAACCTCCTCGTTAAACAGATCGTCGCCGTCGGGGTCGTAGTAGTACCCGTCGTCCGTCCCCAATGTCGCAGCAGCCTTGGAAGTCCGAGTGCGTCGGTGGTGATAGCCGAAGTCTGGCGGCATGAACCAGCAATCGACCGTGATCGGAATGCGCCATGCGCCATGTGTGGGTGCGGGTGCGGGTAATCGATTCAAAAGCTCCTTGAACCGAACGTCAAGCTTGGCGTTGAAGGATTTCTCGAGTCCATCGATCTTGTCCATGGCGTTGGTGAGCTTGGTGTCAAACTCCCCGAGGCGCGTATCCACGTCTTCAGTGCGACTGACCAAGAGTGCGGAGAAGTGGGCATGTAGTTCTTCGTTCGTCATTGTGGAAGGGTTCCGCGAAGTATCTGTCATGGTTAGTCCTTAAAAAGCACAGGTATATAGTACGGAAATATGGTGGAAGTCACGCGTAATCCGTCAAGCAATATACGAAGCTCTTACAAGTTCTTACCAAACAGCAGGAAAAGGCGATGTGCAACCGCGAGGATCAGTGGGTCCAGAGATTGAACCAAGCGATTACCAGGAGTCGAGACACCGCACGTGGAGAATATCTGTGGAGCTCTGGGAAGGCTTAGCAAGGGGGGTTAGCAATTATCAAAACAGCAATGCAAAAGTTGAAAGAATGCTCAATGACGGTACTGTGCTGGTCCTAGGCTAGACCGTACTAGAGACGCGAGCCTAGATCACCAACGATGTCACGACGCGACACAACAAGCACTGTATGATGATATGGCACCCTGAAAAGCGAACCGAGATGCAGAAAATCACTATGATGGCGAGTGTCTAGAACTGATCCACGGGGTCTAAAAATAGGTTAGCCCCAAAAAAAAAATCGAAATTTTTTATTTTGCTCCGGAAAGCGCGCCGGTGCCAAAAAAATATCGCTATAACGGCCGATGGAGAAAAGTGATCCCCGGGGTCGAAAACTAGTATAGTCAGATTTTTTTTTTGCTCTCCTTCTGGACTTACGACCGGACTCGAAGCTCGACACGGACTTTAGATTAACACAGAAACAACAAAGAAGGAGAGTAAAAAGAAATAACTAGGAAACAATAACTCTACTTGGACTCGTATCGCGGCAGGAAATCTGATCGGATCTGTATCGCGGTAGGAAGGCGGTGGCGGAGTATTAGGGTTTATGGTGGCTGGGTATATGGCGGCGGAATATGGTGGCGGAATATGGTGGTGGTGATCGGCGAGTGTGGCGGTGACTACTATGATTAGAACTCTAAACTCTAAGGGACGAGACACTAAGACCAGCAACTCGACGCGACGATGTAGACACAAATTCAACAATGCAAAAACTGAAAAGATAATGCGAGGCGTAGATTGGTTATGGGATGGATCTAAACTCTAACTGTGTTTTTGGCTTTTTCGTGGGTTATAGGTAAAAACAAATCTAATCTACGAAAAACAGTAAAATCTCACCGAGCAACCTGAAATCTGATACCACTTGATAGGGCAAAGGTGTCCGATCTTTCGATGAGATGATGATAATCGATTTGGTGGAGTTCGGGCTTGACGATCCGACTACACGTGTGAACACGAGTGCCAATGCAATCGCTAGGCCAATCTCCCGGAGGTTACCGATCCTGCGGGAACACGATCAGCCTGACCAGCGAGGGTCTTAATTCCTACATGAAATCGAGAACAAGTAAGAACCAATATTGCAATCAAGATATTGCGGATTAAGAGGAAAGCTTTATTGAAGAAGTGGGATCCTGAATAGGTGCGAAGTACAAGACGCCTCTGCGACGCTCGAGCCTTGGCGAAGTTGCGACTATGGCTAACTTAATGTCTAAACAAAATCCCAGTCTAAGGTGACGGCCATGGGGAGTATTTAAGGGCGAAAAGGTGGGGTTTCGGCCAGCCATGGAAGTGGTGGCCGAATCCAACCCTAAAAGTCCTTTTCCCCTCAAATACGGACTCTAAAAAGTAGCTAATTAAAATTCTGCGAAAATTACATGGGCCTGGCCCAAAATAAAGGTGTCGCAGCACCATATTAAGCTATGGACGAATTCGTAAAGTATTGATCTTGAATATTTCGTCCAAGCCTTCTTTCTTTATTATGGTGGCCTCAAAGTTCTGAAATCTTCATCCGTGGCCTTTTCTTGGATCATCACATGCTTGCTGCCATCTCCATGCATGTCCATGCTCCAATGCTTGTCCCTCTCATCCATGCTTGGTCCATCATTCCTAAGAGTAAGAAATACATCTGATTTAGGCAGCATCATATTCTCATGTATGTGAGGAATAGTTCCAAGAAACGAAAGTACCTGATAGTTAAGTTGTTTGGCACGAGATCTTGTGATGGGTCCTTGTATGTGTGTTGCTGTAGGTACAACGGTTGTATCAATAGAAGGGATGTCCACATAATTTTTGCAACTTGTCAAAAGCTACTGCCCGCCCCGGTACTAAAATGCGGTAGTACCGCATTTTAGTACCTAGCGTGGCAGAAGGTTTTTACAAGTTGTTAAAAGCTACTGCCCGCCTAGGTACCAAAATGCGGTAGTACCTAGCACGGTAGAGAGTTTTTGGCAAGTTGGAAAATGCCACTTCCCTCCGCAGTATCAAAATGTGGCACTACGCATGCGTCCAGTAGTACCGTATCCCAGGGGCGGTACTACCGCTTTGCGGTAGCACCACAAATTGATATCGCTGGTGGCTGGGGCATATGTGCTTTGATGAATGCACTTCCGGTACCAGGCCCGGTAGTACCGGACCGCTTGAAGTTCCGGTACTACCGCTGCATTAATTGCTCCAAAGGTCAGATCTACTCTAGGAGCTATAAATACCCCTCCACCTACCTTGGGACAAGGTGCTCGTTGCATTGAAGACTACTCCATCCATTTGAGCCACCAAATCGCCAAGATCTCTTCACTCCACCATCCAAAGTCGTTGATCTTTGGATAATCGAAGGAGGAGGCCTTGATTTACTACTTCACCAAAAGAGATTTTCATTTCCCCCACATTCATTTGAGGGCCCCCATTGCTCGAGTGTTTTCTTGGAAACCCTAGTTCTAGATTTGGTTCTTACAAGCTTGTCTTTGATTGTCTTAACAACTTGCTTGTATTTGGGAGCCTCCAATTAAGTTGTGGATGTGTGCCCCAAACTTGTAAAGGTGCCAGCTTCCACCTCGAAGGTTGCCAATATAGTGGAAGGTGGATCGATCCTGTTGGGGTGAGGTTCATCGGAGAACAAGGGAGGCCTTTCGTGGCGTATGTGGTTTGATACCACCCCCTCTCCAAACATAGACGTACTTCCCCTCAAAAGGAAGGAACTACGGGAAACAAATCCTTGTGTCTCCGCGTCCACCACTTTGGTTACTTCTATCCTTTACCGCACTTTACTTACTTGTTCTTTCTTAGTGCTGTGTTAGCTAGCGCTTGTTCGTCATATAGGTAAATTCACATTAGTTGCATTATCTAGAGAATTTACCTTTCTTGTCAAACCTTAATTTGAAAAAGAAGAAAATTTGAAGTAGCACCTATTCACCCCCGCCCTCTAGGTGCCCATACGATCCTTTCAATTGGTATCAGAGCCTCGGCTCTTTATTCGGGCTTTACCGCCTAAGAGAATATGGGTAGCCACGATAGGGAAGGTGGTGGTGAGAACACCACGGTGACCATGGAAGATCTCAAAAACTTGGAAACAAGATTGAGCTCTTCCTTGGTCAACAAAGTCAACAAACTGCTTGAGCAACTTCTTAAAGACAAAGATGGATCATCATCCCCTTCTCCTCAAGAGGAGCCTCCATCGGTTTTACCTAAAGGGAATGCTACGGTATCTCCCGAGGGTATGATGGTGGGGGGTAAACAAGACAACACTAATTCCTCCACACAAAATGATGGTGGGAAGGGTGAGCACCGTGATTCATGGTACTCTCTCGACCCTCCAATCCCTCACCCTCATGTATACAATAGAGGTGACCCACCTAATCTTGAAGCATCTACTACTTTTGCTCAATGGCAATCTCTAATGAAAACTCATGTGCGCAGCTCTTGCATTGAACTATGGAACATTATCGAGCATGGACTCTTTATTGGGGATCCAAACAACTTGACAAGAAGAGAAGTTGTCAATATTTAACTCAATGCCACTACCTTGCACATGATTCAACAAGGATTTGGTACAAAGGATTACCCACACATTGAGCACCTCAGCATCGCCAAGGAAGCTTGGGATGCACTCACGGTGTTGTTTGTTGGGAATGATAGCATGAGGAGGAACCGATATGATGCACTAAGCAATGAAGCCGATGGCTTCTACATGATGGAAGGTGAAAATCATGAAGGCATGTACCGTAGGCTCAAGACCACCGCCACCGCTTTTAGAAATGTGGGTGCCTCACATGTGGATGATGCTTGGATAAAAAGGAAATATGTGAGTGCACTCATGCCCTTTGAGCCCACCAACTTGAAGAGCCTACAAGGAAGACACAACTACCATCTCATGACCTCCAATGAAGTTATGCAAGAGATAGCCTCTTCAAGGTTGCCGCCAAGAATGCCAAATATGCCCATGCTCGAGCCCTTGGTATGAGCAATGTTGTCAACGTTGACTTGAAGGCCAAAGTTGTGGAACATGGGGATGAAGATGATAGTGATGAAGGTCTCTCCATGGACCACCCCGATGAGGTCAAGATTGCTCATAGTCAATATATGGCCTTCTATGCCAAGAACTTTTGGAAGAACCCCGCCAAGGCCAAGATGGAAATGCAACGCAAAAGCAATCCAAATGGGAAAAGAGAAAATACCACTATATTGAGAACTTGTTTCAATTGTGGTGACCGTTATCACTTTGTGGCGAGTTGCCCTTATGAGAAGAGAGAAGATCATGGGGGTAAGCTTGTGTTGAAGAAAACTCCCAAAGCTCCTTACAAGAAACCCTTCATCAAGAAGAATCCCACAAAGAAGAAGTCGGGCGAAATAGTTTTGATCACTCATGAAGAATTCTCCTCCGACAATGAAGATGATGAATATGAGGAAGAAGAAACATCTCATGGTGTGGCTGCTCTAGCCACTACTTCTACTCCGACATTCTCACTCTTCGATTCTCCAAATGAGAACTCTCCCATCAAGAACGTCACTTGCCTTATGGCAAGAGGAACAGAGGTATCCTCATCATCTCACTCCACTCCCTTAGCTAATGATGAAATTGATGATGATATGTCTCTTGATGTAAAAAGGGAATTAATTGCTTTCGATAAGTTTATGACTAACCTATAAGGGGATGCTAAGATACATTTTTGAAACATCTTAGATCAACTTTCCCACACACACAAGAGCTTCTAGATGTAAGATGTAAACTTGGACATGAACACATGATTGAGCTAGAGGCCTTAAACAATGCTCTAGAAGAAGAACAACAGACTAGGATGTCACTTGAATTAAAACTTGAAGGGCTTGATGAGGCCAATGACATTATTGTTAATAGACTCATCAAAGAACATGATAATGCTATTGGTAAATGCAAAAGGGCTAAAAGGACAAGATTGAGTTTGGTGTGGTTCATGAAAAACTTGTCGAGGACTTTATTTGCTTGACAAGGCTCACAAGGCTTTGGAAAGTGAACTCTTGTCACTCACAAAGTCCCATGAAATGCTTCAAACTCAATTGGACAATATTACCTCACCTAGTAACTTCATTCCATCTAGTAGTATAACTATTCTTGAAGAAAATGCTAGGTTGAAGGGGGAGCTAGCCAAGGCTACAGGCAACGAGTCCATTGATGATCTTTTGAGTAAGCAAAGGCCTAGTGGTGAAAAAGGGGCATTGGTTTTGTCTCCAAAACTAAGAAGAAGAACAACAAGAAGATGAAGGCCAAGCCCGCACAAGAGACCAACAAGGACATTGTGTATAGTAAGACCACAAGTGGTAAAACTACGTCTCATGATGACTTTGCGGGAAGTGCTAACCCTCACTATGTTCTATTGCGTGATTATTATGGTGATGTGTATGCACAATATGTTGGCCCATATGATGGTTATATTGCTTGGTCTATTTGGGTTCCCAAGACCCTTTTTGCTAACAAAAGAGGACCCATTGAAAAATGGGTACCTAAAATTAGCTTGATATTTTGTAGACATATGCTTCCGGAGGGTCAAAGTGGGTGCTTGATAGTGGTTGCACAAGTCATATGACTGGAAGCTCGTCTATTGTCAAGGACCTAAAGCCAAATGATGATCAAATAACCGTGACATATGCCGACAAGTCAAATTCTAAGGTAATGGGTTTCAGCAAGGTTGTGGTTTCTCACGACATTACACTCGTGAACGTCATGCTTGTTGAAACTCTTGGATACAATTTACTTTTAGTCTGTGCTCTTGGAAAGATGGGCTTTGCCGTCTTTATTGATGATGATATTGTGGTCCTCATGTGGAGCAAGTCCCTCAAGGTCGCTTTCGTTGGGTACGTCGAACATGACTTGTATGTGGTGGACTTTTCGGGGAAACCACTACAAGTGCGATGTGCTTATTCGAAAAGGCCGATGTGGGTTGGCTATGGCATCGCCGACTAGCCCATGTTAATATGAGAACTTTGCAAAGTCTCCACAAGGAGGGCCATATTGTTGGACTAAAAGAAATTGTTTCCTTTGCCAAAGATCATGTTTGCAAGGCTTGTGTTCTAGGAAAAATGCATGATGCTCCCCACAAGCCAAAGGACCGCATCAAGTCAACCAAGATCTTGGAGCTCCTTCATGTGGATCTCTTTGGTCCTCCATCTCATGCGAGTCTTGGTGGGAAGAAATATTGTTTGGTGATTGTTGATGACTTTTCAAGATACTCGTGGGTATATTTCTTCAAGTTAAAGAGTGAGACCCAAAAGACCTTCATCGACTTCATCAACATGGTTCAACGTCAATACAATCTTCCTGTGTTGATTATAATAAGTGACAACGGCACCAAGTTCAAGAACTACACCTTGAATGATTTCCTTAGTGATGAGGGGATAAAACACCAATATTCCACTACATATACCCCTCAACAAAATGGTGTGGCCAGAGGAAGAACCGGACTCTTATTGAGATGTCTAGGACCATGTTGGCGGAATTTAAATCTCCATACAACTTTTGGGCCGAAGCCATCTCCACCGCTTGCCATGCATCAAACCGGCTCTACCTTCGCAAAGAAATCAACAAGACTCCATATGAAATACTTACCGATAACAAGCCCAACATATCTTACTTCCAGGTGTTCGGTTGTAAGTGTTTCTATCTCATAAAAGGTGTTCGCTTGTCCAAATTTAAGTCTAAAACATTAGAGGGTATTTTTTGTTGGCTATGGTCTCGAATCTCACACTTATAGAATCTATGATAAGCTCTCTGGAGCCATCATAGAATCTTGTAGTGTGACCTTCGAAGAATATGATGGTCCCCAAGGGGGGCGTGTTGATGCTTGTGATGCAGATGATGAAATGCCTCAGGATGCCATAGGAAGAATGGGTGTGGGATATATCCGCCCCGTTGAGGAACCCCTTATGGCGGATCGAGAAGAACTATGCTCAACTCAAGTGGAGCCCTCATATTCACAACATCAACAAGCTCCATCCATCGAGGAGGGCAATGACTCAATCCAAAGACAAGATGTGTACCCTCAACATGTTGATCAAAGTGACAACTCTAGTCAAGAGGATCTTGATTCATTCTCCAGGATGTCAAGTGGTGCTAAGTCAATTGTTCAAGGAATATTCGTACAAACTGCCTTGAGACAAGCTCAAATCGATGCTAGAAGAGTGCTTGATCAAGACCAAGGTCAATATTTGCCTCTTAATGAAGAGAATGATTCCAGTGATGATCAAGGTCAAGTTGATGGTCAAGACGAGGACCAAAATGATGAAGAGGGACCCCCAAGAAACAACGAGGAGATCCACGCTCGTCGTGAAGCTAGAAAGGAGAGAATGTTGGAATTAAGAGACCACTCTCTACAAAATGTGGTTGGTGACCTAAGGAAAGGCATTTCCACAAGAGCACAATTGAAGAGGTTCAGTGAACACAAGCACACATCTCCATGATTGAACCAAAGAAAGTGTGGGAAGATCTTGAAGATTCGGATTGGTTGGAAGCTATGCACAAAGAGCTCAACAACTTTGAGAAAAACAAAGTATGGAAGTTAGTTGAGAAGCCAAAGGATTGCCGCATTGTTATAGGCACGGAGTGGATATTCAAGAACAAGCAAGATGAGCATGGAATTATAGTAAGGAACAAGGCTGGATTGGTTGCACAAGGGTTCTCTCAAATTGAAGGCATTGACTATGGAGAGCACCCGTGTCTCGCCTTGAGTCCATCTGTATCCTTCTTGCTTATGCGACACATCATAACTTTAAGTTGCAACAAATGGATGTAGAAAGTGCATTTATTTATGGTCCATTAAATGAGTTGGTATATGTAAAGCAACCCCCGGGATTTGAGGATCCCAACTTCCCAAACCATGTCTACAAACTTGATAAGGCGCTCTATGGGCTCAAGCAAGCCCACACACGTGGTATGAGCACCTTAGAGAGTTGTTGTTTGACCGTGAATTTGAGGTTGGGAAAATCGATCCCACTCTTTTTACTAAGAAGGTCAATGGGGATCTTTTTGTATGCCAAATATATGTTGATGATATTATCGTTGTCTCATCTAACAAAGCTTTTAATGATGAATTATCAAAGCTTATGACTAGTAGGTTCCGGATGTCTTTGATGGGGGAGTTGAGAGTATTTCTTGGTTTTGAGATCAAGCAAGTTAGAGGAGGGACATTCTTCAATCAAGCCAAGTATACTCAAGATATGCTCAAGAGATTCAAAATGCAAGATTTAAATGGATCTCCTACTCCCATGGCTACAAAGACTCATCTAGAACAAAATCCAAATGGTAAAGATGTGGATCAAAAGGTATACCGGTCTATGATTGGTTCTTTGCTTTACCTTTGTGCATCTAGACCCGATATTGTGTTGAGTGTAGGTTTGTGTGCAAGATATCAAGCGGCTCCTAAAGAAAGCCATTTAATGGCGGTCAAGAGAATCTTTTGATATTTAGTTCATACCCCATTTTATGGTCTTTGGTATCCTCGAGGGTCAACATTCGCTCTTTGTGGATACACGGATTCGGATTGGGCGGGTGATAAGTATGATAGAAAATCAACATTCGGGGCTTGCCAATTCCTTGGTAGGTCCTTGGTATGTTGGTCTTCTAAGAAGCAAAATTGTATATCTCTCTCCACCGCCGATGCCGAGTATGTGGCAGCTGCTAGTGCTTGCACCCAATTGCTATGGATGAGGCAAACTTTAAAGGAATACGGTGTCCATTGTGACAAAGTGCCTCTTCTATGTGACAATGAAAGTGCTATCAAGATTGCCTACAACCCGGTGGATCACACAAGGACAAAGCATATTGAGATTCGCCATCACTTCATTAAAGATCATGTTGCTCGAGGTGATATTGATCTATCATATGTGTCAATCAAGGACCAACTTGCCGACATCTTCACGAAGCCACTTGATGAAGCAAGGTTTTTCTATTTGAGGAATGAACTAAATATCGTAGATTCAAGGAGCTTGACTTGATTATCTTGCATTCTCACCTATGATTTGACCCGTATTTGGTTTAGGTGTAGGCATGGATATAGGGGGAGTGCGGTCCTAATTGATTGGACCATCCCTCCCCCCATTATGCCCAAAGCAATCAAAATCATTCCTCTTAATACCATTTTGTGATATGTGAGCTTAAATGATGAGTTTCGGTAATTGATCCAAGATATATCTTCGTGGTGCTAAGCCGAGTATACTCAAATATGGCGGCCTAGGCCACCGCCCTCTCTCATTCGAGAGGTTGTTGCTTACTCATGTTTGTCATTCTCGCGTTGGGCTTGTTCTTACGGTCATGCACTCTTGCTTGGCTCTTCATATGTTTTTTTCCATTTTTAGAGTGCATTTGTCCATATCAGTGTGACTCTCTTAACCCAAGCCTTTCTTATCCCCCGACAAAACTCATCTACTCTGCACAAGAACCTTCCACTTTATATACCTGGCTCTCTGTTCTGGTGGTTACGGTACTACCGTGAAAAGCTAGCGGTACTACCGCTCAGGGCTCAGTTTCCAGGACGTTTTCTGGAAACTTCCCAGGTGCAGTACTACCGGTCGTTTTCTACAGTACTACCGCCTAGAGGTACTACCGCTCGTTCACCTGGTACTACCGCTCTGCGTCTCGGTTAAGGTTGGAGACGCAGGGAGGGGCACCTCTCAGTGCCTCATTGTTCCCCCGTCTTCACTCCTAACCACCACCGCCATTAGAGAAGAGAACGCCGTCGGAGCCCCGCCCCCTCCTCCTTTCCCCGGATCCACACCGGATCCGACCTCCTTGCGGGCTCCTCCTCATTCTCCACCGCCATGGACACCGATACTACCACCCTTCTCTTCCTCTCACATGTTTTCTCCATTGAATCTAGGGTAACTTTGATTCTTGGCCAAAACAAGTGTTTTTGAGGTTGTACTATGTGCTTGTTACCGGATATTACTCCCTAGTCCAATGGCATTCTTGTTTTGTGTAAATTTTACTGCCTGTCCATGGATCGATAATACCAGATCTTTTCCGGTACTACCGCCCTGTACTGACAGCAAAATTTCCTGTAAAACTTGAGTTTCGTCGTCTGTTTGTCTCGGGTTCTGGTGCCCTTACCCCTGTTCTATCTCCCTCGTTCTTTCACAGGTGCAGGGGGTTCCCGGGGTACACGCAAACGCTCCAAAGCTCATCATGAGATTGAGGAATATGAGTCAGGGTCTGAGCTTGAGACAGAGTCAAAAGAAGAGATCATGCCTCAACCTAGCACCCGTCTGAAGCTGAAAACCACTCGTGGTTGTCGTGGGGGAGTTAAGCAAAGTGCTGGCCGTGGTAACGCTCCTCCTCTCCCTCCTCCCTCGAGTCATCGCAAGAGTCAAAGTTCTGGGCCATCTGGGCCAAAGCTACTGTCTGATTTGTCTGCGGTTGAGTTTCATGACTTGAGGTCTGTCAATCCGTATGTTGCTGCTCGCTCTCATGCTCGGAAAGATAGCCTCTTCTATATGGATTTCCAAGAGCGTGTGTTCCATGAGATACTCATGAAGGATGATAAGCTTGTGGTCCCTCGGAAGTGGATTGAGATGAATCATGTGAAGAAGAACCTGCAGTATTTCGGTGAAGCCCTTGAGATTTGCACAAACATTGGCTTGCTTCCCATTATGCAGTTCCGGTGCAACTATGACCCAATGCTTATTACTCAGTTCTATGCAACCGTTAACTTTACCAAGGACCAGTCTCGGACTCTCATCTGGATGACCGAGGGCGTTGTCAAGCAAGCAACCTTGGCTAAGTTTGCAGCTATTCTTGGGTACGAGGACCGTGGCAAGGACACTCCTGTTGTCTTTCGGTGTCACAACAATGACCGCCCCATGAAGAAGGATGTTCTTGCTCCACTGTACATCCAGGGGCGCAGTATTCCTGGGAAGATCAAGGGGCTTCTCCCCACATATGACATCATGCACCGTATTTTCTGTGGGACTGTTGCCCCCGAGCTAGGAATGTTGATGAGATGCATGCCTTCATGGTGGATATCATGATCACTACCTTTCACCACCGTGATTCCGGCCAAACAATGGATGTGATGGATGTTATTTGGAATGAGATGGTCTATGCCACCTACACTCGGAGGGTGCCTCCTTTTGCTCCCTATATCATGGCTCTCATTCTTAGCAAGTGCCCATCGATTGCCCGTGAAATTACTTCTCAACGCCTTGTCAGTCACCGGCACAAGAATCTGTTGATCAAGACCCATCTCAAACCTCGCAATGCGGATGGTCAAATTGTTGATGAGGATGGGAACCCGATTGAGGAGGGGTCCAGTGATGACGATGATGCCCAGCAGGATGCTGACTTTCTGATCTCACGCCGCAAGCCTGCTCAACCATCTTGGGCCAAGAGGATTGAGGCCAAGCTCAAGAAAGTATTTTGCTTCCAAGTTGACAATCAAAAGCGCATGTATGAGGCTCATGTCTATACCAAGAAATCATGTGCTCGTCAGAAGGAATTGATGGAGGCTCAAGGTTTGACCGTCTCCAAGGGCTCCGATAACAACATCACCCCGGAAGACCAATGGATCTCCAAGCACAGCCACTGGGTGGATGATGCCACCTCCTCTTTCCATGCCCTGCCGACTCATGATGATGCTTGGGATGCCTGGGATGATGATGACGAGTGATCTCCGGGACATTAGGCGTTGCTCTTGTCCCTTTTTGGCGTCTGTATGCCAAAGGGGGGGGAGTTGCACATTAGGCATGCGGGATTTGCGTGGGAAAAGTCACAAGCTCGTTCTTTCCATTGATTTTTATTCGCTTGTGAACTTTATGTGCTTGCCTCTTATTATGTGTGAATCTTGTGAACTAACTATTTGTGCTATGTATGGTGAGACTATGTGGTTATCGTATGGATCCATCATGTGTGTGGTATGGGTATTCTCATATGGATCCATTTTATGTGGTGTGTGTGATGACATTATCTAGTCGTTATCAATATTTCTCATCACACTATTATGCAAAGGTATGTGCTCTAAGTGCGACTTTACACTCCTAGGTAGCTTGTAAAATAGAAGGGGGGCTAGATTCTACTTTTCTAGGGGGAGCCCCATCTCTATTTTTCAAAACCTCGTTTGTCATCACAATATTATCATGCAAATGTGTGTTGTCATCAAACACCAAAAAGGGGGGGGATTGAAAGAGCATTTTCTATCCCTAGTGATTTTGGTGTTTATAACAACACACATATCGGACTAATCATTTGCCAAGTGTACCACAGGTTGTATTAAAAGGGGTTTTTGCAGTGTACCGGGTGTACTGACATTTGCTACTAGGTGTGGCAGTGTGTTTGGACAAACTGTCCAAAACTTTCTGCCTGGCGTGGCACCAAAAAGCGGCTACCGCTTTTTGCTACCAAGTGCGACAGTAGGTTTTGCAAGTTGTCAAAAAGCCTCTGCCAGGCTAGCGCGGCAGAAGCTTTTTACAACTTGTCAAAAGCTACTGCCCGCCCCGGTATACCGCATTTTAGTACCTAGCGCGGCAGAAGCTTTTTGCAACTTGTCAAAAGCTACTGCCTGCCCGGTACTAAAATGTGGTAGTAGTACCTAGCACGGCAAAAGCTTTTTACAAGTTGCTAAAAGCTACTGCCCGCCTAGGTACTAAAATGCGGTACTACCCGCCTAGGATTTTAGTACCTAGCGCGGCAGAGAGTTTTTGGCAAGTTGGCATCTGCTTGCCAGCGGTATCAAAATGCTAAGCATGCGTCCGTAATCTCAAGTATCCCAAGGCATTACCTCTTGCTGCGGTAGCACCACAAATTGATACCGCTGGTGGCTGGGGCATATGTGATTTGATGAATGCACTTCTGGTACCAGGCCGGGTAGTACCGGAGTTTTCCAATACTACAACTTGAAGTTCCGGCACTACCGCTGCATTAATTGCTCCAACGGTCAGATCTGCTCTAGGAGCTATAAATACCCCTCCACCTACCTTGGGACAAGGTGCTCGTTGCATTGAAGACTACTCTATCCATTTGAGCCACCAAATCGCCAAGATCTCTTCACTCCACCATCCAAAGTCGTTGATCTTTGGAGAATCGAAGGAGGAGGCCTTGATCTACTACTTCACCAAAAGAGATCTTCATTTCCCCCTCATTCATTTGAGAGCCCCCATTGCTCCAGTGTTTTCTTGGAAACCCTAGTTCTAGATTTGGTTCTTAAAAGCTTTTCTTTGATTGTCTTGACAACTTGCTTGTATTTGGGAGCCTCTAATTAAGTTGTGGATATGTGCTCCAAACTTGTATAGGTGTCGGCTTCCACCTCGGAGGTTGTTGATATAGTGGAAGGTGGATCGATCCCGTTGGGGTGAGGTTCATCGGAGAACAAGGGAGGCCTTTTGTGGCGTAGGTGGTTTGATACCACCCCCTCTCCAAACATAGACGTACTTCCCCTCAAAAGGAAGGAACTACGGGAAACAAATCCTGTCTCTGCGTCCACCACTTTGGTTACTTCTATCCTTTACCGCACTCTACTTACTTGTTCTTGCTTAGTGATGTGTTAGCTAGTGCATGTTCGTCATATAGGTAAATTCACCTTAGTTGCATTATCTAGAGAATTTACCTTTCTTGTCAAACCTTAATTTGAAAAAGAAGAAAATTTGAAGTAGCACCTATTCACCCCCCCTCTAGGTGCCCATACGATCCTTTCAGTGGACTTGGCGGAAAACAAGATCAAACCTAAACTTAAACACAAATAAAAGCTAGACTCCTACGAGAAAAAACTGCAGATCGGATCTACGAGAAGACACGACCAGCAACTAAAACTTGAAAAACGATGCAATCTAGGCTAGGGAAAATCTTTTTATATGGCTTTTTCTGTATAGGACGAAAACAAGAACAAATCTATGGATGGATTTGTGGATGCTCACCGAGTAAACGAGGAAATCTGATACCAAGATGATATGGGGTGGCCCGATCTTCTCAGCAATCACTTGTCGATAATGATGGTGGATGATAGATAACTAGCCTGTAACTATGAACTCTCCTGCTCGAACCCTGATGCCAATGCAACAACTCTCGAACCCTGTGGGATATTCACAACACCACGCTCTTGCGCACGCAGCCGTCGACCATGAATGATAGTTTGCAATCTACTAATTCCCAATGGAACAACAAATCACACTCAATTGCAGTAGATAATTCGATCAGAGAGTAATTCTAGAGGTTCTTTATAAGAAACAACTCCAAAATAGTTTTAACATGGTCTAACCCTTGGGGACGTCCTAGGGCTTATAAGGGCGGCTGGGGCGGCCAAAATCATGAAACAAAATATGTATGATACAGTCAAATCCGTCCGGATCTGATGGTAACTTTTAGGGCCGGACTTTCCGCCCTAAGTAGGGGCGGATTATCCGCCCCCCCGGATTATCCGCCCCCATATTTTGGAAATCCGTCACGCCCGAAGTCCTTAGCAGAAATTCTGGAACAGGGCCAGATTATCCGATGGTGTGGGGGCCGGATTATTCGCCTCCTGGAGACGTGTAAGTACTCGTTGGAAAGCTCTCGGAATTATCTTTCCAACAAGTACTTATTTGCTTGATTTGGAGTTCGTATGAAGAATCCACGTATGTTTCAATTTTAGGGCTTATGTTTGTCCGAACTGAACCTTCCTTCTTGATGATCTTCTATTGCGCCTTCCTCCCGCTCCTCCCTCGCGCATCCTTGGCGATCACCATGCTGAGCTCCTCTTGTAGCCCTTCTCCTCCTCGTGTTATGCTTGCTTCCTCAATGAACCTGATCATACACAAGTGCATAGATTTAGGCAGTATAAAGTTCTCATTATC
This sequence comes from Avena longiglumis, assembly GCA_030063025.1. Classification (NCBI taxonomy): domain Eukaryota; kingdom Viridiplantae; phylum Streptophyta; class Magnoliopsida; order Poales; family Poaceae; genus Avena; species Avena longiglumis. Next base: position 332,498,531 of record CP125974.1, on the reverse strand, counting down.
ATAAACATCAGATTCATTTAGGAGTGAATTCACCTGTTGTTCAAGTATCTTTGCACGAGCTCGTGTAATGGGTCAAATTCTAATCTTATTGGATTGATCCTTCTTAGCAGCTGATGGAACATCTTCAGTAGTAATTGGTAGGCAGGTATAAGTATAGGGATGTCCTCATCACTCTCGAACCCTATGGGATATTCACAACACCACGCTCTTGCACACGTAGCCGTCGATCACGAACGGTAGTTTGCAATCCACTAATTCCCAATGGAACAACAGATCACACTCAATTGTAGTAGATAATTCGATCACAGGGTAATTCCAGAGGTTCTTAATAAGAAACAACTCCAAAATAGTTTTAACATGGTCTAACCCTAACTATGGGGACGTCCCAGAGCTTATAAGGGCGGCTGAGGCGGCCAGAAATCGAAACTAAGACGCAAACGACTCAAACTGATACATCTGATTCGGACCAGGATTCTGTCAGGGTGGACAATCCGGTTCATATAGGCCGGACAATCCGGTGGGGGCGAACAGTCCGGTGCATACTGGTAGACGGTGTCCTTCGGAAACTTTGAAGTTTCAAGGCGGTGTCCAAAGGTCCGATCTGGGGTCTTGTTGTCATGCCTCGGGCCTCTTGGAGGGCAGATCCCGTTGGAATTTGGACACTCCGGTCTTGGCAGTGAATTTGGCCTTCTTTCTTGGTGATCTTCCATCGCGCCTTCCTCCCGCTCCTCCTTCGCGCATCCTTGGGCGATCATCATGTTGTGCTCCATGTGCGTCATCTCCTCGCTCCGTGTTATGCCTTCTTCTACAATATACCAAATCATATAATAGCACAATGACTTAGGTAGTATAAATTTCTCATTAATTAAAACATCATGCTCATTAAGAAACAAATTCACATGTTGTTCTAGTAGCTTAACATGAGCTCTTATAACAGGTCCAATTCTAATCTCATTGGACTGAACCTTCTTTGCAGCAACTGGAACATATTCAGTAGTAGTTGGGTTGGTGTAATTGTAGGGATGTCCCCATCAGATGATCCAGCCGCACGTGCACCGCGTTTGCCCTTGTCCCGTGCACCACAGGCGGCGCCCTCCATGGAAGATGACCAGTGGCCCGCGCCCTGTCTAGCGCCTCTGGCCACCAGGCCACCAACACGACTACCCTGTCTGGCTCCGTTGGCTCCCATATCACCCTCCACGCCACCTTCCTTCGACGGGATGCGCTCCTGCAACTTCTTCACTTGTCCAACAACCCGGTCATGGGGAGTAGGCGACGATTGGGGGAAGAGAAGATGCGGCCCCTGGCGGCGGTCCGTTGCCAACCTCCAACCTGTGGCACCGCTTCTTGTGTCGTTGGAGAGGGGAGAAGGACATGAGGAGGCCACGATGGCGGATATCGGGGAGTAGGAGAGGAGGTCTCTAATCGAGGAAGAGAGGAGGACGTAGTCTAGGATATTTTGCTGCCCACGCGCATAGGAAAATGATGAATGGGACGCAACGAGCGACCTCCGTCGTCTCTGACCCTGGCCCCATGCGCGTGTAGCCCTAGCCCGTCATGCACCCAACAAAAGCAAAGGAACGCGAGAAAATGACCGAGTAGATCCAACGGTTGGAAAAGAAAAGGGATGACAGAGCGCACTATGCTGACATGATCGGACAGCGTGCGTAGGTGGGCGCGCTCGGCCGTGGAGGCGGGTTGGCCACGAGCCTTTATAGGAGTAATGGCTAGGGGGAGAAACGACTAGCCGATCGCGGGAGGTTTTACGGCCGTAGGCGGGAAACGACGATGACATACGCGGGGGAAACAATAGGCGAGAAAGAATGACAGTGCGAGAAGCCATCGACAGTGATCGGTGACGTTCCGTCGCTATTAGCATCCTGTCGCCATTAGCTAGAGGTTGTCAAGACTTGACAGTGGGCGTGGCGGTTGGGTCTCGTTGTTGGACGACTTAACAGTGGACATGACGGTTGGGTCTCACTGTTGGACGCCCGTCCAAGTAAACCGTGACTAACTTTATGGATGGATCACTTTATCCGAACAAAATTTCGCGTTGGCTGGCTGCCTGACGGTTCGGTGGGAGGGTGGAGAGAAAATAATTCAGTGACTGCCAAGCGGGGCCAGCTGATAGAAAGGATGGAGAGAAAATAATTCAGTGACTGCCAAGCGGAGCCGCCCTGTCAGGTGACTAGCTGGCGAGGACATGTCCGGAGTCCTGACCAGGAATGTTCGAGGCTTTCGGGCCGGGCCGTCGGAGACGCTCTTTCTCCAGCCGTCTCGTCTGTTCTCCCGTCCCAAACGGAGAAAACGGCCAAACGTCTCCCCTTTCCACCGAGGCGCCCCTGCCGCCTTGAAGCCCATCCTGACTTGATCCCTTTTGCTGGTATAAGGAAGCCGTAGATTACAATTGCATTGCTCTTCGTTTTGTTCTGGTCTTCTCTTTGCTGTGAACAATCAGTCCACCCAGATCTTTCTGGATTACAACTGCGGTTGAACCCAAATAGGGTTTACCCAAGGTGCCGGTGCCGCATCCCCCCTATTTTACGCTGAATGAATCCTAGTACTGGCCGTTCATTTTCCAAGACGGTTTAAGGGGATTTTGACTGATCCCTCATGCCCCGGTGAAGTCGCCCCCTGGCATGCACAGAGCCATAGTTTTTGGACCGTGAGCGTAGAATTGAAGGTTTGGAGTAGCATCGCCATGGCCTGGTGAAAGTTAGGGCACCTTTTCCATGAGCGGATCTGCAATTCATTCGTTAAGAATTTCAGTTAATCTGCATAAATTGGTCATTTTAGGTGCTTGTCTAGGGTATGAACGTGTAAATCACCCTTTGTTCGGAATCTTGGAACATAGGGACTGTGCTATTCACATTTTAGGGACTAGAGCTAAATTCCTTGATTTAAAGGTGTAGATCGAGTATGGTAAACAATAACTGCAAAATCTCCTTGCTTATGTGATGTATCTTGCATAATTAGATTTCTTTATGCCAACATTTTGTGCCTAAAGGATTGCTTGATTTTGTTTTCATCTTTTGGCAGTCGTATGGAAGAAGGTAGTGAGTATTATGTTGTCAAGAAAGGTGACATGGTTGCTGTTTACAAAACTCTAAATGGTTGCCAGGAACAGATTTGCTCTTTGGTATGTGATTTTATATGAAGTTTTGACAGTTAAGTTGTTTGCACTTTTCCAATGTGCTACCGTGTAGATTTTTTGTTATGCCGCTACCAGAAGTCAGAATTATGACATAATGTACCAACCCTACTATTACTAATCTAAACATTAAATTATTTTAGCAAATGGTCCACTTGCCCTTGCTCCCTCAGTCAAATCCCTAACATAACTTGCTGTGGTTGCAATGTAGGAATGTTTACTAAACCTTTTTTTCTTTTGTCTTCTTGCCTTGGCATGTCCCTAACATAGCTCCCTTTTTACTTTTTATTTCTGTGTGCTGTTCCATGTCTATATGAATTACTCACATTGTTCCTTGTAATTTTTCTAATGCTGGACTGCTGGTTAACCAGTTTGAGGTTTTAAGATATTTCTTCATATTTACTTGGAACTAGTTTACCCCGGTAAATTTATTGTTGAGTTGAAAATTATAATACCAATTAACTATGATCTATTTCTATTTCTACTGATGCCTCAATGCCTGCTTGTATTGTCTTTTAATAAGCTGTTCACCTTTTCATAGTATAACAAATTCATGACAACCACATAATATCAGTTGAACTACTGCAGTATTGCCACCAACTCTTTGTTATTACTATAAAAATTGTGTTGATTATATATAGTTAACTGCAGTATATGTTTTGATTTGGGGATAGTGTAGTAGCAGCATATATTTCTATGTTACTCCTGCTGCTACTATCCAATTCTATATTGGTTGTTTTTCTATTCTTCATGTTTATTTTTAAAAATAGATTGTAACTTGTAGATAGAAAACTACAAAATGGTCATATTACGTATTCTGAAACCTGGGATGGAAGACAAACCGTGACCAGTTCACTACCAACTCGGATATTGATATGAGCAAAGACATTATCTTCTTATATTGTTGGTTTTGTTTTGGAAAGGTGTCTGGTCCTGCTGCAAGTGCCTACAAGGGTTACTGCTGGAGCAAAGAAAAGGCGGAATACCTCTCTTCACGCGGACTAGTAAATGCTGCATATATAATCAATGCAGCTGGTTTTAGGGAAGATTTATTGGGTGCTCTTGTACCCTGCACTCTCCAGGTAAAGTGCTAAAAAATTAACTCAGAGTTCGTTTATCCATAACCAGGCACGTTTTATTCTGACACTAGTTACCGTGTGGTATGAGGTCAAAGCCTGATGGAATATTTTCTTGTTTTCGACCTAGTACAGTTGACATCTTTGAGGCATTGAACTTTCATATGTTATTTCTTTGTAGGATATAACTGGTCCTAGTTCAAACCAACTAGCTCCAAATCTATCCGGAATCTGTAGTGATACAAGGTATCAACCTGGCATTTGTAATGATGTAAGATATCAGCCTGGGACACAACCCGTGGATATGAATTATGTAAGTTCTGCTATTTGCAAGCAGCCAAGCACTATAATATCACTAGTTACATCACATTGTATTTTTTTTCGAGAACGCGAAAAGCTCTTTGTGTTTTATTTCATTGAAAAGGTAAAAAGAGTTACAACGCCTAGTTTACAGCCTTACATTACACTACAGCTAGTGGGGTTTTAGTGTACATTCCGTGTCGATGGTACAACATCTCTTAGCCCTTTTGCTCCTGCCAGGATCCATGCTGCGGCCTTGTCCTTGATCTTTGAGACTAAGGTTGAGATGGAAGGCTGTGCGTCGTTTCGGTGCTTCCATATCATCCATGGTACGAGAAAGGTTGTGGAGGCTAGCCCTTTGTGCATGGCTCTTGGGGTGGCTTGCTTGGCTCTCGTCCACCAGTCGAAGAGAGATGTCTCGAGGGTCGGTGGGCTGTGGGGTGCACGTCATGCGCATCCATGCTAGGATCTCATGCCAGACTTGGCGGGAGAATGGGTAGCTGATGATCAGGTGCAGCATCGTCTCCGGCTCTTGGTCGTAGAGTATCTGGGATGGTGCTGCAGTGCTGCAGATGTCTTCGTGCGAGCCTCTTGGCTGTTACGATCCATTTGACGAGCTTGATGAGAGTGTCGGTTGCTAGGACGAATAGCTGCGGCGACAAGGGGTCCTCCTGTCTGAGTCCGCGCCGGTGCCAGACGGGAGGTCCAGATTCAACAGCACCTTGGTGCTCTCAGAGGTGAAGAGAGGATGGCCAACCATCCAAGGAATCTCTCACTCAGGCCGAGTTTCTTCAGTACCTCGAACAAAAACGGCCAGGACAGCGAGTCGAAGGCCCGAGCTAAGTCTAGCTTTAGCAAGAAGCGTGGCGCTCCAAGGTGGCGCAGCAAGCGTGCGAACTGACGAACGCGCAGGAAGTTGTCGTGCAGGGATCGACCCGTGATGAACGCGTTTTGCATCGGGCTGACAATGGTGGCAAACTTGGGGATGAGGCTTAGCGAGAGCATCTTGGCGACTAGGTGTATCAAGATGATTGGTCAATAGTCGCCAAGTTGGCTCGCATTGGCGCGCTTAGGCAACAGGGTGAGGAGTGCCTTGTTGAGCTTGCTGAATCCCCTTCCTCTCAACTCATAAAGCTATTGGAACATGGCCAAGAAGTCGTTCTTGACGATGCTTCAACAAGAACGCACGAACTCTTGCCGTGAACCCGTCCGAGCCTGAGGCTTTCCTTGCTGCCAAACGCTTGATGGTGTTCCAAATCTCTTCCACCCTGAAGGTGGCGTCCAAATCGTCTAAGTTGTTTGCTGGCTCCATGATCTCTAGCTCAAGAGTGTGGGCTCGGGGGACGTCCGTGCCCAGCAAACCTTCATAGTGCTCAAACGCCGCTTCCGCCATGTCGCGGTGATCTGTGAGAGTTTGTTGCCCAACCTTAAGAATATGTATCCGATTCTTTTGGCGGTGGTACTTGCATTGCCGTTGGAAGAAGGATGTGTTCGGGTCGCCATCTTTCAGCACCGCTATGCGTGCACGCTGCCGCGCAATGGTATGATCGAGTGATGCTAGGCCCAGGTAGGAGACCTTGGTTTGTTGCCTAAGCCAATTTTCGCCCATAGTCAGAGCCCTATCCTCCTAGGCTTTATCCAATCGAAGCAACAGCTCCCTAGACAGGGCCATCTTGTGTCGCACGCTACCGATAGTACTGACACTCCAACTGACCAGTTTTTGGGCTGTGGCTTGCAGCCTGATCATCAACTGTTTGAACGGTTCAGGGTCTTGGACTAAGTTCCAGGCGTTCATCACTGTTTCGTGGAAGCTGTCTTGGCGGATCTAGTAGTCCTCGAAGTGGAAGCGACGGTGGGGCTGAGGTGTGGGAGCGCAGTCCAACAATAGCGGGCTATGGTCAGAGACGGCCGAGGCGAGGTACCGTAAGTGGCATTCACCATACCGTTCTTCCCACTCAGTGGTGCAAAGCACGCGGTCGAGGTGGACCATTGTCGACGGCGTTTGCTCGTTAGACCATGTATATCTAGGACCATTGTGACAGAATTTTCCCATCATCCGTCGGTTGACGTGGCCATTGTTTTTGTCCTCGTCCTTGTAGATGAGATTGAAATCTCCGCATATACCATGGTTCGTCACAATTGCCACGCAACTCCTTAATCTCCCGAGGAACTTTATCTTGTCGTTGTCTTCTTGTGGCTCATAGACCACCGTGATCCACCACAGGGTGATCGAGCTCGAGGGGGTGGAGACCTTGGCCGAGAGTGTTCGAGGTAAGGATCTGATCAGTAAGCATCACTTCCTTGCTCTTCAAGGCTAAAAGGATGCCTCCATGAGTTCCTTTCGCGGGAAGCAACATGTATTCATCGAAGTCTGGCCCTAGCGTCTCGAGGATGATCCTCGTGCTGATCGTTTCCATCTTTGTTTCTTGGAAACATATGATCGATGTGCCAGCTGTGTAGATTAGCGAGCAGATTGTAAGATGACGAGCGCGCGAATTCAGCCCGTGCACATTCCAGATGATGATACGAACTTTGTGATCCATAAAGAAGGGTTCGTCATACAAGGGGCAGAACATCGCTAAACCCTTAGTGGGCTGCCAGCCTTTTGCCCTATTCCCTGTAAAATCTCGTCGGGTAATGTGTGGGCAAGAAGCGCAGCTATGGTGGCGAGGATTGGGATGGAGATCGGCGTCACGAACATGTCAACGAAGGCCTTCATCTCAGCATCCGTGACCTTTTGGTCGATGCTGAGGATACCCAGCGTGCGCATGAGTTGCACTTGAGCGCGTCGCTCAGCAGCGGGCGTTGTAGTCTTGCATGATGCCGATCTACCATGACGAGCGGCGAAGTTCAGCGGTTGCTTGGGTGATCGATTCACCGGCGTGGGGAGCATTGAGTTAATCTATTTTGCTGTGGCAGCGTGGAAGGAGCCGAGCATCCACTCCGTGGGTGTTTGTGTGGTGGCTCGTTGGCGTGATCGTCGCTCATAGACGAATCGTAGGCTTGGCCGCGCCGTAGTCTTGTCCGATGTGGGTGCTGGTGTATGCTCCTCAATTGGCGTCGCGATGTGCATGGGCTGTGGAGTACATGCGCTTTTTGGCCTTTGCAAGATGCGAAGTGGTCGCGGTGGGGAGGCGTCTTCCAGCTATGTCATGGGATCCGCACTAGCGTCAGGCGTGGCCTTGTCATCCATCGTGGTGGGGTCAGCGGCTAGGGGTGGGCTCACCACGTCGCTACCCTGATCCGAGGAAGCAGACGAAGCAGGAACCGCAATGTGCGTGTTGCTCGATTGGCCCGACTGCGTATCGTCTAGGGATCCCTCCATGCCGGGGGGTTGCCGTTCTGGGCTGGTCTTTGGTGCCACACTTTGCAGGGACAAGTTGTCCGATAGTGCAGTTGGCAGCAGATCGAACGAGTTTGAAACTTCGGTGGTGGCATCAGAGGCGAGTGGGGATTGCTCTTCCACCAATGGGAGCACGCCAGCTATGAAGTCCTGGTCGCACCGTGGTGATGGCAGAACGGGTGGATCGGGCCTAGCGGTGGCTGCAGCTTTGACACGCCAGACTTGCGTCGGAAGCCTCTTTCTGTTTCCTCCTTCTGCCGCGCATCTTGGCTGGCGGCGCTGCCAGCAGGGACCACGTGGACGCCATGGCACGATCGGAGGGCTAGCGAGCATCGCAAGCGATTCCATCAGCGTGGCCTGTCCTGCTGCCCTGCCAGCCGTAAGCCTCCATGGCCATGCCGTCCGCGCGGCCGCTGCCATTGCTCTAGTATTGGGGTTGGTCATCAAAACGTTGTCGCTTCCGACCGCGGCGTCGGGGGCGCTGGTGCCCAACACCTTGGTCACCATGCTTGTATCGACCAGCGCCATCGCCATCCCCATGTCCAGGCTGGTGACCTCCCGCTGCTAGCATGTCCGCATCGAGCATAGCGTTGATCAACCGAATCGAGATAGGGTAGGTGAGGATGCGGGTCACTAGCGGCAACGTGGTGCTTCGTGGCTGGAGCTGTTCCACAATTTCAAGAATGGCGTCGAAAAAGTTGAAACTGGGACCAGAGCAAGCGTTCGACCGCGGCGACGGAGACCCTAGGTCTGGTTCCGGTGATTAACGCCACCATGGTGAGCTTGAGGACCTCCTCGGATTCCATCATATCGATGGTGCGAGAGAGGATGACGCGCCGAGGTGGGGAGGGCGTCACGGGGGGTGTCACAGATACGGGAGCGGGTGGTGCCGCCATATGTCACTGGAACGGTAGCACGGTGCGGCCGTCGGCCGTCGCGGCTGTTAGCTCGTGATTCGTAGGGACGGGAGTGGGCGGAGTCGCCGCAGGTTGTTGGAGCGGCGTCATGGCACGATCATCGGCCGAGGCAGGCTCCGTCATGGGTGCAACATGTGAGGAACCGCACTACAAGAAATCTGGCTATATATGACCCTCCATTTTCGTCACATAATCGTCATAATAGTCCGGTTATGACGATTCTATGACGATTTTGAGATCGTCGAAAGCTGGGCGTCGCAAATGAACTATAACGACGTTTTTGGTAAAATCGTCATAACCGTCTATGACGATATTGGATCGTCATAACCATTATGACGATCCGATATCGTCATGGGCAAACTGGCCTCGCCAGGTCAGATCATACGTGGCTGAGCCTACGTGGCACACAATCAGCCCAGTCCACGTCTGTTGTTTACATTGGCCAGGCCCAACAATTCAGCCTATTTATGTTTTTTCCTTGCTCTTTCTCAACTGCTACATGGGCCAAACCAAACATTTATGCCTTTTTTATTATATGGGCCTTAGCCTATTCATAGTCCATTTAAATTTAAATTCAGCCCTTTTAATGACCTGGTACTAAGATAGGTCCCACTTGTCAGGTACAAGACAGGGCCCACTTGTCATGTTCAACTCACAAATTGACTACACACGTCAGGGTCCAAAATGACATATTTGTTCCAGTCACGTGTGCCATAAGTAAATGTTTCTGTTCACACGTGTGATGTTATATACACAATCAATATTTGAGACAGATCAAAGAGAATAAATAAAATCAATTAAAACTTCTAAAAATTAGGCTATTACAATATCTATAGTCTATTACAACCCAAATATTCCTAACTATTACAAGAAATGGCTCTCCTTGCTTGGTACTCTTTACAAGTTCGGTGGCTTCAGATTCCTTAGGCCTGGAGCCCCTGTAAACGAGGAACAACCACATTTTTAGTCTCAAAGAAAGAAGTACCTATAGTCCAGCAAATGAACCTGACAACAAAATGTAAATAAGTATCCTGAAGCAATAACAGTATACTATTCTATACAGTATATACCTTTACCTTCTAACAATAACACAACATCTAGAAACATAATAGTAACATATCATGAAGCATGAGTATGGAGAAAAAACTACTAAAATGAATACCAGCAACCTCTGAGAAGAAACAAACACTTGCTTTCTCATTATACAATCATATTTAGCAAAGTCAAAGTCTGTTCTAGACAGTACCAATCCAGTGGAATATAAATGGGAAAATATGTCATGTCAAAGTTATTCAGATTAACTAATGTGTTTGTCACACTACAAAAATTCAAGATAAAACATAGATCATGGATACCAACTCAGCAATCAGGACTGACTAATGAATGTCACGTGTAGACAGTATTGCGCTTACCACTAGACATTAGTTGTTATACTACTACAACACCATTAGAACTACTGGTAAGGATCAGCAAGGATCGGAAGGGAGCGGGCAGAGAAGAAAGGATCGGAAGGGAACTACTGGTAAGGATCAGCAAGGATCGGAAGGGAACGGAAGGGAACTACTGGTAAGTATTGCGCTTACCACTAAAGCATTCATCGAGGAGGTAGTTTAAGGTGTAGGCCAGCTGCTTGTTGAGCTTGCTCTTGTCCTGGTTCTTCTTGATCCATAGGACTAGAGTGTACATGACACCATAGTTCTTAGCTAGGGACCCAAATCATGTGAGCAAAACCCGCATCAGTCTTCCGCCTTCTTTGAACTTCAGTTTGGAAGAATGTAAGATGACACCACAATATATCTGGTAGCAACAATAGAACACTGTGAGATAATAACAGTAAAGTACCTAACAGTAAGTTATGCAAAGAACAAATGGGCATGTTTCTGGACATCAAATAAAGCACTATCCTAGCCCACATAAACAATACTTTACTTTATTTTTAGTTGCAACAGGGTTTCAAATGTTCACAACATGAAAAATGGACCTTTTCTATGTTACTAAATAGATCAGTCCCTAACTATACCTGTAGCTGCTTATCAATCTCTGCAGCTTCTTATCAGAAATGTTAGCTCTAGATTTCACAATCTCTGTTACATTGGTAATTATGTTAATTCAATAGTGAATATAATTCCATGGCAACACAAATAGCAAAGGTTGCTGCCTAATAACTCCAGTCTAAAAAAATTAGAAACTACAGTAGTTTCCATGTGTTCAAAAAAGAACAGCCAATGTCATCCCAAAGAAGAAAACATGCCGATAGCGCATATATTGTAACAGCAGGAACAAGAATTTTGCCAAAGAGCAAAACAACAGTAGGTTGTAACTACAGACTACTAAGGAAGTAACAAACACATTAGTGAATTGGAATAAAAAATGTACAAACGCCTGATTTTCTACTATACACGTTACTGCTATGCAATCAATAGACCAAATATTTCATCGGATTTCAGAGGCCACACAGGGCAATGACCGTTCAGATCTTGTCGAGACCATACCGAGCGGATGGATCAAACAGATCACATCTCGCTCTGCCAAGGGGGCTTGTTTCAACTGCGAAAGGGGGCTTGTTTCAAAAGTGTCTAGCATCAGGTGCGACTGGTTTCCTTCTGCTTTGAACTGACCTAGCAATTCCACAAAATAACATAATAAAAAAAGGCTGGGATAGATATGGTAAAGCAGTATGAGTACCTATGTAAAAGATTGGCTTTAATGAAATCATGACTCAATGAGCAAGACAGTCAAAACTATATGACACAGATCGTGTTATATAACAGAGATCAAATCGACATACCACTGCTATGATAATAACAAGATCATCCCAAGACTATGATCTTGTAGGATACAAGGGTCCTAACCTGCTGCCTTGTGTGTGGCGGCTAGGGTTTTTACTGAGGGGCAGAACACACACAACACATATATACTAGTTAGGTGGGCCAAGCCAATAACATGTCCAGAATACCTCTTTAGCCCAATACCTGTTCAGATAACACTCCCCCTCAAGATGGGTGATATATATTGATCATTCCCATCTTGCTACATCTCGCATTGCTCGCTTTACGCCAACCCTTTGTTAGGCGATGCACTCTGCATCACGTGGGTATATAGTTTATCTTCATTATACGCATCCAACTTCTCCTTGATGAAGAATCATCTATCTCCACATGTTTAGTCTGTCATCTTTGAAGTGGGTTATTTGCAATGCATATGGCGATTTGTTATCACACGGACATTTAAGTGCCCGACTTCAACACCTTCAATTCACTTAGAAGATTTCTAACCCACAACATTTCACTTAGCCCTTGGGACAAAGCTACGTATTAGCCTCTGCGGTTGACTTGACACAACCGATTGCTTCTTACTTCTCCATGCTACTAAGTTGCCTCCAACAAATACACAATATCGATGTGGACCGTACATCATCGAGACAACTCGCCTAATCGCATCACTATAACCATCAATGGTGAGATGTCCATTACTTCTAAATAGCAGACCCTTCCTGGTGTCCCCTTTAGGTATCTTAAGATTCTCGGATCTGCATCCATATGTGCACTCCTAGGTTCATGCATATATCGCTTACTATACTTACAGTAGAAGCAATGTCAGCCTTGTGTGACATAAATAAAGTAATCTCCTACAAGCCTTTGGTACTTCTCCGTCCACAAGTTCTCGGATCGATTTGTGATCTTATCGTTTTGATCAATAGGGTAGCAATGACTCGTCCTATCATCCCGCCTCCTAAGGAGATCAAGGGAGTATTTCTGCTGTGATAAAACAATTCCTTTCTCTGAACTTGCCACTTCTATGCCCAGAAAATATTTCAATTGACCCTAATCTTTTACTTCAAAGGTCTTGCTCAAACACTTTTTGAGTTCTAATATCTCCTCATCATCATCACCAGTAATTATGATATCATCAACGTATACTGCTAGAATAGTAATCTTGCATGATGAATGCTTGTAGAAGACAGTGTGGTCACAATTGCATTGCGCATACCGATATCACATATTGCGCCTAAATCACAAACCAGGCCCTTGGGGATTGTTTCAAGCCATATAAAGATTTCTTGAGTCTGCACACTTTTCCTTTAGTTCCAAAAGATGCTAAGCCTGGAGGGACTTCCATATAGGCTTCTTCATGTAGATCGCCATGCAAAAATGCATTCTTCACATCCAACTGATGCAAGGGCCATCCGAAATTAGCTGCGCATGAAATTAGTATCCTTACTGTATTCATCTTAGCCACCGGAGCAAAGGTCTCATCATAGTCAATACCATATGTCTGACTATACCCTCTAGCAACCAATCTTGCTTTGTATCTCTCAATCTTCCCTTGATTTTGCTTGATTGTGAACACCCATTTGCACTGATCGCTTCTTGCCGTTTGGAAGATTAGTTAATTCCCAAGTTTGGTTCTTCCTTAATGCCTCCAACTCCTCTCTCATTGCAAAGACACCGTTTTAGGTCCAGCTTTAGCATTTGCCAATCTGAAGGAATGATAACATCTTGAAGTGCGACCACAAAGGCTCTATATGATGGTGATAGAGCTTCATAAGAGATATAGTTGCTAATATCATTTTCAAACCCGTATCTCTGCGCAGATTTTGTTGTTGCTACACGCCTTCCTTTTCCTAGGGCAATTGGCATGTCCAACGAACTCTCGGATGCATTTAACGAACTACCATCGCTGAATCTTGTGAATGATCTTGCCGCATCCTTGCACTTCATCAATTCTTTGTTACGCATCCGCTTTGCTCATTTGATCGCTCGCTCGCTTACTCTCTGACTGCTCTGCTGCTCACCTTTCTGCTTTCTCCTCAGATTTCAATACGAGGCCTTCGAGAATAGACTTGCAATTCTTTGCCTTGATTCTTCTAGAAGCATGATTTATAGGCCCTATCCTTGCATTACCTTCTCTAAGAGGAATAGGAATGGTCCCAACAATAGGAGGCGAGGCAACACCACTTGTTCCATTGCTTTCGCTCAATCCGAGAATAACTCTCCCTCTTGACCATTCCTTCTGTCAAAGAATGGTCAAGTGCTTCAAAAGACCACTTAGTTACATTCGCTCACCATAGAAAGGTTGATTCACGAAATGTAACATCCATCTTGACAAAGGTTCGCCTTTTCCGTGATTCAAAGACCTATATCCTTCGTCACGATGGATAACCAATAAATATGCATTTCATCGTCCTTGGATCCAACTTACTCACTGATGGCCGATGATCCCTGACAAAACACGTGCAACCAAATACCTTGGGAGGAACAATGAATTTATTTTGACCGAACAATAATTGGCAAGGAGATTTCATACCTAGAATCTTTGAGGGAGTACGATTGATAAGATATATTGAAGTGAGAACAACTTCACTCCACAAGAACTTTGGCACATTCATAGTATACATCAGTGAGCGAGCAATTTCTAAAATGTGCCTATTCTTCCGTTCTGCTACTCCATTACGTAGAGTGTCGACAAGAGGTTTGATGTAAGATGCCTTTTTACGAGCGAAACTTCCAAACAACTCGTTGACTTACTGTCCCATTATCGGTTCTAACCATCTGTACTGCACTTTAAATTGTGTTTGCACATAGTTATAAAAATTCGAAGCATTGAAACACCTCATCTTTGTGTCTCATAAGATATAACTGTGTCATCCATGAGTAACGGTACCAATAAAAGTTACAAAATACTTCATTCCACCCATCGATGTAATAGGGCAAGTCCATACATCGAATGAACAAGTAAATGAAGAAATACTTCTTAATCCTCTACTCACATAAGATGTTCTAGTATGCTTAGCATACTCACATGCATCACATTTTAGGTGAGTCTTATCCACTCCATTCATTACATCCGGAAATACTCTACTCATCTTATCAAAAGCCATATGACCCATTCGACGGTGATGAATCATTGCAAGAGCTTCCTTCTCAATCGAGGTTCTTTGCAACACCGCTTGCCTTGACTTGTCGGTCTAGGTACCACAGACCTTTATGCCCGGTTCTGATCCAATCTTCCTTCCGACTCTCTGAATTAGACAAGCCCTTTTGTTAAGCATTATGCGCAGATCTAGTTGATCTATCAATGCACTCAACGAGACTAAGTTCACGGAAAAGGCAGGAACATGCAGAACAGATGATAGATTGATATCTTGTGTGCATTCTACTGACCCAACTCCCTTTATTTGTTGTGCAGTACCATCTGCGGTTTGTATAGTCTCAGAATGTGTTGAGGGAAATAATGTATAAGTTTCAAATTCCTTTAAATTACCAGTAACATGCTTAGTTGCTCGAATCTAAAATCCATTCGATTAGATCTATGTCTCGCCTGATCGTATTAGATACCTTCATTGGTATAGACAAAGTGTGCGAATTGCCCAAAATCATCACACGCTTCTTCCTTCTTCTTGCCATTGTTATGCTCACCTTTCTTCTCAATATTATGAGCTAGATGGCCTCGGTGGATCATATTAGCTCTTGCTCCTCCGATATGCATGACCACCTCTCCCGCCTCTATAGCCCCTATAGTTGTTGTAGGTTCCTGCCATATCCTCTTCCTCTACCATGCCAAGGTGCCGTGCAATCATTACTCAAATGACCTTTCACTCCACAATTATGACAGCTTTGATTTCTGCAACAAGATAGGTTTGGTTTCATGGTCGATTCTTCTTTTATGTTCTCCTCAACCTTGATTCTTCTTGGGCAAGCAGCAATAGCTTCCTGCGGTGAAGGTAGAGTAGTCAGTGCAAGAATGTCGCCTTCACGCCTCAAATGCAGGATGCGAGACCCTTCAAAACTTCAATACTCGCTTCCTCAATCCACTTGTTTGCGGTTGCCACACATTCAAAGATGCTCTAGCTTCAAGATTCAAATGGTCAAGATCACCACAATTGCTTTAGCTCCCACATATGTCATCACGGTTTGTTGCCTTGGACCAGTCATGAACCTTGTCTTCGATTTGAGAGATCAACATAATATTCCCTTTTCCGAGTACATTTCCTCCGTGGCCTTCCAAACTTCTGCGGTAGAGAGAGCTTCCACGTAATGAGATGGGGTCGAGAATTTAACAACCAAGTAAGCACCAATGAATCAAGAGCACTCCACTTCCTCCATTTTACACTCTCCTCATCCTGGTGCTTTATCCTTCCCAAGAACATAGCCCTCAACATCCTTGGTTCTCAAGATTCTCGAGACCCTTCTTGACCAACTCAAATAATTCCCAACGCCTTCTAGCTTAACCTCATTTGGCATGAGCTCAAGTTTGTGGTTTACCTCAACTTGTGAGACCTCCCTTGTGCGGATCCAGAGCTTGGCACAGCGAAGCGATCTGCGAGCTTGTTCAACACCGACTCATCTCACCCTCCATCTTCTAAGCCTTCCTCTCTTGATTCCACCACCACAGCCTTCTCCCGAACAGATCTCACTTCTTGGATGGAACCAGTGCTTCATGCGCCACCATCTTCACCAACTCCGTCAAGGTGGCCACCAATGTTTCTACCCTTGTCTCCCTATGCTCTGATACCATGTAGGATACAAGGGTCCTAACCTGCTGCCTTGTGTGTGGCGGCTAGGGTTTTTACTGAGGGGCAGAACACACACAACACATATATACTAGTTAGGTGGGCCAAATGGGCCAAGCCAATAACATGTCCAGAATACCTCTTCAGCCCAATACCTGTTCAGATAACAATCTTCTACTGATAAGTTCTTTAGTGGCAATTTGAGATAAATGAAATAAGGATCACATTTGAGTATTCTCAAGTTGATATTTTACTTGTTATTTGCAGTAGCATGTACCAGTTAATGAATTTCTACAACAATATACAGTTCTACACTGATGTTTTACAATCTACACAAGCACCTACCAAAATCCAAAATTCAAGCATCGTACAATGCTTAACCAAATATATACAGCAGTTTGTGGTCCGTGGAGAAATTTCAAGGCATGTTAACTTCATCATCACAGCATCCATCATGTCACAGGGTGTAGCATGTCAACTTTCTATACCTATTCAAGTAAAGGGAGGATCTTAGTGCAGTTCATATATGATGCAAAGCTAGCTAAGGATTTCCAAGCAGTCCTAAAAAGATTTCAGAAAACTAAAAGCTCGTGATGAGCAGAAGCTGCATATGCACCTTTTATCGGCCAAGTACAGGAATATGCATGCTCCAATTAACTAACAGTAATGAGCTAGAACATCATAAACATCAGAATTGTGTTCTTGGAGTCCTAGCAAACAAACAAGGGTGCATAAACTAAAGTGAACTATCAAACAAAATTACCATGCATCCAATATCTGGAACAAATGTAACTCTTTTTAGTACAATTTGATGGAGCCTGCAACACATTTTTTAGCAACCGAATTCTATTCTTATACCCTTAATAAGATCCTTCTACCAAAAAATCTATGTGTCTATGTAACTCTTGCAAATGCCACAAACATCTATGTATCTCTTGCAAATCATATATCTAACCTCAGGGCACAACTCAATAAGGATCTACTATCATATAATGTTGAGGGAGAGTGAAATAGAATATGCAAGATAAATGAAGCAACCTTGTACTGTCATTCGACTACAATTCCCAAAAGCTTCGTGCTGGTGCACTAAACATGAATCAGTACAAACACTACTACTCCAGTGTATGCTTAAATTACAGAACTACTACTTGAGCATACCATTCCCTTGCACAATTTACACGTATTGATTGTTTGCCATCAGGCAAACATTTGCACTAGCTTTCTAGGTCACCAAACTACTACTCGAAATAACAACTTCCTAGTACAAATGTTTGCCCGCGTAGTTATCCGCCAGCCACAGGGATTAACATTGCAAGATACAAGTAATAGAGTCACATGTCCCCTACAAACTGTTCCATCGAAAGCAAGCAGCAGGTTGGATGGTACCTGAAAGGCGGTCTCAAAGTAATCGCAAGGCAAGGTCTCTGGCAGCCCAGGTAGGCCTTCCTGGCGGTCGCCTCCCTGTATGCTCCCGGGTCGTCAGAATTGCATCGTCAGAATCATTGACATCATCATAATAGTAAGCTTATCTGAAGGGGAGAGGACATAAGAAGAAGAAGCAGACACTGTATCAGGCCTTGGCGTGCGTGTTGGTTTCCCCATCGATCCGCGCTCTCCAGTGCCCTCAGATTCTCCAAACAAACACACACACACACATTCGATTCTGGCGGAAGAAGCGACAAGCAGATTACCGGGAAGGAAAGCGAGCGAGATATTCCGATTTACGAGCGTGGCGATGGTGGTGTCGCGGAGGCTTGATGCACGGCACACCGGTGGGTCCGTCGTCGTCGCTCGGTGTTTGCTACGGCGAGGTGGCAGAGACGGAGACCGCGGGGCGGCGAGCCAGTCTCCTGCGTAGTCGTGGCCTGCGTTGCGTCGCCTCTCCCGTTGAGGAGTACATCTTGGACGTCGGTGCTGATCTATTGCAGGGGCTCGGAGACGGGTGAAATTTGGTTGGAGGAGGTGGGGATGGCGGAGGAGGTCGGCGCGCAATGGAGCACAACGCTAGGGTTCGGGCGCGGCAGCGCGGTTGGAGGTGCGGGATGGTGGCGTCCGCGATGGATATCAACGGCGAACACAGGGTGACGATGAAGGCCTCCGATTGAGGGTGTGATGGGCGGCAGCTCTACGGCGCGAGCGCGAGAGGTGCGTTGTCTCGATGGTGGAAGATGCAGATGCGGTGAGTGGTGGAAGATGCAGATGCATCTGGAGAGGATTGGGGCGGCGCTGCGGCGGGTAGGAGCTGGTGGCACAAGGAAATTAGGGTTTCGGTCCTGGGGCGTCTGGTGTCTATCTAGCGTGGAGGCGTGGATGTGTGCTTCGTGTGGAGGCCCATCATGGAAGGGAAATCAGCCTAGACGTAGCAACGAATAGATATATGGTGTAGTTGTGGTAGAATGACAAATAAGATTGGTTGGTGTAGTGGTAAGCTGCTGCTGGTTTGGTTGGGAGGTCTGGGGTTCGAATCCCTGGACTCCTTTTTTGCAAATAAGCTACGGCGGGTTTGGTGGGTACTGTTTGTTAGAGTTTGGTCCCACTTATCAGTTTGAGTAATTATGAGTCTATTAAATTTAAGTAGCGCCACATAAGCATATATCTACACACAGATATGTCACGTAAGCATATATTTACACACGGATATGACACGCAGTCAAAAACTGACACATAGACAAGTAGATATTAACACACGTATATGGCACGTAGTAAAAAATGACACATAGACATGACACATAGGCGTAATTGCTGACGTGGCCGACTACAAGTTTCAACTTATCTTAATTTGGACATCATGACGATTTTAAATCGTCGTAATAAGGTACAAATAATGTCTAAGGTACATCCGTCAGGTTATGACGATTTGAGCTAATGAAAATATGACGTTCGTGTGCAAAATCGTCATGATTTTTTAAGGTTTTGAACCTCCCGAATGGCTTACGACCATCTGGTGCAAAATCGTCATAACTCTATGACGATTTTGTCCACGGTCACTATGAGAAGGTCATAGAGTAACACATTCCTTGTAGTGCCGTGAGCCGCGACGTTGCATGGTGCTTGAGCAGGGGAGACAGAGCATTCCAGCTCGCCACGTTTGTTGTGGCGCATCATGCACTGCTAGGATTCGTGCCCCGGAAAAGTTGAAACTGGGACCAGAGCAAGCGTTCGACCGCGGCGACGGAGACCCTAGGTCTGGTTCCGGTGATTGACGCCACCATGGTGAGCTTGAGGACCTCCTTAGATTCCATCATCTCGATGCTGCGAGAGAGGATGACGCGCCGAGGTGGGGAGGGTGTCACGGGGGGTGTCGCGGATACGGGAGCGGGCGGTGCCGCCATATGTCGCTGGAACGGTAGCACGGTGCGGACATCGGCTGTCGCGGCTGTCAGCTTGTGATTCGTAGGGACGGGAGTGGGCGGAGACGCCGCAGGTCGTTGGAGCGGCGTCACGGCACGGGCATCGGCCGAGGCGGGCTCCGTCGTGGGTGCAACATGTGAGGAACCGGGAGCCGCGACGTTGCATGGTGCTTGAGCAGGGGAGACAGAGCATTCCAGCTCGCCACGTTCGTTGTGGCACATCATGCACTGCCAGGATTCATGCCCGGGGTGGAGGCACTTCCGGCAGCACACGTCGTTGGTGCAAGCGCGCACGACGTGGCCCGGCTCGAGGCAGCGGTAGCACAAGCCCGTGGCCGCCTCCAGTGCGGCCTTGTGCAACCGTTCATGGCGGCTCTGCTTCTGTCGGCGGGAGGGGGCGAGGCCCGACGCTCCTGGCGCTGCTCATAGAGGCACGAATTCTTGTGGCGGGGTTGCTAGAAGCCGTCTTCGTCCACCGTCCGAGCCCCGGTGGTGGTGGTGCCCATCCGGTGGATCTCCGAGCGTGGGCCAACATGGTCCTTGGCCGAGACGCGTCTAGAGGAAGTGGCGCAGCGCTCACCATGGAGGTCGCGTTTGGAGGGGAGGTGCTCGCAACGTCGTGGTAGGAGCGAGCGCTGGAGGTCTTGCCCTTGGCCCCAGCGCCGGCGCTTGTCGGCGGGGCGGTGGTTCCCAGCGGCGGAGGTGGAGGACGACGGCATGGCGGGAGAGGCGGGAGGGGAGTGGTGCTTGGGGGGCCTGTCGGTGG
The DNA here is from genome assembly GCA_030063025.1 of Avena longiglumis. Taxonomy (NCBI): domain Eukaryota; kingdom Viridiplantae; phylum Streptophyta; class Magnoliopsida; order Poales; family Poaceae; genus Avena; species Avena longiglumis. The sequence goes on along the minus strand of CP125974.1, from coordinate 332,478,115 downwards.
TTGCTCGACGGCGGCGGGGTTGGAGGTGGGCTTAGGCTAGGTTGTGGGGTGGGAGGGCACGGCTGCGTCTAGAATCGTGCAGCTTTCCCATGATGTTTTTCTCGCAAGGAAAGATCATCACATTGTATTATTACAGAGTGCTGCTGGATCTGGTCAAGCCCAAGGTTACTTGGATCAAAAGGCATGCAGCAGCCTGGTAAATATGACACAACTAAAATTATCATGGTCTCCATTTTTTTTTACAAATGATTAGTTAATACGACCAAGTGAATTATGTTTCTAGCATATATATTTTCCATTCTCAATTATCATTGCAAGTCTCTTGTGTAGTACCGTTATATTTTATATGATGGGCTTATATTGCAGGATGCCAAACCAAGGTCCTCCAGCCGTTCCTCTCCGAATAACCTCAACCATAGTGGAGCGTTTGACGCACAACCTGTCTCGAAACAATATGTAATGTTTCGTCATGTTTTGGCTGATTGCTTTTCCACCTCTACTACAATATTTGCTCCTAACAGTCTTTCTATCTGATTGAGATGCTGTAGGAAGTAATATATGCAGGTATATACTGTCTAGATTAGGTCCAATATCAAATAAGTTGAACAAAATTTGAAAGTACTTTTCAAGTGTGCTTGGCTGCTATAATTTGCATTATCAAGTGTCCAATATCTATAATATATCCAGTTAAGATTACTAAAGATTATTAGCCCATCAATACATGCTATATTTTCATGTCGAAGTTCATACCAAGCCTTTTTATTTTTCTGGTTATCAGATGGTATGTGTTCTTCACTTCGATGGTGCTTCAAAAGGAAATCCAGGAAAATCAGGTGCTGGAGCTGTACTTATGACTGAAGATGGGAGAGTGGTATAGTATTTAAATTAATGATCTTCAGCGTTTTATCATTTCCAGTAGGTCCATCTATCCCCTGACATCATGTCCTGATATATCCTTGAAGATATCACGACTTCGTGAGGGTCTTGGCATTGTTACCAATAATGTCGCTGAGTACCGAGGCCTTATCTTAGGACTGAAATATGCTATCAGGCATGGATTCAAGAGAATCAAAGTATATGGTGACTCCCAATTAATCTGCTATCAGGTACATGCTTATAAGCTTGTTCTTTCTGAGTGATCAAGTTGCATCCATTTTATGGTTGTCTTGCAGCTCTGCACTTTCATGCTTTTCTAAGTCACACGTCATGCTGCTAACCGAAACAGAAATAGACCTGAAAGAATAGGAAGAGTGGGAGTGATCTTAATTTTCTTTTGTACATTTATCCACATGTAATTAGGAATCAATATGCCTATAATTAACACTATATAGGGAAACATTAATAGAAGAAACTCAGTATGTCAGTTGCCTTTTCTTGTTTAGTAGCACATCAGATATTCTGAAACCTATGAACGCATAAACACTAAAGATAGTGTTCTTGAAACCATTGTGCATTTTCTTTGACATCCCAACTATTGAAACTATAAATTAGAGTGAAGGAGGATAAATGTGACTGATGTCATTTTACAAGCAATCATGGGGCAAAGAAAGTAACGTGGAGACTGGAAAAGTTCTGTTTCTTTCTACATCCTTCTCATATTGCTTGAGCAGGTGAAAGGTACATGGCAAGCAAAGAAAGAGAACATGATGGAACTGTGCAAAGAAGTGAGAAAACTCCAAGAAAACTTCATCTCTTTTGAGGTCAACCATGTGCGACGGGTATTGTACATTCTATCTCTTCTGGTGCATTATTGGCTTAATAATTACAATGAGCTTCTGGTTTGATAATTTGATATGTAGGCATACATAGTGAGGCCACATTATTTTCTGGAGTCTTTGTTCGGTCTGTCCTTTTATTCTGAACTGTCCAACAGAATAAGTTCTACTCCCTCCGACCCATATTAGTTGACTTAGATTCAACTAGATATGGATGTATCTAGTCAAGTTTTAGGGATGTATCAACTAATATGGGTCGGAGGGAGTACAAGTTTTATGATCTAAAACCTGCATCTCGACATGCTGACATGCGTCAACCCTGCTAGAAGGGTCATGATGCACAAAACCACATGTAGGCAATTTCATCTCAGATAATGGCCGCTTAGAGCACCAGTGGATTTGCTACATCAGAGATAAGACATTTGCAAGACCCAAGGATCTGAATGCAATTACTTGAAATGTCCTGGGATTAAGCAAGAGTGGAGATGACCTCTGGGGTGTTGAGAGGAATGCCCAAACTTGAAAGCAAATAGATTGCCAGAAGGGAGGGATAAGTCTCCAAAATTATGGCTGCATCCAAACGGAAGAGGACCAACATGGATCACGTCGTATAACACCAGGAGCACGAATTACAGACCAACAGTAAAGTAAAATTGACAGACTATGTAGGGGGACTTCTTTCTTCTTTCTTGTCAAGTCACATACAAGTTGTCCAAGCCAACAATGATAGTCTCTCCAGATTCGACAAGACATACCGGGGTAAAGAGATAAGGGTCCAAACTTAATGTTAAGTGGGGGAATACGCACCCTTAGGAGGTGGGGTCGCCACTTCTTGTGGGCCCTACGGGTTTACAAGCACTCTCCCTTCAGCTATTATCGTGTATTTTCCATGCTCAAAGACCGCAAATACCAGTGGGAAGAACTTTGAGAAACCACATATAACGTACTACCTCCGTTCCACAATGTAAGCCTTTTTAGCAATCTGCTTTAGCTTTCTAAAAAGGCTTATAATGTGGAACAGAGGGAGTATTTTGTAGTGTTGCATGGTATGTCATTGAATACCTCGTGTTGGAAAATTTACTCAGGGAAATAGTTTACAATCCACTCAACTATATAGCTGAGTACTTGAATGCTGTTCTTGATGGTGTGTTCATATGCTACAGTTTGTCAAGTCTTGTACAAGTTGTCCAAGCCAGCAATGAGTCCTTCCTATTGACAGATTGTAAAAGACCTACGGGGTTTAGGATCAACGAGGTAAGGGCCTAAGGGGCCAATCTTAACGTTAAGTGGAAAAAAACCCTCCTGAGGAGGTGGGATACCACTGCTAGTGGTCCCACCGGTTTCCCAACATTACAGATCGGAAAAGAGATGCTGGAACCACGTGCCAACCTCTAGGGTGGCCCTCCACCTTAGGGAGGAAAGTTCATACTTGTCGTTAAGTTGTGGGATTTTCATGATTAAGAGAAGAATGAAAGTTCTTCCTAAATATTGTTTCTCTTTTACCTTTTGTACCCATGCATTATCCGTGTCTCTCACGTGATCAACTACCCTATTGGCGCACAACCTTTGGACTGGGCTCACCTGTGAAGGTTGTGGAACACGTTATCAACACGACTCTCTCCATTGAGCCTTCTTGTATGATATAATCTGGAACCTTCTTCGTTGAGCCCCCCCTTCACATCAGATCGTGAAGATATATCTAGAGATCACATAAAGAATGGACTCATTGTTCAATCTTGATTCCATTTGGTATTTAGATATTTTTTGTATCTATGGTTTGAAATTTCCTAGTGAGCCAGTGTCGACCTTTTGTTGTCGAGCAATTATGATCAAGTTCTTGGTAAAAGATTTTTGTACTTGGTGATATAACCACTGGCGGACCCAACAATTTATCGAAGCCTAGGCGGTCTTTAAGGCAACTAATAATTTTCTCCGACAACTATAAGCATCACACGGAACAAATATTTCTCTATTAAATTTCTCGCACTTCCCTCTTTCCCCTTAAGTTCATTTTGTTGTTTTTTGTTTCATTTTACCTCGTATGAACTTTTTTTACACATTGTAAACATTTTTTCGGAATTCTATGAACAATTTAAAACCTCGTGAATATTTATTTGAACTCTGAACTTTTTAAAAGCCTCGCAGATAACCTTTTTGAATTATATGAACATTTTTTCACAATTTTCTATCTATATTACCTCCAACAATTTTTTATCTTATAAAATTTATAGAAAAACATTTTTAAATTTTAACAATTCTAAATATGCACATGAACTTATAAATGGTGTCTAAGTCCATCAAAGTTTTATTTACAAGTCTAAACTTTTTCTTTGCAAAAAAATGGTGTCTATTTGTCTAATTTGATCGCGCAGTAAGAGCATCTCGAGCCCCCTGTTGGGAATATGCCCTAGAGGCAATCATGTATGATGATATTTCCCATTGTATTCATAAAGTTATTAAGTAGCCCTTGTATAAGCATCTGATGTGTATCATTGAATATGTGATTCAGTTGTGGAACTATGCATTCATGTTGTTTGTACTAAATATCCTTGGTCATTGAGGTTGTGCTGGACACACAACTTAGACCAATGTGAAAGTTGGCTTGATGACTCGGTTCCACTTGTCATGGGCATGGAGATGCTATTCCAACTTACACAGATTCGGCTAAAGAGTTTAGCGAGTCGGATTGACCCATATTGAGGTACAACGAACTAGTTGTCATTTGTATATCTCAATCAATGTAATCTTTAGACCTGAGGTTGTTGCATAGTCCGAGTTGAGGATCACCGACTTAGGTTCTCAAGCGATCCGTGAATCGCGCGGTTATAAAGGCGAGGTTCGGTCGATCGAGAATCAAGCTGCGTGATGTGAATAACTAAGATGGGATTTTGCCCCTCCACTCGGAGAGATATTCTCTGGGCCCTCTCGTGAGATATGATTCGGAAAGCATGGCCATGCACGACTCGGTTAAGTGTTAACCGAGACGATCGGCTAAGAGTTAGTCGGGTGAATCACTTATCTCGGATTGAGAAGAGAGTCGGACTATTTAAGGGATGACATATATTCGCCTATAGTCTGACAAGGTATATCGTGAGGCAAAAGGGACTCAGACGTAAGTCGCATTGAAAAGGCAAGTCGTCATGACTCTTTTGGTACTTGGAAATCGGTACGTTCTGCTAGGAGCCGATGCCGATTGATCGATTGTGAGTTGGACTCAAATCGTGTCCAAGTAACCATGAGCCTGCGGGGTCACACACTTAAGAGCGGGAGCAAGTTCGGATTGGATCCGAATCTATAATCTGGTTGGGTTGGACCTAAACCGGATTAGGACCGAGTTAGTGAGTTGGACTCACGGTGAGTTATATGGGCTTTAGTGAATGGGTCGCGCGAGCAGAGCCCACGTTCACTCCCTATATATAGTGGAGCAAGAACCGGTAACGTAAAGGTTAATCGTTGTTCGGTTAGGTTATTCCATGTGTTGAAACCCTAGCTCCACAACAGCCAAGCCCGTAACGAACCTAGCGATTCACGGCCTCCTCCTATGCGTGTGGATACCAGAGAGGTCTTGCGATCAACACCGTGACGATCGGATCGTGAGGATCTTTGCATCAATCGACGCTTCATCGGAATCCGCAACCGCGCGTCTAGTGGTAAACCTCGTGGCCTTCTACCTCAGCTAGGTCTTGGGATCACCACGTTAGAGGAAAAGTTTTTGTTTTATCTCTACGTGGCCCAACACCCCCTCCCCCCGAGAGCCCCCTGAGGGTCTTTTTCTGTCTGATGAAAAAAAGTTTCCCAGTTGGCCCCCTAGATACCCGTTTTCCGCCAGATTGGACTAAAACTTCATCCGACAAACCCAAGCCAAACCCAACGCACTAGGGGGTGACCCGGGTAGCACCAGTGCTAGCTCCTGGAGCGTGCCACACGCCGCCTGCCTCAACCACAGCGTCATCATCCTCGATAACAGTGATGAGGAGGCCAGGACGAACTAGCCGTGGTAGTGGCGAGGCGACGCTCCTGGGCAGGGCTGCAGCCGCGAAAGACGAGCTGCCTATGTCCGTTTGAATTTGCGCGATTTTAATTTTTTGGGGTGTTAAGTCTTGGAAACCTGGTGGAACCAGCGCTTCACAGTAATTTTGCCAAGAAATCGGTGGGCGCCAACTTCTGGAGATGCTCTAAAACGACCTCCTTGAAACAGGATTTCGTCCTGCTTTATAAATAAAACAACCATCCACACAAGTTTACAAGGTTCAACAAAAGAAAAAACATAGTCTGCTGGGGCCACAACACAACAAGGCCCAAATGGAGGAGAGCAAAGGCAGGCTCTCAAAGTGGAATAACCGAAAAACGAGGCGCTAGGAGCAAAGCTTGACTAAGAGGGGATCCGTCGCGCCGCCTCAAGCAGTAGTCGATGTAGCTCTAAAACGACCGAAAGAAACATGACAAGAACGAGGAAAAAAAGGCAAACCGGAAGAAGGGAAGCAGAATGATGATGAGGGTAGGCCCACGCAGCCAGGCTAGAAGCATAGGAGTTCCCATCTAAAAAAAAGGAGTTACTGTTGCCTAGTCGATCCCTTGTTTTTTCTGAGAACAAAACATGTCGCTATGTCTAGTGTGTGCAACGAACGGACCACAAGTGGTCCATCATGCTCGTTGTGGACAGCTGAACAAGTCTGTCAATTCTCAATAAGGAAAACCGATCAATCTTGCCTGAGACCAATCGTCATTTACTAGCTGAATACGATCTCATGTGCGAGGCGCGCAGCAACGAAGCCCGGGCAAGTGCCGGGTAACAGGGGTGCTACGTCCGCCCATGGATATAACCCTAGGGAATGGTGTATGTATAGACACATGTGCTACCAATGTGCATGCCATTGCCATTCAAAACCGAATTTTCCCTTAGACCTCAAGGTCGACCAATGTTGCTAATGGGATATAATTGGCATGTAGATTGTAGAAAGCATTCGTAAATTCATGGCATGATGCTAGAGTCGGCGGTGATCCGTGCATCCTTCAAAGAGCCCAATGATAGGGGAGTCTGTACAATCAAGACGAGGACCTGCTCAAGCCTAAGGAAGAGGGGAAGGAAGAATTCCCCTACTTGAATTCTATTGGGGAGCGAACGTATCTCATGAGTCAATGCAGGATTGGGTATTGTGCTCGACGTAAATTTGTTAGCAATGTACAATTTTGAGCCTACCAAACAAGGTAGCTCATGGAATTTGTAGGATGCCACTTAGAGAATTTGGCAACTTTATTGGCAAGTTTATTGGTAATCAAAGCAAATCATAACAGAGTTTTCTGGATGCACTCCGGAGTAAAGTCTCTAAACACAGAACTAAACTGCTCAGCCAAGCAAGCAAGGATGTGAGCCGATTCATTACAATGATGGCGAACATGACTAATCGAAAACGAAGAGAATCCATTCTGAAGGCGCTTGATCTCCTGGATTACCACGCCAACGATGCTAGGATCCAATTCCGGTGACCGCCACCGTTGGACCAGCAAAAGGCAGTCCGGGACTACCATGATCTTGTCGAAACCTTCTGCACCAGCAAGGAAAACCGCGCGGCTAAGAGCCAGCGCCTCAGCTAGTTCTTGCATCGTGACCTCCTCGCGAAGCTCTCTGCAAGCAGTCAAGCAAACACCTTTGTGGTCCTGGATCAAAATGCGATGGAGGGGGACGTATCCGGTGAACCTGTGCAGGTGTGCACCCACGGACCGGTGATTCCTAAACCTTTGCATGAAACAACGGGTGAGATGCAGACCAAGTTTTTTGCACAAAGAACCTTGTATATTGCATAAAAATCAACCCGCACTACGTTTCGTATCTTTAACTTGATGGAAACTAAATGTAAACTTAGGTTTACCATGGGTGCATCGGGTGAACATATTCAGCGGTTTCACTGGATACGTTCCCTTGGATGGTGGTTCTTCAAGAACTCATTGATGAAATCTTGATGCTGATAATCAAATACGCACATTGATCCTACGTGTTCTTTCTCCAAATTCTTACCAATGGAGTATTCGGATTTTTTAAGCATAGACAATAGAAAGTAATCATACAAGGGGGCGTGTTGAGGAACAATGTCGGGGCGATCACTAGATTCCTTCACCTCCTGAGGAAGGTTACCACTTAGGGCCTCTTTGATTCATAGGAAAGGATAATCAGTGAAATAGGAAAGGGATGGGGATAGGAAAGGATGGCAGGTGTAATACTTTCCTTGTTCCTTGTGCATACAATTCAAAGAATGAGCTCTGGGTGAATTTTTCTTTTCCTGTACATTTTACCTTGAACGAAAGATGTGAAGGAAATTTTCCTTTAGTTTTCCTTTGCACCGTTCCCATGAATCAAACGAGCGAACAGTTCCAGTCGCATATTAGGAAATTTTCCTAATCCTGTACGTTTCCTCCACTTTTCCTTCAAACCAAAGGAGTTATTTGTTAAGTTGCTAGCACTTATTATCCATTGGTCCATCATGTGTTTGGCATCTACAAATAGAATGCACTCTCATATTGAAATCGATAACCGAGCGGTGGAACAAGTTTAGTCCTATTTGATCATAGGCACATGCTTCATGGACACACGTGGTGGATTGTCTTTTTTTGTTTTGAACAGGGGAAGGACCCCGAAGGATCCAGAGTTGCCATTAATAGGTGATCACACAAATTACAACAATGACCTTACAGAAAAAGAAAGAGATAAACAAGCCCTTGCACATTACAACCAGGAGCCTAAGATAAACTCTGAAAACGCAATCAGGTCCCTGACCACCGGAGAAGATGAAGCTCGCACCGCCACGGCCGCCAGCGCATCCGTCAGGGACGAAACCACTTGGCAGAGACTTGACGAAGAACGCCACCACGGAGAAGCAAAGGGGCCTCCACATAGGCACGTCAGCCAGGAGGTTGAAGAAGCTGCAGATCGAGAAGAATCGCAGCGCGGATTGGCTCCATTCGCCAGAGGTAACGGCGGCGCAAGATCGCCACCATTTGGAAGATCCGCAGAACATGGCAACAAGCCCCAACTGAAGAGAATCCAGTCGACTATCACCCATCTCTTCCCCACACCCATCTCCGTGGTGGCCGTGGAAGGAAAAAGAGGGGCAAAAGTGGGCCAGATGCTCGTTGGAGAAATGGACCTTATTCCATGGGCGAGTGGTGGTCTTCCCCAGCACCGGCTCTCTCCATGAGAACTCCACCACCGGAAGAAGAGGGACCACATCAATCTGGGCAAGATCCAGAGTACCCAGCTTGAAGCACCCGATGCAGGCCTTATTTGGAGGGATGCACGCCCTCCACGAGCTCGCTGGCACCACCACTTGCCACCAGCAGGGCGCGCCGAGACAGGGGAAGAGCGAGGCGTGGTGGACATGGCCGCCGGTGTCCACCGCTCTACCCTCAGACGCCACGGAGGCAGACGCCATCAAGGACACAGCTACAACTACTATAATACAAGGGGGAGGGGCCCTCACCCGACTTGACGCCGGCCATTGCCGGAAAGGAGCGGGGAGGGGCCTGGCAGGCCCAGATCTGGGGGTGGACGAAGGGAACAAGAGGGTTCAGAGAAGAGGGTGAGAGGAGAGGGCCACTGTGGCGGATTGTCAACACCTCCTAAACTATCTGAAGGGACGCCAAACCTGTACTTTTTCTTCGGTTTTGTACCAGCAATAACGTAGCAGCCCATTCTTATGCTTTCACTGCCGAGTTGCAAATCAGATACTACTGTATTGCATATTATTTCCCTGTCCTGACAATGCAACTTGAAATGCTTTACACTTGCTGTACATTTGTGTTGGCTGCTTAAAGCAAAGCCTGAGACAGCAATATAATATGTTTTGCTTATCTGTGTACATTTTCTGCTGCTTGCAAGGAATGGAATGCTGATGCGGATCGCCAGGCAAACATAGGTCTCACTCTCGCAAGTATGATCCATTTACCACACTTTTCCTTCCCATTTCATTTGCTTAATCACTTTTCCTTGATGTCTTGAGAAAACTATAAACTGCAGTTGGCGTGGTTTCTGAGGAGCGTGGCGATGGTTTCTAAGTTCTGACGGTAGCTTGAATTTCCATTTAGTCAGTTAACTGTAGGCTTGTGTTCCATCGAGTGGTTCGGTGTATCCATTTGTACTTTTCTTTTTTGAACTCCCTCTGTATTCAGTTGGATGTACACCGTGCTTCTTTGATTTTTTTTTTGGGACACAAGTACAAGGAGGCGCCGCATATTAGTCCCTGCGTGCAGCCGCACCGACCGAACCCCAAAAATATTGCGCGTTTCACTTCGCTCATGCATCAGAGCGATTCCATACTAAATCCCGTGACATCCTAGATGCAGTGCTAGTATTACTTTCTATAGCATGGCCTCTCTAAATGAAACCCTAGTAGGGAGTACATACTATTGATACTACTCCCTCTGTTTCAAAATAAAATACAAGATCGATTCCATCCTAAATCCCGAGGCATCCTAGATGCAGTGTTATTTTTTTTAACAACGGAATGCCTCAGAAGGGGCTGGAGCCTTTCATTAATTATATCAGAGGGTGTACAAAGAAAATACAAAAGACCCCATAAAAACAACAAATAACACATGGGTCCTTGACATTTGTAGATAGGACCTTGCTAAAAGATGAATCATTGCAATCTAGCCCTATCTCTTCCCCGCTGTGGAGCAGAGGAAGCCGAACGATGCAGCTGTGGTCGGAGGCGGGGACGAGACCACTTGTCTCCGGCCCAGCGAGATCCTCAGCGCCCAACTCCGAAGAGGGCCTCCAAGTGGAGGTTGATGTAGTGTCGGAGCTCATCGGCTTTGAATAGGCCGCATTGGCCATAAGAATCGGCGTCTTCTTGGACGCCATTGTTGTGCTGCAGAGAGGATAGGCTCCTGCGCTCCTATGCCGACCTGTCTAGAAGCTAGCTCTGCTCCCTTGTCCCTCCATCCCTACCACTGAGATCGAAGAGAAAAGGGGAAGCAGAGCAAGCAGCGAAACCAGAGCGGCAGCGGCACGCCAGCATCGAAACAGAAAAATCGGCTCACCATCGAACCCTAGGAACCTGCCACGAACCAGGGGAGGTGGGCGTAGATGATGGCGATGACGGCGAGCCGGGGCAGAGCACCGCTTATTGAAAGAGGCTCCACTAGATCCGCCTTCAAAGTCGAGCTTCCACCTTGGAAGCTTCTCTGTTAGCAGCGGTGGTGACCGTCTGGCACCGCGGCGGAGCGCCAAACCAAGAGGCCTCTGAAGGAAGGGGAGAACGGCCTTATTGTCGAAGATGCCATACTCCATCCTTTTCCCAAGCCGCTGCTTTTGCCACCAAAGCAGGGCAGCGAAGACGACGGGGCCATGGATGCGCCGAGCTCGGCCGATGAAGCTCGGCGACCTACTCCCAGACGACACAAGGGCACAAGATCTACAAAAAGTAAACCTAGATCCTACTCTACTGAGACCGACGCCTTTCTTCAGCCTCCAACGGGCCAACGCCTTTCAAAATATAAGATGTTTTAGGTTTGTGAATAAAATATCGGGAATTCTATTCTCAGACCTGACGTTGGTTTGCAAATCTTAGCAGGAGGTGTGAACGCTTGCTGTCAGCCAGTTTAGAATTATATCAAAAATTTAAAATGTCCTGTAGATTAAACCCTTTATCTGATTTAAGATTCGTTTTGCACTAGTCACGGCGAGATCTTCAAAACTAGATCCATGTTAATATGTTTTGAGGAAAAAAATTCTGACCAAAAGGTTATCCATCCTAAACACGTGAGTTATCCATGTCATAATATATAAATTATCCATCCAGTAACACATAAGTTATCCACCATATAAATATATTGGGCGTTCTCGCATATGTGTTGAGCAAGCTTAATTGAAACGTGGTAGACTAGTTGTTAGGGTATCGAGCCTTTATTGCCATAAACGTGTTAGCGTCGATGAGCGATTTAGGCTCCTAAAACCCTTCGAGGCTTTGTCACTTGTCCACTATGGTAGTGGCGATGGACATCGACGAAGTTGAGTCGCTAGATTACAGGTTATACGTGGTGGGTGGGCTATGCAAAAGAAGCTTAGATTTAGTTCCTTTAAAAAATTTATGTTTGATGTTTGAAGCGGTAGCCTTTCGAGGTTGAGTACTCCGTACGCTATGAGAGAGTGAGCTATGAGAGAGTGATTGACGATGAGGCCATGTCATTAGAAAAACTTTTTGTATTCTATCTGTGAATAATTTTTTTTATAGCGGTGGATAATTTACATGTTATTTGGTGGGTAACTTATATGTTGAAGCCTGGATAACTTTCGTGTTACTCATGGATAACTTGTTGGTAAATAAAAAAGTTACCCATCTCTAATACATGATCTCTGGATAAATTTTATAATAGTAGATAACTTACATGTTATTGGGTGGATAACTTACATGCTAAAGTCCGGATAACTCGTGTGTTACGGGTGGGTAATTTTTGGTCCAAAAAAATATTGTCAAAATATATAGAAGATCTCGTCACAATTAGTCTAACGGTGAAAACGGATCTTAATTTGGACAAATGATTTGACCTAAAAAATATTTTTAATTTTCGCATTTGAATTGATCTAGCTAATTAAAAATATTGTCTTTTAGTGTTTAGCAAGGTACCTTACATACAACTTCTAGACCAATTCTTGTCCAAATATCTACCAGGTTTTTACTTTATGACCGGTTGCTATGTAGCAACGTCCTAAAATATATCTAGACTTTTTTAATGTATAGATTTATTTTAAACCTGAGTAAACCTAGTATAGATATATTTACTTCATACAAAGCTAAAACATATATTTTACAACAGAGAGAGTAGCATTGAATAGGGTGCCCACGACACGAGGTGTTACTATTTTAGAAAAATACCCGAAGCAGTTACCAGATTTAAAATGTGAATAGCAAGTTAATTTGACATATCTATCAATTTTATAAGACCAACTATTGGATTAGTAAATGCAGCTATAACTACCAGTTTTTTAAGATCAATTATCAAATTTTTAAATGCAGCTATGTTAACACCTATCCGTTTTTCAAAAAACAAGTCCAAAAAAGCTTTTCAAAAAACAATTGATGGATTTTTAAATACAACTATCACGTTTTCAAAATTAATTGCCAGAATAAAGCAATTAGGTATCAGTTATCAGATTAACATGACATTTGCTACTAGGTTAATCTTAGCTAGGTTATGAGCCACGAAATTTGAGGCCCTTTATGAACAAAAGTGTAACCCTCAAGCTGCTTCAAGTGACTGGTGATTTCAGTTATAATGGCTGTATAGCTTTCTCATGTGTCCATAACATATACTACTACTCCCTTTCAATCTGATGCCACCAACATCCTTGTTAGACCTAAGTCTTCAGCTACAGGGCTGTGCATTCTACTACTCAGCTTTGTTCTTTTGAGGTGGTGTATGGATTCAAGCCATTGACGCCACTTGATTTTTTGCCTCTACCATTGCATGAGAGAGTTGATATGGAGGCATCAAAATGTGCTGAATATGTGAAGAAAATTCATGAGAAGACTCGAGAGGCTATTGAGAAGAAAGGCAAGAATATTGCTGCTGCACGGAATCAAGCAAGAAAGGAGATTTTGTTCAAGCCTGGAGACATGGTATGGGTGCATCTGCGCAAGGATAGGTTCCCCAAGATTCAAAAATCCAAACTGAAGCCCCGTGGTGCTGGTCCTTACAAGGTGTTGGCCAAGATCAATGATAATGCCTACTCGATTGATATTCCTACTGCTACCCGTCGTCTGCCCCCGATGTCGCAGCAGCAGCCGCGGTGGAAGCCTGAGGTGCGGTGTCAGCTGAACCAGCAGTATGACCCGTGATCGGAATGCGTCGTGCGCCATGCCGAGGTGCCAATGGGGCGGGTGCGGATGCCGGCAAACTGTCCGAAACCTCCTTGAACCGAGCGTCAAGCTTGTCGTTGAAGGATTTCTCGAGTCCGTCGATCTTGTCCATGGCGTTGGTGAGCTTGGTGTCAAACTCCTCTAGTCGTGCATCCACATCTTCAGCGCGACCGACCAATAGCTCGGAGAAGTGGGTATGTAGTTCTTGGTTCGTCATTGTGGCAGGGTTGCGCGAAGTATCTGTCATGGTTAGTCCTTTAAAAGCACATGTATAGATGCCTATAACTAGGGAAATATGGTGGAAGGCACGCGTAATTCGTCAAGCAATATACGAAACTCTTACAAGTTCTTACCAAACAGCAGGAAAAGGCGATGTGCAACCGCGACGAGCAGTGGGTCCGAAGATTGAACCGAGCGATTACCAGGTGTCGAGACACCGCACGTGGAGAAATCTGTGATGCTCTGGGAAGGATTAGCAAAAGGGTTAGCAATTATCAAAACAACAATGCAAATATTGAAAGAATGCTCAACGACGGTACTATGCTGGTCCTAGGCTAGAACGTACTAGAGACGCGAGCCTAGATCACCAACGATGTCACGACGCGACACAACATGCAATGTATGATGATATGGCTGTTGGAATTATGCCCTAGAGGCAATAATAAAGATGTTATTATTATAATTCTTGTTCATGATAATGTTTATATTCCATGCTAGAATTGTATTAAGAGGAAACTTTAATACTTGTGTGGTTTGTGAACAACACCATGTCCCTAGTACGTCTCTATGGACTAGCTCATTGATTAATGATGGTTAAGGTTTCCTAACCATGGACATGAGTTGTCAATCACGGATGAGATCATATCATTGGGAGAATGATATGATGGACAGACCCAAACTAAGCGAAGAAATTAGATCATGTCATTGTGTTCATCTTTGCGAAGCTTTTCTTATGTCAAATATTGTATTCCTTAGACCATGAGATAATACAACTCCCTGGTATCGGAAGAAAGCTTTGAGGTCATCAAACGTCATCCTATGGGAGGGTGATCATAAAGGTGTCTCTCAGGTGATCGGAAAGTATCTGTTGGGTTGTATGTATCGAGATGGGATTTGTCCCTCCCAAGTCGGAGAGATATACTTGGGCCCACTCGAATCGATATCAACACCGCTTGCAAGCATGTGGTTAAGGAGTTAATCACAAAGTGATATCGGATTACGGAACGAGTAAAGTACTAACGTGAGCGAGATTGAACTAGGTATGACTGCATCGACGATCAAATCTCGGGCAAGTAAAATATCACGAGGCAGGGAATATATATATATATATGGGATTGATTGAATCGACATCGTGGTTCATCCGATATGATCATCGATGAATGTGTGGGAGTCAATATGGGTTTCTAGACCCACCGTTGATTATTGATAGAAGATCATGTACGCATATTCTCGAACTGCAGGTCACACACTTAACGTGTCTCGACGCTAGGATAGATTGGATAATTGGTTTATGAGTTTTTGTTCGGAGTCTCGGATGGGATCTGAGACATCACGAGAGGTTCCGGAGTGGTCCGGAGAATAAGATTCATATAAGGCAGTGCAGTTTTTGAAGTTCGGAATTGTTCCGAGTTAATCAGTATTGTACCGGAAGCTTCTAGAACCTTCCGAAAGGGGACCAACGTGGCCCCACCTTCCGGGAGGGGGCATGGGACTATGAGGGAGTGCCCTGGCCGCATTGGGCCAGGGGCACAAGGCTCCATAGGGCCCAGCCGGCCAAGAGGGATAAAACCCTAATTTGGACCTTCTAGAAGGGGGGGGGGTTTCCTTGCCCCCCACTCCTCCTCCTTTGGCCGCCGGCCTTGGCTTGGGGGAGGGGCAAGGTCATCCACCCACCCCTCTATATAAAGAGGGCTGGGGGCGCACCACCCCCCCACACCTTCCCTCGCCGGTCGCCTGCCTCCTCTCTCCTCTCGATCGCATGTGGCGAAGTCCTGCTGCAGAAACTCTCCACCAATTGCACCGCGGCGTCGCGTTGTAGATCCAACCTATCTCTCCACCATACTTGCTGGACCAAGGAAGGAGGAGACGTCGAGGTGCTGCACGTGTGCATCTCACGGAGGCACCGCCACTTGTGGTGTTAGATCGGATCGGATCGCGAGGAGGAGAAGCGAGTACGACTACATCACCCACGTTAACGAGCGTTCACTGTGCAAATCTTCAAGGGTATGAAGATCTAATCCAATCTCTCTCGTTGTTTGCATCTCCTAGATTAGATCTTGGATTTCCCTCTGTTCGCATCTATAGAAAATTTTGATTTACTATGCCGCGAAACCCTTAAGTGGTATCAGAGCTAGATCTATGCGTAGATGTGTTTCACGAGTAGAACGCAACATGGTTGTTGCGGGCGTTGATGTTTTCTGTTGCAAGCCTCTTGTTTGTGTTCTTCTTATGACGCGGGATAGTGAGATTGAAGCGGTCCAGGCCAACCTTACGCGACGTCGTTCGCGAGACCGGCTCCGCACTTGACGTGTGGCTTGTTCCACACATGCGGCGGGTGGATGTCAGTTTCTCTCACTATAGTTGTCATGGGATTAACAGCGGAGTTTGGCAACCATAATATCACCGTTGTGGCTTTCCGTAGGTAAGAATCGTTCTTAGCATCTACTCCCATAAGCCACGTAAAACATGCAACAACAAAGTAGAGGCATCTAACTTGTTTTTGCAGGGAGTGTTTTCTGTGATATGGTATGGCCCAAGATGTGATGTGTATATTGTATGCGATGATCATGTTTTGTAATGTTTCACGACTTGCATGTCGATGAGTACACAACCGGAGAGCCATATGGTTGTCTTTATAATTGTGTATGACCTGTGTCAACTTTTTATGCGCCATGTAATAGTTTCACTTTATCGCTAAGTAGTTAGCAATAGTTGTAGTTGCTATTCGTGGTGGAGGCAATCATGGTGGAGTGATGGAGATCATGCCAAGACGCACAAGATGGAGATCATTGCGAAGATTGGCTATACCATGTCACATAAAGTTATATGCATGTGATGTTTATCCTTTTATGTATCTTATTATGCTTAGATCGCGGTAGCATTATAAGATGATTCCTCACTTAAAGATCAAGATAAAAATGTGTTCTCCCCAAGTATGCACCGTTGCGAAAGTTCGGCGTGTCCAAGCATCACGTGCTGAACGGGTGCTATAGACTCTACGCCACATACAACGGTGCAGCCCGGTTTGCACTGCGGAAATACTTGGGTCTAACTTGACGAGCCTAGCATGTACAGACATGGCCTCAGAACACATGAACCGAAAGGTTAAGCATGAGTCATATGAATGATATGATCGACACTTCGTTGTCCACCATTGAAACCACATCTCTTCTCGTGAAGATCGGATTAGGTGTGGTGAATTTGGATCGTGTTCACTAAACAACTTGAGGGATGTTGAATTTAGTGGGAGTTCATCTAGTAATTTGATTAAAAGTTGAACTAGTTATCATGAACATAGTCTAATTTGTACTTGCAAATATTGTAGATCAAATGGCTAAGTCCAACTTCAACTTCAACGTTTTTTGCTGAGAAGGAAAAGCTTAGAAACAATGGGTCTAACTTCACCAATTGGTTCCGCAATCTAAGAATCATTCTCTCTGGCGGTCAAAAGGACTATGTCCTTGAGAGTGCGTTAGGTGACGCCCTAACGCTCTACCGGTGATGAAAGGCATCTATCAATCGCGCAGAGATGATTATGGTGTGATTAAGAGCACCATGTTATTTGCTATGGAATCGGACCTTCAAAATCGTTTTGAAGACTATCCCGGGCCCTTTGAGATTCTCGAGGAGCTGAAAACCATGTTTCAGACTCAAGCCCGTTCTAAGAGATATGAGATCTCTGAGAAGTACTGCAAGATGGAGGAAGGGAGTTCCGTTAGTGAGCACGCCATTAAGATGTCGGGCTACACTCAACGCCTTGAGCAACTGGACTGCAAGATTCCAGAGGAGCTCAAGATTGACTGGGTTCTGCAATCACTCCCTCCCAGCTACAAAAGTTTTGTAGTGACTCACAATCAGATTGGTTCCACTGATACGATCACCGAGCTCTTCGCAAAGCTGAAGGCTGCGGAAGTGGACATCAAAAAGGATAATCATGTGTTGATGTTCAAGCCCCCACCTTCAAGAAAGGTAAGGAGCAAAGAAGCCCTTTAAGAAGGCGGCGACAAGCGCCCTTCGCCGAGAAGAAGCTCAAGTCCGGTCCTAAGCGGACAGGAGTTCTTCTATTGCAAGGACAAGGGTCCTTTGGGCGAATCGTCCAGAAGTACTTAGCGGACAAGAAGGCTCGCACCATCAAAGGTATATTTGATATACATGTTATTGATGTTTTCCTTACTAGCCCTCGTTGTAGTGCACGGGTATTTGATCTTGGTTGATTGCTAATATTTGTAACTCGAAGCAGGAGCTACGGAATAGACGGTGGCTTGCGAGGATGAGGTGACGATCTTGGCGTTGCAGCGGATCAAGAGTTGATGTGATGGCCGTCGGCACGCTCTCCTTAGTTTTACCTTCGGGATTAGTTTTAAACCTCAATAAATGTTATTATGTGCCTGCGTTGAGCATGAACATTATTTCTGGATCTTGTTTATTGCAAGACGGTTATTCATTTAAATCAGAGAATAATGGTTGTTCTATTTATATGAGTAACATCTTTTATGGTCATGCACCTATTGTGAATGGTTTATTTCTTCTAAATCTCGAAAGGGATGAAACACACATCCATAACATTGAGGCTAAGAGATGCAAAGTAGATAGTGATAATACTACTTATTTGTGGCACTGTCGTCTAGGTCATATTGGTGAAAAACACATGAAGAAACTCCATTCTGATGGACTTTTGGAGTCTCTTGATTTTGAATCATTTGACACATGCAAACCATGCCTCATGGGCAAGATGATCAAAACCCCGTTCTCCGGTATGATGGAGCGAGCAACGGACTTGTTGGAAATCATACATACCGATGTATGCGGACCGATGAGTGTTTCGACGCGCGGTGGATATCGCTATTTTCTCACTTTTACCGATGACTTAAGTAGATATGGGTATATCTATTTAATGAAACATAAATCTGAAACATTTGAAAAGTTCAAAGAATTTCAGAATGAAGTGGAGAACTGTAGCATCCCAGTTGTCTAACACCTGTAATGCTACATGTTATGATAATAAAAAGGGCCACTTCCAACATATAATTGTTGCATCATCATCATATCATGCTCATGTCATCATGTCACCTTGCATTTGAGCATCATATAAAAACTCTTTCTTGTTTGGTTCTTATCTCATGTGCATGATTAATTGTAGTTGCCTCTTGATAATGTATTTGGTTCTTAATATATTGTTAAATGCCCAAGTTGAGTTGAGGGCATCTCTCTTATTGACTCCACCACCTTTTCTTTCACCACCTTTTATTCCACCATCCAATTAATATGAGCTTGGCATTTTAATTTGGGTTATCTCTAGCTCATGTTGGTTGGTTGGAATCCACCCATAATCTTTGCTTGGCCTTACCCACCTTTTGGGAATGCATATGAATAATGCCATGTTAATATTATTGTTTTCACAAGGATAAATTTGGCATTAATTATTTTGCATGGGCCATGCAAGTGCCACCTTTTCTAGTATTTGGTTTTACTTGAATTCTAAGTGGATCATCTTTCCTTTGCTTAAATCTTGAGTTGGCTTGTAGTTTTTCTTCACCATATCATCTATCTCTATCTCCCTTAGCTAAACCCCTATCCCCATCTCCATGCCTACACATGTGATCATGTGCAAGCATAAGGATAGCCCCATCACCACATCTCTTCCTTGTCCTTGTTTTGTTTTGGTGTGATCTTGTCCAAGCTTGCATGATCAACTAAAGTACCATCTCCCTTTATCCATACCTCCCCCTTAGCAAAACCCTAAAA
Organism: Avena longiglumis; assembly: GCA_030063025.1. NCBI lineage: Eukaryota > Viridiplantae > Streptophyta > Magnoliopsida > Poales > Poaceae > Avena > Avena longiglumis. Next base: position 332,458,581 of record CP125974.1, on the reverse strand, counting down.
CCTACCCTTGCCATCTATCCTTCCTAGCTAAACAAAAACCCTAATCTACATCTCCCCTAAACCCAAACCCTAAGTACCCCCTCCTACTTTCTAGTTTCCTAGCTTGATCACCATGCCCTACCCTAGCTGCCCCTATCTCCCTCGGCCTCCCTCCTCGCATGAGGGCCCCACCAAACCACCACCTCCCCGCCGAGCTACCTCCCTCCTATCTAACCCTAGCTCCCACCCCGAGCCCTTTCTCCTCTTTCCTCCCTGCCTCAGCCACCCCGAGCCACCACCTCTGTCCTTCCTCTACCCCACCGACCCCTCCCTCCTCCCAGCCACCACTGGCCCCCATGTCGTGCACGTGAGGGAGGTGCAAAAGGTGACACCGAGGCCACTTCCCCCACGCAAGCCCCTCGGCCAGTCCATCTACACCCCCAAGACCTCCCGCCTCCCAGATCTGCCAGTGCGCCTCTTCTCCCTTCCTCCCTAGCCATCCTTCTCACCTCGCCCACCGCCAGACTACAACCTGCCCCATCTATTCTAGCCGTGGCGTGCACTGCAGACGCCGAGGAAGCCCGAGGACCCTCGCACCGCCTGCTCAAGGTCGCCATGAGGAGGAGCCCCAGAGACGGGAACACGCCGCCGCAGAACCCTAGCGTCCCCAGAGCTCCGCCTCGCCGATCAAACGCGCCTGCACGTAACTGTCTGACCGGCACACTCGGTGAGCATCCCCGCCTCCAGACACCCTCTCGCCTCCGCCGCTTCGGACGCGGACCTTCCGTCGAACGGCCTGCATGGCGCCCGGCGTGTTTGTTCCTGCGAGCTCCCAGTCACGAACACCCTACCTAGCGCGTGCCCCCCTCTCCATCACCTACCCCAGCCTAACCCAGTGGCATCCGCGTCTGCGCGCGCGCCCCAGGTCCCTGGATCGAACCCCCTCTTCGCCGCGTGCGACGCGCGAGCGTCCGTCGACACGCCTGCTGCCCGGGAAGAAAAAAAAGTCATGTCCTCTTTAAAAAAACCCCTCCCAAACCTTTTTGACAATCGCGGTCCATTAGCCCCACGATCGTGACGGTGGACTTTTTCTAAAAGGCTCCGTGGTTTCTCGAAACAACCCAGCCCTCCCCACGCCTGCGTGTTCTTTTAGCGAATGCCCCCGCCTTTTCTCCCACAAACCTGATCCCGCCAGGCCACGGTCGATGAGTGGTCTTTTGCGAAGGCACCCGCTTTCTCCACCTCAACCCGCGATACCACTCCTTCGACCACGTGGGTGCCTCCACCTGGTCCCACCCGTCGATGAGTGCGCTGGTCCGCCTGGTACAAAAGGTTCTCTGCTCATCTGTTTTTATTTCAAATCTTTTCAAATAAATTCAAATTCAAAATGAAATCTGTTTTCAAATAACTTTCAAAATATAAATCCAAATTTGACAAATAATATATGTTTGGATATCAGAAAAATGAGAGGATTCCAAATATGCCATCCATATTGCCTTTTGCACAATTAAAATTTCAAGTTGATTTAAATTACACTAATTGCCACTAGAATTTAAATAATCAATAACTTTTGTTTTATAATTCCAAATTTAGCAAATGATATGTCTAAAATGATCAGCTCGACGAGACCTTTCTGCTTATGCTATCCATGACTTCAATTGCAGCATGCATCATATAAAAATATAGTGAGCAGCAACTGTTATGGCAACAAATGTGATTCCAAAACCCCATTAAAATGTTGTTACTTGTCTTCCACACCTCACCATGCCATGCTACCTTCTTGCCATGAAAATTGTGCATCATTCATCATGGCATGATTGTTTGCTTGACGCATCTTATTCATATGCTTGTGCTCTATATTCATGTTGGCCTTGTTTGTTTGGTTTTTCTCGGATAGACATCGAGGGGGTTGTATCAAGAGAACCAGAGCACTACCTGGATCCGCCCTTGCTTCAATCGAGATATCGTGCAAGCACTTCCACATGCTTGCATACATACAGTACCTATTGCCTCTATCTTATTCTTGCATCATTGAGTCGCGGTTGCATTAAAATGAATCCCAAGTATGCATAGCCTTTACTTTTAAACCCCACCAAGCTTGTTCCCCATCCCATGAGCCATTACTATAGGAGTTGTTTGAGCCATGCAGTCGAGAACAACATGTGTAGGGTATGTGAGCGTCATTGGATAATGAGGTACCTAAACAACTTAACCGAGTAGTTCTGGGATAACTAAAGAAAGTGGCACCGGTGAGCAACATCGCTATTTGGTTTTCTGCTCACTTGTGTCCCGTAAGACCCCGAGTACTTGATTCCTTCCTTGATTTATCGCGCTATCCACATCCGGAGGTATATGGGACCCCCGGGCCGAGCTTGATTCCGCTTTATTTCTTGGGGCCACAAACTAGTTTGAGGTTTTATTTACTATCCTGTACTTATGCCATGCTACTTTACGTATTTAAATTGTGCGAGGAGCACACTATCGCTTAGGATCGGACACGATTCATGTGTCGACAAGCCCAGCTTTGGGTTCCCGATCGTTCACACTGGCCCACCCAAACCTTGAGTCCGTCTCGAGCTTGCTTACTTGCTATTGGGTAGACTCAAGGGTGGCCCTGAAATATTTCGAATCCGTGATTGTTCACCGTGAAAGCCTCGTTGGGTTTTGATTTTTTTTTCCGAGGTTGATCGAGCGTGTGTTGCTATTGGTGCACCCCGGTAAAACTTTTCAAAGCCGTGTCCGCGGATATGGACGACTTGGAGCACAGCTTCGATCATAGACAAGCATAACTAAAGTACCGCTTAATCGACTAAGTAATTTGACTAGTAAATAGTGCAATACTCATGGAATGGTTAATAAAATTGCCAACGGATGGGGGTTGTTCGTCCGCTTCCTTGTTGGTAAGCGGGAGGAGGATGGATCGATGAGATTACCATTATAATCGCTGTTCTTAATTCACGGACATCCGCTCATCATTGGTTAGGCGGATGGTTAGCGTTATCTCAGAGAACTGCTAGGGTTTATCTTCGCCGCAATTGCGTCACCCTGTTGTGTCCCCTTTAGAGGCATTAAGACTTTGAGTACCCTTAGGGTCTCACACGATAAATTCTTGGTTCAGATGGATGTACCTTCAGTGATCGGACATTGGGTGGAAGAAGCCGAGGACATGGGCAACGATCGTCGGTGTAGAGATTCCGAACGGGATCCGTGAGACTGTAGTTGGGATGTGCTTATTTCTATGGCATCTTATGCCAATTTGCTTCTTATCCGTACTCGGATTTTGTTTGCCGCCCGCATGATACTCGATGTGTGTTGTATGAGGAAGTATCCTAAAATATAGATCTATCTAGGGCATTTGAATCTTGCCGTATATGGCGCTATATTTCCTTTCTTTCTAGATGGTATGGCTCGATGTACTCTTGTATGGTGGCTTGCGTACATACCCACTTGTGTACGTAGTTGATCCCTTCGCCGATTCGCCGCCTGACAGTCCCGTTGAGAGGGTAGTGGTTGGGACGTCTGAAAGGACTACCAGTGAGTGGCTTTTGGGGCCCCACCGTACTATTTCAACCACTACCACTCATCCAGGCTTGTATCTAGGAGCGTAATTCACCGAGGTAGTTACAAGAACCATCGTAACAGAAAGATTTAGTTTCTACGATCTGATCGTGGAGGTGAATATTTGAGTTATGATTTTCTCACGCATCTTAAAGCAAGCGGAATCGTTTCGCAAGTCACGCCACCCGGAAGACCACAGCGCAATGGTGTGTCTGAACGCCGGAACCGAACCCTATTAGATATGGTCCGATCGATGATGCCTCTTACTGATTTGCCATTATCATTTTGGGGTTATGCATTAGAAACCGCTGCATTCACTTTAAATAGGGCTCCATCTAAATCCGTTGAGACGACACCGTATGAACTGTGGTTTGGTGCTAAACCTAAGTTGTCGTTTCTTAAAGTTTGGGGATGCGAAGCTTACGTCAAGAAGTTGATGCCGGACAAGCTCAAACCCAAAGCAGAGAAATGCGTCTTCATAGGATGCCTTAAGGAAACTATTGGGTATACCTTCTATCACAGAACCGAAGGCAAAGTGTTTGTCGCAAAGAACAGTTCCTTTCTTAAGAAGGAGTTTCTCTCGAAAGAAGTGAGTGGGAGGAAAGTAGAGCTAGACGAGGTTATTGAACCTTCTCTTGAATTGGAGAGTAGCGCAGCACCTGAAATTGTTCCAAGGTCACTTTGCACCAACAATAGAGGAAGCTAATGACAAGGATCATGAAGCCGATGATCTTGCCATCGAACGTCGCAGTCGACAAGGTCGCGTGCCCCTCCCGAGTGGTACGCAACCTGTCTTGTTGTCTTGCTAGTAGAAGACAGTGAACCTACGAACTATGAGGAAGCGATGATGAGCCCAGACTCTGAGAAATGGCTAGAAACCATGAAATCCGAATTGGGATCCATGAGCGAAAACCAAGTATGGACTTTGGTGGACCCTCCTAGCGACCGAAAGGCCGTTGAGTGCAAATGGATCTTCAAGAAGAAAACGAACGCGGATGGTAATGTTACCGTCTATAAAGCACGGCTTGTCGCAAAAGGTTTTAGACAAGTTCAAAGTGTTGACTACGATGAGACTTTCTCTCCCGTAGCGATGTTTAAGTCCATTCGGATTTTATTAGCAATTGCTGCATTTCATGATTATGAAATATGGCAGATGGATGTCAAGACTGCGTTCCTCAATGGTAACATTGATGAAGAGTTGTATATGATGCAAGGTGAAGGTTTATTGTGGATGCCATATTGACATTAACATGACATTAACATGCTTAACGATGTGAAGAGTTATTTGAACAAGTGTTTTCAATGAAAGACCTAGGTGAAGTTGCTTATATATTGGGCATCAAAATCTATAGAGATAGACAAAGACGCTGATAGCTTTAAGCCGGAGTACATACCTAGACAAAGTTCGAAAAGGTTCGAGAATGGATAAGGCAAAGAAAGGTTCAAAGCCTATGTTGTCGGTAAGATATTGAGCAAGGCTCGGTGTCCAGCCTACGGAAATGATAGGGAAGCTATGAGCAAAGTGCCTTATGCCTCGGCCATAGGTTCTATCATGTATGACATCCGTGTACTAGACCGGATGTGTCCAATGCTCTTAGTTTGACGAAAGGTATCAAAGTGATCCGTGAGTGGAACATCGACACCGTGAAGAACATCCTAAAGTACCTAAATAGGACTAAAGAAATGTTCTTAGTCTATGGGGTGATGAACAACTCGTCGTAAAAGGTTACGTCGACGCTAGTTTTGACAATCGACAAGGATGATTCTAAATCTCGCATGTGATACGTGTATATTTTGAATGGAGGAGCTATGAGTGGAGAAGTCGCAAGCAAAGCGTGATCGCGGGATCTACAGTAGAAGCGGAATACATGGCTGCTGCAGAAGCGTCAAGTGAAGGAGTTTGGATCAGGAACTTCATCACTGAGCTTGGCGTGGTTCCAAGTGCATTGGACCCACTGGAGATATTGTGTGACAACACTGGCGCCATAGCACTCGCTAAGGAACCAAGATATCATCCAAAGACCAAGCATATCAACCGCAAGTTTCATATAATCTGAGATTATATAGCAGATGGAGATTTGAAGATCAGCAAAGTACATACATATCTGAATGTCGCAGATCCATTGACTAAACCTCTTCCACGTGTAAAACATGATCAGCACCTCAGTGCCATGGGTGTTAGATTGTTGCCAAATGTAAACTAGATTATTGACTCTAGTGCAAGTGGGAGACTGTTGGAATTATGCCCTAGAGGCAATAATAAAGATGTTATTATTATAATTCTTGTTCATGATAATGTTTATATTCCATACTAGAATTGTATTAAGCGGAAACTTTAATACTTGTGTGGTTTGTGAACAACACCGTGTCCCTAGTACGCCTCTATGGACTAGCTCATTGATTAATGATGGTTAAGGTTTCCTAACCATGGACATGAGTTGTCAATTACGGATGAGATCATATCATTGGGGGAATGATATGATGGACAGACCCAAACTAAGCGAAGCAATTAGATCGTGTCATTGTGTTCATCTTTGCGAAGCTTTTCTTATGTCAAATATTGTATTCCTTAGACCATGAGATAATACAACTCCCTGGTATCGGAAGAAAGCTTTGAGGTCATCAAACGTCATCCTATGGGAGGGTGATCATAAAGGTGTCTCTCAGGTGATCGGAAAGTATCTGTTGGGTTGTATGTATCGAGATGGGATTTGTCCCTCCCAAGTCGGAGAGATATACTTCGGGCCCACTCGGTAATCGATATCAACACCTCTTGCAAGCATGTGGTTAAGGAGTTAATCACAAAGTGATATCGGATTACGGAACGAGTAAAGTACTTGTTGTGAACGAGATTGAACTAGGTATGACGGCATGACGATCAAATCTCGCAAGTAAAATATCGCGAGACGAAGGGAATATATATATGGGATTGATTGAATCTGGCATCGTGGTTCATCCGATATGATCATCGATGAATGTGTGGGAGTCAATATGGGTTTCTGGACCTTTGCTGATTATTGATAGAAGATCATGTCTGCATATTCTCGAACCCGCAGGGTCACACACTTAACGTGTCTCGACGCTAGGATAGATTGGATAATTGGTTCATGAGTTTTTGTTCGGAGTCTCGGATGGGATCCGGGACATCCCGAGAGGTTCCGGAGTGGTCCGGAGAATAAGATTCATATAAGGCAGTGCAGTTTTTGGAGTTCGGAATTGTTCCGGGTTAATCGGTATTGTACCGGAAGCTTCTAGAACCTTCCGGAAGGGGACCAACGTGACCCCACCTTACGGTAGGGGGCATGGGCCTATGAGGGAGTGCCCTGGCCGCATTGGGCCAGGGGCACAAGGCTCCATAGGGCCCAGCCGGCCAAGAGGGATAAAACCCTAATTTGGACCTTCTAGAAGGGGGGGGGGTTCCTTGCCCCCCACTCCTCCTTTGGCCGCCGGCCTTGGCTTGGGGGAGGGGCAAGGGCAGCCGCCCACCCCTCTATATAAAGAGGGCTGGGGGCACACCACCCCCCCACACCTTCCCCTCAAGCCAGTCGCCCTGCTGCCCTCCTCTCTCTCTCCCTCCCGACTGCGTGTAGGCGAAGCCCTGCTACAGAAACTCTCCACCAATTGCATCGCGCCGTCGCGTTGTAGATCCAACCTATCTCTCCACCATACTTGCTGGACCAAGGAAGGAGGATACGTCGAAGTGCTGCACGTGTGCATCTCATGGAGGCACCGCCACTTGTGGTGCTAGATCGGATCGGATCGCGAGGAGGAGAAGCGAGTACGACTACATCACCCACGTTCCGACGAACGTTCAACAGGCGAATCTTCAAGGGTATGAAGATCTAATCCAATCTCTCTCGTTGTTTGCATCTCCTAGATTAGATCTTGGCTTTCCCTCTGTTCGCATCTGTAGAAAATTTTGATTTACTATGCCGCGAAACCCTTAAATGGCACCCTGAAAAGCGAACCGAGATGTCGAACATCACTATGATGGCGAGTGTCTAGAACTGATCGACGGGGTCTAGAAAGCGCGCAGGCGCCAAAAAAATATCGCTATAACGGCCGATGGAGAAAGGTGATCCTCGGAGCCGAAAATCAGTATAGCCAGAAAATATTTTTTTTTGCTCTCCTTCTGGACTTACGACTGAACTTTTAGCTCGACACGGACTTTATCTCAACACGGAAACAACAAGGAAGGAAAGTAAAAATAAAAACTAGGAAACAATAACTCAACTCGGACTCGTGCCGCGGCAGGAAAGGTGATCGGATCCGTGTCGCGGTAGGAAGGCGGTGGCGGAGTTTTAGGGTTTTGGTGGCTAGGTGTATGGCGGCGGAATATGTTGGCGGAATATGGTGGCGGTGATCTGTGAGTGTGGCAGTGACTACTGTGATCAGAACTCGAAACTCTAAGGGACGAGACACTAAGACCAGCAACTCGACGCGACGATGCAGACACAAATTCAACAATGCAAAACTGAAAAGATAATGCAAGGCGTAGCTTGGTGATGGGATGGATCTAAACTCTAACTGTGTTTTTGGCTTTTTCTTGGGTTATAGGTAAAACAGATCTAATCTACGAAAACAGTAAAATCTCACCGAGCAACCTGGAATCTAATACCACTTGATAGGGAAAAGGTGTCCGATCTTTCGATGAGATGATAATGGTCGATTTGGTGGAGTTCAGGCTTGACGATCCGACTACACGTGTGGGCACGAGCGCCAATGCAATCGCTAGGACAATCTCCTAAAGGTTACCGATCCTGTGGGAACACGATCAGCCTGACCAACGAGGGTCTTAATTCCTACCTGAAATCGAGAACAAGTAAGAACTAATATTGCAATCAAGATATTGTGGATTAAGATGAAAGCTTTATTGAATAGGTGGGATCCTGTATAGGTGCGAAGTACAAGAGGCCTCTGCGACGCTCGAGCCTTGGCGAAGTTGCTATGATGGCTAACTTAATGTCTAAAGAAAATCCGAGTCTATGATGACGGCTAAGGGGAGTATTTAAGGAGGAAAATGTGGGTTTTCGGCCAGCCATAGAAGTGGTGGCCGAATCCAACCCCAGAAGTCCTTTTCTCCTCAAATATGAACTCTAAAAAGTGGCTATTTAAAATCCTGCAAAAATTACATGGGCCTGGCCCAAAATAAAGGTGTCGCGATACCATATTAAGCTATGGACGAATTTGTGAAGTATTAATCTTGAATATTTCGTCCAAGCCTTCTTCCTTCATTATGGTGGCCTCAAAGTTCTGAAATCTTCATCCGTGGCCTTCTCTTGAATCATCACATGCTTGTTGCCATCTCCATGCATGGCCATGCTCCAATGCTTGTCCCTCTCATCCATGCTTGGTACATCATTCCTAAGAGTAAGAAATACATCTGATTTAGGCAACATCATATTCTCATGTATGTGAGGAATAATTCCAAGAAACGAAAGTACCTGATAGTTAAGTTGTTTGGCACGAGATCGAGTGATAGGTCCTTGTATGTGTGTAGCTGTAGGTACAACGGTTGTATCAATAGATGGGATGTCCACATCAATTTGCGTCATCCCAAGTCAGACTACATGATATGGGGTGGCCCGATCTTCTCAGCAAGCACTTGTCGATGATGATGGTGGATGATAGATAAATAGCCTATAGCTATGAACTCTCCCGCTCGAAACCTGATGCCTATGCAACAGCTCTCGAACCCTATGGGATATTCACAACACCACGCTCCTGTGTACGCGGGCCTCGATCACGAACGGTAGTTTGCAATCCACTAATTCCCAATGGAACAACAGATCACACTCAATTGCAGTAGATAATTCGATCATAGGGTAATTCCAGAGCTCCTTAATAAGAAATAACTCTAAAATATTTTAAACATGGTCTAACCCTAACGATGGGGATGTCCCAGGGCTTATAAAGGCGGCTGGGGTGGCCAAAAACCCAAACTAAGACGCAAACGAATCAAACTGATACATCCGACTTGGACCAGATTTCTGTCAGGGCAGACAATCTGGTTGATATAGACCGAACAGATGCACCCATACCATGTCTCCAGGCTTGAAAAAAATATCCTTTATTGCTTGATTCCTTGCAGCAGCAATGTTCTTGCCTTTCTTCTCAATAGCCTCTCGAGTCTTCTCATGAATTTTCTTCACATATTCAGCACGTTTGGATGCCTCCATATGAACTCTCTCATGCAATGGTAGAGGCAACAAATCAAGTGGCGTCAATGGTTTGAAACTATACACCACCCGATGTGGACATCCCATCTATTGATACAACCGTTGTACCTACAGCTACACACATACAAGGACCTATCACTCGATCTCGTGCCAAACAACTTAACTATCAGGTACTTCCGTTTCTTGGAACTATTCCTCACATACATGAGAATATGATGCTGCCTAAATCAGATGTATTTCTTACTCTTAGGAATGATGGACCAAGCATGGATGAGAGGGGCAAGCATTGGAGCATGGTCATGCATGGAGATGGCAGCAAGCATGTGATGATTCAAGAAAATGCCACGGATGAAGATTTCAGAACTTTGAGTCCACCATAATGAAGAAAGAAGGCTTGGACAAAATATTCAAGATTAATACTTCACAAATTCGTCCATAGCTTAATATGGTGTTGCGACACCTTTATTTTGGGCCAGGCCCATGTAATTTTCGCAGGATTTTAAATAGCCACTTTTTAGAGTCCGTATTTGAGGAGAAAAGGACTTCTAGGGTTGGATTCGGCCACCACTTCTATGGCTGGCCGAAACCCTACCTTTTCCTTCTTAAATACTCGCCTTAGCCGTCACCATAGACTTGGATTTTGTTTAGACATTAAGTTAGCCATCATAGCAACTTCGCCAAGGCTCGAGCGTCGCAGAGGTCTCTTGCACTTCGCACCTATACATGATCCCACCTTTTCAATAAAGCTTTCATCTTAATCCGCAATATCTTGATTGCAATATTAGTTCTTACTTGTTCTCGATTTCAGGTAGGAATTAAGACCCTCGCTGGTCAGGCTGATCGTGTTCCCGCAGGATCGGTAACCTCCAGGAGATTGTCCTAGCGATTGCATTGGCGCTCGAGCTTGCACGTGTAGTCGGATCGTCAAGCCCGAACTCCACCAAATCGACTATCACCATCTCATCGAAAGATCGGACACCTTTGCCCTATCACCACCTCAAAAGGACAAAGCTGAGTAGAATGCACAGCCCTGTTGTATGCAAACTCAACATGTGGCAAACACTCTTCCCACTCCCGCAGATTCTTCTTGGTCATAGTCCTCAACAACTATGATAATGTTCTATTCACCACCTCCGTATGACCGTTTGGGGATGACAAGTAGTACTAAACAGCAAGTTCGTTCCAAGCTTTCCCCATAAGGTCTTCCAAAAGTAGCTCATGAACTTCACATCACGGTAAGAAACAATTGTCTTTGGTACTCCATGTAGTCTCACAATTTCCATGAAAAACGGGTTAGCAATATGCGATGCATCGTCGCTTTTGTGGCAGGCAATAAAATGAGCCATCTTAGAGAATTGATCCACTACCACAAATATAGAATCATGACCTCTCTGAGTTTTGGGTAAACAGCAAAAAATCCATGCTAATATCTTCCCAAGATGTAGTACGTGCAGAGAGAGGTGTATACAAACCATGAGGCTTCAACTTTGACTTGGATTTGTTGCATGTAATGCAGCGACTCACAAACGATAGACATCACACATCATCTTGGGCCAATAAAAGTGATCAGCGAGCATGCGCAATGTCTTCTCACGCCCAAAGTGATCCATCAAACCTCCAGCATGTGATTCCTGCACTAAAAACAAACGCAAAGACAATTTTAGAATGCATAGTTTGTTAGCTCTAAACAAATAGCCATCATGTATATGATACTTATCCTAGGCATGTTTCAAAGCACACAAATGATATGGTTCAACAAAATCATGATCAGTTGCATAAAGCGCAGAAATACTCTCTAATCCAGGAATTTTAACATCAAGATGTGTCAATAACATGTTCTTCCTAGATAATGCATCAACAACCATATTCTCATTTCCGTTCTCATATTTAATGATGTAAGGAAATAACTCAATAAACCCAAACCATTTAGCTAATCGTTTATGTAAGTTTGATTGAGATTTAAGATACTTCAATGCTTCATAATCAGAATGTATGATAAATTCTTTTGGACACAGATAATGTTGCCAAACCTCAAGAACTCTAACAAGTGCATATAATTCTTTATCATAAATAGGATAATCCAGTCTAGCACCAGCAAGTTTCTCAGAAAAATATTCTATAGGACGACCCTCTTGCATCAAAACACCACCAATTCTTATACCACTAGCATCACATTCAGCTTCAAATTGCTTTGGAAAATCAGGTAATGCAAGCAAAGGTGCAGTAGTAGACAAACGTTTCAATGTATAAAATGCAATATCTTGGGTTGCGCCCATACAAATGGCACACCTTTCTTAGTCAATTCATTCAATGGTCCAGCAATAGTGCTAAAATATTTCACAAAGCGCCTATAGAAACTAGCTAAACCATGGAAACTACGCACTTGACTCAGATTCATGGGAATAGGCCAACTCTGAATTGCTTCAATTTTAGATTGATCTACTTCTACCCCATGCTTAGATACAACATATCCAAGAAATATGGCCTTATATTTTGCAAATGTGCACTTCTCAAGATTAGCATATAATTCATTATCACGCAACACTTGCAAAACTTGGCTAATATGATCACAATGTGCAGTTTCATTGCGGCTGTATATGAGTATATGATCGAAATAAACAACCATAAAACGACCAATATATTCTCTCAAAACATGACCAAAAGGCATAACTAACCACTCATACAAACCAAATTTTGTTTTAAAAGCAGTTTTCCATTCATTCCCTTCTTTCATTCTAATTTGATGGTATCCACTATGCAAATCAATTTTAGAGAAAATAGTAGCACCACTCAATTCATCTAACATATCCTCTAAGCATGGAATAGGATGATGACATCGAATAGTGATGTTATTAATAGCTTTACAATGTACACACATGCGCCATGTACCATCTTTCTTAGGCACTAAAATAACAGGAACAACACAAGGGCTAAGAGAGACACGAATGTACCCTCGAGCAACGCTTGTACTTATTTCTGTATTTCCTTAGTTTCTTCGGGGTTGGTTCGGTATGGTGCCCGGTTTGGTAATGTGGCACCAGGGATCAAATCTATTTGATGCTCAATGCCACGCAATGGAGGTAATCCAGCTGGCACATCTTATATAAACACATCACCAAAATCTTGCAAAATAGTAGATACACTAAGAGAAATAGGGGTCATGTCATTAGAAACCAAAAACTCGCCCTTATACATGAGCACAAGCGGCATGGCTGTAGGATCCTCACTAAATTCTCTCTTTTCCTTTTTGGTGGCTAGTATTAATAGATTAGGCACTCTCTCACTTTTCATTATATCATTCTTTTGGGGATCATTTACAACAGTCACAGTTTCAACATTCTCTCGCCTAGGTGCATCTTGCAAGTTCACTTCAATCTTCTGACGAGATTCATTTACAATCTTCTGTGGTATCATAGGCTACAAATTGATTTTCTTCCCCTTGAACTCCAAATGATATGTATTGGATCGGCCATTGTGTTGCACATGGCGATCATAAATCCAAGACGGACCCAATAGTAAATGACAAACAGTCATATGAACCACATCAAAATCAATAGAATCCACGTACCATATGGTTTACCTTCATCTCACCATTGTCACTCAACCATTGTATGTAGTATGGCTTGGGATGAGGTAAATAAGTTAAATTCAGCTTGGCACACAACTCCTTGCTTGCAAGATTTCTGCAGCTACCGCCATCAATGATGAATTTGCAAGCTTTGTTTGGGCCAACTAGAGCTTTTGTTTGGAACAAGTTGTAGCACTGGGAATCAACAATAGGCTGCACACTAAGTATACGTGGAGGTACCACAATGATAGGTGCATGTGCTGGAAAAGCATCCAGACCTTCCTCACTATCATAACCATTGTCATCATGAGAAAATTCAACCTCATCTCCACTCTCATACTCACCATTGTCATTGATAAACATCACCTTGCGGTTTGGGCAATCCTTGAAATGTCCCCTTCCTCCACAAGTATGGCACTCCACATCACAAGTACGAGATGTTGACATATTGGAACCCGTGCTAGCAGCAGGAGCAGCAGGTTTCCTAGCTAAAGAACCAAAGGATGACTGAGGTGTAGGCTTGGAAGATGGTGTAGTAGTGTGACCAGCAGCCGCAGAAGATGTAGGAACATGTGGCGGCGGTGTAAACCATGCTCAAAAACGGTCGGTGGAAGGGTATCTTGCACGCGCCTTTGCCTCTTCAGCAAGCTGTGATTCGGCCTCCCTTGCATGATGCAGCAATTCATTCATAGTCTCATACCTATGATGACAAACAATGCTCTTGATTGGTAGTTTCAAATTATTAAGAAATCTCTACATGGTCATCTCATGAGATTCACGAACTCTAGCACGCTGCATAAGCATCTCCATCTCCATGTAGTACTCATCAACTGACATGGTTCCTTGTCTCAAGTTTGTCGACTTATCAAAAACTGAATGCAAATAGTTAGTGGGCACAAAACGGTCATGCATGATGCGCTTTATCTCTCTCCATGATTTCACAGGCACCTCATTGTTGTCCCGTCTATTTTGCACAATAGCATCCCACCAACTCAATGCATATCCATCAAATTCTGACGCTGCAAGTTTTACCTTCTTATCTTTTGTATACTCATGAACACGCCACAGTTTCTCAATCTTCAACTCCCGTGTGAGATAATCTTTAGGATCAATGCCTTAACATTCGCTTCCAAAGTCACTTGCACGTCCTGAATATTCTTGTCAATGGCATCTATTGTGTGGTTGAACACAAGTGTCAAATGGGATTTCAGTGCTTCATATTCTCTCCAATTGACTGGATCAGTATCCTGGTTTTTCTGCAAACAAGATCATCACTAGTAGACATGATTAGTAGGTTAGTGCAAAAATAAAAATCAATATGGTGGAACACTCACAACTCACTCCAACTGATAAGAAGGCGGATCTTACCAATTCGAAATCAATCAGCTAATGCACTGATGTGATGAAGTGAATATCAAGGGTATGGAGAACGATCACAGGGCACACAGGTTATTTATGGTGGAGCTGTAGGTATGGAATCCTAACTACACCGCAAACAAGTCCTAGTGCTAACCGTATGATAACCCAAGAAACACACACGATGGAGATAAGCGTGGAAAATCAACTTATGAACAGGAATATTGCGATGCACAAGAGAGACGCTAGTAATAGCTCAAAATAAATAGGCACAAGATTGCTCAATCTACAAGTGCTATGATCAACTAGGCCTCCAATAATGCACACTTTGATATCTCTTTTTGTCACATTTGTAGCTATTTTCTCTTTTTTTAATACTGAATCTCTTTTCCTTTTCTATTTATTTTTTATTTTTCAACTATATGACTCAATGCAATATGAATGCAGCAACTTCTGAACAAACTGGGCCGGATAGTCCGGTGAGTATAGGCCGAAAACTCCAGTTGCACTGGATAGTCCGGGTGGTATGGGCCGGATAGTCCGGTTTCGCCTGTCGAAAATTTATGTACTTCAAAACCCTAATGAGCAGCCTGCTAGAGCAACTAGTCTTGTGGGTATGTTACTAGGCACGGATGCTGTAGATAGGCTGTGTCTATGGTATAAAAAAAAGGTACGCTATGTGGACTAGGAAAAGTAGATGGAAAACTTGTAGAAAACGGTGACGGTGGACTCGACGGAAAAACAAGAACAAACCTTAAACCTACACACAAACAAAAACGAGAAAAACCTGCAGATCGGATCTACGAGAAGACACGACCAACAACTAAAACGTGAAAACGATGCAATCTATGCTATGGCAAATCTTTTTGTATGGCTTTTTCTATGGATGAATTGTGGATGCTCACCGAGTAAACGTGGAAATCTGATACCAAGATGATATGGGGTGGCCCGATCTTCTCAGCAAGCACTTGTCGATGATGATGGTGGATGATAGATAAATAGACTGTAGCTATGAACTCTCCCACTCGAACCCTGATGCCGATGCAACATCTCTCGAACCTGTTATCGCCATATTTTGGCCAAAGGAGGAGATGGGCCGTAATCAAGATGGGCTTGGAAGATACATATATGCAACGTGTTGTTGAATCGGCCTTGTACGTGGATTTGGGCTAAATTGACCGTGTATCTGTATATTGTAGTAGGTTACGTTTCGGTTTAGGTAAGAGATAGAGTTGTAGAGTTATTCCAAAGATAGAAAGTCTCCGAACTATAAATATGTACCTAAGGTTATTGAGAAAAGGAGGACAATCATGTTCACAACAAACACAATCTCGGCGCATCGCCACCCCTTGTTTCTAGGGTTTCTTTTGGTAGAATATGTCGCTAGATCTAGATCATCTTGCGATCTAGGCGATATCTACTATGCGTTATTTGGTGTTACTCGTACTGAAGCCTTGTTGATGGCGACTAATACTATTATCATAGTTTTGTTGAGGCTAGCATCGGTACTTTTCGCTATGATTGTTTAGTTATGCTACCTCTAGTTACCTCGCTACCTTTGCACCTTTTCCCGGGTGTAAGGGTAGCATCTTGCTTAATCTTTATTCAGTTGATTTGATCGTTATAGTTATGCCTTGTTTTCCAAGGTTTAGTTTGATATCCACGTAGTCAGGCCTTGCAAACGGGTTGAACGATCCAGTAGTACGTGAGGATATGGTTTGCCAATTCGAGAGGAGTTGTTCCGGGAATTGACTTTACGTCGGTTGTTAGGCCTTCTCTAGGGTTAGTTTTCCATTATCTTTTGTATCTACCAGGCTCAATTACGTGTAGGACGTTCCAATTACGTGGTGAAAACGTCAAACCGTCGAGATCGATTTAACTTGTATTGATGAAGCAAAATCCCATGTTATCATAGATTTAATGCGTAACCATGGGATAATCGGCTCGAGCCGATTCACGTGGAAACCGGAGCCACACACTCAATTTTACGATACTTGTTTGCCATGTGAAACTGATCGAGCAATCCATCACCTTCCGACCAGGTATAGGTCGGTGGCACGCCTGAACCAAGCCAGGGCGGTGCCGGAGTTTTGCGGCTGGTTCGAGGGACCGTGGCCCACCAGTTAGCCTGGGAGCCTCCCGCTTCGTGTTGCTCGCTACTACGTGGGGTTTTGATAGGCAACACATTCGCACGCCGGTGGGACATTCAACAAAGATTCGCATCAACATCCGACGCTGAGATGGGGGACAGACCGTCACGCGACGATCCGCCGAGGAGCACAAGGCGGTATGATGACATCAAAGCTCTCTTCGCCGATCTCATCGGCTCTTTTGAGAGGACTCGTAAGCATGGCATCGTGGAAAGGGTTCTCACCCGAGGGTGCTCTTGATGAGGTGGATCTGCTGCTCCTTCCTTGAGGAGCGCACTGCAGCTCTGCGACAGAAGTCAACTACATGGTGGCTCATTCTCTTCACCGCCATTCCGAGAGCCCGTGAACGCTTTCGAGCGGATCGCGTTCGCGTAGTTCAGAGATCATGAAACATCGATACTCTCCGTCGGGGCCTGCTCTAGGGACTCACCGGGAGAAAGACCGCCTGCACCAGCCACAATCGCCATTCGCACTTGCAGCCCGAGCCAGGGGCAGCGGCGTACGTCGTCTACAAGGTCGGAGGCGACCCAGGCGATTGTCAGTTCCTATTTGAACCGCCTAAAGAAATTCCACATGGATATGTGTGCACTTACGTCGGATCAATAACTTTGCAAGACGAACCAGATTGCAACCGCAGGATTTCTGGCGGGAGTTCCCGGAGCAGGGCTTGGGGCGGTATTTCGGAGCAGGGTGTGTCCGGATGGACGCCGACAAACAAGCGTGGCTAGCCAAGTATGCCATCGAACGAGTCATGAGAATCTAGCCCCAGCTCAAACAGTGGAACAAATCCGTACCATCTTGAGAGACAGTTCGCGTCAAGAGAAGGACAATCGCTATTCCAAGCCGTACTTAACGAAGTTTGATCGATTCCGCGCCGCCCAAGTATCGGCTCCCGAGTTCTCAAGGTTTAGCGGATCGGAAGGGTCGAGCTCGATCGAGCACGTGAGCCGATACCGCATGCGATTAGGCATGATTTCAAGATCGAGGGCGATTTGCGTAAGGTTCTTTGCGCAATCCGACAGACCAGCTTTTGGGTGGTACACCTCGCGCCACCGATTCGATCCGCACTGAAGCAATCTGTAAGAGCATTCCACATTCAAGATCATTCGAAGTTACCGAGGTCGGCATTGCGACTGCAGCACAAAGCAGCGGGAGAAACGGTAGCAAGTACATCCAGGCTTTCAGATCGCCAAGAACCGATGTTATTCGCTCGCTTAATCGAGAAAGAAGCGCCGAGTGGCAATGTTGGGTCTCTCAAGACTGTCAAGGATCCGCTTTCAAGTAGAGTACAACTCATTGGCGACATGGCCTGAAGGCGACAATGTATGAACAGCGCCACCGAGTTTGTACCAAAGACAAGTTCAAACGTCCGATAGGCCGGTCGACATGTAAGAAGAGGATCCTACACAAGAGGGGAGGTGGCCGTGGCTGGGGGGGGGGCCTCAGATCCATCGCGCAAATGGGTAAAGCAAGGGGGCAAAGGGTTCGACTTGATGTAAAGCAAAGCAGGATATTCGATTTACGAAGGAAAAGCAAAGCCGGTTACCCAAGGCCACAAAATCCCCACGGCTCAAGAGATGAACGGAGACCATACTGCAAGTGGCATCACCTGCTCACCCACACCACCAATGATTGCAAAGAGCTACGTCGCCAGATCCAAACAGCGATAGAACAGGGGCTCGATCTCGGGGCACCGCCATGAAAGTAGACACAAACCCATTTCCGGCGGCCAACATGGTAGAACATGCCACTCCACGAGGCGCCGCTAGATTTCTCTCGATGTCAACATGGCAGGGCTGTATACCACCATGGCACATATAAGGAGGAAGGCGGTCGCTCGGGCTAAAGAAAGAGAGGAGGCGGTCCACGTGACCGCCCCGATGACGATGACGGTATTTAATCGAGGAGCGGTGAGAAGCGTGCGATATCGGAAGCCACACTCCACGCATCTCCTTAACAAGTATGAGCGCCAAGATGACCGACGCCGCCGCCGTAGCGATAGAGACGATGAAGGATATGAGCACCTCGCTAGGGGAACGTCAAAAGAAAAGGAAGGCGAGACAAACATTGGGATTGTCCTTTCTTCAAGTATTGCTGGGATGCGGAATGAGCCGATTGCCTACAATCGATAATCGCCGGAATGTGGACAGCGAAGGAGGACACGGGCCGCTAGGTGTTCAAGCGTCTAGGGCCTCTCCACCTCGTAGCCGACATTGGGAGTCCGCTCGAGCAAAAGATCTCGAGGAGCCAATGGATGACAAAGAAGAAGACAGATACCTCCGCCTGTGGTGGTGTCCCGATGGACTCAGACACACCCAAAAGCGTAGAGTTCAGCTGCGTAACTTGAGGAAGCCAAGACTTCCACGCTTTGAGGAAAGCACGGCCCGATCCGCCGTTAAAATTCGGCAGACCTTGGAAACGGAAGATCGCCGAAAAGGAAAGAGTGGCGCCAAACGGTAAAAGCCGATGCAAAGACATCGGCCGACACAAACATGGTGTTCATACTTCCGAAGTTTTGCGCCCAAGAACCAACGAGCTACCAAGGGCACGGTTTGATCGCGCCCACGGCCGTTATCTTTGAAAAGCCACGTGAGAAGGGCTACAAACACCGAAAGCTCTGACCGCGAGGTTACATCAATGGGCAGCTCGTCAAGATGTTGGTTGACACCGAGCGGCAACAATATAATGCCATACTCTATGCTACGGCGCTGGGACGCCCACCGCAGATCCGATCAAAACCAACGCCACGTTAAGCGACTTCAACGGCCAAACTTTAAACGCAAGCGTCAACGTGGATCCGACCGTGGGCGAAAAACCATCCCACGTCATTCTTCGTCGTGGATGCAAAAAGCACCTACGCTGTCTTGCTAGGGAGAGATTGGATTCACGCTAATCGCTGCATTCCATCCACGATGCACCAAAGGTTCAATACGATGGGATGGAGATGAAGTGGAGGTCATTCATGCAGATGATTCGATCGAGATCTCCATAGGGCATGAACATCCGGGAAGGAAGACCAAGAGCCGATCTCGGAATCGCCTAGACGGCCGTGAGCGCATTGAAGCTACAAAAAGCGGGTGAGGCTGGTCTTATCCATCGCCCGACAGTAGCAAAGTCCACGATCGTGCAGGTATGGCCGATCCTGCGATCGGCCACAAAAATAAAAGCGAATCTTACGACAAGCAGATCATGCAGTCGTAGTAGGGAGATTCCCTGCCATTGTAAAGCACAAATAAGGTGTAAACCGTCCTTGACTAATGCAATCAAAAAGGGGGCCGATTCAGGCAATTGGCCCAAATTATTTTTGTTGTCCTCACCAATTGTTTGCCCTGTGTTTAGCATCGATTTAACAGGTGACGGAAAGCTAGGGTATGGGTTTACATCCGCTGATGAGCTGGAGGAGATTGACATCGGTCCTGGGGATAAGCCACGACCAACATTTATCAACAGGAAGTTAGATCCGAATCTACGGGGTCTGATGTAGCTTTGTTGAAAGAATATCCGCATCGCTTTGCTCAGGACTATACAGATGCCCGGGTTAGACAGAGCATCATTGAGCATCGACTCGCTTAAAAAGGATTTCGCCATTCCAAAGTGAGCACGAGATGAAGGCCGAAATTTTGGAAGAAGTCAAGAAAGAGGTCGAGAAAATGTTGATGACCAAGTTAATCAGCCATGCGGTATGCCGAGTGGATTTCTAGTATCGCACTGAGAGAAAAAGGATGGCTTTGGCGTGTTGCCATAGATTTTCGGGATCTCAATAGAGCTACTCAAAGGATGAGTATCCGATGCTTAGGTAGACGTTAATCAACGCAGAGGCTAGTCATAAGATCTTAAGCTTCATGGATGGCAATGCGTTACAACCAAACTTTTATGGCTCCTAAGATATACACAAGATCGCATTCGAGTCCTGTGTTCGTGGGGTTGTTTGAATATGTAGTCATGACGTTTGGATCAAGAATGCCGCCACGTACCAAAGAGCCATGAATTACATTTTCCATGATCCGATCGGCAAGTCGGTGGAAATTTACATCGATGACGTGGTGGTCAAGTCTCGCTTCAAGACAAGGACACTTGGACGATCCGCAACGCTGCCCCGACCGAACAAGAAAATTCGGGCCACGGATGAATCCAAAAAGTGTGCCTTTGGGGTGACGGCGGTCGGTTCTTGGGTTTCTTGGTCCATGAACGAAAAATTGAGATCGGCGAAAAGTCGAGGCAAGGCGAACAATGAAGCCACCTACCACGAAGAAAGAACTGCAGCTCTCATCGGCAAGATCAACTTCCGTAAGATTCATCTCCAACTGCCGTGAAGAATAGAGCTGTTCATGGACCGGTGAAAATTAAATCTAACGAGGAATTCCGGGGGCGAACAACAACGAGCCTTCGACGAGATCAAAGAATATCCGACAAGCCGCGGTTGTTGGTTCCGCTTCACGGATAGGCCGTTCTACATTTACTTGTCGAGTCGACACGCCCATCGCCTCGGTGGTGGTGCAAGTTTATGATGGTCCGGAGCGAGTCGTGTTTTACATAAGCGAAGGATGCCGGATGCGAGACAAGGTATCCGAGATCGATAAGTTATGCCTCGCCTGCTTTTTCACCGCACTAAGCGCGCCACATCTTGCTCTCGCCGGAGATTATCATCATATGCAAATCGATGTCATAAAGCACATGCCGTCGGCCCCTATGTTGAAAGGCCGACTCGGCAAATGGATGTTTGCGTTATCGAATTTGACATCCGTATCAACTCGAAAGCGGTTAAGGGTCGCATTGGCGACCTTATTGCCGAAAGGATCAACACTAATATAGCAGCGCTGTCCATACGAGCGTGGGCTATGTTTTTCGATGGATCGGTTTGTGACGATGGTTGCGACATCGGCATTCTACTCGTGTCGCCCCGGGGGGCAACATTTTCCTTCTCCATCAGGTTATCTACCCCTCGCACCAACAACGTCGCTGAGTATGAGGCGATACACAAGGGGATGGAGTTGCTCATCGCACCGGAGCGTAAAGTGAAATTTTGGAGACTCCAAGTTGGTGATTTCCCAACTCACGGAGGAATACAAGTGTGAGAGCGAGTCGCTCTTCCCATTATGGCTGCAGTGCCGTGAGTCGATGGCACGCTCCGTACATAAACTTCACCGGATCCCGCGATCGCAGAATACCGAGGCGAATGATCTTGCACAATGGCTGTGCTACAAGGACGTAGCAGAGGAGCCGATGTTCGTGCATGCCTCGGAGGCCAA
The DNA here is from genome assembly GCA_030063025.1 of Avena longiglumis. Taxonomy (NCBI): domain Eukaryota; kingdom Viridiplantae; phylum Streptophyta; class Magnoliopsida; order Poales; family Poaceae; genus Avena; species Avena longiglumis. The sequence goes on along the minus strand of CP125974.1, from coordinate 332,436,542 downwards.
CGATCGGAGAGCCGATATCTTCAATTACTTGAAGGATTCGCTGGGGCACCTAAACGGATAAGGTACAAGGCCATGAAGTATGTGCTTATTGGGGACGACATGTTTTACAGGACTGGAGGGTTCTTGCTCAAATGTCTGGGGCCAACCGAGGCCAATCGGCTCCTACACGAGGTACACGAAGGCGCTGTGGAACTCACCAATCGGCTCACAAGATGAAATGGTTGATCAGCGATCGTGGTTTTATTGGCCCACCATGCTTGAGGACCGCTTTCAAGTACTACAAAGGGTGTCAAGCATGTCGAAATTTGGGAAAATTCAGATGGTACCTGTCGGCAATGAACCCCATCATCAAGCCTTGGCCATTCCGGGTTGGGGCATGGATATGATTGGCAAGATCAATCCTCCATCAAGCAAAGGCCACATGTGGATTCGGCCATTACCGATTATTTCACTAAATGGGTGGAAGCTGTCCCTATGAAGTCGGTGAACTCAAAGGATGTTATCAATTTTGTGAAAGAACATGTCATTCATAGATTCGGATTCCCAAACTATCACGACCGATGGAGGTTCGGTCTTCATTTCCCACGAGTTTAGAAAGTTCGTGAGGACACGGGGATTAAGTGATTCGATCATCTCCATACTATGCTCAAGCAAATGGGCAAGTCAAGGCCCAACCGAGCCTTATCAAGCTGATCAAGAGGAAAGTCGATGAGCACCCTAGGCGTGGCACGAGGTTTTGTCGAGGCTTTATGGGCTTATCGCATGTCATGCCATGGAGCGATAAAAACCTCGCCATACCATCTAGTCTATGGACAAGAAGCCGTATTGCCGGAAATTACGGCTGGATCGAGACGTGTCACTTTTCGTAACAATCTAACAATCTGAAGAATATGCGTACGATGAGTGATGTGTTGAGGATTTAATCGAGCTTAGGCTGTGGTCGCTGAGAAAATCAAAGAGAACAAGGCCAAGGTAGCTCGTGCATATAATAAGAAGGTGAGACCAAAGGAGTTCCACGTTGGCGATCCGGTATGGGAAGTCAGATTGCCATTGGGGACTAAGGATGCAACATATGGTAAATGGTCTCCAAATTGGCACGGGCCATACAGGTCGATCAAGTTTTAAGAGGAAACGCGTACATGCTTGAGGAGGACGGCGTAAAATTCCCAAAGGGCCAACGGTCAACATCTCAAGAAATATTTCCCAAGCATGTGGGATGATGGATGTGAATGTGGGGCCGATACATGAAATCGGCCAAATAAAAACAATATATAGCCGATGCACGTCATCGGCTCCAGAGGTTCAAATCAAGCAGCGGTGCCATTTACATAAACGCCATCAAGGAATGCCTCGAAGGCGTGGAGGGCGTCAGCACGGACACGATCCACCTCGGCGATCTCGGCTTCGTCATCTTCGTCCTTGCCCGTCACTAGCTGCTTGTTCAGGGCACGTATTTCTGCCAGATCGGTCTTTAGTTGTAGGCTAAGGAGAGATAATTCTTGGTTGGAGCAAGGGAGGGCCACAGAATATGAAATGTTCCAGCCAGAAGTTGAGAAAGGCTGTGTGTTCTTTCTCTGTGACAGGGCCTTTGGTTTTCATATGGCGTTGGAGGTAGGCACCCCAGTTCGTGCAGTCTGTTTTGGAAGACAGCTTGTAGGGGACCTTGGTCAGCTTAAAAGCAGAGGGGCTGGGTGATGTAACATCCAGGGCAAGAATCATCACCACGCCTAATGAGTTGGTGACATGGGGCCATGACCGAACATGAAGCGCCAGAGCGCCGACGAAGTAGCCGATGGTTTTAGAAGATTTTCATGTTTCTCAAGGGAGACAATGACAAATGCAAAGCATCGGCTATTCCGTAGTTTCACATTGGGATTGGTAAGCTCTAGCTACCTGCTGAACCAAGAGACCCAATGTTCTGGGGATTAGCTGGTCGCAAGCGATCGGCCCAAGAGTTCAAATCTAGGTCTTGGCTTGAAGGATTCTGTTTGCTTCGCAAGAGATCGGATGGGCAGGACTAGGTTCTCAGACGGGGCCAAGAGAGAGAATTTGGGAGAGAAGGATGCGGCGCAGGATGTCGAAACCTAAAAATTTTAATGGTGGAATAAAGCATTAATTCGGTGTTTGCCATTAATTCTAGCACCGTGTTCAGATCGCGAGGAGTAGGCGTACCTTCGCACGAGACCGCTGGGTTGGTGTTGGATGATTCCGCCATCTAGTTTGCCGCGGAGATGGATCTATGCGTTGGGATCGAGGGTTCTTGTCGTGAGCTCGATCCGGTCGTGAGCAATTGGAGATCCGGGTCGCCTTTTTTTGAAGAGGGTCGCAGCTACCGCTTGAAATCGGAAAGAGGCCGCCATTTGTCTAAGTATGCGACCAAATTTGACCTTGTCAACGCTTTTGGGAAAACCAATGTTTTACCATCGGCTCTTGAGCTTTGACTTGGTGATCAGATGAGTTAGCAGTGTGGTGAAAGCCGATACAAAGATTACTCTTCGAACATCGACCTATTTTGACTATCGGCAAAATTGAGTTGGAAAAGCAATCTTGAGTTGAAAAAGCAATCTTTGTTCATTCAAAAGCGGTTGTTTTACAATGGAGCTGATTGCTTACAAAGGAAATCTACTACTAGTACTACTACTACTAGTTCCTAATCTAGAGGCCGGTGTCGTCGCCGCTGTCTTCGCTGCCGTCTTGTTCGCTGTCATCGCCGGCTGCCGTCGGCCGTCTTCTTTGAAGATGCCATGGGGCCTCCTCGTCCTCGCTGCGTCTTCGTGTCCTCGCTGGACCCGGCGGAAGCGCTTCACGGCGGTACTGCTTGGAGGAGGTGTCCTCCTCCGACTCCTCCTCCTCGTCGGAGGATTGACGCCATCCTGTGACCAAAGCGCGTCGGAGCTCTCCATCTCCAGCCTCACCGACAAGGCTGGAGGCCTTCCTCGCCGCCGTCAGTACGCTGCCCTCCGACCAAGCGAAATCCTCCCTCTCATCCCACCATTGTGGGGCAAGAGTTCAGACGCCGCCATTGGCGGGTGCTCCGGCGTCGGCTCTCGGTCGCTCATCGTGTTGGAAGACTGGGAGGAAAGGGCGGATGATTTGGAGGAAGAAGAAGCGGCCATGGCGGAGGAAGAGGGTTTTTTCGGCGGAGGAAGAGGGTTTTTTGGCTACTGGAGGAAGATGGGGCTGCAAACTGTTCAGATGAATTTAAATAAGAGGAATAGTGGGAGATGGTTCAATGCCATAGCGGTTTCCCAGAACGTGGTGCCAAAATTGTCAAATCATGCACTACGGAGAAGTTGAGAAGACAGGGCATCATGATGAGGGGGTGGCGTGACGATGCTGCTCTGCAACGCGTAACCCGATAAAAAAAAGGGGGAAGAAAAAACATCAACAGAGTGGTTTTGGAATTATTATTGCCAAAACCAAGGGGGCATGTGTTATCGCCATATTTTGGCCAAAGGAGGAGATGGGCCGTAATCAAGATGGGCTTGGAAGATACATATATGCAACGTGTTGTTGAATCGGCCTTGTACGTGGATTTGGGCTAAATTGCCCGTGTATCTGTATATTGTAGTAGGTTACATTTCGGTTTAGGTAAGAGATAGAGTTGTAGAGTTATTCCAAAGATAGAAAGTCTCCGGACTATAAATATGTACCTAAGGTTATTGATAAAAGGAGGACAATCACGTTCACAACAAACACAATCTCGGCGCATCGCCACCCCTTGTTTCTAGGGTTTCTTTTGGGTAGAAATATGTCTGCCTAGATCGCATCTTGCGATCTAGGCAGTATCTGCTTATGCGTTATTTGGTGTTACTCGTACTGAAGCCTTGTTGATGGCGAGTAATACTTTTATCATAGATTTGTTTAGGCTAGCATCGGTACTTTTCGCTATGATTGTTTAGTTATGCTACCTCTAGTTACCTCGCTACCTTTGCACCTTTTTCCGGGTGTAAGGGTAGCATCTTGCTTGATCTTTATTCAGTTGATTTGATCTGTTATAGTTATGCCTTGTTTTCCAAGGTTTAGTTTGATATCCACGTAGTCAGGCCTTGCAAACGGGTTGAACGATCCAGTAGTACGTGAGGATATGGTTTGCCAATTCGAGAGGAGTTGTTCCGGAAATTGACTTTACGTCGGTTGTTAGGCCTTCTCTAGGGTTAGTTTTCCATTATCTTTTGTATCTACCAGGCTCAATTACGTGTAGGACGTTCCAATTACGTGGTGAAAACGTCAAACCGTCAGAGATCGATTTAACTTGTATTGATGAAGCAAAATCCCATGTTATCATAGATTTAATGCGAACCATGGGATAATCGGCCCAGAGCCGATTCACGTGGAAACTCGGAGCCACACTCGAATTTTACGTATACTTGTTTGCCATGCGAAACCGATCGAAGCAATCCATCACCTTCCCGACCAGGTATAGGTCGTGGCACGCCTGAACCAATCCAGACGTGTCGGAGTTTTGCGGGTTGCCCGAGGGACCGTGGCCCACCAAATAGCCTGGAGCCTCCCGGCTCTTCGTGTTGCTCGTCGCTGCTCGCCGGTGGGTTTTGACAGGCAACAGAACCCTATGGGATATTCACAACACCACGCTCTTGTGCACGTAGCCGTCAATCACGAATGTTAGTTTGCAATCCACTAATTCTTAATGGAACAACAAATCACACTCAATTGCAGTAGATAATTCGATCACAGGTAATTCTAGATGTTCTTACTAAGAAACAACTCCAAAATAGTTAAAAAAATGGTCTAACCCTAACTATGGGGATGTCCCAGGGCTTACAAGGGTAGCTGGGGCGGCCAAAAACCGAAATTAAGAAGCAAACGACTCAAACTGATACATCCGACTCGGACCAGATTTCTGTCGGGGCGGACAGTCTAGTTGATATAGACTGGATAATCCGGTCCGGCCGGAAACTTTAGAGTTTCCGTGCGGTGTCCGGGTAGTGTCCGAACTTGGACACAGAACGTCCATGCCTCAGGGCCTCTTCGGGGGACCGGATAGTCTGGGTGGACTGGGCCGGACACTCCGGTCTTTGCAGTGAATTTGGCCTCCTTCTTGGTGATCTTCCCTCGCGTCTTCCTCCCGCTCCTCCCTCACGCATCCTTGGGCGATCATCATGTTATGCTCCATGTGCTTCAGCTCCTTGCTCCGTGCTATGCCTTTTTCTCCAATATACCTGATCATACAACAACACAATGACTTAGGCAGTATAAAGTTCTTATTAATTAAAGTAGCAGGTTCATTAAGAAACAAGTTCACCTATTGTTCTAGTAGCTTAGCACGAGCTCTTGCAATAGTCCCAATTCTAAGCTCATTGCACTGAACCTTCTTTGCAGCAATTGGAACATCTTCAGTAGTAGTTGGGGTAGGTATAATTGTAGGGATGTCCTCATCACTACATAAAATGGTTGAGTGACTATGGTGAGATGAAGGTAAACCATATGGTACGAGTGAATTTTGTAATAGGGCCATACAATGATTCTATTGATTTTGATGTGGTTCCTATGACTATTTGCCATTTGTTATTGGGTCGGCCTTGGCTGTATGATCTCCATGTGCAACACAATGGCCATGCCAATACTTATCACTTGGAGTTTAAGGGCAAGAATATTAACCTGCAAATGAGTCCAGCCAGAAGATAGAGGTGAACTTGAAGGATGCATCTGTTGATAGGCGTGATAGTGTTGCAGCCGTACATGATGTAATAGAGCCTAAAAAGAGTGATATAAATAAAAGAGAGAGTGTGCCTAACCTACTAATGCTAGCCACCAAGGAAGATATGAGAGAATATCAAGAGGATCCTACATCCATGCCGCATGTACTCATGTATAAGGGTGAGGTTTTAGTTTCTAACGACATGACCCCTATTTCTCTTGGTGTCTCTACTGTTTTGCAGGACTTTGGCGATGTGTTTCCGAAGGATGTGCCCGCTGGACTTCCACCAATGTGCGGCATAGAGCATTAGATAGACCTGATTCCAGGCACCACATTGCCTAATCGTGCACCCTAGAGGACCAACCCCGAAGAAACTAAGGAGATACAGAAACAAGTACAAGCATTGCTGATAGGGCAAAGGTGTCCGATCTTTCGATGAGATGGTGATAAACGATTTGGTGGAGTTCGGGCTTGACAATCCGACTACACGTGCGAGCACGAGCGCCAATGCAATCGCTAGGCAAATTTTCTGGAGGTTACCGATCCTGCGGGAACACGATCAGCCTGACCAGCGAGGGTCTTAATTCCTACCTGAAATCGAGAACAAGTAAGAACCAATATTGCAATCAAGATATTGCGGATTAAGAGGAAAGCTTTATTGAAAAGGTGGGATCATGTATAGGTGTGAAGTACAAGAGGCCTCTGCGACGCTCGATCCTTGGCGAAGTTGCTATGAAGGCTAACTTAATGTCTAAACAAAATCCGAGTCTACGGTGACGGCTATGGGGAGTATTTAAGGAGGAAAATATGGGGTTTCGGCCAGCCATAGAAGTGGTGGCCGAATCCAACCCTAGAAGTCCTTTTCTCCTCAAATACGGACTCTAAAAAGTGGCTAATTAAAATCCTACAAAAATTACATGGGCCTGGCCCAAAATAAAGGTGTCGCAGCACCATATGAAGCTATGGATGAATTTGTGAAGTATTAATATTGAATATTTTGTCCAAGCCTTCTTTCTTCATTATGGTGGCCTCAAAGTTCTGAAATCTTCATCCGTGGCCTTCTCTTGAATCATCACATGCTTGCTGTCATCTCCATGCATGGCCATGCTCCAATGCTTGTCCCTCTCATCCATGCTTGGTTCATCATTCCTAAGAGTAATAAATACATTTGATTTAGGCAGCATCATATTCTCATGTATGTGAGGAATAGTTCCAAGAAACAAAAGTACCTGATAGTTAAGTTGTTTGGCATGAGATCTTGTAATAGGTCCTTGTATGTGTGTAGCTGTAGGTACAACGGTTGTATCAATAGATCGGATGTCCACATCATGCTCCCCTTCTTGAATTGAAGTCGTCCTCGACGCAATATCATCTTCCTCACCAAAGTAAGGCTTCAAATCTGCAATGTTAAACGTAGGACTAACCGTACCAAAGTCCGCAGGCAACTCAAGTTTATATGCATTATCGTTTATTTTCTCTAACACCTTAAAGGGACCAGCAGCACGCGGCATTAACTTAGACTTGCGTAAATCAGGAAAACGATCTTTACGCAAATGTAACCAAACAAGATCTCCAACATTGAACACAACATGCTTTCTCCCTTTATCCCCAGCAATTTTATACTTAGCATTCATGTGTTCAATGTTATCTTTAGTAGTCCTATGCAAATTTAATATCATTTCAGCGTGTTGTGTAGCATCCAAATTATTTTGCACCGAAGAAGGTAAAGGCAATAAATCAATAGGTGCACGAGGAACAAAACCATACACGATCTCAAACGAGCACATCTTTGTGGTAGAATGCAACGAACGATTATCAGCAAATTCTATATGAGGTAAACACTCTTCCCACAATTTTAAGTTCTTCTTTAAAACAGCCCGCAACATAGTAGACAAAGTTCTATTTACTACTTCAGTTTGTCCATCAGTTTGGGGATGACATGTAGTACTAAACAGCAATTTAGTCCCCAACTTAGCCCATAAACATCTCCAAAAGTGGCTAAGAAATTTAGTATCATGATCAGAAACAATAGTATTTGGCACACCATGCAAACGAACAATTTCACGAAAGAACAAATCAACAATATGCGCAACATCATCCGTTTTATGACAAGGAATAAAGTGTGCCATCTTAGAAAACCGATCCACAACAACAAAAATACTATCCCTCCCCTTCTATGTTTGTGGCAATCCCAAAACAAAGTCCATAGAAATATCCTCCCAAGGAACACTAGGAACAGGAAGAGGCATATATAAACCATGTGGATTAAGTCGAGACTTAGCTTTTTGACAAGTAGTGCAGCATGCCACAAATCTCTCGACATCTCGACACATACGTGGCCAAAAGAAGTGTGCAGCAAGAACATCCTCCGTCTTCTTCACACCAAAGTGTCCCATCAATCCTCCTCCATGCGCCTCCTGTAACAACAAAAGACGAACAGAACTATTTGGAATGCATAGTTTGTTAGCACGGAACACAAATCCATCATTGAAGACGAACTTGTTCCATGTTCTACCATCTCTACAATTCTGCAACACATCTTTAAATTCAGCATCATGCACATATTGTTCCTTAATAGTTTGCAATCCAAATATTTTGAAGTCAAGTTGAGATAACAAAGCATAACGGCGCGACAAAGCATCATCAATAATATTATCTTTACCCTTTTTGTGTTTGATAACATAAGGAAAAGACTCAATAAATTCAACCCACGTTGCATGACGACGATTCAACTTAGCTTGACTACGGATATGCTTCAAATATTCATGATCAGAATGTATAACAAATTCTTTAGGCCATAGATAATGTTGCCAAGTTTCTAATGTCCGAACCAACGCATATAATTCTTTATCATAAATAGAATAGTTCAGACTAGCCCCACTCAATTTTTCACTAAAATATGCAACAGGTTTTCCCTCTTGTAATAACACACCTCCCAAACCAATTCCACTAGCATAACATTCAAGCTCAAAAGTCTTAGTAAAATCAGGAAGTTGGAGTAAAGGAGCATGTGTTAGCTTATCTTTCAATATGACGAAGGCCTGTTGTTGTGCATCGCCCCAAACAAAGGGCACATCCTTCTTGGTAAGTTCATTCAGCGACGCGGCAATTGATCCAAAGTATTTGACAAAGCGCCTATAAAAACCGGCGAGGCCAAGAAAACTCCTCACTTGTGTGACCGTCTTGGGCTGCAGCCAATTCTCAATAGCTTCAATCTTGGCTGGATCCACTTTAATACCCTGTGATGTAACAACATAGACAAGAAACGCAACTCGATTGGTGCAAAAGGTGCACTTCCCAAGATTACCGAACAAAAGTGCATCACGTAAAGCATTGAAAACAACACGTAAATGGTCCAAATGATCCTCTAAAGATTTGCTATAAATCAGAATATCATCAAAGTAGACTACCACAAAACGTCCAATGAAAGCACGTAAAACTTCGTTCATTAATCTCATGAAAGTGCTAGGTGCATTAGTTAAACCAAACGGCATCACTAACCACTCATACAAACTGAACTTAGTTTTAAATGCCGTTTTCCATTCATCTCCCAATTTCATACGGATCTGGTGGTAACCACTATGCAAATCAACTTTAGAAAACATGGTAGAGCCACTCAATTCATCAAGCATGTCGTCCAAACGTGGAATAGGATGAAGATATCGAATAGTAATATTATTGATAGCTCAAAAATCAGTAAACATGCGCGAAGAACCATCTTTCTTAGGTACCAAAATAATAGGAACAGCACAGGGGCTAAGGCACTCATGAATATGATCTCTATCGAGTAGTTCCTGAATTTGGCGTTGTATCTCCTTTGTCTTCTCTGGATTGGTTCTATAAGGCGCGCGGTTGGGCAACGTAGCACCAGGAATTAGATCAATTTGGTGCTCAATTCCTCTAATAGGAGGTAGTCCTGGTGGCAGCTCAGCGGGGAAGACGTCCTCATATTCCTGCAAAAGGTTAGCAATAGCGGGTGGCAAAGAAGGAGGCATATCCTCAAATCAAAACAAAACATCTTTGCAGACAATTGCATAACATTGAGTATTGTTTACATCTAGTTCAGCAATATCAATTTTATTTGCAAGCATACATGGACTCTTCAAACGTATTTCAGTAGCATGTTTAGAATCAGATTTGGTGGTACAAAATCTACAGCAACAATCTGATTCTCACTTTTATTTTTCTCCTCAGTTTTAGATCTACTAGCTCTAGCAAGATCATCTTTTAAAATCTGTTCGGGAGTCATAGGTTTTAGACCAATTTTCTTTCCATCATGCATAAGAGAATAGTGATTAGTTTTGCCATTATGAACAGATTCTCTATCAAATTGCCATGGTCTACCAAGTAACAAAGAACAAGCTTGCATAGGTACAACATCACAATCAATAATATCAGAATATGTACCAATAGTAAAATGCACGCGTACCGTTCTTGTTACCTTGATCTTGCAAGAACTCTCAAACCATTGGATGTAATATGAATGTGTGTGTTGTCTTGTGGGAAGTGCAAGCTTCTCTACCATGTCAACACTAGCCAGATTATTACAACTCCCTCCATCAATGATGATCCGTATAGCTCTTTCCTTGACAACACCACGTGTTTGGAATAGGTTGTGGCGTTGATCTTGTTCAGATTTGCTCAATTGTACACTCAACACACGTTGTGTAATTAAGCTCTTGTATTGATTAGCAGCTTCAGCTCCCATTACCTCTGTCTCTTCATCAGCATCAGAATTGTCTCCATCTCGAGCAGAAATAAGGGCTAATGTATCTTCATCAAAGTCACTCGCTGAATCGTATGTGTGTAAAATATCTGTGGAGCTCTAGGAAGGCTTAGCAAAAGGGTTAGTGTTTATCAAAACACTAACCCCTTTTCTAAGCCTTCCTAGAGATCCACAGATATTCTCCACGTGCGGTGTCTCGACTCCCGGTAATCGCTCGGTTCAATCTCTGGACCCACTGATCCTCGCGGTTGCACATCGCCTTTTCCTGTTGTTTGGTAAGAACTTGTTAGAGCTTCGTATATTGCTTGACGGATTACGCGTGCCTCCCACCATATTTCCGTAGTATATACCTGTGCTTTTTAAAGGACTAACCATGACACATACTTCGCATAACCCTGCCACAATGACGAACCAAGAACTACATGCCCACTTCTCCGAGCTCTTGGTCGGTCGCGCTGAAGATGTGGATGCACGACTGGAGGAGTTTGACACCAAGCTCACCAACGCCATGGACAAGATCGATGGACTCGAGAAATCCTTCAACGACAAGCCTGACGCTCGGTTCAAGGAGGTGTTGGACAGATGGCCGGCACCCGCACCCGCCCCATTGGCACCTCGGCATGGCGCACGACGCATTCCGATCACGGGTCATACTGCCGGTTTGTCGCCTCGCACCTCGGTAGCTCACGCCATTGAGGCACCTCGCATTTCCACCATGGCTGCTGCGACATTGGAGACATACGACGGGTACTACTATGATCCTGACGATGATGATCTGTTTGACGAGGAGGTTGAACAACCTCCACACCCTGCTGGCCGTCCCCGACATTACCACCGCAACGCTCGACCACCGGTACGTGATGATGATCATGTTGCAAAGCTTAAATTAAATATTCCATCTTTTGAGGGTAAATATAATCCTGATGCATATCTTACATGGGAGATGGAAGTAGAACAACGTTTTGCATTTTTAAAATATCCTGAAAATATGCGTGTTAGTGCTGATACATGTGAATTTACTAAATTTGCTTCCCTTTGGTGGTCTGAGTATTGTCGTTTAAATCCTACTACTATTCCTCGTACTTGGACTACTTTAAAAACTTCTATGCGTGTTCGTTTTGTGCCTCCCACTTATCAACGTGATTTACTAAAGAATCTGACACGTTTAGAACAAGAAAAAAAATTCTGTAGAAGAGTATTATCAGGAATTGCAAACAGGGATGGTTCGGTGTGGTCTTGTAGAATCTACTGAACAAATGCTTGCACGTTTCTTTGGTGGATTAAACAAGGACATTCAACACATATTAGACTATAATAAATATAATTCCATCACTCGTTTGTTTCATCTTGCTTGCAAAGCTAAACGTGAAGTGTAGGATCGCCAAACACCATGGAGGAGGACTAATAATTCTGCAGGTCGCCCATCCACTTGGACATCCCGACAATCAGCGCCTCCTTCTCATGATTCTCCACCAGCTACTACCACATCCAAGGCCACCATAAGATTTCCGTCAGCTGCTCCTCCACCGTCATCCAATGCTCCTGCTCGTAGTGCCTCTTCTATGGCTTCCACGGGTAAAACAAATGATATACAATGCCGCAAGTGCTGGGGTTTTGGTCATATTGAGAGACAGTGCACAACACAACATGTTATGATGGTGCGTGATGATGGACAATACGATTCAGCGAGTGACTTTGATGAAGATACATTAGCCCTTATTTCTGCTCGAGATGGAGAAAATTGTGATTCTGATGAAGAGACAGAGGTAATGGGAGCTGAAACTGCTGATCAATACAAGAGCTTAATTACACAACATGTGTTGAGTGTGCAATTGAGAAAATCTGAGCAAGATCAACGCCACAACCTGTTCCAAACACGTGGTGTTGTCAATGAAAGAGCTATAAGGATCATCATTGATGGAGGGAGTTGTAATAATCTGGCTAGTGTTGACATGGTAGAGAAGCTTGCACTTCCAACAAGACAACACACACATTCATATTGCATCCAATGGTTTGAGAGTTCTTGCAAGATCAAGGTAACAAGAACGGTGCGCGTGCATTTTACTATTGGTACATATTGTGATTTTGTTGATTGTGATGTTGTACCTATGCAAGCTTGTTCTTTGTTACTTGGTAGACCATGGCAATTTGATAGAGAATCTGTTCATAATGACAAAACTAATCACTATTCTTTTATGCATGATGGCAAGAAAATTGGTCTAAAACCTATGACTTCCGAACAGATTTTAAAAGATGATCTTGCTAGAGCTAGTAGAGCTAAAACTGAGGAGAAAAATAAAAGTGAGAATTAGATTGTTGCTGCAGATTTTGTACCACCAAAGAACATTAAATCTGATTCTACACATGCTACTAAAATTCGTTTGAAGAGTCCATGTATGCTTGCAAATAAAATTGATATTGCTGAAATAGATGTAAACAATACTCAATATTATGCAATTATCTGCAAAGAGGTTTTGTTTTCATTTGAGGTTTTATGCCTAATCATATGCTACCATATAGAACCAATCCGGAGACAAGGAGACAAACGCCAAATTCGTAAAACCATCAGATATCCGTGGATTAAGTGCCTTAGCCTGTGGTTCTCCTATTATTTTGGTACCTAAGAAAGATGGTTCTTCAAGGCATGTGTACTAATTGTAGATCTATCAATAATATCGTCATCATCCTATTCCCACTGGATGACATGCTGATGAATTGAGTGGCTTCACCAGTTTTTTTCTAAGTTGATTTTGCGTGGTTACCACCAGCAGTCGTATGAAATTGTGAGATGAATGAAAAAAACATTTAAAACTAAGTTCGGTTTATATGAGTGATTAGTGATGATGCGATGTTTTTAACTAATGCACCCAACACTTTCATGAGATTAATGAACGAAGTTTTACGTGCTTTCATTGGACGTTTTGTGGTAGTCTACTTTGATGATATTCTGATTTATAGCAAATCTTTAGAGGATCATTTGGACCATTTACGTACTATTTTGAATGCTTTACGTGATGCACGTTTGTTTGGTAATCTTGAGAAGTGCACCTTTTGCACCAATTGAGTTGCGTTTTTTGGCTATGTTGTTACATCACAGGGTATTGAAGTGGATACAGCCAAGATTGAAGCTATTGAGAATTGGCCGCAGCCCAGACGGTCACACAAGTGAGGAGTTTTCTTGGCCTCGCTGGTTTTTATAGGCGCTTTGTCAAAGACTTTGGATCAATTGCCGCGCTGCTGAATGAACTCACCAAGAAGGATGTGCCCTTTGTTTTGGGCGATGCACAACAACATGCCTTCGTCATATTGAAAGATAAGCTAACACATGCTCCCTTACTCCAACTTCCTGATTTTAATAAGACTTTTGAGCTTGAATGTGATGCTAGTGGAATTGGTTTGGGAGGTGTGTTATTACAAGAGGGAAAACCTGTTGCATATTTTAGTGATAAATTGAGTGGGGCTAGTCTGAACTATTCTACTTATGATAAAGAATTATATGCATTGGTTCGGACATTAGAAACTTGGCAACATTATTTATGGCCTAAAGAATTTGTTATACATTCTGATCATGAATCTATGAAGCATATTCGTAGTCAAGCTAAGTGTTATGGGGTGATAGGGCAAAGGTGTCCGATCTTTCGATGAGATGATTATAATCGATTTGGTGGAGTTCGGGCTTGACGATCCGACTACACGTGCGAGCACGAGCGCCAATGCAATCGCTAGGCCAATCTCCTGGAGGTTACCGATCCTGCGGGAACACGATCAGCCTGACCAGCGAGGGTATTAATTCCTACCTAAAATCGAGAACAAGTAAGAACCAATATTGCAATCAAGATATTGCGGTTTAAGTGGAAAGCTTTATTGAAAAGGTGGGATCCTGTATAGGTGCGAGGTACAAGAGGCCTCTGCGACGCTCGAGCCTTGGCGAAGTTACTATGATGGCTAACTTAATGTCTAAACAAAATCCGAGTCTAGGGTGACGGCTATGGGGAGTATTTAAGGAGGAAAAGGTGGGGTTTCGGCCAGCCATAGAAGTGGTGGCCGAATCCAACCCTAGAAGTCCTTTTCCCCACAAATACGGACTCTAAAAAGTGGCTATTTAAAATCCTGCGAAAATTACATGGGCCTGGCCCAAAATAAAGGTGTCGCATCACCATATTAAGCTATGGACGAATTCGTGAAGTATTAATCTTGAATATTTCGTCCAAGCCTTCTTTCTTCATTATGGCGGCCTCAAAGTTCTGAATCTCCATCGGTGGCCTTCTCTTGGATCATCACATGCTTGCTGCCATCTCCATGCATGGCCATGCTCCAATGCTTGTCCCTATCATCCATGCTTGGTCCATCATTCCTAAGAGTAAGAAATACATCTGATTTAGGCAGCATCATATTCTCATGTATGTGAGGAATAGTTCCAAGAAACGAAAGTACCTGATAGTTAAGTTGTTTGGCACGAGATCTTGTGATGGGTCCTTGTATGTGTGTAGCTGTAGGTACAACGGTTGTATCAATAGAAGGGATGTCCACATCATGCTCCCCTTTCTTGAATTGAAGTCGTCCTCGACGCAATCTCATCTTCCTCACCAAAGTAAGGCTTCAAATCTGCAATGTTAAACGTAGGACTAACCGTACCAAAGTCTGCAGGCAACTCAAGTTTATATGCATTATCATTTATTTTCTCTAACACCTTAAAGGGACCAACAACACGCGTCATTAACTTAGACTTGCGTAAATCAGGAAAACGGTCTTTACGCAAATGTAACCAAACAAGATCTCCAACATCAAACACAACATGCTTTGTCCCTTTATCCCCAGCAAGTTTATACTTAGTATTCATGTGTTCAATGTTATCTTTAGTAGTCTTAAGCAAGTTTAATATCATTTCAGCGCGTTGTGCATCATCCAAATTATGTTGCACCAAAGAAGGTAAAGGCAATAAATCAATAGGTGCACGAGGAACAAAACCATACACCATCTCAAATGGGCACATCTTTGTGGCAGAATGCAGCGAACGATTAAAAGAAAATTCTATATGAGGTAAACACTCTTCCCACAATTTTAAGTTCTTCTTTAAAACAGCCCGCAACATAGTAGACAAAGTTCTATTTACTACTTCAGTTTGTCCATCAGTTTGGGGATGACATGTAGTACTAAACAGCAATTTAGTCCCCAACTTAGCCCATAAACATCTCCAAAAGTGGCTAAGAAATTTAGTATCACGATCAGAGACAATAGTATTTGGCACACCATGCAAACGAACAATTTCACGAAAGAACAAATCAGCAATATGCGCAGCGTCATCCGTTTTATGACAAGGAATAAAGTGTGCCATCTTAGAAAACCGATCCACAACAACAAAAATACTATCCCTCCCTTCTGTGTTTGTGGCAATCCCAAAACAAAGTCCATAGAAATATCCTCCAAAGGAACACTAGGAACAGGAAGAGGCATATATAAACCATGTGGATTAAGGCGAGACTTAGCTTTTTGACAAGTAGTGCAGCGTGTCACAAATCTCTCAACATCTCGACGCATACGTGGCCAAAAGAAGTGTGCAGCAAGAACATCCTCCGTCTTCTTGACACCAAAGTGTCCCATCAATCCTCCTCCATGCGCCTCCTCTAACAACAAAAGACGAACATAACTATCCGGAATGCATAGTTTGTTAGCACGGAACACAAATCCATCATTGAAGACGAACTTGTTCCATGTTCTACCATCTCTACAATTCTGCAACACATCTTTAAATTCAGCATCATGCACATATTGTTCCTTAATAGTTTCTAATCCAAATATTTTGAAGTCAAGTTGAGATAACAAAGTATAACGGCGCGACAAAGCATCAGCAATAATATTATCTTTACCCTTTTTTGTGTTTGATAACATAAGGAAAAGACTCAATAAATTCAACCCACTTTGCATGACGACGATTCAACTTAGCTTGAATACGAATATGATTCAAAGATTCATGATCAGAATGAATAACAAATTCTTTAGGCCATAGATAATGTTGCCAAGTTTCTAATGTCCGAACCAACGCATATAATTCTTTATCATAAGTAGAATAGTTCAGACTAGCCCCACTAAATTTCTCACTAAACGTCCAATGAAAACACGTAAAACTTCGTTCATTAATCTCATGAAAGTGCTAGGTGCATTAGTTAAACCAAACGACATTACTAACCACTCATATAAACCGAACTTAGTTTTAAATGCTGTTTTCCATTGATCTCCTAATTTCATACGAATCTGGTGGTAACCACTACGCAAATCAACTTTAGAAAACATGGTAGATCCACTCAATTCATCAAGCATGTCATCTAAACGTGGAATAGGATGACGATATCAAATAGTGATATTATTGATAGCTCTACAATCAGTACACATGCGCGAAGAACCATCTAGAAGTCCTTTAAGGAGGAAAAGGTGGGGTTTCGAGTCTAGGGTGATGGCTATGGGGAGTATTTAAGGAGGAAAAGGTGGGGTTTCGGCCAGCCATGGAAGTGGTGTCCTAATCCAACCCTAGAAGTCCTTTTTCCCTCAAATACGGACTCTAAAAAGTGGCTATTTAAAATCCTGCGAAAATTACATGGGCCTGGCCCAAAATAAAGGTGTTGCATCACCATATTAAGCTATGGACGAATTCGCGAAGTATTAATCTTGAATATTTCGTCCAAGCATTCTTTTTTCATTATGGTGTCCTCAAAGTTCTGAAATCTCCATCCGTGGCCTTCTCTTGGATCATCACATGCTTGCTGCCAGCTCCATGCATGGCCATGCTCCAATGCTTGTCCCTCTCATCCATGCTTGGTCCATCATTCCTAAGAGTAAGAAATACATCTGATTTAGGCAGCATCATATTCTCATGTATGTGAGGAATAGTTCCAAGAAACGAAAGTACCTGATAGTTAAGTTGTTTGGCACGAGATCTTGTGATGGGTCCTTGTATGTGTGTAGCTATAGGTACAACGGTTGTATCAATAGAAGGGATGTCCACATCATGGGGTAACCCCTTGGGGTGGCCCGATCTTTCACGAATCCCAAGGACTTGTACAACTTGAACGCTCTAGGCAAGATCCAAGAGGTTGTGGATAATATGGTGCCCCTTGGTAAGAGCGCGAGACCAATAGATGAAAGATCCTCAAAGGGGTGTCCTCAATCTATTATTATCCAAGACTAGGGTTTACATATGAGGGGTGAGGCTTTATATAGGCCAACCACTTAAAAATGGGTAGTTTTGGAATAAAACTGGAAGTTTGGGCGGAATTGGGGGTTACATGGGCCGGGCCCAAAAGGCCTTGACATGCCTGGCATCGAGCAGGCCGGAGACTCCGGTGTTGGGTCCGGAGACTCCGGTTTAGTCTCTGGACCCGTCTCCGGAGGGGGCTTCTGGCCGTCCCGAGCTTGGTTCTTGTGGCCGGACCGGAGGAAGGTCCGGAGACTCCGGTGTAGGGGACCAGAGACTCCGGTCTACACCGGAGACTCCGGTGTGCAGAGCTCCAGTAGCTTCTTCTCCTGGTCCTTCTTCCTTGGGGGCTTGGTGTGGTGATGTTGCTTCATAGCTGAGGATACACAACATAGTTGCATGAAGTTGCAAGCCATCCAAAGGTAGACCGAAATCACATGAGGAAAGGAGCAAGTTAACATTGGCTTGTAGGAGCTTGGCTCGGGCGCGAGTCATTGGTCCACTTGGGGGACTAGGTGTTGTAGATGGAGGTGTGTCCGTAGGACGGGCTGCATCAGCTCCCCGTTGGGAAAGAGTCTTCCTCGACTCTTCAACCTTCTCAACTTCATCTTCGCCATGGTAGGGTGAGAGGTCCTTGACATTGAATGTCGGGCTCACAAGATACTTGGATGTTGGAATATCGATGATGTAGGCGTTGTTGTTGATCCTCTTTAGTACTTTGAACGTTCCATCACCTCTTGGCTTGAGTTTGGAGTCGCGGTCCTTGGGGAAGCGGTCTTTACTCAAGTGTATCCACACAAGGTCGCCTTCTTCGAAGATCATCTCTTTCTTGTTCTTGTTTAGCCGTGATGCTTGGCGAAGGACTTGTTTCTCGATCGTAGCTCTTGTGTCTTCATGGAGTTTCTTCATTGTTTGGGCACGCTTGACCACGTCCATATTGGCACGTTCATGAAGCGGAAGTGGAAGGATATCGAGCGTGGTGAGAAGCTCGAAGCCATAGACGATCATGAATGGGCTCCTCATGGTGGTGGAGTGCTTGGCGCGGTTGTAGGCGAACTCGGCATGTGGAATACATTCCTCCCAGTCTTTAAGGTTCTTCTTGATCAACACACGTAGGAGTGTGCCAAGGCTTCGATTGACGACCTCGGTTTGTCCATCGGTTTGAGGATGCGAGGCGGACGAGAAGAGGAGCTTGATGCCGAGCTTTGCCATTATTGTCTTCCAGAAGTAGCTCATGAATTTGACGTCGCGGTCGGAGACGATTGTTCTTGGTACACCGTGTAGCCGAATTATTTCCTTAGCTTGGATACATGTAGTGCACCGTTGGACGTGGCGCTCGACGTCGCGCTTCATCTTTGGCCAAAAGTAGTGAGTGGATAGCATGTCATATGTCTTGTCACGGCCTAAGTGACCCATAAGGCCTCCACCATGGGAATCTTGAAGAAGCAAAAGTTGGAGAGACGACTTCGGAATGCAAAGCTTGTTTTGTTTGAAAAGAAAACCCTTATGCAAATAGAAATCATCAATCCCTTTGTCTATTGAACATCTTGAAAAAATTGGTCCAAAGAAAGGGTCGGACGCGTACAAAGATTTGATGTCATCAAGACCCAAGAAATTTACTTCGAGTCGCGTAAGAAGGTTTGTGTTTTTGCCAGACAAAGTGTCCGCAACCACATTTTCTTTGCCCTTCTTGTACTTGACAATGTAAGGAAAAGATTCCATAAACTCAACCCATTTGGCGTGCCTTTTACTCAAATTGGCTTGGCCCTTAAGATATTTCAACGACTCATGGTCGGAATGGATTATAAATTCTTTGGGCCAAAGGTAGTTTTGCTACACTTGAAGGACACGAACCAAGGCAAAAAGCTCTTTGTCATAGATGGAATAGTTAAGGCGTGCGCCATCAAGTTTCTCACTATGGTATGCAATAGGACGCCCATTTTGCATAAGGACGCCTCCAATGCCAATTCCACTAGCGTCACATTCATTCTCAAAGGTTTTTGTGAAATCCGGTAATGCAAGAAGTGGTGCTTCGGTGAGCCTCTTTTTGAGCTCATCAAAAGCCTTTTGTTGTGCTTTTCCCCAAACGAACGTGACATTTTTCTTGGTCAATTCGTTGAGGGGTCAAGCAATGGTGGAAAAATCTTTCACAAAGCAACGGTAAAAGCCAGCTAACCCATGAAAACTACGAAGTTCACTAACATTGGTCGTTATGGGCCAATCTCGTATGTCCTTAACTTTTGAGATATCAACTTCAATGCCTTTAGAAGACACAACAAAACCAAGGAAAATCAGTTTGTCTTTTGCAAAAGTGCACTTTGGGAGATTAGCATAAAGCTTTTCATGACGAAGGATTTGAAGGACCTCCTTAACATAAGTAACATGCTCCTCTAGTGACTTGCTATAGACAAGGATGTCATCAAAGTAAACAACGACACTCTTCCCAATGAGAGATCTCAAAATATGGTTCATGAGGCGCATGAAGGTAGATGGGGCATTTGATAAGCCAAAAGGCATAACCAACCATTCATAGAGACCAAGCTTGGTCTTGAAGGCAGTTTTCCACTCATCACCTTCGGCCATGCGAATTTGATGGTAACCACTACGAAGATCAATTTTCAAAAATATAGTGGCTCCACATAACTCATCAAGCATGTCATCAAGACGCGGAATAGGATGTCGATAACGCACGGTGATAGCATTGATTGGACGGCAGTCCATGCATAACCGCAACATATCATCCGTTTTTGGAACTAGAATCACGGGGACCGCGCTTGGGCTAGTGCTTACTTGGACCAAACCTTTGGAGACGAGTTGGTTGATTTGTCGTTCTATCTCCTTCGTCTCTTCCGGGTTCGTGCGATACACGGCGCAGTTTGGGAGTGGGGCGCCGGGTATGAGGTCGATGCGGTGCTCGATTCCACGAAGAGGAGGTAGGCCATGAGGAAGCTCTTCGGGAAATACATCGTGGAATTCCTGCAAAATAGCCATCAAAGGAGGAACATTTGTCAAGTCATTAGTTCCTTGCGCTAGTCCCTTGCATACAAGGACATAGTGCAAGATGGATGGGTTGTTCCGCACTTCTCTCATCTCACTTTTGGTGGCAAGAAGAACACTCTTAGTTTTTCCACTCGAGTTTGGCTTGTGGCACTCACTCACTATAGTGTGGTTCTCTCGCTCACCACTCTTATCACAAGGTGTTTTTGTGTATTGCGCCCTCCCTAAAGCCTTTGCATTGTCCGCAATTATTTGGCTAGGAGTCATTGGTTGCAACACACAAGTGTTTTCAAGCCATATGAAGGTATAAGTGTTTGAGTGACCATTATGCAAAGCACGCTTGTCAAATTGCATCGGCCTTCCTAGCAACATATGGCAAACCGTCATGGGGACCATGTCACATTCCACCGTGTCTTTGTATGGTCCAATTGAGAACGTTACCGAGACGGTGTGTTTGATCTTGATGGACCCTTGGTCACTTAGCCATTGTATATGGTAGGGGTGCTTATGCGGATGGAGGGTGAGGTTGAGTTTCTCACACAATTCCGTACTTGCAAGATTGTGGCAACTCCCTCCATCGATGACAACTTTGATGGACTTCCCATTGATACCGGCACGAGTTTGGAAGATGTTTGATCGTTGGTCTTCATTCTCATTGGCTTGAGTAGTTAAGACCCTTGTGACCACAAGCGATGGACTTGCGTCATGCTCACACACAAGAAGTTCTTGGTCCTCTTCCAAATGTTGCCTTGCCATGGCTTCCTTGACCCTTGCATCAAACCCATCTTCACTCAAGTATTCTTCATCGCCGTTGTCATGGATGAACAAAACTTTCCTGTTCCCACATGCGGCTGACTTGTGTTCTTTGCCTCCACACTTGTAGCAGTCACCATTGAATGGTTGTTCATCTCTTGTGTATTTGCCACTTGGGGGCGGTTTTCCTTGAGGAAGTGTTGGCTTGAAGGGAAGCTTGGTTGTATTTGATGAGATTCCACTTGGTGTTGTCAGAGTAGCAGTTGGGGCTTGCTTGTATGTGAAGTATGTCTTTGGCTTGTTGTACTTGATGTCCTCTTGCACTTGACGCTCGGCCTTTGATGCGATGTGCACAAGCTCAACCATGTTGTTGTACTTTTGGAACTCGGTGATGCGCTTGATTGGATGGCTCAAGCCATTGAGGAAACGTGCCATTGTTTGCTCGTCACGTTCTTCAATGTTGGCACGGATCATGTTGAGCTCCATTTGCTTGAAGTACTCTTCCACGGTCTTTGTCCCTTGACTAAGCGTTTGAAGCTTGTTGAAAAGGTCACGCGTTTAGTGCGAAGGAACAAAGCGGGATCTCATATGAGCCTTCATGTCTTGCCAAGTTGAGATTGGGGGCTCTGCTTTTGATTCACGAGCGAGTTGGACTTGTTCCCACCAAAGGTTGGCATACTCATCAAACTCGAGGGATGCCATGGCCATCATCTTCTCATTGCTATAGTTGTGCATGCGGAAGATTTTGTCAACCTTGAGATCCCACGAGAGGTATTCTTCGGGTTCATTGGAACCGGTGAACTTGGGCATGGTGAACTTGAGCTTGCCGAAAGTTTCTTCTTCATTGCGGTTCCGGTGTCGACGGTTGCCATGATTTTGGTGGCCATCTTCATCATCCGAGCTCTCACGTCTTGCTTGGTGATGGTGGCGTTGCTCTTGCGGTTGTTGAGGTGCCGCGTTTGGTGGTGGAACTTGGTTTTGACGACGAGCTTGGGGAGCTTGCTCGTGTTGTTGGCGCGGTTGAGGACGAGGAGGAGGTTGTTGATCCTCACGACGAGCTTGGGGAGCTTGCTCTTGTTCTTGTCGTGGTTGATGCCGAGGAGCATTGTCTTGCGCCATGTGGCGAGGAGGACGTCGAGCCGCATGCGCAATGGGCTGCTCTCTTTCTTCTTGATGTGGAGGAGGCTCGTCATGATGATCATGTTGTCGACGTTGACGTTCATGTCGATGATGACGCCTTGGTGGATCTTCGAGTGCTTCACACCGACGGCGATCTTGTTCTTCCACTTCGGATGCTTCATTTGTTGTTGAAAGAACATATCGAGGGCGATGGGCTTGGTGGTCCATGTGAGGTTGCTCTTGTTGAATCACAAGTGCCCTTGGTTGTGGCCGGTCCGCTTCATGTCTTGAAGGTCTTGCGGATAGGTCACCATCATAGCTTGACGTTGCGGCGTGTCGCGGAGATGGTACCGCTTGAGAAGAGCTCATGGATTGAAGGACGGGTCCATCCCGGTGCCTTGAAGCGTGACAGCGAGGTGCACTTGATTAAGTTGAGGAGTGCCATGATGATCTTGAGTCTCGCGAGCGTGGCCTTGCTAACCCATCAATGAGGCGTTGAAGCTTCTCATCCGTTGAGGCGAGGGCGTGACCAAGAGCTTCGTTTTGATGACCGAGGTTGTGTTGCATGGCATGCATTTGACCTCGGACTTCTTCGAAGCGGTTGTCGATGTTCTTGAACTCCACTCAGGCTTCGCTAAATTGTTCATCTTCGCGCCGCTCAAGGGCTTCACAACGGTAGTTGAATTCTCCTCGGACCTTCCAATGGTCCCATCTTGTCATGTATTGTGTGTCGTCCTCCGGAGGTGGTTGTGGTTGGGACGGCTCGCCATTCCTGTCCATGATGCAAAGGCGACAAGGGTTGTATATGGAGAATAAGGGTGCGTAGAGTTAGCCTTTTACCTCACCTTGGAGATTATATTAAAGCAATTGCCACACAAAGGAGCGAACAGCGTGCAAAGTGAAAAGTGCCAAGAAACTCACACACAAACAAGCTACAACTCTCAAAAGCTTTTGGTGGATGGGTAGGATTGTGGGAAAGCGAAAGAACCAATCAAACGCAAAGGATAGTAAAAAGTGGAGAAGATCCAACAAACTCAAGTCAAAAGGAAATGGTCAACTCAAAAGGTGACGAGAACCTACGACTACACACACACGTGGAGAAAAATGGGGTTAGCACGACTATGAAAGTGAGCACGAGATGACCTAACGAAGACTACGCTCGGTTGTCATGCCAACTCAAGGGGAGACCACAACTCGTTTGCCGAAAGAGAGTAAGCAACAGATTTGTGTACTTGCCTTGGCGCACTTCTTCCTCTCTCTTTTGCTTACAAGCTTGTTGCTCTCTTTGTATTGGGAGACTATGTATCTTTCTATTTTTCTTTTTCTTTTCCTCTTTTTTTGATTCTTTTTCTTTTTCTCCTTTTCTATGCTACTATGTTAGACAAACACAAAATGAGTTGCTCTCATAGGATAGGTACACACAAAGGAAGATATGACTACAAGGGTTGACACAAGTTATACCTTAGTTGTTGATGATGATCTTGTGTCGATGGAGCGGGGAAGAGTTTGGGGTCCGTGGTGTCGAAGAGCGAGACGATGTTGCGGAAGCTATCTGTTAGTTGGTGACACGCACACGGAACACAAACAACAAGTGGACGGATTAGCCAATGCAGAAAAGAGGAAAAAGAGCAAAACTGGCGTCCAGGGCCGGAGACTCCGGTGCACAGGGCCGGAGACTCCGGTGTGGAAGATCTGCTCATGTTCTTGAGCGGAAATTCATGCCTAGAGTCCTCAAATCCGTGAAAATTTGGCCAAAATTGTGCTGGGAAACGCAGGCAAAAGCTGGACCAACACCTTAGACAAGATTTGGTCGGATCAAAACCACAAATAACAGTCCAAAACGATAGATCAATCCAAAGGCAAATTGGGACTGTTTTTTGGGAAATTTTCGAATTTATGGTGGATAGAAGAAAAATTGAGGGGAAATTCGTGATCAACCTTGCTCTTGATACCAATATGTTATGGGGTAACCCCTTGGGGTGGCCCAATCTTTCACGAATTCCGTGGGAATCGAGGGGAAAGCGGTGGAAGGGGGAAAGGGGATGAAATCCACGAACACACGCACCTGAAGAACTCGATGAACTCACGCGTACGAAAACACGATACACGACGATAACTCACGCCGAGATGCTTGGTGAGATCTTGACTACTTGGGCACGAGATGCTTGGTGAGATCGGTGTTGGGCGAAGCTCTCTCTCCACGGCCAACAACGGGGGCGAGATGCTTGGTGAGATCGGTGTTGGGCGAAGCTCTCTCTCCACGGCCAACAACGGGGGCGAGATGCCTGGTGAGATCTTGACTACTTGGGCACGAGACACCGAGATGCCAAGGACTTGTACAACTTGAACGCACTAGGCAAGATCCAAGAGGTTGTGGATAATATGGTGCCCCTTGGTAGGAGCATGAGACAAATAGTTGAAAGATCCTCAAAGGGGTGTCCTCAACTACTATTATCCAAGTCTAGGGTTTACATTAGAGGGGTGGGGCTTTATATAGGCCATCCACTTAAACATGGGTAGTTTTGGAATAAAACTGGAAGTTGGGGGGACACTGGGGGTTACATGGGCCAGGCCCAAGAGGCCTTGACATGCCCGGCATCGAGCAGGCCGGAGACTCCGGTGTTGGGTCCGGAGACTCGGTGCGGGCGAGACTCGGTCAATCTGGACCCGTCTTGGAGGGTATCATACTTTCGGGCTTGGTTCCCGGGGCGGATCAAGGATGGTCAGGAGACTCGGTGTCTGAGACTCAGACTGTACACCGGAGATTCCGGTATGCAGAGCTCCAACAGCGTCTTCTCCTGGTCCTTCTTCCTTGGGGGCTTGGTTTGGTGATGTTGCTTCATAGCTGAGGATACACAACGTAGTTGCATGAAGTAGCAAGCCATCCAAAGGTAGACCAAAATCACATGAGGAAAGGAGCGAGTTAACCTTGGCTTGTAGGAGCTTGGCTCGGGCGCGAGTCATTGGTTCACTTGGGGGACTAGGTGTTGTAGATGGAGGTGCGTCCGTAGGACAGGCTGCATCAGCTCCCCTCGTTGGGAAAGAGTCGTCCTCGACTCTTCAACCTTCTCAACTTGATCTTCTCCATGGTAGGGTGAGAGGTCCTTGACATTGAACGTCGAGCTCACAAGATACTTTGATGTTGGGATATCGATGATGTAGGCGTTGTTGTTGATCCTCTTTAGTACTTTGAACGGTCCATCACCTCTTGGCTTGAGTTTGGAGTCGCGTTCCTTGGGGAAGCGGTCTTTACTCAAGTGTATCCACACAAGGTCGCCTTCTTCGAAGATCATCTCTTTCTTGTTCTTGTTTAGCCTTGATGCTTGGTGAAGGACTTGTTGCTCGATCGTAGCTCTTGTGTTTTCATGGAGTTTCATCATTGTTTTGGCACGCTTGTCAATGTCCATATTGGTACGGTCATGCAGCGGAAGTGAAAGGATATCGAGCGCGGTGAGAGGCTCGAAGCCATAGACGATCATGAACGGGCTCCTCATGGTGGTGGAGTGCTTGGCGCGGTTGTAGGCGAACTGATTTGGACATCCCATCTATTGATACAACCGTTGTACCTACAACTACACACATACAAGGACCTATCACAAGATCTCGTGCCAAACAACTTAACTATCAGGTACTTTTGTTTCTTGGAACTATTCCTCACATACATGAGAATATGATGTTGCCTAAATCAGATGTATTTATTACTCTTAGGAATGATGGACCAAGCATGGATGAGAGGGACAAGCATTGGAGCATGGCCATGCATGGAGATGGCAGCAAGCATGAGATGAGTCAAGAGAAGGCCACAGATGAAGATTTCAGAACTTTAAGGCCACCATAATGAAGAAAGAAGGCTTGGACGAAATATTCAAGATAAATACTTCACAAATTCGTCCATAGCTTAATATGGTGCTGCGACACCTCTATTTTGGGCCAGGCCCATGTAATTTTCGTAGGATTTTAGTTAGCCACTTTTTAGAGTCCGTATTTGAGGAGAAAATGACTTCTAGGGTTGGATTCGGCCACCACTTCTATGGCTAGCCGAAACCCCACCTTTTCCTCCTTAAATAATCCCCATAGCCATCACTTTAGCCTCGAATTTTGTTTAGACATTAAGTTAGCCATCATAGCAACTTCGCCAAGGCTCGAGCGTCGCAGAGGCCTCTTGTACTTCGCACCTATTCAGGATCCCACCTTTTCAATAAAGCTTTCCTCTTAATCCACAATGTCTTGATTGTAATATTAGTTCTTACTTGTTCTCGATTTCAGGTAGGAATTAAGACCCTCTCTGGTCAGGCTGATCATGTTCCCGCAGGATCGGTAACCTCCAGGAGATTGGCCTAGCGATTGCATTGGCGCTCGTGCTCACACGTGTAGTCAGATCGTCAAGCCCGAACTCCACCAAATCAACTATCATCATCTCATCGAAAGATTGGACACCTTTGCCCTATCAAGTGGTATCAGATTTCAGGTTGCCCGGTGAGATTTTACTGTTTTCGTAGATTAGATCTGTTTTTACCTATAACCCACGTTGGAGGAGGACTAATAATTCTGCAGGTCGCACATCCACTTGGACATCCCGGCAATCAGCACCTCCTTATCGTGATTCGCCACCAGCTACTACCACATCCAAGGCCACTACAAGGTTTGCAACTGCTCCTCCACCGTCATCCAATACTCCTGCTCATAGCGCATCTTCTATGGCTTCCATGGGTAAAACAAAGGATATACAATGCCGCAAGTGCTGGGGTTTTGGTCATATTGAGAGACAGTGCAGAACACAACGTGTTATGATGGTGCGTGATGATGGTCAATACGATTCAGTGAGTGACTTTGATGAAGATACATTACCCCTTATTTCTGCTCGAGATGGAGACAAGTGTGATTCTGATGAAGAGACAAAGGTAATGGGAGCTGAAGTTGTTGATCAATACAAGAGCTTAATTACACAACGTGTGTTGAGTGTGCAATTGAGCAAATCCGAGCAAGATCCACGCCACAACTTGTTCCAAACACGTGGTGTTATCAAGGAAAGATCTATATGGATCATCATTGATGGAGGGAGTTGTAACAATCTGGCTAGTGTTGACATGGTAGAGAAGCTTGCACTTCCAACAAGACAACGCACACATTCATATTACATCCAATGGTTTGAGAGTTCTCGCAAGATCAAGTAACAAGAACGGTACGCGTGCATTTTACTATTGGTACATATTCTGATTTTGTTGATTGTGATGTTGTACCTATGCAAGCTTGTTCTTTGTTACTTGGTAGACCATGGCAATTTGATAGAGAATCTGTTCATAATGGCAAAACTAATCACTATTCTCTTATGCATGATGGAAAGAAAATTGGTCTAAAACCTATGACTCCTGAACAGATTTTAAAAGATGATCTCGCTAGAGCTAGTAGAGCTAAAACTGAGGAGAAAAATAAAAGTGAGAATCAGATTGTTGCTGTAGATTTTGTACCACCAAAGAACACTAAATCTGATTCTACACATGCTACTGAAATTCGTTTGAAGAGTCCATGTATGCTTGCAAATAAAATTGATATTGCTAAGGTCCCGCTGAGTTGCCACCAGGACTACCTCCTATTAGAGGAATTGAGCATCAAATTGACCTAATTCCTGGTGCCACGTTGCCCAACCGCGCGCCATATAGAACAATTCCAGAGGAGACAAAGGAGATACAACGCCAAATTCAGGAACTACTCGACAGAGATCATATTCGTGAGTCCCTTAGCCCTTGTGCTGTTCCTATTATTTTGGTACCTAAGAAAGATGGTTCTTCGCGCATGTGTACTGATTGTAGATCTATCAATAATATTACTATTCGATATCGTCATCCTATTCCACGTTTAGATGACATGCTTGATGAATTGAGTGGCTCTACCATGTTTTCTAAAGTTGATTTGCGTAGTGGTTACCACCAGATTCGTATGAAATTAGGAGATGAATGGAAAACAGCATTTAAAACTAAGTTCGGTTTATATGAGTGGTTAATAATGCCGTTTGGTTTAACTAATGCACCTAGCACTTTCATGAGATTAATGAACGAAGTTTTACGTGCTTCAATTGGACGTTTTGTGGTAGTCTACTTTGATGATATTTTGATTTATAGCAAATCTTTAGAGGATCATTTGGACCATTTACGTGCTGTTATCAATGCTTTACGTGATGCACGTTTGTTTGGTAACCTTGATAAGTGCACCTTTTGCACCAATCGAGTTGCGTTTCTTGGCTATGTTGTTACATCAGAGGGTATTGAAGTGGATCCAGCCAAGATTGAAGCTATTGAGAATTGGCCGCAGCCCAAGACGGTCACACAAGTGAGGAGTTTTCTTGGCCTCGCTGGTTTTTATAGGCGCTTTGTCAAAGACTTTGGATCAATTGCCGCGTCGCTGAATGAACTTACCAAGAAGGATGTGCCCTTTGTTTGGGGCGATGCACAACAACAGGCCTTCGTCATATTGAAAGATAAGCTAACACATGCTCCCTTACTCCAACTTCCTGATTTTACTAAGACCTTTGAGCTTGAATGTGATGCTAGTGGAATTGGTTTGGGAGGGGAGTTGTTACAAGAGGGAAAACCTGTTGCATATTTTAGTGAAAAATTAAGTGGGACTAGTCTGAACTATTCTACTTATGATAAAGAATTATATGCATTGGTTCGGACATTAGAAACTTGGCAACATTATCTATGTCCTAAAGAATTTGTTATTCATTCTGATCATGAATCTTTGAAGCATATTCGTAGTCAAGCTAAGTTGAATCGTCGTCATGCAAAGTGGGTTGAATTTATTGAGTCTTTTCCTTATGTTATCAAACACAAAAAGGGTAAAGATAATATTATTGCTGATGCTTTGTCGCGCCGTTATGCTTCGTTATCTCAACTTGACTTCAAAATAGTTGGATTGAAAACTATTAAGGAACAATATGTGCATGATGCTGAATTTAAAGATGTGTTGCAGAATTGTAGAGATGGTAGAACTTGGAACAAGTTCGTCTTCAATGATGGATTTGTGTTCCGTGCTAACAAACTATTCATTCCAGATAGTTCTGTTCGTCTTTTGTTGTTACAGGAGGCGCATGGAGGAGGATTGACGGGACACTTTGGTGTCAAGAAGACGAAGGATGTTCTTGCTGCACACTTCTTTTGTCCACGTATGCGTTGAGATGTTGAGAGATTTGTGGGACGCTGCACTACTTGTCAAAAAGCTAAGTCTCGCCTTAATCCACATGGTTTATATATGCCTCTTCCTGTTCCTAGTGTTCCTTGGGAGGATATTTCTATGGACTTTGTTTTGGGATTGCCACGAACATAGAAGGGGAGGGATAGTATTTTTGTTGTTGTGGATCGGTTTTCTAAGATGGCACACTTTATTCCTTGTCATAAAACGGATGCTGCTGCGCATATTGCTGATTTGTTCTTTTGTGAAATTGTTCGTTTGCATGGTGTGCCAAATACTATTGTTTCTGATCATGATACTAAATTTCTTAGCCACTTTCGGAGATGTTTATGGGCTAAGTTGGGGACTAAATTGCTGTTTAGTACTATATGTCATCCTCAAACTGATGGACAAACTGAAGTAGTAAATAGAATTTTGTCTACTATGTTGCGGGTTGTTTTAAAGAAGAACTTAAAATTGTGGGAAGAGTGTTTACCTCATATAGAATTTGCTTATAATCGTTCGCTGCATTCTACCACAAAGATGTGCCCGTTTGAGATCGTCTATGGTTTTGTTCCTCGTGCACCTATTGATTTATTGCCTTTACCTACTTCGGTGCAAAATAATTTGGATGCTACACAACACGCTGAAATGATATTAAACTTGCATAAGACTACTAAAGATAACATCGAACACATGAATGCTAAGTATAAACTTGCTGGAGATAAAGGGAGAAAGCATGTTGTGTTTGATGTTGGAGATCTTGTTTGGTTACATCTGCGTAAGGATCGCTTTCCTGATTTATGCAAGTCTAAGTTAATGCCGCGTGCTGCTGGTCCCTTTAAGGTGTTAGAGAAAATAAACGATAATGCATATAAACTTGAGTTGCCTGCAGACTTTGGTACGATTAGTCCTACGTTTAATATTGCAGATTTGAAGCCTTACTTTGGTGAGGAAGATGACATTGCGTCGAGGACGACTTAAAGTCAAGAAGGGGAGCATGATGTGGACATCCCATCTATTTATACAACCGTTGTACGTACAGCTACACACATACAAGGACCTATCACAAGATCTCGTGCCAAACAACTTAACTATCAGGTACTTTCGTTTCTTGGAACTATTCCTCACATACATGAGAATATGATGCTGCCTAAATCAGATGTATTTATTACTCTTAGGAATGATCGACCAAGCATGGATGAGAGGGACAAGCATTGGAGCATGGCCATGCATGGAGATGGCAGCAAGCATGAGATGAGTCAAGAGAAGGCCATAGATGAAGATTTCAGAACTTTGAGGTCACCATAATGAAGAAAGAAGGCTTGGACGAAATATTCAAGATTAATACTTCACTAATTCGTCCATAACTTAATATGGTGCTGCGACACCTCTATTTTGGGCCAGGCCCATGTAATTTTCGCAGGATTTTAGTTAGCCACTTTTTAGAGTTCGTATTTGAGGAGAAAAGGACTTCTAGGGTTGGATTCGGCCACCACTTCTATGGCTGGCCGAAACCCCACCTTTTCCTCCTTAAATACTCCCCATAGCCATCACTTTATCCTCGGATTTTGTTTAGACATTAAGTTAGCCATCGTAGCAACTTCGCCAAGGCTCGAGCGTCGCAGATGCCTCTTGTACTTCGCACCTCTTCAGGATCCCACCTTTTCAATAAAGCTTTCCTCTTAATCGGCAATATCTTGATTGCAATTTTAGTTCTTACTTGTTCTCGATTTCAGGTAGGAATTAAGATCCTCGTTGGTCAGGCTGATCGTGTTCCCGCAGGATCGGTAACCTCCAGGAGATTGGCCTAGCAATTGCTTTGGCGCTCGTTCTCGCACGTGTAGTCGGATCGTCAAGCCCGAACTCCACCAAATCGACTATCATCATCTCATCGAAAGATCGGACACCTTTGCCCTATCACGAACTCGGCGTGTGGAATACATTCCTCCCAGTCTTTAGGGTTCTTCTTTATCAACACACGTAGAAGTGTGCCAAGGCTGCGATTGACGACCTCGGTTGGTCCATCGGTTTGAGGATGCGAGGCGGACGAGAAAAGGAGCTTGATGCCGAGCTTGGCCATGATTGTTTTCCAAAAGTAGCTCATGAATTTGACGTCGCGGTCAGAGACGATTGTTCTTGGTACACCGTGTAGCCGAATTAATTCCCTGAAAAACAAATTTGCTACATGTGAAGCATCATCGGTCTTATGGCACGGAATGAAATGTGCCATTTTGGAAAAACTGATCCACTACCAGAAATATAGAATCATGTCCATGTTTAGATCTAGGCAATCCTAACACAAAGTCCATGCTAATGTCCGACCAAGGTGCATGAGGAATAGGCAATGGCATATAAAGACCAAAGGGGTTATACTTAGACTTAGCTTGGATACATGTAGTGCATCGTTGGACGTGGCGCTCCACGTCGCGCTTCATCTTTGTCCAAAGTGAGTGGATAGCATGTCATATGTCTTGTCATGGCCAAAGTGACCCATAAGGCCTCCACCATGGGATTCTTGAAGAAGCAAAATTTGGAGAGACGACTTCGGAATGCAAAGCTTGTTTTGTTTGAAAAGAAAACCCTTATGCAAATAGTAATCATCAATCCCTTTGTCTATTGAACATTTTGCAAAAATTGGTCCAAAGAATGGGTCGGACGTGTACAAAGATTTGATGTCATCAAGACCCAAGATATTTACTTCGAGTCGCGTAAGAAGGTTTGTGTTTTTGCGAGACAAAGCGTCCGCTAGAACATTTTCTTTGCCCTTCTTGTACTTGACAATGTAAGGAAAAGATTCCATGAACTCAACCCATTTGGCGTGCCTTTTACTCAAATTGGCTTGGCCCTTAAGATATTTCAGTGACTCATGGTCAGAATGGATGATAAATCTGAAAGATATTTCTCACTATGGTATGCAATAGGACGCCCATTTTGCATAAGGACACCTCCAATGCCAATTCCACTAGCGTCACATTCAATCTGAAAGGTTTTTGTGAAATCCGGTAATGCAAGAAGTGGTGCTTCGGTGAGCCTATTTTTGAGCTCATCAAAAGCCTTTTGTTGTGCTTTTCCCCAAATGAATGTGAAATTTTTATTGGTCGATTCATTGAGGGGGCAAGCAATGGTAGAAAAGTCTTTCACAAAGCGATGGTAAAATCCAGCCAACCCATGAAAACTACGAAGTTCACTAACATTGGTAGGTATGGGCCAATCTCGTATGTCCTTAACTTTTGAGACATCAACTTCAATGCCATTAGAAGATACAACAAAACCAAGGAAAATGAGTTTGTCTTTTGCACAAGTGCACTTTGGGAGATTAGCATAAAGCTTTTCATGACGAAGGATTTGAAGGACCTCCTTAACATGAGTAACATGCTCCTCTAGTGACTTGCTATAGACAAGGATGTCATCAAAGTAAATCACTACACTCTTCCCAATGAGAGATCTCAAAATATGGTTCATGAGGCGCATGAAGGTAGATGGGGCATTTGATAATCCAAAAGGCATAACCAACCATTCATAGAGACCAAGCTTGGTCTTGAAGGCGGTTTTCCACTCATCACCTTCGGCCATGCGAATTTGATGGTAACCACTACGAAGATCAATTTTCGAAAAATATAGTGGCTCCACATAACTCATCAAGCATGTCATCGAGACGCGGTATAGGATGTCGATAACGCACGGTGATAGCATTGATTGGACGGCAGTCCATGCATAACCGCAACGTATCATCTTTTTTTGGGACTAGAATCACGGGTACCGCGCTTGGGCTAGTGCTTACTTGGATCAAACCTTTGGAGACGAGTTGGTTGATTTGTCATTCTATCTCCTTCGTCTCTTCCGGGTTCGTGCGATACGCGGCGTGGTTTGGGAGTGGAGCGCCGGGTATGAGGTCGATGCGGTGTTCGATTCCACGAAGAGGAGGTAGTCCATGAGGAAGCTCTTCGAGAAATACATCTTGGAATTCCTGCAAAATAGCCATCAAAGGAGGAACATTTGTCAAGTCATTATGATATGGGCAAGGATGCGCGAGGGAGGAGCGGGAGGAAGGCGCAAGAGAAGATCATCAAGAAGGAAGGTTCAGTTTGGACAGACAGAAGCCCTGAAATTGAAACGGACGTGGAATCTTCATACAAACCCCAAATCAAGCAAATAAGTACTTGTTTAAAATATCATTCCGAGAGCTTTCCAACGAGTACTTACACGTCTCTAGGGGGCGGATAAACCGGCCCCCAAAAGGCCAGATAATCCGGCCCTGCTCCAGGAATTCTGCTAAGGACTTTAGGCGCAAGGCTCAGTATGGGGGCGGATAATCCGCCCCAGGGGAGGATAATCCGAGGGGGAGAGGATAATCCGCCCCTACTTAGGGCGGAATGTCCGGCCCGAAAAGTTACCATCAGATCTAGACGGATCATATCGATCAACGTCGTTTAGCTTTTTTGACGTTCGCGCCATATAAGCCTAGGAACACCCTCTAGATTAGGTGAGCTTTTTTATTTCAGTTGATTAGTCTAAAACTATCGTGTGTGTTTCTTGGTGAAACATCCCTCTGGGGACGGCGATGCCGTGTTATCTATCGTATTGATATTGTCGCGGAGGTTCTTATGTTCATCAAGGATTGTCGTGTTTTGGTTTGAGGCGTGGTGATCTTCATCACGTTACTTGCTGGATTCGTTCCTCTTCTTCAGGTGACGTCCATTGTCGTTGTTGGAAGGACTACTATCTGGGTGACTCGGTGTGAAAGATCGGGACAAACTAAAGGATCATCGGGACGATCCTTATCAGGTGGTATCAGATTCCAGTGTTGCTCACAGCGAGATTGTGTTGATTGATCTAAAAATCGCGTTGCAAATCAGATCGGGGAGACCTCTGGCTATGCAGATCGGATCTTAAGATCCGTTCTGTTTCCTGTTGCGGCGGATAATCCGGTCCCACCAAGGGCAGAAAATCCGGGGGGGTGATAGGGCAAAGGTGTCCGATCTTTCGATGAGATGATGATAATCGATTTGGTGGAGTTCGGGCTTGACGATCCGACTACACCTGCGAGCACGAGCGCCAATGCAATCGCTAGGCCAATCTCCTGGAGGTTACCGATCCTGCGGGAACACGATCGGCCTGACCAGCGAGGGTCTTAATTCCTACCTGAAATCGAGAACAAGTAAGAACCAATATTGCAATCAAGATATTGCGGATTAAGAGGAAAGCTTTATTGAAGAGGTGGGATCCTGAATAGGTGCGAAGTACAAGAGGCCTCTGCGACGCTCGAGCCATGACGAAGTTGCGACTATGGCTAACTTAATGTCGAAACAAAATCCGAGTCTAGGGGGTCGTCTATGGGGAGTATTTAAGGGCAAAAAGGTGGGGTTTCGGCCAGCCATGGAAGTGGTGGCCGAATCCAACCCTAGAAGTCCTTTCCCCCTCAAATACGGACTCTAAAAAGTGGCTAATTAAAATCCTGCGAAAATTACATGGGCCTGGCCCAAAATAAAGGTGTCGCAGCACCATATTAAGCTATGGACGAATTCGTAAAGTATTGATCTTGAATATTTCGTCCAAGCCTTCTTTCTTCATTATGGTGGCCTCAAAGTTCTGAAATGTTCATCCGTGGCCTTCTCTTGGATCATCACATGCTTGCTGCCATCTCCATGCATGGCCATGCTCCAATGCTTGTCCCTCTCATCCATGCTTGGTGCATCATTCCTAAGAGTAAGAAATATATCTGATTTAGGCAGCATCATATTCTCATGTATGTGAGGAATAGTTCCAAGAAACGAAAGTACCTGATAGTTAAGTTGTTTGGCACGAGATCTTGTGATGGGTCCTTGTATGTGTGTTGCTGTAGGTACAACGGTTGTATCAATAGTAGGGATGTCCACATCATGCTCCCCTTCTTGAAATGAAGTCGTCCTCGACGCAATCTCATCTTCCTCACCAAAGTAAGGCTTCAAATCTGCAATGTTAAACGTAGGACTCACCGTACCAAAGTCTGCAGGCAACTCAAGTTTATATGCATTATCATTTATTTTCTCTAACACCTTAAAGGGACCAGCATCACGTGTCACTAACTTAGACTTGCGTAAATCAGGAAAACGATCTTTAGCCAACATCAAACACAACATGCTTTCTCCCTTTATCCCCAGCAAGTTTATACTTAGCATTCATGTGTTCAATGTTATCTTTAGTAGTCATATGCAAGTTTAATATCATTTCAGCGCGTTGTGTAGCATCCAAATTATGTTGCACCGAAGAAGGTAAAGGCAATAAATCAATAGGTGCACGAGGAACAAAACCATACACAATCTCAAATGGGCACATCTTTGTGGTAGAATGCAATGAACGATTATAAGCAAATTCTATGAGGTAAACACTCTTCCCACAATTTTAAGTTCTTCTTTAAAACAGCCCGCAACATAGTAGACAAAGTTCTATTTACTACTTCAGTTTGACCATCAGTTTGGGGATGACATGTAGTACTAAAGAGCAATTTAGTCCCCAACTTAGCCCATAAACATCTCCAAAAGTGGCTAAGAAATTTAGTATCACGATCAGATACAATAGTATTTGGCACACCATGCAAACGAACAATTTCACGAAAGAACAAATCAGCAATATGTGCAGCATCATCCGTTTTATGACAAGGAATAAAGTGTGCCATCTTAGAAAACCGATCCACAACAACAAAAATACTATCCCTCCCCTTCTGTGTTCGTGGCAATCCCAAAGCAAAGTCCATAGAAATATCCTCCCAAGGAACACTAGGAACAGGAAGAGGCATATATAAACCATGTGGATTAAGGCGAGACTTAGCTTTTTGACAAGTAGTGTAGCGTGCCACAAACCTCTCAACATCTCGACGCATACGTGGCCAAAAGAAGTGTGCAGCAAGAACATCCTCCGTCTTCTTGACACCAAAGTGTCCCATCAATCCTCCTCCATGCGCCTCCTGTAACAACAAAAGACGAACAAAACTATCTGGAATGCATAGTTTGTTAGCACGGAACACAAATCCATCATTGAAGACGAACTTGTTCCAAGTTCTACCATCTCTACAATTCTGCAACACATCTTTAAATTCAGTATCATGCACATATTGTTCCTTAATAGTTTCCAATCCAAATATTTTGAAGTCAAGTTGAGATAACAAAGCATAACAGCGCGACAAAGCATCAGCAATAATATTATCTTTACCCTTTTTGTGTTTGATAACATAAGGAAAAGACTCAATAAATTCAACCCACTTTGCATGACGACGATTCAACTTAGCTTCACTACGAATATGCTTCAAAGATTCATGATCAGAATGAATAACAAATTGCTTAGGCCATAGATAATGTTGCCAAGTTTCTAATGTCCGAACCAACGCATATAATTATTTATCATAAGTAGAATAGTTCAGACTAGCCCCACTTAATTTCTCACTAAAATATGCAACAGGTTTTCCCTCTTGTAATAACACCCCTCCCAAACCAATTCCACTAGCATCACATTCAAGCTCAAAAGTCTTAGTAAAATCAGGAAGTTGGAGTAAGGGAGCATGTGTTAGCTTATCTTTCAATATGACGAAGGCCTGTTGTTGTGCATCGCCCCAAACAAAGGGCACATCCTTCTTGGTAAGATCATTCAGCGGTGCGGCAATTGATCCAAAGTCTTTGACAAAGCGCCTATAAAAACCAGTGAGGCCAAGAAAACTCCTCACTTGTGTGACCGTCTTGGGCTACGGCCAATTCTCAATAGCTTCAATCTTGGCTGAATCCACTTCAATACCCTGTGATGTAACAACATAGCCAAGAAACGCAACTCGATTGGTGCAAAAGGTGCACTTCTCAAGGTTACCAAATGTGGCATCCCGCAAAACCACTACTAGAAAATCGCGTTGTTTTTGTGCATTGCATCATCATGACCGCATGCTCATGTCATCATGCCACATTGCATTTGAGCATCGTCATCACATTGTATTTGCTTGCATAAAACTAATTGCGGAAAACCTGTTTTTGTTTTCTAAACGGCCCGTCTTTATGCAAACGCCAAATCCCGGGGCCTCCGGATTATTTTGTTTTTGTCTGCTATCGGTTTGCAAACGGTCCGTTTAAAACAAATAAAATATTATATTATTTTAGTGGGGCAGTCGAACGGGCCGGATAGACCCGAACGACCACCCCAGTTCCAAAACGGCCCAACCCAAAAACCTTTTTCTACCAGCCCTAGTCTACCCACACCCCCCTCCACGTCACCCCAGCCTATCATCTCTCGCCACCTCACCCTCATCCCAATCCCCACCCAACCAGACGCCGCCACTTGGCTCACCTCCTCTCTCCCTCTCTCCTTCCTCTCTCCACCTGCCCACACAGCCACACACGCACTCACCCAGACACACCAAACCCAACTCCCACACCCGACAGCCCCTGTCCCCGGGCCCCACCCCCGCGTCCCCACGCGCGCCCCCCCTGTTTCTCTTCCTCCTCTCTCCCCGCCCCGACAACCTCCCTTCCCTCGCTTCTCCCTCCTTCGCCGGCCGCCTTCACCGCCTCCCTGACCACCCGGCCTGGCCCGCGCCTTCCACCTCTCGCCCCACCATCCTCGTCGCGCCTGCTTCCCTTTCTCCCGCCTCCTGGCGTCCAAGGCTCAGCCTCGCCTCTGCCCTCACGCCGCGCCACTGGCCTGATCAGCCGCCTCCTCAAGGCCGCCTCCGCCACCGCTCTGCCTCGCTCCCTCCTCGCCCGCTCCCTCCGCTGCCTGTCTCCCTCCGTGGCCGTCTGCCCCCCCAGGCTGCGTCGTCCGTCCCTCCTCCCGCGCTTCTCTCCCGCCTCGCCCGACCGCCGCCCGCCTCCTCGCGCCGCCCGCCGCCTTCGCCTCGCCCCACCTCGTCGCTCTCTGCCGCCCCGACCTCACCGGGCGCCGCCTTCTCCCTCTCCGGTGCCCGTCCTCGAGCCCGATAGTCACCGTCGGCCCTGCCTCCCTTGTCGTGGGGCCCTCCCTCCTGCGTTGACCGCCTCCATGCTTCCTCCGGTTCAGCAGTGCCCACGTCTCGCCCCTGCTACTCCTTTGTCCAGCATGACCCTAGTGTCCTCTGTTGCATGCTTCGGGGTGTGGATGCTGGGTGATTTGGAGTTGTGACGGTGGTGACCAAGTAAAGATGGTGTTGTGCCGACAAGGTGTGTTGATGGTGTGGTGCTACAACCAGGACTTCCTCTGGCTTGAGTCGACAAGATCGACAATGGATGATGAGACCCAAAGTATCCCGACAAGATCCTTCTCATGGACGCCAAGATCTCCTAGTGCCGAGACCCGAGTCCGACACCGACAACTAAAACCGTGGACCCGACAAGATCGACCTCACCGACGCCATGATCTCCGTCACGGAATCTGAAGACCGTTCCGATTCCTCGAACCCCTCCGAGCAGCCAAGATCGCCATGGAACGACAAGCACTTCACCCCGGACGCCAAGTCCGACCTGACCCGCGGACCCGACAAGTTCTTCACGACGACAAGAACGACATCGACCAGGGAGAATCCGATGCGCCCCTACACCGAACCAAGCTCTCCACCGCGGATGCGACAAGATCTACTTCTGTTGTCCGAGAACGACCCCGTCGAACCCTGAACCCTGAGACCGACCCCGAACCCCGGAACCCCAAGATCTGCCGAACCCTAATGTGTGAACCCCTTCCCGAAACCCTATTTCATAATATAATACAACTTGTTGCATATTAAAATTGTCATTCATCTCGCATGCATATTTGTGTGGTTTGGGGGCCTTATGCCGATTCACCTAATAATTAAATATGGGGCCCATATGCGGGCAAATCTAGTCTCATATTGGCCTCATCTAAATCTGTGTAGCGAACCGGTGCTATCTTTTGCCTTGTTAAACAACATTTAATTTGCGGGGTAGATAAACAACTTGAACCGTTTAATTAATTGTCGGAACCCCGGTTCCGCTTAATATGGCCTAATTGCATCGCACCTTTGCCATGTCATCCATCATACATGCATCATGCCGATCTTCGCTTGTATTAAATATTGCATCCGGTGTTTCTTCTAGTGTTTTGCTTCTTCGCGGATAAGGCCGTTGAGTTGATGTGAGCTTCGCCCCGATCTTCGGTTGCACCTTCGGCAATGTTTTCAGGCGAGCATCTCCCCCTTTCTACCTATCTTACTTTTATAGTATTTATTCCCTCCTGTTGATCTATTGCTATCTGTGTTGCGATGCTTTACTTTTCGTACCCGTGATATCCCTTGCAGCCACATATAGCCTTGGACACATCCTATTACCTGTTGTTTGGTAGATAGTTGGACCCGTGTGTCGTAGTCGCTTGCTCAAGTGTTTTTCTGTGTCGTCAAGTACCACAATTGTTGGAGAATTGCCGCATGTTGATGTTGGAGATGATCATGGCTTTACTTTTAGTTCACTTTAATTACTATTTAACAACTAAAATTGAAGTAAGTAAGCAGAGGCATCGGTGGGTGATAGATAATGTTGGTTTCCGACCGCCCCCTTGTGTCCCGTAGGACCCCGAGTTCTTGACACCTGTTCCGAGATCGAGCGCGCTAACCACAGGTGGGGAGATATGGGCTCCCCATTGATTATTACCTGATTTCAAAGTATTGTACTGGGGGCCACAAACTAGTTTGAGGTTTTATTTACGATCCTGTACTTATGCCATGCTTTACTGCTTTATTTATGTTTGTGCGAGGAGCACTGCATCGCTTAGGAAGCGGAATGTTTTCGCGGTATCGCAGTCCGTTTGGGGATTTCTTTGTCGTTCTGACCATCGACGCAAACCCTAAGTCCGTCTCGAGACCGGCCGACTTGCTATGGTTCGACTTGGTGGGTGGCCCCATGTACTTGCTTTGTCAGGAACGCCGTGACTTAGGCCCCGCGACATACCGATGGGTGTATGTTAACCGATCCGCAAAAGGGTCAAGTGCGTGGATACTTTGGTGCACCGCAGGTTAAATCTTTTAGAAGCCGTGTCCGGTTATGGACGACTTGGAGCACAATGCTTGATCATAGACAACTATAACTAAAGTTTTTGTTATAAATTGACTTGTATCCGATTTGACTAGTAATCGCCTTCACTACAACGGAATGGCTAAATAAAAGCACCAACAATCGCTGGGTTTTGGGGTTATCTCATGCTAATTATGTCGACTAGTAAGTGTTGCCACTATAACGGAATGGTTAACTAAAAGTGCCCACGCTTACTTTATCATGATGATTATCTAAACGACTAGTAATTGCTGCAACGATAATCGAATAAGTAAAAC
Source organism: Avena longiglumis (assembly GCA_030063025.1). NCBI lineage: Eukaryota > Viridiplantae > Streptophyta > Magnoliopsida > Poales > Poaceae > Avena > Avena longiglumis. The sequence goes on along the minus strand of CP125974.1, from coordinate 332,395,657 downwards.
GCCAACCGTGTGAGTTCCTCGGTTGACTTCCTCGTTTGGTCTCGAGGGGAAACACCAGATGGGTTTGTTTGATGATAGTATCGTTGGATCCGAATAGGTCTTCCTTACCCTCTCGATAGCCGCCAGAGTATCGAGTCTCTATAGGTTGTTTAGTGTATCTGCCACGCCGCTTGATCCACCATACCTTTGTAGGCGAGGACCGCCAATTCTAGCCTCGCCGTGTCGCCTCGATCTTGACGCCTCTTTTTCCTTTGCCCTTTGTCGGCACCCCTTTTGTTTAAGCAGGTTTTGAGATCAACGCCGTTAGGAGGTTACCCTTCCGGCTTGGCTCGGGGTGGTTATGGACGCCATTGGTTATTCTTCAGGGCTCTTAGCCCCATTTGCATCTTGTCCGTAGTCGGACGCTGTATCATTTTCAAGGTGATTTGGATCTTTGTATATTATATCTGTATCCTTGACTCATGGAGTCGTGTTGTATAAATCTGTTCTGTGGGTCCCATCGAGGACTGTTGTGTAATGTTATTACTTCGTTTTCCACCCGCACGAAAGTGCCTGGTGGGCACCTTTGAATCGTTTCTATGCGGGTTTGGCGGGTTTCGCTAAAACTTGCATAGGTCCGATTCTGAGGGTGTTACACCAAACAAACGTGCATCACGTAAAGCATTGAAAACAGCACGTAAATGGTCCAAATGATCCTCTAAAGATTTGTTATCAATCAGAATATCATCAAAGTAGACTACCACAAAACGTCCAATGAAAGCACGTAAAACTTCGTTCATTAATCTCATGAAAGTGCTAGGTGCATTAGTTAAACCAAACGGCATTACTAACCACTCATATAAACCGAACTTAGTTTTAAATTCTGTTTTCCATTTATCTCCTAATTTCATACGAATCTGGTGGTAACCACTACGCAAATCAACTTTAGAAAACATGGTAGAGCCACTCAATTCATCAAGCATGTCATCTAAACGTGGAATAGGATGACGATATCGAATAGTAATATTATTGATAGCTCTACAATCAGTACACATGCGCGAAGAACCATCTTTCTTAGGTACCAAAATAATAGGAAAAACACAGGGGCTAAGGGACTCACGAATATGATCTCTGTCGAGTAGTTCCTGAATTTGGCGTTGTATCTCCTTTGTCTCCTCTGGATTGGTTCTATATGGCGCGCGGTTGCGCAACGTGGCACCAGGAATTAGATCAATTTGGTGCTCAATTCCTCTAATCGGAGGTAGTCCAGGTGGCAGCTCAGCGGGAAAGACGTCCTCATATTCCTGGAAAAGGTTAGCAATAGCGGGTGGCAATGAAGGAGGCATATCCTCAAATGAAAACAAAACCTCTTTGCAGAAAATTGCATAACATTGAGTATTGTGTACATCTAGTTCAGCAATATCAATTTTATTTGCATGCATACATGGACTCTTCAAACGAATTTCAGTAGCATGTGTAGAATCAGATTTATTGTTCTTTGCTGGTATAAAATCTGCAGCAACAATCTGATTCTCACTTTTATTTTTCTCCTCAGTTTTAGCTCTACTAGCTCTAGCAAGATCATCTCTTAAAATCTGTTCGGGAGTCATAGGTTTTAAACCAATTTTCTTTCCATCATGCATAAGAGAATAGTGATTAGTTTTGCCATTATGAACAGATTCTTTATCAAATTGCCATGTTCTACCAAGTAACAAAGAACAAGCTTGCATAGGTACAACATCACAATCAACAAAATCAGAATATGTACCAATAGTAAAATGCACGCGTACCGTTCTTGTTACCTTGATCTTGCGAAAACTCTCAAACCATTGGATGTAATATGAATGTGGGCGTTGTCTTATTGGAAGCGCAAGCTTTTCTACCATGTCAACACTGGCCAGATTATTACAACTCCCTCCATCAATGATGATCCATATAGCTCTGTCCTTGACAACACCACGTGTTTGGAACAGGTTGTGGCGTTGATCTTGCTCAGTTTTGCTCAATTGCACACTCAACACACGTTGTGTAATTAAGCTCTTGTATTGATCAGCAGCTTCAGCTCCCATTACCTCTGTCTCTTTATGAGCATCAGAATTGTCTCCATCTCGAGCAGAAATAAGGGCTAGTGTATCTTCATCAAGTCACTCGCTGAATCAGATTGACCATCTTCTCGCACCATCATCACACGTTGTGTTGTGCAATCGCTCTCAATATGACCAAAACCCCAAAGACTTGCGGCATTGTATATCCTTTGTCTTACCCGTGGAAGCCATAGAAGATGCACTACGAGCAGGAGCATTGGATGATGGTGGAGGAGCAGCTGGAAATCTTGTGGTGGCCTTGGATGTGGTAGTAGCTGGTGGTGAATCACGAGGAGGCGCTGATTGTCGGGATGTCCAAGTGGATGTGCGACCTGCAGAATTATTAGTCCTCCTCCATGGTGTTTGGCGATCCTGCACTTCACGTTCAGCTTTGCAAGCAAGATGAAACAAACGAGTGATAGAATTATATTCCTTATAATCGAAGATGTGCTGAATGTCCTTGTTTAATCCACCAAAGAAACGTGCAAGCATTTGTTCATTAAATTCAACAAGACCACACCGAACCATCCCCGTTTGCAATTCCTGATAATACTCTTCTACAGAATTTTTCCCTTGCTCTAAATGTGTCAGAAATTTAGTAAATCACGTTGATAAGTGGGAGGTACAAAACGAACACGCATAGCAGTTTTTAAAGCAGTCCAAGTACTAGGAATAGCAGTAGGATTTAAACGACAATACTCAGACCACCAAAGTGAAGCAAATTTAGTAAATTCACATGTAGCAGCACTAACACGCATATTCTCAGGATATTTTAAGCATGCAAAACGTTGTTCTACTTCCATCTCCCATGTAAGATATGCATCAGGATTATATTTACCCTCAAAAGATGGAATATTTAATTTAAGCTTTGCAACATGATCATCATCACGTACCGGTGGGCGAGCGTTGCGGTAGTAATGTCGGGGACGGCCAACAGGTACCTGTGGAGGTTGTTGAACCTCCTCGTCAAACAGATCGTCATCGGGTCGAGTAGTACCCGTCCCGTCCCCAATGTCGCAGCAGCAGCCGCGAAGTCTCGAGGTGCGTCAGCGGTAGCCGCCGGCGCGCAAGAACCAGCAGTCCGACCCGTGATCGGAATGCGCCGTGCGCCATGTGTGGGTGCGGGTGCGGGTGCGGGTGCGGGCAATCGGTTCAAAAGCTCCTTGAACCGAACGTCAAGCTTGGCGTTGAAGGATTTCTCGAGTCCATCGATCTTATCCATGACGTTGGTGAGCTTGGTGTCAAACTCCCCGAGGCGCGTATCCACGTCTTCAGCGCGACTGACCAATATCGCGGAGAAGTGGGCATGTAGTTCTTAGTTCGTCATTGTGGCAGGGTTCCGCGAAGTATCTGTCATGGTTAGTCCTTAAAAAGCACAGGTATATGGTACGGAAATATGGTGGAAGTCACGCGTAATCCGTCAAGCAATATACGAAGCTCTTACAAGTTCTTACCAAACAGCAGGAAAAGGCGATGTGCAACCGCGAGGATCAGTGGGTCCAGAGATTGAACCAAGCGATTACCAGGAGTCGAGACACCTCACGTGGAGAATATCTGTGGAGATCTGGGAAGGCTTAGCAAGGGGGGTTAGCAATTATCAAAACAGCAATGCAAAAGTTGAAAGAATGCTCAACGACGGTACTGTGCTGGTCCTAGGCTAGACCGTACTAGAGACGCGAGCCTAGATCACCAACGATGTCACGACGCGACACAACAAGCACTGTATGATGATATGGCACCCTGAAAAGCGAACCGAGATGTAGAAAATCACTATGATGGCGAGTGTCTAGAACTGATCTATGGGATCTAAAAATAGGTTAGCCCCAAATTTTTTTTCGAAATTATTTATTTTGCTCCGGAAAGCGCGCCGGCGCCAAAAAAATATCGCTATAACGGCCGATGGAGAAAAGTGATCCCCGGGGTCGAAAACTAGTATAGCCAGAAATTTTTCTCGGAGGCGGTTTCAGAATTTTTTTCTCCTTCTGGACTTACGACCGGACTCTTAGCTCGACACGGACTTGAGCTTAACACGGAAACAACAAAGAAGGAAAGTATAAAGAAATAACTAGGAAACAATAACTCTACTCGGACTCGTACCACGACAGGAAACTGATCGGATCTGTGTCGCGGTAGGAAGGCGGTGGCGGAGTATTAGGGTTTATGGTGGCAGGGTATATGGAGGAGGAATATGGTGGCGGAATATGGTGGCGGTGATCGGCGAGGGTGGCGGTGACTACTATGATCAGAACTCGAAACTCTAAGGGACGAGACACTAAGACCAGCAACTCGACGCGACGATGTAGACACAAATTCAACAATGCAAAAACTGAAAAGATAATGCGAGGCATAGATTGGTTATGGGATGGATCGAAATACTAACTGTGTTTTTGGCTTTTTCGTGGGTTATAGGTAAAAACAGATCTAATCTACGAAAACAGTAAAATCTCACCGAGCAACCTGAAATCTGATACCACTTGATAGGGCAAAGGTGTCCGATTTTTCGATGAGATGGCGATATTCGATTTGGTGGAGTTCGGGCTTGACGATCCGACTACACGTGCGAGCACGAGCGCCAATGCAATCGCTAGGCCAATCTCCTGGAGGTTACCGATCCTGCGTGAACACGATCAGCCTGACCAGCGAGGTTCTTAATTCCTACCTGAAATCGAGAACAAGTAAGAACCAATATTGCAATCAAGATATTGCGGATTAAGAGGAAAGCGTTATTAAAGAGGTGGGATCCTTAATAGGTGTGAAGTACAAGAGGCCTCTGCGATGCTCGAGCCTTGGCGAAGTTGCGACTATGGCTAACTTAATGTCTAAACAAAATCCGAGTCTAGAGGTTCGGCTATGGGGCGTATTTAAGGGCGAAAAGGTGGGGTTTCGGCCAGCCATGGAAGTGGTGGCCGAATCCAACCCTAAAAGTCCTTCTCCCCTCAAATACGGACTCTAAAAAGTGGCTAATTAAAATCCTGCGAAAATTACATGGGCCTAGCCCAAAATAAAGGTGTCGCAGCACCATATTAAGCTATGGACGAATTCGTAAAGTATTGATCTTAAATATTTCGTCCAAGCCTTCTTTCTTCATTATGGTGGCCTCAAAGTTCTGAAATCTTCATCTGTGGACTTCTCTTGGATCATCACATGCTTGCTGCCATCTCCATGCATGACCATGCTCCAATGCTTGTCCCTCTCATCCATGATTGGTCCATCATTCCTAAGAGTAAGAAATATATCTGATTTAGGCAACATCATATTCTCATGTATGTGAGGAATAGTTCCAAGAAACGAAAGTACCTGATAGTTAAGTTGTGTGGCACGAGATCTTGTGATGGATCCTTGTATGTGTGTTGCTGTAGGTACAATGGTTGTATCAATAGTAGGGATGTCCACATCATGCTCCCCTTCTTGAATTGAAGTCGTCCTCGACACAATCTCATCTTCCTCACCAAAGTAAGGCTTCAAATCTGCAATGTTAAATGTAGGACTAACCGTACCAAAGTCTGCAGGCAACTAAAGGTTATATGCATTATCATTGATTTTCTCTAACACCTTAAAGGGACCAGCAGCACGTGGCATTAACTTAGACTTGCGTAAATCAGGAAAACGATCTTTACGCAAATTTAACGAAACAGGATCGCCAACATCAAACACAACATGCTTTCTCCCTTTATCCCCAGCAAGTTTATACTTAGCATTCATGTGTTCAATGTTATCTTTAGTAGTCTTATGCAAGTTTAATATCATTTCAGCGCGTTGTGTAGCATCCAAATTATGTTGCACCGAAGAAGGTAAAGGCAATAAATTAATAGGTGCACGAGGAACAAAACCATACACAATCTCAAATGGGCACATCTTTGTGGTAGAATGCAATGAACGATTATAAGCAAATTCTATATGAGTTAAACACTCTTCCCACAATTTTAAGTTCTTCTTTAAAACAGCTCGTAACATAGTAGACAAAGTTCTATTTACTACTTCAGTTTGACCATCAGTTTGGGGATGACATGTAGTACTAAAGAGCAATTTAGTCCCCAACTTAGCCCATAAACATCTCCAAAAGTGGCTAAGAAATTTAGTATCACGATCAGAGACAATAGTATTTGGCACACCATGCAAACGAAAAATTTCACGAAAGAACAAATCAGCAATATGCGCAGCATCATCCGTTTTATGACAAGGAATAAAGTGTGCCATCTTAGAAAACCGATCCACAACAACAAAAATACTATCCCTCCCCTTCTGTGTTCGTGGCAATCCCAAAACAAAGTCCATAGAAATATCCTCCCAAGGAACACTAGGAACAGGAAGAGGCATATATAAACCATGGGGATTAAGGCGAGACTTGCTTTTTGACAAGTAGTGCAGCGTGCCACAAATATCTCAACATCTGGACGCATACGTGGCCAAAAGAAGTGTGCAGCAAGAACATCCTCCGTCTTCTTGACACCAAAGTGTCCCATCAATCCTCCTCCATGCGCCTCTTGTAACAACAAAAGACGAACAGAGCTATCTGGAATGCATAGTTTGTTAGCACGGAACACAAATCCATCATTGAAGACGAACTTGTTCCAAGTTCTACCATCTCTACATTTCTGCAACACATCTTTAAATTTAGCATCATGCACATATTGTTCCTTAATAGTTTCCAATCCAAATATTTTGAAGTCAAGTAGAGATAACAAAGCATAACGGCGTGACAAAGCATCAGCAATAATATTATCTTTACCCTTTTTGTGTTTGATAACATAAGGAAAAGACTCAATAAATTCAACCCACTTTGCATGACGACGATTCAACTTAGCTTGACTACGAATATGCTTCAAAGATTCATGATCAGAATGAATAACAAACTCTTTAGGCCATAGATAATGTTGCCAAGTTTCTAATGTCCGAACCAACGCATATAATTCTTTATCATAAGAAGAATAGTTCAGACTAGCCCCACTCAATTTCTCACTAAAATATGCAACATGTTTTCCCTCTTGTAATAACACCCCTCCCAAACCAATTCCACTAGCATCACATTCAAGCTCAAAAGTCTTAGTAAAATCAGGAAGTTGGAGTAAGAGAGCATGTGTTATCTTATCTTTTAATATGACGGCTGTTGTTGTGCATCGCCCAAACAAAGGGCACATCCTTCTTGGTAAGCTCATTCATTGGCGCAATTGATCCAAAGTCTTTGACAAAGCGCCTATAAAACCAAATGAGGCCAAGAAAACTCCTCACTTGTGTGACTGTCTTGGCTGCGCCAATTCTCAATCAATAGCTTCAATCTTGGCTGGATCCACTTCAATACTGTGATGTAACAACATAGCCAAGAAACGAACTCGATTGGCAAAAGGTGCACTTCTCAAGGTTACCAAACAAACGTGCATCTCGTAAATCATTGAAAAAAGACGTAAATGGTCCAAATGATCCTCTAAAGATTTGCTATAAATCGAATATCATCAAAGTAGACTACCACAAACGTCCAATGAAAGCACGTAAAACTTCGTTCATTAATCTCATGAAAGTGCTAGGTGCATTAGTTAAACAAAACGGCATTACTAACCACTCATATAAACCGAACTTAGTTTTAAATGCTGTTTTCCATTCATCTCCTAATTTCATACGAATCTGGTGGTAACCACTACGCAAATCAACTTTAGAAAACATGGTAGAGCCACTCAATTCATCAAGCATGTCATCTAAACGTGGAATAGGATGACGATATCGAATAGTAATATTATTGATAGATCTACAATCAGTACACATGCGCGAAGAACCATCTTTCTTAGGTACCAAAATAATAGGAACAACACAAGGGCTAAGGGACTCACGAATATGATCTCTCCGAGTAGTTCCCGAATTTGGCGTTGTATCTCCTTTGTCTCCTCTGGATTGGTTCTATATGGCGGTTGGGCAACGTGGCACCAGGAATTAGGTCAATTTGATGCTCAATTCCTCTAATAGGAGGTAGTCCCGTGGCAACTCAGCGGGACCTCATATTCTCGCAAAAGGTTAGCAACAACGGTGGCAAAGAAGGAGGCATATCCTCAAATGAAAACAAAACCTCTTTGCAGACAATTGCATAACATTGAGTATTGTTTACATCTAGTTCAAGAATATCAATTTTATTTGCAAGCATACATGGACTCTTCAAACGAATTTGGTAGCATGTGTAGAATCAGATTTAGTGTTCTTTGGTGGTATAAAATCTGCAGCAACAACTGATGATTCTCACTTTTATTTTTCTCCTCAGTTTTAGCTCTACTAGCTCTAGCAAGATCATCTTTTAAAATTTGTTCGGGAGTCATAGGTTTTAGACCAATTTTCTTTCCATAATGCATAAGAGAATAGTGATTAGTTTTACCATTATGAACAGATTCTCTATCAAATTGCCATGGTCTACCAAGTAACAAAGAACAAGCTTGCATAGGTACAACATCACAATCAACAAAATCAGAATATGTACCAATAGTAAAATGCACGCGTACCGTTCTTGTTACCTTGATCTTGCGAGAACTCTCAAACCATTGGATGTAATATGAATGTGCGTTGTCTTGTTGGAAGCGCAAGCTACTCTACCATGTCAACACCGCCGATTATTACAACTCCCTCCATCGATGATGATCCAGATAGCTCTTTCCTTGACAACACCACGTTTGGAACAGGTTGTGGCGTTGATCTTGCTCAGATTTGCTCAATTGCACACTCAACACACGTTGTGTAATTAAGCTCTTGTATTGATCAACCTTGACTCCCATTACCTCGGCTCTTCATCGATCGTAATTGTCTCCATCTCGAGCAGAAATAAGGGCTAGTGTATCTTCATCAAAGTCACTCGCTAAATCGTATTGACCATCTTCGCGCACCATCATCACACGTTGTGTTGTGCACTGTCTCTCAATATGACCAAAACCCCAGCACTTGCGGCATTGTATATCCTTTGTCTTACCCGTGGAAGCCATAGAAGATGCACTACGAGCAGGAGCATTGGATGATGGTGGAGAAGCAGCTGGAAATCTTGTGGTGGCCTTGGATGTGGTAGTAGCTGGAGACGAATCACGAGGAGGCGCTGATTGTCGGGATGTCCAAGTGGATGTGCGACCTGCAGAATTATTAGTCCTCCATGGTGTTTGGCGATCCTATACTTCACGTTCAGCTTTGCAAGAAAGATGAAACAAACGAGTGATAGAATTATATTCCTTATAATCTAATATGTGCTGAATGTCCTTGTTTAATCCACCAAAGAAACGTGCAAGCATTTGTTCATTAGATTCAACAAGACCACACCTAACCATCCCCGTTTGCAATTCCTGATAATACTCTTCTACAGAATTTTTCCCTTGCTCTAAGCGTGTCAGATTCTTTAGTAAATCACGTTGATATGTGGGAGGTACAAAACGAACACGCATAGCAGTTTTTAAAGCAGTCCAAGTACTAGGAATAGTAGTAGGATTTAACCGACAATACTGGACCACCAAAGGGAAGCAAATTTAGTAAATTCACATGTAAAAGACTAACACGCATATTCTCGGGATATTTTAAGCAAAAACGTTGTTCTACTTCCATCTCCCATGTAAGATATGCATCGTGATTATATTTGCCTTCAAAAGATGGAATATTTAATTTAAGCTTTGCAACATGATCATCATCACGCATCGTGGGCGGCGCGGTAGTAATGTCGGGACGACCACAGTACTGTGGAGGTTGTTCAACCTCCTCGTCAAATGATCGCCGTCGGGGTCGTAGTACCCGCTGCCCGTCCCCAATGTCGCAGCAGCAGCCGGAAGTCCGAGGAACGTCGACCGCAGCAGATGGCCGAGGGTGCGGCACCAAACCAGCATCCGACCGTGATCGGAATGCGCCAGGCGCCATGTGTGGTGCCGCGGGTGCGGCAATCGGTTGAAGCTCCTTGAACCGAACGTCAAGCTTGGCGTTGAAGGATTTCTAGTCCATCGATCTTGTCCACGACGTTGGTGAGCTTGGTGTCAAACTCCCGAGGCCAGATCCACATCTTCGCCATGACCGACCAAGAGCGCAGAGAAGTGGGCATGTAGTTCTTCGTTCGTCATTGTGGCAGGGTTCCGCGAAGTATCTGTCATGGTTAGTCCTTAAAAGCACAGGTATATAGTACAGAAATATGGTGGAAATCACGCGTAATCCGTCAAGCAATATACAAAGCTCTTACAAGTTCTTACCAAACAGCAGGAAAAGGCGATGTGCAACCACGAGGATCAGTGGGTCCAGAGATTGAACCAAGCGATAACCAGGAGTCGAAACACCGCAAGTGGAGAGTATCTGTGGAGCTCTGGGAAGGCTTAGCAAAGGGGGTTAGCAATTATCAAAACAGCAATGCAAAAGTTGAAAGAATGCTCAACGACGGTACTGTGCTGGTCCTAGGCTAGACCGTACTAGAGACGCGAGCCTAGATCACCAACGATGTCACGACGCGACACAACAAGCACTGTATGATGATATGGCACCTTGAAAAGCGAACCACGAGGTGAAAAATCACTATGATGGCGAGTGTCTAGAATTGATCTACGGGGCCTAAAAATAGGTTAGCCCCAAAAAAAAATTCGAATTTTTTTATTTTGCTCCGGAAAGCGCAGACGCCAAAAAAATATTGCTATAACGGCCGATGGAGAAAAGTGATCCCCGGGGTCGAAAAATAGTATAGCCAGAAATTTTTTTCGGAGGCGGTTCCAGACTTTTTTTTTTTGCTCTCCTTCTGGACTTACGACCGGACTCTTAGCGCGACACGCACTTTTAGCTGAACACGGAAACAACAAAGAAGGAAAGTCAAAAGAAATAACTAGGAAACAGTAACTCTACTCGGACTCGCACTGCAAGGTGAAAACCGATCGGATGTGTGTCGCGGTAGGAAGGCGTGGCGAGTATTAGGGTTTATGGTGGCTGGGTATATGGCGCGAATATGGTGGAGGAATATGGTGGCGGTGATCGCGAGTGTGGCGGTGACTAGTATGATCAGAACTCGAAACTCTAAGGGACGAGACACTAAGACCAGCAACTCGACGCGACGATGTAGACACAAATTCAACAATGCAAAAACTGAAAAGATAATGCGAGGCGTAGATTGGTTATGGGATGGATCTAAACTCTAACTGTGTTTTTGGCTTTTTTGTGGGTTATAGGTAAAAATAGATCTAATCTATGAAAAACAGTAAAATCTCACCGAGCAACCTGAAATCTGATACCACTTGATAGTGCAAAGGTGTCCGATCTTTCGATGAGATGGCGATATTCGATTTGGTGGAGTTCAGGCTTGACGATCCGACTACACGTGCGAGCACGAGCGCCAATGCAATCGCTAGGCCAATCTCCTGGAGGTTACCGATCCTGCGTGAACACGATCACCGACCACGAGGGTCTTAATTCCTACCTGAAATCGAGAACAAGTAAGAACCAATATTGCAATCAAGATATTGCGGATTAAGAGGAAAGCGTTATTGAAGAGGTGGGATCCTGAATAGGTGCGAAGTACAAGAGGCCTCTGCGACGCTCGAGCCTTGGCGAAGTTGCGACTATGGCTAACTTAATGTCTAAACAAAATCCAAGTCTAGAGGTTCGGCTATGGGGCGTATTTAAGGGCGAAAAGGTGGGGTTTCGGCCAGCCATGGAAGTGGTGGCCGAATCCAACCCTAAAAGTCCTTTTCCCCTCAAATAGGGACTCTAAAAAGTGGCTAATTAAAATCCTGCGAAAATTACATGGGCCTGGCCCAAAATAAAGGTGTCGCAGCTTCCATATTAAGCTATGGACGAATTCGTAAAGTATTGATCTTGAATATTTCGTCCAAGCCTACTTTCTTCATTATGGTGGCCTCAAAGTTCTGAAATCTTCATCTGTGGACTTCTCTTGGATCATCACATGCTTGCTGCCATCTCCATGCATGTCCATGCTCCAATGCTTGTCCCTCTCATCCATGCTTGGTCCATCATTCCTAAGAGTAAGAAATATATCTGATTTAGGCAGCATCATATTCTCATGTATGTGAGGAATAGTTCCAAGAAACGAAAGTACCTGATAGTTAAGTTGTTTGGCACGAGATCTTGTGATGGGTCCTTGTATGTGTGTTGCTGTAGGTACAATGGTTGTATCAATAGTAGGGATGTCCACATCAGCAAAGGTGTCCGATCTTGCGATGAGATGATGATAATCGATTGGGTGGAGTTCGGGCTTGACGATCCGACTACACGTGCGAGCACGAGCGCCAATGCAATCGCTAGGCCAATCTCCTGGAGGTTACCGATCCTGCGGTAACACGATCGGCCTGACCAGCGAGGGTCTTAATTCCTACCTGAAATCGAGAAAAAGTAAGAACCAATATTGCAATTAAGATATTGCGGATTAAGAGGAAAGTTTTATTGAAGAGGTTGGATCCTGAATAGGTGCGAAGTATAAGAGGCCTCTGCGACGCTTGAGCCTTGGCGAAGTTGCGACTATGGCTAACTTAATGTCTAAACAAAATCCGAGTCTAGGGGGTCGGCTATGGGGAGTATTTAAGGGCGAAAAGGTGGGGTTTCGGCCAGCCATGGAAGTGGTGGCCGAATCCAACCCTAGAAGTCCTTTTCCCCTCAAATAGGGACTCTAAAAAGTGGCTAATTAAAATCCTGCGAAAATTACATGGGCCTGGCCCAAAATAAAGGTGTCGCAGCACCATATTAAGCTATGGACGAATTCGTAAAGTATTGATTTTGAATATTTCGTCCAAGCCTTCTTTCTTTATTATGGTGGCCTCAAAGTTCTGAAATCTTCATCCGTGGCCTTCTCTTGGATCATCACATGCTTGCTGCCATCTCCATGCATGGCCATGCTCCAATGCTTGTCCCTCTCATCCATGCTTGGTCCATCATTCCTAAGTGTAAGAAATATATCTGATTTAGGCAGCATCATATTCTCATGTATGTGAGGAATAGTTCCAAGAAACGAAAGTATGTGTGTTGATGTAGGTACAACGGTTGTATCAATAGTAGGGATGTCCACATCAGGGGGGGGCGGATAATCCGGCTCGAGGGGTGCAAAATCCGGCCTGGATATAGCCAGTTTCTATTCCGTCTAGTTGGTGATAGAAGTTTCGGTCAGAGATGGATTCTTTTTCTGGTGACTTTTATGGCAAACGGTGTGTTTCTGGAAAGAGATCTGGTGATGTGTACAATGACTATCTCGACATCTTGAACGGTGTAGTATGTGATGATTCTCAAATCAGGTGGAAACTGGTTCACATGGCAACGTATGATGAATATGAGTTGTGGGAGCGTCACATGCAAGATGGTTTTTACAAATGTGATACATATGAGTATGTGGATAATCCTACACGTGTGCTTCTTGCATTGCGACGTGTAGATGAAGAGATAGCTCATTGATGGGATAAAGAGATGTGTGAAAAGAACATTATAGATGCAACTTGGAAGGACTTCAATATTTTTTGCGTGGCTGTTTTATGGCTCCTCGTCGCAAGGTATCTTGTACCAAGCCCTTGAAGACAGTTCATGATGCCTGTGGTTGCCATTGTGTCTATTCCGTCTCGTTCAAAGGAGGTCACAGAAGTTGTTCCAGTGCAAACGGTTAGCGTGGCAGTGACAAAACCTTCTGAGGAGAAGCAATCTGTTGCACTGAAACTACAGTGGAAGAGGTTGAACCATTGAGTGGGCTAAATATGCAACTCAAGAGAGTACATGATTAGATTTGTATGACAGCGGATAGAGGCCAGCGTTGGAATTTATTCCAGGCGCAGTGCATGATCAAAGGTAAAGCATGCAAGTTGATTATTGATGGAGGAAGCTATACTAATGGCATTAGCAAGACAATGGTGGCAGCATTGGGGTTGTCCACATGGCGTATTCCTGAACCTAAGCATCTACAGTGGTTAAATAGTTGCGGTATTGTGAAGGTAACTCATAAGGTGCGTGTGCCATTTACAGTTGGTGATTATGTTGATGAGATTGAGTGCGATGTGTTGCCATTGGAGGTATGTGGGCTGTTACTTGGTCGTCCATGGCAGTATGATCGTAATGCGTTACATGCTGGGAGAGCAAATACATATTATTTTGTGCATGATGGCAAACATCGGACTTTGAAGCCTATGAGAGATGATCAAATCAAGTCCGATGTGGTGTTGGTGGTTTGCAAGGAGAAGTTGCATAAGGCTAAGCCACAACCAGGGCTAGCTAAGGTGCAGCATGAGGAGCATGATGCGAAGAGCGTCAGTGGTGATATTGCTTCAGCCATGCATGTAGATGACAAGCCAGTTGTTTTTGTTAGTGACAAGCCGGTTGAAGTCAAGCCTCTTATTGATGAAGGAAAGGATATGTCCGCATGTGTTCCACTTCCAGTTCGTGTTGACATGGGTGTTCAGACCAGTGACGATGTTGCTGATCACGTTCAGGTGTGTATGGTGCCGCGGGTAGTCAGCCACAGTTTTGTTAGAACACCTCAGAGACGTTTTGTTGGAGTAGCAGTGCGTGTGCATAGAGGCAAGGATGGACATGTTCGTCAGTTGTGTGGTCCAGGCATCACTCATCTTATGCAGGTTCGTGCAAAGAAGGTCCATGTTCAGCAGCCACGGGTTTCAACAATAGTTGAGAAGAAGAAAAAGATGGTGGCGCCTAAGTCCAAGCTTATGTGGAGAAGAAAGGAGGTGCAGCCACCCAGGGTTGTATCAAGTCAAGCAGGCCAAGCGGGAGGATGTGGTGAGGTAGGCACGCAAGACTTGAAGATGGCGAAGACGCGTGATGATTTTGTTGATATCATGCCACCCTTTCGAGAAGACCCTCACGCGTTGGGGACAACGCTCTTTGAAGGGGTGAGGATGATATGGGCAAGGATGCGGGAGGGAGGAGCGGGAGGAAGGCGCAAGAGAAGATCATCAAGAAGGAAGGTTCAGTTCGGACAGACAGAAGCCCTGAAATTGAAACGGACGTGGAATCTTCATACGAACTCCAAATCAAGCAAATAAGTACTTGTTGAAAAGATCATTCCGAGAGCTTTCCAACGAGTACTTACACGTCTCTAGGGGGCGGATAATCCGGCCCCCACAAGGTCGGATAATCCGGCCTTGCTCCAGGAATTCTGCTAAGGACTTTAGGCGCAAGGCTCAGTATGGGGGCGGATAATCCGCCCCAAGGGAGGATAATCCGGGGGCGGATAATCCGCCCCTACTTAGGGAAGAAAGTCTGGCCCTAAAAGTTACCATCAGATCTGGACGGATCTGACTGTATCGAACATGTTTTCGTTTCGTGTTTTTCGGACGTTCCGTCGGCCATATAAGCCTGGGAACACCCTCTAGATTAGGTGAGCTTTTTGATTTCAGTTGATTAGTCTAAAACTATCGTGTGTGTTGCTTGGTGAATCATCCCTTCGGGGACGGCGATGCCATGTTATCTATCATATTGATATTGTCGCGGAGGTTCTTGTGTTCATCAAGGATTGTCGTGTTTTGGTTTGAGGCGTGGTGATCTTCATCACGTTACTTGCTGGATTTGTTCCTCTTCTTCAGGTGACGTCCATTGGCGTTGTTGGAAGGACTAATATCTGGGTGACTAGCTGTGAAAGATCGGGACAAACTAAAGGATCATCAGGACGATCCTTATCACATTAGTTCCTTGCGCTAGTCCCTTGCATACAAGGACATAGTGCAAGATGGATGGGTTGTTCCGCACTTCTCTCATCTTACTTTTGGTGGCAAGAAGAACACTCTTAGTTTGTCCACTCGAGTTTGGCTTGTGGCACTCACTCACTATAGTGTGGTTCTCTCGCTCACCACTCTTCTCACAAGGTGGTTTTGTGTATTGCGCCCTCGCTAAAGCCTTTGCATTGTCCGCAATTATCTGGCTAGGAGTCATTGGTTGCAAAACACAAGTTTTTTCAAGCCATTTGAAGGTATAAGTGTTTGAGTGACCATCATGCAAAGCACGCTTGTCATTTTTCCACGGCCTTCCTAGTAACATATGGCAAACCGTCATGGGGACCACGTAACATTCCGCCGTGTCTTTGTATGGTCCAATTGAGAACGTTACCGAGATGGTGTGCTTGATCTTGACGGACCCTTGGTCACTTAGCCATTGTATATGGTAGGGGTGCTTATGCGGATGGAGGGTGAGGTTGAGTTTCTCACACAATTCTGTGCTTGCAAGATTGTGGCAACTCCCTCCATCGATGACAACTTTGATGGACTTCCCATTGATACCGGCACGAGTTTGGAAGATGTTTGATCGTTGGTCTTCATTCTCATTGACTTGAGTAGTTAAGACCCTTGTGACCACAAGCGATGGACTTGCGTCATGCTCACACACAAGTAGTACTTGGTCCTCTTCCAAATGTTGCCTTGCCATGGCTTCCTTGACCCTTGCATCAAACTCATCTTCACTCAAGTATTCTTCATCGCCGTTGTCATGGATGAACAAAACTTTCTTGTTCCCACATGCGGCCGACTTGTGTCCTTTGCCTCCACACTTGTACCACTCACCATTGAATAGTTGTTCATCCCTTGTGTATTTGCCACTTGGGGCGGTTTTCCTTGAGGAAGTGTTGGCTTGAAGGGAAGCTTGGTGGTATTTGATGAGCTTCCACTTGGTGTTGTCGGAGTAGTGGTTGGGGCTTGCTTGTATGTGAAGTATGTCTTTGTCTTGTTGTATTTGATGTCCTCTTGCACTTGACGCTCGGCCTTTGATGATATGTGCACAATCTCAACCATGTTGTTGTACTTTTGGAACTCGGTGATGCGCTTGATTGGATGGTTCAAGCCATTGAGGAAACGTGCCATCGTTTGTTCATCATGCTCTTCAATGTTGGCACGGATCATGTTGAGCTCCATTTGCTTGAAGTACTCTTCCACGGTTTTTGTCCCTTGACTAAGCGTTTGAAGCTTGTTGAAAAGGTCACGCGTGTAGTGCGAAGGAACAAAGCGGGATCTCATATGAGCCTTCATATCTTGCCAAGTTAAGATTGGGGGCTCTTCTTTTGATTCACGAGCGAGTTGGACTTGTTGCCACCAAAGGTTGGCATACTCATCAAACTCGAGGGATGCCATGGCCATCATCTTCTCATTGCTATAGTTGTGCATGCGGAAGATCTTGTCAACCTTGAGTTCCCACGAGAGGTATTCTTCGGGTTCATTGGAACCGGTGAACTTGGGCATGGTGAACTTGAGCTTGCCGAAAGTTTCTTCTTCATTGCGGTTCCGGTTGCGGCGGTTGCCATGATTTTGGCGGCCATCTTCATCATCCGAGCTCTCATGTCTTTCTTGGTGATGGTGGCGTTGCTCTTGCGGTTGTTGAGGTGTCGCATTTGGTGGTGGAACTTGGTTTTGATGACGAGCTTGGGGAGCTTGGTCGTGTTGTTGGCGCAGTTGAGGACGAGGAGGAGGTTATTGATCCTCACGACGAGCTTGGGGAGCTTGCTCTTGTTCTTGTCGTGGTTGATGCCGAGGAGCATTGTCTTGCGCCATGTGGCGAGGAGGACGTCGAGCCGCATGCGCAATGGGCTACTCTCTTTCTTCTTGATGCGGAGGAGGCTCGTCATGATGATCATGTTGTCGACGTTGACGTTCATGTTGATGATGACGCCTTGGTGGATCGTCGAGTGCTTCACGCTGACAGCGACCTTGTTCTTCCACTTCGGATGCTTCATTTGTTGTTGAAAGAACATGTCGATGGCAATGGGCTTGGTGGTCCATGTGAGGTTGCTCTTGTTGAATCACAAGTGCCCTTGGTTGTGGCTGGTTCGCTTCACATCGTGGAGGTCTTGCGGAGAGGTCACCATCATAGCTTGACGTCGCGACATGTCGCGGAGATGGTACCGCTTGAGAAGAGCTCATGGATTGAAGGACGGGTCCATCCCGGTGCCTTGAAGCGTGACGGTGAGGTGCGCTTGATTCACTTGAGGAGTGCCGTGATGGGCTTGAGTCGCGCGACCGTGGCCTTGCTAGCCCATCAATGAGGCGTTGAAGCTTCTCATCCGTTGAGGCGAGGGCGCTACCAAGAGCTTCATTTTGATGACCGAGGTTGTGTTGCATGGCATGCATTTGGCCTCGGACTTCTTCGAAGCGGTTGTCGATATTCTTGAACTCCACTCGGGCTTCGCTAAATTGTTCATCTTGGCGCCGCTCAAGGGCTTCACAACGATATTTGAATTCTCCTCGGACCTTCCAATGATCCCATCTTGTCATGTATTGTGTGTCGTCCTCCGGAGGTAGTTGTGGTTGGGACGGTTCACCATTCCTTGGAGATTATATGGAGAGTAAGTGTGCGTAGAGTTAGCCTTTTACCTCACCTTGGAGATTATATCAAACCAATTGCCACACAAAGGAGCGAACAGCTTGTAAAGTGAAACCGCAAAGAAACTCACACACAAATAATATACAACTCTCAAAAGCTTTTGGTGGATGGTTAGGATTGTGGAAAGCCAAAGAACCAATCAAACGCAAAGGATAGTCAAAAGTGGAGAATATCCAACAAAACTCAAGTCAAAAGGGAATGGTCAACTCAAAAGGTGACGAGAACCTTGTGTTCATCGTGTTCTTCGCGAGGTGTGTGTTCGCTTCCGCTACCTTCTCCCTTTCCCGGCGCTTTCCCATCGATTTGACCACGAGATCCGTGAAGATCGGGCCACCCAAGAGGTTAACCCCCTTTATCACATGGTTGACAAGATCTTCTGCATGCACAACTATAGGAATGAGAAGATGATGGCAATGGCGTCCGTCGAGTTTGATGAGTATGCCCTCCTTTGGTGGGAACAAGTCCAACTCGCTCGTGAAGCAAAAGAAGAGCCTCCAATCACCACTTGGCAAGATATGAAGGATCATATGAGATCCCGTTTTGTTCCTTCGCACTACACGCGTGACCTATTCAATAAGATTCAAACGCTTAGTCAAGGGACAAAGCCTGTGGAAGATTACTTAAAGCAAATGGAGCTCAACATGATCCGTGCAAACATTGAAGAGCGTGATAAGCAAACAATGGCACGTTTTCTCAATGGCTTGAACCACCAAATCAAGCGCATCACCTAGTTCCAAAAGTACAACAACATAGTTGAGTTTGTGCACATAGCAACAAAAGCCGAACGTCAAGTGCAAGAGGACATCAAGTATAACAAGCCAAAGATGTACTTCACCTACAAGCAAGCGCCAACCACTACATCAACAACCCCAAATGGAAGATCATCAAGTACCACCAAGCTTCCCTTCAAGCCAACACTCCCTCGAGGAAAACCGCCCACAAGTGGAAAAGACACAATGGATGATCAACCATTCAATGGTGAATGCTACAAGTGTGGAGGCAAAGGACACAAGTCGGCCACATGTGGAAACAAGAAAGTTTTGTTCATCCACGACAATGGCGATGAAGAATACTTGAGTGAAGATGAGTTTGATGCAAGGGTCAAGGAAGTTTTGGCAAAGCAACATTTGGAAGAAGACCAAGAACTACTTGTGTGTGAGCATGACGCAAGTCCATCCCTTGTTGTCACAAGGGTCTTAACTACTCAAGTCAATGAGAATGAAGACCAAAGATGAAACATCTTTCAAACACGTGCTGGTATCAATGGGAAATCCATCAAAGTTGTCATCGATGGAGGGAGTTGCCACAATCTTGCAAGAACGAAATTGTGTGAGAAGCTCAACCCCACCCTCCATCCACACAAGCACCCCTACCATATACAATGGCTAAGTGACCAAGGGTCCATCAAGATCAAGCACACCGTCTCGGTAACGTTCTCAATTGGACCATACAAGCACACGGTGGAGTGTGATGTGGTTCCCATGACGGTTTTCCATATGTTACTAGGTAGGTCATGGCAATATGATATGCGTGCTTTGCATGATGGTCACACAAACGCTTATACCTTCAAATGGATTGACAAGACTTGTGTTTTGCAACCAATGACTCCTAGACAAATAATTGCGGACAATGCAAAGGCTTTAGAGAGGGCGCAAAGCACAACATCATCTTGTGAGAAGATCGGTGAGCGAGATAACCACACTATAGTGAGTGAGAGCCACAAGCCAAACTCGAGTGGAAAAACTAAGAGTGTTCTTCTTTCCATCAAAAGTGAGATGAGAGAAGTTCGGAACAACCCATCCATCTTGCACTATGTCCTTATATGCAAGGGACTAGCGCAAGGAACTAATGACTTGACAAATGTTCCTCCTTCTTTGATGACTATTTTGCAGGAATTCCATGTGTTCCTCGAAGAGCTTCCTCATGGAGTACCCCCTCTTCATGGAATCGAACACCACATCGACCTCATACCCGACGCACCCCTTCCAAACCGCGTCGCGCACCGCACGAACCCGGAAGAGACAAAGGAGATAGAACGTCTCCAAAGGTTTGATCCAAGTAAGCACTATCCCAAGCGCGGTACCCGTGATTCTTGTCCCAAAGACGGATGATACGTTGCGGTTATGCATGGACTGTCGTCCAATCAATGCTATCACCGTGCGTTATCGACATCCTATACCGCGTCTTGATGACATGTTTGATGAGTTGTGTGGAGCCACTATATTTTTGAAAATTGATCTTCATAGTGGTTATCATCAAATACGCATGGCCGAGGGCGATGAGTGGAAAACCGCATTCAAGACCAAACTTGGTCTCTATGAATGGTTGGTTATGCCTTTTGGCTTATCAAATGCCCCATCCACCTTCATGGGCCTTATGAACCATATTTTGTGATCTCTCATTGGAAAGAGTGTCGTTGTTTACTTTGATGATATTCTTGTCTATAGCATGTCACTAGAGGAGCATGTTACACATGTTAAGGAGGTTCTTCAAATCCTTCGTCATGAAAAGCTATATGGTAATCTCCCAGAGTGTACTTTTGCGAAAGACAAACTGATTTTCCTTGGTTTTGTTGTTTCTTCTAATGGCATTGAAGTTGATGTATCAAAAGTTAAGGACATACGAGATTGGCCCGTCCCTACCAATGTTAGTGAACTTCGTAGTTTTCATGGGTTGGCCGGTTTCTACCGTCACTTTGTGAAAGACTTTTCTACCATTGCTTGCCCTCTCAATGAGTTGACAAAGAAAAATGTCACATTCGTTTGGGGCAAAGCACAACAAAAGGCATTTGATGAGCTCAAAAAGAGGCTCACCGAAGCGCCACTCCTTGCTTTACCGGATTTCACAAAAACTTTTGAGATCGACTGTGACGCTAGTGGTGTTGGCATTGGAGGCGTCCTTATGCAAAATGGGCGTCCTATTGCATACCATAGCGAGAAAATTGATGGCGCACGCCTTAACTATCCAATTTATGACAAAGAGCTTTTTGCCTTAGTTCGTGTCCTTCAAGTGTGGCAACACTACCTTTGTCCCAAGGAATTTATCATACATTCCGACCATAAGTCGTTGAAATATCTTAAGGTTCAAGCCAATTTGAGTAAAAGGCACGCCAAGTGGGTTGAGTTCATGGAGTCTTTTACTTACATTGTCAAGTACAAGAAGGGCAAATAAAATGTGGTAGCGGGCGCCTTGTCTCGCAAAAATACAAACCTTCTTACGCAACTCGAAGTAAATGTTTTGGGTCTTGATGGCATCAAATCTTTGTACGCTTCTGACCAATTCTTTGGATCAATTTTTATAAATTGTTCAATAGACAAAGGAGTCGATTATTTCTATTTGCATAAGGGTTTTCTATTTAAACAAAACAAGCTTTGCATTCCGAAGTCGTCTCTCCAAATTTTGCTTCTTCAAGAGTCCCATGGTGGAGGCCTTATGGGTCACTTCAGCCATGACAAGACATATGACATGCTCTCCACTCACTACTTTTGGCCAAAGATGAAGTGTGACGTGGAGCGCCACGTCCAACGATGCACTACTTGTGTCCAAGCTAAGTCTAAGTCTAACCCTTTTGGTCTTTACATGTCATTGCCTATCCCTCATGCAACTTGGTCGGACATTAGCATGGACTTTGTGCTAGGATTACCTAGATATAAACATGGCCACAATTCTATATTTGTCGTAGTGGATCGGTTTTCCAAAATGGCACACTTCCTTCCGTGCCATAAGACCGATGATGGTTCACATGTAGAAAATCTATTTTTCAGGGAAATAATCTGTCTTCACGGTGTACCAAGAACAATCGTTTCCGACCGCGACGTCAAGTTCATGAGTTACTTTTGGAAGACACTCATGGCCAAGCTCGACATCAAGCTGCTATTCTCGTCCGCATCACATCCCCAAACTGATGGATAAACCGAGGTTGTCAACCGGAGCCTCGGAACACTACTCCGCGTGTTGATCAAGAAAAACCTCAAGGATTGGGAAGAATGCATTCCCCAGCCGAGTTTGCCTACAACCACACCAAACAATCCATCACCATGAGGAGCCCGTTCATGATCGTCTATGGATTCGAGCCTCTCACCACGCTCGACATCCTACCTCTTCCTCTCCATGACCGCACCAACATGGACATCGACAAGCGCGCTCAAGCAATAAAGAAACTCCATGAAGACACAAGAGCTACGATCCAGCAACAAGTACATCGCCAAGCATCAAGGCTAAACAAGAAAAAGAAGGAGATAATTTTTGAAGAAGGCGACCTAGTGTGGATGAAGGGAATATGCCCGAGAGGCAATAATAAAGTGGTTATTGTTGTATTCCTTATTTATGATAAATGTTTATTTTGCATGATATAATTGTATTAATACGGAAACGTTAATACATGCGTGTTTAATAAACAAATAGAAAGTTCCTAGTTATGCCTCTCTTATAAACTAGCTCGTTGATTAACAAGATGTTCAAAGCTTTCCAGATCATGGACATTGGATGTTATTAATAACGAGGTCACACCATTGTTGGAATGATGTGATGAACATTCATCCGAAGTATAGCATTACGATCAAGGTCATTGTGTATATATTGCTATAACATCATACGAAGTAATCTTAGTCCTTAGACCTTGAGATCATGTCAATCACTAACACCAGAAGAGTATCTTGATAACATCAAACGTCACACCGTAACAGGGTGACTATAAAGATAGGTTCAGTGCTACGAAGGTGTTATGTTGAGGGTCATGGATCAAGTGTGGAATTTGTCCTTCCCGATGACGGATAGATATACTCTAGTCCCTCTCGGTGATATCACAGTAATTAGCTTGCAAGCAAGTGATTTGATCACTAGAATGTTATATCATGGGAACGAGAAAAGAGTACATGTCGGTAACGAGATCAAACTAGGTATGGAGATACCGATGATCGAATCTCGGACATGTAATATATCGCGAGACAAAGGGATTGAGTTACATGCGTATAAGGTTCACACGATCAGAGAAGTCATCGTTGAATATGTGAGAGTAAGTATGGATCTCCAGGTCCCGCTGCTAATTGTTGATCGTAGAGGGGTCTCGGTCATGTCTACATTATTCGTGAACCGTAGGGTGACACACTTAAGGGATACCGCCACCATTTGTAGCAAATAATATGCCAGAGAAAGAAAAAGGGAAGTGCACGAATTTATTTCACTAGACAGCGAAACTGTTTCAGTTGAAATTGCTGAAACTGGTTCTGCATGTGAAATTGAAATGTTATAAGGGGTTTTATGTGAATGTTTGTTAATTAGAGTAACTAACAAAATTCTGAATAAATAAATAAAATAGTTTTATTTAAATGAGAGCTTGCATTAAATTTGGTAGAAATTTAATGCATGTGAGTGGATTTTTGAGTGGAGGCTCTTTTATGGAAGTGGAGGCTTTTCATTTTGAGTGGGAGCTCCACCCACATGAATGTGGGAGAGGTGGGGGCAGCCACCATGGGTGGGCACCATGCCCCTTGGGGTGCCCCCCTCTCCCTATAAAAAGTCCCCCCTCTCCTCCTCTCAAAGCACACCTCCTCGCGAAGGATCTCTTTTCCCCCTTTAGAATTCGCCCATGGTCTTGAATCAGCGAGATACATGTTCCCGGTGGCTTTTTCTAGAAGGATTTGTTGCTTCCGCTGCTTTGCTGGAGCGAGGGCGCGGAGGTCGTCGGGGTACCCGGACGTGTGTGCGATCACGGATCCACCACTGCTTTGCGGTGCTGGACCAGATAGACTTCATCACGATCTTGAGATCGACAAGCGTTCGTCTACATCATCCACGAGTACAACCTTTTTAACGCTATTCGGTCTTCGATGGTATGTATTCTATGGATGTATATCCACCCATTGCTTGTATCTAGTAGATAGATCTTGATACTTAGTTGTTCCCATCGTAGGAATTTTTTTCTATGCTACGAACCCTACAGTGGTATCAGAGCCCTATGCGTAGATGCTTTGCACGGGTAGTACACATATGAGTATGTGGGCAATGATGATCATTTTATTGCTTCTTAGGTTGTAATTTGGATATTGGTGGCATAGTGGGATGAAGCGGCCCGGACAAACTTTACATGTCGTTGCACATGAGACCTATTCCACGCTTGACATGCAACTAGTTTTGCATAAGTGGCTAGCGGGTGTCTGTCTCTCCTACTACAGTCAATATCTAATTTGCAACGAATTGTCAACAATTTGATTATCCTCGTTGTGGTTCATGTTCGTAGGTAAGAACGGTTCTATCTTCGAAAGCCCTAAACCACGTAAAACTTGCTGATGTGGACATCCCATATATTGAAACAACCGTTGTACCTACAGCTACACACATACAAGGACCTATCACAAGATCTCGTGCCAAACAACTTAACTATCATGTACTTTCGTTTCCTGGAACTATTCCTCACATACATGAGAATATGATGCTGCCTAAATCAGATGTATTTATTACTCTTAGGAATGATGGACCAAGCATGGATGAGAGGGACAAGCATTGGAGCATGGCCATGCATGGAGATGGCAGCAAGCATGAGATGATTCAAGAGAAGGTTATGGAAGAAGATTTCAGAACTTTGAGGCCACCATAATGAAGAAAGAAGGCTTGGACGAAATATTCAAGATTAGTACTTCACAAATTCGTCCATAGCTTAATATGGTGCTGCGACACCTTTATTTTGGGCCAGGCCCATGTAATTTTCGCAGGATTTTAATTAGCCACTTTTTAGAGTCCGTATTTGAGGAGAAAAGGACTTATAGGGTTTGATTCGGCCACCACTTCTATGGCTGGCCGAAACCCCACCTTTTCCTCCTTAAATACTCCCCATATCCGTCACCGTAGACGCGGATTTTGTTTAGACATTAAGTTAGCCATCATAGCAACTTCGCCAAGGCTCGAGCGTGGTAGAGGCCTCTTGTACTTGGCACCTATACAGGATCCCACCTTTTCAATAAAGCTTTCATCTTAATCCGCAATATCTTGATTGCAATGTTGGTTCTTACTTGTTCTCGATTTCAGGTAGGAATTCAGACCCTCGTTGGTCAGGCTGATCGTGTTCCCGCAGGATCGGTAACCTCCAGGAGATTGGCCTACCGATTGCATTGGCGCTCGTGCTCGCACGTGTAGTTGGATCGTCAAGCCCGAACTCCACCAAATCGACTATCACCATCTCATCGAAAGATTGGACACCTTTGCCCAATCAAGTGGTATCAGATTTCAGGTTGCTCGGTGAGATTTTACTGCTTTCGTAGATTAGATCTGTTTTACCTATAACCTACGAAAAAGCCAAACACAGTTAGAGTTTAGATCCATCCCATCACCAATCTACGCCTTTGTCACATCCCAAGATTTTACAAATCTTGTAATGTGAAAATAAATTAATAAAATAAAACTTTGTTTGATTTTCAGAGCCAGAAGAAACTTTTTGAATTCAATTTTTTTTCGGAGGCGGTTCCTTCTGGACTTACGACCGAACTCGGAGCTCGACTCGGACTTTAGCTTAACACGGAAACAACAAAGAAGGAAAGTAAAACGAAATAACTAGGTAATAATAACTCAACTCGGACTCGTGCACGAGGCCGTCTAGCCTAGGACCAGCACAGTACCGTCGTTGAGCATTCTTTCAACTTTTGCATTGCTGTTTTGATAATTGCTAACCCCTTTGCTCACCCTTCCCAGAGCTCCACAGATATTCTCCACGTGCGGTGTCTCGACTCCTGGTAATCGCTTGGTTCAATCTCTAGACCCACTGATCCTCGCGGTTGCACATCGCCTTTTCCTGCTGTTTGGTAAGAATTTGTAAGAGCTTCGTATATTGCTTGACGGATTACGCGTGCCTTCCACCATATTTCCGTAGTATATACCGCTTTTAAAGGACTAACCATGATGATACTTCATGAACCCTGCCACAATGACGAACGACGAACTACATGCCCACTTCTCCGAGCTTTAGGTCAGTCGCGCTGAAGACGTGGATACACGCCTAGGGGAGTTTGACACCAAGCTCACCAACGCCGTGGACAAGATCGATGGACTCGAGAAATCCTTCAACACCAAGCTTGACGCTTGGTTCAAGAAGATTTTGAGCAGATTGCCCATACCCGCACCTGCACCTGGCGCACGGTGCATTCCGATCACGGTCTGACCGCTGGTCGCCGCCACCAAGCACCCCAAGCGGCCATCACAGCCGACGCACTCTTCCGCCGCGGTCGCCGACATTGGGATGACGACGGGTACTAATACGACCTCGACGATGACGATCTGTTTGACGAGGAGGTTGAACAACCTCCACAGGTACCTGCTGGCCGTCGCCGACATTACTACCGCAATGCTCGCCCACCGGTACGTCATGATGATCATGTTGCAAAGCTTAAATTAAATATTCCATCTTTTGAGGGTAAATATAATCCTGATGCATATCTTACATGGGAGATGGAAGTAGAACAACGTTTTGTATGTTTAAAATATCCTGAGAATATGCGTGTTAGTGCTGCTACATGTGAATTTACTAAATTTGCTTCCCTTTGGTGGTCTGAGTATTGTCGTTTAAATCCTACTACTATTCCTAGTACTTGGACTGCTTTAAAAACTGCTATGCGTGTTCGTTTTGTACCTCCCACTTATCAACGTGATTTACTAAAGAATCTGACACGTTTAGAGCAAGGAAAAAATTCTGTAGAAGAGTATTATCAGGAATTGCAAACGGGGATGGTTCGGTGTGGTCTTGTTGAATCTACCGAACAAATGTTTGCACGTTTCTTGGTGGATTAAACAAGGACATTCATCACATATTATATTATAAGGAATATAATTCTATCACTCGTTTGTTTCATCTTGCTTGCAAAGCTGAACGTGAAGTGCAAGATCGCCAAACACCATGGAGGAGGACTAATAATTCTGCAGGTCGCACATCCACTTGGACATCCCGACAATCAGCACCTCCTTCTCGTGATTCGCCACCAGCTACTACCACATCCAAGGCCACCACAAGATTTCCAGCTGCTCCTCCACCGTCATCCAATGCTCCTGCTCGTAGTGCATCTTCTATGGCTTCCACGGGTAAGATAAAGGATATACAATGCCGCAAGTGCTGGGGTTTTGGTCATATTGAGAGAAAGTGCACAACACAACGTGTGATGATGGTGCGGGATGATGGTCAATACGATTCAGCGAGTGACTTTGATGAAGATACATTAGCCCTTATTTCTGCTCGAGATGGAAACAATTCTGATGCTGATGAAGAGGCAGAGGTAATGGGAGCTAAAGCTGCTGATCAATACAAGAGCTTAATTACACAACGTGATAGGGCAACGATGTCCGATCTTTCGATGAGATGGTGATAGTCAATTTGGTGGAGTTCAGGCTTAACGATCTGACTACACGTGCGAGCATGAGCGCCAATGCAATCGCTAGGCCAATCTCCTGGAGGTTACCGATCCTACGGGAACACGATCAGCCTGACCAGCGAGGGTCTTAATTCCTACCTGAAATCGAGAACAAGTAAGAACCAATATTGCAATCAAGATATTGCGGATTAAGAGGAAAGCTTTATTGAAAAGTTGGGATCCTGAATAGGTGCAAAGTACAAGAGGCCTCTGTGACCCTCGAGCCTTGGCGAAGTTGCTATGATGGCTAACTTAATGTCTAAACAAAATCCGAGTCTAGGGTGATGGCTATGGGGAGTATTTAAGGAGGAAAAGGTGGGGTTTCGGCCAGCCATGGAAGTGGTGGCCGAATCCAACCCTAGAAGTCATTTTCCCCTCAAATACGGACTCTAAAAAGTGGCTAATTAAAATTCTGTGAAAATTACATGGGCCTGGCCCAAAATAAAGGTGTCGCAGCACCATATTAAGCTATGGATGAATTCGTGAAGTATTGATCTTGAATATTTCGTCCAAGCCTTCTTTCTTCATTATGGTGCCCTTCTCTTCGATCATCACATGCTTGTTGCCATCTCCATGCATGGCCATGCTCCAATCTTGTCCCTCTCATCCATGCTTGGTCCATCATTCCTAAGAGTAAGAAATACATCTGATTTAGGCAGCATCATATTCTCATGTATGTGAGGAATAGTTCCAAGAAACGAAAGTACCTGATAGTTAAGTTGTTTGGCATGAGATCTTGTGATGGATCCTTGTATGTGTGTTGTTGTAGGTACAACGGTTGTATCAATAGAAGGGATGTCCAAATCATGCTCCCCTTCTTGAATTGAAGTCGTCGTCGATGCAATCTCATCTTCCTCATCAAAGTAAGGCTTCAAATCTGCAATGTTAAATGTAGGACTAACCGTACCAAAGTCTGCAGGCAACTCAAGTTTATATGCATTATCATTTATTTTCTCTAACACCTTAAAGGGACCAGGAGCACGCGGCATTAACTTAGACTTGCGTAAATCAGGAAAACGATCTTTACGCAAATGTAACCAAACAAGATCTCGAACATCAAACACAACATGCTTTCTCCCTTTATCCCAGCAAGTTTATACTTAGCATTCATGTGTTCAATATTATCTTTAGTAGTCTTATGCAAGTTTAATATCATTTCAGCGCGTTGTGTAGCATCCAAATTATTTTACACCGAAGAAGGTAAAGGCAATAAATCAATAGGTGCACGAGGAACAAAACCATACACAATCTCAAACGGGCACATCTTTGTGGTAGAATGCAGCGAACGATTATAAGAAAATTCTATATGAGGTAAACACTCTTCCCACAATTTTAAGTTCTTCTTTAAAACAACCCGCAACATAGTAGACAAAGTTCTATTTACTACTTCAGTTTGTCCATCAGTTTGGGGATGACATGTAGTACTAAACAGCAATTTAGTCCCCAACTTAGCCCATAAACATCTCCAAAAGTGGCTAAGAAATTTAGTATCACGATCAAAGACAATAGTATTTGGCACACCATGCAAACGAACAATTTCACGAAAGAACAAATCAGCAATATGCGCAGCATCATCCGTTTTATGACAAGGAATAAAGTGTGCCATCTTACAAAACCGATCCACAACAAAAAAAATACTATCCCTCCCCTTCTGTGTTCGTTGCAATCCCAAAACAAAGTCCATTGAAATATCCTCCCAAGGAACACTAGGAACAGGAAGAGGCATATATAAACCATGTGGATTAAGGCGAGACTTAGCTTTTTGACAAGTAGTGCAGCGTGCCACAAATCTCTCAACATCTCGACGCATATGTGGCCAAAAGAAGTGTGCAACAAGAACATCCTCCGTTTTCTTGACACCAAAGTGTCCCATCAATCCTCCTCCATGCGCCTCCTGTACCAACAAAAGACGAACAGAACTATCCGGAATGCATAGTTTGTTAGCACGGAACACAAATCCATCATTGAAGACGAACTTGTTCCATGTTCTACCATCTCTACAATTCTGCAACACATCTTTAAATTCAGCATCATGCACATATTGTTCCTTAATAGTTTCTAATCCAAATATTTTGAAGTCAAGTTGAGATAACAAAGTATAACGGCGCGACAAAGCATCAGCAATAGTATTATCTTTACCCTTTTTGTGTTTGATAACATAAGGAAAAGACTCAATAAATTCAACCCACTTTGCATGACGACGATTCAACTTAGCTTGACTACGAATATGCTTCAAAGATTCATGATTAGAATGAATAACAAATTCTTTAGGCCATAGATAATGTTGCCAAATTTCTAGTGTCCGAACCAACGCATATAATTCTTTATCATAAGTAGAATAGTTCAGACTAGCCCCACTCAATTTCTCACTAAAATATGCAACAGGTTTTCCCTCTTGTAATAACACCCCTCCCAAACCAATTCCACTAGCATCACATTCAAGCTCAAAAGTCTTAGTAAAATCAGGAAGTTGGAGTAAAGGAGCATGTGTTAGCTTATCTTTCAATATGACGAAGGCCTGTTGTTGTGCATCGCCCCAAACAAAGGGCACATCCTTCTTGGTAAGCTCATTCATTGGCTGCAATTGATCCAAAGTCTTTGACAAAGCGCCTATAAAAACCAGCGAGGCCAAGAAATCTCCTCACTTGTGTGACCGTCTTGGGCTGCGGCCAATTCTCAATAGCTTCAATCTTGGCTGGATCCACTTCAATACCCTGTGATGTAACAACATAGCCAAGAAACGCAACTCTATTGGTGCAAAATGTGCACTTCTCAAGCAAACGTGCATCACGTAAAGCATTAAAAACAACACGTAAATGGTCCAAATGATCCTCTAAAGATTTGCTATAAATCAGAATATCATCAAAGTAGACTACCACAAAACGTCCAATGAAAGCACGTAAAACTTCGTTCATTAATCTCATGAAAGTGCTGGGTGCATTAGTTAAACCAAATAGCATTACTAACCACTCATATAAACCGAACTTAGTTTTAAATGTTGTTTTCCATTCATCGCCTAATTTCATACGAATCTGGTGGTAACCATTACGCAAATCAACTTTAGAAAACATGGTAGAGCCACTCAATTCATCAAGCATGTCATCTAAACGTGAAATAGGATGACGATATCGAATAGTAATATTATTGATAGCTCTACAATCAGTACACATGCGCGAAGAACCATCTTTCTTAGGTACCAAAATAATAGGAACAAAGACAGGGCTAAGGGACTCACGAATATGATCTCTGTCGAGTAGTTCCTGAATTTGGCGTTGTATCTCCTTTGTCTCCTCTGGATTAGTTCTATATGGCGCGCGGTTGGGCAACGTAGCACCAGGAATTAGATCAATTTGGTGCTCAATTCCTCTAATAGGAGGTAGTCCTGTTGGTAGCTCAGCGGGAAAGACGTCCTCATATTCCTGCAAAAGGTTAGCAATAGCGGGTGGCAAAGAAGGAGGCATATCCTCAAATGAAAACCAAACCTCTTTGCAGACAATTACATAACATTGAGTATTGTTTACATCTAGTTCAGCAATATCAATTTTATTTGCAAGCATACATGGACTCTTCAAAAGAATTTCAGTAGCATGTGTAGAATCAGATTTAGTGTTCTTTGGTGGTACAAAATCTGCAGCAACAATCTGATTCTCACTTTTATTTTTCTCCTCAGTTTTAGGTCTACTAGCTCTAGCAAGATCATATTTTGAAATCTGTTCGGGAGTCATAGGTTTTAGACCAATTTTCTTTCCATCATGCATAAGAGAATAGTGATTAGTTTTGCCATTATGAACAGATTCTCTATCAAATTGCCATGGTCTACCAAGTAATAAAGAACAAGCTTGCATAGGTACAACATCACAATCAACAAAATCAGAATATGTACCAATAGTAAAATGCACGCGTACCATTCTTGTTACCTTGATCTTGCGAGAACTCTCAAACCATTGGATGTAATATGAATATGTGCGTTGTCTTGTTGGAAGCTCAAGCTTCTCTACCATGTCAACACTAGCCAGATTATTACAACTCCCTCCATCAATGATGATCCGTATAGCTCTTTCCTTGACAACACCACGTGTTTGGAACAGGTTGTGGCGTTGATCTTGTTCAGATTTTCTCAATTGCACACTCAACACACATTGTGTAATTAAACTCTTGTATTGATCAGCAGCTTCAGCTCCCATTACCTCTGTCTCTTCATCAGCATCAGAATTGTCTCCATCTTGAGCAGAAATAAGGGCTAATGTATCTTCATCAAAGTCACTATTGAATCAGATTGACCATCCTCCCGCACCATCATCACACGTTGTGTTGTGCACTGTCTCTCAATATGACCAAAACCCCAACACTTGCGGCATTGTATATCCTTTGTCTTACCCGTGGAAGCCATAGAAGATGCACTACGAGCAGGAGCATTGGATGATGGTGTAGGAACAGCTGGAAATCTTGTGGTGGCCTTGGATGTGGTAGTAGCTGGTCGCGAATCACGAGAAGGAGGTGCTGTTGTCGGGATGTCCAAGTGGATGTGCGACCTGCAGAATTATTAGTCCTCCTCCATGGTGTTTGGCGATCCTGCACTTCACGTTCAGCTTTGCAAGCAAGATGAAACAAACGAGTGATAGAATTATATTCCTTATAATATAATATGTGATGAATGTCCTTGTTTAATCCACCAAAGTAACATGCAAGCATTTGTTCAGTAGATTCAACAAGACCACACCAAACCATCCCCGTTTGCAATTCCTGATAATACTCTTCTACATAATTTTTCCCTTGCTCTAAATGTGTTAGATTCTTTAGTAAATCACGTTGATAAATGGGAGGTACAAACGAACACGCATAGCAGTTTTTAAAGCAGTCCATGTACTAGGAATAGTAGTAGGATTTAAACAACAATACTCAGACCACCAAAGAGAAGCAAATTTAGTAAATTCACATGTAGCAGCACTAACACGCATATTCTCAGGATATTTTAAACATGCAAAACATTGTTCTACTTCCATCTCCCATGTAAGATATGTATCAGGATTATATTTACCCTCAAAAGATGGAATATTTAATTTAAGCTTTGCAACATGATCATCATCACGTACCGGTGGTAGCGTTGCGGTAGTAATGTCGGGGACGGCCATCAGGGTGTGGAGGTTGTTCAACCTCCTCGTCAAACAGATCGTCATCGTCGGGGTCGTAGTAGTACCCGTCGTCTGTCCTCAATGTCGCAGCAGCAGCCGCGGCGGAAGTCTGAGGTGCATCAGCCGCAGCGGTAGCCGCCTGGGGTGCGGCGGCAGCCGAACCAGCTGTCCGACCTATGATCGGGATGCGCCATGCGCCATGTGTGGGTGCGGGTGCAGGTGCGGGCAATCTGTTCAAAATCTCCTTGAACCGAGCGTCAAGCTTGGCATTGAAGGATTTCTCGAGTCCATCGATCTTGTCCATGGCGTTGGTGAGCTTGGTGTTAAACTCCCCTAGGCGTGTATCCACGTCTTCAGCGCGACTGACCAAGAGCTCGGAGAAGTGGGCATGTAGTTCTTCGTTCGTCATTGTGGCAGGGTTACGCGAAGTATCTGTCATGGTTAGTCCTTAAAAAGCATAGGTATATACTACGGAAATATGGTGGAAGGAACGCGTAATCCGTCAAGCAATATACGAAGCTCTTACAAGTTCTTACGAAACAGCAGGAAAAGGCGAGGTGTAACCGCGAGGATCAATGGGTCCAGAGATTGAACCGAGCGATTACCGGGAGTCGAGACACCGCACGTGGAGGATATCTGTGGAGCTCTGGGAAGGCTTAGCAAAGGGGTTAGCAATTATCAAAACAACAACGCAAAAGTTGAAAGAATGCTCAACGACGGTACTGTGCTGGTCCTAGGCTAGACCGTACTAGAGACACGAGCCTATATCACTAACGATGTCACGAGCGACACAACAAGCAATGTATGATGATATGGCACCCTGAAAAGCGATCCGAGAGGTGGAAAATCACTATGATGGCGAGTGTCTAGAACTGATCTACGGGGTCTAAAAATAGGTTAGCCCCAAAAAAAATTCGAAATTTTTTATTTTGCTTCGGAAAGCGCGCAGGCGCCAAAAAAATATCGCTATAACGGCCGATGGAGAAAAGTGATCCCTAGAGCCGAAAACTAGTATAGCCAGAATTTTTTTCCGGAGGCGGTTCCTTCTGGACTTACGACCGAACTCGGAGCTCGACTCGGACTTTAGCTTAACACGGAAACAACAAAGAAGGAAAGTAAAAAGAAATAACTAGGTAATAATAACTCAACTCGGACTCGTGCCGTGGCAGGAAAACTGATCGGATTCTGTGTCGGGGTAGGAAGGCGGTGGTGGAGTATTAGGGTTTATGCTGGCTGGGTGTATGGCGGCGGAATATGGTGGCGGAATATGGTGGCGGTGATCGGCGAGTGTGGCGGTGACTACTATGATCAGAACTCGAAACTCTAAGGGACGAGACACTAAGACCAGCAACTCGACGCAACGATGTAGACACAAATTCAACAATGCAAAAACTAAAAAGATAATGCGAGGCGTAGATTGGTTATGGGATGGATCTAAACTCTAACTGTGTTTTTGGCTTTTTCGTGGGTTATAGGTAAAAACATATCTAATCTACGAAAACAGTAAAATCTCACCGAGCAACTCAATCGATACCACTTGATAGGGCAAAGGTGTCCGATCTTTCGATGAGATGGTGATAGTCGATTTGGTGGAGTTCGGCTTGACGATCCGACTACACGCAAGCACGAGCGCCAATGCAATCGCTAGGCCAATCTCGGAGGTTACCGATCCTGCGGAACACGATCACCGACCAATGAGGGTCTTAATTCCTACCTGAAATCGAGAACAAGTAAGAACCAATATTGCAATCAAGATATTGCGGATTAAGAGGAAAGCTTTATTGAAAAGGTGGGATCCTGAATAGGTGCGAAGTACAAGAGGCCTCTGCGACGCTCGAGCCTTGGCGAAGTTGCTATGATGGATAACTTAATGTCTAATCAAAATCCGAGTCTAGGGTGACGTCTATGGGGAGTATTTAAGGAGGAAAAGGTGGGGTTTTGGCCAGCCATGGAAGTGGTGGCCGAATCCAACCCTAGAAGTCCTTTTCCCCTCAAATACGGACTCTAATAGGATGACGATATCGAATAGTCATATTATTGATAGCTCTATAATCAGTACACATGCGCGAAGAACCATCTTTCTTAGGTACCAAAATAATCGGAACAACACAGGGGCTAAGGGACTCACGAATATGATCTCTGTCGAGTAGTTCCTGAA
This sequence comes from Avena longiglumis, assembly GCA_030063025.1. NCBI lineage: Eukaryota > Viridiplantae > Streptophyta > Magnoliopsida > Poales > Poaceae > Avena > Avena longiglumis. The sequence continues at coordinate 332,360,631 of CP125974.1, read as the reverse complement.
TTTGGCGTTGTATCTCCTTTGTCTCCTCTGGATTGGTTCTATATGGCGCGCGGTTGGGCAACGTAGCACCAGGAATTAGATAATTTTGGTGCTCAATTCCTCTAATAGGAGGTAGTCCTGGTGGCAGCTCAGCGGGAAAGACGTCCTCATATTCCTGCAAAAGGTTAGCAATAGCGGGTGGCAAAGAAGGAGGCATATCCTCAAATGAAAACAAAACCTCTTTGCAAATAATTGCATAACATTGAGTATTGTTTACATCTAGTTCAGAATATCAATTTTATTTGCAAGCATACATGGACTCTTCAAACAATTTCAGAGCATGTGTAGAATCAGATTTAGTGTTCTTTGGTGGTACAAAATCTGCAGCAACAATCGATTCTCACTTTATTTTTCTCCTCGCTTTAGCTCTACTAGCTCTAGCAAGATCATCTTTTAAAATATGTTCGGGAGTCATAGGTTTTAGACCAATTTTCTTTCCATCATGCATAAGAGAATAGTGATTAGTTTTGCCATTATGAACAGATTCTCTATCAAATTGCCATGGTCTACCAAGTAACAAAGAACAAGCTTGCATAGGTACAACATCACAATCAACAAAATCAGAATATGTACCAATAGTAAAATGCACGCGTACCGTTCTTGTTACCTTGATCTTGCGAGAACTCTCAAACCATTGGATGTAATATGAATGTGTGCATTGTCTTGTTGGAAGCGCAAGTTTCTCTACCATGTCAACACTAGCCAGATTATTACAACTCCCTCCATCAATGATGATCCGTGTAGCTCTTTCCTTGACAACAACACGTGTTTGGAACAGGTTATGGCGTTGATCTTGTTCAGATTTGCTCAATTGCACACTCAACACACGTTGTGTAATTAAACTCTTGTATTGATCAGCAGCTTCAGCTCCCATTACCTCTGTCTCTTCATCAGCATCAGAATTGTCTCCATCTCGAGCAGAAATAATGGCTAATGTATCTTCATCAAAGTCACTCGCTGAATCATATTGACCATCATCCCGCACCATCATCACACGTTGTGTTGTGCACTGTCTCTCAATATGACCAAAACCCCAGCACTTGCGGCATTGTATATCCTTTGTCTTACCCGTGGAAGCCATAGAAGATGCACTACGAGAAGGAGCATTGGTTGACGGTGGAGGAGCAGCTGGAAATCTTGTGGTGGCCTTGGATGTGGTAGTAGCGGGTGGCGAATCACAAGAAGGAGGTGCTGATTGTCGGGATGTCCAAGTGGATGTGCGACCTGCAGAATTGTTAGTCCTCCTCCATTGTCTTTGGCGATCCTGCACTTCACGTTCAGCTTTGCAAGCAAGATAAAACAAACGAGTGATAGAATTATATTCCTTATAATCTAATATGTGCTGAATGTGCTTGTTTAATCCACCAAAGAAACGTGCAAGCATTTGTTCAGTAGATTCTACAAGACCACACCGAACCATCCCCGTTTGCAATTCCTGATAATAATCTTCTTCAGAATTTTTCCCTTGCTCTAAACGTGTCAGATTCTTTAGTAAATCACGTTGATAAGTGGGAGGTACAAAACGAACACGCATAGCAGTTTTTAAAGCAGTGCAAGTACTAGGAATAGTAGTAGGATTTAAACGACAATACTCAGACCACCAAAGGGAAGCAAATTTAGTAAATTCACATGTAGCAGCACTAACACGCATATTCTCAGGATATTTTAAACATGCAAAACGTTGTTCTACTTCCATCTCCCATGTAAGATATGCATCAAGATTATATTTACCCTCAAAAGATGGAATATTTAATTTAAGCTTTGCAACATGATCATCATCATGTACCGGTGGTCGAGCGTTGTGGTAGTAATGGTGGGGACGGCCAGCAGGTACCTGTGGAGGTTGTTCAACCTCCTCGTCAAACAGATCATCATCGTCGGGGTCGTAGTAGTACCCGTCGTCTGTCCCCAATATTGCTGCAGCAGCCGCGGCGGAAGTCTGAGGTGCGTCAGCAGCAGCGGTAGCCGCCTGGGGTCTACCGATCCGTGATCGGAATGCGCCATGCGCCAGGTGTGGGTGCGGGTGCAGGTGCGGGCAATCTGTTCAAAATCTCCTTGAACCGAGCATCAAGCTTGGCATTGAAGGATTTCTCGAGTCCATCGATCTTGTCCATGGCGTTGGTGAGCTTGGTGTCAAACTCCCCTAGGCGTGTATCCACGTCTTCAGCGCGACTGACCAAGAGCTCGGAGAAGTGGGCATGTAGTTCTTCGTTCGTCATTGTGGCAGGGTTCCGCGAAGTATCTGTCATGGTTAGTCCTTTAAAAAGCATAAGTATATACTACGGAAATATGGTGGAAGGCACGCGTAATCCGTCAAGCAATATACGAAGCTCTTACAAGTTCTTCCCACACAGCAGGAAAAGGCGATGTGTAACCGTGAGGATCAGTGGGTCCAGAGATTGAACCGAGCGATTACCGGGAGTCGAAACACACACATGGAGAATATCTGTGGAGCTTTGGGAAGGCTGAGCAAAGGGGGTTAGCAATTATCAAAACAGCAATGCAAAAGTTGAAAGAATGCTCAACAACGGTACTGTGCTGGTCCTAGGTTAGACCGTACTAGAGACGCGAGCCTAGATCACCAACGATGTCACGACGCGACAAAACAAGCAATGTATGATGATATGGCACCCTGAAAAGCGAACCGAGATGCGGAAAATCACTATGATGGTGAGTGTCTAAAACTGATCTACGGGGTCTAAAAAAAGGTTATCCCCAATTTTTTTTTTGAAAACTTTTCTATTATGCTCCGGAAAGCGCGCATGCACCCAAAAAATGCCGCTATAACGGCCGATGGAGAAAAGTGATCCCGGGGTCGAAAAACAGTATAGCCAGAAAAAAATTTCGGAGGCGGTTCCTGACTTTCCTTTTTTTGCTCTCCTGTGTACTTACGACCAGACTCTGAGCTCGACACGGACTTTAACTTAACACGGAAACAACAAAGAAGGAATGTAAAAATAAATAACTAGGAAACAATAACTCAACTCGGACTCGTGCCGCAGCAGGATAGGTGATCGGATCCGTGTCGCGATAGGAAGGCGGTGGCGGAGTTTTAGGGTTTATGGCGGCTGGGTGTATGGCAGCGGAATATGGTGGCGGAATATGGTGGCGGTGATTTGTGAGGGTGGCGGTGACTACTATGATCAGAACTCGAAACTCTACGGGACGAGACTCTAAGACCAGCAACTTGACGCGACGATGCAGACACAAATTCAACAATGCAAAACTGAAAAGATAATGCAAGGCGTAGATTGGTGATAGGATGGATCTAAACTCTAACTGTGTTTTTGGATTTTTCGTGGGTTATAGGTAATAACAGATCTAATCTATGAAAACAGTAAATTTCACCGAGCAACCAGAAATCTGATACCACTTGATAGGGCAAAGGTGTCCGATCTTTCGATGAGATGGTGATAGTCGATTTGGTGGACTTCGGGCTTGACGATCCGACTACACGTGCGAGCACGAGCGCCAATGCAATCGCTAGGCCAATCTCCTGGAGGTTACCGATCCTGTGGGAACACGATCCAACCCTAGAAGTCCTTTTCCCCTCAAATACGGACTCTAAAAAGTGGCTATTTGAAATCTTGCGAAAATTACATGGGCGTGGCCCAAAATAAAGGTGTCGCAGCACCATATTAAGCTATAGACGAATTCGTGAAGTATTAATCTTGAATATTTCGTCCAAGCCTTCTTTCTTCATTATGGTGGCCTCAAAGTTCTGAAATCTCCATCCGTGGCCTTCTCTTGGATCATCACATGCTTGCTGCCATCTCCATGCATGGCCATGCTCCAATGCTTGTCCCTCTCATCCATGCTTGGTCCATCATTCCTAAGAGTAAGAAATACATCTGATTTAGGCAGCATCATATTCTCATGTATGTGAGGAATAATTCCAAGAAACGAAAGTACCTGATAGTTAAGTTGTTTGGCACGACATCTTGTGATGGGTCCTTGTATGTGTGTAGCTGTAGGTACAACAGTTGTATCAATAGAAGGGATGTCCACATCACTAGATCCATGACCGTGATGCCAAGAGGATGCGACAAGGATGAACCAGGAGCCAAGACCCCCAAGCATGAGGCCTGGAAGAGAAGACGCAAGAAGTTGTTGAAGCTGCATCGAGTCTCGCCATCACACCGAGTCTTGGACCACACGAGTTTCTGCAGTCCTCGGTCCGCCCCGTGAACCAAGCCCGGGACAGTCTGAGGGACCCTCCGGAGACGACACCGGAGATTGACCGGAGTCTTCGGTCCAGACCGGAGTCTCCGGCCTGCTCGACGCCAGGCATGTTAAGGCCTTTTGGGCCTGGCCCATGTAACGCCCAGAACTCCATGTTTATGTCTATTTTGCCCCTAGGTCTTGGCTGGGCTATATATATGCCCCCACCCCCATATGTAAACCCTAGGATGGAATAGATGATGAGTTGAGACTCATGGCTTAGGCCAAACCCTGGATGGGAACCCCCTCTCATTAGATTATCTATGAGTTGTATCAAGGCCTTCTTAATTGAAGTCGTCAAGGCGCTCTTCTAGTTCTTGATCTCTCCCATGTATGGATTCTAGTAGTGCTAGGTCTCTCCCCTTTGGGATTCTACTTGGTTGATACTCTCTCCCTACGTGTGATTCTATCAAGAGCTTGCCAATCTCGCAAGGGATTCTACATTTGGTCTCTCCCTTTGTGATACTATTGGGTTGGTGGATCGGGCCAACGAGAGCAAACCGATTTGGGTGTGGTGTGCATTTGTATCTTCGATTTCCCTCTCGTGTTCATCGTGTTCTTCGCTCTCCTCCCCCAAATCCCCTCGAATCTATGAAGATCGGGCCACAAAAGTGGTTGTAAGCCACATCACGAACTCCACCAAATCGATTATCACCATCTCATCGAAAGATCGGACACCTTTGCCCTATCAAGTGGTATCAAATTTTAGGTTGCTCGGTGAGATTTTACTGCTTTCATAGATTAGATCTTATTTACCTATAACCCACGAAAAAGCCAAAAACACAGTTAGAGTTTAGATCCCTCCCACCACCAATCTACGCCTCGCATTATCTTTTCAGTTTTTGCATTGTTGAATTTGTGTCTGCATCGTCGCGTTGAGTTGCTGGTCTTAGTGCCTCGTCCCTTAGAGTTTCGAGTTCTGATCATAGTAGTAACCACCACACTCGCAGACCACCGCCACCATATTTTGCCACCATATTCTGCCGCCATACACCCAGCCACCATAAACCCTAATACTGCACCATCGCCTTCCTACCGCGACACGGATCCGATCACCTTTCTTGTCGCGGCACGAGTCCGAGTTGAGTTATTATTTCCTAGTTTTTTTATTTTTACTTTACTTCTTTGTTGTTTCCATATTGAGCTAAAGTCCGTGTCAAGTTAGAAGTTCAGCCGTAAGTCTAGAAGGAGAGCTAAAGTCCGTGCTTTTTCAAGGACTAACCATGACAGATACTTCGCGGAACTGATACGGATCGAGGGGATGATCCTTTAGTTTGTCCCGATCTTTCACAGCGAGTCACCCGGATAGTAATCCTTCCAACAACGCCAATGGACGTCACCTGAAGAAGAGGAACGAATCCATCAAGTAACGTGATGAAGATCACCACGCCTCAAACCAAAACACGACAATCCTTGATGAACACAAGAACCTCCGCGACAATATCAATACGATAGATAACACGGCATCGCCGTCCCTGGAGGGATGCTTCACCAATCAACACACACGATAGTTTTAGACTAATCAACTGAAATCAAAAGCTAACCTAATCTAGAGGGCATTCCCAGGATTATATGGCCGCCGGAACGTCCGAAAAACGTGAAACGAAAACGTGTCTGATACAGTCAGATCCGTCCGGATCTGATGGAAACTTTTAGGGCCGGACTTTCCGCCTAAGTAGGGGCGTATTATCCTCCCCCATACTAAGCCTTGCGCCTGGAGTCCTTAGCAGAATTTTTGGAGCAGGGCCGGATTATCCGCCCTTGTGGGGGCCGGATTATCCGCCCTCTGGGGACGTGTAAGTACTCGTTGGAAAGATCTCGGAGTGATCTTTCCAACAAGTGCCTATTTGCTTGATTTGGAGTTCGTATGAAGAATCCACGTCCGTTTCAATTTCAGGGCTTCTGTCTGTCCGAACTGAACCTTCCTTCTTGATGATCTTCTCTTGCGCCGTCCTCCCGCTCCTCCCTCGCGCATCCTTGCCCATATCATCCTCCCCCACTTCAAAGAGCGTTGTCCCCAACGCGTGAGGGTCGTCCCGAAAGGGTGGCGTGATATCAACAAAATCTTCACGCGTCTTTGCCATCTTCAAGTCTTGCTTGCCTACCTCACCACATCCTCCCGCTTGGCCTGCTTGACTTGATACAACCCTGGGTGGCTGCACCTCCTTTCTTCTCCACATAAGCTTGGACTTAGGCGCCACCATCTTTTTCTTCTTCTCAACTGTTGTTGGAACCCGTGGCTGCTGAACATGGACCTTCTTTGCACGAACCTGCATAAGATGAGTGATGCCTGGACCACACAACCGATTTAACATGTCCATCCTTGCCTCTATGCACACTTTGCTGCTCCAACAAAACGTCTCTAAGGTGTTCTAACAAAGCGGGTGACTACCATGCACCATATGCACCAACGTGATCAAGAACATCATCGGTCTGAACACCTATGTCAACACGAACTGGAAGTGGAACACATGGAACACATGCTGACATATTATTTCCTTCATCAATAAGAGGCTTGACTTCAACCGGCTTGTCACTAACAAGAACAATTGGCTTGTCATCTATAGGCATGGGTGAAACAATATCACTACTGACGCTCTTCGCATCATGCTCCTCATGTTGCACCTTAGCTAGCCCTGGTTGTGGCTTAGCCTTATGCAACTTCTCCTTGCGAACCACCAACACCACATCGGACATGATTTGATCCTCTCTCATAGGCTTCAAAGTCTGATGTTTGCCATCATGCACAAAAGAATATGTATTTGCTCTCCCAGCATGTAACGCATTACGATCATACTACCATGGACGACCAAGTAACAGCCCACATACCTCCAATGGCAACACTTCGCACTCAATCTCATCAACATAATCACCAAATGTAAATGGCACACGCACCTTATGAGTTACCTTCATCATACCGCAACTATTTAACCACTGTAGATGCTTAGGTTCAGGAATACGCCATGTGGACAACCCCAATTCTGCCACCATTGTCTTGCTAATGCCATTAGTACATCTTCCTCCATCAATAATCAACTTGCATTCTTTACCTTTGATCATGCACTGCGCCTGGAATAAATTCCAACGCTGGACTCTATCCGCTGTCATACAAGTCTCATCATGTACTCTCTTGAGTTGCATATTTAGCCCACTCAATGGTTCAACCTCTTCCACTGTAGTTTCAGTGCACACAACAACCTCGGCAACAACAGATTGCTTCTCCTCAGAAGGTTTTGTCACTACCACGCTAACCGTTTGCACTGGAACAACTTGTGTGACCTCCTTTGAACGAGACGGAATAGACACAATGGCAACCCTAGGCGACTGCGGAACTGTCTTCAAGGGCTTGGTACAAGATACCTTGCGACGAGGAGCCATAAAACAACCACGCAAAAAAATATTGAAGTCCTTCCAAGTTGCATCTATAATGTCCTTTTCACACATCTCTTTATCCCACCAACGAGCTATCTCTTCATCTACACGTCGCAATGCAAGAAGCACACGTGTAGGATTATCCAAATACTCATATGTATCACATATGTAAAAACCATCTTGCATGTGACGCTCCCACAACTCATATTCATCATACGTTGCCATGTGAACCAGTTTCCACCTGATTTGAGAATCATCAGATAGTACACCGTTCAAGATGTCGAGATAGTCATTGTACACATCACCAGATCTCTTTCCAGAAACACACTGTTTGCCATAAAAGTCACCAGAAAAAGAATCCATCTCTGACCGAAATTTCTATCACCAACTAGACAGAATAGAAATTGCCTATATCTAGGCCAGATTATCCACCCCTGGGGCCGGATTATCCACCACCCCCCCGGATTTTCCGCCCTTGGTGGGGCCGGATTATCCGCCCCAACACGAAATAGAATGGATCTTAAGATCCGATCTGCACAGCCAGAGGTCTCCCCGATCTGATTTGCAATGCGATTTTCAGATCAATCAACACAATCTCGCTGTGAGCAACACTGGAATATGATACCACCTGATACGGATCGAGGGGATGATCCTTTAGTTTGTCCCAATCTTTCACAGCGAGTCACCCGGATAGTAATCCTTCCAACAACGCCAATGGACGTCACCTGAAGAAGAGGAACGAATCCAGCAAGTAACATGATGAAGATCACCACGCCTCAAACCAAAACACGACAATCCTTGATGAACACAAGAGCCTCTGCGACAATATCAATACATAGATAACACGGCATCGCCGTCCCCGGAGGGATGCTTCACCAATCAACACACACGATAGTTTTTGACTAATCAACTAAAATCAAAAGCTAACCTAATCTAGAGGCGTTGCCTCAGCTTATACGGCCGAACGTCCAAAAACGTGTCCATCTGATCGAGATCCGTCGGATCGATGGTAACTTTCAGGGCCGGACTTTCCGCCCTAAGTAGGGGCGGATTACCCCCCCCCCCCCCGGATTATCCTCCCCTGGGGCGGATTATCCGCCCCCATACTGAGCCTTGCGCCTGAAGTCCTTAGCAGAATTTCTGGAGCAGGGCCGGATTATCCGCCCCCTAGGGACATGTAAGTACTCGTTGGAAATCTCTCGGAGTGATCTTTCCAACAAGTGCTTATTAGCTTGATTTGGAGTTCGTATGAAGAATCCACGTCCGTTTCAATTTCAGGGCTTCTGTCTGTCCGAACTGAACCTTTCTTCTTGATGATCTTCTCTTGCGCCTTCCTCCCGCTCCTCCCTCGCGCATCCTTGCCCAGCAAGCACTTGTCGATGATGATGTTGGATGATAGATAACTAGCCTGTAGCTATGAACTCTCCCGCTCGAACCCTGATGCCAATGCAACAGCTCTCGAACCCTGTGGGATATTCACAACACCACGCTCTTGCGCACGCAGCCGTCGACCACGAACGGTAGTTTGCAATCTACTAATTCCCAATGGAACAACAGATCACACTCAATTTCAGTAGGTAATTCGATCACAAGGTAATTCCAAAGGTTCTTGATAAGAAACAACTCCAAAATAGTTTTAACGTGGTCTAACCCTAACTATGGGGACGTCCCTAAGCTTATAAGGGCGGATGGGGCGGCCAAAATCGCGAAACAAAACGTGTCTGATACAGTCAGATCCGTCCAGATCTGATGGTAACTTTCAGGGCCGGACTTTCCGCCCTAAGTAGGGGCGGATTATCCGCCCCCCCGGATTATCCTCCCCTGGGGCGGATTATCCGCCCCCTTACTGAGCCTTGCGCCTGAAGTCCTTAGCAGAATTCCTGGAGCAGGGCCGGATTATCCGCCCCCTGGGGACGTGTAAGTACTCGTTGGAAAGCTCTCGGAGTGATATTTCCAACAAGTTCTTATTTGCTTGATTTGGAGTTTGTATGAAGAATCCACGTCCGTTTCAATTTCAGGGCTTCTGTCTGTCCGAACTGAACCTTCCTTCTTGATGATCTTCTCTTGTGCCTTCCTCCCGCTCCTCCCTCGCGCATCCTTGGTGATCATCACATCGGACTCCTTGCCTTCCTCCCTCTCCTTCCCGCTGGCGTTAGTCCGATGGATATTAAATCTAGTCAAACAATAACACCATGGTTTAGGTAGTATAAAGTTCTTATAAATCAATGTATCTTGTCCAACTAGGAATGAAGTCACCTTGTGATATTTTTCAATAAGGTTCAATATTTCATTCCAGCTGAGACAACTAGAATATGTATGATCCATGATTGTATCCTCATCATCCTCCCTTTCTTCAAGAAAAGCCGTCCTCGGCTTTGGGTAAGCTGTAAGTGGAATGAACAAAAAGAATAACGTGTATGCAGAGTATATGTATACATAACATGTTGTATCATTTGTGTTCACATAAATAATATGTCTACTATACATCAAGCAACTTAAATTGCAGGTATAAGTGAAGTACAAAGAATCATGATCATGTTGAAAAACAAATAGATATATAGTCTTGTTGTTCATTATTAAATTCAGTTTTCTAAAAGAAGATCTATAATCAAATTTGTGATGAACACGATTAAACCAATTCAAAATATGTGAAAACCGAACTGATTCATGCCATGCTTCAACTGCGCTACTGTGATTAGTAGGCACATAATCATTTTGTTTAGTATGTAACATACAACTCAATTTGCAAATATAAGCGAAGTATACATCAGTAGCACACTTATTCAATACATTGTGGGACAAACACAAGGGGTATGAAAAATCTGATTCAAATCTAGAAAGATTGGAACAATCCAACATAGGTAAAGTTACTTTTGTTGGGTGGACTATATCAACTAGATGTGAATGTACTTTCATATTATAAAAAATGTCATGGGGTAACCCCTTGGGATGGCCTGATCTTTCACGAATCTCCACGGGAAACGAGGGGAAAGCGGTGGACGGGGGAAGAAGGGATGAAAACCACGAACACACGCACACAAATCACGATACACGCCGATAACTCACTCCGGTGGCAACCGGTCCAACATAATCTCTAGGATCGGTGTTGGGCGAAGCTCTCTCTCCATGACCAACAACGGGGGACGAGGTGCTTGGAGAGATCTTGACGACTTGGGGGCGAGAAACCGAGAACCCAAGGCCTTGTACAACTTGAACGCACTAGGCAAGATCCAAGAGGGGGGTGGATAATAGGGTGCTCCTTGGTAGGAGCATGAGACCAATAGATGAAAGATCCTCAAAGGGGTGTCCTTAATCTATTATTATCCAAGTCTCCCGTTTACAATAAAGGGTGGGGGCTATATATAGGCCAGCCACAAAAACAGGGGTAGTTTCGGAACAAAAAGGTAAAATATAGGAAGGGGTACAGGGCGCTGGGCCAAACTGATGCGTTCAGGTTCAGTCCAGACAGTAGTACCGGTCGGGCGGTAGTACCGTCGCAACTGTAGTACCCTGGGCGGTAGTACTGGCGGTCCTGGAGCTTCCGCTGAGTCGCTTCAGAAGCGGTAGAGGGGAGAGGGCGGTAGTACCACCGGTAGTACCAGTTCCTGGGCCGGTAGTACCGTAGTCGTCTGGCCCTTGGTTGGGTTCCTTCTGGAGCGTCCGGTAGATGGGGCCGGTAGTACCGCTTGATCCGTAGTACCGGCCGCTCGATCCGTAGTACATTGAGTCGCAGCGATCGGGTTGCTTCCGCTCCGGTTCCTCCGTCCCTTGGTTCCTTCTCTTCGTACCTGATGATGCACAAGGCATGCGTATGAAGTAGCAAGCCATCCAAGGGTGTGTCGAAGTCACACAAGGAAAGGAGCGAGTTAACCTTGTCTTGGAGGAGCTTAGCTCGGGCGTGAGTCACTAGTCCACTGGGAAGGCTAGGTGTTGTAGATGGAGGTGCGTCCGTAGGACGGGCTGCATCAGCTCCCCCCCCCTTGGGGAAGAGTCGTCCTCGACTCTTCAACCTTCACAACTGTATCTTCTCCATGGTAGGGTGAGAGATCCTTGACATTGTACGTCGAGCTCACAAGATACTTGGATGTTGGGATATCAATGATGTAGGCGTTGTTGTTGATCCTCTTTAGCACTTTGAACGGCACATCACCTCTTGGATTGAGTTTGGATTCGCGGTCCTTGGGAAAGCGGTCTTTACTCAAGTGTATCCACACAAGGTCACCTTCTTCGAAGATCATCTCTTTCTTGGTCTTGTTTAGCCTTGATGTGTGGCGAAGGACTTGTTGATCGATTGTAGCTTATTATGGGGTAATCCCTTAGGGTGGCCCGATCTTTCACGAATCTCCACGGGAATCGATGGTAAAGCGGTGGAAGGGGTAAAGGGGATGGAATCCACGAACACACGCCACGAAGAACCCGACGAACTCACGCACACAAAACACGATACACGCCGATAACTCACGCCGGTGGCAACCGGTCCAACATAATCTCTAGGATCGGTGTTGGGCGAAGCTCGCTCTCCACGCCAACAACGGGGGACGAGGTGCTTGGTGAGATCTTGACGACTTGGGGGCGAGAAACCGAGAACCCAAGGCCTTGTACAACTTGAACGCACTAGGCAAGATCCAAGAGGGGGTGGATAATCCGGTGCTCCTTGGTAGGAGCATGAGACCAATAGATATAAGTTCCTCAAAGGGTTTCCTTAATCTATTATTATCCAAGTCTAGGGTTTACAATGGAGGGTGGGGGCTATTTATAGGCCAACCACATAAACAGGGGTATTTTCGGAACAAATAGCGAAATATAGAGGAGGTTACAAGGCGCTGGGCCGACTTAACACGATCAGGTTCACGGCCCGGTGCAGTCGTAGGGTACCGCCCACCACCAAGAGTACGCTTCCGCCCCCAGAGTACCGCTTGTCGATCCCGGGACTTGCTTTGGAGCCTTCACAGTGTGGCGGTAACCGTTAATCTTGGATCCGGGGCCGGTAGTACCGCCAGTGACAGAGAGAATTTGGCTTGCGCTAGTGTCGTCTGTTGGTGGTGGTAGCAGAGGGTGGCCGCTGTGTCCGGTAGTAGTCTTGGCGATAGAGAGCATTTGGTCTCTTCCGCAGGTGCTCCTCCGTCCGGTGGGTCCTTCTCTTCGTACCTGATGATGCACAAGGTATGCGTATGAAGTAGCAAGCCATCCAAGGGTGTATCGAAGTCACACAAGGAGAGGAGCGAGTTCACCTTAGCTTGAAGGAGTTTGGCTCGGGCGCGAGTCATGGGTCCACTTGGGGAGCTCGTGGGAGTAGATGTAGTAGCGGTCGTAGGACGGGCTGCATCAGCTCCCCCCCCTTGGGAAAGAGTCGTCCTCGACTCTTCAACCTTTTCAACTTCATCGTCTCCATGGTAGGGTGAGAGGTCCTTGACATTGAATGTCGAGCTCACAAGATACCTCATGGTGGTGGAGTGCTTGGCGCGGTTGTAGGAGAACTCTGTGTGTGGAATATATTCCTCCCAGTCTTTAAGGTTCTTCTTTATCAACACCCGGAGGAGTGTGCCAAGAATTCGATTGACGACCTCGGTTTGTCCATCGGTTTGAGGATGCGAGGCGGACGAGAAGAGTAGCTTGATGCCGAGCTTGGCCATGAGAGTCTTCCAGAAGTAGCTCATGAATTTTACGTCGCGGTCGGAGACGATTGTTCTTGGCACACCGTGTAGCCGAATTATTTCCCTGAAAAACAAATTTGTTACATGTGAAGTATCATCGGTCTTATGGCACGGAATGAAATGTGCCATTTTGGAAAAGCGATCCACTACTACAAATATAGAATCATGTCCATGTTTAGATCTAGGCAAGCCTAACACAAAGTGCATGAGGAATAGTCAATGGCATATAAAGACCAAAGGGGTTGGACTTAGACTTAGCTTGGATACATGTAGTGCATCGTTGGACGTGGCGCTCCACGTCGCGCTTCATCTTTGGCCAAAAGTAGTGAGTGGAGAGCATGTCATATGACTTGTCACGGCCAAAGTGACCCATAAGGCCTCCACCATGGGACTCTTGAAGAAGCAAAAGTTGGAGAGACGATTTCGGAATGCAAAGCTTGTTTTGTTTGAAAATAAAACCCTTATGCAAATAGAAATCATCAATCCCTTTGTCTATTGAACATTGTGCAAATATTGGTCCAAAGAAAGGGTCGAACGCATACAAAGATTTGATGTCATCAAGACCCAAGACATTTACTTCGAGTCGTGTAATAAGGCTTGTGTTTTTGCGAGACAAGGCGTCCGCTACCACATTTTCTTTGCCCTTCTTGTATTTGACAATGTAAGGAAAAGACTCCATGAACTCAACCCATTTTGCGTGGCTTTTACTCAAATTGGCTTGGCCCTTAAGGTACTTCAACGACTCATGGTCGGAATGTATGATAAATTCTTTGGGCCAAAGATAGTGTTGCCACACTTGAAGAACTCGAACTAAGGCAAAAAGTTCTTTGTCATAAATGGGATAGTTTAGGCGTGCGCCATCAACTTTCTCACTATGGTAAGCAATAGGACGCCCATTTTGCATAAGGACGCCACCAATGCCAATACCACTAGCGTCACATTCAATCTCAAAGGTTTTTGTGAAATCCGGTAATGCAAGAAGTGGTGCTTCGGTGAGCCTATTTTTGAGCTCGTCAAAAGACTTTTTTTGTGCTTTTCCCCAAACGAACGTGACATTTTTCTTGGTCAATTCGTTGAGGGGGCAAGCAATGGTAGAAAAGTCTTTCACAAAGCGACGGTAAAAGCCATCCAACCCATGAAAACTACGAAGTTCACTAACATTTGTAGGGATGGGCCAATCTCGTATGTCCTTGACTTTTGAGACATCAACTTCAATGCCATTAGAAGACACAACAAAACCAAGGAAAATCAGCTTGTCTTTTGCAAAAGTGCACTTTGGGAGATTAGCATAAAGTTTTTCATGACGGAGGATTTGAAGGACCTCCTTAACATGAGTAACATGCTCCTCTAGTGACTTGCTATAGACAAGGATGTCATCAAAGTAAACAACTACACTCTTCCCAATGAGAGATCTCAAAATATGGTTCATGAGGCGCATGAAGGTAGATGGGGCATTAGATAAGCCAAAAGGCATAACCAACCATTCATAGAGACCAAGCTTGGTCTTGAAGGCGGTTTTCCACTCATCACCTTCGGCCATGCGAATTTGGTGGTAACCACTACGAAGATCAATTTTCGAAAATATAGTGGCTCCACATAACTCATCAAGCATGTCATCAAGACGCGGTATAGGATGTCGATAACGCACGGTGATAGCATTGATTGGACGGCAGTCCATGCATAACCGCAACGTATCATCCGTTTTTGGAACTAGAATCACGGGGACCGCGCTTGGGCTAGTGCTTACTTGGATCAACCCTTTGGAGACGAGTTGGTTGATTTGGCGTTCGATCTCCTTCGTCTCTTCTGGGTTTGTGCGATACGCCTGGTTTGGGGATGGGCCCGGTATGAGGTCGATGCGGTGCTCGATTCCACGAAGAGGAGGAAGGCCATGAGGAAGCTCTTCGGGAAATACATCTTGGAATTCCTGCAAAATATCCATCAAAGAAGGAGGAACATTTGTCAAGTCATTAGTTCCTTGCGCTAGTCCCTTGCATACAAGTACATAGTGCAAGATGGATGGGTTGTTCCTCACTTCTCTCATCTCACTTTTGGTGGCAAGAAGAACACTCTTAGTTTTTCCACTCAAGTTTGGCTTGTAGCTCTCACTCACTATGGTGTGGTTCTCTCGCTCACCACTCTTCTCACAAGGTGTTTTTGTGTATTGCGCCCTCGCTAAAGCCTTTGCATTGTCCGCAATTATTTGGCTAGGAGTCATTGGTTGCAACACACAAGTTTTATCAAGCCATTTGAAGGAGTAAGTGTTTGAGTGACCATTATGCAAAGCACGCTTGTCATATTGCCACGGCCTTCCGAGCAACATATGGCAAACCTTCATTGGGACCACGTCACATTCCACCGTGTCCTTGTAGTGCCCAATTGAGAACGTCACCGAGACGGTGTGCTTGATCTTGACGGATCCTTGGTCACTTAGCCATTGGATATGGTAGGGGTGTTTATGCGGATGGAGGGTGAGATTGAGTTTCTCACACAATTCCGTACTTGCAAGGTTGTGGCAACTCCCTCCATCGATGACAACTTTGATGGACTTCCCATTGATGCCGGCACCAGTTTGGAAGATGTTCGAGCGTTGGTCTTCATTCTCATTGACTTGGGTAGTCAAGACCCTTGTGACTACAAGCGATGGACTTGCGTCATGCTCACACACAAGAAGTTCTTGGTCCTCTTCCAAATGTTGCCTTGCCATGGCTTCCTTGACCCTTGCATCAAACTCTTCCTCACTCAAGTATTCTTCATCGCCGTTGTCATGAATGAACAAAACTTTCTTGTTCCCACATGCGTTCGACTTGTGCCCTATGCCTCCACACATGTAGCATTCACCATTGAATGGTTGATCATCCCTTGTGTGTTTGCCACTTGGGAGCTGTTTTCCTTGAGGGAGTGTTGGCTTGAAGGGAAGCTTGGTGGTACTTGAGGAGCTTCCACTTTGTGTTGTTGGAGTAGTGGTTGGTGCTTGCTTGTAGGTGAAGTACGTCTTTGGCTTGTTGTACTTGATGTCCTCTTGCACTTGACGCTCGGCCTTTGATGCGATGTGCATAAGCTCAACCAAGTTGTTGTACTTTTGGAACTCGGTGATGCGCTTGATGGGATGGTTCAAGCCTTTGAGGAAGCGTGCCATTGTTTGTTCATCTCGCTCTTCAATGTTGGCACAGATCATGTTGAGCTCCATTGGTTGAAGTACTCTTCCACGGTCTTTGTCCCTTGACTAAGCGTTTGAAGCTTGTTGAAGAGGTCACGCATGTAGTGTGAAGGAACAAAGCGGGATCTCATATGAGCCTTCATATCTTGCCAATTTGCGATTGGAGGCTCTTGTTTTGCTTCGCGAGCGAGTTGGACTTGTTCCCACCAAAGGTTGGCATACTCATCGAACTCGAGGGATGCCATGGCCATCATCTTCTCATTGCTATAGTTGTGCATGCGGAAGATCTTGTTGACCTTGAGTTCCCACAAGAGATATTCCTCGGGCTCATTGGAACCGGTGAACTTGGGCATGGTGAATTTGAGCTTGCCAAAAGTTTCTTCTCCATTGCGGTTCCGGTTGCGTCGGTTGCCATGATTTAGGCGGTCATCATCATCATCCGAGCTCTCATGTCTTGCTTGGTGATGGTTGCGTTGCTCTTGCGGTTGTTGAGGTGCCGCGTTTGGTGGTGGAACTTGGTTTTGGCGACGAGCTTAGGGAGCTTGCTCGTTTTGTTGGCGCGGTTGAGGACGAGGAGGAGGTTGATGGTCCTCACGACGAGCTTGGGGAGCTTGCTCTTGTTCTTGTCGTGGGTGGTGCCGAGGAGCATTGTCTTGCGCCCTGTGGCGAGGAGGACGTCGAGCCGCATGCGCAATGGGTTGCTCTTATTCTTCTTCTTGATGTTGATGAGGCTCGTCATGACCATCATGTTGCCGACGTGGACGATCATGTCGATGATGACGCCTTGGGGGATCTTCGAGTGCTTCACGTCGACGGTGATCTTGGTCGTCCTCTTCGGATGCTTCACTTGTTGTTGAAGGGACATGTCGACGGCGATGGCCTTGGTGGTCCATGTGAGGTTGCTCTTGTTTAATCACAAGTGCCCTTGGTTGTGGCTGGTTCGCTTCACGTCGTGGAGGTCTTGCGGAGAGGTCACCATCATAGCTTGACGTTGCGGCGTGTCGCGGAGATGGTACCGCTTGAGAAGAGCTCATGGATTGAAGAACGGGTCCATCCCGGTGCCTTGAAGCGTGACGGCGAGGTGCACTTGATTCACTTGAGGAGTGCCGAGATGAGCTTGATTCGCGCGAGCGTGGCCTTGCTAGTCCATCAATGAGGCGTTGAAGCTTCTCATCCGTTGAGGCGAGTGCACGACCAAGAGCTTCATTTTGATGACCGAGGTTATGTTGCATGGCATGCATTTGGCCACAGACTTCTTCGAAGCGGTTGTTGATGTTCTTGAATTCCACACGAGCCTCGCTAAATTGTTCATCTTGGCGCCGCTCAAGAGCTTCACAGCGGTAGTTGAATTCTCCTCGGACCTTCTGATAGGGCAAAGGTGTCCGATCTTTCGATGAGATGGCGATGATCGATTTGGTGGAGTTCGGGCTTGACGATCCGACTACACGTGCGAGCACGAGCGCCAATGCAATCGCTAGGCCAATCTCCTGGAGGTTACCGATCCTGCGTGAACACGATCACCGACCAACGAGGGTCTTAATTCCTACGAAATCGAGAACAAGTAAGAACCAATATTGCAATCAAGATATTGCGGATTAAGAGGAAAGCTTTATTGAAGAGGTGGGATCACGAATAGGTGCGGTACAAGAGGCCTCTGCGACGCCGAGCCTTGGCGAAGTTGCGACTATGGCTAACTTAATGTCTAAACAAAATCCGAGTCTAGAGGTTCGACTATGGGGCGATTTAGGCGAAAGGTGGGGTTTCGCCAGCCATGGAAGTGGTGGCAATCCAACCCTAAAAGTCCTTTTCCTCAAATACGGACTCTAAAAAGTGGCTAATTAAAATCCTATGAAAATTACATGGGCCTGGCCCAAAATAAAGGTGTCATCACCATATTAAGCTATGGACGAATTCGTAAAGTATTGATCTTAAATATTTCGTCCAAGCCTTCTTTCTTCATTATGGTGGCCTCAAAGTTCAAATCTTCATCCGTGGCCTTCTCTTGGATCATCACATGCTTGTCGCCATCTCCATGCATGGCCATGCTCCAATGCTTGTCCCTCTCATCCATGCTTGGTCCATCATTCCTAAGAGTAAGAAACATATCGATTTAGGCAGATCATATTCTCATGTATGTAAGGAATAGGTCCAAGAAACGAAAGTACCGATAGTTCAGGTTGTTCGACACGAGATCTTGTGATGAGTCCTTGTATGTGTGTTCAGAGGTACAACGGTTGTATCAATAGGAGGGATGTCCACATCATGCTCCCTTCTTGAATTGAAGTCGCCTCAACGCAATCTCATCTTCCTCACCAAAGTAAGGCTTCAAATGCAATGTTAAATGTAGGACTAACTGTACCAAAGTCTGCAGCAACTCAAGTTTATATGCATTATCATTGATTTTCTATAACACCTTAAAGGGACCAGCAAGACGTGGCATTAACTTAGACTTGCGAAATCAGAAAACGAACTTTACGCAAATGTAACCAAACAAGATCGCCAACATCAAACACAACATGCTTTCTCCCTTTATCCCCAAAGAAGTTTATACTTA
Source organism: Avena longiglumis (assembly GCA_030063025.1). NCBI lineage: Eukaryota > Viridiplantae > Streptophyta > Magnoliopsida > Poales > Poaceae > Avena > Avena longiglumis. The sequence continues at coordinate 332,341,631 of CP125974.1, read as the reverse complement.
GCATTCATGTGTTCAATGTTATCTTTAGTAGTCTTATGCAAGTTTAATATCATTTCAGCGTTGTGTAGCATCCAAATTATGTTGCAATCAAGAAGGTAAAGGCAATAAATCAATAGGTGCACGAGGAACAAAACCATACACAATCTCAAATGGGCACATCTTTGTGGTAGAATGCAATGAACGATTATAAGCAAATTCTATATGAGGTAAACACTCTTCCCACAATTTTAAGTTCTTCTTTAAAACAGCCCGTAACATAGTAGATAAAGTTCTATTTACTACTTGGTTTGACCATCGGTTTGGGATGACATGTAGTACTAAAGAGCAATTTAGTCCCCAACTTAGCCCATAAACATCTCCAAAAGTGGCTAAGAAATTTAGTATCACGATCAGAGACAATAGTATTTGGCACACCATGCAAACGAACAATTTCACGAAAGAACAAATCAGCAATATGCACAGCATCATCCGTTTTATGACAAGGAATAAAGTGTGCCATCTTAGAAAACCGATCCACAACAACAAAAATACTATCCCTCCCCTTCTGTGTTCGTGGCAATCCCAAAACAAAGTCCATAGAAATATCCTCCCAAGGAACACTAGGAACAGGAAGAGGCATATATAAACCATGGGGATTAAGGCGAGACTTAGCTTTTTGACAAGTAGTGCAGCCTGCCACAAATCTCTCAACATCTCGACGACACGTGGCCAAAGAAGTGTGCAAGAAGCACATCCTCCGTCTTCTTGACACCAAAGTGTCCCATCAATCCTCCTCCATGCGCCTCCAGAACAACAAAAGACGAACAGAGCTATCTGAATGCATAGTTTGTTAGCACGAACACAAATCCATCATTGAAGACAAACTTGTTCCAAGTTCTACCATCTCTACAATTGCAACACATCTTTAAATTCAGCATCATGCACATATTGTTCCTTAATAGTTTCCAATCCAAATATTTTGAAGTCAAGTTGAGATAACAAAGCATAACGCGTGACAAAGCATCAAGAATAATATTATCTTTACCCTTTTGTGTTTGATAACATAAGGAAAAGACTCAATAAATTCAACCCACTTTGCATGACGACGATTCAACTTAGCTTGACTACGAATATGCTTCAAAGATTCATGATCGAATGAATAACAAACTCTTTAGGCCATAGATAATGTTGCCAAGTTTCTAGTGTCCAACCAATGCATATAATTCTTTATCATAAGTAGAATAGTTCAGACTAGCCCCACTCAATTTCTCACTAAAATATGCAACAGGTTTTCCTCTTGTAATAACACCCTCCCAAACCAATTCCACTAGCATCACATTCAAGCTCAAAAGTCTTAGTAAAATGGAAGTTGGAGTAAGGAGCATGTGTTAGCTTATCTTTTAATATGACGAAGGCATATTGTTGTGCATCGCCCAAACAAAGGGCACATCCTTCTTGGTAAGCTCATTCAATGGCGCAATTGATCCAAAGTCTTTAACAAAACGCCTATAAAAACCAGTGAGGCCAAGAAAACTCCTCACTTGTGTGACCGTCTTGGGCCAATTCTCAATAGCTTCAATCTTGTCGGATCCACTTCAATACCCCGTGATGTAACAACATAGCCAAGAACGAACTCGATTGGTGCAAAAGGTGCACTTCTCAAGGTTACCAAACAAACGTGCATCTCGTAAAGCATTGAAAACAAAGACGTAAATGGTCCAAATGATCCTCTAAAGATTTGCTATAAATCGAATATCATCAAAGTAGACTACCACGAAACGTCCAATGAAAGCACGTAAACTTCGCTCATTAATCTCATGAAAGTGCTAGGTGCATTAGTTAAACCAAACGGCATTACTAACCACTCATATAAACCGAACTTAGTTTTAAATGCTGCTTTCCATTCATCTCCTAATTTCATACGAACTGGTGGTAACCACTACGCAAATCAACTTTAGAAAACATGGTAGAGCCACTCAATTCATCAAGCATGTCATCTAAACGTGGAATAGGATGACGATATCGAATAGTAATATTATTGATAGCTCTACAATCAAGACACATGCGCCAAGAACCATCTTTCTTAGGTACCAAAATAATAGGAACAACACAAGGGCTAAGGGACTCACGAATATGATCTCTGTCGAGTAGTTCCGAATTTGGCGTTGTATCTCCTTTGTCTCCTCTGATTGGTTCTATATGGCGACGGTTGGGCAACGTGGCACCAGGAATTAGATCAATTTGATGCTCAATTCCTCTAATAGGAGGTAGTCCCGGTGGCAACTCAATGAAAGACGCCCTCATATTCACCCGCAAAAGGTTAGCAACAATGGTGGCAAAGAAGGAGGCATATCCTCAAATGAAAACAAAACCTCTTTGCAGACAATTGCATAACATTGAGTATTGTTTACATCTAGTTCAAGAATATCAATTTTATTTGCAAGCATACATGGACTCTTCAAACGAATTTCAGTAGCATGTGTAGAATCGATTTAGTGTTCTTTGGTGGTATAAAATCAAGCAACAATCTGATTCTCACTTTTATTTTTCTCCTCGCTTTAGCTCTAGTAGCTCTAGCAAGATCATCTTTAAAATCTGTCGGAGTCATAGGTTTTAGACCAAATTTCTTTCCATCATGCATAAGAGAATAGTGATTAGTTTTGCCATTATGAATGATTCTCTATCAAATTGCCATGGTCTACCAAGTAACAAAGAACAAGCTTGCATAGGTACAACATCACAATCAACAAAATCGAATATGTACCAATAGTAAAATGCACGCCATGCTCTTGTTACCTTGATCTTGCGAACTCTCAAACCATTGGATGTAATATGAATGTGGGCGTTGTCTTGTTGAAGCGCAAGCTTCTCGACCATGTCAACACCGCCAGGTTATTACAACTCCCTCCATCAATGATGATCCGATAGCTCTTTCCTTGACAACACCACGTGTTTGGAACAGGTTGTGGCGTTGATCTTGCTCGATTTGCTCAATTGCACACTCAACACACGTTGTGTAATTAAGCTCTTGTATTGATCGCCAGCCTTCACTCCCATTACCTCCGGCTCTTCATCAAGATCGTAATTGTCTCCATCTCGGCGTAAATAAGGGCTAGTGTATCTTCATCAAAGTCATCATTGAATCGTATTGACCATCTTCACACCATCATCACATCGTTGTGTTGTGCATCTCTCAATATGACCAAAACCCCAAAGACTTGCGGCATTGTATATCCTTTGTCTTACCCGTGGAAGCCATAGAAGATGCACTACGAAAGGGAGCATTGGATGATGGTGGAGAAACAATTGGAAATCTTGTGGTGGCCTTGGATGTGGTAGTAGGAGGCGAATCACGAGAGGCGCTGATTGTCGGGATGTCCAAGTGGATGCGACTGCAGAATTATTATTAGTCCTCCTCCATGGTGTTTGGCGTCCATCTGCAGACGTTCACTTTGCAAGCAAGATGAAACAAACGAGTGATAGAATTATATTCCTTATAATCTCAGATGTGCTGAATGTCCTTGTTTAATCCACCAAAGAAACGTGCAAGCATTTGTTCATTAGATTCAACAAGACCACACCTAACCATCCCCGTTTGCAATTCCTGATAATACTCTTCTACAGAATTTTTCCCTTGCTCTAAACGTGTCAGATTCTTTAGTAAATCACGTTGATAAGTAGGAGGTACAAAACGAACACGCATAGCAGTTTTTAAAGCAGTCCAAGTACTAGGAATATTAGTAGGATTTAAACGACAATACTCAGACCACCAAAGGGAAGCAAATTTAGTAAATTCACATGTAGCAGCACTAACACGCATATTATCAGGATATTTTAAGCAGGCAAAACGTTGTTCTACTTCCATCTCCCATGTAAGATATGCATCAGGATTATATTTACCCTCAAAAGATGGAATATTTAATTTAAGCTTTGCAACATGATCATCATCACGTACCGGTAGTCGAGCGTTGCCGTAGTAATGTCGGGGACGACCAACAGGTACCTGTGGAGGTTGTTCAACCTCCTCGTCAAACAGATCATCGTCGTCGGGGTCGTAGTAGTACCCGTCGTTTGTCCCCAATGTTGCAACAAAGAGCATGCATGAAGTTTGAGGAGCGCCACCGCAATGGCAGCCGGGGTGCGGAGCCGAACCAGCGATCCGACCCGTGATCGGAATGTGTCGTGCGCCATGTGTGGGTGCCGGTGTGGGTGCGGGCAATCGGTTCAAAAGCTCCTTGAACCGAACGTCAAGCTTGGCGTTGAAGGATTTCTCGAGTCCATCGATCTTGTCCACGGCGTTGGTGAGTTTGGTGTCAAACTCCCCTAGGCGCGTATCCACGTCTTCGCTGACCGACCAAGAGCGCGAGAAGTGGGCATGTAGTTCTTCGTCATGGTGGCGTGGTTCACAAGTATCTCATGGTTAGTCCTTAAGCACGGTATATACTACAGAATATGGTGGGAGTCACGTAATCCGTCAAGCAATATACAAAGCTCTTACAAGTTCTTACCAAACCAGAAAAGGCGATGTGAACCGCGAGGATCGGTGGGTCCAGAGATTGAACCAAGCGATTACTGTGAGTCGAGACACCGCACGTGGAGAATATCTGTGGAGCTCTGGGAAGGCTTAGCAAGGGGGGTTAGCAATTATCAAAACAGCAATGCAAAAGTTGAAAGAATGCTCAACGACGGTACTGTGCTGGTCCTAGGCTAGACCGTACTAGAGACGCGAGCCTAGAGCACCAACGATGTCACGACGCGACACAACAAGCACTGTATGATGATATGGCACCCTAAAAAGCGAACCGAGATGCAGAAAATCACTATGATGGCGAGTGGCTAGAACTGATCTACGGGGTCTAAAAAGAGGTTAGCCCCAAAAAAATTTTTTGAAATTTTTTATTTTGCTCCGGAAAGCGCGCAGGCGCCAAAAAAATATCGCTATAACGGCCGATGGAGAAAAGTGATCCCCAAAGCCGAAAACTAGTATAGCCAGAAATTTTTTTCGGAGGCGGTTCCAGACTTTTTTTTGCTCTCCTTGACTTACGACATGACTCTTAGCGCGACACGGACTTTAGCTGAACACGGAAACAACAAAGAAGGAAAGTCAAAAGAAATAACTAGGAAACAGTAACTCTACTCGGACTCGCATCACGGTGAAAACCGATCGGATCAGCGGTAGGAAGGGAAGGATGGCGGAGTATTAGGGTTTATGGTGGCGGGTATATGGCGGCGGAATATGGTGGCGAATATGGTGGCGGTGATCGGCGAGTGTGGCGGTGACTATTATGATCGAACTCGAAACTCTAAGGGACGAGACACTAAGACCAAGCAACTCGACGATGTAGACACAAATTCAACAATGCAAAACTGAAAAGATAATGCGAGGCGATTGGTTATGGGATGGATCTAAACTATAAGTGTTTTTGGCTTTTTCGTGGGTTATAGGTAAAACAGATCTAATCTACGAAAAAGAAAATCTCACCGAGCAACCCGAGCTCGATACCACTTGATAGGGCAAAGGTGTCCGATCTTTCGATGAGATGGCGATGATCGATTTGGTGGAGTTCGGCTTGACGATCCGACTACACGTGCGAGCACGAGCGCCAATGCAATCGCTAGGCCAATCTCCCGGAGGTTACCGATCCTGCGTGAACACGATCACCGACCAACGAGGGTCTTAATTCCTACCGAAATCGAGAACAAGTAAGAACCAATATTGCAATCAAGATATTGCGGATTAAGAGGAAAGATTTATTGAAGAGGTGGGATCCCGAATAGGTGCAGTACAAGAGGCCTCATGACGCCGAGCCTTGGCGAAGTTGACTATGGCTAACTTAATGTCTAAACAAAATCCGAGTCTAGAGGTTCGACTATGGGGCGTAAGAGATGCGAAAATGTGGGGTTTCGGCCAGCCATGGAAGTGGTGGCCGAATCCAACCCTAGAAGTCCTTTTCCCCTCAAATACGAACTCTAAAAGCTGGCTAATTAAAATCCTGCGAAAATTACATGGGCCTGGACCAAAATAAAGGTGTCGCAGCACCATATTAAGCTATGGACGAATTCGGAAGTATTGATCTTGAATATTTCGTCCAAGCCTTCTTTCTTCATTATGGTGGCCTCAAAGTTCTGAAATCTTCATCCGTGGCCTTCTCTTGGATCATCACATGCTTGCTGCCATCTCCATGCATGGCCATGCTCCAATGCTTGTCCCTCTCATCCATGCTTGGTCCATCATTCCTAAGAGTAAGAAACATATCTGATTTAGGTAGCATCATATTCTCATGTATGTAAGGAATAGTTCCAAGAAACGAAAGTACCTGATAGTTCAGTTGTTTGGCACGAGATCTTGTGATGGGTCCTTGTATGTGTGTTGCTGTAGGTACAACGGTTGTATCAATAGTAGGGATGTCCACATCACCTTCCAATGGTCCCATCTTGTCATGAATTGTGTGTCATCCTCCGGATGTTGTGGTGGTTGGGATGGCTCTCCATGCCTGTCCATGATGAAAAGCCAACAAGGGTTGTATATGGAGAAAAAGGGTGCGGGGAGTTAGCCTTTTACCTCACCTTGGAGATTATATCAAACCAATTGCCACACAAATGAGCGAACAGCGTGCAAAGTGAAATGGGCAAGAAACTCACACACAAATATGCTACAACTCTCAAAAGCTTTTGGTGGAAGGTTAGGATTGTGGAAAACCAAACGAAACGATCCAAGCAAAAGGTTATTGTCCTATGTGGTAAAGAACCAAAGATCAAAAGCAAAAAGGATACGATCTACAAAAACACGAAAAACACACATGTGGAGAAAAACGGGGTTAGCACGACTATGAAAATGAGCACAAAAGGTCCTAACGAAGACTACGCTCGGATGTCGTGCCAACTCAAGGAGAGACCACAACTCGTTTGCCAAAAGAGGATAAGCAATAGATTTGTGCACTTGCCTCGGTGCGCTCTTTCTTCTCTCTTTCTTGGCTTACAAGCTTGGTATTCTCTTTGTATTGGGAGACTATGTATCTTTTTCTCTTTTTTTATTTTTTTTTATTTTTTTTCTTTTTCCTTTTTCTCCCTTTCTATGCTACCATGTTAGCTTTTGTATTTGGCCTCACACTCTCACTTTCCGAAGGCAAGTGCACAATGCTTAGACAAACACAAAATGAGTTTCTCTCATAGGATAGATACACACAAAGGAAGATAAGGGGCTATCAAAGGGGCGCAGGTTATACCTTTGGTATTGTTGACGACTTGCAACCATTGGTGGGGATGATGTTCGAGTGTCGCGGTGTCGATGAGCGCGGGTGAATTTGATGCGGAAGCTTGTGTTAAAATGGCGACAAACACGTGAAACACGAACAAGCTAAAAGGGAAAAGTCAGCAAACGAAAGTGAGGCGTCAAGAGGAAGGGAAAAAGCTTCTGTGACTGGCGGTAGTACCGCCAGTTAGGGCCGGTAGTACGCAGATACTTACCGCCGACGGCAAGATACCGGTCGCAGAACAAGAACGAAAACGAGATCCACTTGACACAAACCTCAAATTCGTGGAAAACTGACCGAAAGGCTAGGCTAGGAACAACAGGGGCTATAGATCGACTCCAAAAGCAATAGATCTATGGACCAAAACCACGAAAAACTCACCAAATCCAGAGATCGATCCGAAGGCAAATTGGGGCTCTTTTTGGTGGGATTTTCAATTTTAAGGGGGATAAAGAAAAATTGGGGGGGAATTCGTGATCAACCTTGCTCTTGATACCAAGATGTTATGGGGTAACCCCTTAGGGTGGACCGATCTTTCACGAATCTCCGCGGGAATCGAGGGTAAAGCGATGGAAGGGGGAAAGGGGATGGAATCCACGAACACACGCCACGAAGAACCCGACGAACTCACGCACACAAAACACGATACACGCCGATAACTCACGCCCGTGGCAACCGGTCCAACATAATCTCTAGGATCGATGTTGGGCGAAGCTCGCTCTCCATGCCAACAACGGGGGACGAGGTTCTTGGTGAGATCTTGACGACTTGGGGGCGAGAAACCGAGAACCCAAGGCCTTGTACAACTTGAACGCACTAGGCAAGATCCAAGAGGGGGGTGGATAATCCGGTGCTCCTTGGTAGGAGCATGAGACCAATTGATATAAGTTCCTCAAAGGGTTTCCTTAATCTATTATTATCCAAGTCTAGGGTTTACAATGGAGGGTAGGGGCTATTTATAGGCCAACCACATAAACAGGGGTATTTTCGGAACAAATAGCGAAATATAGAGGAGGTTACAAGGCGCTGGGCCGACTTAACACGATCAGGTTCTATGTCGTCCGGTAGTACCGGTCCAGCTCGATCGGTAGTACCTCTTCCTGGCCCGGTAGTACCGCTTGTCGTCCTGGGACTTGCGTTGGAGCCTTCTGTTGGTGGCGGTAGCAGGGGTCAGTTGCCGCCCGGTAGTACTGGGATCTGGGCGGTACTACCGCCATGATGAGAGCATTTGGATTACTTGGTGTCGTGCATTGGTGGCGGTATGAGGGTAGTGAAAGGCGGTAGTACCGGTCGCCAGGTCCGGTAGTACCGCTGGCGACAGAGAGCATTTGGTCTCTTCCGCAGGTGCTCCTCCGTCCGGTGGGTCCTTCTCTTCGTACCTGATGATGCACAAGGTATGCGTATGAAGTAGCAGGCCATCCAAGGGTGTATCAAAGTCACACAAGGAGAGGAGCGAGTTCACCTTAGCTTGAAGGAGTTTGGCTCGGGCGTGAGTCATGGGTCCACTTGGGGAGCTCGTGGGAGTAGATGTAGTAGCGGTCGTAGGACGGGCTGCATCATATCTCTTGTGTCCTCATGGAGTTTCTTCATTGTTTGGGCACGCTTGTCAACGTCCATGTTAGTACGGTCATGTAGCGGGAGTGGAAGGATGTCTAGTGCGGTGAGAGGCTCGAACCCATAGACGATTATGAATGGGCTTCTCATGGTGGTTGAGTGCTTGGCACGGTTTTAGGCGAACTCGGCGTGTGGAATACATTCCTCCCAATCCTTAATGTTCTTCTTTATCAACACCCGTAGAAGTGTGCCAAGGCTTCGATTGACGACCTCGGTTTGTCCATCGGTTTGAGGATGCGAGGCAGACGAGAAGAGGAGCTTGATGCTGAGCTTGGCCATGAGTGTCTTCCAGAAGTAGCTCATGAATTTGACGCCGCGGTCCGAGACGATTGTTCTTGGTACACCATGTAGCCGAATTATTTCACTGAAAAACAAATTTGCTACATGTGAAGCATCATCGGTCTTATGGCACGGAATGAAGTGTGCCATTTTTGAAAAGCGATCCACTACCACAAATATAGAACCATGTCCATGTTTAGATCTAGGCAATCCTAACACAAAGTCCATGCTAATGTCCGACCAAGGTGCATGAGGAATAGGCAATGGCATATAAAGACCAAAGGGGTTAGACTTAGACTTAGCTTGGATACATGTAGTGCATCGTTGGACGTGGCCCACGTCGCTTCATCTTTGGCCAAAAGTAGTGAGTGGAGAGCATGTCATATGTCTTGTCACGGCCAAAGTGACCCATAAGGCCTCCACCATGGGACTCTTGAAGAAGCAAAATTTGGAGAGATGACTTCGGAATGCAAAGCTTGTTTTGTTTGAATAGAAAACCCTTATGCAAATAGAAATCATCAATCCCTTTGTCTATTGAACATCTTGCAAAAATTGGTCCAAAGAAAGGGTCGGACGCGTACAAAGATTTGATGTCATCAAGACCCAAGAAATTTACTTCGAGCCGCGTAAGAAGGTTTGTGTTTTTGCGAGACAAGGCGTCCGCTACCACATTTTCTTTGCCCTTCTTGTATTTGACAATGTAAGGAAAAGACTCCATGAACTCAACCCATTTGGCGTGCCTTTTGCTCAAATTGGCTTGACCCTTAAGGTACTTCAACGACTCATGGTCAGAATGGATGATAAATTCTTTGGGCCAAAGATAGTGTTGCCACACTTGAAGGACTCGAACCAAGGCAAAAAGTTCTTTGTCATAAATGGGATAGTTAAGGCGTGCGCCATCAAGTTTCTCACTATGGTATGCAATAGGATGCCCATTTTACATAAGGACGCCACCAATGCCAATACCACTAGCGTCACATTCGATCTCAAAGGTTTTTGTGAAATTCGGTAATGCAAGAAGTGGTGCTTCGGTGAGCCTCTTTTTGAGGTCATCAAAAGCCTTTTGTTGTGCTTTTCCCCAAACGAACGTGACATTTTTCTTGGTCAATTCTTTGAGGGGGCAAGCAATGGTAGAAAAGTCTTTCACAAAGCGACGGTAAAAGCCAGCCAACCCATGAAAACTACGAAGTTCACTAACATTGGTCGGTATGGGCCAATCGTGTATGTCCTTAACTTTTGAGACATCAACTTCAATGCCATTAGAAGACACAACAAAACCAAGGAAAATCAGCTTGTCTTTTGCAAAAGTGCACTTTGGGAGATTAGCATAAAGCTTTTCATGACGAAGGATTTGAAGGACCTCCTTAACATGAGTAACATGCTCCTCTAGTGACTTGCTATAGACAAGGATGTCATCAAAGTAAACAACGACACTCTTTCCAATGAGAGATCTCAAAATATGGTTCATGAGGCGCATGAAGGTAGATGGGGCATTTGATAAGCCAAAAGGCATAACCAACCATTCATAGAGACCAAGCTTGGTCTTGAAGGCGGTTTTCCACTCATCACCTTCGGCCATGCGAATTTGATGGTAACCACTACGAAGATCAATTTTCGAAAATATAGTAGCTCCACATAACTCATCAAGCATGTCATCAAGACGCGGTATAGGATGTCGATAACGCACGGTGCTAGCATTGATTGGACGACAGTCCATGCATAACCGCAACGTATCATCCGTTTTTGGAACTAGAATAATGGGAACCGCGCTTGGGCTAGTGCTTACTTGGATCAAACCTTTGGAGACGAGTTGGTTGATTTGTCATTCTTTCTCCTTTGTCTCTTCCGGGTTTGTGCGATACGCGGCGCGTTTTGGGAGTGGGGCGCCGGGTATGAGGTCGATGCGGTGCTCGATTCCACGAAGAGGAGGAAGGCCATGAGGAAGCTCTTCGGGAAATACATCTTGGTATTCCTGCAAAATAGCCATCAAAGAAGGAGGAACATTTTTCAAGTCATTAGTTCCTTGCGCTAGTCCCTTGCATACAAGGACATAGTGCAAGATGGATGGGTTGTTCCGCACTTCTCTCATCTCACTTTTGGTGGCAAGAAGAACACTCTTAGTTTTCCCACTCGAGTTTGGCTTGTGGCACTCACGCACTATAGTGTGGTTCTCTCGCTCACCACTCTTCTCACAAGGTGTTTTTGTGTATTGCGCCCTCGCTAAAGACTTTGCATTGTCCGCAATTATTTGGCTAGGAGTCATTGGTTGCAAAACACAAGTTTTTTCAAGCCATTTGAAGGTATAAGTGTTTGAGTGACCATTATGCAAAGCACGCTTGTCATATTGCCACGGCCTTCCTAGCAACATATGGCAAACCGTCATTGGGACCACGTCACATTCCACCGTGTCCTTGTATGGTCCAATTGAGAACGTTACCGAGACGGTGTGCTTGATCTTGATGGATCCTTGGTCACTTATCCATTGTATATGGTAGGGGTGTTTATGCGGATGGAGGGTGAGGTTGAGTTTCTCACACAATTCCGTGCTTGCAAGATTGTGGCAACTCCCTCCATCGATGACAACTTTGATGGACTTCCCATTGATGTCGGCACGAGTTTGGAAGATGTTTGATCGTTGGTCTTCATTCTCATTGGCTTGAGTAGTTAAGACCCTTGTGACCACAAGCGATGGACTTGTGTCATGCTCACACACAAGAAGTTCTTGGTCCTCTTCCAAATGTTGCCTTGCCATGGCTTCCTTGACCCTTGCATCAAACTCTTCTTCACTCAAGTATTCTTCATCGCCGTTGTCATGGATGAACAAAACTTTCTTGTTTCCACATGCGGCCGACTTGTGTCCTTTGTGTCCACACTTGTAGCATTCACCATTGAATGGTTGATCATCCCTTGTGTATTTGCCACTTGGGGGCTGTTTTCCTTGAGGGAGTGTTGGCTTCAAGGGAAGCTTGGTGGTACTTGAGGAGCTTCCACTTGGTGTTGTTAGAGTAGTGGTTGGTGCTTGCTTGTAGGTGAAGTACTTCTTTGGCTTGTTGTACTTGATGTCCTCTTGCACTTGACGCTCGGCCTTTGATGCGATGTGCACAAGCACAAGCACAACCATGTTGTTGTACTTTTGGAACTCGGTGATGCGCTTGATTTGATGGTTCAAGCCATTGAGGAAGCGTGCCATTGTTTGTTCATCACGCTCTTCAATATTGGCACGGATCATGTTGAGCTCCATTTGCTTGAAGTACTCTTCCACGGTCTTTGTCCCTTGACTAAGCGTTTGAAGCTTGTTGAAGAGGTCACGCGTGTAGTGCGAAGGAACAAAGCGGGATCTCATATGGGCCTTCATATCTTGCCAAGTTCAGATTGGAGGCTCTTCTTTTGCTTCGCGAGCGAGTTGGACTTGTTCCCACCAAAGGTTGGCATACTCATCGAACTCGAGGGATGCCATGGCCATCATCTTCTCATTTCTATAGTTGTGCATGCCGAAGATCTTGTCAACCTTGAGTTCCCACGAGAGATATTCTTCGGGTTCATTGGAACCGGTGAACTTGGGCATGGTGAATTTGAGCTTGCCGAAAGTTTCTTCTCCATTGCTGTTCCGGTTGCGGCGTTGCCATGATTTTGGCGGTCATCATCATCATCCGAGCTGTCATGTCTTTCTTGGTGATGGTTGCGTTGCTCTTGCGGTTGTTGAGGTGCCACGTTTGGTGGTGGAACTTGGTTTGGACGACGAGCTTGGGGAGCTTGCTCGTGTTGTTGGCGCGGTTGAGGACGAGGAGGAGGTTGTTGATCCTCACGACAAGCTTGGGGAGCTTGCTCTTGTTCTTGTCGTGGGTGATGCCGAGGAGCATTGTCTTGCGCCCTATGGCGAGGAGGACGTCGAGCCGCATGCGCAATGGGCTGCTCTCGTTCTTCTTGATGTGGAGGAGGCTCGTCATGATGATCATGTTGCCGACGTTGACGATCATGTCGATGATGATGCCTTGGTGGATCTTCGAGTGCTTCACGTCGATGGTGATCTTGTTCGTCCTCTTCGGATGCTTCACTTGTTATTGAAAGAACATGTCGACGGCGATGGGCTTGGTGTTCCATGTGAGGTTGCCCTTGTTGAATCACAAGTGCCCTTGGTTGTGGCCGGTCCGCTTCACGTCTTGGAGGTCTTGCGGAGAGGTCACCATCATAGCTTGACGTTGCGGCGTGTCACGGAGATGGTACCGCTTGAGAAGAGCTCATGGATTGAAGGACGGGTCCATCCCGATGCCTTGAAGCGTGACGGCGAGGTGCACTTGATTCACTTGAGGAGTGCCGAGATGAGCTTGAGTTGCGCGAGCGTGGCCTTGCTAGCCCATCAATGAGGCGTTGAAGCTTCTCATCCGTTGAGGCGAGGGCGCGACCAAGAGCTTCATTTTGATGACCGAGGTTGTGTTGCATGGCATGCATTTGGCCTCGGACTTCTTCGAAGCGGTTATCGATGTTCTTGAACTCCACGCGAGCTTCGCTAAATTGTTCATCTTGGCGCCGCTCAAGAGCTTCACAACGGTAGTTGAATTCTCCTCGGACCTTCCAATGGTCCCATCTTGTCATGTATTGTGTGTCGTCCTCCGGAGGTGGTGGTGGTTGGGACGGCTCGCCATTCTTGTCCATGATGCAAAGCCGACAAGGGTTGTATATGGAGAATAAGGGTGCATAGAGTTAGCCTTTTACCTCACCTTGGAGATTATATCAAACCAATTGCCACACAAAGGAGCGAACAACGTGCAAAGTGAAATGATAAAGAAACTCACACACAAATATGCTACAACTCTCAAAAGCTTTTGGTGGAAGGTTAGGATTGTGGAAAACCAAACGAAACGATCCAAGCAAAATGTTATTGTTTTAAGTGGTAAAGAACCAAAGATCAAAAGCAGAAGGATACGATCTACAAAAACACGGAAGAATGCACACGTGGAGAAAAACGGGGTTAGCACGACTATGGAAATGAGCACAAAAGGTCCTAACGAAGACTACGCTCGGTTGTCGTGCCAAGTCAAGGAGAGACCACAACTCGTTTGCCAAAAGAGGATAAGCAATAGATTTGTGCACTTGCCTTGGTGCGCTCTGTTCTTCTCTCTTTTCGGCTTACAAGCTTGGTATTCTCTTTGTATTGGGAGACTATGTATCTTTCTATTTTTCTTTGTTTTTTTTTATTCTTTTTCTTGTTCTCCCTTTCTATGCTACTATGTTAACTTTTGTATTTGGCCTCACACTCTCACTTTCCAAAGGCAAGTGCACAATGCTTAGACAAACACAAAATGAGTTGTTCTCATAGGATAGATACACACAAAGGAAGATATGGGGCTGTCAAAGTGGCGCAAGTTATACCTTTGGTATTGTTGACGACTTGCAACCGTTGGTGGGGGAAGATGTTCGACTGTCGCGGTGTCGTTGAGCGCGTGGTGCCTTTGATGCGGAAGCTGTTGTTAAAATGGCGACAAACACGCGAAACACGAACAAGTTAAGGGGAATAGTCAGCAAACGAAGTTGATGCGTCAACGAGAAAAGAAACACGGTCAGAGGCGGGCGGTAGTGCCACAAGGAACGACCGGTAGTACCGGCGAGCGGTAGTACCGCTTGTGCGACCGGTAGTACCGGTGACTTTCGGTAGTACCGCTCGCACGACCGGTAGTACCGCCAGGCGCGGGACTGGAACGAGATGAACTTGACAAAATCCTCAAATTCGTGGTGATCTGACCGAAAGGCTGGGCTAGGAACATAAAAAGGCTATAGATCGACTCCAAAAGCAACAGATCTATGGACCAAAACCACGAAAAACTCACCAAATCCAAAGATCGATCTGAAGGCAAATTGGGGCTCTTTTTGGTGGGATTTTCGATTTTAAGGGGGTAGAAGAAAAATTGGGGGGAAATTCGTGATCAACCGTGCTCTTGATACCAATATGTTATGGGGTAACCCCTTGGGATGGCCCGATCATTCACGAATCTCCACGGGAAACGAGGGGAAAGCGGTAGACGGGGGAAGAAGGGATGAAAACCACGAACACACGCACACAAATCACGATACACGCCGATAACTCACGCCGGTGGCAACCGGTCCAACATAATCTCTAGGACCGGTGTTGGGCGAAGCTCTCTCTCCACGACCAACAACGGGGGACGAGGTGCTTGGTGAGATCTTGACGACTTGTGGGCGAGAAACCGAGAACCCAAGGCCTTGTACAACTTGAACGCACTAGGCAAGATCCAAGAGGGGGGTGGATAATAGGGTGCTCCTTGGTAGGAGCATGAGACCAATAGATGAAAGATCCTCAAAGGGGTGTCCTTAATCTATTATTATCCAAGTCTCCCGTTTACAATAAAGGGTGGGGGCTATATATAGGCCAGCCACAAAAACGGGGGTAGTTTCAGAACAAAAAGGTAAAATATAGGAAGGTGCAGGTATGCCAAACCGATGCGTTCAAGTTCGGGCCAGACGGTAGTACCGGTCAGCAACCGTAGTACTCAAGGCGGTCTGAGCTTCTGTAACATCCCTAAATGCATATTCCAAAACTCATTCATATTATCTTTGCATTCATCATCATTTAGGGCTTTTCTCAAAATCATTTCGTAAATGAGCAATTGTGGCTCATTATTTTATGTATGAAAACCCTAGCCTTTGTGCTACATACTATTGGGAAAGATGCTGTTATTCATTCAGAATGTTTTGAATTCAAACTTAAGTGATCTCAAAAGCTTGAGCAAAAATATCAAAGCAAAATATGAATTAAAACAAATTCTATGCCTGCTATCACACATCTCATAAAGGCACAGTTTTAAATTATTTTCAAAAGACCCAAGTATTCAGATGTGTTTGACACTCATTTAAGAACAAGTTTTATTTTACAAAAGTTCGTAAAGCTTTGGATTCAAACAAATTTGAATTTGGGTTTAAAACCATTTCGAAATTCAATCAGAAAAAGAAAAGGAATAAATAAGAAAAAATAGCCAAACCAGCTAATGCCGACCCAAATTAACACGGCCCAGCTAGCCCAGCAGCTCCCACCCCGCGAATCATTTTCTTTCACCCACTCTCGCACCCACCAGCTCACTAACAGAAGGGACCTGCTCCCACTCCCCTCTCTCGCTGACAACCGCGGCCCACTCGAGCATCGTCGTCTCCACCCGCACGACCAGTTCATCCCCAAATCAACGCGGTCGTTTCCTGTTTGATTGCGCAGCTTAAATTGCGTTAAGGCACGAGTAATTCTCGCCACGAGGCTACTTAAACCCCTCGCCTCTCTCTTCTCCCCAACTCCCAAGCCCAGAGCGCCCCAGTCGCATGCTCTCTGCAAAAACCCGCCGTCTCCGACGAGCTGCAGCCAATTCCGCCACCTCCGACCACCCCTCCGCCTCACACTTCTGCAGCAGACTCGCTTGACCTCACGCATCGCCTAGTACATCTGGTTCGCCCGCGCGTGACCCAGAACGTCGGCTACACAAACGTCTGACAACCACCGCCTCCAGCTTCAACTCCGACGAGCTCCAGTGGTAAGTCCAGACCGCCCCAAGCCTTGTCTTTCACACACACGCGTTCTCCGTGATCCTCTGCATCTAACCACACCCTCCGTTTGCCTCCTAGCAATCTACAATGTCGTCTTCGACCTCGAACAGAACCACCGTCACGGACTCAACTCCGACGAGGAATCAAGATCGTGTCAAGACTCTTCGCAAACCGACGCTACCTAGAGCTTCAAAGACGCCACGCGCGGTCCTGGTAAGCCTTCTTGCTTCTGGGCGATCTAGAACGCCGCACCACCGTAGTCCAACGCCCGCCCGATCACGCCGCTAGCGCCGCCGGTTTGTGGCTTGATGGTTGTGTCATTGGATCCAGATCGTAAGGCTAGGATAGATTGTAACGAAGGGTAAGCGCATCCGAGCCGCCAGATCCCACTTAGATCCTACGGTCCAGCGCGATCCAACCGAATCGGTATGCGCCAAGAAGGCTGCGACGCTGGCAAGTGTATGAACAAAAACAGATTTAAAACCAGAATTTGAACCAAATTTCAAATGCTTATAACTTTTGATTGCCACGTTGGAATTTTGCAAACTTTATACCGTTGGATTCAGTGAAACTAGACCTTTCTGAATATCCAATGTGTTTAGCAAATAGTAACAGTTAAAATGACTTTATTTGTAGAAACATGTTTAAGGCTAATTTAAGTATGGATTTATTTTGGTAAATTGTATTAGTGCCAAATAAGTTTAGTTGGCAAACTTGTGACTTATTAAGTTTCTGTAAACATGTGCATGCTTAGTAGAGTTTTCGAAATCACCATTTAGTAAATTCTTGCATGCATGCATTCATATTATTTTTGATTGTATATAATTGTTTGTAATTGTATGCTATAATTTTTGTGTAGATTTTGCTAGTGATTGTGATTGTGAAGAGTGCTACTCTCCCCACTACCAAGGCAAGTGATATTTTCATGAATATTTCTATCCTATGTTTTGTACTAGCATTAGATATTTTGCTAAGTCTTGCATGCTATTTTTGCCTAGTGCTAAGTTGGGAAATCCTAAGTAGTGTAGAATTGTAGAATTTCTAGGGAATTTCCCTAAGTTAAGTTATCCTACCATGCTTAGCCTAGCTATATAGCAAACAAGGGTTGGCGAAAATCTATACTTACTATGATGAAAATATTTCTAAGTCATGAGACTTATACTTTCCTAATAAAACCACTAAGTCAAATGAACCTCCTGGGTGGAATGGAAGGAATGGGTTATGTTGAGTGGTTACACAAGGCCATGGACTTGGGTTGTGTATCTCACTTGTGGTAAGCCACCCAGGCACAAAGGGATTTGGAGGCCAAGTGTTGAGAAATCTTACAGTGCAACCACTTGGCAATATGGGCTCTGCCATGATCATATAGGTTGCTAGAACTTAGTCTTTTGGACAGTTGGTGGTAGTTGGGATGATAGGTTGGAGCGCGTCCATTTGACTAAGGAAAAGCTTCAAGGGTCCTGTCTTGGGAAACCAAGTCCGTGGGAAAGTGCACAACCTCTGCAGATGGAAAAACCTAAGTACTTAGCCTAGTCCAAGGCAATGGACAATTTGAGCATCAAGACATGGAAGCTACAAGAATATCATCACTCCAACTTCTAAGTAAAATTTGTGGGTGAACAAGGGTGAAGGACCCCAATGTCTATTGGTGGTTTCTTGGGAATGTTTTGACAAAGAAAAACTTAGTGTTTTCAACTAATAGGGAAAAACCTATCTTCAAGCAAAGCAAGCCAAGCTACACTTAGCCAAAATGCATATAGTAATATAGTCCACTTAAAATTTACTAAGGTATCACTTGCCAATACTATTCCAAAGTATTGACCCTCTGTGGCTGTAACTTGTGATGTTGCAGGTTACTCCGATGATGAGTAGGAGTCATGAGTCTACACTCAACATGTTTGCCTGTGGCACATGAAGATGAAGACTTGTGTTTCTTTACTTATTCCTTTAACTCTTGTATTAGGCCTATGGCCCCGAGTTATAAAAGACTATGTTTTATATCTGGAATGAATGTAATAAACGACCTTTGTATCCGTGTACTTCATCTTAAACTGTGGATGCTAGCATTGATCCAGGGACTAGCATTGCAATCACAGGGATCATTTCCTTTACAAAGGAGGGATCTAACAGATGGTATTAGAGCACTGTGTTGCCTGTAGGATTATGACCCTAGGATTGGAAAACCACTAAGGAAAAGTTTTCAACTACTTCTACACTTGTCTATTCTTCTCGTAAAACTTTTCTAATCTTTTCATTCCCAACTCCATTTGTAGATGAACTCCATCAACAAAGCCGTGAAGAAAGGACCACTCATGACCATGTCCTTGGAGTGTGGAACTGAGTTTCCCAATATTCTCAAGGACCTCATGATGGCAATGGAAGCACATGGTGCAGCTGTGTACAAGGGCTTTCCAGTGATGGATGAAGGAGTGGAGTATTGGTGGGTGCAACTTCACTTGTACAAAAACAAGGAAGACAACCACAAAGAAAGGGGATTCTGCATGTACACCAACACTGTAATGCACACCACATTCTTTGAGTCAGCTAGAGATGCAGCTTGGAGGACTATCAAAGAACTAAGTGCTAGAGTCAAGTGCAGGATGCTCAACCTCCAAAAAGACTTAGAGAAAGAGAAGGAACTTACCCAAGAGTTGGAAGCCACCAACCAAGAATTAAGGGGAGATATAATAGACTTAGTAATGGAATCATGTGAACAAGATAGGTGGATTGCCTCTAGGAACATTGTGATAGCCACCAGATCCAGTGAGATAGGATTGTGAGCACACTTCGTTAGTTGGACCACCATCTATCACATCATTTTCCAAAATGATACCTTAAATAAGTTTGGACCTTGATTGATGTAATGGACTCATGTATGCATGACTTGTGTGATGTTGTGTTCCATGGATATGTATAAATTGTTTGTCTTGTTTTATCTTAAATTGTGATGTTCTAACTTTTTAATCTTATAAATAGATGCCTATTACCATCAGCACCGTTGAGGAGTTACAGGTTACCCGTTTTGGTCCCCGTATCGTTGAGCTTACCACCTTGCTCGATCTCCCTCTTCCCACCATCACGGTGTACCCACTCACCAAGTTCGAGAGGAAGGACCTCTGGGGCTTCAAGGTGAACCAGCCCGGACGCCAGACAGAGCCCACTACAGAGGCCATCGTCTTCAAGCTGATGCACGATGACAGGGAGAGAGGCATGGAGGTAGTCATGCAGGACCTGATAGGACGTCTGTTAGGCCGTCACTCCCGAAAGGTTAGGGGTACTCACTTCCACGTCTTTAGAAGACGTGATGTTGATGGAGAGTCCATCGACTTTGAGGACGACTCGAGAGACGCGGTAGAGCCGATACGTCTCTATCTCCAGGTCTTAGAGTCTCTCCTCAGGCACGTGGACACGGACAGGACGAACGTCATGCTCAGCAATGACGAGCTCTAGGTGCAGCTTCGCGAAAAGGACAAGCTTTTCGCGTAGCAGGATGAGATGATCAAGGAAATGGAGACGAAGTTCGAGGCCCAGGACCGCAAGTTCAAGAGTCGGGAGAAACGCGTCCAGGATAGGAACAAGAAGATCCGGGACATGACCGAGGAACTGAAGTCCAAGGATTTTGAGCTAGAGCAGCAGCAGATGGTTATTGAGAGGCTTCGCTCCCAGAAGAGGACTCTCAAGGCCAAGGTCGATTCCTTGACCACTACGATTGAGGAGAACAAGACCGCGATGGAGAACGCAGGTCTTACCTTCGTCGAGGAGGAGATTGATGCTGATGAGTAGACTTGACTACTCGTTTATCTTTCATATCCGTACTTGTTATTTGTGAACTTATTATTGGACCATCCGACATGTGGATGGCTTGCCACTTGTGTGTTTTATTTCGAGAACTTTGTTGTTGAGCTTTTATCCTTGAGTTACATGCTATGTGTTTGCTTGTGATGTATTGTGCATAAAACATCTATGGGTATCTCATTCTTATCTATTTGAACAAACCACAGATGCCTCCCCGTCAAGCAAACCCCAACCCAAACAACATTACCCCAGAAATGCAACAAATGATGAATGCGCAAACACAACTTATGCAGATGATGAAAACGTTCATCCAGAACCAGAATAACAACAACAACAACCCCAACAACAACAACAACAACAACCCCAACAACAACAACAACCCTCCGGGTTTTGATATGCTCACCAGATTTCTGCGTCTGAGGCCGGCTAAGTTTTCGGGGACAACTGATCCCATGGTGGCCAATGGTGCTACGTTCTATGAACAAAGATTTAGTGACCGTGGGCTGCACGGATCTGAAAAAGTCAGTTCGCAAGACATCTGTTGGAAGGACCACCGCCACATGGTGGGACAACTTCCAAATCACCACTCCTATTGATGAGGTGACTTGGGCTATCTTTGAAGATGTCTTCGCTTTCTCATATCTCATCGTGAATGATGAGCCTGAAAAAGAAAGAGTTTCACAACTTGAAGCGGCGCCACCGCAAGATGGTGAATAAATAGAAGAGTTCAACAATCGCACGCTATGCACCGGATGAGGTTGACAGATGCCAAAAGAAAGGAAAAGTTTCGGAAGGCTTGAATGATGAGTTGAACCTACAGTTGTTCATGGCATATGTTCCAACTTACCGTCTTTGTGTGACAAGGCTGCTATTTTGGAGAGTAAAATGAAACAAGTTGAGATTAGGAAGAGGAAACACCCGACAAGCACAGCTGGGATCGTCTCACAAACGATCTCACTATGATGACGATGGCAGCTCAGATCCCATAAGCATGGGAAATTCAACAAGCACCACAACCACAACCGCTATGACAACAAGCATCATCGCAAATATGACAATGATAAGTACAAGAACCACAAGAGTGGATATAAGAGCCACCACAAGGGAATGGTAGTGGAAGTGGAAGTTAGCATGTTAAAAAGGACATCACAAAGTTGAGTGCTTCAAATGCAAGAAACCGGGGCATTATGCTAATGAGTGCCCCGAGAAGAAAGTTGAAGGACCTAACAAGCCCAATCCTTTTCGAGAAAGGACATGTTAACCACATCAATGTGGAGGAGGTCTATGAGGAGCCCGATCTTGTTCTTTGCTCGTAATCAATTCCATTCCAAAGATTTGTACTCTTTGACACCGGTGCATCTCATTCATTCATATCAAAATCATTTGTTGATAGAAATGGGTTTGCATCGAAAACATTGGTTGTCCAATAAAAGTTAGTTCTCCGTGGAGACATGATAGTAAGTCTTGGATGCCGGATCTTGTCATAGAGTTTGGAAAGCATAAGTTTCGGTGAGCACGATAATCCTAGATTCCCAAGGACTAGACGTAATTTTGGAAATGGATTGGATGGCTAAGTATGAAGGAGTACTAGATTGTGCTAATCGTACTGTTGCACTCACAACCCCAGAAGGGAAAAGAATAAAATTCAGGTCAAACTTTGAATCCAAAGGAAGTAAGATGAATTCTCTTAAGGGGGTTAGCATGGATAGTGTGCCAATTGTGTGTGAGTATCCGGATGTATTTCCGGAAGAATTACCAGGAATGCCACCAGATAGAGATGTGGAGTTTCTGATAGATTTGGTACCGTTCGACCAATAGCAAAAGGCATACAAAATGTCGGTTGATGAACTGAAGGAGCTCAAGAAGCAACTAGGGGAACAGTTGCGAAGGATTTATTCAACCAAGTTCTTCATCTTGGGGAGCCCCAGTATTGTTCGTGGAGAAGAAAGATAGAAGCCAAAGGTTATGTATAGATTACCGCTCTCTCAACGAGGTAACTATCAAGAACAAATATCCTTTGCCTAGAATCAATGACTTGTTTGATCAGTTAGAGGGAGCATGTGTGTTCTCAAAGATTGATCTTCGGTCAGGCTATTTTCAACTCAAGATAAGAGAACAAGACATACCTAAGACAACATTCACCACAAGATATGGACTGTATGAATACACTGTGATGCCTTTTGGTTTAACCAACGCTCCAGCGTACTTCATGAATATGATGAACAAAGTGTTCATGGAATTCCTAGACAAGTTTGTTGTCGTTTTTATCGATGACATCTTAGTCTACTCCAAGAGCAAGGAAGAACATGAAAGACACTTACGTTTGATAATTGAAAAGTTAAGAGAGCATGAGCTTTATGCCAAATTCAGCAAGTGTGAGTTTTGGTTAGAGGAAGTTGGTTTTCTTGGTCATGTTATGACAAAGGATGGTGTGGCAGTTGATCCTGCTAAAGTTTCAGCTGTGACTGAATGGGAATCTCCTAAGAACGTAAAATAAGTTCGCAGTTTCCTTGGTTTAGCAGGTTACTATAGAAGGTTCATCGAGAATTTCTCAAAGGTTGCTAAGCCAATGACTGAATTGTTAAAGAAGGACAAGAAATTTGCTTGGTCTGAAGGTTGTGAAGTCAGCTTCCAAGAGTTGAATAAGAGACTTGTGACAGCACCAGTTCTATGTCCTTGATTTGAAAAAGATTTCCAAGTATATTGTGATGCGTCTCATCAAGGTTTGGGTGCCGTACTTATGCAAGACGGTAGTTGTGGCCTATGCCTCGAGACAACTCAAAACTCATGAAGTAAACTATCCTACTCATGATTTGAGTTAGCCTCATCGTCCATGCACTCAAAACATGGAGACATTACCTTTGGGAAAGCGATGTGAAGTATTCACCGATCATAAGAGTTTGAATTATATCTTCACCCGTAAGAAATCAACATGAGACAAAGGAGATGGCTAGAACTTATCAAGGATTACGACTTGAGTTTGCAATACCACCCGTAAAGCAAATGTAGTAGCAGATGCTCTAAGTCGTAAGGCATTCGTAATGGCCTTACCAATGGTGAATTGCCGATGACTTGTGTAAGCAATTCAAAGAACTCAGATTGAGATTGTGCGGAAGGACATCTTATGACTTTGGATGTTAAACCCACTCTGTTGGATAAGATTAAAGAAGCCCAAAAGACGGATAAAGAAATCAAAGAGATTAAGGAAAGGATTAGTCAAGGGAAAGCTAAAAGTTTCCATATAGACGAACAAGGTGCTTTATGGCACGAGAAACGTATTTGTGTTCCACAAGACCCGGAGTTACGGAAACTGATTCTACAAGAAGCTCACAACTCTCCGTGTTCTATTCACCCGGGAAACACCAAGATGTACATGGATATGAAAGAAAGATTTTGGTGGAACAATCTCAAAAGAGATATTGCCGAACACATTGCTTTGTGTGATGTGTGTAGTAGAGTAAAAGCGGAGCATCAGAAACCAGCAGGTTTGCTTCAACCCGCCTATTCCCGAGAGTGGAAGTGGGAAAATATAGGTATGGATTTCATTACCGAATTACCAAGGACCCGGTCGGTATGATTCCATATGGGTAGTAGTGGATCGCCTAACTAAAGTGGCTCATTTTATACCGTGAAAACGACTTATACGAGTGCCAACTTAGCCAAAATCTACATGAACAATTGTGTGCCTTCACGGTGTGCCTAAGAGTATTGTGTCCGAGGGGAACACAGTTTACTTCTCACTTTTGGAGACAACTTCATGAATCTTTGGGAACGAGGTTGGAATTCAGATCGCTTTCATCCTCAAACCGATGGACAAACAGAAAGGACTAATCAGATTCTTGAAGACATGTTGAGAGCATGTGCCCTAGACTATGGAGCAAGTTGGGATGAAAGTTTGCCTTACGCAGAGTTCTCTTACAACAATAGTTACCAATCTAGCATTGGGATGGCACCATTTGAGTTCCTCTACGGAAGAAAATGTACCACCCCATTACTATGGAATGGTGTGGGAGAAAGAAGTTTATTTGGACCTGATCTTATCAAAGACAATCAAGAGAAGGTCAAATTGGTTAGACAGGTTGAAGATAGCAGTCCGATGGAAAAGCTACGGATTCTAAGCGTAGAGAAGTCACCTACGAAGTTGGGGATAGAGCTTATCTTAGAGTGTCACCACTTCGTGGAGTGAAAAGATTTGGAGTCAAAGGAAAGTCGGCACCAAGATATGTTGGGCCATTTAAGATTCTAAGTCGCAAGGGAGAAGTTGCATATGAAGTTGAATTGCGAGTCTCCGCCACCGTCCATAATGTGTTTCATGTGAGTCAGCTTAAGAAATGTCACCCAGAGATGGAAGAATCATTTTTGAAGGATACCATACCTTTGGAAGAAGTCCAACTAGAAAGTGATCTCACCTATGAGGAAAAGCCTGTCAAGATTCTTGAGACTGCAGAAAGAGTCACAAGGACAAAAACTATCAAATTCTTCAAAGTGCAATGGAATCATCATTCCGAAGAGGAAGCAACATGGGAAAGAGAAGATGATCTTCGGAAAGACCACCCTCACCTATTTGCTAGCCAATCCGAATCTCGAGGGCGAGATTCATATTAAGGGGGTTAGATTTGTAACATCCCTAAATGCATATTCCAAAACTCATTCATATTATCTTTGCATTCATCATCATTTAGGGCTTTTCTCAAAATCATTTCAGAAACAGGAGCAATTGTGGCTCATTATTTTATGTATGACGGGAAACGAGGGGAAAGCGGTAGACGGGGGAAGAAGGGATGAAAACCACGAACACACGCACACAAATCACGATACACGCCGATAACTCACGCCGGTGGCAACCGGTCCAACATAATCTCTAGGACCGGTGTTGGGCGAAGCTCTCTCTCCACGACCAACAACGGGGGACGAGGTGCTTGGTGAGATCTTGACGACTTGTGGGCGAGAAACCGAGAACCCAAGGCCTTGTACAACTTGAACGCACTAGGCAAGATCCAAGAGGGGGGTGGATAATAGGGTGCTCCTTGGTAGGAGCATGAGACCAATAGATGAAAGATCCTCAAAGGGGTGTCCTTAATCTATTATTATCCAAGTCTCCCGTTTACAATAAAGGGTGGGGGCTATATATAGGCCAGCCACAAAAACGGGGGTAGTTTCAGAACAAAAAGGTAAAATATAGGAAGGGGTACAGGGCGTTGGGCCAAACTGATGCGTTCAAGTTCAGTCAGGACCGGTAGTACCGGTCGGGCAACCGGTAGTACCGCTGGCGGTCCTGGAGCTTCCTGTAACATCCCTAAATGCATATTCCAAAACTCATTCATATTATCTTTGCATTCATCATCATTTAGGGCTTTTCTCAAAATCATTTCAGAAACAGGAGCAATTGTGGCTCATTATTTTATGTATGAAAACCCTAGCCTTTGTGCTACATACTATTGGGAAAGATGCTGTTATTCATTCAGAATGTTTTGAATTCAAACTTAAGTGATCTCAAAAGCTTGAGCAAAAATATCAAAGCAAAATATGAATTAAAACAAATTCTATGCCTGCTATCACACATCTCATAAAGGCACAGTTTTAAATTATTTTCAAAAGACCCAAGTATTCAGATGTGTTTGACACTCATTTAAGAACAAGTTTTATTTTACAAAAGTTCTGTAAAGCTTTGGATTCAAACAAATTTGAATTTGGGTTTAAAAACCATTTCTGGAAATTCAATCAGAAAAAGAAAAGGAATAAATAAGAAAAAAATAGCCAAACCAAATTAATCTGGCCGACTCCAAATTAACACGGCATTTAGCCCAGCAGCTCCCACCCATGAATCATTTTCTTTCACCCACTCGCACCCACCAGCTCACTATGAAGGACCTGCTCCCTCCCTCTCTCACGACAACCGCGCCCACTCGAGCATCGTCGTCTCCACCACGACCAGTTCATCCCCAAATCAACGCGGTCGCTTTCGTTTGATTGCGCAGCTTAAATTGCGTTAAGGCACGACTAATTCTCGCCACGACCAGGCTACTTAAACCCCTCGCCCTCTCTCTTCTCCCCAACTCCCAAGCCCAGCGCCCCAGATGCACGCATTGCTCTCGCAAAACCCGCCGTCTCCGACGAGCTGCAGCCACAATTCCGCCACCTCCGACCACCCCTCGCCTCGCTTCACACGGCAGACTCCTTGACCTCACGACGCCTAGTACATCTGGTTTGCCCGCGTGACCCGTAACGTCGGCTACACAAACGTCGACCACCACCGCCTCCGGCTTCAACTCCGACGAGCTCCGGTGGTAAGTCCGCCCCAAGCCTTGTCTTTCACACACACGCTGCTTCTCCGTGATCCTGCATCTAACCACACCCTCCGTTTGCCTCCTAGCAATCTACAACGTCGTCTTCGACCTCGAACAGAACCACCTGTCGCCGGACTCAACTCCGATGAGGAATCAGCACCGCGTTAGCACGCCCCTTCGCAAACCGACGCTACCTCGAGCTTCACACGCCACCGCGGTCCTGGTAAGCGCCTTCTTGCTTCCTGGGGCGATCTAGAACGCCGGCACCACCGTAGTCCGACGCGCCGCCGCCAGTCAACGCCGCTAGCGCCGCCAGTTTGTGGCTTGATGGTTGTGTCTGTTGGATCCATATCGTAAGGCTAGGATAGATTGTAAACGAAGGGGTAAGCGCGCATCTGAGCCGCCAGATCCCACTTAGATCCTACGGTCCGCAGAGCGCGATCCAACCGAATCGGTATGCGCCAGTAAGGCTGCGACGCGTGGCAAGTGTATGAAAAAAAAACAGATTTAAAACCAGAATTTGAACCAAATTTCAAATGCTTATAACTTTTGATTGCCACGTGGAATTTTGCAAACTTTATACCGTTGGATTCAGTGAAACAAGACCTTTCTGAATATCCAATGTGTTTAACAAATAGTAACAGTTAAAATGACTTTATTTGTAGAAACATGTTTAAGGCTAATTTAAGTATGGATTTATTTTGGTAAATTGTATTAGTGCCAAATAAGTTTAGTTGGCAAACTTGTGACTTATTAAGTTTCTGTAAACATGTGCATGCTTAGTAGAGTTTTCAAAATCACCATTTAGTAAATTCTTGCATGCATGCATTCATATTATTTTGATTGTATATAATTGTTTGTAATTGTATGCTATAATTTTGTGTAGATTTTGCTAGTGATTGTGATTGTGAAGAGTGCTACTCTCCCACTACCAAGGCAAGTGATATTTTCATGAATATTTCTATCCTATGTTTTGTACTAGCATTAGATATTTTGCTAAGTCTTGCATGCTATTTTGCCTAGTGCTAAGTTGGGAAATCCTAAGTAGTGTAGAATTGTAGAATTTCTAGGAATTTCCTAAGTTAAGTTATCCTACCATGCTTAGCCTAGCTATATAGCAAACAAGGGTTGGTAAAATCTATACTTACTATGATGAAAATATTTCTAAGTCATGAGACTTATACTTTCCTAATAAAACCACTAAGTCAAATGAACCTCCTGGGTGGAATGGAAGGAATGGGTTATGTTGAGTGGTTACACAAGGCCATGGACTTGGGTTGTGTATCTCACTTGTGGTAAGCCACCCAGCACAAAGGGATTTGGAGGCCAAGTGTTGAGAAAGCTTACAAAGGCAACCACTTGGCAATATGGGCTCTGCCATGATCATATAGGTTGCTAGAACTTAGTCTTTTGGACAGTTGGTGGTAGTTGGGATGATAGGTTGGAGCGCGTCCATTTGACTAAGGAAAAGCTTCTGAAGGGTCCTGTCTTGGGAAACCAAGTCTGGTGGGGAAAGTGCACAACCTCTGCAGATGGAAAAACCTAAGTACTTAGCCTAGTCCAAGGCAATGGACAATTTGAGCATCAAGACATGGAAGCTACAAGAATATCATCACTCCAACTTCTAAGTAAAATTTGTGGGTGAACAAGGGTGAAGGACCCCAATGTCTATTGGTGGTTTCTTGGGAATGTTTTGACAAAGAAAAACTTAGTGTTTTCAACTAATAGGGAAAAACCTATCTTCAAGCAAAGAAAGCCAAGCTACACTTAGCCAAAATGCATATAGTAATATAGTCCACTTAAAATTTACTAAGGTATCACTTGCAAATACTATTCCAAAGTATTGACCCTCTGTGGCTGTAACTTGTGATGTTGCAGGTTACTCCGATGATGAGTAGGAGTCATGAGTATACACTCAACATGCTTGCCTGTGGCACATGAAGATGAAGACTTGTGTTTATTTACTTATTCCTTAAACTCTTGTATTAGGCCTATGGCCCCGAGTTATAAAAGACTATGTTTTATCTCTGAAATGAATGTAATAAACGACCTTTGTATCTGTGTACTTCATCTTAAACTGTGGATGCTAGCATTGATCCAGGGACTAGCATTGCATTCACAGGGATCCTTTCCTTTACAAAGGAGGGATCTAACACTTCCGTCGGAGTCGCCTATAGCGAGCGGTAGGAGGGGGCGGTAGTACCAGTTCCTGGGCCGGTAGTACCGTAGTCGTCTGGCCCTTGGTTGGGTTCCTTCTGGAGCGTCCGGTAGCTGGGGCCGGTAGTACCGCTTGATCCGGTAGTACCGGTCGCCTGATCCGGTAGTACCGCTTGAGTCTGGCAGCGACTGGTTGCTTCCCCTGCGGTTCCTCCGTCCCTTGGTTCCTTCTCTTCGTACCTGATGATGCACAGGGCATGCGTATGAAGTAGCAAGCCATCCAAGGGTGTGTCGAAGTCACACAAGGAAAGGAGCGAGTTAACCTTGGCTTGGAGGAGCTTAGCTCGGGCGCGAGTCATTGGTCCACTGGGAGGGCTAGGTGTTGTAGGTGGAGGTGCGTCCGTAGGACGGGCTGCATCAAAATATATCTTGACAGAAAGCATATATGGCTAAACACAGCAAGTTTCAATTCAGCAATTCTATCACATGTAATGCATATGTGATCCACAAGAAAATTTTCATCCATGCTATATTCACCAATTAGATTAAAGATGAAATATGGAGAATATTTTCTTGAATTTAGACATGAAATTTCAGAAATCTTA
This sequence comes from Avena longiglumis, assembly GCA_030063025.1. NCBI lineage: Eukaryota > Viridiplantae > Streptophyta > Magnoliopsida > Poales > Poaceae > Avena > Avena longiglumis. The sequence continues at coordinate 332,312,117 of CP125974.1, read as the reverse complement.
TCCACAACACAACTCATATTCATAGGTTCATTTAGCATTATGGAATATACAATATCAGTAGGTGGTATTCGAGCAAGTATTTATCTATGTGTAATCAGTACCACATGATCAAAATGCGAATTTGGCAAATTATCACATGGTGATGTAACATTATTGCACGACAAGTCACAAGGAGGTAGCAACAAAGGAATAGACTCACAAAATATTGTGCTTGTTGGCTGTAGCTCCAAATCAATACCGATATCTTGAGTATGATCCTCACATGTAGTAGGCACTAGAACATCCTCCTCAAGTGACAATGCACAGTCCAGCGATGCAGGTTGTAAAATAGATGGCTCCCTTTCTTCAAAAGCAACCTGCATATCACAAGAAACAACACTAGGAGTAGAGGTAATTACGTTAGTAGAAACCTCATTTTTCTCACCAACTTTCACTCTCGGTTCTTCTACGAATAGATCAACATGTGGGTTTATGTTGGTGGTTACAGGTGGACAGAGGTTTTGACGCCTAATCTCCTGAAATTGCTTAATATGTGTACGTGATAACCAAGTGTGCTTATCATTCAAAAAGATGGAAGGATCAGAATACTCAATACCAAACACAACCTGGAAGTTATTACCCCAGTTTGTTCCCAACATGATATGGAAGGAGTTAAACGCTCTAGGAACGACAACACAAGAAACATATCTGCTAGGGCCATAAATGGTGAGTGGAACACATGCGATCTGAGTAACTGGTAGTGCATGACCAGAAGTTGCTAACATAAATGGGATTGTTAATGCACGTGTGTATAATTGTAGCTTTTCAACAACCTCAACACTAACCAAATTTATGAAAGAACAAGTATCAATGGTAGTAGCAGCATGTCTACCACAAATTTCCGTCGTGAAGTGGAACAAACCCGGATTAGGCACTACTCCTGACTCCTCCTCCCAAAATGTACTACTGCAGTGGTATCGTAATGGAAAGGGATAATCATTTGCATCCTTTTTCTGCATCACATCAACACTACTAGAAGACATGATTAGTATGTTAGTGCATAAAACAAAATCTGGTGGTAGAACTCTCACAACTCACTCAAAACTAATAAGAAAGCAAACCTTACCATTCCAAAGCGAATAGTGATGCTTACCAATTCGAAATCAACAACTAATGCACTGATGTGATGAAGTGAATATCAAGGGTATAGAGAACGATCACAGGGCACACAGGTTATTTATGGTGGAGCTGTAGGTATGGTATCCTAACTACACCGCAAACAAGTCCTAGTGTTGATCGTTCTGATAACCCAAGAAACACACAAAGTGGAGATAAGTGTGGCAAAGCAACTTATGAACAGGAATATTGCAATGCACAAGAGAGACGCTAGTAATAGCTCAAAATAAACAGGCACAAGATTGCTCAATCTACAAGTGCTATGATCAACTAGGCCTCCAATAATGCACACTTTGATATCTCTTTTTGTCACGCTTGTAGCTCTTTTCTCTTTGTTTTTATACTGGATCTCTTTTCCTTTTTTTGATTTTTCAACTATATGACTCAAAGCAAAACAAATGCAAACTTCTAAACAAACTTGGGGGCCGGAGAATCCGGTTTGTCTGGGGCCGGATAATCCGGTCTGTCGGGGCGAGAATTATGCACTTTCAAAACCCTAATGAGCATCCTGTCAGAGCAAAGCAACTAGTCTCGTGGGTAAGTTCCTAGGCACGGATGCAGTAGATAGGCTGTAGCTAGGTTTGAAACACAAAGGTACGCTATGTGGACTCGGAAAAGTAGATGGAAACTTGTGGAAAACGGTGATGGTAGACTCGGCGGAAAACAAGATCAAAACCCTAAACTTAAACACAAACGAAAACTAGACTCCTACGAGAAAAAACTACAGATCGGATCTACGAGAAGACACGACCAACAACTAAAACTTGAAAAACGATGCAATCTAGGCTAGGGCAAATCTTTTTGTATGACTTTTTCTGTATAGGATGAAAACAATAACTAATCTATGGATGGATTTGTGGATGCTCACCGAGTAAACGAGGAAATCTGATACCAAGATGATATGGGGTGGCCCGATCTTCTCAGCAAGCACTTGTCGATGATGATGGTGGATGATAGATAACTAGCATGTAGCTATGAACTCTCCCGCTCGAACCCTGATGCCAATGCAACAGCTCTCGAACCCTATGGGATATTCACAACACCACGCTCTTGCGCATGTAGCCGTCGACCACGAACGGTAGTTTGCAATCTACTAATTCCCAATGGAACAACAGATCACACTCAATTGAAGTAGTATAACTCGATCACAGGGTAATACCAGAGGTTCTAAATAAGAAACAACTCCAAAATAGTTTTAACGTGGTCTAACCCTAACTATGGGGACGTCCCAGGGCTTATAAGGGCGGTTGGGGCGGCCAAAATCGCGAAACAAAACGTGTCTGATACAGTCAGATCCGTCCAGATCTGATGGTAACTTTCAGGGCCAGACTTTCCGCCCTAAGTAGGGGTGGATTATCCGCCCCCCCCAGGATTATCCTCCCCTGGGGCGGATTACCCGCCCCCTTACTGAGCCTTGCGCCTGAAGTCCTTAGCAGAATTCCTGGAGCAGGGCCGGATTATCCGCCCCCTGGGGACGTGTAAGTACTCGTTGGAAAGCTCTCGGAGTGATCTTTCCAACAATTGCTTATTTGCTTGATTTGGAGTTTGTATGAAGAATCCACGTCCGTTTCAATCTCAGGGCTTCTATCTGTCCGAACCGAACCTTCCTTCTTGATGATCTTCTCTTGCGCCTTCCTCCCGCTCCTCCCTCGCGCATCCTTGGCGATCATCACGTCGGACTCCTTGCCTTCCTCCCTCTCCTTCCCGCTGGCGTTAGTCCGATGGATATTAAATCTAGTCGAACAATAACACCATGGTTTATGATGTAGCTCGAACTACGGTCGTTACCACATCTTGGTCTCCAACTTACGCCAAGTCATCATGGACTCCAAAGGTGAATCCATTCCTCTATGCGAGCCCCCTTCCTACCCTATTGAATGGTATGCTACTTCATACTCCATCACATATGCATGATAGGTTCACACCGACCAGTACGGAGGCAAGGGAGGAAGCCCGGAACATCATGCTCGACAAGACGGAGGCTTGGCAGAGGAGACGGAAGAAGAGAGATCGCCAAATGCTCTCTCTGTCTCCAGCGGTACTACCAGATCTGGCGACCGGTACTACCGGCCAGCGGTACTACCGCCCACTACTACCGCCCCATACAGACGACGCCAACAGAAGTCCCAGGACTGCAAGCGGTACTACCGGATCTGGACCCGGTACTGTCGGTCGGTACTATCGGACCCAAGTCCCAGATTACTACGGTCATGTCGGTGCTGCGCACTAGTTGGGCCACAGCCCATGTATCCCCCTTTACTTACCTATTCGCCTAGTTTATCCCCAAATTACCCTTGTTTATGTGGTTGGCCTATAAATAGAGCCCCCACCCCTCATGTATCCCTTAGGCATAGATGATAGACTAAAGAAAACCCCCATTGTGGAATCTCTAGTTTTGCCTCATCCCCTTACAAGGGGACCGACTATCGTCACCAACCTCGATTGGACTTTGCATCACGCATCCATCGTTGAACAAGGCCTTGGAGTTCGGTGTCTCGTCTCCAAGTTGTCAAGACCCTCCCCAAGGTGTTCTTCCCTCTCCGATGTGGATTTGAGGGAGCACGTTGACCGATCTTTCCTTGCGAGGATTCTATCGGACCGGTGGCCGCCGTTTGGGAGCAATCGGCCTTGTATCGTGTGAGTTTTGCGTGTGTTCATCGTGTTCTTTGTGAGGTGTGTGTTCACTTCCTCTACCTTCTCCCTTTCCCCTCGCTTTCCCATCGATTTGACCACGAGATCCGTGAAGATCGGGCCACCCAAGAGGTTAACCCCTCCATCATCTGGTATCAGCAGCTTTTGGTTGCCACGGATTTATCATCGATTTGGTCTTTTCCCCATAAATTCGAAAATTCCACCAAAAATAGCCCCAATTCGTGTTTTGGATCGATCTGTGATTTGAGTGCGTTTTGGTAGGTTTTGATCCGTGGATTGCTTGCTAAACTTGTTGATCTACCTTCCTTTGCGTTCCCATGGCCTAATTCCTTGATTTCCCCCTTCGATTTGGTGTTTTTCTTGAAGATTTTCCGCCCAAATCACCCCAAAATCGCGAAACTGCGTCAAAACTGGGAGTTTCTGGACCCAGCGGTACTCGGGCTTAAAATCGGTACTACCGCCTTTCCGTACTACTGCCCAAAATCCGATTACTACCGCCTAATGTCTGAAAACAGCAGGTTCCCAGATTTCAGCCTCTCACCGTTTTGAGCATAACTTTTGCATTCGAACTCAGATTTTGGTGTTCTTTAGCTCGTTTCAAAGAGGAGAAGGAGCAATACATCATCATACACGTTGTTCATTCTATCTAATCCATCCAAATTCCGTGAGCAAGGCAGAATCCAACAATAAAGGGTGAAGATCGTCGACGAAAGGTATAAACATTCCGCGACTTCTCCCCACTTGCATTCCTTTGTGAACCCCACTATCTTTGCGAGCAACAAACACCTAATGAGACTAGTTCCTCTTATGATTGCTTGGGCTATGCACATTTGATACCTTGTAGATTCCGAGCAAACATTGTGAGCGCTTTCTCATATAGCTATCTTGTATAGTTGTTGGCACAAGGAAGAGGCAAGTGAAAAAGAAAAAGAAAGAAAGAAAAAGAAAAAAAAATATAAAACGAAAAAGAGAAAAAAAATAAATATACATGTGCCTCATAGAATAGGAAGCGCAAGCTCGATGAACATCATATAGGTGGTACTTATTGTGCATATCTTGTAGCCCACCAATTTTGTGCAATCGAACTAGCGTCTCTCCTTGTACTTGTGTGACACGAGCTTATAGTCTTCGCTAGGTAATCATTTGGTTCTTAGCTCACTTTCTCCGTCGCACAAGTCCCATTTATCCCACCGTGTGTGTTTCCTTGTACATATTTCCTATCTTGTGGATTGACTTGTTTACTTGGTGATCATTGTGGTTCTTTACTTGCCATTACAACATCTTGATTTCGGATTGGTTCTTGACATGCCATTTTCCATACCTATCCACCATAGGCCTTGTGTGTGTGTTTTTTTGTTGGTAGTTGGTTTTGGTGTTCCGCGTGAACTTCACTTTGCTTGGTTTATTGCTCTCAAGTGTGGCCACTTGTACGATACGATCTTCCAAGGTAAAGTAAGGTTTGACGTTGTATCCCTACCTCCCACTACCACTTCCATATACACCGCTTGGTCTTGTGCATCATGTCTAGGGACTCCGGAACCGAGGATGATATCTATGAAGAATCCATGATGAGCCACCATGACTACGACTCCACATAGAGGACATGACGGAGCATAACACCGACAATGGCTCCGCATGCTTTGAGGACCCGGAGCACTACACCTACGACGACTCCACATGCATGGAAGACATGGAGCTCTACATCGACAATGGCTCCTCATGCATGGAGCCTATGGAGCACTACACCGACGATGGCTCCACATGCTTGGGTGATATGGAGCACTACACCAACAATTACTCCCCAAGCATGGATGACTTCGAGTGCGACATCGACGACGCCTCGCCGAGCATGGAGGACACAGAGAACTTCATCTAATTTGATGGCTCATCCACGAGCCATGAAGAATTCCTCCACCGCGTGGAGATGGAAGCCTACTACGCCAAGCAAGAGGAGGCGCATCATCAAGAATACATGACCTTCAAGGCCAAGCATGCCACACCAAAGGGCACAACCTACTTCAATGATCCACCTCCAAGGCGACAAGTGCCACCACCTAGATGGCGTCAAGCGCCACCATCTCCAAGGCGCCAAGCTCCATCACCTCCAAGGCGTCAAGCTCCACCATATCCAAGGCGCTAAGCTACATCACCTCCAAGGCGCCAAGCTCCAACTCCTATCCAAACAAGAGTGGCGTCCAAACATCATATGCATCAAGAGGCGCCAAGAAACAAGACTCTTCATCGACAAACATCCTCTCATGAGCATCGCCACCATCAAGAGGATACAAGACATCGTCAAAGGCATCTTCGCCATAAAGACGAAGAATTCATGATGAGCACCAACCATAATGCTCAAGCAAGCTCAAGAAGGCACCATAAGCACAAGAAGAGTGCCAAGGCAAATGATCACCGTCGTGAGTTTCATGTGGACGACCAAGTGCGCCACCTACATCAACCATCGGCAAGGCACGCCAATGACCTCCGTCGACACCATCATAGGGCACCTTCAACTACTAGTTCCACCACCAAAATGGCACCAAGAGCAAGCCTTCCTCCACGCCATCAAGCTTCAATGCCTACGCTTGACTTCCACGACCTCGCCAACGAGGAAAATGTAAACCTCCACTTCGCCAAGTTGGATAGCATGAGCCTACCTCCACCACTACTACGAGATGGCGACAAGGTCAAGAATGGTGATCATGGGATTTTCCCTTCACGAAAGGAGGCACATGGAGTTGATGAAACCGAGCCTATCCCCATATGCTTGAGTGATGATGTGGTACCAATCCCATGTGAGTATGAGAGCCACTTAGCCCACTTGAGTGAGAACAAGAGTGAGATGAGTGACTCCACCTTATGTGAGATTGAGTGCTTCCACTTGGAGGGCATGAGTGATACTCCTAGTGAGTTGAGAGTGGTAGTTGATAGGTCAAGTGAGACCATTTCGATTTCTAACAACTTACCCTCTACCTCTAGTGTGTTCTCTTGTGTTATGCTAGGTTCCATGGATGAAGAAGCGCCAAGCCATGAAGCAATGATGCCTCAATTGGAGAAGATGTACATGGTGCACGAAGATGATACTATGCCATGGCTACATCAAGAAGACGAAGTCGTCCACAAGGAGGCCACTACTTCCACAACACCCACTTCATATGAGAGGTATGAACAAGGTAACAATAAGGGTGTTGATGATGCCATGATCCCACTAGTGGACATGATGAATTGTGAGGATATGCATGCTATGGATGATACTTGTGACATTACATATGCTTCATCCACATTCCCATGTGATGCTTTACCTTTGCATAATATTGATCATGTGGAATTGTTTGATTGCGATATCATTGCCATAAACATGCCATGCTATGCATCTTGTGTGTATCCTCCAATTGCTTCGGACTTGCATTGTCATGCTAGTCATTCAATTTCTCCCGTTGCTTGCGATAAGATGAATGCTTGCTATTGCACTTGTTTTGCTTGCAACAATAATGATCATATGTGTTATAATGAGATGGCCCCCATAGCTTTCTCGATTTTTGGAGATTTTGATGATTGCCATGATAAGCATGTTCCCCACTTGCATACTCACCATGCATCTATTTCATACTTGAATGACATTAATGGTGATGTGCACAAGAAGAGATACGTCATGATGGATGATGTGTATCTCTACCATGCACACACGTTCTTCCTTTTACATATGATGTGTGTAGGTACCCGCACGAGAATGTCAACCTCGGTTGAGCACGAGTTGACAAAAAGAGCTCTTGAGAGCATCCCACAAGTGAGTTCAAGATCGAACCCAGCTCTGATACCTTTGGCAGGCTTTGCATCTTTCATGTTGACAAATTGTTCTTTCCTATGGTTTGCTTGCAAGCATGTTAATGGTATTATCTTCCCTTGTGACATTCATGTTTCTTCGCTTCTAGATAATGATGCTTTGTGTGTTGCAACAAAAATGTTGAATATTTTCTCTTTCCGATGTTTTGTGTGCAACCACAATTCCATTAAGAGCATGTATTGTCATGAGAGCTTCCAAGAATCTCGTCTTGTTGTTGCAACAAACATAAGGACCACTTGCTCTTTCATTTGGTTTGTTTGCAAACACGTTGTTTTTTCTCCCGCTTGGGATACTCATATTCCCATGATATTTGCTATCGATGATATGTGTATGGCATCCAACATATTGAGCAAATTATCTTTCCAATGGTTGGTTTGCACACATAATGATGTTGTTTTGGATATTCTTCCTTTTGTGTTTTTGCCAAATTATCCTAACTTTGCATCAAAGATGTTGATCCAATTTCTATTCGATTGCTTTGAGTGCCACCCTAACACATTGTATGGAGTTTTTGAGTTCCCACATTTGGATGATGTTCAAACGATTTCCATGCACTTTGACCTTGCATATGCATTCCATTTGCTATACATGCATTGTACTAATAGTGTTGTGAACAAGAATGGACATGCCACATTTGACATGCTCCTATATCACGCACGAAAATATTTTGCTTTGTCTTTGTTGTGTGAAGGTACAAATGCATACACGTCAACCTCTACCAACCACGTGTTGACAAGAAGAACCGAAGAGAGTTACGTATGGCTACCCATCATCGAGCTATCTCTACAAGCTAAGGTGACTTCCTTCTACTTGAGGACTCATGCAATAATCTTCATGAATTGGCTACGCTTTGAGTGTTGCTTTGCTTTTGTTGTGAGCTTTGTAGGATTCAAGGAAGGTGAAGGAACATTGAAGTGTTGTCAAGTCAATCTTCCCGAGGACGACTATATGGTGAACCCCAGGATCAAGAAGGTCTCTTGATCGCTTCTACTTTGTGATGAGCATGTAGAGTCGAGGACGACTCTTTTTGAAGGGGGGGAGCTGATGTAGCCCGACCTACGGTCGTTACCACATCTTGGTCTCCAACTTACGCCAAGTTGTCATGGACTCCAAAGGTGAATCCGTTCCTCTATGCGAGCCCCCTTCCTACCATATTGAATGGTATGCTACTTCATACTCCGTCACATATGCATGATAGGTTCACACCGACCAGTACGGAGGCAAGGGAGGAAGCCCGAAACATCATGCCCGACAAGACGGAGGCTTGGAAGAGGAGACGGAAGAAGACAGATCGCCAAATGCTCTCTGTCTCCAACGGTACTACCGGATCTAGCGACCGGTACAACCGGCTAGCGGTAATACCGCCCACTACTACCGTCCCATACAGACGACGCCAACAGAAGTCCCAGGACTGCAAGCGGTACTACCGGATCTGGACCCGGTACTACCGGTCAGCGGTACTACCGGACCCAAGTCCGGTACTACCGGTCATCCCCCTTTACTTACCTATTCGCCTAGTTTATCCCCAAACTACCCTTGTTTATGTGGTTGGCCTATAAATAGATCCCCCACCCCTCATGTATCCCTTAGGCATAGATGATAGACTAAAGAAAACCCCCATTGTGGAATCTCTAGTTTTGCCTCATCCCCTTTACCAAGGGGACCGACTATCGTCACCAACCTCGATTGGACTTTGCATCACATATCCATCGTTGAACAAGGCCTTGGAGTTCGGTGTCTCGTCTCCAAGTTGTCAAGACCCTCCCCAAGGTGTTCTTCCCTCTCCGATGTGGATTTGAGGGAGCACGTTGACCGATATTTCCTTGCGAGGGTTCTATCGGACCGGTGGCCGCCGTTCGGGAGCAATCGGCCTTGTATCGTGTGAGTTTTGCGTGTGTTCATCGTGTTCTTCGCGAGGTGTGTGTTCGCTTCCGCTACCTTCTCCCTTTCGCCTCGCTTTCCCATCGATTTGACCATGAGATCCGTGAAGATCGGGCCACCCAAGAGGTTAACCCCTCCATCAGTTTAGGTAGTATAAAGTTCTTATAAATCGATGTATCTTGTCCAACTAGGAATGAAGTCACCTTGTGATATTTTTCAATAAGGTTCAATATTTCATTCCAGCTGAGACAACTAGAATCTGCATGATCCATGATTGTATCCTCATCATCCTCCCTTTCTTCAAGAAAAGCCGTCCTCGGCTTTGGGTAAGTTGTAAGTGGAATGAACAAAAATAACAACGTGTACGCAGAGTATATGTATACATAACATATTGTATCATTTGTGTTCACATAAGTAATATGTCTACTATACATCAAGCAACTTAAATTGCAGGTATAAGTGAAGTACAAAGAATCATGATCATGTTGAAAAACAAATAGATATATAGTCTTGTTGTTCATTATTAAATTCAGTTTTCTCAAAGAAGACCTATGATCAAATTTTTGATGAACAAGATTAAACCAATTCAAAATATGTGAAAACCGAACTGATTCATGCCATGCTTCAACTGCGCTACTCTGATTAGTAGACATCTCAATTTGCAAATATACATGTGCCTCATAGAATAGGAAGCGCAAGCTCGATGAACATCATATAGGTGGTACTTATTGTGGATATCTTGTAGCCCACCAATTTTGTGCAATCGAACTAGCGTCTCTTCTTGTACTTGTGTGACACGAGATTATAGTCTTCGCTAGGTAATCATTTGGTTCTTAGCTCACTTTCTCCGTTGCACAAGTCCCATTTATCCCACCGTGTGTGTTTCCTTGTACATATTTCCTATCTTGTGGATTGACTTGTTTTGCTTTGTGATCATTGTGGTTCTTTACTTGCCATTACAACATCTTGATTTCGGATTGGTTCTTGACATGCCACTTTCCATACCTATCCACCATAGGCCTTGTGTGTGTGTGTGTGTGTTTTGGTTAGTAGTTGGTTTTGGTGTTCCTCGTGAACTTCACTTTGCTTGGTTTATTGCTCTCAAGTGTGGCCACTTGCACGATACGATCTTCCAAGGTAAAGTAAGGTTCGACGTTGTATCCCTAACACCCTCTACCACTTCCATATACAACACTTGGTCTTGTGAAGCATGTCTAGGGACTCCAGGACCGAGAATGATATCTATGAAGAATCCATGATGAGCCACCATGACAACGACTCCACAAGTATAGAGGACATGACGGAGCACAACACCGGCAATGGCTCCGCATCCTTTGAGGACCCGGAGCACTAGACGACAATGGCTCCACATGCATGGAATACTTGGAGCTCTACATCGACAATGGCTCCTCATGCATGGAGAATATGGAGCACTACACCTACAATCGCTCCACATGTGCCCGATCTTTCACGAATTTCCATGGGAAGTGAGGGGAAAGCGGTGGATGGGGGAAGAAGGGATGAAAACCAAGAACACACGCACACAAATCACGATACACGCCGATATCTCACACCGGTGGAAACCGGTCCAACATAATCTCTAGGATCGGTGTTGGGCGAAGCTCTCTCTCCACGCCAACAAAAGGGGGACGAGGTGCTTGGTGAGACCTTGAAGACTTGGGGGCGAGAAACCGAGAACCCAAGGCCTTGTACAACTTGAACACACTAGGCAAGATCCAAGAGGATGGTGGACAATAGGTGCTCCTTGGTAGGAGCATGAGACCAATAGATTGAAAGATCCTCAAAGGGTGTCCTTAATCTATTATTATCCAAGTCTATGGTTTACATATGAGGGGTGGGGCTATATATAGGCCAACCACAAAAACAGGGGTAGTTCTGGAATAAAACTGGAAGTTTGGGCGAATTTGGGGGTTACATGGTCCAGGCCCAAAAGGCTTTAACATGCCTGGCGACGATCAGTCTGGAGACTCCGGTCTAGGGTCCGGAGACTCCGGTCTGGACCGGAGACTCCGGTCAATCTCCGGAGCTTCCCGGAGGGGGGGGCTCACACGTCCACGGTCTTGGCTCGGGAGGAAGGGAGGAAGGTCCCGAGTAGGAGTGTAGGAGACTTCGGTCTACCGGAGATTCCGGTGTCTCGCCCAAGATCTTCTTCTCCTGGTCCTGCTTCCTTGGTGGCTTGGTGTGTTGGTGTTGCTTCATATCTGAGGATACACAACGTATTTGCATGAAGTAGCAAGCCGTCCAAAGGTAGACCAAAATCACACGAGGAAACGAGCGAGTTAACCTTGGCTTGTAGGAGCTTGGCTCGGGCGCGAGTCATTGGTCCACTTGGGGGAGTAGGTGTTGTAGATGGAGGTGCATCCGTAGGACGGGTTGCATCAGCTCCCCCCCCTTGGGGAAGAGTCGTCCTCGACTCTTCAACCTTCTCAACTTCATCTTCGCCATGGTAGGGTGATAGATCCTTGACATTGAATGTCGGGCTCACAAGATAATTGGTTGTTGGGATATCGATGATGTAGGCGTTGTTGTTGATCCTCTTTAGCACTTTGAACGGTCCATCACCTCTTGGCTTGAGTTTGGAGTCGCGGTCCTTGGGGAAGCGGTCTTTACTCAAGTGTATCCACACAAGGTCGCCTTCTTCGAAGATCATCTCTTTCTTGTTCTTGTTTAGCCTTGATGTTTGGCGAAGGACTTGTTTCTCGATCGTAGCTCTTGTGTCTTCATGGAGTTTCTTCATTGTGTGGGCACGCTTGACCACGTCCATATTGGCACGTTCATGAAGCGGAAGTGGAAGGATATCGAGCGCGGTGAGAGGCTCGAAACCATAGACGATCATGAACGGGCTCCTCATGGTGGTGGAGTGCTTGGCGCGGTTGTAGGCGAACTCAGCGTGTGGAATACATTCCTCCCAGTCTTTAAGGTTCTTCTTGATCAACACACGTAGGAGTGTTCCAAGACTTCGATTGACGACCTCGGTTTGAGGATGCGAGGCGGACGAGAAGAGGAGCTTGATGCCGAGCTTGGCCATGAGAGTCTTCCAGAAGTAGCTCATGAATTTGACGTCGCGGTCGGAGAAGATTGTTCTTGGTACACCGTGTAGCCGAATTATTTCCCTAAAAAACAAATTTGCTACATGTGAAGCATCATCGGTCTTATGGCACGGAATGAAGTGTGCCATTTTGGAAAAGCGATCCACTACCACAAATATAGAATCATGTCCATGTTTAGATCTAGGCAAGCCTAACACAAAGTCCATGCTAATGTCCGACCAAGGTGCACGAGGAATAGGCAATGGCATATAAAGACCAAAGGGATTAGACTTAGACTTAGCTTGGATAGATGTAGTGCATCGTTGGACGTGGCGCTCCACGTCGTGCTTCATCTTTGGCCAAAAGTAGTGAGTGGAGAGCATGTCATATGTCTTGTCACGGCCAAAGTGACACATAAGGCCTCCACGATGGGACTCTTGAAGAAGCAAAAGTTGGAGAGACGACTTCGGAATGCAAAGTTTGTTTTGTTTGAAAAGAAAACCCTTATGCAAATAGAAATCATCAATCCCTTTGTCTATTGAACATTTTGCAAAAATTGTTCCAAAGAAAGGGTCGGACGCGTACAAAGATTTGATGTCATCAAGACCCAAGACATTTACTTCGAGTCGCGTAAGAAGGTTTGTGTTTTTGCGAGACAAAGCGTCCGCTACCACATTTTCTTTGCCCTTCTTGTACTTGAAATTGTAAGGGAAAGATTCCATAAACTCAACCCATTTGGCGTGCCTTTTACTCAAATTGGTTTGGCCCTTAAGATATTTCAACGACTCGTGGTCGGAATGGATGATAAATTCTTTGGGCCAAAGGTAGTGTTGCCACACTTGAAGGACACGAACCAAGGCAAAAAGCTCTTTGTCGTAAAAGGGATAGTTAAGGCGTGCGCCATCGAGTTTCTCACTATGGTATGCAATGGGATGCCCATTTTGCATAAGGACGCCTCCAATGTCAATTCCACTAGCGTCACATTCAATCTCAAAAGTTTTTGTGAAATCCGGTAATGCAAGGAGTGGTGCTTCAGTGAGCCTCTTTTTGAGCTCATCAAAAGCTTTTTGTTGTGCTTTTCCCCAAACGAACGTGACATTTTTCTTGGTCAATTTGTTGAGGGGGCAAGCAATGGTAGAAAAGTCTTTCACGAAGCGACGGTAAAAGCCAGCCAACCCATGAAAACTACGAAGTTCACTAACGTTGGTGGGTATGGGCCAATCTCGTATGTCCTTAACTTTTGAGACATCAACTTCAATGTCATTAGAAGACACAACAAAACCAAGGAAAATGAGCTTGTCTTTTGCAAAAGTGCACTTTGGGAGATTAGCATAAAGCTTTTCATGACGAAGGATTTGAAGGACCTCCTTAACATGAGTAACATGCTCCTCTAGTGACTTGCTATAAACAAGGATGTCATCAAAGTAAACAACGATACTCTTCCCGATGAGAAATCTCAAAATATGGTTCATGAGGCGCATGAAGGTAGATGGAGCATTTGATAAGCCAAAAGGCATAACCAACCATTCATAGAGACCAAGCTTGGTCTTGAAGGCAGTTTTCCACTCTTCACCTTCGGCCATGCGAATTTGATGGTAACCACTACGAAGATCAATTTTTGAAAATATAGTGGCTCCACATAACTCATCAAGCATGTCATCAAGACGCGGTATAGGGTATCGATAACGCACGGTGATAACATTGATTGGACGGCAGTCCATGCATAACCGCAACGTATCATCCTTTTTGGGAACTAGATTCACGGGGACCGCGCTTGGGCTAGTGCTTACTTGGATCAAACCTTTGGAGACGAGTTGGTTGATTTGTCGTTCTATCTCCTTCGTTTCTTCCGGGTTCGTGCGATACGCGGCGCGGTTTGGGAGTGGGGCGCCGGGTATGAGGTCGATCCGGTGCTCGATTCCACGAAGAGGAGGTAGTCCATGAGGAAGCTCTTCGGGAAATACATCTTGGAATTCCTGCAAAACAGCCATCAAAGAAGGATGAACATTTGTCCAGTCATTAGTTCCTTGCGCTAGTCCCTTGCATACAAGGACATAGTGCAAAATGGATGGGTTGTTCCGCACTTCTCTCATCTCACTTTTGGTGGCAAGAAGAACAGTCTTAGTTTTTCCACTCGAGTTTGGCTTGTGGCACTCACTCACTATAGTGTGGTTCTCTCGCTCACCACTCTTCTCACAAGATGTTTTTGCGTATTGTGCCCTCGCTAAAGCCTTTGCATTATCCGCAATTATTTGGCTAGGAGTCATTGGTTGCAACACACAAGTTTTGTCAAACCATTTGAAGGTATAAGTGTTTGAGTGACCATTATGCAAAGCACGCTTGTCAAATTGCCACGGCCTTCCTAGCAACATATGGCACACCGTCATGGGGACCACGTCACATTCCACCGTGTCTTTGTATGGTCCAATTGAGAACGTTACCGATACGGTGTGCTTGATCTTGACGGACCCTTGGTCACTTAGCCATTGGATATGGTAGGGGTGCTTATGTGGATGTAGGGTGAGGTTGAGTTTCTCACACAATTCCGTGCTTGCAAGATTGTGGCAACTCCCTCCATCGATGGCAACTTTAATGGATCTACCATTGATACCGACACGAGTTTGGAAGATGTTTGATCGTTGGTCTTTATTCTCATTGATTTGAGTAGATAAGACCCTTGTGACCACCAGCGATGGACTTGCGTCATGCTCACACACGAGTAGCTCTTGGTCCTCTTCCAAATGTTGCCTTGCCATGGCTTCCTTGACCCTTGCAACAAATTCATCTTCACTCAAGTATTCTTCATCGCCGTTGTCATGGATGAACAAAACTTTCTTATTCCCACATCCGGCCGACTTGTGTCCTTTGCCTCCACACTTGTAGCACTCACCATTGAATGGTTGTTCATCTCTTGTGTACTTGCCACTTGGGGGCGGTTTTCCTTGAGGAAGTGTTGGCTTGAAGGGAAGCTTGGTGGTATTTGAGGAGCTTCCACTTGGTGTTGTCGGAGTAGTGGTTGGAGCTTGCTTGTATGTGAAGTATGTCTTTGGCTTGTTGAACTTGATGTCCTCTTGCACTTGACGTTCGTCCTTTGATGCAATGTGCACAAGCTCAACCATGTTGTTGTACCTTTGGAACTCGGTAATGTGCTTGATAGGATGGTTCAAGACATTGAGGAAACGTGCCATTGTTTGTTCATCACGCTCTTCAATGTTGGCACGGATCATGTTAAGCTCCATTTGCTTGAAGTACTCTTCCACGGTCTTTGTTCCTTGACTAAGCGTTTGAAGCTTGTTGAAGAGGTCACGAATGTAGTGTGAAGGAACAAAGCGGGATCTCATATGAGCCTTCATATCTTGCCAAGTTGAGATTGGGGGCTCTTCTTTTGATTCACGAGCGAGTTGGACTTGTTCCCACCAAAGGTTGGCATATTCATCAAACTCGAGGGATGCCATGGCCATCATCTTCTCATTGCTAAAGTTGTGCATGTGGAAGATCTTGTCAACCTTGAGTTCCCATGAGAGGTATTCTTCGGGATCATTGGAACCGTTGAACTTGGGCATAGTGAACTTGAGCTTGCCGAAAGTTTCTTCCTCATTGCGGTTCCGGTTGCGACGGTTGCCATGATTGTGGCGGCCATCTTCATCATCCGAGCTCTCATGTCTTGGTTGTTGATGGTGGCGTTACTCTTGCGGTTGTTGAGGTGCCGCGTTTGGTGGTGGAACTTGGTTTGGACGACGAGCTTGGGGAGCTTGCTCGTGTTGTTGGCGCGGTTGATGACGAGGAGGAGGTTGTTGGTCCTCATGGCGAGCTTGGGGAGCTTGCTCTTGTTCTTGTCGTGGTTGATGCCGAGGAGCATTATCTTGCGCCATGTGGCGAGGAGGACGTCGAGCCGCATGCGCAATGTGCTGCTCTCTTTCTTCTTGATGTGGAGGAGGCTCGTCGTGAAGATCATGTTGGCGACGTTGACGTTCATGTCGAGGAGGACGCCTTGGTGGATCTTCGAGTGCTTCACGTCGCCGACGAACTTGTTCTTCCACTTCGGATGCTTCACTTGTTGTGGAAAGAACATGTCGATGGCGATGGGCTTGGTGGTCCATGTGAGGTTGTTCTTGTTGAAGCACAAGTGCCCTTTGTTGTGGTCGGTCCCCTTCACGTCTTGGAGGTCTTGCGGAGAGGTCACCATCATAGCTTGATGTTGCGGCGTGTCGCGGAGATGGTACCGCTTGAGAAGAGCTCATGGATTGAAGGACGGGTCCATCCCGGTTCCTTGAAGCGTGACGGCGAGGAGCACTTGATTCACTTGAGGAGTGCCGTGATGATCTTGAGTCTCGCGAGCGTGGCCTTGCTAACCCATCAATGAGGCGTTGAAGCTTCTCATCCGTTGAGGCGAGGGCACGACCAAGAGCTTCATTTTGATGACCAAGGTTGTGTTGCATGGCATGCATTTGGCCTCGTACTTCTTCGAAGCGGTTGTCGATGTTCTTGAACTCCACTCGGGCTTCGCTAAATTGTTCATCTTGGCGCCGCTCAAGTGCTTCACAACGGTAGTTTAATTCTCCTCGGACCTTCCAATGGTCCCATCTTGTCATGTATTGTGGTTCGTCCTCCGGAGGTGGTGGTAGTTGGGACGGCTCGCCATTCCTGTCCATGATGCAAAGTCGACAAGGGTTGTATATGGAGAAAAAAGGGGTACGTAGAGTTAGCCCTTTACCTCACCTTGGAGATTATATCAAACCAATTGCCACACAAAGGAGCGAACAGCGTGCAAAGTGAAATGGCAAAGAAACTCACACACAAAGGAGCTACAACTCTCAAAAGCTTTTGGTGGGTGGGTAGGATTGTGTGAAAGCCAAAGAAACAATCGAACACAAAGGATAGTCAAAAGTGGAGAAGATCCAACAAAAACTCAAGTCAAAAGGAAATGGTCAACTCAAAAGGTGACGAGAACCTACTACTACACACACGCGTGGAGAAAAATGGGGTTAGCATGACTATGAAAGTGAGAACGAAATGGCCTAACGAAGACTACGCTCGGGTGTCGTGCCAACGCAAGGAGAGACCACAACTCGTTTGCCAAAAGAGGGTAAGCAACAGATTTGTGAACTTGCCTTGGCGCGCTTCTTCCTCTCTCTTTTGCTTACAAGCTTGATGCTCTCTTTGTATTAGGAGACTATGTATCTTTCTATTTTTCTTTTTCTTTTTCTCTTTTTTTTATTCTTTTTCTTTTCCTCCCTTGCTATGCTACTATGTTAACTTTTGTATTTTCCCTCACACTCTCACTTTCCAATGGCAAGTGCACAATGCTTAGACAAACACAAAATGAGTTGCTCTCATAGGATAGGTACACACAAAGGAAGATATGGCTACAAGGGTTGACACAAGTTATACCTTAGTTGATGGTGATGATCTTGTGTCGATGGAGCGGGGAAGAGTTTGGGGTCCGTGGTGTCGAAAAGCGCGACGATGTTGCGGAAGCTATCTGTTAGTTGGTGACACGCACATGAAACACAAACAACAAGTGGACAGATAAGCCAATGCAGAAAAGAGGAAAAATGGGCAAAAGCTGTCGGCCGGAGACTCGGTGTACCGGAGACTCGGTGCCGAGACTCCGGTGTGGGAGGTCTGCTCGTGTTCTTAAGCGGAAATCCAAGCCTAGAGTCCTCAAATCCGCGAAAATTTGGCCAAAATTGGGCTGGGAAACGCAGGCAAAAGCTGAACCAACACCTTAGACAAGATTTGGTCGGATCAAAACCACAAATAACACTCCAAAACCACAGATCGATCCAAAGGCAAATTGGGGCTTTTTTTTGGGAAATTTTCGAATTTATGATGGATAGAAGAAAAATTGGGGGGAAATTCGTGATCAACCTTGCTCTTGATACCAAGATGTTATGGGGTAACCCCTTGGGGTGGCCCGATCTTTCACGAATTTCCACGGGAAGCGAGGGGAAAACGGTGGACGGGGGAAGAAGGGATGAAAACCACGAACACACGCACGCAAATCACGATACACGCCGATATCGCACGTCGTTGGCATCCGGTCCAACATAATCTCTAGGATCGGTGTTGGGCGAAGCTCTCTCTCCACGCCAACAACGGGGGACGAGGTGCTTGGTGAGACCTTGACGACTTGGGGGCGAGAAACCGAGAACCCAAGGCCTTGTACAACTTGAACGCACTAGGCAAGATCCAAGAGGATGGTGGACAATAGGTGCTCCTTGGTAGGAGCATGAGACCAATAGATTGAAAGATCCTCAAAGGGTGTCCTTAATCTATTATTATCCAAGTCTAGGGTTTACATATGAGGGGTGGGGCTATATATAGGCCAACCACAAAAACAGGGGTAGTTCTGGAATAAAACTGGAAGTTTGGGCGAATTTGGGGGTTACATGGGCCAGGCCCAAATGATAGGGCAAAGGTGTCCGATCTTTCGATGAGATGGCGATGTTCGATTTGGTGGAGTTCGGGCTTGACGATCCGACTACACGTGCGAGCACGAGCGCCAATGCAATCGCTAGGCCAATCTCCTGGAGGTTACCGATCCTGCGTGAACACGATCAGCCTGACCAACGAGGGTCTTAATTCCTACCTGAAATCGAGAACAAGTAAGAACCAATATTGCAATCAAGATATTGCGGATTAAGAGGAAAGCTTTATTGAAGAGGTGGGATCCTGAATAGGTGCGAAGTACAAGAGGCCTCTGCGACGCTCGAGCCTTGGCGAAGTTGCGACTATGGCTAACTTAATGTCTAAACAAAATCCGAGTCTAGAGGTTCGACTATGGGGCGTATTTAAGGGCGAAAAGGTGGGGTTTCGGCCAGCCATGGAAGTGGTGGCCGAATCCAACCCTAAAAGTCCTTTTCCCCTCAAATACGGACTCTAAAAAGTGGCTAATTAAAATCCTGCGAAAATTACATGGGCCTGGCCCAAAATAAAGGTGTCGCAGCACCATATTAAGCTATGGACGAATTCGTAAAGTATTGATCTTGAATATTTCGTCCAAGCCTTCTTTCTTCATTATGGTGGCCTCAAAGTTCTGAAATCTTCATCTGTGGCCTTCTCTTGGATCATCACATGCTTGCTGCCATCTCCATGCATGACCATGCTCCAATGCTTGTCCCTCTCATCCATGCTTGGTCCATCATTCCTAAGAGTAAGAAATATATCTGATTTAGGAAGCATCATATTCTCATGTATGTGAGGAATAGTTCCAAGAAACGGAAGTACCTGATAGTTAAGTTGTTTGGCACGAGATCTTGTGATGGGTCCTTGTATGTGTGTTGCTGTAGGTACAACGGTTGTATCAATAGTAGCGATGTCAACATCATGCTCCCCTTCTTGAATTGAAGTCGTCCTCGACGCAATCTCATCTTCCTCACCAAAGTAAGGCTTCAAATCTGCAATGTTAAATGTAGGACTAACCGTACCAAAGTCTGCAGGCAGCTCAAGTTTATATGCATTATCATTGATTTTCTCTAACACCTTAAAGGGACCAGCAGCACGTGGCATTAACTTAGACTTGCGTAAATCAGGAAAACGATCTTTACGCAAATGTAACCAAACAAGATCGCCAACATCAAACACAACATGCTTTCTCCCTTTATCCCCAGCAAGTTTATACTTAGCATTCATGTGTTCAATGTTATCTTTAGTAGTCTTATGCAAGTTTAATATCAGTTCAGCGCGTTGTGTAGCATCCAAATTATGTTGCACCGAAGAAGGTAAAGGCAATAAATCAATAGGTGCACGAGGAACAAAACCATACACAATCTCAAATGGGCACATCTTTGTGGTAGAATGCAATGAACGATTATAAGCAAATTCTATATGAGGTAAACACTCTTCCCACAATTTTAAGTTCTTTAAAACAGCCCGTAACATAGTAGACAAAGTTCTATTTACTACTTGGTTTGACCATCAGTTTGGGGATGACATGTAGTACTAAAGAGCAATTTAGTCCCCAACTTAGCCCATAAACATCTCCAAAAGTGGCTAAGAAATTTAGTATCACGATCAGAGACAATAGTATTTGGCACACCATGCAAACGAACAATTTCACGAAAGAACAAATCAGCAATATGCGCAAAGATCATCCGTTTATGACAAGGAATAAAGTGTGCCATCTTAGAAAACCGATCCACAACAACAAAAATACTATCCCTCCTACGTGTTCGTGGCAATCCCAAAACAAAGTCCATAGAAATATCCTCCCAAGGAACACTAGGAACAGGAAGAGGCATATATAAACCATGTGGATTAAGGCGAGACTTAGCTTTTTGACAAGTAGTGCGTGCCACAAATCTCTCAACATCTCGACGCATACGTGGCCAAGAAGTGTGCAACAAGAACATCCTCCGTCTTCTTGACACCAAAGTGTCCCATCAATCCTCCTCCATGCGCCTCCTGTAACAACAAAAAGGCAGAGCTATCGGAATGCATAGTTTGTTAGCACGTAACACAAATCCATCATTGAAGACGAACTTGTTCCAAGTTCTACCATCTCTACAATTTCAACACATCTTTAAATTCAGCATCATGGACATATTGTTCCTTAATAGTTTCCAATCCAAATATTTTGAAGTCAAGTTGAGATAACAAAGCATAGCGTGACAAAGCATCAACAATAATATTATCTTTACCCTTTTTGTGTTTGATAACATAAGGAAAAGACTCAATAAATTCAACCCACTTTGCATGACGACGATTCAACTTAGCTTGACTACGAATATGCTTCAAAGATTCATGATCAGAATGAATAACAAACTCTTTAGGCCATAGATAATGTTGCCAAGTTTCTAATGTCCAAACCAACGCATATAATTCTTTATCATAAGTAGAATAGTTCAGACTAGCCCCACTCAATTTCTCACTAAAATATGCAACAGGTTTTCCCTCTTGTAATAACACCCCTCCCAAACCAATTCCACTAGCATCACATTCAAGCTCAAAAGTCTTAGTAAAATCAGGAAGTTGGAGTAAGGGAGCATGTGTTAGCTTATCTTTTAATATGACGAAGGCCTGTTGTTGTGCATCGCCCCAAACAAAGGGCACATCCTGCTTGGTAAGCTCATTCAGTGGCGCGGCAATTGATCCAAAGTCTTTGACAAAGCGCCTATAAAAACCAGCGAGGCCAAGAAAACTCCTCACTTGTGTGACCGTCTTGGGCTGCGGCCAATTCTCAATAGCTTCAATCTTGTCTGGATCCACTTCAATACCCTGTGATGTAACAATATAGCCAAGAAACGCAACTCGATTGGTGCAAAAGGTGCACTTCTCAAGGTTACCAAACAAACGTGCATCACGTAAAGCATTGAAAACAGCACGTAAATGGTCCAAATGATCCTCTAAAGATTTGCTATAAATTAGAATATCATCAAAGTAGACTACCACAAAACGTCCAATGAAAGCACGTAAAACTTCGTTCATTAATCTCATGAAAGTGCTAGGTGCATTAGTTAAACCAAACGGCATTACTAACCACTCATATAAACCGAACTTAGTTTTAAATGCTTTTTTACATTCATCTCCTAATTTCATACGAATCTGGTGGTAACCACTATGCAAATCAACTTTATAAAACATGGTAGAGCCACTCAATTCATCAAGCATGTCATCTAAACGTGGAATAGGATGACGATATCGAATAGTAATATTATTGATAGCTCTACAATCAGTACACATGCGCGAAGAACCATCTTTCTTAGGTACCAAAATAATAGGAACAGCACAAGGGCTAAGGGACTCACGAATATGATCTCTGTCGAGTAGTTCCTGAATTTGGCGTTGTATCTCCTTTGTCTCCTCTGGATTGGTTCTATATGGCGCGCGGTTGGGCAACGTGGCACCAGGAATTAGATCAATTTGATGCTCAATTCCTCTAATAGGAGGTAGTCCTGGTGGCAACTCGGCGGAAGACGTCCTCATATTCGCAAAGGTTAGCAATGGTGGCAAAGAAGGAGGCATATCCTCAAATGAAAACAAAACCTCTTTGCAGACAATTGCATAACATTGAGTATTGTTTACATCTAGTTCAGAATATCAATTTTATTTGCAAGCATACATGGACTCTTCAAGCAATTTCAGTAGCATGTGTAGAATCAAATTTTGTGTTCTTTGGTGGTATAAAATCGTGGCAACAATCGATTCTCACTTTTATTTTTCTCCTCAGTTTAGCTCTACTAGCTCTAGCAAGATCATCTTTTAAAATTTGTTGAGTCATAGGTTTTAGACCAATTTTCTTTCCATCATGCATAAGAGAATAGTGATTAGTTTTACCATTATGAACAGATTCTCTATCAAATTGCCATGGTCTACCAAGTAACAAAGAACAAGCTTGCATAGGGACAACATCGCAATCGACAAAATCAGAATATGTACCAATAGTAAAATGCACGCGTACCGTTCTTGTTACCTTGATCTTGCGAGAACTCTCAAACCATTGGATGTAATATGAATGTGCGCGTTGTCTTGTTGGAAGTGCAAGCTTCTCTACCATGTCAACAGCCAGATTATTACAACTCCCTCCATCGATGATGATCCGTATAGCTCTTTCCTTGACAACACCACGTGTTTGGAACAGGTTGTGGCGTTGATCTTGCTCAGATTTGCTCAATTGCACACTCAACACACGTTGTGTAATTAAGCTCTTGTATTGATCAGCAGCTTGGCTCCCATTACCTCGGGCTCTTCATCAAGATCGAATTGTCTCCATCTCGAGCGAAATAAGGGCTAGTGTATCTTCATCAAAGTCACTCATGAATCGTATTGACCATCTTCGTGCACCATCATCACACGTTGTGTTGTGCCTGTCTCTCAATATGACCAAAACCCGGCACTTGCGGCATTGTATATCCTTTGTCTTACCCGTGGAAGCCATAGAAGATGCACTACAAAGGTGAGCATTGGATGATGGTGGAGAAGCGGTGGAAATCTTGTGGTGGCCTTGGATGTGGTAGTAGCTGGAGGCGAATCACGAGGAGGCGCTGATTGTCGGGATGTCCAAGTGGATGTGCGACCTGCAGAATTATTAGTCCTCCTCCATGGTGTTTGGCGATCCTGCACTTCACGTTCATCTTTGCAAGCAAGATGAAACAAACGAGTGATAGAATTATATTCCTTATAATCTAATATGTGCTGAATGTCCTTGTTTAATCCACCAAAGAAACGTGCAAGCATTTGTTCATTAGATTCAACAAGACCACACCTAACCATCCCCGTTTGCAATTCCTGATAATACTCTTCTACATAATTTTCCCTTGCTCTAAGCGTGTCAGATTCTTTAGTAAATCACGTTGATAAGTGGGAGGTACAAAACGAACACGCATAGCAGTTTTTAAAGCAGTCCAAGTACTAGGAATAGTAGTAGGATTTAAACGACAATACTCAGACCACCAAAGGGAAGCAAATTTAGTAAATTCACATGTAGCAGCACTAACACGCATATTCTCAGGATATTTTAAGCATGCAAAACGTTGTTCTACTTCCATCTCCCATGTAAGATATGCATCAGGATTATATTTACCCTCAAAAGATGGAATATTTAATTTAAGCTTTGCAACATGATCATCATCACGTCTTAGGTGGGCTAGCGTTGCGGTAGTAATGTCGGGGGCCCAGGTACTGTGGAGGTTGTTCAACCTCCTCGTCAAACAGATCGCCGTCGCCGGGGTCGTAGTAGTAAATGTCATCCCCAATGTCGCGGCGACGGAAGTCCGAGGGACGTCGATCGCAGAGTAGTGGCCAGTGCGGCAAACCAGCAGTCCGACCCGTGAGCGGAATGCGCCGTGCGCCATGTGTGGGTGCGGGTGCGGGCAATCGGTTCAAAAGCTCCTTGAACCGAACGTCAAGCTTGGCGTTGAAGGATTTCTCGAGTCCATCGATCTTGTCCACGACGTTGGTGAGCTTGGTGTCAAACTCCCCGAGGCGCGTATCCACGTCTTCAGCACGAAGTGGGCATGTAGTTCTTCGTTCGTCATTGTGGCAGGGTTCCGCGAAGTATCTGTCATCGTTAGTCCTTAAAAAGCACAGGTATATAGTACGGAAATATGGTGGAAATCACGCGTAATCCGTCAAGCAATATACAAAGCTCTTACAAGTTCTTACCAAACAGCAGGAAAAGGCGATGTGTAACCACGAGGATCAGTGGGTCCAGAGATTGAACCAAGCGATAACCAGGAGTCGAAACACCGCACGTGGAGAGTATCTGTGGAGCTCTGGGAAGGCTTAGCAAAGGGGGTTAGCAATTATCAAAACAGCAATGCAAAAGTTGAAAGAATGCTCAACGAAGGTACTGTGATGGTCCTAGGCTAGACCGTACTAGAGACGCGAGCCTAGATCACCAACGATGTCACGACGCGACACAACAAGCACTGTATGATGATATGGCACCCTGAAAAGCGAACCGAGAGGTGAAAAATCACTATGATGGCGAGTGTCTAGAATTGATCTACGGGGTCTAAAAATAGGTTAGCCCCAAAAAAAAATTTCGAAATTTTTTATTTTGCTCCGGAAAGCGCGCAGGCGCCAAAAAAATATTGCTATAACGGCCGATTGAGAAAAGTGATCCCCAAAGCCGAAAACTAGTATAGCCAGAAAATTTTTTCGGAGGCGGTTCCAGACTCTGGCTTCTGGACTTACGACCGGACTTACGACCGGACTCGGAGCTCGACACAGACTTTAGCTTAACACGGAAACAACAAAGAAGAGTAAAAAGAAATAACTAGGAACAATAACTCTACTCGGACTCGTACCACAGCAGGAAACTGATCGGATCTGTTTTGCGGTAGGAAGGCGGTGGCGGAGTATTAGGGTTTATGGAGGCAGGGTATATGGCGGCGGAATATGGTGGCGTAATATGGTGGCGGTGATCGGCGAGTGTGGCGGTGACTACTATGATCAGAACACGAAACTCTAAGGGACGAGACACTAAGACCAGCAACTCGACGCAACGATGTAGACACAAATTCAACAATGCAAAAACTGAAAAGATAATGCGAGGTGTAGATTGGTTATAGGATGGATCTAAACTCTAACTGTGTTTTTGGCTTTTTCGTGGGTTATAGGTAAAAACAGATCTAATCTACGAAAAACAGTAAAATCTCACCGAGCAACCTGAAATCTGATACCACTTGATAGGGAAAAGGTGTCCGATCTTTCGATGAGATGGCGATGTTCGATTTGGTGGAGTTCGGGCTTGACGATCCGACTACACGTGCGAGCACGAGCGCCAATGCAATCTCTAGGCCAATCTCCTGGAGGTTACCGATCCTGCGTGAACACGATCAGCCTGACCAACGAGGGTCTTAATTCCTACCTGAAATCGAGAACAAGTAAGAACCAATATTGCAATCAAGATATTGCGGATTAAGAGGAAAGCTTTATTGAAGAGGTGGGATCCCGAATAGGTGCAGTACAAGAGGCCTCTGCGGCCGAGCCTTGGCGAAGTTGCGACTATGGCTAACTTAATGTCTAAACAAAATCCGAGTCTAGAGGTTCGACTATGGGCGATTTAAGAAAAAGGTGGGGTTTCGCCAGCCATGGAAGTGGTGGCGAATCCAACCCTAAAAGTCCTTTTCCTCAAATACGGACTCTAAAAAGTGGCTAATTAAAATCCTGAAAATTACATGGGCTGGCCCAAAATAAAGGTGTCATGACACCATTAAGCTATGGACGAATTCGTAAAGTATTGATCTTGAATATTTCGTCCAAGCCTTCTTTCTTCATTATGGTGGCCTCAAAGTTCTGAAATCTTCATCTGTGGCCTTCTGTTGGATCATCACATGCTTGCTGCCATCTCCATGCATGACCATGCTCCAATGCTTGTCCCTCTCATCCATGCTTGGCCCATCATTCCTAAGAGTAAGAAATATATCTGATTTAGGCAGCATCATATTCTCATGTATGTGAGGAATAGTTCCAAGAAACGAAAGTACCTGATAGTTAAGTTGTTTGGCACGAGATCTTGTGATGGGTCGTTGTATGTGTGTTGCTGTAGGTACAACGGTTGTATCAATAGTAGGGATGTCCACATCACCAAAAGGCTTTAACATGCCTGTTGACGATCAGTCCGAAGACTCTGGTCTGGGGTCCGGAGACTCCGGTCTGGACCGGAGACTCCGGTCAATCTCCGGACCCGTCTCCGGAGGGGCTTCTGGCTGTCCCGGGCTTGGGTCTCCGATCTGGACCGGAGGAAGGTCCGGAGACTCCGGTGTAGGAGAACGGAGACTCCGGTCTACACCGGAGATTTCGGTGTGCAGCGCTCCAGCATCTTCTTCTCCTGGTCCTGCTTCCTTGGTGGCTTGGTGTGGTGGTGTTGCTTCATATCTGAGGATACACAACGTAGTTGCATGAAGTAACAAGCCATCCAAAGGTAGACCAAAATCACACGAGGAAAGGAGCGAGTTAACCTTGGCTTGTAGGAGCTTGGCTCGGGCGCGAGTCATTGGTCCACTTGGGGGAGTAGGTGTTGTAGATGGAGGTGCGTCCGTATGACGGGCTGCATCAACATGCTTGGGTGATATGGAGTACTACACCAACAATTACTCCCCAAGCATGGACGACTTCGAGTGCGACATCGACGACGCGTCACCAAGCATGGAGGACACAGAGAACTTCATCGACTTTGATGGCTCCTCCATGAGCCATGAATAATTCCTCAACCGTGTGGAGATGGAAGCCTACTACCTAGATGGCGTCAAGCGCCACCATCTCCAAGGCGCCAAGCTCCATCACCTAGATGGCGTCAAGCTCCACCATCTCCAAGGCGCCAAGCTCCACCATCTCCAAGGCGCCAAGCTCCATCACCTCCAAGGCGCCAAGATCCACCTCTTATCCAAAGAAGAGTGGCGTCCAAACATCATATACATCAAGAGGCGCCAAGAAACAAGAATCTTC
Source organism: Avena longiglumis (assembly GCA_030063025.1). NCBI lineage: Eukaryota > Viridiplantae > Streptophyta > Magnoliopsida > Poales > Poaceae > Avena > Avena longiglumis. The sequence goes on along the minus strand of CP125974.1, from coordinate 332,284,643 downwards.
ATCGACAAACATCCTCTCATGAGCATCGCCACCATAAAGAGGATACTAGACATCGTCAAAGGCATCTTCGCCACCAAGACGAAGAATTCTAGATGAGCACGAACCATAATGCTCAAGCAAGCTCAAGAAGGCACCACAAGCACAAGAATAGTGCCAAGGCAAATGATCACCGTCGGGAGCGTCATGTGGATGACCAAGTGCTTCACCAACATCAACCATCGGCAAGGCACGCCAATGACCTCCGTCGACACCATCATAGGGCACCTTCAACTACTCGTGCCACCACCACCACAATGGCACCACGAGCAAGCCTTCCACGCCATCAAGCTTCAACGCCTACGCTTGACTTCTACGACCTCACGAACGAGGAAAATGTAGACCTCTACTTCGCCAAGTTGGGTGAGTTCGGCAAGAGGATGTCTACACTCCAAGATGGACGAAGCCAAGGCCACATATGTGATGAAGTCGATCCGAGCACCGCTCTCGAAAACAACATGAGCCTACTTCCACCACTACAAGATGGCCACAAGACGGTCGAGCATGGGAATTTACCTTCGACCATGGAGGAGAGCGATGATGCCCATCTTATGGCATCAAACCTTGAAGGTGACAAGGTCAAGAATGGTGAGCATGGGATTTTCCCTTCACCAAAGGAGACGCATGGAGTTGAGGAACCCGAGCCTACCCCTATATGCTTGAGTGATGATGTGGTACCAATCCCATGTGAGTATGAGAGCCACTTAGCCCACTTGGGTGAGAACACGAGTGAGATGAGTGACTACACCTTATGTGAGATTGAGTGCTTCCACTTGGAGGGCATGAGTGATACTCCTAGTGAGTTGAGAGTGGTAGTTGATAGGTCAAGTGAGACCATTTCTATTTCTAATGACTTACCATCTACCTCTAGTGTGTTCTCTTGTGTTGTGCTAGGTTCCATGGATGAAGACATGCCACGCCATGAAGCAATGATGCCTCAATTGGAGAATATGTACATGGTGCACGAAGATGATGCTACGCCATGGCTACATCTAGAATACGAACTCGTCCACAAGGAGGCCACTACTTCCACAACACCCACTTCATTTGAGAGGTATGAACAAGGTAACAATAAGGGTGTTGATGATGCCATGATCCCACTAGTCGACATGATGAATTGTGAGGATATGCATGCTATGGATGATACTTGTGACATTACATATGCTTCATCCACATTCCCATGTGATGCTTTGCCTTTGCATAATATTGATCATGTGGAATTGTTTGATTGTGATATCATTGCCATAAACATGCCATGCTATGTATCTTGTGTGTATCCTCCAATTGCTTCGGACTTGCCTTGTCATGCTAGTCATTCAATTTCTGTCGTTGCTTGCGCTAAGATGAATGCTTGCTATTTCACTTGTTTTGCTTACAACAATATTGATCATATGCATTATAATGAGATGGCCCCCATAGCTTTCTCAATTTTTGGAGATTTTGATGATTGCCATGATAAGCATGTTCCCCACTTGCATACTCACCATGCATCTATTTCATACTTGATTGACATTAATGGTGATGTGCACAATCAGAGATACGTCATGATAGATGATGTGTATCTCTACCATGCACACACGTTCTTCCTTTTGTGTATGATGTGTGTAGGTACCCGCACTATCATGTCAACCTCGGTTGAGCACGAGTTGACAAAAAGAGCTCTTGAGAACATCCCACAAGTGAGTTCAAGATCGATCCCAGCTCTGATACCTTTTGCATGCTTTGCATTTTTCATGTTGACAAATTGCTCTTTCCTATGGTTTGCTTGCAAGCATGTTAATGGTATTATCTTCCCTTGTGACATTCATGTTTCTTCGCTTTTAGATAATGATGTTTTGTGTGTTGTAACAAGATTGTTGAACAATTTCTCTCTCCGATGTTTTGTGTGCAACCACAATTCCATTAAGAGCATGTATTGTCATGAGAGCTTCCAAGAATCTCGTCTTGTTGTTGCAACAAACATAAGGACCACTTGCTCTTTCATTTGGTTTATTTGCAAACATGTCGTTTTTGCTTCCACTTGGGATACCCATACTCCCATGAAATTTTCTTTTGATGATGTGTGTGTGACATTAAACATGTTGAACAATTTCTCTTTCCAATGGTTGGTTTGCACACATAATGATGTTTCTTTGGACATTCTTCCTTGTGTGTTTTTGCCAAATTATCATATTCTTGCATCAAAGATGTTGTTTGAAATTTGGATCCAATGCTTTGAGTGCCCCACTACTACGTTATATGGAGTTTTTGAGTTTCCACATTTGGATGATGTTCAAACAATTTCCATGCACTTTGACCATGCATATGCATTCCATTTGCTATCCTTGTATTGTGCTAATAGTGTTGTGAACAAGAATGGACATGCCACATTTGACATGCTCCTCTATCACGCACAAAAATATTTTGCTTGGTCTTTGTTTTGTGAAGGCACAAATGCATACACGTCAACCTCTATGGACTATATGTTGACAAGAAGAACCGAAGAGAGTTACCTATGGCTACCCTTCATCGAGCCATCTCTACACGCTAATGTGACTCCCTTCTACTTGAGTACTCATGCTATAATGTTCATGAATTGGTTATGATTTGAGTGTTGCTTCGCTTTTGTCGTGAGCTTTGTAGGCTTCATGGAGGGTGAAGGAACATTGAAGTGTTGTCAAGTCAATCTTCCCGAGGACGACTATATGGTGAACCCCAGGATCAAGGATGTCCTTCGACCTCTTCTACTTCGTGATGAACATGGAGAGTCAAGGACGACTCTTTATGAAGGGGGGGAGATGATGCAGCCCGACCTACGGTCGTTACCACATCATGGTCTCCAAATTACGCCAAGTCGTCATGGACTCCAAAGGTGAATCCGTTGCTCTATGCGAGCCCACTTCCTACCCTATTGAATGGTATGCTACTTCATACTCCGTCACATATGCATGATAGGTTCACACCGACAAGTACGGAGGCAAGGGAGGAAGACCGGAACATCAAGCCCGAAAAGACGGAGGCTTGGAAGAGGAGGCGGAAGAAGCCACGGCTGAACCACCGGAGTCTCCGGCCTACACCGGAGTCTCTGGTCCTGCTACACCGGAGTCTCCGGTCCTGCGCACCGGAGTCTCTGGACCGACCCCAGCAACCGACCCGGGGAAAGTCAGTACGCCACTCCGGAGACGACACCAGAGTCTCCGGCCTACACCGGAGTCTCCGGACCCTACACCGGAGTTTTCGGCCTACATGATGGGCCTGCGGGCAGCCAGTTGGGCCTTCGGCCCATGTACCCCTCTAGCTCGTCCAAACCCTAGTTTTATCCCTAAACTACCCCTGTTTATGTGGCTGGCCTATAAATAGAGCCCCCACCCCTCATTTATCCCAGAGGCATAGATGATAGACTAAAGATAACCCCCTTGTGTGGAATCTCTAGTTTTGCCTCATCCCCTTATCCAAGGGGACCGACTATCGTCACCAACCTCGATTGGACTTTGCATCACGCATCCATCGTTGAACAAGGCCTTGGAGTTCGATGTCTCGTCTCCAAGTTGTCAAGACCCTCCCCAAGGTGTTCTGTTATGGGGTAACCCCTTGGGGTGGCCCGATCTTTCACGAATCTCTGTGGGAATCGAGGGTAAAGCGGTGGAAGGGGGAAAGGGGATGAAATCCACAAACACACGCACGCGAAGAACCCGACGAACTCACGCACTCAAAACACGATACACGCCGATAACTCACGCCGGTGGCAACCGGTCCAACATAATCTCTAGGATCGGTGTTGGGCGAAGCTCTCTCTCCATGCCAACCACGGGGGACGAGGTGCTTGGTGAGATCTTGACGACTTGGGGGCGAGAAACCGAGAACCCAAGGCCTTGTACAACTTGAACGCACTAGGCAAGATCCAAGAGGAGGGTGGATAATAGGGTGCTCCTTGGTAGGAGCATGAGACCAATAGATGTAAGATCCACAAAGGGTTTCCTTAATCTATTATTATCCAAGTCTAGTGTTTACAATGGAGGGTGGGGGCTATTTATAGGCCAACCACATAAACAGGGGTATTTTAGGAACAAATAGCGAAATATAGAGAGGATTACAGGGCGCAGGGCCAACTTATCACGATCAGGTCCACACACGTCCGGTAGAACCGGTCCTGCACGACCGGTAGTACCGGTCAGCCGGTAGTACCGCTTTCGGGCCCGGTAGTGCTGCTTGCCATCCTGGGACTTCCGCTGGCGTCGTCTGTTGGTGGCGATAGCAGGGGGCGGTAGTGCCGTAGTCCGGTAGTACCGGGTCCAGGCCCGGTAGTACCGCCAGTGATAGAGAGTATTTGGCTTCTGTTGGCGTTGTCTGTTGGTGGCGGTAGCGGTAGTCTTGGCGGTAGTACGGCCAGTCCGTAGTACTACCCGGCGACAGAGGGCATTTGGTTCCCTCCGCTGGTGCTCCTCCGTTCTCTGGGTCATTCTCTTCGTACCTGATGATGCACAAGGTATGCGTATGAAGTATGATGGAGGGGTTAACTGTTAGACCCCTCATTTATAAAATAAAGGATCCCTGTGATTGCAATGCTAGTCCCTGGATCAATGCTAGCATCCACAGTTTAAGATGAAGTACATAGATACAAAAGTCATTTATTACATTCATTCTAGAGATAAACATAGTCTTTTACAACTCAGGGCCAAAGGCCTAATACTAGAGTTTAAGGAATAAGTAAATAAACACAAGTCCTCATCTTCATGTGCCACAGGCAAGCATGTTGAGTGTAGACTCATGACTCCTACTCATCATCGGAGTAACCTGCAACATTACAAGTTACAGCCACAAGGGTCAATACTTTGGAATAGTATTGGAAAGTGATACCTTAGTAAATTTTAAGTGGACTATATTACTATATGCATTTTGGCTAAGTGTAGCTTGGCTTGCTTTGCTTGAAAATAGGTTTTTTCCCTATTAGTTGAAAACACTAAGTTTTTTTTTGTCAAAACATTCCCAAGAAACCACCAATAGACATTGGGGTCCTTCACCCTTGTTCACCCACCAATTTTTACTTAGAAGTTGGAGTGATGAGATTCTTGTAGCTTCCATGTCTTGATGCTCAAATTGTCCATTGCCTTGGACTAGACTAAGTACTTAGGTTTTCCCTCTACAGAGGTTGTGCACTTTCCCCACCAGACTTGGTTTCCCAAGACATGACCTTTCAGAAGCCTTTCCTTAGTCAAATGGACGCGCTCCAACCTATCATTCCCACTACCACCAACTGTCCAAGTGACTAAGTTCTAGCAACCTATATGATCATGGCAGAGCCCATATTGCCAAGTGGTTGCACTGTAAGCTTTCTCAACACTTGGCCTCCAAATCCCTTTGTGCCTGGGTGGCATACCACAAGTGAGATACACAACCCAAGTCCATGGCCTTGTGTAACCACTCAACATAACCCAATCCTTCCATTCCACCCAGGAGGTTCATTTGACTTAGTTGTTTTGTTAGGAAAGCATCAGTCTCATGACTTAGAAATATTTTCATCATAGTAAGTATAGATTTTCACCAACCCTTGTTTGCTAAATAGCTATGCTAAGCATGGCATGATAACTTAACTTAGGAAAATTCCCTAGTAATTCTACAATTCTACCCTACTTAGGATTTCCCAACTTAGCATTTGGCAAAAGTAGCATGCAAGACTTAGCAAAATATCTAATGCTAGTACAAAACATAGGATAGAAATATTCATGAAAATATCACTTGCCTTGGTAGTGGGGAGAGTAGCACTCTTCACAGTCCCAATCACTAGCAAAATCTACACACAAAATTGTAGCACACAATTACACACAATTTAAATACAATCAAAAATAATATGAATGCATGCATGCAAGAATTTACTAAGTGGTGATTTTTAAAACTCTACCAAGCATGTGCATGTTTATAGAAACTTAACAAGTCACAAGTTTGCCAACTAAACTTATTTAACTCTAAAACAAATTACTAAACTAAATCCATACTCAAAATAGCCTTAAACATATTTCTACAAATGAAGTCATTTTAACTGTTATTATTTGTTAAACACATTGAATATTCAGAAAGGTCTTGTTTCACTGAATCCAACGGTATAAAGTTTGCAAAATTCCAACGTGGCAATCAAAAGTTATAAGCATTTGAAATTTGGATCAAATTCTGGTTTTAAATCTGTTTTTAGTTCTAACACTTGCCACGCGTCGTGTTGTGATTTGCTCGTACCGGTTCGCACCGGATCGAGCTCTGTAGCCGCAGGATCTAAATAGATCGTACGGTCCAGATCGCGTACCTCTTCGCCGTTTAATGAATCTATCCTAACGCTTGGATCAAGATCCAACGGCGCGCGAGCAAGCGACCATGTCTGGCGGTAGCGGCGTCGGCGGAGCGCTCGGTCTACGGCAGCGCTAGCATTCCAGGTCGTCCGCGAGAGGGAGAAGGGCCATACCAGATTCGCAAGAGGCTCTTGAAGCTCAAGGTAGCGTCGGTTTGCGAAGGGGCGTGCTGACACGGCGAGGATTGCTCATCGGAGTTACGGGCGCCGTCGGGTGGTTGTTGTCGGAGTAGTTGCCGAGGTTCCGCGTCGCCCTAACACAAGCCAAGGGGTTTAGGAGATGCGCAAGAACGTGGCGAACAATCTCGAGTGAGTCAGAAGTGAAGGGGCGCACGGGACTTACGGAATTTGGTCGCCGGAGTCGAGGTGGTTGTCAGATGCTTGCGGCGTCGAGCGGGCAGCGACTGAGGCGATGAGATGAACGGGGGGTCGGAGGTGCTCAAGGAGATTGCGAAATGGCTCGAGCAGTCGAGAGGAAGAGGCGCCGAGCTCACCGGAATCGATCGCGGAGTGAGCTCTGCTGCGGCGGTGTTGTGTGAGTCGTGGGCACTGGTGGCGTGAAGGCGTAATTGGGGAAATGGTCACTAGGAAGTGGGGATCTTATAGCCGGAGCCTCGACAGGAAACGCTCGCGGATTAATGCCCAATTATGCCGCGCCATTACCGGACATGACTGCCGCTGCGACGTGGTCACGAGCGCGGTTTGGGGAAGACGAGGACAGCGTGGGCCCGCTCGTCGATGTCTTGTGAGGGTGGGGTCCGATCGTGGTGACCGTCTGGGTCTTGTTGGGCGTGCTTGAGAAAGAAAACCCGGGTGGGCTTGTTGGGCTCGATTCGATCTGGGCCTAAAACACAGCGTGGCCTTTTCCTTTGTTTATTTCTTTATCCTTTTCTATTTTGATTTTCTGGGTAGATTTTTAAATGAAATCAAGTTCAATTTGAATTCAAATTTTCCTGGGATTTTTGTAGTGAGCAGTAGTCTCAAAAATGGTCATATAACCATGGGGTAGCTTTGTAAAGGATTGGTCAAGCTTAGAGATCAAAAAGATCAGAGGCTAGGCACTTGGTTTAAAATTTGAAAGATGGTTTTTGGAACCATTTCCATTTGAAAAACTTGGTTTTAAATCTGCACTTAAATCCTATGCTCATAGAAGGCAACCTTCCTGGTTCTCAACAATCAAACTTACAAGTGGTGTTGGCCATTTAAAAAAATCTGTCCACACAAAATCATGATACCAAAAGTTTTTGTTTTCTGAAATGTTTTGAGAAAACCCTAAATGATGATGGATGCAAGGATGATATGAATGAGCTTTGAAACATGAATTTAGGGATGTTACATTAACCTCCTGGGTGGCCCGATCATCACGGATCTCGTGGTCAAATCGATGGGAAAGCGAGGGGAAAGGGAGAAGGTAGCAGAAGCGAACACACACCTCGCGAAGAACACGATGAACACACGCAAAACTCACATGATACAAGGCCGATTGCCCCGGGCGGCCACGGTCCGATAGAATCCTCGCAAGGAAAGATCGGTCAACGTGCTCCCTCAAATCCACATCGGAGAGGAAGAACACCTTGGGAGGGTCTTGACAACTTGGAGCGGGACATCGAACTCCAAGGCCTTGTTCAACGATGGATGCGTGATGCAAAGTCCAATCGAGGTTGGTGACGATAGTCGGTCCCCTTGGTAAAGGGATGAGGCAAAACTAGAGATTCCACAATGGGGGTTTCGTAGTCTATCATCTATGCCTAAGGGGTACATGAGGGTGGGGCTCTATATATAGGCCACATAAACAGGGTAGTTTAGGAATAAAACTAGGGTTTGGACGAGCTAGAGGGGTACATGGGCCGAAGGCCCAGTCAGTGAGCACAGGACCGGTAGTACTGGGACTTGGGTCCCAGAGTAATCTGACCAAGAGTAATACGGGTCTAGATCCGTAGTACCGCTGCGATCTGGGACTTCTGTTGGCCTCATCTGTATGGGGCGGTAGTAGTGGGCGGTAGCACCGCTGGCCGGTAGTACCGGTCGCCAGATCCGGTAGTACCGCTGGAGACAGAGAGCATTTGGCGATCTGTCTTCTTCCGCCTCCTCTTCCAAGCCTCCGTCTTGTCGGGCTTGATGCTCCGGGCTTCCTCCCTTGCCTCCGTACTTGTCAATGTGAACCTATCATGCATATGTGACGGAGTATAAAGTAGCATGCCATTCAATAGGGTAGGAAGGTGGCTCGCATAGAGTAACGGATTCACCTTTGGAGTCCATGACGACTTGGTGTAAGTTGGAGACCAAGATGTGGTAACGACCATAGGTCGGGCTACATCAAAGTAGCAGGCCATCCAAGGGTGTATCGAAGTCACACAAGGAGAGGAGCGAGTTCACCTTAGCTTGAAGGAGTTTGGCTCGGGCTCGAGTCATGGGTCCACTTGGGGAGCTTGTGGAAGTAGATGTAGTAGATGTAGTAGCGTTCGTAGGACGGGCTGCATCATGTTCTTCCCTCTCCGATGTGGATTTGAGGGAGCACGTTGACCGATCTTTCCTTGCGACGATTCTATCGGACCGGTGGCCGCCGTTCGGGAGCAATCGGCCTTGTATCATGTGAGTTTTGCGTGTGTTCATCGTGTTCTTCGCGAGGTGTGTGTTCGCTTCCGCTACCTTCTCCCTTTCCCCTCGCTTTCCCATCGATTTGACCACGAGATCCGTGAAGATCGGGCCACCCAAGACGTTAACCCCTCCATCATAGACTCACAAAATATTGTGTTTGTTGGCTGTAGCTCCAAATCAATACCGATATCTTGAGTATGCTCCTCACATGTAGTAGGCACTGGAACATCCTCCTCAAGTGACAATGCATAGTACAGCGATGCAGGTTGTAAAATAGATGGCTCCCTTTCTTCAAAAGCAACCTGCATATCACAAGAAACAACACTAGGAGTAGAGGTAATTACATTAATAGAAACCTCATTTGTCTCACCAACTTTCACTCTCGGTTCTTCTACGATAAGATCAACATGTGGGTTTATGTTGGTGGTTACAAGTGGAAAGAGGTTTTGACGCCTAATCTCCTGAAATTGCTTAATATGTGTACGTGATAACCAAGTGTGCTTATCATTCCAAAAGATGGAAGGATCAGAATACTCATTACCAAACACAACCTGGAAGTTATTACACCTGTTTGTTCCCAACATGATATGGCAGGAGTTAAACGCTCTAGGAACGACAAAACAAGAAACATATCTGCTAGGGCCATAAATGGTGAGTGGAACACATGCGATCTGAGTAACTGGTAGTGCATGACCAGAAGTTGCTAACATAAATGGGATTGTTAATGCACGTGTGTATAATTGTAGCTTTTCAACAACCTCAACACTAACCAAATTTATGAAAGAACAAGTGTCAATGGTAGTAGCAGCATGTCTACCACAAATTTCCGTCGTGAAGTGGAACAAACCCGGATTAGGCACTACTCCTGACTCCTCCTCCCAAAATGTATTACTGCAGTGGTATCGTAATGGAAAGGGATAATCATCTGCATCCTTTTTCTGATCACATCAACACTACTAGAAGACATGATTAGTATGTTAGTGCATAAAACAAAATCTGGTGGTGGAACTCTCACAACTCACTCAAAACTAACAAGAAAGCAAATCTTACCGTTCCAAAGTGAATAGTGATGCTTACCAATTCGAAATCAACAACTAATGCACTGATGTGATGAAGTGAATATCAAGGGTATAGAGAACGATCACATGGCACACATGTTATTTATGGTGGAGCTGTAGGTATGGTATCCTAACTACACCGCAAACAAGTCCTAGTGCTGATCGTTATGATAACCCAAGAAACACACACAGTGGAGATAAGCGTGGCAAAGCAACTTATGAACAGGAATATTGCAATGCACAAGAGAGACGCTAGTAATAGCTCAAAATAAACAGGCACAAGATTGCTCAATCTACAAGTGCTATGATCAACTAGGCCTCCAATAATGCACACTTTGTTATCTCTTTTTGTCACGCTTGTAGCTCTTTTCTCTTTGTTTTTATACTGGATATCTTTTCCTTTTTTTTTGATTTTTCAACTATATGACTCAAAGCAAAACGAATGCAAACTTCTAAACAAACTTGGGGGCCGGATAATCCGGTTTGTCGGGGGCCGGATAATCCGGTCTGTCGGGGCGATAATTGTGCACTTTCAAAACCCTAATGAGCAGCCTGTCAGAGCAGAGCAACTAGTCTCGTGGGTACGTTCCTAGGCAAGGATGCAGTAGATTGGCTGTAGCTAGGTTTGAAACTCAAAGGTACGCTATGTGGACTCGGAAAAGTAGATGGAAACTGCGGAAAACGGTGATTGTATACTCGGCGAAAAACAAGATCAAAACCCTAAACTTAAACTCAAACGAAAACTAGACTCCTACGAGAAAAACCCGCAGATCGGATCTACGAGAAGACGCGACCAGCAACTAAAACTTGAAAAACGATGCAATCTAGGCTAGGGCAAATCTTTTTGTGTGGCTTTTTTCTGTATAGGACGAAAACAAGAACTAATCTATGGATGGATTTGTGGATGCTCACCGAGTAAACGAGGAAATCTGATACCAAGATGATATGGGGTGGCCCGATCTTCTCAGCAAGCACTTGTCGATGATGATGGTGGATGATAGATAACTAGCATGTAGCTATGAACTCTCCTGCTCGAACCCTGATGCCAAAGCAACAGCTCTTGAACCCTATGGGATATTCACAACACCACACTCTTGCGCACGCAGCCGTCGACCACGAACGGTAGTTTGCAATCTACTAATTCCCAATGGAACAACAGATCACACTCAATTGCAGTAGTATAACTCGATCACAGGGTAATTCTAGAGGTTCTTCATAAGAAACAACTCCAAAATAGTTTTAACGTGGTCTAACCCTAACTATGGGGACATCCCAGGGCTTATAAGGGCGGCTAGGGCGGCCAAAATCGCGAAACAAAACGTGTCTGATATAGTCAGATCCGTCCAGATCTGATGGTAACTTTTAGGGCCGGACTTTCCGCCCTAAGTTGGAGAGGGAAGAACACCTTGGGGAGGGTCTTGACAACTTGGAGACAAGACAATGAACTCCAAGGCCTTGTTCAACGATGGATGTGTGATGCAAAGTCCAATCGAGGTTGGTGACGATAGTCGGTCCCCTTGGGTAAGGGGATGAGGCAAAACTAGAGATTCCACACAAGGGGGTTGTCTTTAGTCTATCATCTATGCCTAAGGGATACATGAAGGGGTGGGGGCTCTATTTATAGGCCAGCCACATAAACAGGGGTAGTTTAGGGATAAAACTAGTGATATGGGGTGGCCCGATCTTCTCAGCAAGCACTTGTCGATGATGATGGTGGATGATAGATAACTAGCATGTAGCTATGAACTCTCCCGCTCGAACCCTGATGCCAATGCAACAGCTCTCGAACCCTATGGGATATTCACAACACCACGCTCTTGCCTTGACGCGCAATCGACCCACGAACGGTAGTTTGCAATCTACTAATTCCCAATGGAACAACAGATCACATTCAATTGCAGTATGTAATTCGATCACAGGGTAATTCCAGAGGTTCTTGATAAGAAACAACTCCAAAATAGTTTTAACGTGGTCTTCCCTAACTATGGGGACGTCCCAGGGCTTATAAGGGCGGCTGGGGCGGCCAAAATCGCGAAACAAAACGTGTCCGATACAGTCAGATCCGTCCAGATCTGTTGGTAACTTTCAGGGCCGGACTTTCCGCCCTAAGTAAGGGCGGATTATCCGCCCCCCCCGGATTATCCTCCCCTGGGGCGGATTATCCTCCCCTGGGGCGGATTATCCGCCCCCTATACTGAGCCTCGCGCCTGAAGTCCTTAGCAGAATTCCTGGAGCAGGGCCGGATTATCCGCCCTTGTGGGGGCCGGATTATCCGCCCCCTAGGGATGTGTAAGTACTCGTTGGAAAGATCTCGGAGTGAGGTTTCCAAAAAGTGCTTATTTGCTTGATTTGGAGTTCGTATGAAGAATCCACGTCCGTTTCAATTTCAGGCTTACGTCATAATCGAACCTTTCTTCTTGATGATCTTCTCTGCGCCTTCCTCCCGCTCCTCCTCGCGCATCCTTGGCGATCATCATCTTGGACTCCTTGCCTTCCTCCCTCTCCTTCCACGGCGTTAGTCCGATGGATATTGAATCTAGTCAAACAATAACACCATGATTTAGGTAGTATAAAGTTCTTATAAATCAACGTATCTTGTCCAACTAGGAATGAAGTCACCTTGTGATATTTTTCAATAAGGTTCAATATTTCATCCCAACTGAGACAACTAGAATCAACATGATCCATGATTGTATCCTCATCATCCTCCCTTTCTTCAAGAAAAGCCGTCCACGGCTTTGGGTAAGCTGAAAGTGGAATGCAAAAAAAGAACAACGTCTGCAGAGTATATGTATACATAACATGTTGTATTATTTGTGTTCACGTGAATAATATGTTTACTATACATCAAGCAACTTAAATTGCAGGTATAAGTGAAGTACAAAGAATCATGATCATGTTGAAAAACAAATAGATATATAGTCTTGTTGTGCATTACTAAATTCAGTTTTCTCAAAGAAGATCTATGATCAAATTTGTGATGAACAAGATCAGACCAATTCAAAATATGTGAAAACCGAAGTGATTCATGCCATGCTTCAACTGCGCTACTCTGATTAGCAGGAACATAATCATTTTGTTTAGTATGTAACATACAACTCAATTTGCAAATATAAGTGAAGTATACATCAGTAGCACACTTATGCAATACATTGTGGTACAAACACAAGGGGTATGAAAAATCTGATTCAAATCTAGAAAGATTGGAACAATCCAACATAGGTAAAGTTACTTTGGTTGGCTGGACTATATCAACTAGATGTGAATGTACTTTCATATTATCAAAAATTGTAGTATCTATCCCACCACAAAGATATCTTGACAGAGAGCATCTATGGCTAAACACAGCAAGTTTCAATTCAGCAATTCTATCACATGTAATGCATATGTGATTCACAAGAAAATTTTCATCCATGCTATATTCACCAATTAGATTAAAGATGAAATATGGAGAATATGTGCTTGAATTCAGACATGAAATTTCAGAAATCTTATCCATAGCACAACTCATATTCATAGGTTCATTTAGCATGATGGAATATACAATATCAGTAGGTGGTATTCGAGCAAGTATTTCCTTATGTGTAATCAGTACCACATGATCAAAATGCGAATTTGGTAAACTATCACATGGTGCTGTAACATTATTACAAGACAAGTCACAAGGAGGTACCAACAAAGGAATAGACTCACAAAAGGTTGTGCTTGTTGGATGTAGCTCCAAATCAGTACCGATATCTTCAGTATGCTCCTCACATGTAGTAGGCACTGGAACATCCTCCTCTAGTGACAATGCAGGTCAGGCGATGCGAGGTTGTAAAATAGATGGCTCCCTTTCTTCAAAAGCAACCTGCATATCACAAGAAACAACACTAGGAGTAGAGATAATTACATTAGTAGAAACCTCATCTCTCACCAACTTTCACTCTCGGTTCTTCTGATGAGATCAACATGTGGGTTTATGTTGGTGGTTACAGGTGGACAGAGGTTTTGACACCTAATCTCCTGAAATTGCTTAATACGTGTACGTGATAACCAAGTGTGCTTATCATTCCAAAAGATGGAAGGATCAGAATATTCATTACCAAACACAACCTGGAAGTGATTACACCAGTTTGTTCCCAACATGATATGGCGAGTTAAACGCTCTAGGAGCGATAAAACAAGAAACATATCTGAGGGCCATAAATGGTGAGTGGAACACATGATCGAGTAGCGGTAGTGCATGACCAGAAGTTGCTAACATAAATGGGTTTGTTAATGCACGTGTGTATAATTGTAACTTTTCAACAACCTCAACACTAACCAAATTTATGGAAGAACGAGTATCAATGGTAGTATTAGCATGTCTAACAAAAATTTCCGTCGTGAAGTGGAACAAACCCGGATTAGGCACTACTCCTGACTCCTCCTCCCAAAATGTATGACTGCAGTGGTATCGTAATGGAAAGGGATAATCATCTGCATCCTTTTTCTGCATCACATCAACACTACTAAAAGACATGATTAGTATGTTAGTGCATAAAACAAAATCTGTTGGTGGAACTCTCACAACTCACTCAAAACTAACAAGAAAGCAGATCTTACCGTTCCAAAGTGAATAGTGATGCTTACCAATTCGAATCAACAACTTATGCACGGATGTGATGAAGTGAATATCAAGGGTATAGAGAACGATCACAGGGCACACAGGTTATTTATGGTGGAGCTGTAGGTATGGAATCCTAACTACACCGCAAACAAGTCCTAGTGCTGATCGTTATGATAACCCAAGAAACACACACGGTGGAGATAAACGTGGCAAAGCAATTTATGAATAGGAATATTGCAATGCACAAGAGAGACGCTATTAATAGCTCAAAATAAACAGGCACAAGATTGCTCAATCTAAAAGTGCTATGATCAACTAGGCCTCCAATAATGCACACTTTGATATCTCTTTTTGTCACGCTTGTACTCTTTTCTCTTTTTTTTTTGATACTGAATCTCTTTTCCTTTTCTGTTTTTATTTTATTTTTTTAACTATATGACTCAATGCAAAACGAATGCAAATGAGGAGGGGGCCGGATAATCCAGTTTGTCGGGGGCCGGATAATCCGGTCTGGCGTAAAAAAAATTTGCACTTTCAAACCCTAATGAAACTGTTAGAGCAAAGCAACTAGTCTCGTGGAGTGCGTTCCTAGGCACGGATCTTGTCAGAGATAGGTGTAGCTAGGTTTGAAACACAAAAATACGCTATGTGGACTCGGAAAGTAGATGGAAACTTTGGAAAAGCGGTGATGGTGGACTCGATGGAAAACAAGATCAAAACCTAAACTTAAACACAAACGAAAACTAGACTCCTACGAGAAAAACCTTGGATCGGATCTACGAGAAGACACCGACCAGCAAATAAAACTTGAAAACGATGCAATCTAGGCTAGGGCAAATCTTTTGTATGGCTTTTACGTATAGGACGAAAACAAGAACTAATCTATGGATGGATTTGTGGATGCTCACCGAGTAAACGAAATCGATACCAAGATGATATGGGGTGGCCCGATCTTCTCAAAGCACTTGTCGATGATGGTGGATGATAGATAACTAGCATGTAGCTATGAACTCTCCCGCCGAACCACGATGCCAATGCGCTCGAACCCTATGGGATATTCACAACACCACGCTCTTGCGCACGCAGCCGTCGACCACGAACGGTAGTTTGCAATCTACTAATTCCCAATGGAACAACAGATCACACTCAATTGCAGTAGGTAATTCGATCACAGGGTAATTCCAGAGGTTCTTGATAAGAAACAACTCCAAAATAGTTTTAACATGGTCTTCCCTAACTATGGGGACGTCCCAGGGCTTATAAGGGCGGTCACGGCCAAAATCATGAAAACAAAGCGTGTCGATCTGATCGATCCGTCCAGATCATTGGTAACTTCGGGGCGGACTTTCCGCTAAGTAGGGCGGATTATCCGCCCGTATTATTCTTCCTGGGCGGATTATCCGCCCTATCTGAGCCTCGCTACCAAGTCCTTAGCAGAATTCACAGGCAGGGCGGATTATCCGCCTTTGGGGGCGGATTATCCGCCCCTAGGGACGTAAGTACTCGTTGGAAAGCTCTCGAGTGAGGTTTCCAAAAGTGCTTATTTGCTTGATTTGGAGTTCGTATGAAGAATCCACGTCGTTTCAATTTTAGGGCTTACATGCGTCCAATCGAACCTTTCTTCTTGATGATCTTCTCTTGCGCCTTCCTCCCGCTCCTCCCTCGCGCATCCTTGGCGATCATCATGCTGGACTCCTTGCCTTCCTCCCTCTCCTTCCCGCTGACGTTAGTCCGATGGATATTGAATCTAGTCAAACAATAACACCATGATTTAGGTAGTATAAAGTTCTTATAAATCAACGTATCTTGTCCAACTAGGAATGAAGTCACCTTGTGATATTTTTCAATAAGGTTCAATATTTCATCCCAGCTGAGACAACTAGAATCAACATGATCCATGATTGTATCCTCATCAACTAGGGTTTGGACGAGCTAGAGGGGTACATAGGCCAAAGTCCCAGCTGGCGGCGCGCAGGCCCATCGCGTAGGCCGGAGACTCTGGTGTGGTGGGCCGGAGACTCCGGTCTATCTCCGGTGTCGTCTCCGGAGGGGCATACAGACTGTCCCCGGGTAGATTGCAGGGGTCGGTCCGGAGACTCCGGTGTAGCAGGACCGGAGACTCCGATGTAGGCCGGAGACTCCGGTGGTTCAGCCGTGGCTTCTTCCATCTCCTCTTCCAAGCCTCCGTCTTGTCGGGCTTGATGTTCTGGGCTTCCTCCCTTGCCTCCGTACTTGTCGGTGTGAACTTATCATGCATATGTGACAGAGTATGAAGTAGCATACCGTTCAATAGGGTAGTAAGTGGGCTCGCATAGAGGAACGGATTCACCTTTGGAGTCCATGACGACTTGGCATAAGTTGGATACCATGATGTGGTAACGACCGTAGGTCGGGCTACATCAGCTCCCCCCTTCAAAAAGAGTCGTCCTCGACTCTACATGCTCATCACAAAGTAGAAGAGGTCGAGAGACCTTCTTGATCCTGGGGTTCACCATATGGTCGTCCTCGAGAAGATTGATTTGACAACACTTCAATGTTCCTTCACCTTCCATGAAACCTACAAAGCTCACAACAAAAGCGAAGCAACACTCAAAGCGTAGCCAATTCATGAAGATTATTGCATGAGTCCTCAAGTAGAAGGAAGTCACCTTATCTTGTAGAGATCACTCGATGAAGGGTAGACATAGGTAACTCTCTTCGGTTCTTCTTGTGCACATATAATCCATAGAGGTTGACGTGTATGCATTTGTGCCTTCACACAACAAACACCAAGAAAAATATTTTCATGCGTGATTGATGTGGACATCCCTTCTATTGATACAACCGTTGTACCTACAACTACACACATACAAGGACCCATCACAAGATCTCGTGCCAAACAACTTAACTATCAGGTACTTTCGTTTCTTGGAAGTATTCCTCACATACATGAGAATATGATGCTGCCTAAATCAGATGTATTTCTTACTCTTAGGAATGATGGACCAAGCATGGATGAGAGGGACAAGCATTGGAGCATGGCCATGCATGGAGATGGCAGCAAGCGTGTGATGATCCAAGAGAAGGCTACGGATGAAGATTTCAGAACTTTGAGGCCATCATAATGAAGAAAGAAGGCTTGGACGAAATATTCAAGATCAATACTTCACGAATTCGTCTATAGATTAATATGGTGCTGCGACACCTTTTACTTTGGGCCAGGCCCATGTAATTCTCGCAGGATTTTAATTAGCCACTTTTTAGAGTCCGTATTTGAGGGGAAAAGGACTTCTAGGGTTGGATTCGGCCACCACTTCCATGGCTAGCCGAAACCCCACCTTTTCGCCCTTAAATACTCCCCATAGCCGTCCCCCTAGACTCGGATTTTGTTTAGACATTAAGTTAGCCATCATAGCAACTTCGCCAAGGCTCGAGCGTCGCAGAGCCCTCTTGTACTTCACACCTATTCAGGATCCCACCTTTTCAATAAAGCTTTCCTCTTAATCCGCAATATCTTGATTGCAATATTGGTTCTTACTTGTTCTCGATTTCAGGTAGGAATTAAGACCCTCGCTGGTCAGGCCGATCGTGTTCCCGCGGGATCGGTAACCTCCAGGAGATTGGCCTAGCAATTGCATTGGCGCTCGTGCTCGCACGTGCAGTCGGATCGTCAAGCCCGAACTCCACCAAATCGATTATCATCATCTCATCAAAAGATCGGACACCTTTGCCCTATCAGTGATAGAGGAGCATGTCAAATGTGGCATGTCCATTCTTGTTCACAACACTATTAGCACAATACAAGGATAGCAAGTGGAATGCATATGCAAGGTCAAAGTGCATGGAAATCGTTTCAACATCATCCAAATGTGGAAACTCAAAAACTCATAAAACATAGTAGTGGGGCACTCAAAGCATTGGATCCAAATTTCAAACAACATCTTTCATGCAAGAATAGGAGAATTTTGCAAAAACACACAAGGAAGAATGTCCAAACAAACATCATTATGTGTGCAAACCAACCATTGGAAAGAGAAATTGTTCAACATGTTGGATGTCTCACACAAATCATCAAAAGCAAATTTCATGGGAGTATGGGTATCCCAAGTGGAAGCAAAAACAATATGTTTGCAAACAAACCAAATGAAAGAGCAAGTTGTCCTTATGTTTGTTGCAACAACAAGACGAGATTCTCGGAAGCTCTCATGACAATACATGCTCTTAATGGAATTGTGGTTGCACACAAAACATCGGAAAGAGAAAATGTTCAACATTTTTTTTGCAACATACAAAGCATCATTATCCAAAAGCGAAGAAACATGAATGTCACAAGGTGAGATAATACCATTAACATGCTTGCAATCAAACCATAGGAAAGAGCAATTTGCCAACATGAAAGATGCAAAGCATGCAAAAGGTATCAGAGCTGGGTTCGATCTTGAACTCACTTGTGGGATGCTCTCAAGAGCTCTTTTTGTCAACTCGTGCTCAACCGAGGTTGACATGCTAGTGCGGGTACCTACACACATCATACACAAAAGGAAAAAACGTGTGTGCATGGTAGAGATACACATCATCCATCATGACGTATCTCTTCTTGTGCACATCACCATTAATTTCAATCAAGTATGAAATAGATGCATGGTGAGTATGCAAGTGGGGAACATGCTTATCATGGCAATCATCAAAATCTCCAAAAATTGAGAAAGATATGGGGGCCATCAGATTATAATGCATGTGATCAATATTGTTGCAAGAAAAACAAGTGAAATAGCAAGCATTCATCTTATTGCAAGCAACAGAAGAAATTGAATGACTAGCATGACAACGCATGTCCGAAGCAATTGGAGGATACACACAAGATGCATAGCATGGCATGTTTATGGCAACGATATCGCAATCAAACAATTCCACATGATCAATATTATGCAAAGGTACAACATCACATGGGAATGTGGATGAAGCATATGTAATGTCACAAGTATCATCCATAGCATGCATATCCTCACAATTCATCATGTCCACTAGTGGGATCATGGAATCATCAACACTCTTATTGTTACCTTGTTCATACCTCTCATATGAAGTGGGTGTTGTGGAAGTAGTGGCCTCCTTGTGGACGACTTCGTCTTCTTGATGTAGCCATGTCATAGCATCATCTTCGTGCACCATGTACATCTTCTCCAATTGAGGCATCATTGCTTCATGGCTTGGCGCTTCTTCATCCATGGAACCTAGCACAACACAAGAGAACACACTAGAGGTAGAGGGTAAGTTGTTAGAATTCGAAATGGTCTCACTTGACCTATCAACTACCACTCTCAACTCACTAGGAGTATCGCTCATGCCCTCCAAGTGGAAGCACTCAATCTCACATAAGGTGGAGTCACTCATCTCACTCTTGTTCTCACTCAAGTGGGCTAAGTGGCTCTCATACTCACATGGGATTGGTACCACATCATCACTCGAGCATATAGGGGTAGGCTCGGTTTCCTCAAATCCATGCGCCTCCTTTGGTGAAGGGAGAATCCCATGCTCACCATTCTTGACCTTGTCGCCTTCAAGGTTGGATGCCATAAGATGGGCATCATCGCTCTCCTCCATGGTCGAAGGGAAAATCCCATGCTCGACCGTCTTGTGGCCATCTCGTAGTAGTGGTGGATGTAGGCTCATGCTATCCAACTTGGCAAAGTAGAGGTCTACATTTTCCTCATTCGCGAGGTCGTGGAAGTCAAGCGTAGGTGTTGAAGCTTGATGGCGTGGAGGAAGGCTTTCTCTTGGTGCCATTGTGGTGGTGGCACTAGTAGTTGAAGGTGCCCTATGATGGTGTCGACGGAGGTCATTGGCGTGCCTTGCCGATGGTTGATGTTGGTGAAGCACTTGATCATCCACATGACGCTCGCGACGGTGATCATTTGCCTTGGCACTCTTCTTGTACTTGTGGTCCCTTCTTGAGTTTGATTGAGCATTATGGTTGGTGCTCATCTTGAATTCTTCGTCTTGGTGGCGAAGATGCCTTTGACGATTTCTTGTATCCTCATTATGGTGTCGATGCTCATGAGAGGATGTTTGTCGATGAAGATTCTTGTTTCTTGGCGCCTCTTGATGTATATGATGTTTGGACACCACTATTGTTTGGATAGGAGGTGGATCTTGGCGCCTTGGAGGTGATGGAGCTTCGCGCCTTGGAGATGGTGGAGCTTGACGCCATCTAGGTGGTGGCACTTGATGCCTTGTCGATGGTGGCGCTTGACGCCTTGGAGGTGGTAGAGCTTGTCGCCTTGGAGGTGGATCATCGAAGTAGGTTGTGCCCTTTGGTGTGGCATGCTTGGCCTTGAAGTTCATGGGATCTTGATGATGCGCTTCCTCTTGCGTGGCGTAGTAGGCTGCCATCTCCACGCGGTGGAGGAATTCTTCATGGCTCGCGGAGGAGCCATCAAAGTCGATGAATTTCTCCGTGTCCTCCATTCTCGGCGAGGCGTCGTCGATGTCGCACTCGAAGTCGTCCATTCTTGGGGAGTAATTGTTGGTGTAGTACTGCATATCACCCAATCATGTGGAGCGATTGTCGGTGTAGTGCTCCATATCCTCCATGCATGAGGAGCCATTATCGACGTAGAGCTCCAAGTCTTCCATGCATGTGGAGCCATTGTCGGTGTAGTACTCCGGGTCCTCAAAGCATGCAGAGCCATTGTCGGTGTTGTGCTCCGTCATGTCCTCTATACTTGTGGAGTCGTAGTCATGGTGGCTCATCATGGATTCTTCATAGATATCATTCTCGGGCCCGCAGTCCCTAGACATGCTTCACAAGACCAAGTGTTGTATATGGAAGTGGTAGAGTGTGTTAGGGATACAACGTCGAGCCTTACTTTACCTTGGAAGATCATATCGTGCAAGTGGCTACACTTAAGAGCAATAAACCAAGCAAAGTGAAGTTCACGCGGAACACCAAAACCAAGAACCAATGGTGGATAGGTATGGAAAGAGGCATGCCAAGAACCAATCCAAAATTAAGATGTTTTAATGGCAAGTAAAGAACCACAATGATCACAAAGAAAACAAGTCAATCCACAAGATAGGAAATATGTACAAGGAAACACACACGGTGGGATAAATGGGACTTGTGCGACGGAGAAAGTGAGATAAGAACCAAATGCTTACCTAGCGAAGACTATAAACTCGTGTCACACAAGTACAAGGAGAGACGCTAGTTCGATTGCATAAGATTGGTGGGCTCCAAGATATGCACAATTAGTACCACCTATATGATGTTCATCCAGCTTGCGCTTCCTATTCTATGAGGCACATGTATATTTATTTTTCTTTTTTTTCTCTTTTTCTTTTTTCTATTTTTTCTTTTTCTTTTTCTTTTTCTTTTTCACTTGCCTCTTCCTTATGCCAACAACTATACAAGATAACTATATGAGATAGCGCTCACAATGTTTGCTCGGAATCTAAAAGGTATCAAATGTGCATAGCCCAAGCAATCATAAGAGGAACTAGTCTCAATAGGTGTTTGTTGCTCGCAAACATAGTGGGGTTCACAAAGGAATGCAAGTGGGGAGAAGTCGCGGAATGTTTATACCTTTCATCGACGATCTTCACCCTTTGCTGTTGGATTCCGCCTTACTCACGGAATTTGGATGTAGTAGATAGCATGAACGTGGATGATGATGTAGTGCTCCTTCTCCTCTTCGAAACGAGCTAAAGAACACCAAAATCCGAGTTGAAATGCAAAAGTTATGCTCAAAACCGTGCTGCGGTTTTTCTGTCTGCAGGAAGGGCGGAGACTCCGGTCTGGGGGTCCGGAGACTCCGGTCTGGAGCTCAAAAAGTCCGGAGACTCCGGTATAGGCCGGAGAATCCGGTCCGGGTGATTCCAGAGCGTCTAGAACTCGAACGGGACGCGTTTTGGGCGGAAAAACTCAAACCAAGACCTCACATTGATGGGGAAAATCAAAGAATTAGGCCATGGGAACACAGGGGAAGGTAGATCAACAAGTTTAGCAAGTAATCCACGGATCAAAACCTACCAAAACTCACTCAAATCACAGATCTATCCAAAACATGAATTGGGGCTGTTTTTGGTGGAATTTTCGAATTTATGGGGAAAAGACCAAATCGATGAGAAATCCGTGGCAACCAAAAGCTGCTGATACCAGATGATGGTGGGGTTAACCTCTTGGGTGGCCCGATCTTCACGGATCTCGTGGTCAAATCGATGGGAAAGCGAGGGGAAAGGGAGAAGGTAGCGGAAGCAAACACACACCTCGCGAAGAACACGATGAACACACGCAAAACTCACACGATACAAGGCCGATTGCTCCCGAACGGCGGCAACCGGTCCGATAGAATCCTCGCAAGGAAAGATCGGTCAACGTGCTCCCTCAAATCCACATCGGAGAGGGAAGAACACCTTGGGGAGGGTCTTGCCAACTTGGAGACGAGACAATGAACTCCAAGGCCTTGTTCAACGATGGATGCGTGATGCAAAGTCCAATCGAGGTTGGTGACGATAGTCAGTCCCCTTGGTAAAGGGGATGAGGCAAAACTAGAGATTCCACACAAGGGGGTTGTCTTTAGTCTATTGTAGAGGGAGTGTCCCAACCTTTATTAACATAAGGTGGTGTCCCCTGTGTTTACAATGCTAGTCCCTGGATCAATAGCTAGCATCCACAGTTAAGATGTAATATCAAGAAACAAAGGTCATAATATAACTTTATAACCAGGAATAACATAATTTTATTACATCTTTACATAGCTCATTTGGCTATTACATTACATTGCAGCAGAATCTATAAGCATGGGGTCCTTCATCTTCAAGGTGCCACAGGCAGACATGTTGGTTGTAGACTTTGTAATCCTAATCAATCAATCTTCACTAAAAACAATCAAACCTGCAACATTACAAGTTACAGCCACAAGGGTCAATACATTTGAATTGTATTGGCAAGTGATACTATGGTAGTATAGTGGAGTCTATCATCTATATGCATTTGGCTAAGTGGAGTTGAGGCTTGCATTGCTCAAAATATATTTTTCCTTAACATTTGAAAATACTAAGTTTTGCTTGGCAAAAATCATTTTTTTCAATCAAAGATTTGAAGATCCTTTAACCAAGGCATCCCTTAATCAAGGATTGAAGATTTCAAATAACCCTTGTTCAAACCACAAGATTTTAACTTAGAAATTTGAATGATGAGATTCTTGGTTGCTTCCATGTCTTGATGCTCAAATTGTCCTTTGCCAGGGACATGGCTAAGTACTTAGATTTTACACTCTGCAGAGGTGGTGCACTTTCCCCACAAGACTTGGTTTCCCAAGACAAGATCTTTCAGAAGCCTTCCCTTAGACCAAAATGGACGCGTTCCAACCTATCAAACTCTACCACCCTCTGTCCATATGGCTAAGTTCTTACAACCTATATGATTATGGCAGAGCCCATATTGCCAAGTGGTTGCACTTGAAGCTTCTCAACATTTGACATCTCAAATCTCTTTGTTCCTGGGTGGCAATCCACAAGTGAGATACACAAGGTCAACCATAGACATGGGCCTTGTGAACCACTCAACCAAAATCCACCAAGCAAGTCCCATTCCACCCAGGTTATTCATTAACTTAGTTGTTTTATTAAACAAAACACAAGTCCTCAGACTCAGAATATTTTTCCATAGTGTGAATATATATTTCACCCATGTTTTCTATTAGCTAGGCTAAGCTTGATAGTAATAGTAATCTTAACTTAGGTAGATTTCCACTAAGGTTTCATCTACTAGGTTTTCCTATAGCAAGGTTTATACTTAGCAAAATTCCATGCAAGTTTTACTTAGCAAAATCACTAATGCATAGTGAAAGTAATGGGAAAAAAAGTATGAAGCATCACTTGCCTTTTTGGTAGAGGGTATAGGTTCACTCCTTGTCCTTGCAACAATCACACTCTTCAAGTCACTATAATTCAATCAAGCAAGGCACAATCTCAATCTACCAATCAAGCAAAAACATAAAATAACAAAGTCAAAGAAATGCATGCAAGCATGCCAAGTTTTGTTTTGTTTGAAAAAGTGGTTCCTAATGGGTCACAAACATTGGAAAGCACCTAATGGTCATTTTGTGGAGTGGAAAAGTCATTTGCAAAAGGTTTTACTTTATAAACCATTTTCAAAACAAAGTATCATTTTATGTGGTGTAGAAATATTTTTACTAAGGCATTAATCTATAGGATTCACAAAATAAGTTTTCAAACCATACAACTTGGTGTTTGGGGTCAGAGAGTTTAAAACAAAACATTTCCCAAAAGTTTTCCTTCAAAATCATTTCTAATAAATAATCCACATTTCTATTTGACTAGAAATGGTTTTAAATCAAAGAATCATTATTTTGTTTCACCAAATACATTTTTGAGTCCACAAAGTGTTTCCTATGGTCAGTAGGTAAGCATACAAATGTTTCTGCAAAATCACACATTTTTCCAGAAGCTTTTGACTAAACAAAGGGCATGGTTGGCTAGGTCTTGTCTTGCTGATTCCAACGATATAAAGTTTGCAATTTTTGGACGTGTGGATCAAAAGTTACAAAGGTTTGAAAATCACAATCTAATCTGATTTCAAATTTCTGTTTTAAACCAATCTGGCCACGCGTCGCTATTTCACTGGTCGATACCGGTTCAGCCGGATCGGCTCTGCGGTGCGTTGGATCTAATTAGATCGTGTGGTCCAGAGAGCGTACCCTTTCGCGGCTAAGTGATTCTATCATGAGCGTCAGATAAAGATCCTACGGCTATTATCGCATTGACCAAATGTGAGCGGCGCCGACGGTGGCTAGCGGCGGCGACGGTTAGGTGGTGGCGGTGCCGGTGATACAGGAAGCTAGAAGAGAGGGGAGGGTGCTCACCGTGATCGCAGGAGGCTGGGGAAGCTCGTCGTGTGGCCGTCGGGGCAAGGGGCGCACGAGGGCAGGAGGAATTCCTCGCCGGAGTTTGGTCTGGCGACGGTTGGCTCTGGTCGAGGTCGAAGACGATGCTACGGGTCACGAGAAGACAAACCAGCAGCATGGTTAGACGCAGGAGATCACGGAGATGCTGTGTGCGTGAACGAGAAGAAGAGGGGCGGCCGGAAACTACCTGTGGGGCTCGTCGGAGTTGGAGCGGACGGCGGCGTCGTTCAGAGCTTGTTGCAGACGTTGCTCTGGGGCACCATGATCGTCACGAAGCGCACTGTGGATGCGCCTGGAAGTGGTGAGCGTGCTCGTGTGCTCAGGGAGGCAGGAGGTGGCGAGGCTCGGCCGGAATCGACAAGGAGGGTCGTCGGAGACAGAGCTGCTCGGGGAGAAATTGGGGCGGCCTGGGGGCGTGTCGAGATGGGGCGACAGAGGGGAAACGGAGGAGAGTCGTTGGCGTTTAAAGGG
Organism: Avena longiglumis; assembly: GCA_030063025.1. Classification (NCBI taxonomy): domain Eukaryota; kingdom Viridiplantae; phylum Streptophyta; class Magnoliopsida; order Poales; family Poaceae; genus Avena; species Avena longiglumis. Next base: position 332,258,663 of record CP125974.1, on the reverse strand, counting down.
GCATGGTTATTGCGAGTAATGGTGGCCGCGTTATGACGAATTCAAGCCGCGAAATCAAAGCAGAAAATGGGGATGAACTGGTCGCTGCGGTGAGGACGATGAACAGGAGGGTGGGGCATACTTGTCAGCGAGAAAGGAAATGAGGGGGAAGGGTCCACATGTCAGTTGCTCCGCGGGTTCTTTCTGCGGTGAAGAAAACGGTTCGAGGCGAGGGAACAGGTGGGCTGGACTGGGCTGTTGGGCTGGGTCCTTTGCACTATTTTTTTCTGTCTGAAAGATTTAACCTTTTCTATTTCCATTTACTGATTTTAAAATCAATTCACAATTCAAACAACAAAACAAAAATTCAAACAATTCCAACAATCAACACACTTTGCACTTTAATTTGGTTCTGTTTTAACAACATAAACCAAATCCCAAAATAAAATAATATTTTATTCTTTTTAGGATCCATTCATTAATTAAATAAAATGGACCTTTAGTTATTTAATCAAATAGGGTTTGATTTAATTAATAAAATATCCAGTTGAAATCCAAATATTTTCAAAAACCAAATCAGTAGGTTTTATTTGGAAATAAAGAATACTTGGAAACTTGTTTAAAACAAAATAACCTTTTATTTTAGGGTCCATTATTAATCAAATAAATAGACCTTTGTTATTAAATAAAAATAGAATTTGATGTTTATTTTAATCTCCATTTGAAATCCAAATATTTTCAAAACCAAATCAGTAGGTTTTATTTGGGAATATAAAATACTTGGAAAACTTATTTTTAAATAAATAAATAAGTTTTGATATTTTGGAAATAGTAAAACCTTTATTAATAAAACTTGGATATTAAATCCTTATTAATTTATTTTAAATAAACATTTACCACTTTTATCAAATCAAAATGTTTTATTTCAAAAGCTTGGCCAAGGTTTAATTTGGCTCTACAAAATAATCCTTATTTATAAAACCTCTATTTCTTTTGAAAACCAAATCCTTTTATTTAAAAGATCCAAAATAGTATTTCCAAAATATTTTATTTTCCTTTATCAAATGTTTATCTTTTTAAATCTCTTTAGGATTTTGTTTGATCCAAATTGGTTTGAAGGTTTCCAATTGGATTCAAAAAGTTTCTTCTGGCCCTGAAAATCAAACAAAGTTTTATTTTATTCATTTCTTTTTACATTACAAGATTTGGAAAATCTTGGGATGTGACAGGCTACCACACTTAAAATAAATCTCGTCCCGAGATTTGGGAAGGCTAGGGGTTACAGGTAGGCTTAAAATAACTAGGGTACTACCACCCTTAAAAAAATTCAAACTAAATTTCATCTTGGCTTGCTTGGGATCCTGGGGAAACTTCTCTTGGGCAACCTTTACATAGTGTCCTTTGTTTCCACACTTGACTCTTCGGCCAAGGTTGAGATCCTTCATAGACTTGTTTAACTTGTTCTTCATCTTTTCTGGACAATTGTTTACATAGTGGCCTAGTTCCTTGCATTTGAAACACATCACTTGGCTGATATCTTTCTTTTCCTTTGGTATCATTGCCTCTTGTTTGTTTCTTTGGTTCTTCTTCTTTTCTCAGGCGATCAACGGCGCATAGTGTCCCTTCTCTTTGCAATTGTAACATTGCAACTGCCTTATATCCTTCTTTTTCTTTTTGGGTCTCTCCAAAGCTAGGAGTTCTTCTAGTTCATGTTCTTCATAGGTGGGAGATCTTTCTCTCTTCTTGGGGCATTGGTCTTCATGTTCCTTGGATGTATGCTCTTTGTCTCCACAAGTATTGCTAGCTTGGGTTCCTTCTAGATTAGCATCTTTGTCATCCTTGTTGTCATTAGCTCTTTGGGAAAAGTTTTCTCCCATGTTGATCATTTGAGTAACCAATCCTTGCAACAATTGGGTTTGAAGTTTCAAAATCCTTTGTATGGCTGGGTCTAGTCCATTGTTGTTGGCTAAAAGCTGAGTTGTCTCTTGGCTCAACTGGTTTTGGGTTGCTATAAGTTTTCTCATGTTGTCCTCTTGGTTGTTGTTGTTGTCATCAACCTTGATGTTGGAGTCTCTTGGAGAAGTCATCTGTTTGGGTTGGATAGGGATTAGATTAGGCAAAAGATTTCTAAGTAAGGGTTCTAATCACACACATCACAATTCACACAAGCAATGTGAAAGCAATCACAACAAATATTTTACTCAAACAACAAAGTTCAAGCACATACTTAGGCAACCAAAAATATTTTTGTTACACAACATAAGTTGGTGTGTTTGACTTAACTAAAATATGGTGGTCCATCTATAGGGTTCACTTGTGATCTTTCCATCCTTCATGATTCTTTTTGTAGGAGATCATGGTTTCCTTGGGCAAACTCCTTGGTCACAAAGCTTCAAGGGATGTGGGCTTCTTCTAACTTTTGCATTCCCTCAGTCTCCAAATCTTGAGCAAGATTTCCTTGTTTCACTTGTAGTCCTTAGTGGTTCCCAAGTTGGAAGTCCTTGGTGAATATGCTGAAGATGTTGAAGTCATTAGAGTTGATGAAGTTGGAGTCATTAGAGTTGTAGAAGTTGAAGTCATTAGAGTTGAAGAAGTCCTTTGCACATGGTGTAGTCTTGGGCCATGGTTAGGTTTTTCCATCAAGTTGAAATAGGAGAGATGTAGAGTTGAAACCAAAATGGTTGAGGAGAGAGTTTACAAGTGTTTTTGTAAATAAGTTTTTGGAACAAATACAACTCCTATTTTTCTAAGGGTTTTTGTCCAATCCTAGGTTTACAAATCCTACAGGCAACACAATGCTCTGATACCATCTGTAGAGGGAGTGTCCCAACCTTTATTAACATAAGGTGGTGTCCCCTGTGTTTACAATGCTAGTCCCAGGATCAATAGCTAGCATCCACAGTTAAGATGTAATATCAAGAAACAAAGGTCATAATATAACTTTATAACCAGGAATAACATAATTTTATTACATCTTTACATAGCTCATTTGGCTATTACATTACATTGTAGCAGAATCTATAAGCATGGGGTCCTTCATCTTCAAGGTGCCACAGGCAGACATGTTGGTTGTAGACTTTGTAATCCTAATCAATCAATCTTCACTAAAAACAATCAAACCTGCAACATTACAAGTTACAGCCACAAGGGTCAATACATTTGAATTGTATTGGCAAGTGATACTATGGTAGTATAGTGGAGTCTATCATCTATATGAATTTGGCTAAGTGGAGTTGAGGCTTGCATTGCTCAAAATAGATTTTTCCTTAACATTTGAAAATACTAAGTTTTGCTTGGCAAAAATCATTTTTCTCAATCAAATATTTGAAGATCCTTTAACCAAGGCATCCCTCAATCAAGGATTGAAGATTTCAAATAAACCTTGTTCAAACCACAAGATTTTAACTTAGAAATTTGAATGATGAGATTCTTGATTGCTTCCATGTCTTGATGCTCAAATTGTCCTTTGCCAGGGACATGGCTAAGTACTTAGATTTTACACTCTGCAGAGGTGGTGCACTTTCCCCACAAGACTTGGTTTCCCAAGACAAGATCTTTCAGAAGCCTTCCCTTAGAACAAAATGGACGCGTTCCAACCTATCAAACTCTACCACCCTCTGTCCATATGGCTAAGTTCTTGCAACCTATATGATCATGGCAGAGCCCATATTGCCAAGTGGTTGCACTTGAAGCTTCTCAACATTTGACATCTCAAATCTCTTTGTTCCTGGGTGGCAATCCACAAGTGAGATACACAAGGTCAACCATAGACATGGGCCTTGTGAACCACTCAACCAAAATCCACCAAGCAAGTCCCATTCCACCCAGGTGATTCATTAACTTAGTTGTTTTATTAAACAAAACACAAGTCCTCAGACTTAGAATATTTTTCCATAGTGTGAATATATATTTCACCCATGTTTTCTATTAGCTAGGATAAGCTTGATAGTAATAGGAATCTTAACTTAGGTAGATTTCCACTAAGGTTTCATCTACTAGGTTTTCCTATAGCAAGGTTTATACTTAGCAAAATTCCATGCAAGTTTTACTTAGCAAAATCACTAACGCATAGTGAAAGTAATGGGACAAAAAGTATGAAGCGTCACTTGCCTTTTTGGTAGAGGGTATAGGTTCACTCCTTGTCCTTGCAAAAAATCACACTCTTCAAGTCACTATAATTCAATCAAGCAAGGCACAATCTCAATCTACCAATCAAGCAAAACAACACATAAAATAACAAAGTCAAAGAAATGCATGCAAGCATGCCAAGTTTTGTTTTGTTTGAAAAAGTGGTTCCTAATGGGTCACAAACATTGGAAAGCACCTAATGGTCATTTTGTAGAGTGGCAAAGTCATTTGCAAAAGGTTTTACTTTATAAACCATTTTCAAAACAAAGTATCATTTTATGTGGTGTAGAAATATTTTTACTAAGGCATTAATCTATAGAATTCACAAAATAAGTTTTCAAACCATACAACTTGGTGTTTGGGGTCAGAGAGTTTAAAACAAAACATTTCCCAAAAGTTTTCCTTCAAAATCATTTTTAATAAATAAGCCACATTTCTATTTGACTAGAAATGGTTTTAAATCAAAGAATCATTATTTTGTTTCACCAAATACATTTTTGAGTCCACAAAGTGTTTCCTATGGTCAGTAGGTTCAAATCACAACAATTGTCAAAGATTTTATCTCCAAAATCATTTTTAAACAATTTTCACATCCTTAACAAGCATACAAATGTTTCTGCAAAATCACACATTTTTTCAGAAGCTTTTGACTAAACAAAGTGCATGGTTGGCTAGGGATTGTCTTGCTGATTCCAACAATATAATGTTTGGAAATTTTGGACGTGTGGATCAAAAGTTACAAAGGTTTGAAAATCACAATCTAATCTGATTTCAAATTTCTGTTTTAAACCAATCTGGCCACGCGTCGCTATTTCACTGGTCGATACCGGTTCGGCCAGATCGGCTCTGCGGTGCGTTGGATCTAATTAGATCGTGTGGTCCAGAGAGCGTACCCTTTCGCGGTTAAGTGATTCTATCGTGAGCGTCAGATAAAGATCCTACGGCTATCATCGCATTGACCAAATGTGGCGCGCGGCCGACGGAGGTGGCGAGGCTCGGCCGGAATCGACAAGGAGGGTCGTCGGAGACAAAGCTGCTCAGGGAGAAATTGGAGCGGCCTGGGGGCGTGTCGAGATGGGGCGACAGAGGGGAAACGGAGGAGAGTCGTTGGCGTTTAAAGGGGCATGGTTACTGCGAGTAATGGTGGCCACGTTATGACGAATTCAAGCCGCGAAATCAAAGCAGAAAACGGGGATGAACTGGTCGCTGCGGTGAGGACGATGAACAGGAGGGTGGGGCATACTTTTCAGCGAGAAAGGAAATGAGGGGGAAGGGTCCACATGTCAGTTGCTCCGCGGGTTCTTTCTGCGGTGAAGAAAACGGTTCGAGGCGAGGGAACATGTGGGCTGGGATCATTGGGCGCTTTGTTGGTGGGTCCTTTGCACTATTTTTACATCGAAAGATTTAACCTTTTCTATTTCCATTTACTGATTTGAAAATCAATTCACAATTCGAACAACAAAACAAAAATTCAAACAATTCCAACAATCAACACACTTTGCACTTGAATTTGGTTCTGTTTTAACAACATAAACCAAATCCCAAAATAAAATAATATTTTATTCTTTTTAGGATCCATTCATTAATTAAATAAAATGGACCTTTAGTTATTTAATCAAATAGGGTTTGATTTAATTAATAAAATCTCCATTTGAAATCCAAATATTTTCAAAAACCAAAATCAGTAGGTTTTATTTGGAAATAAAGAATACTTGGAAACTTGTTTAAAACAAAATAACCTTTTATTTTAGGGTCCATTATTAATCAAATAAATAGACCTTTGTTATTAAATAAAAATAGAATTTGATGTTTATTTTAATCTCCATTTGAAATCCAAATATTTTCAAAACCAAATCAGTAGGTTTTATTTGGGAATATAAAATACTTGGAAAACTTATTTTTAAATAAATAAATAAGTTTTGATATTTTGGAAATAGTAAAACCATTATTAATAAAACTTGGATATTAAATCCTTATTAATTTATTTTAAATAAACCTTTACCACTTTTATCAAATCAAAATGTTTTATTTCAAAAGCTTGGCCAAGGTTTAATTTGGCTCTACAAAATAATCCTTATTTATAAAACTTCTATTTCTTTTGAAAACCAAATCCTTTTATTTAAAAGATCCAAAATAGTATTTCCAAAATATTTTATTTTCCTTTATCAAATGTTTATCTTTTTAAATCTCTTTAGGATTTTGTTTGATCCAAATTGGTTTGAAGGTTTCCAATTGGATTCAAAAAAAAGTTTCTTCTGGCCCTAAAAATCAAACAAAGTTTTATTTTATTCATTTCTTTTCACATTACAAGATTTGGAAAATCTTGGGACGTGACATCTATCATCTATGCCTAAGGGATACATGAAGGGGTGGGGGCTCTATTTATAGGCCAGCCACATAAACAGCTGTAGTTTAGGGATAAAACAAGGGTTTGGACGAGCTAGAGGGGTACATGGGCCGAAGGCCCAGCTGGCGGCGCAGGCCCGTCGTGTAGGCCGGAAACTCCGGTGTAGGGTCCGGAGACTCGATGCAGGCGGAGACTCGGTGTCGTCTTCGAGTGGCGTCTTGACTGTCCCGGTCGGTTCTTTGGGGTCGTAGGAGGTTGGTCCGGAGACTCGGTCTTGAGACCGGAGACTCCGGTGGTTCAGCCGTGGCTTCTTCCGTCTCCTCTTCCAAGCCTCCGTCTTGTCGCACTTGATGTTCTGGGCTTCCTCCCTTGCCTCCGTACTTGTCGGTGTGAACCTATCATGCATATGTGACGGAGTATGAAGTAGCATACCATTCAATAGGGTAGGAAGTGGGCTCGCATAGAGGAACGGATTTACCTTTGGAGTCCATGACGACTTGGCGTAAGTTGGAGACCATGATGTGGTAACGACCGTAGGTCGGGCTGCATCATCTCCCCCCCCCTTCAAAAAGAGTCGTCTGCGACTCTCCATGTTCATCACAAAGTAGAAGAGGTCGAAGGACATCCTTGATCCTGGGGTTCACCATATAGTCTACCTCGGGAAGATTGACTTGACAACACTTCAATGTTCCTTCACCTTCCTTGAAGCCTACAAAGCTCACAACAAAAGCGAAGCAACACTCAAAGCGTAGCCAATTCATGTAGATTATTGCATGAGTCCTCAAGTAGAAGGAAGTCACCTTATCTTGTAGAGATAGCTCGATGAAGGGTAGACATAGGTAACTCTCTTCGGTTCTTCTTGTCAACATATAGCCCATAGAGGTTAACGTGTATGCATTTGTACCTACACACAACAAAGACCAAGCAAAATATTTTCGTGCGCGATAGAGGAGCATGTCAAATGTGGCATGTCCATTCTTGTTCACAACACTATTAGCTCAATACAAGGATAGCAAATTGAATGCATATGCAAGGTCAATGTGCATGGACATCGTTTGAACATCATCCAAATGTGGGAACTCAAAAACTCCATATAACATAGTAGGGTGGCACGCAAAGCAATTGACTAAATATATCAACATCATTGATGCAAGAATAGGAGAATTTGCCAAAAACACACGAGGAAGCATATCCAATACAAAAGCATTATGTGTGCAAACCAACCATTAGAAAGAGAAATTGCTCAATATGTATGATGTCACACACAAATCATCGATAGAAAATATCATGGGAATATGTGTATCCCAAGCGGAAGCAAAAACAATATGTTTGCAAACAAACCAAATGAAAGAGCAAGTGGTCCTTATGTTTGTTGCAACAACAAGACGAGATTCTCGGAAGCTCTCATGACAATACATGCTCTTAATGGCATTATGGTTGCACATAAAACATCGGGAAGAGAAAATGTTCAACATTTTTGTTGCAACATACAAAGCATCATTATCCAAAAGCGAAGAAACATGAATGTCACAAGGTGAGATAATACCATCAACATGCTTGCAATCAAACCATAGGAAAGAGCAATTTGCCAACATGAAAGATGCAAAGCATGCAAAAGGTATCAGAGCTGGGTTCGATCTTGAACTCACTTGTGGGATGATCTCAAGAGATCTTTTTGTCAACTCGTGCTCAACCGAGGTTGACATTATAGTGCGGGTACCTACACACATCATACACAAAAGGAAGAATGTGTGTGCATAGTAGAGATACACATCATCCATCATGACGTATCTCTTCTTGTGCACATCACCATTAATGTCAATCAAGTATGAAATAGATGCATGGTGAGTATGCAAGTGGGGAACATGCTTATCATGGCAATCATCAAAATCTCCAAAAATTGAGAAAGCTATGGGGGCCATCTCATTAAAACGCATATGATCAATATTGTTGCAAGCAAAACAAGTGAAATAGCTAGCATTCATCTTATCGTAAGCAACGGGAGAAATTGAATGACTAGCATGACAAGGCAAGTCCGAAGCAATTAGAGGATACACACAAGATGCATAGCATGGCATGTTTATGGCAATGATATCGCAATCAAACAATTCTACATGATCAATATTATGCAAAGGCAAAGCATCACATGGTAATGTGGATGAAGCATATGTAATGTCACAAGTATCATCCATAGCATTCATATCCTCACAATTCATCATGTCCACTAGTGGGACCATGGCATCATCAACACCCTTATTGTTACCTTGTTCATACCTCTCAAATGAAGTGGGTGTTGTGGAAGTAGTGGCCTCCTTGTGTACGACTTCATATTCTTGATGTAGCCATGGCGTAGCATCATCTTGTGCACCATGTACATATTCTCCAATTGAGGCATCATTGCTTCATGGCGTGGCATGTCTTCATCCATGGAACCTAGCACAACACAAGAGAACACACTAGAGGTAGAGGGTAAGTCATTAGAAATAGAAATGGTCTCACTTGACCTATCAACTACCACTCTCAACTCACTAGGAGTATCACTCATGCCCTCCAAGTGGAAGCACTCAATCTCACATAAGGTGTAGTCAGTCATCTCACTCGTGTTCTCACTCAAGTGGGCTAAGTGGCTCTCATACTCACATGGGATTGGTACCACATCATCACTCAAGCATATAGGGGTAGGCTCGGGTTCCTCAACTCCATGCGCCTCCTTTGGTGAAGGGAAAATCCCATGCTCACCATTCTTGACCTTGTCGCCTTCAAGGTTGGATGCCATAAGATGGGCATCATCGCTCTCCTCCATGGTCGAAGGGAAAATCCCATGATCGACCGTCTTGTGGCCATCTTGTAGTAGTAGTGGAGGTAGGCTCATGCTATCCAACTTGGCGAAGTAGAGGTCTACATTTTCCTCATTGGCGAGGTCGTGGAAGTCAAGCGTAGGCGTTGAAGCTTGATGGCGTGGAGGAAGGCTTGCTCTTGGTGCCATTGTGGTGGTGGCACAAGTAGTTGAAGGTGCCCTATGATGGTGTCGACGGAGGTCATTGGCGTGCCTTGCCGATGGTTGATGTTGGTGAAGCACTTGGTCATCCACATGACGCTCACGACGGTGCTCATTTGCCTTGGCACTCTTCTTGTGCTTGTGGTGCCTTCTTGAGCTTGCTTGAGCATTATGGTTGGTGCTCATCATGAATTCTTCGTCTTTATGGTGAAGATGCCTTTGACGATGTCTTGTATCCTCTTTATGGTGGCGATGCTCATGAGAGGATGTTTGTTGATGAAGAGTCTTGTTTCTTGGCGCCTTTTGATGTATATGATGTTTGGACGCCACTCTTGTTTGGATAGGAGGTGGAGCTTGGCGCCTTGGAGGTGATGGAGCTTGGCGCCTTAGAGATGGTGGAGCTTGACGCCATCAAGGTGGTGGCACTTGATGCCTTGTCGATGGTGGCGCTTGACACCTTGGAGGTGGATCATCGAAGTAGGTGGTGCCCTTTGGTGTCACACGCTTGGCCTTGAAGGTCATGGATTCTTGATGATGCGCCTCCGCTTGCTTGGCGTAGTAGGCTTCCATCTCCACACGGTGGAGGAATTCTTCATGGCTCATGGAGGAGCATCAAAGTCGATGAAGTTCTCCGTGTCCTCTATGCTCGGCGAGGCGTCGTCGATGTTGCACTCGATGTCGTCCATGCTTGGGGAGTAATTGTTGGTGTAGTACTCCATCTCACCCAAGCATGTGGAGCGATTGTCGGTGTAGTGCTCCATATCCTCCATGCATGAGGAGCCATTGTCGACGTAGATCTCCAACTCTTCCATGCATGTGGAGCCGTTGTCGGTGTAGTGCTCCGGGTCCTCAAAGCATGCGGAGCCATTGTCGGTGTTGTGCTCCATCATGTCCTCTATACTTGTGGAGTCGTAGTCATGGTGGCTCATCATGGATTCTTCATAGATATCATTCTCGGTCCCGGAGTCCCTAGACATGCTTCACAAGACCAAGTGTTGTATATGGAAGTGGTAGAGGGTGTTAGGCATACAACGTCGAGCCTTACTTTACCTTGGAAGATCGTATCGTGCAAGTGGCCACACTTGAGAGAAATAAACCAAGCAAAGTGAAATTTATGCGGAACACTAAAACCAACTACTAACCAAAAAACACACACACACAAGGCCTATGGTGGATAGGTATGAAAAGTGGCATCTCAAGAACCAATCCGAAATCAAGATGTTGTATTGGCAAGTAAAGAACCACAATTATCACAAAGCAAAACAAGTCAATCCACAAGATAAGAAATATGTACAAGGAAACACACACGGTGGGATAAATGGGACTTGTGCGACGGAGAAAGTGAGCTAAGAACCAAATGATTACCTAGAGAAGAGTATAAGCTCGTTTCACACAAGTACAAGGAGAGACGCTAGTTCGATTGCATAAGATTGGTGGGCTACAAGATATGCACAATAAGTACCACCTATATGATGTTCATCGAGCTTGCACTTCCTATTCTATGAGGCACATGTATATTTCTTTCTTTTTTTCTATTTTTTTTCTTTTTCTTTTTCTTTTTCACTTGCCTCTTCCTTGTGCCAACAACTATACAAGATAACTATATGAGATAGCGCTCACAACGGTTGCTCGGAATCTAGAAGGTATCAAATGTGCATAGCCCAAGCAATCATAAGAGGAACTAGTATCAATAGGTGTTTGTTGCTCGCAAAGATAGTGGGGTTCACAAAGGAATGCAAGTGGGGAAATGTCGCGGAATGTTATACCTTTCATCGATGATCTTCACCCTTTATTGTTGGATTCCGCCTTGCTCACGGAATTTTGATGTAGTATATGGCATGAACAACGTGTATGATGATGTAGTGCTCCTTCTCCTCTTCGAAACAAGCTAAAGAACACCAAAATCCGAGTTGAAATGCAAAAGTTATGCTCAAAACCGTGCTGCAGTTTTTACACTGCGGGAGGCGGATACTCTGATGCAGTGCAGGAGACTCCGGTCTGGAGCTCAAAAAGTCCGGAGACTCCGGTCTAGGCCGGAGACTCCGGTCTAGGCCGGAGACTCTGGTCCGGGTGATTCCAGAGCGTCTAGAACTCGAACCAAAACCTCAGATTGATGGGGGAAATCAAGGAATTAGGCCATGGGAACGCAGGGGAAGGTAGATCAACTAGTTTAGCAAGTAATCCACGGATCAAAACCTACCAAAACTCACTCAAATCACAGATCGATCCAAAACACGAATTGTGGCTGTTTTTGGTGGATTTTTCGAATTTATGGGGAAAAGACCAAATCGATGAGAAATCCGTGGCAACCAAAAGCTGCTGATACCAGATGATGGAGGGGTTAACCTCTTGGGTGGCCCGATCTTCATGGATCTCGTGGTCAAATCGATGGGAAAGCGAGGGGAAAGGGAGAAGGTAGCGGAAGCGAACACACACCTCGCGAAAAACACGATGAACACACGCAAAACTCACATGATACAAGGACGATTGCTCCCGAACAGCGGCCACTGGTCCGATAGAATCCTGCAAGGAAAGATCGGTCAACGTGCTCCCTCAAATCCACATCGGAGAGGGAAGAACACCTTGGGGAGGGTCTTGACAACTTGGAGACGAGACAATGAACTCCAAGGCCTTGTTCACCGATGGATGCGTGATGCAAAGTCCAATCGAGGTTGGTGACGATAGTCAGTCCCCTTGGTAAAGGGGATGATGCAAAACTAGAGATTCCACACAAGGGGGTTGTCTTTAGTCTATCATATATGCCTAAGGGATACATGAAGGGGTGGGGGCTCTATTTATAGGCCAGCCACATAAACAGGGGTAGTTTAGCGATAAAACTCCGGAGTGTCGTACTGACTGTCCCCGGGTCGGTTGTTGGGGTAGGTCCGGAGGTTGGTCCGGAGACTCCGGTGCGCAGGACCGGAGACTCCGGTGTAGGCCGGAGACTCCGGTGGTTCAGCCGTGGCTTCTTCCGTCTCCTCTTCCAAGCCTCCATCTTGTCGGGCTTGATGTTCTGGGCTTCCTCCCTTGCCTCCGTACTTGTCGGTGTGAACCTATCATGCATATGTGACGGAGTATGAAGTAGCATACCATTCAATAGGGTAGGAAGTGGGCTCGCATAGAGGAACGGATTCACCTTTGGAGTCCATGACGACTTGGCGTAAGTTGGAGACCATGATGTGGTAACGACCGTAGGTCGGGCTGCATCACTGGTTTTTATAGGCGCTTTGTCAAAGACTTTGGATCAATTGCCGCGCCGCTGAATGAATTTACCAAGAAGGATGTGCCCTTTGTTTGGGGCGATGCACAACAACAGGCCTTCGTCATATTGAAAGATAAGCTAACACATGCTCCCTTACACCAACTTCCTGGTTTTACTAAGACTTTTGAGCTTGAATGTGATGCTAGTGGAATTGGTTTGGGAGGGGAGTTATTACAAGAGGGAAAACCTGATGCATATTTTAGTGAAAAATTGAGTGGGGCTAGTCTGAACTATTCTACTTATGATAAAGAATTATATGCATTGGTTCGGACATTAGAAACTTGGCAACATTATCTATGGCCTAAAGAATTTGTTATACATTCTGATCATGAATCTTTGAAGCATATTCGTAGTCAAGCTAAGTAGAATCGTCGTCATGCAAAGTGGGTTGAATTTATTGAGTCTTTTCCTTATGTTATCAAACACAAAAAGGGTAAAGATAATATCATTGCTGATGCTTTGTCGCGCCGTTATGCTTTGTTAGCTCAACTTGACTTCAAAATATTTGGATTAGAATTTATTAAGGAACAATATGTGCATGATGCTGAATTTAAAGATGTGTTGCAGAATTGTAGAGATGGTAGAACATGGAACAAGTTCGTCTTCAGTGATGGATTTGTGTTCCGTGCTAACAAACTATGCATTCCGGATAGCTCTGTTCGTCTTTTGTTGTTACAAGAGGCGCATGGAGGAGGATTGATGGGACACTTTGGTGTCAAGAAAACGGAGGATGTTCTTGCTGCACACTTCTTTTGGCCACGTATGCGTCGAGATGTTGAGAGATTTGTGGCACGCTGCACTACTTGTCAAAAAGCTAAATCTCGCCTTAATCCACATGGTTTATATATGCCTCTTCCTGTTCCTAGTGTTCCTTGGGAGGATATTTCTATGGACTTTGTTTTGGGATTGCCACGAACACAGAAGGGCAGGGATAGTATTTTTGTTGTTGTGGATCGGTTTTCTAAGATGGCACACTTTATTACTTGTCATAAAACGGATGCTGCTGCGCATATTGCTGATTTTTTCTTTCGTGAAATTGTTCATTTGCATGGTGTGCCAAATACTATTGTTTCTGATCGTGATACTAAATTTCTTAGACACTTTTGGAGATGTTTATGGGCTAAGTTGGGGACTAAATTGCTGTTTAGTACTACATATCATCCCCAAACTGATGGACAAACTGAAGTAGTAAATAGAACTTTGTCTACTATGTTGCGGGCTGTTTTAAAGAAGAACTTAAAATTGTGGAAGAGTGTTTACCTCATATAGAATTTTCTTATAATCGTTCGCTGCATTCTACCACAAAAATGTGCCCATTTGAGATAGTGTATGGTTTTGTTCCTCGTGCACCTATTGATTTATAGCCTTTACCTTCTTCGGTGCAAAATAATTTGGATGCTACACAACGCGCTGAAATGATATTAAACTTGCATAAGACTACTAAAGACAACATTGAACATATGAATGCTAAGTATAAACTTGCTAGGGATAAAGGGAGAAAGCATGTTGTGTTTGATGTTGGAGATCTTGTTTGGTTACATTTGCGTAAAGATCGTTTTCCTGATTTACGCAAGTCTAAGTTAATGTCGCGTGCTGCTGGCCCCTTTAAGGTATTAGAGAAAATAAATGATAATGCATATAAACTTGAGTTGCCTGCAGACTTTGGTACGGTTAGTCCTACGTTTAACATTGCAGATTTGAAGCCTTACTTTGGTGAGGAAGATAAGATTGAGTCGAGGACGACTTTAATTCAAGAAGGGGAGCATGATGTGGACATCCCTTCTATTGATACAACCGTTGTACCTATAGATACACACATACAAGGACCCATCACAAGATCTCGTGCCAAACAACTTAACTATTAGGTACTTTCGTTTCTTGGAACTATTCCTCACATACATGAGAATAAGATGCTGCCTAAATCAGATGTATTTCTTACTCTTAGGAATGATGGACCAAGCATGGATGAGAGGGACAAGCATTGGAGCATGGCCATGCATGGAGATAGCAGCAATCATGTGATGATCCAAGAGAAGGCCACGGATTTAGATTTCAGAACTTTGAGGCCACCATAATGAAGAAAGAAGGCTTGGACGAAATATTCAAGATTAGTACTTCACGAATTCGTCCATAGCTTAATATGGTGCTGCGACACCTTTATTTTGGGCCAGGCCCATGTAATTTTCGCAGGATTTTAAACACCCACTTTTTTGAGTCTGTATTTGAGGGGAGAAGGACTTCTAGGGTTGGATTCGGCCACCACTTCCATGGCTGGCCGAAACCCCACCTTTTTCTCCTTAGACATTAAGTTAGCCATCATAGCAACTTCGCCAAGGCTTGAGCGTCACAGAGGCCTCTTGTACTTCGCACATATACAAGATCTCGCATTTTTCAATAAAGCTTTCCTCTTAATCCGCAATATCTCGATTGCAATATTGGTTCTTACTTGTTCTCGATTTCTGGTAGGAATTAAGACCCTCGCTGGTCAGGCTGATCGTGTTCTCGCAGGATCGGTAACCTCCAGGATATTGGCCTAGCGATTGCATTGGCGCTCGTGCTCGCACGTGTAGTCGGATCCTCAAGCCCGAACTCCACCAAATCGATTATCACCTTCTCATCGAAAGATCGGACACGTTTGCCCTACCAGTTACCCCCATAACAGGAGGTGCCTATACTAGGGTGTGTAATTGAAAGGTTAGGATTGATTATCCGCATACTAAGTATGGTGATTCAGGATTGTTCCTGACGGATGTATCGAATGTTGTGGTGAAAGTGTACCACCTCTGCAGAGTGTCAAACTATTCAAATAGCCGCGTCCGTGGTTATGGACAGTTGGAGTGGCCATATTGTTCTGTCATAAGATGTTTTCAAAATGACTTGTGAAATGAATCATGACTTTGACTTGACCACAATAGGGTTGTGAACATGAAAAATTATGTTCCCACTTAGGTGTTATAAAACATTAAACTAGTTTTCTTTACTTCTGAACTCAGCTTGAGATAAACCTGGCTTTTTGCAAAACAACCTAGAGCTTAGTATTCCTATTTGAACCACTTTACTTGTTAGTGATAGTTTGCGAGTACTCAAAGAGTACTCATGGCTTTGTCCCTGGTTATTCCTATGACCAGACTATGAGGAAGATTACCAGGATGATGGACAACAGGAAGTCTACGACAACTAGGATCATATCCCATCGTCAGCATTGCCTGTGACCTTGAAGATGGAGCTTCGCCCATGCTACCGTTATTATATTATTCCGCTGCGTTGATTATATTAAGACTGGATCATGAGATCCTCTATTTGTAAGACTTTTATTATGGTTTGTAATGGATGATGAACCATGGTACCAATCCGTTATGTCTCGCAAAAATGGTAATCCTGGGATTGCGATGTATGGCATAACAGGCATCTGGGATTAAAAATCCGAGTGTTGACAAGTTGGTATCAGAGCCATCTTGACCATAGGAGACCCTAGTTAAAATGGACACTTGAATCAAAAAACTTAGTTTCAAAACAAAACAAGTGAGTATTTATGAAAACCTATTCTTATTCTTATCACTTAGCTTCTTGCAGGAAAATTCATGTCCTTCAAAAATTCTTACAAAATCACATAAAATTTGACACACTTGATCACTCTACTAAATTACTCATCCTACATTCTTATAGATGGACGTGAAGTATATCAAGTACTATCAGTTGGGCAATGGAGTCGATATATTTGAGTGTGATTTGGACCAACTCTCGGAACTTATGGAGCGCCTGCACCCGAGTTCTTCGGAGCCCAGCTCAACGATCAGCAAGGAGACAAATTGCAGTGGCTGATTTTTGCAAGTCTCAGAGGCAAGATTTAAGCCACCACCTCAGAGGGAATCCAGTTGTTATGGGGTAACCCCTTGGGGTGGCCCGATCTTTCACGAATCTCCGCGGGAATCGAGGGGAAAGCGGTGGAAGGGGGAAAGGGGATGAAATCCACGAACACACGCCCACGATGAACCCGATGAACTCACGCACACAAAACACGATTCACGCCGATAACTCACGCTGGTGGCAACCGGTCCAACATAATCCCTAGGATCGGTGTTGGGCGAAGCTCTCTCTCCACGACCAACAACGGGGGCGAGGTGCTTGGTGAGATCTTGACTACTTGGGGACGAGAAACCGAGATCCCAAGGCCTTGTACAACTTGAACGCACTAGGCAAGATCCAAGAGGTTGTGGATAATAGGGTGCCCCTTGGTAGGAGCATGAGACCAATAGATGAAAGATCCTCAAAGGGGTGTCCTCAATCTATTATTATCCAAGTCTAGGGTTTACATATGAGGGGTGGGGCTTTATATAGGCCAACCACTTAAACAGGGGTAGTTTTGGAATAAAACTAGAAGTTTGGGCCGAATTGGGGGTTACATGGGCCAGGCCCAAAAGGCCTTGACATGCCTGGCATCGAGCAGGCCGGAGACTCCTGTGTTGGGTCCGGAGACTCCGGTCTGGGCCGGAGACTCCGGTCTGGGCCGGAGACTCCGGTTCAGTCTCCGGACTCGTCTCCGGAGGGGGCTTCTGGTTGTCCCGGGCTTGGTTCTTGTGGTCGGACCGGAGGAAGGTCCAGATACTCCGGTGTAGGGGACCGGAGACTGCGTTCTACACCGGAGACTCCGGTGTGCAGAGCTCCAGCAACTTCTTCTCCTGGTCCTTCTTCCTTGGGGGCTTGGTGTGGTGATGTTGCTTCATAGCTGAGGATACACAACGTAGTTGCATGAAGTAGCAAGCCATCCAAAGGTAGACCAAAATCACATGAGGAAAGGAGCGAGTTAACCTTGGCTCGGGCGCGAGTCATTGGTCCACTTGGGGGACTAGGTGTTGTAGATGGAGGTGCGTCCGTAGGACGGGCTGCATCAGCTCCCCCCCCCCTTGGGAAAGAGTCATCCTCGACTCTTCAACCTTCTCAACTTCATCTTTGCCATGGTAGGGTGAGAGGTCCTTGACATTGAATGTTGGGCTCACAAGATACTTGTATATTGGAATATCGATGATGTAGGCGTTGTTGTTGATCCTCTTTAGTAATTTGAACGGTCCATCACCTCTTGGCTTGAGTTTGGAGTCGCGGTCCTTGGGGAAGCGGTCTTTACTCAAGTGTATCCACACAAGATCGCCTTCTTCGAAGATCATCTCTTTCTTGTTCTTGTTTAGCCGTGATGCTTGGCGAAGGAGTTGTTTCTCGATCGTAGCTCTTGTGTCTTCATGGAGTTTCTTCATTGTTTGGGCACGCTTGACCACGTCCGTATTAGCACGTTCATGAAGCGGAAGTGGAAGGATATCGAGCGGGGTGAGAGGCTCGAAGACATAGACGATCATGAACGGGCTCCTCATGGTGGTGGAGTGCTTGGCGCGGTTGTAGGAGAACTCGGCGTGTGGAATACATTCCTCCCACTCTTTAAGGTTCTTCTTGATCAACACACGTAGGAGTGTGCCAAGGCTTCAATTGACGACCTCGGTTTGTCCATCGGTTTGAGGATGCAAGGCGGACGAGAAGAGGAGCTTGATGCCGAGGTTGGCCATTAGTGTGTTCCAGAAGTAGCTCATGAATTTGACGTCGCGGTCGGAGACGATTGTTCTTGGTACACCATGTAGCCGAATTATTTCCCTGAAAAACAAATTTGCTACATGTGAAGCATCATCGGTCTTATGGCACGGAATGAAGTGTGCCATTTTGGAAAAGCGATCCACTACCACAAATATAGAATCATGTCCATGTTTAGATCTAGGCAATCATAACACAAAGTCCATGCTAATGTCCGACCAAGGTGCATGAGGAATAGGCAATGGCATATAAAGACCAAAGGGGTTAGACTTAGACTTAGCTTGGATACATGTTGTGCACCGTTGGACGTGGCACTCGACGTCGCGCTTCATCTTTGGCCAAAAGTAGTGAGTGGATAGCATGTCATATGTCTTGTCACGGCCAAAGTGACCCATAAGGCCTCCACCATGGGACTCTTGAAGAAGCAAAAGTTGGAGAGACGACTTCGGAATGCAAAGCTTGTTTTGTTTGAAAAGAAAACCCTTATGCAAATAGAAATCATCAATCCCTTTGTCTATTGAACATCTTGCAAAAATTGGTCCAAAGAAAGGGTCGGACGCGTACAAAGATTTGATGTCATTAAGACCCAAGACATTTACTTCGAGTCGCGTAAGAAGGTTTGTGTTTTTGCGAGACAAAGCGTCCGCTACCACATTTTCTTTGCCCTTCTTATACTTGACAATGTAAGGAAAAGATTCCATAAAATCAACCCATTTGGCGTGCCTTTTACTCAAATTGGCTTGGCCCTTAAGATATTTCAACGACTCATGGTCGGAATGGATTATAAATTCTTTGGGCCAAAGGTAGTGTTGCCACACTTGAAGGACACGAACCAAGGAAAAAAGCTCTTTGTCATAGATGGGATAGTTAAGGCGTGCGCCATCAAGTTTCTCACTATGGTATGCAATAGGACGCCCATTTTGCATAAGGACGCCTCCAATGCCAATTCCACTAGCGTCACATTCAATCTCAAAGGTTTTTGTGAAATCCGGTAATGCAAGAAGTGGTGCTTCGGTGAGCCTCTTTCTGAGCTCATCAAAAGCCTTTTGTTGTGCTTTTCCCCAAACGAACATGACATTTTTCTTGGTCAATTCGTTGAGGGGGCAAGCAATGGTGGAAAAGTCTTTCACAAAGCGACGGTAAAAGCCAGCCAACCCATGAAAACTACGAAGTTCACTAACATTGGTCGGTATGGGCCAATCTCGTATGTCCTTAACTTTTGAGACATCAACTTCAATGCCATTAGAAGACACAACAAAACCAAGGAAAACCAGTTTGTCTTTTGCCAAAGTGCACTTTGGGAGATTAGCATAAATCTTTTCATGACAAAGGATTTGAACGACCTCCTTAACATGAGTAACATGCTTCTCTAGTGACTTGCTATAGACAAGGATGTCATCAAAGTAAACAACGACACTCTTCCCAATGAGAGATCTCAAAATATGGTTCATGAGGCGCATGAAGGTAGATGGGGCATTTGATAAGCCAAAAGGCATAACCAACCATTCATAGAGACCAAGCTTGGTCTTGAAGGCGGTTTTCCACTCATCACCTTCGGCCATGCAAATTTGATGGTAACCACTACGAAGATCAATTTTCGAAAATATAGTGGCTCCACATAACTCATCAAGCATGTCATCAAGACGCGGTATAGGATGTCGATAACGCACGGTGATAGCATTGATTGGACGACAGTCCATGCATAACCGCAACGTATCATCCGTTTTTGGAACTGGAATCACGGGGACCGCGCTTGGGCTAGTGCTTACTTGGATCAAACCTTTGGAGACGAGTTGGTTGATTTGTCGTTCTATATCCTTTGTCTCTTCCGGGTTCGTGCCATACGCGGCGCGGTTTGGGAGTGGGGCGCCGGGTATGAGTTCTATGCGGTGCTCGATTCCACGAAGAGGAGGTAGGCCATGAGGAAGCTCTTCGGGAAATACATCGTGGAATTCATGCAAAATAGCCATCAAAGAAGGAGGAACATTTGTCAATTCATTAGTTCCTTGCGCTAGTCCCTTGCATACAAGGACATAGTGCAAGATGGATGGGTTGTTCCGCACTTCTCTCATCTCACTTTTGGTGGCAAGAAGAACACTCTTAGTTTTTCCACTCGAGTTTGGCTTGTACTCACTCACTATAGTGTGGTTCTCTCGCTCACCACTCTTCTCACAAGGTGTTTTTGTGTATTGCGCCCTCGCTAAAGCCTTTGCATTGTCCGCAATTATTTGGCTAGGAGTCATTGGTTGCAATACACAAGTTTTTCAAGCCATTTGAAGGTATACGTGTTTGAGTAACCATTATGCAAAGCACGCTTGTCAAATTGCCACGGCCTTCCTAGCAACATATGGCAAACCGTCATGGGGACCACGTCACATTCCACCGTGTCTTTGTATGGTCCAATTGAGAACGTTACCGAGACGGTGTGTTTGATCTTGACGGACCCTTGGTCACTTAGCCATTGTATATGGTAGGGGTGCTTATGCGGATGGAGGGTGAGGTTGAGTTTCTCACACAATTCCATACTTGCAAGATTGTGGCAACTCCCTCCATCGATGACAACTTTGATGGACTTCCCATTGATACCGGCACGAGTTTGGAAGATGTTTGATCGTTGGTCTTCATTCTCATTGGCTTGAGTAGTTAAGAACCTTGTGACCAGAAGCGATGGACTTGCGTCATGCTCACACACAAGAAGTTCTTGGTCCTCTTCCAAATGCTGCCTTGCCATGGCTTCCTTGATCCTTGCATCAAACTCATCTTCACTCAAGTATTCTTCATCGTCGTTGTCATGGATGAACAAAACTTTCTTGTTCCCACATGCGGCTGACTTGTGTCCTTTGCCTCCACACTTGTAGCACTCACCATTGAATGGTTGTTCATCTCTTGTGTATTTGCCACTTGGGGGCAGTTTTCCTTGAGGAAGTGTTGGCTTGAAGGGAAGCTTGGTTGTATTTGATGAGCTTCCACTTGGTGTTGTCGGAGTAGCGGTTGGGGCTTGCTTGTATGTGAAGTATGTCTTTGGCTTGTTGTACTTGAAGTCCTCTTGCACTTGACGCTCGGCCTTTGATGCGATGTGCACCAGCTCAACCATGTTGTTGTACTTTTGGAACTCGGTGATGCGCTTGATTGGATGGTTCAAGCCATTGAGGAAACGTGCCATTGTTTGCTCGTCAGGTTCTTCAATGTTGGCACGGATCATGTTGAGCTCCATTTGCTTGAAGTACTCTTCCACGGTCTTTGTCCCTTGACTAAGCGTTTGAAACTTGTTGAAAAGGTCACGCGTGTAGTGCGAAGGAACAAAGCGGGATCTCATATGAGCCTTCATGTCTTGCCAAGTTGAGATTGGGGGCTCTTCTTTTGATTCACGAGCGAGTTGGACTTGTTCCCACCAAAGGTTGGCATACTCATCAAACTCGAGGGATGCCATGGCCATCATCTTCTCATTGCTATAGTTGTGCATGCGGAAGATTTTGTCCACCTTGAGTTCCCACGAGAGGTATTCTTTGGGTTCATTGGAACCGGTGAACTTGGGCATGGTGAACTTGAGCTTGCCGAAAGTTTCTTCTTCATTGCGGTTCCGGTGTCGATGGTTGCCATGATTTTGGCGGCCATCTTCATCATCCGAGCTCTCATGTCTTGCTTGGTGATGGTGGCGTTGCTCTTGCGGTTGTTGAGGTGCCGCGTTTTAGTGGTGGAACTTGGTTTTGACGACGAGCTTGGGAAGCTTGCTCGTGTTGTTGGCGCGGTTGAGGATGAGGAGGAGGTTGTTGATCCTCACGACGAGCTTGGGGAGCTTGATCTTGTTCTTGTCGTGGTTGATGCCGAGGAGCATTGTCTTGCGCTATGTGGCGAGGAGGACATCGAGCCGCATGCGCAATGGGCTGCTCTCTATCTTCTTGATGTGGAGGAGGCTCGTCATGATGATCATGTTGTCTACGTTGACGTTCATGTCGATGATGACGCCTTGGTGGATCTTCGAGTGCTTCACGTCGACGGCGATCTTGTTCTTCCACTTCGGATGCTTCACTTGTTGTTGAAAGAACATGTCGAGGGCGATGGGCTTGGTGGTCCATGTGAGGTTGCTCTTGTTGAATCACAAGTTCCCTTGGTTGTGGCCGGTCCGCTTCACGTCTTGAAGGTCTTGCGGAGAGGTCACCATCATAGCTTGACGTTGCGGCGTGTCGGGGAGATGGTACCGCTTGAGAAGAGCTCATGGATTGAAGGACGGGTCCATCCCGGTGCCTTGAAGCGTGACGGCGAGGTGCACTTGATTCACTTGAGGAGTGCCGTGATGATCTTGAGTCTCACGAGCGTGTCCTTGCTAACCCAACAATGAGGCGTTGAAGCTTCTCATCCGTTGAGGCGAGGACGCGACCAAGAGCTTCGTTTTGATGACCGAAGTTGTGTTGCATGGCATGCATTTGACCTTGGACTTCTTCGAAGCGGTTGTCGATGTTCTTGAACTCCACTCGGGCTTCGCTAAATTGTTCATCTTGGCACCGCTCAAGGGCTTCACAACAGTAGTTGAATTCTCCTCGGACCTTCCAATGGTCCCATCTTGTCATGTATTGTGTGTCGTCCTCCGGAGGTGGTTGTGGTTGGGACGGCTCGCCATTCCTGTCCATGATGCAAAGACGACAAGGGTTGTATATGGAGAATAAGGGTGCGTAGAGTTAGCCTTTTACCTCACCTTGGAGATTATATCAAACCAATTGCCACACAAAGGAGCAAACAGCGTGCAAAGTGAAAAGTGACAAGAAACTCACACACAAACAAGCTACAACTCTCAAAAGCTTTTGGTGGATGGGTAGGTTTGTGGGAAAGCCAAAGAACCAATCGAACGCAAAGGATAATCAAAAGTGGAGAAGATCCAACAAACTCAAGTCAAAAGGAAATGGTCAACTCAAAAGGTGACGAGAACCTACGACTACACACACACATGGAGAAAAATGGGGTTAGCACGACTATGAAAGTGAGCATGAGATGACCTAACGAAGACTATGCTCGGTTGTCGTGCCAACTCAAGGAGAGACCACAACTCGTTTGCCAAAAGAGAGTAAGCAACGGATTTGTGCACTTGCCTTGGCGCGCTTCTTCCTCTCTCTTTTGCTTACAAGCTTGTTGCTCTCTTTGTATTGGGAGACTATATATCTTTCTATTTTTCTTTTTCTTTTCCTCTTTTCTTTGATTCTTTTTCTTTTTCTCCTTTTCTATGCTACTATGTTAGCTTTTGTATTTTCCCTCACACTCTCAGTTTCGAATGGCAAGTGCACAATGCTTAGACAAACACAAAATGAGTTGCTCTCATAGGATAGGTACACACAAAGGAAGATATGGCTACAAGGGTTGACACAAGTTATACCTTAGTTGTTGATGATGATCTTGTGTCAATGGAGCGGGGAAGAGTTTGGGGTCCGTGGTGTCGAAGAGGGCGGCGATGTTGCGGAAGCTATCTGTTAGTTGGTGACACGCACACGGAACACAAACAACAAGTGGACAGATTTGCCAATGCAGAAAAGAGGAAAAAGAGCAAAACTGGCGTCCAGGGCCGGAGACTCCGGTCTGGGCCGGAGACTCCGGTGTAGACCGGAGACTCCGTGCAGGCCGAGACCGTGTGGAAGATCTGCTCGTGTTCTTGAGCGGAAATTCACGCCTAGAGTCCTCAAATCCGCGAAAATTTGGCCAAAATTGTGCTGGGAAACGCTGGCAAAAGCTGGACCAACACCTTAGACATGATTTGATCAGATCAAAACCACAAATAACACTCCAAAACGATAGATCGATCCAAAGGCAAATTGGGGCTGTTTTTTGGGAATTTTTCGAATTTATGGTGGATAGAAGAAAAATTGAGGGGAAATTCGTGATCAACCTTGCTCTTGATACCAATATGTTATGGGGTAACCCCTTGGGGTGGCCCGATCTTTCACGAATCTCCGCGGGAATCGAGGGGAAAGCGTTGGAAGGGGAAAGGGGATGAAATCCACGAACACACGCCCACGAAGAACCCGATGAACTCACGCACACAAAACACGATACACGCCGATAACTCACGCCGATGGCAACCGGTCCAACATAATCCCTAGGATCGGTGTTGGGCGAAGCTCTCTCTCCACGGCCAACAACGGGGGCGAGGTGCTTGGTGAGATCTTGACTACTTGGGGACGATAAAACGAGATCCCAAGGCCTTGTACAACTTGAACGCACTAGGCAAGATCCAAGAGGTTGTGGATAATAGGGTGCCCCTTGGTAGGAGCATGAGACCAATAGATGAAAGATCCTCAAAGGGGTGTCCTCAATCTATTATTATACAAGTCTAGGGTTTACATATGAGGGGTGGGGCATTATATAGGCCAACCACTTAAATAGGGGTAGTTTTGGAATAAAACTAGAAGTTTGGGCCGAATTGGGGGTTACATGGGCCAGGCCCAAAAGGCCTTGACATGCCTGGCATCGAGCTGGCCGGAGACTCCGGTGTTGGGTCCGGAGACTCCGGTCTGGGCCGGAGACTCCGGTTCAGTCTCTGGACCCGTCTTCGGAGGGGGCTTATGGCTGTCCCGGGCTTGGTTCTTGTGGCCAGACAGGAGGAAGGTCCGGAGACTCCGGTGTAGGGGACCGGAGACTCCGGTCTACACCGGAGACTCCCGTGTGCAGAGCTCCAGCAGCTTCTTCTCCTGGTCCTTCTTCCTTGGGGGCTTGGTGTGGTGATGTTGCTTCATAGCTGAGGATACACAACGTAGTTGCATGAAGTAGCAAGCCATCCAAATGTAGACCAAAATCACATGAGGAAAGGAGCGAGTTAACCTTGGCTTGTAGGAGCTTGGCTCGGGCGTGAGTCATTGGTCCACTTGGGGGACTAGGTGTTGTAGATGGAGGTGCGTCCGTAGGACGGGCTGCATCACCAGTTCACCTTAAGAGAGAACAACTGGCTAGACGGACTCGCTAGGGCTATGCAGGAAGTTCTTGCCCGTCTGTGTGGGCAAAACATCAATCAGATCAAGGGTACCCGCTTTGAGTTCTACGCAAGGCATGATGCTATGGGACAACCATTGGAGGTGCCATACCACCCCCAGCTGAAGCATCAGGTGGATCATCTCAGCTTCATGTTGTATGATAGGAAGAAGGAGTTGGACAATACCCGCTCCTACGCCAACCACAATTATGCCATCGCAGTCAAGAAGGACCATACCATCGCCATCGTTGCAAAGGAGCGCAAGACCTTTCGCCGTCTGCATGACAAAAGGATCGCATTATTGCTCGCCTTCGTCACAAAGTGACAGACTTGGAGGAGACCATCCATCAGCGGGACATGCAGCCGGAGGAGAGGAAGAATGCAGGGGAAGATATCCATGGAGACCCTTACTCCTACCTCAGTGATGATGATGACTTCCTGGAGGACCAAGCTATGGACTTCCACACTAATGATGATGACTCTGCCTTCATTAATGATGATGATGAAGACATCGATTCTGATGAGTAGTAGCACTTGAGCACTATCGTGGGTCGAGTTGTATCCGGTCCCATTGTATCGTAGATTCACAGAATGGTTCTTAAAACCATTTGTTTCCTTATTGTGGTGTGTGTTTGTATTGTGTGCTATGAATGAATGAATGAAAGCAAGTTGTTAGTTAGCAAAACCTGAGTCAAACTCAAAGTTTAAAAACTTCTCCAAAACAAAGCCATGAACCTTAGAAATTTCCCTCTTGTCTCATGATCTATCTCAATCTTCAGATGCCTCGCGGAGGAAGCAGCTCATCCCTGGACCCAATGCTGCAAATCTTGCAAATTTTGGTTTCTGACCGTGAAGCTGAAAGAGTCGAACGTCAAGACAACCTAGCCACCCTTCAACACATAGCTCAGATGGCCAACAATAATCAAGTCCATGGAAACCAGGACAACCATGGATCCAAGCTTAAGAAATTTTTGAACACCAATCCACCCATTTTTTGTAAGTCTGAAGAGCTATTAGATGCTGATGACTGGCTGCAGACCATGGAGAACAACTTAGAAGTCGCAGGAGTGGAGGCCAATGAGAAAGTACTGTTTGCCACCCACTATCTGGCCGGAGATGCAAGAGCTTAGTGGAATAGAGTTTGCACCATGAATGGAGGAAAGGTGATGGCTTGGGATGAATTCAAACTCAAGTTCAGCAGAACCCATGTGATGTGGACATCCCTACTATTGATACAACCGTTGTACCTACAGCAACACACATACAAGGACCCATCACAAGATCTCGTGCCACAAATTAACTATCGTGTACTTGCTTTCTTGAACTATTCCTTACATACATGAGAATATGATGCTGCCTAAGTCAGATACATTTCTTACTCTTAGGAATGATGGACCAAGCATGGATGAGAGGGACAAGCATTGGAGCATGGCCATGCATGGAGATGGCAGCAAGCATGTGATGATCCAAGAGAAGGCCACGGATGAAGATATCAGAACTTTGAGGCCACCATAAAGGAGAAAGAAGGCTTGGACGAAAAATTCAAGATCAATACTTTACTTAATTGTCCATAGCATAATATGGTGTCGCGACACCTTTATTTTGGGCCAGCCCATGTAATTTTCGTGTTTTAGTTAGCCACTTTTTAGAGTCCGTATTTGAGGAAAAGGACTTTTAGGGTTGGATTCGCCACCACTTCCTTGGCTGGCGAAACCCCACCTTTTCGCCTCTTAACACGCCCCATAGCCAACCTTTAGACTCGGATTTTGTTTAGACATTAAGTTAGCCATAGTCGCAACTTCGCCAAGGCTCGGCGTCGCAGAGGCCTCTTGTACTGCACCTATTCAGGATCCCACCTCTTTCAATAAAGCTTTCCTCTTAATCCGCAATATCTTGATTGCAATATTGGTTCTTACTTGTTCTCGATTTCGTAGGAATTAAGACCCTCGCGGTCAGCCGATCGTGTTCACGCAGGATCGGTAACCTCGGAGATTGGCCTAGCGATTGCATTGGCGCCGTGTTCGCACGCAGTCGGATCGTCAAGCCGAACTCCACCAAATCGATTATCGCCATCTCATCGAAAGATCGGACACCTTTGCCCTATCAAGTGGTATCAGATTTCAGGTTGCTCGGTGAGATTTTACTGTTTTTCGTAGATTAGATCTGTTTTTACCTATAACCCACGAAAAAGCCAAAAACACAGTTAGCGTTTAGATCCATCCCATCATGATGTGGACATCCCTACTATTGATACAACCGTTGTACCTACAGCAACACACATACAAGGACCCATCACAAGATCTCGTGCCAAACAGCTTAACTATCAGGTACTTTCGTTTCTTGGAACTATTCCTTACATACATGAGAATATGATGCTGCCTAAGTCAGATACATTTCTTACTCTTAGGAATGATGGACCAAGCATGGATGAGAGGGACAAGCATTGGAGCATGGCCATGCATGGAGATGGCAGCAAGCATGTGATGATCCAAGAGAAGGCCACGGATGAAGATTTCAGAACTTTGAGGCCACCATAATGGAGAAAGAAGGCTTGGACGAAATATTCAAGATCAATACTTTACTTAATTCCATAGCATAATATGGTGTCATGACACCTTTATTTTGGGCCAGCCCATGTAATTTTCAGGTTTTTAGTTAGCCACTTTTTAGAGTCCGTATTTGAGGAAAAGGACTTTTAGGGTTGGATTCGCCACCACTTCCTTGGCTGGCGAAACCCCACCTTTTCGCCTTAAATACGCCCATACGAACCTTTAGACTCGGATTTTGTTTAGACATTAAGTTAGCCATAGTCGCAACTTCGCCAAGGCTCGAGCCGCAGAGGCCTCTTGTACTTCGACCTATTCGTGATCCCACCTCTTTCAATAAAGCTTTCCTCTTAATCCGCAATATCTTGATTGCAATATTGGTTCTTACTTGTTCTCGATTTCGGTAGGAATTAAGACCCTCACTGGTCAGCCGATCGTGTTCACGCAGGATCGGTAACCTCCAGGAGATTGGCCTAGCGATTGCATTGGCGCTCGTGCTCGCACGTGTAGTCGGATCGTCAAGCCCGAACTCCACCAAATCGATTATCGCCATCTCATCGAAAGATCGGACACCTTTGCCCTATCACCATGTGCCACCAGGTTTGATTCTGCGGATGAGAGATGAATTCAAGGAGCTGAAGCAGGGAATAATAACTGTGGTAGAGTATCATGACAGATTCCTATCTTTGTCTAGGTATGCCCCTGATAATATTAGCACTGAGGTTAAGAAGAAGGAGAGATTCCTGAACGGTCTGCATTATGAGATGCAGACAGTGTTAGTCAATATCCCGTTTGCTGGCCTTGAAGCCTTAGTGGATCCTGAAATCCAGATGGAAGGCAAGATTAAGCAAGCTAATGAGAATCGCAAGCGTAGAATGATGAATCAACTAGGAACCCACCATACCCCGAAGTATCGCCCCAACCTGTCTACAGGATATGCCCCAAGAAATAATAGACCCCCGATGAACCATCCAAACTATCCCAACCGTGGAGGAGGAAACCCAAGGCCCGGAGGAAACCACCACAACAACCCCGGCAACACCAACAACTTCAATCGTGCACCGCCCAAAGTCAACAGCCCCACCAACATCAATACTGCCCCAAGGACTGGAAGCAATGTCGTGCCTATTGCAGGAAAGGACAAGTCTCAGGTGACTTGTTATGAATGCGGAACCAAGGGTCACTACTCCAATGAGTGCCCAAGAAGCTTGCAGCCGCCCCCAATGTGAATGCCCCAACTCAGCAGCAGCGCCGTGTTCATCCTGGAAGGAGATTTGCCCTAGGGAACTCACTCAACCACAACGGCCGTCTGTTTCACATGAATGTCGAAGAAGCCCAAGAAGCGCCAGATGTCGTGCTAGGTATGTTTTCTGTTGAATCAGTACTTGCAAGAGTGTTGTTTGATTCTGGAGCATCGCACTCGTTTGTTACAGAAGAATTGCATGCACTAGTAAGATTCAACCAACAAAATTGAAGCATGTTATGATAGTTCAAATACCTGGTTCAACCACCAAAGCTAGACAAATTTGCAAGGTCGTACCTATCAGAATCCATGGAATAGATTTTTATGATAATCTAATAGTACTCGGAACCAAATGTTTGGAAGTAGTACTAGGAATGGATTGGATGTCAAAACATAAAGGATTAATCGACTGTGCCAAGAAATCCATAACCATGACTAGTACCACTGGAGTATCAGTAGAGCATGTATCTGAAACCTTGCCCTGTCAATTCAAGTGCAACAAGAGTCTTGCCCAACCAACCATTGACCAAGTCAGAGTAGTCTGCGAATACCCCGACGTATTTCTAGATGTATTGCCCGGTATGCCCCCAGATCGGGATATCGATTTTATCATTGAACTTATCCCTGGAGCCGGACCCATAGCTCAAAGACCTTATAGTATGAACCCATATGAATTAGTGGAGCTGAAGAAGAAACTGGATGCTATGCTGGAGATAGGCCTGATTCAACCAAGTGCATCGCCATGGAGATCACCTGTCTTGTTCGTGGATAAGAAAGATGGAGGTAAGCGTTTGTGCATGGATTATCGGAAGATGAATGATGTCACCATCAAGAACAAGTACCCACTGCCGAAGATAGAAGATTTGTTTGACCAGTTGACTGGTGCCAAAGTGTTTTCTAAGATTGATCTTAGAACTGGTTATCATCAACTCAAGATTCGCGCAGAGGATATTCCAAAGACTGCCTTTACCACCAGATATGGACTGTATGAGTACACTGTCATGTATTTTGGATTAACCAATGCCCCCGCTTATTTCATGAACCTCATGAATAAGATAATTATGAACTTCCTGGATAAGTTTGTCATTGTTTTCATCGATGACATTCTGATCTATTCCAAATCAGAAGAAGAACATGAGCTTCACCTAAGGACCATCCTTGAAACCCTTAGGGAGCATCAGTATATGCCAAGTTTAGCAAATGTGAGTTCTGGTTACGAGAAGTAGGATTTCTGAGACATATCGGTTCGGCCGGAGGAATTGCTGTCGACCCTGTCAAGGTTAAGGATGTTGAAGAATGGCAAGCCCCAACCACTCAAACCCAAGTTCGTGCATTTCTCGGATTAGCGGGATATTATCGCAAGTTCATAGAAGGATTATCGAGCATGACAAGACCCATGACACAATTGTTGAAGAAAGATAAGAAGTTTGAATGGACTGAAAAATGTGAAGCAAGTTTTCAAGAGCTTAAGAAGAGACTGGTCTCAGCCCCAATCTTGATTATGTCGGATATCACGAAGCATTTTGATGTGTATTGTGACGCATCCAAGATTGGTCTCAGATGTGTGCTAATGCAAGAAGGAAAATTCATATCCTATCCATCCCGACAACTGAAGCAACATGAGCATAATTACCCTACCCATGACCTTGAACTAGCAGCCATAGTTTTAGCCTTGAAGTCATGGCGGCATTACCTCATGGGAAACCGTTGTGAGATTTATTCGGATCACAAGAGCCTGAAGTATATTTTCACCCAGAAGGAGCTGAATATGAGGCAAAGGAGATGGATAGAGCTAATCAAGGACTATGATCTTGACATCCACTATCACCCCGGTAAATCCAATGTGGTAGAAGATGCTCTTAGCAGATTGCCGTGTCGCTTGAACACCATGATTCAGAAGGAGCAACCAAGTTTGCACAAGGAGTTGGAAGATTTCAGAATGGAACTAGTAAGTGAAGGAATTTTGGCTAGCATGGAACTTCAACCCATTTTGATCAGTAAGATCAAGGAGGCGCAGAAAGGAAATGCTAGTATCGACGGAATCAAACATCATATCGATATAGGGAAAGTATCCGGATTCACCGAAGATGAAGGAGTTTTGTGGTACAAAGGACGTATCTGTGTGCCAGCAGATTAAAAGTTGAAACAAGCTATTTTTAAAGAAGCTCATGATACTCTTTATTCTATCCACCCCGGAGGAACAAAGATGTATTAGGATTTAAAGGAGCAATTTTGGTGGCATAATATGAAGTGAGAAATCGGAAGCTACATAGCCAAATGTGATGTCTGTCAGAGAGTCAAGGTGGGACATCAGAGACCCGCAGGACTTTTGCAACCATTGCAGATTCCGGAATGGAAATGGGATCCAGTCGGAATGGATTTTATCACCGGTTTGCCAACATCTAGTAGGGGAAATGACTCTATTTGGGTCATAGTGGACAGATTGTCCAAAGTCGCTCATTTCTTACCGTTCAAGACCACTTATCAGAGTTCGAAGCTAGTAGAGTTATACATTGCTAGAATAGTCAGTTTGCATGGAGTCCCCAAGAACATTGTGTCGGATCGAGGAACCCAGTTTACCTCGAGATTTTGGAAGAAAGTCCAAGAAGGATTAGGAACCAGACTGGATTTCAGCATAGCTTATCACCCTCAGACTGAAGATATGTTGAGAGCTTGTGTGTTAGAATATGGATCTAAATGGGAATACTGTCTGCCTTTCGTAGAATTTTCATATAACAACAGTTACCAAGCCAATTTGCAAATGGCCCCATTTGAATTCATGTATGGAAGGAAGTGCCGTACCCTGTTGAATTGGTCGAAAGTAGGAGAGAGTCAGATTTTCGGACCCGACATCCTAAGAGAAGCCGAAGAGAAAGTACACAAGATCCGTGAGCACCTCAAGACCGCCCAATCCAGACAGAAGAGTTATGCCGACAAAAGACGTCGAGACCTAGACTTCAATATCGGAGATTTTGTGTATCTGAAAGTATCACCATTGAAAGGAATGCAACGTTTCCAACTCAAAGGAAAGTTAGCCCCTAGATATATCGGACCCTTCAAGATTTTGAATCGTTGAGAAGAAGTATCGTATCAACTGGAACTGCCGGAGGAGATGTCAGCCGTGCATAATGTGTTTCATGTCTCGTTACTTCGCAAATGACTAGAAGTCCCAGAGAAGACCGAAGTTTTCAAGAATATTGATCATAGAACCATAGAGATCAACGATGACCTGACATATCCCAAAGTACCCATTCATATTTTGGAAGAAGCCTTTAGAACCACCAGAACCCAGAGTATCAAGTTTCTCAAGATCTAGTGGAGTAACCACACTGAAGAAGCTAGCTGAGCAAGAAGATTACATTAGGACTGGGCTTCCAGATCTCTTTAAATCCTAGTTTTATTTTTCTCAAATCTCGGTACGAGATTTTGTTTAAGGAGGGAAGGTTTGTAACATCCCAAAAATATTAATCAAGATTATGAAGTTCTAATCACCCAAGTTTAGGGCCACCAAAAACTTTTGTTAATTAAAATCAATATGTGTGTGTATGTGATGAATGCATGAATGCTTCCAATGACTTGTGTGATTGTTATGAACAAGGATTGGTTTAAAGATGAAAACAACATCATTTAAATCAATTCCAAGAATAATCAAATCAATATAAATTCAAATATAAACAAAATAAGCTAATGGTCATTTTGACCAAAGTTAAACACTAGACCACTTTGAGTGTTTTTAGTCCAAGATTTCTAAAAGAAACAAATCCAATTCTTTTTCACCCCTTGCTAGACCAAGTAAAAGTGAACCCAAGCCCACCTTGCAAACCCACAAAAACATTTTGCAAATCTATGCCAAGGACAATTCAAAATTGAATCTAGTTCATATGGTAAGATCACCATTTCTTAAAATCCAGACAAACCAGTTCACCTTGAAAAATCCAAACAACCATAGATTACCAAGTATGTGCCCAGTACACTCACCAAGTTTCATCCAAAAATTCAAATATAAATTTCTTTCGGCCATTTCATCAAACACTTGGCTCACACATATCAAATTGGCCAAACTTTCACGGTTTTGAGCAGTAATCATTCAAACCATTGTCTCCCTTTGCTCACCCTTGTTCCCCCCAGTGGCAACCATTGCATTGACACAGCCTAGCAAGATACTCTTGCACCACGCCATGCATGCCCGACCACCAACTTGTCCAATTCAACGTCGATAGCACGATGCAAGTGTCGCTAGCCTCGCCAACCATGTCTGGCATGCTGCTCGTGCCTCAATGCCCCCTCCAGACCAGCCCTAGCTCGAGGACAGAGAGAGGATACGCTGGAAACGTCGTGCCCACACCGTTGTGGACCATGTCGACCCGCACCGCAGTTCATGCCTCGTTCCCACTCAACTCGACCACCTCGGGCTCTCGCTGCAGGCCTACATGATCACCACCGTCCTAGGAGACCAATAGACATGCCCGTTCCCTCGACCGTGCCCCGTAGCCGCCGCACTCCGCGAAGTTCGCCATTGGTACCGCGTAGAGCACCGCCCTGTTCCGACCGCTGTAGAACGCCATTTACTGAGCCACGATGCCCGTGATGACCGCCAGGCGATCGCCCACCATCCTAGCACCTGAGCCATGCCTCTAGCTCGTTGTACTGTTGCCTCCGTCGACCTCTGCCCACGCCGCGCTGCCCCTCTCACTAGCCTATAAAAGGAGGCCTCCCTCGCACCATTTCTCCACACTCCAACACTCACCACTCTTTACTGATCCTCCCCCACTTCTTCCCGGAGCAAGGCGAGCTCTCCCTTGCCGGAATTTGGCCGAAGCCCGCCGCTGCTGGAGGAGAACGGCGCCATCGATTCAAACCATCGTAGGAGAATCCGCCAGTACTAGGAGAACCGCCGTCATCGACAACCCCATTCTCCCCCGTTGCCGACCCTCGCCAGAGCTCCGGTGAGCCTCCCTCGACCCTCACTGGTCGTGCTAGGGTTTGTCCCGTCGTGTCCTGTTCCGATGAGGACAATGGTTGTGAGCCGTTGATCTTGAATCTAATCCTACGATCAAAATCATCCCATACCCCTTCGCACCCCCTGTCTCACTGATAAGTGGGGACACCACCTAAACCAGCCCGCGCACGCTGTGCGCAGTGGGCCGGCCCATTTTAGTTCCTGCGCTTAGCCTAGTAGATTCAAATAGATATTTTCAATTTTAATTCAAAACCTAGTTGTGACAATAGATTCAAAAAACAATTCAGAGAGTTTTACTGAACCAAATTGCATGAAACTAATTTTGTTAGAAAGGTATGGAAATTTTTAATCCCAGCATGTTGGATTCAAACCATTTGAAATTATAGATCACCTATGGTAAAAATAACAAGGCAGAGACTTTTCTTCATTCAAACATTTTTCAAAAATCAACCATACATGCTATTGAGTTGATTCCAACTCTCAAAAATCACATTTGACAAGACCTTTCTAAATATATAAAAATATCAAGGTTTACTTACAGTAATAATGGACAAGTAATAAAAGAATGCCCCATAGGTATTTCTAGTCACTTTAATTAATTAAAATAATATGGTTAAACCTTATTAAATTGTGACACCACTTTAAATCACATTCCCAAGTATTAAAATATGTGGTAATGACATGTGTTAACATGATTCCATATTTTAAT
The DNA here is from genome assembly GCA_030063025.1 of Avena longiglumis. NCBI lineage: Eukaryota > Viridiplantae > Streptophyta > Magnoliopsida > Poales > Poaceae > Avena > Avena longiglumis. The sequence continues at coordinate 332,223,965 of CP125974.1, read as the reverse complement.
TGGAGAATATTAAATCTTAAGTAGTTTTCAATGAGTAGAAATTACTTTTCTAAAATAAAATAAATAAGACTAAGTCTTTAATTCATGTGATTATTGTGATGATGCTAGATCATCTAATGTAAACCCTTGTGTGCCAAATAGAAGTAGTTAAGTATTGTTTGGTGATTGTGTACCTCGTATTTATTTATAGACGCTAGCACCAACCAAGGATACGAAGAAGCAGAGGAGAACTTCAACCACTACACTACTCAAGGCAAGCTATCTAACGCAAGCCATCCTAGCAAGTTAACACTTGCAACTTTGTAAACTGGATAACTTATGCAATGCATTAGGCATGCTTTGATTAGACAAACTTGAGTATACTACATACAAGTTTGACTTGCAAGCTTGATTATTTTATCTCTTTATCAAGCTCTTTATTTATGATTACTTAGTGACTTGTGAATTTTAGAAAGGTGTTAGAGGTAGCATAAAGATCTTAAAACTTGGCCTAAGTTAGATAGAACTAGATGTCACACTGAGGAATGAGATTAGATTTAGATAAGTCACACTGGATTATCACCCCTCATTATTGATTACCCTTAACTTTAGTGGCTAGTGCTAAGCATAAAACTTGATCACTTTAGATGGGAATACTTGTGAAAATGATTATGAAAACCTTAGAATGATGATTCATTCTAATGAAATGTTTTTACACGTGTTATGAACACCAGGTGATTTGATGATGAAAATGTTGAGGCATGAGCCTTAGCCCCTTTATAAACTGATGGTTGAGTTCGGATGCGATACCATTCCAATTTTACCATACAACCACAATACCCGAATTTGGTTAGGGCTTGACTGGAAGTTTATATATCTTAGTATGGGTTCCCTTGCGGGCAAGGTTTGAGCTGAGGCTACCTCGTGAAGATTGTCCACCTGTGCAGTTCCCAAGATGACAAATGGTCATGGTTGGGAGGCCAAACTCATAGGGGAGGTTCCTATACTACGGTGTGTAAATGAAAGGTTAGGATTGATTATCCGCATACTAAGTATGGTGATTCAGGATTGTTCCTAACGGATGTATCGAATGTTGTGGTGAAAGTGTACCACCTCTGCAGAGTGTCAAACTATTCAAATAGCCGCATCCGCGGTTATGGACAGTTGGAGTGGCCATACTGTTCCGTCATAAGATGTTTTCAAAATGACTTGTGAAATGAATCATGACTTTGACTTGACCACAACAAGGTTGTGAACATGAAAAACTAAGTTCCCACTTAGGTGTTATAAAACATTAAACTAGTTTTATTTACTTCTGAACTCAGCTAGAGATAAACCTGGCTTTTTGCAAAACAACCTAGAGCTTAGTATTCCTACTTGAACCACTTTACTTGTTAGTGATAGTTTGCGAGTACTTAAAGAGTACTCATGGCTTTGTTCCTGGTTATTCCTATGGCCAGACTATGAGGAGGATTACCAGGATAATGGACAACATGAAGTCTACGCCAACTAGGATCATCTCCCATTGTCAACATTGCCTGTGACCTTGAAGATGGAGCTTCGCCCATGCTACTGATATTATATTATTCCGCTGCGTTGATTGTATTAAGACTGGATCATGAGATCCTCTATTTGTAAGACTTTTATTATGGTTTGTAATGGATGATGAACCATGGTACCAATCTGTTATGTCTCGCAAAAATGGTAATCCTGGGATTGCGATGTATGGCATAGGAGGCATTTAGGATTAAAAATCTGGGTGTTGACAACGGGTCTATCAAAACGGTTGTGGGACTCGAGGAAAAGTCGGACGGGAGCCGGGGCATGTGATGCCACCCGACCAACAGAAGTCGTATGAGATGCGATTGACAAGGAGTTGTCTACCTAGATCACTTGGCGGCTAGCGGTGATGCTAAATCTCACTAGAAGACTTGCTTATTTAGGATCCTGAATCACTAAGCAACCATTGGAGGGATGTTGGTTCTAGTAGGAGCATAAAATATTAAAGTATTTAATATGCTTGCTCTTTTATGAATACATATCTTAAGTGGTTTGCATATTTTCTGTTGTAGATCATGGCACCAAGTAACAGTCACCCTCAGATATCCGATTTTGCTTTGAGAATCATTTTTGAGAAAGATAAACTGAACGACCCTAATTTTACGAACTGGTATTGAAATCTGAGAATTATTCTAAAACAAGAAAAGAAGGATCATGTACTAGACAACCCACTTCCAGATGAGACGAATGAGAATGTGATTGTCGCTGCCACCGATGCCTACCGTCGGGCTAAGGATGAGTCCACAGATATTAGCTATCAGGCTTTGATGACTTGCAAGCTTAAGGATGGTGATCCACTGAGTTCGCATGTGATCAAAATGGTTGGTTACGTGCAGTCTCTGGAGAGGCTTGACTACCCCATTTGATGTGGACATCCCTTCTATTGATACAACCATTGTACCTACAGCTACACACATACAAGGACCCATCACAAGATCTCGTGCCAAACAACTTAACTATCAGGTACTATCGTTTCTTGGAAATATTCCTCACATACATGAGAATATGATGCTGCCTAAATCAGATGTATTTCTTACTCTTAGGAATAATGGACCAATCATGGATGAGAGGGACAAGCATTGGAGTATGGCCATGCATGGAGATGGCAACAATCATGTGATGATCCAAGAGAAGTGATAGAGCAAAGGTGTCCGATCTTTCGATGAGATGGCGATAATCGATTTGGTGGAGTTCGGGCTTGATGATACGACTACACATGCGAGCACGAGCGCCAATGCAATCGCTAGGCCAATCTCCTAGAGGTTACCGATCCTGCGTGAACACGATCAGCCTGACCAACGAGGGTCTTAATTCCTACCTGAAATCGAGAACAAGTAAGAACTAATATTGCAATCAAGATATTGCGGATTAAGAGGAAAGCTTTATTGAAAAGGTGGGATCCTGAATAGGTGTGAAGTACAAGAGGCCTCTGCGACGCTCGAGCCTTGGTGAAGTTGCTATGATGGCTAACTTAATGTCTAAACAAAATCCGAGTCTAGGGTGACGGCTATGGGGAGTATTTAAGGGCGAAAAAGTGGGGTTTCGGCCAGCCATGGAAGTGGTGGCCGAATCCAACCCTAGAAGTCCTTTTTCCTCTGACTCTAAATAAGCTAATTAATTAAAATCTTAAAAAAAGAAAATTACATGGGCCTGGCCCAAAATAAAGGTGTCGCAGCACCATATTAAGCTATGGACGAATTCATGAAGTATTGATCTTGAATATTTCATCCAAGCCTTCTTTCTTCATTATGGTGGCCTCAAAGTTCTGAAATCTTCATCTGTGGCCTTCTCTTGGATCATCACACGCTTGTTGCCGTCTCCATGCATGGCCATGCTCCAATGCTTGTCCCTCTCATCCATGCTTGGTCCATCATTCCTAAGAGTAAGAAATACATCTGATTTAGGCAGCATCATATTCTCATGTATGTGAGGAATAGTTCCAAGAAACGAAAGTACCTGATAGTTAAGTTGTTTGGCACGAGATCTTGTGATGGGTCCTTGTATGTGTGTAGCTGTAGGTACAACGGTTGTATCAATAGAAGGGATGTCCATATCATGCTCTCCTTCTTGAATTGAAGTCGTCCTCGACGAAATCTCATCTTCCTCACCAAAGTAAGGCTTCAAATCTGCAATGTTAAATGTAGGACTAACCGTACCAAAGTCTGTAGGCAACTCAAGTTTCTATGCATTATCATTTATTTTCTCTAACACCTTAAAGGGACCAAAGAAGACGCATTATTAACTTAGACTTGCGTAAATCAGGAAAGCGATCCTTACGCAAATGTAACCAAACAAGATCTCCAACATCAAACACAACATGCTTTCTCCCTTTATCCCAGCAAGTTTATACTTAGCATTCATATGTGTAACACCCTCAGAATCGTCCCTATGCAAGTTTTAGCTCTTCCCGCCAAACCCGCATAGAAACGATTCAAAGGTGCCCACCAGGCACTTTCGTGCGGGTGGAAAACGAAGTAATATCATTACACAATAGTCCTCGATGGAACCCACAAAACATATATACAACAACGACTCAATGAGTCAAGAATACAGATATACAATACAAAGATCCAAAGCACCTGGAAAACGATACAGCGTCCGAGTTCGGACAAGATGCAAATTGAGCTAAGAGCCCTGAAGAATAACCAATGGCGTCCATAACCCTGCCCAGGCCAAGCCGGAAGGGTAACCCTGCTAACGACGTCGATCTCAAAACCTGCTTAAACAAAAGGGGTGCCGACAAAAGGGCAAAGGAAAAAGAGAGAGCACAAGATCGAGGCCAAGATACGGCGAGACTAGAATTCGCGGTCCTCGCCACATAGGTATAGTGGGTCAAGGCAAGAAAGATGCACTAAACAACCTATAGAGACTCGACATACCGGGCGGCTATCGAGAGGGATAATAAAGACCTATTCGAACCAACCGATACTACCACCAAACATACCCATCCCGGTATTTCCCTCGAGACCAAACGAGGAAGTCAACCGAGGAACTCACACCGCTGGCGCTTTTATTTATTCGATTATCGTTGCAGAATTACTAGTCGTATAGATAGTCATCCCGATATAATAAGCGAGTGCACTTTAGTTAACCATTCCGCTAGAAGTTGCAACACTTACTAGTCGATACAATTAGCATGAGATATCCCCAAACCCAAAGGTTGTTGGTACTTTTATTTAGCCATTCCGTTAAAAGAAGGTGATTACTAGTCATATCGGATACAAGTCAAATTATAGCAAAGAAACTTTAGTTATAGTTGTCTATGATCGAGAAGCGTGCTCCAAGTCGTCCATAACCGCGACACGGCTTTTCGAAAGATTTAACCGCAGGGTGCACCAAAGTATCCACACGCACTCGACCCTTTTTGCGGATCGGTTAACATACACCCATCGGTATGTCGGGGGCCTAAGTCATGACGCTTCCTGCACCCAAAGCAAGTACATGGGGCCACCCCACTAAGCTACCCAACGAAGTTGGCCGGCTCAAACGGACCTGGGTTTGTGTAGACGGTCAGAAACGATCGGGAACCCAAAGTGTGGACTGGGCTTGTCGATACAAATAAAACGTGTCACGGTCCTAACAAAGACAGTGCTCCACGCACAATCTTAAATAAAGCAAGAAACATGGCATAAGTACAGATAGTAATAAAGCCCCAAACTACTTGTGGCCCCCAGACAATGCTTTGAAATCAGTACTAATCGATGGGGTGCCCACACACCCCACGTGGTTAGCGCTTCGATCTCTAACAGTGTCAAGAACTCGGGGTCCTACGGGACACCAAAGGAGCTGTTAAATCCAAATATTGTCTATTACCCACCGTGCCTCTGCATTTACTTACTTTCAATTTTAGTTATTAAACAATAATTAAAGCCATGATCATCTCCAACATTAAACATGCGGCAATACTCCAACAATCTGTGGTACTTGACGCAACATCACTTGAGCACTTGACGCTACAGTCCAACTATCTACCAAACAATGTAATAGGAAGTGTCCAAGGCAATATAAGGTCAAGGGATATCACGGCACGGAAACTAGAGCATCGAAATACGTATAGCAATAGATCAACAGGAGGAAATAAAGACTATAAATGCAAAATAGGTAGAAGGGGAAGGGATGCTCGCCTGAAAACATTGCCGAAGGTTCATCCGAAGATCGGGTCGACACTCGCATCAACTCATCGGCCTAGTCCGTGAATAAGATAAACACTAGCACAAACACCGGATGCACTATTTAATACTATGACAGAAGATCGGGCATGATGCATGTATGATGTATGACATGGCAAAGGTGCAATGCAATTAGATCATATTAAGCGGAAACCGGGGTCCCGACATTTATTATTAGGTTCGAGTTATTTATCTACCCCGCAAATTAAGTGTTGGGTTAATGTATGAACATGGCATCGCTTTCACACACCAATTTAAATGGAGTCCGGAATAAGACAACGATATCCCGCAGATGGACTCCATATTTAATTTAGGTGAATCGCCAAAATACCCCCAACATCCACAATATGTATGCGAGTATGGACAATTTAATATGCAACAAGTTTGTATTTCATTTATAAAAATAGGGGCGCATAAAGGGGTCACACATTAGGGTCGAAGATCTTGGTTCCGGGGTTCGGGGTTCGGACTCAGGGGCGACGGGGAGAACGGTTCGACGGGATCGGTCTCGGACAACGGAAAGTCGAACTTGTCGCATCCGAAAAGGAGGACTTGGTTTGGCGTCGGGGGGCTCGGGTCTTGGCCACCGGATCCGTGACGGAGTGCTTGTGGTTCCATGTGGCCGATCTTGGCGTTCCGTGTTGAAGATGTTCGTTGTCGACTATCGATGACGGGCTTGAGTCGGCATCCGTGGTCGCCGGGGTCGATCTTGTTTGTTCACGGGACTTCGTGTCCAATTCCAAAGATCATCTCCATCTCGAGAATGCCCGCGCTACAGCCTCAAAGGGTAACAACCGGAGCGACTAGGCAGCACCATCAACACTTGGTATGGCCACAGGACACAAGCCCAGTGAGCACAGAACATCGCCTAAGGCCATATCCCATACAAACGCATTTCGAACACCTTACGCTCGCGTCAGCCGCAATCGAAGGAACGGCTTGGGTGCCGCGTCGGTGAGAGGGACGTGGGTGACCATGGCAGCGAGCAGGAGGAGGCTGGCGGTGGCGGACATGCGAGACACAGGGGCGCAAGAGGGAGAACTTGGCGGCGACCGGTCCAACTCGCAGGGTCAGCGGCGCTCTGCAGGGGATCTGCAGGGGCGAGCAGAGGCACCGCGGCGGCTGGAGGAGGAGTAGCGGAAGGGCGCTTAGGCGACGGGTCAAGGACGCTCAGGAGCAAGATCGACGCAGCGACGGGCTCAAGGCCACTGAATCAGAGAGGCGGGAGGCCAGCGCGGAGGCGAGGCGCATGCCGGGGACGAGACGAGGACGAGGGCCGACGAGGAGCCGGGCCAGAGAGGCGACGACGGAGGACGCGCGTAGAGGATCTTGGGGCGGCGAACTCTGCAGCGGGAAGTAGCACAGGGCCACGTCGGCGTCTGTGGAGGAGGAAAGGGGGCACCCGGGGCAGTTGGATGCGGCGGGCGAGGAGAGATGCTGGAGGCGGCGGGCGCTCGGGAAGGGAGGAGGCCAGGGAGATGGGAGGAAACGGTGGTGGTGGCGGCGGGCTGTGTCGGGGGTGCGGGCGAGCCTGGCGGCGTCTCGGGAGGAAGGAGAGGAGCGGGAGGGGACGGCACGAGGGGCCTGTCAGTCAGCGGGCGTGTGTGTGGGGCGGCGTGGGCGACGTGGCCAGGTGTGGGTGGTCCGGTGGGGTGGGGTGGGTGCCGCTGGGTAAGGGAAGGGAGTAGGTAGTGGGGGGGGTGGCAAAGGCGATTGGTGGGGATTTGGGTCAGGCTGATGTGGCGAGCTGTGGTTGGCCGGGGTGATGTGGAGGTGGCTGGGTAGAATAGGATTGGGTAGTTTTAGGATTAGATATTTTTGACTAGGGTTTTAGAGGTGGCCGGCCGGGTTTTCGGGTCTGGCGGGCTGCCTCCCAAAAGAAAAAGAAAATAAAAGTTTTAATATTTAAAACGGGGCTTATGAAATCCGTTGATAGACAAAATAAAAAATAACCCGGAGACCCGAGTTTTAATTTGTATTAAAGACGGGGTATTTAGAAAACAAAATAGGTTTTTCCGAAAATGGTTTTACGCAAACAAATGCAAGATAACATGACAATGCATTAATGCAAGGTGGCATGATGACATGAGCATGCGGTCATGATGATGCGCAACACAAAAAACACCGCGATTTTTCTAGTAGTGGTTTTTGCGGGATGCCACAATATGTTCGATGTTATCTTTCGTAGTCTTATGCAAGTTTAATATCATTTCAGCGCGTTGTGTAACATCCAAATTATGTTGCACCGAAGTAGGTAAAGGCAATAAATCAATAGGTGCACGAGGAACAAAACCATAGACGATCTCAAACGGGCACATCTTTGTGGTAGAATGCAGCGGACGATTATAAGCAAATTCTATATGAGGTAAACACTCTTCCCACAATTTTAAGTTCTTCTTTAAAACAGCCCGCAACATAGTAGACAAAGTTCTATTTACTACTTCAGTTTGTCCATCAGTTTGGGGATGACATGTAGTACTAAACAGCAATTTAGTCCCCAACTTAGCCCATAAAAATCTCCAAAAGTGGCTAAGAAATTTAGTATCACGATCAGAAACAATAGTATTTGGCACACCATGCAAACGAACAATTTCACGAAAGAACAAATCAGCAATATGCGCAGCATCATCCGTTTTATGACAAGGAATAAAGTGTGCCATCTTAGAAAACCGATCCACAACAACAAAAATACTATCCCTCCCCTTCTGTGTTCGTGGCAATCCCAAAACAAAGTCCATAGAAATATCCTCCCAAGGAACACTAGGAACAGGAAGAGGCATATATAAACCATGTGGATTAAGGCGAGACTTAGCTTTTTGACAAGTAGTGCAGCGTGCCACAAATCGCTCAACATCTCGACGCATACGTGGCCAAAAGAAGTGTGCAGCAAGAACATCCTCCGCCTTCTTGACACCAAAGTGTCCCATCAATCCTCCTCCATGCGCCTCTGTAACAACAAAAGACGAATGTAATTATCCTAATGCATAGTTTGTTAGCACGGAAGACAAATCCATCATTGAAGACGAACTTGTTCCATGTTCTACCATCTCTACAATTCGCAACACATCTTTAAATTCAGCATCATGCACATATTGTTCCTTAATAGTTTCTAATCCAAATATTTTGAAGTCAAGTTGAGATAACAAAGTATAACGACGACAAAGCATCAAGAATAATATTATCTTTACCCTTTTGTGTTTGATAACATAAGGAAAATACTCAATAAATTCAACCCACTTTGCATGACGATTCAACTTAGCTTGACTATGAATATGCTTCAAAGATTCATGATCGAATGTATAACAAATTCTTTAGGCCATAGATAATGTTGCCAAGTTTCTAATGTCCGAACCAATGCATATAATTCTTTATCATAAGTAGAATAGTTCACTAGCCCCACTCAATTTCTCACTAAAATATGCAACAGGTTTTCCTCTTGTAATAACACCCTCCCAAACCAATTCCACTAGCATCACATTCAAGCTCAAAATCTTAGTAAAAATCGGGAAGTTGGAGTAAGGGAGCATGTGTTAGCTTATCTTTCAATATGACGAAGGCCTGTTGTTGTGCATCGCCCAAACAAAGGGCACATCCTTCTTGGTAAGCTCATTCAGCGGCGGCAATTGATCCAAAGTCTTTGAAAAGCGCCTATAAAAACCAATGAGGCCAAGAAAACTCCTCATTTGTGTGACCGTCTTGGGTCGCGCCAATTCTCAATAGCTTCAATCTTGGCTAGATCCACTTCAATACCCTGTGATGTAACAACATAGCCAAGAAACGCAACTCGATTGGTGCAAAAGGTGCACTTCTCAAGGTTACCAAACAAACGTGCATCACGTAAAGCATTGAAAACAACACGTAAATGGTCCAAATGATCCTCTAAAGATTTGCTATAAATCAGAATATCATCAAAGTAGACTACCACAAAACGTCCAATGAAAGCACGTAAAACTTCGTTCATTAATCTCATGAAAGTGCTAGGTGCATTAGTTAAACCAAACAACATTACTAATCATTCATATAAACCGAACTTAGTTTTAAATGTTGTTTTCCATTCATCTCCTAATTTCATACGAATCTGGTGGTAACCACTACGCAAATCAACTTTAGAAAACATAGTAGAGCCACTCAATTCATCAAGCATGTCATCTAAAGTTGGAATAGGATGACGATATCGAATAGTAATATTATTGATAGCTCTACAATCAGTACACATGCGCGAAGAACCATCTTTCTTAGGTACCAAAATAATAGGAACAACACAGGGGCTAAGGAACTCACAAATATGATCTCTGTCGAGTAGTTCCTGAATTTGGCGTTGTATCTCCTTTGTCTCCTCTGGATTGGTTCTATATGGCGCGCGGTTGGGCAACGTGGCACCAGGAATTAGATCAATTTGGTGCTCAATTCCTCTAATAGGAGGTAGTCCCGTGGCAGCCAATGAAAGACGTCCTCATATTCCTACAAAAGGTTAGCAATAGCGGGTGGCAAAGAAGGAGGCATATCCTCAAATGAAAACAAAACCTCTTTGCAGACAATTGCATAACATTGAATATTGTTTACATCTAGTTCAGCAATATTAATTTTATTTGCAAGCATACATGGACTCTTCAAACGAATTTCAGTAGCATGTGTAGAATCAGATTTAATGTTCTTTGGTGGTATAAAATCTGCAGCAACAATCTGATTCTCACTTGTATTTTTCTCCTCAGTTTTAGCTCTACTAGCTCTAGCGAGATCATCTTTTAAAATCTGTTCGGGAGTCATAGGTTTTAGATCAATTTTCTTTCCATCATGCATAAGAGAATAGTGATTAGTTTTGCCATTATGAATAGATTCTCTATCAAATTGCCATGGTCTACCAAGTAACAAAGAACAAGCTCGCATAGGTACAACATCACAATCAACAAAATCAGAATATGTACCAATAGTAAAATGCACGCGTACCGTTCTTGTTACCTTGATCTTGCGAGAACTCTCAAACCATTGGATGTAATATGAATGTGGGCGTTGTCTTGTTGGAAGCGCAAACTTCTCTACCATGTCAACACTAGCCAGATTATTACAACTCCATCCATCAATGATGATCCGTATAGCTCTTTCCTTGACAACGCCACGTGTTTGGAACAGGTTGTGGCGTTGATCTTGCTCAGATTTGCTCAATTGCACACTCAACACACGTTGTGTAATTAAGCTCTTGTATTGATCAGCAGCTTCAGCTCCCATTACCTCTGTCTCTTCATCAGCATCAGAATTGTCTCCATCTGGAGCAGAAATAAGGGCTAGTGTATCTTCATCAAAGTCACTCGCTGAATCGTATTGACCATCTTCCCGCACCATCATCACACGTTGTATATCCTTTGTTTATCCCCAGCACTTGTGGCATTGTATATCCTTTGTCTTACCCGTGGAAGCCATAGAAGATGCACTACGAGCAGGAGCATTGGATGATGGTGGAGGACCAGCTAGAAATCTTGTGGTGGCCTTGGATGTGGTAGTAGCTAGTGGGGAATCACGAGGAGGCACTGATTGTCGGGATGTCCAAGTGGATGTGCGACCTGCAGAATTATTAGTCCTCCTCCATGGTGGTTGGCGATCCTGCACTTCACGTTCACCTTTGCAAGCAAGATGAAACAAACGAGTGATAAAATTATATTCCTTATAATCTAATATGTGCTGAATGTCCTTGTTTAATCCACCAAAGAAACGTGCAAGCATTTGTTCATTAGATTCAACAAGACCACACCGAACCATCCCGCTTGCAATTCCCGATAATACTCTTCTACGAATTTTTCCCTTGCTCTAAACGTGTCGATTCTTTAGTAAATCACGTTGATAAGTGGGAGGTACAAACGCACACGCATAGCAGTTTTAAAGCAGTCCAAGTACTAGGAATAGTAGTAGGATTCAAACGACAATACTCGGACCACCAAAGGGAAGCAAATTTAGTAAATTCACATGTAGCAAAGACTAACACGCATATTCTCGGATATTTTAAGCATGCAAAACGTTGTTCTACTTCCATATCCCATGTAAGATATGCATCAGATTATATTTACCCTCAAAAGATGGAATATTTAATTTAATATTTGCAACATGATCATCATCACGCATCAAAGTGGTCGAGCGCATGTAGTAATGTCGTGGACGGCCAGCAGGTACCGGAGGTTGTTCAACCTCCTCTTCAAACAGATCGTCGCCGTCGGGTCGTAGTACCCGCCATCGTCCCCAATGTCGCAGCAGCGTGGCGGAAGTCCGAGGTGCGTCGCATGTAGTCCGGTCAAAAGCGGCAGAATGAACCAGCAGTCCACCCGTGATCGGAATGCGCCGTGCGCAGTGCAAGGTGCGGGCAATCTGTTCAAAATATCCTTGAACCGAGCGTCAAGCTTGGCGTTGAAGGATTTCTCGAGTCCATCGATCTTGTCCACGGCGTTGGCGAGCTTGGCGTCAAACTCCCCTAGGCGTGTATCCACGTCTTCAACGCGACTGACCAAGAGCTCAGAGAAGTGGGCATGTAGTTCTTCGTTCGTCATTATGGCAGGGTTCCGTGAAGTATCTGTCATGGTTAGGCCTTTAAAAAGCACAGGTATATACTACGGAAAGATGGTGGAATTCACGCGTAATCCGTCAAGCAATATACGAAGCTTTTACAAGTTCTTACCAAACAGCAGGAAAAGGCGATGTGCAACCGCGAGGATCAGTGGGTCCAGAGATTGAGCCAAGCGATTACCAGAAGTCGAGACACCGCACGTGGAGAATATCTGTGGAGCTCTGGGAAGGCTTAGCAAAGGGGGTTAGCAATTATCAAAACAGCAATGCAAAAGTTGAAAGAATGCTCAACGACGGTACTGTGCTGGTCCTAGGCTAGACCGTACTAGAGACGCGAGCCTAGATCACCAACGATGTCACGACGCGGCACAACAAGCAAGGTATGATGATATGGCACCCTGAAAAGCGAACCGAGAGGTGGAAAATCACTATGATGGCGAGTGTCTAGAACTGATCTACGGGGTCTAAAAATAGGTTAGCCCCAAAAAAAATTTCGATTTTTTTTTATTTTGCTCCGGAAAGCCCGTAGGCGCCAAAAAAATATCGCTATAACGACCGATGGAGAAAAGTGATCCCCGGGGTCGAAAAACGTATAGCCAGAATTTTTTTTGCTCTCCTTTTGGACTTACGACCGTACTATTAGCTCGACACGGAGTTTAGCTTAACACGGAAACAACAAAAAAGGAAAGTAAAAAGAAATAACTAGGAAACAATAACTCTACTCGGACTCGTACCGTGGCAGGAAAACTGATCGGATCTGTGGCGCGGTAGGAAGGCGGTGGCGGAGTATTAGGGTTTATGGTGGCTGGGAATATGGCGGCGGAATATGGTGGCGATGATCGGCGAGTGTGGCGGTGACTACTATGATCAAAACTCGAAACTCTAAGGGACGAGACACTAAGACTAGCAACTCGACGCGACGATGTAGACACAAATTCAATAATGCAAAAACTGAGAAGATAATGCGAGACGTAGATTGGTTATGGGATGGATCTAAAATCTAACTGTGTTTTTGGCTTTTTCGTGGGTTATAGGTAAAAACAGATCTAATCTACGAAAACAGTAAAATCTCACCGAGCAACCTGGAATCTGATACCACTTGATAGGGCAAAGGTGTCCGATCTTTCGATGAGATGGCGATAATCGATTTGGTGGAGTTCGGGCTTGACGATCCGACTACACGTGCGAGCACGAGCGCCAATGCAATCGCTAGGCCAATCTCCTGGAGGTTACCGATCCTGCGTGAACACGATCAGCCTGACCAACGAGGGTCTTAATTCTTACGAAATCGAAAAGTAAGAACTATGCAATCAAGATATTGCGGATTAAGAGGAATTTTTATTGAAAAGGTGGAATCTGACGCACAAGAGGCCTCTGCGACGCCGAGCCTTGGCGAAGTTGCTATGATGGCTAACGGTAAAACAAAGTCTAGGGTGAAAGGTGGGTATTTACAGCCAGCCATGGAAGTGGTGGCCGAATCCAACCCTAGAAGTCCTTTTTCCCTTAAATACGGACTCTAAAAAGTGGCTAATTAAAATCCTGCGAAAATTACATGGGCCTGGCCCAAAATAAAGGTGTCGCAGCACCATATTAAGCTATGGACGAATTCGTGAAGTATTGATCTTGAATATTTCGTCCAAGCCTTCTTTCTTCATTATGGTGGCCTCAAATTTCTGAAATCTTCATTCGTGGCCTTATTGATCGCTGCCACGAATGAAGATTTCAGAACGTTGAGGCCACCATAATGAAGAAAGAAGGCTTGGACGAAATAATCAAGATTAATACTTCATGAATTCGTCCATAGCATAATATGGTGCTGCAACACCTTTATTTTGGGCCAGGCCCATGTAATTCTCGCAGGATTTTAAACAGCCACTTTTTAGAGTCCGTATTTGAGGGGAAAATGACTTCTAGGGTTGGATTAGGCCTCCACTTCCATGGCTGGCCGAAACCCCACCTTTTCCTCCTTAAATACTCCCCATAGCCGTCACCCTAGATTCGGATTTTGTTTAGACATTAAGTTAGCCATCGTAGCAACTTCACCAAGGCTCGAGCGTTGTAGAGGCCTCTTGTACTTCGCACCTATTCAGGATCCCACCTTTTCAATAAATCTTTCCTCTTAATCCGCAATATCTTATTTGCAATATTAGTTCTTACTTGTTCTCGATTTCAGGTAGGAATTAAGACCCTCGCTTGTCAGGCTGATCGTGTTTCCGCAGGATCGATAACCTCCAGGATCGATAACCTCGCTGGTGAGGCTGATCATGTCAAGTGGCTTGATGACAATGGCACCATTCAAATCAAACACAAGGTCCAAGTCTCCTTCAAGATTGGTCCATATCAAGACACCGTCGAGTGTGATGTCGTGCCTATGACCGTGTGTCACATGCTCCTTGGAAGACCATGGCAATACTACAAGAGCGCACTACACGATGGTACCTCCAACCAATACTCCTTTAAGTGGAAAGACAAGACATTGGTGCTACAACCTATGACGCCAAGCCAAATTATCACTTCCAACATGACGTCGCTGCCCAAGATAAAGCAAGCTAAGGACCCTTATGAGATGAGTGGTGAGAGAGTGATCCACCAACACGTGAGTGAGTGCTACAAGCCCCAAATGAGTGGAAAAATCATGAGTGCCACGTCGCAAGACACCACACGTGAGAAGAGTGATTTGAGCGTACCCAATACTAACAATCCTTCATACAACTCTTTCTCCTTGTTGTCGGTTTTGCAGGATACACAACCTCACCTACCACCTACAAGGAACATGCTACACGATCTCCAACCACACCATGATGACAAGCTCAACTTCAAGATCTTCGACCAATTTGAACAAGGCTACGACACCGGAGATCCCACAACATACAAGCTCAAGACCTTGCGCACACCTTCCTCCCTATATGATGATGGAACATCGTCGAGGACGACTCGTTTTGAAGCGGGGGGAGATGATGCAGCCCAACACATGGCATTCACCATTGGTCCACACCATGCTACATCAATCACACCCTCAAAGGTGAACTCATTCCATATCTCACCCTCCTTTGGTTCTCATGTGAATGGAATCCTGCTTGAGACAAGTGCCCATGCTATGACTAGGCCCATGACCATGACACCGAGAGGAGATGACAAGAGGACCCTAGAAACCAAGACCCCCAAGCAAGAGGCCTGGAAGAGAAGACGCAAGAAGCTGCTGAAGCTAGACCGGAGTCTCCGGTCCATCTCTAGACCGACCCCCAAACCAGCGCCAGGACAGTCAGAATGCCCCTCCGGAGACGACACCGGAGATTGACCGGAGTCTCCGGTCCAGACCGGAGTCTCCGGCCATCACACCGGAGTCTCCGGACCAAGTGTATCGGGCCTGCGCGCCTCGGGTTGGGCCTGGCCCATGTAACGCCCAGAACTTCCTCTTTATGCCTGTTTTACCCTTAGCTCGTGGCTGGCCTATATATAAGCCCCCACCCCCTCCTTGAAACCCTAGAATTGATGATGAATGCAGGCTTGTGCCTAACCCTAGATGGGAACCCCTCTCTATAGTTAATCTATGAGTTGTACAAGGCCTTGGAGTTCGGTTGTTCGTCTACAAGTCGTCAAGACCCTCCTCAAGTGTTTGGTCTCTCCTCATCAAGGATTCTAGTAGTGCTAGGTCTCCCCCCTTGGGATTCTACTTGGTTGCTACTCTCTCCTTCGATTTGGATTCTATCATCCGCTTGCCGATCTCTCCTTTGGTGATTCTACCTAACGGTCTCTCGCCGAGGATTCTATTGGATTGGTTGTTCGAGCCAACGGGAGCAAATCGAATCGGGTTGTGATTGCGTGTGTTTGTATCTTTACCTTGCATTTGTGTTGTGTTCATCGGGTATCCCCTCACTCCCCGCATCAAATCCGTGAAGATCGGGCCACCCTAGGGTCAATCCCACAAGGGATCCCATATCAACTGGTATCAGCAGCTTTTGGTTGCGACGGATTTGATTTCGTTCCCCCATATCCACCATAAATTCGAAAATACCAAAATTTTTAGCCCCAATTTGCTTTTGGATCGATCTCTTGATTTGGTGAGTTGATTGAGGTTGTGATCCATTAGAAACTTGTCCTTGGATTTGGTCTACCTTTGCCCTGCGTTTCCTAGCCCAATTTGGTCGAAATTTTCTGGATTTGAGGGTTCAAGGGCCGAATTTTCGCTCACGAACTCGAGCTGTTCGTCGTGCTGGAACCAGACCGGAGTCTCTGGTCATCACACCGGAGTCTCCGGACCACACCGGAATCTCCGGCCCCAACATACCGGAGTCTCCGGCCCTGATCAAAATTTGACCCCTTTTCTTTTTTTTCGACTAATTTCCCTTGTGTGTTTGTGTTTCGCCTGAGTGTCTATCAACTAACAAGCTTCTGCAACGCCAACAACACCTCGTGCTCGACATCGACACCGCGGAACTCGAACCATCCCTTCACCAACGATTGCAAGTACAACCTCACCGAAAGGTATAACTTGCACAACCGTTGTTAACCCCTTTCTTCCTGTGTTTGTTACCTAACCTATCGAGAGTAGCCCTCCTATGTTTGCCGAAGCATTGTGCGCTTGCTCTTGCATAGTCATGATATAAAGGCAATAACAAAATTGACTCCATAGATCAAAAAAAAAGCTTCTAAGCAAAATAAACAAATAAAGATACCAATAGCTAAATAGAGTCCCAAGCTTCTAAGCAAGAGTGCGAGCAAGAGCAAGGCAAGCGTACAAATCCGTTGCTTCTCAACCTTGTGCGAACGGGCTACTGTCTCTCCTAGTGTTGGCACAACACCGAGCATTAGTCTTCGTTAGGTCCAATTTTGTTCGTTGCTCATTTTTCATAGTCGTGCTAGCCACATTAATCTCCACCGTGTGTACAAATGAGGTTCTCGCCACCCTTTTGACCTTTTCCTTTGACTTTGTTTTTGTTGGATTTTACCCACTTTTGACAATATCCTTTCGTTGGTTGTTCCATTTGCTATCCACCTTTCTAACCTACCACCATATGCCTTTGTGTGTGTGTGTCTTGTGTACCGCTATTCGCTTTGCTCAAGCAACAACAATCTTTCCAATCGTTGACTCCGGTGAGGCAAGGTAGCAATTACCATTCCACCAATCTCACCATATCTATCAAGTGTGTTTGTGCACCATGTCTAGGGCAAGTGGAGCTAGCGGAGATAGCAATTTCAACAACCAAGATGGCTTTGCCACGCGCCACAACTTATGGGCGCAACGCCAAGAATTCAACAATCAATTTGAGCGACTTGAGCACCGTCTTGATGATACTTTTCGAGAATTTGAGTACCGTGAGCGGCAACGTCAAGAGGAGCACCATGCTCAATTCCAAGCTCTTCACCAAGCTATTGCCAACCTTGGCAACCGACACGGTCATCGCTCAAGCTCGTCAAGTTCCTCCCGCACGCGCTCCTCAAGTCGACATGGCGAGTCTTCAAGGTCACACTCCCGCCGCGGAGAACCCCACCACCATAATGGGAACCCACAAGCTCGTCATCGTCGCCCTCAAGCGGACCCAAATGCTCCCCAACCTCAACAACAACGACAAGAGCATGGTCCACCACCACACCAAGCAATCATCGACGTGCACCAACCTCAAGAACGCCAAGATGAAGCTAACCATAATGATCGGCGTCGTCATCCTCCTCATGACCACCACGAGCAACGTCAACAAAATCAAGAACCGGTATGGGACACAAGTGATGATGATGAGGATGCACGCCAAGATCGACGCAATAACCGACATGCACAACACCACCACCGACACCGTCAAGCTATGAACGTCAATGATGCCGACCAACGGCGAAGAAGAGACTTCGAGCATCATCAAGATCACCCTCCACAACAACCTCAAGGCAATCAAGAGCCTCCTCCTCTGCCTCCACGCCCTCCAAGTGACGCAAGTATGCACCAAGAACGTCGCAAAAACCACCATGAGCGTGATGATGGCAAATTTGGGAAGCTCAAGTTCGTTATGCCCAAGTTCAAAGGAGAAGAAAATGCCGATGCATACCTTGAATGGGAGCTCAAAGTCGACAAGATCTTCCGAGTCCACAACTTTCCGAAGAGAAGAAAGTGGCAATGGCATCTCTTGAGTTTGAGGACTACGCCAATGTTTGGTGGGAAGACTACCAAAGCAATCGTGAGAAGCAAGAAGAGCCACCGGTCACCACTTGGACCGAGATGAAGAATGTGATGTATGCAAGATTTGTCCCCGAGCACTATCGCCAAGACCTTTTCGACAAGCTACAAAACTTGAAGCAAGGCACAAAGAAAATTGAAGAGTTCTATAAGGAGATGGAGATGACTATGATAAGAGCCGATGTGAAGGAACTCGAGGAGCAAACAATAGCACGGTTCCTCAACGGTTTGAGCCGCCCAATACGCAAGATAGTCGATTTCCTACCTTACAAGACTCTCGTGAACCTTCTTCACCAAGCAACCAAGGCCGAGCGCCACTTGCAAAAGGAACATGCTTATGAGAAGCAAAGGGCGTACTACGCTTCACTCAACTCGAGTAGCCCCTCCAAGCCAACAAACCAAACAACAAGCTCCTCCAAGCAATCCAAGACACCTATGGCATCCCCCTCCAACACAACAACGGAAATTCAAGTAGTTTGCTACAAGTGTGGAGGAAAAGGCCACAAGTCGTATGAGTGCATCAACACAAGAGTCATGCTAACGGATGAGAACGGCGCAACATATTCCGTTAGCGAAAACGAATTTGAAGCTATGAACCAAGCCGCTATAGCAAAAGATGCCGCAATGCATGATGAGGACACACTTCTTTGTGAACATGATCCAAGCCCCTCACTTGTCATCGCCCAAGTCTTGACGACCAACTCCATCCCTAGAGAGGACCAACGCCTCAACATCTTCCAAACCCGAGCCGGAATTGATGGCAAGTCCATAAAAGTTATCATTGATGGAGGAAGTTGTCACAACCTTGCGAGCATCGATCTTTGTGAGAAACTCAAGTTACCATACATGGAGCACCCTCAGCCCTATCATGTCAAGTGGCTTGATGACAATGGCACCATTCAAATCAAACACAAGGTCCAAGTCTCCTTCAAGATTGGTCCATATCAAGACACCGTCGAGTGTGATGTCGTGCCTATGACCGTGTGTCACATGCTCCTTGGAAGACCATGGCAATACGACAAGAGCGCACTACACGATGGTACCTCCAACCAATACTCCTTTAAGTGGAAAGACAAGACATTGGTGCTACAACCTATGACGCCAAGCCAAATTATCACTTCCAACATGACGTCGCTGCCCAAGATAAAGCAAGCTAAGGACCCTTGTGAGATGAGTGGTGAGAGAGTGATCCACCAACACGTGAGTGAGTGCTACAAGCCCCAAATGAGTGGAAAAATCATGAGTGCCACGTCGCAAGCCACCACACGTGAGAAGAGTGATTTGAGCATACCCAATACTAACAGTCCTTCATACAACTCTTTCTCCTTGTTGTCGGTTTTGCAGGATACACAACCTCACCTACCACCTACAAGGAACACGCTACACGATCTCCAACCACACCATGATGACAAGCTCAACTTCAAGATCTTCGACCAATTTGAACAAGGCTACGACACCGGAGATCCCACAACATACAAGCTCAAGACCTTGCGCACACCTTCCTCCCTATATGATGATGGAACTTCGTCGAGGATGACTCGTTTTGAAGCGGGGGGAGATGATGCAGCCCAACACATGGCATTCACCATTGGTACACACCATGCTACATCAATCACACCCTCAAAGGTGAACTCATTACATATCTCACCCTCCTTTGGTTCTCATGTGAATGGAATCCTGCTTGAGACAAGTGCCCATGCTATGACCAGGCCCATGACCATGACACCGAGAGGAGATGACAAGAGGACCCCAGAAACCAAGACCCCCAAGCAAGAGGCCTGGAAGAGAAGACATAAGAAGCTGCTGAAGCTAGACCGGAGTCTCCGGTCTACCACACCGGAGTCTCCGGTCCATCTCCGGACCGACCCCCAAACCAGCGCCCAGCACAGTCAGAATGCCCCTCCGGAGACGACACCGGAGATTGACCGGAGTCTCCTGTCCAGACCGAAGTCTCCGGCCATCACACCGGAGTCTCCGGACCAAGTGTATCGGGCCTGCGCGCCTCGGGTTGGGCCTGGCCCATGTAACGCCCAGAACTTCCTCTTTATGCCTGTTTTACCCTTAGCTCGTGGCTGTCCTATATAAGCCCCCACCCCCTCCTTGAAACCCTAGAGTTGATGATGAATGAAGGCTTGTGCCTAACCCTAGATGGGAACCCCTCTCTATAGTTAATCTATGAGTTGTACAAGGCCTTGGAGTTCGGTTGTTTGTCTCCAAGTCGTCAAGACCCTCCTCAAGTGTTTGGTCTCTCCTCATCAAGGATTCTAGTAGTGCTAGGTCTCTCCCCTTGGGATTCTACTTGGTTGCTACTCTCTCCTTTGATTTGAATTCTATCATCCGCTTGCCGATCTCTCCTTTGGTGATTCTACCTAACGGTCTCTCGCCGAGGATTCTATTGGATTGGTTGTTCGAGCCAACGGGAGCAAATCGAATCGGGTTGTGATTGCGTGTGTTTGTATCTTTACCTTGCATTTGTGTTGTGTTCATCGTGTTCATCGGGTATCCCCTCACTGCCCGCATCAAATCCGTGAAGATCGGGCCATCCTAGGGGCAATCCACAAGGGATCCCATATCACATCATAGCAACTTCGCGAAGGCTCGAGCGTCGCAGAGGCCTCGTGTACTTCGCACCTAAATAGGATCCCACCTTTTCAATAAAGCTTTCCTATTAATCCGCAATATCTTGATTGCAATATTGGTTCTTACTTGTTCTCGATTTCAGGTAGGAATTAAGACCCTCGCTGGTCAGGCTGATCGTGTTCCCGCAGGATCGGTAACCTCTAGGAGATTGGCCTAGCGATTGCATTGGCGCTCGTGTTCGCACGTGTAGACGGATCGTCAAGCCCGAACTCCACCAAATCGATTATCTCCATCTCATCGAAAGATCGGACACCTTTGCCCTATCAAGTGGTATCAGATTTCAGGTTGCTCGGTGAGATTTTACTGTTTTCGTAGATTAGATCTGTTTTTACCTATAACCCATGAAAAAGCCAAAAACACAGTTAGAGTTTAGATCCATCCCATAACCAATCTACGCCTCGCATTATCTTTTCAGTTTTTGCATTGTTGAATTTGTGTCTACATCGTCGCGTCGAGTTGCTGGTCTTAGTGTCTCGTCCTTTAGAGTTTCGAGTTCTGATCATACTAGTCACCGCCACACTTGCCGATCACCGCCACCATATTCCGCCACCATATTCCGCCGCCATATACCCAGCCACCATAAACCCTAAACACTCTGCCACCGCCTTCCTACCGCGACACGGATCCGATCACCTATCCTGCCGCGGCACGAGTTCGAGTTGAGTTATTGTTTCCTAGTTATTTATTTTTACTTTCCTTCTTTGTTGTTTCCGTGTTCAGCTAAATTCCGAGTCGAGCTCCGAGTTCGGTCGTAAGTCCAGAAGGAGAGCAAAAAAAAAAGGCTGGAACCGCCTCCGAATTTCTTTTCTGGCTATACTAGTTTTCGACCCCGGGGATCACTTTTCTCCATCGGCCGTTATAGCGATATTTTTTTGGCGCCGGCGCGCTTTCCAGAGCAAAATAAAAAATTTCGAATTTTTTTTTTGGGGCTAACCTATTTTTAGACCCCGTAGATCAGTTCTAAACACTCGCCATCATAGTGATTTTCTACATCCCGGTTCGCTTTTCAGGGTGCCATATCATCATACATTGCTTGTTGTGTCGCGTCGTGACATCGTTGGTGATCTAGGCTCGCGTCTCTAGTATGGTCTAGCCTAGGACCAGCACAGTACCGTCGCTGAGCATTCTTTCAACTTTTGCATTGCTGTTTTGATAATTGCTAACCCCCCTTGCTAAGCCTTCCCAGAGCTCCACAGATATTCTCCACGTGCGGTGTTTCGACTCCTGGTAATCGCTTGGTTCAATCTCTAGACCCACTGATCCTCGCGGTTGCACATCGCCTTTTCCTGCTGTTTGGTAAGAACTTGTAAGAGCTTCGTATATTGCTTGACGGATTACGCGTGACTTCCACCATATTTCCGTACTATATACCTGTCCTTTTTAAGGACTAACCATGACAGATACTTCACGGAACCCTTCCACCATGACGAACGAAGAACTACATGCCCACTTCTCCGCGCTCTTGGTTAGTCGCGCTGAAGATGTGGATACGCGCCTAGGGGAGTTTGACACCAAGCTCACCAATGCCGTGGACAAGATCGATGGACTCGAGAAATCCTTCAACGCCAAGCTTGACGTTCGGTTCAAGGAGCTTTTGAACAGATTGCCCGCACCCGCACCCACACATGGCGCACGACGCATTCCGATCATGGGTTTGGATTCATTCGGCCGCGCCAAGACCGGCTTACCGCTGGCCGACGACTCGGACTTCCGCTGCTGCGACATTGGGGACGGACGACGGGTACTATTACGACCCCGACGATGACGATCTGTTTGATGAGGAGGTTGAACAACCTCCACAGGTTCCTGCTGGCCGTCCCCGACATTACTACCGCAACGCTCGCCCACCGGTACGTGATGATGATCATGTTGCAAAGCTTAAATTAAATATTCCATCTTTTGAGGGTAAATATAATCCTGATGCATATCTTACATGGGAGATGGAAGTAGAACAACGTTTTGCATGCTTAAAATATCCTGAGAATATGCGTGTTAGTGCTGCTACATGTGAATTTACTAAATTTTCTTCCCTTTTGTGGTCTGAGTATTGTCGTTTAAATCCTACTACTATTCCTAGTACTTGGACTGCTTTAAAAACTGCTATGCGTGTTCGTTTTGTACCTCCCACTTATCAACGTGATTTACTAAAGAATCTGACACATTTAGAGCAAGGGAAAAATTCAGAGAAGAGTATTATCGAATTGCAAACGGGATGGTTCGGTGTGGTCTTGTTGAATCTAATGAACAAATGCTTGCGCTTTTGGTGGATTAAACAAGGACATTCAGCACATATTAGATTATAAGGAATATAATTCTATCACTCGTTTGTTTCATCTTGCTTGCAAAGCTGAACGTGAAGTGCAGGATCGCCAAACACCATGGAGGAGGACTAATAATTCTGCAGGTCGCACATCCACTTGGACATCCCGACAATCAGCGCCTCCTCGTGATTAGCCTCTAGCTACTACCACATCCAAGGCCACCACAAGATTTCCAGCTGCTCCTCCACCATCATCCAATGCTCCTGCTCCTAGTGCATCTTCTATGGCTTCCACGGGTAAGACAAAGGATATACAATGCCGCAAGTGCTGGGGTTTTGGTCATATTGAGAGACAGTGCACAACACAACGTGTGATGATGGTGCGAGAAGATGGTCAATACGATTCAGCGAGTTACTTTGATGAAGATACACTAGCCCTTATTTCCGCTCGACATGGAGACAATTCGATCTTGTGATGAAGAGACAGAGGTAATGGGAGGCTGCCGATCAATACAAGAGCTTAATTACACAACGCGTGTGTTGAGTGTGCAATTGAGTAAATCTGAGCAAGATCAACGCCACAACCTGTTCCAAACACGTGGTGTTGTCAAGGAAAGAGCTATCTGATTATCATTGATGGAGGGAGTTGTAATAATCGGCGGTGTTGACATGGTAGAGAAGCTTGCGCTTCCAACAAGACAACGCCCACATTCATATTACATCCAATGGTTTGAGAGTTCTCGAAGATCAAGGTAACAAGAACGAGAGCGTGCATTTTACTATTGGTACATATTCGATTTTGTTGATTGTGAAGTTGTACCTATGCAAGCTTGTTCTTTGTTACTTGGTAGACCATGGCAATTTGATAGAGAATCTGTTCATAATGGCAAAACTAATCACTATTCTCTTATGCATGATGGAAAGAAAATTGGTCTAAAACCTATGACTCCTGAACAGATTTTAAAAGATGATCTTGCTAGAGCTAGTAGAGCTAAAACTGAGGAGAAAAATAAAAGTGAGAATCAGATTGTTGCTGCAGATTTTATACCACCAAAGAACACTAAATCTGATTCTACACATGCTACTGAAATTCGTTTGAAGAGTCCATGTATGCTTGCAAATAAAATTGATATTGCTGAACTAGATGTAAACAATACTCAATGTTATGCAATTGTCTACAAAGAGGTTTTGTTTTCATTTGAGGATATGCCTCCTTCTTTGCCACCCGCTATTGCTAACCTTTTGTAGGAATATGAGGACGTATTTCCCGCTGAGTTGCCACCAGGACTACCTCCTATTAGAGGAATTGAGCACCAAATTGATCTAATTCCTGGTTCCACGTTGCCCAACCGCGCGCCATATAGAACCAATCCAGAGGAGACAAAGGAGATACAACGCCAAATTCAGGAACTACTCGACAGAGATCATATTCGTGAGTCCCTTAGCCCCTGTGCTGTTCCTATTATTTTGGTACCTAAGAAAGATGGGTCTTCGCGCATGTGTACTGATTGTAGAGCTATCAACAATATTACTATTCGATATCGTCATCCTATTCCACGTTTGATGACATGCTTGATGAATTGAGTGGCTCTACCATGTTTTCTAAAGTTGATTTGCGTAGTGGTTACCACCAGATTCGTATGAAATTAGGAGATGAATGGAAAACAGCATTTAAAACTAAGTTCGGTTTATATGAATGATTAGTAATGCTGTTTGGTTTAACTAATGCACCTAGCACTTTCATGAGATTAATGAACGAAGTTTTACGTGCTTTCATTGGACGTTTTGTGGTAGTCTACTTCGATGATATTCTGATTTATAGCAAATCTTTAGAGGATCATTTGGACCATTTACGTGCATGTTTTCAAAGCTTTACATGATGCACGTTTGTTTGGTAACCTTGAGAAGTGCACCTTTTGCACCAATCGAGTTGCGTTTCTTGGCTATGTTGTTACATCACAGGGTATTGAAGTGGATCCAGCCAAGATTGAAGCTATTGAGAATTGGCCGCAGCCCAAGACGGTCACACAAGTGAGGAGTTTTCTTGGCCTCGCTGGTTTTTATAGGCGCTTTGTCAAAGACTTTGGATCAATTGTCTTGTTGAATGAGCTTACCAAGAAAGATGTGCCCTTTGTTTGGGGCGATGCACAACAACAGCCTTCGTCATATTGAAAGATAAGCTAACACATGCTCCTTACTCCAACTTCCTGATTTTACTAAGACTTTTGAGCTTGAATGTGATGCTAGTGGAATTGGTTTCGGAGGGTGTTATTACAAGAGGGAAAACTGTTGCATATTTTAGCGAGAAATTGAGTGGGCTAGTCTGAACTATTCTACTTATGATAAAGAATTATATGCGTTGGTTCGGACATTAGAAACTTGGCAACATTATCTATGGCCTAAGGAATTTGTTATTCATTCTGATCATGAATCTTTGAAGCATATTCGTAGTCAAGCTAAGTTGAATCGTCGTCATGCAAAGTGGGTTGAATTTATTGAGTCTTTTCCTTATGTTATCAAACACAAAAAGGGTAAAGATAATATTATTGTTGATGCTTTGTCGCGCCGTTATGCTTTGTTATCTCAACTTGACTTCAAAATATTTGGATTAGAAACTATTAAGGAACAATATGTGCATGATGCTGAATTTAAAGATGTGTTGCAAAATTGTAGAGATGGTAGAACTTGGAACAAGTTTGTCTTCAATGATGGATTTGTGTTCCGTGCTAACAAACTATGCATTCCAGATAGTTCTGTTCGTCTTTTGTTGTTACAGGAGGCGCATGGAGGAGGATTGATGGGACACTTTGGTGTCAAGAAGACGGAGGATGTTCTTGCTGCACACTTCTTTTGGCCACGTATGCATCGAGATGTTGAGAGATTTGTGGAACGCTTCACTACTTGTCAAAAAGCTAAGTCTCCCCTTAATCCACATGGTTTATATATGCCTCTTCCTGTTCCTAGTATTCCTTGGGAGGATATTTCTATGGACTTTGTTTTGGGATTGCCACGAACACAGAAGGGGAGGGATAGTATTTTTGTTGTTGTGGATCGGTTTTCTAAGATGGCACACTTATTCCTTGTCATAAAACGGATGATGCTGCACATATTGCTGATTTGTTCTTTCGTGAAATTGTTCGTTTGCATGGTGTGCCAAATACTATTGTCTCTGATCGTGATACTAAATTTCTTAGCCACTTTTGGAGATGTTTATGGGCTAAGTTGGGGACTAAATTTGTCTTTAGTACTACATGTCATCCCCAAACTGATGGTCAAACTGAAGTAGTAAATAGAACTTTGTCTACTATGTTGCGGCTGTTTTAAAGAAGAACTTAAAATTGTGGGAAGAGTGTTTACCTCATATAGAATTTGCTTATAATCGTTCGTTGCATTCTACCACAAAGATGTGCCCATTTGAGATTGTGTATGGTTTTGTTCCTCGTGCACCTATTGATTTATTGCCTTTACCTTCTTCGGTGCAACATAATTTGGATGCTACACAACGCACTGAAATGATATTAACTTGCATAAGACTACTAAATATAACATTGAACACATGAATGCTAAGTATAAACTTCTTTGGGGATAAAGGGAGAAAGCATGTTGTGTTTGATGTTGGCGATCTTGTTTGGTTACATTTGCGTAAAGATCGTTTTCCTGATTTACGCAAGTCTAAGTTAATGCCACGTGCTGCTGGTCCCTTTAAGGTGTTAGAGAAAATAAATGATAATGCATATAAACTTGAGTTGCCTGCAGACTTTGGTACGTTAGTCCTACGTTTAACATTGCAGATTTGAAGCCTTACTTTGGTGAGGAAGATGAGATTGCGTCGAGGATGACTTCAATTCAAGAAGGGGAGCATGATGTGGACATCCCTTCTATTGGTACAACCGTTGTACCTACGGAAACACACATACAAGGACCCATCACAAGATCTCGTGCCAAACAACTTAACTATCAGGTACTTTCGTTTCTTCGAACTATTCCTCACATACATGAGAATATGATGCTGCCTAAATCAGATGTATTTCTTACTCTTAGGAATGATGGACCAAGCATGGATGAGAGGGACAAGCATTGGAGCATGGCCATGCATGGAGATGGCAGCAAGCATGTGATGATCCAAAAAAAGGCCACGGATGAAGATTTCAGAACTTTGAGGCCACCATAATGAAGAAAGAAGGCTTGGACGAAATATTCAAGATCAATACTTTACGAATTCGTCCATAGCTTAATATGGTGTCATGACACCTTTATTTTGGGCCAGCCCATGTAATTTTCATGTGATTTTAATTAGCTACTTTTTAGAGTCCGTATTTGAGGGGAAAAGGACTTTTAGGGTTGGATTCGGCCACCACTTACATGGCTGGCCGAAACCCCACCTTTTCTCCCTTAAATACTCCCCATAGCCGTCACCCTAGACTTGGATTTTATTTAGACATTAAGTTAGCCATAGTCGCAACTTCGCCAAGGCTCGAGCGTCGCAGAGGCCTCTTGTACTTCGCACCTATTCAGGATCCCACTTCTTTAATAAAGCTTTGCTCTTAATCTGCAATATCTTGATTGTAATATTGGTTCTTACTTGTTCTCGATTTCAGGTAGGAATTAAGACCGTCGCTGGTCAGGCTGATCGTGTTCCCGCAGGATCGGTAACCTCCAGGAGATTGGCCTAGCGATTGCATTGGCGCTCGTGTTCGCACGTGTAGTCGGATCATCAAGCCCGAACTCCACCAAATCGATTATCATCATCTCATCGAAAGATCGGACACCTTTGCCCTATCATTATCTATGGCCTAAAGAATTTGTTATACATTCTGATCATGAATCTTTGAAGCATATTCGTAGTCAAGCTAAGTTGAATCGTCGTCATGCAAAGTGGGTTGAATTTATTGAGTCTTTTCCTTATGTTATCAAACATAAAAAAGGTATAGATAATATTATTGCTGATGCTTTGTCGCGTCGTTACACTTTGTTATCTCAACTTGACTTCAAAATATTTGGATTAGAAACTATTAAGGACCAATATGTGCATGATGCTAAATTTAAAGTTGTGTTGCAAAATTGTAGAGATGGTAGAACATGGAACAAGTTCGTCTTCAATGATGGATTTGTGTTCCGTGCTAACAAACTATGTATTCCAGATAGTTCTGTTCGTCTTTTGTTGTTACAGGAGGCGCATGGAGGAGGATTGATGGGACACTTTGGTGTCAAGAAAACGGAGGATGTTCTTACTGCACACTTATTTTGGCCACGTATGCGTCGAGATGTTGAGAGATTTATGGCACGCTGCACTACTTTTCAAAAAGTTAAGTCTCACCTTAATCCACATGGTTTATATATGCCTCTTCCTGTTCCTAGTGTTCCTTAGGAGGATATTTCTATGGACATTGTTTTGGGATTGCCACGTACACAGAAGGGGAGGGATAGTATTTTTGTTGTTGTGGATCGGTTTTCTAAGATGGCACACTTTATTCCTTGTCATAAAACGGATGATGCTGCGCATATTGCTGATTTGTTCTTTCGTGAAATTGTTCGTTTACATGGTGTGCCAAATATTATTGTTTCTGATCGTGATACTAAATTTCTTAACCACTTTTGGTGATGTTTATGGGATAAGTTGGGGACTAAATTGCTGTTTAGTACTACATGTCATCCCCAAACTGATGGACAAACTGAAGTAGTAAATAGAACTTTGTCTACTATGTTGCGGGCTGTTTTAAAGAATAACTGATGGAAGGGGTTAACCTCTTGGGTGGCCCGATCTTCACGGATCTCATGGTCAAATCGATGGGAAAGCGAGAGGAAAGGGAGAAGGTAGCGAAAGAGAACACACACCTCGCGAAGAACACGATGAACACACGCAAAAATCACACGATACAAGGTCGATTGCTCCCGAACGGCGGCCACCGGTCCGATAGAATCCTCGCAAGAAAAGATCGGTCAACGTGCTCCCTCAAATCCACATCGGAGAGGGAAGAACACCTTGGGGAGGGTCTTGACAACTTGGAGACGAGACAATGAACTCTAAGGCCTTGTTCAACGATGGATGCGTGATGCAAAGTCCAATCGAGGTTGGTGATGATAGTCGGCCCCCTTGGATAAGGGGATGAGGCAAAACTAGAGATTCCACACAAGGGGGTTGTATTTAGTCTATCATCTATGCCTAAGGGATACATGAAGGGGTGGGGGCTCTATTTATAGGCCAGCCACATAAACAGGGGTAGTTTAGGAATACAACTACGGTTTGGACGAGCTAGAGGGGTACATGGGCTGAAGGCCCAGCTGGCGGCGCGCAGGCCCATCTTGTGGGCCGGAGACTCCGGTGTGGTGGACCGGAGACTCCGGTCTGTCTTAGGTGTCGTCTCCGGAGTGGCGTACTGACTGTCCTCGGGCGGTCGCTGGGGTCTGTCTGGAGGTAGGTCCGGAGACTTCGGTGTAGCAGGACCGGAGACTCCGGTGTAGGCCGGTCCGGAGACTCCGGTGTAGGCCGGAGACTCTGGTGGTTCAGCTGTGGCTTCTTCTGTCTCCTCTTCCAAGCCTCCGTCTTGTCGGGCTTGATGTTCCGGGCTTCCTCCCTTGCCTCCGTACTTTTCGGTGTGAACCTATCATGCATATGTGACGGAGTATGAAGTAGCATACCATTCAATAGGGTAGGAAGTGGGCTCGCATAGAGGAACGGATTCACCTTTGGAGTCCATGACGACTTGGTGTAAGTTGGAGACCTTGATGTGGTAACGACCGTAGGTCGGGCTACATCAGCTCCCCCCCCCCTTCAAAAAGAGTCGTCCTCGACTCTACATGCTCATCACAAAGTAGAAGAGGTCGAGAGACCTTCTTGATCCTGGGGTTCACCATATAGTCGTCCGCGAGAAGATTGACTTGACAACACTTCAATGTTCCTTCACCTTCCATGAAGCCTACAAAGCTCACAACAAAAACGAAGCAACACTCAAAGCGTAGCCATTTCATGAAGATTATTGCATGAGTACTCAAAAAGAAGGAAGTCACCTTAGCTTGTAGAGATAGCTCTATGATGGGTAGCCATAGGTAACTCTCTTCGTTTCTTCTTATCAACCCATGGTCCATATAGGTTGACGTGTATGCATTTGTACCTTCATACAACAAAGACCAATCAAAATATTTTCGTGCATGATAGAGGAGCATGTCAAATGTGGCATGTCCATTCTTGTTCACAACACTATTAGCACAATACAAGGATAGCAAATGGAATGCATATGCAAGGTCAATATGATGCAAAGGAAAATCATCACATGGGAATATGGATGAAGCATAAGTAATGTCACAAGTATCATCCATAACATGCATATCCTCACAATTCATCAAGTCCACTAGTGGGATCATGGCATCATCAACACCCTTATTGTTACCTTGGTCATACCTCTCATATGAAGTGGGTGTTGTGGAAGTAGTGGTCTCCTTGTGGACGACTTCGTCTTCTTGATGTAGCCATGACATAGCATCTACCATGTACATCTTCTCCATTCGAGGCATCATTGCTTCATAGCTTGGAGCGTCTTCATTCATGGAACCTAGCACAACATAAGAGAACACACTAGAGGTAGAGGGTAAGTCGTTAGAAATCTAAATGGTCTCACTTGGCCTATCAACTACCACTCTCAACTCACTAGGAGTATCGCTCATGCCCTCCAAGTGGAAGCACTTAATCTCACATAAGGTGGAGTCACTCATCTCACTCTTGTTCTCACTCAAGTGGGCTAAGTGGCTCTCATACTCACAAGGGATTGGTACCACATCATCACTCAAGCATATGGGGATAGGCTCGGTTTCCTTAACTCCATGCGCCTCCTTTGGTGAAGGGAAAATCCCATGCTCACCATTCTTGACCTTGTCGCCTTCAAAGTTGGATGCCATAAGATGGGCATCATCGCTCTCCTCCATGGTCGAAGGGAAAATCCAATGCTCGACCGTCTTGTGGCCATCTCGTAGTAGTGGTGGAGGTAGGCTCATGCTATCCAACTTGGCGAAGTAGAGGTTTACATTTTCAAACAACATCTTTGATGCAAGAATAGGAGAATTTGGCAAAAACACACAAGGAAGAATGTCCAAAGAAACATCATTATGTGTGCAAACCAACCATTCGAAAGAGAAATTGTTCAACATGTTGGATGTCACACACAAATCATCAAAAGCAAATTTCATGGGAATATGGGTATCCCAATTGGAATCAAAAGCGACATGTTTGCAAACAAACCAAATGAAAGAGCAAGTGGTCCTTATGTTGTTGCAACAACAACAAGACGAGATTCTTGGAAGCTCTCATGACAATACATGCTCTTAATGGCATTATGGTTGCACACAAAACATCGGAAAGAGAAATTGTTCAACATTTTTGTTGCAACACACAAATCATCAATATCCAATAGCAAAGAAACATGAATGTCACAAGGTGAGATAATACCATCAACATGCTTGCAATCAAACCATAGGAAAGAGCAATTTGCCAACATGAAAGATGCAAAGCATGCAAAAGGTATCAGAGCTGGGTTCGATCTTGAACTCACTTGTGGGATGCTCTCAATATCTATTTTTGTCAACTCGTGCTCAACCGAGGTTGACATTCTTGTGCGGGTACCTACACACATCATACACAACATCCATGGTAGAGATACACATCATCCATCATGACATATCTCTTCTTGTGCACATCACCATTAATGTCAATCAAGTATGACATAGATGCATGGTGAGTATGCAAGTGGGGAACATGCTTATCATGGCAATCATCAAAATCTCCAAAATTGAGAAAGCTATGGGGGCCATCTCATTATAACGCATATGATCAATATTGTTGCAAGCGAAACAAGTGAAATAGCAAGCATTCATCTTATCGCAAGAAACGGGAGAAATTGAAGGACGAGCATGACAAGACAAGTCCGAAGCAATTGGAGGATACACACAAGATGCATAACATGGCATGTTTATGGCAATGATATGGCAATCAAACAATTACACATGATCCATATTATGCAAAGGCAAAGCATCACATGGGAATATGGATGAAGCATAAGTAATGTCACAAGTATCATCCATAGCATGCATATCCTCACAATTCATCATGTCAACTAGTGGGATCATGGCATCATCAACATCCTTATTGTTACCTTGGTCATACCTCTCATATGAAGTGGGTATTGTGGAAGTAGTGGTCTCCTTGTGGACGACTTCGTCTTCTTGATGTAGCCATGGCGTAGCATCATCTTCCTGCACCATGTACATCTTCTCCAATTGAGGCATCATTGCTTCATGGCTTGGCGCATCTTCATTCATGGAACCTAGCACAACATAAGAGAACACACTAGAGGTAGAGAGTAAGTTGTTAGAAATCGAAACGCTCTCACTTGACCTATCAACTACCACTCTCAACTCACTAGGAGTATCACTGATGCCCTCCAAGTGGAAGCACTCAATCTCACATAAGGTGGAGTCACTCATCTCACTCGTGTTCTCACTCAAGTGGGCTAAGTGGCTCTCATACTCACATGGGATTGGTACCACATCATCACTCAAGCATATAGGGGTAGGCTCGGGTTCCTCAACTCCATGCGCCTCCTTTGGTGAAGGGAAAATCCCATGCTCACCATTCTTGACCTTGTCGCCTGCAAGGTTGGATGCCATAAGATGGGCATCATCACTCGCCTCCTTGATCGAAGGGAAAATCCCATGCTTGACCGTCTTGTGGCCATCTCGCAGTAGTGGTGGAAGTAGGCTCATGGTGTTGTCGAGAGCAGTGCTCGGATCGACTTCATCACATATGTGGCCTTGGCTTCCTCCATCTTGGAGTGTAGACATCCTCTTGCCGAACTCAGCCAACTTGGCGAAGTAGAGGTCTTCATTTTCCTTGTTCGCGAGGTTGCGGAAGCCAAGCATAGGCGTTGAAACTTGATGGCATGGAGGAAGGCTTGCTCTTGGTGCCATTGTGGTGGTGGCACGAGTAGTTGAAGGTGCCCTATGATGGTGTCGACGGAGGTCATTGGCGTTCCTTGCCGATGGTTGATGTAGGTGGCGCACTTGGTTGTCCATATGACACTCACAGCGGTGATCATTTGCCTTGGCACTCTTCTTGTGCTTGTGGTGCCTTCTTGAGCTTGCTTGAGCATTATGGTTGGTGCTCATCAAGAATTCTTCGTCTTGGTGGCGAAGATGCCTTTGACGATGTCTTGTATCCTCGTTATGGTGGCGATGCCCATGAGAGGATGTTTGTCGATGAAGATTCTTGTTTCTTGGCGCCTCTTGATGCATATGATGTTTGGACGCCACTCTTGTTTGGATAGGAGGTGGAGCTTGGCGCCTTGGAGGTGATGTAGCTTGGCGCCTTGGAGATGGTGGAGCTTGACGCCATCTAGGTGGTGGCACTAGATGCCTTGTCGATGGTGGCACTTGACGTCTTAGAGGTGGTGGCGCTTGTCGCCTTGGAGGTGGATCATCGAAGTAGGTGGTGCCCTTTGGTGTGGCACGCTTGGCCTTGAAGGTCATGGGATCTTGATGATGCGCCTCCGCTTGCTTGGCATAGTAGGCTTCCATCTCCACACGGTGGAGGAATTCTTCATGGCTCATGGAGGAGCCATCAAAGTCGATGAAGTTCTCCTTGTCCTCCATGCTTGGCGAGGCGTCGTCGATGTCGCACTCGAAGTCATCCATGCTTGGGGAGTAATTGTTGGTGTAGTACTCCATATCACCCAAGCATGTGGATCCATTGTCGGTGTAGTGCTCCATAGTCTCTGATGGAGGGGTTAACCTCTTGGGTGGCCCGATCTTCACGAATCTCGTAGTCAAATCGACGGGAAAGCGAGGGGAAAGGGAGAAGGTAGTATAAGCGAACACACACCTCGCGAAGAACACGATGAACACACGCAAAACTCACACGATACAAGGCCGATTGCTCCCGAACGGCGGACACCGGTCCAATAGAATCCTCGCAAGGAAAGATCGGTCAACGTGCTCCCTCAAATCCACATCGGAGAGGGAAGAACACCTTGGGGAGGGTCTTGACAACTTGGAGAGGAGACATCGAACTCCAAGGCCTTGTTCAACGATGGATGCGTGATGAAAAGTCCAATCGAGGTTGGTGACGATAGTCGGTCCCCTTGGTAAAGGGGATGAGGCAAAACTAGAGATTCCACAATGGGGGTTGTCTTTAGTCTATCATCTATGCCTAAGGGATACATGAGGGGTGGGGGCTCTATTTATAGGCCAGCCACTAAACAAGGGTAGTTTGGGGATAAACTTGGCAAATAGGTAAGTAAAGGGGAATACATGGGCTGTGGCCCAAATGGTGCGCGCAGGCAGACATGACCTGTAGTACCGGACTTATGGGACCGGTAGTACCGCTTGCGGTCTTGGAGCATCCGTTGGAGCCGCCAAGGCGATGAAGAAGTAGCTGTGGCCAGTAGTACCGGTTCCGACAACCGGTAGTACCGCTTGGACCTGGCAGCTGCCGACCTGTCTTCTTCCGTCTCCTCTTCCAAGCCTCCGTCTTGTCGGGCTTGATGTTCCGGGCTTCCTCCCTTGCCTCCGTACTGGTCGGTGTGAACCTATCATGCATATGTGATGGAGTATGAAGTACCATATCATTCAATAGGGTTGGAAGTGAGCTTGCATAGAGGAACGGATTCACCTTTGGAGTCCATGGCGACTTGGCGTAAGTTGGAGACCTTGATGTAGTAACGACCGTAGGTCGGGCTGCATCATCTCACCCCCCCTTCAAAAAGAGTCGTCCTCGACTCTCCATGTTCATCACGAAGTAGAAGAGGTCGAAGGACATCCTTGATCCTGGGGTTCACCATATAGTTGTCCTCGGGAAGATTGACTTGACAACACTTCAATGTTCCTTCACCTTCCATGAAGCCTACAAATCTCACGACAAAAGCGAAGCAACACTCAAAGCGTAGCCAATTCATTAAGATTATAGCATGAGTCCTCAAGTAGAAGGAAGTCACCTTAGCTTGTAGAGATAGCTCGATGAAGGGCGGCCATAGGTAACTCTCTTCAGTTCTTGTTGTCAACACATGGTTGGTAGAAGTTGACGTGTATGCATTTGTACCTTCATACAACAAAGACCAAGCAACATATGTTTCTGTGTGATAGATGAGCATGTCATTTGTGGCATGTCCATTCTTGTTCACAACAGTATTAGCACAACTCAAGTATAGCAAACGGGGTGCATATGCAAGGTCAAAGTGCATGGAAATCTTTGCAAAATCATCCAAATGTGGGAACTCAAAAACTCCATATAACATCTTATTGTGGCATTCAAAGCAATCGAATAGAAATTTGATCAACATCTGTGATGCAAAACTAGGAGAATTTGGCAAAAACACAAAAGGAAGAATGTCCAAAACAACATCATTATGTGTGCAAACCAACCATTGGAAAGAGAAATTGTTCGACATGTTGGATGTCACACACAAATCATCGATAGCAAATATCATGGGAATATGAGTATCCCAAGCGGAAGCAAAAACAACATATTTGCAAACAAACCAAATGAAAGAGCAATTGGTCCTTATGTTTGTTGCAACAACAAGACGATATTCTTGGAAGCTCTCATGACAATACATGCTCTTAATGGAATTGTGGTTGCACACAAAACATCTGAGAGAGAAATTGTTCAACAATTTTGTTACAACACTCAAAACATCATTATCTAAAATCAATGAAACATGAATGTAACAAGGGGAGATAATACCATTAACATGCTTGCAAGCAAACCATAGGAAAGAGCAATTTGTCAACATGAAAGATGCAAAGCATGCAAAAGGTATCAGAGCTGGGTTCGATCTTGAACTCACTTGTGGGATTCTCTCAAGAGCTCTTTTTGTCAACTCGTGCTCAACCGAGGTTGACATGATAGTGCGGGTACCTACACACATCATACACAAAAGGAAGAACGTGTGTGCATGGTAGAGATACACATCATCCATCATGACATATCTCTTCTTGTGCACAACACCATTAATGTCAATCAAGTATGAAATAGATGCATGGTGAGTATGCAAGTGGGGAACATGCTTATCAGGGCAATCATCAAAATCTCCAAAAATTGAGAAAGCTATGGGGGCCTTCTCATTATAACGCATAAGATCAATATTGTTGCAAGCAAAAAAAGTGAAATAGCAAGCATTCATATCGCATGCAACGGGAGAAATTGAATGACTAGCATGACAAGGCAAGTCCGAAGCAATTGGAGGATAGACACAAGATGCATAGCATGGCATTTTTATGGCAATGATATCGCAATCAAACAATTCCACATGATCAATATGATGCAAAGGCAAATCATCACATGGGAATATGGATGAAGCATAAGTAATGTCACAAGTATCATCCATAATATGCATATCCTCACAATTCATCATGTCCACTAGTGGGATCATGGCATCATCAACACCCTTATTGTTACCTTGGTCATACCTCTCATATGAAGTGGGTGTTGTGGAAGTAGTGGTCTCCTTGTGGACGACTTCGTCTTCTTGATGTAGCCATGACATAGCATCTACCATGTACATCTTCTTCATTCGAGGCATCATTGCTTCATAGCTTGGAGCGTCTTCATTCATGGAACCTAGCACAACATAAGAGAACACACTAGAGGTAGAGGGTAAGTCGTTAGAAATCGAAATGGTCTCACTTGGCCTATCAACTACCACTCTCAACTCACTAGGAGTATCGCTCATGCCCTCCAAGTGGAAGCACTTAATCTCACATAAGGTGGAGTCACTCATCTCACTCTTGTTCTCACTCAAGTGGGCTAAGTGGCTCTCATACTCACAAGGGATTGGTACCACATCATCACTCAAGCATATGGGGATAGGCTCGGTTTCCTTAACTCCATGCGCCTCCTTTGGTGAAGGGAAAATCCCATGCTCACCATTCTTGACCTTGTCGCCTTCAAAGTTGGATGCCATAAGATGGGCATCATCGCTCTCCTCCATGGTCGAAGGGAAAATCCAATGCTCGACCGTCTTGTGGCCATCTCGTAGTAGTGGTGGAGGTAGGCTCATGCTATCCAACTTGGCGAAGTAGAGGTTTACATTTTCAAACAACATCTTTGATGCAAGAATAGGAGAATTTGGCAAAAACACACAAGGAAGAATGTCCAAAGAAACATCATTATGTGTGCAAACCAACCATTCGAAAGAGAAATTGTTCAACATGTTGGATGTCACACACAAATCATCAAAAGCAAATTTCATGGGAATATGGGTATCCCAAGTGGAATCAAAAGCGACATGTTTGCAAACAAACGAAATGAAAGAGCAAGTGGTCCTTATGTTTGTTGCAACAACAAGACGAGATTCTTGGAAGCTCTCATGACAATACATGCTCTTAATGGCATTATGGTTGCACACAAAACATTGGAAAGAGAAATTGTTCAACATTTTTGTTGCAACACACAAATCATCAATATCCAATAGCAAAGAAACATGAATGTCACAAGGTGAGATAATACCATCAACATGCTTGCAACCAAACCATAGGAAAGAGCAATTTGCCAACATGAAAGATGCAAAGCATGCAAAAGGTATCAGAGCTGGGTTCGATATTGAACTCACTTGTGGGATGCTCTCAAGAGCTCTTTTTGTCAACTCGTGCTCAACCGAGGTTGACATTCTTGTGCGGGTACCTACACACATCATACACATCATCTTGAAAAACAAGATCAAAATCCTAAACTTAAACACAAACAAAAACTAGACTCCTACGAGAAAAACCTGCAGATCGGATCTACGAGAAGACACGACCAGCAACTAAAACTTGAAAAACGATGCAATCTAGGCTAGGGAAAATCTTTTTGTATGGCTTTTTCTGTATAGGATGAAAACAAGAACTAATCTATGGATGGATTTGTGGATGCTCACCGAGTAAACGAGGAAATCTGATACCAAGATGATATGGGGTGGCCCGATCTTCTCAGCAAGCACTTGTCGATGATGATGGTGGATGATAGATAACTAGCATGTAGCTATGAACTCTCCCTCGAACCACGATGCCAATGCAACAGCTCTCGAACCCTATGGGATATTCACAACACCACGCTCTTGCGCCTTGCCGTCGACCACGAGCGGTAGTTTGCAATCTACTAATTCCCAATGGAACAACAGATCACACTCAATTGCGAGATAATTCGATCAGGGTAATTCGGAGGTTCTTGATAAGAAACAACTCCAAAATAGTTTTAACGTGGCCTAACCTAACTATGGGGACGTCCTGGGCTTATAAGAGTGGTGGGGCCAAAATCGCTAAACAAAACGTGTCCGATCTGATTAGATCCGTCCAGATCTGTTGGTAACTTCGGCCGGACTTTCCGCCCTAATTAGGGCGGATTATCCGCCGGATTATCCTCACGGGCGGATTATCCGCCCTATCTTGAGCCTCGCTGAAGTCCTAGCAGAATTCTGGGCGGGGCGGATTATCCGCCCTTGTGGGGCGGATTATCCGCCCCTAGGGACGTAAGTAGTCGTTGGAAAGCTCTGGAGTGATGTTTCCAACAAGTGCTTATTTGCTTGATTTGGAGTTCGTATGAAGAATCCACGTCCGTTTCAATTTCAGGGCTTCATGCATCGGCGAACCTTCCTTCTTGATGATCTTCTCTTGCGCCTTCCTCCCGCTCCTCCCTCGCGCATCCTTGGCGATCATCATGCTAGGCTCCTCTTGTAACCCTTCTCCTCCTCGTGTCAAGCTTGTTTCCTCAACGAACCTGATCATACACAAGTGCATAGATTTAGGCAGTATAAAGTTCTCATTATCATAATCATTAGATTCATTTAGGAGTGAATTCACCTGTTGTTCAAGTAGCTTTGCACGAGCCCGTGTAATGGGTCCAATTCTAATCTCATTGGACTGATCCTTCTTAGCATTGGCTGGAACATCTTTAGTAGTAATTGGGGTAGGTGTAAATATAGGGATGTCCTCATCATCTCCCCCCCCTTCAAAAGGCGTCGACCTCGACGCTCCAAGGTCTTCTCCATTATATGGTGACAAATCAGCAACTTTGAAACTGTTGCTAACTCCACCAAACTCAGCAATAGGAATATCAATCGAGTAGGCATTATCATTGATCTTGGCTAACACCTTGTAAGGACCAGCACCACGGGGCTTCAATTTGGATTGTCGAAGCTTGGGGAACCTATCCTTGCGCAGATGCACCCATACCATGTCTCCGTGCTTGAACATAGCCTGCTTTCTTGCTTGATTCCTTGCAGCAGCAATGTTCTTGCCTTTCTTCTCAATAGCCTCTCGAGTTTTCTCATGAATTTTCTTCACATAGTCAGCACGTTTTGATGCCTCCATATCAACTCTCTCATGCAATGGTAGAGGCAACAAATCTAGTGGCGTCAATGGCTTGAATCCATACACCACCTCAAAAGGACAAATGAGTAGTAGAATGCATACTGTTGTAAGCAAATTCTACATGTGGCAAACACTCTTCCCACTCCATGATTCTTCTTGATCATAGTCCTCAATAACTGTGACAATGTTCTATTCACCACCTCCGTCTGACCATCTGTTTGGGGATGACAAGTAGTACTGAACAACAACTTCGTTCCAAGCTTCCCCCATAAAGTCTTCCAAAAGTAGCTCATGAACTTCACATCACGGTCAGAAACAATCGTCTTGGGTACTCCATGTAGTCTCACGATGTCCCTGAAAAACAGGTTAGCAATATGCGACGCATCGTCGCTTTTGTGGCAGGCAATAAAATGAGCCATCTTAGAGAATCTATCCACTACCACAAATATAGAATCATGACCTCTCTGAGTTTTGGTTAAACCTAGCACAAAGTCCATGCTAATATCTTCCCAAGTGCATACAATTCTTTATCATAAATAGGATAATTCAGTCTAGCACCAGCAAGTTTCTCAGAAAAATATGCTATTGGACGACCCTCTTGCATCAAAACGCCACCAATTCCTATACCACTAGCATCACATTCAACTTCAAATTTCTTTGAAAAATCAGGCAATGCAAGCAAAGGTGCAGTAGTAAGCAAACGTTTTAATGTATCAAATGCAATATCTTGGGCTGCGCCCCATACAAATGGCACACCTTTCTTAGTCAATTCATTCAATGAAAAGCAATAGTGCTAAAATCCTTCACAAAGCGCCTATAGAAACCAGCTAAACCATGGAAACTACGCACTTGACTCACATTCATTGGAATAGGCCAATTTTGAATTGCTTCAATTTTAGATTGATCTACTTCTACCCCATGCTTAGATACAACATATCCCAGAAATATGACCTTATCTTTTGCAAATGTGCACTTCTCAAGATTAGCATATAATTGATTATCACGCAACACTTGCAAAACTTGTCTAATATGATCAGAGTGTTCAGATTCATTGCGGCTGTATATGAGTATATCATCGAAATAAAAAACCACAAAACGACCAATATATTCTCTCAAAACATGATTCATTAATCTCATGAATGTACTAGGTGCATTAGTAAGACCAAAAGGCATAACTAACCATTCATACAAACCAAATTTTGTTTTGAAAGCAGTTTTCCATTCATCCCCTTCTTTCATCCTAATTTGATGGTATCCACTACGCAAATCAATTTTAGAGAAAATAGCAGCACCACTCAATTCATCTAACATATCCTCTAAGCGTGGAATAGGATGACGATATCGAATAGTGATGTTATTAAAAGCTCGACAATCTACACACATGCGCCATGTACCATATTTCTTAGGTACTAAAATAACAGGAACAGCACAAGGGCTAAGAGAAACACGAATGTACCCTTTGTCGAGCAACGCTTGTACTTGTTTCTGTATCTCCTTAGTTTCTTCGGGGTTGGTTCGGTATGGTGCCCGGTTTGGTAATGTAGCGCCAGGGATCAAATCTATTTGATGCTCAATGCCACGCAATGGAGGCAATCCAGCTGGCACATCTTCTGGAAACACATCACCAAAATCCCGCAAAACAGATACACCAAGAGAAATAGGGGTCATGTCGTTAGAAACCAAAACCTCGCCCTTATACATGAGCACAAGTGGCATGGCTGTAGGATCCTCACTAAATTCTCTCATATCCTCTTTGGTGGCTAGTATTACTAGATTAGGCACTCGCTCACTTTTCGTTATATCATTCTTTTGGGGCTCATTTACAACACTCACAGTTTCAACACTCTCTCCTAGGTGCATTTTGCAAGTTCACTTCAATCTTCCCGAGATTCATTCACAATCATTGTGGTGTCATAGGCTGCAAATTGATTTTCTTGCCCTTGAACTCCAAATGATATGTATTAGCTCGCCATTGTGTTGCACATGGCGATCATAAAGCCAAGGCCACCCAATAGTAAATGGCACGATCATAGGAACCACATCAAAATCAATAGAATCCTTGTATGGCCCTATTTCAAAGTTCACACGTACCATATGGTTTACCTTCATCTCACCATGTCGCCACTCAACCATTGTATGTAGTATGGCTTGGGATGAGGTAAATATGTCAAATTCAGCAACACAACTCCTTGCTTGCAAGATTTCTGCAACTACCTCCATCAATGATTACTTTGCAAGCTTTGTTTGGGCCAACTAGAGCTTTTGTTTACAAGTTGCAGCGCTGAGAGTCAACAACAGGCTGCACACTAAGGATACGTGGAGAGACCACTATGGTAGGCGCATGCTCAGGAAAGGCATCCATACCTTCCTCCTCATAATCAGCGCCATGATCATCAGGATCAACATCATCTCCACTCTCATACTCTCCTTGATCATTAACAAACATCACCTTGCGGTTTGGACAATCTCGCTTGAAATGTCCCCTTCCTCCAAAAGTATGGCACTCCACGTCACGAGTACGAGCTGTTGACATATTGGAACCCGTATAGCTAGGAGCAACAGTTTCCTAGCTTGAGAACCATAGGATGACCGAGGTGTTGGCTTGGAAGATGGTGTACTAGTGTGGCCAGCACCGCATTAGGTGTAGAAACCTGGCGTGGTGTAGACCTTGCGAAAAAGCGGCGTGGAAGGGAATCTTGTGCGCTTCGCCTCTTCAAAGAAGCTGTGATTCGCCTCCCTTGCATGATGCAACAATTCATTCATAGTCTCATACCTATGATGACGGACAATGCTCTTGATTGGTAGCTTCAAATTATTGAGAAATCGTTGCATGGTCATCTCAAGCGATTCACGAACTCTAGCACGCTGCATAAGCATCTCCATCTCCATGTAGTACTCATCAACCGACATGGTTCCGTGTCTCAAGTTTGTTAACTTATCAAAAGCGGCCTTGGTGGTGGGTACAAAGCGTTCCTTCATGATACGCTTCATCTCTCGCCAAGTCATCACCGAAGGTCATTGTCATCCCTTCTATTCGCACAAGGGCATCCCACCAACGCAAAGCATAACCATCAAATTCGACGCAAGCTTGACCTTCTTTTCTTCAGTGTACTCATACAAGCGCCAGAGCTTCTCAATCTTCAACTCCCATGTGAGGTAATCTTCAGGATCAATGGAGCCATCGAACTTGGGAATTGAAAACTTGGGCTTGCCCAATCCATCATCAACCGGTCGTTGAGGTATACGCTGAGCACGCCCAATTGGAGCAAAGCCACGTCCATGAACAGGTTGAGGAGCACGGCCACGGCCAACTTGTGGTTGTTGACCATCCCCGGCATTACTTGCTTCTTCATCGTCATGGGCATCATCATATTGCTGCCTTTGTCCAATTGCTATTATGAGAGCATCAAGAGAACGTTGCAAAGCTGTGACATTGTTGTTGATATCTATTACTTGTGTCTGTATGGTAGCGACTGCCTCAATATTTGCTCCCAAAGTCACTTGCACGTCCTGAATATTCTTGTCAATGGCATCTGTTGTATGGTTGAACACACGTGTCAAATGGGACTTCAATGCTTCATATTCCCGCCAGTTGACAAGCTCATCGTCCTTCTTTCTCTGTGACACAACATCATCACTAGTCGACATCATTAGTAGATTAGTGCAAAAAACAAAATCGATATGGTGGAACACTCACAACTCACTTCAACTGACAAGAAAGTAGATCTTACCGTTCCAAAGTGAATAGAGGTGCTTTACCAATTCGAAATCAACAACGAATGCACTGATGTGATGA
Organism: Avena longiglumis; assembly: GCA_030063025.1. Classification (NCBI taxonomy): domain Eukaryota; kingdom Viridiplantae; phylum Streptophyta; class Magnoliopsida; order Poales; family Poaceae; genus Avena; species Avena longiglumis. The sequence goes on along the minus strand of CP125974.1, from coordinate 332,180,514 downwards.
AGTGAATATCAAGGGTATGGAGAACGATCGCAGGGCACACAGGTTATTTATGGTGGAGCTGTAGGTATGGTATCCTAACTACACCGCAAACAAGTCCTAGTGCTGATCGTTATGATAACCCAAGACACACACAGTGGAGATAAACGTGGCAAAGCAATTTATGAATAGGAATATTGCAATGCACAAGAGAGACGCTAGTAATAGCTCAAAATAAACAGGCACAAGATTGCTCAATCTACAAGTGCTATGATCAACTAGGCCTCCAATAATGCACACTTTGATATCTCTTTTTGTCACGCTTGTAGCTCTTTTCTCCTTTTTTTTATATACTGAATCTCTTTTCCTTTTCTGTTTTTTTTTCAACTATATGACTCAATGCAAAACGAATGCAAACTAGGAGGGGTCCGGATAATCCGGTTTGTCGGGGGCCGGATAATCCGGTCTGTCGAGGCGAAAATTTTGCACTTTCAAAACCCTAATGAGCAGCCTGTTAGAGCAAAGCAACTAGTCTCGAGGGTACGTTCCTAGGCACGAATGCTGTAGATAGGCTGTAGCTAGGTTTGAAACACAAAAGTACGCTATGTGGACTCGGAAAAGTAGATGGAAACTTGCGGAAAACGATGATGGTGGACTTGGTAGAAAACAAGATCAAAACCCTAAACGTAAACACAAACGAAAACTAGACTCCTACGAGAAAAACCTTCAGATCGGATCTACGAGAAGACACGACCAGCAAATAAAACTTGAAAACGATGCAATCTAGGCTAGGGCAAATCTTTTTGTATGGCTTTTTCTGTATACGACGAAAACAAGAACTAATCTATGGATGGATTTTTGGATGCTCACCGAGTAAACGAGGAAATCTGATACCAAGATGATATGGGGTGGCCCGATCTTCTCAGCAAGCACTTGTCGATGATGATGGTGGATGATACATAACTAGCATGTAGCTATGAACTCTCCCGCTCGAACCCTGATGCCAATGCAACAGCTCTCGAACCCTATGGGATATTCACAACACCACGCTCTTGCAACGACCACGAATCTGACGGTAGTTTGCAATCTACTAATTCCCAATGGAACAACAGATCACACTCAATTGCGGTAGATAATTCGATCACAGGGTAATTCGAGGTTCTTGATAAGAAACAACTCCAAAATAGTTTTAACGTGGTCTAACCTAACTATGGGGACGCCCTGGGCTTATAAGGGCATTTGGGCGGCCAAAATCGCTAAAAACAAAACGTGTCCGATAAAATGATCCGTCCAGATCTGTTGGTAACTTCTGGCGGACTTCGCCCTAAGTGAGGATTATCCGCCCGGATTATCCTCCCCTGGGGCGGATTATCCGCCCCCTATACTGAGCCTCGCGCCTGAAGTCCTTAGCAGAATTCCTGGAGCAGGGCCAATTATCCGCCCTTGTGGGGCCCGGATTATCCGCCCCCTAGGGACGTGTAAGTACTCGTTGGAAAGCTCTCGGAGTGATGTTTCCAACAAGTGCTTATTTGCTTGATTTGGAGTTCGTATGAAGAATCCACGTCCGTTTCAATTTCAGGGCTTCTGTCTGTCCGAACTGAACCTTCCTTCTTGATGATCTTCTCTTGCGCCTTCCTCCCGCTCCTCCCTCGCGCATCCTTGGCGATCATCATGCTAGGCTCCTCTTGTAACCCTTCTCCTCCTCGTGTCAAGCTTGTTTCCTCAACGAACCTGATCATACACAAGTGCATAGATTTAGGCAGTATAAAGTTCTCATTATCATAAACATCAGATTCATTTAGGAGTGAATTCACCTGTTGTTCAAGTAGCTTTGCACGAGCCCGTGTAATGGGTCCAATTCTAATCTCATTGGACTGATCCTTCTTAGCATTGGCTGGAACATCTTTAGTAGTAATTGGGGTAGGTGTAAATATAGGGATGTCCTCATCATCATCCATGGTAGAGATACACATCATCCATCATGACGTATCTCTTCTTGTGCACATCACCATTAATGTCAATCAAGTATGACATAGATGCATGGTGAGTATGCAAGTGGGGAACATGCTTATCATGGCAATCATCAAAAACTCCAAAATTGAGAAAGCTATGGGGCCCATCTCATTATAACGCATATGATCAATAATGTTGCAAGCAAAACAAGTGAAATAGCAAGCATTCATCTTATCGCAAGAAACGGGAGAAATTGAAGGACTAGCATGACAAGACAAGTCCGAAGCAATTGGAGGATACACACAAGATGCATAACATGGCATGTTTATGGCAATGATATGGCAATCAAACAATTCCACATGATCCATATTATGCAAAGGCAAAGCATCACATGGGAATATGGATGAAGCATAAGTAATGTCACAAGTATCATCCATAGCATGCATATCCTCACAATTCATCATGTCAACTAGTGGGATCATGGCATCATCAACACCCTTATTGTTACCTTGGTCATACCTCTCATATGAAGTGGGTGTTGTGGAAGTAGTGGTCTCCTTGTGGACGACTTCATCTTCTTGATGTAGCCATGGCGTAGCATCATCTTCGTGCACCATGTACATCTTCTCCAATTGAGGCATCATTGCTTCATGGCTTGGCGCGTCTTCATTCATGGAACCTAGCACAACATAAGAGAACACACTAGAGGTAGAGGGTAAGTTGTTAGAAATTGAAACGGTCTCACTTGACCTATCAACTACCACTCTCAAATCACTAGGAGTATCACTCATGCCCTCCAAGTGGAAGCACTCAATCTCACATAAGGTGGAGTCACTCATCTCACTCGTGTTCTCACTCAAGTGGGCTAAGTGGCTCTCATACTCACATGGGATTGGTACCACATCATCACTCAAGCATATGGGGGTAGGCTCGGTTTCCTCAACTCCATGTGCCTCCTTTGGTGAAGGGAAAATCCCATGCTCACCATTCTTGACCTTGTTGCCTTCAACATTGGATGCCATAAGATGGGCATCATCGCTCTCCTCCATGGTCGAAGGGAAAATCCAATGCTCCACCGTCTTGTGGCCATCTCGTAGTAGTGGTGGAGATAGGCTCATGCTATCCAACTTGGCGAAGTAGAGGTTTACATTTTCCTCGTTCGCGAGGTCGTGGAAGTCAAGCGTAGGCGTGGAGGAAGGCTTGCTCTTGGTGCCATTGTGGTGGTGGCACGCGTAGTTGAAGGTGCCCTATGATGGTTTCGACGGAGGTCATTGGCGTGCCTTGCCGATGGTTGATGTTGGTGAAGCATTTGCTCATCCACATGACGCTCACGACGGTGATCATTTGCCTTGGCACTCTTCTTGTGCTTGTGGTGCCTTCTTGAGCTTGATTGAGCATTATGGTTGGTGCTCATCATGAATTCTACGTCTTGGTGGCGAAGATGCCTTTGACGATGTCTCGTATCCTCTTTATGGTGGCGATGCTCATGAGAGGATGTTTGTCGATGAAGAGTCTTGTTTCTTGGCGCCTCCTGATGCATATCATGTTTGGACGCCACTCTTGTTTGGATAGGAGTTGGAGCTTGGCGCCTTGGAGGTGATGGAGCTTGGCGCCTTGGAGATGGTGGAGCTTGACGCCAACTAGGTGGTGGCACTTGATGCCTTGTCGATGGTGGCGCTTGTTTCCTTGTAGGTGGATCATCGAAGTAGGTGGTGACCTTTGGTGTGGCACGCTTGGCCTTGAAGGTCATGGATTCTTGATGATGCGCCTCCTCTTGCTTGGCGTAGTAGGCTTCCATCTCCACACGGTTGAGGAATTCTTCATGGCTCGTGGAGGAGCCATCAAACTCGATGAAGTTCTCCGTGTCCTCCATGGTCGGCGAGGTGTCATCGATGTCGCACTCGAAGTCATCCATGCTTGGGGAGTAATTGTTGGTGTACTACTCCATATCATCCAAGCATGTGGAGCCATTGTCGGTGTAGTGGTCCATAGGCTCCATGCATGAGGAGCCATTGTCGACGTAGAGCTCCATGTCTTCCATGCATGTGGAGTCGTCGTAGGTGTAGTGCTACGGGTCCTCAAAGCATGCGGAGCCATTGTCGGTGTTGTGCGCCGTCATGTCCTCTATACTTGTGGAGTCGTAGTCATGGTGGCTCATCATGGATTCTTCATAGATATCATCCTCGGTTCCGGAGTCCCTAGACATGATGCACAAGACCAAGCGGTGTATATGGAAGTGGTAGTGGGAGTTAGGGATACAACGTCAAACCTTACTTTACCTTGGAAGATCGTATCGTGCAAGTGGCCACACTTGAGAGCAATAAACCAAGCAAAGTGAAGTTCACGCGGAACACCAAAACCAACTACTAACCAAAAAACACACACACACACACAAGGCCTATGGTGGATAGGTATGGAAAGTGGCATGTCAAGAAACAATCCGAAATCAAGATATTGTAATGGCAAGTAAAGAACCACAATGATCAAAAAGCAAACAAGTCAATCCACAAGATAGGAAATATGTACAAGGAAACACACACGGTGGGATAAATGGGACTTGTGCGACGGAGAAGGTGAGCTAAGAACCAAATGATTACCTAGCAAAGACTATAAGCTCGTATCACACAAGTACAAGGAGAGACGCTAGTTTGATTGCAAAAAAATGGTAGGCTACAAGATATGCACAATAAGTACCACCTATATGATGTGCATCGAGCTTGCGCTTCCTATTCTATGAGGCACATGTATATTTGTTTCTTTTTCTCTTTTCCTTTTTCTATTTTTTTCTTTTTTCTTTTTCTTTCTATTTTTCACTTGCCTCTTCCTTGTGCCAACAACTATACAAGATAACTATATGAGATAGCGCTCACAACGTTTGCTCGGAATATACAAGGTATCAAATGTGCATATCCCAAGCAATCATAAGAGGAACTAGTCTCAATAGGTGTTTGTTGCTCGCAAAGATAGTGGGGTTCACAAAGGAATGCAAGTGGGGAGAAGTCGCGGAATGTTTATACCTTTCCTCGACGATCTTCACCCTTTATTGTTGGATTCAGCCTTGCTCACGGAATTTGGATGGAGTAGATTGATAGGGCAAAGGTGTCCGATCTTTCGATGATATGGCGATGATCGATTTGGTGGAGTTCGGGCTTGACGATCCGACTACACGTGCGAGCACGAGCGCCAATGCAATCGCTAGGCCAATCTCCTGGAGGTTACTGATCCTGCGTGAACACGATCAGCCTGACCAACGAGGGTCTTAATTCCTACCTGAAATCGAGAACAAGTAAGAACCAATATTGCAATCAAGATATTGCGGATTAAGGAAAGCTTTATTGAAGAGGTGGGATCCTGAATAGGCGCGAAGTACAACAGGCCTCTGCGACGCTCGAGCCTTGGCGGTTGCGACTATGGCTAACAATGTCTAAACAAAATCCAGTCTAGAGGTTCGGCTATGGGCGTATTTAAGAGGCGAAAAGGTGGGGTTTCGCCAGCCATGGAAGTGGTGGCGAATCCAACCCTAAAAGTCCTTTTCCTCAAATCGGACTCTAAAAAGTGGCTAATTAAAATCTGCGAAAATTACATGGGCACGGCCCAAAATAAAGGTGTCATGACACCATATTATGCTATGGACGAATTAAAGTATTGATCTTGAATATTTCGTCCAAGCCTTCTTTCTTCATTATGGTGGCCTCAAAGTTCTGAAATCTTCATCCGTGGCCTTCTCTTGGATCATCACATGCTTGCTGCCATCTCCATGCATGGCCATGCTCCAATGCTTGTCCCTCTCATCCATGCTTGGTCCATCATTCCTAAGAGTAAGAAACATATCTGATTTAGGCAGCATCATATTCTCATGTATGTAAGGAATAGTTCCAAGAAACGAAAGTACCTGATAGTTCAGTTGTTTGGCACGAGATCTTGTGATGGGTCCTTGTATGTGTGTTGCTGTAGGTACAACGGTTGTATCAATAGTAGGGATGTCCACATCATAGATAGCATGAACAACGTGGATGATGATGTATAGCTCCTTCTCCTCTTCGAAACGAGCTAAAGAACACCAAAGTCCGAGTTCGAATGCAAAAGTTATGCTCAAAACGGTGAGCGGCTGAAATCTGAAAATCTGTTTTTTCTGTTCAGTACTGGGGGATAGTACCGGTTGCCTGAGAGGTAGTACCAGTTGTGAGAAGTAGTACCGAATTTTGGGACCGGTAGTACCGGTGACGAGCGGTAGTACCGCTTGGTCCTGGGACGCCCAGATTTGACGCGTTTTCGCGATTTTGGGGCGATTTGGACGGAAAATCTTCAAGAAAAACACCAAATCGACGGGGGAAATCAAGGAATTAGGCTATGGGAACGCAAAGGAAGGTAGATCAACAAGTTTAACAAGTAATCCACGGATCAAAACCTACCAAAACGCACTCAAATGACAGATCGATCCAAAACATGAATTGGGGCTATTTTTGGTGGAATTTTCGAATTTATGGGGAAAATACCAAATCGATGAGAAATCCGTGGCAACCAAAAGCTGCTGATACCAGATGATGAAGGGGTTAACCTCTTGGGTGGCCCGATCTTCACGGATCTTGTGGTCAAATCGATGGGAAAGCGAGGGGAAAGGGACAAAGTAGCGGAAGCGAACACACACCTCGCGAAGAACACGATGAACACACGCAAAACTCACACGATACAAGGCCGATTGCTCCGACGGCGGCCACCGGTCCGATAGAATCCTCGCAAGGAAATATCGGTCACCGTGGTCCCTCAAATCCACATCGGAGAGGGAAGAACACCTTGGGGAGGGTCTTGACAACTTGGAGACGAGACATCGAACTCCAAGGCCTTGTTCAACGATGGATGCGTGATGCAAAGTCCAATCGAGGTTGGTGGCGATAGTCGGTCCCCTTGATGGGATGAGGCAAAACTAGAGATTCCACAATGGGGGTTGTCTTTAGTCTATCATCTATGCCTAAGGGATACATGAGGGTGGGGCTCTATTTATAGGGCCGACCACTAAACAAGGGTAGTTTGGGGATAAACTAGGCAAATAGGTAAGTAAAGGGAATACATGGTGTGGCCCAAGCTAGTGTGAGGAAGACATGACCGTAGTACTGGGACTTAGGACCAGTAAATGGTCATCACTGATAATACCGCTCGGGACCGGTAGTACCGCTTGATCTCGGAGCATCTGTTGAGCCGTCGAGTAAGCTGATGAAAGGGGTAGTCTGGCCGGTAATGTACCGGTTCACAACCGGTAGTACCGCTTGGACACATTTGCCGACTGCCTTCTCTGTCTCCTCTTCCAACCCTCCGTCTTGTCGGGCTTGATGTTCCAGGCTTCCTCCCTTGCCTCCGTACTCGTCGGTGTGAACCTATCATGCATATGTGACGGAGTATGAAGTAGCATACCATTCAGTAGGGTAGGAAGTGAGCTTGCATAGAGGAACAGATTCACCTTTAGAGTCCATGGCGACTTGGCGTAAGTTGGAGACCTTGATGTAGTAATGGCCATAGTTCGGGCTGCATCAGTCTCCATGCATGAGGAGGCATTGTCGATGTAGAGCTCCAAGTCTTCCATGCATGTGGAGCCGTTGTCGGTGTAGTGCTCCGGGTCCTCAAAGCATGCGGATCCATTGTCAGTGTTGTGCTCCGTCATGTCTTCTATACTTGTGGAGTCGTAGTCATGGTGGCTCATCATGGATTCTTCGTAGATATCATTCTCGGTCCCGAAGTCCCTAGACATGCTTCAGAAGACCAAGTGTTGTATATGGAAGTGGTAGAGGGTGTTAGGGATACAACATCGAGCCTTACTTTACCTTGGAATATCGTATCGTGCAAGTGGCCACACTTGAGAGCAATAAACCAAGCAAAGTGAAGTTCACACGGAACACCAAAACCAACTACTAACCAAAAAACACACACACGCAAGGCCTATGGTGGATAGGTATGGAAAGTGGCATGTCAAGAAACAATCCGAAATCAAGATGTTGTAATGGCAAGTAAAGAACCACAATGATCACAAAGCAAAACAAGTCAATCCACAAGATAGGAAATATGTACAAGGAAACACACACGGTGGGATAAATGGGACTTGTGTGAAGGAGAAAGTGAGCTAAGAACCAAATGACTACCTAGCGAAGACTATAAGCTCGTGTCACACAAGTACAAGGAGAGACGCTAGTTCGATTGCATAAGATTGGTGGGCTACAAGATATGCACAATAAGTACCACCTATATGATGTTCATCGAGCTTGCGCTTCCTATTCTATGAGGCACATGTATATTTGTTTCTTTTTCTCTTTTCCTTTTTCTATTTTTTTCTTTTTTCTTTTTCTTTCTATTTTTCACTTGCCTCTTCCTTGTGCCAACAACTATACAAGATAACTATATGAGATAGCGCTCACAACATTTGCTCGGAATCTACAAGGTATCAAATGTGCATAGCCCACTCAATCATAAGAGGAACTAGTCTCAATAGGTGTTTGTTGCTCGCAAAGATTGTGGGGTTCACAAAGGAATGCAAGTGGGGAAAGTCGCGGAATGTTATACCTTTCGTCGACGAGCTTCACCCTTTATTGTTGGATTCCGCCTTGCTCACGGAATTTGGATGTAGTAGATAGCATGAACAACATGGATGATGATTTATAGCTCCTTCTCCTCTTCGAAACGAGCTAAAGAACACCAAAATCCGAGTTGAAATGCAAAAGTTATGCTCAAAACCGTACCTGTTTTTACATGCAGAGGGAGGCGGAGACTCCGGTCTGGAGGTCCGGAGACTCCGGTCTGGAGCTCAAAAAGTCCGGAGACTCCGGTCTAGGCCGGAGACTCCTGTCTGGGAGATTCCAGAGCGTCCAGAACTCGAATGGGACGCGTTTTGGGCGGAAAAACTCGAACCAAAACCTCAGATTGATGGGGTAAATCAAGGAATTAGGCCATGGGAACGCAGGGGAAGGTAGATCAACAATTTTAGCAAGTAATCGACGGATCAAAACCTACCAAAACTCACTCAGATCACAGATCGATCCAAAACACGAATTGGGGCTGTTTTTGGTGGAATTTTCGAATTTATGGGGAAAAGACCAAATCGATGAGAAATCAGTGGCAACCAAAAGCTGCTGATACCAGATGATGGAAGGGGTTAACCTCTTGGGTGGCTCAATCTTCACGGATCTCGTGGTCAAATCTATGGGACAGCGAGAGGAAAAGGAGAAGGTAGCGGAAGCGAACACACACCTCGCGAAGAACACGATGAACACACGCAAAACTCACACGATACAAGGCCGATTGCTCCCAAACGGCGGCCACCGGTCCGATATAATCTTCGCAAGGAAAGATCGGTCAACTTGCTCCCTTAAATCCACATCAGAGAGGTAAGAACACCTTGGGGAGGGTCTTGACAACTTGGAGACGAGACAATGAACTCCAAGGCCTTGTTCAACGATGGATGCGTGATGCAAAGTCCAATCGAGGTTGCTGACGATAGTCGGTCCCCTTGGATAAGGGGGTGAGGCAAAACTAGAGATTCCGCACATCAAGAACTAGAGATTCCACACGTCTGTCTCCGGTGTCGTCTCCGGAGTGGCGTACTGACTGTCCTCGGGCGGTCGCTGGGGTCGGTCCGGAGGTAGGTCCGGAGACTCCGATGTAGTAGGACCAGAGACTCCAGTGTAGGCCGGTCCGGAGACTCCGGTGTAGGCCGGAGACTCTGGTGGTTCAGCCGTGGCTTCTTCTGTCTCCTCTTCCAAGCCTCCGTCTTGTCGGGCTTGATGTTCCGGGCTTCCTCCCTTGCCTCCGTACTTGTCGGTGTGAACCTATCATGCATATGTGACGGAGTATGAAGTAGCATACCATTCAATAGGGTAGGAAGTGGGCTCGCATAGAGGAACGGATTCAGCTTTGGAGTCCATAACGACTTGGCGTAAGTTGGAGACCTTGATGTGGTAACGACCGTAGGTCGGGCTACATCAAGAACTTAAAATTGTGGGAAGAGTGTTTACCTCATATAGAATTTGCTTATAATCGTTTGCTGCATTCTACCACAAAGATGTGCCCGTTTGAGATCGTCTATGGTTTTGCTCCTCGTGCACCTATTGATTTATTGCCTTTACCTACTTCGGTGCAAAATAATTTGGATGCTACATAACACGCTGAAATGATATTAAACTTGCATAAGACTACTAAAGATAACATAAAACACATGAATGCTAAGTATAAACTTGCTGGGGATAAAGGGAGAAAGCATGTTGTGTTTGATGTTGGAGATCTTGTTTGGTTACATTTGCGTAAGGATCGTTTTCCTGATTTACGCAAGTCTAAGTTAATGCCGCCTACTGCTGGTCCCTTTAAGGTGTTAGAGAAAATAAACGATAATGCATATAAAGTTGAGTTGCCTGCAGACTTTGGTATGGTTAGTCCTACGTTTAACATTGCGGATTTGAAGCCTTACTTTGGTGAGGTAGATGATATTGCGTCGAGGACGACTTCAATTCAAGAAGGAGAGCATGATGTGGACATCCCATCTATTAATACAACCGTTGTACCTACAGGTACATACATACAAGGATCTATCACAAGATCTCGTGCCAAACAACTTAACTATCAGGTACTTTCGTTTCTTGGAACTATTCCTCACATGCATGAGAATATGATGCTGCCTAAATCAGATGTATTTATTACTCTTAGGAGTGATGGACCAAGCATGGATGAGAGGGACAGGCATTGGAGCATGGCCATGCATGGAGATGGCAGCAAGCATGAGATGATTCAAGAGAATACCACGGATGAAGATTTCAGAACTTTGAGGCCACCATAATGAAGAAAGGAGGCTTGGACGAAATATTCAAGATTAATACTTCATAAATTCGTCCATAGCTTAATATGGTGCTGTGACACCTTTATTTTGGGCCAGGCCCATGTAATTTTCGCACGATTTTAATTAGCCACTTTTTAGAGTCCGTATTTGAGGAGAAAAGGACTTCTAGGGTTGGATTCGGCCACCACTTCTATGGCTGGCCGAAACCTCACCTTTTCCTCCTTAAATACTCCCCATAGCCGTCAATTTAGACTCGGATTTTTGTTTAGACATTAAATTAGCCATCATAGCAACTTCGCCAAGGCTCGAGCATCGCAGTGGCCTCTTGTACTTCGCACCTATACAGGATCCCACCTTTTCAATAAAGCTTTCATCTTAATCCGCAATATCTTGATTGCAATATTAGTTCTTACTTGTTCTCGATTTCAGGTGGGAATTAAGACCCTCGCTGGTCAGGCTGATCGTGTTTCCGCAGGATCGGTAACCTCCAGGAGATTGGCCTAGCAATTGCATTGGCGCTCGTGCTCGCATGTGTAGTTGGATCGTCAAGCCCGAACTCCACCAAATCGACTATCACCATCTCATCGAAAGATCGGACACCTTTGCCTAATCAGCAACAGAGCTAGCTAACCTAGAGCAGTAATCAAACCAGCCCCACTATTCTCTGAACCTTGCACCTATCTGCACTTGATCACACCAGCTGAATTTTGCCTAGCACCCGGCACTCTTTGTTCTAGCCGCACCTAGTGGAGACCCAACGCCCACCACTGTTTCTCTCCTCGCCGATCACATGCCCGACACTAGTACAAGCCGCGCCCACGCAGTGCGCGAGCTGCCTTCCCCTCTCATGCTTAAAGCTACCAACAGCGCTAGCTTTCCCTATTCTCATCCTCCCACCACCTAGGTTCTCTCCCTCTTCCCCCTCCTTCCCCAAGCCACGATCTTGGCCACCTAAACCAAAATTCGGCCTCCCTATCTAGCCGACGACCTGGGGCGTGTTGAGCGGTACCAGGAGCAAGAGGAGCTCCAGCTGCTGCTCCTTCTTCGACTGGAACCCGCAGGACCGCCTAGGACCCACCGAAGCACGCTCGCCGTCACCGTGGAACCTGCCGCCGTCGTCTCCTTCCGTTCCTCGCCATCGGCTCTAGCTATCCAGGCTAGTTACTTGCCCAAGGTGAGCCTCACCCCACCATCCTCTGCCTCTGTGTAGTCGTCGTGCGCCCGCATTGCCGCTCGCAGCGCTCGCCGAACAGCAGTAGCAGCCCCGCGCACGCGCAGACGTCAGCAGCACCAGCCTGCAGCGTCCTCGTTTTCTGCCTCTGACCCCGCTAAGATCCTGGCCATCTCCATCGTCTTATGCATGCTCTAATCATGCACATATCATCTCCGCGCTACCAGCGACCTAAGGAATCAAACTGCGACTATTTTGGTGTCTTGATGCGGTCGGAATCGTCCGTGCAAGTTGCAAGAATTTCCTGGTCTTGATCGTCAGTTTCCGTCAGAAAACGAGTGCGTCGCATCTCTATTCCCCTCAGTTCCCCTTAGGTTTCCAACCACCACAGCCCTCCTCTGGAAAACCTCCGTATACGAGATCCCTTATCCTAGCTACCAGTTACCTCTAGGATCAAACGTCGAACCAATCTGCGCTCTACCGACGAAGTAATCGACAAACAAAAAACGGAGCTTTTTCACTGTCTTTTGAAATTCGCGTTCCCAATCTGAATCCACTCTGTTCTTCGATATTTTCCGGATGGTACAAGCTTTATTGGAAGAAACTTCCTTCTGAAAAGTTGTCGATGTTTGCGAGATCTACGATTTTCGTTTTTATGACATCTTTAAAATCCTCACATATTTGTCGCCATATTTATCTAAAGATAGACCAAATTAACCAAAAACCTCAGATCCGCAATTTCAGTTCAACAACCAGCTCTTGACAGTTTTTAGAAAAGCCCCCCAAACTTTTTAAACTCCCAACCCGCACGCCCTGTATCGGCCACGTGTTACCACCCTATGTTCCCAGGCATGCATGGACCCGTGATAGGAATGTGTGCGATCTTTCGATGAGATGATGATAATCGATTTGGTGAAGTTCGGGCTTGACGATCCGACTACACGTGCGTGCACGAGCGCCAATGCAATCGCTAGGCCAATCTCCTAGAGGTTACCTATCCTGCGAGAACACGATCAGCCTGAACAGCGAGGGTCTTAATTCCTACCTGAAATCGAGAACAAGTAAGAACCAATATTGCAATCAAGATATTGCGGATTAAGAGAAAAGCTTTATTGAAGAGGTGGGATCCTGAATAGGTGCGAAGTACAAGTGGCCTCTGCGACGCTCGAGCCTTGGCGAAGTTGCGACTATGGCTAACTTAATGTCTAAACAAAACCCGAGTCTATGGGGTCGGCTATGGGGAGTATTTAAGGGCGAAAAGGTGGGGTTTCGGCCAGCCATGAAAGTGGTGGCCGAATCCAACCCTAAAAGTCCTTTTCCCTCAAATACGGACTCTAAAAAGTGGCTAATTAAAATCCTGCGAAAATTACATGGGCCTGGCCCAAAATAAAGGTGTCGCAGCACCATATTAAGCTATGAACGAATTCGTAAAGTATTGATCTTGAATATTTCGTCCAAGCCTTCTTTCTTCATTATGGTGGCCTCAAAGTTCTGAAATCTTCATCCGTGACCTTCTCTTGGATCATCACATGCTTGCTACCATCTCCATGCATGGCCATGCTCCAATGCTTGTCCCTCTCATCCATGCTTCGTCCATCATTCCTAAGAGTAAGAAATATATCTGATTTAGGCAGCATCATATTCTCATGTATGTGAGGAATAGTTCCAAGCGAAAGTACACGATAGTTAAGTTGTTTGTACGAGATCTTGTGATGGGTCCTTGTATGTGTGTGTTCTTTGTAGGTACAGCGGTTGTATCAATAGTAGGGATGTCCACATCATGCTCCCTTCTTGAATTGAAGTCGTCCTCGACGCAATCTCATCTTCCTCACCAAAGTAAGGCTTCAAATCGCAATGTTAAGCGTAGGACTAACTGTACCAAAGTCTGCAGTACTCAAGTTTATATGCATTATCATTTATTTTCTCTAACACCTTAAAGGGACCAGTGACACGTGGCATTAACTTAGACTTGCGTAAATCGGAAAAGCGATCTTTCAAATGTAACCAAACAAGATCGCCAACATCAAACACAACATGCTTTCTCCCTTTATCTGACAAGTTTATACTTAGCATGCATGTGTTCAATGTTATCTTTAGTAGTCTTATGCAAGTTTAATATCATTTCAAGCGTTGTGTAGCATCCAAATTATGTTGCACCGAAGAAGGTAAAGGCAATAAATCAATCGGTGCAGGAACAAAACCATACACAATCTCAAATGGGCACATCTTTGTGGTAGAATGCGTGACGATTATAAGCAAATTCTATGAGGTAAATACTCTTCCCACAATTTTAAGTTCTTCTTTAAAACGACGCAACATAGTAGACAAAGTTCTATTTACTACTTCAGTTTGACCATCAGTTTGGGGATGACATGTAGTACTAAAGAGCAATTTAGTCCCCAACTTAGCCCATAAACATCTCCAAAAGTGGTTAAGAAATTTAGTATCACGATCAGAGACAATAGTATTTGGCACATCATGCAAACGAACAATTTCACGAAAGAACAAATCAATATATGCGACATCATCCGTTTTATGACAAGGAATAAAGTGTGCCATCTTAGAAAACCGATCCACAACAACAAAAATACTATCCCTCCCCTTCTGTGTTTGTGGCAATCCCAAAAAAAAGTCCGTAGAAATAACCTCCCAAGGAACACTAGGAACAGGAAGAGGCATATATAACCATGTGGATTAAGGCGAAACTTAGCTTTTTAACAAGTAGTGCAGCGTGCCACAAATCTCTCAACATCTCGACGCATACGTGGCCAAAAGAAGTGTGCAGCAAGAACATCCTCCGTCTTCTTGACACCAAAGTGTCCCATCAATCCTCCTCCATGCGCCTCCTGTAACAACAAAAGATGAACAGAGCTATCCGGAATGCATAGTTTGTTAGCACGGAACACAAATCCATCATTGAAGACGTACTTGTTCCACGTTCTACCATCTCTACAATTCTGCAACACATCTTTAAATTCAGCATCATGCACATATTGTTCCTTAATAGTTTCTAATCCAAATATTTTGAAGTCAAGTTGAGATAACAAAGTATAACAGCGCGACAAAGCATCAGCAATAATATTATATTTACCCTTTTTGTGTTTGATAAATAAGGAAAAGACTCAATAAATTCAAGACACTTTGCATGACGACGATTCAACTTAGCTTGACTACGAATATGCTTCAAAGATTCATGATCAGAATGTATAACAAATTCTTTAGGCCATAGATAATGTTGCCAAGTTTCTAATGTCCTAACCAATGCATATAATTCTTTATCATAAGTAGAATAGTTCAGACTAGCCCCACTCAATTTCTCACTAAAATATGCAACAGGTTTTCCCTCTTGTAATAACACCCCTCCCAAACCAATTCCACTAGCATCACATTCAAGCTCAAAAGTCTTAGTAAAATCAGGAAGTTGGAGTAAGGGAGCATGTGTTAGCTTATCTTTCAATATGAAGGCACATTGTTGTGCATCTCCCCAAACAAAGGGCACATCCTTCTTGGTAAGCTCGTTCGGTAGCGGCAATTGATCCAAAGTCTTTGACAAAGCGCTATAAAAACCGGTGAGGCCAAGAAAACTCCTCACTTGTGTGAGTCTTGATGCGGCCAATTCTCAATAGCTTCAATCTTGGCTGGATCCACTTCAATACCCTGTGATGTAACAACATAGCCAAGAAACACAACTCGATTGGTGCAAAAGGTGCACTTCTCAAGGTTACCAAACAAACGTGCATCACGTAAAGCATTAAAAACAGCACGTAAATGGTCTAAATGATCCTCTAAAGATTTGCTATAAATCAGAATATCATCAAAGTAGACTACCACAAAACGTCCAATGAAAGCACGTAAAACTTCGTTCATTAATCTCATGAAAGTGCTATGTGCATTAGTTAAACCAAACGGCATTACTAACCACTCATATAAACCGAACTTAGTTTTAAATGCTGTTTTCCATTCATATCCTTATTTCATACGAATCTGGTGGTAGCCACTACGCAAATCAACTTTAGAAAACATGGTAGAGCCACTCAATTCATCAAGCATGTCATCTAAACGTGGAATATGATGACAATATCGAATAGTAGTTTATTGATAGCTCTACAATCAGTACACATGCGCGAAGAACCATCTTTCTTAGGTACCAAAATAATAGGAACAACACAGGGGCTAAGGGACTCACGAATTTGGCGTTGTATGTCCTTTGTCTCCTCTGGATTGGTTCTATATGGCGCGCGGTTGGGAAACGTGGCACCAGGAATTAGATCAATTTGGTGCTCAATTCCTCTAATAGGAGGTAGTCCTGGTGGCAGCTCAGCGGGAAAGACGTCCTCATATTCCTGCAAAAGGTTAGCAATAGCGGGTGGCAAAGAAGGAGGCATATCCTCAAATGAAAACAAAACCTCTTTGTAGACAATTGCATAACATTGAGTATTGTTTACATCTAGTTCAGCAATATCAATTTTATTTGCAAGCATACATGGACTCTTCAAATGAATTTCAGTAGCATGTGTAGAATCAGATTTAGTGTTCTTTGGTGGTATAAAATCTGCGACAACAATCGATTCTCACTTTTATTTTTCTCCTCGGTTTAGCTCTACTAGCTCTAGCAAGATCATCTTTTAAAATCATTAGAGTCATAGGTTTTAGACCAATTTTCTTTCCATCATGCATAAGAGAATAGTGATTAGTTTTGCCATTATGAGCAGTTCTCTATCAAATTGCCATGGTCTACCAAGTAAGAAAGAACAAGCTTGCATAGGTACAACATCACAATCAACAAAATCGAATATGTACCAATAGTAAAATGCAGCGTCTAGTTCTTGTTACCTTGATCTTGAGAACTCTCAAACCATTGGATGTAATATGAATGTGGGCGTTGTCTTGTTGGGCGCAAGCTTCTCTACCATGTCGACAACGGCGATTATTACAACTCCCTCCATCAATGATGATCTGTATAGCTCTTTCCTTGACAACCCACGTGTTTGGAGCAGGTTGTGGCGTTGATCTTGCTCAGTTGCTCAATTGCACACTCAACACACGTGTAATTAAGCTCTTGTATTGATCGGCTTGACTCCCATTACCTCTGTCTCTTCATCAGCATCAGAATTGTTTCCATCTCGAGCAGAAATAAGGGCTAGTGTATCTTCATCGAAGTCACTCGCTGAATCGTATTGACCATCTTCTCGCACCATCGTCACACGTTGTGTTGTGCACTGTCGCTCAATATGACCAAAACCCCAGAACTTGCGGCATTGTATATCCTTTGTCTTACCCATGGAAGCCATAGAAGATGCACTACGAGCATGAGCATTGGATGATGGTGGAGGAGCAACTGGAAATCTTGTGGGGGCCTTGGATGTGGTAGTAGCTGGTGGCAAATCACGAGGAGGCACTGATTGTCGGGATGTCCAAGTGGATGTGCGACCTGCAGAATTATTAGTCCTCCTCCATGGTGTTTGGCGATCCTGCACTTCACGTTCAGCTTTGTAAGCAAGATGAAACAAACGAGTGATAGAATTATATTCCTTATAATCTAATATGTGCTGAATGTCCTTGTTTAATCCACCAAAGAAACGTGCAAGCATTTGTTCATTAGATTGAACAAGACCACACCGAACCACCCCGTTTGCAATTCGATAATACTCTTCTCTGAATTTTTCCTTGCTCTAAGCGTGTCGATTCTTTAGTAAATCACGTTGATAAGTGGGAGGTACAAAGCGAACACGCATAGCAGTTTTAAAGTCCAAGTACTAGGAATAGTAGTAGGATTTAAGCGACAATACTCGGACCACCAAAGGGAAGCAAATTTAGTAAATTCACATGTAGCGACTAACACGCATATTCTCGGGATATTTTAAGCATGGAAAGCGTTGTTCTACTTCCATCTCCCATGTAAGATATGCATCGGGATTATATTTACCCTCAAAAGATGGAATATTTAATTTAAGCTTTGCAACATGATCATCATCACGCATTGGTGGTCGGCGTTGCGGTAGTAATGTCGGGGACGGTAGTCTTGTGGAGGTTGTTCAACCTCCTCGTCAAACAGATCGTCGTCGTCGGGTCGTAGTAGTACCCGTCGTCTATCCCCAATGTCGCGGCTTGTGAAGTCGAGTTGCGTCGGCATGATGGCCCGAAGTCTTGGCGGCATTTAAACCAGATCAGGCGTGATCGGAACACGCCGTGCGCCATGTGTGGTGCGGGTGCGGGTGCGGGCAATCCGTTCAAAATCTCCTTGAACCGAACGTCAAGCTTGGCGTTGAAGGATTTCTCGAGTCCATCGATCTTGTCCACGGCGTTGGTGAGCTTGGTGTCAAACTCCCCTAGGCGGCGTATCCACGTCTTGTGCGGTGACCAAGAGTGCGGAGAAGTGGGCATGTAGTTCTTCGTTCGTCATTGTTGCAGGGTTCCGCGAAGTATCTGCCATGGTTAGTCCTTAAAAAGCACAGGTATATACTACGGAAAGATGGTGGAAGTCACGCGTAATCCGTCAAGCAATATACGAAGCTCTTACAAGTTCTTACCAAACAACAGGAAAAGGCGATGTGCCGCGAGGATCGGTGTGTCCGAGATTGAGCCAAGCGATTACCGTGAGTCGAGACACCGCGTGGAGAATATCCGTGGAGCTACGGGAAGGCTTAGCAAAGGGGTTAGCAATTATCAAAACAACAATGCAAAAGTTGAAAGAATGCTCAACGACCAGTCTGTCTTTGGTCCTAGGCTAGACCGTACTAGAGACGCGAGCCTAGATCACCAACGATGTCACGACGCGACAAAACAAGCAATGTATGATGATATGGCACCCTGAAAAGCAAACCGAGAGGTGGAAAAACACTATGATGGCGAGTGTCTAGAACTGATCTACGGGGTCTAAAAATAGGTTAGCCCCAAAACAAATTTTCGAAATTTTTTTATTTTTCTCCGGAAAGCGCGCAGGCGCCAAAAAAATATCGCTATAACGGCCGATGGAGAAAAGTGATCCCCGGGGTCGAAAAACAATATAGCCAGAATTTTTTTTCTCTCCTTCTAGACTTACAACCGGACTCTTAGCTCGACACGGACTTTAGCTTAACACGGAAACAACAAAGAAGGAAAGTAAAAAGAAATAACTAGGGAACAATAACTCTACTCGGACTCGTACCACAGCAGGAAACTGATCGGATCTGTGTCGCGGTAGGAAGGCGGTGGCGGAGTATTAGGGTTTATGGTGGCAGGGTATATGACGGAGGAATACGGTGGCGGAATATGGTGGCGGTGATCGGCGAGTGTGGCGGTGACTACTATGATCAGAACTCGAAACTCTAAGGGACGAGACACTAAGACCAGTAACTCGACGAGACGATGTAGACACAAATTCAACAATGCAAAAACTGAAAAGATAATGCGATGCGTAGATTGGTTATGGGGTGGATCTAAACTCTAACTGTGTTTTTGGCTTTTTCGTGGCTTATAGGTAAAAACAGATCTAATCTACGAAAAACAGTAAAATCTCAACGAGCAACCTGAAATCTGATACCACTTGATAGGGCAAAGGTGTCCGATCTTTCGATGAGATGATGATAATCGATTTGGTGGAGTTCGGGCTTGACGATCCGACTACACGTGCGTGCACGAGCGCCAATGCAATCTCTAGGCCAATCTCACGGAGGTTTAGATCCTGCTGAACATGATCACTGACCGTGAGGTCTTAATTCCTACGAAATCGAGAACAAGTAAGAACCAATATTGCAATAAAGATATTGCGGATTAAGAGGAAAGCTTTATTGAAGAGGTGGGATCTGAATAGGTGCAGTACAAGAGGCCTCTGACGCTCGAGCCTTGGCGAAGTTGCGACTATGGATAACTTAATGTCTAAACAAAATCCGAGTCTATGGGGTTCGGCTATGGGAGTATTTAAGAGGCGAAAAGGTGGGGTTTCGCCAGCCATGGAAGTGGTGGCGAATCCAACCCTAAAGTCCTTTTCCCTCAAATCTGGACTCTAAAAGGTGGCTAATTAAAATCTGAAAATTACATGGGCTGGCCCAAAATAAAGGTGTCGCACCATATTAAGCTATGGACGAATTCGTAAAGTATTGATCTTGAATATTTCGTCCAAGCCTTCTTTGTTCATTATGGTGGCCTCAAAGTTCTGAAATCTTCATCCGTGACCTTCTCTTGGATCATCACATGCTTGCTGCCATCTCCATGCATGGCCATGCTCCAATGCTTGTCCCTCTCATCCATGCTTGGTCCATCATTCCTAAGAGTAAGAAATATATCTGATTTAGGCAGCATCATATTCTCATGTATGTGAGGAATAGTTCCAAGAAACGAAAGTACCTGATAGTTAAGTTGTTTGGCACGAGATCTTGTGATGGGTCCTTGTATGTGTGTTGGTACAACGGTTGTATCAATAGTAGGGATGTCCACATCAACCCGCTTGATCCCTGGCCCACGCGTCGGTCTCTTTGTGTAGATGGCCCTTATGTGACAAAACCTAGGACAGTTTAGAATTCAATTCAAAACAATTTTGTTCTGTTTTTAACACCAATTCATTCATAAGTTCAAAATAAATTCGAATTTGAATAAAATGTGAATAGGAAAAGTGTTTAGATTTTCAATATGAATTCAATCATATATTCAAATGTTTTCAAATCTGATTCAAACCAGTCAAACATTTGACTTTAACCCCCTTTTTAATATTTTGATTTAAATAATATTTTAAATTTATAGATCCAAATAATATGTATAATATATGATTTTGAATCAGAAAAACTGGAGGATTGTGAATATGCTATTTATATTATTATTTGAGAAATTTAAAAATTTCAAATTAATAAATATAAATAAATGTCTTTTCTTTATTATTGCAGAACTTTAAATCCGTAACTCCAAATTCGCTAAATAATATGCAAATTAATCAGCGTGATGAGACCTTTCCAACCATGATATCCATGTTATCATTTGTATCATACATTAAGAGCGGTTTTATAATTAGTACTGTTTATGCAAGGAAAACATGATAAATAAAATTGATAACTAATTGTTTCTTTTTAATAATGCCTCACAAATGCTATATCATCAACGTGCGATGCCCCTAATACCTTCTCAACATAGTTTGCATCATTAACTTGCCATGTCATGCATCATATCATGATCATGCCAATTCTTTTGTATTAGTTGTAATTGCTGCATCGCTTATTCCTTTTAGTGTTTGCTTCTTCTCGGATAGGACGATGGGATGTTGCGAAACTTCGGTAATGTTTTTCAGACAAGCATTCTCTCCCTTTTTATCTATCTTAATTTTAGAGTATTTATTTCCTCATGTTAATCTATTGCTATCTATGTTGCGATGTTCTAGTTTTCGTATCCACGATATCCCTTGTAGCCATTATAGCCTTTGACACCTCCTATTAACTGATTTTTGGTAGATAGTCGGCCTTGCGAGTCGTAGCTACTTGCTCAGGTGTTGTTTCGATGTCTGATGGCGTGTATCCAGTATTGTCGTGGGACGCTTCATTGGAAACCCCAAGAGCAAGGTGTGAAGAGCACAACAGCAAGTTTCCCTCAGTAGAGATCGAGGTTATCGAATCAGAAGAAGGAAGGAAACGTCACACAGGTGTTGCAAGCAACGCGGAGACCTGCACAACACAAACTCAAGACTTTGCCCCAACTAATCAGTGAGATTGTCAAGCTCACGAGTTTGTTGTAACAAAGGATTAAACATATGGTGTGGAAGGTAATGGTTTGCAGCAAGTAAACATGTAACAGTGGAAGATGTATCAATGGTAAAGATTGGACCGGGATCCATAGTTCACTAGAGGTGCTCTCCTTAGATAAACAACATGGCATGAAGGGTAAACAAATTTGATGCAGCCCGTCCTACGACCGCAAATACATCTACTCCCACGAGCTCCCCAAGTGGACCCATGACTCGCGCCCGAGCCAAACTCCTTCAAGATAAGGTGAACTCGTTCCTCTCCTTGTGTGACTTCGATACACCCTTGGATGGCCTGCTACTTCATACGCATACCTTGTGCATCATCAGGTACGAAGAGAAGGACCCACATGACGGAGGAGCACCTGCGGAAGAGACCAAATGCTCTCATCGCCAGTGACTCTTGGACACAGGATCGGTACTACCGCCCGGCTACCGCCCTCTCACCTCTGTGACACAGGTATGCAAGCCAAATGCTCTCTGTCACTAAGCGGTACTCGGCCGGATCCGGTACTACCGATGGCACTATCACCGCCACCGCCACCAATGAAGGCTCAGTATGAGTCCCAGATCGACAAGCGGTACTACCGGGCCAAGAAGCGGTACTACCGCATGACCGGTACTACCGGTCGAGCTGGACCGGTACTACCGGACGACACAGAACCTGATCGTGTTAAGTCGTCCCAGCGCCTTGTAACCCTCTCTATATTTCGCTATTTGTTCCGAAAATACCCCTATTTATGTGGTTGGCCTATAAATAGTCCTCACCCTCCATTGTAAACCCTAGACTTGGATAATAATAGATTAAGGAAACCCTTTGAGGAACTTATATCTATTGGTCTCATGCTCCTACCAAGGAGCACCGGATTATCCACCCTCCTCTTGGATCTTGCCTAGTGCGTTCAAGTTGTACAAGGCCTTGGGTTCTCGGTTTCGCCCCAAGTCAAGATCTCGCCAAGCACCTCGTCCCCCGTTGTTGGCGTGGAGAGAGAGCTTCGCCCAACACCGATCCTAGATATTATGTTGGACCGGTTGCCACCGGCGTGAGTTATCGGCGTGTATCGTGTTTTGTGTGCGTGAGTTCGTCGGGTTCTTCGTGGCGTGTGTTCGTGGATTCCATCCCCTTTTCCCCTTCCACCGCTTTACTCTCGATTCCCGCGGAGATTCGTGAAAGATCGGGCCACCCTAAGGGGTTACCCCATAACATCTTGGTATCAAGAGCAAGGTTGATCACGAATTTCCCCCCAATTTTTCTTTATCTCCCTTAAAATCGAAAATCCCACCAAAAAGAGCCCCAATTTGCCTTCGGATCGATCTCTGGATTTGGTGAGTTTTTCGTGGTTTTGGTCCATAGATCTGTTGCTTTTGGAGTCGATCTATAGCCCCTGTTGTTCCTAGCCCACCTTTTTGATTTCCCACAATTTGAGTTTTGGTCCACAATTTTGGATCTCGTTCGTTACGTGACCGGTACTACCGCTGCATAAGCGGTACTGGCAGCTACCTGAAGGTTTTCCTTCTTGTCTTAACACCTCAACCGTTGGGTGACTTTCCATCTTCAATTTGTTCGTGTTTGGCGTGTTTGTCACCAATTTAACACAAGCTTCGCATCAAAGTCACCCGCTCATCGACACCGCGACACTCGAACATCATCCCCACCGGTTGCAAGTCAACAATACCAAAGGTATAACTTGCGCCACTTTGACAGCCCCATATCTTCCTTTGTGTGTATCTATCCTATGAGAGCAACTCATTTTGTGTTTGTCTAAGCATTGTGCACTTGCCTTAGGAAAGTGAGAGTGTGAGGTCAAATACAAAAGCTAACATAGTAGCATAAAAAAAAGGAAAGAATCAAAAAAAGAAGAGAAAAAGAAACATAGTCTCCCAATACAAAGAGAATACCAAGCTTGTAAGCCAAGAAAGAGAGAAGAAAGAGTGCACCAAGGCAAGTGCACAAATCTATTGCTTATCCTCTTTTGGCAAACGAGTTGTGGTCTCTCCTTGAGTTGGCACAACAACCGAGCGTAGTCTTCGTTAGGACCTTTTGTGCTCATTTTCATAGTCGTGCTAACCCCGTTTTTCTCCACGTGTGTGTTTTCCGTGTTTTTGTAGATCGTATCCTTTTGCTTTTGATCTTTGGTTCTTTACCACGTAGAACAATAACCTTTTGCTTGGATCGTTTCGTTTGGTTTTCCACATTCCTAACCTTCCACCAAAAGCTTTTGAGAGTAGTAGCATATTTGTGTGTGAGTTTCTTGCCCATTTCACTTTGCACGCTGTTTGTTCACTTGTGTGGCGTGGTTTGATATAATCTCCAAGGTGAGGTAAAAGGCTAACTCTACGCACCCTTATTCTCCATATACAACCCTTGTTGGCTTTGCATCATGGACAGGAGTGGAGAGCCGTCCCAACCACTACCTCCGGATGACGACACACAATTCATGACAAGATGGGACCATTGGAAGGTCCGAGGAGAATTCTACTACCGTTGTGAAGCTCTCGAGCGGCGCCAAGATGAACAATTTAGCGAGGCCCGTGTGGAATTCAATAACATTGAAAACCGCTTCGAAGAAGTCCGTGGCCAAATGCATGCCATGCAACACAACCTCGATCATCAAAATGAAGCTCTTGGTCGTGCACCCGCCTCAACGGATAAGAAGCTTCAACGCCTCATTGATGGACTAGCAAGTCCACGCTCGCGCGAATCAAGCTCATCTCGGCACTCCTCAAGTGAATCAAGTGCACCTCGCCGTCACACTTCTGGACACCGGGATGGACCCGTTCTTCAATCCATGAGCTCTTCTCAAGCGGTACCATCTCCGCGACATGCTGCAACGTCAAGCTATGATGGTGACCTCTCCGCAAGACCTCCTCGACGTGAAGCGAACCGGCCACAACCAAGGGCACTTGTGATTCAACAAGAGCAACCTCACATGGACCACCAAGCCCATCGCCGTCGACATGTCCTTTCAACAACAAGTGAAGCATCCAAAGAGGACGAACAAGATCACCGTCGACGTGAAGCACTCAAAGATCCTCCAAGGCGTCATCATCGACATGATCGTCCACGTCGGCAACATGATGGTCATGACGAGCCTCCTCTACATCAAGAAGAGGAAGATCAGCCCATTGCGTATGCGGCTCGACGTCCTCCTCGCCACAGGGCGCAAGACAATGCTCCTCGGCACCACCCACGAAAAGAACAAGAGCAAGCTCCCTAAGCTCATCGTGAGGACCATCAATCTCCTCCTCGTCCTCAACCGCACCAACAAAACGAGCAAGCTCCCCAAGCTCGTCGTCAAAACCAAGTTCCACCACCAAACGCGGCACCTCCACAACCGCAAGAGCAACGCAACAATCACCAATCAAGACATGAGAGCTCGGATGATGATGATGACTGCCCAAATCATGGCAACCGGCGCAACCGGAACCGCAATGGAGAAGAAACTTTTGGCAAGCTCAAATTCACCATGCCCAAGTTCACCGGTTCCAATGAGCCCGAGGAATATCTCTCGTGGGAACTCAAGGTTGACAAGATCTTCCGCATGCACAACTATAGAAATGAGAAGATGATGGCCATGGCATCCCTCGAGTTCGATGAGTATGCCAACATTTGGTGGGAACAAGTCCAACTCGCTCGCGAAGCAAAACAAGAGACTCCAATCGCAACTTGGCAAGATATGAAGGCTCATATGAGATCCCGCTTTGTTCCTTCACACTACACGCGTGAACTCTTCAACAAGCTTCAAACGCTTAGTCAAGGGACAAAGACCGTGGAAGAGTACTTCAAGCAAATGAAGCTCAACATGATCCGTGCCAACATTGAAGAGCGAGATGAACAAACAATGGCACGCTTCCTCAATGGCTTGAACCATCCCATCAAGCGCATCACCGAGTTCCAAAAGTACAACAACATGGTTGAGCTTGTGCACATCGCATCAAAGGTCGAGCGTCAAGTGCAAGAGGACATCAAGTACAACAAGCCAAAGACGTACTTCACCTACAAGCAAGCACCAACCACTGCTCCAACAACACCAAGTGGAAGCTCCTCAAGTACCACCAAGCTTCCCTTCAAGCCAACTCTCCCTCAAGGAAAACAGCCCCCAAGTGGCAAAAACACAAGGGATGATCAACCATTCAATGGTGAATGCTACAAGTGTGGAGGCAAAGGGCACAAGTCGAACGCATGTGGAAACAAGAAGGTTTTGTTCATGCATGACAACGGAGATGAAGAATACTTGAGTGAAGAAGAGTTTGATGCAAGGGTCAAGGAAGCCATGGCAAGGCAACATTTGGAAGAGGACCAAGAACTTCTTGTGTGTGAGCATGACGCAAGTCCATCGCTTGTGGTCACAAGGGTCTTAACTACACAAGCCAATGCGAATGAAGACCAACGCTTTGAACATCTTCCAAACTCATGCTGGCATCAATGGGAAGTCCATCAAAGTTGTCATCGATGGAGGGAGTTGCCACAATCTTGCAAGCACGGAATTGTGTGAGAAACTCAATCTCACCCTCCATCTGCATAAACACCCATACCATATCCAATGGCTAAGTGACCAAGGATCCGTCAAGATCAAGCACACCGTCTCGGTAACGTTCTCAATTGGGCACTACAAGGACACGGTGGAATGTGACGTGGTCCCAATGACGGTTTGCCATATGTTGCTCGGAAGGCCGTGGCAATATGACAAGCGTGCTTTGCATGATGGTCACTCAAACACTTATACCTTCAAGTGGCTTGATAAAACTTGTTTTTTGCAACCAATGACTCCTAGCCAAATAATTGCGGACAATGCAAAGGCTTTAGCGAGGGCGCAATACACAAAAACACCTTGTGAGAAGAGTGGTGAGCGACAGAACCACACCATAGTGAGTGAGAGCTACAAGCCAAACTCGAGTGGAAAAACTAAGAGTGTTCTTCTTGCCACCAAAAGTGAGATGAGAGAAGTGCGGAACAATCCATCCATCTTGCACTATGTCCTTGTATGCAAGGGACTAGCACAAGGAACTAACGACTTGACAAATGTTCCTCCTCCTTTGATGGCTTTTTTGCAGGAATTCCAAGATGTATTTCCTGAAGAGCTTCCTCATGGCCTTCCTCCTCTTCGTGGAATCGAGCACCACATCGACCTCATACCCGGCGCACCACTCCCAAACCGCGCCGCGTATCGCACGAACCCGGAAGAGACAAAGGAGATCGAACGTCAAATCAACCAACTAGTCTCCAAAGGTTTGATCCAAGTAAGCACTAGCCCAAGCGCGGTCCCCGTGATCCTAGTTCCAAAAACGGATGATACGTTGCGGTTATGCATGGACTGTCGTCCAATCAATGCTATCACCGTGCGTTATCGACATCCTATACCGCGTCTTGATGACATGCTTGATGAGTTATGTGGAGCCACTATATTTTCGAAAATTGATCTTCGTAGTGGTTACCATCAAATTCGCATGGCCGAAGGTGATGAGTGGAAAACCGCCTTCAAGACCAAGCTTGGTCTCTATGAATGGTTGGTTATGCCTTTTGGCTTATCTAACGCCCCATCTACCTTTATGCGCCTCATGAACCATATTTTGAGATCTCTCATTAGGAAGAGTGTAGTTGTTTACTTTGATGACATTCTTGTCTATAGCAAGTCACTAGAGGAGCATGTTACTCATGTTAAGGAGGTCCTTCAAATCCTTCGTCATGAAAAGCTTTATGCTAATCTCCCAAAGTGCACTTTTGCAAGAGACAAGCTGATTTTCCTTGGTTTTGTCGTGTCTTCTAATGGCATTGAAGTTGATGTCTCCAAAGTAAAGGACATACGAGATTGGCCCATTCCTACAAATGTTAGTGAACTTCGTAGTTTTCATGGGTTGGCTGGCTTTTATCGTCGCTTTGTGAAAGACTTTTCTACCATTGCTTGCCCCCTCAACGAATTGACCAAGAAAAATGTCACATTCGTTTGGGGAAAAGCACAACAAAAGGCTTTTGACGAGCTCAAAAAGAGGCTCACCGAAGCACCACTTCTTGCATTACTGGATTTCACAAAAACCTTTGAGATTGAATGTGACGCTAGTGGTATTGGCATTGGTGGCATCCTTATGCAAAATGGGCGTCCTATTGCTTACCATAGTGAGAAACTGGATGGCGCACGCCTAAACTATCCCATTTATGACAAAGAACTTTTTGCCTTAGTTCGAGTTCTTCAAGTGTGGCAACACTATCTTTGGCCCAAAGAATTTATCATACATTCCGACCATGAGTCGTTGAAGTACCTTAAGGGCCAAGCCAATTTGAGTAAAAGGCACGCAAAATGGGTTGAGTTCATGGAGTCTTTTCCTTATATTGTCAAATACAAGAAGGGCAAAGAAAATGTGGTAGCGGACACCTTGTCTCATAAAAACAAGCCTTCTTACGACTCGAAGTAAATGTCTTGGGTCTTGATGACATCAAATCTTTGTATCGTCAGGCCCTTTCTTTGGACTAATATTGGCACAATGTTCAATAGACAAAGGGATTGATGATTTCTATTTGCATAAGGGTTTTCTTTTCAAACAAAACAAGCTTTGCATTCGAAATCGTCTCCAACTTTTGCTTCTTCAAGAGTCCCATGGTGGAGGCCTTATGGGTCACTTTGGCCGTGACAAGACATATGACATGCTCTCCACTCACTACTTTTGGCCAAAGATGAAGCGCGACGTGGAGCGCCACGTCCAACGATGCACTACATGTATCCAAGATAAGTCTAAGTCCAACCCCTTTGGTCTTTATATGCCATTGCCTATTCCTCATGCACCTTGGTCGGACATTAGCATGGACTTTGTGTTAGGCTTGCCTAGATCTAAACAAGGACATGATTCTATATTTGTAGTAGTGGATCGCTTTTCCAAAATGGCACATTTCATTCCGTGCCATAAGACCGATGATGCTTCACATGTATTCCACACGCCGAGTTCGCCTACAACCGCACCAAGCACTCCACCACCATGAGGAGCCCGTTCATGATCGTCTACGGCTTCGAGCCTCTCACCGCGCTCGATATCCTTCCGCTACCACTTCATGAACGTGCCAATATGGACATTGTCAAGCATGCCCAAACAATGAAGAAACTCCATGAAGACACATGATCTACTATCGAGCAACAAGTCCTTCGCCAAGCATCAAGGCTAAACAAGAACAAGAAAGAGATAATCTTCGAAGAGGGCGACCTTGTGTGATACACTTGAGTAAAGACCGCTTCCCCAAGGAACGCGACTCCAAGCTAAAGCCAAGAGGTGATGGACCATTCAAGGTGCTAAAGAGGGTCAACAACAACGCCTATATCATCGATATCCCAACATCGAAGTATCTTGTGAGATCGACATTCAATGTCAAGGACCTCTCACCCTACCATGGAGACGATGAAGTTGAGAAGGTTGAAGAGTCGAGGAAGACTCTTTCCCAAGGGGGGGAAGCTGATGCAGCCCGTCCTACGACCGCTACTACATCTACTCCCACGAGCTCCCCAAGTGGACCCATGACTCGCGCCCGAGCCAAACTCCTTCAAGCTAAGGTGAACTCGCTCCTCTCCTTGTGTGACTTCGATACACCCTTGGATGGCCTGCTACTTCATACGCATACCTTGTGCATCATCAGGTATGAAGAGAAGGACCCACAGGACGGAGGAGCACCTGCGGAAGAGACCAAATGCTCTTTGTCGCCAGCGGTACTACGGACACAGCGACCTCACATGGCTACCCTCGCCACCAGTGACGACACCAAGAAGCCAAATGCTCTCTGTCCTTTGGCGGTACTACTGCCTCGGATCCGTACTCAGGCGGCAAGACTACCGCCTCGCCACCAACAGAAGGCTCCAGCGCAAGTCCCAGGACAACAAGCGGTACTACCGGGCCAGGAAGCGGTACTACCGCATGACCGGTACTACCGGTCGATCTGGACCGGTACTACCGGACGACACAGAACCTGATCGTGTTAAGTCGGCCCTGCGCCTTGTAACCCTCTCTATATTTCGCTATTTGCTCCGAAAATACCCCTGTTTATGTGGTTGGCCTATAAATAGCCCCCACCCTCCATTGTAAACCCTAGACTTGGATAATAATAGATTAAGGAAACCCTTTGAGGAACTTATATCTATTGGTCTCATGCTCCTACCAAGGAGCACCGGATTATCCACCCTCCTCTTGGATCTTGCCTAGTGCGTTCAAGTTGTACAAGGCCTTGGGTTCTCGGTTTCTTGCCCCCAAGTCGTCAAGATCTCGCCAAGCACCTCGTCCCCCGTTGTTGGCGTGGAGAGAGAGCTTCGCCCAACACCGATCCTAGAGATTATGTTGGACCGGTTGCCACCGGCGTGAGTTATCGGCGTGTATCGTGTTTTGTGTGCGTGAGTTCATCGGGTTCTTCGTGGCGTGTGTTCGTGGATTCCATCCCCTTTTCCCCTTCCACCGCTTTACCCTCGATTCCCGCGGAGATTCGTGAAAGATCGGGCCACCCTAAGGGGTTACCCCATAACAAAATTACAGCAGGGCAATTGACAGGAACTGAGCAAGGCATAACAATGCAATACCAGACAAAAAGATCCTATGAGATTCGATTGGGCAATACAAATATACATAGACCGCCATCCAACTGCATCTATGACTAGAAGTCCACCTTCAGGTTATCATCCGAACCCCCTCCACTATTAAGTTGCAAGCAATAGACAACTGCTTTAAGCAAAGTGTGTAAGGTAAACAATCCACTTGTTCCATGAATAAGATGAAGGGTTTCGCAGCATAGTAAATCAAAAAAATTCTACGGATGCGAACGGGAAAGCCAAGATCTAATCTAGGAGATGCAAACAACGAGGGGGAATAGATAAGATCTTCATACCCTTGAAGATTCGCACAGCGGAACGTTCGTCGGAACGTGGGTGATGTAGTCGTACTCGCTTCTCCTCCTCGCGATCCGATCCGATCTAACACCGCAAGTGGCGATGCCTTCGAGAGATGCACACGCAAAGACTCGGCGTCTCCTCCTTCCTCGTTCCAGCAAGTATGGTGGAGAAGGATTGGATCTACAACGGCGCGGTGCAAGTGGTGGAGAGTTTCAGCAGGCTTCGCCACGTGCTCGGGAGGAGAGAGGAGGCGGGCGGCTAGGGTTTGAGGAGGATGTGTGGGAGGGTGCGCCCTCTTTATATAGAGGGGTGGGCGGCCTTGCCCTCCCCCAAACCCTAGGGCCGGCCAAGGAGGGAGTGGGGGCAAGTTTTCCTCCCTTCTAGAAGCTCCCTAGGGTTTTGCCCTAGGTTGGCGTTGGGCCCTATGGGGCCTTGTGCCCTGGCCCAATGCGCGTGGCACTCCCTCATAGGCCCATTCCTCCCGCAGTGGGGCCACGTTGGTCCCCCCTCAGGAAGGTTCTAAAGCTCGGTACAATCGAATTAACGAAACAATTCAATTCCAAAACTGCATTGCCTTATATGAATCTTATTCTTGGACCATTCGGAACCACTCGTGATGTCCGGATCCCATCCGAGACTACGAACAAAAATTCATAAACCAATTATCCAATCTATCCTAGCGTGAGACACGTTAAGTGTGTGACCCTTGGGTTCGAGAACATGCGGACATGATCTTCTATCAATAATCAACAATGAGGTCGGAAACCCATATTGACTCACACATTCATCGATGAACATATCGGATGAACCACGATGCCGTGATTCAATTAATCCCATATATATATTCCCTTCGTCTCGTGATATTTTACTTGCCCGAGATTTGATCGTCGATGCAGTCATACCTAGTTCAATCTCGTTCACAACAAGTACTTTACTGTTCGTAATCCCGATATCACTTTGTGAGTAACTCCTTAATCACATGCTTGCAAGCGGTGTTGATATCGATTCAAAGTGGGCCCAAAGTATATCTCTCCGACTTGGGAGGACAAATCCCATCTCGATACATACAACCCAATGGTACTTTCCGATCACCGAGAGACACCTTTATGATCACCCTCTCATAGGATGACGTTTGATGACCTCAAAGCTTTCTTAGATACCGGGGAGTTGTATTATCTCATGGTCTAAGGAATACAATATTTGACATAAGAAAAGCTTTGCAAAGATGAACACGATGACACAATCTAATTGCTCAAGCTTAGTTTGGTCATCCATCATATCATTCTCCCAATGATATGATCTCATTATTAATCGACAAATCATGTCTATGGTTAGGAAACCTTAACCATCATTAATCAATGAGCTAGTCCATAGAGGCATACTAGGGACACGGTGTTGTTCATAAACCACACAAGTATTAAAGTTTCCGCTTAATACAATTCTATCATGGAATACAAACTTTATCATGAACAAGAATTATAATAATAACATCTTTATTATTGCCTCTAGGGCATAATTCCAACAGTCTCCCACTTGCACAAGAGTCAATAATCTAGTTTACATTTGGCAACAATCTCACACCCATGGCACTAAGGTGTTGATCATGTTTTACACGTGGAAGAGGTTTAGTTAATGGATCTGCGACATTCAGATCTGTATGTACTTTGCTAATCTTCAGATCTCCATCTCCTATATAATCTCGGATTATATGAAACTTGCGGTTGATATGCTTGGTCTTTGGATGATATCTTGGTTCCTTAGCGAGTGCTATGGCGCCAGTGTTGTCACATAATATCTCTAGTGGGTCCAATGCACTTGGAACCACGCCAAGCTCAGTGATGAAGTTCCTAATCCAAACTCCTTCACTTGACGCTGCGGCTGACCATGTATTCCGCTTCTACTGTAGATCCCGCGATCACGCTTTGCTTGCAGCTTCTCCAGCTCATAGCTCCTCCATTCAAAATATAAACGTATCCTGTCTGAGATTTAGAATCATCCTTGTCGGTGTCAAAACTAGCATCGACGTAACCCTTTACAACGAGCTGTTCATCACCTCCATAGACTAAGAACATTTCTTTAGTCCTATTTAGGTACTTTAGGATGTTCTTCACGGTACATCGATGTTCCTCCTAGATCACTTTGGTATATGCTCGTCAAACTAAGAGCATTGGACACGTCCGGTCTAGTACACAGCATGGCATACATGATAGAACCTATGGCCGAGGCATAAGGCACTTTGCTCATAGCTTCTCTATCATTTACCATAGCTGGACACTGAGCCTTGCTCAATATCTTACCTGACAACATAGGCACTGAACCTTTCTTTGCCTTATCCATTTTGAACCTTTTTAGAACTTTGTCTAGGTATGTACTCTGGCTTAAAGCTATCAGGCGTCTTTGTCTATCTCTATAGATTTTGATGCCCAATATATAAGCAGCTTCACCTAGGTCTTTCATTGAAAAACACTTGTTCAAATAACTCTTCACATCGTTAAGCATGTTAATGTCATTCCAATAATCAATATGTCATCCACATATAGTACCAAAAATGTCACTAAGCTCCCACTCACTTTCTTGTAGATACAAGCTTCGTAGCAATTTGGAACAAATCCAAAGCTCTTGATCACTTGATCAAAACGAAGGTTCCAACTCCGAGATGCTTGCTTCAGTCCATAAATGGAACGTTGAAGTTTGCACACATTATCAGCATCCTTAGGATCGACAAAACCTTCGGGTTGCATCATATACAACTCTTCATCAATGTTGCCATTGAGGAACGCAGTCTTGACATCCATCTGCCATATTTCATAATCGTGAAACGCAGCAATTGCTAATAAAATCCGAATGGACTTAAACATCGCTACGGGAGAGAATGTCTCATCGTAGTCAACACCTTGAACTTGTCGAAAACCTTTCGCGACAAGCCGTGCTTTATAGATGGTAACATTACCATCCGCGTCCGTTTTCTTCTTGAAAATCCATTTGCACTCAATGGTCTTTCGGTCGCTAGGAGGGTCCACCAAAGTCCATACTTGGTTTTCGCTGATGGATCTCAATTCGGATTTCATGGCCTCTAGCCATTTCTCAGAGTCTGGGCTCATCATCGCTTCCTCATAGTTCGTAGGTTCACTGTCTTCTACCAACAAGACAGTCAAGGCGGAATTCTTGGTACCACTCGGGAGGGGCACGCGATCTTGTCGACTGCGATGTTCGATGGACATCGTTGAAGCTTCATGATCCTTGTCATTAGCTTCCTCTATTGTTGGTGCGGCACCTTTGGAACAATTTCGGTCTTTGTGCTACTCTCAACTCAAGAGAAGGTTCAATAACCTCGTCTAGCTCTACTTTCCTCCCACTCACTTCTTTCGAGAGAAACTCCTTCTCAAGAAAGGAACCGTTCTTCATGACAAACACTTTGCCTTGGTTACGTGATAGAAGGTATACCCAATAGTTTCCTTAGGGTATCCTATGAAGACGCATTTCTCGTTTTGGGTTCGAGCTTATCCGCATCAACTTCTTGACGTAAGCCGCATCCCCAAACTTTAAGAAGCGACAACTTAGGTTTAGCACCAAACCACAGTTCATACGGTGTCGTCTCAGCAGGATTTAGATGGTGCCCTATTTAAAGTGAATGCAGCGGTTTCTAATGCATAACCCCAAATGATAACGGAATCGAAGAGACATCATCGATTGGACCATATCTAATAGGGTTCGATTCCGTGCTCGACACACCATTCTTGTTGTGGTGTTCCGGTGGCGTGAGTTGCGATTCCGCTTGCTTTAAGATGCGTGAAAATCACAACTCAAATATTCACCTCCACGATCGGATCGTAGAAACTTAATCTTTTGTTACGATGGTTCTCCACTTCATTGAAATTCCTTGAACTTTTCAAATGTTTCAGATTTATGTTTCCTTAAATAGATATACCCATATCTACTTAAGTCATCGTAAAAGTGAGAAAATAGCAATATCCACCGCGTCGAAACACTCATCGTGCGCATACATCGGTATGTATGATTTCCAACAAGTCCGTTTCGCTCCATCATTCCGGAGAATGGGGTTTTGATCATCTTGCCCGTGAGGCATGGTTCGCATGTGTCGATGATTCAAAATCAAGAGACTCAAAGTCCATCGAATGGAGTTTCTTCATGCGTTTACACCAATATGACCTGAACAAGATGCCACAAATAAGTAGTATTATCACTATCTACTTTGCATCTCTTAGCCTCAATGTTATGGATGTGTGTTTCATCCTTCGAGATTCGGAAGAAATAAACCATTCACGGCAGTGCATGACCATAAAAGATGTTACTCATATAAATAGAACAACCATTATTCTCGATTTAAATGAATAATCGTCTTGCAATAAACACGATCCGAAATGATGTTCATGCTCAACGCAGGCACATAATAACATTTATTGAGGTTTAAAACTAATCCGAAGGTAAAACTAAGGAGGCGTCCGACGGCCATCACATCAACTCTTGATCTGTTGCCAACGCGCATCGTCACCTCATCCTCAAGCCGCCATCTATTAGTAGCTCTGTTTGAGTTACAAATATTAGCAACCGAACCAAATCAAATACCTAGGCACTACAACGAGGGCTAGTAAGGAAAACATCAATAACATGTATATCAAATATACCATTGATGGTGCCGCCTTCTTGTCGCTAAGTACTTGACACAGTTGTGCTTCCATGACCCTTGTCCTTGCAATAGAAGCACTTCGATGTCGGCTTGGGTCGAACTTGAGCTTCTTCTCGGCAGGGGCGCGCTTAGCCGCCTTTCTTGAAGGGCTTCTTTGCACCTTACCTTTCTTAAAGGTGGGGGCTTGTTGACCATCAACACATGATTATCCTTTTGATGTCCACTTCCGGCCTTGACTGCGAAGAGCTCGGTGATCGTATCGATGGAACCAATCGATTGTGAGTCACTACAAAACTTTTGTAGGCGGGAGGAGTGATTGCAGACCAGTCAATCTTGAGCTCCTCGAATCTTGCGATCCGGTTGCTCAAGGCGTTGAGTGTAGGACATCTTTATGGCGTGCTCACTAACGAACTCCCTTCCTCCATCTTGCGGTTAAAGAATTTCTCGGAGATCTCATATCTCTCGAGCCCTGAGTGCGAAACATAGTTTGGCTCCTCAAGAATCTCAAAGGGGCGGATAGTCTTCAAAACGATTTTGAAGGTCCGATTCCATAGCAAAAACATGGTGCTCTTGATCACACCATAATCATCTTTCTTGATCGATAGATGACTTTCTCATCGGTACGCATCTACATCAGGGGCGTCACCTAGCGCATTCTCAAGGACATAGTCCTTTTGACTGCCAGAGAGAATGATTCTCAGATTGCAGAAACAGTTGGTGAAGTTAGACCCATTGTTTCTAAGCTTTTTCCTTCTCAGCAAAAACGTTGAAGTTGAAGTTGGACTTAGCCATTTGATCTACAATGTTTGCAAGTACAAATTAGACTATGTTCATGATAACTATTTCAACTTTAATCAAATTACTAGATGAACTCCCACTAAATTCAACATCCCTCAAGTTGTTTAGTGAACATGATCCAAATTCACCACACCTAATCCGATCTTCACGAGAAGAGATGTGGTTTCAATGATGGACAACGAAGTGTCGATCATATCATTCATATGACTCATGCTTAACCTTTCGGTTCTTGTGTTCCGAGGCCATGTCTATACATGCTAGGCTCGTCAAGTCAGACCCAAGTACTTCCGCGTGTGCAAAACTGGCTTGCACCCATTGTATGTGAACGTAGAGTCGAAAGCACCCGATCATCACGTGATGCTTGGATACGACGAACTTTCACAACGGTGCATACATGGGGAGAACACAGTTTTATCTTGATCTTTAAGTGAGGAATCATCTTATAATGCTACCATCGCGATCTAAGCATAATAAGATACATAAAAGGATAAACATCACACGCATATAACTTTATGTGACATGGTATAGTGATAGGGCAAAGGTGTCCGATCTTTCGATGAGATGATGATAGTCGATTTGGTGGAGTTCGGGCTTGACGATCCGACTACACGTGCGAGCACGAGCGCCAATGCAATCGCTAGGCCAATCTCCTGGAGGTTACCGATCTTGCGGGAACACGATCGGCTGACGGTGAGGTCTTAATTGCGTACGAAATCGAGAACAAGTAAGAACTAATATTGCAATCAAGATATTGTGGATTAAGAGGAAAGCTTTATTGAAAAGGTGGGATCCTGAATAGGTGCGAAGTACAAGAGGCCTCTGCGACGCTCGAGCCTTGGCGAAGTTGCTGTGATGGCTAACTTAATGTCTAAACAAAATCCGAGTCTATGGTGACGGCTATGGGGAATTGTATATCCTTTTTCTTACCCGTGGAAGCCATAGAAGATGCACTACGAGCAGGAGCATGGGATGACAGTGGAGGAGCAGCTGGATATCTTGTGGTGACCTTGGATGTGGTAGTAGCTGGTGGCGAATCACGAGAAGCAGGTGCTGATTGTCGGGATGTCCAAGTGGATGTGCGACCTGCAGAATTATTAGTCCTCCTCCATGGTGTTTGGCGATCCTGCACTTCACGTTCAGCTTTGCAAGCAAGATTGATGTGGACATCCCTTCTATTGATACAACCGTTGTACCTACAGCAACACACATACAAGGACCCATCACAAGATCTCGTGCCAAACAACTTAACTATCAGGTACTTTTGTTTCTTGGAACTATTCCTCACATACATGAGAATATGATGCTGCCTAAATCAGATGTGTTTCTTACTCTTAGGAATGATGGACCAAGCATGGATGAGAGGGACAAGCATTGGAGCATGGCCATGCATGGAGATGGCAGCAAGCATGTGATGATCCAAGAGAAGGCCACGGATGAAGATTTCAGAACTTTGAGGCCACCATAATGACGAAAGAAGGCTTGGACGAAATATTCAAGATCAATACTTTAAAAATTTGTCCATAGCTTAATATGGTGCTGCGACACCTTTTATTTTGGGCCAGGCCCATGTAATTTTCGCAGGATTTTAATTAGCCACTTTTTAGAGTCCGTATTTGAGGGGAAAAGGACTTTTAGGGTTGGATTCGGCCACCACTTCCATGGCTGGCCAAAACCCCACCTTTTCGCCCTTAAATACTCCCCATAGCCGACCCCCTAGACTCGGATTTTGTTTAGACATTAAGTTAGCCATCATAGCAACTTCGCCAAGGCTCGATCGTCGCAGAGGCCTCTTGTACTTCGCACCTATTCAGGATCCCACCTTTTCAATAAAGCTTTCATCTTAATCCGCAATATCTTGATTGCAATATTAGTTCTTACTTGTTCTTGATTTCAGGTAGGAATTAAGACCCTCGCTGGTCAGGCTGATCGTGTTCCCGCAGGATCGGTAACCTCCAGGAGATTGGCTAGCGATTGCATTGGCGCTCGTGCTCGCATGTGTAGTCGGATCATCAAGCCCGAACTCCACCAAATCGATTATCGCCATCTCATCAAAAGATCGGACACCTTTTCCCTATCATTTGTGTGTGAGTTTCTTGGCCATTTCACTTTGCACGCTGTTCGCTCATTAGTGTGGCAATTGGTTTGATATAATCTCCAAGGTGAGGTAAAAGGCTAACTCTACGCACCCTTATTATCCATATACAACCCTTGTTGGATTTGCATCATGGACAGGAATGGAGAGCCGTCCCAACCACCACAACCTCCGGAGGACGACACACAATTCATGACAAGATGGGACCATTGGAAGGTCCGAGGAGAATTCAACTACCGTTGTGAAGCTCTCGAGCGGCGCCAAGATGAACAATTTAGCGAAGCCCGCGTGGAGTTCAAGAACATCGACAACCGCTTCGAAGAAGTCCGAGGCCAAATGCATGCCATGCAACACAACCTCGGTCATCAAAATGAAGCTCTTGGTTGCGCCCTCGCCTCAACGGATGAGAAGCTTCAACGCCTCATTGATGGACTAGCAAGGCCATGCTCGCACGACTCAAGCTCATCTCGGCACTCCTCAAGTGAATCAAGTGCACCTCGTCGTCACGGTTCAAGGCACCGGGATGGACCCGTTCTTCAATCCATGAGCTCTTCTCAAGCGGTACCATCTCCGCGACACGCCGTAACGTCAAGCTATGATGGTGACCTCTCCGCAAGACCTCCACAACGTGAAGCGAACCGGCCACAACCAAGGGCACTTGTGATTCAACAAGAGCAACCTCACATGGACCACCAAGCCCATTACCGTCGACATGTCCTTTCAAAAACAAGTGAAGCATCCGAAGAGGACGAACAAGATCACCGTCGACGTGAAGCACTCGAAGATCCACCAAGGCGTCATCATCGACATGATCGTCAACGTCGGCAACATGATAGTCATAACGAGCCTCCTCCACACCAATAAGAAGAAGAGCAGCCCATTGCGCATGCGGCTCGACATCCTCCTCTCCACAGGGCGCAAGACAATGCTCCTCGGCATCAACCGCGACAAGAACAAGAGCAAGCTCCCCAGGATCGTCGTGAGGACCATCAACCTCCTCCTCGTCCTCAACCGCGCCAACAACACGAGCAAGCTCCCCAAGCTCGTCGTCAAAACCAAGTTCCACCACCAAACGTGGCACCTCAACAACCGCAAGAGCAACGCAACCATCACCAAGCAAGACATGAGAGCTCGGTTGATGATGATGACCGCCAAAATCATGGCAACCGCCGCAACCGGAACCGCAATGGAGAAGAAACTTTCGGCAAGCTCAAATTCACCATGCCCAAGTTCACCGGTTCCAGTGAACCCGAAGAATATCTCTCGTGGGAACTCAAGGTTGACAAGATCTTCCGCATGCACAACTATAGCAATGAGAAGATGATGGCCATGGCATCCCTCGTGTTCGATGAGTATGCCAACCTTTGGTGGGAACAAGTCCAACTCTCTCGCGAAGCAAAAGAAGAGCCTCCAATATCAACTTGGCAAGATATGAAGGCCCATATGAGATCCCTCTTTGTTCCTTCGCACTACACGCGTGACCTCTTCAACAAGCTTCAAACACTTAGTCAAGGGACAAAGACCGTAGAAGAATACTTCAAGCAAATGGAGCTCAACATGATCCGTGCCAACATTGAAGAGCGAGATGAACAAACAATGGCACGCTTCCTCAATGGCTTGAACCATCCCATCAAGCGCATCACCGAGTTCCAAAAGTACAACAACATGGTTGAGCTTGTGCACATCGCATCAAAGGCCGAGCGTCAAGTGCAAGAGGACATAAAGTACAACAAGCCAAAGAAGTACTTCACCTACAAGCAAGCACAAACCACTACTCCAACAACACCAAGTGGAAGCTCCTCAAGTACCACCAAGATTCCCTTCAAGACAACACTCCCTCAAGGAAAACAACCCCCAAGTGGCAGAAACACAAGGGATGATCAACCATTCAATGGTGAATGCTACAAGTGTGGAGGCAAAGGACACAAGTCGGCCGCATGTGGAAACAAGAAAGTTTTGTTCATCCATGACAACGACGATGAAGAATACTTGAGTGAAGAAGAGTTTGATGCAAGGGTCAAGGAAGCCATGGCAAGGCAACATTTGGAAGAGGACCAAGAACTTCTTGTGTGTGAGCATGACGCAAATCCATCGCTTGTGGTCACAAGGGTCTTAACTACCCAAGTCATTGAGAATGAAGACAAACGCTCGAACATCTTCCAAACTCGTGCCGGCATCAATGGGAAGTCCATAAAAGTTGTCATCGATGGAGGGAGTTGCCACAATCTTGCAAGCACGGAATTGTGTGAGAAACTCAACCTCACCCTCCATCCGCATAAACACCCCTAACATATCCAATGGCTAAGTGACCAAGGATCCGTCATGATCAAGCACACCGTCTCGGTAACGTTCTCAATTGGGCCCTACAAGGACACGGTGGAATGTGACGTGGTCCCAATGACGGTTTGCCATATGTTGCTCGGAAGGCCGTGGCAATATGACAAGCGTGCTTTGCATGATGGTCACTCAAACACTTATACCTTCAAATGGCTTGATAAAACTTGTGTGTTGCAACCAATGACTCCTAGCCAAATAATTGCGGACAATGCAAAGGCTTTAGCGAGGGCGCAATACACACAAACACCTTGTGAGAAGAGTGGTGAGCGAGAGAACCACACTATAGTGAGTGAGAGCTACAAGCCAAACTCGAG
Organism: Avena longiglumis; assembly: GCA_030063025.1. NCBI lineage: Eukaryota > Viridiplantae > Streptophyta > Magnoliopsida > Poales > Poaceae > Avena > Avena longiglumis. The sequence goes on along the minus strand of CP125974.1, from coordinate 332,139,855 downwards.
TGGAAAAACTAAGAGTGTTCTTCTTGCCACCAAAAGTGAGATGAGAGAAGTGCGGAACAACCCATCCATCTTGCACTATGTCCTTGTATGCAAGGGACTAGCGCAAGGAACTAACGACTTGACAAATGTTCCTCCTCCTTTGATGGCTATTTTGCAGGAATTCCAAGATGTATTTCCCGAAGAGCTTCCTCATGGCCTTCCTCCTCTTCGTGGACCTCATACCCGGCGCCCCACTCCCAAATCGCGCCGCGTATCGCACGAACCCGGAAGAGACAAAGGAGATCGAACGTCAAATCAACCAACTCGTCTCCAAAGGTTTGATCCAAGTAATCACTAGCCCAAGCGCGGTCCCCGTGATTCTAGTTCCAAAAACGGATGATACGTTGCGGTTATGCATGGTAGTCAATCAATGCTATCACCGTGCGTTATCGACATCCTATACCGCGTCTTGATGACATGCTTGATGAGTTATGTGGAGCCACTATATTTTCGAAAATTGATCTTCGTAGTGGTTACCATCAAATTCGCATGGCCGAAGGTGATGAGTGGAAAACTGCCTTCAAGACCAAGCTTGGTCTCTATGAATGGTTGGTTATGCCTTTTGGCTTATCTAATGCCCCATCTACCTTCATGCGCCTCATGAACCATATTTTGAGATCTCTCATTGGGAAGAATGTAGTTGTTTACTTTGATGACATCCTTGTCTATAGCAAGTCACTAGAGGAGCATGTTACTCATGTTAAGGAGGTCCTTCAAATCCTTCGTCATGAAAAGCTTTATGCTAATCTCCCAAAGTGCACTTTTGCAAAAGACAAGCTGATTTTCCTTGGTTTTGTTGTGTCTTCTAATGGCATTGAAGTTGATGTCTCAAAAGTCAAGGACATACGATATTGGCCCATCCCTACAAATGTTAGTGAACTTCGTAGTTTTCATGGGTTGGCTGGCTTTTACCGTCGTTTTGTGAAAGACTTTTCTACCATTGCTTGCCCCCTCAACGAATTGACCAAGAAAAATGTCACATTCGTTTGGGGAAAAGCACAACAAAAGGCTTTTGATGAGCTCAAAACGAGACTCACCGAAGCACCACTTCTTGCATTACCGGATTTCACAAAAACCTTTGAGATTGAATGTGACGCTAGTGGTATTGGCATTGGTGGCGTCCTTATGCAAAATGGGCATCCTATTGCTTACCATAGTGAGAAACTTGATGGCGCACGCCTGAACTATCCCATTTATGACAAAGAACTTTTTGCCTTGGTTCGAGTTCTTCAAGTGTGGCAACACTATCTTTGGCCCAAAGAATTTATCATCCATTCCGAACATGAGTCGCTGAAGTATCTTAAGGGCCAAGCCAATTTGAGTAAAAGGCACGCAAGATGGGTTGAGTTCATGGAGTCTTTTCCTTACATTATGAAATACAATAAGGGCAAAGAAAATGTGGTAGCGGACGCCTTGTCTCGCAAAAACACAAACCTTCTTACACGACTCGAAGTAAATGTCTTGGGTCTTGATGACATCAAATCTTTGTACGCGTCCGACCCTTTCTTTGGACCAATTTTTGCAAAATGTTCAATAGACAAAGGGATTGATGATTTCTATTTGCATAAGGGTTTTCTTTTCAAACAAAACAAGCTTTGCATTCCGAAATCGTCTGTCCAACTTTTGCTTCTTCAAGTGTCCCATGGTGGAGGCCTTATGGGTCACTTTGGCCGTGACAAGACATATGCCATGCTCTCCACTCACTACTTTTGGCCAAATATGAAGCGCGACGTGGAGCGCCACGTCCAACGATGCACTACATGTATCCAAGCTAAGTCTAAGTCTAACCCCTTTGGTCTTTATATGCCATTGCCTATTCCTCATGCACCTTGCTCGGACATTAGCATGGACTTTGTGTTAGGCTTGCCTAGATCTAAACATGGACATGATTCAATATTTGTAGTAGTGGATCGCTTTTCAAAAATGGCACATTACATTCCGTGCCATAAGACCGATGATGCTTCACATGTAGCAAATTTGTTTTTCAGGGAAATAATTCGTCTACACGGTGTACCAAGAACAATTGTCTCTGACCGCGACGTAAAATTCATGAGCTACTTCTGGAAGACTCTCATGGCCAAGCTCGGCATCAATCTCCTCTTCTCGTCCGCCTCGCATCCTCAAACCGATGGACAAACCGAGGTCGTCAATCAAAGTCTTGGCACACTCCTCCGGGTGTTGATAAAGAAGAACCTTAAAGACTGGGAGGAATGTATTCCACACGCCGAGTTCGCCTACAACCGCGCCAAGCACTCCACCACCTTGACGAGCCCGTTCATGATCGTCTACGGCTTCGAGCCTCTCACCGCGCTCGATATCCTTCCACTACCACTTCATGAACGTGCCAATATGGACGTTGTCAAGCGCGCCCACACAATGAAGAAACTCCATGAAGACACAAGAGCTACGATCGAGCAACAAGTCCTTCGCCAAGCATCAAGACTAAACAAGAACAAGAAAGAGATGATCTTCGAAGGAAGGCGACCTTGTGTGGATACCCTTAAGTAAAGACCGCTTCCCCAAGGAACGCGACTCCAAACTCAAGCCAAGAGGTGATGGACCATTCAAGGTGCTAAAGAGGATCAACAACAACGCCTATATCATCGATATCCCAACATCAAAGTACCTTGTGAGCTCGACATTCAATGTCAAGGACCTCTCACCCTACCATGGCGAAGATGAAGTTGAGAAGGTTGAAGAGTCGAGGACGACTCTTTCCCAAGGGGGGGGAGCTGATGCAGCCCGTCCTACGAACGCTACTACATCTACTACATCTACTTCCACAAGCTCCCCAAGTGGACCCATGACTGGAGCCCGAGCCAAACTCCTTTAAGCTAAGGTGAACTCGCTCCTCTCCTTGTGTGACTTCGATACACCCTTGGATGGCCTGCTACTTCATACGCATACCTTGTGCATCATCAGGTACGAAGAGAATGACCCAGAGAATGGAGGAGCACCAGCGGAGGGAACCAAATGCCCTTCGTCGCATGGTACTATCAGGACTGGCGACCGGTACTACCAAGCTTATCACCGCTACCGCCACCATGTGATAACGCCAATGAAGCCAAATACTCTCATCATGGCGGTATACTGGCTCGACCTGGACTACTCAAGACTACCTGCTACCGCCACCAATGCAGACGCCTGAAGTCCCAGGATGGCAAGCGACACTACCGGGCCCGGAAGCGGTACTACCGGCTGACCGGTACTACCGGTAGTGCTGGACCAGTACTACCGGACGTGTGTGGACCTGATCGTGATAATTCGGCCCTGCGCCCTGTAATCCTCTCTATATTTTGCTATTTGTTCCTAAAATACCCCTGTTTATGTGGTTGTCCTATAAATAGCCCCCACCCTCCATTGTAAACCCTAGACTTGGATAATAATAGATTAAGGAAACCCTTTGAGGATCTTACATCTATTGGTCTCATTCTCCTACCAAGGAGCACCCTATTATCCACCCTCCTCTTGGATCTTGCCTAGTGCGTTCAAGTTGTACAAGGCCTTGAGTTCTCGGTTTCTCGCCCCCAAGTCATCAAGATCTCACCAAGCACCTCGTCCCCTGTTGTTGGCGTGGAGAGAGAGCTTCACCCAACACCGATCCTAGAGATTATGTTGGACCGGTTCCCACCGGCATGAGTTATCGGTGTGTATCGTGTTTTGTGTGCGTGAGTTCGTCGGGTTCTTCGGGTGCGTGTGTTCGTGGATTTCGTCCCCTTTCCCCCTTCCACCGCTTTACCCTCGATTACCGCGGAGATTCGTGAAAGATCGGGCCACCCCAAGGGGTTACCCCATAACAATAAGAGACCGTTGTTTTCTCCCTAGTGGTAACAACATATCTACAACCGAAGAGATTTCTATCACTTTCCTTGGAAACTAGAGGCATGAACCCACTATCGAGTATAAATACCCCCTCTTGGAGTTACTAGAAACTACTCGGCCAAGATAGCTACTAACAATGGAGAGCATGCAAGATCACAAACAACACAGACATGATAGAATCATCAAGAAAAAACCATTAATAGGCCCTCTTGGAGTCACTGGAAACTAGAGGATAAAGCCTGTGAAAATCGAGCAGCGACATTGGGGAAGAAGGGCCCCTTTTTATAGGCCCACAGATTTCTGACCGTTTTCTGCCCGATGGGGAAAAGTCAGACCGGAGACTCCGGTCTACACCAGAGATTCCGGCCAATCTCCGGACCAGCCTTCGGACCACCCATCTGAATGACCTGGGCCATCCATGACCCAACAAGACCGAAGACTCCGGTCTTCCAACACCGAAGACTCCGGACGGAGCCAACACCGGAGACTCCGCGGTAGCCTCCGGACTGGCTCCGGACCCCCATACAGTATGTCCTAGTCCTGATTCTGAAGTCACCACCGGAGACAGTTCCAGAAACTCCGGTCCACGCAGACCGGAGACTCCGGTCTGGACCAAATAAGAGGCAAACTTCAAATGGCGATATCTAGAGTTTGGAAACTCCGATTGACCCGAAACCAATTTTGTTGGAAAGAGGACAACAAGAGGTGCCCAACAAAAATTGAAAATATTGGATACCACCAAGAGAGAACATTTCATGTATTATAAAGTGAGATACCTCTGTTGGTGATAAACCGAAAAACCTCAAAGATCAAAAATGCAATATGTCATAAAAGGGAAATCCGTTTTTGATGAACTAGAGCTTGTTATGAATATTACCACAAGCTCTAGAACCTCACATGGATAAGATCCAAATAACAACCAAGAAAGGATGATGCAAAGTAAATAAGTAAATAAGTTTGAATTTTATTTATTAAAATATTTGAATTTTTAATTAATTCAAAAGTGGAATATTATATTTTTAACATGTAGATATTCTTTTTGTGATCATTTTGGTATATTCTATTTGTTTTTGTGATTTATAAATATTAAGTTATGACTTCTATAAGATTTAACACTTTAAAAATACTTAATAAATAATAAATATTTAAGTAAGTGAAATAATAATGCATGATTATATTTTTAAATTATAGTCTTTATTTTTCTATGCTTTTTGGTATTTCATTCATATTTCTAATATTTACCATTATTGGAATATGAATTATCTAAGTTTGTTTTCTTTTAAAATTCTTATTAAAACATAATTGTTTAAATAATCATTAAAATAATATTTGATAATAAGTTTAAGTTGTAGATTTTATTTTTCTACAAATTTTCATATATTATACACATTTTTTGAATTATAAATCAAAAGTTATTAATTAAATAAGATTTAATCATTTATTTGATTCTGGAATATTAATAATTATGTTTATAACATTTTATTTATTTCTTAAACAAGAATTAACCTTTTACACCGCACCCATACCTAGCCTGAGTCACTGACCAGTAGGCCAGTGGCCACCTCAGCGCACATGTTATAGAAAATGCCTTTGTTACCGACTGATTGGCTACCCCCAGTCAATGACATATCGGCCCTAGGCCATGTCACATGCCACGTGAAACAAAGATTGGTCAAATAGGGTACTGGGTCCAGGGTGGCGACGGTGTGACGTAGCTATGGCGTCAGCACCACCACCATCGTCAGTGGTTGGTCGCCGACGACGATCCACGCCGCCGAAGCAAGTGAAACTAACCTAGTTTGAATTAGCGCAACGCTCTGAACCCTAAAGTGGCGGCGCCGCTAAGATATATTCATTGGAGCCTTAGCTCCGACGAGCTCCGACGGTGGCCGACGGTGATAGAAGGTGCGACGACGTTTAACAACGAGATACAGCGATTTAGGGATACTGGAGTGTTCAGGAACTCATCCTGATGACGATAGAGAGGTTAGCGAGGATAGGCGTGGTCGGAGGGGAGCTTTCCGGCGAGGATTCCGACGAACTGCCGCAAAGAAGAATGGCAAAATTCGCCCTCTCCAGTGCTCCCCTTGATGCAAGATTCTACTCAGAGGATCTATGGAGGACGGGGCTTCCCCATGGCTTCTTGGAAGAGTATGGGGAGATGTGGTTCCACGGCAAGAAGTGGCTCCGGTGAGCTAGGGTGTTAGGGGTGACACCTTGGGGTGGCCCGATCTTTCACGAATTCTGTGGGAATCAAGGGAGAAGCGAGTGGACGGAGGAGGGGGATGAAAACCACGAACACACACGCGAAGAACTCGATGAACGCACACACACGAAAACACGATACAAGCCGATAGCTCACGCCGGTGGCAACTGGTCCAACACAATCCCTAGGATTGGCGTTGGGCAAGACACTCTCCCACGTCCAACAACGGGGGTGAGAGGCTTGATGAGATCTTGACTACTTGGGGACGAGACACCGAGATCCCAAGGACTTGTACAACTTGAACGCACGAGGCAAAATGCAAGAGGTTGTGGGGGATAATTGGTGCTCCTTGTTAAGGAGCATGAGACTAGTAATTGATAGATCCACTAGGGGTGTCTTCAATTACAATTATCCAAGTCTAGGGTTTACAATAGAGGGTGGGGGCTATTTATAGGCCAACCACATAAACTGGGGTAGTTTAGGAACTAAATGGGAAAATATAGAGAGGTGCAGTGGCCGAGCCGACGTGAACAGGTTGATCACGCCCGTGAGTAATCTGCTCATGATCGCTAGTAATGCCACAACCTAGTAGTACCGCTGAGGTCCAAGAGTACCGCTTATGTCCGGGGACTTTAATTGGAGTCGTCGGTAGAGGGCGGTAGTAGAGGGTGGTAGTACCGCTGACCGATAGTACCGGTTCCAGCACAGGTAGTACCGCTGGCGTCTGGGCCTTGGATGGGTTCCTTCTAGAGCGCCTGTTAGCAGGGTCCGGTGGTGCCGCTTGCACCGGTAGTACTGGTCGCCGGATCCGGTAGTACCGCTAGAGCCTGAATGCGGTTGGTCCCATTCGCAGTGGTTTCTCCATTCCATGGGTCCTTCTCTTCATCCCTGATAATGCACAGGGTGGGCGTATGAAGTAGCAAGCCATCCAGGGGCGTATCGAAATCACACGAGGAAAGGAGCGAGTTAACCTTAGCTTGTAGGATTTTGGCTCGAGCGCGAGTCATGGGTCCACTTGGGGAACTCGTAGGAGTAGATGTAGTAGTGTTATGGGGTAACCCCTTAGGGTGACCCGATCTTTCACGAATCTCCGCGGGAAATGAGGGTAAAGCGGTGTAAGGGGAAAAGGGGATGGAATCCACGAACACACGCCACGAAGAACCCGACGAACTCACGCACACAAAACACGATACACGCCGGTAACTCACGCCGGTGATAACCGGTCCAACATAATCTCTAGGATCGGTATTGGGCGAAGCTCTCTCTCCACGCTAACAACGGGGGACGAGGTGCTTGGTGAGATCTTGACGACTTGGGGGCGAGAAACCGAGAACCCAAGGCCTTGTACAACTTGAACGCACTAGGCAAGATCCAAGAGGGGGGTGGATAATCCGGTGCTCCTTGGTAGGAGCATGAGACCAATAGATGTAAGTTCCTCAAAGGGTTTCCTTAATCTATTATTATCCAAGTCTAGGGTTTACAATGGAGGGTGGGGGCTATATATCGACCAACCACATAAACAGGGGTATTTTGGGAACAAATAGCGAAATATAGAGGATTACAAGGCGCTGGGCCGACTTAACACGATCAGTTACGTGGTCGTCCCAGAGTACCGGGTCCAGCTAGTCCGGTAGTACCATCGGCCAGTAGTATCGCTTCTCGGCCCTAGTACCGCTTGTCGACTGGGACAGCTGGAGCCTTCATTGGTGGCGGTAGCAGGGCGAGCTTCGTCTAGAGTACCGTCTGGCCGGTAGTACCGCCAAATGAGAGTATTGGGCTTCTACTGGGGTTTTCTATTGGTGGCGGTAGCGAGTAGTCTTGGCGGTAATGTCGGTCGCCAGTCCGAGTACCGCTGGCGAGAGCATTTGGTCTCTTCCGCAGTGCTTCTCCATTCGTGGGTCCCGCTTCAGACTGATGATGCACAAGGTATGCGTGAAGTAGCAGCCATCCAAGGGCGTCAAGTCACACAAGGAGAGCGAGTTCACCTTAGCTTGAAGGAGTTTGGCTCAAAAGTAGTCATGGGTCCACTTGGGAAGCTCGTGGGAGTAGATGTAGTAGCGGTCGTAGGACGGGCTGCATCAGCTCCCCCCCTTGGGAAAGAGTCGTCCTCGACTCTTCAACCTTCTCAACTTCATTTTCTCCATGGTAGGGTGAGAGGTCCTTGACATTGAATGTCGAGCTCACAAGTTACTTCGATGTTGGGATATCGATGATATAGGCGTTGTTGTTGATCCTCTTTAGCACCTTGAATGGTCCATCACCTCTTGGCTTTAGCTTGGAGTCGCGTTCCTTGGGGAAGCGGTCTTTACTCAAGTGTATCCACACAAGGTTGCCCTCTTCGAAGATTAAATCTTTCTTGTTCTTGTTTAGCCTTGATGCTTGGCGAAGGACTTGTTGCTCGATAGTAGCTCGTGTGTCTTCATGGAGTTTCTTCATTGTTTGGGCACGCTAGAAAACGTCCATATTGGCATGTTCATAAAGTGGAAGTGGGCGTATATCAAGCGCGGTGAGAGGCTCGAAGCCGTAGACGATCATGAACGGGCTCCTCATGGTGGTGGAATGCTTGGCGCGGTTGTAGGCGAACTCGTTGTGTGGAATACACTCCTCCCAGTCTTTAAGGTTCTTCTTTATCAACACCCGGAGGAGTGTGCCAAGACTTCGATTGACGACCTCGGTTTGTCCATCGGTTTGAGGATGCGAGGCGGACGAGAAGAGGAGCTTGATGCCGAGCTTGGCCATAAGAGTCTTCCAGAAGTAGCTCATGAATTTTACGTCGCGGTCGGAGACGATTGTTCTTGGTACACCGTGTAGTCGAATTATTTCCCTGAAAAACAAATTTGCTACATGTGAAGCATCATCGGTCTTATGGCACGGAATGAAATGTGCCATTTTTGAAAAGCGATCCACTACTACAAAATATAGAATCATGTCCATGTTTAGATCTAGGCAAGCCTAACACAAAGTCCATGCTAATGTCCGACCAAGGTGCATGAGGGATAGGCAATGGCATATAAAGACCAAAGGGATTGGACTTAGACTTAGCTTGGATACATGTAGTGCATCGTTGGACGTGGCGCTCCACGTCGCGCTTCATCTTTGGCCAAAAGTAGTGAGTGGAGAGCATGTCATATGTCTTGTCACGGCCAAAGTGACCCATAAGGCCTCCACCATGGGACTCTTGAAGAAGCAAAAGTTGGAGAGACGATTTCGGAATGCAAAGTTTGTTTTGTTTGCAAAGAAAACCCTTATGCAAATAGAAATCATCAATCCCTTTGTCTAATGAACATTGTGCAAAAATTGGTCCAAAGAAAGGGTCAGACGTGTACAAAGATTTGATGTCATCAAGACCCAAGACATTTACTTCGAGTCGTGTAAGAAGGCTTGTGTTTTTGCGAGACAAGGCGTCCGCGACCACATTTTCTTTGCCCTTCTTGTATTTGACAATGTAAGGAAAAGACTCCATGAACTCAACCCATTTTGCGTGCCTTTTACTCAAATTGGCTTGGCCCTTAAGATACTTCAATGACTCATGGTCGGAATGTATGATAAATTCTTTGGGTCAAAGATAGTGTTGCCACACTTGAAGAACTCAAACTAAGGCAAAAAGTTCTTTGTCATAAATGGGATAGTTTAGGCGTGCGCCATCAAGTTTCTCACTATGGTAAGCAATAGGACGCCCATTTTGCATAAGGACGCCACCAATGCCAATACCACTAGCGTCACATTCAATCTCAAAGGTTTTTGTGAAATCCGGTAATGCAAGAAGTGGTGCTTCAGTGAGCCTCTTTTTGAGCTCATCAAAAGCCTCTTATTGTTCTTTTCCCCAAACGAACGTGACATTTTTCTTGGTCAATTCGTTGAGGGGGCAAGCAATGGTAGAAAAGTCTTTCACAAAGCGATGGTAAAAGCCAGCCAACCCATGAAAACTACGAAGTTCACTAACATTTGTAGGGATGGGCCAATCTCGTATGTCCTTTACTTTGGAGACATCAACTTCAATGCCATTAGAAGACACGACAAAACCAAGGAAAATTAGCTTGTCTTTTGAAAAAGTGCACTTTGGGAGATTAGCATAAAGCTTTTCATGACGAAGGATTTGAAGGACCTCCTTAACATGAGTAACATGCTCCTCTAGTGACTTGCTATAGACAAGGATATCATCAAAGTAAACAACTACACTCTTCCTAATGAGAGATCTCAAAATATGGTTCATGAGGCGCATGAAGGTAGATGGGGCGTTAGATAAGCCAAAAGGCATAACCAATCATTCATAGAGACCAAGCTTGGTCTTGAAGGCGGTTTTCCACTCATCACCTTCGGCCATGCGAATTTGATGGTAACCACTACGAAGATAAATTTTCGAAAATATAGTGGCTCCACATAACTCATCAAGAATGTCATCAAGACGCGGTATAGGATGTCGCTAACGCACGGTGATAGCATTGATTGGACGACAGTCCATGCATAACCGAAACGTATCATCCGTTTTTGGAACTAGAATCACAGGGGGACCGCGCTTGGGCTAGTGCTTACTTGGATCAAACCTTTGGAGACAAGTTGGTTGATTTGACATTCGATCTCCTTTGTCTCTTCCGGGTTCGTGCGATACGCGGCGCGGTTTGGGAGTGGGGCGCCGGGTATGAGGTCGATGCAGTGCTCGATTCCACGAAGAGGAGGAAGGCCATGAGGAAGCTCTTCGGGAAATACATCTTGGAATTCCTGCAAAATAGCCATCAAAGGAGGAGGAACATTTGTCATGTCGTTAGTTCCTTGCGCTAGTCCCTTGCATACAAGGACATAGTGCAAGATGGATGGATTGTTCCGCACTTCTCTCATCTCACTTTTGGTGGCAAGAGGAACACTCTTAGTTTTTCCACTCGAGTTTGGCTTGTAGCTCTCACTCACTATGGTGTGGTTCTCTCGCTCACCACTCTTCTCACAAGGTGTTTTTGTGTATTGCGCCCTCGCTAAAGCCTTTGCATTGTCCGCAATTATTTGGCTAGGAGTCATTGGTTGCAACACACAAGTTTTATCAAGACATTTGAAGGTATAAGTGTTTGAGTGACCATCATGCAAAGCACTCTTGTCATATTGCCACGGCCTTCCAAGCAACATATGGCAAACCGTCATTGGGACCACGTCACATTCCACCGTGTCCTTGTAGTGCCCAATGACGGTGTGCTTGATCTTGACGGATCCTTGGTCACTTAGCCATTGGATATGGTAGGGGTGTTTATGCGGATGGAGGGTGAGATTGAGTTTCTCACATAATTTCGTGCTTGCAAGGTTGTGGCAACTCCCTCCATCGAGGACAACTTTGATGGACTTCCCATTGATGCCAGCACGAGTTTGGAACATGTTCGAGCGTTGGTCTTCATTTTCATTGACTTGGGTAGTTAAGACCCTTGTGACCACAAGCGATGGACTTGCGTCATGCTCACACACAAGAAGTTCCTGGTCCTCTTCCAAATGTTGCCTTGCCATGGCTTCCTTGACCCGTGCATCAAACTCTTCTTAACTCAAGTATTCTTCATCGCCGTTGTCATGGATGAACAAAACTTTCTTGTTTCCACATGCGTTCGACTTGTGCCCTTTGCCTCCACACTTGTAGCATTCACCATTGAATGGTTGATCATCCCTTGTGTTTTTGCCACTTGGGGGCTGTTTTGCTTGAGGTAGAGTTGGCTTGAAGGGAAGCTTGGTAGTACTTGAGTAGCTTCCACTTGGTGTTGTTGGAGTAGTGGTTGGTGCTTGCTTGTAGGTGAAGTACGTCTTTGGCTTGTTGTACTTGATGTCCTCTTGCACTTGACGCTCGGCCTTTGATGCGATGTGCACAAGCTCAACCATGTTGTTGTACTTTTGGAACTCGGTGATGCGCTTTTTGGGATGTTCAAGCCATTGAGGAAGCGTGCCATTGTTTGTTCATCTCGCTCTTCAATGTTTGAACGGATCATGTTGAGCTCCATTTGCTTGAAGTACTCTTCCACGGTCTTTGTCCCTTGACTAAGCGTTTGAAGCTTGTTGAAGAGGTCACGCACGTAGTGTGAAGGAACAAAGTGGGATCTCATATGAGCCTTCATATCTTGCCAAGTTGCGATTGGAGGATCTTCTTTTGCTTCGCGAGCGAGTTGGACTTGTTCCCACCAAAGGTTGGCATACTCATCAAACTCGAGGTATGCCATGGCCATCATCTTCTCATTGCTATAGTTGTGCATGCGAAAGATCTTGTCGACCTTGAGTTCCCAAGAGAGATATTCCTCGGGTTCATTGGAACCGGTGAACTTGGGAATGGTGAATTTGAGCTTGCCGAAAGTTTCTTCTCCATTGCGGTTCCGGTTGCGGCGGTTGCCATGATTTCGGCGGTCATCATCATCATCATCCGAGCTCTCATGTCTTGCTTGGTGATGGTTGCGTTGCTCTTGCGGTTGTTGAGGTGCCGCGTTTGGTGGAGGAACTTGGTTTTGACGACGAGCTTGGGGAGCTTGCTCGTTTTGTTGGCGCGGTTGAGGACGAGGAGGAGGTTTATTGTCCTCACGACGAGCTTGGGGAGCTTGCTCTTGTTCTTGACGCGGTTGATGCCGAGGAGCATTGTCTTGCGCCCTGTGGCGAGGAGGATGTCGAGCCGTATGCGCAATGGGCTGCTCTTCTTCTGCTTGATGTGGAGAAGGCTCGTCATGACCATCATGTTGCCGACGTGGACGATCTTGTCAATGATGACGCCTTGGAGGATCTTCGAGTGCTTCACGTCGACGGTGATCTTGTTCGTCCTCTTCGGGTGCTTCACTTGTTGTTGAAAGGACATGTCGACGGTGATGGGCTTGGTGGTCCATGCGAGGTTGCTCTTGTTGAATCACAAGTGCCCTTGGTTGTGGCCGGTTCGCTTCACGTCTTGGAGGTCTTGCGGAGAGGTTACCATCATAGCTTGACGTTGCGGCGTGTCGCGGAGAAGGTACCGCTTGAGAAGAGCTCATGGATTGAAGAACGGGTCCATCCCGGTGCCTTGAAGCGTGACGACAAGGTGCACTTGATTCACTTGAGGAGTGCCGAGATGAGCTTGAGTCGCGCGAGCATGGCCTTGCTAGCCCATCAATGAGGCGTTGAAGATTCTCATCCGTTGAGGCGAGTGCATGACCAAGAGCTTCATTTTGATGACCGAGGTTGTGTTGCATGGCATGCATTTAGCCACGGACTTCTTCGAAGCGGTTGTCGATGTTCTTGAATTCCACACGGGCCTCGCTAAATTTTTCATCTTGGCGCCGCTCGAGAGCTTCACAACGGTAGTTGAATTCTCCTCGGACCTTCCAATGGTCCCATCTTGTCATGAATTGTGTGTCGTCCTCCGGAGGTTGTGGTGGTTGGGACGGCTCTCCATTCATGTCCATGATGCAAAGCCAACAAGGGTTGTATATGGAGAATAAGGGTGCGTAGAGTTAGCCTTTTACCTCACCTTGGAGATTATATCAAACCAATTGCCACACAAATGAGCGAACAGCGTGCAAAGTGAAATGGGCAAGAAACTCACACACAAATATGCTACAACTCTCAAAAGCTTTTGGTGGAAGGTTAGGATTGTGGAAAACCAAACGAAACGATCCAAGCAAAAGGTTATTGTTCTACGTGGTAAAGAACCAAAGATCAAAAGCAAAAGGATACGATCTACAAAAACACGGAAAACACACACGTGGAGAAAAATGGGGTTAGCACGACTATGAAAATGAGCACAAAAGGTCCTAACGAAGACTATGCTCGGTTGTCGTGCCAACTCAAGGAGAGACCACAACTCGTTTGCCAAAAGAGGATAAGCAATAGATTTGTGCACTTTCCTTGGTGCGCTCTTTCTTCTCTCTTTCGTGGCTTACAAGCTTGGTATTCTCTTTGTATTGGGAGACTATGTATCTTTTTCTCTTTTTTTTATTCTTTTTCTCCCTTTCTATGCTACTATGTTAGCTTTTGTATTTGGCCTCACACTCTCACTTTCCGAAGGCAAGTGCACAATGCTTAGACAAACACAAAATGAGTTGCTCTCATAGGATAGATACACAGAAAGGAAGATATGGGGTTGTCAAAGTGGCGCAAGTTATACCTTTGGTATTGTTGACGACTTGCAACCGTTGGTGGGGATGATGTTCGAGTGTCGTGGTGTCGATGAGCGCGGGTGACTTTGATGCGGAAGCTTGTGTTAAATTGGTGACAAACACGCGAAACACGAACAAAGTGAAGATGGAAAGTCAGCCAATGAAGTTGAGGTGTCAAGACAAGAAGGAAAACCTTCTGTGGCGCGCGGTAGTACCGCTGGTCACAGAACAGGAACGAGATCCAAAATTCATGGACCAAAACTCAAATTCGTGGGAAATCTGACCGAAAGGCTGGGCTAGGAACAACAGGGGCTATAGATCGACTCCAAAAGCAACAGATCTATGGACCAAAACCACGAAAAACTCACCAAATCCAAAGATCGATCCGAAGGCAAATTGGGGCTCTTTTTGGTGGGATTTTCGATTTTAAGGGGGATAACAAAAATTGGGGGAAAATTCGTGATCAACCTTGCTCTTGATACCAAGATGTTATGGGGTAACCCCTTAGGGTGGCCCGATCTTTCACGAATCTCCGCGGGAAATGAGGGTAAAGCGGTGGAAGGGGAAAAGGGGATGGAATCCACGAACACACGCCACGAAGAACCCGATGAACTCACGCACACAAAACACGATACACGCCGGTAACTCACGCCGGTGGCAACCGGTCCAACATAATCTCTAGGATCGGTATTGGGCGAAGCTCTCTCTCCACGCCAACAACGGGGGACGAGGTGCTTGGTGAGATCTTGACGACTAGGGGGCGAGAAACCGAGAACCCAAGGCCTTGTACAACTTGAACGCACTAGGCAAGATCCAAGAGGGGGGTGGATAATCCGGTGCTCCTTGGTAGGAGCATGAGACCAATAGATGTAAGTTCCTCAAAGGGTTTCCTTAATCTATTATTATCCAAGTCTAGGGTGTACAATGGAGGGTGGGGGCTATATATAGACCAACCACATAAGCAGGGGTATTTTGGGAACAAATAGCGAAATATAGAGAGGATTACAAGGCGCTGGGTCGACTTAACACGATCAGGTTCTGTGTCGTCCGGTAGTACCGGTCCAGCTAGTCTGGTAGTACCGGTCAGCCGGTAGTACCGCTTCCTGGCCCGGTAGTACCACTTGTCGACCTGGGACTTCACCGAGCCTTCATTGGTGGCGGATGGCCGTCTGCAGAGTACCGGTCCCGGCCGGTAGTATCGCCAGTGACAGAGAGTATTGGGCTTGTGCTGGGGTCGTCTATTGGTGGCGGTAGCAGGGGCGGTAGTGCCACCGGGCGGTAGTACCGGACGTCAGGTCCGGTAGTACCGCTGGCGACAGAGAGCATTTGGTCTCTTCCGCAGGTGCTTCTCCATTCTGTGGGTCCTTCTCTTCGTACCTGATGATGCACAAGGTATGCGTATGAAGTAGCAGGCCATCCAAAGGTGTATCAAAGTCACACAAGGAGAGGAGCGAGTTCACCTTAGCTTGAAGGAGTTTGGCTCAGGTGCGAGTCATGGGTCCACTTGGGAAGCTCGTGGGAGTAGATGTAGTAGCGGTCGTAGGACGGGCTGCATCAAGTAGCGTTCGTAGGACGGGCTACATCAGCTCCCCCCCTTGGGAAAGAGTCGTCGTCGACTCTTCAACCTTATCAACGTCGTCATCTCCATGGAATGGTGATAGGTCTTTGATATTGAACATCGAGCTCACTAGGTATTTTGATGTCGGGATGTCGATAATGTAGGCGTTGTTGTTGATTCTCCTGAGGACTTTGAAAGGGCCATCGGCCCTTGGTTTGAGCTTGGAGTCGCGATCCTTGGGGAAGCGGTCTTTACTCAAGTCTATCCACACGAGGTCGCCTTCTTCGAATATTATATCCTTCTTGTTCTTGTTTAGCCGGGATGCTTGGCGAAGTACTTGTTGCTCGATCGTAGCTCTTGTGTCTTCATGGAGTTTCTTCATAGCTTGTGCGCGCTTGTCGACGCCCATGTTGATGCGGTCATGAAGAGGAAGAGGTAGGATGTCGAGCGCGATGAGAGGCTCGAATCCATAGACGATCATGAACGGGCTCCACATGGTAGTGGGGTGTTTGGCGCGGTTGTAGGCAAACTCGGCGTGTGGAATGCAGTCCTCCCAATCCTTAAGGTTCTTCTTGATCAACACGCGGAGTAGCATTCCGAGGCTCCGGTTGACGACCTCGGTTTGTCCATCTGTTTGGGGATGTGATGCGGACGAGAATAGCAGTTTGATCCCGAGCTTTGCCATGATCGTCTTCCAAAAATAGCTCATGAATTTTACGTCGCGGTCGGAGACAATTATTCGAGGTACACCGTGTAGCCGAATTATTTCCCTGAAAAACAGATTTGCAACATGTGAAGCATCAAGGGTCTTATGGCATGGGATGAAGTGTGCCATTTTGGAAAAACGATCTACTACAACAAATATAGAATCGTGGCCATGCTTAGATCTAGGTAGTCCTAACACAAAGTCCATGCTAATGTCTGACCAAGGTGCATGAGGATTAGGTAATGGCATGTAAAGACCAAAATGGTTAGACTTAGACTTAGCTTGGACACATGTAGTGCATCGTTGGACGTGGAGTTCCACGTCGTGCTTCATCTTTGGTCAAAAGTAGTGAGTGGAGAGCATGTCATATGTCTTGTCATGGCCAAAGTGACCCATAAGGCCTCCACCATGGGACTCTTGAAGAAGCAAAATTTGGAGAGACGACTTCGAAATGCAAATCTTGTTTTGTTTGAAAAGGAAACCCTTATGCAAATAGAAATCATCAACTCCTTTGTCTATTGAACATTTTGCAAAAAGTGATCCAAAGAATGGGTCGGACGCGTACAAAGATCTTATGTCATCAAGACCCAAGACATTTACTTCGAGTCACGTAAGAAGGTTTGTGTTTTTGCGAGACAAGGCGTCCGCTACTTCATTTTATTTCCCCTTATTGTACTTTACAATGAAAGGAAAAGATTCCATGAACTTAACCCATTTGGCATGTATTTTACTCAAATTGGATTGGCCCTTAAGATATTTCAACGACTCATGGTTGGAATGGATGATAAATTCTTTTGGCCAAAGGTAGTGTTGCCACACTTGAAGGACACGAACCAAGGCGATAAGCTCTTTGTCATGAATTGGATAGTTAAGGCGTGCGCCATCGAGTTTCTCACTATGGTATGCAATAGGACGCCCATTTTTCATAAGGACGCCTCCAATGCCAATACCACTAGAGTCACATTCAATCTCAAAAGTTTTTGTAAAATACGGTAACGCAAGAAGTGGTGCTTCGGTGAGTTGCTTTTTGAGCTCATCAACAGCTTTTTGTTGTGCTTTGCCCCAAATGAATGTGACATTTTTCTTGGTCAATTCGTTGAGAGGGCAAGCAATGGTAGAAAAGTCTTTTACAAAGCGACGGTAAAAACCGGCGAACCCATGAAAACTACGAAGTTCACTAACATTGGTAGGGATGGGCCAATCTCGTATGTCCTTAACTTTTTAGACATCGACTTCAATGCCATCAGAAGACACAACAAAACCAAGGAAAATTAGTTTGTCTTTCGCAAAGGTACACTTGGGGAGATTAGCATATAGCTTTTCATGACGAAGGATTTGAAGTACCTCCTTAACATGTGTGACATGCTCCTCTAGTGACTTGCTAGAGACAAGAATATCATCAAAGTAGACAACAACACTCTTGCCAATGAGAGATCTCAAAATATGGTTCATAAGGCGCATGAAGTTAGATGGGCCATTAGATAAGCCAAAAGGCATAACCAACCATTCATAGAGACCAAGCTTGGTCTTGAAGGCAGTTTTCCACTCATCACCCTCGGCCATGCGTATTTGATGGTAACCACTACGAAGATCAATTTTCGAAAAGATAGTGGGTCCACATAACTCATCAAGCATGTCATCAAGACGCGGTATAGGATGTCGATAACACACGGTGATAGCATTGATTGGACGGTAGTACATGCATAACCGCAACTATCATCCGTTTTTGGTACAAGAATCATGGGTACCGCGCTTGGGCTAGTGCTTACTTGGATCAAACCTTTGGAGACGAGTTGGTTGATTTATCGTTCTATCTCTTTCGTATCTTCGGGGTTCGTGCGGTACGCGGCGCGGTTTGGAAGTGGTGCACCGGGTATGAGGTCAATGCGGTGCTCGATTCCGCGAAGAGGAGGTAGTCCATGAGGAAGCTCTTCGAGGAATACATCTTGGAATTCCTGCAAAATAGCCATCAAAGAGGGAGGAACATTTGTCAAGTCATTAGTTTCTTGCGCTAGTCCCTTGCATATAAGGACATAGTGCAAGATGGATGGGTTGTTCCTCACTTCTCTCATCTCACTTTTGGTGGCAAGAAGAACACTCTTAGTTTTTTCACTCGAGTTTGGCTTGTGGCTCTCACTTACTATAGTGTGGTTCTCTCGCGCACTGCTCTTCTCACAAGGTAGTTTTGTGCTTTGCGCCCTCGCTAAAGCCTTTGCATTGTCCGCAATTATTTGGCTAGGAGTCATTGGTTGCAAAACTGATGCAGCAAGTCCTACGGACGCACCTCCATCTACAACACCTAGTCCCCCAAGTGGACCAATGACTCGCGCCCGAGCCAAGCTCCTACAAGCCAAGGTTAACTCGCTACTTCCTCATGTGATTTTGGTCTACCTTTGGATGGCTTGATACTTCATGCAACTACGTGTGTATCCTCAGCTATGAAGCAACATCAGCACACCAAGCCCCCAAGGAAGAAGGACCAGGAGAAGACGCTGCTGGGGCTCTGCACACTGGAGTCTCCGGTGTACACCGGAGTCTCTGGACCTCCCTCCGGTCCGGCCCTAGGAACCAAGCCCAGGACAGTCAGAAGGCCCATCCAGAGACGGGTCCAGAGACTGAACCGGAGTCTCCGGAGCCAACACCGGAGTCTCCGGACTGCTCGATGCTAGGCTTGTCAAGGCCTTTTGGGCCTGGACCATGTAACCCATAGTTTCGCCCCAACTTCTAGTTTTATTCCTAAACTACCCCTGTTTAAGTGGCTGGCCTATATAAAGCCCCACCCCTCTATTGTAAACCCTAGACTTGGATAATAATAGTTGAGGACACCCCTTTGAGGATCTTTCATCTATTGGTCCCATGCTCCTACCAAGGGGCACCCTATTATCCACAACCTCTTGGATCTTGCCTAGTGCGTTCAAGTTGTACAAGGCCTTGGGATCTCGGTTTCTCGTGCCCAAGTAGTCAAGATCTCACCAAGCACCTCGCCCCCGTTGTTGGCCGTGGAGAGAGAGCTTCGCCCAACACCGATCCTAGGGATTATGTTGGACTGGTTGCCACCGGCGTGAGTTATCGGCGTGTATCGTGTTTTTGTGCGTGTGAGTTCATCGGGTTCTTCGTCTGCGTGTGTTCGTGGATTTCATCCTCTTTCCCCTTCCACCGCTTTCCCCTCGATTCCCGCGGAATTCGTGAAAGATTGGGCCACCCCAAGGGGTTACCCCATAACATATTGGTATCAAGATCAAGGTTGATAACGAATTTCCCCTCAATTTTCTTCTATCCACCATAAATTCGAAAATTTCCCAAAAAACAGCCCCAATTTGCCTTTGGATCGATCTATCGTTTTGGAGTGTTATTTGTGGTTTTGATCCGACCAAATCTTGTCTAAGGTGTTGGTCCAGCTTTTGCCTGTGTTTCCCAGCCCAATTT
The DNA here is from genome assembly GCA_030063025.1 of Avena longiglumis. Classification (NCBI taxonomy): domain Eukaryota; kingdom Viridiplantae; phylum Streptophyta; class Magnoliopsida; order Poales; family Poaceae; genus Avena; species Avena longiglumis. Next base: position 332,120,023 of record CP125974.1, on the reverse strand, counting down.
TGGCCAAATTTTCGCGGATTTGAGGACTCTAGGCGTGAATTTCCGCTCAAGAACACGAGCAGATCTTCCACACCGGAGTCTCCGGCCCTGTGCACCGGAGTCTCCGGCCCAGACCGGAGTCTCCGGCCCTGGACGCCAGTTTTGACCTTTTTCCTCTTTTCTGCATTGGCTAATCTGTCCGCGTGTTGTTTGTGTTCCGTGTGCGTGTCTACAACTAACAGATAGCTTCCGCAACATCGCCGCGCTCTTCGACACCACGGACCCCAAACTCTTCCCCGCTCCATCGACACAAGATCATCATCAACAACTAAGGTATAACTTGTGTCAACCCTTGTAGCCATATCTTCCTTTGTGTGTACCTATCCTATGAGAGCAACTCATTTTGTGTTTGTCTAAGCATTGTGCACTTGCCATTGGAAAGTGAGAGTGTGAGGGCAAATACAAAAGTTAACATAGTAGCATAGAAAGCGGGAAAAGAAAAAGAATCAAAAAAAAAGGAACAAAAATAGAAAGATACATAGTCTCCAAATACAAAGAGAGCATCAAGCTTGTAAGCAAAAGAGAGAGGAACAAGCGCGCCAAGGCAAGTGCACAAATCCGTTGCTTAACCTCTTTTGGCAAACGAGTTGTGGTCTCTCCTTGAGTTGGCACAACAACCGAGCGTAGTCTTCGTTAGGCCATTTCGTGCTCACTTTCATAGTCGTGCTAACCCCATTTTTCTCCACGCATGTGTGTAGTCGTAGGTTCTCGTCACCTTTTGAGTTGACCATCTCCTTTTGACTTGAGTTTTGTTGGATCTTCTCCACTTTTGACTATCATTTGCGTTCGATTGGTTATTTGGCTTTCCCACAATCCTACCCATCCACCAAAAGCTTTTGAGAGTTGTAGCTTATTTGTGTGTGAGTTTCTTTGCAATTTCACTTTGCACGCTGTTCGCTCCTTTGTGTGGCAATTGGTTTGATATAATCTCCAAGGTGAGGTAAAAGGCTAACTCTACGCAGCCTTATTCTCCATATACAACCCTTGTCAGCTTTGCATCATGGACAAGAATGGCGAGCCGTCCCAACCACCACCGCCTCCGGAGGACGAAACACAATACATGACAAGATGGGACCATTGGAAGGTCCGAGGAGAATTCAACTACCGTTGTGAAGCCCTTGAGCGGCGCCAAGATGAAAAATTTAGCGAAGCCCGAGTGGAGTTCAAGAACATCGACAACCGCTTCGAAGAAGTCCGAGGCCAAATGCATGCCATGCAACAAAACCTCGGTCATCAAAATGAATCTCTTGGTCACGTCCTCGTGATAGGGCAAAGGTGTCCGATCTTTCGATGAGATGATGATAGTCGATTTGGTGGAGTTCGGGCTTGACGATCCGACTACACGTGCGAGCACGAGCGCCAATGCAATCGCTAGGCCAATCTCCTGGAGGTTACCGATCCTGCGGGAACACAATTAGCCTGACCAACGAGGGTCTTAATTCCTACCTGAAATCGAGAACAAGTAAGAACCAATATTGCAATCAAGATATTGCGGATTAAGAGGAATGCTTTATTGAAGAGGTGGGATCCTAAATAGGTGCGAAGTACAAGAGGCCTCTGCGACGCTCGAGCCTTGGCGAAGTTGCGACTATGGCTAACTTAATGTCTAAACAAAATTCGAGTCTAGGATGACGGCTATGGGGAGTATTTAAGGAGGAAAAGGTGGGGTTTCGGCCAGCCATAGAAGTGGTGGCCGAATCCAACCCTAGAAGTCCCTTTCTCCTCAAATACGGACTCTAAAAAGTTGCTAATTAAAATCCTGCGAAAATTACATGGGCCTGGCCCAAAATAGAGGTGTCGCAACACCATATTAAGATATGGACGAATTTGTGAAGTATTAATCTTGAATATTTCGTCCAAGACTTCTTTCTTCATTATGGTGGCCTCAAAGTTCTAAAATCTTCATCAGTGGCCTTCTCTTGACTCATCTCATGCTTGCTGCCATTTGTCACATCCCAAGATTTTCCAAATCTTGTAATGTGAAAAATAAATAAACAAAATAAATTATTGTTGAATTTTAGGGTGAAAAGAAACTTTTGTTTCTAAATGGAAACTTAAAATCCCATCTTGAACAAACTTTAATTAAAGTTTGAATCCAACAAAATCCAAATCAAGAGAAATGCATTCCTCAATGAATGTATCTTGAAATTTAAACACTTGGAAAATAAATCCAGAACTCTAAAACCCTAATGGAAGGAAATCATCTCCAAGTCTATGGATTTGATCTATATAAAAATTTGTCAACAAACATTTACAAAAGATCAAAAAAGACAAATAGAAATATTATAATACCATAAAATTGGTTTCACTTAATTTGGAACCAAGGATAAAATCTTATGAATTTAATAAGATAAGGAAAAGTAATTTCCAAAGCTAATAAAGCACTTATCTAAAATTCATACCAAATGGTGAGAAAATAATCCTAAAGATATTTAAAAGGATAACACAAATATTAAATAAGATTTTACAAATTGGAATCACCAAGTTTGGATCTCTAAATAAAAAAGATATGGATTTTATAAGATGAAGAAAGAAATATTAAATAAGGATTATTTAAAGACCAAATTAAATCTTGGCCTAATCCATTAAGCAAATAGAATGAATAGAATCCATAATCCAAATAAAATAAAAGGATAGAGAATTTCCAAAATAAAATAAAATGGCATTAACCATTCTATCCCTATTTTAATAAAGACAAATCTCTAATAAGAATAATGATATAATTCATGAGAAAATAGTATTTTGGAATTTACCCAAGTGGAATAAAAGTTGTTTAATTGACTTAAATAAAATAAATCTTCCAAATAAAATTTAGGTAATTAAAAATATATTTAATTCCATTGGAATTAAAACAAACACCCAATTCAAATGATTTATGAAACATATTAAATACATTCCAAATAATTCAAGATGAATATTTTGACACCCTATTAAGTGAATAAAAACCTACTGAAAAGATTTGGAAGGATTTAGAAATTTAAATGGTGTTTGAAATTATTATTAAATCCTATTTGATTTACAACAAGGGCCTAATTAAATAATTAAAAAACCCCAAAAAGAATAAAAGATTTATTCAAATTTGACTTCAGATTATATTACTAATCAGTATTTAAACCTACACAAATTTTGGTTGAGGTTTGAATTCAAATGGATGATTGAATTAATTAAAAAAAACCGAAACAGATTAATAGAAATGGAAAAAGGAAAAAGAATCAGAACAGGAAAAAAAATAGAGCAAGGTCAGACCTAGCCCAGCTAGCCCACTAAGGCCCAGCAGCCCACCTCTCCCTCTCTGCCCCGAAGCGTTTTCCCTCACCACAGACCAAAACTGCTAAGTCGCTGATGACTGGACCCCATTTCCTCTCTTCCTCTCTCACTGACAGACGGACCCCACGACCACGTCAGCTTCTTCCCCGCGCGACCTGTTCTTCCTCGCTGTTTCTGCATTGATCTTGCGGGAGTAAATCACATCAATGCAGGGAGTAATTCCTGTAATCAATCACGCTCGTTAAATCCTTGCTCTCTCCTCTCTCTTTCCCCTCAAACCTCGCTGCCAGAAAGCCACCAGGCTGCGTAAATTTTGCTTTGCATCGCCGCGGTCTCCGACAGACTCCAAAGTCGATTCCGACGAACCCAAGTCGCCCCTTGCCTCCTCGACCATGCTCACATGCTCTCCACCTCCTGGCAAACCTCCCCGTAGCATCAGCTCGATAGCGCATGCCCCCTATCGTCGGCAACCACCTCGTCTGAGCGCCACCGACGACCTCTGCAACTCTGGCGAGCAGTAGGCGACAAATCAACACACCCCTTGCTCTCTGGTAGGTACCATCGCAACCCCTGCAAGTGTGCGCACCTTCCTGACTACTTTCCCTGCCTTATTATGCCACAGGAACTCGCCCCCGTCGACGACCGTACGAGCCCGAGGCACAGCGCAGCTCCGGCGAGAGATTGCCGTCACCACCGTGCGCCCCTCGACGAGATATCACCACGTTGAGCTTCAGCGTCACTCCGCGAACCCAGTGAGCACATCCTCCCTCTCCCTCGCCTCTTGTAGCCGCCACAGCGCCGTTAGCCGAGCGTCGCCGCCGCCAACCACCGTCGAGCGCCGCTGACTTTTGGTCACATGCCCTGAGCTCCTAGATCTTGATCTGACGGTTGCGATAGAACGTGAACGAAAGGGTAAGTAGTGCCTCTGTGCCGTGCGATGCAACTTAAATCTAACGGCCCGTATTTGCTGATTCGCGCGAAACGGTATGCACCAGCAGGAAAGCGCCACGTGGCCCTGCTTGTTTATAAAAAACAGAAACTTGTCTATTAGATGTTCTAATTTGAAAAATTCATAACTTTCAAACCACACGTCCAAATTTTGCAAATTTTATATCAATGGATTCAGCAAAACAATTACTTTCTGACCATGCACTTTGTTTAGTAAAATGCTTCTGTTAAATTGATTGTTTTTGCAGAAACTTGTGTATGCATGTTTAGAATATAAAAATTGTTCTAAAATGATTTTTTAGATAAAAATCTTTGGAAAATGGTTTTTTTTTTTAACCTACTGACCAAAGAAATCAATTTGTGGTTTCAAAAATGTATTTGGTGAAGCAAAAGAATAAACTTTTTATTTAAACCATTTCTAGTCAAATAAAAATAATGTTTATTTATTAAAAATGCTTTTGGGAGAAAATCTTTGGGAAATGTTTTGGAATAAACTCTCTGAACCCAAACACCAAGTTTTATGATTTGAAAATGTATTTGGTGAACCCTATAAAACTATTACTTTGCTAAAGACATTTTCAACCACATAAAATAATGACTTGGTTTAAAAAAGGTTTATGAGTAAAATCTTTTGCAAATGATTTTGCCACTTATATAAAATGACCATTAGGTGTTTTAAAATGTTTATGACCCATTAGAAACCACTTTTCCAAATAAAACAATCTTTAGCATGCTTGCATGCATTGTTTTGTTTCTATCATTTTATGTGATGTTGCTTGAATGGTAGATTGAAATATTGCTTGCTTGATTGAATTGTAGTGATTTGAAGAGTGTGATCATTGCAAAGACAAGGAGTGAACTTATATTCTCTACCAACAAGGCAAGTGATGCTTCATACTTTTGTCCCATTATTTTCACTATGCATTAGTGATATTTCTAAGTAGGACTTGCATGGAATTTTGCTAAGTACAAACTATGCCATGGGAAATCCTAGTAGATGAAACCTTAGTAAGAATTTTCCTAAGTTAAGATTCCTACTACTATCATGCTTAGCTTAGCTAATAGAAAACAAGGGTGGAATATATATTCATACTATGGAATATTTCCAAGTCAAGGACTTGTGTTTTGTTTAATAAAACAACTAAGTGAATGAATCACCTGGGTGGAATGGAAGGAATGGTTTGTGTTGAGTGGTTCACAAGGCCCATTTCTATGGTTTACCTTGTGTATCTCACTTGTGGATGGCCACCCAGGAACAAAGAGATTTGAGATGTCAAATGTTGAGAAGCTTCTAGTGCAGCCACTTGGCATTATGGGCTCTGCCTGGATCATATAGGTTGCAATAACTTAGACAAATGGACAGTTGGTGGTAGGGGATTGATAGGTTGGAGCGCGTCCATTCTGGTCTAAGGGAAGGCTTCTGAAAGATCTTGTCTTGGTGAAACCAAGTCTTGTGGGGAAAGTGCACCACCTCTGCAGAGTGTAAAATCTAAGTACTTAGCCATGTCCCTGGTAAAGGACAATTTGAGCATCAAGACATGGAATCTATCAAGAATCTCCTCATCCCAATTTCTAAGTTAAAATCTTGTGGTTGAACAAGGGTTGAAGGATCACCAATTTCTATTGGAAGATGCCTTGGGTGATTTTGTCAAGCAAAAAATTAGTGTTTTCAAATGGTAAGGAAAATCTATTTTGAGCAATGCAAGCCTAAAGCTCCACTTAGCCAAATGCATATAGATGATAGACTCCACTATACTACCATAGTATAATTTGCCAATACAATTCAAATGTATTGACCTTTGTGGCTATAACTTATTATGTTGCAGGTTTTTTTGATGTTAATGAAGTTTATTGATTAGGATTACAAGTCTACAACCAACATGTCTGCCTGTGGCACTTTGAAGATGAAGGACCCCATGCTATTGTTATATTCTGCTGCATTGTAATGAGATAGCCAAATGAGCTATGTAAGATGTAATAAGTTATTTTATTCCTGGTTATAAAGTTGTATTATGACCTTTGTTTCTTGATATTACATCTTAACTGTGGATGCTAGCTATTGATCCAGGGACTAGCATTGTAAACACAGGAATCTCTACCTTATTAAAGGTTGGGAACCTTACACCATCTCCATGCATGGCCATGCTCCAATGCTTGTTCCTCTCATCCATGCTTGGTCCATCATTCCTAAGAGTAATAAATACATCTGATTTAGGCAGCATCATATTCTCATGTATGTGAGGAATAGTTCCAAGAAACGAAAGTACCTGATAGTTAAGTTGTTTGGCACGAGATCTTGTAATGGGTCCTTGTATGTGTGTAGCTGTAGGTACAACGGTTGTATCAATAGAAGGGATGTCCACATCATGCTCCCCTTCTTGAATTGAAGTCGTCCTCGACGCAATCTCATCTTCCTCACCAAAGTAAGGCTTCAAATCTGCAATGTTAAACGTAGGACTAACCGTACCAAAGTCTGCATGCAACTCAAGTTTATATGCATTATCATTTATTTTCTCTAACACCTTAAAGGGACCAAAGACGCTGCATTATTAACTTCGACTTGCGTAAATCAGGAAAACGATCTTTATGCAAATGTAACCAAACAAGATCTCCAACATCAAACACAACATGCTTTCTCCCTTTATCCCCAGCAAGTTTATACTTAGCATTCATGTGTTCAATGTTATCTTTAGTAGTCTTATGCAAGTTTAATATCATTTCAGCGCGTTGTGTAGCATCCAAATTATTTTGCACCGAAGAAGGTAAAGGCAATAAATCAATAGGTGCACGAGGAACAAAACCATACACAATCTCAAATGGGCACATCTTTGTGGTAGAATGCAGCGAAATATTATAAGCAAATTCCGTATGAGGTAAACACTCTTCCCACAATTTTCAGTTCTTCTTTAAAACAGCCCGCAACATAGTAGACAAAGTTCTATTTACTACTTCAGTTTGTCCATCAGTTTGGGGATAACATGTAGTACTAAATAGCAATTTAGTCCCCAACTTAGCCCATAAACATCTCCAAAAGTGGCTAAGAAATTTAGTATCACGATCAGAGACAATAGTATTTGGCACACCATGCAAATGAACAATTTCACGAAAGAACAAATCAGCAATATGCGCAGCATCATCCGTTTTATGACAAGGAATAAAGTGTGCCATCTTAGAAAACTGATCCACAACAACAAAAATACTATCCCTCCCCTTCTGTGTTCGTGGCAATCCCAAAACAAAGTCCATAGAAATATCCTCCCAAGAAACACTAGGAACAGGAAGAGGCATATATAAACCATGTGGATTAAGGCGAGACTTAGCTTTTTGACAAGTAGTGCAGCGTGCCACAAATCTCTCAACATCTCGACGCATACGTGGCCAAAAGAAGTGTGAAGCAAGAACATCCTCCGTCTTCTTGACACCAAAGTGTCCCATCAATCCTCCTCCATGCGCCTCCTGTAATAAAAAAAGACGAACATAACTAACTGGAATGCATAGTTTGTTAGCACGGAACACAAATCCATCATTGAAGACGAACTTGTTCCAAGTTCTACCATCTCTACAATTCTGCAACACATCTTTAAATTCAGCATCATGCACATATTGTTCCTTAATAGTTTCCAATCCAAATATTTTGAAGTCAAGTTGAGATAACAAAGCATAATGGCGCGACAAAGCATCAGCAATAATATTATCTTTACCCTTTTTGTGTTTGATAACATAAGGAAAAGACTCAATAAAATCAACCCACTTTGCATGACGATGATTCAACTTAGCTTGACTACGAATATGCTTCAAAGATTCATGATCAAAATGAATAACAAATTCTTTAGGCCATAGATAATGTTGCCAAGTTTCTAATGTCTGAACCAATGCATATAATTCTTTATCATAAGTAGAATAGTTCAGACTAGCCCCACTCAATTTCTCCCTAAAATATGCAATAGGTTTTCCCTCTTGTAATAACACCCCTCCCAAACCAATTCCACTAGCAGCACATTCAAGCTCAAAAGTCTTAGTAAAATCAGGAAGTTGGAGTAAGGGAGCATGTGTTAGCTTATTTTTCAATATGATGAAGGCCTGTTGTTGTGCATCGCCCCAAACAAAGGGCACATCCTTTGATAGGGCAAAGGTGTCCGATCTTTCGATGAGATGATGATAGTCGATTTGGTGGAGTTCCGGCTTGACGATCCGACTACACGTGCGACAACGAGCGCCAATGCAATCGCTAGGCCAATCTCCTGGAGGTTACCGATCCTGCGGGAACACGATCAGCCTGACCAGCGAGGGTCTTAATTCCTACCTGAAATCGAGAACAAGTAAGAACTAATATTGCAATCAAGATATTGGGGATTAAGAGGAAAGCTTTATTGAAAAGGTGGGATCCTGAGCCGCTAGATCTTGATCTGACGGTTGCGATAGAACGTGAACGAAAGGGTAAGTAGTGCCTCTGTGCCGTGCGATGCAACTTAAATCTAATGGCCCGTATTTTGCTGATTCGCGCGAAACGTTATGCACCAGCAGGAAAGCGCCACGTGCCACTGCCTGTTTATAAAAAATAGAAACTTGTCTATTAGATGTTCTAATTTGAAAAATTCATAACTTTCAAACCACACGTCCAAATTTTGCAAATTTTATATCAATGGATTCAGCAAAACAAGTACTTTCTGACCATGCACTTTGTTTAGTAAAATGCTTCTGTTAAATTGATTGTTTTTGCAGAAACTTGTGTATGCATGTTTAGAATATAAAAATTGTTCTAAAATGATTTTTGAGATAAAAATCTTTGGAAAATGGTTTTTTTTGAACCTACTGACCATAGAAATCAATTTGTGGTTTCAAAAATGTATTTGGTGAAGCAAAAGAATAAACTTTTTATTTAAACCATTTCTAGTCAAATAAAAATAATGTTTATTTATTAAAAATGCTTTTGGGAGAAAATCTTTGGGAAATGTTTTGGAATAAACTCTCTGAACCCAAACACCAAGTTTTATGATTTGAAAATGTATTTGGTGAACCCTATAAAACTATTACTTTGCTAAAGACATTTTCAACCACATAAAATAATGACTTGGTTTAAAAAAGGTTTATGAGTAAAATCTTTTGCAAATGATTTTGCCACTTATATAAAATGACCATTAGGTGTTTTAAAATGTTTATGACCCATTAGAAACCACTTTTCCAAATAAAACAATCTTTAGCATGCTTGCATGCATTGTTTTGTTTCTATCATTTTATGTGATGTTGCTTGAATGGTAGATTGAAATATTGCTTGCTTGATTGAATTGTAGTGATTTGAAGAGTGTGATCATTGCAAAGACAAGGAGTGAACTTATATTCTCTACCAACAAGGCAAGTGATGCTTCATACTTTTGTCCCATTATTTTAACTATGCATTAGTGATATTTCTAAGTAGGACTTGCATGGAATTTTGCTAAGTACAAACTATGCCATGGGAAATCCTAGTAGATGAAACCTTAGTAAGAATTTTCCTAAGTTAAGATTCCTACTACTATCATGCTTAGCTTAGCTAATAGAAAACAAGGGTGGAATATATATTCATACTATGGAATATTTCCAAGTCAAGGACTTGTGTTTTGTTTAATAAAAAAACTAAGTGAATGAATCACCTGGGTGGAATGGAAGGAATGGTTTGTGTTGAGTGGTTCACAAGGCCCATTTCTATGGTTTACCTTGTGTATCTCACTTGTGGATGGCCACCCAGGAACAAAGAGATTTAAGATGTCAAATGTTGAGAAGCTTCTAGTGCAGCCACTTGGCATTATGGGCTCTGCCTGGATCATATAGGTTGCAATAACTTAGCCAAATGGACAGTTGGTGTTAGGGGATTGATAGGTTGGAGCGCGTCCATTCTGGTCTAAGGGAAGGCTTCTGAAAGATCTTGTCTTGGTGAAACCAAGTCTTGTGGGGAAAGTGCACCACCTCTGCAGAGTGTAAAATCTAAGTACTTACCCATGTCCCTGGTAAAGGACAATTTGAGCATCAAGACATGGAAGCTATCAAGAATCTCCTCATCCCAATTTCTAGTTAAAATCTTGTGGTTGAACAAGGGTTGAAGGATCACCAATTTCTATTGGGAGATGCCTTGGGTGATTTTGTCAAGCAAAAACTTAGTGTTTTCAAATGGTAAGGAAAATCTATTTTGAGCAATGCAAGCCTAAAGCTCCACTTAGCCAAATGCATATAGATGATAGACTCCACTATACTACCATAGTATAATTTGCCAATACAATTCAAATGTATTGACCTTTGTGGCTATAACTTATTATGTTGCAAGTTTGTTTGATGTTAATGAAGTTTATTGATTAGGATTACAAGTCTACAACCAACATGTCTGCCTGTGGCACTTTGAAGATGAAGGACCCCATGCTATTGTTATATTCTGCTGCATTGTAATGAGATAGACAAATGAGCTATGTAAGATGTAATAAGTTATTTTATTCCTGGTTATAAAGTTGTATTATGACCTTTGTTTCTTGATATTACATCTTAACTCTGGATGATAGCTATTGATCCAGGGACTAGCATTGTAAACACAGGGATCTCTACCTTATTAAAGGTTGGGAACCTTACACCATCTCCATGCATGGCCATGCTCCAATGCTTGTCCCTCTCATCCATGCTTGGTCCATCATTCCTAAGAGTAATAAATACATCTGATTTAGGCAGCATCATATTCTCATGTATGTGAGGAATAGTTCCAAGAAACGATAGTACCTGATAGTTAAGTTGTTTGGCACGAGATCTTGTAATGGGTCCTTGTATGTGTGTAGCTGTAGGTACAACGGTTGTATCAATAGAAGGGATGTCCACATCATGCTCCCCTTCTTGAATTGAAGTCGTCCTCGACGCAATCTCTTCTTCCTCACCAAAGTAAGGCTTCAAATCTGCAATGTTAAACGTAGGACTAACCATACCAAAGTCTGCAGGCAACTCAAGTTTATATGCATTATCATTTATTTTCTCTAACACCTTAAAGGGACCAGCAGCACGCGGCATTAACTTAGACTTGCGTAAATCAGGAAAACGATCTTGACGCAAATGTAACAAAACAAGATCTCCAACATTAAACACAACATGCTTTCTCCCTTTATCCCCAGCAAGTTTATACTTAGCATTCATGTGTTCAATGTTATCTTTAGTAGTCTTATGCAAGTTTAATATCATTTCAGCGCGTTGTGTAGCATCCAAATTATTTTGCACCGAAGTAGGTAAAGGCAATAAATCAATAGGTGCACGAGGAACAAAACCATATACAATCTCAAATGGGCACATCTTTGTGGTAGAATGCAGCGAAATATTATAAGCAAATTCTATATGAGGTAAACACTCTTCCCACAATTTTAAGTTCTTCTTTAAAACAGCCCGCAACATAGTAGACAAAGTTCTATTTACTACTTCAGTTTGTCCATCAGTTTGGGGATAACATGTAGTACTAAACAGCAATTTAGTCCCCAACTTAGCCCATAAACATCTCCAAAAGTGGCTAAGAAATTTAGTATCACGATCAGAGACAATAGTATTTGGCACACCATGCAAATGAAAAATTTCACGAAAAAACAAATCAGCAATATGCGCAGCATCATCCGTTTTATGACAAGGAATAAAGTGTGCCATCATAGAAAACCGATCCACAACAACAAAAATACTATCCCTCCCCTTCTGTGTTCGTGGCAATCCCAAAACAAAGTCCATAGAAATATCCTCCCAAGGAACACTAGGAACAGGAAGAGGCATATATAAACCATGTGGATTAAGGCGAGACTTAGCTTTTTGACAAGTAGTGCAGCGTGCCACAAATCTCTCAACATCTCGACACATACGTGGCCAAAAGAAGTGTGTAGCAAGAACATCCTCCGTCTTCTTGACACCAAAGTGTCCCATCAATCCTCCTCCATGCGCCTCCTGTAACAACAAAAGACGAACAAAACTATCTGGAATGCATAGTTTGTTAGCACAAAACACAAATCCATCATTGAAGACGAACTTGTTCCAAGTTCTACCATCTCTACAATTCTGCAACACATCTTTAAATTCAGCATCATGCACATATTGTTCCTTAATAGTTTCCAATCCAAATATTTTGAAGTCAAGTTGAGATAACAAAGCATAATGGCGCGACAAAGCATCAGCAATAATATTATCTTTACCATTTTTATGTTTGATAACATAAGGAAAAGACTCAATAAATTCAACCCACTTTGCATGACGACGATTCAACTTAGCTTGACTACAAATATGCTTCAAATATTCATGATCAGAATGAATAACAAATTCTTTAGGCCATAGATAATGTTGTAAAGTTTCTAATGTCTGAACCAACGCATATAATTCTTTATCATAAGTAGAATAGTTCAGACTAGCCCCACTCAATTTCTCACTAAAATATGCAACAGGTTTTCCCTCTTGTAACAACACCCCTCCCAAACCAATTCCACTAGCATCACATTCAAGCTCAAAAGTCTTAGTAAAATCAGGAAGTTGGAGTAAGGGAGCATGTGTTAGCTTATCTTTCAATATGACGAAGGCCTGTTGTTGTGCATCGTCCCAAATAAAGGGCACACCCTTCTTGGTAAGCTCATTCAGCGGCGCGGCAATTGATCCAAAGTCTTTGACAAAGCGCCTATAAAAACCAGCGAGGCCAAGAAAACTCCTCACTTGTGTGACCGTCTTGGGATGCGGCCAATTCTCAATAGCTTTAATCTTGGCTGGATCCACTTCAATACCCTGTGATGTAACAACATAGCCAAGAAACGCAACTCGATTGGTGAACTTCTCGAGGTTACCAAACAAACGTGCATCACGTAAAGCATTGAAAACAGCACGTAAATGGTCCAAATGATCCTCTAAAGTTTTGCTATAAATCAGAATATCATCAAAGTAGACTACCACAAAACGTCCAATGAAAGCACGTAAAACTTCGTTCATTAAGCTCATGAAAGTGCTGGGTGCATTAGTTAAACCAAACGGCATCACTAACCACTCATATAAACCGAACTTAGTTTTAATTGTTGTTTTCCTTTCATCTCCTAATTTCATATGAATCTGGTGGTAACCACTACGCAAATCAACTTTAGAAAACATGGTAGAGCCACTCAATTCATCAAGCATGTCATCTAAACGTGGAATAGGATGACGATATTGAATAGTAATATTATTTATAGCTCTACAATCAGTACACATGCGCGAAGAACCATCTTTCTTAGGTACCAAAATAATAGGAACAACACAGGGGCTAAGGGACTCACGAATATGATCTCGGTCGAGTAGTTCCTGAATTTGGCGTTGTATCTCCTTTGTCTCCTCTGGATTGGTTCTATATGGCGCGCGGTTGGGCAACGTAGCACCAGGAATTAGATCAATTTGGTGCTCAATTCCTCTAATAGGAGGTAGTCCCGTGGCAGCTCAATGGGAAAAGCGTCCTCATATTCTGCAAAGGTTAGCAATAGCGGGTGGCAAAGAAGGAGGCATATCCTCAAATGAAAACAAAACCTCTTTGCAGACAATTGCATAACATTGAGTATTGTTTACATCTAGTTCAGCAATATCAATTTTATTTGCAAGCATACATGGACTCTTCAAACAATTTCATGAGCATGTAGAATCATATTTAGTGTTCTTTGGTGGTATAAAATCTGCAGCAACAATCTGATTCTCACTTTTATTTTTCTCCTCAGTTTTAGCTCTACTAGCTCTAGCAAGATCATCTTTTAAAATCTATTCGGGAGTCATAGGTTTTAGACCAATTTTCTTTCCATCATGCATAAGAGAATAGTGATTAGTTTTGCCATTATGAACAGATTCTCTATCAAATTGCCATGGTCTACCAAGTAACAAAGAACAAGCTTTCATAGGTACAACATCACAAACAACAAAATCAGAATATGTACCAATAGTAAAATGCACGCGTACCGTTCTTGATAGGGCAAAGGTGTCCGATGTTTCGATGAGACGGCGGTAATCGATTTGGTGGAGTTCGGGCTTGACGATCCGACTACACGTGCGAGAACGAGCGCCAATGCAATCGCTAGGCCAATCTCCTAGAGGTTACCGATCCTGCATAAACACGATCAGCCTGACCAATGAGGGTCTTAATTCCTACCTGAAATCGAGAACAAGTAAGAACTAATATTGCAATCAAGATATTGTGGATTAAGAGGAAAGCTTTATTGAAAAGGAGGGATCCTAAATAGGTGCGAAGTACAAGAGGCCTCTGTAACGCTCGAGCCTTGGCGAAGTTGCTATGATGGCTAAATTAATGTCTAAACAAAATCCGAGTCTAGGAGGACGGCTATGGGGAGTACTTAAGGGCGAAAAGGTGGGGTTTCGGCCAGCCATGGAAGTGGTGGCCGAATCCAACCCTAGAAGTCCTTTTCCCCTCAAATACGGACTCTAAAGAGTGGCTAATTAAAATCCTGTGAAAATTACATGGGCCTGGCCCAAAGTAAAAGGTGTCACAGCACCATATTAAGCTATGGACGAATTCGTGAAGTATTGATCTTGAATATTTCGTCCAAGCCTTCTTTCTTCATTATGGTGGCCTCAAAGTTCTGAAATCTTCATCCGTGGCCTTCTCTTGGATCATCACATGCTTGCTGCCATCTCCATGCATGGCCATGCTCCAATGCTTGTCCCTCTCATCCATGCTTGGTCCATCATTCCTAAGAGTAAGAAATACATCTGATTTAGGCAGCATCATATTCTCATGTATGTGAGGAATACTTCCAAGAAACGAAAGTACCTGATAGTTAAGTTGTTTGGCACGAGATCTTGTGATGGGTCCTTGTATGTGTGTAGCTGTAGGTACAACGGTTGTATCAATAGGAGGGATGTCCACATCATGCTCCCCTTCTTGAATTGAAGTCGTCCTCGATGCAATCTCATCTTCCTCACCAAAGTAAGGCTTCAAATCTGCAATGTTAAACGTAGGACTAACCGTACCAAAGTCTGCAGGCAACTCAAGTTTATATGCATTATCATTTATTTTCTCTAACACCTTAAAGGGACCAAAGTGACGCGGCATTAACTTAGACTTGCGTAAATCAGGAAAGCGATCCTTACGCAAATGTAACCAAACAAGATCTCCAACATCAAACACAACATGCTTTCTCCCTTTATCCCCAGCAAGTTTATACTTTGCATTCATGTGTTCAATGTTATCTTTAGTAGTCTTATGCAAGTTTAATATCATTTCAGCGCATCGTGTAGCATCCAAATTATTTTATACCGAAGTAGGTAAAGGAAATAAATCAATAGGTGCACGAGGAACAAAACCATACACGATCTCAAACGGGCACATCTTTGTGGTAGAATGCAGCGAACGATTATAAGAAAATTTTATATGAGGTAAACACTCTTCCCACAATTTTAAGTTCTTCTTTAAAACAGCCCGCAACATAGTAGACAAAGTTCTATTTACTACTTCAGTTTGTCCATCAGTTTGGGGATGACATGTAGTACTAAACAGCAATTTAGTCCCCAACTTAGCCCATAAACATCTCCAAAAGTGGCTAAGAAATTTAGTATCACGGTCAGAAACAATAGTATTTGGCACACCATGCAAACAAACAATTTCACGAAAGAACAAATCAGCAATATGAGCAGCATCATCCGTTTTATGACAAGGAATAAAGTATGCCATCTTAGAAAACTGATCCACAACAACAAAAATACTACCCCTCCCCTTCTGTGTTCGTGGCAATCCCAAAACAAAGTCCATAAAAATATCCCCCCAAGGAACACTAGGAACAGGAAGATGCATATATAAACCATGTGGATTAAGGCGAGACTTAGCTTTTTGACAAGTAGTGCAGCGTGCCACAAATCTCTCAACATCTCGACGCATACGTGGCCAAAAGAAGTGTGCAGCAAGAACATCCTCCGTCTTCTTGACACCAAAGTGTCCCATCAATCCTCCTCCATGCTCCTCCTGTAACAACAAAAAGGCAAAGAACTATCCGGAATGCATAGTTTGTTAGCACGAAACACAAATCCATCATTGAAGACGAACTTGTTCCATGTTCTACCATCTCTACAATTCTGCAACACATCTTTAAATTCAGCATCATGCACATATTGTTCCTTAATAGTTTCTAATCAAAATATTTTGAAGTCAAGTTGAGATAACAAAGTATAACGACGCGACAAAGCATCAGCAATAATATTATCTTTACCCTTTTTGTGTTTGATAACATAAGGAAAAGACTCAATAAATTCAACCCACTTTGCATGCCGACGATTCAACTTAGCTTGACTACGAATATGCTTCAAAGATTCATTATCAGAATGTATAACAAATTCTTTAGGCCATAGATAATGTTGCCAAGTTTCTAATGTCCGAACCAATGCATATAATTCTTTATCATAAGTAGAATAGTTCAGACTAGCCCCACTCAATTTCTCACTAAAATATGCAAGGTTTTCCCTCTTGTAACAACACCCTCCCAAACCAATTCCACTAGCATCACATTCAAGCTCAAAAGTCTTAGTAAAATCGGAAGTTGGAGTAAGGGAGCATGTGTTAGCTTATCTTTCAATATGAAGGCACGTTGTTGTGCATCGCCCCAAACAAAGGGCACATCCTTCTTGGTAAGCTCATTCAGCGGCGCGGCAATTGATCCAAAGTCTTTGACAAAGCGCCTATAAAAACCAGCGAGGCCAAGAAAACTCCTCACTTGTGTGACCGTCTTGGGCTGCGGCCAATTCTCAATAGCTTCAATCTTGGCTGGATCCACTTCAATAACCTGTGATGTAACAACATAGACAAGAAACGCAACTCGATTGGTGCAAAAGGTGCACTTCTCAAGGTTACCAAACAAATGTGCATCACGTAAAGCATTGAAAACAACACGTAAATGGTCCAAATGATACTCTAAAGATTTGCTATAAATCAAAATATCATCAAAGTAGACTACCACAAAACGTCCAATGAAAGCATGTAAAACTTCGTTCATTAATCTCATGAAAGTGCTAGGTGCATTAGTTAAACCAAACGGCATTACTAACCACTCATATAAACCAAACTTAGTTTAAATGCTATTTTCCATTCATCTCCTAATTTCATACGAATCTGGTGGTAACCACTACGCAAATCAACTTTAGAAAACATGGTAGAGCCACTCAATTCATCAAGCATGTCATCTAAACGTGGAATAGGATGACGATATCGAATAGTAATATTATTGATAGCTCTACAATCAGTACACATGCGAGCAGAACCATCTTTCTTAGGTACCAAAATAATAGGAACAACACATGGGCTAAGGGACTCACGAATATGATCTCTGTCGAGTAGTTCCTGAATTTGGCATTGTATCTCCTTTGTCTCCACTGGATTGGTTCTATATGGCGCGCGCTTGGGCAACGTGGCACCAGGAATTAGATCAATTTGGTGCTCAATTCCTCTAATAGGAGGTAGTCTTGGTGGCAGCTCAGCGGGAAAGACGTCCTCATATTCCTGCAAAAGGTTAGCAATAGCGGGTGGCAAAGAAGGAGGCATATCCTCAAATGAAAACAAAACCTCTTTGCAGAAAATTGCATAACATTGAGTATTGTCTACATCTAGTTCAGCAATGTCAATTTTATTTGCAAGCATACATGGACTCTTCAAACGAATTTCAGTAGCATGTGTAGGACCAGATTTAGTGTTCTTTGGTGGTATAAACTCTGCAGCAACAACCTGATTCTCACTTTTATTTTTCTCCTCAGTTTTAGCTCTACTAGCTCTAGCAAGATCATCTTTTAAAATCTGTTCGGGAGTCATAGGTGTTAGACCAATTTTCTTTCCATCATGCATAAGAGAATAGTGATTAGTTTTGCCATTATGAACAGATTCTCTATCAAATTGGCATGGTCTACCAAGTAACAAAGAACAAGGTTGCATAGGTACAACATCACAATCAACAAAATCAAAATATGTACCAATAGTAAAATGCACGCGTACCATTCTTGTTACCTTGATCTTGCGAGAACTCTCAAACCATTGGATGTAATATGAATGTGGGCGTTGTCTTGTTGGAAGCGCAAGCTTCTCTACCATGTCAACACTGGCCAGATTATTACAACTCCCTCCATCAATGATGATCCGTATAGCTCTTTCCTTGACAACACCACGTGTTTGGAACAGGTTGTGGCGTTGATCTTGCTCAGATTTGCTCAATTGCACACTCAACACACGTTGTGTAATTAAGCTCTTGTATTGATCAGCAGCTTCAGCTCGCATTACCTCTGTCTCTTCATCAGCATCAGAATTGTCTCTATCTCGAGCAGAAATAAGGGCTAGTGTATCCTCGTCAAAGTCACTCGCTGAATCGTATTGACCATCTTCCCGCACCATCATCACACGTTGTGTTGTGCACTGTCTCTCAATATGACTAAACCCCCAGCACTTGCGGCGTTGTATATCCTTTGTCTTACCCGTGGAAGCCATAGAAGATGCACTACGAGCAGGAGCATTAGATGATGGTGGAGGAGCAGCCGGAAATCTTGTGGTGGCCTTGGATGTGGTAGTAGCTGGTGGCGAATCACGAGAAGGATGATGTGGCTTACAACCACTTTTGTGGCCCGATCTTCATAGATTCGAGGGGATTTTGGGGAGGAGAGCGAAGAACACGATGAACACGAGAGGGAAATCGAAGATACAAATGCACACCACACCCAAATCGGTTTGCTCTCGTTGGCCCGAACCACCAACCCAATAGAATCACAAAGGGAGAGACCAAAGGTAGAATCCCTTGCGAGAGATTGGCAAGCTCTTGATAGAATCAAACGTAGGGAGAATGTAGCAACCAAGTAGAATCCCAAAGGGGAGAGACCTAGCACTACTAGAATCCATACATGGGAGAGATCAAGAACTAGAAGAGCGCCTTGACGACTTCAATTAAGAAGGCCTTGATACAACTCATAGATAATCTAATGAGCGGGGGTTCCCATCCAGGGTTTGGCCTAAGCCATGAGTCTCAACTCATCATCTATTCCATCCTAGGGTTTACATATGGGGGTGGGGGCATATATATAGGCCAGCCACGAGCTAGGGGCAAAATAGACATAAATAGGGAGTTCTGGGCGTTACATGGGCCAAGCCCAAAAGGCCTTAACATGCCTGGCGTCGAGCAGGCCGGATACTCCGGTGTTGGGTCCGGAGACTCCGGTCTGGACCGGAGACTCCGGTCAATCTCCGGTGTCGTCTCCGAAGGGGGCTTCTGGCTGTCCCGGGCTTGGTTCCTGGGTCCGGACGGAGGACGGTCCGGAAACTCCGGTGTAGTCCGGAGACTCCGGTGTGATGGCCGGAGACTCCGGTCTAGCGTTAGCAACTTCTTGCATCTTCTCTTCCAGGCCTCATGCTTGGGGGTCTTGGCTCCTGGTTCATCCTTGTCGCATCCTCTTGGCATCACGGTCATGGACCTAGTCATACAATTGATAGTTGGCTCAAGTAGGATCCCATTCAAGTAATGACCAAGGGAAGGCAAAAGATGGAAGGAGTTCACCTTGATTGGGATGTTTGGCATATCATGTTGTGGACCAATGGTGAACGCCATGTGTTGGGCGGCATCATCTCCACCCTCTTAAAAAAGAGTCGACCTTGACGATACTACAGCATCATCTTGTAAGGAAGGGGGTGTGCCCGTTACGTCTCGATGGATGCTCTCTAGAGCTCGTTTTGTCAACTCGTGCTCAATCGAGGTTGACATTGGAGTATGGGTACCTACACACACCATAGATAAACGGAAAAACGTGTGTGCGTGATAGATAAACACATCATCCATCATGATGCGTCTTCTCTTGTGCACATCACCATTAGCATGAAACAATATGTCATAGAAGGAATGGTGATTATGCAAGCAAAAGGTGGACATATACTTATCATGGCATGTATCAAAATTTTCAAAGGTTGAGAAAGCTATGGGGGTGATCTCAATATGAACCATATGAGCATTATTGCAATCAACAACGAAAGACAATGGAAAACATGAATGATCAAGCATTTCCAAAGTATGAGTATGGTTGCCTACAAACATAGGGAAAGAGCAATTGTTTATCAAGTTTGTCGCAACAATTGTGGGATAAAATAAAGATTTGTAGCATGGCACATATATGGCAATATCATCGCACTCAAATAATTCCACATGATCAACATTATGCAAAGGCAAAGCATCACATGGGAATAAGAATGATGCATATGAAATGTCACAAGTAGCGTCCATAACATGCATATCCTCACAATTCATCATGTCCACTAGTGGGATCATGGCATCAACGACACCCGTATCTATACCTTGGTTGTACCTCTCATTTGAAGTGGATGTTGTGCAAGGGGTGGCCTCCATGTGGACGACTTATTCATCATATATGGGGATGGCATCAACTTCATCCACCATGTACATCTTCTCGATAGGGGGGGGCCATAATCTCCAAGCTTGGCGTCTCTTGCTCCAAGGTACCTAACACATCACGAGAAAACACACTAGAGGTAGAGGGTAAGTTGTTAGAAATTGGGATGGCCTCACTTGCCCTATCAACTACCACTCTCAACTCACTCGGTGTATCACTCATGTCCTCAAAGTGGAAGCACACAATCTCACATATGGTGGAGTCACTCGTCTCACTTTTTCTCTCACTCAAGTGGGCTAAGTGGCTCTCAAACTCATATGGGATTGGTACCACATAATCACTAAAGCATATGGGAATAGGCTCGGTTTCGTCAACTGCACGCGCCTCGTTTGGTGAAGGGAAAATCCCATGCTCACCACCCTCCACCTTGCAACCCTTGTCCAAGGTTTGGCACCATGTCTTGAAACGTCAACTTCATGAGAGGACATCTTGATTGGTTCATCCAACTTCGCGAAGTAGAGAGCCATAGCGTCCTTCTCATTTGTTGACGATCTTATAGCTTGTGTAGGGGGCTTCCTTGAAGAAGGTTTGTCGTGGAAGTTCTTGCCTTTGGAATCTTCATGGTGAGAGTGACGTCTTGTTTGCTTGTTTGCCTTCTTTGTTCGTGAGGTAGCACCAATGTCATATGAGGTCTTCTCTCTTGAGGGTCTTGGAACTTGTGTAGTAATCGTCCTCGGAGGAGAAGTGGTGTTGTAGATGTTCTTGTAGTTGGGCACCTCATGTCGAACTTGTTTTGTCGATGTAGCTTGGTGGCGTGAACGGTATCTTTCTTTCTTGTTCTCGTGGCGGAGAGGACTTGTACGCCGTCTTGAGCTTGTAGCGCATATAGCATGGATGCTCTTGAGCTCTTGTTGTTGGCGATGCACTTGTCTTGGCTCATGTGTATTGGTACTTGTTGAGTTGTCGCGCCTTCTTGAACTTGATGGGTATCTTGATGGACAACCCTCATGGTATGTAGTTCCTTTTGAAGGATGCAACTTGAAGAGCTTATCCGTGTTGGCCTCTTGGAGATGTGCCTTCGCTTGCATGGCGTGGAAGTTCTTGGTCTCCATGTGGTGGACGGAGTCATTGTATCTCAAGAGGGAGTCGCCATCATAGTCGATGAAGTGTTCGATGTCCTCCATGCTTGAGAAGTCGAAGTCCTCGTGGTGCTCCATGCTTGGGGAGTCGTCGTTGGTGTAGTACTCGAAGTCCTCCAAGCATGCGGAGCCAATGTCGGTGTAGTGCTCTGTCAAGTCACCGATGCTTGTAGAGTCATCGTTGCCGTGGCTCATCATGGATTCCTCTTCATCGGTTCCGGAGTCCCTATACATGTTGCTCACAAGACCAAGTGTGATATAGTGGAAGTTGGATTCAAGGATGCTACGCCTTGGCTCACCTTGTAGATAGTATTGGATCAATGGTATGGACCAAGAGCAAACCAAATACAAACGATAAGTGGCGTTGTATCAACGAACACAAGAACCACCAAACGCACACGACTATGAGGAGCTTAGGTATGGTAAGTGGCACGCAAATTGGAACAACCGGAAACCAAGATTTGTAAAGGCAAGTAAAGAACCACAGTGGTCACAAAGCAAACAAGTTGATCCACAAGATAGAAATTAAGATCAAGGAAACACACACAGTGGGATAAATGGGACTTGTGCGACGGAAAAAGCGAGCTAAGAACCAAATGAAGGCCTAGCGAAGACTATAAGCTCATGTCGCACAAATACAAGGAGAGACGCTAGTTCGATTGCACAAAAATTGGAGGGCTACAAGATTTGCACAATAAGTACCACCTACAAGTTTGTCATCGAGCTTAGGCTTCCTATTCTATATGGCACATGTATCTTTCTTTCTTATTTTTTTTGTATTTTTTATTTTTCTCTATTTTTTTATATTTTTTTTCTCTTTTTCACTTGCTTTTCTGATGTAGCCCGACCTACAGTCGTTACCACATCTTGGTCTCCAACTTACGCCAAGTCGTCATGGACTCCAAAGGTGAATCCGTTCCTCTATGTGAGCCCCCTTCCTACCCTATTGAATGGTATGCTACTTCATACTCCATCACATATGCATGATAGGTTCACATTGACAAGTACGGAAGCAAGGGAGGAAGCCCGGAGCATCAAGCCCGACAAGACAGAGGCTTGGAAGAGGAGGCGGAAGAAGACAGATCATGAAATGCTCTCTGTCTCCTGCGGTACTACCGGATCAGGCGACCGGTACTACCGGCCAGCGGTATTACCGCCCCCGACTACCGCTCCCTACAGACGACGCCAACAGAAGCCACAGGACTGCAAGCGGTACTACCGGATCTGGAACCGGTACTATCGGTCACGCTTCTACCGATACCGCTTCATCGACGGCTCAGCAGACGCTCAGACCGCAAGCGGTACTACCGGTCCCGGAGCGGCACTACCGGTTGAGACCGGTACTACCGGTCCCAAGTCCGGTACTACCGGTCATGCCTGTGCCTGCGCGCACCTATTGGGCCACAGCCGATGTATTCCCCTTTACTTACCTATTCGCCTAGTTTTTCCCCAAACTACCCTTGTTTAGTGGCTGGCCTATAAATAGAGCCCCCACCCCTCATGTATCCCTTAGGCATAGATCATAGACTAAAGACAACCCCCATTGTGGAATCTCTAGTTTTGCCTCATCCCCTTTACTAAGGGGACCGACTATCGTCACCAACCTCGATTGGACTTTGCATCACGCATCCATCGTTGAACAAGGCCTTGGAGTTCATTGTATCGTCTCCAAGTTGTCAAGACCCTCCCCAAGGTGTTCTTCCCTCTCCGATGTGGATTTGAGGGAGCACGTTGACCGATCTTTCCTTGCGAGGATTCTATCGGACCGGTGGCCGCCGTTCGGGAGCAATCGGCCTTGTATCGTGTGAGTTTTGCGTGTGTTCATCGTTCTTCGCGAGGTGTGTGTTCACTTCCGCTACCTTCTCCCTTTCCCCTCGCTTTCCCATCGATTTGACCACGATCCATGAAGATCGGGCCACCCAAGAGGTTAACCCCCTCCATCATCTGGTATCAGCAGCTTTTGGTTGCCACGGATTTCTCATCGATTTGGTCTTTTCCCCATAAATTCGAAAATTCCACCAAAAATAGCCCCAATTCTTGTTTTGCATCGATCTGTGATTTGAGTGCGTTTTGGTAGGTTTTGATCCGTGGATTACTTGCAAAACTTATTGATCTACCTTCCTTTGCATTCCCATAGCCTAATTACTTGATTTCCCCCTTCGATTTGGTGTTTTTCTTAAAGATTTTCCGCCCAAATAGCCCCAAAATTGCGAAAACGCGTCAAATCTGGGCGTCCCAGGACCAACCGGTACTACCGGGCTCAAAACCCGGTACTACCGCACCTCCCCGATACCTAAACGGTACTACCGGGCCTTCGTACAACCGGTACTACCGCTCAAAAAGCCGGTACTACCGCCCGGTACTGATCAAAAACAGTAGGTTCCCAGATTTCAGCCTCTCACCGTTTTGAGCATAACTTTTGCATTCGAACTCGGATTTTGGTGTTCTTTAGCTCGTTTCGAAGAGGAGAAGGATCTTTACATCATCATCCACGTTGTTTATGCTATCTACTCTATCCAAATTCCGTGAGCAAGGCGGAATCCAACAATAAAAGGTGAAGATCGTCGACGAAAGGTATAAACATTCCGCGACTTCTCCCCACTTGCATTCCTTTGTGAACCCCACTATCTTTGCGAGCAACAAACACTTATTGAGACTAGTTCCTCTTATGATTGTTTGGGCTATGCACATTTGATACCTTGTAGATTCCGAGCAAACGTTGTGAGCGCTATCTCATATAGTTATCTTGTATAGTTGTTGGCACAAGGAAGAGGCAAGTGAAAAATAAAAAAAATAAAAAAAAGAAAAAAAATAGAAAAGGAAAAGAGAAAAAGAAACAAATATACATGTGCCTCATAGAATAGGAAGCGCAAGCTCGATGAACATCATATAGGTGGTACTTATTGTGCATATCTTGTAGCCCACCAATTTTGTGCAATCGAACTAGCGTCTCTCCTTGTACTTGTGTGACATGAGCTTATAGTCTTCGCTAGGTAATCATTTGGTTCTTAGCTCGCTTCCTCCGTCGCACAAGTCCTATTTATCCCACCGTGTGTGTTTCCTTGTACATATTTCCTATCTTGTGGATTGACTTGTTTGCTTTGTGATCATTGTGGTTCTTTACTTGCCAATACAACATCTTGATTTCGGATTGGTTCTTGACATGCCATTTTCTGATAGGGCAAATGTGTCCGATCTTTCGATGAGATGGCGATAATCGATTCGGTGGAGTTCGGGCTTGACGATCTGACTACACGTGCGAGCACGAGCGCCAATGCAATCGCTAGGCCAATCTCCTAGAGGTTACCGATCCTGCGTGAACACGATCATCGACCCGGTGAGGTCTTAATTCCTACCTGAAATCGAGAACAAGTAAGAACCAATATTGCAATCAAGATATTGCGGATTAAGAGGAAAGCTTTATTGAAGAGGTGGGATCCTGAATAGGCGCGAAGTACAAGAGGCCTCTGCGACGCTCGAGCCTTGGCGAAGTTGCTATGATGGCTAACTTAATGTCTAAACAAAATCCGAGTCTAGGGGAACGGCTATGGGGAGTATTTAAGGGCGAAAAGGTGGGGTTTCGGCCAGCCATGGAAGTGGTGGCCGAATCCAACCCTAAAAGTCCTTTTCCCCTCAAATACGGACTCTAAAAAGTGGCTAATTAAAATCCTGCAAAAATTACATGGGCCTGGCCCAAAATAAAAGGTGTCGCAGCCATATTAAGCTATGGACGAATTCGTAAAGTATTGATCTTGAATATTTCTTCCTCATCAAAGTAAGGCTTCAAATCTACAATGTTACACGTAGGACTAACCGTACCAAAGTCTGCAGGCAACTCAAGTTTATATGCATTATCATTTATTTTCTCTAACACTGTAAAGGGGCCCGCAGCACGTGGCATTAACTTAGACTTGCGTAAATCAGGAAAACGATCTTTACGCAAATGTAGCCAAACAAGATCGCCAACATCAAACACAACATGCTTTCTCCCTTTATCCCAGCAAGTTTATACTTAGCATTCATGTGTTCAATGTTATCTTTAGTAGTCTTATGCAAGTTTAATATCATTTCAGCGCGTTGTGTAGCATCCAAATTATGTTGCACCGAAGAAGGTAAAGGCAATAAATCAATAGGTGCACGAGGAACAAAACCATACACAGTCTCAAATGGGCACATCTTTGTGGTAGAATGCAGCGAACGATTATAAGCAAATTCTATATGAGGTAAACACTCTTCCCACAATTTTAAGTTCTTCTTTAAAACAGCCCGCAACATAGTAGACAAAGTTCTATTTACTACTTCAGTTTGACCATCAGTTTGGGGATGACATGTAGTACTAAAGAGCAATTTAGTCCCCAACTTAGCCCATAAACATCTCCAAAAGTGGCTAAGAAATTTAGTATCACGATCAGAGACAATAGTATTTGGCACACCATGCAAACGAACAATTTCATGAAAGAACAAATCAGCAATATGCGCAACATCATCCATTTTATGACAAGGAATAAAGTGTGCCATCTTAGAAAACCGATCCACAACAACAAAAATACTATCCCTCCCCTTCTGTGTTCGTGGCAATCCGAAAACAAAGTCCATAGAAATTCCTTAGGCCATAGATAATGTTGCCAAGTTTCTAATGTGCGAACTAACGCATATAATTCTTTATCATAAGTAGAATAGTTCAGACTAGCCCCACTCAATTTCTCACTAAAATATGCAACAGGTTTTCCCTCTTGTAATAACACCCCTCCCAAACCAATTCCACTAGCATCACATTCAAGCTCAAAAGTCTTAGTAAAATCAGGAAGTTGGAGTAAGGGAGCATGTGTTAGCTTATCTTTCAATATGACGAAGGCCTGTTGTTGTGCATCGCCCCAAACAAAGGGCACATCCTTCTTGGTAAGCTCATTCAGTGTGACAATTGATCCAAAGTCTTTGACAAAGCACCTATAAAACCAGCGAGGCCAACAAAACTCCTCACTTGTGTGACCGTCTTGGGCTCATGCCAATTGAATAGCTTCAATCTTGGCTGGATCCACTTCAATACCCTGTGATGTAACAACATAGCCAAGAAACACAACTCGATTGGTGCAAAAGGTGCACTTCTCAAGGTTACCAAACAAACGTGCATCACGTAAAGCATTGAAAACAACACGTAAATGGTCCAAATGATCCTCTAAAGATTTGCTATAAATCAGAATATCATCAAAGTAGACTACCACAAAACGTCCAATGAAAGCACGTAAAACTTCGTTCATTAATATCATGAAAGTGCTAGGTGCATTAGTTAAACCAAACGACATTACTAACCACTCATATAAATCGAACTTAGTTTTAAATGCTGTTTTCCATTCATCTCCTAATTTCATACGAATCTGGTGGTAACCACTACGCAAATCAACTTTAGAAAACATGGTAGAGCCACTCAATTCATCAAGCATGTCATCTAAACGTGGAATAGGATGACGATATCGAATAGTAATATTATTGATAGCTCTACAATCAGTACACATGCACGAAGAACCATCTTTCTTAGGTACTAAAATAATAGGAACAAAGACAGGGATAAGGGACTCACGAATATGATCTCATCCAAGAGTTCCTGAATTTGGCGTTGTATCTCCTTTGTCTCCTCTGGATTGGTTCTATATGGCGCGCGGTTGGGCAATGTGGCACCAGGAATTAGATCAATTTGGTGCTCAATTCCTCTAATAGGAGGTAGTCCTGGTGGCGGCTCAGCGAGAAAGACGTCCTCATATTCGTGCAAAAGGTTAGCAATAGCGGGTGGCAAAGAAGGAGGCATATCCTCAAATGAAAACAAAACCTCTTTGCAGACAATTGCATAACATTGAGTATTGTTTACATCTAGTTCAGCAATATCAATTTTATTTGCAAGCATACATGGACTCTTCAAACGAATTTCAGTAGCATGTGTAGAATCATATTTAGTGTTCTTTGGTGGTATAAAATCTGCAGCAACAAGCTGATTCTCACTTTTATTTTTCTCCTCAGTTTTAGCTCTACTAGCTCTAGCAAGATCATCTTTTAAAATCTATTCGGGAGTCATAGGTTTTAGACCAATTTTCTTTCCATCATGCATAAGAGAATAGTGATTAGTTTTGCCATTATGAACAGATTCTCTATCAAATTGCCATGGTCTACCAAGTAACAAAGAACAAGCTTGCATAGGTACAACATCACAATCAACAAAATCAGAATATGTACCAATAGTAAAATGCACGCGTACCGTTCTTGTTACCTTGATCTTGCGAGAACTCTCAAACCATTGGATGTAATATGAATGTGGGCCTTGTCTTGTTGGAAGCGCAAGCTTCTCTACCATGTCAACACTGGCCAGATTATTACAACTCCCTCCATCAATGATGATCCGTATAGCTCTTTCCTTGACAACACCACATGTTTGGAACAGGTTGTGGCGTTGATCTTGCTCAGATTTTCTCAATTGCACACTCAACACACGTTGTGTAATTAAGCTCTTGTATTGATCGGCTTGACTCCCATTACCTCTGTCTCTTCATCAAGATCGTAATTGTTTCCATCTCGAGCGTAAATAAGGGCTAGTGTATCTTCATCGAAGTCACTGCTGAATCGTATTGACCATCTTCTCGCATCGTCACACGTTGTGTTGTGCCTCGTCGCTCAATATGACCAAAACCCGAACTTGCGGCATTGTATATCCTTTGTCTTACCCATGGAAGCCATAGAAGATGCACTACGAGCATGAGCATTGGATGATGGTGGAGGAATGGAAATCTTGTGGGGCCTTGGATGTGGTAGTAGGTGGCAAATCACGAGGAGGCACGATTGTCGGGATGTCCAAGTGGATGTGCGACTGCGAATTATTAGTCCTCCTCCATGGTGTTTGGCGATCTGCACTTCACGCTCGACTTTGTAAGCAAGATGAAACAAGCAGTGATAGAATTATATTCCTTATAATCTAATATGTGCTGAATGTCCTTGTTTAATCCACCAAAGAAACGTGCAAGCATTTGTTCATTAGATTCAACAAGACCACACGAACCATCCCGTTTGCAATTCCCGATAATACTCTTCTACAGAATTTTTCCTTGCTCTAAACGTGTCGATTCTTTAGTAAATCACGTTGATAAGTGGGAGGTACAAAACAAACACGCATAGCAGTTTTAAAGCAGTCCAAGTACTAGGAATAGTAGTAGGATTTAAACGACAATACTCGAGACCACCAAAGGGAAGAAAATTTAGTAAATTCACATGTAGCAAGACTAACACGCATATTCTCGGGATATTTTAAGCATGCAAAACGTTGTTCTACTTCCATCTCCCATGTAAGATATGCATCGATTATATTTACCCTCAAAAGATGGAATATTTAATTTAAGCTTTGCAACATGATCATCATCACGCATCGGTGGTGGTCGAGCATTGCGGTAGTAATGTCGGGGACGGCCGAGAACTGTGTAGGTTGTTCAACCTCCTCGTCAAACAGGATCGTAAATCGCCGGGTTGTAGTAGTACCGTCGTCCGTCCCCAATGTCGCAGCAATGGCGAAGTCTCGAGGTCCGTCGGTAGCAGAGCTGCAGCTGACAAACCAACAGTCCGAAGTGTTCGGAATGCGCCGTGCGCCATGTGTGGGTGCGGGTGCGGGCAATCTGTTCAAAAGCTCCTTGAACCGAACGTCAAGCTTGGCGTTGAAGGATTTCTCGAGTCCATCGATCTTGTCCACGGCGTTGGTGAGCTTGGTGTCAAACTCCCCTAGGCGCGTATCCATGTCTTCAGCGCGACTGACCAAGAGCGCGGAGAAGTGGGCATGTAGTTCTTCGTTCGTCATTGTGGCAGGGTTCCGAAGTATCATCATGGTTAGTCCGTAAAAGCACGTATATAGTACGGAAATATGGTGGAAGTCACGCGTAATCCGTTAAGCAATATCTGAAGCTCTTACAAGTTCTTACCAAACAACGGGAAAAGGCGATGTGCCCGCGAGGATCGTGGGTCCAGAGATTGAACCAAGCGATTACCGTGAGTCGAGACATCGCGTGGAGAATATCTGGAACTCGGGAAGGCTTAGCAAGGGGTTAGCAATTATCAAAAGCAATGCAAAAGTTGAAAGAATGCTCAACGGCATCTTTATCTTGGTCCTAGGCTAGACCGTACTAGAGACGCGAGCCTAGATCACCAATGATGTCACGACGCGACACAACAAGCAATGTATGATGATATGGCACCCTGAAAAGCGAACCGAGATGCAGAAAATCACTATGATGGCGAGTGTCTAGAACTGATCTACGGGGTCTAAAAATAGGTTAGCCCCAAAAACAATTATCGAAATTTTTTTATTTTGCTCGGGAAAGCACGCCGGCGCCAAAAAAAAATATCGCTATAACGGCCGATGGAGAAAAGTGATCCCCGGGGTCGAAAACTAGTATAGCCAGAAATTTTTTTCGGAGGTGGTTCCAGACTTTTTTTTTTGCTCTCCTTCTGGACTTACGACCGGACTCGGAGCTCGACACGGACATTAGCTTAACACGGGAACAACAAAGAAGGAGAGTAAAAAGAAATAACTAGGAACAATAACTCTACTCGGACTCGTACCGCGGCAGGAAAACTAATCGGATCTGTGTCGCGGTAGGAGGGCGGTGGCGGAGTATTAGGATTTATGGTGGCAGGGTATATGGCGGCGGAATATGGTGGAGGAATATGGTGGCGGTGATCGGCGAGTGTGGCGGTGACTACTATGATCAGAACTCGAAACTCTAAGGGACGAGACACTAAGACCAAAGAACTCGGCCGATGATGTAGACACAAATTCAACAATACAAAAAACTGAAAAGATAATGCGAGGCATAGATTGGTTATGGGATGAATCTAAACTCTAACTGCGTTTTTGGCTTTTTCGTGGGTTATAGGTAAAAACAGATCTAATCTCTGAAAAAGTAAAATCTCACCGAGCAACACGAAATCGATACCACTTGATAGGGCAAAGGTGTCCGATCTTTCGATGAGATGGCGATAATCGATTCGGTGGAGTTCGGCTTGACGATCCGACTACACGTGCGAGCACGAGTGCCAATCGCTAGGCCAATCTCACGGAGGTTACCGATCCTGCGTGAACACGATCACCGACTAGCGAGGGTCTTAATTCTTACGAAATCGAGAACAAGTAAGAACCAATATTGCAATCAAGATATTGCATTAAGAGGAAAGATTTATTGAAGAGGTGGGATCACGAATAGGCGCAAGTACAAGAGGCCTCATGATGCTCGAGCCTTGGCGAAGTTGCTATGATGGCTAACTTAATGTCTAAACAAAATCCGAGTCTAGGGGGCGGCTATGGGGAGTATTTAAGGCGAAAAGGTGGGGTTTCGCCAGCCATGGAAGTGGTGGCGAATCCAACCCTAAAGTCCTTTTCCTCAAATACGGACTCTAAAAGTGGCTAATTAAAATCGTATGAAAATTACATGGGCTGGCCCAAAATAAAAGGTGTCATGACACCATATTAAGCTATGGACGAATTCGTAAAGTATTGATCTTGAATATTTCGTCCAAGCCTTCTTTCTTCATTATGGTGGCCTCAAAGTTCTGAAATCTTCATCCGTGGCCTTCTCTTGGATCATCACATGCTTGCTGCCATCTCCATGCATGGCCATGCTCCAATGCTTGTCTCTCTCATCTATGCTTGGTCCATCATTCCTAATAGTTAAGTTGTTTGGCACAAGATCTTGTGATGGGTCCTTGTATGTGTGTTGCTATAGGTACAACGGTTGTATCAATAGAAGGGATGTCCACATCATTTTCCATACCAATCCACCATAGGCCTTGTGTGTGTGTGTGTTTTTTGGTTAGTAGTTGGTTTTGGTGTTCCGCGTGAACTTCACTTTGCTTGGTTTATTGCTCTCAAGTGTGGCCACTTGTACGATACGATCTTCCAAGGTAAAGTAAGGTTTGACGTTGTATCTCTAACTCCCACTACCACTTCCATATACACCGCTTGGTCTTGTGCATCATGTCTAGGGACTCCGGAACCGAGGATGATATCTATGAAGAATCCATGATGAGCCACCATGACTACGACTCCACAAGTATAGAGGACATGACGGAGCACAACACCGACAATGGCTCTGCATGCTTTGAGGACCGGGAGATCTACGTCGACAATGGCTCCTCATGTATGGAGCCTATGGAGCACTACACCGACAATGGCTCCACATGCTTGGGTGATATGGAGTACTACACCAACAATTACTCCCCAAGCATGGATGACTTCGAGTGCGACATCGACGATGCCTCGCCAAGCATGGAGGACACGGAGAACTTCATTGACTTTGATGGCTCCTCCATGAGCCATGAAGAATTCCTCCACCGTGTGGAGTTGGAAGCCTACTACGCCAAGCAAGAGGAGGCGCATCATCAAGATTCCATGATCTTCAAGGCCAAGCATGCCACACCAAAGGGCACCACCTACTTCGATGATCCACCTCGAAGGCGACAAGTGCCACCACCTAGATGGCGTCAAGCGCCACCATCTCCAAGGCGCCAAGCTCCATCACCTCCAAGGCGTCAAGCTCCACCATATCCAAGGCGCCAAGCTACATCACCTCCAAGGCGCCAAGCTCCAACTCCTATCCAAACAAGAGTGGCGTACAAACATCATATACATCAAGAGGCGCCAAGAAACAAGAATCTTCATCGACAAACATCCTCTCATGAGCATCGCCACCATAAAGAGGATACAAGAAATCGTCTAAGGCATCTTCGCCACCAAGACGAAGAATTCAAGATGAGCACCAACCATAATGCTCAAGCAAGCTCAAGAAGGCACCACAAGCACAAGAAGAGTGCCAAGGCAAATGATCACCGTCGTGAGCGTCATGTGGATGACCAATTGCTTCACCAACATCAACCATCGGCAAGGCACACCAATGACCTCCGTCGACACAATCATAAGGCACCTTCAACTACTAGTGCCACCACCAAAATGGCACCAAGATCAAGCCTTCGTCCACGCCATCAAGCTTCAACGCCTACGCTTGACTTCCACGACCTCGCGAACGAGGAAAATGTAGATGTCTATTTCGCCAAGTTGGATAGCATGAGCCTAGCTCCACCACTACTACGAGATGGCCACAAAACGGTCGAGCATGGGATTTTCCCTTCGACCATGGAGGCGAGCAATGATGCCCATCTTATGGCATCCAACCTTGAAGGCGACAAGGTCAAGAATGGTGAGCATGGGATTTTCCCTTCACCAAAGGAGGCGCATGGAGTTAAGGAAACCGATCCTATCCCCATATGCTTGAGTGATGATGTGGTACCAATCCCTTGTGAGTATGAGAGCCACTTAGCCCACTTGAGTGAGAACAAGAGTGAGACGAGTGACTCCACCTTATGTGAGATTGAGTGCTTCCACTTGGAGGGCATGAGCGATACTCCTAGTGAGTTGAGAGTGGTAGTTGATAGGTCAAGTGAGACCATTTCCATTTCTAACAACTTACCCTCTACCTCTAGTGTGTTCTCTTGTGTTGTGCTAGGTTCCATGGATGAAGACGCGCCAAGCCATGAAGCAATGATGCCTCAATTGGAGAAGATGTACATGGTGCACGAAGATGATGCTACGCCATGGATACATCAAGAAGACGAAGTCGTCCACAAGGAGGCCACTACTTCCACAACACCCACTTCATATGAGAGGTATGAACAAGGTAACAATAAGGGTGTTGATGATGCCATGATCCCACTAGTGGACATGATGAATTGTGAGGATATGCATGTTTTGGATGATACTTGTGACATTACATATGCTTCACTCATATTCCCATGTGATGCTTTGCCTTTGCATAATATTGATCATGTGGAATTGTTTGATTGCGAACTCATTGCCATTAACATGCCATGCTATGCATCTTGTGTGTATCCTCCAATTGCTTTGGACTTGCCTTGTCATGCTAGTCATTCAATTTCTCCTGTTGCTTGTGATAAG
The DNA here is from genome assembly GCA_030063025.1 of Avena longiglumis. Lineage (NCBI taxonomy): Eukaryota > Viridiplantae > Streptophyta > Magnoliopsida > Poales > Poaceae > Avena > Avena longiglumis. The sequence goes on along the minus strand of CP125974.1, from coordinate 332,086,306 downwards.
ATAAATACTTGCTATTTCACTTATTTTGCTTGCAACAATATTGATCATATGCGTTATAATGAGATGGCCCCCATAGCTTTCTCAATTTTTGGAGATTTTGATGATTGCCATGATCAGCATGTTCCCCATTTGCATACTCACCATGCATCTATTTCATACTTGAATGACATTAATGGTGATTTGCACAAGAAGAGATACGTCATGATGGATGATGTGTATCTCTACCATGCACACACGTTCTTCCTTTTACATATGATGTGTGTAGGTGCCCGCACGAGAATGTCAACCTCGGTTGAGCATGAATTGACAAAAAGAGCTCTTGAGAGCATCCCACAAGTGAGTTCAAGATCGAACCCAGCTCTGATACCTTTTGCATGCTTTGCATATTTCATGTTGACAAATTGTTCTTTCCTATGGTTTGCTTGCAAGCATGTTAATGGTATTATCTTCCCTTGTGACTTTCATGTTTCTTCGCTTTTAGATAATGATGCTTTGTGTGTTGCAACAAAAATGTTGAACATTTTCTCTTTCCGATGTTTTGTGTGTAACCACAATTCCATTAAGAGCATGTATTGTCATGAGAGCTTCCAAGAATCTCGTCTTGTTGTTGCAACACACTTAAGGACCACTTGCTTTTTCATTTGGCTTGTTTGCAAACACGTTACTTTGGCTTCCGCTTGGGATACTCATATTCCCATGATATTTGATATCGATGATTTGTGTGTGACATCCAACATGTCGAACAATTTCTCTTTCCAATGGTTGGTTGGCACACATAATGATGTTGTTTTGGATATTCTTCCTTTTGTGTTTTTTCCAAATTCTCCTAACTTTGCATCAAAGATGTTGATCAAATTTCTATTCGATTGCTTTGAGTGCCACCCTAACACATTGTATGGAGTTTTTGAGTTCCCACATTTGGATGATGTTCAAATGATTTCCATGCACTTTGACCTTGCATATGCATTCCATTTGCTATACATGCATTGTACTAATAGTGTTGTGAACAAGAATGGACATGCCTCATTTGACATGCTCCTCTATCACGCACGAAAATATTTTTCTTGGTCTTTGTTGTGTGAAGGTACAAGTGCATACACGTCAACCTCTACCAACCACGTGTTGACAAGAAGAACCGAAGAGAGTTACCTATGGCCACCCTTCATCGAGCTATCTCTACAAGCTAAGGTGACTTCCTTCTACTTGAGAACTCATGCTATAATCTTAATGAATTGGCTACGCTTTGAGTGTTGCTTCGCTTTTCTCGTGAGCTTTGTAGTCTTCATGGAAGGTGAAGGAACATTGAAGTGTTATCAAGTCAATCTTCCCGAGGACGACTATATGGTGAACCCCAAGATCAAGAAGGTCTCTCGACCGCTTCTACTTTGTGATGAGCATGTAGAGTCGAGTACGACTCTTTTCGAGGGGAGGAGTGATGTAGCCGACCTACGCCGTTACCACATCTTGGTCTCCAACTTACGCCAAGTCGTCATGGACTCCAAAGGTGAATCCGTTCCTCTATGCGAGCCCCCTTCCTACCCTATTGAATGGTATGCTACTTCATACTCCGTCACATATGCATGATAGGTTCACATTGACAAGTACGGAGGCAAGGAGGAAGCCTTGAGCATCAAGACCGACAAGACAAAGGCTTGGAAGAGGTGGAAAGGCAGATCACCAAATGCTCTGTCTCCTGCGATACTACGGATCGGCGGCCAGTACTCACCGGTGATACTACCGCCCCCCGACTATCGCTCCCTACAGACGATGCCAATAGAAGCCCAGGACTTCAAGCGGTACTACCGGATCTGGAACCGGTACTACCGGTCGGCCACTACGCCCCGATACCGCTACATCTTGACGGCTCCACGGACGCTCCGGGACGCAAGCGGTACTACCGTCCCAGAGCGGCACTACAGGTTGCGACGGTACTACCGATCCCAAGTCTGTACTACGGTCATGCACGTACTGTAGCACTTTGTTGGGCCACAACCCATGTATTCCCCTTTACTTACCTATTCGCCTAGTTTTTCCCCAAACTACCCCCTTGTTTAGTGGATGGCATATAAATAGAGCCCCCACCCCTCATGTATCCCTTAGGCATAGATGATAGACTAAAGACAACCCCCATTGTGGAATCTCTAGTTTTGCCTCATCCCCTTTACTAAGGGGACCGACTATCGTCACCAACCTCGATTGGACTTTGCATCACGCATCCATCGTTGAACAAGGCCTTGGAGTTCATTGTCTCGTCTCCAAGTTGTCAAGACCCTCCCCAAGGTGTTCTTCCCTCTCCGATGTGGATTTGAGGGAGCACGTTGGCCGATCTTTCCTTGCGAGAATTCTATCGGACCGGTGGCCGCCGTTCGAGAGCAATCGGCCTTGTATCGTGTGAGTTTTGCGTGTGTTCATCGTGTTCTTCGCGAGGTGTGTGTTCGCTTCCGCTACCTTCTCCCTTTCCCCTCGCTTTCCCATCGATTTGACCACGAGATCTGTGAAGATCGGGCCACCCAAGATGTTAACCCCTCCATCATTTTCCTTGTGCCAACAACTATACAAGATAACTATATGAGATATCGCTCACCAGTTTTTCTCAGAATTCTACAAGGTATCAAGTGTGCAAAGCCCAAGCAATCAAAGGAGGAACTAATATCAATAGGTTCTTGTTTTATCGCAAAGATGGTGTGGCTCTCAAAGGAAAACAAGTAGGGGAGATCGCGGAAATGATATACCTTTCGTCGATGATCTTTACCCTTGCTCACAGTTTTATTGTTGGTGTAGATAGCATGAACACGTGGATGATGGTGTAGGGCTCCTTCTCCTCTTCGAAACAAGCTAAAGAACACCAAAATCCGAGTTCGAATGCAAAAGTTATGCTCAAAACAGTGTTGCAGATTTTCTGTTTGCAGGCAGGGCGGAGACTCCGGTTTGGAGGTCCGGAGACTCCGTTCTGGAGCTCAAAAAGTCCGGAGACTCCAGTCTAGGCCGGAGACTCCGGTCCGGGAGATTTCAGGACGTCCAGAACTCGAACGGGACGCGTTTTGGGCGGAAAAACTCGAACCAAAACCTCAAAATTGATGGGGAAATCAAGGAATTGGGCTAAGGGAACGCAAAGGAAGGTAGATCTACGAGTATAGCAGCGGATCTATGGATCAAAACCTACCAAAACGCTCTCAAAATCCAGATCGATCCAAATCACGAATATGGCTATTTTTGGTGGAAATTTTCGAATTTAGGCAAGAAAAAGAAAACTGGTGGCTAGAAACTCAACACAAACTCGAATCCATGGCAACTAAAGGCTCTTGACACCATATGATGTGGCTTACAACCACTTTTGTGCCCCGATCTTCATAGATTCGAGGGGATTGGGGGGGGGGGAGAGCGAAGAACGCAGGAGGGAAATCGAAGATACAAACGCACACCACACCCAAATCGGTTTGCTCTCGTTAGCCCGAACCACCAACCCAATAGAATCACAAAGGGAGAGACCAAAGGTAGAATCCCTTGCGAGAGATTGGCAAGCTCTTGATAGAATCACACGTAGGGAGAGAGTAGCAACCAAGTAGAATCCCAAAGGGGAGAGACCTAGCACTACTAGAATCCATACATGGGAGAGATCAAGAACTAGAAGAGCGCCTTGACGACTTCAATTAAGAAGGCCTTGATACAACTCATAGATAATCTAATGAGAGGGGTTCCCATCCGAGGTTTGGCCTAAGCCATGAGTCTCAACTCATCATCTATTCCATCCTAGGGTTTACATATGGGGTGGGGCATATATATAGGCCAGCCACGAGCTAGGGGCAAAATAGACATAAACAGGGAGTTACATGGGCCAGCCCAAAAGGCCTTAACATGCTGGCGTCGGCGGGCGGATACTCGGTGTGTTGGGAGTGATGTGGACATCCCTACTATTGATACAACCGTTGTACCTACTGAACACACATACAAGGACCCATCACAAGATCTCGTGCCAAACAAGCGAACTATCGGTACTTTCGTTTCTTGGAACTATTCCTTACATACATGAGAATATGATGCCTAAATCAGAAATGTTTCTTACTCTTAGGAATGATGGACCGAGCATGGATGAGAGGGACAAGCATTGGAGCATGACCATGCATGGTGATGGCAGCAAGCATGTGATGATCCAAGAGAAGGCCACGGATGAAGATTTCAGAACTTTGAGGCCACCATAATGAAGAAAGAAGGCTTGGACGAAATATTCAAGATCAATACTTTCGATTCGTCCATAGCATAATATGGTGCTGCGACACCTTTATTTTGGGCCAGCCCATGTAATTTTCATGATTTTAATTAGCCACTTTTTAGAGTCCGTATTTGAGGAAAAGGACTTTTAGGGTTGGATTCGGCCACCACTTCCATGGCTGGCGAAACCCCACCTTTTCGCCCATAAATACGCCCATAGCGAACCTTTAGACTCGGATTTTGTTTAGACATTAAGTTAGCCATAGTCGCAACTTCGCCAAGGCTCGGCGTCATGAGGCCTCTTGTACTTCGCACCTATTAGGATCCCACCTCTTTCAATAAAGCTTTCCTCTTAATCCATATCTTGATTGCAATATTGGTTCTTACTTGTTCTCGATTTGGTAGGAATTAAGACCCTGTTGGTCGGTGATCGTGTTCACGCAGGATCGGTAACCTCCGGAGATTGGCCTAGCGATTGCATTGGCGCTCGTGCTCGCGTGTAGTCGGATCGTCAAGCCGAACTCCACCAAATCGATTACCGCCATCTCATCGAAGATCGGACACCTTTGCCCTATCAAGTGGTATCGATTTCAGGTTGCTCGGTGAGATTTTCTTGTCTTTAGATTAGATCTGTTTTACCTATAACCCACGAAAAAGCCAAAAACAGCTTAGGGTTTAGATCCATCCCATAACCAATCTCCTCGCATTATCTTTTCGCTTTTGCATTGTTGAATTTGTGTCTACATCGTCGCGTCGAGTTCTTGGTCTTAGTGTCTCGTCCCTTAGAGTTTCGAGTTACGATCATACTAGTCACCGCCACACTCGCCGATCACCGCCGCCATATACCACGCCACCATATTCCGCCATATACCACCGCCACCATAAACCCTAATACTCCGCCCGCCTTCCTACCGCGACCTGAGATCATCGGTTTTTACGCCGTGGTACGAGTCCGAGTAGAGTTCTTTCCTCGTTATTTCTTTTGACTTTCCTTCTTTCTTTGTTTCCGTGTTCAGCTAAAGTCCGTGTCGAGCTAAGAGTCGGTCGTAAGTCCGAAGGAGCAAAAAAAAAAAAAAAAAAAATTGCTATACTATTTTTCACCCCGGGATCACTTTTCTCCATCGGCCGTTATAGCGATATTTTTTGGCGCTACGCTTTCGAACAAAACAAAAATTTGAAAAATTTTTGGGGCTAACCTCTTTTAGACCCGTAGATCAATTCTAGACACTCGCCATCATAGTGATTTTACGCATCTCGGATCGCTTTTCAGGTGCTATATCATCATACATTGCTTGTTGTGTCGCGTCGTGACATCGTTGGTGATCTAGGCTCGCGTCTCTAATGCGGTCTAGCCTAGGACCAGACAGAGACCGTCGTTGAGCATTCTTTCAACTTTTGCATTCTTTGTTTGATAATTGCTGACCCCTTTGCTAAGCCTTCCCGAGCTCCAGATACTCTCCACGTGCGGTGTTTCGACTCTGTAATCGCTTGGTTCAATCTCTGGACCCACGATCCTCGTGGTTGCACATCGCCTTTTCTCGCTGTTTGGTAAGAACTTGTAAGAGCTTAGTATATTGCTTGACGGATTACGTGACTTCCACCATATTCTGTAGTATATACCGTGCTTTTTACGGACTAACCATGGCGATACTTCGGAACCCCGCCACCATGACGAAGAACTACATGCCCACTTCTCCGCTCACCGGTCGGCTGAAGACGTGGACACGCGCGCCTAGGGAGTTTGACACCAAGCTCACCAACGCCGTGGACAAGATCGATGGACTCGAAATCCTTCAACGCCAAGCTTGGCGTTCGGTTCAAGGAGCTTGAACCGATTGCCCGCACCGGCACCCACATGGTGCGACGCATTCGATCACGGCTCGGATCTGGTACGGCTGCCGCCGCACCGGCGGCTCTGCTGCCATCGACGTTCCTCGGACTTCCGGTGCTGCTGCGACATTGGGACGACGGCGGGTACTACTACGACCCCGGCGACGATCTGTTTGACGAGGAGGTTGAACAACCTCCACAGTACCGCTGGTCGTCCCGACATTACTACCGCAACGCCGCCCAAGATGCGTCTTGATGATGATCATGTTGCAAAGCTTAAATTAAATATTCCATCTTTTGAGGGTAAATATAATCTGATGCATATCTTACATGGGAGATGGAAGTAGAACAACGTTTGCATGCTTAAAATATCACGAGAATATGCGTGTTAGTCTTTGCTACATGTGAATTTACTAAATTTGCTTCCCTTTGGTGGTCGAGTATTGTCGTCTAAATCCTACTACTATTCCTAGTACTTGGACTGCTTTAAAAGCGCTATGCGTGTTCGTTTTGTACCTCCCACTTATCAACGTGATTTACTAAAGAATCGACACGCTTAGAGCAAGGAAAAATTACAGAAAGAGTATTATCGGGAATTGCAAGCGGGGATGGTTAGGTGTGGTCTTGTAGAATCAAATGAACAAGTGCGTTCACTTTTCTTTGGTGGATTAAACAAGGACATTCAGCACATATTAGATTATAAGGAATATAATTCTATCACTCGTTTGTTTCATCTTGCTTGCAAAATTTGAGCGTGAAGTCAGGATCGCCAAACACCATGGAGGAGGACTAATAATTCTGCAGGTCGCATCCACTTGGACATCCCGACAATCGGCGCCTCCTCGTGATTCGCCTCCAGCTACTACCACATCCAAGGCCACCACAAGATTTCCATTGCTCCTCCACCATCATCCAATGCTCCCTTTCGTAGTGCATCTTCTATGGCTTCCACGGGTAAGACTAAGGATATACAATGCCGCAAGTCTTTGGGGTTTTGGTCATATTGAGAGAGTGCACAACACAACGTGTGATGATGGTGCGAGAAGATGGTGAATACGATTCCGAAAGTGACTTCGATGAAGATACACTAGCCCTTATTTCGCTCGAGATGGAGACAATTCGATGATGATGACGAGCCGAGGTAATGGGAGCTGAAGCTTGATCAATACAAGAGTTTAATTACACAACGTGTGTTGAGTGTGCAATTGAGCAAATCGAGCAAGATCAGCCACAACTGTTCCAAACACGTGGTGTTGTCAAGGAAAGAGCTATCTGGATCATCATTGATGGAGGGAGTTGTAATAATCGGCGGTGTTGACATGGTAGAAGCTTGCGCTTCCAACAAGACAACGCCCACATTCATACTACATCCAATGGTTTGAGAGTTCTCAGAAGATCAAGGTAACAAGAACGATGCGTGCATTTTACTATTGGTACATATTCTGATTTTGTTGATTGTGATGTTGTACCTATGCAAGCTTGTTCTTTGTTACTTGGTAGACCATGGCAATTTGATAGAGAATCTGTTCATAATGGCAAAACTAACCACTATTCACTTATGCATGATGGAAAGAAAATTGGTCTAAAACCTATGACTCGAACAGATTTTAAAAGATGATCTTGCTAGAGCTAGTAGAGCTAAAACGAGGAGAAAATAAAAGTGAGAATCAGATTTGCTGCAGATTTTATACCACCAAAGAACACTAAATCTGATTCTACATACTCTTGAAATTCGTTTGAAGAGTCCATGTATGCTTGCAAATAAAATTGATATTGCTGAACTAGATGTAAACAATACTCAATGTTATGCAATTGTATGCAAAGAGGTTTTGTTTTCATTTGAGGATATGCCTCCTTCTTTGCCACCCGCTATTGCTAACCTTTTGCAGGAATATGAGGACGTATTTCCCATCGAGTTGCCACGGGACTACCTCCTATTAGAGGAATTGAGCATCAAATTGATCTAATTCCTGGTGCCACGTTGCCCAACCGCGCCATATAGAACCAATCCGGAGGAGACAAAGGAGATACGCCAAATTAGGAACTACTCGACGAGATCATATTCGTGAGTCCCTTAGCCCTTGTCTTTGTTCCTATTATTTTGGTGCCTAAGAAAGATGGTTCTTGGCGCATGTGTCTTGATTGTAGAGCTATCAATAATATTACTATTCGATATCGTCATCCTATTCCACGTTTAGATGACATGCTTGATGAATTGAGTGGCTCTACCATGTTTTCTAAAGTTGATTTGCGTAGTGGTTACCACAGTTCGTATGAAATTTGGAGATGAATGGAAAACAGCATTTAAAACTAAGTTCGGTTTATATGACTGGTTAGTAATGCCGTTTGGTTTAACTAATGCACCTAGCACTTTCATGAGATTAATGAGCGAAGTTTTACGTGCTTTCATTGGACGTTTGTGGTAGTCTACTTTGATGATATTACGATTTATAGCAAATCTTTAGAGGAACATTTGGACCATTTACGTCTTGTTTTCAATGCTTTACGTGATGCACGTTTGTTTGGTAACCTTGAGAAGTGCACCTTTTGCACCAATCGAGTTGCGTTCTTGGCTATGTTGTTACATCACAGGTATTGAAGTGGATCCACCAAGATTGAAGCTATTGAGAATTGGCATGACCAAGACGGTCACACAAGTGAGGAGTTTTCTTGGCCTCATTTGGTTTTATAGGCGCTTTGTCAAAGACTTTGGATCAATTGCCGCGCAATTGAATGAGCTTACCAAGAAGGATGTGCCCTTTGTTTGGGCGATGCACAACAACAGTCTTCGTCATATTGAAAGATAAGCTAACACATGCTCCTTACTACAACTTCTGATTTTACTAAGACTTTTGAGCTTGAATGTGATGCTAGTGGAATTGGTTTGGGAGGGTGTTATTACAAGAGGAAAACTGTTGCATATTTTAGTGAGAAATTGAGTGGGGCTAGTCGAACTATTCTACTTATGATAAAGAATTATATCGTTGGTTCGGACATTAGAAACTTGGCAACATTATCTATGGCCTAAGGAATTTGTTATTCATTCTGATCATGAATCTTTGAAGCATATTCGTAGTCAAGCTAAGTTGAATCGTCGTCATGCAAAGTGGGTTGAATTTATTGAGTCTTTCCTTATGTTATCAAACACAAAAGGGTAAAGATAATATTATTCTTGATGCTTTGTCACGCCGTTATGCTTTGTTATCTCAACTTGACTTCAAAATATTTGGATTGGAAACTATTAAGGAACAATATGTGCATGATGCTGAATTTAAAGATGTGTTGCAGAATTGTAGAGATGGTAGAACTTGGAACAAGTTCGTCTTCAATGATGGATTTGTGTTCGTGCTAACAAACTATGCATTCGAGATAGCTCTGTTCGTCTTTTGTTGTTACAGAGACGCATGGAGGAGGATTGATGGGACACTTTGGTGTCAAGAAGGCGGAGGATGTTCTTGCTACACTTCTTTTGGCCACGTGTCGTCGAGATGTTGAGAGATTTGTGGCACTGCAATACTTGTCAAAAAGCTAAGTCTCGCCTTAATCCACATGGTTTGTATATGCCTCTTCCTGTTCCTAGTGTTCCTTGGGAGGATATTTCTATGGACTTTGTTTTGGGATTGCCACGAACACGAAGGGAGGGATAGTATTTTGTTGTTGTGGATCGGTTTTCTAAGATGGCACACTTTATTCCTTGTCATAAAGCGGATGATCTTGCATATTGCTGATTTGTTCTTTCGTGAAATTGTTCGTTTGCATGGTGTGCCAAATACTATTGTCTCGATCGTGATACTAAATTTCTTAGCCACTTTTGGAGATGTTTATGGGCTAAGTTGGGGACTAAATTGCTCTTTAGTACTACATGTCATCCCCAAACGATGGATGGTCAAACCAAGTAGTAAATAGAACTTGGTCGACTATGTTACGGGCTGTTTTAAAGAAGAACTTAAAATTGTGGGAAGAGTGTTTACCTCATATAGAATTTGCTTATAATCGTTCATTGCATTCTACCACAAAGATGTGCCCATTTGAGATTGTGTATGGTTTTGTTCCTCGAGCAACTAGTGATTTATTGCCGTTTCCTTCTGCTTTGCAACATAATTTGGATGCTACACAACGCGCTGAAATGATATTAAACTTGCATAAGACTACTAAAGATAACATTGAACACATGAATGCTAAGTATAAACTTGCTTTGGGGATAAAGGGAGAAAGCATGTTGTGTTTGATGTTGGCGATCTTGTTTGGTTACATTTGCGTAAAGATCGTTTTCTGATTTACATGAAGTCTAAGTTAATGCCACGTCTTCTTTGGTCCCTTTAAGGTGTTAGAGAGAATCAATGATAATGCATATAAACTTGAGTTGCTGCAGACTTTGGTGCAGTTAGTCCTACATTTAACATTGCAGATTTGAAGCCTTACTTTGGTGAGGAAGATGAGATTGCGTCGAGGGGCGACTTCAATTCAAGAAGGGAGCATGATGTGGACATCCCTACTATTGATACAACCGTTGTACCTCTGACACACATACAAGGACCCATCACAAGATCTCGTGCCAAACAACTGAACTATCGTACTTTCGTTTCTTGGAACTATTCCTTACATACATGAGAATATGATCTGCCTAAATCGAAAATGTTTCTTACTCTTAGGAATGATGGACCGAGCATGGATGAGAGGGACAAGCATTGGAGCATGACCATGCATGGTGATGGCGACAAGCATGTGATGATCCAAGAGAAGGCCACGGATGAAGATTTGAACTTTGAGGCCACCATAATGAAGAAAGAAGGCTTGGACGAAATATTCAAGATCAATACTTTACTTAATTCGTCCATAGCATAATATGGTGTGCGACACCTTTATTTTGGGCCAGCCCATGTAATTTTCATGATTTTAATTAGCCACTTTTAGAGTCCGTATTTGAGGAAAAGGACTTTTAGGGTTGGATTCGCCACCACTTCCATGGCTGGCGAAACCCCACCTTTTCGCCCATAAATCGCCCATAGCCGAACCTTTAGACTCGGATTTTGTTTAGACATTAAGTTAGCCATAGTCGCAACTTCGCCAAGGCTCGAGCGTCATGAGGCCTCTTGTACTTCGCACCTATTCAGGATCCCACCTCTTTCAATAAAGCTTTCCTCTTAATCCGCAATATCTTGATTGCAATATTGGTTCTTACTTGTTCTCGATTTCAGGTAGGAATTAAGACCCTCGCTGGTCAGGCTGATCGTGTTCACGCAGGATCGGTAACCTCCAGGAGATTGGCCTAGCGATTGCATTGGCGCTCGTGCTCGCACGTGTAGTCGGATCGTCAAGCCCGAACTCCACCAAATCGATTACCGCCATCTCATCGAAAGATCGGACACCTTTGCCCTATCACGGAGACTCCGGTTTGGACCGGAGACTCCGGTCAATCTCCGGTGTCGTCTCCGAAGGGGGCTTCTGGTTGTCCCGGGCTTGGTTCCTGGGTCCGGACCGGAGGACGGTCCGGAAACTCCGGTGTAGTCCGGAGACTCCGGTGTGATGGCCGGAGACTCCGGTCTGGCGTCAGTAACTTCTTGTGTCTTCTCTTCCAGGCCTCATGCTTGGGGGTCTTGGCTCCTGGTTCATCCTTGTCGCATCCGCTTGGCATCACGGTCATGGACCTAGTCATACAATTGATAGTTGGCTCAAGTAGGATCCCATTCAAGTAATGACCAAGGGAAGGCAAAAGATGGAAGGAGTTCACCTTGATTGGGATGTTTGGCATATCATGATGTGGACCAATGGTGAACGCCATGTGTTGGGCGACATCAAAGGAGGTGCTGATTGTCGGGATGTCCAAGTGGATGTGCGACCTGCAGAATTATTAGTCCTCCTCCATGGTGTTTGGCGATCCTGCACTTCACGTTCAGCTTTGCAAGCAAGATGAAACAAAAAAGTGATAGAATTATATTCCTTATAATCTAATATGTGTTGAATGTCCTTGTTTAATCCACCAAAGAAACGTGCAAGCATTTGTTCAGTAGATTCAACAAGACCACACCGAACCATCCCCATTTGCAATTCCTGATAATACTCTTCTACAGAATTTTTCCCTTGCTCTAAACGTGTCAGATTCTTTAGTAAATCACGTTGATAAGTGGGAGGTACAAAACGAACATGCATAGCAGTTTTTAAAGCAGTCCAAGTACTAGGAATAGTAGTAGGATTTAAACGACAATACTCAAACCACCAAAGGGAAGCAAATTTGGTAAATTCACATGTAGCAGCACTAACACGCATATTCTCAGGTTATTTTAAACATGCAAAACGTTGTTCTACTTCCATCTCCCATGTAAGATATGCATCAGGATTATATTTACCCTCAAAAGATGGAATATTTAATTTAAGCTTTGCAACATGATCATCATCACGTACCGGTGGTCTAGCGTTGCGGTAGCAATGTCGGGGACGGCCAGCAGGTACCTGTGGAGGTTGTTCAACCTCCTCGTCAAACAGATCGTCGTCGTCGGGGTCGTAGTAGTACTCGTCGTATGTCCCCAATGTCGTAGCAGCAGCCGCGGCGGAAGTCTGGGGTGCATCAGCTGCCATGGTAGCCGCCTGAGGTGCGGCGGCAGCCGAACCAGCAGTCCGACCCATGATCGGAATACGCTGTGCGCCATGCCGAGGTGCCAATAGGGCGGGTGCGGGTGCGGGTGCCGGCAATCTGGACAAAACCTCCTTGAACCGAGCGTCAAGCTTGTCGTTGAAGGATTTCTCGAGACCATCGATCTTGTCCATGGCGTTGGTGATCTTGGTGTCAAATTCCCCTAGGCGTGCATCCACATCTTCAGCGCGACCGACCAAGAGCTCGGAGAAGTGTGCATGTAGTTCTTGGTTCGTCATTGTGGCAGGGTTCCGCGAAGTATCTGTGATGGTTAGTCCTTTAAAAAGCACATGTATATACTACAGAAATATGGTGGAAGGCACGAGTAATCCGTCAAGCAATATACGAAGCCCTTACAAGTTCTTACCAAACAGCAGGAAAAGGCGATGTGCAACCGCGAGGATCAGTGGGTCCAGAGATTGAACCAAGCGATTACCAGGAGTCGAGACACCGCACGTGGAGAATATCTGTGGAGCTCTGGGAAGGCTTAGAAAAGGGGCTAGCAATTATCAAAACAGCAATGCAAAAGTTGAAAGAATGCCCAACGACGGTATTGTGCTGGTCCTAGGCTAGACCATACTAGAGACGCGAGCCTAGATCACCAACGATGTCATGACGCGACACAACAAGCAATGTATGATGATATGGCACCCTGAAAAGCGAACCGAGATGCGGAAAATCACTACGATGGCGAGTGTCTAAAACTGATCTACGGGGTCTAAAAATAGGTTAGCCCCAATTTTTTTTTTGAATTTTTGTATTATGCTCCGGAAAGTGCGCAGGCGCCAAAAAAATGTCACTATAACGGCCGATGGATAAAAGTGATCCCCGGGGTCAAAAACAGTATAGCCAGAAAAAAATTGGAGGTTCATTTTTTTGCTCTCTACGGACTTCTGACCGACTCGAGCTCGACACGGACTTTAGCTTAACACGGAAACAAAAAAGAAGGAAAGTAAAAAGAAATAACTAGGAAACAATAACTCAACTCGGACTCGTGCCGCGGCAGGATAGGTGATCGGATCCGTGTCGCGGTAGGAAGGCGGTGGCGGAGTTTTTAGGGTTTATGGCGGCGGAATATGGTGGCGGAATATGGTGGCGGTGATCTGCGAGGGTGGCTGTGATCTGCGAGGGTGGCGGTGACTACTATGATCAGAACTCGAAACTCTACGAGACGAGACACTAAGACCAGCAACTTGACGAGACGATGCAGACACAAATTCAACAATGCAAAACTGAAAAGATAATGTAAGGCGTAGATTTGTGATGGGATGGATCTAAACTCTAACTGTGTTTTTGGCTTTTTCGTGGGTCATAGGTAAAAAACAGATCGCATCTACGAAAACAGTAAAATCTCACCGAGCAACCTGAAGTCTGATACCACTTGATTTGGCAAAGGTGTTCGATATTTCGATGAGAAGGTGATAATCGATTTGGTGGAGTTCGGGCTTGACGATCCGACTACACGTGCGAGCACGAGAGACAATGCAATCGCTAGGACAATCTCCTAGAGGTTACCGATCCTGCGAGAACACGATCAGCCTGACCAGCGAGGGTCTTAATTCCTACCTGAAATCGAGAACAAGTAAGAACCAATATTGCAATCAAGATATTGTGGGTTAAGAGGAAAGCTTTATTGAAAAAGGTGGGATCCTGTATAGGTGCGAAGTACATGAGGCCTCTGCGACGCTCGAGCCTTGGCGAAGTTGCTATGATGGCTAACTTAATGTCTAAACAAAATCCGAGTCTAGGGTGACGGCTATAGGGAGTATTTAAGGAGGAAAAGGTGGGGTTTCGTCCAGCGATGGAAGTGGTGGCCGAATCCAACCCTAGAAGTCCTTTTCCCCTCAAATACGAACTCTTAAAAGTGGCTATTTAAAATCCTGCGAAAATTACATGGACCTGGCCCAAAATAAAGGTGTCGCAGCACCATATTAAGCTATGGACGAATTCGTGAAGTATTAATCTTCAATATTTCGTCCAAGCCTTCTTTCTTCATTATGGTGTCCTCAAAGTTTTGAAATCTTCATCCGTGGCCTTCTCTTGGATCATCACATGCTTGCTGCCATCTCCATGCATGGCCATGCTCCAATGCTTGTCCCTCTCATCCATGCTTGGTCCATCATTCCTAAGAGTAAGAAATATATCCGATTTAGGCAGCATCATATTCTCATGTATGTGAGGAATAGTTCCAAGAAACGAAAGTACCTGATAGTTAAGTTGTTTGGCACGAGATCTTGTGATGGGTCCTTGTATGTGTGTTGCTGTAGGTACAACGGTTGTATCAATAGTAGGGATGTCCACATCATATAGGCCAGCCACTTAAACAGGGGTAGTTTAGGAATAAAACTGGAAGTTTGGGCGAAATTGGGGGTTACATGGGCCAGGCCCAAAAGTCCTTGACAAGCCTGGCATCGAGCAGGCCGGAGACTCCGGTGTTGGGTCGGGAGACTCCGGTCTGGGCCGGAGACTCTGGTCAATCTCCGGACCCGTCTCCGGAGGGGCCTTCTGACTGTCCCGGCCTTGGTTCCTGGGGTCGGACCGGAAGAAGGTTCGGAGACTCCGGTGTAGGCTGGAGACTCCGGTGTGCAGAGCTCCAGCAGCATCTTCTCCTGGTCCTTCTTCCTTGGGGGGCTTGGTGTGGTGATGTTGCTTTAGAGCTGAGGATACACAACGTAGTTACATGAAGTAGCAAGCCATCCAAAGGTAGACCAAAATCACATGAGCAAAGTAGCGAGTTAACCTTGGTGATGCAGCCCGTACCACGAACGCTACTACATCAACTCCCACAAGCTCCCCAAGTGGACCCATGACTCACGCCCGAGCCAAACTCCTACAAGCTAAGGTGAACTTGCTCCTCTCCTTGTGTGACTTCGATACACCCTTGGATGGCCTGCTACTTCAAACGCATACCTTGTGCATCATCAGGTACGAAGAGAAGGACCCAGTGGACGGAGGAGCCGGAGCGGAAGCAACCAGTCGCTGCCAGACGCCAGCGGTACTACCGGCTGACGCGACCGGTAGTACCGGCTCAAGCGGTACTACCGGGCCCCGCTACTGGACGCTCTAGGAGGAACCACTCCACGCCCCAGACGCCAGTACCAGGAGCTACCGAGTAATACCGGTGGGCGGTACCGCCCCTCTGCCGCTTCTGACGGACTCCAGATCCAGGACAGCGGTACTACCGCCCCAAAGCGGTACTACCATCGGTACTACCGTTGGTTGCCGGTACTACCGGTCCGAACTGAACTTGAACACCTCTATTCGGCCCAGCGCCCTGTACCCCTTTCCATATTTTCCTATTTCGTTAAAACCCTGTTTATGTGGTTGGACTATATATAGCCCCACCCTCTATTGTAAACCCTAGACTTGGATAATAATAGATTAAGGAACCCCTTTGAGGAACTTATATCTATTGGTCTCATGCTCCTACCAAGGAGCACCGGATTATCCACCCCCCTCTTGGATCTTGCCTAGTGCGTTCAAGTTGTACAAGGCCTTGGGTTCTCGGTTTGTCGCCCCCAAGTCATGAAGATCTCACCAAGCACCTCATCCCCCGTTGTTGGTGTGGAGAGCGAGCTTCGTCCAACACCGATCCTAGAGATTATGTTGGACCGGTTGCCACCGGCGTGAGTTATCGGCGTGTATCGTGTTTTGTGTGCGTGAGTTCGTCGGGTTCTTCGTGGCGTGTGTTCGTGGATTCCATCCCCTTTCCCCCTTCCACCGCTTTACCCTCGATTCCCGCAGAGATGCGTGAAAGATCGGGCCAACCCTAGGGGTTACCCCATAACATATTGGTACCAAGAGCACAGTTGATCACGAATTTTCCCCCAATTTTTCTATGATCCCCCTTAAAGTCGAAAATCCCACCAAAAAGAGCCCCAATTGGCCTTCGGATCGATCTTTGGATTTGGTGAGTTTTTCGTGGTTTTGGTCCATAGATCTGTTGCTTTTGGAGTCGATCTATAGCCCCTGTTGTTCCTAGCTCAGCCTTTCGGTCAGATCACCACGAATTTGAGGATTTTGTCAAGTTGATCTCGTTCCAGTTCCGTGCCTTGCGGTACTACCGGTTGTGCAAGCGGTACTACCGCAACTCACCGGTACTACCGGTTGCACAACCGGTACTACCGCTCGCCGGTACTACCGGACGTTGCCAGCGGTACTACCGCTCGCCTCTGACCGTGTTTCTTTGCTCATTTGACGCCTCAACTTCGTTTGCTGACTTTTCCACTTCACTTGTTCGTGTTTCGCGTGTTTGTCGCCATTTTCACAACAACTTCCGCATCAAAGTCACCACGCGCTCAACGAAACCGCGACACTCGAACATCCCCCCCACCAACGGTTGCAAGTCGTCAACAAATACCGGAGGTATAACTTGCACCACTTTGACAGCCCCATATCTTCCTTGTGTGTATCTATCCTATGAGAGCAACTCATTTTGTGTTTGTCTAAGCATTGTGCACTTGCCATTGGAAAGTGAGAGTGTGAGGGCAAATACAAAAGTTAACATAGTAGCATAGAAAGGGAGAAAAAGAGAAAGAATCAAAAAAAAGAACAAAAGATAAAATAGAAAGATACATAGTCTCCCAATACAAAGAGAATACCAAGCTTGTAAGACAACAAGAGAGAGGAAAAGAGCGCACCAAGGCAAGTGCACAAATCTGTTGCTTATCCTCTTTTGGCAAACGAGTTGTGGTCTCTCCTTGAGTTGGCACGACAACCGAGCGTAGTCTTCGTTAGGACCTTTTGTGCTCATTTTCATAGTCGTGCTAACCCCGTTTTTCTCCACGTGTGCGTTTTTCCGTGTTTTTGTAGATCGTATCCTTTTGCTTTTGATCTTTGGTTCTTTACCACGTAGAACAATAACCTTTTGCTTGGATCGTTTCGTTTGGTTTTCCACAATCCTAACCTTCCACCAAAAGCTTTTGAGAGTTGTAGCATATTTGTGTGTGAGTTTGTTGCCCATTCCACTTTGCACGCTGTTCGCTCACTTGTGTGGCAATTGGTTTGATATAATCTCCAAGGTGAGGTAAAAGGCTAACTCTCCGCACCCTTTTTCGCCATATACAACCCTTGTTGGCTTTTCATCATGGACAGGCATGGAGAGCCATCCCAACCACCACAACCTCCGGAGGATGACACACAATTCAAGACAAGATGGGACCATTGGAAGGTCCGAGGAGAATTCAACTACCGTTGTGAAGCTCTTGAGCGGCGCCAAGATGAACAATTTAGCGAGGCCCGTGTGGAATTCAAGAACATCGACAACCGCTTCGAAGAAGTCCGTGGCCAAATGCATGCCATGCAACACAACCTCGGTCATCAAAATGAAGCTCTTGGTCGTGCACTCACCTCAACGGATGAGAAGCTTCAACGCCTCATTGATGGACTAGCAAGGCCACGCTCACGCGAATCAAGCTCATCTCGGCACTCCTCAAGTGAATCATGTGCACCTCGCCATCACGCTTCAAGGCACCGGGATGGACCCGTGCTTCAATCCATGAGCTCTTCGCAAGCGGTACCATCTCCGCGTCACGCCGCATCGTCAAGCCATGATGGTGACCTCTCCGCAAGACCTCCAAGACGTGAAGCGAACCGGCCACAACCAAGGGCACTTGTGATTCAACAAGAGCAACCTCACATGGACCACCAAGGCCATCGCCGTCGACATGTCCCTTCAACAACAAGTGAAGCATCCGAAGAGGACGAACAAGATCACCGTCGATGTGACGCACTCGAAGATCCTCCAAGGTGTCATCATCGACATGATCGTCCACGTCGGCAACATGATGGTCATGGCGAGCCTCCTCCACATCAAGAAGAAGAAGAGCATCCCATTGCGCATGTGGCTCGACGTCCTCCTCGCCACAGGGCGCAAGACAACGCTCCTCGGCATCAACCGCGACAAGAACAAGAGCAAGCTCCCCAAGCTCGTCGCAAGGACCATCAACCTCCTCCTCGTCCTCAACCACGCCAACAAAACGAGCAAGCTCCCCAAGCTCGTCGCCAAAACCAAGTTCCACCATCAAACGCGGCACCTCAACAACCGCAAGAGCAACGCAACCATCACCAAGCAAGACATGAGAGCTCAGATGATGATGATGACCGCCCAAATCATGGCAACCGCCGCAACCGGAACCGCAATGGAGAAGAAACTTTCAGCAAGCTCAAATTCACCATGCCCAAGTTCACCGGTTCCATTGAGCCCGAGGAATATCTCTCGTGGGAACTCAAGGTCGACAAGATCTTCCGCATGCACAACTATAGCAATGAGAAGATGATGGCCATGGCATCCCTCGAGTTTGATGAGTATGCCAACCTTTGGGGAACAAGTCCAACTCGCTTCATGAAAAAGAAGAGCCTCCAATCGCAACTTGGCAAGATATGAAGGCTCATATGAGATCCCGCTTTGTTCCTTCACACTACACGCGTGACCATTTCAACAAGCTTCAAACGCTTAGTCAAGGGACAAAGACCGTGGAAGAGTACTTCAAGCAAATGGAGCTCAACATGATCCGTGCCAACATTGAAGAGCGAGATGAACAAACAATGGCACGTTTCCTCAATGGCTTGAACCATCCCATCAAGCGCATAACCGAGTTCCAAAAGTACAACAACATGGTTGAGCTTGTGCACATCGCATCGAAGGCCGAGCGTCAAGTGCAAGAGGACATCAAGTACAACAAGCCAAAGACATACTTCACCTTCAAGCAAGCACCAACCACTCCCCCAACAACACCAAGTTGAAGCTCCTCAAGTACCACCAATCTTCCCTTCAAGCCAACTCTCCCTCAAGGAAAACAGCCCCCACGTGGAAAACACACAAGGGATGATCAACCATTCAATGGTGAATGCTACAAGTGTGGAGGCAAAGGGCACAAGTCAAACGCATGTGGGAACAAGAAAGTTTTGCTCATTCATGACAACGCCGATGAAGAATACTTGAGTGAGGAAGAGTTTGATGCAAGGGTCAAGGAAGCCATGGCAAGGCAACATTTGGAAGAGGACCAAGAACTTCTTGTGTGTGAGCATGACGCAAGTCCATCGCTTGTAGTCACAAGGGTCTTGACTACCCAAGTCAATGAGAATGAAGTACAACGCTCGAACATCTTCCAAACTCGTGTTGGCATCAATGAGAAGTCCATCAAAGTTGTCATCGATGGAGGGAGTTGCCACAACCTTGCAAGTACGGAATTGTGTGAGAAACTCAATCTCACCCTCCATCCGCATAAACACCCCTACCATATCCAATGGCTAAGTGACCAAGGATCCGTCAAGATCAAGCACACCATCTCGGTGACGTTCTCAATTGGGCACTACAAGGACACGGTGGAATGCGACGTGGTCCCAATGACGGTTTGCCATATGTTGCTCGGAAGGCCGTGGCAATATGACAAGCGTGCTTTGCATAATGGTCACTCGAACACTTACACCTTCAAATGGCTTGATAAAACTTGTGTGTTGCAACCAATGACTCCTAGCCAAATAATTGCGGACAATGCAAAAGCTTTAGCGAGGGCGCAATACACAAAAACACTTTCTGAGAAGAGTGGTGAGCGAGAGAACCACACCATAGTGAGTGAGAGCTACAAGCCAAACTCGAGTGGAAAAACTAAGAGTGTTCTTCTTGCCACCAAAAGTGAGATGAGAGAAGTGCGGAACAACCCATCCATCTTGCACTATGTCCTTGTGTGCAAGGGACTAGCGCAAGGAACTAACGACTTGACAAATGTTCCTCCTTTGATGGCTATTTTGCAGTAATTCCAAGATGTATTTCCCGAAGAGCTTCCTCATGGCCTTCCTCCTCTTCGTGGAATCGAGCACCGCATCGACCTCATACCCGGCGCCCCGCTCCCAAACCGCGCCGCATATCGCACAAACCCGGAAGAGACGAAGGAGATCGAACGCCAAATCAACCAACTCGTCTCCAAAGGTTTAATCCAAGTTAGCACTAGCCCAAGCGCGGTCCCCGTGATTCTAGTTCCAAAAACGGATGATACGTTGCGGTTATGCATGGACTGTCGTCCAATCAATGCTATCACCGTGCATTATAGACATCCTATACCGCGTCTTGATGACATTCTTGATGAGCTATGTGGAGCCACTATATTTGAGAAAATTGATCTTCGTAGTGGTTACCACCAAATTCGCATGGCCGAAGGTGATGAGTGGAAAACCGCCTTCAAGACCAAGCTTGGTCTCTATGAATGGTTGGTTATGCCTTTTGGCTTATCTAATGCCCCATCTACTTTCATGCGTCTCATGAACCATATTTTGAGATCTCTCATTGGGAAGAGTGTAGTTGTTTACTTTGATGACATTCTTGTCTATAGCAAGTCACTAGAGGAGCATGTTACTCATGTTAAGGAGGTCCTTAAAATCCTCCGTCATGAAAAGCTTTATGCTAATCTCCCAAAGTGCACTTTTGCAAAAGACAAGCTGATTTTCCTTGGTTTTGTTGTGTCTTCTAATGGCATTGAAGTTGATGTCTCAAAAGTTAAGGACATACGGGATTGGCCCATCCCTACAAATGTTAGTGAACTTCATAGTTTTCATGGGTTGGCTGGCTTTTACCATCGCTTTGTGAAAGACTTTTCTACCATCGCTTGCCCCCTCAACGAATTGACCAAGAAAAATGTCACGTTCGTTTGGGGTAAAGCACAACAAAAGGCTTTTGATGAGCTCAAAAAGAGGCTCACCGAAGCACCACTTCTTGCATTACCGGATTTCACAAAAACATTTGAGATTGAATGTGACGCTAGTGGTATTGGCATTGGTGGCGTCCTTATGCAAAAATGGGCGTCCTATTGCTTACCATAGTGAGAAACTTGATGGCGCACGCTTGAACTATCCCATTTATGACAATGAACTTTTTGCCTTGGTTCGAGTTCTTCAAGTGTGGCAACACTACGTTCGGCCCAAAGAATTTATCATCCATTCCGACCATGAGTCGTTGAAATATCTTAAGGGCCAAGCCAATTTGAGTAAAAGGCACGCAAAATGGGTTGAGTTCATGGAGTCTGTTCCTTACATTGTCAAATACAAGAAGGGCAAAGAAAATGTGGTAGCGGACGCCTTGTCTTGCAAAAACACAAGCCTTCTTACATGACTCGAAGTAAATGTCTTGGGTCTTGATGACATCAAATCTTTGTACGCGTCCGACCCTTTCTTTGGACCAATTTTTGCAAAATGTTCAATAAACAAAGGGATTGATGATTTCTATTTGCATAAGGGTTTTCTTTTCAAACAAAAAAGGCTTTGCATTCCGAAATCGTCTCTCCAACTTTTGCTTCTTCAAGAGTCCCATGGTGGAGGCCTTATGGGTCACTTTGGCCGTGACAAGACGTATGACATGCTCTCCACTCACTACTTTTGGCCAAAGATGAAGCGTGACGTGGAGCGCCATGTCCAACGATGCACTACATGTATCCAAGCTAAGTCTAAGTCCAACCCCTTTGGTCTTTATATGCCATTGCCTATTCCTTATGCACCTTGGTCGGACATTAGCATGGACTTTGTGTTAGGCTTGCCTAGATCTAAACATGGACATGATTCTATATTTGTAGTAGTGGGTCGCTTTTCAAAAATGGCACACTTCATTCCGGGCCATAAGACCGATGATGCTTCACATGTAGCAAATTTGTTTTTCAGGGAAATAATCAGGCTACATGGTGTACCAAGAACAATCGTCTCCGACCGCGACGTAAAATTCATGAGCTACTTCTGGAAAACTCTCATGGCCAAGCTCGGCATCAAGCTCCTCTTCTCGTCCGCCTCGCATCCTCAAACCAATGGACAAACCGAGGTCGTCAATCGAAGCATTGGCACCCTCCTTCGGGTGTTGATAAAGAAGAACCTTAAAGACTGGGTGATGAGGACATCCCTATATTTACACCTACCCCAATTACTACTGAAGATGTTCCAGCCAATGCTAAGAAGGATCAGTCCAATGGGATTAGAATTGGACCCATTACACGGGCTCGTGCAAAGCTACTTGAACAACAGGTGAATTCACTCCTAAATGAATCTGATGTTTATGATAATGAGAACTTTATACTGCCTAAATCTATGCACTTGTGTATGATCAGGTTCGTTGAGGAAACAAGCTTGACACGAGGAGGAGAAGGGTTACAAGAGGAGCCTAGCATGATGATCGCCAAGGATGCGCGAGGGAGGAGCGGGAGGAAGGCGCAAGAGAAGATCATCAAGAAGGAAGGTTCGCCGGATGATGAAGCTGAAATTGAAACGACGTGGATTCTTCATACGAACGCCAAATCAAGAAAATAAGCACTTGTTGGAAACATCACTCCGAGAGCTTTCCAACGAGTACTTACATGTCCCTAGGGGGCGGATAATCCGGCCCCCACAAGGGCGGATAATCCGGCCCTGCTCCAGGAATTCTGCTAAGGACTTCAGGCGCGAGGCTCAGTATAGGGGGCGGATAATCCGCCCCAGGGGAGGATAATCCCGGGGGGCGGATAATCCGCCTACTTAGCGGAAAGTCCGCTCGAAGTTACCAACAGATGACGGATCCGATCAGATCGGACACGCTTTGTTTAGCGATTTTGGCCGCCCCGCCTTATAAGCCCCGGACGTCCCCATAGTTAGGTAAGACCACGTTAAAACTATTTTGGAGTTGTTTCTTATCAAGAACCTCTGGAATTACCTGTGATCGAATTATCTCGCAATTGAGTGTGATCTGTTGTTCCATTGGGAATTAGTAGATTGCAAACTACCGCTAAGGGTCGATTTGCGTGGCGCAAGAGCGTGGTGTTGTGAATATCCCATAGGGTTCGAGAGCCATTGCATTGGCATCGGGTTCGGCGGAGAGTTCATAGCTACATGCTAGTTATCTATCATCCACCATCATCATCGACAAGTGCTTTTTGAGAAGATCGGGCCACCCCATATCATCTTGGTATCGATTTCCTCGTTACTCGGTGAGCATCCACAAATCCATCCATAGATTAGTTCTTGTTTTCATCCTATACGTAAAAAGCCATACAAAAGATTTGCCCTAGCCTAGATTGCATCGTTTTTAAGTTTTATTTTGGTCGTCGTGTCTTCTCGTAGATCCGATCTGAAGGTTTTTCTCGAGGAGTCTAGTTTTCGCTTTGTGTTTAAGTTTAGGGTTTTGATCTTGTTTTCACCGAGTCCACCATCATCGCTTTTCCATAAGTTTCCATCTACTTTCCGAGTCCACATAGCGTACTTTTGTGTTTCAAACCTAGCTACAGACCTATCTACAGATCCGTGCCTAGGAACGCCTCCACGAGACTAGTTGCTTTGCTCTAACAGCTGCTCATTAGGGTTTTGAAAGTGCAAAATTTTCGCCCTTGATCGGATTATCCGGCCCGAAAACCGGATTATCCGCCCCTCCTAGTTTGCATTCGTTTGCATTGAGTCATATATTTGAAAAAAACAGAAAAGGAAAAGAGATTCAGTATAAAAAAAAGGAAGAGAAAAGAGCTACAAGCGTGACAAAAAGAGATATCAAAGTGTGCATTATTGGAGGCCTAGTTGATCATAGCACTTGTAGATTGAGCAATCTTGTGCCTGTTTATTTTGAGCTATTACTAGCGTCTCTCTTGTGCATTGCAATATTCCTATTCATAAATTGCTTTGCCACGTTTATCTCCACTGTGTGTGTTTCTTGGGTTATCATAACGATCAGCACTAGGACTTGTTTGCGGTGTAGTTAGGATACCATACCTACAACTCCACCATAAATAACCTGTGTGCCCTGCGATCGTTCTCCATACCCTTGATATTCACTTCATCACATCAGTGCATTCGTTGTTGATTTCGAATTGGTAAAGCACCTCTATTCACTTTGGAACGGTAAGATCTACTTTCTTGTCAGTTGAAGTGAGTTGTGAGTGTTCCACCATATCGATTTTGCTTTTTGCACTAATCTACTAATGATGTCGACTAGTGATGATGTTGTGTCACAGAAAAAGAAGGACGATGAGCTTGTCAACTGGCGGGAATATGAAGCATGGAAGTCCCATTTGACACGTGTGTTCAATCATACGACAGATGCCATTGACAAGAATATTCAGGACGTGCAAGTGACTTTGGGAGGAATGTATTCCACACGTCGAGTTCGCCTACAACCGCGCCAAGCACTCCACCACCATGAGGAGCCCGTTCATGATCGTCTATGGTTTCGAGCCTCTCACCGCGCTCGATATGCTTCCACTACCGCTTCATGAACGTGCCAATATGGACGTTGTCAAGCGTGCCAAAACAATGAAGAAACTCCATGAAGACACAAGAGCTACGATCGAGCAACAAGTTCTTCGCCAAGCATCAAGGCTAAACAAGAACAAGAAAGAGATAATCTTTGAAGAGGGCGACCTTGTGTGGATACACTTAAGTAAAGACTGCTTCCCCAAGGAACGCGACTCCAAGCTCAAGCCAAGAGGTGATGGACCATTCAAAGTGCTCAAGAGGATAAACAACAACGCCTATATCATCGATATCCCAACATCAAAGTATCTTGTGAGCTGGACATTCAATTTCAAGGACCTATCACCCTACCATGGAGAAGATGAAGTTGAGAAGGTTGAAGAGTCGAGGACGACTCTTTCCCAAGGGGAGGCGATGCACTGCACCTAACGCTACTACATCGACCCCACAAGCTCCCAAGTGGACCCATGACTCGCTACGAGCCAAAATCCTACAAGCTAAGGTGAACTTGCTCCTCTCCTTGTGTGACTTCGATACACCCTTGGATGGCCTGCTACTTCAAACGCATACCTTGTGCATCATCAGGTACGAAGAGAAGGACCCAGTGGACGGAGGAGCCAGAGCGGAAGCAACCATTGCCAGACGCCAGCATTATCGGCCGACGCGATGGTACCGGCTCAAGGTACTACCGTCCCCTCTACCGGACGCTCAGAGGAACCACTCCACGCCCAGACGCCAGTACTCACGGAGCTACAACAGGTACTACCGGTGGGCGATCACTCCTACCGCCGCTAAAGCGCATCTGACGGCCAGCATCTCCAGATCATGAGCGGTACTATCCCCCAAAGCGGTACTACGGATCTGCATTAGGTTGCCCAACCGGTACTACCGGTCCGGACTGAACTTGAACACCTCTATTCGGCCCAGCGCCCTGTACCTCTTTCCATATTTTCCTATTTCGTTCCAAAACTGCCCCTGTTTATGTGGTTGGACTATATATAGCCCCACCCTCTATTGTAAACCCTAGACTTGGATAATAATAGATTAAGGAACCACTTTGAGGAACTTATATCTATTGGTCTCATGCTCCTACCAAGGAGCACCGGATTATCCACCCCCCTCTTGGATCTTTCCTAGTGCGTTCAAGTTGTACAAGGCCTTGGGTTCTCGGTTTCTCGCCCCCAAGTCGTCAAGATCTCACCAAGCACCTCATCCCCCGTTGTTGGCGTGGAGCGAAGCACCCAACACCGATCCTAGAGATTATGTTGGACCGGTTGCCACTGGCGTGAGTTATCGACGTGTATCGTGTTTTGTGTGCGTGAGTTCGTCGGGTTCTTCGTGGCGTGTGTTCGTGGATTCCATCCCCTTTCCCCCTTCCACCGCTTTACCCTCGATTCCCGCAGAGATTCGTGAAAGATCGGGCCAACCCTAGGGGTTACCCCATAACACTTGGCTTGTAGGAGCTTGGCTCGGGCGCGAGTCATTGGTCCACTTGGTGGACTAGGTGTGGTAGATGGAGGTGCGTCCGTAGGACGGGCTGCATCAGCTCCCCCCCCTTGGGAAAGAGTCGTGCACGACTCTTCAACCTTCTCAACTTCATCTTCTCCATGGTAGGGTGAGAGGTCCTTGACATTGAACGTCGGGCTCACAAGATACTTGGATGTTGGGATATCGATGATGTAGGCATTGTTGTTGATCCTTTTTAGTACTTTGAACGGCCCATCACCTCTTGGCTTGAGTTTGGAGTCGCGGTCCTTGGGGAAGAGGTCTTTACTCAAGTGTATCCACACAAGGTCGCCTTCTTCGAAGATCATCTCTTTCTTGTTCTTGTTTAGCCTTGATGCTTGGCGAAGGACTTGTTTCTCGATCGTAGCTCTTGTGTCTTCATGGAGTTTCTTGATTGTTTAGGCACGCTTGACCACGTCCATATTGGCACGGTCATGAAGCGGAAGTGGAAGGATATCGAGCGCGGTGAGAGGCTCGAAGCCATAGACGATCATGAATAGGCTCCACATGGTGGTCGAGTGCTTGGCACGGTTGTAGGCGAACTCGGCGTGTGGAATACATTCCTCCCAGTCTTTAAGGTTCTTCTTTATCAACACACGTAGGAGTGTGCCAAGGCTTTGATTGACGACCTCGGTTTGTCCATCAGTTTGAGGATGCGAGGCGGACGGGAAGAGGAGCTTGATGCCGAGCTTGGCCATGAGTGTCTTCCAGAAGTAACTCATGAATTTGACGTCGCGGTCGGAGACGATTGTTCTTGGTACACCGTGTAGCCAAATTATTTCTCTGAAAAACAAATTTGCTACATGTGAAGCATCATCGGTCTTATGGCACGGAATGAAGTGTGCCATTTTGGAAAAGCGATCCACTACCACAAATATAGAATCATGTCCATGTTTAGATCTAGGCAATCCTAACACAAAGTCCATGCTAATGTCCGACCAAGGTGCATGAGGAATAGGCAATGGCATATAAAGACCAGAGGGGTTAGACTTAGACTTAGCTTGGATACATGTAGTGCATCGTTGAACGTGGCGCTCGACGTCGCGCTTCATCTTTGGCCAAAAGTAGTGAGTGGATAGCATGTCATATGTCTTGTCACGACCAAAGTGACCCATAAGGCCTCCACCATGGGACTCTTGAAGAAGCAAAATTTGGAGAGACGACTTCGGAATAAAAATCTTGTTTTGTTTGAAAAGAAAACCCTTATGCAAATAGAAATCATCAATCCCTTTGTCTATTGAACATCATGCAAAAATTGGTCCAAAGAAAGGGTCTGGCGCGTACAAAGATTTGATGTCATCAAGACCCAATACATTTACTTCGAGTCATGTAAGAAGGTTTGTGTTTTTGCGAGACAAAGCGTCCGCTACCACATTTTCTTTGCCCTTCTTGTACTTGACAATGTAAGGAAAAGATTCCATAAACTCAACCCAGGCGTGCCTTTTACTCAAATTGGCTTGGCCCTAAAGATATTTCAACGACTCATGGTCAGAATGGATGATAAATTCTTTGGGCCAAAGGTAGTGTTGCCACACTTGAAGGACACGAACCAAGGCAAAAAGCTCTTTGTCATAAATGGGATAGTTAAGGCGTGCGCCATCGAGTTTCTCACTATGGTATGCAATAGGACGCCCATTTTGCATAAGGACGCCTCCAATGCCAATTCCACTAGCGTCACATTCAATCTCAAATGTTTTTGTGAAATCCGGTAATGCAAGAAGTGGTGCTTCGGTGAGCCTCTTTTTGAGCTCATCAAAAGCCTTTTGTTGTGATTTTCCTCAAACAAACGTGAAATTTTTCTTGGTCAATTCGTTGAGGGGGCAAGCAATGGTGGAAAAGTCTTTCACAAAGCGACGGTAAAAGACAGCCAACCCATGGAAACTACGAAGTTCACTAACATTGCTAGGTATGGGCCAATCTCGTATGTCCTTAACTTTTGAGACATTAACTTCAATGCCATTAGAAGACACAACAAAACCAAGGAAAATGAGTTTGTCTTTTGCAAAAGTGCACTTTGGGAAATTAGCATAAAGCTTTTCATGACGAAGGATTTGAAGGACCTCTTTAACATGACTAACATGCTCCTCTAGTGACTTGCTATAGACAAGGATGTCATCAAAGTAAACAACGACACTCTTCCCAATGAGAGATCTCAAAATATGGTTCATGAGGCACATGAAGGTAGATGGGGAATTTGATAAGCCAAAAGGCATAACCAACCATTCATAGAGACCAATCTTGGTCTTGAAGGCGGTTTTCCACTCATCACCTTTGGCCATGCGAATTTGATGGTAACCACTACAAAGATCAATTTTAGAAAATATAGTGGCTCCACATAACTCATCAAGCATGTCATCAAGACGCGGTATATAGGATGTCGATAACGCATGGTGATAGCATTTATTGGACGGCAATCCATGCATAACCGCAACGTATCATCCGTTTTTGGAACTAGAATCACGGGGACCGCGCTTGGGCTAGTGCTTACTTGGATCAAACCTTTGGAGACGAGTTGGTTGATTTGTCGTTCTATCTCCTTCGTCTCTTCCGGGTTCGTACGATACGCGCCGCGGTTTGGGAGTGGAGCGTCGGGTATGAGGTCGATGCGGTGCTCGATTCCACGAAGAGGAGGTAGTCCATGAGGAAGCTCTTCGGGAAATACATCTTGGAATTCCTGCAAGATAGCCATCAAAGAAGGAGGAACATTTATCAAGTCATTAGTTCCTTGCGCTAGTCCCTTGCATACAAGGACATAGTGTAAGATGGATGGGTTGTTCCGCACTTCTCTCATCTCACTTTTGGTGGCGAGAAGAACACTCTTAGTTTTTCCACTCGAGTTTGGCTTGTGGCACTCGATCACTATAGTGTGGTTCTCTTGCTCACCACTATTCTCACAAGATGGTTTTTTGTATTGCGCCCTCTCTAAAACCTTTGCATTGTCCGCAATTATTTGGCTAGGAGTCATTGGTTGCAACACACAAGTTTTGTCAAGCCATTTGAAGGTATAAGTGTTTGAGTGTCACATCCCAAGATTTTCCAAATTTTGTAATGT
Organism: Avena longiglumis; assembly: GCA_030063025.1. Taxonomy (NCBI): domain Eukaryota; kingdom Viridiplantae; phylum Streptophyta; class Magnoliopsida; order Poales; family Poaceae; genus Avena; species Avena longiglumis. The sequence continues at coordinate 332,056,889 of CP125974.1, read as the reverse complement.
AAATAAATAAATGAATAAAATAAAACTTTGTTGATTTTCAGGGTGAGAAGAAACTTTTTGATTTCAATTGGAAACCTTCAAACCTATTTTGAACAAATAAATCCTAAAGGGATTTAAAAAGATAAAACAATTAATAAAGAAAATATTAAATATTTAAAATTACTATTTTGGATCTTTTAATAAAAGATTTGATTTTCAAATGAAAAGGTAGAAACTTAAATAAGGATTATTTTATCAAGCCAAATTAAACCTTGGCCAACCTTTTGAAATAAAAGGTTTTGCTTTGTTAAAAATAGTAAAAGTTTATTTAAATAAAATAATAAGGATTTAATATCCAATTTTATTTAAGTAAAGGCTTTTCCCATTTTAAATAAACAATAAAATTTATTTATTTATTTTAAATAAGTTTTCCAAGTATTTTATATTCTCAAATAAAACCTACTGAAGTGTTTTGGTTTTATTTAGATTTCAAATAAAGATTTAAATAAAACAAACCCTATTTGATTTAATAACTAAGGTCCATTTTATTTAATTATTAATGGAACCTAAAATAAAAATGTTATTTTATTTTAAACAAGTTTTCCAAATATCTTCTATTTTCAAATAAAACCTACTGATTTGGTTTTGAAAATATTTAGATTTCAAATGGAGTTTTTAAATAAATTAAAACCCATTTGATTTATTAACTAGTGTCCATTTTATTTAATTATAAATGGACTCTAAAATAAAAATATTATTTTATTGTGGGAATTGGTTTATGTTGTTAAACAGAACCAAAATCAATTACAAAGTGTGGTGATTATTTGAATAGATTTGAATGCTTGTTTGGTTGTTTGAATTTCAAAACAGAAATTGATTTGGAAAAAGAAAAAGATTCAGAACTGGAAAAAAAATATGAACCAGGTCGACCCAACCCAGCAGCCCAGTCTAGGCCCAACTCCAGCCCACCAACACCACCCAGCGAAACGTTTTCTACACGTAGTCTAGCACCCGCAGGTGACGGCGACCCTCACTCCCTTTCTCACTGACCAGCCGACCCCACCCTCTCCTGTTCATCGTCTACACCCGCGACCAGTTCTTCCCCGCTCCTGCCGTTGATTCCTCCGGTTTAATTCGTCTTAACGTGGCCACCATTACTCGCTTTGATCACGCAAGCTTAAATTCGCATGCCTCCTCTCCATTTCCCCTCTGTCACCCCACATTAGCACGCCCCCAGGCCGCCCTGATTCCTCTCCGAACCTCACTGCCACCGACGAGCTTTTCCCTCGATTCCGGCCGTGTCCTGCCACCCCTCGCCTCCTTGACCACACTCACATACTCTCCTAGCCCTGGCGCTTTGTAACACCCTCAGAATCGGACCTATGCAAGTTTGAGAAAAATTCGCCAAACCCGCATAGAAACGATTCAAAGGTGCCCACCAGGCACTTTCGTGCGGGTGGAAAACGAAGTAATAACATTACACAACAGTCCTCAATGGGACCCACAGAACAGATATATATATAACAGCGACTCCATGAGTCAAGATTACGGGGATACAGTACAAAGATCCAAATCACCTTGAGAACGATATAGCGTCCAGCTACGGACAAGATGCAAATGGGGCTAAAAGCCCTGAAGAATAACCAATGGCGTCCATAACCCTGCCCAGGCCAAGCCGGAAGGGTAACCCTGCTAACGGCGTCGATCTCAAAACCTGCTTAAACAAAAGGGGTGCCGACAAAGGGCAAAGGAAAAAGAAGGAGCGTCGATCTTGAGGCCAAGACAGCGAGGCTAGAATTCGCGGTCCTCGCCACATAGGTATGGTGGACTGGCGGTGGCAAGATGCAATCGATCAACCTATAGAGACTCGATACAACTGGCGGTTATCAGAGAGGGGTAAGAAGGACCTATGCGGATCCAACCTGATACTATCACCACACAACCCCATCCTGGCGTCTCCCCCTCGAGACCAATCGAGGAAGTCAACCGAGGAACTCACAGGTTGGCAATTTTATTTATTCGTTATCGTTAGCAATTACTAGTCGTATAGATAATCATCCGATAAAATAAGCAAGGCACTTTTAGTTAACCATTCCGTTATAGTGGCAACACTTACTAGTCGACATACAATTAGCATGAAATAACCCAAAACCCAGCAGCTTGTTGGTACTTTTATTCACCATTCCGTTAGAAGTTGCAATACTTACTAGTCGATACAATTGTATAGCGCAGTTTACAACCAAACAAGCAATTGTGGCAGTATTAATTAGCCATTCCATTATAGTGAAGATGATTACTAGTCATTATAAGTCAAATTTATAGTGTAAACTTTAGTTATGCTTGTCTATGATCGAGATATCATGCTCCAAGTCGTCCATATCCATGACACGGCTTTGAAAGTTTTACCCGGGTGCACCAATAGCAACACACGCCGATCAACCTCGGAAAAACCAAATCAAAACCCAACGAGGCTTTCACGATCGAACAATCACAGGATTCAGAAATATTTCAGGGGCCACCCTTGAAGTCTACCCGCAACGGTAAGCTAGCTCGAGACGGACTCAAGGTTTGGGTGGACGGAGCGATCGGGAACCCAAACTGGGCTTGTCGACACAGCGTAAACGTGTCCCGATCCTAACAAAGACAAGGTGCCTCGCACAATTTAAATACGTAAAGTAGCATGGCATAGGCAGGATCGTAAATAAAACCTCAAACTAGTTTGTGGCCCCAAGAAATAAGACTGAATCAAGCTCTGGCTCAGGGGGGTCCCATACACCTCCCGGATGTGGATAGCGCGATAAATCAAGGAACAGGTATCAAGTACTCGGGGTCTTACGGGACACAAGTGGGCGTTCGGAAACCAAATATTTTCTATCACCCACCGATGCCTCTGCTTATTTCAATTTTAGTTGTTAAACAGGAATTAAAGTGAACAATAAGTAAGACTATGATCATCTCCAACATCAACATGCGGCAATACATCAACAGCTGTGGCACTTGACAACACGCAACAGCACTTAAGCAAGCGACTACGACGCGCAAGTCCAACTATCTACCAAACAACAAGTAATAGGATGTGTCCAAGGCAATATCAGGCTGCAAGGGATATCACGGGTATGAAACACTAGAGCATCGCAAGACAGACAGCAATAGATCAACAGGAGGAAATAAATACTATAAAAGTAAGATAGGTAGAAAGGGGGAGATGCTCGCCTGAAAACATTGTCGAGGGGTTCAACCGAAGATCGGGGCGAAGCTCACATCAACTCATCGGCCTTATCCGCGAAGAAGCAAAACGCTAGAATAAACACCGGATGCACTATTTAATACAACGGCAGAAGATCGGCATGATGCATGTATGATGTATGACATGGCGAAGGTGCGATGCAATTAGGTCATATTAAGCGGAACCGGGGTCCCGACAATTAGTTAGGTGGTTCATGTTATTTAGAAACCCCGCATTTTAAATGTGGTATTAACATGGCAAATAATAGCACCGGGTTCGCTACACAAATTTAAATGAGGCCAATATGAGACTAGATTTGCCCGCATATGGGCCCCATATTTAATTATAAGGTGAATCGGCATAAGGCCCCCAAACCACATGATATGCATGCGAGATGAATGATTTGATGTGCAACAATTGTATTATATTATGAAATTAGGGTTTCGGGAAGAGGTTCACACATTAGGGTTCGGCAGATCTTGGGGTTCCGGGGTTCGGGGTTCGGGGTCGGTCTCGGGGTCCAGGGTTCGACGGAACGTTCTCGGGCTCCGGGGTTAGGGTCTTCGGATCGGGGTAGATCTTGGCGCGTCCGGGTGCGGGACTAGGGTTCGGTGTCGGGCGATCGGACCGCCTGGTCGGTGTCGTCCTTATTGTCGCGAAGATCTTGTCGGGTCCGCGTTTCGGATTCCGTGAGGCGATCTGGACGCTCCGTGTGGCGGTCTGGTTGTTCCGTGTAGGCGTTCTCGAGGTCGATGGCGAACTTGTCCGGTACCGGGTTTTCGGAGATCTTGGCGCGGCACCGGGTACGGGATCGGCCTTCGGGTTCGGGGGTCTCGGCGTCCGTAGATCTTGGTGTTCCATGACGGAGAGCTTGGTTTTCAGGGTAGGCGTTCTCGTCGGCAAGGCGAACTTATATTCGCACCGATGGTTCTCGGGTTGGGTCGATGAAGAACTTGGGATTTAACGCCGAGGTCGTCGAATGGTGCCATGTACCCTCTTTGGAATCCTTGGCATCGAGCCGATCTTGTCGGTCTTGGTGAGCTGCTTGCCAAACTCGTACAACGGAGGTCGCCGGACTCATAACATCACCGCTGTCCCAACATCATAAAAACAGCGCCAAAACCCAGCTTAGGAGCAGCCCCACTGGTGCTAGAGGGAACCTGCACTTGTACCACAACACCATGGCAAAGAGTAGGGGTTACGAAGAAGAGCTCGGCGACGCGGCGAGGTCGCGGACGGTGTCGGCGGCCGGGAACGACGCCAAAGTGGACGAGGCACGGGCTCGCACGGGCAGGCAGCGGCTTGAACGGGCGGGACGAGGACGCGAGGCGCTGGCGACGAGGGAGCGCAGGCGAGCGGGGCCGACGGAGAGGGATTTGGGCGGGCCGGGCAGCTACCAAGACGGCGAGCAGCAGGCTTGCATGGGCGTGAGGAGGCCGAGGCAGCGGCGCCAGCGCGAAGGCAGGAGGCAGAGGCCGAGGCGGCGAGCTGGCGGCTGAGCGCGACAGAGGCCGAGGGCGGTCGCGGGCAGAGGCGGGTCATGAGCGGGTCGCCATGCGGCGGCGTGACGGAGGGCCGGAATGCACGACCGAGGCGGCGCGCTGAGGTTGGTGGAGGAGGGCTGGCTGGCGGTCGCGCTGATCGAGGCGAGCCAGCGGTTGGCGCGGGACCGACGGAGGCGCTGGGATGCGGGGCCGGAGGAGGGAGGTCTGGGCTCGGCGGGCCTGGGGTAGGGGCCGGGCCGGGAGCGAGGTGGAGCGAGGGAGGAGGAGGTTGCAGGCGGGCGGTGGAGAGGGAGGGCGCGGACGCCGGGGAAGGCGGCACGCGGTGATGGAGGCGAGGTCAAAGGGAGGGAGACAAGGGAGAGAGGGAGGCGGGGTGAGGCGTGCTTGAGGAGGAAGAGGAACAGGGGGAGAGGGACCATGGCGTGGTGGGCATGCCGTCGGTGGGGCCAGTGGGGACGAGGTGGGAGGGTGTGGGGTGGTGTTGCGTGCGTGGCGTGCGTGAGTCTGTGTGTGTGCTGGGTTGGATGGGGGGTGGGAAGAGAGAGAGAGAGAGAGGGCTGCTGAGGTGGCAGGATAGGATAGGCTAGGGGAAGGGGAGAGGTGAGGTGTCAAACAGGGATTGGAGGGGGTGAGGTGGCCAGGGGGTGTGGGTAGGTTAGTTGGTAGGTTTAGAAAAAGGGGCGGACCGTTTATATTTTTCTGGGGTGGTCGATCGGGTCAATCGGCCCGTTCGACTGCCCCTATTAAAAATAATTTAATATTTTATTTATTTTTAAATAGCTTTTATAACTAGTTTTAGACAAACAAAATATCCGGAACATCCGGGAGTTTGGCGTTTGAATAAAAGTCGGGTCGTTTTAGAAACCAACACGGGCTTTACGAACATAGATTTATGCAAACAATGCATGATGATGACGATGCAATGCACAAATTCAACGCGATTTTCTAGCAGTGGTTTTGCGGGATGCCACACGCTTCTCCCGGCGCTTTCCATTCACCCGCGGGCGCTCCAGAACGTCGGCTCCGTCTTCAACTGAGCACCGCCGCGTCTGCACCTTACTCCGGCGAGTTCCCCATGTAGTATCTGACCACCCCTCTCCTCCTCCTTCACGCTCGCATCACCGCAATGACTTTGCGCGTCTAACGCACCCTCTACCTTGCTTCGGCATGCTCTGCAGCCTCGCCCTCGACCACGACCACGCGCAACCGACGCCAGCAGGAACTCCGGCGAGCAATCCACGTCGGACCAGAGCGCCCCTCGACAAACGAACCACACGTTGAGAATCAGCACAACGCCACGAACACTATGAGTATCTCCCTAGCCACCCTTGCTTCCTGTATCGCCGGTGCCGCCACCGTCGGGCAGCTCTGCCGCCAGTAGCCACCACAGCGCCGCCCATCTATGGCTAGCACGCTGTACACCGTTAGATGATGATCCAAGCGCCACGATAGATCCTTAGCCGAAGGGGTATGAGTGATCCTGTTCCGCACGATCTGACTTGATCCAACGCACCAGAGTGCTCAATCCAACCGAACCGGTACCGACGAATGGGAATAGGACGCGTGTCACCAGTTTCTGTTTAAAACAAAATTTGAATCTGATTTAGATGCGGATTTGAAACTCTTGTAACTTTTGATCCACACGTCCAAAAATTACAAACTTTATATCGATGGAATCAGTGGAACAAGCCCTAGCCAACCATGCCATTTGTTTAGTAAAAGTTTTTGTTAAAATGTTTGCTTTTGCAGAAACTTATGTATGCTTGTTTAGGTTATAAAAATTATTCAAAAATGATTTTGGGGATAAAATCTTTTGCAAATGGTGTGATTTGAACCTACTGACCATAGGAATAACTTTTTGGTTTCAAAAATGTATTTGGTGAAACAAAATAATGATTCTTTAATTTAAAACCAATTCTAGTCAAATAAAAATATAGTTTATTTATTAAAAATGGGTTTGGAAGAAAACCTTTGGAAAATGTTTTGTTTTAAACTCTCTGACCCCAAACGCCAAGTTTTATTGTTTGAAAACATATTTGGTGAACCCTATAGATTAATGCCTTAGTAAAAATATTTCTACACCACATAAAATGATACTTTGTTTTGAAAATGGTGTATGAAATGAAATCTTTTGCAAATGACTTTGCCACTTTATAAAATGACCATTAGGTGTTTTGAAATGTTTATGACCCATTAGAAACCACTTTTTCAAATAAAACAAAGTTTGGCATGCTTGCATGCATTATCTTAGTTCTATGATTTTATGTGTTGTTTTGCTTGATTGGTAGATTGAGTTTGTGCCTTGCTTGATTGAATCGTAGTGACTTGAAGAGTGTGATTTTTGCAAGGACAAGGAGTGAACCTATACTCTACCAAAAAGGCAAGTGATGCTTCATACTTTTGTCCCATTACTTTCACTATGCATTAGTGATTTTCTCTAAGTAAAATTTGCATGGAATTTTGCTAAGTATAAACCTTGCTATAGGAAAACCTAGTAGATGAAACCTTAGTAGAAATTTTCCTAAGTTAAGATACCTACTACTATCAAGCTTAGCTTAGCTAATAGAAAACAAGGGTGGAATATACATTCACACTATGGAAAAATTTCTAAGTCTGAGGACTTGTGTTTTTGTTTAATAAAACAACTAAGTTAATGAATCACCTGGGTGGAATGGGACTTGATTGGTGGTTTTTGGTTGAGTGGTTCACAAGGCCCATGTTTATGGTTGACCTTGTGTATCTCACTTGTGGATTGCCACCCAGGAACAAAGAGATTTGAGAAGTCAAATGTTGAGAAGCTTCAAGTGCAACCACTTGGCATTATGGGCTCTGCCTGGATCATATAGGTTGCAAGAACTTAGCCATATGGACAGTTGGTGGTAGAGTTTGATAGGTTGGAGCGCGTCCATTTTGGTCTAAGGGAAGGCTTCTGAAAGATCTTGTCTTGGGAAACCAAGTCTTGTGGGGAAAGTGCACCACCTCTGCAGAGTGTAAAATCTAAGTACTTAGCCATGTCCCTGGTAAAGGACAATTTGAGCATCAAGACATGGAAGCAATCAAGAATCTCATCATTCAAATTTCTAAGTTAAAAACTTGTGTTTGAACAAGGGTTAAAGGATCTTCAATCTTTGATTGAGAAAAATGATTTTGTCAAGCAAAAACTTACTATTTTCAAATGTTAAGGAAAAATCTATTTTGAGCAATGCAAGCCTCAACTCCACTTAGCCAAATGCATATAGAGGATAGACTCCACTATACTACCATAGTATCACTTGCCAATACAATTCAAATGTATTGACCCTTGTGGCTGTAACTTGTTATGTTGCAGGTTTGATTGATTAGTGAAGTGTGTTGATTAGGATTACAAAGTCTACAACCAACATGTCTGCCTGTGGCACTTTGAAGATGAAGGACCCCATGCTTATAGATATTCTGCTGCAATGTAATGTAATAGCCAAATGAGCTATGAAAGATGTAATAAATTATTTTATTCCTGGTTATAAAGTTGTATTATGACCTTTGTTTCTTGATATTACATCTTAACTGTGGATGCTAGCTATTGATCCAGGGACTAGCATTGCAATCACAGGGATCCTTTTCCTTTAGAAAGGAGGGACCTTACATTGAGTGACCATCATGCAAAGCACGCTTGTCATATTGCCATGGCCTTCCTAGCAACATATGGCAAACCGTCATGGGGACCACGTCACATTCCACCATGTCTTTGTATGGTCCAATTGAGAACGTTACCGAGACGGTGTGCTTGATCTTGACGGACCCTTGGTCACTTAGCCATTGTATATGGTAGGGGTTCTTATGTGGATGGAGGGTGAGGTTGAGTTTCTCACACAATTCCGTACTTGCAAGATTGTGGCAACTCCCACCATCGATGACAACTTTGATGGACTTCCCATTGATACTGGCACGAGTTTGGAAGATGTTTGATCGTTGGTCTTCCTTCTCATTGACTTGAGTAGTTAAGACCCTTGTGACCACAAGCGATGGACTTGCGTCATGCTCACACACGAGTAGTTCTTGGTCCTCTTCCAAATGTTGCCATGCCATTGCTTCCTTGACCCTTGCATCAAACTCATCTTCACTCAAGTATTCTTCATCGCCATTGTCATGGATGAACAAAACTTTCTTGTTCCCACATGCGGCCGACTTGTGTCCTTTGCCTCCACACTTGTAGCACTCACCATTGAATGGTTGTTCATCTCTTGTGTATTTGCCACTTGGGGGCGGTTTTCCTTGAGGAAGTGTTGGATTGAAGGGAAGCTTGGTTGTATTTGATGAGCTTCCACTTGGTGTTGTCAGAGTAGTGGTTGGGGCTTGCTTGTATGTGAAGCATGTCTTTGGCTTGTTGTACTTGATGTCCTCTTGCACTTGACGCTCGGCCTTTGATGCGATGTGCACAAGCTCAACCATGTTGTTGTACTTTTGGAACTCGGTGATGCGCTTTATTGGATGGTTCAAGCCATTGAGGAAACGTGCCATTGTTTGTTCATCCCTCTCTTCAATGTTGGCACGGATCATGTTGAGCTCCATCTGCTTGAAGTACTCTTCCACAGTCTTTGTCCCTTGACTAAGTGTTTGAAGCTTGTTGAAAAGGTCATGCGTGTAGTGCGAAGGAACAAAGCGGGATCTCATATGGGCCTTCATATCTTGCCAAGTTGAGATTGGGGGCTCTTCTTTTGATTCACGAGCGAGTTGGACTTGTTCCCACCAAAGGTTGTCATACTCATCAAACTCGAGGGATGCCATGGCCATCATCTTCTCATTGCTATAGTTGTGCATGCGGAAGATCTTGTCAACCTTGAGTTCCCACGAGAGGTATTATTCGGGTTCATTGGAACTGGTGAACTTGGGCATGGTGAACTTGAGCTTGCGGAAAGTGTCTTCTTCATTGCGGTTCCGGTGTCGACGGTTGCCATGATTTTGGCGGCCATCTTCATCATCCGAGCTCTCATGTCTTGCTTGGTGATGGTGGCGTTGCTCTTGTGGTTGTTGAGGTGCCGCGTTTGGTGGTGGTACATGGTTTTGACGACGAGCTTGGGGAGCTTGCTCGTGTTGTTGGCACGGTTGAGGACGAGGAGGAGGTTGTTGATCCTCACGACGAGCTTGGGGAGCTTGCTCTTTTTCTTGTCGTGGTTGATGCCGAGGAGCATTGTCTTGCGCCATGTGGAAAGGAGGACGTCGAGCCGCATGCACAATGGGCTGCTCTCTTTCTTCTTGATGTGGAGGAGGCTCGTCATGATGATCATGTTGTAGACGTTGGCGTTCATGTCGATGATGACGCCTTGGTGGATCTTCGAGTGCTTCACGCGGACGACGATCTTGTTCTTGCACTTCGGATGCTTCACTTTTTGTTGAAAGAACATGTCGATGGCTATGGGTTTGGTGGTCCATGTGAGGTTGCTCTTGTTGAATCACAAGTGCCCTTGGTTATGGCCGGTCCGCTTCATGTCTTGGAGGTCTTGCGGAGAGGTAACCATCATATCTTGACGTTGCGGCGTGTCGCGGAGATGGTACCGCTTGAGAAGAGCTCATGGATTGAAGGACGGGTCCATCCCGGTGCCTTGAAGCGTGACGGCGAGGTGCACTTGATTCACTTGAGGAGTGCCGTGATGATCTTGAGTCTCGCGATCGTGGCCTTGCTAACCCATCAATGAGGCGTTGAAGCTTCTCATCCGTTGAGGCGAGGGCGCGACCAAGAGCTTCATTTTGATGACCGAGGTTGTGTTGCATGGCATGCATTTGGCCTCGGACTTCTTCGAAGTGGTTGTCGATGTTCTTGAACTCCACTCGGGCTTCGCTAAATTGTTCATCTTGGCGCCGCTCAAAGGCTTCACAACGGTAGTTGAATTCTCCTCGGACCTTCCAATGGTCCCATCTTGTCATGTATTGTGTGTCGTCCTCTGGAGGTGGTGGTGGTTGGGACGGCTCGCCATTCCTGTCCATGATGTAAAGCCGAAAAGGGTTGTATATGGAGAATAAGGGTGCGTAGAGTTAGCCTTTTACCTCACCTTGGAGATTATATCAAACCAATGGCCACACAAAGGAGCGAACAACGTGCAAAGTGAAATTGCAAAGAAACTCACACACAAATAAGCTACAACTCTCAAAAGCTTTTGGTGGATGGATAGGATTATGGGAAAGCCAAAGAACCAATCGAACGCAAAGGATAGTCAAAAGTGGAGAAGATCGAACAACTCAAATCAAAAGGAAATGGTCAACTCAAAAGGTGACGAGAACCTACGACTACATACACACGTGGAGAAAAATGGGGTTAGCACGACTATGAAAGTGAGCACGAAATAGCCTAACGAAGACTACGCTCGGTTGTCGTGCCAACTCAAGGAGAGACCACAACTCGTTTGCCAAAAGAGGGTAAGCAACGGATTTGTGCACTTGCCTTGGCGCGCTTCTTCCTCTCTCTTTTGCTTACAAGCTTGATGCTCTCTTTGTATTGGGAGACTATGTATCTTTCTATTTTTCTTTTTATTTTCCTCTCTTTTTTTATTCTTTTTATTCTTTTTCTCCCTTTCTATGCTACTATGTTAACTTTTGTATTTGCCCTCATACTCTCACTTTCAATGGCAAGTGCACAATGCTTAGACAAACACAAAATGAGTTGCTCTCATAGGATAGATACACACAAAGGAAGATATGGCTACAAGGGTTGACACAAGTTATACCTTAGTTGTTGATGATGATCTTGTGTCGATGGAGCGGGGAAGAGTTTGGGGTCCGTGGTGTCGAAGAGCGCGGCGATGTTGCGGAAGCTATCTATTAGTTGGTGACATGCACACGGAACACAAACAACAAGCGAACAGATTAGCCAATGCAGAAAAGAGGAAAAAGGTCAAAATTGGCGTCCAGGGCCGGAGACTCCGGTCTAGGCCAGAGACTCCGGTGTAGACCGGAGACTCCGGTGCAGTGTCGAGACCGGTGGAAGATCTGCTCGTGTTCTTGAGCGGAAATTCACGCCTAGAGTCCTCAAATCCGCGAAAATTTGGCCAAAATTGGGCTGGGAAAGGCAGGGAAAAGCTGGACCAACACCTTAGACAAGATTTGGTCGGATCAAAACCACAAATAACACTCCAAAACGATAGATTGATCCAAAGGCAAATTGGGGCTGTTTTTTGGGAAATTTTCGAATTTATGGTGGATAGAAGAAAATTTGAGGGGAAATTCGTGATCAACCTTGCTCTTGATACTAATATGTTATGGGGTAACCCCTTGGGGTGGCCCGATCTTTCATGAATTCCGTGGGAATGGAGGGGAAAGCGGTGGAAGGGGGAGAGAGGATGAAATCCACGAACACACGCACACGAAGAACCCGATGAACTCACGCGCAAAAAAACACGATACACGCCGATAACTCACACTGGTGGCAACCGGTCCAACATAATCCCTAGGATCGGTGTTGGGCGATGCTCTCTCTCCACGGCCAACAACGGGGGCGAGGTGTTTGGTGAGATCTTGACTACTTGGGCACGAGAAACCGAGATCCCAAGGCCTTGTACAACTTGAACGCACTAGGCAAGATCCAAGAGGTGGTGGATAATAGGGTGCCCCTTGGTAGGAGCATGAGACCAATAGATGAAATATCCTCAAAGGGGTGTCCTCAACTATTATTATCCAAGTATAGGTGATAGGGCAAAGGTGTCCGATCTTTCGATGAGATGATGATAATCGATTTGGTGGAGTTCGGGCTTGCCGATCCGACTACACGTGCGACCACGAGCGCCAATACAATCGCTAGGCCAATCTCCTGGAGGTTACCGATCCTGCGGGAACACGATCAGCCTGACCAGCGAGGGTCTTAATTCCTACCTGAAATCGAGAACAAGTAAGAACCAATATTGCAATCAAGATATTGCGGATTAAGAGGAAAGCTTTATTGAGAAGGTGGGATCCTGAATAGGTGCGAAGTACAAGAGGCCTCTGCGACGCTCGAGCCTTGGCGAAGTTTCTATGATGGCTAACTTAATGTCTAAACAAAATCCGAGTCTAGGGTGACGGCTATGGGGAGTATTTAAGGAGGAAAAGGTGGGGTTTCGGCCAGCCATGTAAGTGGTGGCCGAATCCAACCCTAGAAGTCCTTTTCCCCTCAAATACGGACTCTAAAAAGTGGCTATTTAAAATCTTGCGAAAATTACATGGGCCTCGCCCAAAATAAAGGTGTCGCAGCACCATATTAAGCTATGGACGAATTCGTGAAGTATTGATCTTGAATATTTCGTCCAAGCCTTCTTTCTTCATTATGGTGGCCTCAAAGTTCTGAAATCTCCATCTGTGGCCTTTTAGAACTTTGAGGCCACCATAATGAAGATAGAATTTGTTATTCATTCTGATCATGAAGAATTTGGCAACATTATCTATGGCCTAAAGAATTTGTTATTCATTTTGATCATGAATCTTTCAAGCATATTCATAGTCAATCTAAGTTGAATCGTCATCATGAAAACTGGGTTGAATTTATTGAGTCTTTTCCTTATGTTATCAAACACAAAAAGGGTAAAGATAATATTATTGCTGATGCTTTGTCGCACCGTTATACTTTGTTATCTCAACTTGACTGCAAAATATTTGGGTTAGAAACTATTAAGGAACAATATGTGCATGATACTGAATTTAAAGATGTGTTGCATAATTGTAGAGATGGTAGAACATGGAAGAAGTTCGTCTTCAATGATGGATTTGTGTTCCGTGCTAACAAACTATGCATTCCGAATAGTTCTGTTCGTCTTTTGTTGTTACAGGAGGCGCATGCAGGAGGATTGATGGGACACGTTGGTGTCAAGAAAACGGAGGATGTTCTTGTTGCACACTTATTTTGGCCACGTATGCGTCGAGATGTTGAGAGATTTGTGGCACGCTGCACTACTTGTCAAAAAGCTAAGTCTCGCCTTAATCCACATGGTTTATATATGCCTCTACCTATTCCTAGTGTTCCTTGGGAGGATATTTCTATGGACATTGTTTTGGGATTGCCACGAACACAGAAGGGAAGGAAAAGTATTTTTGTTGTTGTGGATCGGTTTTCTAAGATGGCACACTTTATTCCTTGTCATAAAACGGATGATGCTGCGCATATTGCTGATTTGTTCTTTCGTGAAATTGTTCGTTTGCATGGTGTGCCAAATACTATTGTCTCTGATCATGATACTAAATTTCTTAGCCACTTTTGGAGATGTTTATTGGCTAAGTTGGGGACTAAATTGCTGTTTAGTACTACAAGTCATCCCCAAACTGATGGACAAACTGAAGTAGTAAATAGAACTTTGTCTACTATGTTGCGGGCTGTTTTAAAGAAGAACTTAAAATTGTGGGAAGAGTGTTTACCTCATATAGAATTTGCTTATAATCGTTCGCTGCATTCTACCACAAAGATGTGCCCATTTGAGATTGTGTATGGTTTTGTTCCTCGTGCACCTATTGATTTATTGCCTTTACCTTCTTCGGTGCAAAATAATTTGGATGCTACAACGCTACCGAAATGATATTAAACTTGCATAAGACTACTAAAGATAACATTGAACACATGAATGCTAAGTATAAACTTGCTGGGGATAAAGGGAGAAAGCATATTGTGTTTGATGTTGGAGATCTTGTTTGGTTACATTTGCGTAAAGATCGTTTTCTGACGCATTTAAGTCTAAGTTAATGCCGCGTGCTGCTGGTCCCTTTAAGGTGTTAGAGAAAATAAATGATAATGCATATAAACTTGAGTTGCCTGTAGACTTTGGTACGGTTAGTCCTACGTTTAACATTGCAGATTTGAAGCTTTACTTTGGTGAGGAAGATGAGATTGCGTCGAAGACGACTTCAATTCAAGAAGGGGAGCATGATGTGGACATCCCTTCTATTGATACAACTGTTGTACCTACAGCTACACACATACAAGGACCCATCACAAGATCTCGTGCCAAACAACTTAACTACTAGGTACTTTCGTTTCTTGGAACTATTCCTCACATACATGAGAATATGATGCTGCCTACATCATATGTATTTCTTACTCTTAGGAATGATGGACCAAGCATGGATGATAGGGACAAGCATTGGAGCATGGCCATGCATGGAGATGGCAGCAAGCATGTGCTGATCCAAGAGAAAGGCCACGGATGGAGATTTCAGAACTTTGAGGCCACCATAATGAAGAAAGAAGGCTTGGACGAAATATTCAAGATTAATACTTCACGAATTCGTCCATAGCTTAATATGGTGCTGCGACACCTTTATTTTGGGTCAGGCCCATGTAATTTTCGCAGGATTTTAAATAGCCACTTTTTAGAGTCCGTATTTAAGGGGAAAAGGACTTCTAGGGTTGGATTCGGCCACCACTTCCATGGCTGGCCGAAACCCCACCTTTTCCTCCTTAAATACTCCCCATATCCGTCACCCTAGACTCGGATTTTGTTTAGACATTAAGTTAGCCATCGTAGCAACTTCGCCAAGGCTCGAGCGTCGCAGAGGCCTCTTGTACTTCGCACCTATTCAGGATCCCATCGTTTCAATAAATCTTTCCTCTTAATCCGCAATATCTTGATTGCAATATTACTTCTTACTTGTTCTCGATTTCAGGTAGGATTTAAGACCCTCGCTGGTCAGGCTGATCGTGTTCCCGCAGGATCGGTAACCTCCAGGAGATTGGCCTAGCGATTGCATTGGCGCTCGTGCTCGCACGTGTAGTAGGATCGTAAAGCCCGAACTCCACCAAATTGACTATCATCATCTCATCGAAAGATCGGACACCTTTACCCTATCACGAACAATGTTGCAGGAGGAAGTTTTCCTTTTCGACGCACAGAAAACCCGTTTTCCATTTTCCGAGCGCAAAAAATGGGGCGTTTTGTGAAGCAACCACCAAATGACAGTTTTAGAATGGTACCACCACGGCTACCTTACATGGAAGTGGGTCGGTAGGAAGTGGGTCCGATTTGAACTATAGATACATGATATGATGCCCATGATTTTTTGAAAAAATGTTTTTTAGACTCACAATATGATATTTCTTCATAGATCCAATGCAAGTTTAGTGAGGCTCGGTCCCTAGCTAAGAACTTTCATGCCCGCCGTTTTGACCATAGTTTGAAATGGGCACAAAAAATTGAAAAAACGGGTCCGATCAATGCAAAACCTAGAATTCAAAATGGGCATAAGGATCATCCATTGCACTCATCTAAAATGTTGAATTCCAAACCCTAATTTTAAAATCTTATTTTGAAATATCATATTGTCCCTTTTTTGCTAACAAAATATGATATTATCCCTACTATGGACTAATATGGGTTAGTAAATCCACTATTTTCAAATAGTAAAAGTATTTCTAATTAACATTCTAAGTTGATCCAAAAATTAGAGCCAAAAATGAATTATTTTAGACTTCTTATGAAAAAGATACAAAAAGTTTAATTAAAAAAACAGAAAAATGAAAAGAAAAAATCCTAAGGGACCAGGCGAACTGGCTCGGTCGTAATCTACCCGCTTTACTCTACTTTGTGGTGGCCCATTGCAATTTCAAGCCTGATGTAGTTATTTCATGGGCCGAGCCAAATCAGCATTCGAGGACAAGGCCCAACAGAAAAAATCGTTGCTAATATACGTGAAGCACAATGTTGAGACAACTAAGAAAGGTCGGCAGGTTGGTTTGCAGCCATCGAGAATGGACCCGTGGTCGCGGGTTCGACCCCCCACGAGAAATTTTTGCACTTCGTTTCTAATTATGGTATCATCATTGATCGTTTCTAATTTTTGCTGCATACATAGAAAATGACAAACACTCGGTACTGTACAAGACTGATGGGATTTTGAGTTTATTGGTGTGTAGAATATTGCTAGCGTGCCGTACAATGTTGCAACTAGTGTAACGATTTTCTTTTCATATGTTCATCCTGGCTCTGATTTCAATGTTGCAACTAGTGTAACGATTTTCTTTTCATATGTTCATCCTGGCTCTGATTTGCTCACGCATGCAGGCTGCGTGTGGCCTTCCCTATAATTAGGGACAAAAAAATAGAGTGGACAGTTTCGAACTTTCTTAGGGAAAAACAAAGACGGAAGAAATACTTTGAAACAAAAAACGACGCGAGATGGGTCCAGTGTGTCACTTAGATGCATATAGACACACACATATACAATTATTAACACGTAGACACAATTTTTGATGTGGCCAACTAGTCATTTTAATATACCATATTTTATAAGCTACGACGACTTAAATTCGTCATAGTGAGCTATAAATAATGCTATGAGCTGTATCATGTAGTTTATGACGATTTCGTCTGATGAAATTATGAGGATTTTTAGACAAATCGTCATAAGTTTATAGGATTTTGACCTTTCCGAATGGCCTATGACCATCTTGTGCAAAATCGTCATAGATCTATGACGATTTCATTCCCCATCACTATGAAAAGGTCACAAGTTAACACATTCTTGTAGTGTATTGCGCGTCTTCCTCTTGATGTGGCGTTTGTTGAGACGACTCAGCGTTCCTGTCCATAAATGCAAAGATGACAAGGGTTGTATATGGGGGAGATAACATGGAGAGTGAGCCTTTTACCTCACCTTGAAGATTGTATCGAACCAAATGCCACACAAGAGAGCTAAGAGCTTGCAAAGTGAAATCACAACGAAACTCACACAAATCAAGTAGGACGCTCAAAAGCTTTTGGTGAAAGGTTAGGAGTGTGGGAAGCCAAACAAAATGATCCAAGAAAAGGATTATTGTTCTAGGTGATAAAGAACCAAAGATCAAAAGCAAAAAGGATACGATCTACAAAAACACGACAAAACGCACACGTGGAGATTAAAGGGGTTAGCACGACTATGAAAATGAGAACAAAAGGTCCTAACGGAGACTAAGCTCGGTGTCGTGCCAACGCAAGGAGAGACCACAACTCGTTTGCCAAAAGAGGGTTAAGCAATGGATTTGTGCACTTGCCTTGGCGCGCTTTTTCCTCTCTCTTTTTGCTTACAAGCTTGATACTCTCTTTGTATTGGGAGACTATGTATCTTTCTATTTTTCTTTTGCTTTTTCTCTTTCTTCTTTTTTTTATTCTTTTTCTCCCTTTCTATACTCCTATGTTAACTTTTGTATTTGCCCTCACACTCTCACTTTCCAAAGGCAAGTGCACAATGCTTTGACAAACACAAAATGAGTTGCTCTCATAGGATAGATACACACAAAGGAAGATATGGGGTTATCAAAGTGGCGCAAGGTATACCTTTGGTATCGTTGAAGACTTGCAACCGTTGTTGTGGACGATGTTCGAGTGTCGCGGTGTCGTTGAGCGTGTGGTGAACTTTGTTGAGGAAGCTTTTGTTAGAACGGTGACAAACACGCGAAACATGAACAAGTGAAAGAGGACAGTCAGCAAACGAAATTGAGATGTCAAAAGGAAATAAAACCGCTAATTAAGTGGCGTAGTACCGTGCTGGCACGACCGTACTAGTGATTTGGTAGTACCGTCAGCACAACCGAGTACCACGGGCGCAGACTGGCATGCAATCAACCTGAAAACATCCTCAAATTCGTGGTAATCTAACCGAAAGGTTGTGCTAGGAACATATGAAGACTGTAGATCGACTCCAAAAGCAACAGTTCTATGGTCCAAAACCACAAAAAACTCACCAAATCCAAAGATCGATCTGAAGGCAATTTGGGTCTCTTTTTTTGGGGAATTTTCGATTTTATGATGGATAGAAGAAAAATTGAGGGGAAATCCGTGATCAACCTTGCTCTTGATACCAATATGTTAAGTGTGACCCCTTGGGGTGGCCCGATCTTTCACGAATTCCGTGGGAATCGAGGGAGAAGCGAGTGGACGGAGGAGGGGGATGAAAACCACGAACACACACGCGAAGAACTCAATGAACACAGACACATGAAAACACGATACAAGCCGATAGCTCACGCCGGTGGCAACCGGTCCAACACAATCCCTAGGATCGGCGTTGGGCAAGACACTCTCCCTCGGTCAACAACGGGGGTGAGAGGCTTGATGAGATCTTGACTACTTGGGGACGAGACACCGAGATCCCAAGGACTTGTACAACTTGAACGCACGAGGCGAAATCCAAGAGGTTGTGGGGATAATTGGTGCTCCTTGTCAAGGAGCATGAGACTAGTAATTGATAGATCCACTAGGGGTGTCTTCAATTACAATTATCCAAGTCTAGGGTTTACAATAGAGGGTGGGGGCTATTTATAGGCCAGCCACATAAACAGGGGTAGTTTAGGAACAAAACAAAAATATAGAGAGGGCACAGGGCAATGACGCGAATGTTCGGGCCATGACCGTAGTACTGGCTCATGACCGTAGTACCGGTCACAACCGATAGTACCGCTCAGGGTCCAGTAGTACCGCTTGCGGTCCGGGGACTTCAGTTGGAGTCATAAGTAGCGGGCGGTAGTAGAGGGTGGTATCACTGACCGTGTACGGTAGTACCGTACTGCCCCGGGGCTTGGATGGGTTCCTTCTGGAGCGCCCGGTAGCAGGGTCCGGTGGTGCCGCTTGCACCGGTAGTACCGGTCGCCAAATCCGGTAGTACCGCTTGAGCCTGAATGCAGTTGGTCCCTTCCGCTATGGTTTCTCCATTCCATGGGTCCTTCTCTTCATACCTGATAATGCACAGGGTGGGCATATGAAGTAGCAAGCCATCCAGGGGCGTATCGAAATCACACGAGGAAAGGAGCGAGTTAACATTAGCTTGTAGGAGTTTGGCTCGAGCGCGAGTCATGGGTCCACTTGGGGAGCTCGTAGGAGTAGATGTAGTAGCATTCATAGGACGGGCTGCATCATAGGGTGATGGAGGGGTTAACCTCTTGGGTGGCCCGATATTCACGGATCTCGTGGTCAAATCGATGGGAAAGCGAGGGGAAAGGGAGAAGGTAGCGGAAGCAAACACACACCTCGCGAAGAACACGATGAACACACACAAAACTCACCCGATACAAGGCCAATTGCTCCTGAACGACAGCCACCGGTCCGATAGAATCCTCGCAAGGAAAGATCGGTCAACGTGCTCCCTCAAATCCACATCGGAGAGGGAAGAACACCTTGGGGAGGGTCTTGACAACTTGGAGACAAGACAATGAACTCCAAGGCCTTGTTCAACGATGGATGCGTGATGCAAAGTCCAATCGAGGTTAGTGACGATAGTCGGTCCCCTTGGGTAAGGGGATGAGGCAAAACTAGAGATTCCACACAAGGGGGTTGTCTTTAGTTTATCATTTATGCATAAGGGATACATGAAGGGGTGGGGGATCTATTTATAGGCCAGCCACATAAACAGGGGTAGTTTAGGGATAAAACTAGGGTTTGGACGAGCTAGAGGGGTACATGGGCCAAAGGCCCACCGAGCCCATCATCGCGTGAGGCCGAGACTCCGGTGTGGTGGGCCGAGACTCGGTCTGGGCCGAGACTCAGTCTATCTCCTGTCGCCTCCGGAGGGGCATACAGACTGCCCTGCCTGGCTGTCTTGGGTCGGTCTGGAGGTCGGTCCGGAGACTCTGGTGTAGCAGGACCGGAGACTCCGGTGGTTCAGCCGTGGCTTCTTCCGTCTCCTCTTCCAAGCCTTCGTCTTGTCGGGATTGATGTTCTGGGCTTCCTCCCTTGCCTCCGTACTTGTCGGTGTGAACCTATCATGCATATGTGGCGGAGTATGAAGTAGCATACCGTTCAATAGGGTAGGAAGTGGGCTCGCATAGAGGAACGGATTCACCTTTGGAGTGCATGATGACTTGGCATAAGTTTGAGACCATGATGTGGTAACGACCGTAGGTCGGGCTACATCAGCTCCCCCCCCCTTCAAAAAGAGTCGTCCTCGACTCTACATGCTCATCACAAAGTAGAAGAGGTCGAGAGACCTTCTTGATCATGGGGTTCACCACATGGTCGTCCTCGAGAAGATTGATTTGACAACACTTCAATGTTCCTTCACCTTCCATGAAACCTACAAAGCTCACAACAAAAGCGAAGCAACACTCAAAGCGTAGCCAATTCATGAAGATTATTGCATGAGTCCTCAAGTAGAAGGAAGTCACCTTATCTTGTAGAGATCGCTCGATGAAGGGTAGACATAGGTAACTCTCTTCGGTTCTTCTTGTGAACATATAGTCCATAGAGGTTGACGTGTATGCATTTGTGCCTTCACACAACAAATAGCAAGCAAAATATTTTCGTGCGTGATAGAGGAGCATGTAAAATGTGGCATGTCCATTCTTGTTCACAACACTATTAGCACAATACAAGGATAGCAAATGGAATGCATATGCAAGGTCAAAGTGCATGGAAATCGTTTGAACATCATCCAAATGTGGAAACTCAAAAACTCCATATAACATAGTAGTGGGGCACTCAAAGCATTGGATCCAAATTTCAAACAACATCTTTGATGCAAGAATAGGAGAATTTTGCAAAAACACACAAGGAAGAATGTCCAAACAAACATCATTATGTGTGCAAACCAACCATTGGAAAGAGAAATTGTTCAACATGTTGGATGTCTCACACAAATCATCAAAAGCAAATTTCATGGGAGTATGGGTATCCCAAGTGGAAGCAAAAATGGCATGTTTGCAAACAAACCAAATGAAAGAGCAAGTGGTCCTTATGTTTGTTGCAACAACAAGTCGAGATTCTTGGAAGCTCTCATGACAATACATGCTCTTAATGGAATTGTGGTTGCACACAAAACATCGGAAAGAGAAAATGTTCAACATTTTTGTTGCAACACACAAAGCATCATTATCCAAAAGCGAAGAAACATGAATGTCACAAGGTGAGATAATACCATCAACATGCTGTTGGGCCACGCAGAGATAAAACAAAAATTTTCCTCTAACGCGGTGATCCCAAGATCTAGCTGAGGTAGAAGGCCACGAGGTTTACCACTAGACGCGCGGTTGCGGATTACTGATGAAGCGCGTCAATTGATGCAGTGCAGTCCTCACGATCCGATCGTCCTGGTCGATCGACAGACCTCTCGGGTATCCACACGCATAAGGAGGAGCACCGTGGCGAATCGCTAGGTTCGTTACGGTACGGGCGGATCATGGATCTAGGGTTTCAACACATGGAATGACCTAACCGAACAACGATTAACCTTTACGGTTATCGTGGCTCCACTATATATAGGGAGTGAACGTGGGCTCTGCACGCGCGACCCATTCACTAAAGCCCATATAACACTAGTCACCGTGAGTCCAACTCACTAACTCAGTCCTAATCTGGTTTAGGTCCAACCCAACCAGATCACAGATTCGGATCCAATCCGAACTTGCTCCCGCTCTTAAGTGTGTGACCCCGCAGGCTCATGGCTACTTGGACCCGATTGGAGTCCGACTCACAATCGATCAGTCGGTAGCGGCTCCTAGCAGAACGTGCGGACTCCCAAGTACCAAAGAGTCATGACGACTTGCCTTTCCAACGCGACTTACGTCCGAGTCCCTTTTGCCTCACGATATACCTTGTCAGACTATAGGCGAATATATGTCATCCCTTAAATAGTCTGACTCTCTTCTCGATCCGAGATAAGTGATTCACCCGACTAACTCTTAGTCGATCGCCTCGGTTAACACTTAACCGAGTCGAGCATGGCCATGCTTTCCGAATCATATCTCATGAGAGGGCCCAGAGAATATCTCTCCGAGTGGAGGGGCAAAATCCCATCTTGGTTATTCACATCACGCAGCTTGACTTGATCTCACGACCAACCCTCGCTTTATAATCGCCAGCGATTACGGATCAGCGTTGATGAACCTAAGTCGGTGATCCTCAACTCGGACTATGCAACAACCTCGTCTAAGGATTACATTGATTGAGATATACAAATGACAGCTTAGTTCGTTGTACCTCAATATGGGTCAATCCGACTCGCTAAACTCTTTAGCCTAGTCGGTGTAAGTTGGAATAGCATCTCCATGCCCATGACAAGTGGAACCGAGTCATCAAGCCAACTTTCACATTGGTCTAAGTTGTGTGTCCAGCACAACCTCAATGACCAAGGATATTTAGTACAAACAACATGAATGCATAGTTCCACAACTGAATCACATATTCAATGATATACATCAGATGTTTATACAAGGACTACTTAATAACTTTATGAATAAAATGGGAAATCTCATCATACATGATTGCCTCTAGGGCATATTCCCAACACATGCTTGCAATCAAACCATAGGAAAGAGCAATTTACCAACATGAAAGATGCAAAGCATGCAAAAGGTATCAGAGCTGGGTTTGATCTTGAACTCACTTGTGGGATGCTCTCAAGAGCTCTTTTTGTCAACTCGTGCTGAACCGAGGTTGACATGATAGTGCGGGTACCTACACACATCATACACAAAAGGAAGAACGTGTGTGCATGGTAGAGATACACATCATCCATCATGACGTATCTCTTCTTATGCACATCACCATTAATTTCAATCAAGTATGAAATAGGTGCATGGTGAGTATGCAAGTGGGGAACATGCTTATCATGGCAATCATCAAAATCTCCAAAAATTGAGAAAGCTATGGGGGCCATCTCATTATAACGCATGTGATCAATATTGTTGCAAGCAAAACAAGTGAAATACCAAGCATTCATCTTATTGCAAGCAACGGAAGAAATTGAATGACTAGCATGACAACGCATGTCCGAAGCAATTGGAGGATACACACAAGATGCATAGCATGGCATGTTTATGGCAATGATATCATAATCACACAATTCCACATGATTAATATTATGAAAGGTAAAGCATCACATGGGAATGTGGATGAAGCATATGTAATGTCACAAGTATCATCCATAGCATGCATATCCTCACAATTCATCATGTCCACTAGTGGGATCATGGCATCATCAACACCCTTATTGTTACCTTGTTCATACCTCTCATATGAAGTGGGTGTTGTGGAAGTAGTGGCCTCCTTGTGGACGACTTCGTCTTCTTGATGTAGCCATGGCATAGCATCATCTTCGTGCACCATGTACATCTTCTCCAATTGAGGCATCATTGCTTCATGGCTTGGCGCTTATTCATCCATGGAAACTAGCACAACACAAGAGAACACACTAGAGGTAGAGGGTAAGTTGTTAGAATTCGAAATGGTCTCACTTGACCTATCAACTACCACTCTCAACTCACTAGGAGTATCGCTCATGCCCTCAAATGGAAGCACTCATTCTCACGTAAGGTGGAGTCACTCATCTCACTCTTGTTCTCACTCAAGTTGATGCCGTCCAACACATGGCGTTCACCATTGGTCTACATCATGATATGCCAAACATCCCAATCAAGGTGAACTCCTTCCATCTTTTGCCTGCCCTTGATCATTACATGAATGGGATCCTACTTGAGCCAACTATCAATTGTATGACTAGGTCCATGACCGTGATGCCAAGAGGATGCGACAAGGATAAACCAGGAGCCAAGACCCCCAAGCATGAGGCCTGGAAGAGAAGACGCAAGAAGTTGCTGAATCCAGACCGGAGTCTCCGGACTACACCGGAGTTTCCGGACCGTCCTCCGGTTCGGACTCAGGAACCAAGCCCGGGACAGCCAGAAGCCCCCTCCGGAGACGACACCGGAGATTGACCGGAGTCTCCGGTCCAGACCGGAGTCTCCGTGATAGGGCAAAGGTGTCCGATCTTTCGATGAGATGATGATTATCGATTTGGTGGAGTTCGGGCTTGACGATCCGACTACACGTGCGAGCACGAGCGCCAATGCAATCGCTAGGCCAATCTCCTGGAGGTTACCGATCCTGCGGGAACATGATCACCGACCATGAGGGTCTTAATTCCTACCTGAAATCGAGAACAAGTAAGAACCAATATTGCAATCAAGATATTGCGGATTAAGAGGAAAGCTTTATTGAAGAGGTGGGATCCTGAATAGGTGCGAAGTACAAGAGGCCTCTACGACGCTCGAGCCTTGGCGAAATTGTGACTATGGCTAACTTAATGTCTAAACAAAATCCGAGTCTAGGGGGTCGGCTATGGGGAGTATTTAAGGGCGAAAAGGTGGGGTTTCGGCCAGCCATGGAAGTGGTGGCCGAATCCAACCCTAGAAGTCCTTTTCCCTCAAATACGGACTCTAAAAAGTGTCTAATTAAAATCCTGCGAAAATTACATGGGCCTGGCTCAAAATAAAGGTGTCGCAGCACCATATTAAGCTACGGACGAATTCGTGAAGTATTGATCTTGAATATTTCGTCCAAGCCTTCTTTCTTCATTATGGTGGCCTCAAAGTTTTGAAATCTTCATCCGTGGCCTTCTCTTGGATCATCACACGCTTGCTGCCGTCTCCATGCATGGCCATGCTCCAATGCTTGTCCCTCTCATCCATGCTTGGTCCATCATTCCTAAGAGTAAGAAATACATCTGATTTAGGCAGCATCATATTCTCATGTATGTGAGGAATAGTTCCAAGAAACGAAAGTACCTGATAGTTAAGTTGTTTGGCACGAGATCTTGTGATGGGTCCTTGTATGTGTGTTGCTGTAGGTACAACGGTTGTATCAATAGAAGGAATGTCCACATCATGCTCCCCTTCTTGAATTGAAGTCATCCTCGACGCAATCTCATCTTCCTCACCAAAGTAAGGCTTCAAATCTGCAATGTTAAACGTAGGACTAACCGTACCAAAGTCTGCAGGCAACTCAAGTTTATATGCATTATCATTTATTTTCTCTAACACCTTAAAGGGATCAGCAGCACGCGGCATTAACTTAGGCTTGCGTAAATCAGGAAAGCAATCCTTACGCAAATGTAACCAAACAAGATCTCCAACATCAAACACAACATGCTTTCTCCCTTTATCCCCAGCAAGTTTATACTTAGCATTCATATGTTCGATGTTATCTTTAGTAGTCTTATGCAAGTTTAATATCATTTCAGCGCGTTGTGTAGCATCCAAATTATGTTGCACTGAAGTAGGTAAAGGCAATAAATCAATAGGTGCACGAGGAACAAAACCATAGACGATCTCAAACGGGCATTGTGGTGGAATGCAGTGAACGATTATAAGCAAATTCTTTATGAGGTAAACACTCTTCCCACAATTTTAAGTTCTTCTTTAAAACAGCCCGCAACATAGTAGAGAAAGTTCTATTTACTACTTTAGTTTGTCCATCAGTTTGGGGATGACATGTAGTACTAAACAGCAATTTAGTCCCCAACTTAGCCCATAAACATCTCCAAAAGTGGCTAAGAAATTTAGTATCACGATCAGAAACAATAGTATTTGGCACACCATGCAAACGAATAATTTCACGAAAGAACAAATCAGCAATATGCGCAGCATCATCCGTTTTATGACAAGGAATAAAGTGTGCCATCTTAGAAAACCGATCCACAACAACAAAAATACTTTTCCTTCCCTTCTGTGTTCGTGGCAATCCCAAAACAAAGTCCATAGAAATATCCTCCCAAGGAACACTAGGAACAGGAAGAGGCATATATAAACCATGTGGATTAAGGCAAGACTTAGCTTTTTGACAAGTAGTGCAGCGTGCCACAAATCGCTCAACATCTCGACGCATACGTGGCCAAAAGAAGTGTGCAACAAGAACATCCTCCGTCTTCTTGACACCAAAGTGTCCCATCAATCCTCCTCCATGCGCCTCCTGTAACAACAAAAGAGGAACAGAACTATCGGGAATGCATAGTTTGTTAGCACGAAACACAAATCCATCATTGAAGACGAACTTGTTCCATGTTCTACCATCTCTTTAATTCTGCAACACATCTTTAAATTCAGAATCATGCACATATTGTTCCTTAATAGTTTCTAATCCAAATATTTTGAAGTCAAGTTGAGATAACAAAGTATAACGGCGCGACAAAGCATCAGCAATAATATTATCTTTACCCTTTTTGTGTTTGATAACATAAGGAAAAGACTCAATAAATTCAACCCACTTTGCATGACGACGATTCAACTTAGCTTGACTACGAATATGCTTCAAAGATTCATGATCAGAATGAATAACAAATTCCTTAGGCCATAGATAATGTTGCCAAGTTTCTAATGTCCGAACCAACGCATATAATTCTTTATCATAAATAGAATAGTTCACTAGCCCCACTCAATTTCTCACTAAAATATGCAACAGTTTTCCTCTTGTAATAACACCCTCCCAAACCAATTCCACTAGCATCACATTCAAGCTCAAAAGTCTTAGTAAAATCGAAGTTGGAGTAAGGGAGCATGTGTTAGCTTATCTTTCAATATGACGAAGGCACATTGTTGTGCATCGCCCAAACAAAGGGCACATCCTTCTTGGTAAGCTCATTCAATGGCGGCAATTGATCCAAAGTCTTTGACAAAGCGCCTATAAAAACCAACAGGGCCAAGAAAACTCCTCACTTGTGTGACCGTCTTGGGTTGCGGCCAATTCTCAATAGCTTCAATCTTGGCTGGATCCACTTCAATACCGTGTGAAGTAACAACATAGCCAAGAAACGCAACTCGATTGGTGCAAAAGGTGCACTTCTCAAGGTTACCAAACAAACGTGCATCACGTAAAGCATTGAAAACAGCACGTAAATGGTCCAAATGATCCTCTAAAGATTTGCTATAAATCAGAATATCATCAAAGTAGACTACCACAAAACGTCCAATGAAAGCATGTAAAACTTCGTTCATTAATCTCATGAAAGTGCTAGGTGCATTAGTTAAACCGAATGATAGGGCAAAGGTGTCCGATCTTTCGATGAGATGAAGATAATCGATTTGGTGGAGTTCGGGCTTGACGATCCGACTACACGTGCGAGCACGAGCGCCAATGCAATCGCTAGGCCAATCTCCTGGAGGTTACTGATCCTGCGGGAACACGATCACCGACCAATGAGGGTCTTAATTCCTACCAAATCGAGAACAATTAAGAACCAATATTGCAATCAAGATATTGCGATTAAGAGGAAAGCTTTATTGAAGAGGTGGGATCTGAATAGGTGAAGTACAAGAGGCCTCATGACGCCGAGCCTTGGCGAAGTTGTGACTATGGCTAACTTAATGTCTAAACAAAATCCGAGTCTAGGGGGTCGGCTATGGGGAGTATTTAAGGGCGAAAAGGTGGGGTTTCGGCCAGCCATGGAAGTGGTGGCCGAATCCAACCCTAGAAGTCCTTTTCCCCTCAAATACGGACTCTAAAAACTGGCTAATTAAAAATCCTGCGAAAATTACATGGGCCTGGCCCAAAATAAAGGTGTCGCAACACCATATTAAGCTATGGACGAATTCGTGAAGTATTGATCTTGAATATTTCGTCCAAGCCTTCTTTCTTCATTATGGTGGCCTCAAAGTTCTGAAATCTTCAACCGTGGCCTTCTCTTGGATCATCACACGCTTGCTGCCATCTCCATGCATGGCCAGGCTCCAATGCTTGTCCCTCTCATCCATGCTTGGTCCATCATTCCTAAGAGTAAGAAATACATCTGATTTAGGCAGCATCATATTCTCATGTATGTGAGGAATAGTTCCAAGAAACGAAAGTACCTGATAGTTAAGTTGTTTGGCAAGAGATCTTGTGATGGGTCCTTGTATGTGTGTAGCTGTAGGTACAACAGTTGTATCCATAAAAGGGATGTCCACATCATGCTCCCCTTCTTGAATTGAAGTCGTCCTCGATGCAATCTCATCTTCCTCACCAAAGTAAGGCTTCAAATCTGCAATGTTAAATGTAGGACTAACCGTACCAAACTCTACAGGCAACTCAAGTTTATATGCATTATCATTTATTTTCTCTAACACCTTAAAGGGTTCAGCAGCACGCGACATTAACTTAGACTTGCGTAAATCAGGAAAGCGATCCTTACGCAAATGTAACCAAACAAGATCTCCAACATCAAACACAACATGCTTTCTCCCTTTATCCCCGACAAGTTTATACTTAGCATTCATATGTTCGATGTTATCTTTAGTAGTCTTATGCAAGTTATAATATCATTTCAGCGCGTTGTGTAGCATCCAAATTATGTTGTACCGAAGTAGGTAAAGGCAATAAATCAATAGGTGCACGGGGAACAAAACCATAGACGATCTCAAACGGACACATCTTTGTGGTAGAATGCAGCGAACGATTATAAGCAAATTCTATATGAGGTAAACACTCTTCCCAAAATTTTAAGTTCTTCTTTAAAACAGCCCGCAACATAGTAGACAAAGTTCTATTTACTACTTCAGTTTGTCCATCAGTTTGGGGATGACATGTAGTACTAAACAACAATTTAGTCCCCAACTTAGCCCATAAACATCTCCAAAAGTGGCTAAGAAATTTAGTATCACGATCAGAAACAATAGTATTTGTCACACCATGCAAACGAACAATTTCACGAAAGAACAAATCAGCAATATGCGCAGCATCATCCGTTTTATGACAAGGAATAAAGTGTGCCATCTTAGAAAACCGATCCACAACAACAAAAATACTATCCTCCCTTACGTGTTCGTGGCAATCCCAAAACAAAGTCCATAGATATATCCTCCCAAGGAACACTAGGAACAGGAAGAGGCATATATAAACCATGTGGATTAAGGCGAGACTTATCTTTTTGACAAGTAGTGCGGCGTGCCACAAATCTCTCAACATCTCGACGCATACGTGGCCAAAAGAAGTGTGCAGCAAGAACATCCTCCGTCTTCTTGACACCAAAGTGTCCCATCAATCCTCCTCCATGCGCCTCCTGTAACAACAAAAGACGAACAGAACTATCTGGAATGCATAGTTTGTTAGCACGGAACACAAATCCTTCATTGAAGACGAAATTGTTCCAAGTTCTACCATCTCTACAATTCTGCAACACATCTTTAAATTCAGCATCATACACATATTGTTCCTTAATAGTTTCCAATCCAAATATTTTGAAGTCAAGTTGAGATAACAAAGCATAACGGCGCGACAAAGCATCAGCAATAATATTATCTTTACCCTTTTTGTGTTTGATAACATAAGGAAAAGACTCAATAAATTCAAACCATTTTGCATGACGACGATTCAACTTAGCTTGACTACGAATATGCTTCAAAGATTCATGATTAGAATGAATAACAAATTCCTTAGGCCATAGATAATGTTGCCAAGTTTCTAATGTCCGAAGGAACGCATATAATTCTTTATCATAAGTAAAATAGTTCAGACTAGCCCCACTCAATTTCTCACTAAAATATGCAACAGGTTTTCCCTCTTGTAATAACACCCCTCCCAAACCAATTCCACTAGCATCACATTTAAGCTCAAAAGTCTTAGTAAAATCAGGAAGTTGGAGTAAGGGAGCATGTGTTAGCTTATCTTTCAATATGACGAAGGCCTGTTGTTCTGCATCGCCCCAAACAAAGGGCACATCCTTCTTGGTAAGCTCATTCAGCGGCGCGGCAATTGATCCAAAGTCTTTGACAAAGCGCCTATAAAAACCAGCGAGGAAAAGAAAACTCCTCACTTGTGTGACCGTCTTGGGCTGCGGCCAATTATCAATAGCTTCAATCTTGGCTGGATCCACTTCAATACCCTATGATGTAACAACATAGCCAAGAAACGTAACTCGATTGGTGCAAAAGGTGCACTTCTCAAGGTTACCAAACAAACGTGCATCACGTAAAGCATTGAAAACAACACGTAAATGGTCCAGATGATCCTCTAAAGATTTGCTATAAATCAGAATCTCATCAAAGTAGACTACCACAAAACGTCCAATGAAAGCACGTAAAACTTCGTTCATTAATCTCATGAAAGTGCTAGGTGCATTAGTTAAACCAAACGGCATTACTAACCACTCATATAAACCGAACTTAGTTTTAAATGCTGTTTTCCATTCATCTCCTAATTTCATACGAATCTGGTGGAAACCACTACGCAAATCAACTTTAGAAAACATGGTAGAGCCACTCAATTCATCAAGCATGTCATCTAAACGTGGAATAGGATGACGATATCGAATAGTAATATTATTGATAGCTCTACAATCAGTACACATGCGCGAAGAACCATCTTTCTTAGGTACCAAAATAATAGGAACAGCATAGGGGCTAAGGGACTCACGAATATGATCTCTGTCGAGTAGTTCCTGAATTTGGCGTTGTATCTCCTTTGTCTCCTCTAGATTAGTTCTATATGGCACGCGGTTGGGCAACGTGGCACCAGGAATTAGATCAATTTGGTGCTCAATTCCTCTAATAGGAGGTAGTCCCGTGGCGGCTCAATGGAAAGACGTCCTCATATTCCTGCAAAAGGTTAGCAATAGCGGGTGGCAAAGGAGGCATATCCTCAAATGAAAACAAAACCTCTTTGCAGACAATTGCATAACATTGAGTATTGTTTACATCTAGTTCAGCAATATCAATTTTATTTGCAAGCACACATGGACTCTTCAAACGAATTTCAGTAGCATGGGTAGAATCAGATTTAGTGTTCTTTGGTGGTACAAAATCTGCAGCAACAATCTGATTCTCACTTTTATTTTTCTCTTCAGTTTTAGCTCTACTAGCTCTAGCAAGATCATCTTTTAAAATCTGTTCGGGAGTCATAGGTTTTAGACCAATTTTCTTTCCATCATGCATAAGAGAATAGTGATTAGTTTTGCCATTATGAACAGATTCTCTATCAAATTACCATGGTCTACCAAGTAACAAAGAACAAGCTTGCATAGGTACAACATCACAATCAACAAAATCAGAATACGTACCAATAGTAAAATGCACGCGTACCGTTCTTGTTACCTTGATCTTGCGAGAACTCTCAAACCATTGGATGTAATATGAATGTGGGCGTTGTCTTGTTGGAAGCGCAAGCTTCTCTACCATGTCAACACTAGCCAGATTATTACAACTCCCTCCATCAATGATGATTCGTATAGCTCTTTCCTTGACAACACCACGTGTTTGGAACAGGTTGTGGCGTTGATCTTGCTCAGATTTGCTCAATTGCACACTCAACACACGTTGTGTAATTAAGCTCTTGTATTGATCGCCAGCTTCACCCCATTACCTCTGTCTCTTCATCAAGATCGAATTGTCAACATCTCGAGCGTAAATAAGGGCTAGTGTATCTTCATCGAGTCACTCGAATCAGACGACCATCTTCTCACACCATCATCACACGTTGTGTTGTGCATCGCCTCTCAATATGACCAAACCCCAAAGACTTGCGGCATTGTATATCCTTTGTCTTACCGTGGAAGCCATAGAAGATGCACTACGAAAGGGAGCATTGGATGATGGTGGAGGAGCAATGAAATATTGTGGTGGCCTTGGATGTGGTAGTAGCCGTGGCGAATCACGAGGAGGCGCCGATTGTCGGATGTCCAAGTGGATGTGCGACCTATAGAATTATTAGTCCTCCTCCATGGCGTTTGGCGATCCTCAAGACTTCACGCTCACTTTGCAAGCAAGATGAAACAAACGAGTGATAGAATTATATTCCTTATAATCTAATATGTGCTGAATGTCCTTGTTTAATCCACCAAAGAAACGTGCAAGCATTTGTTCATTAGATTCAACAAGACCACACCGAACCATCCCCGTTTGCAATTCCTGATAATACTCTTCTACAGAATTTTTCCCTTCCTCTAAACGTGTCAGATTCTTTAGTAAATCACGTTGATAAGTGGGAGGTACAAAACTGATGTGGACATCCCTACTATTGATACAACCGTTGTACCTACAGCAACACACATACAAGGACCCATCACAAGATCTCGTGCCAAACAACTTAACTATCAGGTACTTTCGTTTCTTGGAACTATTCCTCACATACATGAGAATATGATGCTGCCCAAATCAGATACATTTCTTACCCTTAGGAATGATGGACCAAGCATGGATGAGAGGGACAAGCATTGGAGCATGGCCATGCATGGAGATGGCAGCAAGCATGTGATGATCCAAGAGAAGGCCACGGATGAAGATTTCAGAAGTTTGAGGCCACCATAATGAAGAAAGAAGGCTTGGACGAAATATTCAAGATCAATACTTTACGAATTCGTCCATAGCTTAATATGGTGCTGCGACACCTTTATTTTGGGCCAGGCCCATGTAATTTTCGCAGGATTTTAATTAGCCACTTTTTAGAGTCCGTATTTTAGGTGAAAAGGACTCTTTGGATTGGATTCGGCCACCACTTCCCTGGCTGGCCGAAACCCCACATTTTCGCCCTTAAATACTCCCCATAGCCGACCCCCTAGACTCGGATTTTGTTTAGACATTAAGTTAGCCATAGTCGCAACTTCGCCAAGGCTCGAGCGTCGTAGAGGCCTCTTGTACTTCGCACCTATTCAGGATCCCACCTCTTCAATAAAGCTTTCCTCTTAATCCGCAATATCTTGATTGCAATATTGGTTCTTACTTGGTCTCGATTTTCAGGTAGGAATTAAGACCCTCGTCGTGCCGATCGTGTTCACGCAGGATAGGTAACCTCCGTGAGATTGGCCTAGCGATTGCATTGGCGCCGTGTCAGACGCACGTAGTCGGATCGTCAAGCCGAACTCCACCAAATCGATTATCGCCATCTCATCGAAAGATCGACACCTTTGCCCTATCAAGTGGTATCGATTTCAGGTTGCTGTGAGATTTTACGTCAAGTAGATTAGATCTGTTTTTACCTATAAACCCACGAAAAAGCCAAAAACACAGTTAGAGTTTAGATCCATCCCATAACCAATCTACGCCTCGCATTATCTTTTCAGTTTTTGCTTTGTTGAATTTGTGTCTACATCGTCGCGTCGAGTTGCTGGTCTTAGTGTCTCGTACCTTAAAGTTTCGATTTCTGGTCATAGTAGTCACCGCCACGCTCGCCGATCACCGCCACCATATTCCGCCACCATATTCCGCCGCCATATACCCTGCCACCATAAACCCTAATACTCCGCCACCGCCTTCCTACCGCGACAAAGATCCGATCAGTTTCCTGTCGTGGTACGAGTCCGAGTAGAGTTATTGTTTCCTCGTTATTTTTTTTACTTTCTGTAACACCCTCAGAATCGGACCTATGCAAGTTTGGGCAAAATTCACCAAACCCGCATAGAAACGATTCAAAGGTGCCCACCAGGCACTTTCGTGCGGGTGGAAAACGAAGTAATAACATTACACAACAGTCCTCGATGGGACCCACAAAACAGATATATATATAAAATGACTCAAAGAGTCAAGAATACAGAATATATTATACAAAGATCCAAATCACCTTGAAAATGATAGAAGCGTCCGACTACGGACAAGATGCAAATGGGGCTAAGAGCCACGAAGAATAACCAATGGCGTCCATAACCACCTTGCCAAGCGGAAGGGTAACCCCGCTAACGACGTCGATCTCAAACCTGCTTAAACAAAAGGGTGCCGACAAAGGGCAAAGGAAAAGAGGAGCGTCGATCGAGGCCAAGACAGCGAGGCTAGAATCGGTGTGGTCTCGCCTACATAGGTATGGTGGATCGAGGCGGCAGCATGCACTAAACAACCTATAGAGACTCGATACAAGCGTCAAGCAGAGGGGTAAGAATGACCTATCCGGATCCAACTGAATTAACACCAAACAAACCCGTCTGGTGTTTCCCCTCGAGACCAAACGAGGAAGTCGGTAGGAACTCACACGGTTGGCGCTTTTGTTTATTCATTATAGTTGCGACACTTTACTAGTCGGTTTAGATAATCATCCCGATAAAGTAAGCGATGGGCACTTTTAGTTAACCATTCCGTGGTAGTTACAACAATTACTAATCGATTCTGAGATAGCATGAGATAAACCCAAAACCCAAAGCGCTTGTTGGTTCTTTTAATCAGCCATTCCGTTGTAGTTGCAACACTTACTAGTCAGTACAATGGTATGGCGACTCCAAACAAGCGATTGTGGGCGATTAATTAGCCATTCCATTATAGTGAAGCTGATTACTAGTCATTATATAGTCAAATTTATAGCAATAAACTTTAGTTATGCTTGTCTATGGTAGAATCTTGTGCTCCAAGTCGTCCATATCCGCGGACACGCTTTGAAAGTTTTACCCGCCGGGTGCACCAATAGCAACACACGCTCGATCAACCTCGGAAAAACCAAATCAAAACCCAACGAGGCTTTCACGATGAACAATCACAGGATTGAGAAATATTTCGGGGCCACCCTTGAAGTACACCATAGCAGTAAGCAAGCTCGAGACGGACCCAAGGTTTGGGTGGACGGTGAGCACTGGAACCCAAAAGCGGCCTTGTCGACACCATGGAATCGTGTCCCGATCCTAAACGATGCAGTGTGCTATCATGCGCACAATTTAAATACATAAGTAGCATGGCATAAGTACAGGATCGTAAATAAAACCTCAAACTAGTTTGTGGCCCCAAGAAATAAGGAATCAAGCTCGCTCGGGGGTCCCATATACCTCCCGGATATGGATAGCGCGATAAATCAAGGAACAGGTATCAAGTACTCGGGGTCTTACGGGACACAAGTGGGCGTTCGGAAACCAAATATTATCTATCACCCACCGATGCCTCTGCTTATTTCAATTTTAGTTGTTAAACAGAAATTAAAGTGACGATAAGTAAAACTAGAATCATCTCCAACATCAACATGCGGCACTTCTCCAACAATTGTGGCATATGGCGACACACAACAGCACTTGAGCAAGCGACTACGACACGCAAGTCCAACTATCTACCAAACAACAGGTAATAGGATGTGTCCAAGGCAATATAGGGCTGCAAGGGATTTCACGGGTACGAAAACTAGAGCATCGCAACACAGATAGCAATAGATCAACAGGAGGGAAATAAATACTATAAAAGTAAGATAGGTAGAAAGGGGAAGATGCTCGCCTGAAACATTGTCGAAGGTTCAACCGAAGATCGGGGCGAAGCTCACATCAACTCAACGGTCTTATCCGCGAAGAAGCAAAACGCTAGAATAAACACCGGATGCAATATTTAATACCACGGCAAAAAGATCGGCATGATGCATGTATGATGCATGGCATGGCAAAGGTGCGATGCAATTAGGTCAGATTAGGCGGAACCGGGGTCCCGACAATTAATTAAATGGTTCATGTTATTTAGAACCCCCGCAATTTAATGTTGTATTAGCAAGACAAAAGTTGGCACCGGTTCGCTAAACAAATTTAAATGAGGCCGATATGAGACTAGATTTGCCCGCATATGGGCCCCATATTTAATTATTAGGTGAATCGGCATAAGGCCCCCAAACCACACAAATATGCATGCGAGTATGACAATTTAATATGCAACAATTCATATAGATGGCATTTATAAAATAGGGTTCGGGAAAAGGTTCACACATTTAGGGTTCGGCAGATCTTGGTTTCAAAGTGGGTCGGTCTCGTGGTTCGAGGTTCGGAAGCGGTCTCGGAAGCGTTCTCGGGTTTCTGGGGTAGATCTTGGCGTTCCGGGAAGCCGGACTTGGTTCGGTGTCGGGGCGCATCGGATCTTCCGGGTCGGTGTCGTTCTTGTCGTCGCGACGGTCTTGTCGGGTTCTCAAGTCGGGTCGGTCTTGTCTTCGGGGTGAAGTGCTTGTCGGTCTCGTGGCGATCTTTGCGTCCTCCCGGTTCGGGTTCCGGATCCATGTCGGTGCACTCGGTGTTCGGGTAGGCGAGCTTGTCGTTCAGAGATCTTGTCGTGGCCTCATGTCGGTCTTGGGTTATCATGTCGCGTCCTTGGTGTTCCGCGGTGAAGACTAGTCTTGGTGCCGAGCTTGGCGGTCATCGGTCCGGATCGGTTCTTGAATACGATATTGGGAGAGGCATCGCCATGCGGTTACGTGACGAGGTCTTGGAATCCGGCTGATGGTCTTCGGCTTGGTCTTGGATCGGCTTCCGAAGATCTTGGTGAGCCTCTTAGGAGCAGAAACTTGGCCGTCAAGGCATACGCATGTGAGGCGGCTCAAGCATCTCGCGGGCGACGTCTGTGGAGGGAGCAGGGCGGCGGTTGCTGCGGCAGCAGTGGTGGGAGGAGCACCAGTGGCCGCGGCGACTCGAGGAGGGAGCAGCTGGCGGCGTGGTCCACCCGGACGGCGGCAATAGCCAGCGGGCGGCGGCAGAGGAAACATCCGCGGCGGCGAGCCCGGCAGAGGCGGAGGGCGGCGGGCGGGCGGCGCGCAGACCACAGGGCAGCGCAGCGCGAGATGGGGCGGCGGCAGGGCGGCGGGCGGCTTCGCGGGCGCGCGGAACCAGCCTGGCCACAGCGGCGCGAAGCGGCTTGAGCCAGGCGGGCGGAGCACGGTGGGCGGCGAGGGCCGGGCGCAAGCGCAGCAGCGGTGGGCAGCAGCGGTGGATGGCGGCTCGCGGCCGGCCGAGCAGAGGAAGCGGAGGTTGGTGGAGCGGGCGGCAGGCGAGGGCGGCGCGGCGCGTCTTGTGGTGGATGGCAGTGGGCAGCGAGGAGAGGTGGGGTCGCGTCTGGCGCAGCTGGTCGCAAGGCGTGCGGAGGTAGCCGAGGCGGGGACGCCGGCAGGAGGTGGGAGGAGAACCAGTGGTCATGGAGGTCCGTGGCGCTTCATGGCGAGGCGGCGAGGCGGGTCGCCCGGCGGAGAAGGCGGCAGCGGAGGGAGAGCAGGCGGCACTGCGGGGTGGAGTCTTTGAGAGAAGGAGAGGAGAGGGAGGACGGGGGAGGAAGAAGCCGTGGGCGGGGCCTAGGTCAGGGGCAGTGGGCGAGGACAGTGGCGTGTGGCGTGGCGTCTTGTCGTGTGTCTTCGCGTCGTGACTTGTGTGGTGTGGGTTGTGTGCGGTGGGAGAGGGAGTGGGGTGGCGTGTGTGCCGGATTGGTGGGGGAGATGGGGTGGGCGATGTGGCGGCCAACGATTGGAGGGTGAGGTGGCCAGGGGTGTGGGTAGGTTTCCTGGTATCCTTAGGATTTAGGTTGGGCCGTTCTGTTTTGTACGGGGTGGTCGTTCGGGTCGATTTGGCCCGTTCGACTGCCCCACTTAAAATAATAAAATATTTTTATTTGTTTTACAAACACCGTTTGCAAACTGAGAGCACTCAAACAAAAATAATCCGGAGACCGGGCTTTGCATTTGAATTAAGATGGGGCGTTTGGAAAAATAAATCGGGCTTTGCGAAAATAGTTTTAGGCAAACAATGCATGATGATGACGATGCAATGCACAAATTCAACGCGATTTTCTAGTAGTGGTTTTTGCGGGATGCCACAATTCGACACCACTAACAAGGGATCTCGCCCTCGAGATCCGCCTCATGGTACCGGAAGGAAGGTCGGCGATCTGCGTCTTCTCGCTTCGTGTAGATCCTCGCGACACCACTAACAATAGTTCGTTGTCCGTGATCGTCGAGAGGTCACTCCGGAACAAAAGGTCGAAGGTAGAGGTATCAACAAATAAAGCCACCTCTAACTCCGATGGAAAGGGGGAACTGATGCATTCTCATCCACTTCAATGTACAAAAGCGAATAGAAGGGGTAGTCGGCATGGGGGCCAATCCATCACGCACCCAAACTATTACTCCGCACAATTGGTGGAAAAGCGTGCAACCATTCTCGGAAGCAGACTGAAGATCTCGACAAGCGAGGTTCGAAAACAAAGGAGTGATGCAGACTCTGCATCGGATCTGGCGTAGAGGATGTCGTCGCGTCGGAAAAACACCGGAAGGCACAAACAAGGAACAAAGAATGGTAACACCGTAGACGGATTCATCAGGAAGCTTGAGCACCGGACGGTAGAACACCGTTACCAAAGAAGGAAGCGAAACCCTGAAGGTACGACGGAACCCAACCACGAGAAATCCTGGACTCGAAGAGAGAGAAAAGAGCGGATTCAAAACGCGTAGAGGTAAGAGGAGAATAGCAGAGGGGTAAGGAGTAAAATCAGACCTAATCAGAACTATCCAACCGATTTTGTAAAATAGTTTTGACACTCTACTTCGACCGTTAGCTAGGTTATCCCAAATTTGGACTTGTGGGGTATCGCAACCGCCGAGCTCGATACCACTCATAACACCCTCGAGAATCGGACCTATGCAAGTTTGGGCAAAATTCACCAAACCCGCATAAAGCGATTCAAAGGTGCACCAGCACTTTCGTGCGGGTGGAAAAGCGAAGTAATAACATTACACAAGTCCTCGATGGGACCCACAAAGCAGTATATATAACGACTCAAAGAGTCAAGAATACGAATATATTATACAAAGATCCAAATCACCTTGAAAATGATAGGCGTCCGACTACGGACAAGATGCAAATGGGGCTAAGAGCCACGAAGAATAACCAATGGCGTCCATAACCTGCCCAGCCAAGCGGAAGGGTAACCACGCTAACGACGTCGATCTCAAACCTGCTTAAACAAAATGGGTGCCGACAAAGGGCAAAGGAAAAAGAGGAGCGTCGATCTTGAGGCGATGCACGGCGAGGCTAGAATCGGCGGTCCTCGCCTACATAGGTATGGTGGATCGAGGCGTGGCAGCATGCACTAAACAACCTATAGAGACTCGATACACTGGCGTCAAACAGAGAGGGGTAAGAATGACCTATCCGGATCCAACCTGAAACTAACACCAAACAAACCCGTCCTGGTGTTTCCCCCTCGAGACCAAACGAGGAAGTCAGCCGAGGAACTCACACAGTTGGCAGTTTTGTTTATTCAGTTATAGTTGCGACACTTTACTAGTCAGGTTTAGATAATCATCCTGATAAAGTAAGCAGTGGGCCCTTTTAGTTAACCATTCCGTGGTAGTTACAACAATTACTAATCAGTTATAGATAGCATGAGATAAACCCAAAACCCAGCAGTTGTTGGTTCTTTTAATCAGCCATTCCGTTGTAGTTGCAACACTTACTAGTCAGGTACAATGGTCGCAAGCGACACTCCAAACAAGCAGTTGTGGGCGGTATTAATTAGCCATTCCATTATAGTGAAGCTGATTACTAGTCATTATATAGTCAAATTTATAGCAATAAACTTTAGTTATGCTTGTCTATGGTCGAGATACTGTGCTCCAAGTCGTCCATATCCGCGGACACGGCTTTCAGAAAGTTTTACCCGGCCGGGGTGCACCAATAGCAACACACGCTCGATCAACCTCGGAAAAACCAAATCAAAACCCAACGAGGCTTTCACGACTGAACAATCACGATTAGAAATATTTCAGGCCACCCTTGAAGTACACCATAGCAAGCTCGAGACGGACCCAAGGTTTGGGTGGACGGTTTGTGAACATGGGAACCCAAAAGCTGGGCTTGTCGACACCGGAATCGTGTCCCGATCCTAAGCAAGATGCAGTGTGCTATCATCGCACAATTTAAATACATAAGTAGCATGGCATAAGTACAGGATCGTAAATAAAACCTCAAACTAGTTTGTGGCCCCAAGAAATAAGATGAATCAAGCTCGGCGGCTCGGGGGTCCCATATACCTCCCGGATGTGGATAGCGCGATAAATCAAGGAACAGGTATCAAGTACTCGGGGTCTTACGGGACACAAGTGGGCATTCGGAAACCAAATATTATCTATCACCCACCGATGCCTCTGCTTATTTCAATTTTAGTTGTTAAACAGAAATTAAAGTGACGATAAGTAAAACTAGAATCATCTCCAACATCAACATGCGGCAATTCTCCAACAATTGTGGCATATGGCAACACACAACAACACTTGAGCAAGCGACTACGACACGCAAGTCCAACTATCTACCAAACAACAGGTAATAGGATGTGTCCAAGGCAATATAGGACTGCAAGGGATTTCACGGGTACGAAAACTAGAGCATCGCAACACAGATAGCAATAGATCAACAGGAGGGAAATAAATACTATAAAGTAAGATAGGTAGAAAGGGGAAGATGCTCGCCTGAAACATTGTCGAAGGTTCAACCGAAGATCGGGGCGAAGCTCACATCAACTCAACGGTCTTATCCGCGAAGAAGCAAAACGCTAGAATAAACACCGGATGCAATATTTAATACCACGGCAAAAAGATCGGCATGATGCATGTATGATGCATGGCATGGCAAAGGTGCGATGCAATTAGGTCAGATTAGGCGGAACCGGGGTCCCGACAATTAATTAAATGGTTCATGTTATTTAGAACCCCCGCAATTTAATGTTGTATTAGCAAGACAAAAGTTGGCACCGGTTCGCTACACAAATTTAAATGAGGCCGATATGAGACTAGATTTGCCCGCATATGGGCCCCATATTTAATTATTAGGTGAATCGGCATAAGGCCCCCAAACCACACAAATATGCATGCGAGTATGACAATTTAATATGCAACAATTCATATAGATGGCATTTATAAAATAGGGTTCGGAAAAGGTTCACACATTTAGGGTTCGGGATCTTGGTTTCGGGGTTGAGTCGGTCTCGGGGGTTCGAGGTTAATGAAGCGTCTCGTGAAGCGTTCTCGGGTTTAGGGTAGATCTTGGCGTTAAGGCCGGACTTGGTTCGTGTCGGGCGCGCCGGATCTTCCGGGTCGGTGTCGTTCTTGTCGTCGCGACGGTCTTGTCGGGTTCTCAAGTCGGGTCGGTCTTGTCTTCGGGGTGAAGTGCTTGTCGGTCTCGTGGCGATCTTTGCGTCCTCCCGGTTCGGGTTCCGGATCCATGTCGGTGCACTCGGTGTTTCGGGTAGGCGAGCTTGTCGTTACGGAGATCTTGTCGGGGCCTCATGTCGGTCTTGGGTTATCATGTCGGCGTCCTTGGTGTTCCGCGGTGAAGGCTAGTCGTCTTGGTGCCGAGCTTGGCGGTCATCGGGGTCCGGATCTGTTACGGAATACGATATTGGGAGAGGCATCGCCATGCGGTTACGTGTGAGGTCTTGGAATTGTTGATGGTCTTGGCTTGGTCTTGGATCGGCTTCGAAGATCTTGGTGAGCCTCTTAGGGCAGAAACTTGGCCGTCCCATACATCGCTGGCGGCTCAACATCTCAGGCGACGCTGTAGAGGAGCGAGGGCCCGGCGGTTACTGCGGGCAGCAGCAGTGGTGGGAGGAGCACCGATGTGGCGTCGGCGACTTCGAGGAGGAGAGCGCTGGCGGTGTGGTCCACCCGACGGCAATACCGGCGGGCGGCGGCGGAGGCATCATGGCGGCCGGGGCGGCGGCAAAGCGGAGGGCGAGGCGGCGGACTCGGCATGTGAGACCGGACAGACTGGCAGCGCGAAGATAGAGGCAGCGGCAGGCTGGCGAAGCGGCTCATGGGCAGCGGCAGCTCGAGCTTCAGCCACGACGGCAGCGGGGCGGCGGCGCAGCCAGGCGGGCGGAGGCACAGCGGGCAGCGAAGGGCAGAGCGCGAGGGGGCCAGCGGTGGGCATGGCGTGGATGCGGCGCGGCCGGCAGCGGCGAAGCGAAGGAGAAGGCGGAGGAGGTTGGTGGAGCGGTGGCGGCCTTGGCAGCGTCTTGGCCAGTGGATGGCGGGTGGCCAGCGAGAGAGGGTGGCGTCTGTGAAGCCGGGTGCAGGCCGGCAGGCGGGAGGTAGCCGGGGGGCGCCAGAGGAGTGGGAGGAGAACCAGGCGGTGGAGGTCTGGCGGCTCAGCATGAAGAGGCGGCGAGGCGGGTGGCAGCGGGCGGCAGCAGGGGCGGGAGAGTCAGGCGGCTGCAGCTTGAGGTGAGAACTGTGAGAGGAGAGGGAGGGAGGGGGAGAAAGAAGCCGCAGGCGGGGGCCAGGTTGGGGCAGTGGGCGAGGATAAGCGTGTGAGCGTGGCGTGCGCGTCGTGTGTGCTGCGTGCGTGACTTGTGTGGTGTGGGTTGTGGGTCTGGTGGGAGAGGAGAGGGAGTGGGGGTGGCCACGTGTCAGCGCCGGATTGGTGGGGAGATGGGGGTGGCTGATGTGGCGGCCAACGATTGGAGGGGGTGAGGTGGCCAGGGGTGTGGGTAGGTTTCCTGGTATCCTTAGGATTTAGGTTGGGCCGTTCTGTTTTGTACGGGGTGGTCGTTCGGGTCGATTTGGCCCGTTCGACTGCCCCACTTAAAATAATAAAATATTTTTATTTGTTTTACAAACACCGTTTGCAAACTGAGAGCACTCAAACAAAAATAATCCGGAGACCGGGCTTTGCATTTGAATTAAGATGGGGCGTTTGGAAAAATAAATCGGGCTTTGCGAAAATAGTTTTAGGCAAACAATGCATGATGATGACGATGCAATGCACAAATTCAACGCGATTTTCTAGTAGTGGTTTTTGCGGGATGCCACACTTTCCTTCTTTGTTGTTTCCGTGTTTAGCTAAAGTCCGTGTCGAGCTAAGAGTCCGGTCGTAAGTCCAGAAGGAGAGCAAAAAAAAAAGTCTAGAACCGCCTCCGAAAAAATTTATGGCTATACTGTTTTTCGACCCCGGGGATCACTTTTCTCCATCGGCCGTTATAGCGATATTTTTTTGGCACATGCGCGCTTTCCGGAGCAAAATAAAAAATTTCGAAATTTTTTTTAGGGCTAACCTCTTTTTAGACCCCGTAGATCAGTTCTAGACACTCGCCATCATAGTGATTTTCTGCATCTCGGTTCGCTTTTTAGGGTACCATATCATCATACATTGCTTGTTGTGTCGCGTCGTGACATCGTTGGTGATCTAGGCTCGCGTCTCTAGTACGGTCTAGCCTAGGACCAGCATAGTACCGTCGTTGAGCATTCTTTCAACTTTTGCATTGCTGTTTTGATAATTGCTAACCCCCCTTGCTAAGCCTTCCCAGAGCTCCACAAATATTCTCCACGTGCGGTGTCTCGACTCCTGGTAATCGCTTGGTTCAATCTCTGGACCCACTGATCCTCGCGGTTGCACATCGCCTTTTCCTGCTGTTTGGTAAGAACTTAAGAGCTTCGTATATTGCTTGGCGGATTGGCGTGACACCATCTTGCGTAATCCGTCCGGACTCTTAGCTCGACACGGACTTTAGCTTAACACGAAAATAACAAATAAGGAAAGTAAAAAGAAATAACTAGGAAACAATAACTCTACTCGGACTCGTACCGCGCCAGGAAAACTGATCGGATCTGTGGCGGAATATGGTGGTGGTGATCGGCTAGTGTGGCGGTGACTACTATGATCAGAACTCGAAACTCTAAGGGACGAGACACTAAGACCAGCAACTCGACGCGACGATGTAGACACAAATTCAACAATGCAAAAACTGAAAA
The DNA here is from genome assembly GCA_030063025.1 of Avena longiglumis. Lineage (NCBI taxonomy): Eukaryota > Viridiplantae > Streptophyta > Magnoliopsida > Poales > Poaceae > Avena > Avena longiglumis. Next base: position 332,013,102 of record CP125974.1, on the reverse strand, counting down.
GATAATGCGAGGCGTAGATTGGTTATGAGATGGATCTAAATTCTAACTGTGTTTTTGGCTTTTCATGGGTTATAGGTAAAAACAGATCTAATCTACGAAAACAGTAAAATCTCACCGAGCAACCTGAAATCTGATACCACTTGATAGGGCAAAGGTGTCCGATCTTTCGATGAGATGATGATTATCTATTTGGTGGAGTTCGGGCTTGACGATCCGACTACACGTGCGAGCAGGAGCGCCAATGCAATCGCTAGGCCAATCTCCTGGAGGTTACCGATCCTGCGGGAACACGATCACCGACCGTGAGGGTCTTAATTCCTACCTGAAATCGAGAACAAGTAAGAACCAATATTGCAATCAAGATATTGCGGATTAAGAGGAAAGCTTTATTGAAAAGGTGGGATCCTGAATAGGTGCAAAGTACAAGAGGCCTCTGTGACGCTCGAGCCTTGGCGAAGTTGCTATGATGGCTAACTTAATGTCTAAACAAAATCCGAGTCTAGGGTGACGGCTATGGGGAGTATTTAAGGACGAAAAGGTGGGGTTTCGGCCAGCCATGGAAGTGGTGGCAGAATCCAACCCTAGAAGTCCTTTTCCCCTCAAATACGGACTCTAAAAAGTGGCTAATTAAAATCCTGCGAAAATTACATGGGCCTAGCCCAAAATAAAGGTGTCGCAGCACCATATTAAGCTATGGACGAATTCGTTAAGTATTGATCTTGAGTATTTCGTCCAAGCCTTCTTTCTTTATTATGGTGGCCTCAAAGTTTTGAAATCTTCATCTGTGGCCTTCTCTCGGATCATCACACGCTTGCTGCCATCTCCATGCATGGCCATGCTCAAATGCTTGTCCCTCTCATCCATGCTTGGTCCATCATTCCTAAGAGTAAGAAATACATCTAATTGAGGCAGCATCATATTCTCATGTATGTGAGGAATAGTTCCAAGAAATGAAAGTACCTGATAGTTAAGTTGTTTGGCACGAGATCTTGTGATGGCTCCTTGTATGTGTGTAGCTGTAGGTACAACGGTTGTATCAATAGAAGTTATGTCCACATCACTCCGGACCCAACACCGGAGTCTCTGGCTTGCTCGACGCCAGGCATGTTATGGCCTTTTGGGCCTGGCCCATGTAACGCCCAGAACTCCATGTTTATGCCTGTTTTACCCCTAGTGCGTGGCTGGCCTATATATATGCCCCCACCCCCATATGTAAACCCTAGGATGGAATAGATGATGAGTTTAGACTCATGGCTTAGGACAAACCCTGGATGGGAACCCCCTCTCATTAGATTATCTATGAGTTGTATCAAGGCCTTCTTAATTGAAGTTATCAAGGCGCTCTTCTAGTTCTTGATCTCTCCCATGTATGGATTCTAGTAGTGCTAGGTCTCTCCCCTTTGGGATTCTACTTGGTTGCTACTCTCTCCCTACGTGTGATTCTATCAAGAGCTTGCCAATCTCTCTCAAGGGATTCTACCTTTGGTCTCTCCCTTTGTGATTCTATTGGGTTGGTGGTTCGGGCCAATGAGAGCAAACCGATTTGGGTGTGGTGTGCGTTTGTATCTTCGATTTCCCTCTCGTGTTCATCGTGTTCTTTGCTCTCCTCCCCCAAATCCCCTCGAATCTATGAAGATCGGGCCACAAAAGTGGTTGTAAGCCACATCATATGGTATCAGAGCCTTTAGTTGCCATGGATTCGAGTTTGTGTTGAGTTTCTAGCCACCCTCTTTGTTATGGGGAAACCCCTTTAGGTGGCCCGACCTTTCACGAATTTCCACGGGAAGCGAGGGGAAAGCGGTGGACGGGGGAAAAAGGGATGAAAACCACAAACACACGCACGCAAATCTCGATACACGCCGATATCTCACGCCGGTGGCAACCGGTCCAACATAATCTCTAGGATCGGTGTTGGGCGAAGCTCTCTCTCCACGCCAACAACGGGGGACGAGGTGCTTGGTGAGACCTTGACAACTTGGGGGCGAGAAACTGAGAACCCAAGGCCTTGTACAACTTGAACGCACTAGGCAAGATCCAAGAGGAGGGTGGACAATAGGTGCTCCTTGGTAGGAGCATGAGACCAATAGAATGAAAGATCCTCAAAGGGTTTCCTTAATCTATTATTATCCAAGTCTAGGGTTTACATATGAGGGGTGGGGCTATATATAGGCCAGCCACATAAACAGGGGTAGTTCTGGAATAAAACTGGAAGTCTGGGCGAATTTGGGGGTTACATGGGCCCGGCCCAAAAGGCTTTAACATGCTCGGCACGATCGTCGGACTCCCGGGGCGGAGACTGGTCAATCTCCTGACCCGTCTCCGGAGGGGATTTGGCTGCCCGGGCTTGGGTCTCCTGTCTAGGCGGAGGAAGGTCCGAGACTCGGTAGGAGACCGAGACTCCTACACCGGAGACTCCGGGGCAGGCCCAAGCATCTTCTTCTCCTGGTCCTGCTTCCTTGGTGGCTTGGTGTGGTGGTGTTGCTTCATATCTGAGGATACACAACGTAGTTGCATGAAGTAGCAAGCCGTCCAAAGGTATACCAAAATCACACGAGGAAAGAAGCGAGTTAACCTTGGCTTGTAGGAGCTTGGCTCGGGCGCGAGTCATTGGTCCACTGGGGGGAGTAGGTGTTGTAGATGGAGGTGCGTCCGTAGGACGGGCTGCATCATCTCCCCCCCCCCTTGGGAAAGAGCCGTCCTCGACTCTTCAACCTTCTCAACTTCATCTTCGCCATGGTAGGGTGATAGGTCTTTGACATTGAATGTCGGGCTCACAAGATACTTGGATGTTGGGATATCGATGATGTAGGCGTTGTTGTTGATCCTCTTTAGCACTTTGAATGGTCCATCACCTCTTGGATTGAGTTTGGAGTCGCGGTCCTTGGGGAAGCGGTCTTTACTCAAGTGTATCCACACAAGGTCGCCTTCTTTGAAGATCATCTCTTTCTTGTTCTTGTTTAGCCTTGATGCTTGGCGAAGGAGTTGTTTCTCGATCGTAGCTCTTGTGTCTTCATGGAGTTTCTTCATTGTTTGGGCACGCTTGACCACGTCCATATTGGCACGTTCATGAAGCGGAAGTGGAAGGATATCGAGCGCGGTGAGAGGCTCGAAACCATAGACGATCATGAACGGGCTCCTCATGGTGGTGGAGTGCTTGGCGCGGTTGTAGGCGAACTCCGCGTGTGGAATACATTCCTCCCAGTCTTTAAGGTTCTTCTTGATCAACACACGTAGGAGTGTTCTAAGACTTCGATTGACGACCTCGGTTTGTCCATCGGTTTGAGGATGTGAGGCGGACGAGAAGAGGAGCTTGATGCCGAGCTTGGCCATGAGAGTCTTCCAGAAGTAGCTCATGAATTTGACGTCGCGGTCGGAGATGATTGTTCTTGGTACACCGTGTAGCCGAATTATTTCCCTAAAAAAAATTTGCTACATGTGAAGCATCATCGGTCTTATGGCACGGAATGAAGTGTGCCATTTTGGAAAAGCGATGCATTACCACAAATATAGAATCATGTCCATGTTTAGATCTAGGCAAGCCTAACACAAAGTCCATGCTAATGTCCGACCAAGGTGCATGAGGAATAGGCAATGGCATATAAAGACCAAAGGGATTAGACTTAGACTTAGCTTGGATACATGTAGTGCATCGTTGGACGTGGCGCTCCACGTCGCGTTTCATCTTTGGCCAAAAGTAGTGAGTGGAGAGCATGTCGTATGTCTTGTCACGGCCAAAGTGACCCATAAGGCCTCCACCATGGGACTCTTGAAGGAGCAAAAGTTGGAGAGACGACTTCGGAATGCAAAGTTTGTTTTGTTTGAAAACAAAACCCTTATGCAAATAGAAATCATCAATCCCTTTGTCTATTGAACATTTTGCAAAAATTGGTCCAAAGAAAGGGTCGGACGCGTACAAAGATTTGATGTCATTAAGACCCAAGACATTTACTTCGAGTCGCGTAAGAAGGTTTGTGTTTTTGCGAGACAAAGCGTCCGCTACCACATTTTCTTTGCCCTTCTTGTACTTGACAATGTAAGGAAAAGATTCCATAAACTCAACCCATTTGGCGTGCCTTTTACTCAAATTGGATTGGCCCTTAAGATATTTCAACGACTCGTGGTCGGAATGGATGATAAATTCTTTGGGCCAAAGGTAGTGTTGCCACACTTGAAGGACACGAACCAAGGCAAAAAGCTCTTTGTCGTAAATGGGATAGTTAAGGCGTGCGTCATCGAGTTTCTCACTATGGTATGCAATGGGACGCCCATTTTGCATAAGAACGCCTCTAATGACAATTCCACTAGCGTCACATTCAATCTCAAAAGTTTTTGTGAAATCCGGTAATGCAAGGAGTGGTGCTTCGGTGAGCCTCTTTTTGAGCTCATCAAAAGCCTTTTGTTGTGCTTTTCCCCAAACAAACGTGACATTTTTCTTGGTCAATTCGTTGAGGGGCAAGCAATGGTAGAAAAGTCTTTCACAAAGCGACGGTAAAAGCCAGCCAACCCATGAAAACTACGAAGTTTAGTAACATTGGTGGGTATGGGCCAATCTCGTATGTCCTTAACTTTTGAGACATCAACTTCAATGCCATTAGAAGACACAACAAAACCAAGGAAAATGAGCTTGTCTTTTGCAAAAGTGCACTTTGGGAGATTAGCATAAAGCTTTTCATGACGAAGTATTTGAAGGACCTCCTTAACATGAGTAACATGCTCCTCTAGTGACTTGCTATAGACAAGGATGTCATCAAAGTAAACAACGACACTCTTCCCAATGAGAGATCTCAAAATATGGTTCATGAGGCGCATGAAGGTAGATGGAGAATTTGATAAGCCAAAAGGCATAACCAACCATTCATAGAGACCAAGCTTGGTCTTGAAGGCGGTTTTCCACTCATCACCTTCGGCCATGCGAATTTGATGGTAACCACTACGAAGATCAATTTTCAAAAATATAGTGGCTCCACATAACTCATCAAGCATGTTATCAAGACGCGATATAGGATGTCGATAAAGCACGGTGATAGCATTGATTGGACGACAGTCCATGCATAACCGCAACGTATCATCCGTTTTTGGAACTAGAATCATGGGGACCGCGCTTGGGCTAGTGCTTACTTGTATCAAACCTTTGGAGACGAGTTGGTTGATTTGTCGTTCTATCAACTTCGTCTCTTCTGGGTTCGTGCGGTACGCGGCGCGGTTTGGGAGTGGGGCGCCGGGTATGAGGTTGATGCGGTGCTCGATTCCACAAAGAGGAGGTAGTCCATGAGGAAGGTCTTCGGGAAATACATCTTGGAATTCCTGCAAAACAGCCATCAAAGAAGGAGGAACATTTGTCAAGTCATTAGTTCCTTTCGCTAGTCCCTTGCATACAAGGACATAGTGCAAAATGGATGGGTTGTTCCGCACTTCTCTCATCTCACTTTTGGTGGCAAGAACACTCTTAGTTTTTCCACTCGAGTTTGGCTTGTGGCACTGACTCACTGTAGTGTGGTTCTCTCGCTCACCACTCTTCTCACAAGATGTTTTTGTGTATTGCGCCCTCGCTAAAGCCTTTGCATTATCCGCAATTATTTGGCTAGGAGTCATTGGTTGCAACACACAAGTTTTGTCAAGCCATTTGAAGGTATCAATGTTTGAGTGACCATTATGCAAAGCACGCTTGTCAAATTGCCACGCCCTTCCTAGCAACATATGGCACACCGTCATGGGGACCACGTCACATTCCACCATGTCTTTGTATGGTCCAATTGAGAACGTTACCGAGACGGTGTGCTTGATCTTGACGGACCCTTGGTCACTTAGCCATTGAATATGGTAGGGGTGCTTGTGTGGATGTAGGGTGAGGTTAAGTTTCTCACACAATTCCGTGCTTGCAAGATTGTGGCAACTCCCTCCATCGATGACAACTTTAATGGATCTCCCATTGATACCGGCACGAGTTTGGAAGATGTTTGCTCGTTGGTCTTCATTCTCATTGATTTGAGTAGATAAGACCCTTGTGACCACAAGCGATGGACTTGCGTCATGCTCACACACGAGTAGTTCTTGGTCCTCTTCCAAATGTTGCCTTGCCATGGCTTCCTTGACCCTTGCATAAAATTCATCTTCACTCAAGTATTCTTCATCGCCGTTGTCATGGATGAACAAAACTTTCTTGTTCCCACATGCGGCCGACTTGTGTCCTTTGCCTCCACACTTGTAGCACTCACCATTGAATGGTTGTTCATCTCTTGTGTACTTTCCACTTGGGGGCGGTTTTCCTTGAGGAAGTGTTGGCTTGAAGGGAAGCTTGGTGGTATTTGAGGAGCTTCCACTTGGTGTTGTCGGAGTAGTGGTTGGAGCTTGCTTGTATGTGAAGTATGTCTTTGGCTTGTTGAACTTGATGTCCTCTTGCACTTGACGTTCGGCCTTTGATGCAATGTGCACAAGCTCAACCATGTTGTTGTACCTTTGGAACTCGGTGATGCGCTTGATAGGATGGTTCAAGCCATTGAGGAAACGTCCCATTGTTTGTTCATCTCGCTCTTCAATGTTGGCACGGATCATGTTGAGATCCATTTGCTTGAAGTACTCTTCAACGGTCTTTGTTCCTTGACTAAGCGTTTGAAGCTTGTTGAAGAGGTCACGCGTGTAGTGTGAAGGAACAAAGCGGGATCTCATATGAGCCTTCATATCTTGCCAAGTTGAGATTGGGGGCTCTTCTTTTGATTCACGAGCGAGTTGGACTTGTTCCGACCAAAGGTTGGCATATTCATCGAACTCGAGGGATGCCATGGCCATCATCTTCTCATTGATAAAGTTGTGCATGCGGAATATCTTGTCAACCTTGAGTTCCCATGAGAGGTATTCTTCGGGATCATTGGAACCGGTGAACTTGGGCATGGTGAACTTGATCTTGCCAAAAGTTTCTTCCTCATTGCAATTCCGGTTTTGACGGTTGCCATGATTGTGGCGGCCATCTTCATCATCCGAGCTCTCATGTCTTTCTTGTTGATGGTGGCGTTGCTCTTGCGGTTGTTGAGGTGCCGCGTTTGGTGGTGGAACTTGGTTTGGACGACGAGCTTGGGGAGCTTGCTCGTGTTGTTGGCGCGGTTGAGGACTAGGTGGAGGTTGTTGGTCCTCACGGCGAGCTTGGGGAGCTTTCTCTTGTTCTTGTCGTGGTTGATGCCGAGGAGCATTATCTTGCGCCATGTGGAGAGGAGGAAGTCGAGCCGCATGCGCAATGGGCTGCTCTCTTTCTTCTTGATGTGGAGGAGGCTCGTCATGAGGATCATGTTGACGACGTTGACGTTCATGTCGAGGGGGACGCCTTGGTGGATCTTCGAGTGCTTCACGCCGCCGGCGAACTTGTTCTTCCGCTTCGGATGCTTCACTTGTTGTGGAAAGAACATGTCGATGGCGATGGGCTTGGTGGTCCATGTGAGGTTGTTCTTGTTGAAGCACAAGTGCCCTTTGTTGTGGCCGGTCCGCTTCACGTCTTGGAGGTCTTGCGGAGAGGTCACCATCATAGCTTGACGTTGCGGCGTGTCGCGGAGATGGTACCGCTTGAGAAGAGCTCATGGATTGAAGGACGGGTCCATCCCGGTGCCTTGAAGCGTGACGGCGAGGTGCACTTGATTCACTTGAGGAGTGCCGTGATGATCTTGAGTCTCGCGAGCGTGGCCTTGCCAACCCATCAATGAGGCGTTGAAGCTTCTCATCCGTTGAGGCAAGGGCACGACCAAGAGCTTCATTTTGATGACCGAGGTTATGTTGCATGGCATGCATTTTGCCTCGGATTTCCTCGAAGCGGTTGTCGATGTTCTTGAACTCCACTCGGGCTTCGCTAAATTGTTCATCTTGGTGCCGCTCAAGTGCGTCACAACGGTAGTTGAATTCTCCTCGGACCTTCCAATGGTCCAATCTTGTCATGTATTGTGGTTCGTCCTCTGGAGGTGGTGGTGGTTGGGACGGCTCGCCATTCCTGTCCATGATGCAAAGCCGACAAGGGTTGTATATGGATAAAAAGGGTACGTAGAGTTAGCCCTTTACCTCACCTTGGAGATTATATCAAACCAATTGGCACACAAAGGAGCAAGCAGCATGCAAAGTGAAATGGCAAAGAAACTCACACACAAAGGAGCTACAACTCTCAAAAGCTTTTGGTGGATGGGTAGGATTGTGGGAAAACCAAAGAACCAACCGAACGCAAAGGATAGTCAAAAGTGGAGAAAATCCAACAACTCAAGTCAAAAGGAAATGGTCAACTCAAAAGGTGACGAGAACCTACGACTACACACACGCGTGGAGAAAAATGGGGTTAGCACGACTATGAAAGTGAGCACGAAATGGCCTAACAAAGACTACGCTCGGGTGTCGTGCCAACGCAAGGAGAGACCACAACTCGTTTGCCAAAAGAGGGTAAGCAACGGATTTGTGCACTTGCCTTGGCGCGCTTCTTCCTCTCTCTTTTGCTTACAAGCTTGATGCTCTCTTTGTATTGGGAGACTATGTATCTTTGTATTTCTCTTTTTCTTTTTCTCTTTTTTTTATTCTTTTTCTTTTTCTCCCTTGCTATGCTACTATGTTAACTTTTGTATTTGCCCTCACACTCTCACTTTCCAATGGCAAGTGCACAATGCTTAGACAAACACAAAATGAGTTGCTCTCATAGGATAAGTACACACAAAGGAAGATATGGCTACAAGGGTTGACACAAGCTATACCTTAGTTGATGGTGATGATCTTGTGTCGATGGAGCGGGGAAGATTTTGGGGTCCGTGGTGTCGAAGAGCGCGGCGATGTTGAGGAAGCTATCTGTTAGTTGGTGACACGCACACGGAACACAAACAACAAGTGGACAGATTAGCCAATGCAGAAAAGAGGAAAAATGGGCAAAACTAGCGTCCAGGGCCGGAGACTCCGGTCTTGGGCCGGAGACTCCGGTGCACAGTGTCGGAGACTCCGGTGTGGGAGGTCTGCTCGTGTTCTTGAGCGGAAATCCACGCCTAGAGTCCTCAAATCCGCGAAAATTTGGCCAAAATTGGGCTGGGAAACGCAGACAAAAGCTTAACCAACACCTTAGACAAGATTTGGTCGGATCAAAACCACCAATAACACTCCAAAACGATAGATCGATCCAAAGGCAAATTGGGGCTGTTTTTTGGGAAATTTTCGAATTTATGGTGGAGAGAAGAAAATTGGGGGGAAATTCGTGATCAACCTTGCTCTTGATACCAAGATGTTATGGGGAAACCCCTTGGGGTGGCCCGACCTTTCACGAATTTCCGCGGGAAGCGAGGGGAAAGCGGTGGACGGGGGAAGAAGGGATGAAAACCACGAACACACGCACGCAAATCTCGATACACGCCGATATCTCACGCCGGTGGCAACCGGTCCAACATAATCTCTAGAATCGGTTACGAAGCTCTCCACGCCAACAACGGGGACGAGGTGCTTGGTGAGACCTTGACGACTTGGGGGCGAGAAACCGAGAACCCAAGGCCTTGTACAACTTGAACGCACTAGGCAAGATCCAAGAGGAGGGTGGACAATAGGTGCTCCTTGGTAGGAGCATGAGACCAATAGATTGAAAGATCCTCAAAGGGTTTCCTTAATCTATTATTATCCAAGTCTAGGGTTTACATATGAGGGTGGGGCTATATAGGCCAGCCACATAAACAGGGGTAGTTGAATAAACCGAAGTCAGGCGAATTTGGGGTTACATGGGCTAGGCCCAAAGGCTTTAACATGCAGGCAATCAGTCCGAGACTCGGGTCAGGAATGGAGACTCGGCCCGGGGCGGAGACTCGGCCAATCTCCCACCTGCCTTCGGAGGGGGCTTCTGGCTGTCCCGGGCTTGGGTCTCCGGTCTGGACCAGAGGAAGGTCCGGAGACTCCGGTGTAGGAGACCGGAGACTCCGGTGCGCAGCGCTCCAGCATCTTCTTCTCCTGGTCCTGCTTCCTTGGTGGCTTGGTGTGGTGGTGTTGCTTCATATCTGAGGATACACAACGTAGTTGCATGAAGTAGCAAGCCGTACAAAGGTAGACCAAAATCACACGAGGAAAGGAGCGAGTTAACCTTGGTTTGTAGGAGCTTGGCTCGGGCACGAGTCATTGGTCCACTTGGGGGAGTAGGTGTTGTAGATGGAGGTGCGTCCGTAGGACGGGCTGCATCACTCTTTTTTGCCTAAATTTGAAAATTTCCACCAAAAATAGCCATATTCGTGATTTGGATCGATCTGGATTTTGAGAGCATTTTGGTAGGTTTTGATCCATAGGTCCGCTGCTATACTCATTGATCTACCTTCCTTTGCGTTCCCTTAGCCCAATTCCTTGATCTCCCCATCAATTTTGAGGCTTTCCTTCGAGTTTTTCCGCCCAAAACGCGTCCCGTTCGAGTTCTGGACGTCCTGGAATCTCCCGGACCGGAGTCTCCGGACTTTTTGAGCTCCAGACCGGAGTCTCCGGACCTCATCGAGTCTCCGCCTGCTCGCAAAATGTAAAAATCAACACTGTTTTGAGCATAACTTTTGCATTTGAATTCAGATTTTGGTGTTCTTTAGCTCGTTTCGAAGAGGAAAAGGAGCCCTACACCATCATCCACGTGTTCATGCTATCTACACCAACAAAAAATGTGAGCAAGGGTGAAGATATTCGACGAAAGGTATATCATTTCTGCGATCTCCCCTACTTGTTTTCCTTTGAGAGACACACCATCTTTGCGATAAAACAAGCACCTATTGAGACTAGTTCCTCCTTTGATTGCTTGGGCTTTGCACATTTGATACCTTGTAGAATTCTGAGCAAAATTTGTGAGCGCTATCTCATATAGTTATCTTGTATAGTTGTTGGCACAAGGACAAGCAAGTGAAAAAGAGAAAAATATAAAAAAAATAGAGAAAAATACAAAATACAAAAAAAAAGAAGAAAGAAAGATACATGTGCCATATAGAATAGGAAGCGCAAGCTCTATGACAAACTTGTAGGTGGTACTTATTGTGCAAATCTTGTAGCCCTCCAATTTTTGTGCAATCGAACTAGCGTCTCTCGTTGTACTTGTGCGACATGAGCTTATAGTCTTCGCTAGGCCTTCATTTGGTTCTTAGCTCGCTTTTTCCGTCGCACAAGTCCCATTTATCCCACTGTGTGTGTCTCTTTGATCTTAATTTCTATCTTGTGGATCAACTTGTTTGCTTTGTGATCACCGTGGTTCATTACTTGCCTTTACAAATCTTGGTTTCCGTTTATTCCAATTTGCTTACCACTTTCCATACCTAAGCTCCTCATAAGTCGTGTGCGTTTGGTGTTTCTTGTGTTCATTGATACAACGCCACTTATCCTTTGTATTTGGTTTGCTCTTGGTCCATACCATTGATCCAATACTATCTACAAGGTGAGCCAAGGCGTAGCATCCTTGAAATCAACTTCCACTATATCACACTTGGTCTTGTGAGCAACATGTATAGGGACTCCGGAACCGATGAAGATGAATCCATGATGAGCCATGGCAACGACGACTCCACAAGCATCGGTGACATGATGGAGCACTACACCGACATTGGCTCCGCATGCTTGGAGGACTTCGAGTACTACACCAACGACGACTCCCCAAGCATGGAGCACATGGAGCACCACGAGGACTTCGACTTCTCAAGCATGGAGGACATCAAACACTTCATCGACTATGATGGCGACTCCCTCTTGAGATACAATGACTCCGTCCACCACATGGAGACCGAGAACTTCCACGCCATGCAAGCGAAGGCACATCTCCAAGAGGCCAACAAGGACAAGTTCTTCAAGTCGCATCCTTCAAAAGGAACTACATACCATGAGGGTTGTCCAGCAAGATACCCATCAAGTTCAAGAAGGCGCGACAACTCAACAAGTACCAATACACATGAGCCAAGACAAGTGCGTCGCCAACAACAAGAGCTCAAGAGCATCCATGCTATATGCGCTACAAGCTCAAGATGGCGTACAAGTCCTCTCCGCCACGAGAACAAGAAAGAAAGATACCGTTCGCGCCACCAAGCTACATCGACAAAACAAGTTCGACATGAGGTGCCCAACTACTAGAACATCTACGACACCACTTATCCTGCGAGGACGATTACTACACAAGTTCCAAGAACCTCAAGAGAGAACACCTCATATGACGTTGGCGCTACCTCACAAACAAAGAAGGCAAAGAAGCAAACAAGACGTCACTCTCGCCATGAAGCTTCCAAAGGCAAGAACTTCCACGACAAACCTTGTTATGGGGTAACCCCTTGTGGTGGCCCGATCTTTCACGAATCTCCGCGGGAATCGAGGGTAAAGCGGGGGAAGGGAGAAAGGGGACGAAATCCACGAACACACGCACCCGAAGAACCCAACGAACTCACGCACACAAAACACGATACACGCCGATAACTCACGTCGGTGGCAACCGGTCCAACAAAATCTCTAGGATTGGTGTTGGGCGAAGCTCTCCACGCCAACAACGGGGGACGAGGTGCTTGGTGAGATCTTGACGACTTGGGGGCGAGAAACCGAGAACCCAAGGCCTTGTACAACTTGAACGCACTAGGCAAGATCCAAGAGGAGGGTGGATAATAGGGTGCCCCTTGGTAGGAGCATGAGACTAATAGATTGAAAGATCCTCAAAGGGGTGTCCTTAATCTATTATTATCCAAGTCTAGGGTTTACAATGGAGGGTGGGGGCTATTTATAGGCCAACCACATAAACAGGGGTATTTTAGGAACAAGTAGCGAAATATAGAGAGGGTTACAGGGCGCAGGGCCGACTTATCACGATCAGGTCCACACACGTCCTGTTAAGGGGTAACCCCTTGGGGTGGCCCGATCTTTCACGAATCTCCGCGGGAATCGAGGGTAAAGCGGTGGAAGGGGGAAAGGGGATGAAATCCACAAACACACGCACACGAAGAACCCGACGAACTCACGCACACAAAACACGATACACGCCGGTAACTCACGCCGGTGGCAACCGGTCCAACATAATCTCTAGGATCGGTGTTGGGCGAAGCTCTCTCTCCACGCCAAATACGGGGGACGAGGTGCTTGGTGAGATCTTGACGACTTGGGGGCGAGAAACCGAGAACCCAAGGCCTTGTACAACTTGAATGCACTAGGCAAGATCCAAGAGGAGGGTGCATAATAGGGTGCTCCTTGGTAGGAACATGAGACCAATAGATGTAAGATCCTCAAAGGGTTTCCTTAATCTATTATTATCCAAGTCTAGGGTTTACAATGGAGGGTGGGGGCTATTTATAGGCCAACCACATAAACAGGGGTATTTTAGGAACAAATAGCGAAATATAGAGAGGGTTATAGGGCGCTGGGCCGACTTAACACGATTAGGTCCATACACGTCCGGTAGTACCGGTCCAGCACGACCGGTAGTACCGGTCAGTCGGCAGTACCGCTTCCGGGCCCGATAGTGCCGCTTGTCGTCCTGGGACTTGCGCTGGCGTCGTCTGTTGGTGGTGGTAGCAGGGGGCGGTAGCGCCGTGGTCCGGTAGTACCGGTCTGGGCGGTAGTACCGCCATGATGAGAGTATTTGGCTTCTTGGCGTCTTCTGTGGTGGCGGTAGCAGGCCAGTGGTCCCAGTAGTAGGTCTGTCCGGTAGTACCGCCAAGGATGAGAGTATTTGGCTTATTTGGCGTCTTCATTGGTGGCGGTAGTAGGGGCGGTAGTGCCGCTGAGCGGTAGTACCGGTCGCCAGGTTCGGTAGTACCGCTAACGACAGAGGGCATTTGGTTCCCTCCGCTGGTGCTTCTCCGTTCTCTGGGTCATTCTCTTAGTACCTGATGATGCACAAGGTATGCGTATGAAGTAGCAGGCCATCCAAGGGTGTATCGAAGTCACACAAGCAGAGGAGCGAGTTCACCTTAGCTTGAAGGAGTTTGGCTCGGGCGCGAGTCATGGGTCCACTTGGGGGGCTCGTGGGAGTAGATGTAGTAGCGATCGTAGGATGGGCTGCATCAGCTCCCCCCCTTGGGAAAGAGTCGTCCTCGACTCTTCAACCTTCTCAACTTCATCTTCTCCATGGTAGGGTGATAGGTCCTTGACATTGAATGTCGAGCTCACAAGATACTTTGATGTTGGGATATCGATGATATAGGAGTTGTTGTTGATCCTCTTTAGCACTTTGAATGGTCCATCACCTCTTGTCTTGAGTTTGGAGTCGCGTTCCTTGGGGAAGAGGTCTTTACTTAAGTGTATCCACACAAGGTCGCCTTCTTCGAAGATCAATTATTTCTTGTTCTTGTTTAGTCTTGATGCTTGGCGAAGGACTTGTTGCTCGATCGTAGCTCTTGTGTCTTCATTGAGTTTATTCATTGTGTGGGCGCGCTTGAGAACATCCATATTGGCACGTTCATGAAGTGGTAGTGGGATATCGAGCGCGGTGAGAGGCTCGAAACCGTAGACGATCATGAACGGGCTCCTCATGGTGGGGGAGTGCTTGGCGCGGTTGTAGGCGAACTCGGCGTGTGGAATGCATTCCTCCCAGTCTTTAAGGTTTTTATTTATCAACACCCGGAGGAGTGAGCTAAGACTTCTATTGACGACCTCGGTTTGTCCATCGGCTTGAGGATGCGAGGCGGACAAGAAGAGAAGCTTGATGCCGAGCTTGGCCATGAGAGTCTTCCAGAAGTAGCTCATGAATTTTACGTCGCGGTCGGAGACGATTGTTCTTGGTACACCGTGTAGCCGAATTATTTCCCTGAAAAACAAATTTGCTACATGTGAAGCATCATCGGTCTTATGGCACGGACTGAAATGTGCCATTTTTTAAAAGCGATACACTACTACAAATATAGAATCATGTCCATGTTTACATCTAGGCAAGCCTAACACAAAGTCCATGCTAATGTCCGACCAAGGTGCATGAGGAATAGGCAATGGCATATAAAGACCAAAGGGGTTGGACTTAGACTTAGCTTGGATACATGTAGTGCATCGTTGGACGTGGCGCTCCACGTCGCGCTTCATCTTTGGCCAAAAGTAGTGAGTGTAGAGCATGTCATATGTCTTGTTACGGCCAAAGTGACCCATAAGGCCTCCACCATGGGACTCTTGAAGAAGCACAAGTTGGAGAGACGATTTCGGAATGCAAAGCTTGTTTTGTTTGAAAAGAAAACCTGATGGAGGGGTTAACCTCTTGGGTGCCCGATCTTCACGGATCTCGTGGTCAAAACTACGGGAAAGCGAGGGGAAAGGGAGAAGGTAGCGGAAGCGAACACACACCTCGCGAAGAACACGATGAACACACACAAAACTCACACGATACAAGGCCGATTGCTCCCGAACGGCGGCCACTGGTCCAATAGAATCCTCGCAAGGAAAGATCGGTCAACGTGCTCCCTCAGATCCACATCGGAGAGGGAAGAACACCTTGAGGAGGGTCTTGACGACTTGGGGGCGAGAAACCGAGAACCCAAGGCCTTATTCAACGATGGATGCGTGATGCAAAGTCCAATCGAGGTTGGTGACGATAGTCGGTCCCCTTGGTAAAGGGGATGAGGCAAAACTAGAGATTCCACAATGGGGGTTTTCTTTAGTCTATCATCTATGCCTAAGGGATACATGAGGGGTGGAGGCTCTATTTATAGGCCAACCACTAAACAAGGGTAGTTTGCGGATAAAACTAGGGTTTGGTAAGTAAAGGGGGATACATGGGTCAGTGGCCCAACTAGTGCTGCAGGCATCGCCAGAGCGAGTACCGGACTTGGGACCGAGTACCGCTTGTCCTCAGAGTACCGCTCTAGGACCGGTAGTACCGCTTGAGGTCCTGGAGCGTCAGCTGGAGCCGTCTGTGGGGAGCGGTAGTAAGGGGCGGTAGTACCGCTGACCGGTAGTACCGGGTCCAGATCCGGTAGTACCGTTGGAGACAGAGAGCATTTGGCTTCTGTTGGCGTCGTCTGTTGCTGGCGGTAGCAAAGGGCGGTAGTACCGCTTGGTCCGTGGTACTGGCGACAGAGAGCATTTGGCGATCTTCTTCCGCCTCCTCTTCCAAGCCTCCGTCTTGTCGGGCTTGATGTTCAAGCCTCCCTTGCCTCCGTACTTGTCAATGTGAACCTATCATGCATATGTGACGGAGTATGAAGTAGCATACCATTCAATAGGGTAGGAAGGGGGCTCGCATAGAGGAACGGATTCACCTTTGGAGTCCATGATGACTTGGCGTAAGTTGGAGACCAATATGTAGTAACGATCGTAGGTCGGGCTGCATCAGCTCCCCCCCCTTCAAAAAGAGTCGTCCTCGACTCTACATGCTCATCACAAAGTAGAAGCGGTCGAAGGACATCCTTGATCCTGGGGTTCACCATATAGTCGCCCTCGGGAAGATTGACTTGACAACACTTCAATGTTCCTTCACCTTCCTTGAAGCCTACAAAGCTCACAACAAAAGCAAAGCAACACTCAAAGCGTAGCCAATTCACGAAGATTATAGCATGAGTCCTCAAGTAGAAGGAAGTCACCTTAGCTTGTAGAGATAGCTCGATGAAGGGTAGCCATAGGTAACTCTCTTCGGTTCTTCTTGTCAACATATAGTCCATAGAGGTTGACGTGTATGCATTTCTACCTTCATACAACAAAGACCAAGCAACATATGTTTGTGTGTGATAGAGGAGCATGTCATTTGTGGCATGTCCATTCTTGTTCACAACACGATTAGCACAACTCAAGTATAGCAAACGGAATGCATATGCATGGTCAATGTGCATGGAAATCGTTTGAACATCATCCAAATGTGGAAACTCAAAAACTCCATATAACATAGAAGTGGGGCATTCAAAGCATTGGGTCCAAATTTCAAACAACATCTTTGATGCAAGACTAGGAGAATTTGGCAAAAACACACAAGGAAGCATATCCAAAACAAAAGTATTATGTTTGCAAACAAACCAAATGAAAGAGCAAGTGGTCCTTATGTTTGTTGCAACAACAAGACGAGATTCTTGGAAGTTTTCATGACAATACATGCTCTTAATGGAATTGCGGTTGCACACAAAACATCGGAAAGGGAAATTGTTCAACATTTTTGTTGCAACACACAAAAACATCATTATCTAGATGCGAAGAAACATGAATGTCACAAGGGAAGATAATACCATTAACATGCTTGCAATCAAACCACATGAGAGAGAAATTTGCCAACATGCAAGATGCAAAGCATGCAAAAGGTATCAGAGCTGGGTTCGATCTTGAACTCACTTGTGGGATGCTCTCAAGAGCTCTTTTTGTCAACTCGTGCTCAACCGAGGTTGACATGATAATGCGGGTACCTACACACATCAAACACAAAAGGAAGAACGTGTGTGCATGGTAGAGATACACATCATCCATCATGACGTATCTCTTCTTGTGCACATCACCATTAATGTCAATCAAGTATGAAAGTGATGCATGGTGAGTATGCAAGTGGGGAACATGCTTATCATGGCAATCATCAAAATCTCCAAAAATTGAGAAAGCTATGGGGGCCATCTCATGATAACGCATAAGATCAATATTGTTGCAAGCAAAACAAGTGAAATAGCAAGCATTCATCTTATCGCAAGCAACAGGAGAAATTGAATGACTAGCATGACAAGGCAAGTCCAAAGCAATTGGACGATACACACAAGATGGATAGCATGGCATGTTTAAGGAAATGAGTTCGCAATCAAACAATTCCACATGATCAATATTATGCAAAGGAAAAGCATCATATGGGAATATGAGTGAAGCATATGTAATGTCACAAGTATCATCCAAAACATGCATATCCTCACAATTCATCATGTCCACTAGTGGGATCATGGCATCATCAACACCCTTATTGTTACCTTGGTCATACCTCTCATATGAAATGGGTGTTGTGGAAGTAGTGGCCTTCTTGAGCTTGCTTGAGCATTATGGTTGGTGCTCATCTTGAATTCTTCGTCTTTATGGCGAAGATGCCTTTGACGATGTCTTGTATCCTCTTTATGGTGGCGATGCTCATGAGAGGATGTTTGTCGATGAAGAGTCTTGTTTCTTGGTGCCTCTTGATGCATATGATGTTTGGACGCCACTCTTGTTTCGATAGGAGTTGGAGCTTGGCGCCTTGGCGGTGATGAAGCTTGGCGCCTTGGAGATAGTGGAGCTTGACGCCTTGGAGGTAATGGAGCTTGGCGCCTTGGGGATGGTGGCGCTTGACGCCGTCTAGGTGGTGGCACTTGTCGCCTTGGAGGTGGATCATCGAAGTAGGTGGTGCCCTTTGGTGTGGCACGCTTGGCCTTGAAGGTCATGGAATCTTGATGATGCGCCTCCTCTTGCTTGGCGTAGTAGGCTTCCATCTCCACGCGGTGGAGGAATTCTTCATGGCTCGTGGAGGAGCCATCAAACTCGATGAAGTTCTCCGTGTCCTCCATGCTCGGCGAGGTGTCATCGATGTCGCACTCGAAGTCATCCATGCTTGGGGAGTAAATGTTGGTGTAGTACTCCATATCACCCAAGCATGTGGAGCCATTGTTGGTGTAGTGCTCCATAGGCTCCATGCATGAGGAGCCATTGTCGACGTAGAGCTCCATGTCTTCCATGCATGTGGAGTCGTCGTAGGTGTAGTGCTCCGGGTCCTCAAAGCATGCGGAGCCATTGTCGGTTTGTGCTCCGTCATGTCCTCTATACTTGTGGAGTCGTAGTCATGGTGGCTCATCATGGATTCTTCATAGATATCATCCTCAGTTCCGGAGTCCCTAGACATGATGCACAAGACCAAGCGGTGTATATGGAAGTGGTAGTGGGAGTTAGGGATACAACGTCAAACCTTACTTTACCTTGGAAGATCGTATCGTACAAGTGGCCACACTTGAGAGCAATAAACCAAGCAAAGTGAAGTTCACGCGGAACACCAAAACCAACTACGAACCAAAAAACACACACACACAAGGCCTATGGTGGATAGGTATGGAAAGTGGCATGTCAAGAACCAATCCGAAATCAAGATGTTGTAATGGCAAGTAAAGAACCACAATGATCACAAAGCAAAACAAGTTAATCCACAAGATAGGAAATATTGTGGCATCCCGCAAAACCACTACTAGAAAATCGCGTTGAATTTGTGCATTGCATCGTCATCATCATGCATGGTTGTCTGCATTATTTGAAAAGCCTAGTTTTGAATTGTATAAAAGCCCCTCTTAATTTCAAACACAAAACCCCGATCGCATCGGAGATCTTATTTGTCTAAAAACTATTTTTTTTGCAAAGTGGTTTGTTTAATTAGAACAGGACCAAACTAACACAAATAATAAAACAGCCTCCCCCTCCCTTTTTCACCCAGTCCAACCTCACCCACCTTCTCTCTCCTCTCAGCTGCGTGGCCCCGCCCACCTCCTGGGTCCCACCAGGCAGCCAGCCCCTCACCCCACCAACCGGCCACTCCCTTCCCCCTGTCCCGCCGCCACCTGGGCCCCCCACGCGCCCTCCACGCGCAGGCCACGCGCAGGCCACACGCCTCATCGCTGCCCCACTGGCCACGCCACCGCCTCCCATCACAGACCGGTCCCACCCGGCCCCGCAGACCACCCTGGCCCCGCAGACCACCCTGGCCCCAGCCTCCCCTGGCCACTCCCTCACCGCGTGCCCCGCCCCTGGGACCCCCCCGGCAGGCCCCACCTCTCTCCCTCCTCCCTTCCTCCCCCATCCCGCACGCCTCCCCGCCTCAGGCTCCTCTCCGGCCAGCCACGAGTCGCCGCCTGGCTGCTCCTCCACCTCCGCTCTCCGCCACCAGATCGCTGTTCTCCCGCCACGGCGTCCCTCGCTTCTCCGTCGTCAGCCCCCGCGCCGCCCGCCTTAAGTCCGCCTCCTCCTGCGACGCCCCGCTGGCCAAGGCCGCTTCCCTCCTGCCGCCTCATGGCGGCCGCGTTCAGCTCGACCCACCTCGTCGGACCGCCTCGAGCTCGCCCCGAGCCGTTCGACCGCCAGGCCTGGCCCGAGCTGACCAGCGGCCACCCACGCCGACCATGACCCTCCTCCGGTACCGCTTGCCTCGTCGCCCATGCCGCTTACCTCCAGCGCCGCCCAGGACCCTGTTCCTTTACCGGCGAGCTGGCGCTATCGTTGGTATGTGAGGTGATGGTTACCTTGTGTTGATGCTGCGGCTCGAGTACGACAAGGTCGTCAAGGTCCTCGAGGCGAGACCCCGTGCATCGTACCGGCGTAAGAGAGGAACCAAGACCCCGATCTCAAGGGTCCGAAGCGCCAAGGTCATCGACAAGATCGTCGTCCCGACACCCCGAGTACCACCACCCAGGATCCGATGGTCGTACCTCCGAGAACTCCGACACATGGCACCAAGTTCTTCACCTCGAAGGCAAGACCGACCCGTTACACGAGCCCGACCAAGTCTTCGCGACAACAAGTTCGACACCGTCCAGAGCGAGACCGATGCGCCCCGACGCCACGCCAAGTTCGTCTACCGAGACGCCAAGATCTTCGTAACGCCATGACCGACAACATGACCCGAAGACCCTGGATGCAACAAGATCTACCCCGATCCGAAGACCCTGAACCCCAGATCTGGACCCTGAGCCCGAACCGTGTCAACTCGACTCGAGACCGACCCCGGAACCCCAAGTTCGTCGAACCCTAACAAGATCTGCCGAACCCTAAAATGTGTGAACCCCTTTCCCGAGCCCTATTTTATAACATAATAACAACTTGTTGCATATTAAATTGTCATCTTGCATGCATATCTGTGGTTTGGGGGCCTTATGCCGATTCACCTAATAAATAAATATGGGACCCATATGCGGGCAAATCTAGCCTTATATTGGCCTCATTTAAACATGTGTAGCGAACCGGCTCCATCTGTTACATTGCTAAACAACATTTAAATTGCGGGGTAGCTAAACAACTTGAACCACCTAATTAATTGTCGGGACCCCGGTTCCGCTTAATCTTGACCTAATTGCATCGCGCCTTTGCCATGCCATCCATCATACATGCATCATGCCGATCTTCTGCCGTTTTATTAAATATTGCACCCGGTGTTTCTTCTAGTGTTTTGGTTCTTCGCGGATAAGGCCGTTGAGTTGATGTGAGCTTCGCCCCGATCTTCGGTTGAACCCTTCGACAATGTTTTCAGGCGAGCATCTTCCCCTTTCTACCTATCTTACTTTTATAGTATTTATTTCCCTCCTATTGATCTATTGCTATCTGTGTTGCGATGCTCTAGTTTTCGTACCCGTGAAATCCCTTGCAGCCCTATATTGCCTTGGACACATCCTATTACCTGTTGTTTGGTAGATAGTTGGACTTGCGCGTCGTAGTTGCTTGCTCCAGTGCTGATGTGTGTCGTCATATGCCACAGTTGCTGATGTATTGCCGCATGTGGATGTTGGAGATGATTCTAGTTTTTACTTATCGTCACTTTAATTTCTGTTTAACAACTAAAATTGAAATAAGCAGAGGCATCGGTGGGTGATAGAAAATATTTGGTTTCCGAACGCCCACTTGTGTCCCGTAAGACCCCGAGTACTTGATTCCTGTTCCTTGTTTTATCGCGCTATCCACATCCGGGAGGTATATGGGACCCCCCTGAGCTAGAGCTTGATTCAGTCTTATTTCTTGGGGCCACAAACTAGTTTGAGGTGTTTTTACTATCCTGTACTTATGCCATGCTACTTTCTGTATTTAAATTGTGCGAGGAGCACACTGTACTGTTTAGGATCGGGACACGATTCCGCGGTGTCGACAAGCCCAGCCACACTTTCGGGTTCCCGGCGTTCACACCGCCTAGCCAAACCTTGAGGCCGTCTCGAGCTTGCTTACTCCGCTATGATTCTACTTAAGGGTGGCCCCAAATATTTCGAACTGTGATTGTTCACCGTGAAAGCCTCGTTGGGTTTTGATTTGGTTTTCCGAGGTTGATCGAGCGTGTGTTGCTATTGGTGCACCGCCGGTAAAACTTTCGAAAGCCGTGTCGCGGATATGGACGACTTGGAGCACAAGATCTCGATCATAGACAAGCATAACTAAAGTTTATCGCTATAAATTTGACTTATAATGACTAGTAATCAGCTTTACTATAATGGAATGGCTAATTAATACCGCCCACAATTGCTTGTTTGGTTGTCGCTTGCGACAATTGTACCGACTAGTAAATCTTGCAACTACAACGGAATGGTGAATAAAAGAACCAACAACCGCCGGGTTTTGGGTTATCTCATGATAATTGTATCGACTAGTAAGTGTTTCCACTATCACGAATGGTCAACTAAAAGTGCCCATTGTTTACTTTATCGGGATGATTATCTAAACCTGACTAGTAAAGTGCCGCAACTATAATCGGATAAGTAAACTCGCCAACCGTGTGTGAGTTCCTCGGTTGACTTCCTCGACGGTCTCGGGGGAACGCCAGATGGGTTTGTTTGATGATAGTATCGGTTGGATCCGAATAGGTCCTTCTTACCCCTCGATTACGCCATGTATCGAGTCTCTATAGGTTGTTTAGTGCATCTTTGCCGCTGCCGATCCACCATACCTATGTAGGCGAGGACCGCGAATTCTAGCCTCGCTGCATCGCCTCGATCGACGCCCTTCTTCTTTTCCTTTGCCCTTTGTCGGCACCCCTTTGTTTAAGCAGGTTTTGAGATCGACGCCGTTAGCGGGGTTACCCTTCCGGCTTGGCCCGGGTTATGGACGCCATTGGTTATTCTTCAGGGCTCTTAGCCCCATTTGCATCTTGTCCGTAGCCGAACGCTCTATCGTTTTCAAGGTGATTTGGATCTTTGTATATTATATCTGTATTCTTGGCTCATGGAGTCGCTTATATGTATATCTGTTCTGTGGGTCCCATCGAGGACTGTTGTGTAATGTTATTACTTCGTTTTCCACCCGCACGAAAGTGCCTGGTGGGCACCTTTGAATCGTTTCTATGCGGGTTTGGTGAATTTTGCCCAAACTTGCATAGGTCCGATTCTGAGGGTGTTACAAATATGTACAAGGAAACACACACGGTGGGATAAATGGGACTTGTGCGACGGAGAAAGTGAGCTAAGAACCAAATGATTACCTAGCGAAGACTATAAGCTCGTGTCACACAAGTACAAGGAGAGACGCTAGTTCGATTGCAAAAAATTGGTGGGCTACAAGATATGCACAATAAGTACCACCTATATGATGTTCATCGAGCTTGCGCTTCCTTTTCTATAAGGTACATGTATATCTCTTTCTTTTCTTTTTATTTTTATTTTTCTATTTTTTTTCTCTTTTTCTTTTTCTTTCTTTTTCTTTTCACTTGCCTCTTCCTTGTGCCAACAACTATACAAGATAACTATATGAGAAAGCGCTCACAATGTTTGCTCGGAATTCTACAAGGTATCAAATGTGCATAGCCCAAGCAATCATAAGAGGAACTAGTCTCAATAGGTGTTTGTTGCTCGCAAAGATAGTGGGGTTCACAAAGGAATGCAAGTGGGGAGAAGTCGCGGAATGTTTATACCTTTCATCGACGATCTTCACCCTTTATTGTTGGATTCTGCCTTTCTCACGGAATTTGGATGGAGTAGATAGCATGAACAACGTGTGATAGGGCAAAGGTGTCCGATCTTTCGATGAGATGGCGATAATCGATTTGGTGGAGTTCGGGCTTGACGATCCGACTACACGTGCGAGCACGAGCGCCAATGCAATCGCTAGGCCAATCTCCTGGAGGTTACCGATCCTGCGTGAACACGATCACCGACCACGAGGGTCTTAATTCCTACCAAATCGAGAACAAGTAAGAACCAATATTGCAATCAAGATATTGCGATTAAGAGGAAAGCTTTATTGAAAGAGGTGGGATCCCGAATAGGTGCGGTACAAGAGGCCTCTGCGACGCCGAGCCTTGGCGAAGTTGCGACTATGGCTAACTTAATGTCTAAACAAAATCCGAGTCTAAAGGTTCGGCTATGGGGCGATTTAAGGCGAAAGGTGGGTTTCGCCAGCCAAGGAAGTGGTGGCGAATCCAACCCTAAAAGTCCTTTTCCTCAAATACGGACTCTAAAAAGTGGCTAACTAAAACTCATGAAAATTACATGGGCCTGGCCCAAAATAAAGGTGTCGCAGCACCATATTATGCTATGGACGAATTCGTAAAGTATTGATCTTGAATATTTCGTCCAAGCCTTCTTTCTCCATTATGGTGGCCTCAAAGTTCGAAATCTTCATCCGTGGCCTTCTCTTGGATCATCACATGCTTGTCGCCATCTCCATGCATGGCCATGCTCCAATGCTTGTCCCTCTCATCCATGCTTGGTCCATCATTCCTAAGAGTAAGAAATGTATCTGACTTAGGCAGCATCATATTCTCATGTATGTAAGGAATAGTTCCAAGAAACGAAAGTACATGATAGTTAAGTTGTTTGGCACGAGATCTTGTGATGGGTCCTTGTATGTGTGTTCTTTGAGGTACAACGGTTGTATCAATAGTAGGGATGTCCACATCATGCTCCCTTCTTGAATTGAAGTCGCCCTCGACGCAATCTCATCTTCCTCACCAAAGTAAGGCTTCAAATCGCAATGTTAAATGTAGGACTAACTGGTACCAAAGTCTGCAGCAACTCAAGTTTATATGCATTATCATTGATTCTTTCTAACACCTTAAAGGGACCAGAAGACGTGGCATTAACTTAGACTTGCGTAAATCAGAAAACGATCTTTACGCAAATGTAACCAAACAAGATCGCCAACATCAAACACAACATGCTTTCTCCCTTTATCCCCAAAGAAGTTTATACTTAGCATTCATGTGTTCAATGTTATCTTTAGTAGTCTTATGCAAGTTTAATATCATTTCAGGCGTTGTGTAGCATCCAAATTATGTTGCAATCAAGAAGGTAAAGGCAATAAATCAATAGGTGCACGAGGAACAAAACCATACACAATCTCAAATGGGCACATCTTTGTGGTAGAATGCAATGAACGATTATAAGCAAATTCTATATGAGGTAAACACTCTTCCCACAATTTTAAGTTCTTCTTTAAAACAGCCCGTAACATAGTAGACAAAGTTCTATTTACTACTTCAGTTTGACCATCGGTTGGGGATGACATGTAGTACTAAAGAGCAATTTAGTCCCCAACTTAGCCCATAAACATCTCCAAAAGTGGCTAAGAAATTTAGTATCACGATCGAGACAATAGTATTTGGCACACCATGCAAACGAACAATTTCACGAAAGAACAAATCAGCAATATAAAAGCATCATCCGCTTTATGACAAGGAATAAAGTGTGCCATCTTAGAGAACCGATCCACAACAACAAAAATACTATCCCTCCCCTTCTGTGTTCGTGGCAATCCCAAAACAAAGTCCATAGAAATATCCTCCCAAGGAACACTAGGAACAGGAAGAGGCATATATAAACCATGTGGATTAAGGCGAGACTTAGCTTTTTGACAAGTAGTGCAGTGCCACAAATCTCTCAACATCTCGACGACACGTGGCCAAAAGAAGTGTGCGAAGAACATCCTCCGTCTTCTTGACACCAAAGTGTCCCATCAATCCTCCTCCATGCGCCTCTGTAATAACAAAAGACGAACGAGCTATCTGGAATGCATAGTGTGTTAGCACGGAACACAAATCCATCATTGAAGACGAACTTGTTCCAAGTTCTACCATCTCTACAATTCTGCAACACATCTTTAAATTCAGCATCATGCACATATTGTTCTTTAATAGTTTCCAATCCAAATATTTTGAAGTCAAGTTGAGATAACAAAGCATAACGGCGTGACAAAGCATCGAATAATATTATCTTTACCCTTTTGTGTTTGATAACATAAGGAAAAGACTCAATAAATTCAACCCACTTTGCATGACGATTCAACTTAGCTTGACTACGAATATGCTTCAAAGATTCATGATCGTAATGAATAACAAATTCCTTAGGCCATAGATAATGTTGCCAAGTTTCTAATGTCGAACCAACGCATATAATTCTTTATCATAAGTAGAATAGTTCAGACTAGCCCCACTC
The DNA here is from genome assembly GCA_030063025.1 of Avena longiglumis. Lineage (NCBI taxonomy): Eukaryota > Viridiplantae > Streptophyta > Magnoliopsida > Poales > Poaceae > Avena > Avena longiglumis. The sequence continues at coordinate 331,987,111 of CP125974.1, read as the reverse complement.
AATTTCTCACTAAAATATGCAACAGGTTTTCCCTCTTGTAATAACACCCTCCCAAACCAATTCCACTAGCATCACATTCAAGCTCAAAAGTCTTAGTAAAATCGGAAGTTGTAGTAAGGAGCATGTGTTAGCTTATCTTTCAATATGACGAAGGCTGTTGTTGTGCATCGCCCCAAACAAAGGGCACATCCTTCTTGGTAAGCTCATTCGGTATGGCAATTGATCCAAAGTCTTTGACAAAGCGCCTATAAAAACCAGTGAGGCCAAGAAAACTCCTCACTTGTGTGACCGTCTTGGGCTCGGCCAATTCTCAATAGCTTCAATCTTGGCTGGATCCACTTCAATACCTGTGATGTAACAACATAGCCAAGAAACGCAACTCGATTGGTGCAAAAGGTGCACTTCTCAAGGTTACCAAACAAGCGTGCATCACGTAAAGCATTGAAAATAACGTAAATGGTCCAAATGTTCCTCTAAAGATTTGCTATAAATCGAATATCATCAAAGTAGACTACCACAAACGTCCAATGAAAGCACGTAAAACTTCGTTCATTAATCTCATGAAAGTGCTAGGTGCATTAGTTAAACCAAACGGCATTACTAACCACTCATATAAACCGAACTTAGTTTTAAATGCTGTTTTCCATTCATCTCCTAATTTCATACGAATCGGTGGTAACCACTCATAAATCAACTTTAGAAAACATGGTAGAGCCACTCAATTCATCAAGCATGTCATCTAAACGTGGAATAGGATGACGATATCGAATAGTAATATTATTGATAGCTCTACAATCAGTACACATGCTTGAAGAACCATCTTTCTTAGGCACCAAAATAATAGGAACAAGACAAGGGCTAAGGGACTCACGAATATGATCTCGTCGAGTAGTTCCTGAATTTGGCGTTGTATCTCCTTTGTCTCCTCTGGATTGGTTCTATATGGCGCGGTTGGGCAACGTGGCACCAGGAATTAGATCAATTTGATGCTCAATTCCTCGAATAGGAGGTAGTCCCGGTGGCAACTCGGTGAAATACGTCCTCATATTCTGCAAAGGTTAGCAATAGCGGGTGGCAAAGAAGGAGGCATATCCTCAAATGAAAACAAAACCTCTTTGCATACAATTGCATAACATTGAGTATTGTTTACATCTAGTTCAAGAATATCAATTTTATTTGCAAGCATACATGGACTCTTCAAACGAATTTCGTAGCATGTGTAGAATCAGATTTAGTGTTCTTTGGTGGTATAAAATCTGCGCAACAATCTGATTCTCACTTTTATTTTCTCCTCGTTTTAGCTCTACTAGCTCTAGCAAGATCATCTTTTAAAATCTGTTCGGAGTCATAGGTTTTAGACCAATTTTCTTTCCATCATGCATAAGAGAATAGTGGTTAGTTTTGCCATTATGAACAGATTCTCTATCAAATTGCCATGGTCTACCAAGTAACAAAGAACAAGCTTGCATAGGTACAACATCACAATCAACAAAATCGAATATGTACCAATAGTAAAATGCACGCGTCGTTCTTGTTACCTTGATCTTCGAGAACTCTCAAACCATTGGATGTAGTATGAATGTGGGCGTTGTCTTGTTGGAAGCGCAAGCTTCTCTACCATGTCAACACCGGCGATTATTACAACTCCTCCATCAATGATGATCCGTATAGCTCTTTCCTTGACAACACCACGTGTTTGGAACAGGTTGTCGTTGATCTTGCTCGATTTGCTCAATTGCACACTCAACACCGTTGTGTAATTAAACTCTTGTATTGATCGGCTTGACTCCCATTACCTCGGCTCGTCATCATCGAATTGTCTCCATCTCGAGCAGAAATAAGGGCTAGTGTATCTTCATCGAAATCACTCGCGGAATCGTATTCACCATCTTCTCGCACCATCATCACACGTTGTGTTGTGCACTGTCTCTCAATATGACCAAAACCCCAGCACTTGCGGCATTGTATATCCTTAGTCTTACCCGTGGAAGCCATAGAAGATGCACTACTGACGGGAGCATTGGATGATGGTGGAGGAGCATTGGAAATCTTGTGGTGGCCTTGGATGTGGTAGTAGGCGGAGGCGAATCACGAGGAGGCGATTGTCGGGATGTCCAAGTGGATGTGCGACTGCAGAATTATTAGTCCTCCTCCATGGTGTTTGGCGATCCTGCACTTCACGTTCACTTTGCAAGCAAGATGAAACAAACAGTGATAGAATTATATTCCTTATAATCTAATATGTCTGAATGTCCTTGTTTAATCCACCAAAGAAAGCGTGCAAGCATTTGTTCATTAGATTCTACAAGACCACACCTAACCATCCCGTTTGCAATTCGATAATACTCTTCTACAGAATTTTTCCCTTGCTCTAAGCGTGTCGATTCTTTAGTAAATCACGTTGATAAGTGGGAGGTACAAAGCGAACACGCATAGCAGTTTTAAAGCAGTCCAAGTACTAGGAATAGTAGTAGGATTTAGCGACAATACTCGGACCACCAAAGGGAAGCAAATTTAGTAAATTCACATGTAGCAAGACTAACACGCATATTCTCGGGATATTTTAAGCATGCAAAACGTTGTTCTACTTCCATCTCCCATGTAAGATATGCATCGATTATATTTACCCTCAAAAGATGGAATATTTAATTTAAGCTTTGCAACATGATCATCATCGCGTCTGGGTGGGCGGCGTTGCGGTAGTAATGTCGGGACGACCAGCAGTACTGTGGAGGTTGTTCAACCTCCTCGTCAAACAGATCGTCGCCGTCGGGTCGTAGTAGTACCCGTCGTCCCCCAATGTCGCAGCAGCCACGGCGGAAGTCCGAGGAACGCTGGCCGCAGCAGCCCGAAGTGCGGCGGTACTGCAGCGATCCGAGCCGTGATCGAATGCGTCGGCACCATGTGTGGGTGCCGTGCGGGTCGGGCAATCGGTTGAAGCTCCTTGAACCGAACGTCAAGCTTGGCGTTGAAGGATTTCTCGAGTCCATCGATCTTGTCCACGGCGTTGGTGAGCTTGGTGTCAAACTCCCTAGGCGTGTCCACGTCTTCGCCGCGCTGACCGACTGTGAGCGGAGAAGTGGGCATGTAGTTCTTCGTTAAATCATGGTGGCGGGGTTCCGAAGTATCTCATGGTTAGTCCTTAAAAAGCACGGTATATACTACGGTGAATATGGTGGAAGTCACGCGTAATCCGTCAAGCAATATCTGAAGCTCTTACAAGTTCTTACCAAACAGCGGGAAAAGGCGATGTGCAACCACGAAGATCGGTGGGTCCGAGATTGAACCAAGCGATTACCGAGTCGAAACACCGCACGTGAGAGTATCCGTGGAGCTCGGGAAGGCTTAGCAAAGGGGTCAGCAATTATCAAAACAAGAATGCAAAAGTTGAAAGAATGCTCAACGACAGATCTTGTCTTGGTCCTAGGCTAGACCGTACTAGAGACGCGAGCCTAGATCACCAACGATGTCACGACGCGACACAACAAGCACTGTATGATGATATAGCACCCTGAAAAGCGATCCGAAATGCAGAAAATCACTATGATGGCGAGTGTCTAGAACTGATCTACGGGGTCTAAAAAGAGGTTAGCCCCCAAAAATTTTTTTCGAAATTTTTTATTTTGCTCCGGAAAGCGCGCAGGCGCCAAAAAAATATCGCTATAAGGGCCGATGGGGAAAAGTGATCCCCGGGGGAGAAAAATAGTATAGCCAGAAATTTTTTTCGGAGGGGGTTCCAGAATTTTTTTTTTTTTTTTTTTTTGCTCTCCTACGGACTTACGCCGGACTCTTAGCTCGACACGGACTTTAGTTGAACAGAAACAAAGAAAGAAGGAAAGTCAAAAGAAATAACGAGGAAACAATAACTCTACTGGACTCGTACCACAGCGGAAAACCGATCGGATCGTGTCGGTAGGAAGGCGGTGGCGAGTATTAGGGTTTTATGGTGGCGGGGTATATGGCGGCGAATATGGCAGGGTATATGGCGGAATATGGTGGCGGGTATATGGCGGTGATCGGCGAGTGTGGTGGTGACTAGTATGATCGAACTCGAAACTCTAAGGGACGAGACACTAAGACCAAAGAACTCGGCGACGATGTAGACACAAATTCAACAATGCAAAACCGAAAAAAGATAATGCGAGGCGTAGATTGGTTATGGGATGGATCTAAACGCTAATCGTGTTTTGGCTTTTTCGTGGGTTATAGGTAAAACAGATCTAATCTACGAAAAACGGTAAAATCTCACCGAGCAACCCGAAATCGATACCACTTGATAGGGCAAAGGTGTCCGATCTTTCGATGAGATGGCGATAATCGATTTGGTGGAGTTCGGGCTTGACGATCCGACTACTGCGGCGAGCACGAGCGCCAATGCAATCGCTAGGCCAATCTCCGGAGGTTACCGATCCTGCGTGAACACGATCGGCTGACCGGAGGGTCTTAATTCCTACGAAATCGAGAACAAGTAAGAACCAATATTGCAATCAAGATATTGCGGATTAAGAGGAAAGCTTTATTGAAAGAGGTGGGATCACGAATAGGTGCGAAGTACAAGAGGCCTCTGCGCCGAGCCTTGGCGAAGTTGCGACTATGGCTAACTTAATGTCTAAACAAAATCCGAGTCTAAAGGTTGGCTATGGGCGATTAAGGGCGAAAAGGTGGGGTTTCGCCAGCCAAGGAAGTGGTGGCGAATCCAACCCTAAAAGTCCTTTTCCCTCAAATACGGACTCTAAAAAGTGGCTAACTAAAACCTGCGAAAATTACATGGGCTGGCCCAAAATAAAGGTGTCATGACACCATATTATGCTATGGACGAATTCGTAAAGTATTGATCTTGAATATTTCGTCCAAGCCTTCTTTCTCCATTATGGTGGCCTCAAAGTTCTGAAATCTTCATCCGTGGCCTTCTCTTGGATCATCACATGCTTGCTGCCATCTCCATGCATGGCCATGCTCCAATGCTTGTCCCTCTCATCCATGCTTGGTCCATCATTCCTAAGAGTAAGAAATGTATCTGACTTAGGCAGCATCATATTCTCATGTATGTAAGGAATAGTTCCAAGAAACGAAAGTACCTGATAGTTAAGTTGTTTGGCACGAGATCTTGTGATGGGTCCTTGTATGTGTGTTGCTGTAGGTACAACGGTTGTATCAATAGTAGGGATGTCCACATCAACGTGGATGATGATGTAAAGCTCCTTCTCCTCTTCGAAACGAGCTAAAGAACACCAAAATCCGAGTTCGGATGCAAAAGTTTTGCTCAAAACGGTGAGAGGCTGAAATCTGGAACTTCTTTGTTTTCTTTAGATCGGGCGGTAGTACGGATTTTGGTACCATGGCGGTAATCAGTATTTTGGAGCGGTAGTACCGCTCGGAAGAGAAAACCAGATCGGCGATTTAGCGAGTTTAGCGATTTGGGGAAAATCTTCAAGAAAAACACCAAATCGACGGGGGAAATCAAGGAATTAGGCTATGGGAACGCAAAGGAAGGTAGATCAACAAGTTTAGCAAGTAATCCACGGATCAAAACCTACCAAAACGCACTCAAATCACAGATCGATCCAAAACACGAATTGGGGCTATTTTTGGTGGAATTTTCGAATTTATGGGGAAAAGACCAAATCGATGAGAAATCCGTGGCAACCAAAAGCTGCTGATACCAGATGATGGAGGGGTTAACCTCTTGGGTGCCCGATCTTCACGGATCTCGTGGTCAAATCGATGGGAAAGCGAGGGGAAAGGGAGAAGGTAGCGAACACACACCTCGCGAAGAACACGATGAACACACACAAAACTCACACGATACAAGGCCGATTGCTCTAACGAGCGGCACCGGTCCGATAGAATCCTCGCAGGAAAGATCGGTCAACGTGCTCCCTCAGATCCACATCGGAGAGGAAGAACACCTTGAGGAGGGTCTTGACGACTTGGGGCGAGAAACAGAACCCAAGGCCTTGTTCAACGATGGATGCGTGATGCAAAGTCCAATCGAGGTTGGTGGCGATAGTCGGTCCCCTTGGTAAAGGGGATGAGGCAAAACTAGAGATTCCACAATGGGGGTTTTCTTTAGTCTATCATCTATGCCTAAGGGATACATGAGGGGTGGAGGCTCTATTTATAGGCCAACCACTAAACAAGGGTAGTTTGGGGATAAAACTAGGGTTTTGTAAGTAAAGGGGGATACATGGGCTGTGGCCCAACTAGTGCGCCATGAGCCTTGAGCCAGTAATCTGGGACTTGGGACCGGTATTACCGCTTGGTCCGGTAGTACCGCTCTAGGACCGATAGTACCGCTTGAGGTCTGGGCGTCGGAGCTGCCACCGAGTTTGTGGGAGAAAGAGGCGGTAGTCTGTAGTGGCCAGATCCAGATCCGGTAGTAGATCGGAGACAGTATTTGGCTTGCGCTAGTGTCGTCAATTCTTTGGCGGTAGCAAAGGGAGTAATCCGGTCGCTGGTCCTAGTAGTACCGCTGGCGATAGAGAGCATTTGGCGATCTGTCTTCTTCCGCCTCCTCTTCCAAGCCTCCGTCTTGTCGGGCTTGATGCTCCGGGCTTCCTCCCTTGCCTCCGTACTTGTCAATGTGAACCTATCATGCATATGTGACGGAGTATGAAGTAGCATACCATTCAATAGGGTAGGAAGGGGGCTCGCATAGAGGAACGGATTCACCTTTGGAGTCCATGACGACTTAGCGTAAGTTGGAGTCCAAGATGTAGTAACGACCGTAGGTCGGGCTGCATCAAAACCCTTATGCAAATAGAAATCATCAATCCCTTTGTCTATTGAACGTTTTGCAAAAATTGGTCCAAAGAGAGGGCTGGACGCGTACAAAGATTTGATGTCATCAAGACCCAAGACATTTACTTCGAGTCGTGTAAGAAGGCTTGTGTTTTTGCGAGACAAGGCGTCCGCTACCACATTTTCTTTGCCCTTCTTGTATTTGACAATGTAAGGAAAAGACTCCATGAACTCAACCCATTTTGCGTGCCTTTTACTCAAATTGGCTTGGCCCTTAAGATACTTCAACGACTCATGGTCGGAATGGATGATAAATTCTTTGGGCCAAAGATAGTGTTGCCACACTTGAAGAACTCGAACCAAGGCAAAAAGTTCTTTGTCATAAATGGGATAGTTTAGGCGTGCGCCATCAAGTTTCTCACTATGGTAAGCAATAGGACGCCCATTTTGCATAAGGACGCCACCAATGCCAATACCACTAGCGTCACATTCAATCTCAAAGGTTTTTGTGAAATCCGGTAATGCAAGAAGTGGTGCTTCGGTGAGCCTCGTTTTGAGCTCATCAAAAGCCTTTTGTTGTGCTTTTCCCCACACGAATGTGACATTTTTCTTTGTCAATTCGTTGAGGGGGCAAGCAATGGTAGAAAAGTCTTTCACAAAACGACGGTAAAAGCCAGCCAACCCATGAAAACTACGAAGTTCACTAACATTTGTAGGGATGGGCCAATCTCGTATGTCCTTGACTTTTGAGACATCAACTTCAATGCCATTAGAAGACACGACAAAACCAAGGAAAATCAGCTTGTCTTTTGCAAAAGTGCAATTTGGGAGATTAGCATAAAGCTTTTCATGACGAAGGATTTGAAGGACCTCCTTAACATGAGTAACATGCTCCTCTAGTGACTTGCTATAGACAAGGATGTCATCAAAGTAAACAACTACACTCTTCCTAATGAGAGATCTCAAAATATGGTTCATGAGGCGCATGAAGGTAGATGGGGCATTAGATAAGCCAAAAGGCATAACCAACCATTCATAGAGACCAAGCTTGGTTTTGAAGGCGGTTTTCCACTCATCACCTTCGGCCATGCGAATTTGATGGTAAATATAGTGGCTCCACATAACTCATCAAGCATTTCATCAAGACGCGGTATAGGATGTCGATAACGCACGGAGATAGCATTGATTGGACGGCAGTCCATGCATAACCGCAACGTATCATCCATTTTTGGGACTAGAATCACGGGGACCGCGCTTGGGCTAGTGCTTACTTGGATCAAACCTTTGGAGACGAGTTGGTTGATTTGACGTTCGATCTCCTTTGTCTCTTCCGGGTTCGTGCGATACGCGGCGCGGTTTGGTAGTGGGGCGTCGGGTATGAGGTCGATGCGGTGCTCGATTCCACGAAGAGGAGGAAGGCCATGAGGGAATTCCTGCAAAATAGCCATAAAAGGAGGAGGAACATTTGTCAAGTCGTTAGTTCCTTGCGCTAGTCCCTTGCATACAAGGACATAGTGCAAGATGGATGGGTTGTTCCGCACTTCTCTCATCTCACTTTTGGTGGCAAGAAGAACACTCTTCGTTTTTCCACTCGAGTTTGGCTTGTAGCTCTCACTCACTATGGTGTGGTTCTCTCGCTCACCACTCTTCTCACAAGGTGTTTTTGTGTATTGCGCCCTCGCTAAAGCCTTTGCATTGTCCGCAATTATTTGGCTAGGAGTCATTGGTTGCAACACACAAGTTTTATCAAGCCATTTGAAGGTATAAGTGTTTGAGTGGCCATCATGCAAAGCACGATTGTCATATTTCCACGGCCTTCCGAGCAACATATGGCAAACCGTCATTGGGACCACGTCACATTCCACCGTGTCCTTGTAGGGCCCAATTGAGAACGTTACCGAGACGGTGTGCTTGATCTTGACGGATCCTTGGTTACTTAGCCATTGGATATGGTAGGGGTGTTTATGCGGATGGAGGGTGAGGTTGAGTTTCTCACACAATTCCGTGCTTGCAAGATTGTGGCAACTCCCTCCATCGATGACAACTTTGATGGACTTCCCATTGATGCCGGCACGAGTTTGGAAGATGTTCGAGCGTTGGTATTCATTCTCATTGACTTGGGTAGTTAGGACCCTTGTGACCACAAGCGATGGACTTGCGTCATGCTCACACACAAGAAGTTCTTGGTCCTCTTCCAAATGTTGCCTTGCCATGGCTTCCTTGACCCTTGCATCAAACTCTTCTTCACTCAAGTATTCTTCATCGCCGTTGTCATGGATGAACAAAACTTTCTTGTTTCCACATGCGGCCGACTTGTGTCCTTTGCCTCCACACTTGTAGCATTCACCATTGAATGGTTGATCATCCCTTGTGTTTTTGCCACTTGGGGGCTGTATTCCTTGAGGGAGTGTTGGCTTGAAGGGAAGCTTGGTGGTACTTGAGGAGCTTCCACTTGGTGTTGTTGTAGTAGTGGTTGGTGCTTGCTTGTATGTGAAGTACGTCTTTGACTTGTTGTACTTGATGTCCTCTTGCACTTGACGCTCGGCCTTTGATGCGATGTGCACAAGCTCAACCATGTTGTTGTACTTTCGGAACTCGATGATGCGCTTGATGGGATGGTTCAAGCCATTGAGGAAGCGTGCCATTGTTTGTTCATCTCTCTCTTCAATGTTGGCACAGATCATGTTGAGCTCCATTTTCTTGAAGTACTCTTCCACGGTCTTTGTCCCTTGACTAAGCGTTTGAAGCTTGTTGAAGAGGTCACGCGTGTAGTGCGAAGGAACTCGAGGGATGCCATGGCCATCATCTTCTCATTGCTATAGTTGTGCATGCGAAAGATCTTGTCAACCTTGAGTTCCCACGAGAGATATTCTTCGGGTTCATTGGAACCGGTGAACTTGGGCATGGTGAATTTGAGCTTGCCGAAAGTTTCTTCTCCATTGCGGTTCCGGTTGCGGCGGTTTCCATGATTTGGGCGGTCATCATCATCATCATCCGAGCTCTCATGTCTTGCTTGGTGATGGTTGCGTTGCTCTTGCGGTTGTTAAGGTGCCGCGTTTGGTGGTGGAACTTGGTTTTGACGACGAGCTTGGGGAGCTTGCTCATGTTGTTGGCGCGGTTGAGGACGAGGAGGAGGTTGACGGTCCTCACGACGAGCTTGGGGAGCTTGCTCTCGTTCTTGTCGCTGTTGATGCCGAGGAGCATTGTCTTGCGCCCTGTGTCGAGGAGGACGTCGAGCCGCATGCGCAATGGGCTGCTCTTCTTCTTCTTCTTGGTGTGGAGAAGACTCGTCATGACTATCATGTTGCCGACGTTGACGATCATGTCGATGATGAATCCTTGGTGGATCTTCGAGTGCTTCACGTCGACGGTGATCTTGTTCGTCCTCTTCGGATGCTTCACTTGTTGTTGAAGGGACATGTCGACGGCGATGGGCTTGGTGGTCCATGTGCGGTTGCTCTTGTTGAATCACAAGTGCTCTTGTTTGTGGCCGGTTCGCTTCACGACGTGGAGGTCTTGCAGAGAGGTCACCATCATAGCTTGACGTTGTGGCGTGTCGCGGAGATGGTACCGCTTGAGAAGAGCTCATGGATTGAAGAACGGGTCCATCCCGGTGCCTTGAAGCGTGTCGGCGAGGTGCACTTGATTCACTTGAAGAGTGCCGAGATGAGCTTGAGTCACGCGACCGTGGCCTTGCTAGTCCATCAATGAGGCGTTGAAGCTTCTCATCCGTTGAGGCGAGGGAGCGACCAAGAGCTTCATTTTGATGACCGAGGTTGTGTTGCATGGCATGCATTTGGCCTCGGACTTCTTCGAAGCGGTTGTCGATGTTCTTGAACTCCACGCGGGCTTCGTTGAATTGCTCATCTTGGCGCCGCTCGAGAGCTTCACAACGGTAGTAGAATTCTCCTCGGACCTTCCAATGGTCCCATCTTGTCATGAATTGTGTGTCGTCCTCCGGAGGTTGTGGTGGTTGGGACGGCTCTCCATTCCTGTCCATGATGCAAAGCCAACAAGGGTTGTATATGGAGAATCAGGGTGCGTAGAGTTAGCCTTTTACCTTACCTTGGAGATTATATCAAACCAATTGCCACACAAATGAGCGAACAGCGTGCAAAGTGAAATGGGCAAGAAACTCACACACAAATATGCTACAACTCTCAAAAGCTTTTGGTGGAAGGTTAGGATTGTGGAAAACCAAACGAAATGATCCAAGAAAAAGGTTATTGTTCTACGTGGTAAAGAACCAAAGATCAAAAGAAAAAGGATACGATCTACAAAAACACGGAAAACGCACACGTGGAGAAAAACGGGGTTAGCACGACTATGAAAATGAGCACAAAAGGTCCTAACGAAGACTACGCTCGGTTGTCGTGCCAACTCAAGGAGAGACCACAACTCGTTTGCCAAAATAGGATAAGCAATAGATTTGTGCACTTGCCTTGGTGCGCTCTTTCTTCTCTCTTTCTTGGCTTACAAGCTTGGTATTCTCTTTGTATTGGGAGACTATGTATCTTTTTTTTCTTTTTTTTTTGATTCTTTTCCTTTTTCTCCCTTTCTATGCTACTATGTTAACTTTTGTATTTGGCCTCACACTCTCACTTTCCGAAGGCAAGTGCACAATGCTTAGACAAACACAAAATGAGTTTCTCTCATAGGATAGATACACACAAAGGAAGATATGGGGCGTCAAAGTGGTGCAAGTTATACCTTTGGTATTGTTGACGACTTGCAACCGTTGGTGGGGATGATGTTCGAGTGTCGCGGTGTCGTTGAGCGCGTGGTGACTTTGATGCGGAAGCTTGTGTTAAAATGGCGACAAACACGTGAAACACGAACACATTGAAGATGGAAAGTTAGCAAACGAAGTTTTGGCGTCAAGAGAAGAAGAAAAACCTTCTGTGGCACGCGGTAGTACCGCTTGGTACGGCCGGTAGTACCGGACGGCGGTAGTACCGCCTGAGCCACCGGTAGTACCGCAGGTCACAGAACAGGAACGAGATCCACTTAACACAAACCTCAAATTCGTGGGAATCTGACCGAAAGGCTAGGCTAGGAACAACAGGGGCTATAGATCGACTCCAAAAGCAACAAATCTATGGACCAAAACCACGAAAAACTCACCAAATCCAACGATCGATCCGAAGGCAAATTGGGGCTCTTTTTGGTGGGATTTTTGATTTTAACGAGGATAAAAGAAAAATTGGGGGGAAATTCGTGATCAACCTTGCTCTTGATACCAAGATGTTAAGGGGTAACCCCTTGGGGTGGCCCGATCTTTCACGAATCTCCGCGGGAATCGAGGGTAAAGCGGTGAAAGGGGGAAAGGGGATGAAATCCACGAACACACGCACACGAAGAACCCGAAGAACTCACGCACACAAAACACGATACACGCCGGTAACTCACGCCGGTGGCAACCGGTCCAACATAATCTCTAGGATCTGTGTTGGGCGAAGCTCTCTCTCCACGCCAACAACGGGGGACGAGGTGCTTGGTGAGATCTTGACGACTTGGGGGCGAGAAACCGAGAACCCAAGGCCTTGTACAACTTGAACGCTCTAGGCAAGATCCAAGAGGAGGGTGGATAATAGGGTGCTCCTTGGTAGGATCATGAGACCAATAGATGTAAGATCCTCAAAGGGTTTCCTTAATCTATTATTATCCAGGTCTAGGGTTTACAATGGAGGGTGGGGGCTATTTATAGGCCAACCACATAAACAGGGGTATTTTAGGAACAAATAGCGAAATATAGAGAGGGTTACAGGGCGCTGGGCCGACTTAACACGATCAGGTCCATACATGTCCTGCATCGGCAAAGACGACCGGTCATTGATCGCTTGGCCGGTAGTGCCGCTTGTCGTCCTGGGACTTGCGCTGGCGTCGTCTGTTGGTGGCGGTAGCGCCGTGGTCCCAGAGTACCGGTCCAGGTAGTACCGCCGGATGAGAGTATTTGGCTTATACTGGCGTCTTACATTGGTGGCGCTTAGCGGGCGAGTAGTGCCGGTAATACCGGTCGCCAGTCCGATAGTACCGACGACAGAGGGCATTTGGTTCCTCATTGGTGATCCTCCGTTCTCTGGGTCATTCTCTTCGTACCTGATGATGCACAAGGTATGCGTATGAAGTAGCAGGCCATCCAAGGGTGTATCGAAGTCACACAAGGAGAGGAGCGAGTTCACCTTAGCTTGAAGTAGTTTGGCTCGGGCGCGAGTCATGGGTCCACTTGGGGGGCTCGTGGGAGTAGATGTAGTAGCGGTCATAGGACGGGCTGCATCATGTCCGGTAGTACCGGTCCAGCACGACCGGTAGTACCGGTCAGCCGGTAGTACCGCTTCCGGGCCCGGTAGTGCCGCTTGCCGTCCTGGGACTTCCGCTGGCGTCGTCTGCTGGTGGCGGTAGTAGGGGGCGGTAGTGCCGTGGTCCGGTAGTATCGGGTCCAGGCCCGGTAGTACCGCCAGTGACAGAGAGTATTTGGCTTCTGTTGGCGTTGTCTGTTGGTGGCGGTAGCAGGGGAGGTAGTGCCTGGCGGTAGGCCGCTGGTCCGTAGTAGTCACTGGCGACAGAGGGCATTTGGTTCCCTCCGCTGGTGCTCCTCTTTTCTCTGGGTCATTCTCTTCGTACCTGATGATGCACAAGGTATGCGTATGAAGTAGCAGGCCATCCAAGGGTGTATCGAAGTCACACAAGGAGAGGAGCGAGTTCACCTTAGCTTGAAGGAGTTTGGCTCGGGCTCGATTCATGGGTCCACTTGGGGAGCTTGTGGAAGTAGATGTAGTAGATGTAGTAGAGTTCGTAGGACGGGCTGCATCAATCCTTCTTCAAGGAAGCCCCCTACACAAGCTATAAGATCTTCAACAAATGAGAAGGACGCTATGGCTCTCTAGTTCGCGAAGTTGGATGAACCAATCAAGATGTCCTCTCATGAAGTTGATGCTTTCGAGACATGGTGCCAAACCTTGGACAAGGGTTGCGAGGTGGAGGATGGTGATCATGGGATTTTCCCTTCACCAAACGAGGCGCATGGAGTTGACGAAACCGAGCCTATTCCCATATGCTTTAGTGATGATGTGGATACCAATCCCATGTGAGTTTGAGAGCCACTTAGCCCACTTGAGTGAGAGCAAAAGTGAGACGAGTGACTCCACCATATGTGAGATTGTGTGCTTCCACTTTGAGGACATGAGTGATACACCGAGTGAGTTGAGAGTGGTAGTTGATAGGGCAAGTGAGGCCATCCCAATTTCAAACAACTTACCCTCTACCTCTAGTGTGTTTTCTCATGATGTGTTAGGTACCTTGGAGCAAGAGACGCCAAGCTTGGAGATTCTGGCCCCCCTATCGAGAAGATGTACATGGTGGATGAAGTTGATGCCATCCCCATATATGATGAAGAAGTCATCCACATGGAGGCCACCCCTTTCACAACATCCACTTCAAATGAGAGGTATAACCAAGGTAAAGATACGGGTGTTGTTGATGCCATGATCCCACTAGTGGACATGATGAATTGTGAGGATATGCATGTTATGGACTCTACTTGTGACATTTCATATGCATAATTCTTATTCCCATGTGATGCTTTGCCTTTGCATAATGTTGATCATGTGGAATTATTTGAGTGCGATGATATTGCCATAGATTGTTCCATGCTACAAATCTTTCTTTTATCCCACAATTGTTGCGACAAACTTGATAAACAATTGCTCTTTCCCTATGTTTGTAGGCAACCATATTAATACTTTGGAAATGCTTGATCATTCATGTTGTTAATGGTTCATATTGAGAACGCCCCCATAGCTTTCTCAACCTTTGAAGATTTTGATACATGCCATGATAAGTATATGTCCACCTTTTGCTTGCATAATCACCATGCCTTCTATGACATATTGTGTCATGCTAATGGTGATGTGCACAAGAGAAGACGCATCATGATGGATGATGTGTTTATCTATCACACACACACGTTCTTTCGTTATCTATGGTGTGTGTAGGTACCCATACTCCAGTGTCAACCTCGATTGAGCACGAGTTGACAAAACGAGCTCTAGAGAGCATCCAACGAGACATAACGGCGAACCTCCTTCCTTACAAGAAGATGATGGAGTATCGTCGAGGTCGACTCTTTTTCAAGAGGGGGAGATGATGCCGCCCAACACATGGTGTTCACCATTGGTCTACATCATGATATGCCAAACATCCCAATCAAGGTGAACTCCTTCCATCTTTTGCCTTCCCTTGATCATTACTTGAATGGGATCCTACTTGAGCCAACTATCAATTGTATGACTAGGTCCATGACCGTGATGCCAAGCGGATGCGACAAGGATGAACCAGGAGCCAAGACCCCAAGCATGAGGCCTGGAAGAGAAGACGCAAGAAGTTGCTGAATCCAGACCGGAGTCTCCGGACTACACCGGAGTTTCCGGACCGTCCTCCGGTCCAGACCCAGGAACCAAGCCCGGGACAGCCAGAAGCCCCCTCCGGAGACGACACCGGAGATTGACCGGAGTCTCCGGTCCAGACCGGAGTCTCTGGACCCAACACCGGAGTCTCCGTCCTGCTTGACGACAGGCATGTTAAGGCCTTTGGGCCTGGCCCATGTAACGCCCAGAACTCCCTGTTTATGCCTGTTTTACCCCTAGTGCGTGGCTGGCCTATATATATGCCCCCACCCCCATATGTAAACCCTAGGATGGAATAGATGATGAGTTGAGACTCATGGCTTAGGCCAAACCCTGGATGGGAACCCCCTCTCATTAGATTATCTATGATTTGTATCAAGGCCTTCTTAATTGAAGTCGTCAAGGCGCTCTTCTAGTTCTTGATCTCTCCCATGTATGGATTCTAGTAGTGCTAGGTCTCTGCCCTTTGGGATTCTACTAGGTTGCTACTCTCTCCCTACGTGTGATTCTACCAAGAGCTTGGCAATCTCTCGCAAGGGATTCTACCTTTTGTCTCTCCCTTTGTGATTCTATTGGGTTGGTGGTTCGGGCCAACGAGAGCAAACCGATTTGGGTGTGGTGTGCGTTTGTATCTTCGATTTCCCTCTCGTGTTCATCGTGTTCTTTGCTCTCCTCCCCCAAATCCCCTCGAATCTATGAAGATCGGGCCACAAAAGTGGTTGTAAGCCACATCACAAGTGGGCTAAGTGGCTCTCATACTCACATGGGATTGGCACCACATCATCACTCAATCATATAGGGGTAGGCTTGGTTTCCTCAAATCCATGCGCCTCCTTTGGTGAAGGGAAAATCCCATGCTCACCATTCTTGACCTTGTCGCCTTCAAGGTTGGATGCCATAAGATGGGCATCATCGCTCTCCTCCATGGTCGAAGGCAAAATCCCATGCTCGACCGTCTTGTGGCCATCTCGTAGTAGTGGTGGAGGTAGGCTCATGCTATCCAACTTGGCGAAGTAGAGGTCTACATTTTCCTCATTCGCGAGGTCGTGGAAGTCCAGCGTAGGCGTTGAAGCTTGATGGCGTGGAGGAAGGCTTGCTCTTGGTGCCATTGTGGTGGTGGCACTAGTAGTTGAAGGTGCCCTATGATGGTGTCAACGGAGGTCATTGGCGTGCCTTGCCGATGGTTGATGTTGGTGAAGCACTTGATCATCCACATGACGCTCGCGACGGTGATCATTTGCCTTGGCACTCTTCTTGTACTTTTGGTGCCTTCTTGAGCTTGATTGAGCATTATGGTTGGTGCTCATCTTAAATTCTTCGTCTTGGTGGCGAAGATGCCTTTGACGATTTCTTGTATCCTCATTATGGTGTCGATGCTCATGAGAGGATGTTTGTCGATGAAGATTCTTGTTTCTTGGCGCCTCTTGATGTATATGATGTTTGTACACCACTCTTGTTTGGATAGGAGGTGGATCTTGGTGCCTTGGAGGTGATGGAGCTTGGCGCCTTGGAGATGGTGGAGCTTGACGCCATCTAGGTGGTGGCACTTGATGCCTTGTCGATGGTGGCGCTTGACGCCTTGGAGGTGGTAGAGCTTGTCGCCTTGGAGGTGGATCATCGAAGTAGGTTGTGCCCTTTGGTGTGGCACGCTTGGCCTTGAAGGTCATGGGATCTTGATGATGCGCTTCCTCTTGCATGGCATAGTAGGCTGCCATCTCCACGCGGTGGAGGAATTCTTCATGGCTCGCGAGGAGCCATCAAAGTCGATGAATTTCTCCGTGTCCTCCATGCTCGGCGAGGCGTCGTCGATGTCGCACTCGAAGTCGTCCATTCTTGGGGAGTAATTGTTGGTGTAGTACTCCATATCACCCAAGCATGTGGAGCGATTGTCGGTGTAGTGCTCCATATCCTCCATGCATGAGGAGCCATTATCGACGTAGAGCTCCAAGTCTTACATGCATGTGGAGCCGGTGTCGGTGTAGTGCTCCGGGTCCTCAAAGCATGCGGAGCCATTGTCGGTGTTGTGATCCGTCATGTCCTCTATACTTGTGGAGTCGTAGTCATGGTGGCTCATCATGGATTCTTCATAGATATCATTCTCGGTCCCGGAGTCCCTAGACATGCTTCACAAGACCAAGTGTTGTATATGGAAGTGGTAGAGGGTGTTAGTGATACAACGTCGAACTTTACCTTGGAAGATCGTATCGTGCAAGTGGCCACACTTGAGAGCAATAAACCAAGTAAAGTGAAGTTCATGCGAAACACCAAAACCAACTACTAACCAAAACACACACACACAAGGCCTATGGTGGATAGGTATGGAAAGAGGCATGCCAAGAACCAATCCGAAATCAAGATGTTGTAATGGCAAGTAAAGAACCACAATGATCACAAAGCAAACACGGTGGGATAAATGGGACTTGTGCGACGGAGAAAGTGAGATAAGAACCAAATGCTTACCTAGCGAAGGCTATAAGCTCGTGTCACACAAGTATAAGGAGAGATGCTAGTTCGATTGCATAAGATTGGTGGGCTCCAAGATATGCACAATAAGTACCACCTATATGATGTTCATCGAGCTTGCGCTTCCTATTATATGAGGCACATGTATATTTCTTTTTCTCTTTTTTCTATTTTTCTTTTTTTATATTTTGTTTTCCTTTTCTTTTTCTTTTTCTTTTTCTTTTTCTTTTTATTTTTCTTTTTCACTTGCCTCTTCCTTATGCCAACAACTATACAAGATAACTATATGAGATAGCGCTCACAATGTTTGCTTGGAATCTACAAGGTATCAAATGTGCATAGCCCAAGCAATCATAAGAGGAACTAGTCTCAGTATGTGTTTGTTGCTCGCAAAGATAGTGGGGTTCACAAAGGAATGCAAGTGGGGAGAAGTCGCGGAATGTTTATACCTTTCATCGACGATCTTAACCCTTTATTGTTGGATTCCGCCTTGCTCACGGATTTTGTATGTAGTAGATAGCATGAACAACGTGGATTATGATGTAGTGCTCCTTCTCCTCTTCGAAACGAGCTAAAGAACACCAAAATCCGAGTTGAAATGCAAAAGTTATGCTGAAAACCGTGCTGCAGTTTTTCTGTCTGCAGGAAGGGCGGAGACTCCGGTCTGGGGTTCCGGAGACTCCGGACTGGAGCTCAAAAAGTCCGGAGACTCCGGTCTAGGCCGGAGACTCCGGTCCGGGTGATTCCAGAGCGTCCAGAACTCGAACGGGACGCGTTTTGGGCGGAAAAACTCGAACCAAAACCTCAGATTGATGGGGAAAATCAAGGAATTAGGCCATGGGAACACATGGTAAGGTAGATCAACAAGTTTAGCAAGTAATCCACGGATCAAAACCTACCAAAACTCACTCAAATCACAGATAGATCCAAAACATGAATTGGGGCTATTTTTGGTGGAATTTTCGAATTTATGGGGAAAAGACCAAATCGATGGGAAAGCGAGGGGAAAGGGAGAAGGTAGCGGAAGCGAACACACACCTCGCGAAGAACACGATGAACACACACAAAACTCACCCGATACAAGGCCGATTGCTCCTGAACGACAGCCGCCGGTCGGATAGAATCCTCGCAAGGAAAGATCGGTCAACGTGGTCCCTCAAATCCACATCGGAGAGGGAAGAACACCTTGGGGAGGGTCTTGACAACATGGAGACAAGACAATGAACTCCAAGGCCTTGTTCAACGATGGATGCGTGATGCAAAGTCCAATCGAGGTTGGTGACGATAGTCGGTCCCCTTGGGTAAGGGGATGAGGAAAAACTAGAGATTCCACACAAGGGGGTTGTCTTTAGTCTATCATCTATGCCTAAGGGATACATGAAGGGGTGGGGGCTCTATTTATAGGCCAGCCACATAAACAGGGGTAGTTTAGGGATAAAAGTAGGGTTTGGACGAGCTAGAGGGGTACATGGGCCAAAGGCCCAGCTGGCGGCACGCAGGCCCATCGTGTAGGCCGGAGACTCCGATGCAGGCCAGAGACTCAGTCTATCTCCTGTCGCTCCCGAGAGGGGCATCTGATCCGCCCCTGATTCTTGGGTCGGTCCAGAGGTCGGCCCGGAGACTCCGGTGTAGCAGGACCGGAGACTCTGGTGTAGGCCAGAGACTCTGGTGGTTCAGCCGTGGCTTCTTCCGTCTCCTCTTCCAAGCCTCCATCTTGTCGGGCTTGATGTTCTGGGCTTCCTCCCTTGCCTCCGTACTTGTCGGTGTGAACCTATCATGCATATGTGACGGAGTATGAAGTAGCATACCGTTCAATAGGGTAGGAAGTGGGCTCGCATAGAGGAACGGATTCACCTATGGATTCCATGACGACTTGGCATAAGTTGGAGACAATGATGTGGTAACGACCGTAGGTCGGGCTACATCATAGGGTTTCGGCCCCATTTGAATCAGAGAGGATAAGGAGGGATTATGGATAGGGATTGAGGCAGGACGTCGCGGTTGCCTTCTTATCCCCCTCTAGAATGACGACGAGCATCTTGACGCACGGCTGACGACGGAGACGACATCGGGCGGCGGCGAGCTCCTCCAACGAGCTGCCTGTGTGCGTGAGGATGACGATGATGTCGCTTTTGCGGAAAACCCCCTGGCATTTATTTCTTCTCAACCCGCGATCCTTCCCTGGCCCCACTCGTCAGTCACAGGAGAGAATGAGCTGGGTTGGTTACTAGGCCTTTGTGGGCTGCACCTAGGTGATAGGCAAGCATGTAGGAGTTGGGACACGGCCAATCTTGTTTTTATTTGTTTTTCATTTTTCTATTTTCTGTTTTCCTTTTCAGATTTGAATTTAATTTATATTTCGAACTTTTCTAATAAAGTTTATTTGCTGAATACTTACAACAAAAATTTGTATTTATTGTGATTCCTTTTATGAATCTTGCATGATAAATGTTTTTATATTTCTTTTTATTTTCTTTATATGAACCCCTTTTAATATTTTGTAGAAGCTTTTCTTATTATTTTTCTTTCCAATTTTAAACATGTATTTATTAATGATATTTCCTTATTGATTTATCAAACTTAACTCTAGTTGGCTCATAGTTTGAATGGAAATTTTTATATGTATAATGATGCAGCCCGACCTACGGTCGTTACTACATCAAGGTCTCCAACTTACGCCAAGTCGTCATGGACTCTAAAGGTGAATCCGTTCCTCTATGCGAGCCCACTTCCTACCCTATGGAATGGTATGCTACTTCATACTCCGTCAAATATGCATGATAGGTTCACACCGACCAGTACGGAGTCAAGGGAGGAAGCCGGGAACATCAAGCCCGACAAGATGGAGGCTTGGAAAAGGAGACGGAAGAAGACATGTCGGCAGCTGCCAGGTCCAAGCGGTACTACCGGTTGTCGGAACCCGGCTCTGCAGTCGTGATCTCTACCGCCTCGCTTCGCCATCGACGGCTCCAACGGATGCTCCAAGACTGCAAGCGGTACTACCGGTCCCGGAGCGGTACTATCGGTGATGACCGGTACTACCGGTCCTAAGTCCGGTACTACCGGTCATGTCTACCTGCGCGCACCAGTTGGGCCACAGCCCATGTATTGCCCTTTACTTACCTATTCGCCTAGTTTATCCCCAAACTACCCTTGTTTAGTGGCTGGCCTATAAATAGAGCCCCCACCCCTCATGTATCCCTTAGGCATAGATGATAGACTAAAGACAACCCCCATTGTGGAATTTCTAGTTTTGCCTCATCCCCTTTACCAAGGGGACCGACTATCGTCACCAACCTCGATTGGACTTTGCATCACGCATCCATCGTTGAACAAGGCCTTGGAGTTCATTGTCTCGTCTCCAAGTTGTCAAGACCCTCCCCAAGGTGTTCTTCCCTCTCCGATGTGGATTTGAGGGAGAACGTTGACCGATCATTCCTTGCGAGGATTCTATCGGACCGGTGGCCGCCGTTCGGGAGCAATCGACCTTGTATCGTGTGAGTTTTGCGTGTGTTCATCGTGTTCTTCGCGAGGTGTGTGTTCGCTTCTGATACCTTCTCCCTTTCCCCTCGCTTTCCCATCGATTTGACCACGAGATCTGTGAAGATCGGGCCACCCAAGAGGTTAACCCCTCCATCATCTGGTATCAGCAACTTTTGGTTGCCACGGATTTCTCATCGATTTTGTCTTTTCCCCATAAATTCGAAAATTCCACCAAAAATAGCCCCATTTCGTGTTTTGGATCGATCGGTCATTTGAGTGCGTTTTGGTAGGTTTTGATCCATGGATTACTTGCTAAACTTGTTGATCTACCTTCCTTTGCGTTCCCATAGCATAATTCCTTGATTTTCCCAGTCGATTTGGTTTTTTTCTTGAAGATTTTCCGCCCAAATCGCCCCAAAATCGCAAAAACGCGTCAAATCTAGGCGTCCCAGGACCAACCGGTACTACCGGTCCCAAAATCCGGTACTACTGCACTTAACCGGTACTACCTCTCAGGCAACCGGTACTACCCCGATCTTGAACAAAAAAAGGATTCAGTTTGACCGCTCACCGTTTTGAGCATAACTTTTGCATTCGAACTCAGATTTTGGTGTTCTTTAGCTCGTTTCGAAGAGGATAAGGAGCTCTACATCATCATCCTTGTTTTTCATGCTATCTACTCCATCAAAATTCCATGAGCAAGGCGAAATCCAACAATAAAGGGTGAAGATCGTCGATGAAAGGTATAAACATTCCGCGACTTCTCCCCACTTGCATTCCTTTGTGAACCCCACTATCTTTGCGAGCAACAAACACCTATTGAGACTAGTTCCTCTTATGATTGCTTGGGCTATGCACATTTGATACCTTGTAGATTCCGAGCAAACATTGTGAGCGCTATCTCATATAGTTATCTTGTATAGTTGTTAGCATAAGGAAGAGGCAAGTGAAAAAGAAAAAGAAAAAGAAAAAGAAAAGGAAAAAAAATAGAAAAAAGAAAAAGAGAAAAAAGAGAAAAAGAAATATACATGTGCCTCATAGAATAGGAAGCGCAAGCTCGATGAACATCATATAGGTGGTACTTATTGTGCATATCTTGTAGCCCACCAATTTTGTGCAATCGAACTAGCGTCTCTCCTTGTACTTGTGTGACACGAGCTTATAGTCTTCGCTAGGTAATCATTTGGTTCTTAGCTCACTTTCTCAGTCACACAAGTCCCATTTATCCCACCGTGTGTGTTTCCTTGTACATATTTCCTATCTTGTGGATTGACTTGTTTTGCTTTGTGATCATTGTGGTTCTTTACTTGCCATTACAACATCTTGATTTCGGATTTGTTCTTGACATGTTACTTTCCATACCTATCCACCATAGGCCTTGTGTGTGTTTGTTTTTTGGTTGGTAGTTGGTTTTGGTGTTTCGCGTGAACTTCACTTGGCTTGGTTTATTGCTCTCAAGTGTGGCCACTTGTACGATACGATCTTCCAAGGTAAAGTAAGGTTTGATGTTGTTTCCCTAACTCCCACTACCACTTACATATACACCGCTTGGTATTGTGCATCATGTCTAGGGACTCCGGAACCGAGGATGATATCTATGAAGAATCCATGATGAGCCACCATGACTACGACTCCACAAGTATAGAGGACATGACGGAGCACTACACCTACGACGACTCCACATGCATGGAAGACATGGAGCTCTACGTCGATAATAGCTCCTCATGCATGGAGCCTATGGAGCACTACACCGACAATGGCTCCACATGCTTGGGTGATATGGAGTACTACACCAACAATTACTCCCCAAGCATGGATGACTTCGAGTGCGACATCGACGACGCCTCGCCAAGCATGGAGGACATGAAGAACTTCATCGAGTTTGATGGCTCCTCCACGAGCCATGAAGAATTCCTCCACCGCGTGGAGATGGAAGCCTACTACGCCAAGCAAGAGGAGGCACATCATCAAGATTCCATGACCTTCAAGGCTAAGCGTGCCACACCAAAGGGCACCACCTATTTCGATGATCCACCTCCAAGGCGACAAGTGCCACCACCTAGATGGCGTCAAGAGCCACCATCTCCAAGGCGCCAAGCTCCATCGGCGTCAAGCTCCACCATCTCCAAGGCGCCAAGCTACATCACCTCCAAGGCGCCAAGCTCCAACTCCTATCCAAACAAGAGTGGCGTCCAAACATCATATGCATCAAGAGGCACCAAGAAACAAGACTCTTCATCGACAAACATCCTCTCATGAGCATCGCCACCATAAAGAGGATACAAGACATCGTCAAAGGCATCTTCGCCATAAAGACGAAGAATTCATGATGAGGACCAACCATAATGCTCAAGCAAGCTCAAGAAGGCACCACAAGCACAAGAAGAGTGCCAAGGCAAATGATCACCGTCGTGAGTGTCATGTGGACGACCAAGTGCACCACCTACATCATCGGCAAGGCACGCCAATGACCTCCGTCGACACCATCATAGGGCACCTTCAACTACTCGTGCCACCAACACAATGGCACCAAGAGCAAGCCTTCCTCCACGCCATCAAGCTTCAACGCCTACGCTTGACTTCCACGACCTCGCGAACAAGGAAAATGTAAACCTCTACTTTGCCAAGTTGGATAGCATGAGCCTACCTCCACCACTACTACGAGATGGAAACAAGACGGTCGAGCATGGGATTTTCCCTTCGACCATGGAGGAGAGCGATGATGCCCACCTTATGGCATCCAACCTTGAAGGCGACAAGGTCAAGAATGGTGAGCATGGGATTTTCCCTTCACCGAAGGAGGCACATGGAGTTGAGGAAACCGAGGCTATCCCCATATGCTTGAGTGAAGATGCGGTACCAATCCCATGTGAGTATGAGAGCCACTTAGCCCACTTGAGTGAGAACAAGAGTGCGATGAGTGACTCCACCTTATGTGAGATTGAGTGCTTCCACTTGCAGGGCATGAACGATACTCCTAGTGAGTTGAGAGTGGTAGTTGATAGGTCAAGTGAGACCATTTTGATTTCTAACAACTTACCCTCTACCTATAGTGTGTTTTCTTGTGTTGTGCTAGGTTCCATGGATGAAGACGCGCCAAGCCATGAAGCAATGATGCCTCGAATGGAGAAGATGTACATGGTGCACGAAGATGATGTTATGCCATGGCTACATCAAGAAGACGAAGTCGTCCACAAGGAGGCCACTACTTCCACAACACCCACTTCATATCAGAGGTATGACCAAGGTAACAATAAGGGTGTTGATGATGCCATGATCCCGCTAGTGGACATGATGAATTGTGAGGATATGCATGTTATGGATGATACTTGTGACATTACAGATGCTTCACTCATATTCCCATGTGATGCTTTGCCTTTAAATAATATTGATCATGTGGAATTGTTTGATTGCGATATCATTTCCATAAACATGCCATGCTATGAATGTTGTGTGTATCCTCCAATTACTTCGGACTTGTCTTGTCATGCTAGTCATTCAATTTCTCCCGTTGCTTGCGATAAGATGAATGCTTGCTATTTCCCTTGCTTTGCTTGCAACAATATTGATCATATGCATTATAATGAAAATGTCCCCCATAGCTTTCTCAATTTTTGGAGATTTTGATGATTGCCATGATAAGCATGTTCCCCACTTGCATACTCTCTATGCATCTATGTCGTACTTTATTGACATTAATGGTGATGTGCATAAGAAGAGATACGTCATGATGGATGATGTGTATCTCTACCATGCACACACGTTCTTCCTTTTATGTATGATGTGTGTAGGTACCCGCACAAGAATGTCAACCTCGGTTGAGCACGAGTTGACAAAAAGAGCTATTGAGAGCATCCCACAAGTGAGTTCAAGATCGAACCTAGCTCTGATACCTTTTGCATGCTTTGCATCTTTCATGTTGACAAATTGCTCTTTCCTATAGTTTGCTTGCAAGCATGTTAATGGTATTATCTCCCCTTATGACAATCATGTTTCTTTGCTATTGTATTTTGATTCTTTGTGTGTTGCAACAAAACTGTTGAACAATTTCTATTTCCGATGTTTTGTGTGCAACCATAATGCCATTAAGAGCATGTATTGTCATGAAAGCTTCCAAGAATCCCGTCTTGTTCTTGCAACAAACATAAGGACCACTTGCTCTTTCATTTGGTTTGTTTGCAAACGTGTTTTTTTGCTTCCGCTTGGGATACTCATATTCCCATGATATTCGCTTTCGATGATTTGTGTGTGACACCCAACATGTCGAGCAATTTCTCTTTCCAATGGTTAGTTTGCACACATAATGATGTTGCTTTGGACATTCTTCCTTGCGTGTTTTTGCCGAATTCTCCTATACTCGCATCAAGGACGTTGATCAAAATTATAGTCAATTGCCTTGAGTGCCACACTAAAACATTTTATGGAGTTTTTGAGTTCCCACATTTGGATGATGTTCAAACGATTTCCATGCACTTTGACCTTACATATGCATCCCATTTGCTATACATGCATTACGCTAATAGTGTTGTGAAGAAGAATGGACATGCCACATTTGACATGCTCCACTATCACGCACGAAAATATTTTGCTTGGTCTTTGTTGTGTGAAGGTACAAGTGCATACACGTCAACCTCTAACAACCACGTGTTGACAAGAAGAACCGAAGAGAGTTACCTATCGCTACCCTTCATCGAGCTATCTCTACAAGCTAAGGTGACTTCCTTCTACTTGAGGACTCATGCTATAATGTTCATGAATTGGCTACGCTTTGAGTGTTGCTTCGCTTTTGTCGTGAGCTTTGTAGGCTTCATGGAAGGTGAAGAAACATTGAAGTGTTGTCAAGTCAATCTTCCCGAGGACGACTATATGGTGAACCCCAGGATCAAGGATGTCCTTCGACCTCTTCTACTTCGTGATGAACATGGAGAGCGACCTATGGTCGTTACTACATCAAGGTCTCCAACTTACGCCAAGTCGTCATGGACTCCAAAGGTGAATCCGTTCCTCTATGCGAGCCCACTTCCTACCCTATGGAATGGTATGATACTTCATACTCCATCACATATGCATGATAGGTTCACACCGACCAGTATGGAGGCAAGGGAGGAAGTCCGGAACATCAAGACCGACAAGACGGAGGGTTGGAAGAGGAGACGGAAGAAGACAGGTCGGCTGCTGCCAGGTCCAAGCGGTACTACCGGTTGTCGGAACCGGTACTACCGGTCAGCGGTACTACTGCCCCCTTCTACCGCTCGCTACTGACGGCTCCAACGGATGCTCCAAGACCGCAAGCGGTACTACCGGTCCCGGAGCGGTACTACCGGTGATGACCGGTACTACCGGTCATGTCTGCCTGCGCGCACCAGTTGGGCCACAGCCCATGTATTCCCCTTTACTTATCTATTCGCCTAGTTTATCCCCAAACTACCCTTGTTTAGTGGCTGGCCTATAAATAGATCCCCCACCCCTCATGTATCCCTTGGGCATAGATGATAGACTAAAGACAACCCCCATTGTGGAATCTCTAGTTTTGCCTCATCCCCTTTACCAAGGGGACCGACTATCGTCACCAACCTCGATTGGACTTTGCATCACGCATCCATCGTCGAACAAGGCCTTGGAGTTCATTGTCTCGTCTCCAAGTTGTCAAGACCCTCCCCAAGGTGTTCTTCCCTCTCCGATGTGGATTTGAGGGAGCACGTTGACCGATCTTTCCTTGCGAGGATTCTATCGGACCGGTGGCCGCCGTTCGGGAGCAATCGGCCTTGTATCGCGTGAGTTTTGCGTGTGTCCATCGTGTTCTTCGCGAGGTGTGTGTTCGCTTCCGCTACCTTCTTCCTTTCCCCTCGCTTTCCCATCGATTGGACCACGAGATCCGTGAAGATCGGGCCACCCAAGAGGTTAACCCCTCCATCATATAATGATCCTATATCATTATTTGATGCATGAAATAAAAAATAAATTAATATGGTTAATACTACTTTCATTGATTGAGAACATGGTATTGTATATATTATATTATGATAATCATAGAAGTTTAGGGTTCTTAATTTACTTATATTTCTCTGTTGATGTGAGAAAAGATTTAATAGCTAAGCATGTTGTCTTCTGTTTGTGATATTTGATGACATCACCTTTTATAATAGAAATTTATATCTAGAATGTTTTATAGAAAGGAATTGGTAAAGGTACTCTTAAGCACATATAATTATGATGGTTAGAATTGGCAGAGATGGGCTTATGTGATTTGTTATAGGAAAGTATTCCTATAAAGTGATATTAAGATAAGATGATGAATCAGTTCCCTAAATGGACATTATACTTGGTTTAAGATTTAGAGTTGGTTGTTTAACAAGAATGTCTATCTTTCCATTCTTCACCATCCTTGACCTTTAATTAAAGAATTCCTTTCCAAGATATAATACTTCTTCCTATCCATCATCATAGTTAATATGATAAGCTTTACTTCACAAGAATGTTCTTATTCACCTTTTATTCTTCTAAATTCATGGATGAATCCAATGAGTTCGATACTAAAGTATTTCATAGTTTTTCTCATATCTTTGCTTGGTTATACCCACTACTCTACTGTTGATAATCATCAATCCAACAAGTATTTCTTTCAAACTCCACTCATAATCTTCCTTAATCATCCATCACTAATATTTCTTCATCAAATGTATGTATGTATCCAACTATCTTTCTCTAAGGCTTACTATCCTTTAAGATGAATAACACTCCTTCCATAACCCTATGCTAAACTAGCTTTAATTGAATAATATCATCCTACATTTACTTTCTCCAATAAATCACACTCCAACCCTATATTATATTTATGTGGATTGTAATGACTACTCTAGCAAAACTTATCTATACTAGGATCTTAATCATGTTTTACACACCAATATCACTTATGCTTGATATAAGTATCCAATCTTGGTGAGCAAAGTATGATCATTTAAATCCTTTAATCATTTATAGCTTAGGTTTCCAATTGGCTAATCAAGACTTTATCAATACAACCTTACTATTGTATTGGAATTATCTTCTTAGTATCTTTAATTGGATTAAGGATGTTATTCATGGACTATGCCCTCTTTAAAAGATTTAAGTAGATGCTATGATAATATCAAGAAGTAGCAGATCAAGTATTGATAGTTAAAGAATTTGTGAATAAATGGTTGATTACTCAACATTGATGAACAGTAGTGATGTAGCCCGACCTACGGTCGTTACCACATCATGGTCTCCTACTTATGCCAAGTCGTCATGGACTCCAAAGGTGAATCTGTTCCTCTATGCGAGCCCACTTCCTACCCTATTGAATCGTATGCTACATCATACTACGTCACATATGCATGATAGGTTCACACCGACAAGTTTATAGGGCAAAGGTGTCCGATCTTTCGATGAGATGGTGATAGTCGATTTGGTGGAGTTCGGGCTTGACGATCCGACTACACGTGCGAGCACGAGCGCCAATGCAATCGCTAGGCCAATCTCCTGGAGGTTACCGATCCTGCGGGAACACGATCAGCCTGACCAGCGAGGGTCTTAATTCCTACCTGAAATCGAGAACAAGTAAGAACTACTATTGCAATCAAGATATTGCGGATTAAGATGAAAGCTTTATTGAAAAGGTGGGTTCATGTATAGGTGCGAAGTACAAGAGGCCTCTGCGACGCTCGAGCCTTCGAGAAGTTGCTATGATGGCTAACTTAATGTCTAAACAAAATCCGAGTCTAAAGTGACGGCTATGGAGAGTATTTAAGGAGGAAAAGGTGGGGTTTCGACCAGCCATAGAAGTGGTGGCCAAATCCAACCCTAGAAGTCCTTTTCCCCTCAAATACGAACTCTAAAAAGTGGCTAATTAAAATCCTGCGAAAATTACATGGGCCTGGCCCAAAATAAAGGTGTCGCAACACCATATTAAGCTATGGACGAATTTTTGAAGTATTAATCTTGAATATTTTGTCCAAGCCTTCTTTCTTCATTATGGTGGCCTCAAAGTTCTGAAATCTTCATCCGTGGCCTTCTCTTGGATCATCACATGCTTGCTGCCATCTCCATGCATGGCCATGCTCCAATGCTTGTCCCTCTCATCCATGCTTGGTCCATCATTCCTAAGAGTAAGAAATACATCTGATTTAGGCAGCATCATATTCTCATGTATGTGAGGAATAGTTCCAAGAAACGAAAGTACCTGATTGTTAAGTTGCTTGGCACGAGATCGAGTGATAGGTCCTTGTATGTGTGTAGCTACAGGTACAATGGTTGTATCAATAGATTGGATATCCACATCACAAGTACGGAGGCAAGGGAGGAAGCCCGGAACATCAAGCCCGACAAGACGGAGGCTTGGAAGAGGAGACGGAAGAAGCCACGGCTGAACCACCAGAGTCTCCGGCCTACACCGGAGTCTCCGGACCTGCCACACCGGAGTCTCCGGTCCTGCTACACCGGAGTCTCCGGACCTACCTTCGGACCGGCCCCAGCAACGGCCCGAGGACAGTGAGTATGCCACTCCGGAGACGACACCGGAGATAGACCGGAGTCTCCGGCCCACCACACCGGAGTCTCTGGCCCACCACACCGGAGTCTCCGGCCTACACGATGGGCTTGCGCGCCGCCAGCTGGGCCTTTGTCCCATGTACCCCTCTAGCTCGTCCAAACCCTAGTTTTATCCCTAAACTACCCCTGTTTATGTGACTGGCCTATAAATAGAGCCCCCACCGCTTCATGTATCCCAGAGGCATAGATGATAGACTAAAGACAACCCCCTTGTGTGGAATCTCTAGTTTTGCCTCATCCCCTTACCCAAGGGGACCGACTATCGTCACCAACCTCGATTGGACTTTGCATCACGCATCCATCGTTGAACAAGGCCTTGGAGTTCGATGTCTCCTCTCCATGTTGTCAAGACCCTCCCGAAGGTGTTCTTCCCTCTCCGATGTGGATTTGAGGGAGCACGTTGACCGATCTTTCCTTGCGAGGATTCTATAGGACCAGTGGCCGCCGTTCGGGAGCAATCGGCCTTGTGTCGTGTGAGTTTTGCCTGTGTTCATCGTGTTCTTTGTGAGGTGTGTGTTCGCTTCCGCTACCTTCTCTCTTTCCCCTCGCATTTGCATCGATTTGACCACGAGATCCGTGAAGATCGGGCCACCCAAGAGGTTAACCCCTCCATCATCTGGTATCAGCAGCTTTTGGTTGCCACGGATTTCTCATTGATTTGGTCTTTTCCCCATATATTCGAAAATTCCACCAAAAACATCCGCAATTCGTGTTTTGGATCGATCTGTGATTTGAGTGAGTTTTGGTATGTTTTGATCCATGGATTACTTGCTAAACTTGTTGATCTACCTTCCCCTGTGTTCGAGTTTTTCCACCCAAAACGCGTCCCGTTCGAGTTCTGGATGCTCTGGAATCTCCCAGACCGGAGTCTCCGGCCTAGACCGGAGTTTCCGGACTTCTCGAGCTCCAGACCGGAGTCTCCAGACCTCCAGACCGGAGTCTCCGCCCCTTCCTGCAGACAGAAAAACTGCAACACGGTTTTGAGCATAACTTTTGCATTTCAACTCGGATTTTGGTGTTTTTTAGCTCGTTTTGAAGAGGATAAGGAGCTCTACATCATCATCCACGTTGTTCATGCTATATACTCCATCCAAATTCCGTGATAAAGGCGGAATCCAACAATAAAGGGTGAAGATCGTCGATGAAAGGTATAACATTCCGCGACTTTTCCCCACTTGCATTCCTTTGTGAACCCCACTATCTTTGCGAGCAACAAACACCTATTGAGACTAGTTCCTCTTATGATTGCTTGGGCTATGCACATTTGATACCTTGTAGATTCCGAGCAAATGTTGTGAGCGCTATCTCATATAGTTATCTTGTATAGTTGTTGGCACAAGGAAGGGGCAAGTGAAAAAGAAAAAGAGAAAAAAATAGAAAAAAAGAAAAAAGAAAAGAGAAAGAAACAAACAAGTGCCTAATAGAATAGGAAGCGCAAGCTCGATGAACATCATATAGGTGGTACTTATTGTGCATATCTTGTAGCCCACCAATTTTGTGCAATCGAACTAGCATCTCTCCTTATACTTGTGTGACACGAGCTTATAGTCTTTGCTAGGTAATCATTTGGTTTTTAGCTCACTTTCTCCGTCGCACAAGTCCCATTTATCCCACCGTGTGTGTTTTCTTGTACATATTTCCTATCTTGTGGATTGACTTGTTTGCTTTGTGATCATTGTGGTTCTTTACTTGCCAATACAACATCTTGATTTCGGATTGGTTCTTGACATGCCACTTTTCATACCTATCCACCATAGGCCTTGTGTGTGTGTTTTTTGGTTAGTAGTTGGTTTTGGTGTTCCGCATGAACTTCACTTTGCTTGGTTTATTGCTCTCAAGTGTGGCCACTTGTATGATACGATCTTCCAAGGTAAAGTAAGGTTCGACGTTGTATCCCTAACTCCCACTACCACTTCCATATACACCGCTTGGTCTTGTGCATCATGTCTAGGGACTCCGGAACCGAGGATGATATCTATGAAGAATCCATGATGAGCCACCATGACTACGACTACACAAGTATAGAGTACATGACGGAGCACAACACCGACAATGGCTCCGTATGCTTTGAGGACCCGGAGCACTACACCTACGACGACTCCACATGCATGGAATACATGGAGCTCTACGTCGACAATGGCTCCTCATGCATGGAGCCTATGGAGCACTACGCCGATAATGGCTCCACATGCTTGGCTGATATGGAGTACTACACCAACAATTACTCCCCAAGCATGGATGACTTCGAGTGCGACATCGACGATGCCTCGCCGAGGATGGAGGACACGGAGAACTTCATCGAGTTTGATGGCTCCTCCACGAGCCATGAAGAATTCCTCCACCGCGTGGAGATTGAAGCCTACTATGCCAAGCAAGAGGAGGCGCATCATCAAGATTCCATGACCTTCAAGGTCAAGTGTGCCACACCAAAGGGCACCACCTACTTCGATGATCCACCTCCAAGGCGACAAGATCCATCACCTCCAAGGCGTCAAGCTCCACCATCTCCAAGGCGCCAATCTCCATCACCTCCAAGGCGCCAAGCTCCACCTCCTATCCAAAGAAGAGTGGCGTCCAAACATCATATGCATCAAGAGGCGCCAAGAAACAAGAATCTTCATCGACAAACATCCTCTCATGAGCATCGAAACCATAAAGAGGATACAAGACATCGTCAAAGGCATCTTCGCCATAAAGACGAAGATTTCATGATGAGCTCCATCCATAATGCTCAATCAAGCTCAAGAAGGCACCACAAACACAAGAAGAGTGCTAAGACAAGTGATCATCGTCGCGAGTGTCATGTGGACGACCAAGTGCGCCACCTACATCAACCATCGGCAAGGCACGCCAATGACCTCCGTCGACACCATCATAGGGCACCTTCAACTACTCGTGCGACCACCACAATGGCACCAAGAGAAAGCCTTCCTCCACGCCATCAAGCTTCAATGCCTATGCTTGACTTCCGCGACCTCGCGAACGAGGAAAATGAAGACCTCTACTTCGCCAAGTTGTCTGAGTTCGTCAAGAGGATGTCTACACTCGAAGATGGAGGAAGCCAAGGCCACATATGTGATGAAGTCGATCCGTGCACCTCTCTCGACAACACCATGAGCCTACTTCCACAACTACTATGAGATAGCCACAAGACGGTCGAGCATGGGATTTTTCCTTCGACCATGGAGGAGAGCGATGATGCCCATCTTATGGCATCCAACCTTGAAGGCGACAAGGTCAAAAATGGTGAGAATGGGATTTTCCCTTCACCAAAGGAGGCGGATGGAGTTGAGGAACCCGAGCCTACCCCTATATGCTTGAGTGATGATGTGGTACCAATCCTGATAGGGCAAAGGTATCCGATCTTTCGATGAGATGGCGATAATCGATTTGGTGGAGTTCGGGCTTGACGATCCGACTACACGTGCGAGCACGAGCGCCAATGCAATCGCTAGGCCAATCTCCTGGAGGTTACCGATCCTGCGTGAACACGATCAGCCTGACCAGCGAGGGTCTTAATTCCTACCTGAAATCGAGAACAAGTAAGAACCAATATTGCAATCGAGATATTGCGGATTAAGAGGGAAGCTTTATTGAAGAGGTGGGATCATGAATAGGTGCGAAGTACAAGAGGCCTCTGCGACGCTCGAGCCTTGGCGAAGTCGCTATGATGGCTAACTTAATGTCTAAACAAAATCCGAGTCTAGGGTGACGGCTATGGGGAGTATTTAAGGGCGAAAAGGTGGGGTTTCGGCCAGCCATGGAAGTGGTGGCCGAATCCAACCCTAAAAGTCCTTTTCCCCTCAAATGCGGACTCTAAAAAGTGGCTAAGTAAAATCCTGCAAAAATTACATGGGCCTGGCCCAAAATAAAGGTGTCGCAGCACCATATTAAGATATGGACGAATTCGTAAAGTATTGATCTTGAATATTTCTTCCAAGCCTTCTTTCTTCATTATGGTGGCCTCAAAGTTCTGAAATCTTCATCCGTGGCCTTTTCTTGGATCATCACATGCTTGCTGCCATCTCCATGCATGGCCATGCTCCAATGCTTATCCCTCTCATCCATGCTTGGTCCATCATTCCTAAGAGTAAGAAATACATCTGATTTAGGCAGCATATATTCTCATGTATGTGAGGAATAGTTCCAAGAAACGAAAGTACCTGAGAGTTAAGTTGTTTGGCACGAGATCTTGTGAAGGGTCCTTGTATGTGTGTTGCTATAGGTACAACGGTTGTATCAATAGAAGGGATGTCCACATCAAATCCCATGTGAGTATGAGAGCCACTTAGCCCACTTGAGTGAGAACAAGAGTGAGATGAGTGACTCCACCTTATGTGAGATTGAGTGCTTCCACTTGGAGGGCATGAGTGATACACCTAGTGCGTTGAGAGTGGTAGTTGATAGGTCAAGTGAGACCATTTCGATTTTCTAACAACTTACCATCTACCTCTAGTGTGTTCTCTTGTGTTGTGCTAGGCTCCATGGATGAAGACGCGCCAAGCCATGAAGCAATGATGCCTCGACTGGAGAAGATGTACATGGTGGATGAAGAGGATGTTATGCCATGTCTACATCAAGAAGACGAAGTCATCCACAAGGAGACCACTACTTCCACAACACCCACTTCAAATGAGAGATATGAACAAGGTAACAATAAGGGTGTTGATGATGCCATGATCCCACTAGTGGACATGATGAATTGTGAGGATATGCATGCTATGGATGATACTTGTGACATTACATATGATTCATCCACATTCCCATGTGATGCTTTGCCTTTGCATAATATTTATCATGTGGAATTGTTTGATTGCGATATCATTGCCATAAACATGCCATGCTATGCATCTTGTGTGTATTCTCCAATTGCTTCGGACTTGTCTTGTCATGCTAGTCATTCAATTTCTCTCGTTGCTTGCGATAAGATGAATGCTTGTTATTTCACTTGTTTTGCTTGCAACAATATTGATCATATGCGTTATAATGAGATGGCCCCCATAGCTTTCTCAATTTTTGGAGATTTTGATGATTGCCATGATAAGCATGTTCCCCACTTGCATACTCACCATGCACCTATTTCATACTTGATTGAAATTAATGGTGATGTGCACAAGAAGAGATACGTCATGATGGATGATGTCTATCTCTACCATGCACACACGTTCTTCCTTTTGTGTATGATGTTTGTAGGTACCCGCACTATCATGTCAACCTCGGTTGAGCACGAGTTGACAAAAAGAGCTCTTGAGAGCATCCCACAAGTGAGTTCAAGATCGAACCCAGCTCTGATTCCTTTTGCATGCTTTGCATCTTTCATGTTGGCAAATTGCTATTTCCTATGGTTTGATTGCAAGCATGTTTATGGTATTATGTCACCTTGTGACATTCATGTTTCTTCGCTTTTGGATAATGATGCTTTGTGTGTTGCAAAAAAAATGCTGAACATTTTCTCTTTCCGACGTTGTGTGCAACCATGATGCCATTAAGAGCATGTATTGTCATGAGAGCTTCCGAGAATCTCGTCTTGTTGTTACAACAAACATAAGGACCACTTTCTCTTTCATTTGGTTTTTTTGCAAACATGTCATTTTTGTATCCACTTGGGATACCCATATTCCCATGATACTTGATGTTGATGATATGTGTATGGCATCCAACATGTTGAACAATTTCTCTTTCCAATGGTTGGTTTGCGTGCCGCCCTACTATGTTATATGGAGTTTTTGAGTTCCATTTTCATTTTCCATGCACATTGACCTTGCATATGCATCCATTTTCTATACATGTATTGTGATAATAGTGTTGTGAACAAGAATGGACATGCCACATTTGACATGGTCCTCAATCACGCACGAAAATATTTTGCTTGGTCTTTGTTGTGTGAAAGTACAAATGCATACACGTCAACCTCTATGGACTATATGTTGACAAGAAGAACCGAAGAAAGTTACCTATGGCTACCCTTCATCGAGCTATCTCTACAAGATAAGGTGATTTCCTTCTACTTGAGGACTCATGCTATAATCTTCATGAATTGGCTATGCTTTGAGTGTTGCTTCGCTTTTGTTGTGATCTTTGTAGGCTTCATTGAAGGTGAAGGAACATTGAAGTGTTTTCAAGTCAATCTTCTCGAGGACGACTATATGGTGAACCCCAGGATCAAGAAGGTCTCTCGACCTCTTCTACTTTGTGATGAGCATGTAGAGTCGAGGACGACTCTTTTTGAAGGGGTGGGAGCTGATGTAGCCCGACCTACGGTCGTTACCACATCATGGTCTCCTACTTATGCCAAGTCGTCATGGACTCCAAAGGTGAATCCGTTCCTCTATGCAAGCCCACTTCCTACACTATTGAATGGTATGCTACTTCATACTCCATCACATATGAATGATAGGTTCACACCGACAAGTACGGAGGCAAGGGAGGAAGCCCGGAACATCAAGCCCGACAAGACGGAGGCTTGGAAGAGGAGACAGAAGAAGCCATGGCTGAACCACCAGTGTCTCCAGCCTACACCGGAGTCTCCGGACCTGCCACACCGGAGTCTCCGATCCTGCTACACCGGAGTCTCCGAACCTACCTCTGGACCGGCCCTAGCAACGGCCCAAGGACAGTCAGTACGCCACTCCGGAGACGACACCGGAGATAGACCGGAGTCTCGGCCCACCACACCGGAGTCTCCGGCCCACAATATGGGCCTGCGCACCGCCAGCTGGGCCTTCGGCCCATGTACCCCTCTATCTCGTCCAAACCCCAGTTTTATCCCCAAACTACCGCTGTTTATGTGGCTGGCCTATAAATAGAGCCCCCACCCCTTCATGTATACCTTAGGCATAGATGATAGACTAAAGACAACCCCCATTGTGGAATCTCTAGTTTTGCCTCATCCCCTTTACCAAGGGGACCGACTATCGTCACCAACCTCGATTGGACTTTGCATCACACATCCATCGTTGAACAAGGCCTTGGAGTTCATTGTGTCGTCTCCAAGTTGTCAAGACCCTCCCCAAGGTGTTCTTCCCTCTCCGATGTGGATTTGAGGGAGCACGTTGACCGATCTTTCCTTGCGAGGATTCTATCGGACCGGTGGCCGCCGTTCGGGAGCAATCGGCATGTGTGTGTTCGCTTCCGCTACCTTCTCCCTTTCCCCTCGCTTTCCCATCGATTTGACCATGAGATCCGTGAAGATCGGGCCACCCAAGAGGTTAACCCCTCCATCAAGTAGATATTAAGATAAGTTCCATAAAAATTGATATGGAAAGAAAGATATATAGTGAATGATCTTGACTTAGTCTCTTTCCAACTCAAACTCATTTAAGAGTTAAAGTTAAGTATTACTATAATACTCATAGTAAGAATAGATAAGAATAAGATAGGTCAGGATTAGTCATTACATTTAGATCACTTTAGTTATAATCTTAACTTGGCATTTATGAGTTGTTGGGCTGAATATTATGATAGGATCCCTTAAGGATCAGAGATTACTTATTTAAGCAATGTATTCTGAGTAACATTTTATTATATCCGATCTACCCTTAGATTAAATCATGTTTTCCGAAATAAGGTTTTAGCAAAGGTCATATTGAAAATTATCACAGTCAACTTGATGATCTACTACAATTCCATCAAGTTGAGAGAAGCTCCAATCACTTAGACAAGTTTTGTTCAAAAGCGCGAAAATTATTCGAATTTTCTATGCATGAATGCAATGCACACATCTGGTTTCAGCTTATTTCTGAGCTCTAATGCTGGGATGTTACAATAAACCCACTATCGAGCATAAATACCCCCTCTTGGAGTCACTAGCAACTACTTGGCCAAGATAACCACTAGCAACGGAGAGCATCCAAGATCACAAACAACACAGACATGATATAATTATAAAGACAAAACCATTAATCAACCCAACTTAATAATCTCAATATCCATCGGATCCCTGCAAACACAACATACATGATTACAAATTGATTAGATCTTGATCATGAACGGAGCTCACAAGATCTATACATGAAAGCCTTTTTCCATTCAGCCTACTTCTTAGCTTTGTTCCGTCAGTCTAAGGCAAAGACAAAAGGGATAAGAAGAAAGCTTCGGGTCTAATGGATCAGCTTGACCGCTAGCTTCGACCTAAGGAGATACAACCATCTAGCTACTACCTGGACCCATAGTCCAAGGTGGAACTACTCACGCATCATACCGGAGAGAAGGCCTCCGGGATAATCTCCCCTCCGGCAGGGTGCCGGGAAGAGCTTCAGATCCCCCCCGATCTAGGGATGATGGCGGCAGCGGCTACAGACGGTTTCGTGGATTTCTAATCGAGTACCCAGGGTTTCTGCATCAGGGGCTTCTTATAGGCGAAGGGGAGACCGAGGAGGTGGCCAGGGCTTCCAAACCCTAGCCAGGCGTGGGCCTACCTACCCGCCTAGGATGGGTCTGGCCCCCCTGGCTGGCCCTTCCGGCTCTCCTCTGGACTTCTTGTTCCCCACGGAAAGTTATTGACTTTGTCCTTCGTCGCGTCCAATTCCAAGAATATTTCTTTACTAACTTTTCTAAAACCAAAACAGCGAGATCCAGGCATCGCTGTGCAACTTGTTAATAGGTTAGTACCAGAAAACATATAAAAAACACCTCAAAGTGTGGACAAGTAAAGCAAAGTAGATACTAAACAAGCATGGAGCATCAAAAATTATAGATACGTTTCCAACATATCAGATCCCTAATACGTCCAAAACGTATCTACTTTCCCGAACATTGTTGCTATTGTTTCTCCTCTAAACTTGTGTGATTTGAATACAACTAACACGGACTGACGCTGTTTTCAGCAGAATTACCTTGGTGTCTAGTTTTTGTGTAGAAAATCAACTATCAGGAAAAATCCCGAAAAATATGCCAAAAATTATATTTCACCAAAAGATCCACGAAGCCAGAAGACGAAGCGGAGTGGAGGCCTAGGGGGCCCACAACCCTGCCAGGTGCGAGTGGGTCCTGCCCGTGCCTCGGGGGCGCGGACATCCCAGGCACCCCCTCAGGCTCTCTCTGGGCCTATAAGTTACCCCTTGACCTAAAAACCGAGGGGGGTTCAACGTTTTTCCAGAAAGAGTTCCGCTCCGCCGCCACCATCAGAAACCAAGATTCGGATCCAGAAACTCCGTTCTGGCACCCTACTATGTTGGGGAATTTAGAGAGGATCATCGCCATCGTCATCACCAACGCCGCTCCATCAACCATCGATGTTTTCCTCATCCATGAGTGAGTAATCCCCCACTGTAGGCTATGGGGATAGTAGGGATTGGATGAGTTCTATCATGTAATCGAATAAGATTGTTAGGGCATAGTGCCGAGTATCTCTATTAGTGCTATTTGACTTTGTTGCAACTTGTTGTGCTTAATGCTTGTCACTAGGGCCCGAGTGTCATGATCTCAGATCTGAACTTATTATTGAATCATTATGATAGTATTGTTTGTGATCTTATCTGCAAGTTGTGTACACATATCATTGTCCGGATCCAAAGGCCCAGTGGCGAATTGGGACAACCGGAGGATGGCTGTGGTGTGAGAATCACATGTGTTCACGGAGTGTTAATGCTTTGCTCGGTTCTCTATTAAAAGGAGCACCTTAATTGCGATGGTTCCCCGAGGCCCTTACGCTTGGCTGGACAAAAGGTGTTGTGCAAGTTCTCATTGCGAGCACGTATGACTATATATGGAGCACATGCCTAGGATTGTTTAGTACTGGGATGCTTATTCTTATTTATCTATAATGCCCTAGATCTTGAAGTTACATGTTTATACTCGTCCATGCAATGCCCGTCCATCCATCCCTATGCCTACCGCACTCGAATCCCACTGTTTACTGTTACTATTGCTACTGTTCTACTGTTGCTGTTGCTTTGCTGTTGCTACTACCAAACTGTTGCTACTGATAAACTTCTGTGAGCAAGAACTATTTCCAGGTGCAGCTGAATTGACAACTCAGTTGTTAAGGCTTGCAAGTATTCTTTGGCTCCCCTTGTGTCGAATCAATAAATTGGATAATACTATCCTCGAATACTGTTGCGATCCCCGCAAATACAACATGCATGATTACAAATAGATTAGATCTTGATCATGAACGGAGATCACAAAATCTATACATGAAAGCACAAGGAGGAGATACAACCATCTAGCTACTACATGGACCCATAGTCTAAGGTGGAACTACTCACACTTCATACCGGAGAGAAGGCATCCGGGATGATTTCCCCTCTGGCAGGGTGCCGGGAAGAACTTCAGATCCCCCCTGATCTAGGGACGATGGTGGCGGCGGCTATAGAAGGTTTCGTGGAGTTTTGATCAGGTCCTTAGGGTTTCTGCATCGGGGGCTTCTTATAGGCGAAGAGGCGAGGCCGGGAGGCGACCAGGGGGGCCACACCCTGCCCAGGCGCGGGCCCACCCCTGGCCACGCCTAGGGGGTGTGGTGGCCCTCTGGCACCTCTCCGTCTCCCCTTCTGGCTTCATGACGCCCACGGTAAAATATTGACTTTGGCTTTTTTCCCTTCCAATTTCCAGAATATTGATTTTCTGCCTTACTAGAACCAAAAACAGAAGAAAACAGACAACTGGCATTGTGGCAACTTGTTAATAGGTTAGTTCCAGAAAAGATATAAAACACCTCAAAGTGTAGACAAAGCAAAGCAAAGTAGATACTAAACAAGCATGGAGCATCAAAAATTATAGATACGTTTTCGATGTATCAATGCACTAGTGGGAAAAAGCCTATCCGTGGCGCACGCTTTTTGGAGTTAGTGGCGCACCCCCTGTGCGCCATGAATAAGACGCCACTAACTACAGGAGGTTCGTCAATGTTCCACAGTTGTTGGAGAAATGCCTCATGCTTATTGTTGGAGATGATCATGGCTTTAATTACCATTTAATAACTAATATTGAAAGTAGGTAAATAATGCAGAGGCAGAGGTGGGCAATAAATGTTATTTGGTTTTTAACCGTCCACTTATGTCCCGTAGGACCCCGAGTACTTGATACTTGTTTCTTAAATATTCGCACTATCCGCATGTGGGACCATGAATCCCCTTAGCATGAGCTTGAGTCATATCTTATTTCTTGGGGCCACAAAGTAGTTTGGGGCTTTATTACTATCATGTACTTATGCCATGATTATGTCATGCTTTACTGCTTTATTTACTATTGCGCGTGGAGCGCCTATACTGTTTTGGATCACGGCACGATTTTGTGGTATCGACAAGCCTAGTCACACTTTCGGGTTCCCAGTCATTTATAGCCGTTCTCGCAAACCTCTGGGTCCATCGCGGAGCCGGCCAACTTCGTAGCAGGTAGTTTAGTAGGGTGCCCCCCTGAAATATTATATGAATCTTGTGATTTCTTTATCGTGATGCCTCATTGACTTTTAATTTGGTTTTTCCGAGGTCAATCGTGCATGTGTTTCTATTTGTGCCCCCCTGTAGGGTAAAACTTTCTGAAAGCCGTGTCCGCAGTTATGGACGACTTGGAGCACAGTATCTCGATCATAGACAACTTTAACTAAAGTAGTGCTATGAATTTGACTTTATAATGACTAGTAATCAGCTTCACTACAACGGAATGGCTAAATAAAAGTGCCAACAACTGCTGGGTTTGGGATATCTCATGCTATTTGTATCTGACTAGTAATTGTTGCAACTAAAACGAAATGGTTGACTAAAAGTGCCCACTGTTTATTATATCAGGATGACTCATGCTATCTATATCTGAATAGTATTTGTTGCAACTATAACAGAATGAATAAAACTACCAATTGTGTGAGTTCCTTGGTGGACTTCCTCGTTTGGTCTCGAGATGGAAATACCAGG
The DNA here is from genome assembly GCA_030063025.1 of Avena longiglumis. NCBI lineage: Eukaryota > Viridiplantae > Streptophyta > Magnoliopsida > Poales > Poaceae > Avena > Avena longiglumis. The sequence continues at coordinate 331,945,599 of CP125974.1, read as the reverse complement.
ATGGGTATGTTTGGTGGTAGTATCAGGTTGGATTCGAATAGCTCCTTCTTATCCCTCTCTGATAGCCTACAGTTGTATCGAGTCTATATAGGTTGTTTAGTGCATGCTACGCTGCTGCTTCAGTCCACCATACCTATGTAGGCGAGGACCGCCAAATTATAAGACTCGTCGTGTACTAGCCTTAGTACTGACCACTCTCTTTTTCCTTTGCCCTTTGTCGGCACCCCTTTTGTTTAACCAGGTTTTGAGATCGACATCGTTAGCAGGGTTACCCTTCTGGCTTGGCCTAGGCAGGGTTATGGACGCCGTTGGTTATTCTTCAGGGCTCTGAGCCCCATTCGCATCTTATTCGTACTTGGATGTTGTATCTATTTTCAAGGTGATTTGGATCTTTGTACTGTATATCTGTATTCTTGACTCGTCGAGTCGCTGTTGTAGATATCTGTTCTGTGGGTTCCATCGAGGACTATTGTGTAATGATATTACTTCGTTTACCACCCGCATGCAAGTGCCTGGTGGGCACCTTTGAATCATTTCTATGCGAGTTTGGCGGGAATCGCTCAAACTTGCATAGGGCCGATCCAAGGGTGTTAAAGCAGCCTATTTCGACTATGAGATATAGAAGATGGATGTCAAAACGGCTTTCCTTAACGGAAATTTGATTGAGGACATGTATATGATACAGCCCGAGGGTTTTTTTGATCCGGCTAATGCTGAAAAAGTGTGCAAACTTCAAAAATCCATTTATGGGTTGAAGCAAGCATCTCGGAGTTGGAATATTCACTTTGATGAGGTAGTCAAATCGTTTGGCTTCATCAAGAGTGATCATGATTCTTGTTTATACAAGAAGTTTAGTGGGAGCAAAGTAATCTTTCTAATCTTATATGTGGATGACATATTATTGATTGGAAATGATGTCCAGATGTTGCAAGAGACCAAGGAATCATTGGAAAGGAGTTTCTTAATGAAAGACTTGGGTCAGGCAACATATATTCTCGGAATTTGGATCTACAGAGATAGATCAAGGAAGCTCATTAGTCAGAGTACTTATTTGGACAAAGTGTTGAAGAAGTTCAACATGGAATCGTCTAAGAAGGGGTTCTTACCGATGTCCCATGGTGTAAAACTTAGCAAGACTCAGTGTCCTTCAATGACTGATGAGCAAAGTCGGATGAGTGCGATTCTATATGCTTCTCTAGTCAGATCCATCATGTATGCCATGATTTGTACTAGGCCAGATGTTTCCTATGCTCTTAGTGTTGTGACCACATACCAGGTTGATCCTAGAGAAATCCACTGGACAGCGGTTAATTATATCCTAAAGTACTTGAGAAGGACTAATGATATGTTTTTGGTTTATGGAGGTGAAGATGAACTCAGTGTAAAGGGTTACACGGATGCGAGATATCTTACAGACTCTGATGATTCTCGTTCGCAATATGGATACGTGTTTGTAATAAACGGAGGGGCCGTGAGCTGGAAAAGTTCCAAGCAAGAGACTGTGTATGCATCTACAACAGAGGCTGAGCATATTGCCGCCTTAGAGGCAGCAAAGGAAGTTGTATGCATGAGGAATTTCCTCATGGATCTTGGTGTGGTTCAGGGCTCGTCCAATTCGTTAGACGTGTAATGTGACAACAATGGTGCTATTGCACAAGCCAAGGAACCTAGACAACACCAGAAGAACAAGTACATACTCATGCGGTACCATCTGATTCGCTAGTTCGTGGATCGGGGTGATATCAAGTTATGCAAGGTACACATGGATGAAAATATTGCAGATCCGTTGACAAAGCCGCTACCACAGCCAAAGCATGAGGCACACCTAAGAGCTATGGGCATTAGATGCCTAGACATGTGATGACGAAAGATTGACTCTAGTGCAAGTGGGAGACTGTTGGGAATATGCCCTAGAGGCAATCATGTATGATGATATTTCCCATTGTATTCATAAAGATATTAAGTTATCCTTGTATAAACATCTGATGTGTATCATTGAATATGTGATTCGATTGTGGATCTATACATTCATGTTGTTTGTACTAAATATCCTTGGTCATCGAGGTTGTGTCGGACACACAACTTAGACCAACGTGAAAGTCGGTTGATGACTCGGTTCCACTTGTTATGGGCATGGAGATGCTGTTTCGACTTACACGGATTGGGCTAAAGAGTTCAGCGAGTCGGATTGACCCATATTGAGGTACAACGAACAAGTTGTCATTTGTATATCTCAATCAATGTAATCCTTAGACCTGAGGTTGTTTCACAGTCCAAGTTGAGGATCACCGACTTAGGTTTTGTCAAACGCTGGTCCGTAACTAGGCAGTTATAAAGGCAGAGTTCGGGTCGACTGAGAATCAAGCCGCGTGATGTGAATAACCAAGATGGGATTTTTCCCCTTCACTTGGAGAGATATTCTATAGGCCCTCTCGGATGATATGATTCGGAAAGCATGGTCATGCACGACTCGGTTAAGTGTTAACCGAGGCGATCGACTAAGAGTTAGTCAGATGAATCAGTTATCTCGGATCAAGAAGAGAGTCGGACTATTCAAGGGATGACAATTATTCGCCTATAGTCTAACAAAGTATATCGTAAGGCAAAAGGGACTCGGACGCAAGTCGCATTGAAAAAGCAAGTCGTCATGACTCTTTGGTACTTGGGAGTTGGCACGTTCTGCTAGGAGCCACTACCGACTGATCGATTGAGAGTCAGACTCCAATTGTTTCCGAGTTGCCATGATCCTGCGGGATCACGCACTTAAGAGTGGGAGCAAGTTCGGATTGGATCTGAACCAGACATCTGATTGGGTTGGACCCAAGCCAGATTTGTACTGAGTTAGTGAGTCTGACTCACAGTGACTAATATTATATGGGCTTTAGTGAATGGGCCATGAGTGAGTGGAGCCCACGTTTACTCCCTATATATAGTGGGGCGCAGAAACCCAGAAGGGCTAACGGTTAGGTCATTACATGCGTTGGAAACCCTAGCTCCACAATAGTCCATCCGTCATATTAAACCTAGCAGTTCGTCGCCGGTGTCCTCCTTGTACGTGTGGACACCATCATAGGTATTGTACGATCAGCACCAGGATGATCGTGATCGAATCAGATCTTGAGGACTACACTTCATTCAACTGACGCGCTTCATCCGTAATCCGCAACCGCGCGTCTAGTGGTAATCCTCGTGGCCTTCTACCTCAGCTAGATCTTGGATCACTGCGTTAGAGGAAAAGTTTTATTTTATCTATGCGTGGCCCAACAGTGTATGGTATCATGCAAGTTCTAGTTAATAAGGTTTAGACTCATGTGATCTTGGTATGTGTGATGTTATGATAACTAGCTAAATTATAATCACCATCTCTTTCTTCATTATTTATGAAGCCATGTCACCAATATATTTACTCCCTCCAATTCAAATTAATTGACTTAGATTTATGTAGATTCAGATGTATCTAGTATTAAAACAAGTCTAGATACATCCGAAGGAAATACTCGCTCCAACCCATATTAGTTGACATGGATTTGTATAGATTCGGATGTATCTAGCACTAACACAAGTCTAAATACATTCAAATTTAGACAAATTCAAGTCAATTAATATAGGTAGGAGGAAGTTGATATGTCGGAAACGTATCTATATTTTTTGATGCTCCATGCTTGTTTAGTATCTACTTTGCTTTACTTTGTCTACAATTTGAGGTGTTTTATATCTTTTCTGGAACTAACCCATTTACAAGTTGCCACAGTGCCATTGCATGTTTTCTTCCGTTTTTAGTTCTAGAAAGGCAGAAAATCAATATTCTCGGAATTGGACGGGACAAAAGCCAAAGTTATTATTTTCCCCGGAGCAACACGGAACCACGAAGTAGAGCCGGAGGGGGGCCACAGGATGGCCTACCCCCTAGGCGTGGGCAAGCCCTGGAGGCGCCTGGAGGGGGTGTGGGCCCCTGGACCCCCATCGACCTTGATTCCTGCGCCTATAAGAAGCCTCCGACCCAAAAATCCTAGGGAATCCAGAAGAAATCCACGAAAACCTCTGCTGCACCGCCGCCACCGAAGGGGAGACTCGGGGGACAAAAAGTCTCCGTTCCGGCACCCTGCAGGAACGGGGAAGTGCCCCCGGTGCCATCTCCATCGATCTCCATCACCGTTGCTGATTCCCATGATAAGGAGGGAGTAGTTCTTCCTCGAGGCTAAGGGCTTTACCAGTAGCTATGTGTTCATCTCTCTCTCTATGCATGGTCATATTGTGATCATGAGCTTTGTAATCAAGTAGATCTACCTTGCTACTCAAGTGCTTCAATAGATCTCTGCTCTCCCCATGTGTGTGAAAGTGACAACATGCACGCCATGGTGGCACTTAGGTTTGAGTCTACATAAATACTCTTTGTGCTTTAATAGATCTATGCTTTTCCCCACGTGTGTGAAAGTGACAGCATGCATACCGTGTTTGGCACTTTGGCTAGATTGAATATTTGTTATGTGTTATATTTGGAGTTGGATGTCTCTATGAAATTGTGGTGTTTGTTGGAACCATCTAGCACTCAAGGTGATAGTATGGGGTTATCTAGATTGGGAAAGGCCCTACCATGGATTAGAGTGTCCAACCGGAGAGTAGTTAAGAGTAGTATCATGAAGATAGGATATTTATAGGAGAGAGTGTTCACTAGTGAAAGTATGATCCCTAGGCCTTGTTTCTAAACATTGAAACACCGTTTGCTACTAGATCTGTTGCATGTTTGCTTGCTTCCTTCAGTTTGTCTTTAGTTTGTTCCTCCACGCCATCAGCTCTTTTCTGGTACCGTTACTGACATGGTTATACCCCGCGGGTACACGATATCAGCATACCTGGTCCAGTCCAAGGAATGACCACGACAAATATACGCCGGCCCATGAAGATTTTCGGGTGGCCAAGGCCCATGACGCCTTCGGATCCTTGGAGAGCAAGACTAGAGTAGATAGGAAATTCAAAGGGGTAAACCCTAGAACCTGTAACCGACTAGATCTGTGCCTAGGACCTGCCTAAGTCTATATAAAGGCCAGGAGGGCACGACCTAGATCTCTCTCTCATACTTTCGCATATGCACCTTCATGCCAGATCGCATCTGCGCACCCCTGTAATCACCGGTTCCGCCGTAATCAAAGAGCAGACAAGCAGGATTAGGGTTTTCCCTCCGGGGGCCTGAACCTAGGTAAACCTCGTGTCCCATATTGCTTGTTTTCTAACCGTTCCGCGATCTCCAGCATCCCCATCTTCTCCAAAACCCAAGTCCATAACAATGGGCATTGGCGAGATCCAACCTCGTCAATGGGCGCCGTCTGTGGGAACTGGGAACGCTGATTGTGCGATTGTGACGGTCCCAACCCGAGCGATATACAACTCTGCAGCGACGGAGAGTCACCTCCTCTTCGGCGCTTTCGACTTCACCGCCCACTCACCGACCACCATGAAGGACTTCGAGCCCGTAGGCGACGGACTCGAGATCCTGTTCGGGAGCTTCTGCTTCCAGGTGGGGCAAACTGGCACCCTCCGCCTCCCCGAGCGGGTGCCCCTACCATCAATCAGGCCCGCTTCATGGGCCCCACACCCTGTGCTACGCACATAATCATCAACAGATGAGTCCTACGACAGCAGCAGCTGCAACTCCGATCTGTGTGATCCGCCATCGGATGAAGGGACCTACGATTCCGGATCCGAAAGCTGCGGTAGCGGCGGACCAATCTACGAGCGCTACCAATGTGCCGTAGTCTTCCAGAGCGACGTGGATCAGCAAGCGCCCAACCCGCCGCCCAACCTGCTACCTAACCCGCAGGACAGAAGCGGCGGGAACAGAAGAAGCCAGTCCCCCCACCCGAAGGGGATAACACCGGCCATGTCATCCGCCTTAGCAAAGAAGGATGGGCGATCATGCGCTGCCGTGGCGGCGGCCGATCCTGCAGACGCCTCACGGGACCTGCTGATGGCATACCATTTTCTCCTGATCGAGGAGCACAAGAAGCAGGTCAAGATGCAAGAGGTGCTTGACAAACGCAAGCAAGCAGCCTCGAGTCTGGCGGACGAGCTGCGCTCTCGCCATGGGCATCGGCTCCGGCTCGAGCAACCCAGGCAAGCACCGCCCCCGAACGGAAAACATGGACCCCAAGGAGCGTCGTGAGGTGACCCGAACCCTCCACGCATCCTTCATGGAGATGGATGCCGACGGCAACATCATCCCGAAGACACCGCAAGCTGCGATCATAGCAGCCGCTGCGTACCTCGCGGCCCACCCACCTCCGAAGGGGGACCCAAAAAGATCCATGCACAAGTCCGCACTCACCGGACACAGAATCGTCGGAGCTGCGCTCCATCAAGAAACTCCTACGGAGCCGAAAAAGTAAGCTACGGTCAGGTTCGACCGCAGCCCCACTCCTTCATCTGAAGAAGAGGACCATGACCTTCCTCGAAGGCACAAGAGCTCGCGTCATCTCAGCCGCGATTACGACGCCAGAGACGCGCTAACACAGCGCAAAATCGACAAAGCGCGAGCCAAGCGCGCATGCTCGTCTGAATCCGAGATGGACGAAGACGAAGGAGAACTCTGCGGAGCCCGGTGCTTCAGCAGGTCTGTCCGACGGACACGGATGCCACGAAATTTCAAGCTTCCTTCGGATACTCCGAAGTTCGCCGGCACATAGGACCCCAAGGCATGGCTCAGCGACCACCTATCGTCCGTCAAGCTGCACGGTGGTAACAAGGAAACCGCCATGCAATGACTTCAGCTGCAGCTGACAGGCGCCGCCCGGATCTGGCTTAGCAGCCTATCTTCAGGATCCATCCGAAGCTGGGAGGAGCTGGCTTACAGTTTCATACGAAAATTCAAAGGCACAAGTAAGAGGCCCGCCTCGATCGAGGAGTTGCGAGCCTGTACTCAACGAACGGGCGAATCCATTCGCTCGTACATATTGCGCTGGTCCAACACCAAAAACTCCACGGCGCACATCTCTGAAGAAAGGGCCATCGACGCCTTCAAGGACGGCGTCAAGCGCCAGGACTTCAAGGAGGAACTCGGGCGCGTCAATCCCAAGACACTTGACCACCTCATGGACATCGCCAACAGGTGGGATGACGGTGAAGATTCCGTCCACCGGGCACAATCAGAGGAAGAGGACGATTACGGCCGACGACGGGAACGCCGTCACAAGAGGAGACCGCGCGTCTACGATGATCGCGATGGACCTGACATGGTCGCGGCCGGCTACGACGATCGCCGCAATGATGCCAACCGCAACAGTGGCAGATACCACGGAGGAAACTTCCGCGATGGAGGACGCCCAGCACAGTCGTGGCAGCGCCGCGATCGCGATAACGGACCCTCAGCATACGAAAAAATTTCGGGTCCATGCACCATCCACTTCTACATCGACAAACAGGATGGCAAGAAGAAGGTAAGACACATGCTCAAGGACTGCCACGAGTTCCAGAAGCTCAGCGAAAGCATGGTTCAGATGAAGCAGCAAGCTCCACCCCCTGGATTCGGGAACGCACCCGCACCAGGTGAAATAGCGCATGGAGCTCCTCCACCGCCACCTGTAGGAGGCCCGAACCAACCAGCACAGAACAATGCTGGGCACGGGAATCCCCAGAAAGAACGCGATGATCGAAGGCGCCACGAATAGGGTGCGAAGAAAATCACCGTCAGATCAACTGGCGTGACAACTCCACGCCATCCCCGAGTACCTCGGCGGATCGGAGTCATGCATCACGTTGATCGTTCGGATCACCATTGCGGATCCTCGCCCGGTCATGCGCCACGGTGCTGGGCGCAGATCGGAGGTTTCGAGATGAGCCGCGTCTTCATGGATGGCGGCGGCATCAACTGATGTTCGCAAGAACTCTAGAAGCAATGCGGATCCGTACTGCGGCACAAACGATCGAACGCGTTCCGGCATCGTCGGAAAGGGCATATTCCCCAGGAAAAATATGGCTCGACGTCATCTTGGCAAGCCGACAACTTCCGATCTGGCTCGAATTGAAGTGGTGGTGGCCATCACAATACCACGCCATCCTCGGGCGTGTAGCATTCGCAAGGTTCTTGGCTGTCCCACACTACGCATACCTGCTACTCAAGATGCCAGGACCCAGGGGCGTCATCACGGTCCACGGGAGCTTCACCCGATCGGACCACTACGACAGGGACTTCAACCGAATCTCCCAATCATTCGCCATGCAGGATGAGCTCGTAAGTCTCCGCGAGGTGACGGACAACGGGGCACCCCAGTCGCACGTCAAAATGCACCTAATATGTCTTTTGACTCCACCGTCAACACAAAGAAGGTGCAGGTTCACCCGACGGATGCCTCCAAGACGGCACTGATCGCCAACGACCTCAGCCCCGCATAGGAAAAAGCGCTCGTCGAATTCCTTCGTGAGCGCTGGGAAATCTTCACCTGGTGTCCAGCGGACATGCCAGGAGTTCCCAGGGAATTCGCCGAGCATGCACTCAACGTCTTTCCAGACACTAAGCCCGTCAAGTAGTCCATCCGGAGACTGTCCGAGCCACGGGTCGAAGCCATCGGAATGGAAATCAACAGACTACTCGCTGCAGACTTCACCAGGGAGATCAAAGAAAGTGAGTGGCTCGCAAATACAGTGATGGTCCCCAAGAAGGACACGGACATCATGCGGATGTGCATAGACTTCACGTCACTGAACAAGAACTGCCCAAAGGACCACTTCCCTCTTCCTCTGATCGATCAGATCATTGATTCGACTGCAGGATGCGAGAAACTCTCATTCCTCAATGCCTACTCAGGCTACAACCAGATCCGACTCAAGGTCGAAGATCAAGAGAAAACGGCATTTATCACACCGTTCGGAGTGTTCTGCTACAACACAATGCCCTTCGGGCTAAAGAATGCAGGTGCCACGTACCAGCGATGCATGCAGGCATGCCTAAAGGACCAGATCGGTCGCAACGTCCAAGTCTATGTTGACGACATAGTCATCAAAACCAGGGAGGCAAGAACGCTCATCGACGATCTCCGCGAGACGTTCGATAATCTCGACCGCTACAGGATCAAGCTCAATCCCGAAAAGTGCGCCTTAGGCGTCCCATCGGGTCAGCTGCTTGGATACTTCATCTCCCAGTGAGGGATCGAGGCGAACCCGAAGAAAATCCAGGCCATCATGGCCATGGAGAAGCCGAAGAACCTCAAGGGTGTCCAGCAGCTCGTAGGACGAATAGCGGCATTGAGCAGGTTCATCAGCCGCATGGGCGAGAAAGCCCTACCATTCTACCAACTGCTACGCAAGGCAGATAAATTCGAGTGGACGCCTGAAGTGGACGACGCATTCGAAGATCTAAAGCGACTGCTCTCCACCTCGCCCGTCTTGGTTACGCCAAAGGAGCGCGAGCCCCTACTGCTGTACATAGCAGCCACACACCAGGTGGTAAGCACCGTGCTGGTGGTCGAACGACCCGAAGAAGGAAAGACCCATAGGGTCCAACGCCCAATATACTACCTCAGTGAGGTATTGACGCCAACAAAGAAGAGGTACCCTCACTACCAGAAACTCGCCTACGACGTGTTCATGACGGCTCGTCGATTGAGCCATTACTTCCAGGAGCACCAGGTGATGGTCGTCAATGAAGCACCCCTGAACAGCATCCTAAACAACCCGGAGGCCACAGGACGCGTGGCCCTGTGGGGCATCGAGCTGTCACCCCTAGACATCGTCTACGAGAAGAGACTCGCAATCAAGTCTCAGGTCCTCCCGGACTTCCTTGTACACTGGATGGAGCTGCAGCTGCCAGACACCCCAGACATGTCACAGTCATGGACGATGCATTTCGACGGCTCCAAGCGCGAAGCTGGAGCAGGAGCCGGGGTCATACTGACCTCCCCGCAGGGAGACAAGATGAAGTACGTCCTTCGGATGAAATTCCGAGCTTATAATAATGAGGCCGAATACGAAGCCCTCATCCACGGCATGAGGATGGCAAAGATCTGCGGCGCAACACGTCTGGTCATCTACAGTGACTCCAACCTCGTCGTCCAACAGACGATGAATGAGTGCGACGCACACGCCGAAAACATGATCGCGTACCGCGCACTCTACAACTCACTCGAGGGAGAATTCGACGGCTGCGAGCTCCAACACGTTGGAAGAGAAAGCAACGAGGAGGCCGATAGACTCGCCAACATCGGCTCCACCTGCGCAAGGGTGCCACCAGGTGTGTTCCTTGAACAGATCTGCGTGCCATCCATCAAGCGGAAATGCCCCAAGGGATCACCCGAAGAAGCAGAACAATCGAGGGCTACGCTACCCGAAGGTCATGAAGGACCCGAAAAACTGGACAGAGAGGTCGCCATGGTCAACTTGATGCAGGTCATGGCAGTCGAAGAAACTTGGACACGACCTGATAGGGCAAAGGTGTCAGATCTTTCGATGAGATGGCGATAATAGATTTGGTGGAGTTCGGGCTTGACGATCCGGCTACACGTGCGAGCACGAGCGCCAATGCAATCGCTAGGCCAATCTCCTGGAGGTTACCGATCCCGCGAGAACACGATCAGCCTGACCAGCGAGAGTCTTAATTCCTACCTAAAATCGAGAACAAGTAAGAACCAATATTGCAATCAAGATATTGCGGATTAAGAGGAAAGCTTTATTGAAAAGGTGGGATCCTGAATAGGTGCTAAGTACAAGAGGCCTCTGCGACGCTCGAGCCTTGGCGAAGTTGCTATGATGGCTAACTTAATGTCTAAACAAAATCCGAGTCTAGGGTGACGGCTATGGGGAGTATTTAAGGAGGAAAAGGTGGGGTTTCGGCCAGCCATGGAAGTGGTGGACGAATCCAACCCTAGAAGTCTTTTTCCCCTCAAATACGGACTCTAAAAAGTGGCTATTTAAAATCCTGCGAAAATTACATGGGCCTGGCCCAAAATAAAGGTGTCGCGGCACCATATTAAGCTATGGATGAAATCGTGAAGTATTAATCTTGAATATTTCATCCAAGCCTTCTTTCTTCATTATGGTGGCCTCAAAGTTCTGAAATCTCCATCTGTGGCCTTCTCTTGGATCATCACATGCTTGCTACCATCTCCATGCTTGGCCATGCTCCAATGCTTGTCCCTCTCATCCATGCTTGGTCCATCATTCCTAAGAGTAAGAAATACATCTCGATCATATTCTCATGTATGTGAGGAATAGTTCCAAGAAACAAAAGTACCTGATAGTTAAGTTGTTTGGCACGAGATCTTATGATGGGTCCTTGTATGTGTGTAGTTGTAGGTACAACGGTTGTATCAATAGAAGGGATGTCCACATCACGATCGTACCTCCAGTACTTAATAGACGAAGAACTACCTGACAGCCCGATAGATGCCCGGCGCATATCTCGCCGGTCAAAAGCCTTCACCATCATCAATGGCGAGATGTACAAGCTCAGCATTTCGGGTGTACTACAAAGGTGCGTCACCATCGGTGACGAGAAAACCATACTTCAAGACATCCACGAGGGCATCTGCGGCCATCACGCAGGCAGTCGCTCCCTTGTCGCCAAAGCTCTCTGGTGGATTCTCTTGGCGACCATGAGCAACATAAAGACATCGTCCAGAAGATGCAAGGGTGCCAAAGGTTCACGACAAACCACACGCACCGGGTCGAGCTCAGCCCATACCTTTGGCCGGCCTTCGCCCAATGGGGCCTCGACATGATCGCAAGCGCCAAAGTCTTCGAAAGGGGGGCACGTCTACCTCCTGGTCGCAGTCGACAAATTCACCAAGGGGATCGAAGCAATGCCGATCACTAACCAAAAGGGCAAGACTGCCGTCAAGTTCTTTGAATCCATTGTCTACAGGTTCGGCGTACCGCATAGCATCATCACCGACAATGGATCGAACTTCATCTCCAAAGAATTCCAAGACTTCTGTGAAGGCCTCGGAATCAACATCACATACGCCTATATGGCGCACCCGCAAAATGAACGGGCATGTGGAAAAGGCCAACGGCCTAATCGGAGATGGCATCAAGAAGCGCCTCATGAGCCCGCTCGAGCGACTCGCCGGAGCCTGGACGAAATAGCTACCCTCCGTCCTATGGAGCTTGCGTACCACGCCAAACAGCTCCACCGGCTACACGCCGTTCTTCATGGTGCACGGAGCCGAAGCCGTGCTACCAGCCGAAGTACGCCACCAGGCCCCCGGGTCGTCGCTTATAGCGAAGCCGAATCCACGGCTGCACTCGAAGACGCCGTCGACACACTCGACGAAGCACGAGATATAGCAGCGGACGATCGGTGTACCAGTGAGTCTCCGCAACTACCACAGCCGACGGCTGCGCCCAAGGTCCTTCGTCGAAGGAGACCTCGTCTTGCAACTCAAGCAAGAGCGACCGAAGAAATTCGAGTCACCATGGGAAGGACCCTACATCGTCACCGAAGCCATCCCAGGTGGCGCATATCGCCTCAAGCACGTGGAGTCTGGAGTCGCATACTCCAACCCATGGAACGTCGCACAGCTGCGAATATTCTACCCCTAGCTACCTACCCCTTTACTTTCAATAAGGCTATTCAGCCAAGGCTACTCAGCCGAACAATGTACCTCCTCCATTACGATATAAATAAAGCTAAGTGTCTCGCCCCAAAAGTTACGTTTTTCTATTCGCACGTTTACTTCATGCTACAAACGCGCTCGGGGGATCCCCCCACCTCACGATTTCGTCGACTGAGGATAACACGTGTACGCCTGAGTAGCTGACCATGTCAGGCTAACGATTATGACACGTATGCGAACAAAGCACTACATGCTCAAACAACAACCAAACCTTTATAACAAAGGGCAAAACACGCCCAGTCAAATATATACAAAATTTACATTTATCTCTTTTACATGCACTACCTATTCTGAAGAATAACCTAAGCACGCTGCTCAAATAGATCTACGATCTCTTCGGCATACTGCCTTACAGCCGCGTAATGCGGACGCATATCCCACACACCATCATCTGGTCAAAGGGGTGGCCCAGCCGCTACAGCGGACAGATCTACATCAGGGCGATGCAACCTCACAAGGGACACTGCGACGAGCTGGTGCCGCACCAATTCCTTGACACGATTCATGTTCCGAAACTTCGACAGAAGACCAGAAAGAGTTGTTGGCGCAGCATCCAGCGGAAACATCACATGCAGAACCGACGCGAGTGAAGTCTGCACCTGAAGAAGCACCCGCGATACTTGGTGAACACGATCTTGCACCGTTGCAAGGACCATAGCACGGTCACGATCCATCCAGAAGAACCCGCCGGCTTCCATGTCCTGTTGAGTCAAACAATTGACCCGAACAGCAACACGCTCCTTCTCCTTCCTTGGAGCAAGGTTAGCACCTGCAATACTTGCACAAAAGTAAGATGCAATGCCAGCAGGCGCATCCGAAGAAATAGGCAACGGCTCGAAAAACTTACACTGAAGCTGCTCGGATAATCGAAGCAATTCCACCATCAAGTACTCCTCTCTGGCAGCACCGCGATCCGCCTTAGACTTCCAAACGTCGGCATGGCCACGCACCCCAAGCAACTCTTTATCGAGACTACGAACACGGTCTCGAAGAAAAGCAAGCTGCGACGAATCATCCAAGGATGGCCGCAGCCGCGCTGCAGGCGAGGTGTCAACGGGATCAGCACCAGAAGGACCCTAGATCAGTAGAAAAGCAAAGACATGAACACGCAGACGAAGGAGCACATAACTCAACAAATTCATTAAGTGCATCAAAATCCACTACGTGGCAGAAGGATTTGTTCATCAAAATAATTACAACAAAAGATACTACAACTCTCCTACAGCTACAGCGCCTAAGACGCGGCACCCTGAGTAGCCTCGGAACCGAATTGCCTCGCCTTGGCTTCCCCTGCTGTCGTACCGCGTACTCGGCCAGGAGATCAATCAGCTTCGGCCCATAACGCTTACAGCGAGCAGAATAGGTAGTGAAGGCTACCTCGGATCCATCAGCAGTCGTCGGCATCCGGGAAGTGACCTGGGGAAGGTCCAGCTCCGCTCCAGCCGCCAAGGCCATTGCCATCCCGACGGATGCACCGATGCCCTTCTGCTTGCGCTTGTACGTCGCAGGTGCTTCGGCTGACAGCGCCTCCGCCAGGCATCAACATCATCAAGGGCCACGCCCTTGGGGAAAACCTCCTTGTAGAAGCGCCCAAGGACCTCCTTGGCCTTGGCAAGCGAGTTGACGACGGTGCCGCAGCAATCTTCAACCGCCGCAGCAGCATCATACAGAGCGCTCTCGTGCTCCAGAACACCGCGATCAAACTCAATGCCTGCGGCATCTAAAACAGCAAGGAAGAAGAATGAATGACAACACCGCAAAAGAAAGACAAGAAAACCAAAAGAGGACGGCAAAGATACTCACCCGAAACAGCCTTGGCAGGCGCCATAAGCTTGCCGGCCACCTCTCTCTCGCGTGAAGCCGTGGCGACGGCAATCTGCTCCTCGCGGTCCGTGGCCTCCCGCTGCAGGCGCTCCTTAGCCTCGGCCGCAGTAGTCAGCTCTAGCTCGAGGCGCTCCTTCGCACCAACGACGACCTCGACCTTCTTCTCCGCTTGACCGAGGCACTTTTTGAGAGCATCAATCTCACGAAGGGAGGTGTTGTCCTCCTCTGCAGTCAAATAATACAAACGTCGGATAACAGGACAAGAATACAAGAAGAAGCAAACATCAAGGCATAAAAGTACCTTGAAGCTGTTTGAGGCTGGCCTCGGTAGCCAGTCTTCTTGCACCGTTTGGCATCCTGCACAAAAGGCTGCAAGAAAAAGACCTACTAGTCAAGAGAAGGAATCGGGGGCTACGCCCAAAAGAAAGAGCAGAAGCAAAATACACACACGAAAACGCTCGGGGGATCCCCCCTGATGCAGCCCGTCCTACGACCGCTACTACATCTACTCCCACGAGCTCCCCAAGTGGACCCATGACTCGCGCCCGAGCCAAACTCCTTCAAGCTAAGGTGAACTCGCTCCTCTCCTTGTGTGACTTCGATACACCCTTGGATGGCCTGCTACTTCATACGCATACACTGTGCATCATCAGTCTGAGAAGGACCCAAGGAATGGAGGAAAGCGGAGGAAGCAACGATCGTTGCAGACGCCAGTAGTACTACGGTTGTGCGGACCGTACTACGGTTCAAGCGGTTCTACCGGCTACTACGGACGCTCGGAAGAACCACTCCACGCCCAGACGTCGGCGGTACTACCGGCCCAAAGAAGGGTACTACGGATAGCGGATTACCGCCCCCTCCTCGCTTCGCCCTGGCGCCTCGGAAGCTCCAGGGCCCGCTAGCGGTAGTACCGCCGAGCGGTACTAGTTCTGACAGTACTACTACCGGCCCGAACACTGAACGCCTAAGTTCGGCCCAGTGCCTTGTATCCCTTCCTATAATTTACCTTTTCGTTCCGAAACTACCCCTGTTTTGTGGCTGGATATATAGCCCCCACCCTCCATTGTAAACCCTATACTTGGATAATAATAGATATTAAGGAAACCCTTTGAGGAACTTATGTCTATTGGTCTCATGCTCCTACCAAGGAGCATCGGATTATCCACCCCCCTCTTGGATCTTGCCTAGTGCGTTCAAGTTGTACAAGGCCTTGTGTTCTCGGTTTCTCGCCCCCAAGTCGTCAAGAGCTCACCAAGCACCTCGTCCCCCGTTGTTGGCGTGGAGAGCGAGCTTCGCCCAACACTGATCCTAGGGATTATGTTGGACCGGTTGTCACCGGCGTGAGAGATCGGCGTGTATCGTGTTTTGTGTGCGTGTGTTCGTGGTTTTCATCCCTTCTTCCCCCGACCACCGCTTTCTCCCCCTCGTTTATCGTGGAAGTCATGAAAGATCGGGCCAACCCAAGGGTTACCCCCTAATATATTGGTATCAAGAGCACGGTTGATCACGAATTTCCACCCCAATTTTTCTTTGATCCCCCTTAAAATCGAAAATCCCACCAAAAAGAGCCCCAATTTGCCTTCGGATCGATCTTTGGATTTGGTGAGTTTTTCATGGTTTTGGTCCATAGATCTGTTGCTTTTGGAGTCGATCTATAGCCCCTGTTGTTCCTAGCCCACCTTTTCTACGATCTCCACGAATTTGAGGTTTTGGTCAAGTTGAGTTCGTTCTGTCCCATGTTGGCGGTACTACCGTGTGCAGCGGTACCATGAAGTCACCGGTACTACCGGTCGTACAAGCGTTACTACCGCTCGTTGCCAGCGGTACTACCGCTCGCCTCTGATCGTGCTTCCTTGCCCTTTGACGCCTCAAGTTCGTTTGCTGACTTTTCCACTTCGCTTGTTCATGTTTCGCGTGTTTGTCGCCATTTTCACAACAGCTTCCACATCAAGGTCACCACGCGCTCAACGACACCGCGACACTCGAACATTTCCCCCCACCAACGGTTGCAAGTCGTCAACAATACCGAAGGTATAACTTGCACCACTTTGACAGCCCCATATCTTCCTTTGTGTGTAACTATCCTATGAGAGCAACTCATTTTGTGTTTGTCTAAGCATTGTGCACTTGCCTTCGGAAAGTGAGAGTGTGAGGCCAAATACAAAAGCTTACATAGTAGCATAGCAAGGGATAAAAATAGAAAAAAATCAAAAAAAAAGAACAAAAGAAAAATAGAAAAAGATACATAGTCTCCCAATACAAAGAGAATACCAAGCTTGTAAGCCAAGAAAGAGAGAAAAAAGAGTGCACCGAGGCAAGTGCACAAATCCGTTGCTTATCCTCTTTGAGCAAACGATTTGTGGTCTCTCCTTGCGTTGGCACGACAACCGAGCGTAGTCTTCGTTAGGACCTTTTGTGCTCATTTTCATAGTCGTGCTAACCCTGTTTTTCTCCACGTGTGCGTTTTTTCATGTTTTTGTAGATCGTATCCTTTTGCTTTTGATCTTTGGTTCTTTACCACGTAGAACAATAACCTTTTGCTTCGATCGTTTCGTTTGGTTTTCCACAATCCTAACGTTCCACAAAAAAAAGCTTTTGAGAGTTGTAGCATATTTGTGTGTGAGTTTCTTGCCATTTCACTTTGCACGTTGTTCGCTCATTTGTGTGGCAATTGGTTTGATATAATCTCCAAGGTGAGGTAAAAGGCTAACTCTCCGCACCCTTTCTCTCCATATACAACCCTTGTTGGCTTTGCATCATGGACAGGCATGGAGAGCCATCCCAACCACCACAACCTCCGGAGGATGACACACAATTCATGACAAGATGGGACCATTGGAAGGTCCGAGGAGAATTCAACTACCGTTGTGAAGCTCTCGAGCGGCGCCAATATGAACAATTTAGCGAGGCCCGTGTGGAATTCAAGAACATCGACAACCGCTTCAAAGAAGTCTGTGGCCAAATGCATGCCATGCAACACAACCTCGGTCATCAAAATGAAGCTCTTGGTCGTGCACTCGCCTCAACGGATGAGAAGCTTCAACGCCTCATTGATGGACTAGCAAGGCCACGCTCGCGCGACTCAAGCTCATCTCGGCACTCCTCAAGTGAATCTAGTGCACCTCGCCGTCACGCTTCAAGGCACCGGGATGGACCCGTTCTTCAATCCATGAGCTCTTCGCAAGCGGTACCATCTCCGCCACGCATAGCGTCAAGCTATGATGGTGACCTCTCCGCAAGACCTCCACGACGTGAAGCGAACCGGCCACAACCAAGGGCACTTGTGATTCAACAAGAGCAACCTCACATGGACCACCAAGGCCATCGCCGTCGACATGCCCCTTCAACAACAAGTGAAGCATCCGACGAGGACGAACAAGCTCACCGTCGACGTGAAGCACTAGAAGATCCTCCAAGATGTCATCATCGACATGATCGTCCACGTCGGCAACATGATGGTCATGACGAGCCTCCTCCACATCAAGAAGAAGAAGAGCAGCCCATTGCGCATGCGACTCGACGTCCTCCTCGCCACATGGCGCAAGCCAATGCTCCTCGGCATCAACCACGACAAGAACAAGAGCAAGCTCCCCAATCTCGTCGTGAGGACCATCAACCTCCTCCTCGTCCTCAACCGCGTCAACAAAACGAGCAAGCTTCCCAAGCTCGTCGTCAACACCAAGTTCCACCACCTAACGCGGCACCTCAACAACCGCAACAGCAACGCAACAATCACCAAGCAAGACATGAGAGCTCGGATGATGAGGATGACCGACCAAATCATGGCAACCGCCGCAACCGGAACCGCAATGGAGAAGAAACTTTTGGCAAGCTCAAATTCACCATGCCCAAGTTCACCAGTTCCAATGAGCCCGAGGAATATCTCTCTTGGGAACTCAAGGTCGACAAGATATTCCGCATGCACAACTATAGCAATGAGAAGATGATGGCCATGGCATCCCTCGAGTTTGATGAGTATGCCAACCTTTGGTGGGAACAAGTCCAACTCGCTCGCGAAGCAAAATAAGAGCCTCCAATGGCAACTTGGCAAGATATGAAGGCTCATATGAGATCCCGCTTTGTTCCTTCACACTACACGCGTGACCTCTTCAACAAGCTTCAAACGCTTAGCCAAGGGACAAAGACCGTGGAAGAATACTTCAAGCAAATGGATCTCAACATGATCCGTGCCAACATTGAAGAGCAAGATGAACAAACAATGACATGTTTCCTCAATAGCTTGAACCATCCCATCAAGCGCATCACCGAGTTCCAAAAGTACAACAACATGGTTGAGCTTGTGCACATCGGATCGAAGGCCGAGCGTCAAGTGCAAGAGGACATCAAGTACAACAAGCCAAAGACGTACTTCACCTACAAGCAAGCGCCAACCACTACTCCAACAACACCAAGTGGAAGCTCCTCAAGTACCACCAAGCTTCCCTTCAAGCCAACTCTCCCTCAAGGAAAACATCCCCCAAGTGGCAAACACAGAATCGGACCTATGCAAGTTTTAGCAAAATTCGCCAAACCCGCATAGAAACGATTCAAAGGTGCCCACCAGGCACTTTCGTGCGGGTGGAATACGAAGTAATAACATTACACAACAGTCCTCGATGGGACCCACAGAACAGATATATATATAACAGCGACTCCATGAGTCAAGAATACAGATATAATATACAAAGATCCAAATCACCTTGAAACGATAGTGCGTCCAGCTACGGACAAGAAGCAAATGGGGCTAAGAGCCCTGAAGAATAACCAATGGCGTCCATAACCACCAGCCAAGCGGAAGGGTAACCTTGCTAACGACGATCCCAAAACCCGCTTAAACAAAAGGGGTGCGGCAAAGGGCAAAGGAAAAAGAGGAGCGTCGATCGAGGCCAAGACACGGCGAGGCTAGAATTCGGCGGTCCTCGCCTACATAGATATCAAGCGGCGGCAAAGATGCACTAAACGACCTATAGAGACTCGATACAATGGCGGCTATCGGAGGGGTGAGTATGACCTATCCGGATCCAACGAAGCTATCACCAAGCAAACCCATCTGGCATTTCCTCGTAACCAAACGAGGAAGTCAACCGAGGAACTCACGAGTTGGCGGTTTCTTGATTCAGTTATAGTTGCGGCACTTTACTAGTCAGGTTTAGATAATCATCCTGATAAAGTAAGCAGTGGGCCCTTTTAGTTAATCATTCCGTTCTAGTTGCAGCAATTACTAATCAGATACAGATAGCATGATGTAATCCCGGAACCCAGCAGTTGTTGGTACTTTTATTCAGCCAATTCATTGTAGTTGCAATACTTACTAGTCAGATACATTTGTCGCAAGCGACAACCAAACAAGCAATTGTGGGCAGTATTAATTAGCCATTTAATTATAGTGAAGCTGATTACTAGTCATTATAAAGTCAAATTTATAGCAGTAAACTTTAGTTATGCTTGTCTATGATCGAGATACTGTGCTCCAAGTCGTCCATATCCGCGGACACGGCTTTCAGAAAGTTTTACCCGGCCGGGGTGCACCAATAGCAACACACACTCGATCAACCTCGGAAAAACCAAATCAAAACCCAACGAGGCTTTCACGACTGAACAATCACAGGATTCAGAAATATTTCAGGGCCACCCTTAGAGTAGAATCCATAGCGGAGTAAGCAAGCTCGAGGGCCCTCAAGGTTATGGGGACTGTGAACATTGGGAACCCGAAAGTGTGGCTGGCTTGTCGACACCGCTGAATCGTGCCATTGATCCTAACAGACATGCGAAGACCTGCACAATCGTAAATAAAGCGATAAAGCATGGCATAAGTACAGGATCGTAATAAAACCTCAAACTAGTTTGTGGCCCCAAGAAATAAGTCCGAATCAAGCTCGCTCGGGGTCCCATATACCTCCCGGATGTGGATAGCGATAAAAACAAGGAATGTATCAAGTACTCGGGGTCTTACGGGACACAAGTGGGCGTTCGGAAACCAAATATTATCTATCACCCACCGATGCCTCTGCTTATTCAATTTTAGTTGTTAAACAGAATGTAAAGTGACGATAAGTAAAACTAGAATCATCTCCATCAACAACATGCGGCAATACATCAGCAACTGTGGCATATGACGACACACATCGACTTGAGCAAGCAACTACGACGCCAAGTCCAACTACCTACCAAACAGGTAATAGGGTGTGTCCAAGGCAATATAGGGCTGCACGGTATATCATGTACGGAAACTAAAGCATCGCAACTCGAGATAGCAATAGATCAACAGAGGGAATAAATACTATAAAAGTAAGATAGGTAGAAAGAGGAGATGCTCGCTTTGAAAACATTGTCGAAGGGTTCATCCAAGATCGCTAAGCTCACATCAACTCAACGGCCTTATCCGAAGAAGCAAAACACTAGAAGAAACACCGGATACTCTATTTAATACAACGGCAGAAGATCGGCATGATGCATGCATGATGCATGGCATGGCAAAGTGCGATGCAATTAGGTCAAATTAAGCAGAACCGGGGTCCCGACAATTAATATATGGTTCAAGTTGTTTAAACCCCCGCATATTAAATGTTGTTTAACAATGAAAGATTATAGTATGGGTTCGCTACTCAAGTTTAAATGAGGCCAATATAAGGCTAGATTTGCCCGCATATGGGCCCCATATTTAATTATTAGGTGAATCGGCATAAGGCCCCCAAACCAATGAGATGCATGCGGGATGAATGACAATTCAATATGCTGAGGTTTTATTATGTTATAAAATAGGGTTTTCAGGAAGGGGTTCACACATTGAGGGGTCTCGACGGTCTTGAGGAATCCGGGGTTCGGGGTTCGGGGTCGGTCTCAGGGTCCAGGGTTCGACGGTTCCGTTCTCGAGTATCGGGGTAGGTCTTGGCGCATCCGGGTGCGGAACTTGGTTCGGTGTCGGGGTTCATCGGATCTTCCGGGTCGGTGCCGTTCTTGTCGTCGCGCAGATCTAGTTGGGTCCCACGGTCGATCTTGCCGTTACGAGGATCTTGTCGGGACCGTGTACCGGGTCGGTCTTGGCGTCCGGGCCTCGACGTCGCATCCTGGGGAGAAGAACTTGTCGCATGTGTGGCCGCCGGGTCCGCGAAGTAGTTCTCGTCGTTCTGGAATTCCTTGGTTCCGTGGTCTTCGGGGATCTTAGACGGTCATGGCGATTCCGGGTAGAAGAACCTGTTGGTTCCACCTCGGGGACCTTGGAGTTCCACTTGTCGATCTTGAGGTACCGGCGGGATCGTGGAGGCGGCCTTCGGATCCTCGGATCGAGGGATCAGGGTCTTGACGTTCCGTGAAGGAGAGCTCGGGTCGTTGGCTCCGCGAAGGGGATCTTGGTGCGGGGCTTCGAATCCTCGAAACTGGGGTCATTCGGGGTTTCGGGAAGATCTTGAACAGGAACGCAAGTTTCACCACATGAGCAGCATGCCACCACCACATCACTACTCCCCTGTGCATCGACAGGAAACCACTTCCACCGAACAACAAAAGGGTCGGTCCCACTGCTGTCCATGCGTCGCATCAAGTGGCCACAGGTGTTGCAGAACAGGGACGCGGCACAGGACGGCGAGCATCGGCGAGACGCGCGGGAGGCTCGGGGCGGCAACGGCGAGGAGGAGGGTGCAGGCTCGGGCCGGCGGGGCGTCGAGGCGGTGAGGCACGGCGCCGGAGGAATCCGAGGCAAGCAAGGCCGAGGCGAGGCTCAGCGGCTGGCGGGCAGCCGGGCCGGAGCTGGGAGGTGGCAGGCGCGGGCAGTCGGGAAGCGAAGCAGCGCGGTGAAGGCGGGTCAAGGCCGGGCGAGCGTGAGGCGGGAGGGAGCGGAGGTGAGCCGGGGCAGGGAGGTTGAGGGAAGGCTGGCGTCGGCCGAGGCGAGGCGCAGGGAGGACGAGCAGCGCTGGGCGGCTGCTGGGAGGCGAGTTGGACCGAGCGGCGGTCGCGCCCGAGGCGGAGCTCGCGGTAGGCGGGGCGGCTTGCGGAGGCGGCGACGCACATGGACGGGCTGCATGGCGAGGAGGGCTAGCGGGCGGAGGAGTGGGTGGACGGCGGCGCCAGCAGGCGGGGTTGGGCGAGGACTTGGTGGTGCCGGGCGAGCAGGCCGGCGAGGTGCGGGCTGCTGTGGAAGGACGCGCGGTGAAGGGTGCCCGGCTGTGGGCCAGCGGTGTGGAGGAAGCTTGGGGAAAGGGGAGGCTGGGCGCGCGGGGCGGGGGAGAAGATGGTGCGGGAGGGAGAAGGGCGTGTCCGCGTGGGGGCCACGTGGGACCGGAGGGGGTAGGCGCGGGGTGGTCGGGGTGACCGCGTGGGCCAGGCAGGGGTGGGGTGCGGGTGCGGTTAGCCAGGGGAGAGGCGGGACCCAGGGGCAGCGGGCCAGGTAGGGTAGGCGCGTGCGTGTGTGTGTGAGTTTGTGTGCCCAGGGGCTGGTGGGTCTGGGGGGTTGGTGGGGTGAGTTGGTGAGAGAGAGAGGGGGATTGGGTGATGTGGCGAAAACTGATTGGCTAGGGGGAAGGGAAGGGTGATGTGGCAGCCTGGTATTGGAGGGGGTGATGTGGAGCTTTGGGTGAGGGTAGACTAATTGGTGGACTTAGGATAGAAGGGCAGGTGGATGGTGGACCGTTTTAAAAACTGGGGCGGTCGTTCGGGTCGGGTTGGCCCGTCCGACTGCCCCTACTAAAATAATTAATAATTTTATTTATTCTTAATTATCTTTTGCAACTAATTTTTGACAAACAAAATATCCGGAACAACCGGGGTTTGGCGTTTGAATAATTGTCGGGGCGTTTTAGAAAACAAAAGCGGGCTTTGCGAAATAGTTTTGGCAAACAATGCATGATGATGACGATGCAATG
The DNA here is from genome assembly GCA_030063025.1 of Avena longiglumis. Lineage (NCBI taxonomy): Eukaryota > Viridiplantae > Streptophyta > Magnoliopsida > Poales > Poaceae > Avena > Avena longiglumis. The sequence continues at coordinate 331,922,315 of CP125974.1, read as the reverse complement.
CACAAATTCAACGCGATTTTCTAGTAGTGGTTTTGCGGGATGCCACAATTCGACACCACTAACAATGGATCTCGCCCTCGAGATCCGCCTCATGGTACCGGAAGGAAGGGTCGGCGATCTGCGTCTTCTCTCTTCGTGTAGATCCTCGCGACACCACTATCGAGGGTTCCTTCTTCATCTGGGAATCGGCGACACCACCAACAAAGGGTCGTAGCTCCTGATCGAGAGAACACCGAGAAACAAAGGACGAAGGTAGAGGTATCAAACGATAAGGCCACCTCTAACTTCCATGGACGGAGTAAAACCGCTGGATCCACTGATTCGACGTACAAGAGCGAATGATAAGAGCAGTGGTAGGGTAGCTACTCCATCCCACACTCAAACCATTACTCTGCACACGAATAAGCGGATTAAGCATCCAACTCTCGGAATTAGACTGAAGATCTCGACAAGCGAGGTACGGAAACAAGAGTATGTTGCCAGCAGAATCGTGTGAAAGCCACACTGATTAGGTTTCGCGATGGTTCCGTTGGCAAGAACAACACATGCTCAAGGTCGACTCCAACTTCACCAAAGCTCGTTCTTCTCAGATGTTTTTCAACGACACTGATATCCGGCAAGGAACACATAAGGAGAAAGAGCTCCAGAACAAAAGATCGGATGAAGGGTACAACAGACAAGTTGCAGATTGATGATCGTAGCGCCTCCGTTACAAAAGGAAGAAAGCGAAACCCTGAAGGTACGACGGAAACCCAACCGCGAGAAATCCTGGACTCGAAGAAAGAGACGAGAGCGGATTCAAAACACGTAGGGGTAAGAGGGGAACAGCAGGGGGTAAGGAGTAAAATCAGACCTAATCAGAACTATCCAACCGATTTTCAAAAATAGTTTTGACTCTCTACTTCGGCCGTTAGCTAGGTCATCCTACAGGCTGGACTTGTGGGGTATCAATCGCCGAGCTCGATACCACTCAGAACACCTCGATCGGACCTATGCAAGTTTTAGCAAAATTCGCCAAACCCGCATAGAAACGATTCAAAGGTGCTCACCAGCACTTTCAAGGGTGGAATAAAGTAATAACATTACACAACAGTCCTCGATGGGACCCACGTAGAGGATATATAACACGACTCCATGAGTCAAGAATACGATATAATATACAAAGATCCAAATCACCTTGAACGATAGTGCCCGCCACGGACAAGAAGCAAATGGGGCTAAGAGCCCCAAGAATAACCAATGGGCCCATAACCGCCCAGCAAGCCGGAAGGGTAACTCGCTAACGACGCCGATCCCAAAACCTGCTTAAACAAAAGGTGCCGACAAAGGGCAAAGGAAAAGAGGAGCCTCGATCGAGGCCAAGACAGCTATGAGGCTAGAATTCGCGGTCCTCGCCACATAGATATGGTGGATCAAGCGCAGCAAAGATGCACTAAACGACCTATAGAGACTCGATACAACTGGCGGCTATCAGAGGGGGTGAATATGACCTATCCGGATCCAACCTGAAGCTATCACCAAGCAAACCCATCCTGGCATTTCCCCCTCGTAACCAAACGAGGAAGTCAACCGAGGAACTCACAGAGTTGGCAGTTTTACTGATTCAGTTATAGTTGCGGCACTTTACTAGTCAGGTTTAGATAATCATCCTGATAAAGTAAGCAGTGGGCCCTTTTAGTTAATCATTCCGTTCTAGTTGCAGCAATTACTAATCGACATGAGCATGATGTAATCCCGGAACCCAGCAGTTGTTGGTACTTTTATTCAGCCAATTCATTGTAGTTGCAATACTTACTAGTCAGATACATTTGTCGCAAGCGACAACCAAACAAGCAATTGTGGGCAGTATTAATTAGCCATTCCATTATAGTGAAGCTGATTACTAGTCATTATAAAGTCAAATTTATAGCAAGAACTTTAGTTATGCTTGTCTATGATCGAGATATCGTGCTCCAAGTCGTCCATATCCGCGACACGGCTTTCAGAAAGTTTTACCCCGGGTGCACCAATAGCAACACACACTCGATCAACCTCGAAAAACCAAATCAAAACCCAACGAGGCTTTCACGATCGAACAATCACAGATTCAGAATATTTCAGGGGCCACCCTTAGAGTAGAATCCGCAACGGAGTAAGCAAGCTCGAGACGGCCTCAAGGTTATGGGGACGGCCGTGAACGATCGGGAACCCGAAGTGTGGGCTTGTCGACACCGCGGAATCGTGCCATTGATCCTAACAAGATGCAAAGACCGCACAATCGTAAATAAAGCAAGTAAAGCATGGCATAAGTACAGATCGTAATAAAACCTCAAACTAGTTTGTGGCCCCAAGAAATAAGTCTGAATCAAGCTCGCTCTGTGGGGGTCCCATATACCTCCGGATGTGGATAGCGCAAAAACAAGGAACAGTATCAAGTACTCGGGGTCTTACGGGACACAAGTGGGCGTTCGAAACCAAATATTATCTATCACCCACCGATGCCTCTGCTTATTCAATTTTAGTTGTTAAACAGAATGTAAAGTGACGATAAGTAAAACTAGAATCATCTCCATCAACAACATGCGGCAATACATCAGCAACTGTGGCATATGACGACACACATCAGCACTTGAGCAAGCAACTACGACGCGCAAGTCCAACTACCTACCAAACAACAGGTAATAGGGTGTGTCCAAGGCAATATAGGGCTGCACGGTATATCACAGGTACGGAAACTAAAGCATCGCAACTCAGATAGCAATAGATCAACAGGAGGGAATAAATACTATAAAAGTAAGATAGGTAGAAAGAGGGAGATGCTCGCCTGAAAACATTGTCGAAGGGTTCATCCGAAGATCGGGGCGAAGCTCACATCAACTCAACGGCCTTATCCGCGAAGAAGCAAAACACTAGAAGAAACACCGGATACTCTATTTAATACAACGGCAGAAGATCGGCATGATGCATGCATGATGCATGGCATGGCAAAGTGCGATGCAATTAGGTCAAATTAAGCAGAACCGGGGTCCCGACAATTAATATATGGTTCAAGTTGTTTAAACCCCCGCATATTAAATGTTGTTTAACAATGAAAGATTATAGTATGGGTTCGCTACTCAAGTTTAAATGAGGCCAATATAAGGCTAGATTTGCCCGCATATGGGCCCCATATTTAATTATTAGGTGAATCGGCATAAGGCCCCCAAACCAATGAGATGCATGCGGGATGAATGACAATTCAATATGCGACAGGTTTTATTATGTTATAAAATAGGGTTTTCAGGAAGGGGTTCACACATTGAGGGGTCTCGACGGTCTTGAGGAATCCGGGGTTCGGGGTTCGGGGTCGGTCTCAGGGTCCAGGGTTCGACGGTTCCGTTCTCGAGTATCGGGGTAGGTCTTGGCGCATCCGGGTGCGGAACTTGGTTCGGTGTCGGGGTTCATCGGATCTTCCGGGTCGGTGCCGTTCTTGTCGTCGCGCAGATCTAGTTGGGTCCCACTACGATCTTGCCGCTACGAGGATCTTGTCGGGACCGTGCCGGTCGGTCTTGGCGTCCGGCCTCGACGCCGCATCGGGAGAAGAACTTGTCGCATGTGTGGCCGGGTCCGCTGAAGTAGTTCTCGCTGCTCGAATTCCTTGGTTCCGCTGCTCGGGATCTTAGACGGTCATGGCGATTCCGTAGAAGAACCTGTTGGTTCCACCTCGGGGACCTTGAGTTCCACTTGTCGATCTTGAGGTACAGCGGATCGTGGAGGCGGCCTTCGGATCCTCGGATCGAGGATCGTGGTCTTGACGCCCGTGAAGGAGAGCTCGGGTCGCTGGCTCGAAGGGATCTTGTGCGGGCTTGTCAATCCTCAAACCGGGTCATTCGGGGTTTCGGAAGATCTTGAACAGGAACACAAGTTTCACCACATGAGCAGCATGCCACCACCACATCACTACTCCCCTGTGCATCGACAGGAAACCACTTCCACCGAACAACAAAAGGGTCGGTCCCACTGCTGTCCATGCGTCGCATCAAGTGGCCACAGGTGTTGCAGAACAGGGACGCGGCACAGGACGGCGAGCATCGGCGAGACGCGCGGGAGGCTCGGGGCGGCAACGGCGAGGAGGTGGGTGCAGGGCTCGGGCCGGCGGGGCGTCGAGGCGGTGAGGCACGGCGCCGGAGGAAACCGAGGCCGGCGAGGCTGCCGGAGGCGAGGCTCGGCGGCTCAGGGAGCGGCCGGGCAGCGGGCTGGGAGGTGGCGCGGCGCAGGACCCGGGAGGCGAGGCAGCGGCGCGAAGGCGGGTCCGCCGGGCGAGCGTGACGGAGGCGATCGGGAGCGGAGGAGGGGCCGGGCGAGTGAGCGCCGGACCGGGAGGTTGACGGGAAGGCTGGCGCCGGCGCGTGAGAGGCGCAGGGACGGGAGGACGAGCGGCGCCGGGCGGCCGCTCATGAGGCGGCGAGGTTGGACCGAGGCGGCGGTCGGCCCGAGGCGGAGCTCAGCCGAGGCGGGCGGCTTCGGGCGAGGCGGCGACGCTGGCGACGGCCTGGCGCGAGGAGGGCTAGCGGGCGAGGAGGAGAGTGGTGGACGGGCGAGGCGCCAGCGAGGGGTTGGGCGGGACTTGGTGGTGCCGGGCGCGAGTGAGGCCGCGAGTGCTGCGGGAAGGACGCGGCGGTGGCGAGGAGTGCCCGGCACGGCTGGGCCGGGCGCCGTGACGGAGGAAGCTTGGGGAAAGGGAGGGAGGCTGGGCGGGAGAAGATGGCGGGAGGAGAAGGGCGTGTCCGCTGGGGCCACGTGGGACCGGAGGGGTAGGCGGGGTGGTCGGGTGACTGCGGCTGTGCAGCGGTGGTGCGGTTAGCTGGGGAGAGCGGGACCTGGGCAGCGGCCGTAGGGTAGCAAGGCGTGTGTGTGTGAGTTTGTGTGCCTGTGGCTGGTGGGTCCGGGGGTGGGGTGAGTTGGTGAGAGAGAGGGGATTGGGTGATGTGGCGAAACCGATGGCTAGGGGAAGGGAAGGGTGATGTGGCACTGGTATTGGAGGTGATGTGGAGCTTTGGGTGAGGGTAGACTAATTGGTGGACTTAGGATAGAAGGGCAGGTGGATGGTGGACCGTTTTAAAAACTGGGGCGGTCGTTCGGGTCGGGTTGGCCCGTCCGACTGCCCCTACTAAAATAATTAATAATTTTATTTATTCTTAATTATCTTTTGCAACTAATTTTTGACAAACAAAATATCCGGAACAACCGGGGTTTGGCGTTTGAATAATTGTCGGGGCGTTTTAGAAAACAAAAGCGGGCTTTGCGAAATAGTTTTGGCAAACAATGCATGATGATGACGATGCAATGCACAAATTCAACGCGATTTTCTAGTAGTGGTTTTGCGGGATGCCACAGAAGTCCATCAAAGTTGTCATCGATGGAGGGAGTTGCAATAACCTTGCAAGCACGGAATTGTGTGAGAAACTCAACCTCACCCTCCATCCACATAAACACCCATACCATATCCAATGGCTAAGTGACCAAGGATCTGTTAAGATCAAGCACACCGTCTCGGTGACGTTCTCAATTGGGCACTACAAGGACACGGTGGAATGTGACGTGGTCCCAATGACGGTTTGTCATATGTTGCTCGGAAGACCGTGGCAATATGACAAGCGTGCTTTGCATAATGGTCACTCAAACACTTACACCTTCAAATGGCTTGATAAAACTTGTGTGTTGCAACCAATGACTCCTAGCCAAATAATTGCGGACAATGCAAAGGCTTTAGCGAGGGCGCAATACACAAAAACACCTTGTGAGATGAGTGGTGAGCGAGAGAACAACACCATAGTGAGTGAGAGATACAAGCCACACTCGAGTGGAAAAACTAGAGTGTTCTTCTTGCCACCAAAAGTGATATGAGAGAAGTGCGGAACAACCCATCCATCTTGCACTATGTCCTTGTATACAAGGGACTAGCGCAAGGAACTAACGACTTGACAAATGTTCCTCCTTCTTTGATGGCTATTTTGCAGGAATTCCAAGATGTATTTCCCGAAGAGCTTCCTCATGGCCTTCCTCCTCTTCGTGGAATCGAGCACCGCATCGACCTCATACCCGGCGCCCCACTTCCAAACCGCTGGCGTATCGCATTTAACCCGAAGAGACGAAGGAGATCGAACGTCAAATCAACCAAATCGCTCCAAAGGTTTGATCCAAGTAAGATCTAGCCTGCGTCCCCGTGATTCTAGTTCCAAAAACGGATGATACGTTGCGGTTATGCATGGACTGCCGTCCAATCAATGCTATCACCGTGCGTTATCGACATCCTATACCACGTCTTGATGACATGCTTGATGAGTTATGTGGAGCCACTATATTTTCGAAAGTTGATCTTCGTAGTGGTTACCATCAAATTCGCATGGCCGAAGGTGATGAGTGGAAAACCGCCTTCAAGACCAAGCTTGGTCTATATGAATGGTTGGTTATGCCTTTTGGCTTATCTAACGCCCCATCTACCTTCATGTGCCTCATGAACCATATTTTCAGATCTCTCATTGGGAAGAGTGTAGTTGTTTACTTTGATGACATCCTTGTCTATAGCAAGTCACTAGAGGAGCATGTTACTCATGTTAAGGAGGTCCTTCAAATCCTTCGTCATGAAAAGCTTTATGCTAATCTCCCAAAGTGCACTTTTTCAAGAGACAAGCTGATTTTCCTTGGTTTTGTTGTGTCTTCTAATGGCATTGAAGTTGATGTCTCAAAAGTCAAGGACATACGAGATTGGCCCATCCCTACAAATGTTAGTGAACTTCGTAGTTTTCATGGGTTGGCCGCCACTGGCCGCTTTGTCAAAGACTTTTCTACAATTGCTTGCCCCTCAACGAATTGACCAAGAAAAATGTCACGCTGCTTGGGGAAAAGCACAACAAAAAGCTTTTGATGAGCTCAAAAAGAGGCTCACCGAAGCACCACTTCTTGCATTGCCGGATTTCACAAAAACCTTTGAGATTGAATGTGACGCTAGTGGTATTGGCATTGGTGGCGTCCTTATGCAAAATGTGCGTCCTATTGCTTACCATAGTGAGAAACTTGATGGCGCACGCCTAAACTATCCCATTTATGACAAAGAACTTTTTGCCTTGGTTCGAGTTCTTCAAGTGTGGCAACACTATCTTTGGCCCAAATATTATCATCCATTCCGACCATGAGTCGTTGAAGTATCTTAAGGGCCAAGCCAATTTGAGTAAAAGGCACGCAAAATGGGTTGAGTTCATGGAGTCTTTTCCTTACATTGTCAAATACAAGAAGGGCAAAGAAAATGTGGTGGCGGACGCCTTGTCTCGCAAAAACACAAGCCTTCTTACACGACTCGAAGTCAATGTCTTGGGTCTTGATGACATCAAATCTTTGTACGCGTCCGACCCTTTCTTTGGACCAATATTGGCACAATGTTCAATAGACAAAGGGATTGATGATTTCTATTTACATAAGGGTTTTCTTTTCAAACAAAACAAGCTTTGCATTCCGAAATCGTCTCTCCAACTTTTGCTTATTCAAGAGTCCCATGGTGGAGGCCTTATGGGTCACTTTGTCCGTGATAAGACATATGACATGCTCTCCACTCACTACTTTTGGCCAAAGATGAAGCGCGACGTGGAGCGCCACGTTCAACGATGCACTACATGTATCCAAGCTAAGTCTAAGTCCAACCCCTTTGGTCTTTATATGCCATTGCCTATTCCTTATGCACCTTGGTCGGACATTAGCATGGATTTTGTATTAGGCTTGCCTAGAAAACATGGCCATGATTCTATATTTGTGGTAGTGGATCGCTTTTCAAAAATGGCACACTTTATTCCGTGCCATAAGACCGATGATGCTTCACATGTAGCCAATTTGTTTTTCAGGGAAATAATTAGGCTGCACGGTGTACCAAGAACAATCGTCTCCGACCGCGACGTCAAATTCCTAAGCTACTTCTGGAAGACTCTCATGGCCAAGCTCGGCATCAAGCTCCTCTTCTCGTCCGCCTCGCATCCTCAAACCGATGGACAAACCGAGGTCGTCAATCGAAGCCTTGGAACACTCCTCCAGGTGTTGATAAAGAAGAACCTTAAAGACTGGGAGGAATGTATTCCACATGCCGAGTTCGCCTACAACCGCGTCAAGCACTCCACCACCATGAGGAGCCCGTTCATGATCATCTACGGCTTCGAGCCTCTCACCGCGCTCGATATCCTTCCACTTCCACTTCATGAACGTGCCAATATGGACGTTGTCAAGCGTGCCAAAACAATGAAGAAACTCCATGAAGACACACGAGCTACTATCGAGCAACAAGTCCTTCGCCAAACATCAAGGCTAAACAAGAACAAGAAAGAGATGATCTTTGAGGATGGCGACCTTGTGTGGATCCACTTCAGTAAAGACCGCTTCCCCAAGGAACGCGACTCCAAGCTAAAGCCAAGAGGTGATGGACCATTCAAGGTGCTAAAGAGGATCAACAACAACGCCTATATCATAGATATACCAACATCTAAGTATCTTGTGAGCTCGACATTCAATGTCAAGGACCTCTCACCCTACCATGGAGAAGATGAAGTTGAGAAGGTTGAAGAGTCGAGGACGACTCTTTCCCAAGGGGGGGGAGCTGATGCAGCCCGTCCTACGACCGCTACTACATCTACTCCCATGAGCTCCCCAAGTGGACCCATGAATCGCGCCCGAGCCAAACTCCTTCAAGCTAAGGTGAACTCGCTCCTCTCCTTGTGTGACTTTGATACACCCTTGGATGGCCTGCTACTTCATACGCATACACTGTGCATCATCAGGTACGAAGAGAAGGACCCAAGGAACGGAGGAAACAGAGGGGAAGCAACCAGTCGCTGCCAGACGCCATGGCATTACTGGTCAGACGGTTGCAGACTGCTGTTCACGGCCCTTCTACCGTGACGCCTAGGAAGAACCACTCCACGCCCAGATGCTGCAGTACTACCGCCCAAGAATCGGTACTACAATGACAGCCACTACCGCCCCTCCTACCGCCACATAGCCCGACGGAAGCTCCAGGCCCGCTAGTGGTACTACCTCCCCCGGGGCGGTACTACCGGTTGCCAGACCGGTATTACCGGTCCTAACTGAACCTGAACGCCTGAGTTCGGCCCAGTGCCTTGTATCCCTTCCTATAATTTACCTTTTCATTCCGAAACTACCCCTATTTTGTGGCTGGACTATATATAGCCCCCACCCTCCATTGTAAACCCTAGACTTGGATAATAATAGATATTAAGGAAACCCTTTGAGGAACTTATGTCTATTGGTCTCATGCTCCTACCAAGGAGCACCGGATTATCCACCCCCTCTTGGATCTTGCCTAGTGCGTTCAAGTTGTAGAAGGCCTTGGGTTCTTGGTTTCTCGCCCCCAAGTCGTCAAGAGCTCACCGAGCACCTCGTCCCCCGTTGTTGGCGTGGAGAGCGAGCTTCGCCCAACACCGATCCTAGGGATTATGTTGGACCGGTTGCCACCGGCGTGAGAGATCGGCGTGTATCGTGTTTTGTGTGCGTGTGTTCGTGGTTTTCATCCCTTCTTTCCCCGACCACCGTTTTCTCCCCCTCTTTCTCGTGGAAGTCGTGAAAGATCGGGCCAACCCAAGGGTTACCCCCTAACACCCCCGAGACTCGAAGGAGGAACGAACAACAAAACTCTTTTACAAATGCTCGGGGGCTTCCCTCGTGGCAGGAGGCAGAACTACTCACATGATCCGATGGCCACTCCGAAGGTCCTCTTGCAGCCTTCTGAGGCGCAACCACCTGAACCTCCTGCGGAGAAGGGTCTGGAGCAGCACCTTCAGAGGTAGCCACCGTCTGAGGAGGAGGAGACGCGACTTTCTACTCCCCCATCATCTCCCGAGCACCATCGCTAGAGGAGTCATTGGAAGAGTGCCTGCATAAGGACAAATTAGCACAAGTACAAAGTAAACAGGCAAGAAAAAGCAGTGCAGGACAAAGGAAACTTACGAGTCAAGATCGCTCAGGTTGAAGACAGGAGGGGTCCTCCGGATTTTCTTCTCCTCTTTCTTCTCTTCCTTCTTCTCTTCTTCCGCTTAGCGGCGGGCGCGGCCACGTACCGCACGGAATGAATGTGGAATCGGAGAGGAAGAGCCTCCATGCCCATCACTGTGATGTTCAAGACACAGCGGGTTCCTAGGAGTCGGAGGAGTCGAGGCATCCGAAGACTCGCTGGAGCTCCGTGATCGTTTGCGAGTGTGGTCCTCGCTCGACTCGTTGGCCTCTTCAGACGAAGACCGTGCCGACGGCAACTCGGACATGGAATCCACCACATCTTTATGTGGAGCATCCGGAAATACTTCGGGTAATGGAGGCGACATGCCCGAAACTTTGAAGATTTGCACAAGGGAAGAAAATTTGTTAGCAAACAAATGCAAATACAATGCAGTCGAAAATAGCGCTACGCGCACGGATCTAGACATGTGGAACAGTTTAAGAAGAAAACGAGAAGTCGACTTCCCGGATATCCTCTCCAGCCTTGAACTTCAGCAGTGAACGAAGGGCCCTGTCGAGATCTCCCTGGGAGAATTTCTCAGCCAAAACCCTCGTCGGATCACGGCGGCCAGCATAAAGGAACATCGGGTGCACCCTAGCCTGGAGTGGCTGCACCCGACGCTCAAGAAATGTGCGGATGATATCCACATCGTTCACTTCCTTCTCCGGAATCAACTGGAGATCCTCCACTCGACGATAGAGAGCCTATATCTCTGCTACCTCGCCATCCAAGATCTGGTTTTTCCAAGACCTCTTCCGCTCGATCTTTTGGGAGGGGTCGAAAGGAGCAAGACCAAAATGCTACCCAGCCACTGTGGAGTCGCGAATATAAAACCATCGCCTCCGCCAGTACTGGACAGATTCGGACATGGAAAAATAAAAGAAAAGCAGATTGGGTTTGAGGGAGATGATGCAACCCCCAATGGGATAAACACCATTCGAACCAGATTGCCTCTTCACGGAATAGAGTTTCCGGCAGAGGCCAAAGTGTGGCTCGATACCGAGCCAGCACTCGCAGAAAGTGATAAAACATGCAATGTGAAGAAGAGAATTGGGGGAAAGATGATGCAATTGGACACCGTAAAGAAAAAGCAGTCCACGAAGGAAGTCGTGGATTGGGAAGGAAAATCCGCGAATAACGAAGGCGAGGGACATAACCCGAAACCTTGCGGGGGGACGGGGGATTACCTCGTTGCCTGGGAGTTTTACGGTCTCCCTATCCTGCGGGATCAAGCCCCGCTCACGAAGCTTGTGGAGATCACTCTCCCGCATCTCCGATCGCCGCCAGCCACCGTCAGTGACACGGGTAGCAGCGACACTCTTCTTCTCTCCAGCAGCGCTGGTACCAACCGCAGAAGAAGAATTCTTCGACTTCCCCATCATGCAGACGAGGCGCCGCCATGTAGAGCGTAGGATGGAAGAAGGAAATGTGAAAGGATATTCCAGTACAAGCAAGAACTCTCGAGAACAAGGAAAATAAACGAGAATAGTCATGGTGAAAACAAACTAAAGTTTTCCCCAATGATTATAAAGACGAAGACCCACGACAACCGTCCATCAAGAAGACCTAACGCTAACGGCAGGATCAGACCATACACGTGTCAGCATCGCAACGAACCGTTGCTAACACGTCGTCCACTATGCACGGAAATCGAGGCGACGCCGTAATTACCTCCACGCCGCGCGTGACCGGTCAATTCAAGGTCAGAAAGTGGGACCCATGTTTGTCCAGTCAAGACATCTCTGGCGCAGCAGACGCTTGAGGTCATCGATCGTCGGCACTGACGTCATCAAAAGCTACACTAGCAATAACTACAATTTCTTCGGCTTCAAAGCTAAGAGTACTCACTCGAATCTACGATTCGACTAATTACTCGGGGGCTACTCCTATCAGGAGTGCTAGCCGCTGACCAAAAAAAGAACAACATGTTACAAAGATCGAATCTGTTTCTCGAGTCCTACATTGAGTCTACGACTCCCACGGACTCGGGGCTACTCCCATAGGGAGGATGGATTTAAGCATCCGAAAATTTTGTGTCCCACGGACTGACACCAACAAATGCTGAATTAAAGTCTCCGCTCGAGTCTATGACTCGAACAGACACTCGGGGGCTACTCCCATAGGGAGCGCTGGTCGCGCACCCTATAAAATTTCGACTGCGATCCTTCGGATCAGTATGCAAAAACTTTTTGGCAACTCTGCCCCAAGTAAACGCTAAGAGAGTAGCATTCTCCTTGGATACCCGGAAACACCTCTGCGGTGATAAAATTCGGATGTTGTGTCTCGACGCAAAGATAAGACATACAAATATCATCTGATGGCCTGGTAACGCACATGACTGCGCTCTTCTAGCATAAACCTGTGCCAACAGGCGCGATGAAAAATCCTGACGGACGCGTTGGGTACATCAATTGAATTCACTGGAATTCCACTCCTGTAAGTCCTCCGCGGCCTGAGTCGAATTACGCCAGCATATGTTCCGGGTTCAAGTCAAGGGACTTGAATCTGAAGAAGATCGTGTTGTTTTGTCCTAAGATGCTTAATCGACCCGATCCGTCGGAGAGTCGCACATGCATCAACAATCCCTACACATTCTCTTGAAAGACAGAGTTGCACCGAAGGATTGAAGAGTCCTCACCGACCCACGATTCGATCAACACTCGGGGTTCATCGACATGGTTATACCTCGCTGGTACACGATCTCAAAGATACCCGGTCCAGCCCAAGGAAGGCCCACGGCAAATATACGCCCATGAAGATTTTCGGGCCAAGGCCCATGACGCCTTCGGATCCTTGGAGAGCAAGACTAGATTAGATAGGAAATTCAAAGGGTAAACCCTAGAACTCAGAATCGACTAGATTCGTGCCTAGGACCCGCCTAAGTCTATATAAAGGCCGTGGAGGGCACGACCTAGATCTCTCTCTCATACTTCCGATACGCACCTTCACGCCAGATCGCATCACAAGACTTCGTAATCACCGGTTCCGCAGAATCAAAGAGCAAACAAGGTGAGTAGGGTTTTCTCCGGCCCGAACTCGGTAAACCTCGTGTCTCGTATTGCTTGTTTGCTAACCGTTCCGCGATCTCCAGCATCCCCATCTTCTCCAAAACCCAAGTCCATAACAATAGGATTGACGAGATCCAACCTCGTCAGTTACCCCACGTCAACAACAAGTCAGAAGCTCTTTTCTGGCACCGTTACCGCTTGTATTTCACTATCTCTTCGCTGAACTAGTGCACCTATACACCTGACAAGTGTATTGGGTGTGTTGGGGACACAAGAGACTTCTTGTATCTTGATTGCACGGTTGCTTGAGAGGGAATAACTTTGACCACTTCCTCCCTAAGTTCGATAAACCTTGGGTAATCCACTTAAGGGAAACTTGTTGTTGTTCTACAAACCTCTGCACTTGGAGGCCCAACAACTATCTACAAGAATAGAAGTGCGTAGACATCAAGCTCTTTTCTGGCGCCGTTGCCGGGGAGGTAAGGTAAAAGGTACTCACATCCTCCGGTGTGAGTGCTCGAAGTTATTTCCTTTAGATTCTGCAGTTTTGTCTTTTTGTTTCTTGTTTTCACTAGTTAGGCTTAATGGAAAACAACAACAAAATTAGAGAGCTTTATAGTATTTATCTTGAGTTAGGACATGAAGTGTTTGAAGAGAAAATTAAAAAACCTTTGGAGATTTATTTGCATGCTAATAGCAATGTTATTAGTATGAACTTTTTGAACACAATTGTTGCTAATGCTATGAAAAAGTCTAAGCTTGGGGAAGCTAGTTTATATGAAAACGATCTTTTTAGTCCCCCAGCTTTTGAAAATAGCTATTCTATTGCTTATGATGATACCAAACCTCCCATATATGATGATTACAATGATGAATATGATATTTTTAGTCCACCTACTATTGAGGAGAAAGTTAATTGTGATTACAATATGTCTCCTATATTTGATGATTATGGTGATGAGAATAACAATGATAGCTATTTTGTTGAATTTGCTCCCACTACAATTAATAAGAATGATTATGTTTATGTGGAGAGTAATAATTATTGTATGCATGTGGCTCATTATAAGAATGTTTTATGTGATAGTTATATTGTTAATTTTATTCATGATGCTACTGAAAGTTATTATGAGAGAGGGAAACATGGTCTTATGTATCTCAACAATATTAAGTTTCCCCTCTTTATGTTGAAATTTTTGAAGTTGCATTTGTCTTGTTTTCGATAGGGCAGAATGATCTTCGATGAGATAGTCGAACTGAGTTCGACGCAGCATCGGCGAAGTGCTTTATTGAAAATGTGGATCCCATATAAAGTGGTAGCGGCGAAGGTTGACATCTTATCGTCAACAAAAACCGAGTTCATGGTGATGGCTATGGGGAGTATTTACGAAGCCATCCAGTGGTTCCCAAGAACCTCAGAAGAACACCCAGCATCGACAGCTGTTGCTTAAGCACGATCGGCGACAGGTCTCACGTGCAGCAAATCGTGATCACAGCTGATGTTCATGAACCTCCAGCATATTAATTATCGCTTATTTTTCTTCATTAGTCGACAGAAAGCTTATTCATCATTTGTCATACGCAATACGCAAGCATCCAATCGAACACAGTAAAGGCACCAAAACCAATCCTCATTGTCGATTCTCGTGATGTCAATACAGCCAAGAACACACCGATTGGCAGCTTTCAGTAAATGTCAGCATAAAGTTATTGAAATAAGTCAAAGACGAAAATTGCTTAAAACGCCCATCGAAAGACGCTCATTAATCCTACGAGTGATGGTGCATTAGCCAAACGCATCACTAACCAAACAAAGGATATTGGGAGTGGTTAGTAATGCCGTGTGGTTTAACTAATGCACCTAGCACTTTCATGCGACTAATGAACGAAGTTTTACGTGCTTTCATTGGACGTTTTGTGGTAGTCTACTTTGATGATATTCTTATTTATAGCAAATCTTTAGAGGATCATTTGGACCATTTACATGTTGTTTTCAATGCTTTACGTGATGCACGTTTGTTTGGTAACCTTGAGAAATGCACCTTTTGCACCAATTGATTTGCATTTCTTGGCTATGTTGTTACATCACAGGGTATTGAAGTGGATCCAGCCAAGATTGAAGCTATTGAGAATTGGACGCAGCCCAAGACGGTCACACAAGTGAGGCGTTTTCTTGGCCTCGCTGGTTTTTATAGGCGCTTTGTCAAAGACTTTGGATCAATTGCTACCACCGAATGAGCTTACCAAGAAGGATGTGCCCTTTGTTTGGGGCGATGCACAACAATGTGCCTTCGCCATATTGAAAGATAAGCTAACACATGCTCCCTTACTCCAACTTCCCGATTTTACTAAGACTTTTGAGCTTGAATGTGATGCTAGTGGCATTGGTTTGGGAGGGTGTTATTACAAGAGGGAAAACCTGTTGTATATTTTAGTGAGAAATTGAGGGGCTAGTCTGAACTATTCTACTTATGATAAAGAATTATATGCGTTGGTTCGACATTAGAAACTTGGCAACATTATCTATGGCCTAAGGAATTTGTTATTCATTCGATCATGAATCTTGAAGCATATTCGTAGTCAAGCTAAGTTGAATCGTCATGCAAAGTGGGTTGAATTTATTGAGTCTTTTCCTTATGTTATCAAACACAAAAAGGGTAAAGATAATATTATTGTCGATGCTTTGTCACTGCTATGCTTTGTTATCTCAACTTGACTTCAAAATATTTGGATTGGAAACTATTAAAGAACATTATGTGCATGATGTCAATTTAAAGATGTGTTGCGTAATTGTAGAGATGGTAGAACTTGGAACAAGTTCGCCTTCAATGATGGATTTGTGTTCTGTATAACAAACTATGCATTCCGATAGCTCGCTCGCCTTTTGTTATTGCTGTGAGGCGATGGAGGAGGATTGATGGGACACTTTGGTGTCAAGAAGACGGAGGATGTTCTTGTCGCACACTTCTTTGGCCACGATGCGGCCGAGATGTTGAGATATTTGTGGCACGCACTACTTGTCAAAAAGCTAAGTCTCGCTTTAATCCACATGGTTTATATATGCCTCTTCCTGCTCCTAGTGTTCCTTGGGAGGATATTTCTATGGACTTTGTTTTGGGATTGCCACAACACGTATGAGGGATAGTATTTTTTTGTTGTGGATCTGTTTTCTAAGATGGCACACTTTATTCCTTGTCATAAAACGGATGATGCCGCATATATTGCTGATTTGTTCTTTCGTGAAATTGTTCGCTTGCATGGTGTGCCAAATACTATTGTCTCGATCGTGATACTAAATTTCTTAGCCACTTTTGGAGATGTTTATGGGCTGTTGGGGACTAAATTGCTCTTTAGTACTACATGTCATCCCCAAACCGATGGTCAAATCAAGTAGTAAATAGAACTTTGTCTACTATGTTACGCTGTTTTAAAGAAGAACTTAAAATTCTGGGAAGAGTGTTTACCTCATATAGAATTTGCTTATAATCGCTCGCTACATTCTACCACAAAGATGTGCCCATTTGAGATCGTGTATGGTTTTGTTCCTCGTGCACCTATTGATTTATTGCCTTTAACTTCTTCGGTGCAACATAATTTGATGCTACACAACGCTACCGAAATGATATTAAACTTGCATAAGACTACTAAAGATAACATTGAACACATGAATGCTAAGTATAAACTTGTCAGATAAAGGGAGAAAGCATGTTGTGTTTGATGTGGCGATCTTGTTTGGTTACATTTGCGTAAAGATCGCTTTTCCGATTTACGCAAGTCTAAGTTAATGCCACGTGTCGCTGGTCCCTTTAAGGTGTTAGAGAGAATCAATGATAATGCATATAAACTTGAGTTGCCCGCAGACTTTGGTACGTTAGTCCTACATTTAACATTGCAGATTTGAAGCCTTACTTTGGTGAGGAAGATGAGATTGCGCCGAGGACGACTTCAATTCAAGAAGGGAGCATGATGTGGACATCCCTACTATTGATACAACCGCTGTACCTACAAAGAACACACATACAAGGACCCATCACAAGATCTCGTACAAACAACTTAACTATCGTGTACTTTCGCTTCTTGAACTATTCCTCATACATGAGAATATGATGCTGCCTAAGTCGATACATTTCTTACTCTTAGGAATGATGGACCAAGCATGGATGAGAGGGACAAGCATTGAGCATGGCCATGCATGGAGATGGCAAGAAGCATGTGATGATCCAAGAGAAGGCCACTGATGAAGATTTCTAACTTTGAGGCCACCATAATGAAGAAAGAAGGCTTGGACGAAATATTCAAGATCAATACTTACTAATTCGTCCCATAGCATAATATGGTGTCGCGACACCTTTATTTTGGGCCAGCCCATGTAATTTTCGCAGGTTTTAATTAGCCACTTTTAGAGTCCAGATTTGAGGGAAAAGGACTTTAGGGTTGATTCGCCACCACTTCCATGGCTGGCCGAAACCCCACCTTTTCGCCTCTTAAACACGCCCCATAGCCGAACCTTTAGACTCGGATTTTGTTTAGACATTGTTAGCCATAGTCGCAACTTCGCCAAGGCTCGAGGCCGCAGAGGCCTCTTGTACTTCGCACCTATTCGTGATCCCACCTCTTTCAATAAAGCTTTCTCTTAATCCGCAATATCTTGATTGCAATATTGGTTCTTACTTGTTCTCGATTTCGTAGGAATTAAGACCCTCACCGGTCAGCCGATCGTGTTCACGCAGGATCGGTAACCTCCAGGAGATTGGCCTAGCGATTGCATTGGCGCTCGTGCTCGCACGTGTAGTCGGATCGTCAAGCCCGAACTCCACCAAATCGATTATCACCTTCTCATCGAAAGATCGGACACCTTTGCCCTATCACGGGGCGGCGCAGGCAGAGCGTCGCGGGGCACCGGAGCACGCGCAGAGCTTGCGGGGAAGACGAGGAGGGGGAGCGGAGGTCGCGGACGGCGCCGGCATGGCCGGAGCGGCGGCGGGAGGCAGCCTGGGTGGTCCGAGCACGCTGTCATGAGGAGAGCGCCATGAGCCTGGGGAGAACGGGGTCACCGAGCATGTAAAGGGATGGCGGGCCGGGCGGGCGCGGGCGAGCGGAGGGAGGGCCGGCCGGGGCGGAGGTGGCGCTGGGGCCGCGGGGCGAGCCGAGGGTGGGAGCGCGGAGCTACGGACGCAGCGGCGGGTGACGGGCGGCGAAGTGAGCGGAGCCGCACGGGAGAGGGAGGCGGCCAGCGAGGCGGAGGGAGAGCACGGGCGGGTTTGGCCAAGCGAGCAGAGGAGAGGGAGGAAGAAGAATGTGGTCGGGCCAAGGGTTGGCGGTGGACCGGGCGGCGGGCGTGGGCCCATGCCGGGCGTGGCCGGTGAGGGTGTGTGCTGCAGCGTGCCGTGCGTGTGTGGGATGGGTGAGGTGTGGGGTCGGTGGTGTGTAGTGTGTGCGTGTGTGTTTGGCAGGGTGAGGGCGTGGGGGTCTGCAGGTGGGGCCAGGGGAGGACAGGGGAGTGGGGGTCGGCCTGGGGAAGGTGGGAACCGGCCAGGGGGTTGGCGCGTGGGGTGTGTGGTGTGAGTGGGGTGTGTGGGCCTGGGGGTGAGCTGGCAGGTGGGTGAGAGGAAGTGGGGGGTAGGTGGCAGGCTATGGTTGGTTAGGGGAGAGAGGTAGCTGAGGTGGCGACTAACCATTGGATGGGGTGATGTGGAGGGGGAGAGAGGGTAGAAAGTTGGGTAGGTTTAGGATTTGGAAGGGCGGTGTAGTTGGACCGTTTTAAAAACCTGGGGCGGTCGTTCGGGTCGATCGGCCCGTCCGACTGCTCCGGCCAAAATAATTTAATATTTTTATTTGTTTTAAACAGGTTTTTGGCAAACCGTTAGCCGACAAAACAATTAATCCGGAGAACCGGTTTGAATTTGAAAACAAGACGGGGCGTTTTAGAAAACAAAATAGGGTTTTCTGCAAATAGTTTTATGCAAGAAAATGCAAGATGATGCGGGTGCTCAAATGCAATGTGGCATGATGACATGAGCATGCGGTCATGATGATGCCATGCACAAAAACAACGCGATTTTCTAGTAGTGGTTTTTGCGGGATGCCACAATTCGACACCACTAACAAGGGATCTCGCCCTCGAGATCCGCCTCTTGGTACCGGAAGGAAGGTCGGCGACTGCCTTCGCCGTGTAGTTCCTCGCGACACCACTAACAAGAGGTCGTTGTCCGTGATCGCCGAGGGAACACTCCGGGACAAAAGGTCAAGGTAGAGGTATCAACAAATAAAGCCACCTCTAACTTCGGGAAGAGGGATCGATGCATTCTCGCCCACTTCAATGTACAAAAGCGAATAGAAGGGTAGTCGTCATGGGGCCAATCCATCACGCACCCAAACTATTACTCCGCACAATCAGTAGAAAAGAGTACAACCATTCTCGGAATCAGACTGAAGATCTCGACAAGCGAGGTTTGGAACAAAGGAGTGATGCGAAATCTGCATCGGATCTGGCGTAGAGGATGTCGTCGCGTCAGAAAACACCGGAAGGAACAAACAAGGAATAAAGAATGGTTCCACGGAAGACGGATTCCTCAGGCATCTTGAACACCGGATGATAGATCACCGTTAGCAAAGAAGGAAGCAAAACCCTAAAGGTACGACGGAAACCCAACCACGAGAATTTCCTGGACTCGAAAAAAAAGAGAAGAGAGCGGATTCAAAACACGCAGAGGTGAGAGGAGAGCAGCAGAGGGGTAAGGAGTAAAATCAGTACTAACCAGAACTATCCAACCGATTTTGCAAAAAATAGTTTTGACACTCTACTTCGGCCGTTAGCTAGGTTATCCTACAGGCTGGACTTGTGGGGTATCGCAACTGCTGGGCTCTGATACCACTCTGTAACACCCTCGATCGACCTATGCAAGTTTGAGCAAAATTCGCCAAACCCGCATAGAAACGATTCAAAGGTGCTCACCAGCACTTTCGCATGGTGGAAAACGGTAATAACATTACACAACAGTCTCGATGGGACCCACGTAATGTATATATATACAACAAATGACTCAAAGAGTCAAGAATACAAATATACTACAAAGATCCAAAACACCTTGAAAGCGATGGGCGTCCGACTACGGACAAGATGCAAATGGGGCTAAGAGCCCCAAGAATAACCAATGGCGCCATAACCCCTGCCAAAGCAGGTTTTAAGGGTAACCCGCTAACTGGCCGATCTCAAAACCCGCTTAAACAAAAGGGTGCCGACAAAGGGCAAAGGAAAAGAGGAGGCCAAGATCGAGGCCAAGACATGCGGCGAGGCTAGAATTCGCGGTCCTCGCCTACATAGGTATGGTGGATCGAAGCGGCAAAGATGCACTAAACAACCTATAGAGACTCGATACAACTGGCGGTGATCAGAGAGGGATAAGAAAGACCTATTCGGATCCAACCTGAAGCTAACACCAAACAAACCCATCCTGGTGTTTCCCCCTCGAGACCAAACGAGGAAGTCAACCGAGGAACTCACACAATTGGCAGTTTTATTTATTCCGTTATCGTTGCAGTAATTACTAGTCAGGTATAGATAATCATCCTAATAAAATAAGCAGTGGGCACTTTTAGTTTTCCATTCCGTGATAGTGGCAACACTTACTAGTCAGATACATTTATCATGAGATAACCCAAAAACCCAGCAGTTGTTGGTACTTTTATTCAGCCATTTCGTTGTAGTTGCAATACTTACTAGTCAGGTACAATGGTCGCAAGCGACACTTCAAACAAGCAGTTGTGGGCAGTATTAATTAGCCATTCCATTATAGTGAAGCTGATTACTAGTCATTATAAAGTCAAGTTTAGAGCAATAAACTTTAGTTATGCTTGTCTATGATCGAGATACTGTGCTCCAAGTCGTCCATATCCGCGGACACGGCTTTCAGAAAGTTTTACCCGGCCGGGGTGCACCAATAGCAACACACGCTCGATCAACCTCGGAAAAACCAAATCAAAACCCAACGAGGCTTTCACGACTGAACAATCACAGGATACGTAAATATTTCAGGGGCCACCCTTAAGTAGAATCCGCAACGAAGCCGACCGAGACGACTTAAGGTTTGGGTAGGCACTGTGAACGATGGGAACCGAAGTGTGGCTGGGCTTGTCGACACCATGGAATCGTGTCCCGATCCTAACAAGACAAAGGTGCTCCTCACAAATTAAATACGTAAAGTAGCATGGCATAAGTACAGATCGTAAATAAAACCTCAAACTAGTTTGTGGCCCCAAGAAATAAGACCTGAATCAAGCTCGCTCTGGGGGTCCCATATACCTCCGGATGTGGATAGCGCGATAAATCAAGGAATGTATCAAGTACACGGGTCTTACGGACACAAGTGGGCTCGAAACAAATATTTTCTATCGCCCACGATGCCTCGCTTATTTCAATTTTAGTTGTTAAACAGAAATTAAAGTGACGATAAGTAAAACTAGAATCATCTCCAACATCAACATGCGGCAATACATCAAAGAATCGTGGCATATGACGACACACATCAGCACTTGAGCAAGCATCTACGACGCGCAAGTCCAACTATCTACCAATCAACAAGTAATAGGAGGTGTCCAAGGCAATATATGGCTGCAAGGGATATCACGGGTACGAAAACTAGAGCATCGCAACACAGATAGCAATAGATCAACAGGAGGGAATAAAGACTATAAAAGTAAGATAGGTAGAAAGAGGGAGATGCTCGCCTGAAAAACATTGTCGAAGGGTTCATCCGAAGATCGGGGCGAAGCTCACATCAACTCAACGGCCTTATCCGCGTAGAAGCAAAACACTAGAAGAAACACCGGATATACTATTTAATACTAAGGCAAAAGATCGGCATGATGCATGCATGGTGAATGACATGGCAAGGTGCGGTGCAATTGGGTCATATTAAGCGGAACCGGGGTCCCGACATTTATTTAGATGGTTCGAGTTATTTAGAAACCCCGCAATTTAAATGTTGTTTGAACATGGCAAAAGATAGTATCGGGTTCACTACACCAATTTAAATGAGGCCAATATAAAGCTAGATTTGCCCGCATATGGGCCCCATATTTAATTATTAGGTGAATCGGCATAAGGCCCCCAAACCACAGATATGCATGCGAGATGAATGATTAAATGCAACAAGTTGATATCATTTATAAAATAGGGTATCGAGGAAAAGGGTCACACATTAGGGTCTCGACGGTCTTGGGGTTCCGGGGTTCGACGGAAGCGGCCTCGGCGGAAGCATTCTCGGGTTTCTGGGGTAGATCTTGGCGTAACATTCTCGACCATCGGGGTAGGTCTTGGCGTTCCGGGAAGCCGGACTTGTCTGTCGGGCGTCGGGTTCTTCCAGCCGGTGTCGCTCTTTTGTCGGGCCAGTATCGGGTCGGCCTTGGCGTTCCTTCGGTTCGGTCTTGGCGTCCGAGGCAGTAGTTCTTGTCGCTACCGGAGTCTCGCATCGCATTCGGGGAGTACTGCGTCGGGTTTGGTGTCCTGACCGATTGAAGACCTTGGCGTCTTTGTAGATCTTGTTGGTACGGGCGAGGCGTGACATCGGTCTCCGGCCGTGTGCAACCAAACAGGGAACCCGCATCACTCGGCCACCATTGGAACACGTGGACATCTTCCAGGATTACCACAGGGGACATCCTTGGGCCTTTGGTCACAGGAGCAAACGAGCGACGGGGGCTTATGCCCAAGGAGGTTCACAGCGGAGCATGGGGATGCAGAGGCGTAGCAACGGCGGCGCGGGAGGAGGCTCGGCTTGTCGGGGAGGGGCGTCCGGTGGGGGCCGACGAGGACGGCAGCACGAGGAGGCCGCGGCTCGGGCGGCTCACCGATGGGAGGAGGAGGAGACGTGGGCGGCCGGAGGAGCTTATGGGACGGGCCAGGTGTCGTCAGGCTGCTCAAGGCGGGCGGCCAAGCGAGAAGCTCGAGGCGGGCAGTGAGGTGAGGCCAAGGCCAGTGCAGGAGGCTTGGCGAGCTGGGCCGGCGCAGTGAGCGTCATGGGCACCGGAGCACGCCAGAGCTTGGGAAGACGAGGAGGGAGGCGGAGGTCGCGGGCGCCAGCGTGAGCGGCGGCGGAGGCAGCTCTGGGCCTGAGCACGTGCGAAAAGGCGAAGCTGAGAAAGGCGTGTGAGCGGGAGGCATGGCCACAGGAGGCGGAGGTGGCGCTGGGGCGGGGCTGGGCAAGCTGAGGGTGGAGCCGGAGCTTGGCCGGACGCAGCGGGTGACGGGTGAAGGGAGAGGGAGCCACTGGCTCGGGGAGAGGAGGCGGCCAGGCGGCGGGGAGGGAGAGCACCGGTCGGTGGCTGTGGCGAGTAGAGAGAGGAGGAAGGAAGAAGAACAGGTCGGGGGCCAAGTTGGGACAAGGGGTGGGCGTGGGTCCATGGTGGCGTCAAGTCGGGTGAGGGTGTGTGCTAGCTGCAGTGCGTGTGTGGGATGGGTGAGGTGTGGTGGTGTGTGCGTGTGTGTTTGGCAGGAGGCGTGGGGGTCTGTGGGGGCCAGGGAGGACGGGGAGGGAGTGGGGTCACTGGGAAGGTGGGAACCGCGGGGGTTGGCGTGGGGTGTGTGGTGTGGGTGGGGTGAGTGGGCACAGGGGTGGTGGCGGTGGGGGAGAGGAGGGGGGGGGGTAGGTGGCAGGCTATGGTTGGTTAGGGGAGAGAGGTAGCTGAGGTGGCGACTAACCATTGGATGGGGTGATGTGGAGGGGGAGAGAGGGTAGAAAGTTGGGTAGGTTTAGGATTTGGAAGGGCGGTGTAGTTGGACCGTTTTAAAAACCTGGGGCGGTCGTTCGGGTCGATCGGCCCGTCCGACTGCTCCGGCCAAAATAATTTAATATTTTTATTTGTTTTAAACAGGTTTTTGGCAAACCGTTAGCCGACAAAACAATTAATCCGGAGAACCGGTTTGAATTTGAAAACAAGACGAGGCATTTTAGAAAACAAAATAGGGTTTTCTGCAAATAGTTTTATGCAAGCAAATGCAAGATGATGCGGGTGCTCAAATGCAATGTGGCATGATGACATGAGCATGCGGTCATGATGATGCCATGCACAAAAACAACGCGATTTTCTAGTAGTGGTTTTTGCGGGATGCCACACTTCTTTTGGCCACGTATGCGTCGAGATGTTGAGAGATTTGTGGCACGCTGCACTACTTGTCAAAAAGCTAAGTCTCGCCTTAATCCACATGGTTTATATGCCTCTTCCTGTTCGTAGTGTTCCTTGGGAGAATATTTCTATGGACTTTGTTTTGGGATTGCCACGAACACAGAAGGGGAGGGATAGTATTTTTGTTGTTGTGGATCGGTTTTCTAAGATGGCACACTTTATTCCTTGTCATAAAACGGATGATACTACGCATATTGCTGATTTGTTCTTTCGTGAAATTGTTCGTTTGCATGGTGTGCCAAATACTATTGTCTCTGATCGTGATACTAAATTTCTTAGCCACTTTTGGAGATGTTTATTGGATAAGTTGGGGACTAAATTGTTCTTTAGTACTACATGTCATCCCCAAACTGATGGTCAAACTGAAGTAGTAAATAGAACTTTCTCTACTATGTTGCGGGTTGTTTTAAAGAAGAACTTAAAATTGTGGGAAGAGTGTTTACCTCATATAGAATTTGCATATAATCGTTCGTTGCATTCTACCAAAAAGATGTGCCCATTTGAGATTGTGTATGGTTTTGTTCCTCGTGGACCTATTGATTTATTGCCCATAATTTGGATGCTACACAACGCGCTGAAATGATATTAAACTTGCATAAGACTACTAAAGATAACATTGAACACATGAATGCTAAGTATAAACTTGCTGGGGATAAAGGGAGAAAGCATGTTGTGTTTGATGTTGGCGATCTTGTTTGGTTACATTTGCGTAAAGATCGTTTTCCTGATTTACGCAAGTCTAAGTTAATGCCACGTGCTGCTGGTACCTTTAAGGTGTTAGAGAAAATAAATGATAATGCATATAAACTTGAGTTGCCTGCAGACTTTGGTACGGTTAGTCCTACGTTTAACAATGCATATTTGAAGCCTTACTTTGGTGAGGAAGATGATATTGCGTCGAGGACGACTTCAATTCAAGAAGGGGAGCATGATGTGGGCATCCCTACTATTGATACAACCGTTGTACCTACAGCAACACACATACAAGGCCCCATCACAAGATCTCGTACCAAACAACTTAACTATCAGGTACTTTCGTTTCTTTTAACTATTCCTCACATACATGAGAATATGATGCTGCCTAAATCAGATATATTTCTTACTCTTAGGAATGATGGACCAAGCATGGATGAGAGGGACAAGCATTGGAGCATGGCCATGCATGGAGATGGCAGCAAGCATGTGATGATCCAAGAGAAGGCCACGGATGAAGATTTCAGAACTTTGAGGCCACCATAAGAAAGAAAGAAGGCTTGGACGAAATATTCAAGATCAATACTTTACGAATTCGTCCATAGCATAATATGGTGCTGTGACACCTTTATTTTGGGCCAGGCCCATGTAATTTTTGAAGGATTTTAATTAGCCACTTTTTAAGAGTCCGTATTTGAGGGGAAAAGGACTTCTAGGGTTGGATTCGGCCACCACTTCCATGGCTGGCCGAAACCCCACCTTTTCGCCCTTAAATACTCCCCATAGCCGACCCCCTAGACTCGGATATTGTTTAGACATTAAGTTAGCCATAGTCGCAACTTTGCCAAGGCTCGAGCGTCACAGAGGCCTCTTGTACTTCGCACCTAATCAGCATCCCACCTCTTCAATAAAGCTTTCCTCTTAATCCGCAATATCTTGATTGCAATATTGGTTCTTACTTATTCTCGATTTCAGGTAGGAATTAAGACCCTCGCTGGTCAGGCTGATCGTGTTCCCGCCGGATCGGTAACCTCTAGGAGATTGGCCTAGCGATTGCATTGGCGCAGGTCGACGCGTGTAGTCGGATCGTCAAGCCCGAACTCCACCAAATCGATTATCATCATCTCATCGAAAGATCGGACACCTTTGCCCTATCAAGTGGTATCAGATTTCAGGTTGCTCGGTGAGATTTTACTTTTTTCGTAGATTAGATCTGTTTTTACCTATAACCCACGAAAAAGCCAAAAACACAGTTCGAGTTTAGATCCATCCCATACCCAGTCTACGCCTCGCATTATCTTTTCAGTTTTTGCATTGTTGAATTTATGTCTACATCGTCGCGTCGAGTTGCTGGTCTTAGTGTCTCGTCCCTTAGAGTTTTGAGTTCTGATCATAGTAGTCACTGCCACCCTCGCCGATCACCGCCACCATATTCCGCCACCATATTCCGCCGCCATATACCCAGCCACCATAAACCCTAAACACTCCGCACCGCCTTCCTACCGCGACACGGATCCGATCACCTATCCTCCCGCGGCACGAGTCCGAGTTGAGTTATTGTTTCCTAGTTATTTCTTTTTACTTTCCTTCTTTGTTGTTTCCATGTTCAGCTAAAGTCCGCGTCGATCTCCGAGTTCGGTCGTAAGTCCAGAAGGAGAGCAAAAAAAAAGTCTAGAACCGCCTCCGGAAAAAAAATTCTGGCTATACTAGTTTTCGACCCCGGGGATCACTTTTCTCCATCGGCCGTTATAGCGATATTTTTTTGGCGCCGACGCGCTTTTCGGAGCAAAATAAAAAAATTTCAACAAAAAATTTTGGGGGCTAACCTATTTTTAGACCCTGTAGATCAGTTCTAGACACTCGCCATCATAGTGATTTTCTGCATCTCGGTTCGCTTTTCAGGGTGCCATATCATCCTACAGTGCTTGTTGTGTCGCGTCGTGACATCGTTGGTGATCTAGGCTCGCGTCCCTAGTACGGTCTAGCCTAGGACCAACACAGTACCGTCGTTGAGCATTCTTTCAACTTTTGCATTGCTGTTTTGATAATTGCTAACCCCCCTTCCTAAAACTTCCCAGAGCTCCACAGATATTCTCCACGTGCGGTTCCTTGACTCCTGGTAATCGCTTGGTTCAATCTCTGGACCCACTGATCCTCGCAGTTGCACATCACCTTTTCCTGCTGTTTGGTAAGAACTTGTAAGAGCTTCGTATATTGCTTGACGGATTACGCGTGACTTCCACCATATTTCCGTACTATATACCTGTGCTTTTTAAGGACCAACCATGACAGATACTTCGCGAAACCCTACCACAATGACGAACGAAGAACTACATGCCCACTTCTCCGCGCTTGGTCGGTCACCGAAGACGTGGATACGCCTCGGGAGTTTGACACCAAGCTCACCAACGCCGTGGACAAGATCGATGGACTCAAGAAATCCTTCAACGCCAAGCTTGACGCTCGTTCAAGGAGCTTTTGAACCGATTGCCCAAGACGCACTCCGCCACACATGGCGCCGCGCATTCCGATCATGGGTCGACACTGCGTTCATTGCCAAGACTTCGGCTACTGGCGGTGGCCGACGACTCGGACTTCCGCTACTTACGACATTGGGGAGACGGACGGTACTACTACGACCCGACGACGATCTATTTGACGAGAAGTTGAACAACCTCCACAGTACTGGCCGTCCCGACATTACTACCGCATAGCCGCCCCCGATGCGTGATGATGATCATGTTGCAAAGCTTAAATTAAATATTCCATCTTTTGAGGGTAAATATAATCTGATGCATATCTTACATGGGAGATGAAAGTAGAACAACGTTTTGCATGCTTAAAATATCCCGAGAATATGCGTGTCTTTGCTACATGTGAATTTACTAAATTTGCTTCCTTTGGTGGTGCGAGTATTGTCGTTTAAATCCTACTATTCCTAGTACTTGGACTGCTTTAAAACTGCTATGCGTGTTCGTTTTGTACCTCCCACTTATCAACGTGATTTACTAAAGAATCGACACGTTTAGAGCAAGGGAAAAATTATGTAGAAGAGTATTATCAGAATTGCAAACGGGGATGGTTGTGTGGTCTTGTTGAATCTAATGAACAAATGCTTGCACGTTTCTTTGGTGGATTAAACAAGGACATTCACATCTTAGATTATAAGGAATATAATTCTATCACTCGTTTGTTTCATCTTGCTTGCAAAGTGAACGTGAAGTGCAGGATCGCCAAACACCATGGAAGAGGACTAATAATTCTGCAGTCGCACATCCACTTGGACATCCCGACAATCGCGCCTCCTCGTGATTCGCCACCGGCTACTACCACATCCAAGGCCACCACAAGATTTCAATTTGCTCCTCCACCATCATCCAATGCTCACCTTTCGTAGAGCATCTTCTATGGCTTCCACGGGTAAGACAAAGGATATAAAATGCCGCAAGTGCTGGGGTTTTGGTCATATTGAGAGACGGTGCACAACACAACGTGTGATGATGGTGCGAGAAGATGGTCAATACGATTCAGCGAGTGACTTTGATGAAGATACAATAGCCCTTATTTCTGCTCGAGATGGAGACAATTCTGATGCTGATGAAGAGACAAAGGTAATGGGAGCTGAAGCTGCTGATCAATACAAGAGCTTAATTACACAACGTGTGTTGAGTGTGCAATTGAGCAAATCTGAGCAAGATCAACGCCACAACCTGTTGATAGGGCAAAGGTGTCCGATCTTTCGATGAGATGGCGATAATCGATTTGGTGGAGTTCGGGCTTGACGATCCGACTACACGTGCGAGCACGAGCGCCAATGCAATCGCTAGGCCAATCTCCTGGAGGTTATCGATCCTGCGTGAACACGATCAACCTGACCAGCGAGGGTCTTAATTCCTACCTGAAAATCGAGAACAAGTAAGAACCAATATTGCAATCAAGATATTGCGGATTAAGAGGAAAGCTTTATTGAAGAGGTGGGATCCTGAATAGGTGCGAAGTACAAGAAGCCTCTGCGACGCTCGAGCCTTGGCGAAGTTGCGACTATGGCTAACTTAATGTCTAAACAAAATACGAGTCTAGGGGGTCGGCTATGGGGAGTATTTAAGGGCGAAAAGGTGGGGTTTTGTCCAGCCAGGGAAGTGGTGGCCGAATCCAACCCTAAAAGTCTTTTTCCCCTCAATTACGGACTCTAAAAAGTGGCTAATTAAAATCGTGCGAAAATTACATGGGCCTGGCCCAAAATAAAGGTGTCGCAGCACCATATTAAGCTATGGACGAATTCGTAAAGTATTGATCTTGAATATTTCGTCCAAGCCTTCTTTCTTCATTATGGTGGCCTCAAAGTTCTGAAATCTTCATCCGTGGCCTTCTCTTGGATCATCACATGCTTGCTGCCATCTCCATGCATGTCCATGCTCCAATGCTTGTCCCTCTCATCCATGCTTGGTCCATCATTCCTAAGAGTAAGAAATGTATCTGATTTAGGCAGCATCATATTCTCATGTATGTGAGGAATAGTTCCAAGAAACGAAAGTACCTAATAGTTAAGTTGTTCGGCACGAGATCTTGTGATGGGTCCTTGTATGTGTGTTGCTGTAGGTACAACGGTTGTATCAATAGTAGGGATGTCCACATCATGCTCCCCTTCTTTAATTGAAGTCGTCCTCGACGCAATCTCATCTTCCTCACCAAAGTAAGGCTTCAAATCTGCAATGTTAAATGTAGGACTAATCGTACCAAAGTCTGCAGGCAACTCAAGTTTATATGCATTATCATTGATTTTCTCTAACAACTTAAAGGGACCAGCAGCGCGTGGCATTAACTTAGACTTGCGTAAATCAGGAAAACGATCTTTACGCAAATGTAACCAAACAAGATCGCCAACATCAAACACAACATGCTTTCTCCCTTTATCCCCAGCAAGTTTATACTTAGCATTCATGTGTGAAATGTTATCTTTAGTAGTCTTATGCAAGTTTAATATCATTTCAGCGCGTTGTGTAGCATCCAAATTATGTTGCACCGAAGAAGGTAAAGGCAATAAATCAATAGGTGCACGAGGAACAAAACCATACACAATCTCAAATGGGCACATCTTTGTGGTAGAATGCAATGAACGATTATAATCAAATTCTATATGAGGTAAACACTCTTCCCACAATTTTAAGTTCTTCTTTAAAACAGCCCGTAACATAGTAGACAAAGTTCTATTTACTACTTTAGTTTGACCATCAGTTTGAGGATGACATGTAGTACTAAAGAGCAATTTAGTCTCCAACTTAGCCCATAAACATCTCC
Source organism: Avena longiglumis (assembly GCA_030063025.1). Taxonomy (NCBI): domain Eukaryota; kingdom Viridiplantae; phylum Streptophyta; class Magnoliopsida; order Poales; family Poaceae; genus Avena; species Avena longiglumis. The sequence goes on along the minus strand of CP125974.1, from coordinate 331,892,123 downwards.
AAAAGTGGCTAAGAAATTTAGTATCACGATCAGAGACAATAGTATTTGGCACACCATGCAAACGAACAAAGAACAAATCAGCAATATGCGCAGCATCATCCGTTTTATGACAAGGAATAAAGTGTGCCATCTTAGAAAACCGATCCACAACAACAAAAATACTATCCCTCCCCTTGTGTGTTCGTGGCAATCCCAAAACAAAGTCCATAGAAATATCCTCCCAAGGAACACTAGGAATAGGAAGAGGCATATATAAACCATGTGGATTAAGGCGAGACTTAGCTTTTTGACAAGTAGTGCAGCGTGCCACAAATCTCTCAACATCTCGACGCATACGTGGACAAAAGAAGTGTGCAGCAAGAACATCCTCCATCTTCTTGACACCAAAGAGTCCCATCAATCCTCCTCCATGCGCCTCCTATAACAACAAAAGACGAACAGAGCTATTTGGAATGCATAGTTTGTTAGCACGGAACACAAATCCATCATTGAAGACGAACTTGTTCCAAGTTCTACCATCTCTACAATTCTGCAACACATCTTTAAATTCAGCATCATGCACATATTGTTCCTTAATAGTTTCCAATCCAAATATTTTGAAGTAAAGTTGAGATAACAAAGCATAACGGCATGACAAAGCATCAGCAATAATATTATCTTTACCCTTTTTGTGTTTGATAACATAAGGAAAAGACTCAATAAATTCAACCCACTTTGCATGACGACGATTCAACTTAGCTTGACTACGAATATGCTTCAAAGATTCATGATCAGAATGAATAACAAATTCCTTAGGCCATAGATAATGTTGCCAAGTTTCTAATGTCCGAACCAACGCATATAATTCTTTATCATAAGTAGAATAGTTCAGACTAGCCCTACTCAATTTCTCACTAAAATATGCAACAGGTTTTCCCTCTTGTAATAACACCCCTCCCAAACCAATTCCACTAGCATCACATTCAAGCTCAAAAGTCTTAGTAAAATCAGGAAGTTGGAGTAAGGGAGCATGTGTTAGCTTATCTTTCAATATGAAGGCTGTTGTTGTGCATCGCCCCAAACAAAGGGCACATCCTTCTTGGTAAGCTCATTCGGTAGCGGCAATTGATCCAAAGTCTTTGACAAAGCGCCTATAAAAACCAGCGAAGCCAAGAAAACTCCTCACTTGTGTGACCGTCTTTGGCTGCGGCCAATTCTCAATAGCTTCAATCTTGGCTGGATCCACTTCAATACCCTGTGATGTAACAACATAGCCAAGAAACGCAACTCGATTGGTGCAAAAGGTGCACTTCTCAAGGTTACCAAACAAATGTGCATCACGTAAAGCATTGAAAACAGCACGTAAATGGTCCAAATGATCCTCTAAAGATTTGTTATAAATCAGAATATCATCAAAGTAGACTACCACAAAACGTCCAATGAAAGCACGTAAAACTTCGTTCATTAATCTCATGAAAGTGCTAGGTGCTTTAGTTAAACCAAACGGCATTACTAACCACTCATATAAACCGAACTTAGTTTTAATTGCTGTTTTCCATTCATCTCCTAATTTCATACGAATCTGGTGGTAACAACTACGCAAATCAACTTTAGAAAACATGGTAGAGCCACTCAATTCATCAAGCATGACATCTAAACATGGAATAGGATGACGATATCGAATAGTAATATTATTAATATCTCTACAATCAGTACACATGCGCGAAGAACCATCTTTATTAGGTACCAAAATAATAGGAACGACACAGGGGCTAAGGGACTCACGAATATGATCTCTGTCGAGTAGTTCCTGAATTTAGCGTTGTATCTCCTTTGTCTCCTCTGGATTGGTTCTATATGGCGTGCGGTTGGGCAACGTGGCACTAGGAATTAGATCAATTTGGTGCTCAATTCCTCTAATAGGAGGTAGTCCTGGTGGCAGCTCAGCGGGAAAGATGTCCTCATATTCCTGAAAAAGGTTAGCAATAGCGGTTGGCAAAGAAGGAGGCATATCCTCAAATGAAAACAGAACCTCTTTGCAGACAATTGCATAACATTGAGTATTGTTTACATCTAGTTCAGCAATATCAATTTTATTTGCAAGCATACATGGACTCTTCAAACGAATTTCAGTAGCATGTGTAGAATCAGATTTAGTGTTCTTTGGTGGTATAAAATCTGCAGCAACAATCTGATTCTCACTTTTATTTTTCTCCTCAGTTTTAGCTCTACTAGCTCTAGCAAGATCATCTTTTAAAATCTGTTCGGGAGTCATAGGTTTTAGAACAATTTTCTTTCCATCATGCATAAGAGGATAGTAATTAGTTTTGCCATTATGAACAGATTCTCTATCAAATTTCCATGGTCTACCAAGTAACAAAGAACAGGCTTGCATAGGTACAACATCACAATCAACAAAATCAGAATATGTACCAATAGTAAAATGCACGTGTACCGTTCTTGTTACCTTGATCTTGCGAAACTCTCAAACCATTGGATGTAATATGAATGTGGGCGTTGTCTTGTTGGAAGCGCAAGCTTCTCTACCATGTCAACACTGGCCAGATTATTACAACTCCCTCCATCAATGATGATCTGTAGCTCATTCTTGACAACACCACGTGTTTGGAACAGGTTGTGGCGTTGATCTTGCTCAGATTTGCTCAATTGCACACTCAACACACGTTGTGTAATTAAGCTCCTGTATTGATCAGCAGCTTCAGCTCCCATTACCTCTGTCTCTTCATCAACATCAGAATTGTCTCCATCTCGAGCAGAAATAAGGGCTAGTGTATCTTCATCAAAGTCACTTGCTGAATCGCATCGACCATCTTCTCGCACCATCATCACACGTTGTTGTGCCTTTGTCTCTCAATATGACCAAAACCCCCAGCACTTGCGGCATTGTATATCCTTTGTATTACCCGTGGAAGCCATAGAAGATGCACTACGAGCAGGAGCATTGGATGATGGTGGAGGAACAGCTGGGAATCTTGTGGTGGCCTTGGATGTGGTAGTAGCTGGTGGCGAATCACGAGGAGGCGCTGATTGTCGGGATGTCCAAGTGGATGTGCGACCTGCAGAATTATTAGTCCTCCTCCATGGTGTTTGGCGATCATGCACTTCACGTTCAGCTTTGCAAGCAAGATGAAACAAACGAGTGATAGAATTATATTCCTTATAATCTAAGATGTGCTGAATGTCCTTGTTTAATCCACCAAAGAAATGTGCAAGCATTTGTTCATTAGATTCAACAAGACCACACCGAACCATCCCCGTTTGCAATTCCTGATAATACTCTTCTACAGAATTTTTCCCTTGCTCTAAACATGTCAGATTCTTTAGTAGATCACGTTGATAAGTAGGAGGTACAAAACGAACACGCATAGCGGTTTTTAAAGCAGTCCAAGTACTAGGAATAGTAATATGATTTAAACGACAATACTCAGACCACCAAAGGGAAGCAAATTTAGTAAATTCACATGTAGCAGCACTAACACGCATATTCTCAGGATATTTTAATCATGCAAAACGTTGTTCTACTTCCATCTCCCATGTAAGATATGCATCAGGATTATATTTACCCTCAAAAGATGGAATATTTAATTTAAGCTTTGCAACATGATCATCATCACGTACCGGTGGTCGAGCGTTGCGGTAGTAATGTCGGGGACGGCCAGCCGGTACCTGTGGAGGTTGTTCAACCTCCTCGTCAAACAGGTCGTCGTCGTCGGGGTCGTAGTAGTACCCGTCGTCATCTAATGTCGCAATGAGCGGTGGAAGTCCGAGGTGCGTCGGTAGCGATAGCCGCCTTAGGGTGCTGACATCCGAACCAAAGATCGCCCGTGCTCAGGATGCGCTGTGCGCCATGTGTGGGTGCGGGTGCAGATGCGGGCAATCTGTTCAAAATCTCCTTGAACCGAGCGTCAAGCTTGGCATTGAAGGATTTCTCGAGTCCATCGATCTTGTCCATGGCGTTGGCGAGCTTGGTGTCAAACTCCCCTAGGCGTGTATCCACGTCTTCAGCGCGACTGACCAAGAGCTCGGAGAAGTGGGCATGTCGTTCTTCGCTAAATCATTGTGGCGGGGTTCATGAAGTATCTGTCATGGTTAGTCCTTAAAAAGCACAGGTATATACTATAGAAATATGGTGGAAGGCACGTGTAATCCGTCAAGCAATATACGAAGCTCTTACAAGTTCTTACCAAACAGCAGGAAAAGGTGATGTGTAACCGCGAGGATCAGTGGGTCCAGAGATTGAACCGAGCGATTACCGGGAGTCGAGACACCGCACGTGGAGAATATCTGTGGAGCTCTGGGAAGGCTTAGCAAAGGGGTTAGCAATTCTCAAAACAGCAATGCAAAAGTTGAAAGAATGCTCAACGATGGTACTGTGCTGGTCCTAGGCTAGACCGTACTAGAGACGCGAGCCTAGGTCACCAACGATGTCACGACGCGACACAAAAAGCAATGTATGATGATATGGCACCCTGAAAAGCGAACCGAGAGGTGGAAAATCACTATGATGGCGAGTGTCTAAAACTGATCTACGGGGTTTAAAAATAGGTTAGCCCCCAAAAAAAAATTTGAAATTTTTTATTTTGCTCCGGAAAGCGCGCAGGCAACTAGTATAGCCAGAAAAGTGATCCCCAGAGCCGAAAACTAGTATAGCCAGAAAAAAATTCGGAGGCGGTTCCAGAATTTTTTTTGCTCTCCTTCTGGACTTATGACTGAACTCATAGCTCGACACGGACTTTAGCTCAACACGGAAACAACAAGGAAGGAAAGTAAAAAGAAAAACTAGGAAACAATAACTCAACTCGGACTCGTGCCGTGACAGGAAAGATGACCGGATCCGTGTCGCGGTAGGAAGGCGGAGGCGGAGTTTTAGGGTTTATGGTGGCTGGGTGTATGGTGGTGGAATAGGGTGGCGGAATATGGTGGCGGTGATCGGCGAGTGTGGCGGTGACTACTATGATCAAAACTCGAAACTCTAAGGGACGAGACACTAAGACCAGCAACTCGACGCGACGATGTAGACACAAATTCAACAATGCAAAAACTGAAAAGATAATGCGAGGCGTAGATTGGTTATGGGATGGATCTTAACTCTAACTGTGTTTTTGGCTTTTTTGTGGGTTATAGGTAAAACAGATCTAATCTACGAAAACAGTAAAATCTCACCGAGCAACCTGAAATCTGATACCACTTGATAGGGCAAAGGTGTCTGATCTTTCGATGAGATGGCGATAATCGATTTGGTGGAGTTCGGGCTTGACGATCCGACTACACGTGCGAGCACGAGCGCCAATGCAATCGCTAGGCCAATCTCCTGGAGGTTAACGATCCTGCGGGAACACGTTCAGCCTGACCAGCGAGGGTCTTAATTCCTACCTGAAATCGAGAACAAGTAAGAACTAATATTGCAATCAAGATATTGCGGATTAAGAGGGAAGCTTTATTGAAATGGTGGGATCCTGAATAGGTGCGAAGTACAAGAGGCCTCTGCGACGCTCGAGCCTTGGCGAAGTTGCTACGATGGCTATCTTAATGTCTAAACAAAATCCGAGTCTAGAGTGACGGCTATGGGGAGTATTTAAGGAGGAAAAGGTGGGGGTTCGGCCAGACATGGAAGTGGTGGCCGAATCCAACCCTAGAAGTCCTTTTCCCCTCAAATACGGACTCTAAAAAGTGGCTTTTTAAAATCCTGCGAAAATTACATGGGCCTGGCCCAAAATAAAGGTGTCGCAGCACCATATTAAGCTATGGATGAATTCGTGAAGTATTAATCTTGAATATTTCGTCCAAGCCTCTTTCTTCATTGTGGCGGCCTCAAAGTTCTGAAATCTCCATCCATGGCCTTCTCTTGGATAATCACATGCTTGCTGCCATCTCCATGCATGGCCATGCTCCAATGCTTGTCCCTCTCATCCATGCTTGGTCGATCATTCCTAAGAGTAAGAAATACATCTGATTTAGGCAGCATCATATTCTCATGTATGTGAGGAATAGTTTCAAGAAACGAAAGTACCTGATAGTTAAGTTGTTTGGCAAGAGATCTTGTAATGGGTCCTTGTATGTGTGTAGCTATAGGTACAACGGTTGTATCAATAGAAGGGATGTCCACATCATGCTCCCCTTCTTGAATTGAAGTCGTCCTCGACGCAATCTCATCTTCCTCACCAAAGTAAGGCTTCAAATCTGCAATGTTAAACGTAGGACTAACCGTACCAAAGTCTGCAGGCAACTCAAGTTTATATGCATTATCATTTATTTTCTCTAACACCTTAAAAGGACCAGCAGCACGCGGCATTAACTTAGACTTGCGTAAATCAGGAAAACGATCTTGACGCAAATGTAACCAAACAAGATCTCCAACATCAAACACAACATGCTTTCTCCCTTTATCCCCAGCAAGTTTATACTTAGCATTCATGTGTTAAATGTTATCTTTAGTAGTCTTATGCAAGTTTAATATCATTTCAGCGCGTTGTGTAGCATCCAAATTATTTTGCACCGAAGAAGGTAAAGGCAATAAATCAATAGGTGCATGAGGAACAAAACCATACACAATCTCAAATGGGCACATCTTTGTGGTAGAATGCAGCGAACGATTATAAGCAAATTCTATATGAGGTAAACACTCTTCCCACAATTTTAACTTCTTCTTTAAAATAGCCCGCAACATAGTAGACAAAGTTCTATTTACTACTTCAGTTTGTCCATCAGTTTGGGGATGACATGTAGTACTAAATAGCAATTTAGTCCCCAACTTAGCCCATAAACATCTCCAAAAGTGGCCAAGAAATTTAGTATCACGATCAGAGACAATAGTATTTGGCACACCATGCAAACGAACAATTTCATGAAAGAACAAATCAGCAATATGCGCAACATCATCCGTTTTATGACAAGGAATAAAGTGTGCCATCTTAGAAAACTGATCCACATCAACAAAAATACTATCCCTCCCCTTCTGTGTTCGTGGCAATCCCAAAACAAAGTCCATAGAAATATCCTCCCAAGGAACACTAGGAACAGGAAGAGGCATATATAAACCATGTGGATTAAGGCGAGACTTAGCTTTTTGACAAGTAGTGCAGCGTGCCACAAATCTCTCAACATCTCGACACATACTGTAAGATCCCACCTTTATAAAGGAAAAGGATCCCTGTGATTGCAATGCTAGTCCCTAGATCATTGCTAGCATCCACAGTTTAAGATGAACTACACAGAAACAGAAGTCATTATTACAGGCATTCCAGAGACAAACATAGTCTTTACAACTCCAAGGCCACATGCCTAATACAAGAGTTTGAATAAGTAAATAAATAAAAGTCTTCATCTTCATGTGCCACAGGCAAATATGTTGAGTGTAGACTCATGACTCCTAATCCTCATCAGAGTAACCTGCAACATCATAAGTTACTGCCACAGTGGGTCAATACATTGGAATAGTATTGTGATAGGGCAAAAGGTGTCCGATCTTTCGATGAGATCATGATAATCGATTTGGTGGAGTTCGGGTTTGACGATCCGACTACACGTGCGAGCACGAGCGCCAATGCAATCGCTAGGCCAATCTCCTTGAGGTTACCGATCCTGCGGGAACACGATCAGCCTGACCAGCGAGGGTCTGAAATCGAGAACAAGTAAGAACCAATATTGCAATCAAGATATTGCGGATTAAGAGGAAAGCTTTATTGAAGAGGTGGGATCCTGATTAGGTGCGAAGTACAAGAGGCCTCTGCGACGCTCAAGCCTTGGGGAAGTTGCGACTATGGCTAACTTAATGTCTAAACAAAATCCGAGTCGAGGGGGTCGGCTATGGGGAGTATTTAAGGGCGAAAAGATGGGGTTTCGGCCAGCCATGGAAGTGGTGGCCGAATCCAACCCTAGAAGTCCTTTTTCCCTCAAATACGGACTCTTAAAAAGTGGCTAATTAAAATCCTGCGAAAATTACATGGGCCTGGCCCAAAATAAAGGTGTCGCAGCACCATATTATGCTATGGACGAATTCGTAAAGTATTGATCTTGAATATTTCGTCCAAGCCTTCTTTCTTCATTATGGTGGCTGTAACTACCTCGGTAAATTACGCTCCTAGTTACAAGCCTGGATGAGCGGAAATGGTTGAAATAGTACGGTGGGGCCCAAATGCCACTCACAGGTAGACCTTTCGGCCGTCCCAACCATTTCCAAACATCGGGACAAGAGCGGGCGTGTCGGCGAAGGATCAACTACATACACAAATGAGTATGTATGCAAGCCACCATACAACAGTACATCAGAGCCATTCCATCTAAAAGAAATAGAAATATTGCAACGCCATACGGCAAGATACAAATGTCCTAGATAGATATAATAGTTTAGGATATCTCCTCATACATCAAACATCAGAGTATCAGGCGGAAGCGGCAAACAAGATCCGAGTACGGATAAGACGCAAATCGGCATAAGATGCCCCATAAATAAACACATCCCGCCCACAGATCTCGCGGATCCCCGTTCCCGGAATCTCTACACCGAATGATCGTTGCCCACATCGTCCGTCTCCTCCACCCAGTATCCATCTTGTGAGTGTACCTGTTCATCTGAATCAAATAATTTATCGTGTGAGACCCTAGGGGTACTCAGCAAGTCTTTATGCCTATAAAGGGGACACAACCTGGGGTGACGCAATTGCAGCAAAAGATAATACCTAGCAATTCTATAAATACTCGCGAACCATCCGCCTAACCATAGATAGACGGATGTCCGGGAATTAATGACAACAGTTATAACGGTAATATTAACAGATCCATCCTCCTCCTCGCTTACCAACGAGGAAGGGGACGAATAACCCCCCCCCCCATCCGTTGGCAGTTTTATTATTCATTCCATGAGTGTTGCACTATTTACTAGTCAGTTACTTAGTCAAATTTAAAAGCGGTACTTTAGTTATGCTTGTCTATGATCAAGAAACTATTCTCCAAGTAGTCCATAACCACGGACACGGCTTTCAGAAAGTTTTACCCTGCAGGGGTGCACAAATAGCAACACACACTCGATCAACCTCGGAAAAACCAAATCAAAACCCAACGAGGCTTTCACGACAAAGCAATCACAAGATTCAGAAATATTTCAGGGGGCCACCCCATTAAGTATACCCGCAACAAAGTTAGCTGACTTCAAGACGGACTCAAGGTTTGTGGGGACGGATGTAAACGACTGGGAACCCAAAAATTTGACTGGGCTTGTCGATACAGCGAAAACGTGTCACGATCCTAAACAGTACAGGTGCTCCTCGCACAATCGTAAATAAAGCAGTAAAGCATGGCATAAGTACAGGATAGTAAATAAAAACTCAAACTAGTTTGTGGCCCCAAGAAATAAGAATGAATCAAGCTCTGGCTCAGGGGGGTCCCATAATCCTCCCGGATGTGGATAGAGCGAATATTCAAGGAACAAGAATCAAGTACCCGGGGTCCTACGGGACACAAGTGAGCATGAAAAACCAAATAGCAGATATTGCTCACCGGTGCCACTTTCATTAGTTATCCCATACTACTCAGGTTAAGTTGTTTAGGTACCTCGTTATCCATCAGACCCTCACATACCCTACACATGCTGTTCTACGACTCGCATGGCTCAAACAACTCATGTAGTAATGGCTCATGGGATGGAGGAACAAGCTTCGGTGGGGTTTAAAAGTAAAGGCTATGCAATACTTGGGATTCAGTTTAATGCAATCGCGACTCAATGATGCAAGAATAAGATAGAGGCAATAGGTACTATATGTATGCAAGCATGTGCTAGTGCTTGCACTGGCGCTCGATTGAAGCGAGAGAAGGATCCAGGTAGTGCTCACAGGTTTCTTGATATATCCCCCTTTCGGCGTCATTCAAGAAGAACCAAACAAACAAGGGCCAACATAAATAAAGGGCACAAGCATAAGAATAAAATGCGACAAGCAAACAATCATGCCATGATGAATGATGCACAATTTGCATGGCAATAAAGTAGCATGGCATGGGTGAGGTGAGTAAACACTAATAAAGCACTTTGTTAAATTATTTAGACATGTTTACTCCCATAAACAGTTCTGGTTTTGCAATATTTATGTGATGCATGCTTCAATTCAGATCATGGAATGCATAAACAGAAAGGTCTCGTCAAGCTAATCATTTTATTCATATCATTTGTCAAATTTGGAGTTATAAAACAAAAGTTATTAAATAAATAAGGTAAAAGGGCATTTTATTGTAATTTAAATCAACTTGAAATTTTGAGGGTTCAAAATATATTTTGGATAGCATATTTGAATTCCTCACATTTTTCTGATTTCAAAACATATATCACATGTATTATTTGAATTCATATTTTAAAAGTTATTTAAATACATATTTGAGTTTGAATTTAAAACATTTTCCTGGAAATTTAAAACAAAACAGAATTCCAGAAAATACTTTTGTCACCCAGTCCGATCCAGCCATAGTCAGTGACAAGTGGGCCTTTGGCTGGACAACACGCCTGTATGAAAAAACTTACATCATCGGGCTCGCTTAGCCAATGAGGTGGGCCATCTAGTGAGCCCACGTGATGGCGAGAGGATAGGAACCAAGGTGGGCCGGACCGAGCGCGGGTTAAGGTTTACAGAAGCCAGGGATCTTTTTGTAAAACTCCACAGGCACCGACAGGTGGGGCTAGCGTGTACCGCGGGTTGAGCGAGAGAAACACGGAGGGGCTATCTGCAAAAAAAAACGACGCGTACTGTTGTTCTTCTCTGAATTCTCTGTCAAGCAATCGATGCACGACAGTGGCAGGACGCGACGCGGGGGAGACTCGAGCCCGCGACACAGCGTCTGCAGGGCGGAGCCACCTGCAGTAGGGTTGGTGTTAGAAGGCGGATGGCGGCTGGTTAAGCCGTCTGCAATGATGCAGCAACAGACGCCAACAGCGCCTGACGTCTTCGCCAAACGAACGGTGAGACTAGAGGTTGGCGAGGATAGGATGTCGAGGGTGTCGAGCTCACCGGGAGGATGGTGGTGTCGAGATCAACTTGGGGAGGCGGCGTCGGCGAGGCGAGCGGCGGCTAGGGTTTTTTATCAGGCGTCTCGGCTTGGCGCTGGGCTTCTCCTCCTCGCTGATGCGTCTGGGACGATGGGGGAGGGCCTTGGTCTTCCTCGACACTGACGCCTTGGCCTTGCTGATGCAGTGTGAGAGGAGGCCGACGGGAAGGTTGGTGATCGGTGGTGGAGAGGGAGGGGAGGAGCGGCAGGCGCCCTGGGGTAGATCTGGGGGAGGCAGCAGGCGAGAGAGAGGGAGTAGATAGGAACAAGAGGGAGGGGTAGATGGCGTGGGGTTTCGGGGTGGAAAAGGTGGCTCGGTTGTCACCTTTCCTCCTCGAGCACGTGATCGGGCTGGCCGACAGGGGCAGGGGCAGGGGCTACCAGGTGGGGTCAGGGTGAGGCCAAGGAGGGGTCTGCTCGGTGGTGGGGCACGTTTGGCAGAGAGAAAGAAAGGAGAGAGGAGAGGGGAGGCTCGGGCCCGGGTGTAGCTAGGGTTGGAGCTAGAGGGGGGGCTCGGGTTAGGGTTGGTGCTAGGGTTGGGAAGGGTGGCCAGGTGGGGGCAGCTAGGTGAGAGAGGGGAGAGGCCGAGAGAGAGAGAGAGTGGGGACTAGGGTTAGCTAGAGAGGGGCTCGGGTTAGTGAGAGGAGAGGTGAGGTGAGAGGGGAGATGGGATGGATGGAGATGGGTGTAGGGTTTTAGATGCTTGCATGCATCAAGCAAGAATAGGTGGAAAAAGTGTAGGGTTTGGGTTTTAGAAATGATCCACTTGATCATGCATATATGAAGGTGAAAAGGGAGGGGAAGATGAGGAATAGAGAGAGATGAGGGGGTGAGGTATATTGTTTTGTCAAGCTCAAGCAAGATCAAGCAAAGAGCAAGCAAGGCCTAGACAAAGGAGTAGAAGAGACAAAAGATGGTGAGGAAAGTTGGAGTAGCTCAATGGTGGTGGTGTTTTTAGCCACACCAACTAGATCAATCCAAAAGGAGGGAGAGAGAGAGAGGGGAGATTCACTCAAAAGATCAAATAAAAACAAAGGAGGTCAAAAGATGGAGATGGTTGCATGGCCCATGCAAGGGTATTAAATGCCATGTCTTAATCTTGTGAAAACAAAATAATATGCATGGCATTATTCCTATGCATTACCCAAAATGTGGAGTAAGGCCAAGCAAAAGAATTTAAATGAAAGTTCCAAGTGGAGTAGATGGAGATGACCATATTGGATTATAATTGGGACTTGCTAGTGTGTATATTCCACTAGATGTTTAATAGTCCCAAAAATATCCCAACATGAGCATAAATCCATGATAATCCATATGAAAGCTAGGAAAAAGGAGCACTACTCATAATGCATGCAGAGGTGGCTCCACATCTCAATAATGTGAAAACAACATGATGCTAAGATGAGAGCATGTGGAAATAGAATTGGATCCATCCCAACCCACATGAGCTAGAGGTAAAACCCAATAAAGTGCAAAGCTCATATTTAGTTGGATGGTGGAATTATAAGGTGGTGACAATAAAGGGTAGTGGAGTGCAATAAAAGATATGCCCCCAACTCAACTTGGGCATTAAACAATATATCAAAAACCAAATACAATATCAAGAGGCAAATACAATTGACAATGCATATGAGAGAAGATCCAAAGCAAAAAGGGTTTTATATGATGCTCAAATGCAAGGTGGCATGATGACATGAGCATGATATAATTATGATGCAACAATTATATATAGGAAGTAGCATTTATATAGACTAGGCTAGTAGCATTGTAATTGTTAGACAATTGGGATGCTACAGTGGCCTCAAAGTTCTGAAATCTTCATCAGTGGCCTTCTCTTGGATCATCACATGCTTGCTGCCATCTCCATGCATGGCCATGCTCCAATACTTGTCCCTCTCATCCATGCTTGGTCCATCATTCCTAAGAGTAAGAAATATATCTGATTTAGGCAGCATCATATTCTCATGTATGTGAGGAATAGTTCTAAGAAACAAAAGTACCTGATAGTTAAGTTGTTTGGCACGAGATCTTGTGATGGGACCTTGTATGTGTGTTGCTGTAGGTACAAGGTTGTATCAATAGTAGGGATGTCCACATCATGCTCCCCTTCTTGAATTGAAGTCGTCCTCGACGCAATCTCATCTTCCTCACCAAAGTAAGGCTTCAAATCTGCAATGTTAAACGTAGGACTAACCGTACCAAAGTCTGCAGGGAACTCAAGTTTATATGCATTATCATTAATTTTCTCTAACACCTTAAAGGGACCAGCAGCACGTGGCATTAACTTAGACTTGCGTAAATCAGGAAAACGATCTTTACTCAAATGTAACCAAACAAGATCGCCAACATCAAACACAACATGCTTTCTCCCTTTATCCCCAGCAAGTTTATACTTAACATTCATGTGTTCAATGTTATCTTTAGTAGTCTTATGCAAGTTTAATATCATTTTAGCGCGTTGTGTAGCATCCAAATTATGTTGCACCGAAGAAGGTAAAGGCAATAAATCAATAGGTGCATGAGGAACAAAACCATACACAATCTCAAATGGGCACATCTTTGTGGTAGAATGCATTAACGATTATAAGCAAATTCTATATGAGGTAAACACTCTTCCCACAATTTTAAGTTCTTCTTTAAAACATCCCGCAACATAGTAGACAAAGTTCTATTTACTACTTCAGTTTGACCATCAGTTTGGGGATGACAAGTAGTACTAAAGAGCAATTTAGTCCCCAACTTAGCCCATAAACATCTCCAAAAGTGGCTAAGAAATTTAGTATCACGATCAGAGACAATAGTATTTGGCACACCATGCAAACGAACAATTTCACGAAAGAACAAATCAGCAATATGTGCAGCAGCATCCGTTTTATGACAAGGAATAAAGTGTGCCATCTTAGAAAACCGATCCACAACAACAAAAATACTGTCCCTCCCCTTCTGTGTTCATGGCAATCCCAAAACAAAGTCCATAGAAATATCCTCCCAAGGAACACTAGGAATAGGAAGAGGCATATATAAACCATGTGGATTAAGGCGAGACTTAGCTTTTTGATAAGTAGTGCAGCGTGCCACAAACCTCTCAACATCTCGACGCATACGTGGCCAAAAGAAGTGTGCAGCAAGAACATCCTCCACTTCTTGACACCAAAGTGTCCCATCAATCCTCCTCCATGCGCCTCCTGTAACAACAAAAGACGAACAGAACTATCTGGAATGCAGAGTTTGTTAGCACGGAACACAAATCCATCATTGAAGACGAACTTGTTCCAAGTTCTACCATCTCTACAATTCTGCAACACGTCTTTAAATTCAGCATCATGCACATATTGTTCCTTAATAGTTTCCAATCCAAATATTTTGAAGTCAAGTTGAGATAACAAAGCATAACGGCGCGACAAAGCATCAGCACTAATATTATCTTTACCCTTTTGTGTTTGATAACATAAGGAAAAGACTCAATAAATTCAACCCACTTTGCATGACGACGATTCAACTTAGCTTGACTACGAATATGATTCAAAGATTCATGATCAAAATGAATAACAAATTCCTTAGGCCATAGATAATGTTGCCAAGTTTCTAATGTCCGAACCAACGCATATAATTCTTTATCATAAGTAGAATAGTTCAGACTAGCCCCACTTAATTTCTCACTAAAATATGCAACAGGTTTTCCCTCTTGTAATAACACCCCTCCCAAACCAATTCCACTAGCATCACATTCAAGCTCAAAAGTCTTAGTAAAATTAGGAAGTTGGAGTAAGGGAGCATGTGTTAGCTTATCTTTCAATATGACGAAGGCCTGTTGTTGTGCATCGCCCCAAACAAAGGGCACATCCTTGTTGGTAAGCTCATTCAGCGGCGCGGAAATTGATCCAAAGTCTTAGACAAAGCGCCTATAAAAACCAGCGAGGCCAAGAAAACTCCTCACTTGTGTGACCGTCTTGGGCTGCGGCCAATTCTCAATAGCTTCAATCTTGGCTGGATCCACTTCAATACCCTGTGATGTAACAACATAGCCAAGAAACGCAACTCGATTGGTGCAAAAGGTGCACTTCTCAAGGTTACCAAACAAACGTGCATCACGTAAAGCATTGAAAACAGCACGTAAATGGTCCAAATGATCCTCTAAACATTTGCTATAAATCAGAATATCATCAAAGTAGACTACCACAAAACGTCCAATGAAAGCACGTAAAACTTCATTCATTAATCTCATGAAAGTGCTAGGTGCATTAGTTAAACCAAACGGCATTACTAACCACTCATATAAACCGAACTTAGTTTTAAACGCTGTTTTCCATTCATCTCCTAATTTCATATGAATCTGGTGGTAACCACTACGCAAAACAACTTTAGAAAACATGGTAGAGCCACTCAATTCATCAAGCATGTCATCTAAACGTGGAATAGGATGACGATATCGAATAGTAATATTATTGATAGCTCTACAATCAGTACACATGCGCAAAGAACCATCTTTCTTAGGAACCAAAATAATAGGAACAGCACAGGGCCTAAGGGACTCATGAATATGATCTCTGTCGAGTAGTTCCTGAATTTGGCGTTGTATCTCCTTTGTCTCCTCTGGATTGGTTCTATATGGCGCGCGGTTGGGCAACGTGGCACCAGGAATTAGATCAATTTGGTGCTCAATTCCTCTAATAGTAGGTAGTCCCGTGGCAGCTTCGGAAAGACGTCCTCATATTCCTGCAAAAGGTTAGCAATAGCGGGTGGCAAAGAAGGAGGCATATCCTCAAATGAAAACAAAACCTCTTTGCAGACAATTGCATAACATTGAGTACTGTTTACATCTAGTTCAACAATATCAATTTTATTTGCAAGCATACATCGACTCTTCAAACGAATTTCAGTAGCATGTGTAGAATCAGATTTAGTGTTCTTTGGTGGTATAAAATCTGCAGCAACAATCTGATTCTCACTTTATGTTTCTCCTCAGTTTTAGCTCTACTAGCTCTAGCAAGATCATCTTTTAAAATCTGTTCGGGAGTCATAGGTTTTAGACCAAGTTTCTTTCCATCATGCATAGGAGAATAGTGATTAGTTTTGCCATTATGAACAGATTCTCTATCAAATTGCCATGGTCTACCAAGTAACAAAGAACAAGCTTGCATAGGTACAACATCACAATCAACAAAATCAGAATATGTACCAATAGTAAAATGCACGCGTACCGTTCTTGTTACCTTGATCTTGCGAGAACTCTCAAACCATTGGATGTAATATGAATGTGGGCATTTGTCTTGTTGGAAGCGCAAGCTTCTCTACCATGTCAACACCGCCGATTACAACTCCCTCCATCAATGATGATCCAGATAGCTCTTTTCCTTGACAACACCACGGTATGGAACAGGTTGTGGCGTTGATCTTGCTCAGATTAGCTCAATTGCACACTCAACACACGTTGTAATTAATCTCTTGTATTGATCAGCAGCTTCAGCTCCCATTACCTCTGACTCTTCATCAGCATCAGAATTGTATCCATCTCGAGCAGAAATAAGGGCTAGTGTATCTTCATAAAAGTCACTTGCGGAATCGTATTGACCATCTTCTCGCACCATCATCACACGTTGTGTTGTGCACTTTCTCTCAATATGACCAAAACCCCAGCACTTGCGGCATTGTATATCCTTTGTCTTACCCGTGGAAGCCATAGAAGATGCACTACGAGCAGGAGCATTGGATGACGGTGGAGGAGCAGCTGGAAATCTTGTGGTGGCCTTGGATGTGGGAGTAGCTGGTGGCGAATCACGAGGAGGCGCTGATTGTCGGGATGTCCAAGTGGATGTGCGACCTGCAGAATTATTAGTCCTCCTCCATGGTGTTTGGCGATCCTGCATTTCACGTTCAGCTTTGCAAGCAAGATGAAACAAACGAGTGATAGAATTATATTCCTTATAATCGAAGATGTGCTGAATGTCCTTGTTTAATCCACCAAAGAAACGTGCAAGCATTTGTTCATTAGATTCAACAAGACCACACCGAACCATCCCCGTTTGCAATTCCTGATAATACTCTTCTACAGAATTTTTTCCTTGCTCTAAACGTGTCAGATTCTTTAGTAAATCACGTTGATAAGTGGGAGGTACAAAACGAACACGCATAGCATTTTTTAAAGCAGTCCAAGTACTAGGAATAGTAGTAGGATTTAAACGACAATACTCTATGATGAGGATACAATCATGGATCATGTTGATTCTAGTTGTCTCAGCTGGGATGAAATATTGAACCTTATTGAAAAATATCACAAGGTGACTTCATTCCTAGTTGGACAAGATACGTTGATTTATAAGAACTTTATACTACCTAAATCATGGTGTTATTGTTTGACTAGATTCAATATCCATCGGACTAACGTCAGCGGGAAGGAGAGGGTGGAAGGCAAGGAGTCCAGCATGATGATCGCCAAGGATGCGTGAGGGAGGAGCGGGAGGAAGGCGCAAGAGAAGATCATCAAGAAGAAAGGTTCAGTTCGGACAGACAAAAGCCCTGAAATTGAAACGGGCGTGGATTCTTCATACGAACTCCAAATCAAGCAAATAAGCACTTTTTGGAAACCTCACTCCGAGATCTATCCAACGAGTACTTACACGTCCCTAGGGGGCGGATAATCCAGCCCCCACAAGGGCGGATAATCCGGACCTGCTCCAGGAATTCTGCTAAGGACTTCAGGCGCGAGGCACAGTATAGGGGGCGGATAATCCGCCTGTGAGGATAATCCGGCGGATAATCCGCCTACTTAGGGCGGAAAGTCCGCCTGAAGTTACCAATGATCCGGACGGATCTCGTATCAGACGGACGTTTTGTTTAGCGATTTTGGCCCCTGTACCGCCTTATAAGCCCCGGACGTCCCCATAGTTAGGGTTAGACCACGTTAAAACTATTTTGGAGTTGTTTCTTATCAAGAACCTCTGGAATTACCATGTGATCGAATTATCTACTGTAATTGAGTGTGATCTGTTGTTCCATTGGGAATTAGTAGATTGCAAACTACCGTTCGTGGTCGACGTCGCAGGCGCAAGAGCGTGGTGTTGTGAATATCCCATAGGGTTCGAGAGTCGTTGCATTGGCATCGTGGTTCGAGCGAGAGTTCATAGCTACATGCTAGTTATCTATCATCCACCATCATCATCGACAAGTGCTTTTGAGAAGATCGGCCACCCCATATCATCTTGGTATCGATTTCCTCGTTTACTCGGTGAGCATCCACAAATCCATCCATAGATTAGTTCTTGTTTTCCCCCATACGTAAAAGCCATACAAAAGATTTGCCCTAGCCTATATTGCATCGCTTTTCAAGTTTTATTTGCTGGTCGTGTCTTCTCGTAGATCCGATCTGCGGTTTTCTCAGAGAGTCTAGTTTTCGTTTGTGTTTAAGTTTAGGGTTTTGATCTTGTTTTCCACCGAGTCCACCATCATCGTTTTCCGCAAGTTTCCATCTACTTTTCCGAGTCCACATAGCGTCCTTTTGTGTTTCAAACCTAGCTACAGCCTATCTACAGCATCCGTGCCTAGGAACGTACCCACGAGACTAGTTGCTTTGCTCTAACAGGCTGCTCATTAGGGTTTTGAAAGTGCAAAATTTTCGCCCCGACAGACCGGATTATCCGGCCCCCGACAAACCGGATTATCCGGGCCCTCCTCATTTGCATTCGTTTTGCATTGAGTCATATAGTTAAAAAAATAAAATAAAAACAGAAAAGGAAAAGAGATTCAGTATCAAAAAAAAAGAGAAAAGAGTACAAGCGTGACAAAAAGAGATATCAAAGTGTGCATTATTGGAGGCCTAGTTGATCATAGCACTTGTAGATTGAGCAATCTTGTGCCTGTTTATTTTGAGCTATTACTAGCGTCTCTCTTGTGCATTGCAATATTCCTATTCATAAATTGCTTTGCCACGTTTATCTCCACCGTGGTGTTTCTTGGGTTATCATAACGATCAAGACTAGGACTTGTTTGCGGTGTAGTTAGGATTCCATACCTACTGACTCCACCATAAATAACCTGTGTGCCTGTGATCGTTCTCTATACCCTTGATATTCACTTCATCACATCCGTGCATAAGTTGTTGATTCGAATTGGTAAGCATCACTATTCACTTTGGAACGGTAAGATCTGCTTTCTTCTTAGTTTTGAGTGAGTTGTGAGAGTTCCACCAACAGATTTTGTTTTATGCACTAACATACTAATCATGTCTTCTAGTAGTGTTGATGTGATGCAGAAAAAGGATGCAGATGATTATCCCTTTCCATTACGATACCACTGCAGTCATACATTTTGGGAGGAGGAGTCAGGAGTAGTGCCTAATCCGGGTTTGTTCCACTTTATGACTGAAATTTGTGGTAGACATGCTGCTACTACCATTGATACTTGTTCTTCCATAAACTTGGTTAGTGTTGAGGTTGTTGACAAGTTACAATTATACACACGTGCATTAACAATCCCATTTATGTTAGCAACTTCTGGTCATGCACTACCGCTACTCGATCGCATGTGTTCCACTCACCATTTATGGCCCTCACAGATATGTTTCTTGTTTTATCGTTCCTAGAGCGTTTAACTCCTGCCATATCATGTTGGGAACAAACTGGTGTAATCACTTCCAGGTTGTGTTTGCTAATGAATATTCTGATCCTTCTATCTTTTGGAATGATAAGCACACTTGGTTATCACGTACACGTATTAAGCAATTTCAGGAGATTAGGCGTCAAAACCTCTGTCCACCTGTAACCACCAACATAAACCCACATGTTGATCTCATCGTAGAAGAACCGAGAGTGAAAGTTGGTGAGACAGATGAGGTTTCTACTAATGTAATTATCTCTACTCCTAGTGTTGTTTCTTGTGATATGCAGGTTGCTTTTGAAGAAAGGGAGCCATCTATTTTACAACCTGCATCGTTGGACTATGCATTGTCACTAGAGGAGGATGTTCCAGTGCCTACTACATGTGAGGAGCATACTGAAGATATCGGTACTGATTTGGAGCTACAGCCAACAAGCACAACCTTTTGTGAGTCTATTCCTTTGTTGGTACCTCCTTGTGACTTGTCTTGCAATAATGTTACAGCACCATGTGATAGTTTACCAAATTCGCATTTTGATCATGTGGTACTGATTACACATAAGGAAATACTTGCTCGAATACCACCTACTGATATTGTATATTCCATCATGCTAAATGAACCTATGAATATGAGTTGTGCTGTGGATAAGATTTCTGAAATTTCATGTCTGAATTCAAGCACATATTCTCCATATTTCATCTTTAATCAAATTGGTGAATATAGCATGGATGAAAATTTTCTTGTGGATCACATATGCATTACATGTGATAGAAATGCTGAACTGAAACTTGCTGTGTTTAGCCATAGATGCTCTCTGTCAAGATATCTTTGTGGTGGGATAGATACTACAATTTTTGATAATATGAAAGTACATTCACATCTAGTTGATATAGTCCACCCAACAAAAGTAACTTTGCCTATGTTGGATTGTTCCAATCTTTCTAGATTTGATTGATTTTTCATACCCCTTGTGTTTGTACCACAATGTATTGCATAAGTGTGCTACTGATGTATACTTCACTTATATTTGCAAATTGAGTTGTATGTTACATACTAAACAAAATGATTATGTTCCTACTAATCAGAGTAGCGCAGTTGAAGCATGGCATGAATCACTTCGGTTTTCACATATTTTGAATTGGTCTGATCTTGTTCATCACAAATTTGATCATAGATCTTCTTTGAGAAAACTGAATTTAGTAATGCACAACAAGACTATATATCTATTTGTTTTTCAACATGATCATGATTCTTTGTACTTCACTTATACCTGCAATTTAAGTTGCTTGATGTATAGTAAACATATTATTCACGTGAACACAAATAATACAACATGTTATATATACATATACTCTGCGTACACATTGTTCTTTTGTTCATTCCACTTTGCTTACCCAAAGCCGTGGACGCTTTTCTTGAAGAAAGGAGGATGATGAGGATACAATCATGGATCATGTTGATTCTAGTTGTCTCACCGGGATGAAATATTGAACCTTATTGAAAAATATCACAAGGTGACTTCATTCCTAGTTGGACAAGATACGTTGATTTATAAGAACTTTATACTACCTAAATCATGGTGTTATTGTTTGACTAGATTCAATATCCATCGGACTAACGCCGGAAGGAGAGGAGGAAGGCAAGGAGTCCAGCATGATGATCGCCAAGGATGCGCGAGGGAGGAGCGGAGGAAGGCGCAAGAGAAGATCATCAAGAAGAAAGGTTCGTTCGACGCATGTAAGCCAAATTGAAACGACGCGTGGATTCTTCATACGAACTCCAAATCAAGCAAATAAGCACTTTTTGGAAACCTCACTCCGAGAGCTTTCCAACGAGTACTTACACGTCCCTAGGGGGCGGATAATCCGGCCCCCACAAGGGCGGATAATCCGGCCCTGCTCCAGGAATTCTGCTAAGGACTTCAGGCGCGAGGCTCGGTATAGGGGGCGGATAATCCGCCCCAGGGGAGGATAATCCGGGGGCGGGCGGATAATCCGCCCCTACTTAGGGCGGAAAGTCCGGCCTGGAAGTTACCAACAGATCTGGACGGATCTGACTGTATCGGACATGTTTTGTTTCGCGATTTTGGCCGCCCCAGCCGCCCTTATAAGCCCTGGGACGTCCCCATAGTTAGGGTTAGACCACGTTAAAACTATTTTGGAGTTGTTTCTTATCAAGAACCTCTGGAATTACCCTGTGATCGAATTATCTACTGCAATTGAGTGTGATCTGTTGTTCCATTGGGAATTAGTAGATTGCAAACTACCGTTCGTGGTCGCATGCGTGCGCAAGAGAGCGTGGTGTTGTGAATATCCCATAGGGTTCGAGAGTTGTTGCATTGGCATCAGGGTTCGAGCGGGAGAGTTCATAGCTACATGCTAGTTATCTATCATCCACCATCATCATCGACAAGTGCTTGCTGAGAAGATCGGGCCACCCCATATCATCTTGGTATCAGATTTCCTCGTTTACTCGGTGAGCATCCACAAATCCATCCATAGATTAGTTCTTGTTTTCGTCCTATACAGAAAAAGCCATACAAAAAGATTTGCCCTAGCCTAGATTGCATCGTTTTCAAGTTTTATTTGCTGGTCGTGTCTTCTCGTAGATCCGATCTGCAGGTTTTTCTCGTAGGAGTCTAGTTTTCGTTTGTGTTTAAGTTTAGGGTTTTGATCTTGTTTTCCACCGAGTCCACCATCATCGTTTTCCGCAAGTTTCCATCTACTTTTCCGAGTCCACATAGAGTCCTTTTGTGTTTCAAACCTAGCTACAGCCTATCTACGATCCGTGCCTAGGAACGCACTCCACGAGACTAGTTGCTTTGCTCTAACAGTCGCTCATTAGGGTTTTGAAAGTGCAAAATTTTCGCCCGACAGATCGGATTATCCGCCCCGACAAACCGGATTATCCGCCCTCCTCATTTGCATTCGCTTTTGCATTGAGTCATATAGTTAAAAAATAAATAAAACAAAAGGAAAAGAGATTCAGTATCAAAAAGAAAAGAGAAAAGAGTACAAGCGTGACAAAAAGAGATATCAAAGTGTGCATTATTGGAGGCCTAGTTGATCATAGCACTTGTAGATTGAGCAATCTTGTGCCTGTTTATTTTGAGCTATTACTAGCGTCTCTCTTGTGCATTGCAATATTCCTATTCATAAATTGCTTTGCCACGTTTATCTCCACCGTGTGTGTTTCTTGGGTTATCATAACGATCAGCACTAGGACATGTTTGCGGTGTAGTTAGGATTCCATACCTACAGCTCCACCATAAATAACCTGTGTGCCCTGTGATCGTTCTCTATACCCTTGATATTCACTTCATCACATCCGTGCATAAGTTGTTGATTCGAATTGGTAAGCATCACTATTCACTTTGGAACGGTAAGATCTGCTTTCTTGTTAGTTTTGAGTGAGTTGTGAGAGTTCCACCAACAGATTTTGTTTTATGCACTAACATACTAATCATGTCTTCTAGTAGTGTTGATGTGATGCAGAAAAAGGATGCAGATGATTATCCCTTTCCATTACGATACCACTGCAGTCATACATTTTGGGAGGAGGAGTCAGGAGTAGTGCCTAATCCGGGTTTGTTCCACTTTACGACGGAAATTTGTGGTAGACATGCTGCTACTACCATTGATACTTGTTCTTCCATAAACTTGGTTAGTGTTGAGGTTGTTGACAAGTTACAATTATACACACGTGCATTAACAATCCCATTTATGTTAGCAACTTCTGGTCATGCACTACCAGTTACTCAGATCGCATGTGTTCCACTCACCATTTATGGCCCTCACAGATATGTTTCTTGTTTTATCGTTCCTAGAGCGTTTAACTCCTGCCATATCATGTTGGGAACAAACTGGTGTAATCACTTCCAGGTTGTGTTTGGTAATGAATATTCTGATCCTTCCATCTTTTGGAATGATAAGCACACTTGGTTATCACGCATTACGTATTAAGCAATTTCAGGAGATTAGGCCAAAACCTCTCCCACCAGTAACCACCAACATAAACCCACATGTTGATCTCATCGTAGAAGAACCGAGAGTGAAAGTTGGTGAGATGATGAGGTTTCTACTAATGTAATTATCTCTACTCCTAGTGTTGTTTCTTGTGATATGCAGGTTGCTTTTGAAGAAAGGGAGCCATCTATTTTACAACCTGCATCGTTGGACTATGCATTGTCACTAGAGGAGGATGTTCCAGTGCCTACTACATGTGAGGAGCATACTGAAGATATCGGTACTGATTTGGAGCTACAGCCAACAAGCACAACCTTTTGTGAGTCTATTCCTTTGTTGGTACCTCCTTGTGACTTGTCTTGCAATAATGTTACAAAGACCATGTGATAGTTTACCAAATTGCATTTTGATCATGTGGTACTGATTACACATAAGGAAATACTTGCTCGAATACCACCTCTCGATATTGTATATTCCATCATGCTAAATGAACCTATGAATATGAGTTGTCCGTGGATAAGATTTCTGAAATTTCATGTCTGAATTCAAGCACATATTCTCCATATTTCATCTTTAATCTAATTGGTGAATATAGCATGGATGAAAATTTTCTTGTGGATCACATATGCATTACATGTGATAGAATTGCTGAATTGAAACTTGCTGTGTTTAGCCATAGATGCTCTCTGTCAAGATATCTTTGTGGTGGGATAGATACTACAATTTTTGATAATATGAATGTACATTCACATCTAGTTGATATAGTCCAGCCAACAAAAGTAACTTTACCTATGTTGGATTGTTCCAATCTTTCTAGATTTGAATCAGATTTTTCATACCCCTTGTGTTTGTACCACAATGTATTGCATAAGTGTGCTACTGATGTATACTTCACTTATATTTGCAAATTGAGTTGTATGTTACATACTAAACAAAATGATTATGTTCCTACTAATCAGAGTAGCGCAGTTGAAGCATGGCATGAATCACTTCGGTTTTCACATATTTTGAATTGGTCGATCTTGTTCATCACAAATTTGATCATAGATCTTCTTTGAGAAAACTGAATTTAGTAATGCACAACAAGACTATATATCTATTTGTTTTCAACATGATCATGATTCTTTGTACTTCACTTATACCTGCAATTTAAGTTGCTTGATGTATAGTAAACATATTATTCACGTGAACACAAATAATACAACATGTTATATATACATATACTCAAGACACGTTGTTCTTTTTGTTCATTCCACTTTCACTTACCCAAAGCCGTGGGCGGCTTTTCTTGAAGAAAGGAGGATGATGAGGATACAATCATGGATCATGTTGATTCTAGTTGTCTCTTTGGGATGAAATATTGAACCTTATTGAAAAATATCACAAGGTGACTTCATTCCTAGTTGGACAAGATACGTTGATTTATAAGAACTTTATACTACCTAAATCATGGTGTTATTGTTTGACTAGATTCAATATCCATCGGACTAACGCGCGGAAGGAGAGGGAGGAAGGCAAGGAGTCCAGCATGATGATCGCCAAGGATGCGCGAGGGAGGAGCGGAGGAAGGCAAGAGAAGATCATCAAGAAGAAAGGTTCATTCGGATGCATGTGAAGCCACAAATTGAAACGGACGTGGATTCTTCATACGAACTCCAAATCAAGCAAATAAGCACTTTTGGAAACCTCACTCGAGAGCTTTCCAACGAGTACTTACACGTCCCTAGGGGCGGATAATCCGCCCCACAAGGCGGATAATCCGCCCTCGTGAATTCGCTAAGGACTTCAGCGCGAGGCTCGGATAGGCGGATAATCCGCCTGTGAGGATAATCCGGGCGGGCGGATAATCCGCCTACTTAGGGCGGAAAGTCCGCTGAAGTTACCAATGATCTGGACGGATCAGACGTATCGGACATGTTTTGTTTCATGATTTTGGCCCACCGCCTTATAAGCCACGGACGTCCCCATAGTTAGGTTAGACCACGTTAAAACTATTTTGGAGTTGTTTCTTATCAAGAACCTCTGGAATTACCCTGTGATCGAATTATCTACTGCAATTGAGTGTGATCTGTTGTTCCATTGGGAATTAGTAGATTGCAAACTACCGTTCGTGGTCGACGGCTGCGTGCGCAAGAGCGTGGTGTTGTGAATATCCCATAGGGTTCGAGAGCTGTTGCATTGGCATCAGGGTTCGAGCGGGAGAGTTCATAGCTACATGCTAGTTATCTATCATCCACCATCATCATCGACAAGTGCTTGCTGAGAAGATCGGGCCACCCCATATCATCTTGGTATCAGATTTCCTCGTTTACTCGGTGAGCATCCACAAATCCATCCATAGATTAGTTCTTGTTTTCGTCCTATACAGAAAAAGCCATACAAAAAGATTTGCCCTAGCCTAGATTGCATCGTTTTCAAGTTTTATTTGCTGGTCGTGTCTTCTCGTAGATCCGATCTGCAGGTTTTTCTCGTAGGAGTCTAGTTTTCGTTTGTGTTTAAGTTTAGGGTTTTGATCTTGTTTTCCACCGAGTCCACCATCATCGTTTTCCGCAAGTTTCCATCTACTTTTCCGAGTCCACATAGCGTCCTTTTGTGTTTCAAACCTAGCTACAGCCTATCTACAGCATCCGTGCCTAGGAACGTACCCACGAGACTAGTTGCTTTGCTCTAACAGGCTGCTCATTAGGGTTTTGAAAGTGCAAAATTTTCGTTGACAGATCGGATTATCCCCGACAAACCGGATTATCCGGGCCCTCCTCATTTGCATTCGTTTTGCATTGAGTCATATAGTTAAAAAAATAAAATAAAAACAGAAAAGGAAAAGAGATTCAGTATCAAAAAAAAAGAGAAAA
This sequence comes from Avena longiglumis, assembly GCA_030063025.1. Taxonomy (NCBI): domain Eukaryota; kingdom Viridiplantae; phylum Streptophyta; class Magnoliopsida; order Poales; family Poaceae; genus Avena; species Avena longiglumis. Next base: position 331,865,685 of record CP125974.1, on the reverse strand, counting down.
GAGTACAAGCGTGACAAAAAGAGATATCAAAGTGTGCATTATTGGAGGCCTAGTTGATCATAGCACTTGTAGATTGAGCAATCTTGTGCCTGTTTATTTTGAGCTATTACTAGCGTTTCTCTTGTGCATTGCAATATTCCTATTCATAAATTGCTTTGCCACGTTTATCTCCACCGTGTGTGTTTCTTGGGTTATCATAACGATCAGCACTAGGACATGTTTGCGGTGTAGTTAGGATTCCATACCTACAGCTCCACCATAAATAACCTGTGTGCCCTGTGATCGTTCTCTATACCCTTGATATTCACTTCATCACATCCGTGCATAAGTTGTTGATTCGAATTGGTAAGCATCACTATTCACTTTGGAACGGTAAGATCTGCTTTCTTCTTAGTTTTGAGTGAGTTGTGAGAGTTCCACCAACAGATTTTGTTTTATGCACTAACATACTAATCATGTCTTCTAGTAGTGTTGATGTGATGCAGAAAAAGGATGCAGATGATTATCCCTTTCCATTACGATACCACTCCAGCCATACATTTTTGGAGGAGGAGTCGAGTAGTGCCTAATCCGGTTTGTTCCACTTCTGACGGAAATTTGTGGTAGACATGTCGCTACTACCATTGATACTTGTTCTTCCATAAACTTGGTTAGTGTTGAGGTTGTTGACAAGTTACAATTATACACGTGCATTAACAATCCCATTTATGTTAGCAACTTCGGTCATGCACTACCGATACTCAGATCGCATGTGTTCCACTCACCATTTATGGCCCTCACAGATATGTTTCTTGTTTTATCGTTCCTAGAGCGTTAACTCCGCCATATCATGTTGGGAACAAACTGGTGTAATCACTTCCGTGTTGTGTTTGGTAATGAATATTCGATCCTTCCATCTTTTGGAATGATAAGCACACTTGGTTATCACGCACACGTATTAAGCAATTTCAGGAGATTAGGCAAAACCTCTCCACCAGAACCACCAACATAAACCCACATGTTGATCTCATCGAGAAGAACCGAGAGTGAAAGTTGGTGAGACAGATGAGGTTTCTACTAATGTAATTATCTCTACTCCTAGTGTTGTTTCTTGTGATATGCAGGTTGCTTTTGAAGAAAGGGAGCCATCTATTTTACAACCTGCATCGTTGGACTATGCATTGTCACTAGAGGAGGATGTTCCAGTGCCTACTACATGTGAGGAGCATACTGAAGATATCGGTACTGATTTGGAGCTACAGCCAACAAGCACAACCTTTTGTGAGTCTATTCCTTTGTTGGTACCTCCTTGTGACTTGTCTTGCAATAATGTTACAAAGACCATGTGATAGTTTACCAAATTCGCATTTTGATCATGTGGTACTGATTACACATAAGGAAATACTTGCTCGAATACCACCTACTGATATTGTATATTCCATCATGCTAAATGAACCTATGAATATGAGTTGTGCTGTGGATAAGATTTCTGAAATTTCATGTCTGAATTCAAGCACATATTCTCCATATTTCATCTTTAATCTAATTGGTGAATATAGCATGGATGAAAATTTTCTTGTGGATCACATATGCATTACATGTGATAGAATTGCTGAATTGAAACTTGCTGTGTTTAGCCATAGATGCTCTCTGTCAAGATATCTTTGTGGTGGGATAGATACTACAATTTTTGATAATATGAAAGTACATTCACATCTAGTTGATATAGTCCAGCCAACAAAAGTAACTTTACCTATGTTGGATTGTTCCAATCTTTCTAGATTTGAATCAGATTTTTCATACCCCTTGTGTTTGTACCACAATGTATTGCATAAGTGTGCTACTGATGTATACTTCACTTATATTTGCAAATTGAGTTGTATGTTACATACTAAACAAAATGATTATGTTCCTACTAATCAGAGTAGCGCAGTTGAAGCATGGCATGAATCACTTCGGTTTTCACATATTTTGAATTAGTCTGATCTTGTTCATCACAAATTTGATCATAGATCTTCTTTGAGAAAACTGAATTTAGTAATGCACAACAAGACTATATATCTATTTGTTTTTCAACATGATCATGATTCTTTGTACTTCACTTATACCTGCAATTTAAGTTGCTTGATGTATAGTAAACATATTATTCACGTGAACACAAATAATACAACATGTTATATATACATATACTCAAGACACGTTGTTCTTTTGTTCATTCCACTTTCAGCTTACCCAAAGCCGTGGACGGCTTTTCTTGAAGAAAGGGAGGATGATGAGGATACAATCATGGATCATGTTGATTCTAGTTGTCTCAGCTGGGATGAAATATTGAACCTTATTGAAAAATATCACAAGGTGACTTCATTCCTAGTTGGACAAGATACGTTGATTTATAAGAACTTTATACTACCTAAATCATGGTGTTATTGTTTGACTAGATTCAATATCCATCGGACTAACGTCAGCGGGAAGGAGAGGGAGGAAGGCAAGGAGTCCAGCATGATGATCGCCAAGGATGCGCGAGGGAGGAGCGGGAGGAAGGCGCAAGAGAAGATCATCAAGAAGGAAGGTTCAGTTCGGACAGACAGAAGCCCTGAAATTGAAACGGACGTGGATTCTTCATACGAACTCCAAATCAAGCAAATAAGCACTTGTTGGAAACATCACTCCGAGAGCTTTCCAACGAGTACTTACACGTCCCTAGGGGGCGGATAATCCGGCCCCCACAAGGGCGGATAATCCGGCCCTGCTCCAGGAATTCTGCTAAGGACTTCAGGCGCGAGGCTCAGTATAGGGGGCGGATAATCCGCCCCAGGGGAGGATAATCCGGGGGGGCGGATAATCCGCCCCTACTTAGGGCGGAAAGTCCTACCCTAAAAGTTACCAACAGATCTGGACGGATCCGATCAGATCGGACACGCTTTGTTTAGCGATTTTGGCCGCCCCACCCTTATAAGCCACGGGACGTCCCCATAGTTAGGTTAGACCACGTTAAAACTATTTTGGAGTTGTTTCTTATCAAGAACCTCCGAATTACCGTGATCGAATTATCTCCGCAATTGAGTGTGATCTGTTGTTCCATGGGGAATTAGTAGATTGCAAACTACCGCTCGTGGTCCATTTGCGCGCAAGAGCGTGGTGTTGTGAATATCCCATAGGGTTCGAGAGTTGCATTGGCATCGTGGTTCGGCGAGAGTTCATAGCTACATGCTAGTTATCTATCATCCACCATCATCATCGACAAGTGCTTGCTGAGAAGATCGGGCCACCCCATATCACTCTGACCACCAAAGGGAAGCAAATTTAGTGAATTCACATGTAGCAGCACTAACTCGCATATTCTCAGGATATTTTAAGCATGCAAAACGTTGTTCTACTTCCATCTCCCATGTAAGATATGCATCAGGATTATATTTACCCTCAAAAGATGGAATATTTAATTTAAGCTTTGCAACATGATCATCATCACGTACCGGTGGTCGAGCGTTGTGGTAGTAATGTCGGGGACGGCCAACAGGAACCTGTGGAGGTTGTTCAACCTCCTCGTCAAATGATCGCCGTCCGGGTCGTAGTAGTATCCGTCCGTCCGTCCCCAATGTCGCAGAAAGCGCGGAAGTCTCGAGGTGCGCACCGCAGCGATACCACCGAAAGGGGCGGCATAACCAGGCCCCGACCCGTGATCGGAATGCGCCGTGCGCCATGTGTGGATGCGGGTGCAGGCGCGGGCAATCTGTTCAAAAGCTCCTTGAACCGAACGTCAAGCTTGGCGTTGAATGATTTCTCGAGTCCATCGATCTTGTCCACGGCGTTGGTGAGCTTGATTTCAAACTCCCTGAGGCGCGTATCCACGTCTTCAGCGCGACTGACCAAGAGCGCGGAGAAGTGGGCATGTAGTTCTTCGTTCATCATTGTGGCAGGGTTCCGTGAAGTATCTGTCATGGTTAGTCCTTAAAAAGCACAGGTAGATAGTACGGAAATATGGTGGAAGTCACGTGTAATCCGTCAAGCAATATACGAAGCTCTTACAAGTTCTTACCAAACAGCAGGAAAAGGCGATGTGCAACTGCGAGGATCAGTGGGTCCAGAGATTGAACCAAGCGATTACCAGGAGTCGAGACACCGCACGTGGAGAATATCTGTGGAGCTCTGGGAAGGCTTAGCAAGGGGGGTTAGCAATTATCAAAACAGCAATGCAAAAGTTGAAGAATGCTCAACGACGGTACTGTGCTGGTCCTAGGCTAGACCGTACTAGAGACGCGAGCCTAGATCACCAACGATGTCACGACGCGACACAACAAGCAATGTATGATGATATGGCACCCTGAAAAGCGAAACGATATGCAGAAAATCACTATGATGGCGAGTGTCTAGAACTGATCTACGGGGTCTAAAAATAGGTTAGCCCAAAAAAAAATTTGAAATTTTTTATTTTGCTCCGGAAAGCGCGCCGGCGCCAAAAAAATATCGCTATAACGGCCGATGGAGAAAAGTGATCCCCGAGGTCGAAAACTAGTATAGCCATAAAAAAATTTCGGAGGCGGTTCCAGACTCTTTTTTTTGCTGTCCTTCTATACTTACGATCGGACTCGGAGCTCGACAAGGAAATAGCTTAACACGGAAACATCAAGGAAGGAGAGTAAAAAGAAATAACTAGGAAACAATGACTCTACTCGGACTCGTACCGCGGCAGGAAAACTGATCGGATCTGTGTCGCGGTAGGAAGGCGGTGGCGGAGTATTAGGGTTTATGGTGGCTGGGTATATGGCGGCGGAATATGGTGGCGGAATATGGTGGTGGTGATCGGCGAGTGTGGCGGTGACTACTATGATCAGAACTCGAAAGTCGAAGGGACGAGACACTAAGACCAGCAACTCGACGCGCTGATGTAGACACAAATTCAACAATGCAAAAAACTAAAAAAAATAATGCGAGGCGTAGATTGGTTATGGGATGGATCTAAACTCTAACTGTGTTTTTGGCTTTTTCGTGGGTTATAGGTAAAAACAGATCTAATCTACGAAAACAGTAAAATCTCACCGAGCAACCTAAAATCTGATACCACTTGATAGGGCAAAGGTGTCTGATCTTTTGATGAGATGGCGATAATCGATTTGGTGGAGTTCGGGCTTGACGATCTGACTACACGTGCGAGCACGAGCGCCAATGCAATCGCTAGGCCAATCTCCTGGAGGTTACCGATCCTGCGTGAACACGATCAGCCTGACCAACGAGGGTCTTAATTCCTACCTGAAATCGAGAACAAGTCAGAACTAATATTGCAATCAATATATTGCGGATTAAGAGGAAAGCTTTATTGAAAAGGTGGGATCCTGAATAGGCGCGAAGTACAAGAGACCTCTGCGACGCTTGAGCCTTGGAGAAGTTGCAACTATGGCTAACTTAATGTCTAAACAAAATCCGAGTCTAGGGGGTCGGCTATGGGGAGTATTTAAGGGCGAAAAGGTGGGGTTTCGGCCAGCCATGGAAGTGGTGGCCGAATCCAACCCTAGAAGTCCTTTTCCCCTCAAATACGGACTCTTAAAAGTGGCTAATTAAAATCCTGCGAAAATAACATGGGCCTGGCCCAAAATAAAGGTGTCGCAGAACCATATTAAGCTATGGACGAATTCGTAAAATATTGATCTTGAATATTTCGTCCAAGCCTTCTTTCTTCATTATGGTGGCCTCAAAGTTCTGAAATCTTCATCTGTGGCCTTCTCTTGAATCATCACATGCTTGCTACCATCTCCATGCATGGCCATGCTCCAATGCTTGTCCCTCTCATCCATGCTTGGTACATCATTCCTAAGAGTAAGAAATACATCTGATTTAGGCAGCATCATATTCTCATGTATGTGAGGAATAGCTCCAAGAAACGAAAGTACCTAATAGTTAAGTTGTTTGGCACGAGATCTTGTGATGGGTCCTTGTATGTGTGTTGTTGTAGGTACAACGGTTGTATCAATAGAAGGGATGTCCACATCAGAATATGTACCAATAGTAAAATGCACGCGTACCGTTCTTGTTACCTTGATCTTGCGAGAACTCTCAAACCATTGGATGTAATATGAATGTGTGTGTTGTCTTGTTGGAAGTGCAAGCTTCTCTACCATGTCAACACTAGCCAGATTGTTACAACTCCCTCCATCAATGATGATCCGTATAGCTCTTTCCTTGACAACACCACGTGTTTGGAACAGGTTGTGGCGTTGATCTTGCTCAGATTTGCTCAGTTGCACACTCAACACACGTTGTGTAATTAAGCTCTTGTATTGATCAGCAGCTTCAGCTCCCATTACCTCTATCTCTTCATCAGCATCAGAATTGTCTCCATCTCGAGCAGAAATAAGGGCTAATGTATCTTCATCAAAGTCACTCGCTGAATCGTATTGACCATCACCCCACACCATCATCACATGTTGTGTTGTGCACTGTCTCTCAATATGACCAAAACCCCAGCACTTGTGGCATTGTATATCCTTTGCCTTATCGTGGAAGCCATAGAAGATGCACTACGAGCAGGAGCATTGGATGACGGTGGAGGAGCAGCTGTAAATCTTGTGGTGGCCTTGCATGTGGTAGTAGCTGGTGGCGAATCACGAGAAGGAGGTGCTGATTGTCGGGATGTCCAAGTGGATGTGCGACCTGCAGAATTATTAGTCCTCCTCCATGGTGTTTGGCGATCCTGCACTTCACGTTTAGCTTTGCAAGCAAGATGAAACAAAAGAGTGATAGAATTATATTCCTTATAATCTAAGATGTGCTGAATGTCCTTGGTTAATCCACCAAAGAAACGTGCAAGCATTTGTTCAGTAGATTCAACAAGACCACACCGAACCATCCCCGTTTGCAATTCCTGATAATACTCTTCTACAGAATTTTTCCCTTGCTCTAAACGTGTCAGATTCTTTAGTAAATCACGTTGATAAGTGGGAGGTACAAAACGAACACGCATAGCAGTTTTTAAAGCAGTCCAAGTACTAGGAATAGTAGTAGGATTTAAACGACAATACTTAGACCACCAAAGGGAAGCAAATTTAGTAAATTCACATGTAGCAGCACTAACACGCATATTCTCAGGATATTTTAAACATGCAAAACGTTGTTCTACTTCCATCTCCCATGTAAGATATGCATCAGGATTATATTTACCCTCAAAAGATGGAATATTTAATTTAAGCTTTGCAACATGATCATCATCATGTACCGGTGGTCGAGCGTTGCGGTAGTAATGTTGGGGACAGCCAACAAGTACCTGTGGAGGTTGCTCAACCTCCTCGTCAAACAGATCGTCGTCGTCGGGGTCGTAGTAGTACCCGTAAATGCGTCCCCAATGTCGCCGCAGCCGTGGCGTAAGTCGGGTGCGGCCAGAACCAGGCCACCCATGATCGGAATGCGCCGCGCCAGTCTTGGTGCGGGCAATCTGTTCAAAATATCCTTGAACCGAGCGTCAAGCTTGGCGTTGAAGGATTTCTCGAGTCCATCGATCTTGTCCACGGCGTTGGTGAGCTTGGTGTCAAACTCCCCGAGGCGTGTATCCACGTCTTCAGCGCGACTGACCAAGAGCTCAAAGAAGTGGGCATGTAGTTCTTCCTTCGTCATTGTGTCAGGGTTCCGTGAAGTATCTGTCATGGTTAGTCCTTTAAAAAGCACAGGTATATACTACGGAAATATGGTGGAAGTCACGCGTAATCCGCCAAGCAATATACGAAGCTCTTACAAGTTCTTACCAAACAGCAGGAAAAGGCGATGTGCAACATGAGGATCGTGGTCCAGATTGAACCAAGCAATTACTGTGAGTCGAGACACGCACGTGGAGAATATCTGGAGCTCGGGAAGGCTTAACAAACGGGTTAGCAATTATCAAACAAGAATGCAAAAGTTGAAAGAATGCTCAACGACGCAGATCTTTGGTCCTAGGCTAGACCGTACTAGACACGCGAGCCTAGATCACCAACGATGTCACGACGCGACACAACAAGCAATGTATGATGATATGGTACCCTGAAAAGCGAACCGAGATGCAGAAAATCACTATTATGGCGAGTGTCTAAACTGATCTATGGGGTCTAAAAACAGTATAGCCCCCAAAAAAAATTTCGAAATTTTTGTATTATGCCCGGGAAAGCGCGCAGGCGCCAAAAAATATCGCTATAACGGCCGACGGAGAAAAGTGATCCCCAGAGCCAAAAACTAGTATAGCCAGAAAAAAATTCGGAGGCGGTTCGAAAAAAATTTTTTGCTCTCCTTCTGGACTTACGACGGAACTTTTAGCTCGACACGAAATTTAGATGAACACTGAAACAACAAAGAAGGAAAGTAAAAAGAAATAACTAGGAAACAATAACTCAACTCGGACTCGTGCCGCGGCAGGAAAACTGATCGGATCTGTGTCGCGGTAGGAAGGCGGTGGCGGAGTATTAGGGTTTATGGTGGCTGGGTGTATGGTGGCGGAATATGGTGGCGGTGATCGGCGAGTGTGGCGGTGACTACTATGATCAGAACTCGAAACTCTAAGGGACGAGACACTAAGACCAGCAACTCGACGCGACGATGTAGACACAAATTCAACAATGCAAAAACTGAAAAGATAATGCGAGGCGTAGATTGGTTATGGGATGGATCTAAACTCTAACTGTGTTTTTGGCTTTTTCGTGGGTTATAGGTAAAAACAGATCTAATCTACGAAAACAGTAAAATCTCTCCGAGCAACCTGAAATATGATACCACTTGATAGGGCAAAGGTGTGCGATCTTTCGATGAGATGATGATAGTCGATTTGGTGGAGTTCGGGCTTGACGATCCGACTACACGTGCGAGCAGGAGCGCCAATGCAATCGCTAGGCCAATCTCCTGGAGGTTACCGATCCTGCGGGAACACGATCAGCCTGACCAGCGAGGTTCTTAATTCCTACCTGAAATCGAGAACAAGTAAGAACTAATATTGCAATCAAGATATTGCGAATTAAGAGGAAAGCTTTATTGAAAAGGTGGGATCATGTATAGGTGCGAAGTACAAGAGGCCTCTGCGACGCTCGAGCCTTGGCGAAGTTGCTACGATGGCTAACTTAATGTCTAAACAATATCCGAGTCTAGGGTGACGGCTATGGGGAGTATTTAAGGAGGAAAAGGTGGGGTTTCGGCCAGCCATGGAAGTGGTGGCCGAATACAACCCTAGAAGTCCTTTTCCCTCAAATACGGACTCTAAAAAGTGGCTATTTAAAATCCTGCGAAAATTACATGGGCCTGGCCCAAAATAAAGGTGTTGTAGCACCATATTAAGCTATGGACGAATTCGTGAAGTATTAATCTTGAATATTTCGTCCAAGCCTTCTTTCTTCATTATGGTGGCCTCAAAGTTCTGAAATCTCCATCCGTGGCCTTCTCTTGGATCATCACATGCTTGCTTCCATATCCATGCATGGCCATGCTCCAATGCTTGTCCCTGTCATCCATGCTTGGTCCATCATTCCTAAGAGTAACAAATACATCTGATTTAGGCAGCATCATATTCTCATGTATGTGAGGAATAGTTCCAAGAAACGAAAGTACCTGATAGTTAAGTTGTTTGGCACGAGATCTTGTGATGGGTCCTTGTATGTGTGTAGCTGTAGGTACAACGGTTGTATCAATAGAAGGGGTGTCCACATCTCTAATAAACTTGAACCATTGTGACAACTTTCTTATATATGCTTGCACTTATAAGTTGGAATTAGCAGAACCGTGTTGTCACGGGGAACGTTTTCAACATTGCACTTGTACTTTGTACTCAGTTGATATCATGTTCTTTTGTCTATGGATGTCACCGGTGTGAAATAAAGAGGGAACTTGTAAGTCCATGGAGTTTGTATCCTGTGTTAGAGAAACGCCTGGGCCGCTAGCCTATGCCATGCCTAATCATGCTGGAAACTTGCACCATCACCATAGTGGTATCTATGAAGCATTCTTCTTATAAAAAAAGAGACACATTGAGAAAAGAGGAAAGAGATAAAAAAAGCACCATATTCCCATGGTACATAAGAAGATTGCTGAGATGCTCATTGTCTGCTTGCCTTGTCATTTTGGTTATGGGAAAGCTCATGTACCATGTGCAAAGGGTACCCCATTGGCGGTTCTCAATGATATGCAAATACTTACAATGACAAGAACTTACCTGGGCCCAAAGTTGAGTATGGATGAGGTGTGACCCTCGTATTCGAGGGACTTAAGATTGCCAACTTATACTTCGTCAAGCATATACTTAATCTTTGCCACTTTAACCTTAATCACTTCAAGATGCTTATGATAGGGGCAATGAGGACTGAAAGCTAATAAGTACCATAATTTTTGGAAGCTCTTTTTGAAACTTGAAATCTCTGCTTCCTTTATAAAAAGGCATTTCTTCCACCACTATTGAGTCTCCACCTTCTACCTTTAGGCACCATTAAGAGAGCATAGTTGTCATTATGTGTGAAGTGTTCCAAAACTTATTGATTGATGCATATTGTGATATTACTTGTTCTTGTGCTATTTGTTTCTAGTCACCCTTGTGAACTTTGAAGGTGTCCTATGCATCTATATTGCTACTCTATGAGGGACAAGCTGATTGCCACTATGCTATGTTTTCTGTATGTGAAACAAACAAATGTTTTTCAATGCATGTTATTCATGATCTTTGTTTGTAGACTTTTATGTTGCATGCATAGTTATTATGTCCTATTGTTAGAACTCATCTTTCATGCACATGTTTAGAGTTCTTTGATCCCAGCTTTTAATGCTTGCAAATGGTTTGATCTTGATTTTAATGGTGCATGTCATCTCAAAAATTATTCTTTTTATCACTTACCTACTCGAGGACGAGCAGGAGTTAAGCTTGGAGATGCTTGATACGTCAGAAACGTATCTATAATTTTTGATGCTCCATGCTTATTTAGTATCTACTTTGCTTTATCTACACTTTGAGGTGTTTTTATGTCTTTTCTGGAACTAACCTATAAACAAGTTGCCATAGTGTCAGTTGCCTGTTTTCTTCTTTTTTTGGTTCCATAAAGGCAGAAAATCAACATTCTCGGAATTGGACGGGACAAAAGCCAAAGTTATTATTTTCCCGGAGCAACACGGAGCCACGAAGCAGAGCCGGAGGGGGGCCACAGGGTGGCCTAACCCCCCTAGGCGCAGGCAAGCCCTGGAGACGCTAGAGGGGGTGTGGGGCCCCCTAGACCCCCACCGACCTTGATTCCTGCGCCTATAAGAAGCCTCCAACCCAAATATCCTAGGGCATCCAGAAGAAATCCACGAAAACCTCTGCTGCGCCGCCGCCACCGAAGGGGAGATTCGGGGGACAGAAAGTCTGCTCCTAAGACTCATCGACAGAAGTGCCCCCGAAGCCATCTCCATCGATCTCCACCACCATCTCCATCACCGTTGCTGATTCCCATGATGAGGAAGGAGTAGTTCTTCCTCGAGGCTAAGGGCTCTACCGATGTGTTCATCTCTCTCTCTCTATGCATGGTCATTGTGATCATGAGCTTTGTAATCAAGTATATCTACCTTGCTACTCAAGTGCTTCAATAGATCTCTGCTCTCCCCATGTGGGTGAAAGTGACAGCGTGCACGCCATGGTGGCACTTAGGTTTGAGTCTACATAAATACTCTTTGTGCTTTAATAGATCTATGCTTTTCCCCACGTGTGTGAAAGTGACAGCGTGCATACCGTGTGTGGCACTTTGGCTAGATTGAATATTTGTTATGAGTTATATTTGGAGTTGGATGTCTCTATGAAATTGTGGTGTTTGTTGAAACCATCTAGCGCTCAAGGTGACAGTGTGGGGTTATCTAGATTGGGGAAGGCCCTACCATGGATTAGAGTGTCCACCCGGAGAGTAGTTAAGAGTAGTATCATAAAGACAGGATATTTATATGAGAGAGTGTTCACTAGTGAAAGTATGATCCCTAGGTCTTGTTTCTAAATATTGAGACACCGTTTGCTACTAGATCTGTTGCATGTTTGCTTGCTTCCTTCAATTTGCCTTTAGTCTGTTCCTCCACGCCATCAGCTCTTTTCTGGCACCGTTACCCCACGTCAGCAACAAGTTAGAAGCTCTTTTTTGGCACTGTTACCGCTTGTATTTCACTATCTCTTCGCCGAACTAGTGCACCTATACACCTGACAAGTGTATTGGGTGTGTTGGGGAAACAAGAGACTTCTTGTATCTTGATTGCAGGGTTGCTTGAGAGGGAATAACTTTGACCACTTCCTCCCTGAGTTCGATAAACCTTGGGTAATCCACTTAAGGGAAACTTTCTGCTGTTCTACAAACCTCTGCACTTAGAAGCCTAACAACTGTGATGTAGCCCGACCTACGGTCGTTACCACATCTTGGTCTCCAACTTACGCCAAGTCGTCATGGACTCCAAAGGTGAATCCGTTCCTCTATGCGAGCCCCCTTCCTACCCTATTGAATGGTATGCTACTTCATACTCCGTCACATATGCATGATAGGTTCACATTGACAAGTACGGAGGCCAGGGAGGAAGCCTGGAGCATCAACCCCGACAAGACGGAGGCTTGGAAGAGGAGGCGGAAGAAGACAGATCGCCAAATGCTCTCTGTCACCAGCGGTACTATCGGATCTGGCGACCGGTACTACTGGCCAGCGGTACTACCGCCCACTACTACCTCCCCATACAGACGACGCCAACAGAAGTCCCAGGACTGCAAGCGGTACTACCAGATCTGGACCCGGTACTACCGGTCAGCGGTACTACCGGACCCAAGTCCGGTACTACCTGTCCTGTGTGCTCATACAAGACTGTTGTTGCCGTCGGCCCATGTACCCCTCTAGCTCGTCCAAACCCTAGTTTTATCCCTAAACTACCCCTGTTTATGTGGTTGGCCTATAAATAGAGCCCCGACCCCGCATGTATCCCTTAGGCATAGATGATAAACTAAAGACAACCCCCATTGTGGAATCTCTAGTTTTGCCTCATCCCCTTTACCAAGGGGACCGACTATCGTCACCAACCTCGATTGGACTTTGCATCACGCATCCATCGTTGAACAAGGCCTTGGAGTTCGATGTCTAGTCTCCAAGTTGTCAAGACCCTCCCCAAGGTGTTCTTCCCTCTCCGATGTGGATTTGAGGGAGCACGTTGACCGATCTTTCCTTGCGAGGATTCTATCAGACCGGTGGCCGCCGTTCGGGAGCAATCGGCCTTGTATCGTGTGAGTTTTGCGTGTGTTCATCGTGTTCTTCGCGAGGTGTGTGTTCGCTTCCGCTACCTTCTCCCTTTCCCCTCGCTTTCCCATCGATTTGACCACGAGATCCGTGAAGATCGGGCCACCCAAGAGGTTAATCCCTCCATCAAACTGTCTACAAGAATAGAAGTGCGTAGACATCAGAAGTTTCCCTAAAAAAAGGTCGAAGGAAGTTTCTTTTTTTGACCTGACTAATTTATTTAGTTAGAGCATCTTCAGCAGAGGCGCCAAAATAGCGCAGAGCTAAAATAACTGTTTTTTACCGCGCGCGCTGTAAACACCCCCAACAGGTGCGCTAAAATGAGGCGCGCGACAAATTTATAGCGCGGCGCTGCATTTTGCGCTATTTGGAGCATAAAATATTAGGCTACGGCTATAGCGCGCGCTATCGCTGGCGACACGTGGGAAGAACCAACCGTCGGACTTTTCCCTCCCCCACGCACACTCTCTTCTTCCCCCCACCAACTTCAGCGCCTCCCACCAACCCCGTCGGCGCCGCCGCCACTTCCAACCCACCCGTCGGCGCCGCTGCCGCCCATGCTCTACTCACGCATCGCGGCTACGCCGCCACCGCCCGCCACGCCAGACCGCCGAATTTCCAGCTTGGCGCCTGCGGCACGATTCGTTAATGGCGTCTTTGCCGCGGTGCCGCGCTCAAAATCGTCGGCGTCGATGTCTTACTCGAGCCGGGAGGAAACTTAGCGCACATAAGGTGTTCGTCGAAATTACCGCATGGTTCGTTCCGCCGCGCCCGCGCTCATTTTTTGTGCATTTTAGATGGTAGAAGTTGTTTCAATTATTTTGCATACGTGTAGATAAGTTCATCCTATGATGACTCTGATGATGAGTTCGATATGGAGGAACATGAGGCCATTTCCATGCTATTAGCTTGACGAGCTAACAAGAAGCCGAAGATAGGTGGCTCGATTTTTGGTAGGCTGAAATTGTGGAGGGAACGGATCGAAGGCCACAACAAGTTGATGCAGATGTATTTCAATGACGATGCAACATTTCCCGAGAGCTATTTTCGTCGTCATTTTCGGATGAGCACCGGTTTTTTCAAGCACATCGTGCGGGAGGTGGCCAAGTATGATACATACTTTGTGCAGAGGAGGAATGCCACTGGAGAGCTCGGGCATAGCACCTATCAGAAGGTGACCGCCGTTTTGAGGATGTTGATGATGGAGGGGTTAACCTCTTGGGTGGCCCGATCTTCACGGATCTCGTGGTCAAATCGATGGGAAAGCAAGGGGAAAGGGAGAAGGTAGCGGAAGAGAACACACACCTCGTGAAGAACACGATGAACACACGCAAAACTCACACGATACAAGGCCGATTGCTCCCGAACGGTGACCACCGGTCAGATAGAATCCTCACAAGGAAAGATCGATCAACGTGCTCGCTCAAATCCACATCGGAGAGGGAAGAACACCTTGGGGAGGGTCTTGACAACTTGGAGACGAGACATCGAACTCCAAGGCCTTGTTCAACGATGGAAGCGTGATGCAAAGTCCAATCGAGGTTGGTGACGATAGTCGGTCCCCTTGGGTAAGGGGATGAGGCAAAACTAGAGATTCCACACAAGGGGGTTGTCTTTAGTCTATCATCTATGCCTAAGGGATACATGAAGGGGGGGCTCTATTTATAGGCCACCACATAAACAGGGTAGTTTGGGGATAAAACTAGGGTTTGACGAGATAGAGGGTACATGGGCAAGGCCCAGTGGCGCCAGCAGGCCCCCATCTTGTGGGCCGGAGACTCCAGTGTGGTGGGCCGGAGACTCCGGTCTATCTCCGGTTTCGTCTCCGAAGGGGCATACAGACTGTCCCCGGGTCGGTTGCTAGGGCCGGTCCGGAGGTCGGTCCGGAGACTCCGGTGTAGCAGGACCGGAGACTCCGGTGTAGCAGGACCGGAGACTCCGGTGGTTCAGTCGTGGCTTCTTCCGCCTCCTCTTCCAAGCCTCCGTCTTGTCGGGCTTGATGTTCCGGGCTTCCTCCCTTGCCTCCGTACTTGTCAGTGTGAACCTATCATGCATATGTGACGGAGTATGAAGTAGCATACCATTCAATAGGGTAGGAAGTGGGCTCACATAAAGGAACGAATTCACCTTTGGAGTCCATGACGACTTGGCGTAAGTTGGAGACCATGATGTTGTAACGACCGTAGGTCGGGCTGCATCATCTCTCCCCCCCCCCTTCAAAAAGAGTCGTCCTCGACTCTCCATGTCCATCACGAGTCCTTGATCCTGGGGTTCACCATATAGTCGTCCTCGGGAAGATTGACTTGACAACACTTCAATGTTCCTTCACCCTCCATGAAGCCTACAAAGCTCACGACAAAAGCGAAGCAACACTCAAAGCATAGACAATTCATGAACATTATAGCATGAGTCCTCAAGTAGAAGGAAGTCACCTTAGCTTGTAGAGATATCTCGATGAAGGATAGCCATAGGTAACTCTCTTCGGTTCTTCTTGTCAACATATAGTCCATAGAGGTTGACGTGTATGCATTTGTGCCTTCACACAACAAAGACCAAGCAAAATATTTCCGTGCGTGATAGAGGAGCATGTCAAATGTGGCATGTCCATTCTTGTTCACAACACTATTAGCACAATACAAGGATAGCAAATGGAATGCATATGCAAGGTCAAAGTGCATGGAAATCGTTTAAACATCATCCAAATGTGGAAACTCAAAAACTCCATATAACGTAGTAGTGGGGCACTCAAAGCATTTGATCCAGATTTCAAACAACATCTTTGATGCAAGAATAGGATAATTTGGCAAAAACACACAAGGAAGAATGTCCAAATAAACATCATTATGTGTGCAAACCAACCATTGGAAAGAGAAATTGTTCAGCATGTTGGATGTCACACACAAATCATCAAAAGCAAATTTCATGGGAGTATGGGTATCCCAAGTGGAAGCAAAAACGGCATGTTTGCAAACAAACCAAATGAAAGAGCATATGTTTGTTGCAACAACAAGACGAGATTCTTGGAAGCTCTCATGACAATAGATGCTCTTAATGGAATTGTGGTTGCACACAAAACATCGGAAAGAGAAAATGTTCAACATTTTTGTTGCAACACACAAAGCATCATTATCCAAAAGCGAAGAAACATGAATGTCACAAGGGGAGATAATACCATTAAGATGCTTGCAATCAAACCATAGGAAAGAGCAATTTGCCAACATGAAAGATGCAAAGCATGCAAAAGGTATCAGAGCTGGGTTCGATCTTGAACTCACTTGTGGGATGCTCTCAAGAGATCTTTTTGTCAACTCGTGCTCAACCGAGGTTGACATTCTTGTGCGGGTACCTACACACATCATACACCAAAGGAAGAACGTGTGTGCATGGTAGAGTTACACATCATCCATCATGACGTATCTCTTCTTGTGCACATCACCATTAATGTCAATCAAGTATGACATAGATGCATGGTGAGTATGCAAGTGGGGAACATGCTTATCATGGCAATCATCAAATTCTCCAAAAATTGAGAAAGCTATGGGGGCCATCTCATTATAACGCATATCATCAATATTGTTGCAAGCAAAACAAGTGAAATAGCAAGCATTCATCTTATCGCAAGGAACAGGAGAAATTGAATGACTAGGATGACAAGGCAAGTCCGAAGCAATTGGAGGATACACACAAGATGCATAGCATCGCATGTTTATGGCAATGTTATCGCACTCAAACAATTCCACATGATCAATATTATGCAAAGGCAAAGCATCACATGGGAATGTGGATGAAGCATATGTAATGTCACCAGTATCATTCATAGCATGCATATCCTCACAATTCATCATGTCCACTAGTGGGATCATGGTATCATCAACACCCTTATTGTTACCTTGTTCATACCTCTCATGTGAAGTGGGTGTTGTGGAAGTAGTGGTCTCCTTATGGACGACTTCGTCTTCTTGATGTAGCCATGGCATATCATCATCTTCGTGCACCATGTACATCTTCTCCAATTGAGGCATCATTGCTCCATGGCTTGGCACGTCTTCCTCCATGGAACCTAGCACAACACAAGAGAACACACTAGAGGTAGAGGGTAAGTTGTTAGAAATCGAAATGGTCTCACTTGACCTAGCAACTACCACTCTCAACGCACTAGGAGTATCGCTCATGCCCTCCAAGTGGAAGCACTCAATCTCACATAAGGTGGAGTCACTCATCTCACTCTTGTTCTCACTCAAGTGGTCTAAGTGGCTCTCATACTCACATGGGATTGGTACCACATCATCACTCAAGCATATGGGGATAGGCTCGGTTTTCTCAACTCCAAGCGCCTCCTTTGGTGAAGGGAAAATCCCATACTCACCATTCTTGACCTTGTCGCCTTCAAGGTTGGATGCCATAAGATGGGCATCATCGCTCTCCTCCATGGTCGAAGGGAAAATCCCATGCTCAACCTTTTTGTGGACATCTCGTAGTAGTGGTGGAGGTAGGCTCATGCTATCCAACTTGGCGAAGTAGAGGTCTACATTTTCCTCATTCGCGAGGTCGTGGAAGTCAAGAATAGGCGTTGAAGCTTGATGGAGTGGAGGAAGGCTTGCTCTTGGTGCCATTGTGGTGGTGGCACGAGTAGTTGAAGGTGCCCTATGATGGTGTCGACGGAGGTCATTGGCGTGCCTTGCCGATGGTTGATGTTGGTGAAGCACTTGGTCATCCACATGACGCTCGCGATGATGGTCATTTGCCTTGGCACTCTTCTCGTGCTTGTGGTTCCTTCTTGAGCTTGCTTGAGCATTATGGATGGTACTCATCAATAATTCTTCGTCTTGGTGGCGAAGATGCCTTTGACGATATCTTCTATCCTCTTTATGGTGGCGATGCTCATGAGAGGATATTTGTCGATGAAGATTCTTGTTTCTTGGCGCCTCTTGATGCATATGATGTTTGGACGCCACTCTTGTTTGGATAGGAGGTGGAGCTTGGCGCCTTGGAGGATGTATGTTATGGGGTAACCCCTCGGGGTGGCCCGATCTTTCACGAATCTCCGCGGGAATCGAGGGGAAAGTGGTGGAAGGGGAAGAGGGGATGAAATCCACGAACACACGCACACTAAGAACCCGATGAACTCATGCACACAAATCACGATACACGCCGATAACTCACGCCGGTGGCAACCTGTCCAACATAATCCCTAGGATCGGTGTTGGGCGAAGCTCTCTCTCCACGGCCAACAACGGGGGCGAGGTGCTTGGTGAGATCTTGACTACTTGGGGGCGAGAAACCGAGAACCCAAGGCCTTGTACAACTTGAACGCACTAGGCAAGATCCAAGAGGTTGTGGATAATAGGGTGCCCCTTGGTAGGATAATAGCTCCTCTTCTCGTCCGCCTCGCATCCTCAAACCGATGGACAAACCGAGGTCGTCAATCGAAGTCTTGGCACACTCCTCCGGGTGTTGATAAAGAAGAACCTTAAAGACTGGGTGGAATGTATTCCACACGCCGAGTTCGCCTACAACCGCGCCAAGCACTCCACCACCATGAGGAGCCCGTTCATGATCATCTACGGCTTCGAGCCTCTCACCGCGCTCGATATCCTTCCACTACCACTTCATGAACGTGCCAATATGGACGTTGTCAAGCGCGCCCACACAATGAAGAAACTCCATGAAGACACAAGAGCTACGATCGAGCAACAAGTCCTTTGCCAAGCATCAAGACTAAACAAGAACAAGAAAGAGATGATCTTCGAAGAAGGCGACCTTGTGTGGATACACTTAAGTAAAGACCGCTTCCCCAAGGAACGCGACTCCAAACTCAAGCCAAGAGGTGATGGACCATTCAAAGTGCTAAAGAGGATCAGCAACAACGCCTATATCATCGATATCCCAACATCAAAGTATCTTGTGAGCTCGACATTCAATGTCAAGGACCTCTCACCCTACCATGGAGAATATGAAGTTGAGAAGGTTGAAGAGTCGAGGACGACTCTTTCCCAAGGGGGGGAGCTGATGCAGCCCGTCCTACGAACGCTAGTACATCTACTACATCTACTTCCACAAGCTCCCCAAGTGGACCCATGACTCGAGCCCGAGCCAAACTCCTTCAAGCTAAGGTGAACTCGCTCCTCTCCTTGTGTGACTTCGATACACCCTTGGATGGCCTGCTACTTCATATGCATACCTTGTGCATCATCAGGTACGAAGAGAATGACCCAGAGAATGGAGGAGCACCAGCGGAGGGAACCAAATGCCCTCTGTCGCCAGCGGTACTACCGGACCTGGCGACCGGTACTACCGGCCCAGATTCACCGCCTCGCTACCGCCACCAATGCACAATGCCAACAGAAATACTCTGTCATCTGGCGGTACTACCGGCTCGGACCGGTACTCGGACCACGACACTACCGCCCCCTGCTACCGCCACCAACAGACGATGCCAGCGGAAGTCCCAGGACGGCAAGCAGCACTGCTGGGCCCGGAAGCGGGACTACCGGTCTTCTTGCTGGACCGGTACTCGGGCGATGTGTGGACTGATCGTGATAAGTCGGCCTCGCCACTGTAATCCTCTCTATATTTCGCTATTTGTTCCTAAAATACCCCTGTTTATGTGGTTGGCCTATAAATAGCCCCCACCCTCCATTGTAAACCCTAGACTTGGATAATAATAGATTAAGGACACCCCTTTGAGGATCTTTCAATCTATTGGTCTCATGCTCCTACCAAGGGGCACCCTATTATCCACCCTCCTCTTGGATCTTGCCTAGTGCGTTCAAGTTGTACAAGGCCTTGGGTTCTCGGTTTCTCGCCCCCAAGTCGTCAAGATCTCACCAAGCACCTTGTCCCCCGTTGTTGGCATGGAGAGAGAGCTTCGCCCAACACCGACCCTAGAGATTATGTTGGACCGGTTGCCACCGACGTGAGTTACCGGCGTGTATCGTGTTTTGTGTGCATGAGTTCGTCGGGTTCTTCGTGTGCGTGTGTTCGTGGATTTCATCCCCTTTCCCCCTTCCACCGCTTTACCCTCGATTCCCGCGGAGATTCGTGAAAGATCGGGCCACCCCAAGGGGTTACCCCATAACACGGACGACGCGCTCCGCGACCTCAAGAAGGTGCTACTCTCCGCACCGCTACTCGCCGCCCCCGCCGACAAAGAACCCATGCTGGTCTACATCGCGTCTTCCGAGCGCGTCGTCAGCGCCGTCATGGTCGTCGAACAACCAGAGGAAGGAAAGGAGCGCCTAGTACAGTGACCGGTGTACTACATCAGCGAGGTCCTCACCGAGTCGCGCCAGCGATACCCGCAGTACCAGAAACTGGTATACGCGGTCTTTAGAGCACAGCGGCGCCTGCCGCACTACTTCCAGGAGCACCCAATCACGGTCGTCTCCTCAGCACCGTTGCAGGACATCATCCGCAACCGCAAGGCAACCGGGCGAGTCGCCAAGTGGGTCGTCGAGATCGGCGTCCACAACATCAAATACGATCCACGAAAAGCGATCAAGTCGCAGGCTCTAGCAGATTTCATCGCCGACTAGGAAGAGGCCCAACAGCCAGAAAAGCTGCCATACCTCCACTACTGGAGCCTGCACTTCGACGACTCCAAGAACACGGACGGCGCAGGAGCAGGGATCGTGCTGACTTCACCGAAGGGCGACAAGCTCCGCTACGTCCTCTGCCTCGACTTCACCCCCTGCACCAACAACATGGGCGAGTACGAGGCACTCCTCCACGGCATGCGAGCTGCCAAGGAGATGAACGTCAACCGCCTACGCTGCTACGGAGACTCCGACCTTGTCGCTTGGCAAGTCGCTGGCACTTGCGACGCCGTCTCGCCCACCATGGCGGCATGCCGCCAAGCAGTAGACAAGCTGGGGGCACACTTCGCAGGGTACTCCGTCGAGTGGATTGACAGGCGGAAGAACGAGGAGGCTGACTCACTCTCTCGCATCGGGTCGGCTCGACTCGCACCACCCGCCGGTGTCTTCCTCGACACGATCACCAAGCCTTCAGTCTCTCCCCCAAGGGAGATCGACGTCGGAGTCCCGCTGCAGCCGGAGGCAGCCCTGGTCGCACTCGTCGCCGAGCCAGACGACTGGACCAAGCCGTACGTCGCCTACATGGAGGCTGGCACCTTGCTCGCAGACGAGATAGACGCCCGGATGATTGCACGCCGATGCAAATCCTTCACCATCATCGACGGCGAGCTCCACAAGCGCAGTGTGACCGGCGTGTTCCAACGCTGCGTCCAACCCGCCGAAGGACGCAAGATCCTCCACGACATCCACTCCGCGATCGCGCCACCACGCCGCGCCGTTCTTCGGTCGCCAAGGCTATGCGGCATGGCTTCTACTGGCCCACCGCACACGACTATGCCGTCGACATTGTCCAGCGGTGCGCCGGGTGCCAGAAGTACGCCAACCAGACGCACGTGCCGAGCTCAGCGCTCAAGACAATCCCCATAACCTGCCCATTCTCCGTGTGGGGTATGGACATGTTAGGCCCTTCAAAAGGCCCTCCGCTACACCCACCTCCTGGTCGCGGTCGACAAATTCACAAAGTGGGTGGAGGCCAAACCAGTCCGGAAATGCGACGGGAAGACCGCCACTAAATTCCTACGCGAGCTCATATATCGCTACGGGTTCCCAAACAGCATAATCACGGACAACGGCACCAACTTCGCCAAATGAGCCATGGCCAAGTTCTGCGAGGAACACCACATCCGGCTCGACCTCGCGTCAGTCGCCCACCCGGAATCCAACGGCCAGGCGGAACGGGCCAACCAGAGCATCCTCCACGGCCTGAAGCCGCGGCTCCAAGTACCACTCGAGTGCACCGCCGGGTGCTGGGTCGAGGAGCTACCCTCCGTCATCTGGGGCATCCGCACCTCGGTCAACAGGTCGACAGGGTTCACCCCCTTCTTCATGGTGTACGGCGCCGAGGCAGTCATGCCCACCGACCTCGAGCACGACTCGCCAAGGGTCGTCCACTACACGGAGGCTGCGAACGAACACGCCCGTCAGGATGGAGTCGATCAACTCGACGAGGCACGTGACCTCGCTCGATCACGCACCACCATCTACCAGCAAGGACTCCGCCGCTACCACAGCCGGCAGGTGAAAACTCGCACCTTCCAAGAAGGCGACCTGGTGCTGCGCCTCATCCAGGACAAGAAGGGCATGCACAAGCTTTCCCCTCCGTGGGAGGGACCATTCGCCATCGGGCGAGTACTCGGCAACGACGCCTACTACCTCATCGACGTCCGCGGGGACGGCAAACTCGACGTCAAGCGACCGTGGAATGTAAACCTCCTACGAAAGTTCTACTCCTAGAACCCCACATATGTACCCTCCAGTCGCTATGAAATAAAAAGAATTGGTTACCACAAATTGCGCCTACTCTCCGTGTCTTGTGCCACTCGCACTCGTAATAACAGCGTCAAGCTAACTGCAGAAGTCAACCTTTGGTACAACGATCGACACGGCCAAGTAGTGCGTTACAAGGGCACTAGGTCACCTCAGGTCTTGCAACGTCCACGAAAAACGCCTACCCGGAGCCCCATTGGAGTCGCCTATTCGGCGGTTTCACGAGCCAAGACAATTGCCTTCGCTTCTCATAGCGACCATGATCCTCCGCATCCTCGACATAGCGACTCGAACAGCCAAGTACCACGCTCGGGACCGACGACCGCCAAAGACGAGCGGCTAGGGAAAACGCCAAGTATGAGAGCATGCCCAGGACTCGCCATGCGACTGACCCGACGGGTCAGGTAGGAGTGATGCGCTCACCCTAACGCGCCAAGTCCTCACCCACCCTCGAGTCGCGCCTAGAACAGCCAAGTACCACGCTCGGGGACTCGGCCACCTGACCTCGTTCGCGCAAGGAAAAACGGTGAAGTACAGAGCACTCATGGGAGTCGCCTTGCGACTGGCTCTCCGAGTTCGGGCGAGTCGACCCCAATAAACAAAACATTCAAAACTGCAAACACATAACAAACGAGGTAAACCCCATAAAAAGGACGGACGCGCTCGGGGACTCGTTCAAACCTCAATCAGCAACACACGACAATTCGCAAAACAACACGATATTCTATTAATAGCATGTGTCTTTACTATATAGTTATCAACCTAGTATAATTATCCATGTAGAGATGAAGTTAATGGAACACGACAAGGGGCACCCAGTAGAGATGAAGTTATCCATGTATTTACTATATAGTTATCAACCTAGTACTTATAAAATTATCCATGTGTTTAAGGTATAATTATCAATAGGTTATATATGGAGTTATCCAAGTGTCCGGGATAGAGTTACCGGGTGTTTATGGTATAGCTATCATCGTCAAATCAATATAGTTACCATGCTCTTTGGGTAATTGTTATCCAATCATTACTAGTGAAATTATCTAGTATTTACAAATTGGGTTTCAAATATCTCGATGCAACTAGTTCAATGGTGAAAATGGATCTTGAACTGAATAAATGGTTTGAGACACAAAACTTTTAACATTTTCGGATTTCTCATTTAATGTGGATGAGATCAAAAGTTTAGTCATATATGTGTTTGGCTCCACCCAAACCGTTTATATGATGGATAACTTATGTGTTACGAGATGGATAATTTACGCGTTGCGGTCTGGATGACTCTTGTGTTAGAGATAGGTAACTTTTGCGTTAAAAAAATTCGTCAAAATATATCAAGATAAAATCTAGTTTTGAAGATCTCGATAAGGCTGGTCCAATAGTAAAAACATATGCAAAATTAGACAAAATGTTTGATCTATAAGACATTTTAATTTTTTAGATTACGGATTAAATCTCGTTTATCGTGAGCATTTGTAACGTCCACATCATTCTCAACTTACACTTTTTATGCACTAAATAAATGACTGATTAACGGAAAAGCATTTGCATACACGTACACGGCTCACGTACACGGCTCGGAGATGCCCTGGTCGGGACAATCCTTTGTCGAATCCTGCCGATTTTTGCAATTTGCAGAACATTGCTAGTAGCATTGTCGTGATGCAAAAAACTTTTGCAATTTTGTGTTTTTTTCTCATGCATGCAACAACTTATCCACACAACCTCTTTATCCAAGTGATTAACTTATATGTTATACTATGGATAAATTAATATAAAACATGAATAACTCGTATTATCGGTGAATAACTTTTTAATCTAAAAATATTTTATCAAAACATATTAATATGGGATCTAGTACGCGACTAGGTCAACAGTGAAAACGGATTTGAAATCAGGCAAATGGTTTGGCCTATAAAAAAAATTGAATTTTGAATTTTCATATTTGTTCTTATGACGTTATCCTTGTCCTTTTATGCTTATATATGGACTAGGTGAATGCCCGTGCGTTTCCACGGGAAAACAAGACATGAGGAAATATAATTTTATTTTGTTGAGCGCCACATGCAATACGACTTGTAGTTTTTGAATACCCCACTGTATACATTGGAATTATTATACTTCTTCGGAACCCCTCAAACCAACGTGTGTTCATTTTTTTCCTTATTACACTTTTCACCATGTAATGTCTGTGTGTCGCTTATGGAAATTCGTTTGTACTACGAGATAGCCAAATAATACTTCCTCTAACTCATATTAGTTGACTCAAATTTGTCTAGATTCATATGTATCTACTCAAGTTTTAGTGCTAAATACATCCGAATTTAAACAAATTTGAGTCAACTAATATGGATCGGAGAGAGTAATTTTTTCTTTGGTTAAAACATAATTCTATAAACAAGTATAATTTTCAACATGTCATATGTATAGAAAGAAACAACCCAACAATTATCTCTTACTGAGATTTCATTTCCCTCATATCCTAGAGAAGATGACTTGTAGTGATAGCTTTGATATGCATCGGCTTCACTTCAGTCATGTCACTCGCTTGTGTCGTTCTTCAAATTAGCCAGCTCATGTGCTTGCCTAGGTCTGTATCCTAAAAGAAGTTCTCTCTTTGTCCGTTAGACAAATTACCCAATTGAACCAAAGCTAGCTAGTTGTGGTTGTCCAATTATAACTTGTCTCAGTTCCTCCAGATATGCCAGTAGAAAGATCAAAGATGATAATGACAATGCGCTTGAATTTTATACATAACCTAAAATTTGCGGTGTTTGAGATAATTATAGTTTACTCTGTTTATAGCAACTGCTCTTTTGACTTACCCATGCCTTACCGAATTGAAGTTATTTGTGTTACCAAATGCAACTTCTTACAAGAGCATGTAGTTTATTAAACTGAAAAACAAAAAATTGTGCAACACAATTACATCAGTTGTATCATTTATCGCATCACTTTATACTTATCAACCTTCAGTTCACCGGGTACAAATATTATCATCAATACAACTGGCACAGCCCTTGCATCCACAGTGAACAATGTATGATTTGTTCTCCCCTCAAGTGCTTA
Organism: Avena longiglumis; assembly: GCA_030063025.1. Lineage (NCBI taxonomy): Eukaryota > Viridiplantae > Streptophyta > Magnoliopsida > Poales > Poaceae > Avena > Avena longiglumis. Next base: position 331,840,061 of record CP125974.1, on the reverse strand, counting down.
GGAACTCTAGAGGCACATGTAGTTGCAAAATTGTGATTTTATGCATGGATGTAAAACTAACAGGAAAAATGGTGACCCTTTGAGAAAGGAGGCAACATCTTCTATGCAGCATCAATTAAACTGATGAGGAAAATGACAACAGATTTGCTTCTACAACAAATCAACAATGATAGACTTCAACTAAATTGGATTATGATTTATAGCACCACAAGGATCAAGTTATCCAAATTATAGAGTTAATCCAATGACCAGGAGAAATAATCCATCATGTTTTTCATTTTTTTCACTGCTTTACTTGCCTAGTAGTTAAGATATCACACATAGGTATTATTCTCAAGGCATTGTTGGTACATGATGTATGTAGTTAGTAGACTGATGATCAAAATGATATCGATTTCGCTACAAAGATGTATGCAACAACTAATTCGGTTTGTAACTTATAAGGAGTAAAATTCCAAATCAATGGATGGTAACTGATTAATAAATCATGTGTTTTAATCTTCTAGTGCATTTCCTCCACTGCTTACCTAAGTAAAAGATTCAAGTAGGGTCAACTTGATAGGATACAACATTGAAGCAAAAGGAAGATAGAAACCGCCCGCCCCCGCGTCGCCCTCCCCTGGCGACACGGGGGAAACCGTAGCCACCGCCGCCGCCGCTAGAGGAGGCCCTCCTCACCCTCCCTTGTGTCGCCGTCGCCGGGGGGAGGGGAGCACCGGCGAAGCCGTGCGTGCCTCAGGGATGGAGGCGGCGGGGTGTCTTGCCCTTTTTTGGGTGCGAGGGTGCTCTACAAGCGGCAGGCACTAGTGGGCACTGGCGGTGGTGTCGACGGAGGGCGCTGCGGTGGGGGCCTAAGGGAGGTGCGTCACCGCCAGGAGGGTTCGGCGGCGCTGGGTGCTTTGGTGGTGCGCCGACCTGGGGCGTCCTACGGCTTGCACCAAAGGAAGGGCTCGATCTGGGCCCTGGTCAGGCCGGGCGGGCCTCGCCCATGGCGCCCCTTCTACGACAGTGGGGATGCCAAGCCGGCGGGCTCGGGCGTGGATCCGTTCAGGGCGGCGCCCCTTTACCATGTGCGGGGAGGGAGGGGTGGCCATGCTACCACTCTGGCACCAGCGTCGTCCGCTTGCCGGAGTTGCAGATGCCGGGGTGGCGGCCCCGGGGACGCGGTGAAGATGGGATGGTCGGCGGCCAGAGTTTTCCTCGGCGCAGCGGTGGCACGAAGGACGGTGGGGCTGGGGGTGCCTCGGCGTGATGGTTTCGTGAGGGATTCTCCCATCTCGGTCGGTGTCTTGGCAGCTATGGAGGGTCGCCGTGGGTGACAGGCCGGCTGGGGCACGATGGCCCTGTCTAGCCGTGCAAGACCATGGCGGAGGTGCGCCACGAGTTGAGGATGGAGGTGCGGCGGTGCCGCTTGGTGGGCGAGGCGCTAGTTCCCGGCGTCTCGTAGGCGGTGGAAGGTTGGCATGAGGTGCTCCCCTGCTATGCGTGGAGGCTGGAGCAACGGCTCCGGAGTTTGGTTGTGTCTTTGCTTGCCTTGGCCACGTGGGTGGTGGGGCAAGCCACCTTTTGGCGTGGCCGTCGTCTCTCGCTAGTGGTCATGCTTGTCGAGCGGCATGGGCTGTCCTGGTGACAGCCCATTTGGAGGTTGTGGTCGCGGGTCTCTGGACGAAAGTCTTGCCGGGCTTGGTCGGTGCCGACATCGACGGCGCCCGTGGGTGTCGCTTTCCCTCTTGAGGGCGTTGTTGTGGAGACCCTACCCCCCTCCGTCCCTTACTCCGGGGTGAAAACCCAAATCTGGCTCGCCAGATTGGATGACGGCGGCGTCCCCCGAACGTCGTCCCCTCCTTAGAGGCATCATTTCTCGGATTGTAGGAAGCTTCTCTCGGTGTTGCATGTGGTACTGGCTGTGTTGACGTCTTCGGGTTTTGTCGGTGTGCGAGTGCCGCTGGCGTGTTTGCTGCGGCCTGCCTCTCGCCATGAAGCCTAGGAGGCCTAGCCGTTCCTTCAGCTCTGACTTATTCTCCGGGGACGTGGACCAGGCTTTCTGTGACGACCGCTGTTGCCGTTGTGCTGGTGTTTGTTGGTGGTGCTCCATACCTAGTTGAGCTAGGTAGTGTGGCCTCGTTTTGGTTTTGCCGGTTTTTCCTAAAAACTGTGCCATTTGGGGTATTTTTTTGGTCCGGTCCCCTTTTAATCGGACCCGTGTGTATATACGTATGTATCGGGTTTTGGACGGTTTCCCTTCCAAACCTGCAAATTCTCTTCTTCTAATAGAAAAGATAGTGCTCATGCAGTCCTTCTGGTTGCTCCAAAAAAAGATTCAAGTAGAGCAAGCATAGGGAATCAAGTACTTTTATGTTTAAATGAATCTATTACTATATGTATTCTCACCTAAGAAATTAAATATCAAAAGATATCAACAATTAACTTACATGGAAAGAGCTCAGAATCGATACCTTCCATGTTCAATCTCTGCAAGACCATGAGTGTACCATTCCATTCGAATAGAAGCATCATTAGAAGTACTATAAATATTAATCTTTGACTCGTCGTATTTTCTAGGATTTGAGGTTAGCTGAAAGGGCAACAAAAGTTACAAAATTCATCGAACAATTTACAATCTTTAATTTATCTTATTTACCAAAAAAGAGCAACGATATAAAATTGTAAAAATGATCCTATCTTACTGCTAACAAAACTACATTTTCCCATCACTTATTGGACTTGACTAATCCATGGACATAAAAAGACCTCTTCACAATTGCTGCCACCGAAACCTTGGAAAAACAGCGGAAGATTGTGTTATATAGTGAGTGTGAGTTGCACAAGCGAGAGTGCACAAGACGTGACCTGGTGGTCTATTAGAAAGAATAGTATTCATTGTAATGACCCCAGTAGCAATATTAGCATGGTGTGGTGAAAAATAGCAATCTAGATGAGTATGTAAATAGTTAACCATCATTGCAGTGCCACTTGAAGCATAAAATTTACCCACTTCCTCAAACTAAACTTGACATACGTCAAAGTGAAAATATAATCGTAACAATGTGAGACTTATAATCAGGGAAAAAAGTCTGACCTGTTAGAAACATAGGCACCAAGAAGATATCAGGAACATAGACAGATCATCAAATGAATCATACAGTTCTAGAGCTACCCATCATAGATAACACAACCATCAAAGCACAAGGGCAACGACCAGCTCGAGCCTCTCGATATATATCTCGAGCAGAATACTGCAAAAACATCTCCTTGATTTCTACATCTTTATCCCACTCTATGATGAGCGTTCATATAACCTTTGCTAAAAAGAGAACTAAAATTATATGTACGCTTGAGAGAAGTCAATTAGCAAGCAAGACGTTAGGATTCAGAGTGTTGGAGTGAGGTAAGAAAATGAAGGCAGAAGCACCTTGATGCCATGGAGGTGCGCTCATTGGTTCAGAATGGTGGCGGGAGAAATAAACGATGAGGCCCATTTGGTCTGAGATTGTGAGATAGGTTAGAGGTAAGCACATACTTCAGCTCTGCAACAACCGCAAGTCAGATATCTGAGATAGATTAGAGGCAAGAAAGTTGACAAGTTCAACAAACAACCATCTAATCAGAGCCAGCCAAACAACCTGAGTAGGTAGAGGAAAGGGGAAAAATAACTAACCATGGGAGACAAATCTGGGCGTGGATGGGCGCTGGAAGTGACACCGGCGTCCATATACTCTGCATCGGCGGCGCTGTCATCGTCATCGACCCGGATACTGTGCGAGAGGGCCTGGTGGTGGGCATGGACGGCACGAGAGACGGAGAGAGAAGGCCATAAATCCATCACCGCCATCCATCTAGAAGGTATGCGCGGTGCTGCACCACCCGGGTTGAAAGATTGCAGGTGCGCCATACGACGCCGAAGTCCTGGAGGTGAGACGAGATTTCTACAGAGAGGTGCGATGATAACAGGAGGAATTGCTCCCAGAAATTTTGCTCGATAGTTAATGAATAAATGAGGATTTGCTCGCGAGTTAATGCCCTAATTAATGATGAAGAAACGGGAGCGCGTCTTGTATCCGACGGGGTGTGGCGCGACGAAGTGCGACGAAACGGCGACGTATTGTGATGTGGGTGACTACGGAACACGAGATTCTTTTTAGGTAGTAGATTAGAAAGAATAGTATTCATTGTAATGACCCCAGTAGCAATATTAGCATGGTGTGGTGAAAAATAGCAATCTAGATGAGTATGTAAATAGTTAACCATCATTGCAGTGCCACTTGAAGCATAAAATTTACCCACTTCCTCAAACTAAACTTGACATACGTCAAAGTGAAAATATAATCGTAACAATGTGAGACTTATAATCAGGGAAAAAAGTCTGACCTGATAGAAACATAGGCACCAAGAAGATATCAGGAATATAGACAGATCATCAAATGAATCATACAGTTCTAGAGCTACCCATCATAGATAACACAACCATCAAAGCACAAGGGCAACAGCCAGCTCTCAGAGCCTCTCGATATATATCTGAGCAGAATACTCTGTTGCAAACATCTCCTTCAGATTTCTACATCTTTATCCCACTCTATGATGAACGTTCATATAACCTTTGCTAAAAAAGAGAACTAAAATTATATGTACGCTTGAGAGAAGTCAATTAGCAAGCAAGACGTTAGGATTCAGAGTGTTGGAGTGAGGTAAGAAAATGAAGGCAGAAGCACCTTGATGCCATGGAGGTGCGCTCATTGGTTCAGAATGGTGGCGGGAGAAATAAACGATGAGGCCCATTTGGTCTGAGATTGTGAGATAGGTTAGAGGTAAGCACATACTTCAGCTCTGCAACAACCGCAAGTCAGATATCTGAGATAGATTAGAGGCAAGAAAGTTGACAAGTTCAACAAACAACCATCTAATCAGAGCCAGCCAAACAACCTGAGTAGGTAGAGGAAAGGGGAAAAATAACTAACCATGGGAGACAAATCTGGACGTGGATGGGCGCTGGAAGTGACACCGGCGTCCATATACTCTGCATCGGCGGCGCTGCCATCGTCATCGACCCGGATACTGTGCGAGAGGGCCTGGTGGTGGGCATGGACGGCACGAGAGACGGAGAGAGAAGGCCATAAATCCATCACCGCCATCCATCTAGAAGGTATGCGCGGTGCTGCACCACCCGGGTTGAAAGATTGCAGGTGCGCCATACGACGCCGAAGTCCTGGAGGTGAGACGAGATTTCTACAGAGAGGTGCGATGATAACAGGAGGAATTGCTCCCAGAAATTTTGCTCGATAGTTAATGAATAAATGAGGATTTGCTCGCGAGTTAATGCCCTAATTAATGATGAAGAAACGGGAGCGCGTCTTGTATCCGACGGGGTGTGGCGCGACGAAGTGCGACGAAACGGCGACGTATTGTGATATGGGCGACTACGGAACACGAGATTCTTTTTAGGTAGTAGAGAGTAAGCTGTTCTTAATTGGCGCTGATTAGGGGACTAAATCAATTTTAATTAGTGCTTGCCATGCACACACTTACGCGCGGTCATGCAGAAGCTCGCCGGTTGGTCGGAACAAGCTCGTGCGATTGGTCTTCTCGTTTGCGTGTTTTTCTTTGACATTACTCTAAATATGTAAAAAGTTTTGGTATAAGACTAGTATCATTGGAAAGTATTTTTCAATATGAATCCAACGATACTAATTATGTATAATATAATCAAGATTTTGTTGCTCAATTTTTTGTTTTGGAAAGCATATGCCCCTTAAGACGGAGATAGTATCCTATTTTAACGGTATCTGGTATCTGTTACCGACGTAATCAAGTCATGTTACAGGAACCTGAACCAAACACGTTCCAAGAGTAAAGATATGACATTACATAAAGACTGCGAGGTGTCATAACAATCGTCAAACACAGGTCGGCTCCAGAGCGCACAGACCTATGAAAGAGAGCTCATCTGCTCACTCCCTAAACGCATTGTCAGTCAAGATAAGCTCTGAGATCGACATCTCACCAAATAAACCAATACTCAAAACCTAAGACTATCTCACTAGGGATGTATATCCAGACCGCATGAATATTCTCAAAACAGAAGCAAATCAAATCAGTTACATGGAACTGCAGCATTTGCTCTTTGGGATCTCCTGTGCAGGGCCTGGGACAAGGACTTTCTTGCCTGCCAGCGATGGGGCAGCCCCGTTGGCCTTCGGGTCAGCCATGATGTTTTTGTTACTGTGGATCTTGAAGATCTCTGACAGGACAGTCTGGAAGGAATTCTCAACATTGGTGGCCTGCATCGCAGACGTCTCAAGGAAGAATATGTTCTCCTTCTCCGCAAACTCCTTGGCATCCTCGGTGCTCACAGCACGCTCGTCTTCGAGGTCACTCTTGTTGCCAACCAGCATGATGACAATGTTCTTGTCTGCATGCCCCCGGAGTTCCTCCAGCCAGCGAGGTATGTGGTCAAAGCTTTGGCGCTTGGTGATATCATAGACTAGCAAAGCTCCCAGCGCACCTCTGTAGTATGCGCTTGTGACAGCTCTATACCTGCAGTGGCAGAAACAAGCAGCATGTGAAATGGGTAGCTGGGTAGTACAATATAGGGTTTGCAAAATTAATGTCAGGATTGGTCCACTGCAAGTTTATGTTTCAGAACACAGAAGTTTTATAGTTTGATTGCAGAAACCACACATATGTTTTTCATCTATAACAGTCAGCAAAATATGTTGCTTTTTCTGCGAACAGTTTCACAATTAAGAACAAGTATAGTTCAAGTTGCCTAAAGACATACTCCCTCTGTTTCAAAATATAAGATGTTTTAGCTTTGTGAAAAGAGTGTATCTAGACCCCTTTTAGTGTGTAGGTTAACTCCGAATCTAAACACTGAAAAAGGTCTAGATACACTCCTTTCACAAAGCTAAAACATCTTATATTTTGAAACGGAGGGAGTAGCATCCAAGTCATGCAGTTAGCAGAATGCAAACTATAGCATAGAACATGAATAACTGCAAAATAGACCACCGTTTGAATAAGATGGGAAAAGCAGCAGCAGCCCTAACAATAATTGCTGTCGTTGTAATTCATACAAAAATTAGATTGCTCAAGAAGCAGATGACATGGTATTAGAGAATATCCGCAGGAAAGCATGTGAGAAATGGGAACATTTGAACAAAATATTGCAAGTAGTTGTCCGTTCTCAGCTAGCCTACAGAAGGAAAGCTTATGCGAACATCTCAAAAAATTGTTACTAGCAGTCCATTGTCTCAGAAAAATATTCAACGTACAGAAATTCTACAGGTAACTGTGCTGCTGCAGAGTTTAAGATATCAGTGGCGGATAAATTTGTATGATGAGCTGAAACTTGGAAGCCCGAAACAGGGAAGTATAAACATAACTAAAGGATCCAACCCATTCTGTAATTTGGTGGAAACAGTAAAAACATTAGATCTATACACGATGACCAACCACCAAAATTTTCAAGAACTGTCCCACTACAGGAATTCACAGAAGAAAAACTGGTCAAATTACTGACATGCCTTGAGGAATAAACTATTTCTTAATTCCGCTGCCATTGAAATCTCCAGGTAAGTTCATTAATTTTCAAAGAACATAGACAGAAATTATCTTAGTTACTGCTACGTTCACTTTCAGCATACAAATACACTTTGTGTTGTCTTCCCACGATAACAGTTCTACAAGGATATCCTAGTTAAACTGATACCAATAACTGGCACAACAATTAGTAGATTTAGCAGCCTGATTTCAATCTCAAGCATCACGTGGCAGATTTCCTGTCGGTATCACATTTAGCTGTACATTTTCATTAGTGTACGACCCAAGCTAAATCGGCCTTTTCAACAACCGGGGTAGAGATCCACTACCAGTCTTCACGTACGCTGTACATGTATGATGAGCAAGACTACATGAAACTAAGTGACGTCCGTAGTACGCAAAATTAGGCTGACGAGCAATGTAGCGATCTAATGAAAGCAAAAATAAAATCCACGGAATTCCTGACTTGCTTGAACCGTAAAAACATGAGCCAACTGTGCTAGCTCACTACCAGCCATCAAACAAACACCAGAAAAAAAGCCTAAAAACTACCGGTAGATCGCAAATGCGACGGCTGGAAGCAGATCTGGGGGGCTAGATATGACGGGATCGAAGAGGGGAGCGGTAATAGGGCTTGCCTCTCCTGGCCGGCGGTGTCCCAGATCTGGGCCTTGACAGACTTGTGGTCGATGACGAGTGTGCGCGTCTGGAACTCGACCCCGATGGTGGCCTTGGAATCGACGCTAAACTCGTTGCGCGCGAACCGCGCCAGGATCTGCGACTTTCCGACGGCTGAGTCCCCGATCAGCACCACCTTGAACACATAGTCTACCTTCTCCCCGCCCGCCATCGCCTTCGCTCGTGCGGCACGGCGGCGGTGGTGGCGGCCGGAGAAGCGAGCGAGCGAGGCGTAAGTTCGTGTGAATGGAGCGTGTGGGAGTTCGGGGTTTTGCTTCTAGTCTAGCGAAGGAAGCGGGGTAGAGACGAGCGAGAGCAAAAGGAAAAAAAGCGGGTCGGGTTGGTAGGCCGCGCAAACCTAGCCAACGGGCCGCCCTCAGACCTCAGACGTGCCGGCACGTAGGCCCGCGAAAAAAGCCCGATACCGGCCCGTGGCATGCCGGGCCCATGCCGACCCGTTTAGCTTGTGTTTTTTTGGATTTTTGAAATATAGGCAAAAAAGGGCGTTCCTAAGGATCAAACTCGCGACCACATGTTTCGCTGCACTACACGCAACACGCAACCATTGGACTGTTCGTTTTGAAGGCTAACTTTGACGGGCCAGCAGAAATAGCAACGAGCCAGCGTGCTTCACGTGCCACGGGCCGGCCTGTTAAGCCTGCGTGCCGTGCCCGGGCCTAGAAAGCAGGCTCCCGTGCCGATACGGCACGGCACGTGGCTTTGCGGGTCACAACGGGTCGTGTCGCGTGCCGGCCTGTTTGGCGTGTGTCGGGCCTGGACCGTGCCGGACCGGTCCATTGGCCAGATTTGGGCGGCGTGCAGTGCGGAATACTTAGACTTAGAGAAACTTGATCGAAATTTTAGTATGAAAAAATGCTAAGAGCATCTTCGACAGAAGCCCAAATACAACTCTTTAAATTAGTTTTGGAACACGCACTATCGCATTCGAGCACTATAAAATCACGTGACCTTCGTCGAAGACACTAAAATACAGCGTTCGAGCGTCCGCGAGTTTTTTATCCCCACCAGGCACCGTAAAATAGAGCGCGTGCTACAGGCGCAAACACAAAAACAATAATTCCATACATTTAACAAGATCAAACAAATATAAAAAAATTAACAATAAATTGTCTAGAAAATTTATTATAACAAGTTTTGCATCACCAATAGCACAAATTATTTTGCAACACACCAACAAATAGTTTTACAACAATACAACGATGTCATTCATCAACAAATACAACAAATTATTTCACAACAATACAACAAACATACAAATGAACTATCGGCCTCCAAACAATTTTCACCGCTCCTCGATGAGATCATTTTAAAACTCATCATGTGCGTCGTTGGACCGGATTGCATTATAAGAGGCCATGAACCGTGTAATCCTATCTTCTAAGCGTTGAACTTGTACGGGCACACTCATCAAGTCATAGTGGGTGGTTTCTTGTACATCTTTCCCACGGTCATCCTATATGATCATGTTATGCATGATGACACAAGAATTCATGATATACCAAAGGCACTCTTGGTCCCAAAATCTATCCGGTCCTCTCACAATAGCAATTTGGGTTTGCAAAATCCCAAATGCTCTCTCCACATCTTTTCTAGCCACCGCTTGCGCTGCGTGAAAGTTGGTTTATTTCTTACCTTTGGGCTTGTGGACAAGCTTCACAAATGTTTTCCACCTTGGTTAGATGCCGTCGGCAAGATAGTAGCCATATTTATACTTACGGTCATTTGCTTCAAACTCCACTTGTGGACCTTCACGCAATGTGATCCTTGTCATAAGAGGATACCGTTGGATGACATTGATGTCATTGCAAGACCCGGACATACCAAAAAATGCATGCCAAATCCAAGTCTTGTAGTTGGCCACCGCTTCAAGGATTATAGTTGAATCCTTTTTGTGCCCTTTGAACTGTCCATGCCATGTCACAGGACAATTCTTCCAACTTCAATGCATGCAATCTATGGAGCCAAGTATTCCGGGAAATCCCCGAGCCGCGTTCTCCTCCAAGAGCCTAGCCGTGTCCTCGGCATTGGGGGCTCTCAAATATATGGCACCAAACACTTGCACAATGGCCACAAGAAATCGCTTCACGCACATGATAGCGGTGCTCTCACCCATGGCCAAGTGGTCATCAATGAGATTCGCCGGTATACCGTATGTCAACTGATGCAGCCCGACCTACGGTCGTTACCACATCATGGTCTCCAACTTACGCCAAGTCGTCATGGACTCCAAAGGTGAATCCGTTCCTCGATGCGAGCCCACTTCCTACCCTATTGAATGGTATGCTACTTCATACTCCGTCACATATGCATGATAGGTTCACACCGACAAGTACAGAGGCAAGGGAGGAAGCCCGGAACATCAAGCCCGACAAGACGGAGGCTTGGAAGAGGAGGCGGAAGAAGCCACGATCAAGCACCGAGTCTCCGGCTACCGGAGTCTCCGCCTGCTACACGAGTCTGACCGACCTCCTGACCGACCTCCCAGAACCGACCCGAGGCAGCCTCAGATGCCTCCCGGAGACGACACCGGAGATAGACTGGAGTCTCCGGCCCAGACCGGAGTCACTGGCCCACCACACCGGAGTCTCCGGCCCACAAGATGGGCCTACACGCCGCCAGCTGGGCCTTCGGCCCATGTACCCCTTTATCTCATCCAAACCCTAGTTTTATCCCCAAACTACCCCTGTTTATGTGGCTGGACTATAAATAGAGTCCCCACCCCTTCATGTATCCCTTAGGCATAGATGATAGACTAAAGACAACCTCCTTGTATGGAATCTCTAGTTTTGCCTCATCCCCTTACCCAAGGGGACCGACTATCGTCACCAACCTCGATTGGACTTTGCATCACGCATCCATCGTTGAACAAGGCCTTGGAGTTCGATGTCTCGTCTCCAAGTTGTCAAGACCCTCCCCAAGGTGTTCTTTCCTCTCCGATGTGGATTTGAGGGAGCACGTGATGCAGCCCGTCCTACGGACGCACCTCCATCTACAACACCTAGTCCCCCAAGTGGACCAATGACTCGCGCCCGAGCCAAGCTCCTACATGCCAAGGTTAACTCGCTCCTTTCCTCATGTGATTTTGGTCTACCTTTGGATGGCTTGCTACTTCATGCAACTACGTTGTGTATCCTCAGCTATGAAGCAACATCACCACACCAAGCCCCCAAGGAAGAAGGACCAGGAGAAGACGCTGCTGGAGCTCTGTACACCGGAGTCTCTGGACCTCCCTCTGGTCCGGCCCCAGGAACCAAGCCCGGGACAGTCAGAAGTCCCCTCCGGAGACGGGTCCGGAGACTGAACCGGAGTCTCCGGCCCAGACCGGAGTCTCCGGACCCAACACCGAAGTCTCCGGCCTGCTCGATGCCAGGCTTGTCAAGGCCTTTTGGGCCTGGCCCATGTAACCCCTAGTTTCGCCCCAACTTCCATTTTTATTCCAAAACTACCCCTGTTTATGTGGTTGGCCTATATAAAGCCCCACACCTCATATGTAAACCCTATACTTGGATAATAATAGTTGAGGACACCCCTTTGAGGATCTTTCATCTATTGGTCTCATGCTCCTCCCAAGGGGCACCCTATTATCCATAACCTCTTGTATCTTGCCTAGTGCATTCAAGTTGTACAAGGCCTTGGGATCTCGGTTTCTCGTGCCCAAGTAGTCAAGATCTCACCAAGCACCTCGCCCCCGTTGTAGGCCGTGGAGAGAGAGCTTCGCCCAACACCGATCCTAGGGATTATGTTGGACCGGTTGCCACCGGCGTGAGTTATAGGTGTGTATCGTGTTTTTGTGCGCGTGAGTTCATCGGGTTCTTCGTGTGCGTGTGTTCGTGGATTTCATCCTCTTTCCCCCTTCCACCGCTTTTCCCTCGATTCCCGCGGAATTCGTGAAAGATCGGGCCACCCCAAGGGGTTACCCCATAACATATTGGTATCAAGAGCAAGGTTGATCACGAATTTCCCCTCAATTTTTCTTCTATCCACCATAAATTCGAAAATTTCCCAAAAAACAGCCCCAATTTGCCTTTGGATCGATCTATCGTTTTGGAGTGTTATTTGTGGTTTTGATCCAACCAAATCTTGTCTAAGGTGTTGGTCCAGCTTTTGTCTGCGTTTCCCAGCCCAATTTTGCCAAATTTTCGCGGATTTGAGGACTCTAGGCATGAATTTCCGCTCAAAAACATGAGCAGATCTTCCACACCGGAGTCTCCGGCCCTGTGCACCGGAGTCTCCGCCCACATCGAGTCTCCGCCCGCATCAAGTCTCCACCGAACGCAAGTTTTGACTTTTTCCTCTTTTCTGCATTGGCTAATCTGTCCGTTTGTTGTTTGTGTTCCGTGTGCGTGTCATCAACTAACAGATAGCTTCCGCAACATCGCCGCGCTCTTCGACACCACGGACCCCAAACTCTTCCCCCGCTCCATCGACACAAGATCATCATCAACAACTAAGGTATAACTTGTGTCAACCCTTGTAGCCATATCTTCCTTTGTGTGTACCTATCCTATGAGATCAACTCATTTTGTGTTTGTCTAAGCATTGTGCACTTGCCATTGGAAAGTGAGAGTGTGAGGGCAAATACAAAAGTTAACATAGTAGCATAGAAAGGGAGAAAATTAATAAAAAAAGGAAGAAAAATAGAAAGATACATAGTCTCCCAATACAAAGAGAGCATCAAGCTTGTAAGCAAAAGAGAGAGGAAGAAGCGCGCCAAGGCAAGTGCACAAATCCGTTGCTTACCCTCTTTTGGCAAACGAGTTGTGGTCTCTCCTTGAGTTGGCACGACAACCGAGCGTAGTCTTCGTTAGGCCATTTCGTGCTCACTTTCATAGTCGTGCTAACCCTATTTTTCTCCACGTGTGTGTGTAGTCGTAGGTTCTCGTCACCTTTTGAGTTGACCATTTCCTTTTGACTTGAGTTTGTTGAATCTTCTCCACATCGCATCAAAGGCCGAGCGTCAAGTGCAAGAGGACATCAAGTACAACAAGCCAAAGACATACTTCACATACAAGCAAGCCCCAACCACTACTCCGACAACACCAAGTGGAAGCTCATCAAATACCACCAAGCTTACTTTCAGGCCAACACTTCCTCAAGGAAAACCGCCCCCAAGTGGCAAATACACAAGAGATGAACAACCATTTAATGGTGAGTGCTACAAGTGTGGAGGCAAAGGACACAAGTCGGCCACATGTGGGAACAAGAAAGTTTTGTTCATCCATGACAACGGCGATGACGAATACTTGAGTGAAGATGAGTTTGATGCAAGGGTCAAGGAAGCCATGGAAAGGCAACATTTGGAAGAGGACCAAGAACTACTTGTGTGTGAGCATGACGCAAGTCCATCGCTTGTGGTCACAAGGGTCTTAACTACTCAAGCCAATCAGAATGAAGACCAACGATCAAACATCTTCCAAACTCGTGCCGGTATCAATGGGAAGTCCATCAAAGTTGTCATCGATAGAGGGAGTTGCCACATTCTTGCAAGTACGAAATTGTGTGAGAAACTAAACCTCACCCTCCATCCGCATAAGCACCCCTACCATATACAATGGCTAAGTGACCAAGGGTCCATCAAGATCAAGCACACCGTCTCGGTAACGTTCTCAATTGGACCATACAAAGACACGGTGGAATGTGATGTGGTCCCCATGACGGTTTGCCATATGTTGCTAGGAAGGACGTGGCAATATGACAAGCGTGCTTTGCATAATGGTCACTCATACACTTATACCTTCAAATGGCTTGAAAAAACTTATGTGTTGCAACCAATGACTCCTAGCTAAATAATTGCGGAAAATGCAAAGGCTTTAGCGAGGGCGCAATACACAAAACCATCTTGTGCGAAGAGTGGTGAGCGAGAGAACCACACTATAGTGAGTGAGTGCCACAAGCCAAACTCGAGTGGAAAAACTAAGAGTGTTCTTCTTGCCACCAAAAGTGAGATGAGGGAAGTGCGGAACAACCCATCCATCTTGCACTATGTCCTTGTATGCAAGGGACTAGCGCAAGGAACTAATGACTTGACAAATGTTCCTCCTTCTTTGATGGCTATCTTGCAGGAATTCCAAGATGTATTTCCCAAAGAGCTTCCTCATGGACTACCTCCTCTTCATGGAATCGAGCACCGCATCGACCTCATACCCGACGCCCCACTCCCAAACCGCGCCGCGTATCGCACGAACCCGGAGGATACGAAGGAGATAGAACGACAAATCAACCAACTCGTCTCCAAAGGTTTGATCCAAGTAAGCACTAGCCCAAGCGCGGTCCCCATGATTCTAGTTCCAAAAACGGATGATACGTTGCGGTTATGCATGGACTGCCGTCCAATCAATGCTATCACCGCGCGTTATCGACATCCTATACCGCGTCTTGATGTCATGCTTGATGAGTTATGTGGAGCCACTATATTTTAGAAAATTGATCTTCGTAGTGGTTACCATCAAATTCGCATGGCCGAAGGTGATGAGTGGAAAACCGCCTTCAAGACCAAGCTTGGTCTCTATGAATGGTTGGTTATGCCTTTTGGCTTATCAAATTCCCCATCTACCTTCATGCGCCTCATGAACCATATTTTGAGATCTCTCATTGGGAAGAGTGTCGTTGTTTACTTTGATGACATCCTTGTCTATAGCAAGTCACTAGAGGAGCATGTTACTCATGTTAAGGAGGTCCTTCAAATCCTTCGTCATGAAAAGCTTTATGCTAATCTCCCAAAGTGCACTTTTGCAAAAGACAAACTCATTTTCCTTGGTTTTGTTGTATCTTCTAATGGCATTGAAGTTGATGTCTCAAAAGTTAAGGACATACGAGATTGGCCCATACCTACCAATGTTAGTGAACTTCGTAGTTTTCATGGGCTGGTTGGCTTTTACCGTCGCTTTGTGAAAGACTTTTCTACCATTGCTTGCCCCCTCGATAATTGACCAAGAAAAATGTCACGTTCTTTTGGGGAAAAGCACAACAAAAGGCTTTTGATGAGCTCAAAAAGAGGCTCACCGAAGCACCACTTCTTGCATTATCGGATTTCACAAAAACCTTTGAGATTGAATGTGACGCTAGTGGAATTGGCATTGGAGGCGTCCTTATGCAAAATGGGCGTCCTATTGCATACCATAGTGAGAAACTCGATGGCGCACGCCTTAACTATCCCATTTTATGACAAAGAGCTTTTTGCCTTGGTTCGTGTCCTTCAAGTGTGGCAACACTACCTTTGGCCCAAAGAATTTATCATCCATTCCGACCATGAGTCGTTGAAATATCTTAAGGGCCAAGACAATTTGAGTAAAAGGCACGCTAAATGGGTTGAGTTCATGGAATCATTTCCTTACATTGTCAAGTACAAGAAGGGCATAGAAAATGTTGTAGCGGACGCTTTGTCTCGCAAAAACACAAACCTTCTTACGCGACTCGAAGTAAATGTCTTGGGTCTTGATGACATCAAATCTTTGTATGCGTCCGACCCTTTCTTTGGACCAATTTTTGCAAGATGTTCAATAGACAAAGGGATTTATGATTTCTATTTACATAAGGGTTTTCTTTTCAAACAAAACAAGCTTTGCATTCCGAAGTCGTCTCTTCAAATTTTGCTTCTTCAAGAGTCCCATGGTGGAGGCCTTATGGGTCACTTTGGCCGTGACAAGACATATGACATGCTATCCACTCACTACTTTTGCCAAAGATGAAGCGCGACGTCGAGCGCCACGTCCAACGGTGCACTACATGTATCCAAGCTAAGTCTAAGTCTAACCCCTTTGGTCTTTATATGCCATTGCCTATTCCTCATGCACCTTGGTCGGACATTAGCATGGACTTTGTGTTAGGATTGCCTAGATCTAAATATGGACATGATTCTATATTTGTGGTAGTGGATCGCTTTTCCAAAATGGCACACTTCATTCCGTGCCATAAGACCGATGATGCTTCACATGTAGCAAATTTGTTTTTCTGGGAAATAATTCAGCTACACGGTGTACCAAGAACAATCGTCTCCGACCGCGACGTCAAATTCATGATCTACTTCTGGAAGACACTAATGGCCAAGCTCGGCATCAAGCTCCTCTTCTCGTCCGCCTCGCATCCTCAAACCGATGGACAAACCGAGGTCGTCAATCGAAGCCTTGGCACACTCCTACGTGTGTTGATCAAGAAGAACCTTAAAGACTGGGAGGAATGTATTCCACACGCCAAGTTCGCCTATAAACGTGCCAAGCACTCCACCACCATGAGGAGCCCGTTCATGATCGTCTATGGCTTCGAGCCTCTCACCGCGCTAGATATCCTTTCACTTCCGCTTCATGAACATGCCAATATGGACGTGGTCAAGCGTGCCCAAACAATGAAGAAACTCCATGAAGACACAAGAGCTACGATCGAGAAACAAGTCCTTCGCCAAGAATCAAGGATAAACAAGCACAAGAAAGAGATGATCTTCGAAGAAGGCGACCTTGTGTGGATACACTTGAGTAAAGACCGCTTCCCCAAGGACTGCGACTCCAAACTCAAGCCAAGAGGTGATGGACCGTTCAAATTACTAAAGATGATCAACAACAACGCCTACATCATCGATATCCCAACATCCAAGTATCTTGTGAGCCCGACATTCAATGTCAAGGACCTATCACCCTACCATGGCGAAGATGAAGTTGAGAAGGTTGAAGAGTCGAGAACGACTCTTTCCCAAGGGGGGGAGCTGATGCAGCCCGTCCTATGGACGCACCTCCATATACAACACCTAGTCCCCCAAGTGGACCAATGACTCGCGCCCGAGCCAAGCTCCTACAAGCCAAGGTTAACTCGCTCCTTTCCTCATGTGATTTTGGTCTACCTTTGGATGGCTTGCTACTTCATGCAACTATGTTGTGTATCCTCAGCTATGAAGCAATGATGTGGACATCCCTACTATTGATACAACCGTTGTACCTACAGCAACACACATACAAGGACCCATCACAAGATCTCGTGCCAAACAACTTAACTATCAGGTACTTTCGTTTCTTGGAACTATTCCTCACATACATGAGAATATGATGCTGCCTAAATCAGATATATTTCTTACTCTTAGGAATGATGGACCAAGCATGGATGAGAGGGACAAGCATTGGAGCATGGTCATGCATGGAGATGGCAGCAAGCATGTGATGATCCAAGAGAAGGCCACAGATGAAGATTTGAACTTTGAGGCCACCATAATGAAGAAAGAAGGCTTGGACGAAATATTCAAGATCAATACTTTGAATTAGTCCATAGCTTAATATGGTGTCGACACCTTTATTTTGGGCCAGCCCATGTAATTTTCGCAGGATTTTAATTAGCCACTTCTTAGAGTCCGATTTGAGGGAAAAGGACTTTTAGGGTTGGATTCGCCACCACTTCCATGGCTGGCGAAACCCCACCTTTTCGCCTTAACACGCCCATAGCCGAACCTCTAGACTCGGATTTTGTTTAGACATTAAGTTAGCCATAGTCACAACTTCGCCAAGGCTCGGCGTCGGAGAGGCCTCTTGTACTGCACCTATTCGTGATCCCACCTCTTCAATAAAGCTTTCCTCTTAATCCGCAATATCTTGATTGCAATATTGGTTCTTACTTGTTCTCGATTTCAGGTAGGAATTAAGACCCTCGTTGGTCAGGCTGATCGTGTTCACGCAGGATCGGTAACCTCCAGGAGATTGGCCTAGCGAATGCATTGGCGCTCGTGCTTGCACGTGTAGTCGGATCGTCAAGCCCGAACTCCACCAAATCGATCATGGCCATCTCATCGAAAGATCGGACACCTTTGCCCTATCAAGTGGTATCAGATTTCAGGTTGCTCGGTGAGATTTTACTGTTTTTCGTAGATTAGATCTGTTTTTACCTATAACCCACGAAAAAGCCAAAAACACAGTTAGAGTTTAGATCCATCCTATAACCAATCTACACCTCGCATTATCTTTTCAGTTTTTGCATTGTTGAATTTGTGTCTACATCGTCGCGTCGAGTTGCTGGTCTTAGTGTCTCGTCCCTTAGAGTTTCGAGTTCTTATCATAGTAGTCACCGCCACACTCGCCGATCACCGCCACCATATTCCGCCACCATATTCCGCTGCCATATACCCTGCCTCCATAAACCCTAATACTCCGCCACCGCCTTCCTACCGCAACACAGATCCGATCAGTTTCCTGCTGTGGTACGAGTCCGAGTAGAGTTATTGTTCTTAGTTATTTCTTTTTACTCTCCTTTGTTGTTTCTGTGTTAAGCTAAAGTCCGTGTCGAGCTCCGAGTCCGGTCGTAAGTCCAGAAGGAGAGCAAAAAAAAAAAAAAAGTCTGGAACCGCCTTCAAAAAAATTTTCTGGCTATACTAGTTTTCGGCTTTGGGGATCACTTTTCTCCATCGGCCGTTATAGCAATATTTTTTTGGCGCCGCTTCGAGCAAAATAAAAAATTTCGAAATTTTTTTGGGGCTAACCTATTTTTAGACCCCGTAGATCAATTCTAGACACTCGCCATCATAGTGATTTTTCACCTCTCGGTTCGCTTTCAGGGTGCCATATCATCATACAGTGCTTGTTGTGTCGCGTCGTGACATCGTTGGTGATCTAGGCTCGCTCTAGTACTGCCTAGCCTAGGACCAAAGACAAGACCGTCGTTGAGCATTCTTTCAACTTTTGCATTGCTGTTTTGATAATTGCTAACCCCCTTTGCTAAGCCTTCCCAGAGCTCCACAGATACTCTCCACGTGCGGTGTTTCGACTCCTGGTTATCGCTTGGTTCAATCTCTGGACCCACTGATCCTCGTGGTTACACATCGCCTTTTCCTGCTGTTTGGTAAGAACTTGTAAGAGCTTTGTATATTGCTTGACGGATTACGCGTGATTTCCACCATATTTCCGTACTATATACCTGTGCTTTTTAAGGACTAACCATGACAGATACTTCGCGGAACCCTGCCACAATGACGAACGAAGAACTACATGCCCACTTCTCCGCGCTCTTGGTCAGTCGCGCTGAAGACGTGGATACGCGCCTCGGGGAGTTTGACACCAAGCTCACCAACGCCGTGGACAAGATCGATGGACTCGAGAAATCCTTCAACGCCAAGCTTGACGTTCGGTTCAAGGAGCTTCTGAACCGATTGCCCGCACCCGCACCGGCACCCACACATGGCGCACGGCGCATTCCGCTCGGACTGCTTGGTTTGAGCCGCCGCACTTCCGGCGGCTATCGCCGCGATCGACGCCTCGACTTCCGCCGGCCGCGACATTGGGGATGACGACGGTACTACTCGACCCAATTTACGACGATCTGTTTGACGAGGAGGTTGAACAACCTCCACGGTACTTGGTCGCCCCGACATTACTACCGCAACGCCCACGATGCGTGATGATGATCATGTTGCAAAGCTTAAATTAAATATTCCATCTTTTGAGGGTAAATATAATCTGATGCATATCTTACATGGGAGATGGAAGTAGAACAACGCTTTGCATGCTTAAAATATCCCGAGAATATGCGTGTTAGTGCTACATGTGAATTTACTAAATTTGCTTCCCTTTGGTGGTCCGAGTATTGTCGTTAAATCCTACTACTATTCCTAGTACTTGGACTGCTTTAAGAACCGCTATGCGTGTTCGTTTTGTACCTCCCACTTATCAACGTGATTTACTAAAGAATCTGACACGCTTAGAGCAAGGGAAAAATTCTGTAGAAGAGTATTATCAGGAATTGCAAACGGGGATGGTTAGGTGTGGTCTTGTTGAATCTAATGAACAAATGCTTGCACGTTTCTTTGGTGGATTAAACAAGGACATTCAGCACATATTAGATTATAAGGAATATAATTCTATTACTCGTTTGTTTCATCTTGCTTGCAAAGCTGAACGTGAAGTGCAGGATCGCCAAACACCATGGAGGAGGACTAATTCTGCAGGTCGCACATCCACTTGGACATCCCGACAATCAGCGCCTCCTCGTGATTCGCCTCCAGCTACTACCACATCCAAGGCTACCACAAGATTTCCAGCTGCTTCTCCACCATCATCCAATGCTCCTGCTCGTAGTGCATCTTCTATGGCTTCCACGGGTAAGACAAAGGATATACAATGCCGCAAGTGCTGGGGTTTTGGTCATATTGAGAGACAGTGCACAACACAACGTGTGATGATGGTGCGCGAAGATGGTCAATACGATTCAGCGAGTGACTTTGATGAAGATACACTAGCCCTTATTTCTGCTCGAGATGGAGACAATTCTGATGCTGATGAAGAGCCCGAGGTAATGGGAGCTGAAGCTGCTGATCAATACAAGAGCTTAATTACACAACGTGTGTTGAGTGTGCAATTGAGCAAATCTGAGCAAGATCAACGCCACAACCTGTTCCAAACACGTGGTGTTGTCAAGGAAAGAGCTATACGAATCATCATCGATGGAGGGAGTTGTAATAATCTGGCCAGTGTTGACATGGTAGAGAAGCTTGCGCTTCCAACAAGACAACGCCCACATTCATATTACATCCAATGGTTTGAGAGTTCTCGCAAGATCAAGGTAGCAAGAACGGTACGCGTACATTTTACTATTGGTACATATTCTGATTTTGTTGATTGTGATGTTGTACCTATGCAAGCTTGTTCTTTATTACTTGGTAGACCATGGCAATTTGATAGAGAATCTGTTCATAATGGTAAAACTAATCACTTTCTCTTATGCATCATGGAAAGAAAATTGGTCTAAAACCTATGACTCCCGAACAAATTTTAAAAGATGATCTTGCTAGCGCTAGTAGAGCTAAAACTGAGGAGAAAAATAAAAGTGAGAATCAGATTGTTGCTTCAGATTTTATACCACCAAAGAACACTAAATCTGATTCTACACATGCTACTGAAATTCGTTTGAAGAGTCCATGTATGCTTGCAAATAAAATTGATATTGCTGAACTAGATGTAAACAATACTCAATGTTATGCAATTGTCTGCAAAGAGGTTTTGTTTTCATTTGAGGATATGCCTCCTTCTTTGCCACCCATTGCTAACCTTTTGCAGAATATGAGGACGTCTTTCTACTGAGTTGCCACCAGGACTACCTCCTATTAGAGGAATTGAGCATCAAATTGATCTAATTCCTGGTGCCACGTTGCCCAACCGCGCGCCATATAGAACCAATCCAGAGGAGACATAGGAGCTACAACACCAAATTCAGGAACTACTCGATGAGATCATATTCGTGAGTCCCTTAGCCCTTGTCTGTTCCTATTATTTTGGTACCTAAGAAAGATGGTTCTTCGCATGTGTACTGATTGTAGAGCTATCAATAATATTACTATTCGATATCGTCATCCTATTCCACGTTTAGATGACATGCTTGATGAATTGAGTGGCTCTACCATGTTTTCTAAAGTTGATTTGCGTAGTGGTTACCACCAGATTCGTATGAAATTAGGAGATGAATGGAAAACAGCATTTAAAACTAACTTCGGTTTATATGAATGGTTAGTAATGCCGTTTGGTTTAACTAATGCACCTAGCACTTTCATGAGATTAATGAACGAAGTTTTACGTGCTTTCATTGGACGTTTTGTGGTAGTCTACTTTGATGATATTCTGATTTATAGCAAATCTTTAGAGGATCATTTGGACCATTTACGGTTGTTTTCAATGCTTTACGTGATGCACGCTTGTTTGGTAACCTTGAGAAGTGCACCTTTTGCACCAATCGAGTTGCGTTCTTGGCTATGTTGTTACATCACAGGTATTGAAGTGGATCCACCAAGATTGAAGCTATTGAGAATTGTCCGCATTTCAAGACGCCACACAAGTGAGGAGTTTTCTTGGCCTCGCTGGTTTTTATAGGCGCTTTGTCAAAGACTTTGGATCAATTGCCGCTACCGAATGAGCTTACCAAGAAGGATGTGCCCTTTGTTTGGGGCGATGCACAACAACAGCCTTCGTCATATTAAAAGATAAGCTAACACATGCTCCCTTACTCCAACTTCCTGATTTTACTAAGACTTTTGAGCTTGAATGTGATGCTAGTGGAATTGGTTTGGGAGGGGTGTTATTACAAGAGGGAAAACCTGTTGCATATTTTAGTGAGAAATTGAGTGGGGCTAGTCTGAACTATTCTACTTATGATAAAGAATTATATGCGTTGGTTCGGACATTAGAAACTTGGCAACATTATCTATGGCCTAAAGAGTTTGTTATTCATTCTGATCATGAATCTTTGAAACATATTCGTAGTCAAGCTAAGTTGAATCGTCATCATGTAAAGTGGGTTGAATTTATTGAGTCTTTTCCTTATGTTATCAAACACAAAAAGGGTAAAGATAATATTATTGCTGATGCTTTGTCACGCCGTTATGCTTTGTTATCTCAACTTGACTTCAAAATATTTGGATTGGAAACTATTAAGGAACAATATGTGCATGATGCTGAATTTAAAGATGTGTTGCAGAATTGTAGAGATGGTAGAACTTGGAACAAGTTCGTCTTCCATGATGGATTTGTGTTCCGTGCTAACAAACTATGCATTCCAGATAGCTCTGTTCGTCTTTTGTTGTTACAGGAGGCGCATGGAGGAGGATTGATGGGACACTTTGGTGTCAAGAAGACGGAGGATGTTCTTGCTGCACACTTCTTTTGGCCACGTATGCGTCGAGATGTTGAGAGATTTGTGGCACGTTGCACTACTTGTCAAAAAGCTAAGTCTCGCCTTAATCCACATGGTTTATATATGCCTCTTCCTGTTCCTAGTGTTCCTTGGGAGGATATTTCTATGGACTTTGTTTTGGGATTGCCACGAACACAGAAGGGGAGGGATAGTATTTTTTGTTGTTGTGGATCGGTTTTCTAAGATGGCACACTTTATTCCTTGTCATAAAACGGATGATCTCACATATATTGATTTGTTCTTTCGTGAAATTGTTCGTTTGCATGGTGTGCCAAATACTATTGTCTCTGATCGTGATACTAAATTTCTTAGACACTTTTGGAGATGTTTATGGGCTAAGTTGGGGACTAAATTGTTCTTTAGTACTACATGTCATCCCCAAACTGATGGTCAAACTGAAGTAGTAAATAGAACTTTGTCTACTATGTTACGGGCTGTTTTAAAGAAGAACTTAAAATTGTGGGAAGAGTGTTTACCTCATATAGAATTTGCTTATAATCGTTCATTGCATTCTACCACAAAGATGTGCCCATTTGAGATTGTGTATGGTTTTGTTCCTCGTGCACCTATTGATTTATTGCCTTTACCTTCTTCGGTGCAACATAATTTGGATGCTACACAACGCGCTGAAATGATATTAAACTTGCATAAGACTACTAAAGATAACATTGAACACATGAATGCTAAGTATAAACTTGCTGGGGATAAAGGGAGAAAGCATGTTGTGTTTGATGTTGGCGATCTTGTTTGGTTACATTTGCGTAAAGATCGTTTTCCTGATTTACGCAAGTCTAAGTTAATGCCACGTGCTGCTGGTCCCTTTAAAGTGTTAGAGAAAATCAATGACAATGCATATAAACTTGAGCTGCCTGCAGACTTTGGTACGGTTAGTCCTACATTTAACATTGCAGATTTGAAGCCTTACTTTGGTGAGGAAGATGAGATTGCATCGAGGACGACTTCAATTCAAGAAGGGGAGCATGATGTGGACATCCCTACTATTGATACAACCGTTGTACCTACAAAGAACACACACAAGGACCCATCACAAGATCTCGTACAAACAACTTAACTATCCAGTACTTTCGCTTTCTTGGAACTATTCCTCACATACATGAGAATATGATGCCTAAATCGATATATTTCTTACTCTTAGGAATGATGGACCAAGCATGGATGAGAGGGACAAGCATTGGAGCATGGTCATGCATGGAGATGGCAAGCATGTGATGATCCAAGAGAAGGCCACAGATGAAGATTTCGAACTTTGAGGCCACCATAATGAAGAAAGAAGGCTTGGACGAAATATTCAAGATCAATACTTACTTAATTCGTCCATAGCTTAATATGGTGTCATGACACCTTTATTTTGGGCCAGCCCATGTAATTTTCGCAGGATTTTAATTAGCCACTTCTTAGAGTCCGTATTTGAGGAAAAGGACTTTTAGGGTTGGATTCGCCACCACTTCCATGGCTGGCGAAACCCCACCTTTTCCCTTAACACGCCTCATAGCCGAACCTCTAGACTCGGATTTTGTTTAGACATTAAGTTAGCCATAGTCGCAACTTCGCCAAGGCTCGAGCGCAGAGGCCTCTTGTACTCGCACCTATTCGTGATCCCACCTCTTCAATAAAGCTTTCCTCTTAATCCGCAATATCTTGATTGCAATATTGGTTCTTACTTGTTCTCGATTTCAGGTAGGAATTAAGACCCTCGTTGGTCAGGCTGATCGTGTTCACGCAGGATCGGTAACCTCCAGGAGATTGGCCTAGCGATTGCATTGGCGCTCGTGCTCGCACGTGTAGTCGGATCGTCAAGCCCGAACTCCACCAAATCAATCATCGCCATCTCATCGAAAGATCGGACACCTTTGCCCTATCAAGCAACATCACCACACCAAGCCCCCAAGGAAGAAGGACCGGGAGAAGACGCTGCTGGAGCTCTGCACACCGGAGTCGCCGGTCCCCTACATCGGAGTCTCCGACCTTCCTCTGGTCTGGCCACAAGAACCAAGCCCGGACAAGAATCCTCCCGGGAGATGGGTCAGGACGGGTCCGAGATCGAACGAGTCTCGGTCTGCAGGAGTCTCCGACCCAACACCGAGTCTCCGCCCGCCGATGCTGCATGTCAAGGCCTTTTGGGCCTGGCCCATGTAAACCCCAGTTTCGCCCAAACTTCCAGTTTTATTCCAAAACTACCCCTGTTTAAGTGGTTGGTTTATATAAAGCCCCACCCCTCATATGTAAACCCTAGACTTGGATAATAATAGTTGAGGACACCCCTTGAGGATCTTTCGTCTATTGGTCTCATGCTCCTACCAAGGGGCACCCTATTATCCACAACCTCTTGGACCGTCGGGATCGTGTTATTAATGGATAATTATCCATGTAGAGATGAAGTTAATAGGTTGATAACTATATAGTAAATACATGGACAACACGATATTCCATTAATAGCATGTCGCAAGCATTACAAAATACAAAATATGCCCAATGGCAGCACTGTCACTAACGCCCCAGGGCACAATATTCTACTCTGCAGGCTTCGACGACGACTCGCCACCACCCTTGCGATTGCGAATGAAGGGAGTGTACGGGTTTGATGGGTACGTCGTCAGCTCACCCGCCATCGCTGCACGGAAGGGTTACTCGATCTTGAAGTCCCAGTGTTGCGGCTCGGGGTCGTTGGGTGCGATGACCGTCTCCTGGTAAGGAAGGAGGTCGCCCATCGCCCAGACGCGCTCGGAATATACCGCGGCGCGGTCCGTCAGCTTTAGCACCTCAGAGATCTCCACCGAGCCGGTCGATGACGGGTAGCCACTCGTCACATCGTCCAGATCAAAGTCCTCCGGGAAGTGAGCGAGCCCAAGGCTAAGCGTCGTCGCCGCTCCGCGTCGGAACGCCGATCGCGTCATGAATTCGACGACCGACGGCGCCTTCTCCAAGTATCGCCACACTTCGACGAGGTCGCTGGGAATTACTTCCGTGGGCGACATCTCCTGAAGATAAGCCCGTATGCATGTCGCCGACAACGTGGCCGAGTCGACCAGCGTGGCTACACATTGTCGTGCGTCGAACGAATCCGCCTCCTCCGCACTGTCAATGATCCGACCTGCGGACAGAAGGTGATAGTGAATACACCAAAAATTAGACAATACATATACTAAAGGCGTAGTGCACTCACCAATCGGGGACGGAGAGATCCGTGATGAAGCTCAAGAGAAGTGTAGTCATCTTAAAGCCCAAAGAACAAGGGCGTCGAGACCTTACGCCTCAATGGCGGCAGACGGCAGCCTTTGGCTCGCTCATCCGCCGGTTGCCGCCTCCTTCGCTTCTCAAGGCCAAGGTCGGCGATCCGCTTCGGCCGAGCTCGGCAGTGAGCCGCCGCCAACTCACTCATTTGGGACAAGGCCTGGGACCTCCTCCGCCGCAGATCGCTGGAGTCCCTTGTTCGCCTCTTGACGACGGCAAGTTCTTCCTCCGCGACGCCGCAAGCCGGTCACCGACTGGCATTGCAAACCACGAACACAAGCCAAACAACAAGAATCGAAAATCCTAAGTGCCCACCCGCTGAAATTCAGCGAGTGCGCACTCGGGGACTGGCAATCGAAAATCCTAAGTGCCCACCCGCTGAAATTCAGCGAATGCGCACTCGGGGACTAGCAATCGAAAATCCTAAGTGCCCACCCTCTGAAATTCAGCGAGCGCGCACTCGGGGACTGGACGCGAGAATTAAAAACAAGAAATTAAAAGAATCAGACCACTGCAACACAGCGGCCTGATCCTCGGGGACAGGACATACCTAGATGGCTGCGCCCAGCATGCCATGAAGCTGCAGTGCATCCACGGAGGTAAGAAGGGCTGGAGTGTGCCCGCGCCGCTGCTCGACCTCCGTCTCGGCGACTCCGGGTGCGTGGCTCGACGGCGTGGTACCACTTGCCATGGCCGCTCTAGCCATGAAGCGCGGGAAGGTCGCGATGGACGCGCCAGCACCAAAAGAGGCTGGCTCGGCCTCCCCTCGCGAAGGAGCACCCTCCTTGATTGCCGAGGCCGTCACCGCCACAGGATCACTCGGGGCCACCGTCGTGTCGTCAGACACCGTGACGACCTCGTCGTTCTTGGCCTTCTTGGCACCATCTGTGGGGGGCAGCGACCTCGTCAGCCTTCCTCTTCCGAGAGGAGTCCTCCTCCGCGACGACTGGCAGCACCTTGGCCACAGACGGGTGGCCTATCTTCTTAGCTCCGGTCCTACAAATTGATCACGTGAGCAAAATAATCCGAGTACAATGAAAGACAAAGGTAGGTGAGCAAAACTCACTTGGCGACTGGAATGAAGCGTAGCCCCGTGCGGATGCCAGCTTGGCTTCCGGTTTGGGGGCCCGATCGAGGCCCATCTCTGTGACATCGTGCCCAAGACACGAACGGTTTCTTTGTTGTCAAGGCTGGTGGAGCTTCAATATTTTCGGGGGAGCATCCTTAGGCGGTTACCATGACCGGAGCGCCCGGCCTAGAGACTGGGGCGAACGGCGGAGGCATCGAGGCCAGAGGCACCTCGTTCAGGACGGCGGTGATATCTCGCGCCGCCTCCGTCTGTGGAGCTTCACCCCTGGCAAGGCTGGTGGCGTCGGAGCTGCTTGGCGAACGAGGCGGAGACGCCTGTTTCGCTGGCTTTGCCTTCTTGTTTGGAGGGGCCTTCACCTCCTCCTTCTTCTTCTTCTTATTCGATGGAGTGGCCTCGCGACGCGAGGTGTGCTCGGGGAGCTCGTCGTCGTCATCGTCATGACGCTCGAGGCTTTTGCTCGCTTTGAGCTCACGCTGTCGCTGTCCGCGTGTTTTCTGGACCAGCGGGGCGACCTCTTCCTCGGATTCATCGTCGTCGCCGCTCCCGTCACTCTCGATGCATCCCCTTGCTGGAGGCGATTCGACCACCTCCTGGACGGACGATCTCGAATTCTCGTCGTCCGCGGGCAGAAGCCACCCTTCCACCACTTGAAATAGCTGCAATAAGCATAAACAACATCAGTATGACCGCGGCTGCATTTAACTGCGACTGCGAATGACGGAAAGATGACTTACCGTCGGGGCTATGCTTCTCGGTATAGGGGGCGACCCCAGCCTTCGCGTCGAGGTACGCCGCCTGGGTGATCTTCTTCAGCGCCAGGAGGTAATCCTCGAGTTGCCACTCGACGAGGCAGACTGCCGAGTCCTCCCCGTACCGCTGCATGTAGTGGTCGCGGTGGGACAGGGGACGAGCCGCCCGAGCCAGCGGTTGTACAAATTGATGGGCCGAGACCCCTCTTCTTCAGGCCGCGGATGGTCTGAAGCATTTCATCCACAACCATCCGCTGGTCTGTTGGAAGCTTGCCGACTTGGAGTCGGCGTGGTTCAGGCCGGTCGGCGGAGTATCTTGGGATCGCCACCTCGCCGTCCGGAGTCGCCTCGGTTACATAGAACCAAGACTTCTTCCATTCCCTCGCCGCCTTGGCGGGTAGCATCAGATCAAAGAAGGAAGCCTTCGATTTCAGCTGAAACGTCAGGCCACCCACGGCGAGCATTGGGCCGCCCGCTTCCTCGCGACTGATCCGCCCATGGAATAGATCTTGCCACAAGGGAAAGTAGGGCCTGCAGCCCACATAGCACTCGCAGAACGCCACGAAAATGGCGAGCTACTCGATGCTATGCGGGCCAGTCCGACAGTTGATCGAGAAGGCAGGCGCCGGAAGAAAAGATGTTGAATCCCCCGCTCGCCTAGGTGGCTGGTGAAGGCATTGAACTCTCCCTCACGCGGGTCCGGGATCACCTCTCCGGCCGCAGGGATGCGCCACCTGCCGGCGCGCAGGATCCCGGCCTCCTCGAAGGACGCCAGTTGAACCCTCGTGCACTTGGACCTGCCCCATGGTTCGGTGGAGGGAGCCATTGGCGGAAGGGTTCGTGGGGGTCGGAAGATTTCGGCTCGGCTGGATCGCGATGCGGGGGAAAACGAAGGTGCGCGCAATCGGAGGAAATGTAACTACCTCGGTGAATTACGCTCCTAGTTACAAGCCTGGATGAGCGGAAATGGTTAAAATAGTACGGTGGGGCCCAAATGCCACTCACAGGTAGACCTTTCGTCCGTCCTAACCATTTCCAAACATCGGGACAAGAACAGCGGCGAATCGGCGAAGGGATCAACTACATACACAAATGAGTATGTATGCAAGCCACCATACAATAGTCCTCAGAGCCATTCCATCTAAAAGAAATAGAAATATTGCAACGCCATACGGCAAGATCCAAATGTCCTAGATAGATATAATAGTTTAGGATATCTCCTCATACATCAAACATCAGAGTACCAGGCGAAAGCGGCAAACAAGATCCGAGTACGGATAAGAAGCAAATCTGATGCAGCCCGACCTACGGTCGTTACTACATCAAGGTCTCCAACTTACGCCAAGTCGCCATGGACTCCAAAGGTGAATCCGTTCCTCTATGAAAGCTCACTTCCTACCCTATTGAATGGTATGCTACTTCATACTCCGTCACATATTCATGATAGGTTCACACCGACCAGTACGGAGGCAAGGGAGGAAGCCCGGAGCATCAAGCCCGACAAGACGGAGGCTTGGAAGAGGAGGCGGAAGAAGACAATCGCCAAATGCTCTCTGTCGCCAGCGGTACTACCGGACCTGGCGACTGACTTACCGCCAAAGCAGATTACTACCTCGCCACCGCCACCAACAGATGACACCAACAGAAGCCAAATACTCTCTGTCTCCGGCGGTACTACCGGACCTGGACTCCAGATTCGGCTTCCACAATGCAGACTACACCGTCCCAGTCCGAGCGGTAGGACCAAACTCAAGGTACCGGTCCGGTACCAAGTACTACCTGACTGGCGTGCTGAGGCCTAGGCACTAGCCACGTACCATCCCTTTACTTACCTATACCCTATTCCTAGTTTATTGGGGTTGACCCATGTATCCCCTTTACTTACCTATTCGCCTAGTTTATTCCCAAACTACCCTTGTTTATGTGGTTGGCCTATAAATAGAGCCCCCACCCCTCATGTAACCCTTAGGCATAGATGATAGACTAAAGAAAACCCCCATTATGGAATCTCTAGTTTTGCCTCATCCCCTTTACCAAGGGGACCGACTATCGTCACCAACCTCGATTGGACTTTGCATCACGCATCCATCGTTGAACAAGGCCTTGGGTTCTCGGTTTCTCGCCCCCAAGTCGTCAAGACCCTCCTCAAGGTGTTCTTCCCTCTCCGATGTGGATCTGAGGGAGCACGTTGACCGATCTTTCCTTGCGAGGATTCTATCAGACCGGTGGCCACCGTTCGGGAGCAATCGGCCTTGTATCGTGTGAGTTTTGTGTGTGTTCATCGTGTTCTTCGCGAGGTGTGTGTTCGCTTCCGCTACCTTCTCCCTTTCCCCTCGCTTTCCCATCGTTTTGACCACGAGATCCGTGAAGATCGGGCACCCAAGAGGTTAACCCCTCCATCATCTGGTATCAGCAGCTTTTGGTTGCCACGGATTTCTCATCGATTTGGTCTTTTCCCCATAAATTCGAAAATTCCACCAAAAATAGCCCCAATTCGTGTTTTGGATCGATCTGTGATTTGAGTGCGTTTTTGTAGGTTTTGATCCGTGGATTACTTGCTAAACTTGTTGATCTACCTTCCTTTGCGTTCCCACAGCCTAATTCCTTGATTTCCCCCGTCGATTTGGTGTTTTTCTTGAAGATTTTCCGCCCAAATCACCCCAAACTCGCGAAATCGCGTCAGATCTGGTTTTATCTGTCCCGAGCGGTACTACCGCTCCAAAAATACGGTACTACCGCCCAGCGGTACCAAAATCCGGTACTACCGCCCGATACAGAAAGAAAACAGCAAGTTCCAGATTTCAGCCTCTCACCGTTTTGGCCATAACTTTTGCATCCGAACTCGGATTTTGGTGTTCTTTAGCTCATTTCAAAGAGGAGAAGGAGCTCTACATCATCATCCACGTGGTTCATGCTATCTACTCCATCCAAATTTCGTGAGCAAGGCGGAATCCAACAATAAAGGGTGAAGATCGTCGACGAATGGTATAAACATTCCGCGACTTCTCCCCACTTGCATTCCTTTGTGAACCCCACTATCTTTGCGAGCAACAAACACCTATTGAGACTAGTTCCTCTTATGATTGCTTGGGCTATGCACATTTTATACCTTGTAGAATTCCGAGCAAACATTGTGAGCGCTATCTCATATAGTTATCTTGTATAGTTGTTGGCACAAGAAAGAGGCAAGTGAAAAAGAAAAAAAAAAAAGAGAAAAAAAAATAGAAAAAGAAAAAGAAAGAAAAAAGAAAGAGATATACATGTGCCTTATAGAATAGGAAGCGCAAGCTCGATGAACATCATATAGGTGGTACTTATTGTGCATATCTTGTAGCCCACCAATTTTGTGCAATCGAACTAGCGTCTCTCCTTGTACTTGTGTGACACGAGCTTATAGTCTTCGCTAGGTAATCATTTGGTTCTTAGCTCACTTTCTTCGTCGCACAAGTCCCATTTATCCCACCGTGTGTGTTTCCTTGTACATATTTCCTATCTTGTGGATTAACTTGTTTTGCTTTGTGATCATTGTGGTTCTTTACTTGCCATTACAACATCTTGATTTCGGATTGGTTCTTGACATGCCACTTTCCATACCTATCCACCATAGGCCTTGTGTGTGTTTATTTTTTGGTTCATAGTTGGTTTTGGTGTTCCGCGTGAACTTCACTTTGCTTGGTTTATTGCTCTCAAGTGTGGCCACTTGCACGATACGATCTTCCAAGGTAAAGTAAGGTTTGACGTTGTATCCCTAACACCCTCTACCACTTCCATATACAACACTTGGTCTTGTGAAGCATGTCTAGGGACTCCGGGACCGAGAATGATTTCCATGAAGAATCCATGATGAGCCACCATGCATATGTCTCCACAAGCATGGACAACTTGATGGAGCACTACACCGACAATGGCTCCACATGCTTGGGTGACATGGAGTGCTACAACAACAACGACTCCCCAAGCATGGGCGACTTCAAGAACGACAACGCCAAGCTCCTCACGTCGCACCGACCAAGACGGAGCCTCCAACTCGAGAGCGCCAAGGTCCATCATCAAATGGACAAGTTCCAAAGCGACCTCCACAACTTCAAGAAGGACATGGACAACGACTTCGACAAAAACATGAGGATGGTCGCCAAGACTAATGATGCTTTGCGCTCATTAGAAAAACTCACCAAGAAGAGTGCCAAGGACAAGGGTCATCGTCGCGAGCGTCATGTGGATGACCAAGTGCGCCACCTACACCAACCATCGGCAAGGCACGCCAATGACCTCCGTCGACACCGTCACAAGGCACCTTCAACTACTAGTGCCATCACCAAAATGGCACCAAGAGCAAGCCTTCGTCCACGCCATCAAGCTTCAACAACTACGCTTGCATTTGAAGACCTCATGAACGAGG
The DNA here is from genome assembly GCA_030063025.1 of Avena longiglumis. Lineage (NCBI taxonomy): Eukaryota > Viridiplantae > Streptophyta > Magnoliopsida > Poales > Poaceae > Avena > Avena longiglumis. Next base: position 331,807,690 of record CP125974.1, on the reverse strand, counting down.
AAAATGAAGACCTCTACTTTGCCAAGTTGGATAGCATGAGCCTACCTCCACCACTACTACGAGATGGCCACGAGACGGTCGAGCATGGGATTTTCCCTTCGACCATGGAGGAGAGCGATGATGCCCATCTTATGGCATCCAACTTTGAAGGCGATAAGGTCAAGAATGGTGAGCATGGGATTTTCCCTTCACCAAAGGAGGCGCAAGGAGTTGAGGAGACCGAGCCTACCCCCATATGCTTGAGTGATGATGTGGTACCAATCCCATGTGAGTATGAGAGCCACTTAGCCCACTTGAGTGAGAATAAGAGTGACATGAGTGACTCCACCTTATGTGAGATTGAGTGCTTCCACTTGGAGGGCATGACCGATACTCCTAGTGAGTTGAGAGTGGTAGTTGATAGGTCAAGTGAGGCCATTTCGATTTCTAACAACTTACCCTCTACCTCTAGTGTGTTCTCTTATGTTGTGCTAGGTTCCATGAATGAAGACGCCCGATGCTATGAAGCAATGATGCCTCGAATGGAGAAGATGTACATGGTAGATGCTACGCCATGGATACATCAAGAAGATGAAGTCGTCCATAAGGAGGCCACTACTTCCACAACACCCACTTCATATGAGAGGTATGACCAAGGTACCAATAAGGGTGTTGATGATGCCATGATCCCACTAGTGGACATGATGAATTGTGAGGATATGCATGCTATGGATGATACTTGTGACATTACATATGCTTCATCCACTTTCCCATGTGATGATTTGCCTTTGCATAATATTGATCATGTGGAATTGTTTGATTGATATCATTGCCATAAACATGCCATGCTATGCATCTTGTGTGTATCCTCCAATTGCTATGGACATGCTTTGTCATGCTAGTCATTCAATTTTTCCCGTTGCTTGCAATAAGATGAATGCTTGCAACAATGTTGACCACATGCGTTATAATGAGATGGCCCCCATAGCTTTCTCAATTTTTGGAGATTTTGATGCTTGCCATGATAAGCATGTTCCCCACTTGCATACTCACCATGCATCTCTTTCATACTTGATTGACATTAATGGTGATGTGCACAAAAAGAGATACGTCATGATGGATGATGTGTATCTCTACCATGCACACACGTTCTTCCTTTTACATATGATGTGTGTAGGTACCCGCACGAGAATGTCAACCTCGGTTGAGCACGAGTTGACAAAAAGAGCTCTTGAGAGCATCCCACAAGTGAGTTCAAGATCGAACCCAGCTCTGATACCTTTTGCATGCTTTGCATCTTGCATGTTGGCAAATTTCTCTCTCATATGGTTTGATTGCAAGCATGTTAATGGTATTATATTCCCTTGTGACATTCATGTTTCTTCGCATCTAGATAATGATGTTTTGTGTGTTGCAACAAAAATGTTGAACAATTTCCCTTTCCGACGTTTTGTGTGCAACCACAATTCCTTTAAGAACATGTATTGTCATGAGAGCTTCCAAGAATCTTGTCTTGTTGTTGCAACAAACATAAGGACCACTTGCTCTTTCATTTGGTTTGTTTGCAAACATAATACTTTTGTTTTGGATATGCTTCCTTGTGTGTTTTTGCCAAATTCTCCAAGCTTTGCATCAAAGATGTTGATAAAATTTCTATTCGATTGCTTTGAGTGCCTCAATAAGATGCTATATGGAGTTTTTGAGTTCCCACATTTGGATGATGTTCAAACGATTTCCATGCACACTGACCTTGCATATGCATCCCGTTTGCTATACTTGAGTTGTGCTAATCGTGTTGTGAACAAGAATGGACATGCCACATTTGACATGCTCCTCTATCACGCACGAAAATATGTTGCTTGGTCTTTGTTGTATGAAGGTACAAGTGCATACACGTCAACCTCTATGGACAATATGTTGACAAGAAGAACCGAAGAGAGTTACCTATGGCTACCCTTCATCGAGCTATCTCTACAAGCTAAGGTGACTTCCTTCTACTTGAGGACTCATGCTATAATCTTCATGAATTGGCTACGCTTTGAGTGTTGCTTTGCTTTTGTTGTGAGCTTTGTAGGCTTCAAGGAAGGTGAAGGAACATTGAAGTGTTGTCAAGTCAATCTTCCCGAGGACGACTATATGGTGAACCCGGGATCAAGAAGGTCTCGACCGCTTCTACTTGGTGATGAGCATGTAGAGTCGAGGCGACTCTTTTGAAGGGGAGGAGATGATGCAGCCGACCTACGGCGTTACTACATCAAGGTCTCCAACTTACGCCAAGTCGCCATGGACTCCAAAGGTGAATCCGTTCCTCTATGAAAGCTCACTTCCTACCCTATTGAATGGTATGCTACTTCATACTCCGTCACATATTCATGATAGGTTCACACCAGACGGGAGGCAAGGAGGAAGCCGAGCATCAAGCCCAACAAGGCGGAGGCTTGAAAGAGGAGGCGAAGAAGACAGTCGCCAAATGCTCTCGCCACGGTACTACGGAGGCGACAGTATTACCGCCAAAGCAGATTATCGCCACCGCCACCAACAGACGACACCAATAGAAGCCAAAAACTCTCATCATGCGGTACTACTGGATCGGACCAGATTACTGGTACTACCGTCTCGATACTTCACACAGACGGCTCCAGCTGACGCTCCAGGACCTCAAGCGGTACTACCGATCCTAGAGCGGTACTACCGGACCAAGCGGTACTACCGGTCCCAAGTCCGGTACTACCGCTCCGAGGCTCACACACTAGTTGGGCCAGAGCCCATGTATCCCCTTTACTTACCTATTCGCCTAGTTTATTCCCAAACTACCCTTGTTTATGTGGTTGGCCTATAAATAGAGCCCCCACCCCTCATGTAACCCTTAGGCATAGATGATAGACTAAAGAAAACCCCCATTGTGGAATCTCTAGTTTTGCCTTATCCCCTTTACCAAGGGGACAGACTATCGTCCCAACCTCGATTGGACTTTGCATCACGCATCCATCGTTGAACAAGGCCTTGGGTTCTCGGTTTCGCCCCAAGTCGTCAAGACCCTCCTCAAGGTGTTCTTCCCTCCGATGTGGATCGAGGGAGCACGTTGACCGATCTTTCCTTGCGAGGATTCTATCGGACCGTGGCCGCCGTCGAGCAATCGGCCTTGTATCGTGTGAGTTTTGTGTGTGTTCATCGTGTTCTTCGCGAGGTGTGTGTTCGCTTCCGCTACCTTCTCCCTTTCCCCTCGCTTTCCCATCGTTTTGACCACGAGATCCGTGAAGATCGGGCACCCAAGAGGTTAACCCCTCCATCAAAATCGGCATAAGATGCCCCATAATAAAAACATCCCGCCCACAGATCTCACGGATCCCCGTTCCCGGAATCTCTACACCGAATGATCGTTGCCCACATCGTCCGTCTCCTCCACCCAGTATCCATCTTGTGAGTGTACCTGTTCATCTGAATCAAATAATTTATCGTGTGAGACCCTAGGGGTACTCAGCAAGTCTTTATGCCTCTAAAGGGGACACAACCTGGGTGACGCAATTGCAGCAAAAGATAATACCTAACAATTCTATAGATACTCGCTAACCATCCGCCTAACCATAGATAGACGGATGTCCGTGAATTAATAACAACAGTTATAACAGTAATATTAACAGATCCATCCTCCTCCTCGCTTACCAACGAGGAAGCGGACGAACAACCCCCCCCATCCGTTGGCAGTTTTATTAACCATTCCATGGGTGTTGCACTATTTACTAGTCAGGTACTTAGTCAAATTAAAAGCGGTACTTTATTTATACTTGTCTATGATCGAGAAACTGTGCTCCAAGTCGTCCATAACCGCGGACACGGCTTTCAGAAAGTTTTACCTTAGGGTGCACAAATAGCAACACACACTCGATCAACCTCGGAAAAACCAAATCAAAACCCAACGAGGCATTCACGACAAAGCGATCACAGGATTCAGAAATATTTCAGGGGGCCACCCCATTAAGCTACCCGCAACGAATGGCGGCTCGAGACGGACTCAAGGTTTGTGGACGGTCAGAAACGATCGGGAACCCGAAGTGTGGTGGGCTTGTCGTCTGATGAAAGCGTGTCACGACCTAAGCAGATAGGTGCTCCTCGCACAATCGTAAATAAAACAGTAAAGCATGGCATAAGTACAGGATAGTAATAAAGCCCCAAACTACTTTGTGGCCCCAAGAAATAAGAATGAATCAAGCTCTGGCTCAGGGGGGTCCATAAGCCTCCCGGATGTGGATAGCGCAAATATTCAAGGAACAGGAATCAAGTACTCGGGGTCCTACGGGACACAAGTGATCATGAAAAACCAAATAGCAGATATTGCTCACCGGTGCCACTTTCATTAGTTATCCCATTACTACTCAGGTTAAGTTGTATAGGTACCTCGTTATCCATCAGACACTCACATACCCTACACATGCTGTTCTACGACCCGCATGGCTCAAACAACTCCTGTAGTAATGGCTCATGGGATGGAGGAACAAGCTTCGGTGGAGTTTAAAAGTAAAGGCTATGCAGTACTTGGGATTCAGTTTAATGCGATCGCGACTCAATGATGCAAGAATAAGATAGAGGAAATAGGTACTATATGTATGCAAGCATGTGGTAGTGCTTGCCTGGCAGCTCATTTGAAGCGAGAGAAGGATCTGGGTGGTGCTCCTGGGTTTCTTGATATATCCCCTGCTCAGCGTCTATTCGAAGAAGAACCAAACAAACAAGGGCCAACATAAATAAAGTGCACAAGCACAAGTGCGGCGCGGGGGATCGAACCTAGGACCTGGCGTGCGCGCGCGGAGGCGGCAGCCACTGCGGTGGAAGGGAGGTTGTTGCAGGGTTCTGCTACGCAGCGAGATGAGGGTTACGCGATGCACAGAAAACAGACGACGACGAACCCGCCGTGCACAGAGGGCGTTCGTCGCCGGGATCCGCTCGTCTAGGAAGCGAAAAACAGCGGGAGGGTGCCAGAGAGGTGCAGCTCACGGGAGTGCGAGAGGCGGTGGATCGGGCGGGTGCGGGGATCGTGACGAGTCGGACCGAGTTAGGGTTTGGCGTCGGTGTTGCGATGCAGCAGACGTGGCCTTCTCCTCCTGGCGCTGCATGGTACATAAAGGACCTCCCCGACCTCGCCGACAGCCTCCTGCTCACCTGCGCCTCTTGGATCGACGGGGCTGGTGGAGACCGACGGTGGCCGGCGATGGGGTAGCTGGTGGCGGTGGAGAAGAAAGGGAGGAGAGGAGGCAGGCTCGGGCGGATCTGGAGAGGCCAGAGGAGGCGTGTGGGAGTTGGGAAAAGTGAGGGAGAGGCGTGGGTGCCGTGTGGGAGCAGGTTGGAGATAAAGGTGGCTTCGGCCCCTTTTTCCCTCCTCTCCTTCACGTGCTCGGGTCGGGGCAGGAGCAGGGCAGGCGCATGGGGCTGCAGGTGGGGTCAGGGCGAGGCCAGGCAGGCAGGGGAGGCTCGAGCTGGTGGGGCATGCATGGCAGAGAGAGAGAGAGAGCTAGAGAGAGAGGGAGAGGGGTGGCATAGAGCTCGGGTTGGAGCTAGGCTCGGGTTAGGTTAGAGAGGAAACTAGGGTTAGGAGAGAGGGTTAAGAGATAGGGTGAGATGAGGTAGGGTGGTGTGTTTTCCTTTGACAAGATCAAGCAAGATCAAGCCAAGCTCAAGCAAGATCTAGACAAAAGAGAGGATGAGATGAAAGGTGGTGATGGGGTTTAAGCAAGATCAACTAAGACCAAGCCAAAAGGAGGAAGAGAGAGATGAGAGATGATCCACTCAAGAGTCAAATAAAAACCCAAAAGACTAAAATGTGTAGGTTCTTGCATGGCCCATGCAAAACAATTAATGCCATGCTTATTCTTGTGAAAACAATAATATTTAAATGGCATTATTCCTATGCATTCCCAAAAGTGGAATTAAGCCAAGCAAAAGAATTTAAAGGAAAATTCCAGATGGAGTAGATGGAGATGATCACATTTGATTATAATTGGGACTTGCTAGTGTGTATATTCCACTAGATGTTTAATAGTCCCAAAAATATCCCAACATGAGCATAAATCCATGATAATCCATATGAAAGCTAGGAAAAAGGAGCACTACTCATAATGCATGCAAAGGTGGCTCCACATATCAATAATGTGAAAACAACATGATGCTAAGATGAGAGCATGTGGAAATAGAATTGGATCCATCCCAACCCACATGAGCTAGAGGTAAAACCCAATAAAGTGCAAAGTTCATATTTAGTTGGATGGTGGAATTATAAGGTGGTGGCAGAGAAAGGTGATGGAGTTGAATAAAAGATATGCCCCCAACTCAACTTGGGCATTTAAACAATATATCAATAACCAAATACAATATCAAGAGGCAAATACAATTAACAATGCATATGAGAGAAGAACCAAACCAAAAAGGGTTTTATATGATGCTCAAATGCAAGGTGGCATGATGACATGAGCATGATATAATTATGATGCAACAATTATATATAGGAAGTAGCATTTATATAGACTAGGCTAGTAGCATTGCAATTGTTAGACAATTGGGATGCTACAACTCTCCCCCACTAAACAAGAATCTCCCCCCGAGATTCCTAGGAAAAAAAACACAAGGAGAGGCGGGTGTTGAACGAAGGTGACCCTCACGTTCCCAAGTTGATGAACAACGGAATGGTGCGACATTACACCTTGCAAAACTTGCTAGACTTGTTGTAGTCTTGCTTGCTTGAGAAACAACGGTTAGAAGAGTTGAAGGATTGTCGTGAGACAAGAAGGATAGGATGGGCATAGCTCCGGTTTTCCCAAGAATCATGATAAAAGAATATAACCACTTGTGAAAGAAAAGGAGAAGATGATGTATCATGGATAAAGAAAGACACACCATTAAGATTAAAGATTTACCGATACGAGAGAGGATGAATCTTTGTCTCGCCAGAAGAAAGGAGCTAGATTGGAGAGGTTTTGACCACTATTACAATAGCATCGTATCTTCTCTCGGATTTGAAAAGAAGTTCGAAACAATATTGCCTTCAAACAATAGAGTCCCTTGATAACAACGTAAAGATTTAGTTAGACATCGTCGGATTAGATTCTTGTTCTTGCGCGGTAAGAACCAAGGATCACGCAATTTAGGTGCGCAGATATAACTTCCAGAGATAGATGTGAAGCCGATCATGGTGGAATCGAGAAGCAAAGAATATGGAGGATCTGGAGTTTATTGTAGAGATACTTATTGCTTTCTTTAGCCTTGAGGCTAACGAATAGATTTGCGGCTGATGGCATCAACCATAATTGGCTTTACCACAGAAAAAGAATTGATGAAACAAAGAGAGAGATAGTTTCCTTTAATCTTGTTTGGGGATATCGAGCATCGGTAGAAAGACAAGGATAGAAAAAGGTTTGTGTTTGTTTCCACCAGATAATTGAGGATTTTGCTCCGTGTAGAAAGGGTGAGATCACCAACAAGAGATTATTGATTACTTTCTTCGAAAGAGCACTCCGGAAAAACAAGGACGGAAGTAAAAGTATCAAGGGATAAAGGCCACTTCTAACTTCCGTGGAATGAGTGAAATCACATTAATTCTCCAATTCAATGTACAAGAGCGAATGATAAGAGTAGTGGTATGGTAGCTACTCCATCCCGCACTCAAAGCATTACTCCGCGCATGAATAAGAAAATCATGCAACCCAACTACCGAAACAGACTGAAGGTGTTGGCAAAAACTCATAGAACTCCGTTAGAAACCAAGGATAGATGCAAACGATTCGCCGGATTCATAGATAGATAAAGATGATGATGTTGTCGTCATGTCGGAAGTACCAGGCCAGCGGAAAGATATAAAGGAAGATCACGGAGACAACTGCAAAATTTCATAGATATAGAAAAAGATAGCACCACTTGAACAGAAGGAATACAAGATCTGGAAGGTCTTCATGGCCTCCGGTGGATTGAGCATAGACGATAGAGCGAGAGGGTTTCAAGAGATTACTTAACGAGATTGAGGTGAAAGAACTCCATGTTCTTCTTGAAATGATTGAGAGAGATTTAGCGGCCTTGAGGAAATCTTCAGCGGAACGACGATGATAACTTGCCAACAAGGAACAACTCCGGATTGGTTGAAGATGGAGGATGGAATTAACAATGGACTTGCTGATTCCAGAGTTGAAGTAATGTATTTAGCGTATGACGTGGTCGAGATATGTGACTTCAAAAGTCGAATTCTCACTTTGAGACTTTGCACAGGCAAAGGCTCACGAAGCTCGAGAGAAAGAGACAGATGATCTTCCATGTCCTTCCATAGATATTGAATAGGCAAGCATATTATCAACATATACCACCATGGATTAACAAGATATTCCTAATACCAAGTTCAAGAGGGAGAACGAACAAATGCTCAAACACTTTCTCGAGCTCAACACTCTTTGAAAGATCAACATTACGGTAAGGATTCTGTTGAAGAAGATCTTGTTGACAGAATAGGTTAACTGGTCCTTCGAAGAAAAAGAGATGTCAACTGGTTCACATTGCCGATCGGATCACGGTTACAAAGATAAAGAGATCTTGGATAAGAACCGATGATAGCTCATACCTTAAGCAAAGCTATCGAGATTTAAAAGATGCAATTCCCTCGTATCCGTGAGAATTGTGCGATATGGGGTTCAAAAGGATGTGCGATGATGGATGATGATAGATCGCCGTAGTGCTTGGAGAAACTCTGGATTACCAAAGATGCTTGAATATGCATAGATATGATCGCGGTGTACTCAAAATCACAGGAGATAACCGTCACCATTTGGAGGATAGCGGTGATTGCATTTTCCATATTCCACTCAAGATAAGTGTCATATAGCTATGCCGAGAACCAAATTACAATCAGCAGCATCGGATCGACACATGTTATGTAATTAGCCCAAGAGAATTGGAGATGAAATGAAACTCTAGGATTAAGTGCCCGTGACAAAAGAATGAGTTAGCATGGACATGCTGATAAAAGGGAGATAGATAATGTTTCACACATGACTGAAAAGGAGTGTGGAAGCACAGATGTATCAAAGAAAATTTTTCCGCATTTTTCGGCAATAAAATACCAACAGATGCGCAAAAACACTTATCAGGTAGCGATTAGCAACTGATGGTTTCACAGAATGTGGAGTTGCTAGAAGGAAGGACACCCTTAAGAAGATGGCACCGGTTAACAAGGAGTCAGATAGATCGCGCCGGTATTCAAAAGCCTGTCAGTATGGAATGTACCAACAGTTGATAACCAAAGGCAGATAAAGATAACATGTTGGATACAACAGATAGACAAGGAATTACACACACACACACACTCAACCTATGGTACTACGGAAACCCAGAACATGTGAATCCTAGTTTGAATTTAAGAAGAGGATAGAAAACGTTACACTTCCTTACCAGAAAAGGGTGGTGGGTGGGTAAGAAGAAAAGTGGAAGCAGTCCTACTCTCGCGTTTTGTTTTTCCCTAGTATACATAGCTACCAAAATATTTGCTAGACTGACAACGACCATTTGGCTGAGACCCTGAAGGGCGGGATGGCTCTGATACCAATTGTAACTACCTCGGTGAATTACGCTCCTAGTTACAAGCCTGGATGAGCGGAAATGGTTAAAATAGTACGGTGGGGCCCAAATGCCACTCACAGTAGACCTTTCGCTGTCCTAACCATTTCCAAACATCGGACAAGAACGCGGCGTAATCGGCGAAGGATCAACTACATACACAAATGAGTATGTATGCAAGCCACCATACAACAGTCCTCAGAGCCATTCCATCTAAAAGAAATAGAAATATTGCAACGCCATACGGCAAGATCCAAATGTCCTAGATAGATATAATAGTTTAGGATATCTCCTCATACATCAAATATCAGAGTATCAGGCGGAAGCGGCAAATAAGATCCGAGTACGGATAAGAAGAAAATCGACATAAGATGCCCCATAATAAACACATCCCGCCCACAGATCTCATGGATCCCCGTTCCCGGAATCTCTACACCGAATGATCGTTGCCCACATCGTCTGTCTCCTCCACCCAGTATCCATCTTATGAGTGTACCTGTTCATCTGAATCAAATAATTTATCGTGTGAGACCCTAGGGTACTCAAAGAAGTCTTTATGCCTCTAAAGGGGACACAACCTGGGTGACGCAATTGCAGCAAAAGATAATACCTAACAATTCTATAGATACTCGCTAACCATCCGCCTAACCATAGATAGACGGATGCCCGTGAATTAATAACAACAGTTATAACAGTAATATTAACAGATCCATCCTCCTCCTCGCTTACCAACAACCCCCCATCCGTTGGCAGTTTTATTAACCATTCCATGGGTGTTGCACTATTTACTAGTCAGGTACTTAGTCAAATTAAAAGCTGTACTTTAGTTATACTTGTCTATGATCGAGAAACTGTGCTCCAAGTCGTCCATAACCGCGGACACGGCTTTCAGAAAGTTTTACCCTGCAGGGGTGCACAAATAGCAACACACACTCGATCAACCTCGGAAAAACCAAATCAAAACCCAACGAGGCATTCACGACAAAGCGATCACAGGATTCAGAAATATTTCAGGGGCCACCCATTAAGCTACCCGCAATGGCGGGGCTCGAGACGGACTCAAGGTTTGTGTGGACTCAGAAACGATCGGGAACCCGAAGTGTGATTGGGCTTGTCGACACAAAACGTGTCACGACCTAAGCAAAGACAGTGCTCCTCGCACAATCGTAAATAAAGCAGTAAAGCATGGCATAAGTACATGATAGTAATAAAGCCCCAAACTACTTTGTGGCCCCAAGAAATAAGAATGAATCAAGCTCTGGCTCAGGGGGGGGTCCCTACGCCTACCGGATGTGGATAGTGCGCATATTCCAGGAACAGGAATCAAGTACTCGGGGTCCCACGGACACAAGTGAGCATGAAAAACCAAATAGCAGATATTGCTCACGGTGCCACTTTCATTAGTTATCCCATTACTACTCGGTTAAGTTGTATAGGTACCTCGTTATCCATCGACACTCACATACCCTACACATCTTTGTTCACGACCCGCATGGCTCAAACAACTCTGTAGTAATGGCTCATGGGATGGAGGAACAAGCTTTTGGGGTTTAAAAGTAAAGGCTATGCAAGACTTGGGATTCTTTAATGCGATCGCGACTCAATGATGCAAGAATAAGATAGAGGCAATAGGTACTATATGTATGCAAGCATGTGGTAGTGCTTGCACAGCTCGATTGAAGCGAGAGAAGGATCTGGGTAGTGCTCTTGGGTTTCTTGATATATCCCCTGCTCGGCGTCTATTCGAAGAAGAACCAAACAAACAAGGGCCAACATAAATAAAGTACACAAGCATAAGAATAAAATGCGACAAGCAAACAATCATGCCATGATGAATGATGCACAATTTGCATGGCAATAAAGTAGCATGGCATGGGTGAGGTGTAGAATACAAGAAATAAAGCATTTTATGGAGTTTTAATCATATTTTATACTCAAATAAGTTGCTGTATACTTTATATTTATATGATGCATGCTGCAAAACAGAACATGGAATGCATAAACAGAAAGGTCTCGTCGAGCTGATCGATTTAGACATATTATTTGTCAAATTTGGAGTTATAAAACAAAAGTTATTAATTATTTAAGGGAAAAGGCCATTTTATTGTAATTTTAATCAACTTGAAATTTAAGGTGTTCAAAATATATTTTGAAGGGCATATTTGAAATCCTCACATTTTTCTGGTTTCAAAACATATATTACATGTTTAATTTAGAATTATATTTCAAAAGTTATTAAAAAAAGATTTAAATTTGAATTTAAATTAATTTTGGAAAAGTTTGAATTAAAACAGAAAAACAGAAGGTCTTTTGTCACTCAGCCCAGTCCTAGCCACAGTCACAGACAAGTGGGGCCAAGGCTGACTAGGACACACGCGTCCAGGAAAAGGCTTTCTCACCGCGGCTTTACCTAGCCTCTGCGAATGACAAGTGGGGCCAGCTGGCTTGGGCCCAGGTGCCAGCGAACGAGAGCGCAGGGTCTGCCAGGCGGGGACGAGCTGGAGCGCGGGTTAAGACTCAGATTCTACGGGGTGCTCTTTGCAAAGTTCCCACAGCGGCTGGTTGGTGGGCTCGACGGACTGCGGGTTGAGCGAAAACAAAAAGGGAGGGGCTATCTGCAAAACAGCGCCGCGGTACTGTGGATCTTCCTCGCGATCTGACGAGAGATCGGTGCCTGTGAACGGCGCGCGGCGCGGGGGATCGAACCTAGGACCTGGCGTGCACGCGCCGAGGCGCAGCATCGCGGTGGAAGGAGGTTGTTGCGGTTCGCCACGCAATGAGATGAGGGTTACGATGCACGATGACGACGACGAACCCGCCAGGCACAGAGGGCGTTCGTCGCCGGATCCGCCCTAGGAAGCGAAAACAGGAGGGTGCGAGAGGTGCAAACTCACCGGGAGTGCGATGAGGCGGTGGATCGGGTGCGGGGATCGCTGAGCGGGCGGACCGGAGTTAGGGTTTGGCGTCGGTGTTGCGGTACTGCAGCAGACGTGGCCTTCTCCTCCTCGCTGGCGCGTACAGGGCTGCTACAGAGGACCTCCCCGACCTCGCCGACAGCCTCCTGCTCACCTGCGCCTCTTGGATCGACGGGGCTGGTGGAGACCGACGGTGGCCGGCGATGGGGTAGCTGGTGGCGGTGGAGAATAAAGGGAGGAGAGGAGGCAGGCTCGGGCGGATCTGGAGAGGCCAGAGGAGGCGTGTGGGAGGAGGGAAAAGTGAGGGAGAGGCGTGGGTGCCGTGTGGGAGCAGGTTGGAGATAAAGGTGGCTTCGGCCCCTTTTTCCCTCCTCTCCTTCACGTGCTCGGGTCAGTGAGGCAGAGCAAAGCGCAGGTGGGGTCAGGGCGAGGCCAGGCAGGCAGGGGAGGCTCGGGCTGGTGGGGCATGCAAGGCAGAGAGAGAGAGCTAGAGAGAGAGAGGGAGAGGGGTGGCATAGAGCTCGGGTTGGAGCTAGGCTCGGGTTAGGTTAGAGAGGAAACTAGGGTTAGGAGAGAGGGTTAAGAGAGAGGGTGAGATGAGGTAGGGTGGTGTGTTTTCCTTTGACAAGATCAAGCAAGATCAAGCCAAGCTCAAGCAAGATCTAGACAAAATAGAGGATGAGATGAAAGGTGGTGATGGGGTTTAAGCAAGATCAACTAAGACCAAGCCAAAAGGAGGAAGAGAGAGATGAGAGATGATCCACTCAAGAGTCAAATAAAAACCCAAAAGACTAGAATGTGTAGGTTCTTGCATGGCCCATGCAAAACAATTAATGCCATGCTTATTCTTGTGAAAACAATAATATTTACATGGCATTATTCCTATGCATTCCCAAAAGTGGAATTAAGCCAAGCAAAAGAATTTAAAGGAAAATTCCAGATGGAGTAGATGGAGATGATCACATTTGATTATAATTGGGACTTGCTAGTGTGTATATTCCACTAGATGTTTAATAGTCCCAAAAATATCCCAACATGAGCATAAATCCATGATAATCCATATGAAAGCTAGGAAAAAGGAGCACTACTCATAATGCATGCAAAGGTGGCTCCACATATCAATAATGTGAAAACAACATGATGCTAAGATGAGAGCATGTGGAAATAGAATTGGATCCATCCCAACCCACATGAGCTAGAGGTAAAACCCAATAAAGTGCAAAGCTCATATTTAGTTGGATGGTGGAATTATAAGGTGGTGGCAGAGAAAGGTGATGGAGTTGAATAAAAGATATGCCCCCAACTCAACTTAGGCATTTAAACAATATATCAATAACCAAATACAATATCAAGAGGCAAATACAATTAACAATGCATATGAGAGAAGAACCAAACCAAAAAGGGTTTTATATGATGCTCAAATGCAAGGTGGCATGATGACATGAGCATGATATAATTATGATGCAACAATTATATATAGGAAGTAGCATTTATATAGACTAGGCTAGTAGCATTGCAATTGTTAGACAATTGGATGCTACAACTCTCCCCCACTAAACAAGAATCTCGCCCCGAGATTCCTAGGAAAAAGAAAACAACACAAGGAGAGGCGGGTGTTCGAACGAAGGTGACCCTCACGTTCCCAAGTTGATGAACAACGGAATGGTGCTAATTACACCTTGCAAAACTTGCTAGACTTGTTGCGAGTCTTGCGTTTTGCTTGAGAAACAACGGGTTAGAAGAGTTGAAGGATTGTCGTGAGACAAGAAGGATAGGATGGGCATAGCTCCGGTTTTCCCAAGAATCATGATAAAAGAATATAACCACTTGTGAAAGAAAAAGGAGAAGATGATGTATCATGGATAAAGAAAGACACACCATTAAGATTAAAGATTTACCGATACGAGAGAGGATGAATCTTTGTCTCGCCAGAAGAAAGGAGCTAGATTGGAGAGGTTTTGAACCACTATTACAATAGCATCGTATCTTCTCTCGGATTTGAGAAAAGAAGTTCGGAAACAATATTGCCTTCAAACAATAGAGTCCCTTGATAACAACAAAAAGATTTAGTTAGACATCGTCGGATTAGATTCTTGTTGCGCCGGTAAGAACCAAGGATCACGCAATTTAGGTGCGCAGATATAACTTCCAGAGATAGATGTGAAGCCAGATCATGGTGGAATCCCGAGAAGCAAAGAATATGGAGGATCTGGAGTTTATTGTAGAGATACTTATTGCTTTCTTTAGCCTTGAGGCTAACGCAATAGATTTGCGGCTGATGGCATCAACCATAATTGGCTTTACCACAGAAAAAGAATTGATGAAACAAAGAGAGAGATAGTTTCCTTTAATCTTGTTTGGGGATATCGAGCATCGGTAGAAAGACGAGGATAGAAAAAGGTTTGTGTTTGTTTCCACCAGATAATTGAGGATTTTGCTCCGTGTAGAAAGGGTGAGATCACCAACAAGAGATTATTGATTACTTTCTTCGAAAGAGCACTCCGGAAAAACAAGGACGGAAGTAAAAGTATCAAGGGATAAAGGCCACTTCTAACTTCCGTGGAATGAGTGAAATCACATTAATTCTCCAATTCAATGTACAAGAGCGAATGATAAGAGTAGTGGTATGGTAGCTACTCCATCCCGAACTCAAAGCATTACTCCGCACATGAATAAGAAAATCATGCAACCCAACACCGAAACAGACTGAAGGTGTTGGCAAAAACTCATAGAACTCCGTTAGAAAACAAGGATAGATGCAAACGATTCGCCGGATTCATAGATAGATAAAGATGATGATGTTGTCGTCATGTCGGAAGTACCAGGCCACCGGAAAGATATAAAGGAAGATCACGGAGACAACTGCAAAATTTCATAGATATAGAAAAAGATAGAACCACTTGAACAGAACGAATACAAGATCTGGAAGGTCTTCATGGCCTCCGGTGGATTGAGCATAGACGATAGAGCGAGAGGGTTTCAAGAGATTACTTAACGAGATTGAGGTGAAAGAACTCCATGTTATTCTTGAAATGATTGAGAGAGATTTAGCGGCCTTGAGGAAATCTTCAGCGGAACGACGATGATAACTTGCCAACAAGGAACAACTCCGGATTGGTTGAAGATGGAGGATGGAATTAACAATGGACTTGCTGATTCCAGAGTTGAAGTAATGTATTTAGCAGAAGGACGTGGTCGAGATATGTGACTTCAAAAAGTCAGAATTCTCACTTTGAGACTTTGCACACGGGCAGTGCTCACGAAGCTCGAGAGAAAGAGACACAGATGATCTTCCATGTCCTTCCATAGATATTGAATAGGCAAGGATATTATCAACATATACCACCATGGATTAACAAGATATTCCCAGAATACCAAGTTCAAGAGGCGGGAGAACGAACAAATGCTCGAAACACTTTCTGAGCTCAACGCTCTTTGAAAGATCAACGTTACGAGTAAGGATTCCTGTTGAAGAAGATGCTTGATGAATAGGTTAACTGGTCCTTCGGAAGAAAAAGAGATGTCAATCGGTTCACATTGCCGATCGGATCACGGTTACAAAGATAAAGAGATCTTGGATAAGAACCGATGATAGCTCATACCTTAAGCAAAGCTATCGAGATTTAAAAGATGCAATTCCCTCGTATCCGTGAGAATTGTGCGATATGGGGTTCAAAAGGATGTGCAAGATGATGGATGATGATGATCGCCGTAGTGCTTGGAGAAACTCTGGATTGCCAAAGATGCTTGAATATGCATAGATATGATCATGGTACTCAAAATCACAGGAGATAACCGTCACCATTTGGAGGATAGCGGTGATTGCATTTTCCATATTCCACTCAAGATAAGTGTCATATAGCTATGCGAACCAAATTACAATCACCAAAGACGGATCGACACATGTTATGTAATTAGCCCAAGAGAATTGGAGATGAAATGAAACTCTAGGATTAAGCGCCGGTGACAAAAGAATGAGTTAGCATGGACATGCTGATAAAAGGGAGATAGATAATGTTTCACACATGACTGAAAAGGAGTGTGGAAGCACAGATGTATCAAAGGTTACCGTTGGATTACCCCAACGGCTAGTTTGACCGCGTTTTGACGGTCCAACTTCATCCACTCGGCTCGCCGACCCCGATCACTACAAACAGTGACTAAATATTTCGCCGATCCAATCGCCAAAGCTGCGACCAGAATGACTAGTTTCCTCCTTTATTCAGGAGCCCGCCACCGATTCGACTGGATGTCCGTTGAAAGTCAGATACTCCGATCGCCACGACCACTTCAATCGACGGCCTTGGGGACTCCGATGGGGATATGCCTACCGGGTATACCAGCAGACGCTTCCGATTGGCCCAGAAGGCGAGTGGGCTCGCAAGACGACGATCGATCAAGGCTGGTGTGGATCCAAGCGATCGGAAGTCAAGGCCCAAAGTAGTAGATAAGCCCAGTCGGATTAGGTTAAACGAGTACCGAAGCCTTAACTGATTCGGTTGAGATATGTAAACCCTAGGGGAGGTGAGTCTATATAAACCTCCCTACAGGGCGTGTAGAGATACGTTCCATCATACACCCAAGCGACTCGCCGCCTAGCCGCCGAGCTCGCCCCATTGTACCACCATCATAATACAATCTAGCAGGAGTAGGTCTTTACCCTCCGGGGGTCCGAACCTGGGTAAAACCCTGTGTATCCGCCCTCATCTCGCACGGCAGATGGCTGGCCGCCCTTGCCTCTCGTTCTACTACTCGCTGCCGATTGCAGCATCTGCCGTGACCATTCCCACGACAGATGTGGCATTGAATAGGGACACGATCATTTCCTTCACATAGGAATCATGTAACTTGAGATGTGGGGCATTGTCTAGTTGGATGTTTCTCTTCACAATTAGGGAATTGGTCCATATGCTCTTTACTAGTGTGTCCTATGTCTCCACAAATTTTGCAAGCTTGAGTTCCTTCTATAATATCATCCTTGATATCATTGTTGTCACAATCTCTTTGGGAAGGTTGCTTCTCTTGTTGATCATCTGATTGGTCATCCTTTGCAACAATAGAGATTGGGTTTCCAAAAACTTTAGCATGGTTGGGTCTAACTCATTGTTGTTGGCTAAAAAATGGGTTGTCACTTGATTCAACTTAGCTTGAGTTGCTAGCAGTTGTTCTGTCATGTGCATCTCTCGATTGTTGTTACCATCCTTGATGTTGGAGTTGTGGTCTCTTGGTGAAGTCATCTGCTTGGGTTGGACTGGGATTAGATTAGGCAAAAGATTTCTAGAGGAAGAATTCTACTCACACACAAAAAATCACACAAGCAATGTGCAAGCAATATCAATCATGCATTCCACTCAAACAACAAGATTCAAGCAAATATTTCTTCTACAGCACATAAGTTGGTGTGATCAATACATTGATTTAAACTAAACATTAGTATGGTGGTCCAACTATAGGGTTCACTTGAGATCATTCTATCTTCTTAGTTGTTTCTTCATGAACAAGATCATGATATCCTTGGAAGAAATTCTTGCATCTTGGACACAAAGCTGAAGGGTTTCGCAGCATAGTGAATCAAAAAATTTCTACGGATGCGAACGGGGAAGCCAAGATCTAATCTAGGAGATGTAAACAACGAGGGGGAATAGATGAGATCTTCATACCCTTGAAGATTCGCATAGCGGAACGTTCGATGGAACGTGGTTGATGTAGTCGTACTCGCTTCTCCTCCTCGCGATCCGATTCGATCCAACACCGCAAGTGGCGATGCCTCCGAGAGATGCACACGTATGGCACCTCGACGTCTCCTCCTTCCTCGGTCCAGCAAGTGGGGTGGGGAGATAGTTTGGATCTACAACACGACAGCGTGGTGCAAACGGTGGAGAGTTTCTGCGGCAGGGCTTCGCCTACGCGCAGTCGGGAGGGAGAGAGAGAGAGGAGGGCATCAGGGCGGCTAGGGCTTGAGGAGATGTGTGGGGAGGGTGCGCCCCCAGCCCTCTTTATATAGAGGGGTGGGCGGCTGCCCCTTGCCCCTCCTCCAAGCCTAGGGCCGGCGGCCAAGGGGGGGAGTGGGGGGCAAGTTTCCCCCCTCCTTCTAGAAGCTCTCCCTAGGGTTTCCCCTAGGGCTTGGCCGGCTGGGCCTATGGGGCCTTGTGCCCCTGGCCCAATGCGGCCAGGGCACTCCCTCGTAGGCCCACGCCCCCTCCCGACAAGTGGTGATGTAGCCCGACCTACGGTCGTTACCACATCTTGGTCTCCAACTTACGCTAAGTCGTCATGGACTCCAAAGGTGAATCCGTTCCTCTATGCGAGCCCCCTTCCTACCATATTGAATGGTATGCTACTTCATACTCCGTCACATATGCATGATAGGTTCACATTGACAAGTACGGAGGCAAGAGAGGAAGCCCGGAGCATCAAGCCCGACAAGACGGAGGCTTGGAAGAGGAGGCGGAAGAAGACAGATCGCCAAATGCTCTCGTCACATGCAGTACTACCGGACTGGCGACCAGCCTACCGCCGCCACCACCAATGACGACGCCAACAGAAGCCAACACTCTCCGGCGGTACTGGATCTGGACCCAGATACCGTCTCGATACCGCCACATAGACGGCTCCAATGACGCCCAGATCAAGCGGTACTACGGTCCCGAGCGGCAAGACTGGGACCAAGCGGTACTACCGGTCCCAAGTCCGGTACTATCTCATGGAAAGGTTCTACAAGCACTAGTTGGGCCACAACCCATGTATCCCCTTTACTTACCTATTCGCCTAGTTTATCCCCAAACTACCCTTGTTTATGTGGTTGGCCTATAAATAGAGCCCCACCGTCATGTATCCCTCGGGCATAGATGATAGACTAAAGACAACCCCATTGTGGAATCTCTAGTTTTGCCTCATCCCTTTACCAAGGGGACCGACTATCGCCACCAACCTCGATTGGACTTTGCATCACGCATCCATCGTTGAACAAGGCCTTGGAGTTCGATGTCCGCTCCAAGTTGTCAAGACTCTCCCAAGGTGTTCTTCCCTCCGATGTGGATTTGAGGGAGCACGTTGACCGATCTTTCCTTGCGAGGATTCTATCGGACCGGTGGCCGCCGTTCGGGAGCAATTGGCCTTGTATCGTGTGAGTTTTGCGTGTGTTCATCGTGTTCTTCGCGAGGTGTGTGTTCGCTTCCGCTACCTTCTCCCTTTCCCCTCGCTTTCCCATCGATTTGACCACGAGATCCGTGAAGATCGGGCCACCCAAGAGGTTAACCCCTCCATCATCTGGTATCAGCAGCTTTTGGTTGCCACGGATTTCTCATCGATTTGATCTTTTCCCCATAAATTCGAAATTTCCACCCAAAATAGCCCCAATTCGTGTTTTGGATCGATCTATGATTTGAGTGCGTTTTGGTAGGTTTTGATCCGTGGATTACTTGCTGAACTTGTTGATCTACCTTCCTTTGCGTTCCCATGGCCTAATTCCTTGTTTTCCCCCATCGATTTGGTGTTTTTCTTGAAGATTTTCCGCCCAAATCGCCCCAAAATCGCGAAAACGCGTCAGATCTGGGCGTCTCTATCTCGAGCGGTACTACCGCTCCAAATCTATGGTACTACTGCCAACCGGTATTACCGGGCCCAAAATCCGGTACTACCGCCCAAGACAGAAAGAAAACAGCAGGTTCCAGATTTCAGCCTCTCACCGTTTTGACCATAACTTTTGCATCCGAACTCGGATTCTGGTGTTCTTTAGCTCGTTTCGAAGAGGAGAAGGAGCACTACATCATCATCCATGTTGTTCATGCTTTCTACTCCATCCAAATTCCGTGAGCAAGGCGGAATCCAACAATAAAGGGTGAAGATCATCGACGAAAGGTATAAACATTCCGCGACTTCTCCCCACTTACATTCCTTTGTGAACCCCACTATCCTTGCGAGCAACAAACACCTATTGAGACTAGTTCCTCTTATGATTGCTTGGGATATGCACATTTGATACCTTGTAGATTCCGAGCAAACATTGTGAGCGCTATCTCATATAGTTATCTTGTATAGTTGTTGGCACAAGGAAGAGGCAAGTGAAAAAGAAATAAAAAGAAAAAGAGTGATACAAAAAGAAAAATTAGAAAAAAAGGAAAAAAAAAGAAATATACATGTGCCTCATAGAATAGGAAGCGCAAGCTCGATGAACATCATATAGGTGGTACTTATTGTGCATATGTTGTAGCCCACCAATTTTGTGCAATCGAACTAGCGTATCTCCTTGTACTAGTGTTACACGAGTTTATAGTCTTCGCTAGGTAATCATTTGGTTCTTAGCTCACTTTCTCTGTCGCACAAGTCCCATTTATCCCACCGTGTGTGTTTCCTTGTACATATTTCCTATCTTGTGGATTGACTTGTTTTGCTTTGTGATCATTGTGGTTCTTTACTTGCCATTACAACATCTTGATTTCGGATTGGTTCTTGACATGCCACTTTTCATACCTATCCACCATAGGCCTTGTGTGTGTGTTTTTTGGTTAGTAGTTGGTTTTGGTGTTCCGCGTGAACTTCACTTTGCTTGGTTTATTGCTCTCAAGTGTGGCCACTTGCGCGATACGATCTTCCAAGGTAAAGTAAGGTTTGACGTTGTATCCCTAACACCCTCTACCATTTCCATATACACCGCTTGGTCTTGTGAATCATGTCTAGGGACTCCGGAACCGAGTATTATTTCTATGAAGAATCCAGGATGAGCCACCATGCCTATGTCTCCACAAGCATGGATAACATGATGGAGCACTACACCAACAATGGCTCCACATGCTTGGGTGATATGGAGTACTACAACAACAATGACTCCCCAAGCATGGACGACTTCAAGAACGACAACACGAAGCTCCTCACGTCGCACTGACCAAGACGGAGCCTCCAACTCGAGTGCGCCAAGGTCCATCATCAAATGGACAAGTTCCAAAGCGACCTCCACAACTTCAAGAAGGACATGGACAACGACTTCGACAAAAACATGAGGATGGTCGCCAAGACTAATGATGCTTTGCGCTCATTAGAAAAACTCACCAAGAAGAGTGCCAAGGAGAAGGGTCATCGTCGCGAGCGTCATGTGGATGACCAAGTGCGCCACCTACACCAACCATCGGCAAGGCACGCCAATGACCTCCGTCGACACCGTCACAAGGCACCTTCAACTACTAGTGCCACCACCAAAATGGCACCAAGAGCAAGCCTTCGTCCACGCCATCAAGCTTCAACGACTACGCTTGCATTCGAAGACCTCATGAACGAGGAAAATGAAGACCTCTACTTTGCCAAGTTGGATAGCATGAGCCTACCTCCACCACTACTACAAGATGGCCACAAGACGGTCGAGCATGGGATTTTCCCTTCGACCATGGAGGAGAGCGATGATGCCCACCTTATGGCATCCAACCTTGAAGGCGACAAGGTCAAGATTGGTGAGCATGGGATTTTCCCTTCACCAAAGGAGGCGCATGGAGTTGAGGAAACCGAGCCCACCCCCATATGCTTGAGTGATGATGTGGTACCAATCCCATGTGAGTATGAGAGCCACTTATCCCACTTGAGTGAGAACAAGAGTGACATGAGTGACTCCACCTTATATGAGATTGAGTGCTTCCACTTGGAGGGCATGAGCGATACTCCTAGTGAGTTGAGAGTGGTAGTTGATAGGTCAAGTGAGACCATTTAGAATTATAACAACTTACCCTCTACCTCTAGTGTGTTCTCTTCTGTTGTGCTAGGTTCCATGGAGGAAGACGCCCGAAGCTATGAAGCAATGATGCCTCGAATGAAGAAGATGTACATGGTAGATGCTACGCCATGGATACATCAAGAAGATGAAGTCGTCCACAAGGAGGCCACTACTTCCACAACACCCACTTCATATGAGAGGTATGAACAAGGTACCAATAAGGGTGTTGATGATGCCATGATCCCACTAGTGGACATGATGAATTGTGAGGATATGCATGCTATGGATGATACTTGTGACATTACATATGCTTCATCCACTTTCCCATGTGATGATTTGCCTTTGCATAATATTGATCATGTGGAATTGTTTGATTGCGATATCATTGCCATAAACATGCCATGCTATGCATCTTGTGTGTATCCTCCAATTGCTTTGGACTTGCCTTGTCATGCTAGTCATTCAATTTCTCCCGTTGCTTGCGATAAGATGAATGCTTGCTATTTCACTTGTTTTGCGTGCAACAATATTGATCATATGCGTTGTAATGAGATGGCCCCCATAGCTTTCTCAATTTTTGGAGATTTTGATGATTGCCATGATAAGCATGTTCCCCACTTGCATACTCACCATGCATCTATTTCATACTTGAATGACATTAATGGAGATGTGCACAAGAAGAGATACGTCATGATGGATGATGTGTATCTCTACCATGCACACACGTTCTTCCTTTTACATATGATGTGTGTAGGTGCCCGCACGAGAATGTCAACCTCGGTTAAGCACGAGTTGACAAAAAGAGCTCTAGAGAGCATCCCACAAGTGAGTTCAAGATCGAACCCAGCTCTGATACCTCTTGCATGCTTTGCATCTCTCATGTTGGCAAATTGCTCTTCCCTATGGTTTGATTGCAAGCATGTTAATGGTATTATCTCCCCTTGTGACATGCATGTTTCTTCGCTTTTAGATAATGATGTTTTGTGTGTTGTAACAAAATTATTGAACAATTTCTCTCTCCGATGTTTTGTGTGCAACCACAATTCCACTAAGAGCATGTATTGTCATGAGAGCTTCCAAGAATCTCGTATTGTTGTTGCAACAAACATAAAGACCACTTGCTCTTTCATTTTGTTTGTTTGCAAACACGTTACTTTGGCTTCCGCTTGGGATACTCATATTCCCATGATATTTGCTATCGATGATTTGTGTGTGACATCCAACATGTCGAACAATTTCTCTTTCCAATGGTTGGTTGGCACACATAATGATGTTGTTTTGGATATTCTTCCTTTTTTGTTTTTGCCAAATTCTCCTAACTTTGCATCAAATATGTTGACCAAATTTCTATTCGATTGCTTTGAGTGCCCCACTACTATGTTATATGGAGTTTTTGAGTTTCCACATTTGGATGATGTTCAAACGATTTCCATGCACATTGACCTTGCATATGCATCCCGTTTGCTATACTTGAGTTTTGCTAATCGTGTTGTGAACAAGAATGGACATGCCACAAATGACATGCTCCTCTATCACACACAAACATATGTTGCTTGGTCTTTGTTGTATGAAGGTACAAATGCATACACGCCAACCTCTATGGGCTATAGGTTGACAAGAAGAAACGAAGAGAGTTACCTATGGCTACACTTCTTTGAGCTATATCTACAAGCTAAGGTGACTTCCTTCTACTTGAGGACTCATGCTATAATCTTCATGAATTGGCTACACTTTGAGTGTTGCTTTGCTTTTGTTGTGAGCTTTGTAGGCTTCAAGGAAGGTGAAGGAACATTGAAGTGTCGTCAAGTCAATCTTCCCGAGGACGACTATATGGTGAACCCCAGGATCAAGAAGGTCTCTCGATGATGTGGACATCCCTACTATTGATACAACTGTTGTACCTATAGAAACACACATACAAGGACCCATCACAAGATCTCGTGCCAAACAACTGAACTATCAGGTACTTTCGTTTCTTGGAACTATTCCTTACATACATGAGAATATGATGCTGCCTAAATCAGATATGTTTCTTACTCTTAGGAATGATGGACCAAGCATGGATGAGAGGGACAAGCATTGGAGCATAGCCATGCATGGAGATGGCAGCAAGCATGTGATGATCCAAGAGAAGGCCACGGATGAAGATTTCAGAACTTTGAGGCCACCATAATGAAGAAAGAAGGCTTGGACGAAATATTCAAGATCAATGCTTTACTTAATTCGTCCATAGCATAATATGGTGTCATGACACCTTTATTTTGGGCCAGGCCCATGTAATTTTCGTAGGATTTTAATTAGCCACTTTTTAGAGTCCAGATTTGAGGAAAAGGACTTTTAGGGTTGGATTCGCCACCACTTCCATGGCTGGCGAAACCCCACCTTACGCCTTAACACGCCCATAGCCGAACCTTTAGACTCGGATTTTGTTTAGACATTAAGTTAGCCATAGTCGCAACTTCGCCAAGGCTCGAGCCGCAGAGGCCTCTTGTACTTCGCACCTATTCAGATCCCACCTCTTCAATAAAGCTTTCCTCTTAATCCGCAATATCTTGATTGCAATATTGGTTCTTACTTGTTCTCGATTTCGTAGGAATTAAGACCCTCACGGTCAGCCGATCGTGTTCACGCAGGATCGGTAACCTCCAAGATTGGCCTAGCGATTGCATTGGCGCCGTGCTCGCACGTAGTCGGATCGTCAAGCCCTAACTCCACCAAATCGAATATAGCCATCTCATCGAAAGTTCGGACACCTTTGCCCTATCAAGTGGTATCGATTTCGGTTGCTCGTGAGATTTTATCGTTTTTCGTAGATTAGATCTGCTTTTACCTATAACCCACGAAAAAGCCAAAAACATGCTTAGAATTTAGATCCATCCCATAACCAATCTACGCCTCGCATTATCTTTTCAGTTTTTGCATTGTTGAATTTGTGTCTACATCGTCGCGTCGAGTTGCTGGTCTTAGTGTCTCGTCCCTTAGAGTTTCGAGTTCTGATCATAATAGTCACCGCCACACTCGCCGATCACCGCCACCATATTCCGCCACCATATTCCGCCGCCATATACCCTGCCACCATATTCCGCCGCCATATACCCTCCCACCATAAACCCTAATACTCCACCACCGCCTTCCTACCGCGACACAGATCCGATCGGTTTTCCTGCCGCGGTACGAGTCCAAGTAGAGTTACTGTTTCCTAGTTATTTCTTTTGACTTTCCTTCTTTGTTGTTTCCGTGTTCAACTAAAGTCCGTGTCGTGCTAAGAGTCCGGTCATAAGTCCAGAAGGAGAGCAAAAAAAAGTCTGGAACCGCCTCCGGAATTTTTTTCTGGCTATACTAGTTTTCGGCTTTGGGGATCACTTTTCTCCATCGGCCGTTATAGCGATATTTTTTTGGCGCCTGCGCGCTTTCCGGAGCAAAATAAAAAATTTCAAAATTTTTTTTGGGGCTAACCTCTTTTTAGACCCCGTAGATCAGTTCTAGACACTCGCCATCATAGTGATTTTCTGCATCTGGTTCGCTTTTCAGGGTGCCATATCATCATACAGTGCTTGTTGTGTCGCGTCGTGACATCGTTGGTGCTCTAGGCTCGCGTCTCTAGTACGGTCTAGCCTAGGACCAGCATAGTTCCGTCGTTGAGCATTCTTTCAACTTTTGCATTGCTGTTTTGATAATTGCTAACCCCCCTTGCTAAGCCTTCCCAGAGCTCCACAGATATTCTCCACGTGCGGTGTCTCGACTCCTCGTAATCGCTTGGTTCAATCTCTGGACCCACTGATCCTCGCAGTTGCACATCGCCTTTTCCTGCTGTTTGGTAAGAACTTGTAAGAGCTTTGTATATTGCTTGACGGATTACGCGTGACTTCCACCATATTCCTGTAGTATATACCTATGCTTCTTAAGGACTAACCATGACAGATACTTCGCGGAACCCTGCCACCATGACGAACGAAGAACTACATGCCCACTTCTCCGCGCTCTTGGTCAGTCGCGCTGAAGACGTGGATACGCGCCTAGGGGAGTTTGACACCAAACTCACCAACGCCGTGGACAAGATCGATGGACTCGAGAAATCCTTCAACGCCAAGCTTGACGTTCGGTTCAAGGAGCTTTTGAACCGATTGCCCGCACCCACACATGGCGCACGGCGCATTCCGATCACGGGTCGGACTGCTGGTTCGGCTCCCGCCGCACCCCCGGCGGCTGCCGCTGCGGCTGACGCTCCTCAGACTTCCGCCGCGGCTGCTGCTGCAACATTGGGGACAGACGACGGGTACTACTACGACCCCGACGACGACGATCTGTTTGACGAGGAGGTTGAACAACCTCCACAGGTACCTGCTGGTCGTCCCCGACATTACTACCGCAACGCTCGACCACCGGTACGTGATGATGATCATGTTGCAAAGCTTAAATTAAATATTCCATCTTTTGAGGGTAAATATAATCCTGATGCATATCTTACATGGGAGATGGAAGTAGAACAACGTTTTGCATGCTTAAAATATCCTGAGAATATGCGTGTTAGTGCTGCTACATGTGAATTTACTAAATTTGCTTCCCTTTGGTGGTCTGAGTATTGTCGTTTAAATCCTACTACTATTCCTAGTACTTGACTGCTTTAAAAACTGCTATGCGTGTTCGTTTTGTACCTCCTACTTATCAACGTGATTTACTAAAGAATCTGACACGTTTAGAGCAAGGGAAAAATTCTGTAGAAGAGTATTATCAGGAATTGCAAACGGGGATGGTTCGGTGTGGTCTTGTTGAATCTAATGAACAAATGCTTGCACGTTTCTTTGGTGGATTAAACAAGGACATTCAGTACATCTTAGATTATAAGGAATATAATTCTATCACTCGTTTGTTTCATCTTGCTTGCAAAGCTGAACGTGAAGTGCAGGACCGCCAAACACCATGGAGGAGGACTAATAATTCTGCAGGTCGCATATCCACTTGGACATCACGACAATCAGCGCCTCCTCGTGATTCGCCTCCAGCTACTACCACATCCAAGGCCACCACAAGAATTCCAGCTACTCCTCCACCATCATCCAATGCTCCTGCTCGTAGTGCATCTTCTATGGCTTCCACGGGTAAGACAAAGGATATACAATGCCGCAAGTGCTGGGGTTTTGGTCATATTGAGAGACAGTGCACAACACAACGTGTGATGATGGTGCGCGAAGATGGTCAATACGATTCAGCGAGTGACTTTGATGAAGATACACTAGCCCTTATTTCTGCTCGAGATGGAGACAATTCGATCTTGATGAAGAGCCAGAGGTAATGGCTACCAAGCGATCAATACAAGAGCTTAGTTACCCAACGTGTGTTGAGTGTGCAATTGAGCAAATCTGAGCAAGATCAACGCCACAACCTGTTCCAAACACGTGGTGTTGTCAAGGAAAGAGCTATACGGATCATCATTGATGGAGGGAGTTGTAATAACCTGGCCAGTGTTGACATGGTCGAGAAGCTTGCGCTTCCAACAAGACAACGCCCACATTCATATTACATCCAATGGTTTGAGAGTTCTCGCAAGATCAAGGTAACAAGAACGTACGCGTGCATTTTACTATTGGTACATATTCTGATTTTGTTGATTGTGATGTTGTACCTATGCAAGCTTGTTCTTTATTACTTGGTAAACCATGGCAATTTGATAGAGAATCTGTTCATAATGGCAAAACTAATCACTATTCTCTTATGCATGATGGAAAGAAAATTGGTCTAAAACCTATGACTCCCGAACAGATTTTAAAAGATGATCTTGTTAGAGCTAGTAGAGCTAAAATTGAGGAGAAACATAATAGTGAGAATCAGATTGTTGCTGCAGATTTTATACCACCAAAGAACACTAAATCTGATTCTATACATGCTACTGAAATTCGTTTGAAGAGTCCATGTATGCTTGCAAATAAAATTGATATTGCTGAACTAGATGTAACCAATACTCAATGTTATGCAATTGTCTGCAAAGAGGTTTTGTTTTCATTTGAGGATATGCCTCCTTCTTTGCCACCCGCTATTGCTAACCTTTTGCAGGAATATGAGGACGTCTTTCCATTGAGTGCCACGGGACTACCTCCTATTAGAGGAATTGAGCACCAAATTGATCTAATTCCGGTGCCACGTTGCCCAACCGCGCCATATAGAACCAATCCAGAGGAGACAAAGGAGATCCAACGCCAAATTCAGAACTACTCGACGAGATCATATTCGTGAGTCCCTTAGCCCCTGTCTTGTTCCTATTATTTTGGTACCTAAGAAAGATGGTTTTTCGCATGTGTACTGATTGTAGAGCTATCAATAATATTACTATTCGATATCGTCATCCTATTCCACGTTTAGATGACATGCTTGATGAATTGAGTGGCTCTACCATGTTTTCTAAAGTTGATTTGCGTAGTGGTTACCACCAGATTCGTATGAAATTAGGAGATGAATGGAAAACAGCTTTTAAAACTAAGTTCGGTTTATATGAGTGGTTAGTAATGCCGTTTGGTTTAACTAATGCACCTAGCACTTTCATGATATTAATGAACGAAGTTTTACGTGCTTTCATTGGACGTTTTGTGGTAGTCTACTTTGATGATATTCTGATTTATAGAAAATCTTTAGAGGATCATTTGGACCATTTATGTGCTGTTTTTAATGCTTTACGTGATGCACCTTTTGCACCAATCGAGTTGCGTTTCTTGGCTATGTTGTTACATCACAGGGTATTGAAGTGGATCCAGCCAAGATTGAAGCTATTGAGAATTGGCCGCAGCCCAAGACGGTCACACAAGTGAGGAGTTTTCTTGGCCTCATTGGTTTTATAGGCGCTTTGTCAAAGATTTTGGATCAATTGCCATACTGAATGAGCTTACCAAGAAGGATGTGCCCTTTGTTTGGGCGATGCACAACAACAGGCCTTCGTCATATTGAAAGATAAGCTAACACATGCTCCCTTACTCCAACTTCCGATTTTACTAAGACTTTTGAGCTTGAATGTGATGCTAGTGGAATTGGTTTGGGAGGGTGTTATTACAAGAGGAAAACCTGTTGCATATTTTAGTGAGAAATTGAGTGGGGCTAGTCTGAACTATTCTACTTATGATAAAGAATTATATCGTTGGTTCGGACATTAGAAACTTGGCAACATTATCTATGGCCTAAGGAATTTGTTATTCATTCGATCATGAATCTTTGAAGCATATTCATAGTCAAGCTAAGTTGAATCGTCATGCAAAGTGGGTTGAATTTATTGAGTCTTTTCCTTATGTTATCAAACACAAAAGGGT
Organism: Avena longiglumis; assembly: GCA_030063025.1. Taxonomy (NCBI): domain Eukaryota; kingdom Viridiplantae; phylum Streptophyta; class Magnoliopsida; order Poales; family Poaceae; genus Avena; species Avena longiglumis. Next base: position 331,778,219 of record CP125974.1, on the reverse strand, counting down.
AAAGATAATATTATTGTGATGCTTTGTCACGCCGTTATGCTTTGTTATCTCAACTTGACTTCAAAATATTTGGATTGGAAACTATTAAGGAACAATATGTGCATGATGCTGAATTTAAAGATGTGTTGCAGAATTGTAGAGATGGTAGAACTTGGAACAAGTTCGTCTTCAATGATGGATTTGTGTTCGTGCTAACAAACTATGCATTCCAGATAGCTCTGTTCGTCTTTTGTTATTACAGGAGGCGCATGGAGGAGGATTGATGGGACACTTTGGTGTCAAGAAGACGGAGGATGTTCTTGCTGCACACTTCTTTTGGCCACGTATGCGTCGAGATGTTGAGAGATTTGTGGCACGCTGCACTACTTGTCAAAAAGCTAAGTCTCGCCTTAATCCACATGGTTTATATATGCTTCTTTCTGTTCCTAGTGTTCCTTGGGAGGATATTTCTATGGACTTTGTTTTGGGATTGCCACGAACACAGAAGGGGAGGGATAGTATTTTTGTTGTTGTGGATCGGTTTTCTAAGATGGCACACTTTATTCCTTGTCATAAAACGGATGATGCTGCGCATATTGCTGAATTGTTCTTTCGTGAAATTGTTCGTTTGCATGGTGTGCCAAATACTATTGTCTCCGATCGTGATACTAAATTTCTTAGCCACTTTTGGAGATGTTTATGGGCTAAGTTGCGGACTAAATTGCTCTTTAGTACTACATGTCATCCCCAAACTGATGGTCAAACTGAAGTAGTAAATAGAACTTTGTCTACTATGTTACGGGCTGTTTTAAAGAAGAACTTAAAATTGTGGGAAGAGTGTTTACCTCATATAGAATTTGCTTATAATCGTTCATTGCATTCTACCACAAAGATGTGCCCATTTGAGATTGTGTATGGTTTTGTTCCTCGTGCACCTATTGATTTATTGCCTTTACCTTCTTCGGTGCAACATAATTTGGATGCTACACAACGCGCTGAAATGATATTAAACTTGCATAAGACTACTAAAGATAACATTGAACACATGAATGCTAAGTATAAACTTGTTGGGGATAAAGGGAGAAAGCATGTTGTGTTTGATGTTGGCAATCTTGTTTGGTTACATTTGCGTAAAGATCGTTTTCCTGATTTACGCAAGTCTAAGTTAATGCCACGTGCTGCTGGTCCCTTTAAGGTGTTAGAGAAAATCAATGATAATGCATATAAACTTGAGTTGCCTGCAGACTTAGGTACGGTTAGTCCTACATTTAACATTACAGATTTGAAGCCTTACTTTGGTGAGGAAGATGAGATTGCGTCGAGGACGACTTCAATTCAAGAAGGGGAGCATGATGTGGACATCCCTACTATTGATACAACCGTTGTACCTACAGCAACACACATACAAGGACCCATCACAAGATCTCGTACAAACAACTGAACTATCGTACTTTCGCTTTCTTGGAACTATTCCTTACATACATGAGAATATGATGCTGCCTAAATCGATATGTTTCTTACTCTTAGGAATGATGGACCAAGCATGGATGAGAGGGACAAGCATTGGAGCATGGCCATGCATGGAGATGGCGAAGCATGTGATGATCCAAGAGAAGGCCACGGATGAAGATTTCAACTTTGAGGCCACCATAATGAAGAAAGAAGGCTTGGACGAAATATTCAAGATCAATACTTTACAATTCCATAGCATAATATGGTGGTGACACCTTTATTTTGGGCCAGCCCATGTAATTTTCGCAGGATTTTAATTAGCCACTTTTTAGAGTCCGTATTTGAGGGAAAAGGACTTTTAGGGTTGGATTCGCCACCACTTCCATCGCTGGCGAAACCCCACCTTTCGCCTTAACACGCCCCCATAGCCGAACCTCTAGACTCGGATTTTGTTTAGACATTAAGTTAGCCATAGTCGCAACTTCGCCAAGGCTCGAGCGTCGCAGAGGCCTCTTGTACTTCGCACCTATTCAGGATCCCACCTCTTCAATAAAGCTTTCCTCTTAATCCGCAATATCTTGATTGCAATATTGGTTCTTACTTGTTCTCGATTTCAGGTAGGAATTAAGACCCTCGCTGGTCAGGCTGATCGTGTTCACGCAGGATCTGTAACCTCTAGGAGATTGGCCTAGCGATTGCATTGGCGCTCGTGCTCGCACGTGTAGTCGGATCGTCAAGCCCGAACTCCACCAAATCGAATATCGCCATCTCATCGAAAGATCGGACACCTTTGCCCTATCACTCGACCGCTTCTACTTTGTGATGAGCATGTAGAGTCGAGGACGACTCTTTTTGAAGGGGGGGGGAAGCTGATGTAGCCCGACCTACGGTCGTTACCACATCTTGGTCTCCAACTTACGCCAAGTCGTCATGGACTCCAAAGGTGAATCCGTTCCTCTATGCGAGCCCCCTTCCTACCCTATTGAATGGTATGCTACTTCATACTCCGTCACATATGCATGATAGGTTCACATTGACAAGTACAAAGGCAAGGGAGGAAGCCCGGAGCATCAAGCCCGACAAGACGGAGGCTTGGAAGAGGAGGCGGAAGAAGACAGATCGCCCAATGCTCTCTATCGCCAGCGGTACTACCGGACCTGGTGACCGGTACTACCGCCAAGCACTATCACTGCCACCGCCACCAATGACGACGCCAACAGGTTACATACTTCGTCTCCGTGGTACTACCGGATCTGACCAGGTACTACGGTCAGATTACTAGTCCCCGATACTTCCTGAGACGGCTCCAATCGACGCCTCAGACTGCAAGCGGTACTAAGTCTGGGCGGCACTACTGGGACTAAGCGGTACTACCGGTCCCAAGTCCCAGATTATGCTCATGGCAAGGCTCACAGCACTAGGTGGGCCACAGCCCATGTATCCCCCTTTACTTACCTATTCGCCTAGTTTATCCCCAAACTACCCTTGTTTATGTGGTTGGCCTATAAATAGAGGCCCCACCCGTCATGTATCCCTCAAGCATAGATGATAGAATAAAGACAACCCCCATTGTGGAATCTCTAGTTTTGCCTCATCCCCTTTACCAAGGGGACCGACTATCGTCGCCAACCTCGATTGGACTTTGCATCACGCATCCATCGTTGAACAAGGCCTTGGAGTTCGATGTCCCGTCTCCAAGTTGTCAAGACCCTCCCCAAGGTGTTCTTCCCTCTCCGATGTGGATTTGAGGGAGCACGTTAACCGATCTTTCCTTGCGAGGATTCTATCGGACCGGTGGCCACCGTTCGGGAGCAATCGGCCTTGTATCGTGTGAGTTTTGCGTGTGTTCATCGTGTTCTTCGCGAGGTGTGTGTTCGCTTCCGCTACCTTCTCCCTTTCCCCTCACTTTCCCATCGATTTGACCATGAGATCCGTGAAGATCGGGCCACCCAAGAGGTTAACCCCTCCATCAAGTGGGGCCACGTTGGTCCCACTCTGGAAGGTTCTAGAAGCTTCTGGTACAATACGGAACAATCCGAAACAATTCCGAACTCCAAAAACTGCTTTGCCTTATATGAATCTTATTTTCCGGACCATTCCGGAACCTCTCGTGATGTCCTGGATCCCATCCGAGACTTCGAACAACAACTCATAAACCAATTATCCATTCTATCCTAGCGTCGAGACACGTTAAGTGTGTGACCCTGCGGGTTCGAGAATATGCAGACATGATCTTCTATCAATAATCAACAGCGGGGTCTGGAAACCCATATTGACTCCCACATACTCATCGATGATCATATCGGGTGAACCACGATGCCAGGATTCAATTAATCCCATATACATATTCCCTTCATGACGTGATATTTTACTTGCCCGAGATTCGATCGCCAAGACGGCATACCTTGTTCAATCGTTCACGCAAGTACTTTACTCGCAGTAATCCGATATCACTTTGTGATTAACTCCTTAACCACGTGCTTGCAAGCTTGTTGATATCGACACCGAGTGGGCCCGAAGTATATCTCTCCGACTTGGGAGGGACAAATCCCATCTCGATACAACCCAACAAGTACTTTCCGATCACCTGAGAGACACCTTTATGATCACCCTCTCATAGGATGACGTTTGATGACCTCAAAGCTTTCTTCCGATACCAGGGAGTTGCATTATCTCATGGTCTAAGGAATACAATATTTGACATAAGAAAAAGCTTCGCAAAGATGAACACGATGACACGATCTAATTGCTCTGCTTGATTTGGGTCTGTCCATCATACCATTCTCCCAATGATGTGATCTCATTATTAATCGACAACTCATGTCTATGGTTAGGAAACCTTAACCATCATTAATCAATGAGCTAGTCCATAGAGGCGTACTAGGGACACGGTGTTGTTCATAAACCACACAAGTATTAAAGTTTCCGCTTAATACAATTCTAGCATGGAATATAAACTTTATCATGAACAAGAATTATAATAATAACATCTTTATTATTGGCTCTAGGGCATAATTCCAACAGTCTCCCACTTGCACTAGAGTCAATAATCTAGTTTACATCTGGCAACAATCTAACACCCATGGCACTAAGGTGCTGATCATGTTTTGCTCGTGGAAGAGGTTTAGTCAATGGGTCTGCGACATTCAGGTCCGTATGTACTTTGCTAATCTTCAGATCTCCATCTGTTATATAATCTCGAATTATATGAAACTTGCGGTTGATATGCTTGGTCTTTGGATGATATCTTGGTTCCTTAGCCAGTGCTATGGCGCCAGTGTTGTCACACAATATTTCTAGTGGGTCCAAGGCACTTGGAACCACACCAAGCTCAATGATGAAGTTCCTGATCCAAACTCCTTCACTTGACGCTTCTGCAGCAGCCATGTATTCCGCTTCTACTATAGATCCCGCGATCACGCTTTGCTTGCAGCTTCTCCAGCTCATAGCTCCTCCATTCAAAATATAAACGTATCCTGTCTGAGATTTAGAATCATCCTTGTCGGTGTCGAAACTAGCATCGACGTAACCTTTTACGACGAGTTGTTCATCACCTCCATAGACTAAGAACATTTCTTTAGTCCTATTTAAGTACTTCATGATGTTCTTCACGCTACCGTCCAAAGGTTCCACTCGGATCACTTTGGTATCCGCTCATCAAACTAAGAGCATTGGACACATCCGTCTAGTACACAAGATGGCATACATGATAGAACCTATGGCCGAGGCATAAGGCACTTTGCTCATAGCTTCTCTATCGTTATCAGAATGGACATTGACCCTTGCTCAATATCTTACCTGACAACATAGGCACTGAACCTTTCTTTGCCTTATCCATTCTGAACCTTTTCAGAACTTTGTGTAGGTATGTACTTTGGCTTAAAGCTATCAGGCGTCTTTGTCTATCTCTATAGATTTTGATGCCCAGTATATAAGCAACTTCCCCTAGGTCTTTCATTGAAAAACATTTATTCAAATAACTCTTCACATCGTTAAGCATGTCAATGTCATTTCCGATAATCAATATGTCATCCACATATAGTACCAAAAATGTCACTGAGCTCCCACTCACTTTCTTATAGATACAAGCTTCGTAGCAATTTGGAACAAATCCAAAGCTCTTGATCACTTGATCAAAACGAAGGTTCCAACTCCGAGATGCTTGCTTCAGTCCATAAATGGAACGCTGAAGTTTGCACACTTTATCAGCATCCTTAGGATTGACAAAACCTTCGGGTTGCATCATATACAACTCTTCATCAATGTTGTCATTGATGAACGCAGTCTTGACATCTGATGTGGACATCCCTTCTATTGATACAACCGTTGTACCCATCACAAGATCTCGTGCCAAACAACTTAACTATCAGGTACTTTCGTTTTTTGGAACTATTTCTCACATACATGAGAATATGATGCTGCCTAAATCAGATGTATTTCTTACTCTTAGGAATGATGGACCAAGCATGGATGAGAGGGACAAGCATTGGAGCATGGCCATGCATGGATATGGCAGCAAGCATGTGATGATCCAAGAGAAGGACACGGATGAAGATTTCAGAACTTTGAGGCCACCATAATGACGAAAGAAGGCTTGTACGAAATATTCAAGATCAATACTTTACGAATTCGTCCATAGCTTAATATGGTGCTGCGACACCTTTTATTTTGGGCCAGGCCCATGTAATTTCCGCAGGATTTTAATTAGCCACTTTTTAGAGTCCGTATTTGAGGGGAAAGGACTTTTAGGGTTGGATTCGGCCACCACTTCCATGGCTGGCAGAAACCCCACCTGTTCGCCCTTAAATACTCCCCATAGCCGACCCCCTAGACTCGGATTTTGTTTAGACATTAAGTTAGCCATCATAGCAACTTCGCCAAGGCTCGAGCGTCGCAGAGGCCTCTTGTACTTCGCACCTATTCAGGATCCCACCTCTTCAATAAAGCTTTCCTCTTAATCCACAATATCTTGATTGCAATATTGGTTCTTACTTGTTCTCGATTTCAGGTAGGAATTAAGACCCTCGTTGGTCAGGATGATCGTGTTCCTGCAGGATCGGTAACCTCCAGGAGATTGGCCTAGCGATTGCATTGGAGCTCGTGCTCGCACGTGTAGTCGGATCGTCAAGCCCGAACTCCACCAAATCGACTATCATCATCTCATCGAAAGATCGGACACCTTTGCCCTATCAAGTGGTATCAGATTTTAGGTTGCTCGGTGAGATTTTACGGTTTTCGTAGATTAGATCTGTTTTTACCTATAACCCATGAAAAATCCAAAAACACAGTTAGAGTTTAGATCCATCCCATAACCAATCTACGCCTCGCATTATCTTTTCAGTTTTTGCATTGTTGAATTTGTGTCTACATCGTCGCGTCGAGTTGCTGGTCTTAGTGTCTCGTCCCTTAGAGTTTCGAGTTCTGATCATAGTAGTCACCGCTACACTCGCCGATCACCGCCACCATATTCCGCCACCTTATTTCGCCGCCATATACCCTGCCACCATAAACCCTAATACTCCGCCACCGCCTTCCTACCGTGACACAGATCCGATCAGTTTCCTGCTGTGGTACGAGTCCGAGTAGAGTTATTGTTTCCTAGTTATTTCTTTTTACTTTCCTTCTTTGTTGTTTCCGTGTTAAGCTAAAGTCCGTGTCGAGCTAAGAGTCCGGTCGAAGTCCGTATGAGAGCAAAAAGTCTGAACCGCCCAAAAAAATTCGCTATACTAGTTTTCGCTTTGGGGATCACTTTTCTCCATCGGCCGTTATAGCGATATTTTTTACGCCAAGACGCTGCTCGAGCAAAATAAAAAAATTTCGAATTTTTTTTTGGGGCTAAGCTATTTTTAGACCCCGTAGATCAGTTCTAGACACTCGCCATCATAGTGATTTTCTGCATCTCGGTTCGCTTTTCAGGGTGCCATATCATCATACATTGCTTGTTGTGTCGCGGCGTGACATCGTTGGTGATCTAGGCTCGCGTCTCTAGTACTGGCCTAGCCTAGGACCAGACAAGACTGCGTTGAGCATTCTTTCAACTTTTGCATTGCTGATTTGATAATTGCTAACCCCTTGCTAAGCCTTCCCAGAGCTCCACAAATATTCTCCACGCGGTGTCTCGACTCACAGTAATCGCTTGGTTCAATCTGGACCCACCGATCCTCGCGGTTGCACATCGCTTTTCCTCGCTGCTTGGTAAGAACTTGTAAGAGCTTTGTATATTGCTTGACGGATTACATAACTTCCACCATATTTCCGCATTATATACGTGCTTTTAAGGACTAACCATGACAGATACTTCACGGAACCCGCCACAATGACGAACGAAGAACTACATGCCCACTTCTCCGCGCTCTTGGTCGGCTAGGCGAAGACGTGGATACGCCTCGGGAGTTTGACACCAAGCTCACCAACGCCGTGGACAAGATCGATGGACTCGAGAAATCCTTCAACACCAAGCTTGACGCTCGGTTCAAGGAGCTTTTGAACCGATTGCCGCACCGCAAGGCACCCACACATGGCGCCGACGCATTCCGATCACGGGTCGGATTGCTGGTTGTTGCCGCCGCACCTCAATGCTACCGCCATCGACGCCTCAGACTTTCGCCAACCGCTGCGACATTGGGGACAGACGACGGGTACTACTACGACCCCGACGACGACGATCTGTTTGACGAGGAGGTTGAACAACCTCCACAGGTACCTGTTGGCCGCCCCCGACATTACTACCCCTAGACTCGGATTTTGTTTAGACATTAAGTTAGCCATCATAGCAACTTCGCCAAGGCTCGAGCGTCGCAGAGGCCTCTTGTACTTCGCACCTATTCAGGATCCCACCTCTTCAATAAGGCTTTCCTCTTAATCCGCAATATCTTGATTGCAATATTGGTTCTTACTTGTTCTTGATTTTAGGTAGGAATTAAGACCCTCGTTGGTCAGGCTGATCGTGTTCCCGCAGGATCAGTAACCTCCAGGAGATTGGCCTAGCGATTGCATTGGCGATCGTGCTCGCACGTGTAGTCGGATCGTCAAGCCTGAACTCCAGCAAATCGACTATCATCATCTCATCGAAAGATCAGACACCTTTGCCCTATCAACATCCATTTGCCATATTTCATAATCATGAAACGCATCAATTGCTAATAAAATCCGAATGGACATCAACATCGCTACGGGAGAGAAAGTCTCATCGTAGTCAACACCTTGAACTTGTCGAAAACCTTTCGCGACAAGCCGTGCTTTGTAGACAGTAACATTACTGTCCGCATTTGTTTTCTTCTTGAATATCCATTTGCACTCAACGGCCTTTCGGTCGCTAGGAGGGTCCACCAAAGTCCATACTTGGTTTTCGCTCATGGATCCCAATTCGGATTTCATGGCTGCTAGCCATTTCTCAGAGTCTGGTCTCATCATCGCCTCCTCATTGTTCGCAGGTTCACTGTTGTCTACTAACAAGACAGTTAAGAGAGGGTTGCCGTACCACTCAGGAGGGGCACGCGACCTTGTCGACCTGCGATGTTCAGTAGTAGCATCGTCCGAAGCTTCATAATCCTTGTCATTAGCTTCCTCTATTGTTGGTGCAGACGGCACTGGAACAATTTCAGGTGCTGCGCTACTCTCCAACTCAAGTGAAGGTTCAATAACCTCGTCTAGCTCTACTTTCCTCCCACTCACTTCTTTCAAGAGAAACTCCTTCTCAAGAAAGGATCCGTTCTTTGCGACAAACACTTTGCCTTCGGATATGTGATAGAAGGTATACCCAATAGTTTCCTTAGGGTATCCTATGAAGACGCATTTCTCCGCTTTGGGTTCGAGCTTGTCCGGCATCAACTTCTTGACGTAAGCTTCGCATCCCCAAACTTTAAGAAACGACAACTTAGGTTTAGCACCAAACCACAGTTCATACGGTGTCGTCTCAACGGATTTAGATGGTGCCCTATTTAAAAAGTGAATGCAGCGGTTTCTAATGCATAACCCCAAAATGACAACGACAAATCTGTAAGAGACATCATTGATCCCACCATATCTAATAGAGTTCGATTCCGGCGTTTAGACACACCATTGCGCTGTGGTGTTCCGGGTGGCGTGAGTTGCGAAACTATTCCGCTTGCTTTAAGATGCGTGAGAAAATCATAACTCAAATATTCACCTCCACGATCGGATCGTAGAAATTTAATTTTTCTGTTACGATGGTTTGTCACTTCATTCTGAAATTCTTTGAACTTTTCAAACGTTTCAGATTTATGTTTCATTAAATAGATATACCCATATCTACTTAAGTCATCATTAAAAGTGAGAAAATAGCGATATCCACCACGCGTCGAAACACTCATTGGTCCGCATACATCGGTATGTATGATTTCCAACAAGTCCGTTGCTCGCTCCATCATTTCGGAGAACGGGGTTTTGATCATCTTGCCCATGAGGCATGGCTCGCACGTGTCAAATGATTCAAAATCAAGAGACTCCAAAAGTCCATCTGAATGGAGTTTCTTCATGCGTTTTACACCAATATGACCTAGACGGCAGTGCCACAAATGAGTAGTATTATCACTATCTACCTTGCATCTCTTAGCCTCAATGTTATGGATGTGTGTTTCATCGCTTTCGAGATTTAGAAGAAATAAACCATTCACAGCAGGTGCATGACCATAAAAGATGTTACTCATATAAATAGAACAACCATTATTCTCCGATTTAAATGAATAATCGTCTTGCAATAAACACGATCTTGATATGATGTTCATGCTCAACGCAGGCACATAATAACATTTATTGAGGTTTAAAACTAATCCCGAAGGTAAAACTAAGGAGAGCATGCCGACGGCCATCACATCAACTCTTGATCCGTTGCCAACGCGCATCGTCACCTCATCCCTTGCTAGCCGCCGTCTATTCCGTAGCTCCTGTTTCGAGTTACAAATATTAGCAACTAAACCAGTATCAAATACCCAGGCACTACAACAAGGGCTAGTAAGGAAAACATCAATAACATGTATACCAAATATACCTTTGATGGTGCCAGCCTTCTTGTCCGCTAAGTACTTCGGACAGTTGCGCTTCCAGTGACCCTTGTCCTTGCAATAGAAGCACCTGTCCGCTTAGGTCGACTTGAGCTTCTTCTGCAGGGCAACACGCCGCTTCTTCTTGAAAGGCTTTGCACCCTTACCTTTCTTAAAGTGGGGCTTGTTGACCATCAACACATGATTATCTTTCTTGATGTCCACCTCGCAGCTTTCAGCTTAGCGAAGAGCTCGGTGATCATATCAAGGAACCCATCGATTATGAGTAACTACAAAACCTTTGTAGCTAGGAGGAGTGATTGCAGAACTCACAATCTTGAGCTCCTCTGGAATCTTGATCTAGTTGCTCAAGGCGTTGAGTGTAGCCCGACATCTTAATGGCGTGCTCATAACGAAACTCCTTCCTCCATCTTGGTTAAAGAATTTCTCGGAGATCTCATATCTCTCGTAACGGCCCGAGTCTGAAACATAGTTTTCAGTTCCTCAAGAATCTCAAAGGGCCCGGGGAAATCCTCAAAATGATTTTGAAGGTCCGATTCCACAGCAAACAACATGGTGCTCTTAATCACACCATAATCATCTTTGCTGATCGATAAACAGCTTTCTCATCACCACAAGATCTACACTAGGGTGTCACCTAGCGCTTTCTCAAGGACATAGTCCTTTTGTCCGCCAGAGAATGATTCTCGACATGGAACCAGTTGGTGAAGTTAGACTCATTGTTCTTAAGCTTTTTCTTTCTCAGCAAAAACGTTGAAGTTGAAGTTGGACTTAGCCATTTGATCTTCAAAATTTGCAAGTACAATTTAAACTATGTTCATGATAACTAGTTCAACTTAATCATATTACTAGATGAACTCCCACTAAATTCCACATCCCTCAAGTTGTTTAGTGAACACGATCCAAATTCACCACACCTAATGCGATCTTCACAAGAAGAGATGTGGTTTCAATGGTGGACAACAAAGTGTCGATCATATCATTCATATGACTCATGCTTAACGTTTCGGTTCGTGTGTTCCGAGGTCATGTCTGTACATGCTAGGCTCGTCAAGTCAAACCCAAGTATTTCCGCGTGTGCAAAACTGGCTTGCACCCGTTGTATGTGAACGTAGAGTTTATAGCACCCGATCATCACGTGATGCTTGAACACGACGAACTTTCGCGACGGTGCATACATGGGGAGAACACAGTTTTATATTGATCTTTAAGTGAGGAATCATCTTATAATGCTACCGTCGCAATCTAAGCATAATAAGATACATAAAAGGATAAACATCACATGCATATAATTTTATGTGACATGGTATAGCCAATCTCCGCGCAATGATCTCCATCTTGTGCGTGCCAGCATGATCTCCATCACTCCACCATGATTGCCTCCACCACGAATAGCAACTACAACTATTGCTAACTACTTAGCGATAAAGTAAAGCTATTACATGGCGTATAAGAAGTTGACACACATGTCATACACAATTATAAAGACAACCATATGGCTCTACGTTGTGTACTCATCGACATGCAAGTCCCAAACATTACAAAACATGATCATTGCATACAACATACACATCACATCTTGGGCCATACCATATCACAGAACACTCAAAGAAAACAAGTTAGACGCCTCTACTTTGTTGTTGCATGTTTTACGTGGCTTATGGGAGTAACAAGCTAAGAACGATTCTTACCTACGAAAAGCCACAACGGTGATATTATGGTCGCCAACATCCGGTGTAAATCCCATGAAAACTATAGTGAGAGAATCTGGCATCCACCAGCCGCATGTGTGGAACAAGCCACACGTCAAGTGCGGTGTAGGGGTCCCAACCTGATAAGGTAGATTCCTCCTGTGTTTTACAATGCTAGTCCCTGGATCATTAGCTAGCATCCACAGTTAAGATGTAATACCAAGAAACAAAGGTCATAATTTAACTTTATAACCAGGAATAACATAAGTTTATTACATCAAACATAGCTCACTTGGCTATTACATTACATTGCAGCGGAATAACTATAAGCATGGGTCCTTCATCTTCAAAATGCCACATGCAGATGTTGGTTGTAGACTTTGTAATCCTAAACAATCAATCTTCACTAAAATCAATCAAACCTGCAACATACAAGTTACAGCCACAAAGGGTCAATACATTTGAATTGTATTGGCAAGTGATACTATGGTAGTATAGTGGAGTCTATCATCTATATGCATTTGGCTAAGTGGAGTCGAGGCTTGCATTGCTCAAAAATAGATTTTCTTATCATTTTGAAAATACTAAGTTTTTGCTTGACATAATCATTTCTCAATCAAAGATTTCAAGATCCTTGTACCAACCCATCTCTCCATCAATGATTGAAGAATTCAAACAACCCTTGTTCAAACCACAAGATTTTAATTTAGAAATTGGAATGATGAGATTCTTGATTGCTTCCATGTCTTGATGCTCAAATTGTCCTTTACTGGGACATGGCTAAGTACTTAGATTTTACACTGCAGAGGTTGTGCACTTTCCCCACAAGACTTGGTTTCCCAAGACAAGATCTTTCGTAAGCTTTCCTTAGACCAATATGGACGCTCCAACCTATCAAACACTACCACCCACCGTCCATATGGCTAAGTTCTTGCAACCTATATGATCATGGCGAGCCCATATTGCCAAGTGGTTGCACTTGAAGCTTCTCAACATTTGACATCTCAAATCCCTTTGTTTCGGGTGGCCATCCACAAGTGAGATACACAAGGTTAACCATAAATATGGTCCTTGTGAACCACTCAACATAACCCAATCTTTCCATTCCACCCAGGTGATTCATTAACTTAGTTGTTTTATTAAACAAAACATAAGTCCTCGACTTAGAATATTTTTTCCATAGTGTGAATATATTTTCCACCCATGTTTTCTATTAGCTAGGCTAAGCTTGGTAGTATTAGGAAACTTAACTTAGGAAATCCTACTAAGGATTCATCTACTAGGTTTTCCTATAGCAAGATCTATACTTAGCAAAATCAATGCAAGTTTATTTAGCAAAATCACTAATGCATAGAAAAAATAATGGGATAGAAAGTATGAAGCATCACTTGCCTTTTTGGTAGAGTATAGGTTCACTTCTTGATCTTTGCAACAATCACATTCTTCAAGTCACTACAAATCAATCAAGCAAGACACAAACTCAATCTACCAATCAAGCAAAACAACACACATAAATAACAAAGTCAAAGAAATGCATGCAAGCATGCCAAGCTTTGTTTTGTTTGAAAAAGTGGTCCCTAGTGGGTCATAGTCATTTGGGTTCATCTAATGGTCATTCTCTAAAGTGGCTAAGTCATTTGCAAAAGGTTTCACTTAAAAACCATTTTCAAAACAAAGTGTTATTTTATGTGGTGTGGAAATATTTTTATTAAGGCATTAGTCCATAGAGTTCACCAAATGAGTTGCTATTGCAAAACTTGGTGTTTTGGTCAGTAGGTTTGGTCCAAACTATTTTCTCAAAGTTTTCTTTCCATACACATTTTCATAAATAAAACTATTCTTTTTATTTGGCTAGAAAATGACTTAGTTAAATAATTCAACTTAAATTTCACAAAAATCATTTTTAACACTATGGGTTGGTTCCTAGGGTCAGAGGGTCACAACAAACCAATTGGCAAAGGTTTGATCTCAAAATTCATTTTTAAATGATTTTTCTAATGTTAAAGCACACAAAAGAATCTGCAAAATCAAACAATTTATCAAATACTATTTGCTAAACTAAGGGTAGGGTTGGCTAGGGCTTGTTCTCCTGAATTCATTGATATAAAATTTTCCAAATTTGGACGTGTAGTTCAAAAGTTATAAGGGTTTGAAAATTGTATCAAATTCGATTTCAAAATCTGTTTTTAAACAAAATCGCCACGTGGCCATTCTGATTCGCTTATACCGGTTCAGGTGGATAGCTGGTGGGTCGACGATTTACATAAAACGAACTGCAGATTCAACAAGGCTTGAGCTAGGCTGGAGGCTTGGCTCACGGCGGTGGCTCGGCTAGGCGCGGCTCGTCTATTCGTGTCCGTCAAGTGAGATCAAGGGTGGGGAATGAGGGTGCTTGGCTCACCGGGTGGCTCAGTCACCGGGCGATGATGAGGACGGCGACGCCGGGATGTGTACGGCGACGCTCGGTGGTTCCAAGATGGTGGAGACGAAGACGATGCATGGAGTTCGCAGAGCCGGTGGCGTTGAGCGGTGGAGGTTTGCTTCGGAATGGTTCCTAGGGGTGGCCGGAGTCGAGTGGCGCCGCTGCGATGTTGTCCAAGTCGAATACGGGATCAATAATCCAAACCAAGGAGTCGGAGGGTGCGCGAAGAATACCAGGAGATTCAATGAAAATGAAGGATGCGGTGTGTTCTTTCCACCGAATTTGGCTCGAACTTCTTGAGCTGTGGCGGCGCTGGTTTCTGGAGACGGCGTGGAGGCGCTCATGGGTAAAGGAAAAGTGCCCGGAGATGCTCGGGAGTGGATAAGGTGTGAGGTTGGTCGGGGAGAAGAGGGCGAGAGGCAGCGGAATCGGCGTCGAGCGTCGTCGACCAGCGTGGGGTGGGCGTAAATTAGAGTGGTCTGGGGCGATTGGGAAAGGAAGCGAGGGAAATGGAGGAGAGGCGTGGCGATTAAGACAAGGTATGGTTGCGGGGGATTAAGGGTGGCGTTACGCTAATTGATGCCCGCGAATCAATGCCAGCAACGGCGAGAGAAGGAGAAGCATCATGGGTGGGTGAGAAAGATGAAAAGGAAGGGGTCCACTTGGAAGTGAAAGGAGGAAGTGGAGGTGGGGCCGAATGGTCGCTCAGTGGGTAATTTGGGTGAAAACGATTCGGGGTGGGAAGAGGAGCTCATTGGGCTAGGTAGTTGGGTCAATTGGGCAATGCTTTATTTTTATTTCTGTCTGCTTTCTTTTTCCTTTTTAATTTCAATTGCTTTGAATCTCCAAACAAACAATTCACACTCAAATCAAATCAAACATTCAACAAACTTTGAACTTTGGATTTTGGTTCTGTTTAGCAACATAAACCAAATCCAAAAATAAAATAATATTTTATATTTAATTTAGGATCCATTTAACAATTAAATAAAATGGATCTTTAGTTAAAAATAGGGTTTGATTTTATTAATAAAATCTTTATTTGAAACTTAAATATTTTCAAAATCAAATTAGTAGGTTTAATTTGGGAAATATATAATATTTGGAAATTTGTTTTAAAACAAAATAACCTTTTATTTCAAAGATCCATTATTAATTATTATAATAGACTTTCTTTATTAAATCCAATAGAATTTGTTTTATTGAGATATTTATTTTGAAATCTAAAACAAACCCAAACACTTTAGTAGGTTTTATTAGAGAATATAAAATATTTGGAAAACCTATTTAAAATAATCTTAATAAGTTTTGATGTTTTAATTAAATTGGTAAAACTTCTTATTTAAATAAAGTTTGGATATTAATTATTTATTATTTTATTTTAAATAAACCTTTGTTGTTTTTATTCAAACTAAATGTTTTAATTCCCAAAGTTTGGTCAAGGTTTAATTTGGCTTTATAAAATAATCCTTATTTATAAATCCATCTTTTCTTTTGAAAACCAATCTTTTATTAAAAGATCCAAAATAGTATTTCCAAAATATTTTATTTTCCTTTGTTAATTGTTTTATGTTTTAAATCCTTTTGGGATTTATTTGTTCAATTTAGGTTTGAAGATTCCTATTGGAATTCAAAAGTTTCTTCCGGCTCAAAATCAAACAAAGTTTTATTTTATTAATTTATTTTCACATTACAAGATTTGGAAAATCTTGGGATGTGACAGTACCACCTTAAAATAAATCTCGTCCCGAGATTTGGGAAGGCTGGGGTTACAAGCATGTTCAAACAACTAGGGTACCACCACCCTTAACAAAATTCCACACAAAATTACATATTGTACTTCTTGGAATTCCGGGAAAAATTTCTCTAAGCAAACATTTGCATGGTGTCCTTGGTTTCCATACTTGACTCAGGGCCAAGGTTGAGATCCTTCATAGACTGATTCATCTTGTTCTTCATCTTTTCGGACAATTGCTTGCATAGTGGCCTAGTTCCTTGCATTTGAAACACATCACTTGGCTGATATCTTTCTTTTCCTTTGGTATCATTACCTTTTGTTTGTTTCTTTGGTTCTTCTTCTTTTCTGGGCATTCATTGGCATAGTGTCCCATCTCTTTGCAATTGTAACATTGCACTTGACTTATGTCCTTTTTCTTCTTTTTGGGTCTCTCCAAAGCTAGGAGTTCTTCTAGTTCATGTTCTTCATGAGTGGGAGATCTTTTTCTCTTGGGGCATTGATCTTCATGTTCCTTGGATGCATGATCCTTGTCTCTAAAAATATTGCTAGCTTGGGTTCCTTCTAGAATAACATCTTTGTCATCCTTGTTGTCATTAGCTCCTTGGGAAAAGTTTTCTCTCATGTTGATCATTTGAGTAACCAATCCTTGCAACAATTGGGATTGAAGTTTCAAAATCCTTTGTATGGCTGGGTCTAGTCCATTGTTGTTGGCTAAAAGCTGAGTTGTCTCTTGGCTCAACTGGTTTTGGGTTGCTATAAGTTCTCTCATGTTGTCTTCTTGGTTGTTTTTGTTGTCATCAACCTTGATGTTGGAGTCTTTTGGAGTAGTCATCTGTTTAGGTTGAATGAGGGTTAGTAGGCAAAATATTTCTAAGGAAATATTTCTAATCACACACAACACAATTCACAAGCAATGTTCAAGCAATCACAAACAAACATTTCACTCAAACAAGGTTCAAGCACATACTTAGGCAACAAAATATTTTTGTTACACCACATGAGTTGGTGGTTTGACTTAACTAAAATATGGTGGTCCATCTATATGGTTCACTTGTGATTTTCCTTTCTTTCTTGGTTGGTTCTTCTTTCTACATGATATCTTGGTTTCCTTGGGATAAACTCTTGGTTGCAATACTTCAAATGATGTAAATTCCTTCTAACTTTTGCATTTCCTCAGTCTCTAAACCTTGAGTAGGATTTTCTTTGTTTCACTTGTAATCCTTAGTGGTATCCAAGTTGGAAGTCCTTGGTGAAGAGGCTGAAGATGTTGAAGTCATTAGAGTTGAAGAAGTTGAAGAAGTCCTTTGCACATGGTGTAGTCTTTGGTCATGGGGTAGGCTTTTCCATCAAGTTTGAAATAGAAGAGATGTAGAGTTGAAACCAAAATGGTTGAGGGAAGAGTTTACAAGTGTTTTTGTAAATAAGTTTTTGGAACAAATACACTCCTATTTTTTTTAAGGGTTTTATCCAATCCTAGGGTTTACAAATCCTACAGGCAACACAGTGCTCTGATACCATCTATAGGGGTCCCAACCTGATAAGGTAGAGTCCTCCTGTGTTTTACAATGCTAGTCCCTGGATCATTAGCTAGCATCCACAGTTAAGATGTAATACCAAGAAACAAAGGTCATAATTTAACTTTATAACCAGGAATAACATAAGTTTATTACATCAAACATAGCTCACTAGGCTATTACATTACATTGCAGCGGAATAACTATAAGCATGGGTCCTTCATCTTCAAAATGCCACAGGCAGATGTTGGTTATAGACTTTGTAATCCTAAACAATCAATCTTCACTAAAATCAATCAAACCTGCAACATACAAGTTACAGCCACAAAGGGTCAATACATTTGAATTGTATTGGCAAGTGATACTATGGTAGTATAGTGGAGTCTATCATCTATATGCATTTGGCTAAGTGGAGTCGAGGCTTGCATTTCTCAAAAATAGATTTTCTTATCATTTTGAAAATACTAAGTTTTTGCTTGACATAATCATTTCCTCAATCAAAGATTTCAAGATCCTTGTACCAAGCCATCTCTCCATCAATGATTGAAGAATTCAAACAACCCTTGTTCAAACCACAAGATTTTAATTTAGAAATTGGAATGATGAGATTCTTGATTGCTTCCATGTCTTGATGCTCAAATTGTCCTTTACCAGGGACATGGCTAAGTACTTAGATTTTACACTCTGCAGAGGTTGTGCACTTCCCACAAGACTTGGTTTCCCAAGACAAGATCTTTCGAAGCTTTCCTTAGACCAATATGGACGCTTCCAACCTATCAAACACTACCACCCACTGTCCATATGGCTAAGTTCTTGCAACCTATATGATCATGGCAGAGCCCATATTGCCAAGTGGTTGCACTTGAAGCTTCTCAACATTTGACATCTCAAATCCCTTTGTTTCTGGGTGGCCATCCACAAGTGAGATACACAAGGTTAACCATAAATATGGTCCTTGTGAACCACTCAACATAACCCAATCTTTCCATTCCACCCAGGTGATTCATTAACTTAGTTGTTTTATTAAACAAAACATAAGTCCTCAGACTTAGAATATTTTTTCCATAGTGTGAATATATTTTCCACCCATGTTTTCTATTAGCTAGGCTAAGCTTGGTAGTATTAGGAAACTTAACTTAGGAAATCCTACTAAGGATTCATCTACTAGGTTTTCCTATAGCAAGATCTATACTTAGCAAAATCCATGCAAGTTTATTTAGCAAAATCACTAATGCATAGAAAAATAATGGGATAGAAAGTATGAAGCATCACTTGCCTTTTGGTAGAGTATAGGTTCACTTCTTGATCTTTGCAACAATCACATTCTTCAAGTCACTACAAATCAATCAAGCAAGACACAAACTCAATCTACCAATCAAGCAAAACAACACACATAAATAACAAAGTCAAAGAAATGCATGCAAGCATGCCAAGCTTTGTTTTGTTTGAAAAAGTGGTCCCTAGTGGGTCATAGTCATTTGGGTTCATCTAATGGTCATTCTCTAAAGTGGCTAAGTCATTTGCAAAAGGTTTCACTTAAAAGCCCTTTTCAAAACAAAGTGTTATTTTATGTGGTGTGGAAATATTTTTATTAAGGCATTAGTCCATAGGGTTCACCAAATGAGTTGCTATTGCAAAACTTGGTGTTTTGGTCAGTAGGTTTGGTCCAAACTATTTTCTCAAAGTTTTCTTTCCATACACATTTTCATAAATAAAACTATTCTTTTTATTTGGCTAGAAAATGACTTAGTTAAATAATTCAACTTAAATTTCACAAAAATCATTTTTAACACTATGGGTTGGTTCCTAGGGTCAGTAGGGTCACAACAAACCAATTGGCAAAGGTTTGATCTCAAAATTCATTTTAAATGATTTTTCTAATGTTAGCAAGCACACAAAAGAATCTGCAAAATCAAACAATTTATCAAATACTATTTGCTAAACTAAGGGTAGGGTTGGCTAGGGCTTGTTCTCCTGAATTCATTGATATAAAATTTGCCAAATTTGGACGTGTAGTTCAAAAGTTATAAGGGTTTGAAAATTGTATCAAATTGATTTCAAAATCTTTTTAAGCAGAAAATCGCCACGTGGCCATTCCTGATTCGCTTATACGGTTCAGTGTGGATAGCCAGTGGGTCGACGATTTACATAAACGAACGGTGCAGATTCAACAAGGCTTGAGCTAGGTGGAGGCTTGGCTCACGGCGTGGCTTCGGCTAGCGCTGCTGCCTATTCGTGTCCGTCAAGTGAGATCGAAGGTGGGGGAACAGAGGTGCTGGCTCACGGTGGCTCAGTCACCGGCGATGAGGACGGCGGCGACGCCGGGATGTGTCTGGCGACGCTCGGTGGTTCGAAGATGGTGGAGACGAAGACGATGCACAGGAGTTCGGCAGAGCCAGTGGCGTTGGAGCGGTGGAGGTTTGCTTCCTGGAATGGTTCGTAGGGGGGGCCGAGTCGAGTGGCGCGCCGCTTGGATGTTGTCCAAGTCGAATACCGGGGATCAATAATCCAAACCAAGGAGTCAGGAGGGTGCGCGTAAGAATACCAGGGAGATTCAACAGAAAATGAAGGATGCGGGTGTGTTCTTTCCACCGGAATTTGGCTCTGGAACTTCGCTTGAGCTGTAAGGCGCTGGTTTGCTGAGACGGCCTGGCATGGTAAAGGAAAAGTGCCCGGAGATGCTCGGGAGTGGATAAGGTGTGAGGTTAGTCGGGAGAAGAGGGCGGCGAGAGACCGAATCAAGGCTTGAGCGTCGTCAGACACAGCGTGGGTCGGGGCGAAATTAGAGTGGTCTGGGGGCGGGATTGGGAAAGGAAGTAGAGGGAAATGGAGGAGAGGGCGTGGGCGATTAAGACAGTATGGTTGCAGGGGGATTAAGGGTGGCGTTAGCAATTGATGCCCGCGAATCAATGCCGCAACGACGAGAGAAGGGAGAAGCGATGAGGTGGGTGAGAAAGATGAAAGTGGAAGGGGTCCACTTGGAAGTGAAAGGAGGAAGTGGAGGTGGGGCCAGAATCGGTCGCTCATGGGTAATTTGGGTGAAAACGATTCGGTGGGAAGAGGAGTCATTGGGCTAGGGTAGTTAAATTTGGGCGGTTGGCAATGCTTATTTTTATTTCGTCTGCTTTTCTTTTCCTTTTTAATTTCAATTGCTTTTGAATCTCCAAACAAACAATTCACACTCAAATCAAATCAAACATTCAAAGAACTTTGAACTTTGGATTTTGGTTCATTTAGCAACATAAACCAAATCCAAAAATAAAATAATATTTTATATTTAATTTAGGATCCATTTAACAATTAAATAAAATGGATCTTTAGTTAAAAATAGGGTTTGATTTTATTAATAAAATCTTTATTTGAAACTTAAATATTTTCAAAATCAAATTAGTAGGTTTAATTTGGGAAATATATAATATTTGGAAATTTGTTTTAAAACAAAATAACCTTTTATTTCAAAGATCCATTATTAATTATTATAATAGACTTTCTTTATTAAATCCAATAGAATTTGTTTTATTGAGATATTTATTTTGAAATCTAAAACAAACCCAAACACTTTAGTAGGTTTTATTAGAGAATATAAAATATTTGGAAAACCTATTTAAAATAATCTTAATAAGTTTTGATGTTTTAATTAAATTGGTAAAACTTCTTATTTAAATAAAGTTTGGATATTAATTATTTATTATTTTATTTTAAATAAACCTTTGTTGTTTTTATTCAAACTAAATGTTTTAATTCCCAAAGTTTGGTCAAGGTTTAATTTGGCTTTATAAAATAATCCTTATTTATAAATCCATCTTTTCTTTTGAAAACCAATCTTTTATTAAAAGATCCAAAATAGTATTTCCAAAATATTTTATTTTCCTTTGTTAATTGTTTTATGTTTTTAAATCCTTTTGGGATTTATTTGTTCAATTTAGGTTTGAAGATTCCTATTGGAATTCAAAAAGTTTCTTCTGGCTCTGAAAATCAAACAAAGTTTTATTTTATTAATTTATTTTCACATTACAAGATTTGGAAAATCTTGGGATGTGACATGCGGAGCCGGTCTCGCGAACGAGGTCGCGTAAAGTTGGCCTGGACCGCTTCGATCAAACTATCCCGCGTCATAAGAAGTACACAAACAAGAGGCTTGCAACAGGAAACATCAGCGCCCGCAACAAGCATGTTGCGTTCTACTCGTGAAACACATCTACACATAGATCTAGCTCTGATACCACTGAAGGGTTTCGCAGCATGGTAAATCAAAAAAATTCTACGGATGCGAACGGAGAAGCCAAGATCTAATCTAGGAAATGTAAACAACGAGGGGGAATAGATGAGATCTTCATACCCTTGAAGATTCGCACAGCGGAACGTTCGATGGAACGTGGTTGATGTAGTCGTACTCGCTTCTCCTCCTTGCGATCTGATCCGATCCAACACCGCAAGTGGTGATGCCTCCGAGAGATGCACATGTATGGCACCTCGACGTCTCCTCCTTCCTCGGTCCAGCAAGTGGGGTGGAGAGATAGGTTGGATCTACAACACGACGGAGTGGTGCAAACGGTGGAGAGTTTCATGGCAGGCTTCGCCCACGCAATGGGAGGGAAAGAGAGAGGAGGGCAGCAGGGCGGCTAGGGCTTGAGGAGATGTGTGGGGAGGGTGCGCCCGGTGGGCGGCTGCCCCTTGCCCCTCCTCCAAGCCTAGGTCCGGCGGCCAAGGGGGAGGAGTGGGGGGCAAGTTTCCCCCTCCTTCTAGAAGCTCTCCCTAGGGTTTCCCCTAGGGCTTGGCCGGCTGGGCCTATGGGGCCTTGTGCCCCTGGCCCAATGCGGCCAGGGCACTCCCTCGTAGGCCCACGCTCCCTCCCTACAAGTGGGGCCACGTTGGTCCACTCCGGAAGGTTCTAGAAGCTTCCGGTACAATACCGAACAATCCAAAACAATTCTGAACTCCAAAAACTGTTTTTCCTTATATGAATCTTATTCTCCGGACCATTCCGGAACCTCTCGTGATGTCCTGGGTCCCATCCGAGACTCCGAACAAAAACTCATAAACCAATTATCCATTCTATCCTAGCGTCGAGACACGTTAAGTGTGTGACCCTGCGGGTTCGAGAATATGCAGACATGATCTTCTATCAATAATCAACAGCGGGGTCTGGAAACCCATATTGACTCCCACATACTCATCGATGATCATATCAGATGAACCACGATGCCAGGATTCAATTAATCCCATATACATATTCCCTTCGTCACGCGATATTTTACTTGCCCGAGATTCGATCGTCGGCATCAGCATACCTAGTTTAATCTCGTTCACAGCAAGTACTTTACTCGTTCCGTAATCCGATATCACTTTGTGATTAAATCCTTAACCACGTGCTTGCATGCGGTGTTGATATCGATTACCGAGTGGGCCCGAAGTATATCTCTCCGACTTGGGAGGGACAAATCCCATCTCGATACATACAACCCAACAAGTACTTTCCGATCACCTGAGAGACACCTTTATGATCACCCTCTCATAGGATGACGTTTGATGACCTCAAAGCTTTCTTCTGATACCAGGGAGTTGCATTATCTCATGGTCTAAGGAATACAATATTTGACATAAGAAAAAGCTTCGCAAAGATGAACATGATGACACGATCTAATTTCTCTGCTTGATTTGGGTCTGTCCATCATACCATTCTCCCAATGATGTGATCTCATTATTAATCGACAACTCATGTCTATGGTTAGGAAACCTTAACCATCATTAATCAATGAGCTAGTCCATAGAGGCGTACTAGGGACACGGTGTTGTTCATAAACCACACAAGTATGAAAGTTTCTACTTAATACAATTCTAGCATGGAATATAAACTTTATCATGAACAAGAATTATAATAATAACATCTTTATTATTGCCTCCAGGGCATAATTCCAACAAAAGCTTCAAAGGTGATGATGGTTCATTCTAAGTTGTTTTTCCTTAGTCTCCAAGTCTTGAGTATTATTCTTATCTCACTTGTAGTCCTTAGTGATGTCTAAGTTGAAGTCCTTGGTGAAACTGAAGTTGAAGTCATTGGTGATGGTGAAGTCTTTGCTCAGGTTGGAGGTTTTGTCCATCAAGTAGAAAAGGGAGAGATGTAGAATCAAAACAAAATGCCGAGGAAAGAGTTTACAAGATTGTTTGTACATAAGTTTTAACAAATACAACTCCTATTTTTATAAGGGGTTTTGTCCAATCCTAGGGTTACAATCCTACAGGCAACACAATGCTCTAATAACATCTGCAGAGGTCCCAACCTGATAAGGTAGAGATCCCTGTGTTTACAATGCTAGTCCCTGGATCGAATAGCTAGCATCCATAGTTTAAGATGTAATATCAAGAAACAAAGGTCATATTACAACTTATAACTAGGAATAAAATAATTCTTTACATCTTACATAGCTCATATGGCTAACTCATTACAATGCAACAGATATAACTATATAGCATGGAGTCCTTCATCTTCATATGCCACATGCAATCATGTTGGTTGTAGACTTGTAATCCCTACTCAACAAACTTCACTAACATCAAACAAACCTGCAACGTAATAAGTTACAACCACAAGGGTCAATACATTTGAATTGTATTGGCAAGTGATATCATATTGATATGGAGAATCTAACATCTACATGAATATTTGGCTAAGTGGAGTTTTGGCTTGCCTTTGCATAAAATAAGTTTTCCCTATACTTTGAAAATATTTTTCTCTTTTCAAAACATTTTATCACACAATGGCACACTAGAGTCACACCAGGTGCTTCCCTTGTTCACCCAACAAATTTTAACTTAGAGAAATTGGGATGAGGAGATCCTTGATTTCTTCAATGTCTTTGATGCTCAGATTGTCCATTGCCGGGGTGCACTTTTCCCACAAGACTCGACATGCATCGAGATGAAACTTTTCAAAAACAATCCCTCGGATCAGCACATACGCGTTCCACCTATCATCACTACCACCAACTGTCAGCCTGTCTGAATTCTTGCAACCATGTAGTCAAGGCAGATCCCATATGCCATATGGCTGCACTTGAAACGTCTCAACACAAAACATCTCAAATCTCTTTGTTCCTGGGTGTCCATCCACAAGTGAGATACACAAGGTAAACCATAGAAATGAGCCTTGTGTAACCACTCAACACAAATCCATCCAAGCAATTACCATTCCACCCAGGTGTTTCATTCACTTAGTTGTTTTATTAATCAAAAACTTAGTCAGACTTTGCATAATATCATAGCATGAATATTCCACCCTTGTATTCTACTAGCTAGGCTAAGCATACTAGCATAACTTGTTTCTTAACTTAGGAATATTCCTACAAAGAAATATTCTATAGTATCTACTATAGCATAGCAATATATAAAAATAGTCCTATCATGCATACTACAAAAATATCACTAATGCAATATTGAAAAGATAGGACTTTTGATGATCAAAGCATCACTTGACTTTTTGGTAGATAAACTAGGTAGACTCCTTGATCTTGCAATTGTCACACTCTTCAAGGTTCACTACAATTCAATCAAGCAAGGTACACATTCAAAACTAGCATTCAAACAATTCAGCACATAAAATGATAAAAACAAGGAAAAGCATGCAAGCATGCAAGAGGTGTTTTTTATTTAAAAAGTGGTTTCTAACAAGGTTCTAAACATTTCAAAACACCTACTGGTCATTTATAAAAGTGGAAAATCATTTGAAAAACAAGTTAGTGAAAATAGCCCTTTTAAATCATTTTTGTTTCACTAGAAATGCTTTTATTCAAAGTAATAATTTCTAGTGTTAACAAATTATATTTTTAAATTCAAAAGTTAGTGTTTATGGTCAGAGGGTTCAAAACAAATCCATTTGCAAAAGGTTTCACTCAAAAATCATTTTTAAAACAATTTTTATACTCAAAATAGTCCCAATAATGTTTTTGCAAAAACACCTAATTTTTCAGAAGCAAATGACCAAACCAGTGCCATAGTTGCAAATTTTACATTTTTCTAAATCCATTGATATAAAGTTTGTAATTTTTGAACATACAGATAAATAGTTATGATTTTTGCAAGTTTAAACATTCAAAATCATTTTCTAGATTTTGTCTGAACTAATCTGGCCACGTGTCTTGTTCTTACTGGACGATACCGTTTTGTTTGGATCGTGCAATGTGGGGCGTTGGATTTAAGTGGATCTGTGTGGCTCAGATCAACCAATACCGCTTGGTTAATCATCTATCTCTACCACTGGATCTGCATCTAACGGTTTAGGCGCAATGACCTAAGATGGGCGGCACTAGCTAGCGACTGCGACGGCGGCGCGTTCGGGCGGTGATGTTCTGGCGACTCTAGGGGGTAAGGGGGTGGGGAAGATGCTTACTGAGATTGCAGAGACGTTGTGGTGCTCAGGTGGTCGCAGTTGGCGAAGGGGCACACAGAATCACCGTGTATTTCTCGCTGGAGATTTCACTAGCATCGGGCACGCACGGGCTTCGTCGGAGGCGAGTATCTGGGACGCAAGCGAGCAAGGAAACGCGTCAGGAAGATGCGCAAGGTTGTAGAGGTTGTGAGGAAACTTACCAGAGGGCAAGGGGCGCACGGGGTCGACGGCTATCGCTCGCCGGAGAGGAGGCAGACGACGGTGGCATGCAGGCAAGAACAGAGTCGATGCTCCAGGGCGCGCGCGAGCAAGCGGAGGCTACTGGAAGATGCGCGTGATGATGGCGAGTGAGATATGGGGAGCTACAGGGCAGGGGGTTCTCTAGGCTCGCCGGAATTGACGCCGGAGGACCTCGGAGGCAGCAGCGTTGCAAGCCAAAATGAGGACAGCCTGGGGGATCTCTGGGCAAAGCAACTAAGGGGAAATGAAGAGGAGAGGGAGGGGATTAATCGAGTGTGGTAGCGGGGAAGATTAACTACGCCATTTACACGAATTCAATCAAATTCAATCGGCCAGAAACGGCGAGGAGGAAAAGGGGGCGGGGTCAGCGTGTTGGGGAAGAAGATGATGACGTGGTGGTGGGGTCACAAAGTTAGTGGGGGTGTGGGTGTTCTGCACGGTGAGAAAAGTCCAGCAGGGAGAGAGGGGTGAGCCGGGTGGGCTTCTGTTGGGATAGATTGGGCTGGGAGCTGGGTAGGGTTAGCTGGGTCGTTTCTTTTCCTTTTTTTCTCTGATTCTTTTTTTTTTCATTTCTATTTTATGTTTTTAATTCAAATCAAATGATTTCAATCTCAATTTGATTTCAAACCTTTTCTAAACTTTTTCAGTAGGTTTTATCTATTTTTTAGTGTGTTATTTAATCCACTCAATTATAATTTTCTAGTGATTTAATATTCATTTAAGTTAGGCATTTTGTCTTTATTTAAATAAAATTGAATATGGTTCAAACCCATATAATTTTATTCAAATAATCCTTTATTCCTTTTTATTATTCGATAAACTTTTATTCCATTTGCTTATGGATTTGGCCAAGATTTAAATTGTCCTTTAAATATTTCTTATTTATTTAATTCTTTCTTTGTCTCATAAAATTTATATCTTTTTATTTATAGCTCCAAAATTAGTGATTCCACTTTGTATAATTTTATTTAATAATTCTTTATCTTTTTAAATCCTTTTAGGATTACTTTGCTCAGAATTTAGTGCTGATTTTAGTTAGGATCTTTATTAGCCTTGGAAAATTATTTTCTTTTATCTTATTAAAATCATAAGTTTTTATCCATGGCTCCAAATTGAGCGAAACCAATTTCCATGATTTTGTAATATTTTTGATTACCATTTTTTATCATTTAGAAATGTTGGTACTAAATTTTTTATGGGTCAAAGCCATAGTCTTAGAGTGATCTTGGAGATGTTTTCTTTCATTAGGGATTTTTGGTTTAACCTTTGCAAGTGTTTTAAATTCATGATTGTTTCCATGCAAGAATGCATTTGATCTTTTGAATATTTTTTTTGTTGCTTTCTTGTTCAAATTTTGTTCAAGTAGGGTTTTAATGTTTCCATTTAGGAAGCAAAAAGTTTCTTTTCACCCTAAATTTCAACATTTAATTCTTTTGTTTGTTTATTTTTCACATTTCAAAAATTTGGAAAATTTTGGGATGTGACAACTTTGCATCTTGCGGGATGGTGGGATGAAGCGGCTCTTGCTAACCTTACATGCCATCATTCATGAGACTTGCTCCACGCTTGACATGCAACTTGATGTTGGCTCAGCTGATTGTTGAGCTTCACTGGGAGACCCCAAGAGGAAGGTATGATGAGCACAGCAGCAAGTTCTTCCCTTAGTAAGAAACCAAGGTTATCGAACCAGTAGGAGGAAGGAAACGACTCAAAGGTGTTGCTAACAACTTGGAAACCTGCACAACACAAACTCAAGACTTTACCCCAACTAACAGTGAGGTTTTCAATCTCACTGGTTTGCTAAAAACAAAGGATTAACTACATGGTGTGAAAGGTAATAGTGGTTTGTAGAAAGGTAAACAGTAACAGTGGAAGATGTATCAATGGTAAAGATTGGACCGGGGTCCATAGTTCACAAGAGGTGTTCTCCTTAAGATAAAAAAACATGGCATGCTGGGTAAACAAATTACAGCAGGGCAATTGATAGGACTGAGAAAGGCATAACAATGCAATACTAGATATTCATGATCCTATGAGATTCGATTGGGCAATACAACAAGATACATAGACCGCCATCCAACTGCATCTATGACTAGTAATCAACCTTCAGGTTATCATCCGACCCCCTATAGTATTAAGTTGCAAGCAACGGATAACTGCTTTAAGGAAAGTGTGTAAGGTAAACAACCCACTTGTTCCATGAACAAGAGACCATTGTTTTCTCCCTAGTAGCAACAACACATCTACAACTTTAGAGATTTCTATCACTTCCCTTAGATTAAATAGAGACATGAACCCACTATCGATCATAAATACCCCCTCTTGGAGTCACTAGCATCTACTTGGCCAAGATAGCTACTAGAAACGGAGAGCATGCAAGATCTCAAACAACACAGACATGCTAGAATCAATAAGACAAAACCATTAATCAATCTGACATAGTTGATGTGGACATCCCTTCTATTGATACAACCATTGTACCTACAGCTACACACATACAAGGACCCATCACAAGATCTCGTGCCAAACAACTTAACTATCAGGTACTTTCGTTTCTTGGAACTATTCCTTACATACATGAGAATATGATGCTGCCTAAATCAGATGTATTTCTTACTCTTAGGAATGATGGACCAAGCATGGATGAGAGGGACAAGCATTGGAGCATGGCCATGCATGGAGATGGCAACAAGAATGTGATGATCCAAGAGAAGGCCAAGGATGGAGATTTCAGAACTTTGAGGCCACCATAATGAAGAAAGAAGGCTTGGACGAAATATTCAAGATTAATACTTCACGAATTCGTCCATAGCTTAATATGGTGCTACGACACCTTTATTTTGGGCCAGGCCCATATAATTTTCGCAGGATTTTAAATAGCCACTTTTTAGAGTCCGTATTTAAGGGGAAAAGGACTTCTAGGGTTGGATTCGGCCACCACTTCCAAGGCTGGCCAAAACCCCACATTTTCCTCCTTAAATACTCCCCATAGTCGTCACCCTAGACTCGGATTTTGTTTAGACATTAAGTTAGCCATCATAGCAACTTCGCCAAGGCTCGACCATCGCAGAGGCCTCTTGTACTTCGCACCTATTCAGGATCCCACCTTTTCAATAAAGCTTTCATCTTAATCCGCAATATCTTGATTGCAATATTAGTTCTTACTTGTTTTCGATTTTAGGTAGGAATTAAGACCCTCGCTGGTCAGGCTGATCGTGTTCCCGCAGGATCGGTAACCTCCAGGAGATTGGCCTAGCGATTGCATTGGAGCTCGTGCCCGCATGTGTAGTCGGATCGTCAAGCCCGAACTCCACCAAATCGATTATCATCATCTCATCGAAAGATCGGACACCTTTGCTCTATCAATAGTAATCTCAATATCCATCAGGTCCCCGCAAACACAACATGCATGATTACAAATAGATGATCTTGATTATGAACGGAGCTCACACGATCTAAACATGGTAGCACAAAGGAGGAGATACAACCATCTAGCTACTACATGGACCCATAGTCCAAGGTGGAACTACTCACGCTTCATACCGGAGGCTGGCATGATGAAGAAGAAGGCCTCAGGGATGATCTCCCCTCCGGCAGGGTGACAGGAAGTTTTTCAGATCCCCCCAATCTAGGGACGATGGTGGTGGCGGCTACGGACTGTTTCGTGGAAGATTGATTGGGTACTTAGGGTTTCGGTATCGGGGGATCTTTATGGGCGAAGAGGCGAGGCAGGGGGCACCTAGGACGGCCTCACCCCCCAAGCACGGGCCCACCTAGGCCGTGTGGACAGGAGGTGTGGCCCCCTGGTGGCTCTCCTCCGTCTCGTACTCTGGCTTCGTGTTCCCCACGGTAAAATATTTAATTTTGCTTTTGTACCATCCAATTCCGAGAATATTGATTTTCTGCCTTTCGGAACCAAAATGTAAGAAAATGTGCAACCGCATCATGCCATCTTGTTAATAGGTTAGTACCAGAAAACATATAAAAACATCTCGAAGTGTAGACAAAGCAAAGCAATGTAGATACTAAACAAGCATGAAACATCAAAAATTATAGATACGTTTCTGACGTATCAAGCATCCCCAAGCTTAACTCCTGCTCGTCCTCGAGTAGGTAAGGATAAAAAGAATAATTTTTGAGGTGATATGCACCATAAAAATCAAGATTAAACCATTTGCAAGCATTGAAAGCTGGGATCAAAGAACTCTAAACATGAGCATGAAAGATGGATTTCTAACAATAAGACAAAGTAACTATGCATACAACATGAAAGGTTACACACAAAGATCATGAGTAACAATGCATTGAAAGACGTTTGTTTGTTTCACATATAGAAAACATAGCATAGTGGCATTCAGATTGTCCCTCATGGAGTAGAAAATAGATGCATATGACACCTTCAAAGTTCATAAGAGTGACTAGATATAAATAGTTCAAGAATAAGAAATATCACAA
This sequence comes from Avena longiglumis, assembly GCA_030063025.1. Classification (NCBI taxonomy): domain Eukaryota; kingdom Viridiplantae; phylum Streptophyta; class Magnoliopsida; order Poales; family Poaceae; genus Avena; species Avena longiglumis. The sequence goes on along the minus strand of CP125974.1, from coordinate 331,747,319 downwards.
TATGCATCAATCAATTAGTTTTGGGACAATGCACATAGAACTAAGAATGGAAACTATGCTTTCTTAACTAGTGCCTAAGGATAGAAGGTGGAGACTCAATATAATGGTGGAATAAAGGCCCTTCACAAAAGGGAAGCAGGGATTTCAAGTCTCAAAACGAGCTTCCAAAAATTATAGTACTGGTTAGCTTTCATCTCTCATTGCCCCTATCATAAGCATCTTGAAGTGATTAAGGTTAAAGTGAACAAACTATGGAGTATATGCTTGACAAAGTATAAGTTGGCAATCTCATGTCCCTTGAATACGAGGGACGCTCCTCATACTACTCAACTTTAGTCACATGTAAGTCCTTGTCATAGTAAGTACATTTGTATCATAGAGAACCGCCAATGGGCTACCCCTTGCACATGATACAAGAGCTATCCCATAATCAAAATGACAAGGCAAGTAGACAATAAGCATCTTAGCAATCTTCTTATTTACCATGGGAAAATGGTGTTTTTTTCTCTCTTTCCTCTGTTCAGTATGTCTCTTTTTTATAAGAAGAAATCTTCATAGATTGCTCACTATGGTGATGCTGCAAGTTTTCACCATGATTAGGCATGGCTTAGGCTAGCGGCCTAGGAGTTTCTCTAACACACATACATAACTTCATGGACTTACAAGCTCCCCTTTTATTTCACACCGACGACATCCATAAACAAAAGAACATGATATCAACTGTGTACAATGTACAAGTGCAATGTTGAAAGCGTTCCCTGTGACATCACGGTTCTGCTAATTCCAACGTATAAGTGCAAGCATATACAGCATAGATGACACAATGGTTCAAGTTTATTAGGGGCAAGAAAAATAAAGTGTTCCATCAAGTTTGTGAGAGATTTAATCACTAAGTTTTCACATAACAAAAAACTTTTTAATTGGAAGGTAGATGAAAACAAGAATATCTTGGAATGGTGTAACACACCATGCATAGGAATTTATAGTGGACACTTTGGAATAACTTGGTTTCTTAGGAGTTGGATGCATGAGTAGAGCTTACTCATATAAGTGGAGGCTAGCAAAATACTAGGAGCGACCAACTAAGAGAGCAATAATGGCCATAATCATGCAGAGCGACAAAACATTACTAATCAAAGAATAAAGTGGTACTACAAGCCAATGACTAAATGATCATAGAGGCTATGGTGACTTGTTTATAGTCATAACATGGTGTGAGCATGTGCCAAGTCAACCCAAACAGAGCATTAAAGGAGAATACCACAATACTATGCTTTTGTATGCTAAAACAATGCATGATTCCTTCAAGGCACATTAATCAATCCCAATTGTTTGGAATAATTCATGCTACAGCAATAATCACTAAGAATAAGGTCAAAACAATATCTAGCATGACATGATAAAGTCTAAGTCATAGTCAAAGCAAGCTCCTCTTGCACTATTCAAGCAAGGACTTTCTACTCCTCTCCAACACCAATCAACTTATTTGCAACAACACAGCGAGAACGGGGGTCCAAACTACTTTATTCAAGCAAACTAAGCAAACTAAAATGAAAACTAAGACGCTCCAAGAACAACACAACAGTTCATGAAACAATAAAAACGAAGTGTCTGGAAAGACCTGAGATTTTTATTGATGAAGAAGGGGATGCCTTGGGCATCCCCAAGCTTTGACGCTTGTACCTCTTGAATATTTCTTAGGGTGACACGGAGTGGCATCCCCAAGCTTGAGCTTTTGTCCATTCTTCATCTCATTACATCATTCTTTCTCTATACTTGAAAATTTTCCTTCATACAAAACTTCACACAATCTTTATTACCAACATTAATGTATTTAAAAGATAATAGACCTTTAGGCAAAGCTTTGGAACAGCAAGAATTTTCACTAAAAACACAATCTACTGTAGCAATTCCCTCAAAAATCTCAATTTCCCAAAAAGAACCCAAAAAGGAATCAATAAGAAGCAAATGCAAATAATGGCAGAAATCTGTCAAAACAGACCAGCAGGTAGAAACCGATTTTTTCGAAGACCTTCTGTTGCTCAAATCAAAAAGTGTTGAACTAACAAAAGTTATATAACATACTGGGGGATTTATTCAGAAAATATCATGTCAATAAGACTTACAGAGATTTTACACGAATTTTATGGTGGAGCACAAAAATCTGTTTCGGGACAACACCTCCCCAAATCTTACTTCCCTCTCATTAGAGGTTATGTTAGGGGGTTCCCCTTAGGGTGTTCCGATCTTTCACGAATCCTGTGGAAATCTAGGTGGAAGCGAGTGAAATAAGGAGATGGATGGAATCCACAAACTCGCACGTGAAGAACTCGATACACACACACACACACACACACACACAAAAACACGATACGGACGATAGCTCACGCCGGTGGCAACCGGTCCAACACAATCCCTAGGATCGGTGTTGGGTAAGACACTCTCCCACGGCCAACAACGGGGGTGAGAGGCTTGATGAGATCTTGACTATTTGGAGACAAGACACCGAACTCTAAAGACTTGTACAACTTGAACGCACGAGGCAAAATCTAAGAGGTGGGGGATAATTGGTGCTCCTTGTCAAGGAGCATGAGACTAGTAATTGAAAGATCCTCAAGGGGTGTCTTCAATTACAATTATCCAAGTCTGAGCATTACAATGGAGGGTGGGGGCTATTTATAGGCCAGCCACATAAACATGGGTAGTTTGGAAACGAAACGGGAAAATACAACCTGTAGTAAGGGGGTACATGGCGCTGGGCCGAGTTGGCGCGTGAAGGTACAAATACAACCGGTAGTACCGGGCACAAGACCGGTAGTACCGCTCTGGTACCGGTAGTACCGCTTGTGGTCCTGGAGCTTCAGTTGGATCCATCAGTAGTGCGCGGTAGCAGAGGGCGGTAGTACCGCTGATCGGTAGTACTGATTCCGGCATCCGGTGGTACCGCTGAGGCCTGGGGCTTGGATGGATTCCTTCTGGAGTGCGCGGTAGTGGGCCCGGTAGTGCCGCTCGTCCGGTAGTACCAGTGGTGGGATCCGATAGTACCGCTGGGGCCTGGATGCTGTTGGTCTCTTTCGCCGTGGTTCCTCCGTTCCATGGTTCCTTCTCTTCATACCTGAGGATGCAAAGAGTTGGTGTATGAAGTAGCAAGCCATCTAGGGGCATATCAAAATAACACGAGGAAATGAGCGAGTTAATCTTAGCTTGTAGGAGTTTGGCTCGAGCGCGAGTCATTGGTCCACTTGGGGAACTAGTAGGAGTAGATGTAGTAGCGTTCATAGGAAGGGCTGCATCAGCCCCCCCTTGGGAAAGAGTTGTCCTTGACTCTTCAACCCTCTCAACTTCATCCTCTCCATGGAATGGTGAGACGTCCTTGACATTGAACATCGGGCTCACTAGGTACTTCGATGTTGGTATGTCGATGATGTAGGCATTGTTATTGATCCTCTTGAGGACTTTGAAAGGGCCATCGCCCCTTGGCTTGAGCTTGGAGTCGTGATCCTTGGGAAAACGGTCTTTACTCAAGTGTATCCACACAAGGTCGCCTTCTTCGAAGATTATCTCCTTCTTGTTCTTGTTTATCCTTGATGCTTGGCGAAGTACTTGTTGCTCAATCGTAGCTCTTGTGTCTTGATGGAGTTTCTTCATTGCTTGGGCGCGCTTGTCGACGTCCATGTTGGTGCGGTCATAGAGAGGAAGAGGTAGGATGTTGAGCGCGATGAGAGGCTCGAATCCATAGACGATCATGAACAGGCTCCTCATGGTGGTGGAGTGCTTGGCGCGGTTGTAGGCGAACTCGGCGTGGGGAATGCATTCCTCCCAATCCTTAAGGTTCTTCTTGATCAACACGCGGAGTAGTGTTCCGAGGCTCCGGTTGACAACCTCGGTTTGTCCATCCGTTTGGGGATGTGATGCGGACAAGAATAGTAGCTTGATCCCAAGCTTTGCCATGAGTGTCTTCCAAAAGTAGCTCATGAACTTGACGTCGCGGTCGGAGACGATCGTTTGAGGTACACCATGTAGTCGAATTATCTCCATGAAAAACAAATTTGCTACATGTGAAGCATCATCGGTCTTATGGCACGGAATGAAGTGTGCCATTTTGGAAAAACAATCCACTACAATAAATATAGAATCGTGGCCATGTTTAGATCTAGGTAATCCTAATACAAAGTCCATGATATTGTCTGACCAAGGTGCATGAGGAATAGGAAATGACATATAATGACCAAAAGGGTTAGACTTAGACTTAGCTTGGACACATGTAGTGCATCGTTGGACGTGGCGCTTCACGTCGCGCTTCATCTTTGGCCAAAAGTAGTGAGTGGAGAGCATGTCATATGTTTTGTCACGACCAAAGTGACCCATAAGGCCTCCACCATGGGACTCTTGAAGAAGCAAAATTTGGAGAGACGACTTCGGAATACAAAGCTTGTTTTGTTTGAATAGAAAACCCTTATGCAAATAGAAATCATCAACCCCTTTGTCTATTGAACACTTTGCAAAAATTGGTCCAAAGAATGGGTCAAAAGCGTACAAAGGTTTGATGTCATCAAGACCCAATACATTTACTTCGAGTCGCATAACAAGGCTTGTATTTTTGCGAGACAAAGCGTCCGCTACTACATTTTCTTTGCCCTTCTTGTACTTGACAATGTAAGGAAAAGACTCCATGAATTCAACCCACTTGGCGTGCCTTTTACTCAAATTGGCTTGGCCCTTAAGATATTTCAACAACTCATGGTCAGAATGTATGATAAATTCTTTGGGACAAAGGTAGTGTTGCTACACTTGAAGGACACGAACTAAGACAAAAATATCTTTATGATTAATTGGATAGTTAAGGCGCGCGCCATCAAGTTTCTCGCTATGGTATGCAATATGACGCCCATTTTGCATAAGGACACCTCCAATGCCAATACCACTAGCGTCACACTCGATCTCAAAAGTTTTTGTGAAATCCGGTAAAGAAAGAGTGGTGCTTCGGTGAGCCTCTTTTTGAGCTCATCAAATGCCCTTTGTTGTGCTTTGCCCCAAACGAATGTAGAAACCGGCCAACCCATGAAAACTACGAAGTTCACTAACATTGGTAGGGACTGGCCAATCTCGTATGTCCTTAACTTTTGATACATCAACTTCAATGAAGAAACAACAAAACCAAGGAAAATTAGTTTGTATTTTGCAAAAGTACACTTTGGGAGATTAGCGTATAGCTTTTCATGACGGAGGATTTGAAGGACCTCCTTAACATGGGTAACATGCTCCTCTAGTGACTTGCTATAGACAAGAATATCATCAAAGTAAACAACGACACTCTTTCCAATGAGAGATCTCAAAATATGGTTCATAAGGCGCATGAAGGTGGATGGGGCATTAGATAAGCCAAAAGGCATAACCAACCATTCATAGATACCAAGTTTGGTCTTGAATGCGGTTTTCCACTCATCACCCTTGGACATGCATATTTAATGGTAACCACTACGAAGATCAATTTTCGAAAATATAGTGGCTCCACACAACCCATCAAGCATGTCATCAAGACGCGGTATAGGATGTTGATAACACACGGTGATAGCATTGATTGGACGACAGTCCATGCATAACCGCAACGTATCATCCGTCTTTGGGACAAGAATCACGGGTACCGTGCTTGGGCTAGTGCTTACTTGGATCAAACCTTTGGAGACGAGTTGGTTGATTTGTCATTCTATCTATTTCATCTCTTCCGGGTTCGTGCGGCATGCGGCGCGGTTTGGAAGGGGTGCGCCAGGTATGAGGTTGATGCGGTGCTCGATTCCACGAAGAGGGGGTAGTCCATGAGGAAGCTCTTCGGGGAACACATCTTGGAATTCCTCCAAAATAGTCAACAAAGAAGGAGGAATAGTTGTCAAGTCATTAGTCCCTTGCGCTAGTCCCTTACATATAAGGACATAGTGCAAGATGGATGGGTTGTTCCGCACTTCTCTCATCTCACTTTTGGTGGCAAGAAGAACACTCTTAGTTTTTCCACTCGAGTTTGGCTTGTGGATCTCACTCACTATATGGTGGTTCTCTCGCTCACCGCTCTTCTCACAAGATGGTGTTGTGCTTTGCGCCATCGCTAAAGCCTTTGCATTTCCCATAATTATTTGGCTAGGAGTCATTGGTTGCAAAACACAAGTCTTGTCAAGCCATTTGAAGGTATAAGCGTTTGTGTGACCATCATGCAAAGCAGGCTTGTCATATTGCCACGGCCTACCTAGCAACATATGGCAAACCATCATGGGAACCCCATCACACTCCACCGTGTACTTGTATGGTCCAATCGAGAAAGTTACCGAGACGGTGTGCTTTATCTTGACGGACCCTTGGTCACTTAGCCATTGTATATGGTAGGGGTGCTTGTGTGGATGCAGGGTGAGTGATAGGGCAAAGGTGTCCGATCTTTCGATGAGATGGTGATAGTCGATTTGGTGGAGTTTGGGCTTGACGATCCGACTACACGTGCGAGCACGAGCGCCAATGCAATCGCTAGGCCAATCTCCTGGAGGTTACCGATCCTACGGGAACACGATCAGCCTGACCAGCGAGGGTCTTAATTCCTACCTGAAATAAAAAACAAGTAAAAACCAATATTGCAATCGAGATATTGCGGATTAAGAGGAAAGCTTTATTGAAAATGTGGGATCCTGAATAGGTGCGAAGTACAAGAGGCCTCCGACGCTCGAGCCTTGGCGAAGTTGCTACGATGGCTAACTTAATGTCTAACCAAAATCCGAGTCTAGGGTGACGGCTATGGCGAGTATTTAAGGAGGAAAAGGTGGGGTTTCGGCCAGCCATGGAAGTGGTGGCCGAATCCAACCCTAGAAGTCCTTTTCCCCTCAAATACGGACTCTAAAAGTGGCTATTTAAAATCCTGCGAAAATTACATGGGCCTGGCCCAAAATAAAGGTGTCGCAGCACCATATTAAGCTATGGACGAATTCGTGAAGTATTAATCTTGAATATTTCGTCCAAGCCTTCTTTATTCATTATGGTGGCCTCAAAGTTCTGAAATCTCCATCCGTGGCCTTCTCTTGGATCATCACATGCTTGCTGCCATCTCCATGCATGGCCATGCTCCAATGCTTGTCCCTCTCATCCATGCTTGGTCCATCATTCCTAAGAGTAAGAAATACATCTGATTTAGGCAGCATCATATTCTCATGTATGTGAGGAATAGTTCCAAGAAACGAAAGTACCTAAGTTGTTTGGCACGAGATCTTGTGATGGGTCCTTGTATGTGTGTAGTTGTAGGTACAACGGTTGTATCAAGAAGGGATGTCCACATCATGCTTCCCTTCTTGAATTGAAGTCGTCCTCGACGCAATCTTATCTTCCTCACCAAAGTAAGGCTTCCGTACCAGTCTGCAGGCAACTCAAGTTTATATGCGTTATCATTTATTTTCTCTAACACCTCAAAGGGACCAGCAGCACGCGACATTAACTTAGACTTGCGTAAATCAGGAAAGCGATCCTTACGCAAATGTAACCAAACAAGATCTCCAACATTAAACACAACATGCTTTCTCCCTTTATCCCCAGCAAGTTTATACTTAGCATTCATGTGTTCAATGTAATATTTAGTAGTCTTATGCAAGTTTAATATCATTTCAGCGCGTTGTGTAGCATCCAAATTATTTTGCACCGAAGTAGGTAAAGGCAATAAATCAATAGGTGCACGAGGAACAAAACCATACACGATCTCAAACGGGCACATCTTTGTGGTAGAATGCAGCAAACGATTATAAGCAAATTCTATATGAGGTAAACACCCTTCCCACAATTTTAAGTTCTTCTTTAAAACAGCCCGCAACATAGTAGACAAAGTTCTGTTTACTACTTCAGTTTGTCCATCAATTTGGGGATGACATGTAGTACTAAACAGCAATTTAGTCCCCAACTTAGCCCATAAACATCTCCAAAAGTGGCTAAGAAATTTAGTTTCACGATCAGAAACAATAGTATTTGGCACACCATGCAAACGAACAATTTCACGAAAGAACAAATAAGCAATATGCGCAGCATCATCCGTTTTATGACAAGGAATAAACTGTGCCATCTTAGAAAACCGATCCACAAGAACAAAAATACTATCCCTCCCCTTCTGTGTTCGTGGCAATCCCAAAACAAAGTCCATAAAAATATCCTCCCAAGGAACACTAGGAACATGAAGAGGCATATATAAACCATGTGGATTAAGGCGAGACTTAGCATTTTGACAAGTAGTGTAGCGTGCCACAAATCTCTCAACATCTCGACGACACGTGGCGAAATAAGTAAAAGAAGAACATCCTCCGTCTTCTTGACACCAAAGTGTCCCATCAATCCTCCGCATGCGCCTCCTGTAACAACAAAAGACGAACAGAACTATCCGGAATGCATAGTTTGTTAGCACGGAACACAAATCCATCATTGAAGACGAACTTGTTCCAAGTTCTACTATCTCTACAATTCTGCAACACATCTTTAAATGCAGCATCATGCACATATTGTTCCTTAATAGTTTCCAATCAAAATATTTTGAAGTCAAGTTGAGATAACAAAGCATAACGGCGAGACAAAGCATCAGCAATAATATTATCTTTACCCTTTTTGTGTTTGATAACATAAGGAAAAGACTCAATAAATTCACCCCACTTTGCGTGATGACGATTCAACTTAGCTTGACTACGAATATGCTTCAAAGATTCATGATCAGAATGAATAACAAATTATTTAGGCCATAGATAATGTTGCCAAGTTTCTAATGTCTGAACCAACGGATATAATTCTTTATCATAAGTAGAATAGTTCAGACTAGCCCCACTCAATTTCTCACTAAAATATGCAACAGGTTTTCCCTCTTGTAATAACACCCCTCCCAAACCAATTCCACTAGCATCACATTCAAGCTCAAAAGTCTTAGTAAAATCAGGAAGTTGGAGTAAGGGAGCATGTGTTAGCTTATCTTTCTATATGACGAAGGCCTGTTGTTGTGCATCGCCCCAAACAAAGGGCACATCCTTCTTGGTAAGCTCATTCAGCGACGCGGCAATTGATCCAAAGTCTTTGACAAAGCGCCTATAAAAACCAATGAGGCCAAGAAAACTCCTCACTTGTGACCGTCTTGGTCAGGCCAATTCAATAGCTTCAATCTTGGTGGATCCACTTCAATACCCTCGTGATGTAACAACATAGCCAAGAAACGAACTCGATTGGCAAAAGGTGCACTTCTCAAGGTTACCAAACAAACGTGCATCACGTAAAGCATTGAAAACAAAGACGTAAATGGTCCAAACGATCCTCTAAAGATTTGCTATAAATCAGAATATCATCAAAGTAGACTACCACAAAACGTCCAATGAAAGCACGTAAAACTTCGTTCATTAATCTCATGAAAGTGCTAGGTGCATTAGTTAAACCAAACGGCATTACTAACCACTCATATAAACCGAACTTAGTTTTAAATGCTGTTTTCCATTCATCTCCTAATTTCATACGAATCTGGTGGTAACCACTACGCAAATCAACTTTAGAAAACATGGTAGAGCCACTCAATTCATCAAGCATGTCATCTAAACATGGAATAGGATGACGACATCGAATAGTAATATTATTGATAGCTCTACAATCAGTACACATGCGCGAAGAACCATCTTTCTTAGGTACCAAAATAATAGGAACAACACAGGGGCTAAGGGACTCACGAATATGATCTCTGTCGAGTAGTTCCTGAATTTGGCGTTGTATCTCGTTTGTCTCCTCTAGATTGGTTCTATATGGCGCGCGGTTGGGCAACGTAGCACCAGGAATTAGATCAATTTGGTGCTCAATTCCTCTAATAGGAGGTAGTCCTGGTGGCAGCTCAGCGAGAAAGACGTCCTCATATTTCTGCAAAAGATTAGCAATAGCGGGTGGCAAAGAAGGAGGCTTATCCTCAAATGAAAACAAAACCTCTTTGAAGACAATTGCATAACACTGAGTATTGTTTACATCTAGTTCAACAATATCAATTTTATTTGCAAGCATACATGGACTCTTCAAACGAATTTCAGTAGCATGGGTAGAATTAGATTTAGTGTTCTTTGGTGGTACAAAATCTGCAGCAACAATCTGATTCTCACTTTTATTTTTCTCCTCGGTTTTAGCTCTACTAGCTCTAGCAAGATCATCTTTTAAAATCTGTTCGGGAGTCATAGGTTTTAGACCAATTTTATTTCCATCATGCATAAGAGAATAGTGATTAGTTTTGCCATTATGAACAGATTCTCTATCAAATTGCCATGGTCTACCAAGTAACAAAGAACAAGCTTGCATAGGTACACCATCACAATCAACAAAATCAGAATATGTACCAATAGTAAAATGCACGCGTACCGTTCTTGTTACCTTGATCTTGCGAGAACTCTCAAACCATTGGATGTAATATGAATATGTGCGTTGTCTTGTTGGAAGTGCAAGCTTCTCTACCATGTCATCACTAGCCAGATTGTTACAACTCCCACCATCAATGATGATCCGTATAGCTCTTTCCTTGACAACACCACGTGTTTGGAACAGGTTGTGGCGTTGATCTTGCTCAGATTTGCTCAATTGCACACTCAACACACGTTGTGTAATTAAGCTCTTGTATTGATCAGCAGCTTCAGCGCCCATTACCTCTGTCTCTTCATCAGCATCAGAATTGTCTCCATATCGAGCAGAAATAAGGGCTAATGTATCGTCATCAAAGTCACTCGCTGAATCGTATTGACCATCATCACACGTTGTGTTGTGCACTGTCTCTCAATATGACCAAAACCCCAGCACTTGCGGCATTGTATATCCTTTGTCTTACCCGTGGAAGCCATAAAATATGCACTACGAGCAGGAGCATTGTATGACGATGGAGGAGCACCTGGAAATCTTGTGGTGGCCTTGGATGTGGTAGTAGCTGGTGGCGAATCACGAGAAGGAGGTGCTGATTGTCGGGATGTCCAAGTGGATCTGTGACCTGCAGAATTATTAGTCCTCCTCCATGGTGTTTGGCGATCCTGCACTTCACGTTCAGCTTTGCAAGCAAGATTAAACAAACGAGTGATAGAATTATATTCCTTATAATCTAAGATGTGCTGAATGTCCTTGTTTAATCCACCAAAGAAACGTGCAAGCATTTATTCAGTAGATTCAACAAGACCACACCGAACCATCCCCGTTTGCAATTCCTGATAAAGAATTTTTCCCTTGCTCTAAACGTGTCAGATTCTTTAGTAAATCACGTTAATAAGTGGGAGGTACAAAACGAACACGCATAGCAGTTTTAAAACAGTCCAAGTACTAGGAATAGTAGTAGGATTTAAACGACAATACTCAGACCACCAAAGGGAAGCCAATTTAGTAAATTCACATGTAGCAGCACTAACACGCATATTCTCAGGATATTTTAAGCATGCAAAATATTGTTCTACTTCCATATCCCATGTAAGATATGCATCAGGATTATATTTACCCTCAAAAGATGGAATATTTAATTTAAGCTTTGCAACAAGATCATCATCACGTACCGGTGATCGAGCGCCATGTAGTAATGTCCGGGACGGTACTGGTGGAGGTTGCTCAACCTCCTCGTCAAACAGATCGCCGGAATTCGTAGTGCATTAGTAGCCGTCATCCCCAATGTCGCCGCAGACCGCCATGAAGTCCGAGGCGTCGGTGCGGTACCGCTTTGAAGTGCGACGGCACCGAACCAAAGATCAATTCGTGATCGAATGCGCCGCGCACCAGTGCGTGGCAATCTGTTCAAAAATCCTTGAACCGAAAGCTTGGCGTTGAAGGATTTCTCGAGTCCATCGATCTTGTCCACGACGTTGGTGAGCTTGGTGTCAAACTCCAGGCGTGTATCACCGTCTTGAAGTGACCAGAGCTCGGAGAAGTGGGCATGTCGTTCGTCATTGTGGCGAAAGTATCATCATGGTTAGTCCTTTAAAAAGCAATGTATATACTACGGAAAGATGGTGGAAGTCATGCGTAATCCCAAGCAAGCATCTTGCCAATATACGGGAAACCAAAACAACAATGCCGCGGATCGGATCAAGGGATCAGATTCCAGATATCGATTATCAGAATCGAGAGTCGAGACAACGGAGAATATTTATGGGAGTGGGAGCTTAGCAAAGGGGGGCAGCAATATCAAAAGCAAAACAAAAAAAGAATGAAGAATGCTCAACGACGGTATTGGTCCTCTGGTCTAGATCAACTAAAGACTAGAGCAATGGAGATCACCAACAGATGTCACGACACCACAACAACAAATGTATGATGATATGGCACCCGAAAAAGTTTAAAGAGGATCGGAAAATCACTATGATGGCGAGTGTCTAAAACTGATCTCACGGGTCTAAAAAGGTATAGCCCCAAAAAAAATTGAATTTTTTATTATGCTTTGGAAAGCGGTGGCGTAAAAAATGTCGCTATGCCGATGATGGAGAAAATGATCCCGAAAAACAAGATAGCCGCACTGAAAAGGCTTCCAATTTTTCGCATACGGACTCTGACGATCTGACGCGGACTTTAGCGAACACGGAAACAACAAAGAAGGAAAGTAAAATAAATAACTAGGAATAATAACTCGGCTCGGATACGTAGTTATCGGAGTAAAGGCGGTGGAGGAAGGTTAGGGTTTAAGGTGGTTTTTGGGTTGGGGGGGTGGAAAGCGTGTGGCGGAAGTGGCGGCGTACATATGGCGGTGTGGCGGTGACTAATATGATCGAGAACTTCCCGACTAAAACGATGAACACTAAGACACTAAGACTTCCAAGGCGACGATGTGAACACAAATTCAACACAATCAAAAGAAAAAAGATCGTAGATTGGTTATGGGAATCTTCCGACTCTGAGCGGGTCGCTAGTAGCGGTGGCGAGTAGTAGGGGGTTTAGTGGGCTGGGGGTGTATGCGGCGGATGATGAAAGCGGAATGGGGGCGGTGATCGGGTGATGTGTGGATGTGTGTGACTACTATGATCGAAACTCTAAAGAGGGATGACACTAAAGACAAGACAAAGTCTTCGACATCGATGACCTAATTCAAAACAATACAAAAAAAAAAAGATCGTAGATTGGTTATGGGATGGATCTAAACTCCAAAGCTTTTGGCTTTTTCGTGGGTTATAGGTAAAAAAATCTAATCTCTGGAGGAGCAAATCGAAAAACGGATTTTGAAATGATGAGAAAGGTGTAGAATGATCTGGTGGATGTCGATTTGATGAATGGTGAGGTGGTGTTCTTGGGCTTTACGTGCGACATCGGCGCCTGCACCAATCCGCGATGCAATCCAACCAATCTCCTCCTATCCTACCCGATCTGGAACGATCGGCCATCGACCTTGAGGGTCTTCTACGAAATCAAGAAGAAGTAAGAAAGAAATATAAATAATATTAGATATTGCGGATTAAGGAAAAAGAGCTTTTATTGGTGGGATCCTAAATAAATAGGAAGTACAGAGAGCTCTCACTCGCTCCGAGCCTTGGCGAAGTTGGTACGATGGCTAACTTAATGTCTAAACAAAATCTGAGTCTAGGGTGACGGCTATGGGGAGTATTTAAGGAGGAAAAGGTGGGGTTTTGGCCAGCCATTGATGTGGACATCCCTACTATTGATACAACCGTTGTACCTACAGCAACACACATACAAGGACCCATCACAAGATCTCGTGCCAAACAACTTAACTATCAGGTACTTTCGTTTCTTGGAACTATTCCTTACATACATGAGAATATGATGCTGCCTAAATCAGATATATTTCTTACTCTTAGGAATGATGGACCAAGCATGGATGAGAGGGACAAGCATTGGAGCATGGTCATGCATGGAGATGGCAGCAAGCATGTGATGATCCAAGAGAAGGCCACAGTTGAAGATTTGTAACTTTGAGGCCACCATAATGAAGAAAGAAGGCTTGGACGAAATATTCAAGATCAATACTTTACGAATTCGTCCATAGCTTAATATGGTGCTGCGACACCTTTATTTTGGGCCAGGCCCATGTAATTTTCGCAGGATTTTAATTAGCCACTTTTTAGAGTCCGTATTTGAGGGGAAAAGGACTTTTAGGGTTGGATTCGGCCACCACTTCCATGGCTGGCCGAAACCCCACCTTTTCGCCCTTAAATACGCCCCATAGCCGAACCTCTAGACTCGGATTTTGTTTAGACATTAATTTAGCCATAGTCGCAACTTCGCCAAGGCTCGAGCGTCACAGAGGCCTCTTGTACTTCGCACCTATTCAGGATCCCACCTCTTCAATAAAGCTTTCCTCTTAATCCGCAATATCTTGATTGCAATATTGGTTCTTACTTGTTCTCGATTTCAGGTAGGAATTAAGACCCTCGCTGGTCGCCGATCGTGTTCACGCAGGATCGGTAACCTCCGTGAGATTGGCCTAGCGATTGCATTGGCGCCGTGCTCGCACGCGTAGTCGGATCGTCAAGCCCGAACTCCACCAAATCGATCATCGCCATCTCATCGAAAGATCGGACACCTTTGCCCTATCAAGTGGTATCGATTTCGTGTTGCTCGGTGAGATTTTACTGTCAGAGATTAGATCTGTTTTTACCTATAACCCACGAAAAAGCCAAAAACAGCTAGAGTTTAGATCCATCCTATAACAAATCTACACCTCGCATTATCTTTTCGCTTTTGCATTGTTGAATTTGTGTCTACATCGTCGTCGAGTTGCCGGGTCTTAGTGTCTCGTCCCTTAGAGTTTCGAGTTCTGATCATAGTAGTCACCGCCACACTCGCCGATCACCGCCACCATATTCCGCCACCATATTCCGCCGCCATATACCCTGCCTCCATAAACCCTAATACTCCGCCACCGCCTTCCTACCGCAACACAGATCCGATCAGTTTCCTGCTGTGGTACGAGTCCGAGTAGAGTTATTGTTCTTAGTTATTTATTTTTACTCTCCTTTGTTGTTTCCGTGTTAAGCTAAAATCCGTGTCGAGCTCCGAGTCCGGTCGTAAGTCCAGAAGGAGAGCAAAAAAAAAAAAAGTCTGGAAC
Organism: Avena longiglumis; assembly: GCA_030063025.1. NCBI lineage: Eukaryota > Viridiplantae > Streptophyta > Magnoliopsida > Poales > Poaceae > Avena > Avena longiglumis. The sequence continues at coordinate 331,732,279 of CP125974.1, read as the reverse complement.
CGCCTCCAAAAAAATTTTCTGGCTATACTAGTTTTCGGCTTTGGGGATCACTTTTCTCCATTGGCCGTTATAGCAATATTTTTTGGCACCTGCGCGCTTTCCGGAGCAAAATAATAAAAAAAATCGAATTTTTTTTGGGGCTAACCTATTTTTAGACCCCGTAGATCAATTCTAGACACTCGCCATCATAGTGATTTTTCACCTCTCGGTTCGCTTTTCAGGGTGCCATATCATCATACAGTGCTTGTTGTGTCGCGTCGTGACATCGTTGGTGATCTAGGCTCGCTCTAGTACAGTCCAGCCTAGGACCAGACAAGATCGCTGTTGAGCATTCTTTCAACTTTTGCATTGCTTTTGATAATTGCTAACCCCTTTGCTAAGCCTTCCCGTAGCTCCACAGATACTCTCCACGCGGTGTTTCACTCTGGTTATCGCTTGGTTCAATCTCTGGACCCACTGATCCTCGTGGTTACACATCGCCTTTTCCTGCTGTTTGGTAAGAACTTGTAAGAGCTTTGTATATTGCTTGACGGATTACGCGTGATTTCCACCATATTTCCGTACTATATACCTGTGCTTTTTAAGGACTAACCATGACAGATACTTCGCGGAACCCTGCCACAATGACGAACGAAGAACTAAATGCCCACTTCTCCGCCTCTTGGTCACCGCACCAAGACGTGGATACGCTACCGGAGTTTGACACCAAGCTCACCAACGCCGTGGACAAGATCGATGGACTCGAGAAATCCTTCAACGCCAAGCTTGACGCTCGGTTCAAGGAGCTTCAACCGATTGCCAGACCGCACCGCACCACACATGGCGCGGCGCATTCCGCCACGGGCCTGATCGCTGGTTTGTTGCCGCCGCACTTTGCCATCTGCGCGATCGACGCCCTCGACTTCCACGCCGGTCTTTGCGACATTGGGGACAGACGACGGGTACTACTACGACCCCGACGACGGCGATCTGTTTGACGAGGAGGTTGAACAACCTCCACAGGTACCAAACACGTGGTGTGCAATTGAGCAAACCTGAGCAAGATCAACGCCACAACCTGTTCCAAACACGTGGTGTTGTCAAGGAAAGAGCTATACGAATCATCATCGATGGAGGGAGTTGTAATAATCTGGCCAGTGTTGACATGGTAGAGAAGCTTGCGCTTCCAACAAGACAATGCCCACATTCATATTACATCCAATGGTTTGAGAGTTCTCGCAAGATCAAGGTAACAAGAACGGTACGCGTGCATTTTACTATTGGTACATATTCTGATTTTGTTGATTGTGATGTTGTACCTATGCAAGCTTGTTCTTTGTTACTTGGTAGACCATGGAAATTTGATAGAGAATCTGTTCATAATGGCAAAACTAATCACTATTCTCTTATGCATGATGGAAAGAAAATTGGTCTAAAACCTATGGCTCCTGAACAGATTTTAAAAGATGATCTTGCTAGAGCTAGTAGAGCTAAAACTGAGGAGAAAAATAAAAGTAAGAATCAGATTGTTGCTACAGATTTTATACCACCAAAGAACACTAAATCTGATTCTACACATGCTACTGAAATTCGTTTGAAGAGTCCATGTATGCTTGCAAATAAAATTGATATTACTGAACTAGATGTAAACAATACTCAATGTTATGCAATTGTCTGCAAAGAGGTTTTGTTTTCATTTAAGGATATGCCTCCTTCTTTGCCACCCGCTATTGCTAACCTTTTGTATGAATATGAGGACGTCTTTCCCGCTGAGCTGCCACCAGGACTACCTCCTATTAGAGGAATTGAGCAACAAATTGATCTAATTCCTGGTGCCAGTTGCCCAACCGCGCGCCATATAGAACCAATCCAGAGGAGACAAAGGAGATACAACGCCAAATTCAGGAACTACTCGACAGAGATCATATTCGTGAGTCCCTTAGCCCTTGTGCTGTTCCTATTATTTTGGTACCTAAGAAAGATGGTTCTTCGCGCATGTGTACTGATTGTAGAGCTATCAATAATATTACTATTCGATATCGTCATCCTATTCCACGTTTAGATGGCATGCTTGATGAATTGAGTGGCTCTACCATGTTTTCTAAAGTTGATTTGCGTAGTGGTTACCACCAGATTCGTATGAAATTAGGAGATGAATGGAAAACAGCATTTAAAACTAAGTTCGGTTTATATGAGTGGTTAGTAATGCCGTTTGGTTTAACTAATGCACCTAGCACTTTCATGAGATTAATGAACGAAGTTTTACGTGCTTTCATTGGACGTTTGTGGTAGTCTACTTTGATGATATTCGATTTATAGCAAATCTTTAGAGGATCATTTGGACCATTTACGTCTTTTTTCAATGCTTTACGTGATGCACGCTTGTTTGGTAACCTTGAGAAGTGCACCTTTTGCACCAATCGAGTTGTTCTTGGCTATGTTGTTACATCACAGGTATTGAAGTGGATCCACCAAGATTGAAGCTATTGAGAATTGGCGCAGTTTCAAGACGGTCACACAAGTGAGGAGTTTTATTGGCCTCGCTGGTTTTTATAGGCGCTTTGTCAAAGACTTTGGATCAATTGCCGCTACCGAATGATCTTACCAAGAAGGATGTGCCCTTTGTTTGGGCGATGCACAACAATGTGCCTTCGTCATATTAAAAGATAAGCTAACACATGCTCCCTTACTCCAACTTCGATTTTACTAAGACTTTTGAGCTTGAATGTGATGCTAGTGGAATTGGTTTGGGAGGGTGTTATTACAAGAGGAAAACCTGTTGCATATTTTAGTGAGAAATTGAGTGGGCTAGTCTGAACTATTCTACTTATGATAAAGAATTATATCGTTGGTTGGACATTAGAAACTTGGCAACATTATCTATGGCCTAAAGAGTTTGTTATTCATTCTGATCATGAATCTTTGAAGCATATTCGTAGTCAATCTAAGTTGAATCGTCGTCATGCAAAGTGGGTTGAATTTATTGAGTCTTTTCCTTATGTTATCAAACACAAAAAGGGTAAAGATAATATTATTCGATGCTTTGTCACGCCGTTATGCTTTGTTATCTCAACTTGACTTTAAAATATTTGGATTGGAAACTATTAAGGAACAATATGTGCATGATGCTGAATTTAAAGATGTGTTGCAGAATTGTAGAGATGGTAGAACTTGGAACAAGTTCGTCTTCCATGATGGATTTGTGTTCCGTGCTAACAAACTATGCATTCCAGATAGCTCTCGTCTTTTGTTGTTGTTACGAGGCGCATGGAGGAGGATTGATGGGACACTTTGGTGTCAAGAAGACGGAGGATGTTCTTCTTGCACACTTCTTTTGGCCACGTATCGTCGAGATGTTGAGAGATTTGTGGCACTTGCACTACTTGTCAAAAAGCTAAGTCTCGCCTTAATCCACATGGTTTATATATGCCTCTTCCTGCTCCTAGTGTTCCTTGGGAGGATATCTCTATGGACTTTGTTTTGGGATTGCCACGAAACGAGAAGGGAGGATAGTATTTTTGTTGTTGTGGATCGGTTTTCTAAGATGGCACACTTTATTCCTTGTCATAAAGCGGATGATGTTGCGCATATTGCTGATTTGTTCTTTCGTGAAATTGTTCGTTTGCATGGTGTGCCAAATACTATTGTCTCTGATCGTGATACTAAATTTCTTAGCCACTTTTGGAGATGTTTATGGGCTAAGTTGGGGACTAAATTGCTCTTTAGTACTACATGTCATCCCCAAACTGATGGTCAAACTGAAGTAGTAAATAGAACTTTGTCTACTACGTTACGGGCTGTTTTAAAGAAGAACTTAAAATTGTGGGAAGAGTGTTTACCTCATATAGAATTTGCTTATAATCGTTCATTGCATTCTACCACAAAGATGTGCCCATTTGAGATTGTGTATGGTTTTATTCCTCGTGCACCTATTGATTTATTGCCTTTACCTTCTTCGATGCAACATAATTTGGATGCTACACAACGCGCTGAAATGATATTAAACTTGCATAAGGCTACTAAAGATAACATTGAACACATGAATGCTAAGTATAAACTTGCTGGGGATAAAGGGAGAAAGCATGTTGTGTTTGATGTTGGCGATCTTGTTTGGTTACATTTGCGTAAAGATCGTTTTCCTGATTTACGCAAGTCTAAGTTAATGCCACGTGCTACTGGTCCCTTTAAAGTGTTAGAGAAAATCAATGATAATGCATATAAACTTGAGCTGCCTGCAGACTTTGGTACGGTTAGTCCTACATTTAACATTGCAGATTTGAAGCCTTACTTTGGTGAGGAAGATGAGATTGTGTCGAGGACGACTTCAATTCAAGAAGTGGAGCATGATGTGGACATCCCTACTATTGATACAACCGTTGTACCTACAGCAACACACATACAAGGACCCATCACAAGAACTCGTGCCAAACAACTTAACTATCAGGTACTTTCGTTTCTTGGAACTATTCCTCACATACATGAGAATATGATGCTGCCTAAATCAGATATATTTCTTACTCTTAGGAATGATGGACCAAGCATGGATGAGAGGGACAAGCATTGGAGCATGGTCATGCATGGAGATGGCAGCAAGCATGTGATGATCCAAGAGAAGGCCACAGATGAAGATTTCAGAACTTTGAGGCCACCATAATGAAGAAAGAAGGCTTGGACGAAATATTCAAGATCAATACTTTACGAATTCGTCCATAGCTTAATATGGTGTCATGACACCTTTATTTTGGGCAGCCCATGTAATTTTCGCAGGATTTTAATTAGCCACTTTTTAGAGTCTGTATTTGAGAGGAAAAGGACTTTTAGGGTTGGATTCGGCCACCACTTCCATGGCTGGCCGAAACCCCACCTTTTCGCTCTTAAATACGCCCCATAGCCGAACCTCTAGACTCGGATTTTGTTTAGACATTAAGTTAGCCATAGTCGCAACTTCGCCAAGGCTCGAGCTTCGCAGAGGCCTCTTGTGCCGCACCTATTCAGATCCCACCTCTTCAATAAAGCTTTCCTCTTAATCCGCAATATCTTGATTGCAATATTGGTTCTTACTTGTTCTCGATTTCGGTAGGAATTAAGACCCTCGTTGGTCGGTGATCGTGTTCACGCAGGATCGGTAACCTCCAGGAGATTGGCCTAGCGATTGCATTGGCGCTCGTGCTCGCACGTGTAGTCGGATCGTCAAGCCCGAACTCCACCAAATCGATCATCGCCATCTCATCGAAAGATCGGACACCTTTGCCCTATCAGCCATGGAAGTGGTGGCCGAATCCAACCCTAGAAGTCCTTTTCCCCTCAAATATGGACTCTAAAATGTGGTATTTAAAATCCTACGAAAATTACATGGGCCTGGCCCAAAATAAAGGTGTCGCAGCACCATATTAAGCTATGGGAGAATTCGTGAAGTATTAATCTTGAATATTTCATCCAAGCCTTCATTCTTCATTATGGTGCCCTCAAAGTTCTGAAATCTCCATCCGTGGCCTTCTCTTGGATCATCACATGCTTGCTGCCATCTCCATGCATGGCCATGCTCCAATGCTTGTCCCTCTCATCCATGCTTGGTCCATCATTCCTAAGAGTAAGAAATACATCTAATTTAGGCAGCATCATATTCTCATGTATGTGAGGAATAGTTCCAAGAAACGAAAGTACCTGATAATTAAGTTGTTTGGCACGAGATCTTGTGATGGGTCCTTGTATGTGTGTAGTTGTAGGTACAACGGTTGTATCAATAGAAGGGATGTCCACATCAGTGAGGTTGAGCTTCTCACACAACTCCGTGCTTGCAAGATTGTGGCAACTCCCTCCATCGATGATAACTTTGATGGATTTCCCATTGATACCGACACGTGTTTGAAAGATGTTTGATCTTTGGTCTTCATTCTCATTGACTTGAGTAGTTAAGACCCTTGTGACAACAAGCGATGGACTTGCGTCATGCTCACACACAAGTAGTTCTTGATCATCTTCCATATGTTGCCTTGCCAAAGCTTCCTTGACCCTTGCATCAAACTCATCTTCACTCAAGTATTCTTCATCGCCATTGTCGTGGATGAACAAAACTTTCTTGTTTGCACATGTGGCCGACTTGTGGCCTTTGCCTCCACACTTGTAGCATTCACCATTGAATGGTTGATCATCCTTTGTGTAGTTGCCACTTGGGGGCGATTTTCCTTGAGGAAGTGTTGGCTTAAAGGAAAGCTTGGTGGTACTTGATGAGCTTCCATTTGGGGTTGTTGATGTAGTGGTTGGCGCTTGCTTGTAGGTGAAGTACGTCTTTGGCTTGTTGTACTTGATGTCCTCTTGCACTTGACGTTCGACCATTGTTGCTATGTGCACAAGCTCAACCATGTTGTTGTACTTTTGGAACTCGGTGATGCGCTTGATTGGGTGGTTCAAGCCGTTCAGGAAACGTGCCATTGTTTGCTCATCACGCTCTTCAATGTTGGCATGGATCATGCTGAGCTTCATTTGCTTGAAGTACTCTTCCACGGTCTTTGTCCCTTGACTAAGCGTTTGAAGCTTGTTGAATAGGTCACGCGTGTAGTGCGAAGGAACAAAGCGGGATCTCATATGAGCCTTTATATCTTGCCAAGTTGTAATTGGAGGCTCTTCTTTTGCTTCATGAGCGAGTTGGATTTGTTCCCACCAAAGGTTGGCATAATCATCAAACTCTAGGGACGCCATGGCCATCATCTTCTCATTGCTATAGTTGTGCATGCGGAAGATCTTGTCAACCTTGAGTTCCCATGAGAGATATTCTTCGGGTTCATTGGAACCGGTGAACTTGGGCATGGTGAATTTGAGCTTGCCGAAGGTTTCCTCTTCATTGCGGTTCCGGTATCGGAGGTTGCCATGACTTTGGTGGCCATCTTCATCATCCGATCTCTCACGTCTTGCTTGGTGATTGTGGTGTTGCCCTTGTGGTTGTTGCGGTGCCGCATTTGGTGGTGGAGGTAGGTCCTCACGACGAGCTTGGGGAGCTTGCTCTTGTTCTTGGCGCGGTTGATGACGAGGAGGAGGCGCTTGGTACTCATGAGGATGGTTTGGCATTTGTCCATTATGACGACGAGCATTGTCTTGAGCCATGTGGCGAGGAGGACGGCGCGCCGCATGTGCAATTGACCGCTCCCATTCTTCATGATGCGGAGGAGGCTCGTCATGGTGATCAAGTTGTCGCCGTTGACGTTCATGCCAATGATGACGCCTTGGTGGATCTTCGAGTGCTTCACATCGGCGGCAATCTTGTTCATCCAATTCGGAGGCTTCACTTGTTGTTGAAGGAATGTGTCGTTGGCGAGGAGCTTGGGGATCCACTTGAGGCTGCTCTTGTTGAATCACAAGTGCCCTTGGTTGTGGACGGTTCACTGCACGTCTTGGAGGTATTGCGGAGAGGTCACCATCATAGCTTGACATTGCGGCGTGTCACGGAGATGGTACCACTTGAGAGGAGCTCATGGAGTGAAGGACGGGTCCTTCATTGTGCCTTGAAGCGCGATGGCGTGAAGAGCTTGATTCACTTGAGGAGTGCCGTGACGAGCTTAAGGCGCGAGATCGCGGCCTTGCTATCCCATCAATGAGGTGTTGAAGCTTGTCATCCGTTGCGGCGAGGGCACGATGAAGAGCTTCATATTGATGGCTGAGGTTGTGTTGCATGGCATACATTTGTCCTCGGACCTCCTCGAAGCAGTTGTCGATGCTCTTGAACTCCACTCGTGTTTCACTAAATTGTTCGTCTTGGCGCTGTTCAAGGGCGTCACAACGGTAGTTGAATTCTCCTCGGATCTTCCAATGATCCAACCTTGTCATGTACTGTGTGTCTCCGTCTTGAGGTGGCGTTGTGATAGGGCAAAGGTGTCCAATCTTTCGATGAGATGGTGATAGTCGATTTGGTGGAGTTCGGGCTTGATGATCCGACTACACGTGCGAGCACGAGCGCCAATGCAATCGCTAGGCCAATCTCCTAGAGGTTACCGATCCTGCGGGAACACGATCAACCTCACCAGCGAGGGTCTTAATTCCTACTTGAAATCAAGAACAAGTAAGAGCTAATATTAAAATCAAGATATTGCGGATTAAGATGAAAGCTTTATTGAAAAGGTGGGATCCTGTATAGGTGCGAAGTACAAGAGGCCTCTGCGACGCTCAAGCCTTGGCGAAGTTGCTATGATGGCTAACTTAATGTCTAAACAAAATTCGAGTCTAAACCTAGACTATTGGTAACTATTTATTAGAAGCGTCTAGTCGTGCACCGCCTCTATTCCGTGACCGACTACAGCCGTCTTTGCGTGACCTTAGTTAGGCTGCCTCTAGGTCCGTTTATTTCTATAGCCCATGTGTTTGTCGATGAAGAAAAATGCCTTTGGGCTGCGTGCTACTTTGCATGAGTTCCGCTACTCCGTCTGCATCGTGTTTGGCCTGGACACGTGCATATTGATCGCCTCATTTGTTGCTGCTTAGGTCCAAGGTCCCTTTGCTTCTCTTCTTGTGTTTGGGTACGTGAGAAACCATTCAGGAATGCACATACATGTATATAGACCACATCTTTGCACGAACAATTGCACCAACTACGCATGCATGTGGTTTTCCAACTCCTCATTTTAACTCTTGGCTTATAGAAGTCTTCTGTAATTCTGCATATAAGAGATAGATATGTAGTAATTCTGTCTCTAATAATCAAATAAATTATTATAGAGTTACTACTAGAATTCACCTGATAAATAAGACTAGTTTTGGTCGTATCCAGGCTATTCATGTCCACATCATCCTCCCTTTCTTGAAAATGAAGCCATCCTCGGCGATGTTTATTCTGTAAACATAGTAATAAAAAAATAAGGTATACACATGGTATATGTATCTATCCTCTTTTCCTACTCTTCTCACGTGCTTCATATTTATTGTTCGAGAATAACAGACCGCACAACAATTCATTAGTTGATTAGTCATATTTCGAAAATAATTACTGCAACCCAATTTGCAAATATAAGTTAATCACATAATAGTATTTCCATTCAAGGTGAAATGTTCATCATTAAACCATTCCAATATAGGTAAACCAAAATTCAGGGTCTCCAAATTACATGCTACACTAGGCTTAAATAAGCGATCATGCAACATGCTATCTGGCATAAAGTCGATACCACTATTGGAGGTCATATCAAAATGATTGAACATATGCACATAGTTATCTTTTGGCAAAGAAGCTAGTTCATCACACATGATGCAAATCCTATGCACCATAAAAACATCGTCTATATCATAATCTCCAACCAAATAAAAAGTATAATCAGGGATGTAAACACTCTTCAAACATGTGATGTTAGTAATTCTATTTCTAGCATGTGACAAGGATATAGGATCATCCATTGTAATAGACCACAAGAAAGTAGCAGCATAAAATTTATCGAACACTGCATCATGTCTAACCAATAGTATACTATCCAAATCATAAATAATATTCATGTCACTTGGTCTATTCTCAACACTTTGAACATGTTTTGTATTCTGAGATAGTGTATCCAACACTTCACTATTCATAACCCAGTTTATAGGATCCAAATCAGATTTATTTATCAAGTCACATGGTTCAATTTTAGCAGTAATAATTTCTGTGGGTGCACTCATCACACTAGACAAATTCAAATCAGCAGTAGGTGCACTCAAAACAGTACTCAAAACCGTAGGCATCTTAATTGTTTGATCACACGATATATTCAAACCAATGACACAATTATCTACAAAAAGCGGTGTAACCAAATCATTGGCAGTGTCAACACATGACCTAGCTAAATCAAGAGAGCATTGATCACGTGAAAGAACAGAAGTAGTATCTTTACTATTACCTTGTACAACCATTTCAGATGATGGAGGTACTATTGGAGGAGACTCATCAACATCTCGAGAAAATTCAGTCGGTGTTGGCGAAGAAGTAGGAACATTAACCATTCTCTTGCACTTGCTTGAGACACGCCTCTTTATTTCCTGTTCAGCTTTGCAAGCACAACGAAACATATGATCGATAGAATAAAAATTTTCATGCATAAGTATGTCCTGGATGTCACGGTTTAAACCTCTCCAAATTCTATCCATAAATTCATCTTCACTTTCTTCAATAAATGAATATAACAAGGTAGTTTCTAAATCATCATAATATTCTGCGATAGTATAACCACCTTGACTTAAATTTTGCAATTTCGTAACCATGTCACGAGTATAATATGATGGAACAAATTTATGTTGCATAGCAAGTTTCAAATCATGCCAAATAGTAGGTATATAATCAGGATATAATCGACAATATTTATTCCACCACAAAGAAGCAAAATTAGTTAATATAATAATTGCAACTTGTATTCTCGTACGCTCAGAAAAATTATGGGACACAATATATCATTTAACTCAAGCTCCCATTCAATATATAAAGCAGGTTTAGAGCAACCATTAAATTGTGGCATAGAGACGGTAACCTGATCATGTACTTTTACCTATCGTGGTGGTCGTCGTGGTTTGCTAGATGGTGGCATATCTCCAACTATAGACGAAGCCCAAGAACTTCTAACTCCAGAACCTGTCATGATTAGTAGAAAACAAGAAAGAAATAACAAGTATATGTTCCTATCAACTACTAGGATGTGGTGGCAAGTCGCTCACAAGATTGCAAATACCAAATTCTTACAAGTTTTTACCATGCAGTAGGCGGCGATCGGCAACCAGCAATATCAAGTAACTCCGAGAATTGGACAAAACGATTACCAGACGCCAAATATTACACAGTGTAGAAATATGTGGAGCTATAGGTAGGCTTAATATATGTGGAAAAATATACTGCAACCACGTTAGTCAATATAAAGCTGAAAATACGTTCAAAGTTGTTAACTGCTTGTCTTAGACTAGACTATATTAGAGACACGAGCCTAAGACACAGACGAAATCACGTGAGACGGAGCTAATTGGTACGAGTAGGATGCGCTAATAACCGACAGCCAAAGAGTATCGGGTTTTCCCGCGACACACGACAAGAGTGGCAGACGAATTGGGAATTGTGGCACAAAAGCATGCAGCAGATGAGAAAGAAAATAGGAGACATGCAATTCTGAATTTCTTCAACAACAGGGAGACCGATTAGAAATAGGACGTCTGAACCGGCTGTGTGGTCGAGCAGGGTCCTCGGCGGACAGCATCGTCTCAACCAATATAAACAGCTAGGGACTACTAGTATGAATGATGATCCGGAGCAGCTAATCAAAATTAACTTCCAAACAAGCTGATATATTCAGATCGGCCCTTTCCTTATTTTCTCTATCTTTTTTTCAGACACTAGGGCTCATGTTTCAAAGCAAAAGATAAAACGTGTTTGCAAACAACTGATCAGAACTTTCTCCTTGTATTCCCCTTTTTTTTGACTTTTCTTTTAATCGATCCAAACTCTTCAATACTAGTACCACACGGCTGTCTCTTTACTTGGAAACGAAACCGAATAAAAAGATAATAATTTCTCAGCTTACCAAAGCAAACAAGCACGTCTTGTAGCCCACGCAATAATATGCAAACTTCTCGAGGGAGACAACCAGATCAGATCGGCTCTTCTTGTCACTCGTTGCTTTCTACCGACCCAAACTTTCCAATCGGTGGCACTTTTTTAACCAGTTAAAAAACTAGCCAAACTGATTGGATCCTAGAGAAAAGATCAGGGGATTTGACTTTCTTCAATGCATGAAGCTATTGATACTCGCCATGTACAAGCGGTGGGCGGTGGCCAATGAAAGAAACACCGAAGGACAATGATGAACAAGACGATGGAGACAAAATATAGAGGCGGAAGCGAAGGCGATGGCGGATGAAACGACGACGTGACTAAACGTGACTAGAACTCGAAACTCCAAAAATCTAGACACTAAAACCAGCTAATCTACGAAAGATGCAACGAAAATTCAACAAAACAAATCTAAGTGATTAAAGCGAAAAGGCTGAGGCTGGTTTTGGGATATGGATTTTTTTTGTAGGCTTTTTCTGGACTGTAGGTAAAAACAGATCTATACTATGAAAACAGTAAATCTCATCGAGCAACCTGAGCTCTGATACCACTTGATAGGGCAAAGGTGTCCGATCTTTCGATGAGATGGTGATAGTCGATTTGGTGGAGTTCGGGCTTGACGATCCGACTACACGTGCGAGCACGAGGGCCAATGCAATCGCTAGACCAATCTCCCGTAGGTTACCGATCCTGCGGGAACAGGATCAGCCTGACCAGCGAGGGTCTTAATTCCTACCTGAAATCAAGAACAAGTAAGAACTAATATTGCAATCAAGATATTGCGGATTAAGATGAAAGTTTTATTGAAAAGGTGGGATCCTGTATAGGTGCAAAGTACAAGAGGCCTCTGCGACGCTCGAGCCTTGGCGAAGTTGCTATGATGGCTAACCTAATGTCTAAACAAAATCCAAGTCTAAACCTAGACTATTGGTAAATATTTATTATAAGCGTCTAGTCGTGCACCGCCTCTATTCCGTGACGACTGCAGCCGTCTTTGCGTGACCTTAGTTAGGCTGCCTCCAGGTCCTTTTATTTCTATAGCCCATGTGTTTGTCGATGAATAAAAAGGCCTTTGGGCTGCGTGCTCCTTTGCATGAGTTCCGCTACTCCATCTACATCGTGTTTGGCCTGGGCACGTGCATATTGATCGCCTCATTTGTTGCTGCATAGGTCCAAGGTCCCTTTGTTTCTCTTCTTGTGTTTGGGTACGTGAGAAACGGTTCATGAATGCACATGCATGTATATAGACCACATCTTTGCATGAACAATTGCACCAACCACGCATGCATGTGGCTTTCCAACTCCTCATTTTAACTCTTGGCTTATAGAAGTCTTCTGTAATTCTGCATATAAGAGATAGATATGTAGTAATTCTGTCTCTAATAATCAAATAAAGTATTATAGAGTTACTACTAGAATTCACCTGATAAATAAGACTAGTTTTGGTCGTATTCGGGCTATTCTTGTCCACGTCACGTTGGTTGGAACGACTCACCGTTCCTGTCCATGATACAAAGCCAACAAGGATTGTATATGGTAGAGAATACGTAGGGAGTTAGCCTTTTACCTCACCTTGGAGATTGTATCAAACAAATTGCCACACACGAGAGCTAAGAGCTTGCAAAGTGAAATCATAGAGAAACTCACACACAAGAAAACTACAACTCTCAAAATCTTTTGGTGGAAGGTTAGGATTGTGGAAAACCAAATGAAACGATCCAAGAAAAAGGTTATTGTTCTAGATGGTAAAGAACCAAAGATCAAAAGCAAAAAGGATATGATCTACAAAAACACGAGAAAACACACACGTGGAGACGAATGGGCTTGGCACGACTATGAAATTGAGCACAAAATGTCCTAATGTAGACTAAGCTCGGTGTCGTGCCAACGCAAATAGAGACCACAACTCGTTTGCCAAAAAAGGGTTAAGCAACGGATTTGTGCACTTGCCTTGGTCGCGCTTTTTCCTCTCTCTTTGCTTACAAGCTTGATACTCTCTTTGTATTGGGAGACTATATATCTTTCTATTTTTCTTTTGCTTTTTTTCTCTTTTTTTAATTCTTTTTCTCCCTTTCTGATGTGGACATCCCTTCTATTGATACAACTACAGCTACACACATACAAGGACCCATCACAAGATCACGTGCCAAACAACTTAACTATCAGGTACTTTCGTTTCTTGAAACTATTCCTCACATACATGAGAATATGATGCTGTCTAAATCAGATGTATTTCTTACTCTTAGGAATGAAGGACCAAGCATGGATGAGAGGGACAAGCATTGGAGTATGGCCATGCATGGAGATGGCAGCAAGCATGTAATGATCCAAGAGAAGGCCACGGATGGAGATTTTAGAACTTTGAGGCCACCATAATGAAGAAAGAAGGCTTGGACGAAATATTCAAGATTAATACTTCACGAATTCGTCCATAGCTTAATATGGTGCTGCGACACCTTTATTTTGGGCCAGGCCCATGTAATTTTCGCAGGATTTTAAATAGCCACTTTTTAGAGTCCGTATTTGAGGGGAGAAGGACCTCTAGGGTTGGATTAGGCCACCACTTCCATGGCTGGCCGAAACCCCACCTTTTCCTCCTTAAATACTCCCCATAGCCGTCACCCTAGACTCGGATTGACATTAAGTTAGCCATCATAGCAACTTCGCCAAGGCTCGAGCGTCGTAGAGGCCTCTTGTACTTCGCACCTATTCAGGATCCCACCTTTTCAATAAAGCTTTTATCTTAATCCGCAATATCTTGATTGCAATATTAGTTCTTACTTGTTCTCGATTTCAGGTAGGAATTAAGACCCTCGCTGGTCAGGCTGATCGTGTTCCCGCAGGATTGGTAACCTCCAGGAGATTGGCCTAGCGATTTCATTGGCGCTCGTGCTCGCACGTGTAGTCGGATCGTCAATCCCAACTCCACCAAATCGACTATCACCTTCTCATCGAAAGATCGGACACCTTTGCCCTATCAAGTGGTATCAGATTTCAGGTTGCCCGGTGAGATTTTACTGTTTTTGTAGATTAGATCTGTTTTACCTATAACCCACGAAAAAGCCAAAAACACAGTTAGAGTTTAGATCCATCCCATAACCAATCTACGCCTCGCATTATCTTTTCAGTTTTTGCATTGTTGAATTTGTGTCTACATTGTCGTGTCGAGTTGCTGGTCTTAGTGTCTCGTCCCTTAGAGTTTCGAGTTCTGATCATAGTAGTCACCGCCACACTCGCCGATCACCGCCACCATATTCCGCCGCCATATACCCAGCCACCATAAACCCTAAACACTCTGCCACCGCCTTCCTACCACGACACGGATCCAATCAGTTTTCCCGCCGCGGCACGAGTCCGAGTTGAGTTATTGTTTCCTAGTTATTTCTTTTTACTTTTCTTCTTTGTTGTTTCTGTGTTATGCTAAAGTCCGAGTCGAGCTCCGAGTTCGGTCGTAAATCCAGAAGGAGAGCAAAAACAAAAGAGTCTGGAACCGCCTCCGAATTTTTTTTCTGGCTATACTAGTTTTCGGCTCTGGGGATCACTTTTTCTCCATCGGCCGTTATAGCGATATTTTTTTGGCGCCTGCATGCTTTCCGGAGCAAAATAAAAAATTTCGAATTTTTTTTGGGGGCTAACCTATTTTTAGACCCCGTAGATCAGTTCTATACACTCGCCATCATAGTGATTTTCACCTCTCGATTCGCTTTTTAGGGTGCCATATCATCATACATTGCTTGTTGTGTCGCGTCGTGAGATCGTTGCTGATCTAGGCTCGCGTCTCTAGTACGGTCTAGCCTAGGACCAGCACAGTACCGTCGTTGAGCATTATTTCAACTTTTGCATTGCTGTTTTGATAATTGCTAACCCCCTTTGCTAAGCCTTCCCAGAGCTCCACAGATATTCTCCACGTGCGGTGTCTCGACTCCTGGTAATCGCTTGGTTCAATCTCTGGACCCACTGATCCTCGCGGTTGCACATCGCCTTTTCCTGCTGTTTGGTAAGAACTTGTAAGAGCTTCGTATATTGCTTGACGGATTACGCGTGACTTCCACCATCTTTCCGTAGTATATACATGTGCTTTTAAAGGACTAACCATGATGATTCAGGAACCCCGCCAATGACAACGAAGAACTACATGCCCACTTCTCCGAGCTCTTGGTCACCGCTACAAGACGTGGATACATGCCTAGGGGAGTTTGACACAAAGCTCACCAACGCCATGGACAAGATCGATGGACTCGAGAAATCCTTCAACGCCAAGCTTGACGCTCCGTTCAAGGAGATTTTGAATAGATTGCCCGCACCAAGACCCAGATTGGCGACGGCGCATTCGATCACGGCCTGATCGCTGGTTCGGCCGCCGACCTCAAGCGGCTATCACGCGGGCCGACGACTCAGACTTCCGCTGTCATTGCGACATTGGAGACAGACGACGGGTACTACTACGACTCCGATGACGACGATCTGTTTGACGAGGAGGTTGAACAACCTCCACAGGTACCTGCTGGCTGTCCCCTACATTACTACCGCAATGCTCGACCACCGGTACGTGATGATGATCATGTTGCAAATCTTAAATTAAAGATTCCATCTTTTGAGGGTAAATATAATCCTAATGCATATCTTACATGGGAGATGGAAGTAGAACAACGTTTTGCATGCTTAAAATATCCTGAGAATATGCGTGTTAGTGATGCTACATGTGAATTTACTAAATTTGCTTCCCTTTGGTGGTTTGAGTATTGTCGTTTAAATCCTACTACTATTCCTAGTACTTGGACTGCTTTAAAAACTGCTATGCGTGTTCGTTTTGTACCTCCCACTTATCAACGTGATTTACTAAAGAATCTGACACGTTTAGAGCAAGGGAAAAATTCTGTAGAAGAGTATTATCAGGAATTGCAAACGGGGACTTGTTGAATCTAATGAACAAATGCTTGCATGTTTCTTTGGTGGATTAAACAAGGACATTCAGCACATATTAGATTATAAGGAATATAATTCTATCACTCGTTTGTTTCATCTTGCTTGCAAAGCTGAACGTGAAGTGCAGGATCGCCATCCACCATGGAGGAGGACTAATAATTCTGCAGGTCGCACATCCACTTGGACATCCCGACAATCAGCGCCTCCTTCTCGTGATTCGCCACCAGCTACTACCACATCCAAGGCCACCACAAGATTTCCAGCTACATGTTATGGGGTAACCCTTGGGTTGGCCCGATCTTTCACGAATTCCACGAGAAACGAGGGGGAGAAAGCGGTGGTCGGGGGAAGAAGGGGTGAAAACCATGAACACACGAACACACGCACACAAAACACGATACACGCCGATCTCTCACGCCGGTGGCAACCGGTCCAACATAATCCCTAGGATCGGTGTTGGGCGAAGCTCGCTCTCCACGCCAACAACGGGGGATGAGGTGCTTGGTGAGATCTTGACGACTTGGGGGCGAGAAACCGAGAACCCAAGGCCTTGTACAACTTGAACGCACTAGGCAAGATCCAAGAGGGGGGTGGATAATCCGGTGCTCCTTGGTAGGAGCATGAGACCAATAGATATAAGTTCCTCAAAGGGTTTCCTTAATATCTATTATTATCTAAGTCTGGGGTTTACAATAGAGGGTGGGGGGCTATATATAGTCCAGCCACAAAACAGGGGTAGTTTCGGAATGAAAAGGTAAATTATAGGAAGGTTTACAAGGCACAGGGCCGAACTCAGGCGTTCAGGTTCAGTCAGGGCCGGTAGTACCGGTCCCAAGAACCGGTAGTACCGGTCGTAATCGTAGTACCCTCCGGGTGGTAGTACCATTGGCGGGCCTGGAGCTTCGTCGAGTTACTGTGTCGCGGTAGTAGGAGGGAGGTAGTACCATTGTCCGTAGTACCGGTTCTGGGCAGTAGTACCGCTAGTGTCCGGGGCGTGAGAGGTTCTTCTGAGCGTCCGAGTGGGGCCGGTCGTCCGCTTGGAGCGGTAGTACCGGCTGTCTCAACCGTAGTACTGTTGGCGTCTGGCAATCGTTGCTTCGCCTGCTTCCTCCGTCCCTTGGGTCCTTCTCTTCGTACCTGATGATGCACAGTGTATGCGTATGAAGTAGCAAACCATCCAAGGGTGTGTCGAAGTCACACAAGGAAAGGAGCGAGTTAACCTTGGCTTGGAGGAGCTTAGCTCGGGCGCGAGTCATGGGTCCACTTGGGGAGCTCGTGGGAGTAGATGTAGTAGCGGTCGTAGGACGGGCTGCATCAGCTCCCCCCCTTGGGAAAGAGTCGTCCTCGACTCTTCAACCTTCTCAACTTCATCTTCTCCATGGTAGGGTGAGAGGTCCTTGACATTGAATGTCGAGCTCACAAGATACTTCGATGTTGGTATATCGATGACATAGGCGTTGTTGTTGATCCTCTTTAGCACCTTGAATGGTCCATCACCTCTTGGCTTTAGCTTGGAGTCGCGTTCCTTGGGGAAGCGATCTTTAATCAAGTGGATCCACACCAGGTCGCCCTCATCAAAGATCATCTCTTTCTTGTTCTTGTTTAGCCTTGATGCTTGGCGAAGGACTTGTTGCTCGATAGTAGCTCGTGTGTCTTCATGGAGTTTCTTCATTGTTTGGACACGCTTGACAACGTCCATATTGGCACGTTCATGAAGTGGAAGTGGAAGGATATCGAGCGCGGTGAGAGGATCGAAGCCGTAGATGATCATGAACGGGCTCCTCATGGTGGTGGAGTGCTTGGCACGGTTGTAGGCGAACTCGGCGTGTGGAATACATTCCTCCCAGTCTTTAAGGTTCTTCTTTATCAACACCCGGAGGAGTGTTCCAAGACTTCGATTGACGACCTCGGTTTGTCCATCGGTTTGAGGACGCGAGGCGGACGAGAAAAGGAGCTTGATGCCGAGCTTGGCCATGAGAGTCTTCCAGAAGTAACTCATGAATTTTACGTCGCGGTCGGAGACGATTGTTCGTGGTACACCGTGCAGCCTAATTATTTCCCTAAAAAACAAATTGGCTACATGTGAAGCATCATCGGTCTTATGGCACGGAATAAAGTGTGCCATTTTCGAAAAGCGATCCGCTACCACAAATATAGAATCATGTCCATGTTTAGATCTAGGCAAGCCTAACACAAAGTCCATGCTAATGTCCGACCAAGGTGCATGAGGAATATGCAATGTCATATAAAGACCAAAGGGGTTGGACTTAGACTTAGCTTGGATACATGTAGTGCATCATTGGACGTGGCGCTCCACGTCGCGCTTCATCTTTGGCCAAAAGTAGTGAGTGGAGAGCATGTCATATGTTTTGTCACGGCCAAAGTGACCCATAAGGCCTCCACCATGGGACTCTTGAAGAAGCAAAAGTTGGAGAGACGATTTCGGAATGCAAAGTTTGTTTTGTTTGAAAAGAAAACCCTTATGCAAATAGAAATCATCAATCCCTTTGTCTATTGGACATTGTGCAAATATTGGTCCAAAGAAAGAGTCGGACGTGTACAAAGATTTGATGTCATCAAGACCCAAGACATTGACTTCGAGTCGTGTAAGAAGGCTTGTGTTTTTGCGAGACAAGGCGTCCGCTACCACATTTTCTTTGCCCTTCTTGTATTTGACAATGTAAGGAAAAGACTCCATGAACTCAACCCATTTTATGCGTTTTTACTCAAATTGGCTTGGCCCTTAAGATACTTCAACGACTCATGGTCGGAATGGATGATAAATTCTTTGGGCCAAAGATAGTGTTGCCATACTTGAAGAACTCGAACCAAGGCAAAAAGTTCTTTGTCATAAATGGGATAGTTCAGGCGTGCGCCATCAAGTTTCTCACTATGGTAAGCAATAGGACGCCCATTTTGCATAAGGACGCCACCAATGCCAATACCACTAGCGTCACATTCAATCTCAAAGGTTTTTGTGAAATCCGGTAATGCAAGAAGTGGTGCTTCGGTGAGTCTCTTTTTGAGCTCATCAAAAGCTTTTTGTTGTGCTTTTCCCCAAACGAACGTGACATTTTTCTTGGTCAATTCGTTGAGGGGGCAAGCAATTGTAGAAAAGTCTTTGACAAAACGACGGTAAAAGCCAGCCAACCCATGAAAGCTACATTTGTAGGGATGGGCCAATCTCGTATGTCCTTGACTTTTGAGACATCAACTTCAATGCTATTAGAAGACACAACAAAACCAAGAAAAATCAGCTTGTCTTTTGCAAAGGTGCACTTTGGGAGATTAGCATAAAGCTTTTCATGACGAAGGATTTGAAGGACCTCCTTAACATGAGTAACATGCTCCTCTAGTGACTTGCTATAGACAAGGATGTCATCAAAGTAAACAACTACACTCTTCCCAACGAGAGATCTCAAAATATGGTTCATGAGGCGCATGAAGGTAGATGGGGCGTTAGATAAGCCAAAAGGCATAACCAACCATTCATAGAGACCAAGCTTGGTCTTGAAGGCGGTTTTCCACTCATCACCTTCAGTCATGCGAATTTGATGGTAACCACTACGAAGATCAATTTTCGAAAATATAGTGGCTCCACATAACTCATCAAGCATGTCATCAAGACGCGGTATAGGATGTCGATAACACATGGTGATAGCATTGATTGGACGGCAGTCCATGCATAACCGCAACGTATCATCCGTTTTTGGAACTAGAATCACGGGGACCGCGCTTGGGCTAGTGCTTACTTGGATCAAACCTTTGGAGACGAGTTGGTTGATTTGACGTTCGATCTCCTTCATCTCTTCCGGGTTCGTGCGATACGCGGCACGGTTTGGGAGTGGGGCACCGGGTATGAGGTCGATGTGGTGCTCGATTCCACGGAGAGGAGGAAGGCCATAAGGAAGCTCTTCGGGAAATACATCTTGGAATTCCTGCAAAATAGCCATCAAAGAAGGAGGAACATTTGTCAAGTCGTTAGTTCCTTGCGCTAGTCCCTTGCATACAAGGACATAGTGCAAGATGGATGGGTTGTTCCGCACTTCTCTCATCTCACTTTTGGTGGCAAGAAGAACACTCTTAGTTTTTCCACTCGAGTTTGGCTTGTAGCTCTCACTCACTATGGTGTGGTTCTCTCGCTCACCACTTTGCTCACAAGTTGTTTTTGTGTATTGCGCCCTCGCTAAAGCCTTTGCATTGTCCGCAATTATTTGGCTAGGAGTCATTGGTTGCAACACACAAGTTTTATCAAGCCATTTGAACGTGTAAGTGTTTAAGTGACCATTATGCAAAGCACGCTTGTCATATTGCCACGGTCTTCCGAGCAACATGTGACAAACCGTCATTGGGACCACGTCACATTCCACCGTGTCCTTGTAGTGCCCAATTGAGAACGTCACCGAGACGGTGTGCTTGATCTTGACGGATCCTTGGTCACTTAGCCATTGGATATGGTAGGGGTGTCTATGCGGATGGAGGGTGAGGTTGAGTTTCTCACACAATTCCGTGCTTGCAAGGTTGCGGCAACTCCCTCCATCGATGACAACTTTGATGGACTTCCCATTGATGCCGGCACGAGTTTGGAAGATGTTCGAGCGTTGGTCTTCATTTTCATTGACTTGGGTAGTCAAGACCCTTGTGACCACAAGCGATGGACTTGCGTCATGCTCACACACAAGAAGTTCTTGGTCCTCTTCCAAATGTTGCCTTGCCATGGCTTCCTTGACCCTTGCATCAAACTCTTCTTCACTCAAGTATTCTTCATCGCCGTTGTCATGGATGAACAAAACTTTCTTGTTCCCACATGCATTCGACTTGTGCCCTTTGCCTCCACACTTGTAGCATTCACCATTGAATGGTTGATCATCCCTTGTGTGTTTGCCACTTGGGGGCTGTTTTCCTTGAGGGAGAGTTGGCTTGAAGGGAAGCTTGGTGGTACTTGAGGAGCTTCCACTTGGTGTTGTTGGAGTAGTGGTTGGCGCTTGCTTGTAGGTGAAGTACGTCTTTGGCTTGTTGTACTTGATGTCCTCTTGCACTTGACGCTCGGCCTTTGATGCGATGTGCACAAGCTCAACCATGTTGTTGTACTTTTGGAACTCGGTGATGCGCTTGATGAGATGGTTCAAGCCATTGAGGAAGCGTGCCATTGTTTGTTCGTCTCGCTCTTCAATATTGGCACGGATCATGTTGAGCTCCATTTGCTTGAAGTACTCTTCCACGGTCTTTGTCCCTTGACTAAGCGTTTGAAGCTTGTTGAAGAGGTCAAGCGTGTAGTGTGAAGGAACAAAGCGGGATCTCATATGAGCCTTCACATCTTGCCAAGTTGCGATTGGAGGCTCTTCTTTTGCTTCGCGAGCGAGTTGGACTTGTTCCCACCAAAGGTTGGCATACTCATCAAACTCGAGGGATGCCATGGCCATCATCTTCTCATTGCTATAGTTGTGCATGCGAAAGATCTTTTCGACCTTGAGTTCCCAAGAGAGATATTCCTCGGGCTCATTGGAACCGGTGAATTTTGGCATGGTGAATTTGAGCTTGCCGAAAGTTTCTTCTCCATTGCGGTTCCGGTTGCGGCGGTTGCCATGATTTGGTTGGTCATCCTCATCATCCGAGCTCTCATGTCTTGCTTAGTGATTGTTGCGTTGCTCTTGCGGTTGTTGAGGTGCCGCGTTTGGTGGTGGAACTTGATGTTGACGACGAGCTTGGGGAGCTTGCTCGTTTTGTTGAAGCGGTTGAGGACGAGGAGGAGGTTGATGGTCCTCACGACGAGCTTGGGAAGCTTGCTCTTGTTCTTGTCGTGTTTATACCGAGGAGCATTGGCTTGCGCCATGTGGCGAGGAGGACGTCGAGCCGCATGCGCAATGGGCTGATCTTCTTCTTCTTGGTGTAGGGGAGGCTCGTCATGACCATCATGTTGCCGACGTGGACGATCATGTCGATGATGATGCCTTGGAGGATCTTCGAGTGCTTCACGTCGGCGGTGATCTTGTTCGTCCTCTTCGGATGCTTCACTTCTTGTTGAAGGGGCATGTCGACGGCGATGGCCTTGGTGGTCCATGTGAGGTTGCTCTTGTTGAATCAGAAGTGCCCTTGGTTGTGGCCGATTCGCTTCACGTTGTGGAGGTCTTGCGGAGAGGTCACCATCATAGCTTGACGTTGCGGCGTGACGCGGAGATGGCACCGCTTGCGAAGAGCTCATGGATTGAAGAACGGGTCCATCCCGGTGCCTTGAAGCGTGACGGCGAGGTGCACTTGATTCACTTGAGGAGTGCCGAGATAGAGCTTGAGTCACGCGAGAGTGGCCTTGCTAGTCCATCAATGAGGCGTTGAAGCTTTTCATCCGTTGAGGCGAGTGCACGACCAAGAGCTTCATTTTGATGACCGAGGTTGTGTTGCATGGCATGCATTTGGCCACGGACTTCTTCGAAGCGGTTGTCGATGTTCTTGAATTCCACACGGGCCTCGATAAATTGTTCATCTTGGCGCCGCTCGAGAGCTTCACAACGATAGTTGAATTCTTTCTCTTTTTCTCCCTTGCTATGCTACTAAGTTATCTTTTGTATTTGGCCTGACACTCTCACTTTCCGAAGGCAAGTGCACAATGCTTAGACAAACACAAAATGAGTTGCTCTCATAGGATAGATACACACAAAGGAAGATATGGGGCTGTCAAGGTGGTGCAAGTTATACCTTTGGTATTGTTGACGACTTGCAACCGTTGGTGGGGGGAAATGTTCGAGTGTCGCGGTGTCGAGACCTTGATGCGGAAGCTGTTGTGAAAATGGCGACAAACACGCGAAACACGAACAAGCGAAGTGGAAAAGTCAGCAAACGAAATTGAGGTGTCAAAGGGCAAGGAAACACGGTCAGAGGCGAGCGGTAGTACCGGCAGCAGCGAGAGTAATGCGAGCGGTAGTACCGCTTGTACGACCGGTAGTACCGGTTACTTGCGGTAGTACCGCTAGTTGCGGGACAGGACGAACTCAACTTGACCAAAATCCTCAAATTCGTGGAAATCTGACCGAAAGGCTGGGCTAGGAACAACAGGGGCTATAGATCGACTCCCAAAGCAACAGATCTATGGACCAAAACCACGAAAAACTCACCAAATCCAAAGATCGATCCGAAGGCAAATTGGGGCTCTTTTTGGTGGGATTTTCGATTTTAAGGGGGATCAAAGAAAAATTGGGGGGAAATTCGTGATTAACCATGCTCTTGATACCAATATGTTATGGGGTAACCCTTGGGTTCGCCCGATCTTTCACGAATTCCACGAGAAACGAGGGGGAGAAAGCGGTGGTCAGGGGAAGAAGGGATGAAAACCACGAACACACGCACACAAAACACGATACACGCCGATCTCTCACGCCGGAGGCAACCGGTCCAACATAATCCCTAGGATCGGTGTTGGGAGAAGCTCGCTCTCCACGCCAACAATGGGGGATGAGGTGCTTGGTGAGATCTTGACGACTTGGGGGCGAGAAACCGAGAACCCAAGGCCTTGTACAACTTGAACGCACTAGGCAAGATCCAAGAGGGGGGTGGATAATCCGGTGCTCCTTGGTAGGAGCATGAGACCAATAGATATAAGTTCCTCAAAGGGTTTCCTTAATATCTATTATTATCCAAGTCCGGGGTTTACAATAGAGGGTGGGGGGCTATATATAGTCCAGCCACAAAACAGGGGTAGTTTCGGAACGAAAAGGTAAATTATAGAAAGGGTTACAAGGCATAGGGCCAACTCAGCGTCAGTTCAGTCAGGCAGCAACCGGTCCAACCGTAGTACCGTCAGAATCAGAGTACCGCCTGGGGATAGTACCAAGGCCCGGAGCTTCCGTCGGAGTTACTGTGTCGCGGTAGGAGGGGCGGTAGTACCGATCGTAGTACCGGTTCTTGGGCCGGTAGTACCCGGTCGGTCCGGGCGTGAACAGGTTCTTCCTGGAGCGTCCGATAGCTGGGGCCGGTCGTACCGCTTGGAGCGGTAGTACCGGTCATCTCAACCGGTAGTACCGCTGGCGTCTGGCAGCGATTGGTTGCTTCCACTCTGTTTCCTCCGTCCCTTGGGTCCTTCTCTTCGTACCTGATGATGCACAGTGTATGCGTATGAAGTAGCAACCCATCCAAGGGTGTGTCGAAGTCACACAAGGAAAGGAGTGAGTTAACCTTGGCTTGGAGGAGCTTAGCTCGGGCGCGAGTCATGGGTCCACTTGGGGAGCTCGTGGGAGTAGATGTAGTAGCGGTCGTAGGACGGGCTGCATCACTACACGTCCACCATCATCCAATGCTCCTGCTCGTAGTGCATCTTCTATGGCTTCCACGGGTAAGACAAAGGATATACAAGGCCGCAAGTGCTGGGGTTTTGGTCATATTGAGAGACAGTGCACAACACAACGTGTGATGATGGTGTGGGAGGATGGTCAATACGATTCAGCGAGTGACTTTGATCAAGATACATTAGCCCTTATTTCTGCTCGAGATGGAGACAATCCTGATGTTGATGAAGAGACAGAGGTAATGGGAGCTGAAGCTGCTGATCAATACAAGAGCTTAATTACACAACGTGTGTTGAGTGTGCAATTGAGCAAATCTGAGCAAGATCAACGCCACAACCTGTTCCAAACACGTGGTGTTGTCAAGGAAAGAGCTATACAGATCATAATTGATGGAGGGAGTTGTAACAATCTGGCTAGTGTTGACATGGTAGAGAAGCTTGCGCTTCCAACAAAACAACGCACACATTCATATTACATCCAATGGTTTGAGAGTTCTCGCAAGATCAAGGTAACAAGAACGGCACGCGTGCATTTTACTATTGGTACATATTCTGATTTTGTTGATTGTGATGTTGTACCTATGCAAGCTTGTTCTTTGTTACTTGGTAGACCATGGAAATTTGATAGAGAATCTGTTCATAATGGCAAAACTAATCACTATTCTCTTATGCATGATGGAAAGAAAATTGGTCTAAAACCTATGGCTCCTGAACAGATTTTAAAAGATGATCTTGCTAGAGCTAGTAGAGCTAAAACTGAGGAGAAAAATAAAAGTAAGAATCAGATTGTTGCTACAGATTTTATACCACCAAAGAACACTAAATCTGATTCTACACATGCTACTGAAATTCGTTTGAAGAGTCCATGTATGCTTGCAAATAAAATTGATATTACTGAACTAGATGTAAACAATACTCAATGTTATGCAATTGTCTGCAAAGAGGTTTTGTTTTCATTTAAGGATATGCCTCCTTCTTTGCCACCCGCTATTGCTAACCTTTTGTATGAATATGAGGACGTCTTTCCCGCTGAGCTGCCACCAGGACTACCTCCTATTAGAGGAATTGAGCAACAAATTGATCTAATTCCTGGTGCTACGTTTCCCAACTGTAACATCCCCAAATTCATATTCCAAAACTCATTCATATCATCTAAACATTCATCATCATTTAGGGTTCTTCTCAAAAACAGAAACTTGTGCTATGATTTCATGTGAGTAAATTTCACTCATCAGGCCATCACCTTTTGAAACTTGAATGATATAGAACTTGTTTGCTTGCCCCACTATGGGAAAAATTGAGTATAAAAGTTTAACCAAAATATTCAAATTAGAAATAAATTCCAAAACCTCTATTTCAAACATTTGCAAAGTGATGCATAGTCTCTGTTTATTTGAAATCTAAGTCTGACCAAATCTTTGCAAGGAAGCCCCACAAGTTTTGACCCATTCCTGAGACCAAGTCACCCCTGCAAAAACCTCAAAAAGATTTGAATTCAAATTGTGTTTGAAACCATTTGAAAACATAACCGAAAAATCGAATTAGAAAAGAAAAGAACTAAACAATGGAAAAGGCCGGCGCCAGAAATTGGCCCAAGAAAGAAACGAGCCCAACTAGCCCACCCGGGATTCCTTTTCTTCCTTCACGCTAGCGCACGCGTCACCGATGACAGCAGACCCACCTCATTTCGCCCACGTCGACACAAGCGGGGCCCACGCCTTGCCATCGTCTTCCCAAAACCTCGCCCGCGACCACGCCGCAGTGCGATGTTGCCGGTGATGGCGCGGCTTAATTGGGCAATTAAACGCAGCGTTTCTTGTCGAGGCACCTGCTATAAGATCTGCACCTCCACGATCATTTTCCCCAGTCAATCTCACGCTCCACGCCCACGACTCGCTTCGAACCGCCAGCATCGAGCGACTCCGTGACCGATTCCGTGAGCCTTGACCGCCTTCTCTCTCGATCAAACAAGGTTGCTCAACACGTTCTTACGCACTTGCGACACTTTTTGCTCGCCGTGACCGGGACGCCGTCTCCGTCCACGCATCAAACCACTGCGCCACCGCTTGACTCGCGACCAATTCGTAAAACCAACGCCTTGCCCTCTTCCACACGAGTTTGTTCGCTGCGTTTTGCGCAACTCCGATGCCTCGCTCGTAGGGCGACGCCAAACCTCGCAAGCACCACGCCCGAAGCGATCGACACCGCACATTCGACGAGTCTTTGGCCGTACAGACGCCCGCAAGCCGTACCACGACGAAGCTTCGACCTCCGAACCTGGTAAGACCTCTCCCCTCGCGGACGATGTAGAACGCCGCGCCCGCCGAGTCGACGCGCCGCCGCCGCTAGCGCCAATACCGCTTTCGCTTGGTGATTTGGACCATTGGATCTGCATCGTAGGGCTAGGATAGAACTTTAAACGAAAGGGTAAGCGCGCATTTGAGCCGCCAGATCCCACTTAGATCGTGCGGTTCACAGAGCGCGATCCGCGCGAAGCGGTACGCACCAGTAAGGTTGCGACGCGTGGCAGGATTTAAATCAAAAACAGAGTTTAAAACCAGATTTTAATCCAAACTTTAAACTGCTATAACTTTTGAATGCCACGTTAGATTTTTATAAATTTTATACCGTTGGATTCAGTGAAACAAGACCTTTATGAATGTCCAATTTGTTTATCAAATAGTAACCATTAAAATGACTTTATTTGTGGAATCTTGTTTAAAGATATTTTGAGTATAGTTTTATTTTGGTAATTAGTTTTAATGTTAAATAAGTTTTAATATGGCAAATTTTGTGTCCTGTTATGTTTCAGTATCATGCACATGCTTGGGAAAATTTCCAAAATCACCACTTAGTAAAATACTTGCATGCATGCATTCATAATTATTTTTGATTGAATATATTGTGTGAAATTGAATGCTATAATTTTTCTTGTAGATTTTGCTAGTGATTGTGATTGTGAAGAGTGCTACTCTCCCCACTACCAAGGCAAGTGATATTTCATGAATATTTCTAACCTATGTTTTTGAACTAGCATTAGATATTTTGATTGCATGTTATTTTGTCTAATGCTAAAATTTGGGAAATCTTATGTAGTCTAGTAGAATTGCTAAGGAATTTTCCCTAAGATAAGTTTCCATGCCTTGCTTAGCCTAGCTATATAGTAAACAAGGGTTGGTGAAAAACTACACTTACTATGAAGAAAATATTTCTAAGTCATGAGACTTATACTTTCCTAATAAAACCACTAAGTCAAATGAACCTCCTGGGTGGAATGGAAGAATGGGTTATGTTGAGTGGTTACACAAGGCCATGGACTTGGGTTATGTATCTCACTTGTGGTAAGCCACCCAGGCACAAAGGGATTTGGAGGCCAAGTGTTGAGAAAGCTTACAGTGCAACCACTTGGCAATATGGGCTCTGCCTTGATCATATAGGTTGCTAGAACTTAGTCACTTGGACAGTTGGTGGTAGATGGGATGATAGGTTGGGCAACGTCCCATTTGACTAAGGAAAAGCATCGAAAGGTCTGTCTTGGGAAACCAAGTCTGGTGGGGAAAGTGCACAACCTCTGCAGATGGAAAACCTAAGTACTTAGCCTAGTCCAAGGCAATGGACACTTTTGAGCATCAAGACATGGAAGCTACAAGAATCTCATCACTCCAACTTCTAAGTAAAATTTATGGGTGAACAAGGGTGAAGACCCCAATGTCTATTGGTGGTTCTTTGGGAATGTTTTAACAAAGAAAACTTAGTGATTTCAACTAATAGGTAAAACCTAGTTTCAAGCAAAGAAAGCCAAGCTACACTTAGCCAAAATGCATATAGTAATATAGTCCACTTAAAATATACTAAGGTATCACTTGCCAATACTATTCCAAAGTATTGACCCTCTGTGGCTGTAACTTGTGATGTTGCAGGTTACTCCGATGATGATTAGGAGTCATGAGTCTACACTCAACATGCTTGCCTGTGGCACATGAAGATGAAGACTTGTGTTTATTTGCTTATTCCTTAAACTCTTGTATTAGGCCTATGGCCATGAGTTGTAAAAGACTATGTTTTGTCTCTGGAATGAATGTAATAAACGACCTTTGTATCTGTGTACTTCATCTTAAACTGTGGATGCTAGCATTGATCCAGGGACTAGCATTGCAATCACAGGGATCCTTCCCTTTATAAAGGAGGGGTCTAACAGATGGTATCAGAGCACTGTGTTGCCTGTAGGATTATGGCCCTAGGATTGAAAACCATTAAGGAAAAAAAATGTTCAACTACTTCTACACTTGTCTATTCTTCTCGTAAAACTTTTCTAATCTTTTCATTCTCAACTCCATTTGTAGATGAACTCCATCAACGAAGCCGTGAAGAAAGGACCACTCATGACCATGACCTTGGAGTGTGAAACTGAGTTTCCCAATATACTCAAGGACCTCATGGTGGCAATGGAAGCACATGGTGCAGCCGTGTACAAGGGCTTTCCAGTGATGGATGAAGGAGTGGAGTATTGGTGGGTGCAACTTCACTTGTACAAAAACAAGGAAGACAACCACAAAGAAAGGGGATTTTGCATGTACACCAACACTAAAATGCACACCACATTCTTTGAGTCAGCCAGAGATGCATCTTGGAGGACTATCAAAGAACTAAGTGCTAGAGTCAAGTGCAGAATGCTCAACCTCCAAAAAGACTTAGAGAAAGAGAAGGAACTTACCCAAGAGTTGGAAGCCACCAACCAAGAGTTAAGGGGATATGTAATAGACTTAGTGATGGAATCATGTGAACAAGATAGGTGGATTGCCTCTAGGAACATTGTGATAGCCATTAGATCCAGTGAGATAGGCCTATAAGCACACTTTGTAGTGGACCACCATCTATCACCTTATTTTCCAAAATGATACCTTAAATAAATTGGACCTTGTTTGATGTAATGGATTTATGTATGCATGACTTGTGTGAAATTTGTGTTCCATGGTTATGTATGAGATGGTTGTTTTGTATTCATCTTAAAAATAGTGTTGATCTAACTTTTCAATTTTGTAAATAGATGCCTATTGCCGTCAGCACTGTTGAGGAGTTCCAGGTTACTCGTTTCGGACCCCGTATCATTGATCTTACCACTTTGCTCGATCTTCCTCTTCCCACCATCATGGTGTACCCACTCACCAAGTTCGAGAGGAAGGACCTCTGGGGCTTCAAGGTGAATCAGCCAGGACGCCAGACTGAGCCTACTACAGAGGCCATCGTCTTCAAGCTGATGCACGACGACAGGGAGAGAGGCATGGAGGTAGTCATGCAGGACCTGATAGGACGCTTGTTAGGCCGTCACTCTCGACAGGTTAGGGGCACTCACTTCCACGTCTTCGGAAGGCGTGATGTTGATGGAGATTCCATCGACTTTGAGGACGACTCGAGGGACACGGCAGAGCCGATACGTCTCTATCTCCAGGACTTAGAGACTCTCCTCAGGCACGTGGACACGGATAGGACGAACGTCATGCTTGGCAATGACGAACTTCAGGTACAGCTACGCGAGAAGGACAAGATTTTCGCACAGCAGGATGAGATGATCAAAGAAATGGAGACAAAGTTCGAGGCCCAGGACCGCAAGTTCAAGAGTCAGGAGAAACGCGTCCAGAATAGGAACAAGAAAATCCGGACATGATGAGGAACTGAAGTCCAAGGACTTCGAGCTTGAGCAGCAGCAGATGGTTATTGAGAGGCTTCGCTCCCAGAAGAGGGCTCTCAAGGCCAAGGTCGATTCCTTGACCACTACGATTGAGGAGAACAAGACCGCGATGGAGAACGCAGGTCTTACCTTCGTCGAGGAGGAGATTGATGCTGATGAGTAGACTTGACTACTCGTTTACCTTTCGTATTCATACTTGTTATTGTGAACTTATTATTGGACCATCCGACATGTGGATGGCTTGCCACTTGTGTGTTTTACTTCATGAGCTTGTTATGTGGTTGTTGAGCTTTATTTTCTTATGTTGCTTGTTATGTGTTTTCTTATGATGTATTGTGCATAAAACATCTATGGGTATCTCATTCTTATCTATTTGAACAAACCACAGATGCCTCCCCGTCGCGCAAACCCCAACCCCAACAACATCACCCCGGAAATGCAACAAATGATGAATGCGCAAACACAGCTTATGCAAATGATGAAAACATTCATCCAAAACCAGAATAACAACAACAACAAAAACCCCAACAACAACAACAACAACAACAACAACAACCCTCCGAGTTTTGATATGCTCACCAGATTTGCGCCTCGAGGCCAAAATTTTCGAACAATCGATCCCATGGTAGCCAATGACTGGCTACGCTCGTGAACAAGGACTTAGTGAACGTGGGTTGCACGGATGCTGAAAAAGTCGGTTCAAAGACATCTCATTGGAAGTACCAGCCGCCACATGGTGGGACAACTTCCAAATCACCACTCCTATTGATGAGGTGACTTGGGCTATCTTTGAAGATGGCTTTCGCACTGCTCATATCTCATCAGGAATAATGAGTCTGAAAAAGAAGGAGTTTCATAACCTAAAGCAACGCCACCGCAGCGTGGCTGAGTACATAGAAGAATTCAACAATCTGGCGCGCTATGCACCGGATGAAGTTGATACAGATGCCAAAAGAAAAGAAAAGTTCTTGGAGGGTTTGAATGATGAGCTGAACCTACAGTTGTCTGTGGCATATGTTCCAACTTATCAGTCTTTGTGTGACAAGGCTGCTATTTTGGAAAGTAAAATGAAGCAAGTCGAGAGTAGGAAGAGGAAACACTCCGACAAGCACAACTCGGGATCGTCTCACAAACGATCTCACTATGATGACAGTGGCAGCTCAGGATCCCATAAGCATGGGAAATTCAACAAGCACCACAACCACAACCGTCATGACAACAAGCATCATCGCAGTCATGACAACGACAAGTACAAGAACCACAAGAGTGGACATAAGAGCCACCACAGTGGGAATGGTAGTGGAAGTGGAAGTCAGCAGGTTAAAAAGGATATCAGTCAAGTTGAGTGCTTCAAATGAAAGAAGCTGGGGCATTATGCTAATGAGTGCCCTGAAAAGAAAGTGGAAGGACCTAACAAGCCAAATCCTTTCCAGAAAGGACAGGTTAACCACATCAATGTGGAGGAGGTCTATGAGGATCCTGATGTCGTTGCTGGTAAGTTCAGACTCAATTCAATTTCAGCATTTGTACTCTTTGATACCGGTGCATCTCATTCATTCATATCAAAAGCATTCGTTGAAAGAAATGAACTACCGATAGAAACCATTGGGTGTCCTATAAGAGTAAGTTCTCCGGGTGGAGAAATGATAGTAAACTCAGGATGTCATGACTTAGTCATAGAGTTTGGGAAACATAAGTTTCCAGTGAACCTGATAATTCTGAATTCCCAAGGATTGGATGTGATTTTGGGAATGGATTGGATGGCTAAGTATGAGGGAGTATTAGATTGTGCTCATCGTACTGTTGCACTCACAACCCCAGAAGGAAAAAGAATAAAATTCAGATCTAACTTTGAATCCAAGGGAAGTAAACTGAATTCTCTTAAGGGGGTTAGCATGGACGGTGTGCCAATTGTGTGTGAGTATCCGGATGTATTTCCGGAGGAGTTACCAGGAATGCCACCAGATAGAGATGTGGAGTTTCTGATAGATTTGGTACCAGGTTCGGGACCGATAGCTAAGAGACCATACAAAATGTCAGTAGATGAACTGAAAGAACTTAAGAAACAGTTAGGAGAACAGTTGCAGAAAGGGTTTATTCAACCAAGTTCTTCATCTTGGGGAGCCCCAGTATTGTTTGTGGAGAAGAAGGATAGAACACAAAGATTATGTATTGATTACCGTTCTCTCAACGAGGTGACCATCAAGAACAAATATCCTTTGCCAAGAACCAACGACTTGTTTGATCAGTTAGAAGGAGCATGTGTGTTCTCGAAGATTGATCTTCGGTCAGGCTATTTTCAACTCAAGATAAGAGAGCAAGACATACCTAAGACAGCATTCACCACAAGGTATGGATTGTATGAGTACACTGTGATGCCTTTTGGTTTAACCAACGCTCCAGCATACTTCATGAATATGATAAATAAGGTATTCATGGAATTACTTGACAAGTTTGTGGTCGTTTTCATCGACGACATCTTAGTCTACTCCAAGAGCAAGGAAGAACATGAAAGACACTTGCGTTTGATACTTGAAAAGCTAAGAGAGCATAAACTTTATGCCAAATTCAGCAAGTGTGAGTTTTGGTTAGAGGAAGTTGGTTTTCTTGGTTATGACAAAAGATGGTGTAGCAGTTGATCCTGCTAAGGTTTCAGCGGTGACAGAATGGGAATCTCCCAAGAATGTAAAAGAAGTTCGTAGTTTCCTCGGCTTAGCGGGTTACTACAGAAGGTTCATTGAAAATTTCTCAAAGGTGGCTAAACCAATGACAGAATTGCTAAAGAAGGACAAGAAATTTGGTTGGACTGAAGGTTGCGAAGTCAGCTTCCAAGAGTTGAAGAAGAGACTTGTGACAGCACCAGTTCTATGTCTGCCAGATTTGGAAAAATATTTCCAAGTATATTGTGATGCGTCTCATCAAGGTTTGGGTGCCGTACTTATGCAAGATGGTAAAGTCGTGGCCTATGCTTCGAGACAACTCAAGACTCATGAGGTAAACTATCCTACTCATGATTTGGAGTTAGCCTCTGTCATCCATGCACTCAAAACATGGAGACATTACCTTTTGGGTAAGCGGTGTGAAGTGTTCACCGATCATAAGAGCTTGAAGTATATCTTCACCCAGAAAGAAATCAATATGAGACAAAGGAGATGGCTAGAACTTATTAAGGATTACGACTTAAGTTTGCAATATCACCCCGGTAAAGCGAACGTAGTAGCAGATGCTCTAAGTCGTAAGACTTTTGTGAATGGCCTTACCAAAGGAGAATTGCCAGATGATTTGTGTAAGCAATTCAAGGAACTCAGATTGGAGATTGTGCCAGAAGGACATCTCATGTCCTTAGATGTCCAACCCACTTTATTGGACAAGATCCGAGAAGTTCAGAAGACCGATAAGGAAATTGAAAAGATTAAGGAAAATATAAGTCTAGGGAAAGCTAAGAGTTTCCATATAGACGAACAAGGTACCTTATGGCACGGGAAACGTATTTGTGTTCCACAAGACCCGGAGCTGCGGAAACTGATTTTACAGGAAGCTCACAACTCTCCGTATTCTATTCACTCGGGAAACACCAAGATGTACATGGACATGAAGGAAAGATTTTGGTGGAACAATCTCAAAAGGGACATCGCCGAACATATTGCTTTGTGTGATGTGTGCAGCAGAGTAAAAGCGGAGCATCAGAAACCAGCAAGTTTGCTTCAACCACTGCCTATTCCTGAATGGAAGTGGGAAAATATTGGTATGGATTTCATTACCGGATTACCAAGGACCAGGTCAGGGTATGATTCCATATGGGTGGTAGTGGATCGCTTAACTAAAGTGGCTCATTTTATACCCGTGAAGACAACTTATACAAGTGCCAAGTTAGAAAAAATTTACATGAGCAGAATTGTATGCCTTCACGGTGTGCCTAAGAGTATTGTGTCAGATAGAGGAACTCAGTTCACTTCTCACTTTTGGAGACAGCTTCATGAATCATTGGGAACAAGGTTGGAATTCAGTACTGCCTTTCATCCCCAAACTGATGGACAAACGGAAAGGACTAATCAAATTCTTGAAGACATGTTGAGAGCCTGTGCTTTAGACTATGGAGCAAGTTGGGATGAAAGCTTGCCTTACGCAGAGTTCTCTTACAACAATAGTCATCAAGCTAGTATTGGAATGGCACCATTTGAGTTACTTTACGGAAGGAAATGTACCACCCCATTACTATGGAATGGTGTGGGAGAGAAGTTTATTTGGACCTGATCTTATCAAAGACGCCGAAGAGAAAGTCAAATTGGTTAAGGACAGGTTGAAGGTAGCACAGTCCCGACAGAAAAGCTACGCAGATTCTAAGCGTAGAGAAGTCACCTACGAAGTTGGGGATAGAGCTTATCTCAGGGTATCACCACTCCGTGGAGTGAAAAGATTTGGAGTCAAAGGAAAGTTGGCACCAAGATATGTTGGGCCATTCAAGATTCTAAGTCGCAAGGGAGAAGTTGCATATGAAGTTGAATTGCCAGAATCTCTATCAGCTGTCCATAATGTGTTTCACGTGAGTCAGCTTAAGAAATGCCACCCAGAAATGGAAGAAACTTCTCTGAAGGATACCATACCGTTGGAAGAGGTTCAACTAGAAAGTGACCTCACCTATGAAGAAAAGCCTGTCAAGATTCTTGAGACCGTAGAAAGAGTCACAAGGACAAAAACTATCAAGTTTTGCAAAGTACAATGGAACCATCATTCCGAAGAGGAAGCAACATGGGAAAGAGAAGATGATCTTCGGAAAGACCACCCTCACCTATTTGCTAGCCAATCCGAATCTCGAGGGCGAGATTCATCTTAAGGGGGTTAGATTTGTAACATCCCCAAATTCATATTCCAAAACTCATTCATATCATCTAAACATTCATCATCATTTAGGGTTCTTCTCAAAAACAGAAACTTGTGCTATGATTTCATGTGAGTAAATTTCACTCATCAAGCCATCACCTTTTGAAACTTGAATGATATAGAACTTGTTTGCTTGCCCCACTATGGGAAAAATTGAGTATAAAAGTTTAACCAAAATATTCAAATTAGAAATAAATTCCAAAACCTCTATTTCAAACATTTGCAAAGTGATGCATAGTCTCTGTTTATTTGAAATCTAAGTCTGACCAAATCTTTGCAAGGAAGCCCCACAAGTTTTGACCCATTCCTGAGACCAAGTCACCCCTGCAAAAACCTCAAAAAGATTTGAATTCAAATTGTGTTTGAAACCATTTGAAAACATAACCAGAAAATCGAATTAGAAAAGAAAAAGAACTAAACAATGGAAAAGGGCCGAGCGCCAGGAAATTGGCCCAGCAAAGAAACGAGCCCAACTAGCCCACCCGGGGATTCCTTTTTCTTCCTTCACGCGCAAGCGCACGCGTTCACCGGCATGCAGACCCACCCTCATTTCGCCCACGTCGGCAAGCGGGCCTCGTTTCACGCCATCGCCCCAAACCTCGCCCGCGACCACGTCGCAGCTGCAGTGACTGCCGGTGATGGCGCGGCTTAATTAGGCAATTAAACGCAGGCGTTTCTTGTCGAGGCACCTGCTATAAGATCTGCACCTCCCCACGATCATTTCCCCCAGTCAATCTCACGCTCACGCCACCAGGCTGCCCATGACTCGCTCAGAACCGCCGCAATACCGACGACTCCGGTGACCGATTCCGGTGAGCCTTGACGGCCCCTTCTCTCTCGATCAAACAAGGTTGCTCAGCATGTTCTTACGCACTTGCTGACACACTTCTTTTGCCTGCTCGTGACCCAGGACGTCGTCTCCGTCCACGACCGAAACCACCTGCGCCGCCGCTTGACTCCGGCGACCAATTCAGGTAAAACCCAGCGCCCTCGCCTCTTCCACACGAGTTTGTTCGCTGCTTTGCGCAACTCCCGATGCCTCGGCTCGTGTAGGCGACGCCAAACCTCGGCAAGCACCACGCCCGCAAGCGACCGACATCGCCTGTTACTCGACGAGCTCGGTTGCCGCAAAGACGCCCTCCGCAAGCCGATACCACGACGAGCTTCAAGCCTCCGCGAACCTGGTAAGACCTCTCTCCCCCTCGCGGACGATGTAGAACGCCGGCGCCGCCGTAGTCAGACGCGCCGCCGCCAGTTAGCACCGCCAGCGCCGCCCGT
This sequence comes from Avena longiglumis, assembly GCA_030063025.1. Lineage (NCBI taxonomy): Eukaryota > Viridiplantae > Streptophyta > Magnoliopsida > Poales > Poaceae > Avena > Avena longiglumis. The sequence continues at coordinate 331,695,706 of CP125974.1, read as the reverse complement.
TTCTGGCTTGGTGATTTGGACCGTTGGATCTGCATCGTAGGGCTAGGATAGAACTTTAAACGAAAGGGTAAGCGCGCATCTGAGCCGCCAGATCCCACTTAGATCGTGCGGTTCACAGAGCGCGATCCGCGCGAAGCGGTACGCACCAGTAAGGTTGCGACGCGTGGCAGGATTTAAATCAAAAACAGAGTTTAAAACCAGATTTTAATCCAAACTTTAAACTGCTATAACTTTTGAATGCCACGTTAGATTTTTATAAATTTTATACCGTTGGATTCAGTGAAGCAAGACCTTTCTGAATGTCCAATTTGTTTAACAAATAGTAACCATTAAAATGACTTTATTTGTGGACTCTTGTTTAAAGCTATTTTGAGTATAGTTTTATTTTGGTAATTAGTTTTAATGTTAAATAAGTTTTAATATGGCAAATTTTGTGTCCTGTTATGTTTCAGTATCATGCACATGCTTGGGAAAATTTCCAAAATCACCACTTAGTAAAATACTTGCATGCATGCATTCATAATTATTTTTGATTGAATATATTGTGTGAAATTGAATGCTATAATTTTTCTTGTAGATTTTGCTAGTGATTGTGATTGTGAAGAGTGCTACTCTCCCCACTACCAAGGCAAGTGATATTTCATGAATATTTCTAACCTATGTTTTTGAACTAGCATTAGATATTTTGATTGCATGTTATTTTGTCTAATGCTAAAATTTGGGAAATCCTATGTAGTCTAGTAGAATTGCTAAGGAATTTTCCCTAAGATAACTTGCCATGCCTTGCTTAGCCTAGATATATAGTAAACAAGGGTTGGTGAAAAACTACACTTACTATGAAGAAAATATTTCTAAGTCATGAGACTTATACTTTCCTAATAAAACCACTAAGTCAAATGAACCTCCTGGGTGGAATGGAAGAATGGGTTATGTTGAGTGGTTACACAAGGCCATGGACTTGGGTTGTGTATCTCACTTGTGGTAAGCCACCCAGGCACAAAGGGATTTGGAGGCCAAGTGTTGAGAAAGCTTACAGTGCAACCACTTGGCAATATGGGCTCTGCCTTGATCATATAGGTTGCTAGAACTTAGTCACTTGGACAGTTGGTGGTAGATGGGATGATAGGTTGGAACGCGTCCATTTGACTAAGGAAAAGCATCTGAAAGGTCCTGTCTTGGGAAACCAAGTCTGGTGGGGAAAGTGCACAACCTCTGTAGATGGAAAACCTAAGTACTTAGCCTAGTCCAAGGCAATGGACACTTTTGAGCATCAAGACATGGAAGCTACAAGAATCTCATCACTCCAACTTCTAAGTAAAATTTATGGGTGAACAAGGGTGAAGACCCCAATGTCTATTGGTGGTTCTTTGGGAATGTTTTGACAAAGAAAACTTAGTGATTTCAACTAATAGGTAAAACCTAGTTTCAAGCAAAGCAAGCCAAGCTACACTTAGCCAAAATGCATATAGTAATATAGTCCACTTAAAATATACTAAGGTATCACTTGCCAATACTATTCCAAAGTATTGACCCTCTGTGGCTGTAACTTGTGATGTTGCGAGTTACGATGATGATTAGGAGTCATGAGTCTACACTCAACATGCTTGCCTGTGGCACATGAAGATGAAGACTTGTGTTTATTTGCTTATTCCTTAAACTCTTGTATTAGGCCTATGGCCATGAGTTGTAAAAGACTATGTTTTGTCTCTGGAATGAATGTAATAAACGACCTTTGTATCGGTGTACTTCATCTTAAACTGTGGATGCTAGCATTGATCCAGGGACTAGCATTGCAATCACAGGGATCCTTCCCTTTATAAAGGAGGGGTCTAACACCAACCGCACTCCATATAGAACCAATCCAGAGGAGACAAAGGAGATACAACGCCAAATTCAGGAACTACTCGACAGAGATCATATTCGTGAGTCCCTTAGCCCCTGTGCTGTTCCTATTATTTTGGTACCTAAGAAAGATCGTTCTTCACGCATGTGTACTGATTGTAGAGCTATCAATAATATTACTATTCGATATCGTCATCCTATTCCACGTTTAAATGATATGCTTGATGAATTGAGTGGCTCTACCATGTTTTCTAAAGTTGATTTGTGTAGTGGTTACCACCAGATTCGTATGAAATTAGGAGATGAATGGAAAACAGCGTTTAAAACAAAGTTCGGTTTATATGAGTGGTTAGTAATGCCGTTTGGTTTAACTAATGCACCTAGCTCTTTCATGAGATTAATGAACGAAGTTTTACGTGCTTTCATTGGACGTTTTGTGGTAGTCTACTTTGATGATATTCTGATTTATAACAAATCTTTAGAGGATCATTTGGACCATTTACGTGTTGTTTTCAATGCTTTACGTGATGCACGTTTGTTTGGTAACCTTGAGAAGTGCACCTTTTGCACCAATCGAGTTGCGTTTCTTGGCTATGTTGTTACATCACATGGTATTGAAGTGGATCCAGCCAAGATTGAAGCTATTGAGAATTGGCCGCAGCCCAAGACGGTCATACAGGTGAGGAGTTTTCTTGGCCTCGCTGGTTTTTATAGGCGCTTTGTCAAAGACTTTGGGTCAATTGCCGCGCCGCTGAATGAGCTTACCAAGAAGGATGTGCCCTTTGTTTGGGGCGATGCACAACAACAGGCCTTCGTCATATTGAAAGATAAGCTAACACATGCTCCCTTACTCCAACTTCCTGATTTTACTAAGACTTTTGAGCTTGAATGTGATGCTAGTGGAATTGGTTTGGGAGGGGTGTTATTACAAGAGGGAAAACCTGTTGCATATTTTACTGAGAAATTGAGTGGGGCTAGTCTGAACAATTCTACTTATGATAAAGAATTATATGCGTTGGTTCGGACATTAGAAACTTGGCAACATTATCTATGGCCTAAAGAATTTGTTATTCATTCTGATCATGAATCTTTGAAGCATATTCGTAGTCAAGCTAAGTTGAATCGTCGCCATGCAAAGTGGGTTGAATTTATTGAGTCTTTTCCTTATGTTATCAAACACAAAAGGGTAAAGATAATATTATTGCTGATGCTTTGTCGCGCCGTCATACTTTGTTGTCTCAACTTGACTTCAAAATATTTGGATTAGAAACTATTAAGGAACAATATGTGCATGATGCTGAATTTAAAGATGTGTTGCATAATTGTAGAGATGGTAGAACATGGAATAAGTTCGTCTTCAATGATGGATTTGTGTTCCATGCTAACAAACTATGCATTCCTGATAGTTCTGTTCGTCTTTTGTTGTTACAGGAGGCGCATGGAGGAGGATTGATGGGACACTTTGGTGTCAAGAAAACGAAGGATGTTCTTGCTGCACACTTATTTTGGCCACGTATGCGTCGAGATGTTGAGAGATTTGTGGCACGCTGCACTACTTGTCAAAAAGCTAAGTCTCGCCTTAATCCACATGGTTTATATATGCCTCTTCCTATTCCTAGTGTTCCTTGGGAGGATATTTCTATGGACTTTGTTTTGGGATTGCCACGAACATAGAAGGGGAGGGATAGTATTTTTGTTGTTGTGGATCGAATTTCTAAGATGGCACACTTTATTCCTTGTCATAAAACGGATGATGCTGCGCATATTGCTGGTTTGTTCTTTCGTGAAATTGTTCGTTTGCATGGTGTGCTAAATACTATTGTCTCTGATCGTGATACTAAATTTCTTAGCCACTTTTGGAGATGTTTATGGGCTAAGTTGGGGACTAAATTGCTGTTTAGTACTACATGTCATCCCCAAACTGATGGACAAACTGAAGTAGTAAATATAACTTTGTCTACTATGTTGCGGGCTGTTTTAAAGAAGAACTTAAAATTGTGGGAAGAGTGTTTACCTCATATAGAATTTTCTTATAATCGTTCGCTGCATTCTACCACGAAGATGTGCCCATTTGAGATTGTGTATGGTTTTGTTCCTCGTGCACCTATTGATTTATTGCCTTTACCTTCTCCGGTGCAAAATAATTTGGATGCTTCACAACACGCTGAAATGATATTAAACTTGCATAAGACTACTAAAGATAACATTGAACACATGAATGCTAAGTATAAATTTGCTGGGGATAAAGGGAGAAAACATGTTGTGTTTGATGTTGGAGATCTTGTTTGGTTACATTTGCGTAAAGATCGTTTTCCTGATTTACGCAAGTCTAAGTTAATGCCGCGTGCTGCTGGTCCCTTTAAGGTGTTAGAAAAAATAAATTATAATGCATATAAACTTGAGTTGCCTGCAGACTTTGGTACGGTTAGTCCTACGTTTAACATTGCAGATTTGAAGCCTTACTTTGGTGAGGAAGATGAGATTGCGTCGAGGACGACTTCAATTCAATAAGGGGAGCATGATGTCGACATACCTTCTATTGATACAACCGTTGTACCTACAGCTACACACATACAAGGACTCATCAGAAGATCACGTGCCAAACAACTTAACTATGAGGTACTTTCGTTTCTTGGAACTATTTCTCACATACATGACAATATGATGCTGCCTAAATCAGATGTATTTCTTACTCTTAGGAATGAAGGACTCAACATGGATGAGAGGGACAAGCATTGGAGCATGGCCATGCATGGAGATGGCAGCAAGCATGTGATGATCCAAGAGAAGGCCACGGATGGAGATTTCAGAACTTTGAGGCCACCATAATGAAGAAAGAAGGCTTGGACGAAATATTCAAGATTAATACTTCACGAATTCGTCCATAGCTTAATATGGTGCTGCGACACCTTTATTTTGGGCCAGGCCCATGTAATTTTCGCAGGATTTTAAATAGCCACCTTTTAGAGTCCGTATTTGAGGGGAAAAGGACTTTTAGGGTTGGATTCAGCCACCACTTCCATTTCTGGCCAAAACCCCACCTTTTCCTCCTTAAATACTCCCCATAGCCGTCACCCTAGACTCGGATTTTGTTTAGACATTAAGTTAGCCATCATAGCAACTTCGCCAAGGCTCGAGCATCGCAGAGGCCTCTTGTACTTCGCACCTATTCAGGATCCCACCTTGTCAATAAAGTTTCATCTTAATCCGCAATATCTTGATTGCAATATTATTTCTTACGTTTTCTCGATTTTTCAGGTAGGAATTAAGACCCTCGCTGGTCAGGATGATCGTGTTCCCGCAGGATCGGTAACCTCCAGGAGATTGGCCTTGCGATTGCATTGGCGCTCGTGCTCGCACGTGTAGCCGGATCGTCAAGCCCGAACTCTACCAAATCGACTATCACCTTCTCATCGAAAGATGGACACCTTTGCCCTATCACTTTCTATACTACTATGTTAACTTTTGTATTTTCCCTCACACTCTCACTTTGCAATGGCAAGTGCACAATGCTTAGACAAACACAAAATGAGCAGCTCTCATAGGATAGATACACACAAAGTAAGATATGGGGCTGTCAAAATGGAGCAAGTTATACCTTCGGTATTGTTGACGACTTGCAACCGGTGGTGTGGAAGATGTTCGGGTGTCGCGGTATCGATGAGAGCGGGATGAATGTTGTTGCAGAAGCTTTTGTTAGTATGGCGACAAACACGCAAAACATGAACAAACAAAAGAGGACAATCAAAAAACGAATTTGAGGCGCAAATGGAAAATAAAAACTGTCAGTCACGGGCGGTAGTACCGCCACCTACAACCGGTAGTACCGGTGACTTGCAGTAGTACCGCAATTTCCGACCAGTAGTACCATCGAGCACGGAACTGGGCATGCAATCGACCTAGAAAACCTCAAATTCGTGGTAATCTGACCGAAAAGCTGGGCTAGAAACACATGAAGAAGGTAGATCGACTCCAAAAGCAATAATTCTATGGTCAAAAACCACAAAAAACTCACCAAAATCTAAGATCGATCCGAAGGCAATTTGGGGTTCTTTTTTGGGAATTTTCGATTTTATGGTGGATAGAAGAAAAAAATGAGGGGAAATTCATGATCAACCTTGCTCTTGATACCAATATGTTAGGGGGTGCCCCTTAGGATGGCCTGATCTTTCACGAATCCCGTGGAAATCAAGGTGGAAGCGAGTGAAAGAAGGAGAGGGATGGAATCCATGAACTCACACGCGAAGAACTCGATACACAGACACACACGAAAACACGATACAAGCCGATAGCTCACACCGGTGGCAACCGGTCCAACACAATCCCTAGGATCGGCGTTGGGTAAGACACTCTCCCACGGCCAACAACGGGGGTGAGAGGCTTGATGAGATCTTGACTACTTGGAGACGAGACACCGAACTCCAAGGACTTGTACAACTTGAATGCATGAGGAAAAATCCAAGAGGCGGGGGATAATTGGTGCTCCTTGTCAAGGAGCATGAGACTAGTAATTGGTAGATCCTCAAGGGGTGTCTTCAATTACAATTATCCAAGTCTGAGCATTACAATAGAGGGTGGGAGGATATTTATAGGCCAGCCACATAAACAGGGGTATTTCGGGAATGAAACATGAAAATATAGTAAGGGGTACATGGCCTGGGCCAAGTTGGCGCGTGCAGGTAAAGATATAACCGGTAGTACCGGGCACAGGACCGGTAGTACCGGTCATAGCCGGTAGTACCGCTTGCGTTCCTGGAGCTTCAGGTGGATCCGTCAGTAGTGCGCGGTAGCAGAGGGCGATAGTACCGCTGATCGTTACTACCGGTTCCGGCGTCCGGTAGTACCGCTGAGGCCTGGGGCTTGGATGGATTCCTTCTTGAGTGCGCGGTAGTAGGGCCCGGTAGTGCCACTCGTCTAGTAGTACCGGTGGTGGGATCCGGTAGTACCGCTAGGGCCTAGATGCTGTTGGTCTCTTCCGCTGTGGTTGCTCCGTTCCATGGGTCCTTCTCTTCATACCTGAGAATGCAAAGAGTCAGCATATGAAGTAGCAAGCCATCCAGGGTAGTATCGAAATCACATGAGGAAAGGAGCGAGTTAACCTTAGCTTGTAGGAGTTTGGCTCGAGCGCGAGTCATTGGTCCACTTGGGGAACTAGTAGGAGTAGATGTAGTAGCGTTTGTAGGACGGGCTGCATCAGGTTATTCTTGGCACAAAAAGCAAAATAAAAAGGATAAGGAGAGGTCATTACAGAGGCAATAACTTCCAAGACTCAAGAAAACTTTTGGGTTATCTCCAATAAATACTTTTTAACGCCTTTAAGTTAGGCGCAAGAAGCAAGAATCAAGTATTTTCAAATGAAGAAGCATTAACACCAACTCTGTTGCTCCTACCTTTCTTACGTCTCTTCTTCTCTTTAGGGAATATATGATTGCTTATTGGAGAAGTAAAATGCATAATGCCTTTTCCCACATCTATTATTGCTCCAAGGTGTTTTAGCAGGGATCTTCCAAGTGTAATTTGTCCTTTTCCTACACATTCAATAACAAGATAATCAGTAGACACCACTTTCCCTGAGATTTTTGTAAACACACCTTCAGCTATTCCAATGGGTAATAAAGTAGTATTATTGGTAAGAGATATTTCTTCTCCTCCTTCAGAAAGTCCCCAAAGATTCAAAGACTCATAGATATCTTTAGGCATAAGGCAAAACTTAGACATGATATCGCAATGAGAATCAAAAGTTTCACTATTTATAGCAACTTTTATTGTAGGAAACCATTTTGAAGGCTCAGAATTTATTGGAACATAATCATGGTGCTCTCTAAGCATGTTATAGCAATCTTTCAAAGCAACTGTGCGAGTCTCAAGAGTGTTCAACCTAGCATAGATGTTTATAAAGGAAGAATCAGACTTGCTAGGCATATTTTAAATTATAATCAACTTCTTTATGGCATCCAAAGCTTCATCCTTAGACATCAAAAAATATCTTTCTCAGCTATAACATCCAAAGCATATCTATAACAAAGAGCAAGACCATGGTAGAAACTATTAATAACCAAGCTAAGACTCATCTTAGGATCAGTTTTCCTTTGTAAATCAGAGATTCTAGACCAAGATTCTTTGAAACTCTCTTCACTTTCTTGCTTGAAATGAAAGATCCTTTCCATAGGTGACACATGGATTGGACCAAAACCAGACATGGTAACAACTAGAGCAGGAACTATTTTTTTTGTGTTTTTGATAAGAGAAATCAAACCAAACTAAACTAATTTTTTTGGAGTTTTTGATAAAAAGAGGCAAACTAAACCAAGCAAAAGAAACTAAGAAAAACAAAAACAAAGTAAAGAGAAAGGTTGTGAAGGACTCCCCTTGTGAAGCCGTCCTTAGCCTCCCCGGCAACGGCGCCAGAAAAAAGCTTGATGTTGGCTCAGCTGATTGTTGAGCTTCGTTGGGAGACCCCAAGAGGAAGGTATGATGAGCACATCAACAAGTTCTTCCCTCAGTAAGAAACGAAGGTTATCGAGCCAGTAGGAGGAAGGAAACAACTCAAAGGTGTTGCTAGCAACTTGGAAACCTACACAACACAAACTCAAGACTTTGTCCCAACGAACAGTGAGGTTGTCAATCTCACCGGTTTGCTGAAAACAAAGGATTAACTATATGGTGCGAAAGGTAATAGTGGTTTGCAGGAAGGTAAACAGTAATAATGGAAGATGTATCAATGGTAAAGATTGGACCGGGGTCCATAGTTCACTAGAGGTGTTCTCCTTAAGATAAACAAACATGGCATGCTGGGTAAACAAATTATAGCAGAGCAATTAATAGGACCGAGCAAGGCATAACAATGCAATACTAGACATTCATGATCTTATGAGATTCGATTGGGCAATGCAACAAGATACATAGACCGCCATCCAACTGCATCTATGACTAGTAATCCACCTTCAGGTTATCATCCGAACCCCCTACAGTATTAAGTTGCAATCAATGGATAACTGCTTTAAGCAAAGAGTGTAAGGTAAACAATCCACTTGTTCCATGAACAAGAGACCGTTGTTTTCTCCCTAGTAGCAACAACACATCTACAACCTTAGAGATTTCTGTCACTTCCCTTAGATTAAAAAGAGGCATGAACCCACTATCAAGCATAAATACCCCCTCTTGGAGTCACTAGCCTCTACTTGTCCAAGATAGCTACTAGAAACTAAGAGCATGCAAGCTCTCAAACAACATAGACATGATAGAATCCATAAGACAAAACCATTAATCAATCTGACATATTAATCTCAATATCCATCAGATCCTCGCAAACACAATGTTAGACCCCTCCTTTATAAAGGAAAGGATCCCTGTGATTGCAATGCTAGTCCCTGGATCAATGCTAGCATCCACAGTTTAAGATGAAGTACACAGATACAAAGGTCGTTTATTACATTCATTCCGGAGATAAAACATAGTCTTTTACAACTCAGGGCCATAGGCCTAATACAAGAGTTTAAGGAATAAGTAAATAAACATAAGTCTTCTTCTTCATGTGCCACAGGCAAGCATGTTGAGTGTAGACTCATGACTCCTATTCATCATCGGAGTAACCTGCAACATTACAAGTTACAGCCACAGAGGGTCAATACTTTGGAATAGTATTGGCAAGTGATACCTTAGTTTATTTTAAGTGGACTATATTACTATATGCATTTTGGCTAAGTGTAGCTTGGCTTGCTTTGCTCAAAATAGGTTTTTCCTATTAGTTGAAATCACTAAGTTTTTCTTTGTCAAAAACTTTCCCAAGGAACCACCAATAGACATTGGGGTCCTTTACCCTTGTTCACCCACAAATTTTACTTAGAAGTTGGAGTGATGAGATTCTTGTAGCTTTCCATGTCTTGATGCTCAAGTTGTCCATTGCCATGGACCTGGCTAAGTACTTAGGTTTTCCATCTGCAGAGGTTGTGCACTTTCCCCACCAGACTTGGTTTCCCAAGACAGACCTTCGAAGCCTTTCCTTAGTCAAATGGACGCGCTCCAACCTATCATTCCCACTACCACCAACTGTCCAAGTGACTAAGTTCTAGCAACCTATATGATCATGGCAGAGCCCATATTGCCAAGTGGTTGCACTGTAAGCTTTCTCAACACTTGGCCTCCAAATCCCTTTGTGCCTGGGTGGCATACCACAAGTGAGATACACAAGACAAGTCCATGGCCTTGTGTAACCACTCAACCAAAAACCACCATTCAAGTCCCATTCCACCCAGGAAGTTCATTGACTTAGTTGTTTTATTAAGAAAAGCATGAGTCCCAAAAGACTTAGAATTATTTCACCATAGCATGTACATACTTTACCAACCCCTGTTTTCTACTAGCTAGGCTAAGCATGACATAGTAACTTAACTTAGGAAATTCCCTAGCAATACTACAATTCTACACTACTTAGGATTTCCCAACTTAGCATTTGGCAAAAGTAGCATGCAAGACTTAGCAAAATATCTAATGCTAATACAAAATATGGGAAAGGAATATTCATGAAAATATCACTTGCCTTGGTAATGGGGAGAGTAGCACTCTTCACAGTCACAATCACTAGCAAAATCTACACAAAGTTTGTAGCATACAATTACACACAATTTATATACAATCAAAAATAATATGAATGCATGCATGCAAGGATTTACTAAGTGGTGATTTTTGAAAACTCTACCAAGCAAGTGCATGCTACTGAAACATAACAAGACACAAGTTTTGCCAAATCAAACTTATTTGGCACCAAAACAAATTACTAAACAAACCTATTCTCAAATTAGCCTTAAACATGTTTCTACAAACAAAGTCATTTTAATGGTTACTATTTGTTAAACACTATGAATAATCAGAAAGGCCTTGATTCCCTGAATCCAACGGTATAAAGTTTGCCAAATTCCAACGTGGAATTCAAAAGTTATAAGCATTTGAAAATTGGATCAAATTCTGATTTGTAATCTGTTTTTAGATCTATTCCTAGCCACGCGTCGTGTTGTGACTGGCGCGTACCGGTTCGCACCAGATCGAGCTCTGAAGCCGTAGGATCTAAACAGATCGCACGTTCCAGATCGCGTACCTCTTCGCCGATTAATGAATCTATCCTAACGCTTGGATCAAGATCCAACGTTGCGCGAGCAAGCGACCATGTCCTGGCGCTAGCGCCGGCGGCGATGAGCGCTACCACGGCGGCGCTTAGTTCCGTGTCGTCCGCGAGAGGGAGAAGGGTCATACCAGATTCGCACGAGGCTGCTGAAGCTCAAGGTGGTGTTGGTTTGCGAAGGGGCGTGCTGACACGGGGATGATTCCTCGTCGGAGTTGACTCTGGCGTCAGGTGGTTCCGTTCGAGGTCGAAGGCGACACTGCTGATTACGAGAAGTCAAGCAGAGGGTGTGGTTAGACGCAGGAGTTTACGGAGAATACGCGTGCGTGAAGGAAAAGGCTTCGGGCGGTCTGGACTTACCACTGGAGCTCGTCGGAGTTGACGCTGAAGACGGTGGCGGTCAGTCGTTGTGGCGGTCAGTCGTTTGCGTTGCCAACGTTCTGGGTCACGCGCGGGCGAACCAGGAGTACTAGGCGATGCGTGAGGTCAAGCGGAATCCACTTGCGTGAAGTAGAGGCAGAGGGGTGGTCGGAGTTGGCCGGAATCGCTGCGGCAACTCGTCGGAGACGGCGGGGTTGGAGAGAGCAATTTATGCAGCCTGGGGGCGCTCTGGGTTGGGGTTCGGGGGAAAAGAGAGAGGGGTCAGAGGGGGTTTAAGTAGCCAGTATGCGAGCGAGAATTACTCGTGCCTTAACGCGAATTTAAGCTGCGCAATCAAACAGGAAACGGTCGCGCTGATTTGGGGATGAACTGGTCGTGCGGGTGGAGACAACGATGCTCGAGTGGGCGCGTTGTCGTGAGAGAGGGAGTGGAGCGGTCCTTCTGTCGACCACTCGGTGGGTGCGGGGGTGGGTAAAGAAAACGGTTCGCGGGGTGAGAGCTGCTAGCCTAGCTGGGCCGTGTTGGGCTGGGTCGGCCAGATTGGCTGGTTTGGCTATTTTTTTCTTCTTTATTCCTTTTCTTTTTCTGATTGAATTTCTAGAAATGGTTTTAAACCCAAATTCAAATCTGTTTGAATCCAAAGCTTCTGGGACTTTTATACAATAAATCTTGTTCTTAAATAAGTGTCAAACACATCTGAACACTTCAGAACACTTGGGTCTTTTTGAAAATAAACTAAAACTATGCCTTTATGATAATAGGCATATAATTTGTTTTAATTTCATATTTTGCTTTGGTACTTTGCTCAAGTTTTTGGAAATCACTTGTGTTTGGGTTCTAAACAATAATGAAGGATAAATAGTACTTTTCTCAACAACAAGTAGCACAAGGCTAGGGTTTTCATACATAAAATAATAAGCCACAAATGCTCCTGTTTCTGAAGTGAATTTAAGAAAAACCCTAGATGATGATGGATGCAAGGATGATATGAATGAGGTTTGGAATTTGAATTTAGGGATGTTACAAATATAACCCCCTTAAGATGAATCTCGCCCTCGAGATTCGGATTGGCTAGCAAATAGGTGAGGGTGGTCTTTCCGAAGATCATCTTCTGTTTCCCATGTTGCTTCCTCTTCGGAATGATGGTTCCATTGCACCTTGCAAAACTTGATAGTTTTTGTCCTTGTGACTCTTTCTGCGGTCTCAAGAATCTTGACAGGCTTTTCTTCATAGGTGAGATCACTTTCTAGTTGAACTTCTTCCAAAGGTATGGTATCCTTCAAAGAAGACTCTTCCATCTCTGGGTGACATTTCTTAAGCTGACTCACATGAAACACATTATGGACAGCTGACAGAGATTCTGGAAATTCGACTTCATATGCAACTTCTCCCTTGCGACTTAAAATTTTGAAGGGCCCAACATATCTTGGTGCCAACTTTCCTTTGACTCCAAATCTTTTCACTCCACGAAGTGGTGATACTCTAAGATAAGCTCTATCCCCAACTTCGTAGGTGACTTATCTACGCTTAGAATCTGCGTAGCTTTTCTGTCGGGACTGTGCTATCTTCAACCTGTCCTTAACCAATTTGACTTTCTCTTCAGCGTCTTTGATAAGATCGGGTCCAAACAAACTCCTTTCTCCCACACCATTCCATAGCAACGGGGTGGTACACTTCCTTCCGTAGAGAAACTCAAATGGTGCCATCCCAATACTAGATTGGTAACTGTTATTATAAGAGAACTCTGTGTAAGGCAGACTTTCATCCCAACTTGCTCCATAGTCTAGGGCACATGCCCTCAACATATCTTCAAGAATTTGATTAGTCCTTTCTGTTTGTCCATCAGTTTGAGGATGAAAAGCCGTGCTAAATTCCAATCTCGTTCCCAAAGATTCATGGAGCTGTCTCCAAAAGTGAGAAGTGAACTGAGTTCCTCTATCTGACACAATACTCTTAGGCACTCCGTGAAGGCATACAATTCTGCTCATGTAGATTTTTGCTAACTTGGCACTTGTATAAGTTGTCTTCACGGGTATAAAATGAGCCACTTTAGTTAGGCGATCCACTACTACCCATATGGAATCATACCCTGACCTGGTCCTTGGTAATCCGGTAATGAAATCCATACCAATATTTCCCACTTCCACTCAGGAATAGGCAGTGGTTGAAGCAAACCTGCTGGTTTCTGATGCTCTGCTTTCACTCTACTACACACATCACACAAAGCAATATGTTCGGCGATGTCCCTTTTGAGATTGTTCCACCAAAATCTTTCTTTCATGTCCATGTACATTTTGGTGTTTCCCGGGTGAATAGAATACGGAGAGTTGTGGGCTTCCTATAAAATCAGTTTCCGCAACTCCGTGTCTTGTGGAACGCAAATACGTTTCCCGTGCCATAAAGTACCTTGTTCGTCTATATGGAAACTTTTAGCTTTCCCCTAGCTAATCCTTTCCTTAATCTCTTCGATTTCTTTATCCGTCTTTTGGGCTTCTCTAATCTTATCCAACAGAGTGGTTTGAACATCCAAAGTCATAAGTTGTCCTTCTGGCACAATCTCCAATCTGAGTTCTTTGAATTGCTTACACAAGTCATCTGGCAATTCACCATTGGTAAGGCCATTCACAAATGTCTTACGACTTAGAGCATCTGCTACTACATTTGCTTTACCGGGATGGTACTGCAAACTTAAGTCGTAATCTTTGATAAGTTCTATCCATCTCCTTTGTCTCATATTGATTTCCTTCTGGGTGAAGATATATTTTAAACTGTTGTGATCGGTGAATACTTCACAACGCTTTCCCAAAAGGTAGTGTCTCCATGTTTTGAGTGCATGGACAACAGCGTCTAACTCTAAATCATGAGTAGGATAGTTTACTTCATGAGTTTTGAGTTGTCTCGAGGCATAAGCCACAACTTTACCATCTTGCATAAGTACGGCACCCAAACCTTGATGTGACGCATCACAATATACTTGGAAATCCTTTTCCAAATCTGGCAGACATAGAACCGGTGCTCTCACAAGTCTCTTCTTTAATTCCTGAAAGCTGACTTCACAACCTTCAGACCAAGCAAATTTCTTGTCCTTCTTTAACAATTCAGTCATTGGCTTAGCAACCTTTGAGAAATTTTCAATAAACCTTCTGTAGTAACCTGCTAAGCCAAGGAAACTACGAACTTCTTTCACATTCTTGGGAGATTCCCATTCCATTACAGCTGAAACTTTGGCAGGATCAACTGCTACACCATCCTTTGTCATAACATGACCAAGAAAACCAACTTCTTCTAACCAGAACTCACACTTGTTGAATTTGGCATAAAGCTTATGCTCTCTTAACTTCTCAAGTATCAAGCGTAAGTGTCTTTCATGTTCTTCCTTGCTCTTGGAGTAGACCAAGATGTCATCGATGAAAACGACAACAAACTTGTCGAGAAATTCCATGAACACCTTGTTCATCATATTCATGAAGTATGCTAGAGCGTTGGTTAATCCAAAAGGCATCACAGTGTACTCATACAATCCATACCTTGTGGTGAATGCTGTCTTAGGTATGTCTTGCTCTCTTATCTTGAGTTGAAAATAACCTGACCGGAGATCAATCTTCGAGAACACACATGCTCCTTCTAGCTAATCAAACAAGTCGTTGATTCTTGGCAAAGGATATTTGTTCTTGATGGTCACCTCATTGAGTGAACGGTAATCTTGCATAACCTTTGGCTTCTATCTTTCTTCTCCACGAACAATACTGGGGCTCCCCAAGATGAAGAACTTGGTTGGATAAATCCTTTCCACAACTGTTCTCCTAGTTGCTTCTTGAGCTCTTTCAGTTCATCAACTGACATTTTGTATGGTCTCTTAGCTATTGGTCCAGAACCTGGTACCAAATCTATCAGAAACTCCACATCTCTATCCGGTGGCATTCCTGGTAATTCTTCCGGAAATACATCCGGATACTCACACAGAGTTGGTACACTATCCATGCTAACCCCCTTAAGAGAATTCAGCTTACTTCCTTTGGATTCAAAGTTTGACCTGAATTTTATTCTTTTTCCTTCTGGGGTTGTGAGTGCAACAGTAAGATTAGCACAATCTAGTACTCCTTCATACTTAGCCATCCAATCCATTCCCAAAATTACGTCTAGTCCTTGGGAATCTAGGATTATTAGGCCCACTGGAAACTTATGCTTTCCAAACTCTATGGTAAGATCCCGGCATCCAAGACTTACTATCATATCTCCACCCGGAGAACTAACTTTTATTGGACACCCAATGTTTTCAGATGCAAACCCATTTCTATCAACAAATGCTTTTGATATGAATGAATGAGATGCACCAGTGTCAAAGAGTACAAATGCTGGAATGGAATTGAGTCTGAACTTACCAGCAATGGCATCCGGCTCCTCATAGACCTCCTCCACATTGATGTGGTTAACCTGTCCTTTCTGAAAAGGATTGGGCTTGTTAGGTCCTTCAACTTTCTTCTCAGGGCACTCATTAGCATAATGCCCCAGCTTCTTGCATTTGAAGCACCCAACCTGACTGATGTCCCTTTTTGCAGGCTGACTTCCACTTCCACTACCATTGTGGTGGCTCTTATGTCCACTCTTGTGGTTCTTGTACTTATCATTGTCATGACTGCGGTGATGCTTGTTGTCATGACGGTTGTGGTTGTGGTGCTTGTTGAATTTCCCATGCTTGTGGGATCCCGAGCTGCCACTGTCATCATAGTGAGATCGTTTGTGAGACCATCCCGAGCTGTGCTTGTCGGAGTTTTTCCTCTTTGTACTCTCGACTTGCTTCATTTTACTCTCCAAAATAGCAGCCTTGTCACACAAAGACTGATAAGTTGGAACATATGCCACAGACAGCTATAGATTCAACTCATCATTCAATCCCTCCAGAAACTTTTCCTTTCTTTTGGCATCTGTGTCAACCTCATCCGGTGCATAGCGCGCCAGATTGTTGAACTCTTCTATGTATTCAGCCACGCTGCGGTAGCGCTGCTTCAGGTTGTGAAACTCCTTCTTTTTCAGGCTCATCATTCCTGATGAGATATGAGCAGTGCGAAAGCCATCTTCAAAGATAGCCCAAGTCACCTCATCAATAGGAGTGGTGATTTGGAAGTTGTCCCACCATGTGGCGGCTTGTCCTTCCAACAGATGCGCTGCGAACCTGACCTTTTCAGCATCCGTGCAGCCCACGGTCACTAAGTCCTTGTTCACAGAACGTAGCCAGTCATTGGCCACCATGGGATCAGTTGTCCCCGAAAAATTTGCTGGCCTCAATCGCAGAAATCTGGTGAGCATATCGAAACCCGGAGGGTTGTTGTTGTTGTTATTATTGTTGTTATTGTTGTTGTTGTTATTGGGGTTGTTGTTGTTATTGGGGTTGTTGTTGTTATTCTGGTTTTGGATGAATGTTTTCATCATCTGCATAAGTTGCGTTTGAGCATTCATCATCTGTTGCATTTCTGGGGTGATGTTGTTGGGGTTGGGGTTTGCGCGACGGGGAGGCATCTGTGGTTTGTTCAAATGGATAAGAATGAGATACCCATAGATGTTTTATGCACAATACATCACAAGAAAACACATAGCATGCAACTCAAGGATAAAAGCTCAACAACAGAATAACAAGGTTCTCGAAATAAAACACACAAGTGGCAAGCCATCCACATGTCGGATGGTCCAATAATAAGTTCACAAATAACAAGTATGAATATGAAAGATAAAGAGTAGTCAAGTCTACTCATCAGCATCAATCTCCTCCTCGACGAAGGTAAGACCTGCGTTCTCCATCGCGGTCTTGTTCTCCTCAATCGTAGTGGTCAAGGAATCGACCTTGGCCTTGAGAGCCCTCTTCTGGGAGCGAAGCCTCTCAATAACCATCTGCTGCTGCTCTAGCTCGAAATCCTTGGACTTTAGTTCCTCGGTCATGTCCCGGATCCTCTTGTTCCTATCACGACGCTGCTTTCCCGACTCTTGAACTTGCGGTCCCGGGCCTCGAACTTCGTCTCCATTTCCTTGACCATCTCATCCTGTCATGCGAAAAGCTTGTCCTTCTCGCTGGTCGCACTGAGCTCGTCATTGCTGAGCATGACGTTCGTCCTGTCCGTGTCCACGTGCCTGATGAGAGACTCTAAGTCCTGGATATAGAGACGTATCGGCTCTACCGCGTCCCTTGAGTCGTCCTCATAGTCAATAGACTCTCCGTCATCGTCACGCCTTCCGAAGACGTGGAAGTGAGTGCCCCTAACCTGTCGGGAGTGACGGCCTAACAAACGTCCTATCAGGTCCTGCATGACTACCTCCATGCCTCTCTCCCTATCGTCGTGCATCAGCTTGACGACGATGGCCTCCGTAGTAGGCTCCGTCTGGCGTCCGGGCTGGTTCACCTTGAAGCCCCAGAGGTCCTTCCTCTCGAACTTGGTGAGTGGGTGCACCGTGATGGTGGGAAGAGGGAGATCGAGCAAAGTGGTAAGCTCAACGATACGAGGGCCGAAACGGGTAACCTGGAACTCCTCAACAGTGCTGATGGTAATAGGCATCTATTTATAAGATTAGAAAGTTAGAACATCACGATTTAAGATAAAACAAGACAAACATTTCATACATATCCATGGAACACAACATCACACAAGTCATGCATACATAAGTCCATTACATCAATCAAGGTCCATACTTATTTAAGGTATCATTTTTCGAAAATAAGGTGATAGATGGTGGTCCAACTAACGAAGTGTGCTCACAATCCTATCTCGCTGGATCTGGTGGCTATCACAATGTTCCTAGAGGCAATCCACCTATCTTGTTCACATGATTCCATCACTAAGTCTATTATATCTCCCCTTAACTCTTGGTTGGTGGCTTCCAACTCTTGGGTAAGTTCCTTCTCTTTCTCTAAGTCTTTTTGGAGGTTGAGCATTCTGCACTTGACTCTAGCACTTAGTTCTTTGATAGTCCTCCAAGCTGCATCTCTGGCTGACTCAAAGAATGTGGTGTGCATTACAGTGTTGGTGTACATGCAGAATCCCCTTTCTTTGTGGTTGTCTTCCTTGTTTTTGTACAGGTGAAGTTGCACCCACCAATACTCCACTCCTTCATCCATCACTGGAAAGCCTTTGTATATAGCTGCACCATGTGCTTCCATTGCCACCATGAGGTCCTTGAGAATCTTGGGAAACTCAGTTTCACACTCCAAGGTCATGGTCATGAGTGGCCCTTTCTTCACGGCTTCGTTGATGGAGTTCATCTACAAATGGAGATGAGAATGAGGAGATTAGAAAAGTTTTATGAGAAGAATAGACAAGTGTAGAAGTAGTTGAAAATTTTTCCTTAGTGGTTTTCCAATCCTAGGGTCATAATCCTACAGGCAACACAGTGCTCTGATACCATCTGTTAGACCCCTCCTTTATAAAGGAAAGGATCCCTATGATTGCAATGCTAGTCCCTGGATCAATGCTAGCATCCACAGTTTAAGATGAAGTACACAGATACAAAGGTCGTTTATTACATTCATTCTAGAGATAAAACATAGTCTTTTACAACTCAGGGCCATAGGCCTAATACAAGAGTTTAAGGAATAAGTAAATAAACATAAGTCTTCTTCTTCATGTGCCACAGGCAAGCATGTTGAGTGTAGACTCATGACTCCTATTCATCATCGGAGTAACCTGCAACATTACAAGTTACAGCCACAGAGGGTGTGGTTAGACGCAGGAGTTTATGGAGAATACGCGTGCGTGAAGAAAAAGGCTTGGGGCGGTCTGGACTTACCACTGGAGCTCGTCGGAGTTGACGCTGAAGACGGTGGCGGTCAGTCGTTTGCGTTGCCAACGTTCTGGGTCACGCGTGGGTGAACCAGGAGTAATAGGCGATGCGTGAGGTCAAGAGGAATCCACTCGTGTGAAGTAGAGGCAGAGGGGTGGTCGGAGTTGGCCGGAATCGCTGCGGCAGCTCGTCGGAGACGGCGGGGTTGCAGAGAGCAATTTGTGCAGCCTAGGGGCGCTCTGGGCTTGGGGTTCGGGGGAGAAGAGAGAGGGGGTTTAAGTAGCCAGTATGTGAGCGAGAATTACTCGTGCCTTAACGCGAATTTGAGCTGCGCAATCAAACAGGAAACGGCAGCGCTGATTTGGGGATGAACTGGTCGTGTGGGTGGAGACGACGATGCTCGAGTGGGCCGCGGTTGTCAGATAGAGAGGGGAGTGGGAGCGGGTCCTTCCTGTCAGCCGGTAAAGTGGGTGGGTAAAGAAAATGGTTCATGGGGTGAGAGCTGCTTTGGCCTAGGCCGTGTTAATTTGGCCAGATTGGCTGGTTTGGCTATTTTTTTCTTCTTTATTCCTTTTCTTTTTCTGATTGAATTTCTAGAAATGGTTTTAAACCCAAATTCAAATCTGTTTGAATCCAAAGCTTTACAGGACTTTTATACAATAAATCTTGTTCTTAAATAAGTGTCAAACACATCTGAACACTTCAGAACACTTGGGTCTTTTTGAAAATAAACTAAAACTATGCCTTTATGATAATAGGCATATAATTTGTTTTAATTTCATATTTTGCTTTGATACTTTGCTCAAGTTTTTGGAAATCACTTGTGTTTGGGTTCTAAACAATAATGAAGGATTTCTCAACAACAAGTAGCACAAGGCTAGGTTTTCCATACATAAAATAATAAGCCACAAATGCTCCTGTTTCTGAAGTGAATTTAAGAAAAAACCCTAGATGATGATGGATGCAAGGATGGTATGAATGAGTTTTGGAATTTGAATTTAGGGATGTTACACACAACATGCATGATTACAAATAGATAATCTTGATCATGAACAGAGCTCACAAGATTTAAGCATGGTAGCACAAAGGAGAAGACACAACCATCTAGCTACTACATGGACCCATAGTCCAAGGTGGAACTACTCACGCTTCATACCGGAGGCTGCCATGATGAATAAGAAGGCCTCCGAGATGATCTCCCCTCTGGCAGGGTGTCGGGAAGAACTTCAGATCCCCCTGATCTAGGTAAGATGGTGGCAGCGGCTACGGACTGTTTCGTGGAAGATTGATCGGGTACTTAGGGTTTCGGTATCGAGGGCTCTTTATAGGTGAAGAGGTGAGGCAGGGGGCACCTAGGGCGACCGCACCCCCCAGGTGCGGGCTCACCTAGGCCGTGCGGCCAGGGGGTGTGGCCCTTGGTGGCTCTCCTCCGTATTGTACTCTGGCTTCGTGTTCCCCACGGTAAAATATTGACTTTGGCTTTTGTCCCGTCCAATTCCGAGAATATTGATTTTCTGCCTTTTCTGGAACCAAAAACAGAAGAAAACAGACAACTGGCACTGTGGCATCTTGTTAATAGGTTAGTACGAGAAAACATATAAAAACACCTCAAACTGTAGACAAAGCAATGCAAAGTAGATACTAAACTAGCATGGAACATCAAAAATTATAGATACGTTTCCGACGTATCACAACTCGTATTGCATAAGTGGATTTGCGGGTGTATGTCTCTCCCATCATAGTGAAGATTCAATTTACAACAGGCACTTGATAGTTCATGCATCAACGTGTGGTTCTTGTTCGTAAGTTAGAACGGGACTCATTGAAAGCCTCAAAACACGTAAAATATGCAAAAAAAATAGAGGCGTCTAGCTTTGTTTTGCAGGGGTGTGCTGTGATGTGATATGGCCATGATTGTGATTATATATGATGTATGTAATGATCCTTATTGTAAGTCGGCAACCGACATGAGCCTTATGGTTGTCTTTTAATTTCATTAATACCCGCATGTCTATTATTCAAAGTAGTTGTAATAGTTGATGCTGGTGGACGACAACCATGGAGCGGTGCCATTGACCTTGACGCCACGCCGATGATGATGGAGATCATGTCCGTGCTTGAAGATGGAGATCGGAAGCACAAGAAGAAAGGCCATATCGTATCACATATTATGAATTGCATGTGATGTTAATCCTTTTATGCATCTTGTATTGTTCGTGACGGTAGCATTATAAGATGATCCCTCTCACAAAATATCAAGCAATAAAGTGTTCGTCCTTAGTTAGCACCGTTGCCAAGACTCGTTGTTTCGAAGCATCTGGTGATGATCGGGTGTATTCGATTCAGCGTGTGCATACAACGGGAGCAAGCCAAATTTGCTCATGCAGAAACTAAGGTGAATCTTGACGAGCCTAGAATGTACAGACATGTTCTCAAAACACGGATCACCGAAAGGTAAAGCATGAGTCATATAGTAGATATGATGAACATGTTAATTGTTCGCCTTTGAAACTACATCATCTCTCGTGATGATCGGACTTGATGTAGTGGATTTGATTCGTGTGATCACTAAAACAATGTGAGGGATATTATTTTGAGTGGGGGTTCACCTAGATTAATTTAACTATTAATTAGAACTCAATTTGTCATAAAATTAGTCTAAACTATTGCAAATATGTTGTAAATCATGGTGGCACCTACCATCAATTTTAATGCGTTCTTAGAGAATGAAAAGTTGAAAAACAATGGAAGCAACTTCGCGGATTGGTTCCACAATTTGAGGATTGTCCTCAATGGTGGTCAGTTGACCTATGTGCTGGATGCACCGCTGGGTGACCAACCCGCAAATGTTCCTACCAATGAGGTGGATAATGTTTTCCTCGCTCGGAAGAATCAATACTCCACGGTTCAGTGTGCTATCTTGTATGGTTTGGAATCAGAGCTTCAAAAGAGGTTTGAGAACTTTGACCCATATGATATTGTCCGTGAACTCAAAATGATATTTAAGGCTCACGCGGCAGTTGAGAGTTATGAAGCTTCTGAAAAGTTCTTTAACTGCAAGATGGAAGAGGGAATGATATGGGGTGGCCCGATCTTCTCAGCAAGCACTTGTCGATGATGATGGTAGATGATAGATAACTAGCCTGTAGCTATGAACTCTCCCGCTCGAACCCTAATGCCAATGCAACAACTCTTGAACCCTGTGGGATATTCACAACACCACGCTCTTGCGCACGTAGCCGTTGACCACGGATGGTAGTTTGCAATCTACTAATTCCCAATGGAACAACAAATCACACTCAATTGCAGTAGATAATTCGATCACAGGGTAATTCTAGAGGTTCTTGATAAGAAACAACTCCAAAATAGTTTTAACGTGGTCTAACCCTAACTATGGGGACGTCCCAGGGCTTATAAGGGCGGCCGGGGTGGCCAAAATCGCGAAACAAAACGTGTCTGATACAGTCAGATCCGTCCGGATCAGATGGTAACTTTTAGGGCCGGACTTTCTGCCCTAAGTAGGGCCGGATTATCCGCCCCCCGAATTATCCATACTGTACGACGCGCCTGAAGTCCTTAGCTGAATTTCTGGAACAGGGTCAGATTATCCGGGGGTGTGGGGGCCGGATTATTCGGGGTCTGTAGACGTGTAAGTACTCGTTGGAAAGCTCTCGGAATTATGTTTCCAACAAGTACTTATTGGATTGATTTGGAGTTCGTATGAAGAATCCACGTCTGTTTCAATTTTAGGGCTTCTGTATATCCGAACTGAACCTTCCTTCTTGATGATCTTCTCTTGCGCCTTCCTCCCGCTCCTCCCTCGCGCATCCTTGGCGGTCATCATGTTAGGATCCT
Organism: Avena longiglumis; assembly: GCA_030063025.1. Lineage (NCBI taxonomy): Eukaryota > Viridiplantae > Streptophyta > Magnoliopsida > Poales > Poaceae > Avena > Avena longiglumis. Next base: position 331,672,743 of record CP125974.1, on the reverse strand, counting down.
CTTGTAGCCCTTCTCCTCCTCGTGTTATGCTTGCTTCCTCAATGAACCTGATCATACACAAGTGCATAGATTTAGGCAGTATAAAGTTCTCATTATCATAAACATCAGATTCATTTAGGAGTGAATTCACCCGTTGTTCAAGTAGCTTTGCACGAGATCATGTAATGCGTCCAATTCTAATCTCATTGGACTGATCCTTCTTAGCAGCAGCTGGAACATCTTCAGTAGTAATTGGGGCAGGTGTAAGTATAGGTATGTCCTCATCATCTCCCCCCTTCAAAAGGCGTCTACCTTGACGCTCCAAGGTCTTCATCATATGGTGACAAATCGGCAACGTTGAAGTTGTTGCTAATTCCACCAAACTCAGCAATAGGAATATCAACCGAGTAGACATTATCATTGATCTTGGATAACACCTTGTAAGGACCAGCACCACGGGGCTTCAATTTGGATTGGCGAAGCTTGGGGAACCTATCCTTGCGCAGATGCACCCATAACATGTCTCCAGGCTTGAACAAAATCTCCTTTCTTTCTTGATTCCTTGCAGCAACAATGATGCAGCCCGTCCTACGACCGCTACTACATCTACTCCCACGAGCTCCCCAAGTGGACCCATGACTCGCGCCCGAGCCAAACTCCTTCAAGCTAAGGTGAACTCGCTCCTCTCCTTGTGTGACTTCGATACACCCTTGGATGGCCTACTACTTCATACACATACCTTGTGCATCATCAGGTACGAAGAGAAGGACCCACAGGACGGAGGAGCACCTACGGAAGAGACCAAATGCTCTCTGTCGCCAGCGGTACTACCGGACCTGGCGACCGGTACTACCGCCCGGCGGCACAACCGCCCTCTGCTACCGCCACCTGTGACGACACCAAGCCAAATGCTCTGTCATTTGGCGGTACTACCGCCCGGATCCGGTACTACCGGCAGCGACACTACTGCTATCGCCACCAATGTGAAGGCTCAGGCGCAAGTCCCGGGGCGACAAGCGGTACTCTGGGGCCGAGGCGGTACTACCGCATGACCGGTACTACCGGTCGAGCTGAACCGGTACTACCGGACGACACAGAACCTGATCGTGTTAAGTCGGCCCAGCGCCTTGTAACCCTCTCTATATTTCGCTATTTGTTCCAAAAATACCCCTGTTTATGTGGTTGGCCTATAAATAGCCCCCACCCTCCATTGTAAACCCTAGACTTGGATAATAATAGATTAAGGAAACCTTTGAGGAACTTATATCTATTGGTCTCATGCTTCTACCAAGGAGCACCGGATTATCCACCCTCCTCTTGGATCTTGCCTAGTGCGTTCAAGTTGTACAAGGCCTTGGGTTCTCGGTTTCTCGCCCCCAAGTCGTCAAGATCTCGCCAAGCACCTCGTCCCCCGTTGTTGGCGTGGAGAGAGAGCTTCTCCCAACACCAATCCTAGAGATTATGTTGGACCGGTTGCCACCGGCGTGAGTTATCGGCGTGTATCGTGTTTTGTGTGCGTGAGTTCGTCGGGTTCTTCGTGGCGTGTGTTCATGGATTCCATCCCCTTTCCCCCCTTCCACTGCTTTACCCTCGATTCCCGCGGAGATTCGTGAAAGATCGGGCCACCCTAAGGGGTTACCCCATAACATATTGGTATCAAGAGCAAGGTTGATCACGAATTTCCCCCCAATTTTTTTTTATCCCCCTTAAAATCGAAAATCCCACCAAAAAAAGCCCCAATTTGCTTTCGGATCAATCTTTGGATTTGGTGAGTTTTTCGTGGTTTTGGTCCATAGATCTGTTGCTTTTGGAGTCGATCTATAGCCCCAGTTGTTCCTAGCCCAGCCTTTCGGTCAGTTTTCCACGAATTTGAGGTTTGTGTCAAGTGGATCTCGTTTTCGTTCTTGTTTTGCGACCAGCGGTACTACCGGTCGAGCAGGCGGTACTACCGCCGTCCGGTACTACCGGCCCTGACTGGCGGTACTACCGCCAGTCACAGAAGCTTTTTCCCTTCCTCGTGACGCCTCACTTTCGTTTGCTGACTTTTCCCTTTTAGCTTGTTCGTGTTTCGCGTGTTTGTCGCCATTTTAACACAAGCTTCCGCATCAAAGTCACCCGCACGCATCGACACCGCGACACTCGAACATCATCCCCACCAACGGTTGCAAGTCGTCAACAATACCAAAGGTATAACTTGCACCACTTTGACAACCCCATATCTTCCTTTGTGTGTATCTATCCTATGAGAGCAACTCATTTTGTGTTTGTCTAAGCAGTGTGCACTTGCCTTCGGAAAGTGAGAGTGTGAGGCCAAATACAAAAGCTAACATAGTAGCATAGAAAGGGAGAAAAAGGAAAAAGAATCAAAAAAAGAGAAAAAAAAGAGAAAAAGATACATAGTCTCCCAATACAAAGAGAATACCAAGCTTGTAAGCCAAGAAAGAGAGAAGAAAGAGCGCACCGAGGCAAGTGCACAAATCTATTGCTTATCCTCTTTTGGCAAACGAGTTGTGGTCTCTCCTTGAGTTGGCACGACATCCGAGTGTAGTCTTCGTTAGGACCTTTTGTGCTCATTTTCATAGTCGTGCTAACCCCGTTTTTCTCCACGTGTGTGTTTTTCGTGTTTTTGTAGATCGTATCCTTTTTGCTTTTGATCTTTGGTTCTTTACCACGTAGAACAATGACCTTTTGCTTGGATCGTTACGTTTGGTTTTCCACATTCCTAACCTTACACCAAAAGCTTTTGAGAGTTGTAGCATATTTGTGTGAAGGCTAGCTCTACGCACCGTTATTCTCCATATACAACCCTTGTTGGCTTTTCATCATGGACAGGCATGGAGAGCCATCCCAACCACCACAACCTCCGGAGGATGACACACAATTCATGACAAGATGGGACCATTGGAAGGTCCGAGGAGAATTCAACTACCGTTGTGAAGCTCTTGAGCGGCGCCAAGATGAACAATTTAGCGAGGCCCGTGTGGAATTCAAGAACATCGACAACCGCTTCGAAGAAGTCCGTGGCCAAATGCATGCCATGCAACATAACCTCGGTCATCAAAATTAAGCTATTGGTCGTGCACTAGCCTCAACGGATGAGAAGCTTCAACGCCTCATTGATGGACTAGCAAGGCCACGCTCGTGTGAATCAAGCTCATCTCGGCACTCCTCAAGTGAATCAAGTGCACCTAGCCGTCACGCTTCAAGGCACCGGGATGGACCCGTTCTTCAATCCATGAGCTCTTCTCAAGCGGTACCATCTCCGCGACACGCCGCAACGTCAAGCTATGATGGTGACCTCTCCGCAAGACCTCCACGACGTGAAGCGAACCGGCCACAACCAAGGGCACTTGTGATTCAACAAGAGCAACCTCACATGGACCACCAAGGCCATCGCTGTCGACATGTCCCTTCAACAATAAGTGAAGCATCTGAAGAGGACGACCAAGATCACCGTCGAAGTGAAGCACTCGAAGATCCCCCAAGGCGTCATCATCGGCATGATCGTCCACGTTGGCAACATGATGGTCATGACGAGCCTCATCAACATCAAGAAGAAGAAGAGCAACCCATTGCGCATGCGGCTCGACGTCCTCCTCACCACAGGGCGCAAGACAATGCTCCTCGGCACCACCCACGACAAGAACAAGAGCAAGATCCCCAAGCTCGTCGTGAGGACCATCAACCTCCTCCTCGTCCTCAACCGCGCCAACAAAACGAGCAAGCTCCCCAAGCTCGTTGCCAAAACCAAGTTCCACCACCAAACGCGGACCTCAACAACCGCAAGAGCAACGCAACCATCACCAAGCAAGACATGAGAGCTCGGATGATGATGATGACCGCCCAAATCATGGCAACCGCCGCAACCGGAACCGCAATGGAGAAGAAACTTTCGTCAAGCTCAATTCACCATGCCCAAGTTCACCGGTTCCAATGAGCCCGAGGAATATCTCTCGTGGGAACTCAAGGTCGACAAGATCTTCCGCATGCACAACTATAGCAATGAGAAGATGATGGCCATGGCATCCCTCGAGTTTGATGAGTATGCCAACCTTTGGTGGGAACAAGTCCAACTCACTCGCGAAGCAAAACAAGAGCCTCCAATCGCAACTTGGCAAGATATGAAGGCTCATATGAGATCCCGCTTTGTTCCTTCACACTACACGCGTGACCTCTTCAACAAGCTTCAAACGCTTAGTCAAGGGACAAAGACCGTGGAAGAGTACTTCAAGCAAATGGAGCTCAACATGATCCGTGCCAACATTGAAGAGCGAGATGAACAAACAATGGCACGCTTCCTCAATGGCTTGAACCATCCCATCAAGCGCATCACCGAGTTCCAAAAGTACAACAACATGGTTGAGCTTGTGCACATCGCATCAAAGGCCGAGCGTCAAGTGCAAGAGGACATCAAGTACAACAAGCCAAAGACGTACTTCACCTACAAGCAAGCACCAACCACTACTCCAACAACACCAAGTGGAAGCTCCTCAAGTACCACCAAGCTTCCCTTCAAGCCAACTCTCCCTCAAGGAAAACAGCCCCCAAGTGGCAAAAACACAAGGGATGATCAACCTTTCAATGGTGAATGCTACAAGTGTGGAGGCAAAGGGCACAAGTCGAACGCATGTGGAAACAAGAAAGTTTTGTTCATCCATGACAACGGCGATGAAGAATACTTGAGTGAAGAAGAGTTTGATGCAAGGATCAAGGAAGCCATGGCAAGGCAACATTTGGAAGAGGACCAAGAACTTCTTGTGTGTGAGCATGATGCAAGTCCATCGCTTGTGGTCACAAGGGTCTTAACTACACAAGCCAATGCGAATGAAGACCAACGCTCGAACATCTTCCAAACTTGTGCCGGCATCAATGGGAAGTCCATCAAAGTTGTCATCGATGGAGGGAGTTGCCACAACCTTGCAAGCACGGAATTGTGTGAGAAACTCAATCTCACCCTCCATCCGCATAAACACCCATACCATATCCAATGGCTAAGTGACCAAGGATCCGTCAAGATCAAGCACACCGTCTCGGTAACGTTCTCAATTGGGCACTACAAGGACACGGTGGAATGTGACGTGGTCCCAATGATGGTTTGCCATATGTTGCTCGGAAGGCCGTGGCAATATGACAAGCGTTGTTTGCATGATGGTCACTCAAACACTTATACCTTCAAATGGCTTGATAAAACTTGTGTGTTGCAACCAATGACTCCTAGCCAAATAATTGCGGACAATGCAAAGGCTTTAGCGAGGGCGCAATACACAAAAACACCTTGTGAGAAGAGTGGTGAGCGAGAGAACCACACCATAAGGAGTGAGAGCTACAAGCCAAACTCGAGTGGAAAAACTAAGAGTGTTCTTCTTGCCACCAAAAGTGAGATGAGAGAAGTGCGGAACAATCCATCCATCTTGCACTATGTCCTTGTATGCAAGGGACTAGCGCAAGGAACTAACGACTTGACAAATGTTCCTCCTCCTTTGATGGCTTTTTTGCAGGAATTCCAAGATGTATTTCCCGAAGAACTTCCTCATGGCCTTCCTCCTCTTCGTGGAATCGAGCACCGCATCGACCTCATACCCGGCGCCCCACTCCCAAACCGCGCCGCGTATCGCACGAACCCGGAAGAGACAAAGGAGATCGAACGTCAAATCAACCAACTTGTCTCCAAAGGTTTGATCCAAGTAAGCACTAGCCCAAGCGCGGTCCCCGTGATCCTAGTTCCAAAAACGGATGATACGTTGCGGTTATGCATGGACTGTCGTCCAATCAATGCTATCACCGTGCATTATCGACATCCTATACCGCGTCTTGATGACATGCTTGATGAGTTATGTGGAGCCACTATATTTTCGAAAATTGATTTTCGTAGTGGTTACCATCAAATTCACATGGCCGAAGGTGATGAGTGGAAAACCACCTTCAAGACCAAGCTTGGTCTCTATGAATGGTTGGTTATACCTTTTGGCTTATCTAACGCCCCATCTACCTTCATGCGCCTCATGAACCATATTTTGAGATCTCTCATTGGGAAGAGTGTAGTTGTTTACTTTGATGGCATTTTTGTCTATAGCAAGTCACTAGAGGAGCATGTTACTCATGTTAAGGAGGTCCCTTCAAATCCTTCATCATGAAAAGCTTTATGCTAATCTCCCAAAGTGCACTTTTGCAAGAGACAAGCTGATTTTCCTTGGTTTTGTCGTGTCTTCTAATGGCATTGAAGTTGATGTCTCTAAAGTAAAGGACATACGAGATTGGCCCATCCCTACAAATGTTAGTGAACTTCGTAGTTTTCATGGGTTGGCTAGCTTTTACCGTCGCTTTGTGAAAGACTTTTCTACCATTGCTTGCCCCCTCAACGAATTGACCAAAAAAATGTCACGTTCGTTTAGGGAAAAGCACAACAAAAGGCTTTTGACGAGCTCAAAAAGAGGCTCACCGAAGCACCACTTCTTGCATTACCGAATCCGTTCATGATCGTCTATGGCTTCAGGCCTCTCACCGCGCTCGATATCCTTCCGCTACCACTTCATGAACGTGCCAATATGGACGTTGTCAAGCGTGCCCAAACAATGAAGAAACTCCATGAAGATACACGAGCTACTATCGAGCAACAAGTCCTTCGCCAAGCATCAAGGCTAAACAAGAACAAGAAAGAGATAATCTTCGAAGAGGGCGACCTTGTGTGGATACACTTGAGTAAAGACCGCTTCCCCAAGGAACGCGATTCCAAGCTAAAGCCAAGAGGTGATGGACCATTCAAGGACCTCTCACCCTACCATGGAGACGATGAAGTTGAGAAGGTTGAAGAGTCAAGGACGACTCTTTCCCAAGGGGGGAGCTGATGCAGCCCGTCCTGCGACCGCTACTACATCTACTCCCACGAGCTCCCCAAGTGGACTCATGACTCGCGCCCGAGCCAAACTCCTTCAATCTAAGGTGAACTCGCTCCTCTCCTTGTGGAAGACTTTGATACACCCTTGGATGGCCTGCTACTTCATACACATACCTTGTGCATCATCAGGTACGAAGAGAAGGACCCACAGGACAGAGGAGCACCTACGGAAGAGACCAAATGCTCTCATCGCAGGTGGTACTCTGGACTGGCGGCGGTACTACCGCCCGGCGGCACTACCGCCCTCTGCTACCGCCACCAACAGACGACACCAGCGCAAGCCAAATGCTCTCTATCACTGGCGGTACTACCGGCCCCGGATCCGGTACTACCGGGCGACGACACTACCGCCCCTGCTACCGCCACCAACAGAAGGCTCCAGCGCAAGTCCCAGGACGACAAGCGGTACTACCGGGCCAGGAAGCGGTACTACCGCATGACCGGTACTACCGGTCGAGCTGGACCGGTACTATCGGACGATACAGAACCTGATCGTGTTAAGTCGGCCCAGCGCCTTGTAGCCCTCTCTATATTTCGCTATTTGTTCCGAAAATACCCCTGTTTATGTGGTTGTCCTATAAATAGCCCCCACCTTCCATTGTAAACCCTAGACTTGGATAATAATAGATTAAGGAAACCCTTTGAGGAACTTATATCTATTGGTCTCATGCTCCTACCAAGGAGCACCGGATTATCCACCCTCCTCTTGGATCTTGCCTAGTGCGTTCAAGTTGTACAAGGCCTTGGGTTCTCGGTTTCTCGCCCCCAAGTCGTCAAGATCTCGCCAAGCACCTCGTCCCCCGTTGTTGGCGTGGAGAGAGAGCTTCTCCCAACACCGATCCTAGAGATTATGTTGGACCGGTTGCCACCGGCGTGAGTTATCGGCGTGTATCGTGTTTTGTGTGCGTGAGTTCGTCGGGTTCTTCGTGGTGTGTGTTCGTGGATTCCATCCCCTTTCCCCTTCCACCGCTTTACCCTCGATTCCCGCGGATATTCGTGAAAGATCGGGCCACCCTAAGGGGTTACCCCATAAAAAACAATGTTCTTGTCTTTCTTATCAATAGCATCTCGAGTCTTCTCATGTATTTTCTTCACATATTCAGCACGTTTTGATGCCTCCATATCAACTCTCTCTTTTAATGGTCGAGGCAACAAATCAAGTGGCGTCAATGGCTTGAACCCATACACCACCTCAAAAGGACAAAGCCGAGTAGTAGAATGCACAGCCCTGTTTTAAGCAAATTCAACATGTGGCAAACACTCTTCCCACTCCCGCAGATTCTTCTTGATCATATTCCTCAACAACTGTGACAATGTTCTATTCACCACCTTCGTCTGACCATCTGTTTGGGGATGACAAGTAGTACTAAACAGCAACTTCGTTCCAAGCTTCCCCATAAGGTCTTCCAAAAGTAGCTCATGAACTTCACATCATGGTCAGAAACAATCGTCTTGGGTACTCCATGTAGTCTCACGATGTCCGTGAAAAACAGGTTAGCAATATGCGACGCATCGTCGCTTTTGTGGCAGGCAATAAAATGAGCCATGTTAGAGAATCTATCCACTACCACAAATATAGAATCATGACCTCTTTGAGTTTTGGGTAAACCTAGCACAAAGTCCATGCTAATATCTTCCAAAGGTGTAGTAGGTGCAGAGAGAGGTGTATACAAACCATGAGGCTTCAACTTTGATTTGGAATTGTTGCATGTAATGCAGCAGCTCACAAATCGATAGACATCACGCCTCATCTTGGGCCAATAAAAGTGATCAATGAGCATGAGCAAAGTCTTCTCACGCCCAAAGTGACCCATCAAACCTCCTGCATGTGATTTGTTAGCGGGGGTGATCCCTTGGGGTGGCCCGATCTTTCACGAATCCCGTAGAAATCGAGGGTAATCGAGGGTAAGCGAGTGGGAAGAGGAGGGGGGATGAAATCCACGAACACACACGCGAAGAACTCGATGAACACACATACACGCGAAAACACGATACAAGCCCATAGCTCACGCCGGTGGCAACCGGTCCAACACAATCCCTAGGATCGGCGTTGGGCAAGACACTCTCCCACGACCAACAACGGGGGTGAGAGGCTTGATGAGATCTTGACTACTTGGGGACGAGAGACCGAGATCCCAATGACTTGTACAACTTGAACGCACAAGGCAAAATCCAAGAGGTTGTGGGGGATAATTGGTGCTCCTTGTCAAGGAGCATGAGACTAGTAATTGATAGGGGTGTCTTCAATTACAATTATCCAAGTCTAGGGTTTACAATAGGGGGTGGGGGCTATTTATAAGCCAGCCACATAAACAAGGGTAGTTTGGGTACGAAACGGTAAAGTCTAGGCGAAATAAGGGGTTACACGGGTCAATCCCGAAAGTTGACTTGACTCTGGGTATTTCCGGTGAGAAGGTCGGTGGCGCCGGAGTGGTAGCCAGAAATTCTGGTGGCCGCCGACATTTCCGGTCGCCAACTGGAAAGCCTTACAGTACACCTTGTCGGTCGTTTGCCGGAAGATTTTGGTTGTTGCCGGAAATGTCAGCGTGGAGGTCGGTCGACCGGGCCTGTCACCGGAAGTTCTGGCGAGGGAACCGGTTAGCCGAGCCTGGCGCCGATTTGCTCTGGAGTATTTCCTCGGCTGCCTTTGGTCCCCACCTTGACGATGCTTCATTGGGTTCATAGCTGAGGATGCACGAGGTTTGGGAATGAAGTAGCAAGGTATCCAAGGGTGTATCGAAATCACACGAGGAAAGGAGCGAGTTAACCTTAGCTTGTAGGAGCTTGGCTCGAGTGCGGGTCATCGGTCCACTTGGGGGACTAGTTGGTGGGGATGTAGACGTATCCGAAGGACGAGCTGCATCAGCTCCCCCCCCTTGGGAAAGAGTCGTCCTCGACTCTTCATGGTTTACCTCTTGATTCTCTCCATGGTACGGTGATAGGTCCTTGACGTTGAACGTATTGCTCATTAAGTACTTGGAGGTTGGTATGTCGATGACGTATGCATTGTTGTTGATTCTTTTGAGGACCTTGAAGGGGCCATCTCCCCTTGGTTTGAGCTTGGAGTCTTGATTATTGGGAAAGTAGTCTTTGCTCAAGTGTATCCACACAAGATCACCTTCTTCGAAGATTAGCTCCTTTTTGTTCTTGTTTAGACTTGATGCTTGGCGAAGCACTTGTTGCTCGATCGTAGCTCTTGTGTCTTCATGGAGTTTCTTCATTATTTGGGCACGCTTGTCGATGCCCATATTGGTGTGGTCATGAAGAGGAAGGGGGAGGATATCGAGCGCGGTGAGAGGCTCGAATCCATAGACGATCATGAACGGGCTCCTCATGGTGGTGGAGTGTTTGGCGTGGTTGTAGGCGAACTCGGCGTGTGGGATACATTCCTCCCAATCTTTAAGATTATTCTTTATCAACATGCGTAGAAGTGTGCCAAGGCTTCGGTTGACGACCTCAGTTTGTCCATCGATTTGAGGATGCGAGGCGGACGAGGATATGAGCTTGATGCCGAGCTTGGACATGAGTGTCTTCCAAAAGTAGCTCATGAATTTGACGTCGCGGTCGGAGACGATTGTTCTTGGTACACCGTGTAGCCGGATTATTTCCCTGAAATTTTTTTTGCTACATGTGAAGCATCATCGGTCTTATGGCACGGAATGAAGTGTGCCATTTTGGAAAAACGATCCACTACCACAAATATAGAATCATGACCATGTTTAGATCTAGGCAATCCTAGCACAAAGTCAATGCTAATGTCTGACCAAGGTGCATGAGGAATAGGTAATGGCATGTAAAGACCAAAAGGGTTAGAGTTAGACTTAGCTTGGATACATGTAGTGCATCGTTGGACATGGCGTTCCACATCGCGCTTCATCTTTGGCCAAAAGTAGTGTGTGGATAGCATGTCATATGTCTTGTCACGACCAAAGTGACCCATAAGGCCTCCACCATGGGACTCTTGAAGAAACAAAATTTGGAGGGACGACTTCGGAATGCAAAGCTTGTTTTGTTTGAATAGAAAACCCTTATGCAAATAGAAGTCATCAACCCCTTTGTCTATTGAACACTTTGCCAAAATTGGTCCAAAGAACGGGTCGGAAGCGTACAAAGATTTAATGTCATCAAGACCCAAAACATTTACTTCGAGTCGCGTAAGAAGGCTTGTATTTTTGCGAGACAAGTCGTCCGCTACTACATTTTATTTGCCCTTCTTGTAATTGACAATGGAAGGAAAAGACTCCATGAACTCAACCCATTTAGCGTGTCTTTTACTCAAATTGGCTTGGCCCTTAAGATATTTCAACGACTCATGGTCGGAATGAATGATATATTCTTTGGGCCAAAGGTAGTGTTGCCACACTTGAAGGACACAAACCAAGGAAAAAATCTCTTTGTCAGAAATTGGATAGTTAAGGCTTGCACCATCAAGTTTCTCACTATGGTATGCAATAGGACACCCCTTTTGCATAAGGACGCCTCCAATGCCAATACCACTAGCGTCACATTCAATCTCAAAAGTTTTTGTGAAATCCGGTAACGCAAGAAGTGGTGCTTCGGTGAGTCTCCTTTTGAGCTCATCAAAAGCCTTTTGTTGTGCTTTCCCCCAAACGAATGTGACATTTTTCTTGGTCAATTCGTTGAGAGGGAAAGCAATGGTAGAAAAGTCTTTCACAAAGCAACGGTAAAAACCGGCCAACCCATGAAAACTACGAAGTTCACTAACATTAGTAGGGATGGGCCAATCTCGTATGTCCTTAATGATGCAGCCCGACCTACGGTCGTTACTACATCAAGGTCTCCAACTTACGCCAAATCGTCATGGACTCCAAAGGTGAATCCGTTCCTCTATGCAAGCTCACTTCCTTCCCTATTGAATGGTATACTACTTCATACTCCATACTATGGCCATGATAGGTTTACATTGACAAGTACGGAGGCAAGGGAGGAAGCCCGGAGCATCAAGCCCGACAAGATGGTGGCTTGTAAGAGAACCGCTCCCATCAACGGTACTACCGGGCACCGGTACTACCGCCCAACATGACCGGTACTACCGCCCGGTACTGAAGCCTGCACCATGTTGTCGGGCTTGATGCTCCGGGCTTCCGCCCAACATGACCGGTACTACCGCCCGGTACCGGCTTGCAGTGCTACCGCCTGCAAGCGGTACTACCGGATACCGAGAGCGGTACTACCGGTGATGACCGGTACTACCTGTTCTGAGTCTGGTACTACCGGTCATGTCTGTGCCTGCGCGCACCAGATGGGCCATAGCCCATGTATTCCCCTTTACTTACCTATTCGCCTAGTTTATCCCCAAAATACCCTTGTTTAGTGGCTGGCCTATAAATAGAGCCCCCACCCCTCATGTATCCCTTAGGCATAGATGATAGACTAAATACAACCCCCATTGTGGAATCTCTAGTTTTGCCACATCCCCTTTACCAAGGGGACCGACTATCGTCACCAACCTCGATTGGACTTTGCATCACGCATCCATCATTGAACAAGGCCTTGGAGTTCGGTGTCTCGTATCCAAGTTGTCAAGACCCTCCCCAAGGTGTTCTTCCCTCTCCGATGTGGATTTGAGGGAGCACGTTGACCGATCTTTCCTTGCGAGGATTCTATTAGACCGGTGGCCGCCATTCGGGAGCAATCGGCCTTGTATCGTGTGAGTTTTATGTGTGTTCATCGTGTTCTTCGTGAGGTGTGTCTTCGCTTCTGCTGCCTTCTCCCTTTCCCCTCGCTTTCCCATCGATTTGACCACGAGATCCGTGAAGATCGGGCCACCCAAGAGGTTAACCCCCTTTATCACTTAAGTTTTGAGACATCAACTTCAATGCCATTAGAAGACACAACAAAACCAAGGAAAATCAGTTTGTCTTTCGCAAAGGTACACTAGGGGAGATTAGCATATAGCTTTTCATGACGAAGGATTTGAAGGACCTCCTTAACATGTGTAACATGCTCTGCTAGTGACTTGCTATAGACAAGAATATCATCAAAGTAAACAACGACACTCTTGCCAATGAGAGATCTCAAAATATGGTTCATAAGGCGAAGGTAGATGGGGCATTAGATAAGCCAAAAGGCATAACCAACCATTCATAGAGACCAAGCTTGGTCTTGAAGGCGGTTTTCCACTCATCACCCTCGGCCATGCAAATTTGATGGTAACCACTACGAAGATCAATTTTCGAAAATGTAGTGGCTCCACATAACTCATCAAGCATGTCATCAAGGAACGGTATAGGATGTCGATAACGCATGGTGATAGCATTGATTGGACGGCAGTCCATGCATAACAGCAATGTATCATCCGTTTTTGGTACAACAATCATGGGTACCGTGCTTGGGCTAGTGCTTACTTGGATCAAACCTTTGGAGACGAGTTGGTTAATTTGTCGCTCTATCTCTTTCGTATCTTCGGGGTTCGTGCGGTACACGGCGCGGTTTGGAAGGGGTGCGCCGAGTATGAGGTCAATGCGGTGCTCGATTCCGCGAAGAGGGGGTAGTCCATGAGGGAGCTCTTCGGGGAATACATCTTGTCGAGGGTACGAGATCCTGCGTGAACACGTCACCCGACCACGAGGACACTAACTTATAATCTAAAAAAAAAAAAAATCCGAGTCTAAAGGTTGGGGCGGGGTTAAGGGGCGAAAAAGGGGGGGGGTCCCCCAGCCATGAGGTGTGGCCGAATCAACCTAAAAAGTCTTTTCCCCTCAAATACGGACTACATGGCCTGCCCCAAAATAAAGGGTGTCATGACACATGACATGGTACTAAACAGCAATTTAGTCCCCAACTTAGCCCATAAACATATAACAAGCATAACGGGTGACAAAGCATCAAGAATTTCATGACGACGCGATTCAAGCTTCGACTACTTAAATATGCTCAAAAGATTCATGATCAGAATTATTGAAGAAGGTGTTGTGTGCATCGCCCCAAACAATTGGATCCACTTCAATATACCCGTGATGTAAAAACATAGCCAAGAAAACGAAACGATTGGCAAAAGGCACACTTCAAGGTTACCAAACAAGCGTGCATCACGTAAAGCATATCATCAAGTAGACTACCACAAAACCGCCCATGAAAAAGCGTAAAACTTCGTTCATAGGAAAGACAAGGGCTAAGGGACTCCACGAATATGATCTATCTGTCTCCTCCTGATTGGTTCTATATGGCGGCGCGGTTGGCACGTGGCACCAGGAAATAGGAAGAGTGGCAGGGGTGGCAAGAAATACGAAAATCCTCATATTCCTTAAAAAAGGTTAGCAATAGCGGTGGCAAAGAAGGAGGCATATTATGATGCATTCTCTATCAAATTGCAATGTCTACCAAGTAACAAAGAACAAGCTTGCATAGGTACAGGAATGTGCGTCTTGTTGTTGGAAGCAGCTTCTCTCTACCATGTCAACACCGCCGATTATTGTGCGATTTTGCTCAATTGCACACTCAACACACGTTGTGTAATTAATTTGTCTTCGAATTGTCGAAATAAGCTAAGGTATCTATCTCTTCATGTCACGAATGATATTCACCATTTTTTCACCATTTCATCACCATCATCGTGTTGTTGTGCACTGCTCAATATGACCAAAAAACCCAAAGACACTGCGGCATTGTATATCCTTAGTCTTACCCGTGGAAGCTATCCCGTTTGCAATTCGATAATACTCTTCTCTCGAATTTTTTCCTTTGCTCTAGCGTGTCGATTTTTAAACAAATATACAACCACCAAAGGAAAGCAAATTTAGTAAAATCACATGTAGCAAACACTAACACGCATATTCTCGGGATATTTCCGAACAAGTAAGAACCAGTATTGAACCAATAATATTGCGATTAAGAGGAAAGCTTTTAAGAAAGGTGGGGATCCGAATAGGTGCTTAAGCAAAAGAGGCCTCCTGGACGACGCGAGCCTGGCGAAGTTGCGACTATGGCTAACTTCATGTCATGTAGGAATAGTTTCCAAAAAAGTAAAGTACAGTTGTTTAGTTGTTTGGCACGAGATCTTGTGATGGGTCCTTGTATGTGTGTTGCTGTAGGTACAACGGTTGTATCAATAGTAGGGATGTCCACATCATCTTGGAATTCCTACAAAATAGTCATCAAAGAAGGAGGAGCATTTGTCAAGTCATTAGTTTCTAGCGCTAGTCCCTTGCATATAAGGACATAGTGCAAGATGGATGGGTTGTTACTTCTCTCATCTCACTTTTGGTGGCAAGAAGAACACTCTTAGTTTTTCCACTCGAGTTTGGCTTGTGGCTCTCACTCACTATAGTGTGGTTCTCTCACTCACCGCTCTTCACACAAGGTTGTGTTGTGCTTTGCGCCCTCGCTAAAGCCTTTGCATTGTCTCCAATTATTTGGCTAGGAGTCATTGGTTGCAAAACACAAGTATTTTCAAGCCACTTGAAGGTATAAGTGTTTGTGTGACCATCATGAAAAGCACCCTTGTCATATTGCCACGGCCTTCCTAGAAACATATGGCAAACCGTCATGGGACCACATCACATTCCACCGTGTCTTTGTATGGTCCAATTGAGAAAGTTATCGAGACGGTGTGCTTGATCTTGATGGACCCTTGGTCACTTAGCCATTGTATATGGTAGGGATGATTGTGTGGATGGAGGGTGAGATTGAGCTTCTCACACAATTCCGTGCTTGCAAGATTGTGGCAACTCCCTCCATCGATGACAACTTTGATGGATTTCTCATTGATACCGGCACGAGTTTGGAAGATGTTTGATCTTTGGTCTTCATTCTCATTGACTTGAGTAGTTAAGACCCTTGTGACCACAAGCGATGGACTTGCGTCATGCTCACACACAAGTAGTTCTTGGTCATCTTCCAAATGTTGCCGAGCCAATGCTTCCTTGACCCTTGCATCAAACTCATCTTCACTCAAGTATTCTTCATCGACATTGTCGTGGATGAACAAAACTTTCTTGTTTCCACATGCGGCTGACTTGTGTACTTTGCCTCCACACTTGTACCACTCACCATTGAATGGTTGATCATCCTTCGTGTATTTGCCACTTGGGGGCGGTTTTCCTTGAGGAAGTGTTGGCTTTAAAGGCAGATGGTGGTACTTAATGAGCTTCCACTTGGAGTTGTTGAAGTAGTGGTTGATGCTTTCTTGTAGGTGAAGTACGTCTTTGGCTTGTTGTACTTGATGTCCTCTTGCACTTGACGTTCAGCCTTTGTTTCTATGTGGACAAGCTCAACCATGTTGTTGTATTTTTGGAACTCTGTGATTCGCTTGATTGAATGGTTCAAGCCATTAAGGAAACGTGCCATTGTTTGCTCATCACGTTCTTCAATGTTGGCACGGATCATGTTGAGCTCCATTTGCTTGAAGTACTCTTCCATGGTCTTTGTCCCTTGACTAAGTGTTTGAAGCTTATTGAAGAGGTCACGCGTGTAGTGCAAAGGAACAAAGCGGGATCTCATATGAGCCTTCATATCTGGCCAAGTTGTGATTGGAGGCTCTTGTTTTGCTTCACGAGTGAGTTGGACTTGTTCCCACCAAATGATGGAGGGGTTAACCTCTTGGGTGCCCGATCTTCACGGATCTCGTGGTCAAATCGATGGGAAAGCGAGGGGAAAGGGAGAAGGTAGCGGAAGCGAACACACACCTCGCGAAGAACATGATGAACACACGCAAAACTCACACGATACAAGGCCGATTGCTCCCGAACGGCGGCCACCGGTCCGATAGAATCCTCGCAAGGAAAGATCGGTCAACGTGCTCCCTCAAATCCACATCGGAGAGGGAAGAACACCTTGAGGAGGGTCTTGACGACTTGGGGGCGAGAAACCGAGAACCCAAGGCCTTGTTCAACGATGGATGCGTGATGCAAAGTCCAATCGAGGTTGGTGACGATAGTCGGTCCCCTTGGTAAAGGGGATGAGGCAAAACTAGAGATTCCACAATGGGGGTTTTCTTTAGTCTATCATCTATGCCTCAGGGATACATGAGGGGTGGGGGCTCTATTTATAGGCCAACCACTAAACAAGGGTAGTTTGGGGATAAAACTAGGGTTTGGTAAGTAAAGGGGGATACATGGGCTGTGGCCCAACTAGTGCGCGCAGGCACTGCCAGGAGCGGTAGTACCGGACTTGGACCGGTAGTACCGCTTGGTCCGGTAGTACCGCTCTGGGACCGGTAGTACCGCTTGCGGTCCTGGAGCTTCCGCTGGAGCCGTCTGTTGGTGGCGGTAGCAGGGGCGGTAGTGCCGTGGCCCGGTAGTACCGGATCCGGGGCCGGTAGTACCGCCGGTGACAGAGAGCATTTGGCTTGCGCTGGTGTCGTCTGTTGCTGGCGGTAGCAAAGGGCGGTAGTACCGGTCGCCAGGTCCGGTAGTACCGCTGGCGACAGAGAGCATTTGGCGATCTGTCTTCTTCCGCCTCCTCTTCCAAGCCTCCGTCTTGTCGGGCTTGATGTTCCGGGCTTCCTCCCTTGCCTCCGTACTTGTCAATGTGAACCTATCATGCATATGTGACGGAGTATGAAGTAGCATGCCATTCAATAGGGAAGGAAGGGGGCTCGCATAGAGGAACGGATTCACCTTTGGAGTCCATGACGACTTGGTGTAAGTTGGAGACCAAGATGTGGCAACGACCGTAGGTCGGGCTACATCAGCTCCCCCCCTTCAAAAAGAGTCGTCCTCGACTCTACATGCTCATCACAAAGTAGAAGCGGTCGAGAGACCTTCTTGATCCTGGGGTTCACCATATAGTCGTCCTCGGGAAGATTGACTTGACAACACTTCAATGTTCCTTCACCTTCCTTGAAGCCTACAAAGCTCACAACAAAAGCGAAGCAACACTCAAAGCGTAGCCAATTCATGAAGATTATAGCATGAGTCCTCAAGTAGAAGGAAGTCACCTTAGCTTGTAAAGATAGGTCGATGAAGGGTAGCCATAGGTAACTCTCTTCGGTTCTTCTTGTCAACATATAGTCCATAGAGGTTGACGTGTATGCATTTGTACCTTCATACAACAAAGACCAAGCAACATATGTTTGTGTGTGATAGAGGAGCATGTCATTTTTGGCATGTCCATTCTTGTTCACAACACGATTAGCACAACTCGAGTATAGCAAACGGGAAGCATATGCAAGGTCAATGTGCATGGAAATCGTTTGAACATCATCCAAATGTGGAAACTCAAAAACTCCATATAACATAGAAGTGGGGCATTCAAAGCATTGGATCCAAATTTCAAACAACATCTTTGATGCAAGACTAGGAGAATTTGGCAAAAACACACAAGGAAGCATATCCAAAACAAAAGTATTATGTTTGCAAACAAACCAAATGAAAGAGCAAGTGGTCCTTATGTTTGTTGCAACAACAAGACGAGATTCTTGGAAGCTCTCATGACAATACATGTTCTTAAAGGAATTGTGGTTGCACACAAAACATCGGAAAGGTAAATTGTTCAACATTTTTGTTGCAACACACAAAGCATCATTATCTAAAGGCGAAGAAACATGCATGTCACAAGGGAAGATAATACCATTAACATGCTTGCAATCAAACCATAGGGAAGAGCAATTTGCCAACATGAAAGATGCAAAGCATGCAAAAGGTATCAGAGCTGGGTTCGATCTTGAACTCACTTGTGGGATGCTCTCTAGAGCTCTTTTTGTCAACTCGTGCTCAACCGAGGTTGACATTCTCGTGCGGGTACCTACACACATCATATGTAAAAGGAAGAACGTGTGTGCATGGTAGAGATACACATCATCCATTATGACGTATCTCTTTTTGTGCACATCACCATTAATTTCAATCAAGTATGAAATAGGTGCATGGTGAGTATGCAAGTGGGGGACATGCTTATCATGGCCATCATCAAAATCTCCAAAAATTGAGAAAGCTATGGGGGCCATCTCATTAGAACGCATATGATCAATATTGTTGCAAGCAAAACAAGTGAAATAGCAAGCATTCATCTTATCGCAAGCAACGGGAGAAATTGAATGACTAGCATGACAAGGAAAGTCCAAAGCAATTGGAGGATACACACAAGATGCATAGCATGGCATTTTTATGGCAATGAGTTCGCAATCAAACAATTCCACATGATCAATATTATGCAAAGGCAAAGCATCACATGGGAATGTGGATGAAGCATATGTAATGTCACAAGTATCATCCATAGCATGCATATCCTCACAATTCATCATGTCCACTAGTGGGATCATGGAATCATCAACACCCTTATTGTTACCTTGTTCATACCTCTCATATGAAGTGGGTGTTGTGGAAGTAGTGGTCTCCTTGTGGACGACTTCGTCTTCTTGATGTAGCCATGGCATAGCATCATCTCCGTGCACCATGTACATCTTCTCCAATTGAGGCATCATTGCTTCATGGCTTGGGGAGTCGTCCTCCATGGAGCCTAGCACAACACAAGAGAACACACTAGAGGTAGAGGGTAAGTTGTTAGAAATTGAAATGGTCTCACTTGACCTATCAACTACCACTCTCAACTCACTAGTAGTATCGCTCATGCCCTCCAAGTGGAAGCACTCAATCTCACATAAGGTGGAGTCACTCATCTTACTCTTGTTCTCACTCAAGTGGGCTAAGTGGCTCTCATACTCACATGGGATTGGTACCACATCATCACTCAAGCATATGGGGATAGGCTCGGGTTCCTCAACTCCATGCGCCTCCTTTGGTGAAGGGAAAATCCCATGCTCACCATTCTTGACCTTGTCGCCTCCAAGGTTGGATGCCATAAGATGGGCATCATTTCTCTCCTCCATGGTCGAAGGGAAAATCCCATGCTCGACCGTCTTGTGGCCATCTCGTAGTAGTGGTGGAGGTAGGTTCATGCTATCCAACTTGGCGAAGTAGGCGTCTACATTTTCCTCGTTCGCGAGATCGTAGAAGTCAAGCGTAGGCGTGGAAGCTTGATGGCGTGGACGAAGGCTTGCTCTTGGTGCCATTGTGGTGGTGGCACGCGTAGTTGAAGGTGCCCTATGATGGTGTCGACGGAGGTCATTGGCGTGCCTTGCCGATGGTTGATGTTGGTGAAGCACTTGGTCATCCACATGACGCTCACGACGGTGATCATTTGCATTGGCACTCTTCTTGTTCTTGTGGTGCCTTCTTGAGCTTGCTTGAGCATTATGGTTGGTGCTCATCACGAATTCTTTGTCTTGGTGGCGAAGATGCCTTTGACGATGTCTTGTATCCTCTTTATGGTGGCGAAGCTCATGAGAGGATGTTTGTCGATGAAGATTCTTGTTTCTTGGAGCCTCTTGATGTATATGATGTTTGGACGCCACTCTTGTTTGGATAGGAGGTGGATCTTGGCGCCTTGGCGGTGATGAAGCTTGGTGCCTTGGAGATGGTAGAGCTTGACGCCTTGGAGGTGATGGAGCTTGGTGCCTTGGAGATGGTGGCGCTTGACGCCATCTAGGTGGTGGCACATGTCGCCTTGGAGGTGAATCATCGAAGTAGGTGGTGCCCTTTGGTGTGGCACGCTTGGCCTTGAAGGTCATGGAATCTTGATGATGCGCCTCCTCTTGCTTGGCGTAGTAGGCTTCCATCTCCACACGGTGGAGGAATTCTTCATGGCTCATGGAGGAGCCATCAAAGTCGATGAAGTTCTCCATGTCCTCCATGCTTGGCGAGGCGTCATCGATGTCGCACTCGAAGTCGTCCATGCTTGGGGAGTAGTTGTTGGTGTAGTACTCCATATCACCCAAGCATGTGGAGCCATTGTCGGTGTAGTGCTCCATAGGCTCCATGCATGAGGAGCCATTGTCGACGTAGAGCTCCATGTCTTCTATGCATGTGGAGTCGTCGTAGGTGTAGTGCTCCGGGTCCTCAAAGCATGCGGAGCCATTGTCGGTGTTGTGCTCCGTCATGTCCTCTATACTTGTGGAGTCGTAGTCATGGTGGCTCATCATGGATTCTTCATAGATATCATCCTCGGTGCCGGAGTCCCTAGACATGATGCACAAGACCAAGTGGTGTATATGGAAGTGGTAGTGGGAGTTAGGGATACAACGTCAAACCTTACTTTACCTTGGAAGATCGTATCGTGCAAGTGGCCACACTTGAGAGCAATAAACCAAGCAAAGTGAAGTTCACGCGGAACACCAAAACCAACTACTAACCAAAAAACACACACACACAAGGCCTATGGTGGATAGGTATGGAAAGTGGTATGTCAAGAACCAATCCGAAATCAAGATGTTGTAATGGCAAGTAAAGAACCACAATGATCACAAAGCAAACAAGTTAATCCACAAGATAGGAAATATATACAAGGAAACATACACGGTGGGATAAATGGGACTTGTGCGACGGAGAAAGTGAGCTAAGAACCAAATGATTACCTAGCGAAGACTATAAGCTCGTGTCACACAAGTACAAGGAGAGACGCTAGTTCGATTGCATAAGATTGGTGGGCTACAAGATATGCACAATAAGTACCACCTATATGATGTTCATCGAGCTTGCGCTTCCTATTCTATGAGGCACATGTATACTTCTTTATTTTTCTATTTTCCTTTTTTCTATTTTTTTCTTTTTGTATCACTCTTTTTCTTTTTATTTCTTTTGCACTTGCCTCTTCCTTGTGCCAACAACTATACAAGATAACTATATGAGATAGCGCTCACAATGTTTGCTCGGAATCTACAAGGTATCAAATGTGCATAGCCCAAGCAATCATAAGAGGAACTAGTCTCAATAGGTGTTTGTTGCTCGCAAAGATAGTGGGGTTCACAAAGGAATGCAAGTGGGGAGAAGTCGCGGAATGTTTATACCTTTCGTCGACGATCTTCACCCGTTATTTTTGGATTCCGCCTTGCTCACGGAATTTGGATGGAGTAGATTGCATGAACCACGTGGATGATTATGTATAGCTCCTTCTCCTCTTCGAAACGAGCTAAAGAACACCAAAATCCGAGTTCGGATGCAAAATTTATGCTCAAAACGGTGAGAGGCTGAAATCTGGAACTTGCTGTTTTCTTTCTGTCTTGGGCGGTAGTACCGGATTTTGGTACCGCTGGGCGGTAGTACCGTAGATTTGGAGCGGTAGTACCGCTCGGGACAGAGAAAACCAGATCTGACGCGATTTCGCGAGTTTAGAAGATTTGGGCGGAAAATCTTCAAGAAAAACACCAAATCGACGGGGGAAATCAAGGAATTAGGCTATGGGAACGCAAAGGAAGGTAGATCAACAAGTTTAGCAAGTAATCCACGGATCAAAACCTACCAAAACGCACTCAAATCACAGATCGATCCAAAACACGAATTGGGGCTATTTTTGGTGTAATTTTCGAATTTATGGGGAAAAGACCAAATCGATGAGAAATCTGTGGCAACCAAAAGCTGCTGATACCAGATGATGGAGGGGTTAACCTCTTGGGTGCCCGATCTTCACGGATCTCGTGGTCAAATCGATGGGAAAGCGAGGGGAAAGGGAGAAGGTAGCGGAAGCGAACACACACCTCGCGAAGAACACGATGAACACACGCAAAACTCACACGATACAAGGCCGATTGCTCCCGAACGACGGCCACCGGTCCGATAGAATCCTCGCAAGGAAAGATCGGTCAACGTGCTCCCTCAAATCCACATCGGAGAGGGAAGAACACCTTGAGGAGGGTCTTGACGACTTGGGGGCGAGAAACCGAGAACCCAAGGCCTTGTTCAACGATGGATGCGTGATGCAAAGTCCAATCGAGGTTGGTGACGGTAGTCGGTCCCCTTGGTAAAACGGATGAGGCAAAACTAGAGATTCCACAATGGGGGTTTTCTTTAGTCTATCATCTATGCCTTCGGGATACATGAGGGGTGGGGGCTCTATTTATAGGCCAACCACTAAACAAGGGTAGTTTGGGGATAAAACTAGGGTTTGGTAAGTAAAGGGGGATACATAGGCTGTGGCCCAACTAGTGCGCGCAGGCACTGCCAGGAGCGGTAGTACCGGACTTGGACCGCTTGGTCCGGTAGTACCGCTCTGGGACCGGTAGTACCGCTTGCGGTCCTGGAGCTTCCGCTGGAGCCGTCTGTTGGTGGCGGTAGTGCCGTGGCCAGTAGACCGATCCGGGCAGTACCATGACAGAGCATTTGGCTTCTTGGTGTCGTCTGCTGTGGCGGTAGCAAAGTGATAGTACCGGGCGGTAGTACTGTGTCGCCAGTCCGTAGTACCGTGGCGTGAGAGCATTTGGCGCCTTCTCTTCCGCCTCCTCTTCCAAGCCTCCGTCTTGTCGGGCTTGATGTTCCGGGCTTCCTCCCTTGCCTCCGTACTTGTCAATGTGAATCTATCATGCATATGTGACGGAGTATGAAGTAGCATGCCATTCAATAGGGAAGGAGAGGAACGGATTCACCTTTGGAGTCCATGACGACTTGGTGTAAGTTGGAGACCAAGATGTGGCAACGACCATAGGTCGGGCTACATCACCAAAGGTTGGCATAATCATCAAACTCGAGGGACGCCATGGCCATCATCTTTTCATTGCTATAATTGTGCATGCGGAAGATCTTGTCAACCTTGAGTTCCCACGAGAGATATTCTTCGGGTTCATTGGAACCGGTGAACTTGGGCATGGTGAATTTGAGCTTGCCGAAGGTTTCTTATTCATTTTGGTTCTGGTTTCGGCGGTTGCCATGATTTTGGTGGCCATCTTCATCATCCGAGCTCTCACATCTTGCTTGGTGACGGTGGTGTTGCCCTTGCGGTTGTTGTGGTGCCGCATTTGGTGGTGGAACTTGGTCTAGATGACGAGCTTGGGGAGCGTGCTCGTGTTATTGGCGCGGTTGTGGACGACGAGGAGGTTGTTGTTCCTCACGACGATCTTGGGGAGCTTGCTCTTGTTCTTGTCGTGGTTGGTGATGATGAGCATTGTCTTGCACCATGTGGCTAGGAGGACGACGAGCCGCATGTACAATGGGCCGCTCTCCCTCATGATGATGTGGAGGAGGCTCGTCATGGTGCTCATGTTGTCGACGTTGATGTTCATGTCGATGATGACGCCTTGGTTGGTATTTGAGTGCTTCACGTCGACGGAGGCCTTGTTTGTCCAATTCGGAGGCTTCACTTGTTGTTGGGGAAATGTGTCGTTGACGATGGGCTTGGTGGTCCACGTGAGGTTGCTCTTGTTGAATCACTAGTGCCCTTGGTTTTGGGTGGTTCGCCTCACGTCTTGGATGTCTTGCGGAGAGGTCACCATCATAGCTTGACGTTGCGGCGTGTCACGGAGATGGTACCGCTTGAGAAGAGCTCATGGAGTGAAGGATGGGTCCATATTGGTTCCTTGAAGCGTGATGGCGTGAAGAACTTGATTCACTTGAGGAGTGCCGTGACGAGCTTGAGTCGCGAGATTGCGGTCTTGTGAGCCCATCAATGAGGCGTTGAAGCTTTTCATCCGTTGCGGCAAGAGCATGACCAAGAGCTTCATTTTGATGGCCGAGGTTGTGTTGCATAGCATGCATTTTTCCCTGGACCTCTTCGAAGCGGTTGTCGATGTTCTTGAATTCCACCCGGGTGTCGCTAAATTGTTCGTCTTGGCGCTGTTCAAGGGCTTCACAACGGTAGTTGAATTCTCCTCGGACCTTCCAATGATCCCATCTTGTCATGTATTATGTGTCGTCCTCTTGAGGTGGCGTTGGTAGGGACGACTCGCCATTCCTGTCCATGATGCAAAGTCGACAAGGGTTGTATATGGAGAAGAAAACGCGGGGAGTTAGCCTTTTACCTCACCTTGGAGATTGTATCAAACCAATTGCCACACAAGAGAGCTAAGAGCTTGCAAAGTGAAATCGCACAGAAACTCACACACAAATAAACTACAATTCTCAAAAGCTTTTTGGTGGAAGGTTAGGATTGTGGAAAACCAAACGAAACGATCCAAGACAAAGGTTATTGTTCTAGGTGGTAAAGAACCAAAGATCAAAAGCACAAAGGATACGATCTACAAAACATGAGGAAACACACACCTAGAGATGAAAGGGGTTAACACGACTATGAAAGTGAGCACAAAATGTCCTAACGAAAACTAAGCTCGGTGTCGTGCCAACGAAGGAGAGACCACAACTCGTTTGCCAAAAGGGGGTTAAGCAACGGATTTGTGCACTTGCCTTGGCGCGCTTTTTCCTCTCTCCTTTTGCTTACAAGCTCGATACTCTCTTTGTATTGGGAGAATATGTATCTTTCTATTTTTTTATATTATTTTTCTCCCTTGCTATACTACTACGTTAACTTTTGTATTTTCCCTCACACTCTCACTTTCCAAAGGCAAGTGCATAATGCTTAGACAAACACAAAATGAGTTGCTCTCATAGGATAGATACACACAAAGGAAGATATGGGCTGTCAAGGTGGCGCAAGTTATACCTTTGGTATTGTTGATGACCTGCAACCGGTGTTGGGGAAGATGTTCGGGCGTCACGGTGTCGGGGAGAGCGTGGATTATTGACTTGCGGAAGCTTGTTGTTATTTTTGGGCAACACGCACATGAAACACGAACAAACAAAAGAAAACTGTGAAAATTTGTGATCTGTAAAATTTTTGGCGCAGGAACCGGTGGCGCCGGGTCTGCCGCCAAAAATTCCGGTCGTCTGTTCGGTCATGCCAGGGCTGTCGCCCGAAATTCCGGTTGCAGAACCGGTTCGCCAGATCTGGTGCCGAAACCTGTTCATGACGAACTCTAGAAATTCAAACTGAGAAATCCGTCACAATTTCAACAAAATTGGGCTGGGGAATGGTCAAGGGGTGTAGATCAAAACCCAAAGCAACAGATCCATGGACCAAAACCACGAAAAACTCACCAAATCATGAGATCGATTCGAAGGCAATTTGGGGCTCTTTTTTGGGGAATTTTAGATTTTATGATGGATAGAAGAAAAATTGAGGGGAAATTCGTGATCAACCTTGCTCTTGATACCAATATGTTAGGGGGTGATCCCTTGGGGTGGCCCGATCTTTCACGAATCCCATGGAAATCGAGGGTAAGCGAGTGGGAAGAGGAGGGGGGATGAAATCCACGAACACACACGCGAAGAACTCGATGAACACACACACACGCGAAAACACGATACAAGCCGATTGCTCACGCCAGTGGCAACCGGTCCAACACAATCCCTAGGATCGGCGTTGGGCAAAACACTCTCCCACGGTCAACAACGGGGGTGCGAGGCTTGATGAGATCTTGACTACTTGGGGACGAGACACCGAGATCCCAAGGACTTGTACAACTTGAACGCATGAGGAAAAATCCAAGAGGTTGTGGGGGATAATTGGTGCTTGATGTGGAGTCTTCAATTGGTAGATCCTCTATAGGGGTGTCTTCAATTACAATTATCCAAGTCTAGGGTTTACAATAGGGGGTGGGGGCTATTTATATGCCAGCCACATAAACAGGGGTAGTTTGGGTATGAAACAGTAAAGTCTAAGCGAAATAAGGGGTTACACGGGTCAATCCCGAAAGTTGACTTGACTCTGGGTATTTCCGGCGAGAAGGCCGGCGGCGCCGGAGTGGTAGCCGGAAATTCGATGGTCCGACATTTCCGCCAACCGAAAGCCTTGAGAACACCTTGGCCGCTCGTTTTGGGAAGATTTCGTTGCTTAGGAAATGTCGGCGTGGAGGTCGGTCGACCGGGCCTGTCGCCGAAAGTTCCGGCGAGGGAACCGGTTCGCCGAGCCTGGCGCCGGTTTGCCCTAGAGTATTTCCTCGGCTGCCTTTGGTCCCTCCCTTGACGATGCTTCATTGGGTTCATAGCTGAGGATTCACAAGGTTTTGGAATGAAGTAGCAAGCCATCCAAGGGTGTATCGAAATCACACGAGGAAAGGAGCGAGTTAACCTTAGCTTGTAGGAGCTTGGCTCGAGCGCGAGTCATCGTTCCACTTGGGGGACTAGTTGGTGGGGATGTAGACGCATCCGAAGGACGGGCTGCATCATGATTCCTGTACTAAAAACAAACGCAAAGACGATTCTAGAATGCATAGTTTGTTAGCTCTAAACAAATAGCCATCATGTATATGATACTTATCCCAAGCATGTTTCAAAGCACACAAACGATATGGTTCAGAAAAATCATGATCAGTTGCATAAAGTGCAGAAATACTCTCTAATCCAGGAATTCTAACATCTAGGCGTGTCAATAACATGTTCTTCCTAGATAATGCATCAGCAACCACATTCTCATTTCGTTTCTTATATTTAATGATGTAAGGAAATGACTCAATGAACTCTACCCATTTAGCTAAGCGTCTATGCAAGTTTGATTGAGCTTTAAGATACTGATGACTCCTTGGTGGCACCAGAAAACTTGGTGCTTGATGTGGAGTCTTGTTGGGAACCCCAAGAGCAAGGTGTGAAGCAGTACAGCAGCAAGTTTTACCTCAGTAGAGACCGAGGTTATCGAACTAGAAGGAGGAAGGAAACGTCACACAGGTGTTGCAAGCAACGCGAAGACCTGCATATCACAAAACCAAGACTTTGCCCCAACAAATCAGTGAGGTTGTCAAGCTCACCGGTTTGCTGTAACAAAGGATTAAACGTATGGTGTGGAAGGTAATGGTTTGCAACAAGTAAACAAGTAACAGTGGAAGATGTATCAATGGTAAAGATTGAACCGGGGTCCATAGTTCACTAGAGGTGCTCACCTTAGATAAACAACATGGCATGAAGGGTAAACAAATTACAGCAGGGCAATTGACAGGAACTGAGCAATGCATAACAATGCAATTACTAGTCAGAAAGATCCTATGAGGTTGATTGGGCAATACAACAAGATACATAGACTGCCATCCAACTGCATCTATGACTAGAAGTCCACCTTCAGGTTATCATCCGAACCCCCTCCAGTATTAAGTTGCAAGCAACAGAAAACTGCTTTAAGCAAAGTGTGTAAGGTAAACAGTCCACATGTTCCATGAACAAGAGACCATTGTTTTCTCCCTAGTAGCAATATCACATCTACAACCGAAGAGATTATTGTCACTTCCCTTGGATACTAGAGGCATGAACCCACTATCGATCATAAATACCCCCACTTGGAGTCACTAGCAACTACTTGGCCAAGATAGCTACTAACAACGGAGAGCATGCAAGATCACAAACAACACAGACATGATAGAATCATAAAGACAAAACCATTAATCAAACCAACATAATAATCTCAATATCCATCGGATCCCCGCAAACGCAACATGCATGATTACAAATAGATTAGATCTTGATCATGAACGGAGCTCACAAGATCTATACAAGAAAGCACAAAGGAGGAGATACAACCATCTAGATACTATATGGACCCATAGTCCAAGGTGGAACTACTCACGCATCATACCGGAGAGAAGGTGATGAAGGGGTTAACCTCTTGGGTGGCCCAATCTTCATGGATCTCGTGGTTAAATCGATGGGAAAGCGAGGGGAAAGGGAGAAGGCAGCGGAAGCGAACACACACCTCGCGAAGAACATGATGAACACACGCAAAACTCACACGATACAAGGCCGATTGCTCCCGAACGGCGGCCACCGGTCCGATAGAATCCTCGCAAGGAAAGATCGGTCAACGTGCTCCCTCAAATCCACATCGAAGAGGGAAGAACACCTTGGGGAGGGTCTTGACAACTTGGAGACGAGACAACGAACTCCAAGGCCTTGTTCAACGATGGATGCGTGATGCAAAGTCCAATCGAGGTTGGTGACGATAGTCGGTCCCCTTGGTAAAGGGGATGAGGCAAAACTAGAGATTCCACACAAGGGGGTTTTATTTAGTCTATCATCTATGCCTAAGGGATACATGAAGGGGTGGGGGCTCTATTTATAGGCCAGCCACATAAACAGGGGTAGTTTAGGAATAAAACTAGGTTTTGGACGAGCTAGAGGGGTACATGGGCCGAAGGCCCAGCTGGCGGCGCGCAGGCCCATATTGTGGGCCGGAGACTCCGGTGTGGTGGGCCGGAGACTCCGGTCTGTCTACGGTGTCGTCTCTGGAGTGGCGTACTGACTGTCCTCGCGCGGTTGCTGGGGTCGGTCCGGAGGTAGGTCTGGAGACTCCGGCGTAGCAGGACCGGAGACTCCGGTGTAGGCCGAAGACTCTGGTGGTTCAGCCGTGGCTTCTTCCTTCTCCTCTTCCAAGCCTCCGTCTTGTCGGGCTTGATGTTCCGGGCTTCCTCTCTTGCCTCCGTACTTGTCGGTGTGAACCTATCATGCATATGTGACGGAGTATGAAGTAGCATACCATTCAATAGGGTAGGAAGTGGGCTCGCATAGAGGAACAGATTCACCTTTGGAGTCCATGATGACTTGGCGTAAGTTGGAGACCATGATGTGGTAACGACCGTAGGTCGGGCTATATCAGCTCCCCCCCTTCAAAAAGAGTCATCCTCGACTCTACATGCTCATCACAAAGTAGAAGAGGTCGAGAGACCTTCTTGATCCCGGGGTTCATCATATAGTCGTCCTCGATAAGATTGACTTGACAACACTTTAATGTTCCTTCACCTTCCATGAAGCTTACAAAACTCACAACAAAAGCGAAGCAACACTCAAAGCGTAGCCAATTCATGAACATTATTGGATGAGTCCTCAAGTAGAAGGAAGTCACCTTAGCGTGTAGAGATGGCTCGATGAAGGGTAGCCATAGGTAATTCTCTTCGGTTCTTCTTCTCAACACATGGTTGGTAGAGGTTGACGTGTATGCATTTCTACCTACATACAACAAAGACCAAGAAACATATGTTTGTGTGTGATAGAGGAGCATGTCATTTGTGGCATGTCCATTCTTGTTCACAACACTATTAGCACAAATCATGTATAGAAAATGGAATGCATATGCAAGGTCAATGTGCATGGGAATCGTTTGAACATCATCCAAATGTGGAAACTCAAAAACTCCATATAACATAGTAGGGTGGCACACAAAGCAATTAACTAAATATATTAACATCTTTGATGCAAGAATAGGAGAATTTGGCAAAAACACATGAGGAAGCATATCCAAAACAAAAGCATTATGTGTGCAAACCAACCATTGGAAAGAGAAATTGCTCAATATGTTGGATGCCATACACATATCATCAAAATCAAATATCATGGGAATATGAATATCCCAAGCGGAAGCAAAAACAACAAGTTTGCAAACAAACCATATGAAAGAGCAAGTGGTCCTTATGTTTGTTGCAACAACATGAAGAGATACTTGGAAGCTCTCATGATAATACATGCTCTTAAGGGCATTATGGTTGCACACAAAACATCGGAAAGAGAAATTGTTCAACATTTTTGTGGCAACACACAAAGCATCAATATCCAATAGAAAAGAAACATGAATGTCACAAGGTGAGATAATACCATCAACATGCTTGCAATCAAACCATAGGAAAGAGAAATTTGCCAACATGAACGATGCAAAGCATGCAAAAGGTATTAGAGCTGGGTTCGATCTTCAATTCACTTGTGGGATGCTCTCAAGATCTCTTTTTGTCAACTCGTGCTCAACCGAGGTTGACATGATAGTGCGGGTACCTACACACATCATACACAAAAGGAAGAACGTGTGTGCATGGTAGAGATACACATCATCCATCATGACATATCTCTTCTTGTGCACATCACCATTAATGTCAATCAAGTATGAAATAGGTGCATGGTGAGTATGCAAGTGGGGAACATGCTTATCATGTCAATCATCAAAATCTCCAAAAATTGAGAAAGCTATTGGGGCCATCTCATTATAACGCATGTGATCAATATTGTTGCAAGCAAAACAAGTGAAATAGCAAGCATTCATCTTATTGCAAGCAACGGGAGAAATTGAATGACTAGCATGACAACGCATGTCCGAAGCAATTGGAGGATACACACAAGATGCATAGCATGGCATGTTTATGGCAGTGTTATCGCACTCAAACAATTCCACATGATCAATATTATGCAAAGGCAAAGCATCACATGGGAATATGAGTGAAGCATATGAAATGTCACAAGTATCATCCATAACATGCATATCCTCACAATTCATCATGCCCACTAGTGGGATCATGGCATCATCAACACCCTTATTGTTACCTTGGTCATACCTCTCATATGAAGTGGGTGTTGTGGTAGTAGTGGCCTCCTTGTGGACGACTTCGTTTTCTTGATGTAGCCATGGCGTAGCATCATCTTCGTGCACCATGTACATCTTCTCCATTCGAGGCATCATTGCTTCATGGCTTGGCGCGTCTTCATCCATGGAACCTAGCACAACATAAGAGAACACACTAGAGATAGAGGGTAAGTTGTTAGAAATAGAAATGGTCTCACTTGACCTATCAACTACCACTCTCAACTCACTAGGTGTATCACTCATGCCCTCAAAGTGGAAGCACTCTATCTCACATAAGGTGGAGTCACTCATCTCACTCTTGTTCTCACTCAAGTGGGCTAAATGGCTCTCATACTCACATGGGATTGGTACCACATCATCACTCAAGAATATAGGGGTAGGCTCGGGTTCCTCAACTCCATGCGCCTCCTTTGGTGAAGGGAAAATCCCATGCTCACCATTCTTGACCTTGTCGCCTTCAAGGTTGGATGCCATAAGATGGGAATCATCGCTCTCCTCCATGGTCGAAGGGAAAATCCCATGCTCGACCGTCTTGTGGCCATCTCGTAGTAGTGGTGGAAGTAGGCTCATGGTGTTGTCGAGAGAGGTGCTCAGATCGACTTCATCACATACGCGGCCTTGGCTTCCTCCATCTTGGAGTGTAGACATCCTCTTGCCGAACTCAACCAACTTGGAAAAGTAGAGGTCTTCATTTTCCTCGTTCGCGAGGTCGCGGAAGTCAAGCGTAGGTGTTGAAGCTTGATGGCGTGGAGGAAGGGTTGCTCTTGGTGCCATTGTGGTGGTGGCACGAGTAGTTGAAGGTGCCCTATGATGGTGTCGACGGAGGTCATTGGCGTGCCTTGCCGATGGTTGATGTAGGTGGCGCACTTGGTCGTCCACATGACACTCGCGACGATGATCACTTGTCTTGGCACTCTTCTTGTGTTTGTGGTGCCTTCTTGAGCTTGATTGAGCATTATGGATGGAGCTCATCATGAATTATTCGTCTTTATGGCGAAGATGCCTTTGACGATGTCTTGTATCCTCTTTATGGTGTCGATGCTCATGAGAGGATGTTTGTCGATGAAGATTCTTGTTTCTTGGCGCCTCTTGATGTATATGATGTTTGTACGCCACTCTTGTTTGGATAGGAGGCGGGTCTTGGCGCCTTGGAGGTGAAGGAGCATGGCGCCTTAGAGATGGTGGAGCTTGACGCCATCTAGGTGGTGGCACTTGATGACTTGTCGATGGTGGCGCTTGACGCCTTGGAGGTGTTGGCGCTTGTCGCCTTGGAGGTGGATCATCGAAGTAGGTGGTGCCCTTAGGTGTGGCACGCTTGGCCTTGAAGGTCATGGAATCTTGATGAGGCGCCTCCTCTTGCGTGGCGTAGTAGGCTTCCATCTCCACGCGGTGGAGGAATTCTTCATGGCTCATGGAGGAGCCATCAAAGTCGATGAAGTTCTCCATGTCCTCCATGCTCGGCGAGGCGTCGTCGATGTCGCACTCGAAGTCGTCCATGCTTGGGGATTAATTGTTGGTGTAGTACTCCATATCACCCAAGCATGTGGAGCCATTGTTGGTGTAGTGCTCCATAGTCTCCATGCATGAGGAGCCATTGTAGGTATTGTGCTCTATCATGTCCTCTATACTTGTGGAGTCGTAGTCATGGTGGCTCATCATGGATTCTTCATAGATATCATCCCCGGTTCCGGAGTCCCTAGACATGATTCACAAGACCAAGTGTTGTATATGGAAGTGGTAGTCCCTAGACATGTCCTTGGAAGATTGTATCGTGCAAGTGGCCTCACTTGAGAGCAATAAACCAAGCAAAGTGACGTTCACGCGGAACACCAAAACCAACTACTAACCAAAAAAAACACACACACAAGGCCTATGGTGGATAGGTATGGAAAGGGGCATGCCAAGAACCAATCCAAAATCAAGATGTTGTAATGGCAAGTAAAGAACCACAATGATCACAAAGTAAAACAAGTCAATCCACAAGATAAGAAATATGTACAAGGAAACACAAATGGTGGGATAAATGGGACTTGTGCGACGGAGAAAGTGAGCTAAGAACCAAATGATTACCTAGGGAAGACTATAAGCTCGTGTCACACAAGTACAAGGAGAGACGCTAGATTGATTGCAATTAATTGGTGGGCTACAAGATATGCACAATAAGTACCACCTATATGATGTTCATCGAGCTTGCGCTTCCTATTCTATGAGGCACTTCTTTCCTTTTCTTTTCTTTTTCCTTTTTTCTATTTTTTTCTCTTTTCTTTTATTCTTCACTTGCCTCTTCCTTATGCCAACAACTATACAAGATAACTATATGAGATAGCACTCATAACATTTGCTCAGAATCTACAAGGTATCAAATGTGCATAGCCCAAGCAATCATAAGAGGAACTAGTCTCAATAGGTGCTTGTTGCTCGCAAAGATAGTGGGGTTCACAAAGGAATGCAAGTGGGGAAAAGTCGCGAAATGTTTATACCTTTCATCGACGATCTTCACCCTTTATTGTTGGATTCCGCCTTGCTCACGGAATTTGGATGGAGTAGATAGCATGAACCACGTGGATGATGATGAAAAGCTCCTTCTCCTCTTCGAAACGAGCTAAAGAACACCAAAATCCGAGTTCGAATGCAAAAATTATGCTCAAAACTGTGTTGCAGTTTTTCTGTCTGCACGGGGGCAGAGACTCCGGTCTGGAGGTCCGGAGACTCCGGTCTGGAGCTCAAAAAGTCCGGAAACTCCGGTCTAGGCAGGGGAAGGTAGATCAAGGAATTAACCTCTTGGTTTGGAGCTCAAAAATTCCGGAGACTCCGAACGGGACGTGTTTTGGGCGGAAAAACTCGAACCAAAACCTCAGATTGATGGGGGAAATCAAGGAATTAGGCCATGGGAATGCAGGGGAAGGTAGATCAAGAAGTTTAGCAAGTAATTCATGCATCATAACCTACCAAAACTCACTCAAATCATAGATCGATCCAAAACACGAATTGGGGCTGTTTTTGGTGGAATTTTCGAATTTATGGGGAAAAGACCAAATCGATGAGAAATCCCTGGCAACCAAAAGCTGCTGATACCAAATGATGAAGGGGTTAACCTCTTGGGTGGCCCGATCTTCCCGGATCTCGTGGTCAAATTGATGGGAAAGCGAGGGGAAAGGGAGAAGGTAGCGGAAGCGAACACACACCTCGCGAAGAACACGATGAACACACGCAGAACTCACACGATACAAGGCCGATTGCTCCCGAACGGCGGCCACCGGTCCGATAGAATCCTCGCGAAAGATCGGTCAACGTGCTCCCTCAAATCCACATCGGAGAGGGAAGAAGACCTTGGGGATGGTCTTGACAACTTGGAGACGAGACATCGAACTCCAAGGCATTGTTCAACGATGGATGCGTGATGCAAAGTCTAATCGAGGTTGGTGACGATAGTCGGTCCCCTTGGATAAGGGGATGAGGCAAAACTAGAGATTCCGCACAAGGGGGTTGTCTTTAGTCTATCATCTATGCCTAAGGGATACATGAAGGGGTGGGGGATCTATTTATAGGCCAGCCACATAAACAGGGGTAGTTTAGGGATAAAACTAGGGTTTGGAAGAGCTAGAGGGGTACATGGGACGAAGACCAACTGGCGGCGCGCAGGCCCATCTTGTGGGCCGGAGACTCCGGTGTGGAGACTCTAGAGTAGCAACAAAATGCATAGGACACCTTCAAAGTTCACAAGGGTGACTAGAAACAAATAGCACAAGAACAAGTAATATCACAGTATGCATCAATTAATAAGCTTTGGAACACTACACACAGAATGAAAACTATCCTCTCTTAATGATGCCTAAAGGTAGAAGGTGGAGACTCAAATAAAGGTGTAAGAAAAGCCTTTTTGTAAAGGAAGCAGGGATTACAAGTTTCAAAAAGAGCTTCCAAAAATTATGGTACTTGTTAGCTTTCAGCCCTCATTGCCCCTATCATAAGCATCTTGAAGTGGTTAAGGTTAAAGTGGCAAAGCTGGAGTATATGCTTGACAATTCTATAAGTTGGCAATCTCAAGTCCCTTGAATACGAGGGACACACCTCATGCATACTCAACTTTGGGTCCAGGTAAGTTCTTGTCACTGTAAGTATTTGCTTATCATTGTGAACCGCCAACGGGGTACCCCTTGCACATGGTACAGGAGCTAACCAAAATGAAAAGGCAAGCAGACAATGAGCATCTCAGCAATCTTTTTATTTACCATATGCATAGCTTTTTATTGAGGATGCTTCATGGATAGCTCACTATGGTGATGCTGCAAGTTTCCACCATGATTAGGCATGGCTTAGGCTAGCGGCCCAGGCGTTTCTCTAACACAGGATACAAACTCCATGGACTTACAAGTTCCCTATTTATTTCACACCGGTGACATCCATAGACAAAATAACATGATATCAACTGAGTACAACAAGGTACAAGTACAATGTTGAAAACGTTCCCCGTGACAGCATGGTTCTGCTAATTCCAACTTATAAGTGCAAGCATATACAACAAAGTTGTCACAATGGTTCAAGTTTATTAGGGGCAAAGAATAAAGTGTGCCATCAAGTTCGTGAGGGCTTTAATCACTAAGTTTTCACATAACAAAATATAGTTTTTAATTGGAAGATAGTTGAAAACAAGAATATACTTGGAATGGTGTAACACACCATGCATAAGAGTTTATAGTGGACACTTTGGAATAATTTGGTTTCTTGGGAGTTGGAGGCATGAGTAGAACTTACTCATACAAGTGGAGGCTAGCAAAAGACTGGGAGCAACCAACTAAAAGAGCAATAATGGCCATAATCATGCAGTGCAACAAAGCATACTAATCAAAGCAAAGAGTGGTACTACAAGTCAAGGACTAAATGATCATAGAGGATAATGGTGACTTGTCATAGTCCTAACATGGTGTGAGCATGCGCCAAGTCAACCCAAGCAAAACATCAAAGGAGAATACCATAATACTATGCTTTTGCATGATAAAACAACGCATAATTTCTTCAAGGCACACTAAGCAATCCCAATTGTTTGGAACAAGACATGCTACAGCAATAATCACTAAGCATAATGCTAAAAAAAACACCTAGCATGTCATGCTAAAGTCTAAGTCACAGTCAATGCAAGCTTCTCTTGCACTTCAAGCAAGAACTTACTACTCCTTTCCAAACACCAAGCAACCTTATTTCTAAACAACACAGAGAGAACGGGGGTCCAAACTACTTTATTCAAGCAACCTAAACAACCTAAGCAAAGCAAACGAAAACTAAGACGCTCCAAGAAAAACACAACTGTGCATGAAACAATAAAAATGAAGTGTCTAGACAGACCTAAGCTTTTTATTGATGAAGAAGGGGATGCCTTGGGCATACCCAAGCTTTGATGCTTGTACCTCTTGGATATTTGACAGACCTAAGCTTTCGATGAGATGGTGATAATCGATTTGGCAGAGTTCGGGCTTGACGATCCGACTACACGTGCGAGCACGAGCGCCAATGCAATCGCTAGGCCAATCTCCTAAAGGTTACCGATCCTGCGGGAACACGATCAGCCTGACCAGCGAGGGTCTTAATTCCTACCTGAAATCGAGAACAAGTAAGAACCAATATTGCAATCAAGATATTGTGGATTAAGAGGAAAGCTTTATTGAAAAGGTGGGATCCTGTATAGGTGCGAAGTACAAGCGGCCTCTGCGACGCTCGAGCCTTGGCGAAGTTGCTACGATGGCTAACTTAATGTCTAAACAAAATATGAGTCTAGGGTGATGGCTATGGGGAGTATTTAAGGAGGAAAAGGTGGGGTTTCGGCCAGCCATGGAAGTGTTGGCCGAATCCAACCCTAGAAGTCCTTTTCCCCTCAAATACGGACTCTAAAAAGTGGCTAATTAAAATCCTGCGAAAATTACATGGGCCTGGCCCAAAATAAAGGTGTCGCAGCACCATATTAAGCTATGGACGAATTCGTGAAGTATTGATCTTGAATATTTCGTCCAAGCCTTCTTTCTTCATTATGGTGGCCTCAAAGTTCTGAAATCTTCATCCGTGGCCTTCTCTTGGATCATCACATGCTTGCTGCCATCTCCATGCATGGCCATGCTCCAATGCTTGTACCTCTCATCCATGATTGGTCCATCATTCCTAAGAGTAAGAAATACATCTGATTTAGGCAGCATCATATTCTCATGTATGTGAGGAATAGTTCCAAGAAACGGAAGTACCTGATAGTTAAGTTGTTTGGCACGAGATCGTGTGATGGGTCCTTGTATGTGTGTTGCTGTAGGTACAACGGTTGTATCAATAGAAGGGATATCCACATCATGCTCCCCTTCTTGAATTGAAGTCGTCCTCGACGCAATCTCATCTTCCTCACCAAAATAAGGCTTCAAATCTGCAATGTTAAATGTAGGACTAACCGTACCAAAGTCTGCAGGCAACTCAAGTTTATATGCATTATCATTTATTTTCTCTAACTCCTTAAAGGGACCAGCAGCACGCGGCATTAACTTAGACTTGCGTAAATCAGGAAAACGATCTTTACGCAAATGTAACCAAACAAGATCTCCAACATCAAACACAACTTGCTTTCTCCCTTTATCCCCAGCGTGTTTATACTTAGCATTCATGTGCTCAATGTTATCTTTAGTAGTCTTATGCAAGTTTAATATCATTTCAGCGCGTTGTGTAGCACCCAAATTATTTTGCACCGAAGAAGATAAAGGCAATAAATCAATAGGTGCACGAGGAACAAAACCATACACAATCTCAAATGGGCACATCTTTGTGGTAGAATGCAGCGAACGATTATAAGCAAATTCTATATGAGGTAAACACTCTTCCCACAATTTTAAGTTCTTTAAAACATCCCGCAACATAGTAGACAAAGTTCTATTTACTACTTCAGTTTGTCCATCAGTTTGGGGATGACACGTAGTACTAAACAGCAATTTAGTCCCCAACTTAGCCCATAAACATCTCCAAAAGTGGCTAAGAAATTTAGTATCACGATCAGAGAAAATAGTATTTGGCACACCATGCAAACGAACAATTTCATGAAAGAACAAATCAGCAATATACGCAGCATCATCCGTTTTATGACAAGGAATAAAGTGTGCCATCTTAGAAAACCGATCCACAACAACAAAAATACTATCCCTCCCCTTCTGTGTTCGTGTCAATCCCAAAACAAAGTCCATAGAAATATCCTCCCAAGGAACACTAGGAACAGGAAGAGGCATATATAAACCATGTGGATTAAGGCGAGACTTAGCTTTTTGACAAGTAGTGCAGCGTGCCACAAATCTCTCAACATCTCGACGACACGTGGCCAAAAGAAGTGTGCAAAGAAGAACATCCTCCATTTTCTTGACACCAAAGTGTCCCATCAATCCTCCTCCATGCGCCTCCTGTAACAACAAAAGACGAAGAACTATCCGAATGCATAGTGTGTTAGCGAACGAACAAATCCATCATTGAAGACGAACTTGTTCCATGTTCTACCATCTCTACAATTCGCAACACATCTTTAAATTCAAAGATCATGCACATATTGTTCCTTAATAGTTTCTAATCCAAATATTTTGAAGTCAAGTTGAGATAACAAAGTATAACGGCGCAACAAAGCATCAGCAATAATATTATCTTTACCCTTTTTGTGTTTGATAACATAAGGAAAAGATTCAATAAATTCAACCCACTTTGCATGACGACGATTCAATTTAGCATGACTACGAATATGCTTCAAAGATTCATGATCAGAATGAATAACAAATTCTTTAGGCCATAGATAATGTTGCCAAGTTTCCAATGTCCGAACCAACGCATATAATTCTTTATCGTAAGTAGAATAGTTCAGACTAGCCCCACTCAATTTCTCACTAAAATATGCAACAGGTTTTCCCTCTTGTAATAACACCCCTCCCAAACCAATTCCACTAGCATCACATTCAAGCTCAAAAGTCTTAGTAAAATCAGGAAGTTGGAGTAAGGGAGCATGTGTTAGCTTATCTTTCAATATGACGAAGGCCTATTGTTGTGCATCGCCCCAAACAAAGGGCACATCCCTCTTTGTAAGCTCATTCATGGCGGCAATTGATCCAAAGTCTTTGACAAAGCTCCTATAAAAACCAAATGAGGCCAAGAAAATTTCTCACTTGTCCGACTGCCTTGGTCATGCCAATTCTCAATAGCTTCAATCTTGGCTGGATCCACTTCAATACCCTGTGATGTAACAACATAGCCAAGAAACGCAACTCGATTGGTGCAAAATGTGCACTTCTCAAGGTTACCAAACAAACGTGCATCACGTAAAGCATTGAAAACAGCACGTAAATGGTCCAAATGATCCTCTAAAGATTTGCTATAAATCAGAATATCATCAAAGTAGACTACCACAAAACGTCCATTGAAAGCACGTAAAACTTCGTTCATTAATCTCATGAAAGTGCTAGGTGCATTAGTTAAACCAAAAGGCATTACTAACCACTCATATAAACCAAACTTAGTTTTAAATGCTGTTTTCCATTCATCGCCTAATTTCATACGAATCTGGTGGTAACCACTACGCAAATCAACTTTACAAAACATGGTAGAGCCAATCAATTCATCAAGCATGTCATCTAAACGTGGAATAGGATGACGATATCGAATAGTAATATTATTGATAGCTCTACAATCCGTACCCATGCGCGAAGAACCATCTTTCTTAGGTACCAAAATAATAGGAACAACACAGGGGCTAAGGGACTCACGAATATGATCTCTGTCGAGTAGTTCCTAAATCTGGCGTTGTATCTCCTTTGTCTCCTCTGGATTGGTTCTATATGGCGCCCAGTTGGGCAACGTAGCACCAGGAATTAGATCAATTTGGTGCTCAATTCCTCTAATAGGAGGTAGTCCTGGTGGTAGCTCAGCGGGAAAGACGTCCTCATATTCCTGCAAAAGGTTAGAAATAGCGGGTGGCAAAGGAGGCATATCCTCAAATGAAAACAAAACCTCTTTGCAGACAATTGCATAACATTGAGTATTGTTTACATCTAGTTCAGCAATATCAATTTTATTTGCAAGCATACATGGACTCTTCAAACGAATTTCAGCAATATCAGATTTAGTGTTCTTTGGTGGTACAAAATCTGCAGCAACAATCTGATTCTCACTTTTATTTTTCTCCTCATTTTTAGCTCTACTAGCTCTAGAAAGATCATCTTTTAAAATCTGTTCGAGAGTCATAGGTTTTAGACCAATTTTCTTTCCATCATGCATAAGAGTATAGTGATTAGTTTTACCACTATGAACAGATTCTCTATCAAATTGCCATGGTCTACCAAGTAACAAAGAACAAGCTTGCATAGGTACAACATCACAATCAACAAAATCAGAATATGTACCAATAGTAAAATGCACGCGTACCGTTCTTGTTACCTTGATCTTGCGAGAACTCTCAACCCATTGGATGTAATATGAATGTGTGTGTTGTCTTGTTGGAAGCGCAAGATTCTCTACCATGTCAACACTAGCCAGATTATTACAACTCCCTCCATCAATGATGATCCGTATAGCTCTTTCCTTGACAACACCACGTGTTTGGAACAGGTTGTGGCATTGATCTTGTTTAGATTTCCTCAATTGCACACTCAACACATGTTGTGTAATCAAACTCTTGTACTGATCAGGAGCTTCAGCTCCCATTACCTCTGTCTCTTCATCAGCATCAGAATTGTCTCCATCTCGAGCGGAAATAAGGGCTAATGTATCTTCATCAAAGTCACTCACTGAATCGTATTGACCATCCTCCCGCACCATCATCACACGTTGTGTTGTGCACTATCTCTCAATATGACCAAAACCCCAGCACTTGCGGCATTGTATATCCTTTGTCTTACCCGTGGAAGCCATAGAAGATGCACTACGAGCAGGAGCATTGGATGATGGTGGAGGAGCAGCTGGAAATCTTGTGGTGGCCTTGGATGTGGTAGTAGCTGGTGGCGAATCACGAGAAGGAGGCGCTGATTGTCGGGATGTCCAAGTGGATGTGCGACCTGCAGAATTATTAGTCCTCCTCCATGGTGGTTGGCGATCCTGCACTTCACTTTCAGCTTTGCAAGCAAGATGAAACAAACGAGTGATAGAATTATATTCCTTATAATCTAATGTGTGCTGAATGTCCTTGTTTAATCCACCAAAGAAACGTGCAAGCATTTGTTCATTCGATTCAACAAGACCACTCCGAACCATCCCCGTTTGCAATTCCTGATAATACTCTTCTACATAATTTTTCCCTTGCTCTAAATGTGTCAGATTCTTTAGTAAATCACGTTGATAAGTGGGAGGTACAAAACGAACACGCATAGCAGTTTTTAAAGCAGTCCAAGTACTAGGAATAGTAGTAGGATTTAAACGACATTACTCAGACCACCAAAGGGAAGCAAATTTAGTAAATTCACCTGTAGCAGCACTAACACGCATATTCTCAGGATATTTTAAGCATGCAAAACGTTGGTCTACTTCCATCTTCCACGTAAGATATGTATCAGGATTATATTTACCCTCAAAAGATGGAATATTTAATTTAAGCTTTGCAACATGATCATCATCCCGTACCGGTGGTCGAGCGTTGCGGTAGTAATGTCGGGGACGGCGCCAGTACTGTGGAGGTTGTTCAACCTCCTCGTCAAAGATCGTTGTCGCCGGGTCGTAGTACCCGCCGTCTGTCTCAATGTCGCAGCAAAGCCATGGAAGTCCGAGGTGCGTCACAAGGTAGTCAGGAAGCCGGCAACAATCGACCAGCCCCGACCAGGATCGGGATGCGCCATGTGTGGGTGCGGGTGCGGTGCAAAGTGCAATCTGTTCAAAATCTCCTTGAACCTAGCGTCAAGCTTGGCATTGAAGGATTTCTCGAGTCCATCGATCT
Organism: Avena longiglumis; assembly: GCA_030063025.1. Classification (NCBI taxonomy): domain Eukaryota; kingdom Viridiplantae; phylum Streptophyta; class Magnoliopsida; order Poales; family Poaceae; genus Avena; species Avena longiglumis. The sequence goes on along the minus strand of CP125974.1, from coordinate 331,630,843 downwards.
TGTCCACAGCATTGGTGAGCTTGGTGTCAAACTCCCCTAGGCGTGTTTCCACGTCTTCAGCACGACTGACCAAGAGCTCGGAGAAGTGGGCATGTAGTTCTTCGTTCGTCATTGTGGCAGGGTTCCGCGAAGTATCTGTCATGGTTAGTCCTTAAAAAGCACAGGTATATACTACGGAAATATGGTGGAAGGCACGCGTAATCCGTCAAGCAATATATGAAGCTCTTACAAGTTCTTACCAAACAGCAGGAAAAGGCGATGTGTAACCGCGAGGAACAGTGGGTCCAGAGATTGAACCGAGCGATTACCGGGTGATGTGGACATCCCTACTATTGATACAACCGTTGTACCTACAGCAACACACATACAAGGACCCATCACAAGATCTCGTGCCAAACAACTTAACTATCAGGTACTTTCGTTTCTTGGAACTATTCCTCACATACATGAGAATATGATGCTGCCTAAATCAGATATATTTCTTACTCTTAGGAATGATGGACCAAGCATGGATGAGAGGGACAAGCATTGGAGCATGGCCATGCATGGAGATGGCAGCAAGCATGTGATGATCCAAGAGAAGGCCACGGATGAAGATTTCAGAACTTTGAGGCCACCATAATGAAGAAAGAAGGCTTGGACGAAATATTCAAGATCAATACTTTACGAATTCGTCCATATCTTAATATGGTGCTGCGACACGTTTATTTTGGGCTAGGCCCATGTAATTTTCGCAGGATTTTAATTATCCACTTTTTAGAGTCCGTATTTGAGGGAAAAAGGACTTCTAGGGCTGGATTCGGCCACCACTTCCATGGCTGGCCGAAACCCCACCTTGTAGCCCTTAAATACTCCCCATAGCCGCCCCCTAGACTCGGATTTTGTTTAGACATTAAGTTAGCCATAGTCGCAACTTCGCCAAGGCTCGAGCGTCGCAGAGGCCTCTTGTACTTCGCACCTATTCAGGATCCCACCTCTTCAATAAAGCTTTCCTCTTAATCCGCAATATCTTGATTTCAATATTGGTTCTTACTTGTTCTCGATTTCAGGTAGGAATTAAGACCTTCGTTGGTCAGGCTGATCGTGTTCCCGCAGGATCGGTAACCTCCAGGAGATTGGCCTAGCGATTGCATTGGCGCTCGTGCTCGCACGTGTAGTCGGATCGTCAAGCCCAAACTCCACCAAATCGACTATCATCATCTCATCGAAAGATCGGACACCTCAGCCCTATCAAGTGGTATCAGATTTCAGGTTGCTCGGTGAGATTTTACTGTTTTCGTAGATTAGATCTGTTTTCACCTATAACCCTAGAGTTTAGATCCATCCCATAACCAATCTACGCCTCGCATTATCTTTTCAGTTTTTGCATTGTTGAATTTGTGTCTACATCGTCGCGTCGAGTTGCTAGTCTTAGTGTCTCGTCCCTTAGAGTTTCGAGTTCTGATCATAGTAGTCACCGCCACCCTCGCCGATCACCGCCACCATATTCCGTCACCATATTCCGCTGCCATATACCCTGCCACCATAAACCCTAATACTCCGTCACCGCCTTCCTACCGCGACACAGATCCGATCAGTTTCCTGCCGTGGTATGAGTTCGAGTAGAGTTATTGTTTCCTAGTTATTTCTTTTTACTTTCCTTCTTTGTTGTTTCCGTGTTAAAGCTCAAGTCCGTGTCGAGCTAAGAGTCCGGTCGTAAGTCTGGAAAAGCCTCCGAATTTTTTTTCTGGCTATACTAGTTTTTGACCCCGGGGATCACTTTTCTCCATCGGCCGTTATAGCGATATTTTTTTGGCGCCGGCGCGCTTTCCGGAGCAAAATAAAAAAAATCGAATTTTTTTTTGGGGCTAACCTATTTTTAGACCCCGTAGATCAGTTCTAGACACTCGCCATCATAGTGATTTTCTGCATCTCAGTTCGCTTTTCAGGGTGCCATATCATCATACAGTGCTTGTTGTGTCGCGTCGTGACATCGTTGGTGATCTAGGCTCGCGTCTCTAGTACGGTGTAGCCTATGACCAGCACAGTATGATAGGGCAAAGGTGTCCGATCTTTCGATGAGATGATGATAGTCGATTTGGTGGAGTTCGGGCTTGACGATCCGACTACACGTGCGATCATGAGCGCCAATGCAATCGCTAGGCCAATCTCCTGGAGGTTACCGATCCTGCGGGAACACGATCATCCTGACCAACGAGGTTCTTAATTCCTACCTGAAATCGAGAACAAGTAAGAACCAATATTGCAATCAAGATATTGCGGATTAAGAGGAAAGCTTTATTGAAGAGGTGGGATCCTGAATAGGTGCGAAGTACAAGAGGCCTCTGCGACGCTCGAGCCTTGGCGAAGTTGCGACTATGGCTAACTTAATGTCTAAACAAAATCCGAGTCTATGGGGTCGGCTATGGGGAGTATTTAAGGGCGAAAAGGTGGGGTTTCGGCCAGCCATGGAAGTGGTGGCCGAATCCAACCCTAAAAGTCCTTTTCCCCTCAAATACAGACTCTAAAAAGTGGCTAATTAAAATTCTGCGAAAATTACATGGGCCTGGACCAAAATAAAGGTGTCGCAACACCATATTAAGCTATGGACGAATTCGTAAAGTATTGATCTTGAATATTTCGTCCAAGCCTTCTTTCTTCATTATGGTGGCCTCAAAGTTCTGAAATCTTCATCCGTGGCCTTCTCTTGGATCATCACATGCTTGCTGCCATATCCATGCATGGCCATGCTCCAATGCTTGTCCCTCTCATCCATGCTTGTCCATCATTCCTAAGAGTAAGAAATATATCTGATTTAGGCAGCATCATATTCTCATGTATGTGAGGAATAGTTCCAAGAAACAGAAGTACCTGATAGTTAAGTTGTTTGGCACGAGATCTTGTGATGGGTCCTTGTATGTGTGTTGCTATATTTACAACGGTTGTATCAATAGTAGGGATGTCCACATCACAGTACCGTCGTTGAGCATTCTTTCAACTTTTGTATTGCTGTTTTGATAATTGCTAACCCTGCTAAGCCTTCCCAGAGCTCCACAGATATTCTCCACGTGCGGTGTCTCGACTCCTGGTAATCGCTTGGTTCAATCTCTGGACCACTGATCCTCGCGGTTGCACATCGCCTTTTCCTGCTGTTTGGTAAGAACTCGTAAGAGCTTCGTATATTGCTTGACGGATTACGCGTGACTTCCACCATATTTTTGTACTATATACCTGTGCTTTTTAAGGACTAACCATGACAGATACTTCGCGGAACCCTGCCACAATGACGAATGAAGAACTACATGCCCACTTATCCGCGCTCTTGGTCAGTCGCGCTGAAGACGTGGATATGCGCCTCGGGGAGTTTGACACCAAGCTCACCAACGCCATGGAAAAGATCGATGGACTCGAGAAATCCTTCAATGCCAAGCTTGATGTTCGGTTCAAGGAGCTTTTGAACCGATTGCCCGCACCCGCACCCGCACCTGCGCCCACACATGGCGCATGGCGCATTCCGATCACGGTTTGATCGCTGGTTCATTGCCGCCGCACTCTGCTACCTCAGACTTCCGCCGAATTCTGCGACATTGGGGATGTAAGACGGGTTACTACTACGACCCCGCAACGACGATCTGTTTGACGAGGAGGTTGAACAACCTCCACAGTACCTGGCCGTCCCCGACATTACTACAGAACGCCGCCCATGCGACGTGATGATGATCATGTTGCAAAGCTTAAATTAAATATTCCATCTTTTGAGGGTAAATATAATCTTGATGCATATCTTACATGGGAGATGGAAGTATAACAACGTTTTGCATGCTTAAAATATCCTGAGAATATGCGTGTTCGTCGCTACATGTGAATTTACTAAATTTGCTTCCCTTTGGTGGTCCGAGTATTGTTTAAATCCTACTACTATTCCTAGTACTTGACTGCTTTAAAAACTGCTATGCGTGTCGCTTTGTACCTCCCACTTATCAACGTGATTTACTAAAGAATCGACACGCTTAGAGCAAGGGAAAAATTCTAGAAGAGTATTATCGTGAATTGCAAACGGGGATGGTTCGGTGTGGTCTTGTTGAATCTAATGAACAAATGTTTGCACGTTTCGTTGGTGGATTAAACGTTGACATTCAAGACATATTAGATTATAAGGAATATAGTTCTATCACTCGTTTGTTTCTTCTTGCTTGCAAGGTTGAACGTGAAGTGCAGGATCGCCAACCACCATGGAGGAGGACTAATTCTGGTCGCACATCCTCTTGGACATCCCGACAATCGCCTCGTGATTCGCCACCGCCTACTACCACATCCAAGGCCACCACAAGATTTCCAATTGCTACTCCACCATCATCCAATGCTCCCTTTCGTAGTGCATCTTCTATGGCTTCCACGGGTAAGACAAAGGATATACAATGCCGCAAGTGCTGGGGTTTTGGTCATATTGAGAGACAGTGCACAACACAATGTGTGATGATGGTGCGAGAAGATGGTAAATACGATTCAGCGAGTGACTTCGATGAAGATACACTAGCCCTTATTTGTGCTCGAGATGGAGACAATTACGTCTTGATGAAGAGCCAGGTAATGGGGTGAAGCTGGCGATTAATACAAGAGCTTAATTACACAACGTGTGTTGAGTGTGCAATTGAGCAAATCTGAGCAAGATCAACGCCACAACCTGTTCCAAACACGTGGTGTTGTCAAGGAAAGAGCTATACGGATCATCATTGATGGAGGGAGTTGTAATAATCTGGCCAGTGTTGACATGGTAGAGAAGCTTGCGCTTCCAACAAGACAACACCCACATTAATATTACATCCAATGGTTTGAGAGTTCTCGCAAGATCAAGGTAACAAGAACGGTACGCGTGCATTTTACTATTGGTACATATTTTGATTTTGTTGATTGTGATGTTGTACCTATGCAAGCTTGTTCTTTGTTACTTGGTAGACCATGGAAATTTGATAGAGAATCTGTTCATAATGGCAAAACTAATCACTATTCTCTTATGCATGATGGAAAGAAAATTGGTCTAAAACCTATGACTGCCGAACAGATTTTAAAAGATGATCTTGCTAGAGCTAATAGAGCTAAAACTGAGGAGAAAAATAAAAGTGAGAATCAGATTGTTGCTGCAGATTTTATACCACCAAAGAACACTAAATCTGATTCTACACATGCTACTGAAATTCGTTTGAAGAGTCCATGTATGCTTGCAAATAAAATTGATATTGTTGAACTAGATGTAAACAATACTCAATGTTATGCAATTGTCTGCAAAGAGGTTTTGTTTTCATTTGAGGATATGCCTCCTTCTTTGCCACCATTGCTAACCTTTTGCAGAATATCGGGGCGTCTTTCCATTGAGTTGCCACCAGGACTACCTCCTATTAGAGGAATTGAGAACCAAATTGATCTAATTCCTGGTGCCACGTTGCCCAACCACGCGCCATATAGAACCAATCCAGAGGAGACAAAGGAGATACAACGCCAAATTCAGGAACTACTCGACAGAGATCATATTCGTGAGTCCCTTAGCCCCTGTGCTATTCCTATTATTTTGGTACCTAAGAAAGATGGTTCTTCGCGCATGTGTACTGATTGTAGAGCTATCAATAATATTACTATTCGTTATCGTCATCCTATTCCATGTTTAGATGACATGCTTGATGAATTGAGTGGCTCTACCATGTTTTCTAAAGTTGATTTGCGTAGTGGTTACCACCAGATTCGTATGAAATTAGGAGATGAATGGAAAACAACATTTAAAACTAAGTTCGGTTTATATGAGTGGTTAGTAATGCCGTTTGGTTTAACTAATGCACCTAGCACTTTCATGAGATTAATGAACGAAGTTTTACGTGCTTTCATTGGACGTTTTGTGGTAGTCTACTTTGATGGTATTCTGATTTATAGCAAATCTTTAGAGGATCATTTGGACCATTTACATGCTGCTTTCAATGCTTTACGTGATGCACGTTTGTTTAGTAACCTTGAGAAGTGCACCTTTTGCACCAATCGAGTTGCGTTTCTTGGCTATGTTGTTACATCACAGGGTATTGAAGTGGATCCAGCCAAGATTGAAGCTATTGAGAATTGGCCGCAGGCCAAGATGGTCACACAAGTGAGGAGTTTTCTTGGCCTCGCTGGTTTTTATAGGCGCTTTGTCAAAGACTTTGGATCAATTGCCGCGCCGGTGAATGAGCTTACCAAGAAGGATGTGCCCTTTGTTTGGGGCGATGCACAACAACAGGCCTTCGTCATATTGAAAGATAAGCTAACACATGCTCCCTTACTCCAACTTCCTGATTTTACTAAGACTTTTGAGCTTGAATGTGATGCTAGTGGAATTGGTTTGGGAGGGGTGTTATTACAAGAGGAAAAACCCGTTGCATATTTTAGCGAGAAATTGAGTGGGGCTAGTCTGAACTATTCTACTTATGATAAAGAATTATATGCGTTGGTTCGGACATTAGAAACTTGGCAACATTATCTATGGCCTAAGGAATTTTTTATTCATTCTGATCATGAATCTTTGAAGCATATTCGTAGTCAAGCTAAGTTGAATCGTCGTCATGCAAAGTGGGTTGAATTTATTGAGTCTTTTCCTTATGTTATCAAACACAAAAAGGGTAAAGATAATATTATTGCTGATGCTTTGTCGCGCCGTTATGCTTTGTTATCTCAACTTGACTTCAAAATATTTGGATTGGAAACTATTAAAGAACAATATGTGCATGATGCTGAATTTAAAGATGTGTTGCAGAATTGTAGAGATGGTAGAACTTGGAACAAGTTCGTCTTCAATGATGGATTTGTGTTCTGTGGTAACAAACTATGCATTCCAGATAGTTCTGTTCGTCTTTTGTTGTTACAGGAGGCGCATGGAGGAGGATTGATGGGACACTTTGGTGTCAAGAAGACGGAGGATGTTCTGGCTACACACTTCTTTTGGCCCCGTATGCGTCGAGATGTTGAGATATTTGTGGCACGCTGCACTACTTGTCAAAAAGCTAAGTCTCGCCTTAATCCACATGGTTTATATATGCCTCTTCCTGTTCCTAGTGTTCCTTGGGAGGATATTTCTATGGACTTTGTTTTGGGATTGCCACGAACACGAAGGGAGGATAGTATTTTTGTTGTTGTGGATCGGTTTTCTAAGATGGCACACTTTATTCCTTGTCATAAAACGGATGATGCTGCGCATATTGCTGATTTGTTCTTTCGTGAAATTGTTCGCTTGCATGGTGTGCCAAACACTCTTGTCTCTGATCGTGATACTAAATTTCTTAGCCACTTCTGGAGATGTTTATGGGCTAAGTTGGGGACTAAATTTCTCTTTAGTACTACATGTCATCCCCAAACTGATGCTCAAACTGAAGTAGTAAATAGAACTTTGTCTACTATGTTACGGGCTGTTTTAAAGAAGAATTTAAAATTGTGGGAAGAGTGTTTACCTCATATAGAATTTGCTTATAATCGGTCATTGCATTCTACCACAAAGATGTGCCCATTTGAGATTGTGTATGGTTTTGTTCCTCGTTCACCTATTGATTTATTGCCTTTACCTTCTTCGGTACAACATAATTTGGATGCTACACAACGCGCTGAAATGATATTAAACTTTCATAAGACTACTAAAGATAACATTGAACACATGAATGCTAAGTATAAACTTGCTGGGGGTAAAGGGAGAAAGCATGTTGTGTTTGATGTTGGCGATCTTGTTTGGTTACATTTGCGTAAAGATTGTTTTCCTGATTTACGCAAGTCTAAGTTAATGCCACGTGCTGCTGGTCCCTTTAAGGTGTTAGAGAAAATCAATGATAATGCATATAAACTTGAGTTGCTGAGACTTTTGGTACGGTTAGTCCTACATTTAACATTGCAGATTTGAAGCCTTACTTTGGTGAGGAAGATGAGATTGCGTCGAGGACGACTTCAATTCAAGAAGGGGAGCATGATGTGGACATCCCTACTATTGATACAACCGTTGTAAATATAGCAACACACATACAAGGACCCATCACAAGATCTCGTGCCAAACAACTTAACTATCAGGTACTTTCGTTTCTTGGAACTATTCCTCACATACATGAGAATACGATGCTGCCTAAATCAGATATATTTCTTACTCTTAGGAATGATGGACCAAGCATGGATGAGAGGGACAAGCATTGGAGCATGGCTATGCATGGAGATGGCAGCAAGCATGTGATGATCCAAGAGAAGGCCACGGATGAAGATTTCAGAACTTTGAGGCCACCATAATGAAGAAAGAAGGCTTGGACGAAATATTCAAGATCAATACTTTACGAATTCGTCCATAGCTTAATATGGTGCTGCGACACCTTTATTTTGGGCCAGCCCATGTAATTTTCGCAGATTTTAATCAGCCACTTTTAGAGTCGTATTGAGGAAAAGGACTTCTAGGGTTGGATTCGCCACCACTTCCATGGCTGTGAAACCCCACCTTTCGCCTCTTAAATTCTCCCCATACCCGACCCCCTAGACTCGGATTTTGTTTAGACATTAAGTTAGCCATAGTCGCAACTTCGCCAAGGCTCGAGCGTCGCAGAGGTCTCTTGTACTTCGCACCTATTCAGGATCCCACCTCTTCAATAAAGCTTTCCTCTTAATCCGCAATATCTTGATTGCAATATTGGTTCTTACTTGTTCTCGATTTCAGGTAGGAATTAAGACCCTCATTGGTCAGGCTGATCGTGTTCCCGCAGGATCGGTAACCTCCAGGAGATTGGCCTAGCGATTGCATTGGCGCTCGTGCTCACACGTGTAGTTGGATCGTCAAGCCCGAACTCCACCAAATCGACTATCATCATCTCATCGAAAGATCGGACACCTCAGCCCGATCACCGGGAGTCGAGACACCGCACGTGGAGGATATATGTGGAGCTCTGGGAAGGCTTAGCAAAGGGGTTAACAATTATCAAAACAGCAATGCAAAAGTTGAAAGAATGCTCAACGACGGTACTGTGCTGGTCATAGGCTAGACCGTACTAGAGACGCGAGCCTAGATCACCAACGACGTCACAACGCGACACAACAAGCAATGTGTGATGATATGGCACCCTGAAAAGCGAACCGAGAGGTGGAAAATCACTATGATGGCGAGTGTCTAGAACTGATCTACGGGGTCTAAAAATAGGTTAGCCCCAAAAAAAATTCAAATTTTTTTTATTTTGCTCCGGAAAGCGCGCAGGCGCCAAAAAAAATATCGCTATAACGGCCGATGGAGAAAAGTGATCCCCAGAGCCGAAAACTAGTATAGCCAGAAAAAAATTTCGGAGGCGGTTCCAGACTTCTTTTTGCTCTGCTTCTGAACTTACGACCGAACTCGGAGCTCGACTCGGACTTTAGCTTAACACGGAAACAACAAAGAAGGAAAGTAAAAATAAATGACTAGGTGATGTGGACATCCCTTCTATTGATACAACCGTGGTACCTATAGCTACACACGTACAACGACCCATCACAAGATCTCGTGCCAAACAACTTAACTATCAGGTACTTTCGTTTCTTGGAAGTATTCCTCACATACATGAGAATATGATGCTGCCTAAATCAGATGTATTTCTTACTCTTAGGAATGATGGACCAAGCATGGATGAGAGGGACAAGCATTGGAGCATGGCCATGCATGGAGATGGCAGCAAGCGTGTGATGATCCAAGAGAAGGCCACAGATGAAGATTTCAGAACTTTGAGGCCACCATAATGAAGAAAGAAGGCTTGGACGAAATATTCAAGATCAATACTTCACGAATTCGTCCATAGCTTAATATGGTGTTGCGACACCTTTTACTTTGGGCCAAGCCCATGTAATTTTCGCAGGATTTTAATTAGCCACTTTTTAGAGTCTGTATTTGAGGGGAAAAGGACTTCTAGGGTTGGATTCGGCCACCACTTCCATGGCTGTCCGAAACCCCACCTTTTCGCCCTTAAATACTCCCCATAGCCGTCCCCCTAGACTCGGATTTTTTTAGACATTAAGTTAGCCATCATAGCAACTCGCCAAGGCTCGAGCGTCGCAGAGGCCTCTTGTACTTCGCACCTATACATGATCCCACCTTTTCAATAAAGCTTTCCTCTTAATCCGCAATATCTTGATTGCAATATTAGTTCTTACTTGTTCTCGATTTTCAGGTAGGAATTAAGACCCTCGCTGCTCAGGCTGATCGTGTTCCCGTAGGATCGGTAACCTCCAGGAGATTGGCCTAGCGATTGCATTGGCGCTCGTGCTCGCACGTGTAGTCATATCGTCAAGCCCGAACTCCACCAAATCGATTATCATCATCTCATCGAAAGATCGGACACCTTTGCCCTATCACTAGGAAATAATGACTCAACTCGGACTCGTGTCGCGATAGGAAAACTGATCGGATTCTGTGTCGCGGTAGGAAGGCGGTGGCGGAGTATTAGGGTTTATGGTGGCTGGGTGTATGGCGGCGGAATATGGTGGCGGTGATCGGCGAGTGTGGCGGTGACTACTATGATCAGAACTCGAAACTCTAAAGGACGAGACACTAAGACCAGCAACTCAACGCGACGATGTAGACACAAATTCAACAATGCAAAAACTGAAAAGATAATGCGAGGCGTAGATTGGTTATGGGATGGATCTAAACTCTAGGGTTATAGGTGAAAACAGATCTAATCTACGAAAACAGTAAAATCTCACCGAGCAACCTGAAATCTGATACCACTTGATAGGGCAAAGGTGTCCGATATTTCGATGAGATGGTGATAATCGATTTGGTGGAGTCCGGGATTGATGATCCGACTACACATGCGAGCACGAGCGCCAATGCAATCGCTAGGCCAATCTCGTGGAGGTTACTGATCCTACGAGAACACGATCAGCCTGACCAGCGAGGGTCTTAATTCCTACCTGAAATCGAGAACAAGTAAGAACCAATATTGCAATCAAGTTATTGCGGATTAAGAGGAAAGCTTTATTGAAAAGGTGGGATCCTGTATAGGTGCGAAGTACAAGAGGCCTCTGCGACTCTAGAGCCTTGGTGAAGTTGCTACGATGGCTAACTTAATGTCTAAACAAAATCCGAGTCTAGGGTGACGGCTATGGGGAGTATTTAAGGAGGAAAAGGTGGGGTTTCGGCCAGCCATGGAAGTGGTGGCCGAATCCAACCCTAGAAGTCCTTTCCCCCTCAAATACGGACTCTAAAAAGTGGCTAATTAAAATCCTGCGAAAATTACATTGGCCTGGCCTAAAATAAAGGTGTCGCAGCACCATATTAAGCTATGGACGAATTCGTGAAGTATTGATCTTGAATATTTCGTCCAAGCCTTCTTTCTTCATTATGGTGGCCTCAAAGTTCTGAAATCTTCATCCGTGGCCTTCTATTGGATCATCACATGCTTGCTGCCATCTCCATGCATGGCCATGCTCCAATGCTTGTCCCTCTCATCCATGCTTGGTCCATCATTCCGAAGAGTAAGAAATACATCTGATTTAGCCAGCATCATATTCTCATGTATGTGAGGAATAGTTCCAAGAAACGAAAGTACCTGATAGTTAAGTTGTTTGGCACGAGATCGTGTGATGGGTCCTTGTATGTGTGTTGTTGTAGGTACAACGGTTGTATCAATAGAAGGGATGTCCACATCAATATTTCTTGGGGTGACATCATGGTGGCATCCCCAAGCTTGAGCTTTTGTCCATTCTTCATCTCATTGCATCATTCTCTCTCTACACCTGAAATTTTTCCTTGGGGTGACATCATGGTGGCATCCCCAAAACTTCACACAATCTTCATTAGCAACATTAGTGTATTCAAAAGATATTAGACCACTGGCCTTTGGAACAGGAAGTCTTTTCACTAAAAACACAAGCTACTGTAGTAACTCCTTCAAAAATCTCAATTTACCTGAAGAAAACTCAAAAAGGAATCAATAAGAAGCAAATGCAAATAATGGCAGAAATCTGTCAAAACAAACAAGCAGGTAGAAATCGATTTTTTAGAACATCTTCTATTGCTCAAATCAAAAAGTTTTGAACTAAATAAAGTTAGCTAACATACTGGGGGATTTAATCATAAATTTTTAACTCAATCCGAGTTATAGAGTCTCCTCACAAATATTTTTCGTGGAGGACATAAATCTGTTTCGGTACAGCAACTCCCCAAATCTTACTTCCTTCTCATTAGAGGTCATTCTTGGCACAAAAAACAAACAAAAAGGATAAGGAGAGGTCATTACTAAAGTAATAACTTCCAAGACTCAAGGAAACTCTTGGATTATCTTCCAACAAGTACTTTTTTTAACGCCTTTAAGTTAGGCACAAGAAGCAAGAAGAATCAAGTATTTTCAAATGAAGAAGCATTAACATCAAATCTTGCTTTCAAAGGAGCAAAAAGCAACTTCTCTCTCCTCATAGGGAAGTGTTTAATACTTTTCCTGAATGGAAAATGGTATTTAATGATGCCTTCTTTCATATCAATGATGGCACCAACTGTTCTAAGAAAAGGTCTCCCCAAAGTAATAGGACAAGAAGCATTGTATTCAACATCCAAAACATAGAAATCAACAGGGAACATAAGCATTGTTAACCATGATGAGAACATCATTAATTGATGTGGACATCCCTTCTATTGATACAACCGTTGTACCTACAACAACACACATATAAGGACCCATCACAAGATCTCGTGCCAAACAACTTAACTATCAGGTACTTTCGTTTCTTGGAACTATTCCTCACATACATGAGAATATGATGCTGCCTAAATCAGATGTATTTCTTACTCTTAAGAATGATGGACCAAGCATGGATGAGAGGGACAAGCATTTGAGCATGGCCATGCATGGAGATGGCAGCAAGCATGTGATGATCCAAGAGAAGGCCACGGATGAAGATTTCAGAACTTTGAGGCCACCATAATGAAGAAAGAAGGCTTGGACGAAATATTCAAGATCAATACTTCATGAATTCGTCCATAGCTTAATATGGTGTTGTGACACCTTTATTTTGGGCCAGGCCCATGTAATTTTCGTAGGATTTTAATTAGCCACTTTTTAGAGTCCGTATTTGAGGGGAAAAGGACTTCTAGGGTTGGATTCGGCCACCACTTTCATGGCTGGCCGAAACCCCACCTTTTGCTCCTTAAATACTCCCCATAGCCGTCACCCTAGACTCGGATTTTGTTTAGACATTAAGTTAGCCATCGTAGCAACTTCGCCAAGGCTCGAGCGTCGCAGAGGCCTCTTGTACTTCGCACCTATTCAAGATCCCACCTTTTCAATAAAGCTTTCCTCTTAATCCGCAATATCTTGATTGCAATATTGGTTCTTACTTGTTCTCGATTTCAGGTAGGAATTAAGACCCTCGCTGGTCAGGCTGATCGTGTTCCCGCAGGATCGGTAACCTCCAGGAGATTGGCCTAGCGATTGCATTGGCGCTCGTGCTCGCACGTGTAGTCGGATCGTCAAGCCCGAACTCCACCAAATCGACTATCGCCTTCTCATCGAAAGATTGGACACCTTTTCCCTATCATTAATACTCCCCATGAGTTTCTTCTTAGCATTATCATTGAGTGGGACATCAAAATAACAATCTTCCAAAGGTGGAAAATCAAGCATTTTCATAAATCTTCCTAGTCATAATAAGACACTAGAACCAAGATCACATGAAGCTTTGAGATCAAGTCATTCACTTGCATATTAATAATGGGTTCCCAACTATCTTCTACTTTCCTAGGAATAGAAGCTTTGTGTTTTAGCTTCTCTTCCTTAATTTTCACAGGAGCATTTGTAATGTGTTTGGTAAAGGCAACACGCATATCACTAGCATCAGGACTTCTAGCAAGCTTTTGCAAGAACATAATCACTTCAGAAATATTGCAACCATCAATATCAAAGTCAAACTTGGCATCACTAGTAGTAGGCTCAATAGGCTTAGGCATATTAGGAGTAGGAATAGGGACTACTTGTGGTTTAGTGGTGATAGTGCACACATTATCATTTCTATCAATTTCAGCTTCCCTTTCCCACTTAGCATGAAGTTGAGCTAACAGCCTAATATTTTCATCAATATTAACATGTATGGCATGAGCGGTAGCAAAGGTGTTTTCCGTAGTTTCAGGTTTAGCAGCCATTTTATTAACCAAGGAAGTTTGTGCTTTAGACAAAGAGGATATATTTTTCTCAACGGTCAAAAGCTTTTCCTCTATAGTCTTATTGAAAGTGGTTTGTTTACTAATGAAGTCTTTGAGCATGACTTCAAGTTCAGAGGGGGCACTTTTAGCATTACTGTAAGAGCTTCCATAGGAATTTCCATTATTAGGAGGATAAGGTCTATAATTGTTGTTGCTACAAAAATTATTCCTGTAGGCATTGTTGTTAAAATTGTTGTTTCTAATGAAGTTCACATCAACTTGCTCTTCTTAAGCAACCAAAGAGGCTAAGGGAACACTATTAGAATCTATACGAGCTTTCCCATTAACAAGCATAGCCATAATAACATCAATATTTTCACTCAAAGAGGAGGTTTCCTCAACAGAATTTACCTTCTTACCATGTGGAGCTCTCTCAACATGCTATTCAGATTAGTTAACCATCATATTATCAAGGAGCCTTGTTGCAGCACCCAAAGTGAGGCCCATGAAAGTACCTCCACCAGCAGAATCCAACAGGTTTCTTGGGGAGAAGTTCAAACCTGCATAAAAAGTCTGGATAATCATCCAAGCAGTGAGTCCATGAGTAGGGCAATTTTTAACCAAAGATTTCATTCTCTCCCAAGAAGGAGCAACATGTTCACTATCAAGATGTTTAAATTTCATAATGTCACTTCTCATAGATATAATCCTAGCAGGAGGATAGTACTTTCCAATAAAAGCATCTTTGCACTTAGTCCAAGAATCAATACTATTTTTAGGCAAAGAAAGCAACCATTGTTTAGCTTTTCCCCTCAAGGAGAAAGGAAAAATCTTGAGCTTAATAATATATCCATCTACATCCTTATACTTTTGCATTTCACAAAGTTTAACAAAGCTATTAAGATGGGCAGCAGGATCATCAAAACCAGCACCAAAAAATTGCTCTCTCATCACAAGATTCAACTTATGAACAGGAATATTGCAATGCACAAGAGAGACGCTAGTAATAGCTCAAAATAAATAGGCACAAGATTTCTCAATCTACAAGTGCTATGATCAACTAAGCCTCCAATAATGCACACTATGATATCTCTTTTTGTCACACTTGTAGCTCTTTTTTGTTTTTATTACTGAATCTCTTTTCCTTTTATGTTTTGTTTTTTGATTTTTTTTCAACTATATGACTCAATGCAAAACAAATGCAAACTTCTAAACAAAAAAGAAGGGGGCCGGATAATTCTGTTTGTCGGGGGCTAGATAATCTGGTCTATCAATGCGAAAATTGTGCACTTTCAAAACCCTAATGAGCAGCCTGTCAGAGAAAGCAACTAGTCTCATGGGTACATTCCTAGGCACGGATGCAGTAGATAGGCTATATCTAGGTTTGAAACACAAAAGTACGCTATGTGGACTCGAAAAAGTAGATGGAAACTTGCGGAAAACTGTGATGGTGGACTCGGTGGAAAACAAGATCAAAACCCTAAACTTAACACAAACGAAAACTAGACTCCTACGAGAAAAACTTGTAGATCGGATCTACGAGAAGACACGACCAGCAACTAAAACTTGAAAAATGATGCAATCTAGGCTAGGGCAGAACTTTTTGTATGGCTTTTTCTGTAAAGGATGAAAACAAGAACTAATCTATGGATGGATTTGTGGATGCTCACCGAGTAAACGAGGAAATCTGATACCAAGATGATATGGGGTGGCCCGATCTTCTCAGCAAGCACTTATCGATGATGATGGTGGATGATAGATAACTAGCCTGTAGCTATGAACTCTCCCGCTCGAACCCTGATGCCAATGCAATAGCTCTCGAACCCTGATGCCAATGCAATAGCTCTCGAACCCTGATGCCAATGCAATAGCTCTCGAACCCTGTGGGATATTTACAACACCACGCTCTTGCGCACGTAGCCGTCGACCACGAACGCTAGTTTGCAATCTACTAATTTCCAATGGAACAACAGATCACACTCAATTGCAATAGATAATTTGATCACAGAGTAATTCCAGATGTTCTTGATAAGAAACAACTCCAAAATAGTTTTAACGTGGTCTAACCCTAACTATGGGGACGTCCCAGGGCTTATAAGGGCGACTGGGGCGGCCAAAATCGCAAAACAAAACGTGTCTGATACAGTCAGATCTGTCCGGATCTGATGGTAACTTTTAGGGCCGGACTTTCTGCCCTAAGTAGGGCCGGATTATCCGCCCCCCGAATTTTCCTCCAATGGGGCGGATTATCCGCCCCCATACTGTACGACGCTCCTAAAGTCCTTAGCAAAATTTCTGGAACAGGGCCGGATTATCCAGGGGTGTGGGGGTCGGATTATCCGGGGTCTGGAGACATGTAAGTACTCGTTGGAAAGCTCTCGGAGTTATCTTTCCAACAAGTACTTATTGTCTTGATTTGGAGTTCGTATGAAGAATCCACGTCCGTTTCAATATCAGGGCTTCTGTCTGTCCGAATTGAACCTTCCTTCTTAATGATCTTCTCTTGCGCCTTCCTCCCGCTCCTCCCTCGCGCATCCTTGGCGATCATCATGCTAGGCTCCTCTTGTATCCCTTCTCCTCCTCGTGTTATGCTTGCTTCCTCAACGAACCTGATCATACACAAGTGCATAGATTTAGGCAGTATAAAGTTCTCATTATCATAAACATCAGATTCATTTAGGAGTGAATTCACGTATTGTTCAAGTAGCTTTGCACGAGCTCGTGTAATGGGTCCGATTCTAATCTCATTGGACTGATATTTCTTAGCAGCAGCTGGAACATCTTTAGTAGTAATTGGGGCAGGTGTAAGTATAGGGATGTCCTCATCAGGGCAGCTTCGTCAGTAAGCATGTGCTTAAGATGTCTGGGCACGCAAATAAGCTCCAGAGCTTGGGCATAATAATTCCTAATGCTTTGGGGATTCACCGTGTCCTCCAATCACTACCACCAAGTTACAAGAACTTTGTGATGAAATACAACATCCAGCGCATGGATAAGTCGTTACCAGAACTCTTCTCTATGTTGAAGTCTGCGGAAGTGGAGATTAAGAAAGAGCACCAAGTATTGATGGTCAATAAGACCACCAATTTCAAGAAGCAAGGCAAGCCTAAGAAAAAGGGTAACTTCAAGAAGGGCAGTAAGAAATCAATCGCGCCGGTGAAGAAGACCAAGGCTGGGCCTAAGCCTGATACTGAGTGCTTTTATTGCAAGGGAGAAGGTCACTGGAAGCAGAATTGCCGCCAAGTACTTGGCGGATCTGAAGAAAGACAACATCAAGAAGAAAGGTATATATGATATACATGTTATTGATGTGTATACTAGTAGTCGTAGTAGTGCCTGGGTATTTGATACTGGTTCAGTTCCTCATATTTGTAACTCGAAAGAGGTGCTGCAGAATAAACGGAGACTAGCGAAGAACGAGGTTACGATGCGCGTTGGAAATGGATCATGATCATGTTTATTGCGAGACAGTTACTTGTTTAAGTCCGAGAATAATGGTTGTTCGATTTATATGAGTAATATCTTTTATGGTCATGCATCTTTGATAGATGGTCTATTCTTAATGAATATTGATAGTAGTTATACACATGTTCATAATATAGATGCTAAACCTTTTAAAATTGAATGATAATTCTACATACATGTGGCACTGTCGTCTTGGTCACATTGGAGTGAAGCGTATGAAGAAACTCCATTCCGATGGACTTCTTGAATCACTCCATTTTCTAGTATGATGGAGCGAGCTATGGACTTATTGGAAATCATACATTCCGATGTGTGTGGCCCGATGAGTGTGGCATCGCGTGGTGGTTATCGTTATGTTCTTACTGTCATGGATGACTTGAGTAGATATGGGTATATCTATTTCATGAAACATAAGTCCAAAACTTTCGAGAAGTTTAAGGAATTTCAAAGTGAAGTAGAGAATCAACGTAACAAGAAGATTAAATTTATACGATCTGATCGTGGGGGTGAATATCTAAGTTACGAGTTTGGCGAGCATTTGAAGAAATGCGGAATACTTTCACAATTGACACCGCCGGGAACACCACACCGTAATGGTGTGTCTGAACGTCGTAATCGAACTCTCTTAGATATGGTTCGTTTTATGATGTCACTTACAGATTTACCGTTATCCTTTTGGGGTTATGCATTAGAAATAGCCGCATTCACTTTAAATAGGGCACATCTAAATCCGTTGAAATGACACCGTATGAATTATAGTTTGGGGTTGTGAAGATTATGTAAACAAGTTACAGCCCGACAAGCTTGAACCCAAAGCGGAAAAATGCGTCTTCATAGGATACCCAAAGGATACTATTGGGTATACCTTCTATCAATCTGAAGGAAAAATCTTCGTTGCCAAGAATGGATCATTTTAGAGATGGAGTTTCTCTCGAAAGAAGTGACTGCAAGGAAAGTAGAACTCGACGAGGTTATCGAACCTTCTCTCGGATTTGAGAGTAGCGCAACACCGGAAATAGTTCCTATGGTGCCTACATCAATAGGAGAGGAAGCTAATGATGGTGATCATGAAACTTTAGTCGAAGTTACTACGAAACCTCGCAGGTCGATGAGGACTCGTACCACTTCCGATTGGTATGATCCTGTTATAAGTGTCATGTTGGTGGAAAACACCGACAACCCTGCGACATATGAGGAAGCGATGATGACCCCAGATTCCAATAAATGGCAAGAAGCCATGAAAGCCGAGATTGGATCCATGTACGAAAACCAATTATGGACTTTAGTGGACTTACCGGATGACCGAAAGTCTTTCAAGAACAAATGGATTTTCAAGAAGAAAACAAATGCTGATGGTAATGTAACCGTCTATAAAGCTCGACTTGTCGCGAAAGGGTTCCGACAAATTCAAGGAGTTGACTACGATGAGACTTTCTCACTGGAAGCGAAGCTAAAGTCTGTTAGGATTTTGTTAGCAATCTCTGCATATTATGATTATGAGATATGGCAGATGGATGTCAAAACGGTGTTCCTCAATGGAGACATTGATGAAGAGTTGTGATGCAGCCCGACCTACGGTCGTTACCACATCATGGTCTCCAACTTAGGCCAAGTCGTCATTGACTCCAAAGGTGAATCCGTTCCTCTATGCGAGCCCACTTCCTATCCTATTGAATGGTATGCTACCTCATACTCCGTCACATATGCATGATAGGTTCACACCGACAAGTACGGAGGCAAGGGAGGAAGCCCGGAACATCAAGCCCGACAAGACGGAGGCTTGGAAGAGGAGGCGGAAGAAGCCACAGCTGAACCACTGGAGTCTCCGGCCTACACCGGAGTCTCCGGTCCTGCTACACCGGAGTCTCCGGTCCTGCGCACCGAAGTCTCCGGACCGACCCCAGGAACCGACCCGGGGACAGTCAGTACGCCACTCCGGAGACGACACCGGAGTCTCCGGACCCTACACCGGAGTCTCCGGCCTACATGATGGGCCTGCACGCCGCCAGCTGGGCCTTTGGACCATGTACCCCTGTAGCTCGTCCAAACCCTAGTTTTATCCCTAAACTACCCCTGTTTATGTGGCTGGCCTATAAATAGAGCCCCCACCCCTCATGTATCCCTTAGGCATAGATGATAGACTAAAGACAACCCCCTTTGTGGAATCTCTAGTTTTGCCTCATCCCCTTTACCAAGGGGACCGACTATCGTCACCAACCTCGATTGGACTTTGCACCACGCATCCATCGTTGAACAAGGCCTTGGAGTTCGGTGTCTCGTCTCCAAGTTGTCAAGACCCTCCCCAAGGTGTTCTTCCCTCTCCGATGTGGATTTGAGGGAGCACGTTGATGAAGGGTTTCACGGCATAGTAAATCAAAATTTTCTACGGAGCGAACAGAGGGAAAGCCAAGATCTAATCTAGGAGATGCAAACAATGAGAGAGATTGGATTAGATCTTCATACCCTTGAAGATTCGCAATGGAACGTTTCGAACGTGGGTGATGTTGTCTTACTCGCTTCTCCTCCTCGCGATCCGATCCGATCTAGCACCACAAGTGGCGGTGCCTCCGTGAGATGCACACGTGCAGCACCTCGACGTCTCCTCCTTCCTCGGACCATCAATTATGGTGGAGAGATAGATTGGATCTACAACACGACGGCGTGGTGTATATGGTGGAGAATTTCTGCAGCAGGGCTTCGCCTACAAACAGTCGGGAGGGAGAGAGGAAAGCTAGCAAGGCGGCTAGGGTTTGGAGGAGAGGTGTGTGGGGGTTGGTGCGCCCCCACCCCTCTTTATATAGAGGGGGGCGCAGCCCTAGCCCCTCCCCCAAGCCCAAAGGATAAGGAGTGGGGGGCATGGACTCTCCCCTCTTCTAGAAACCCTATCTCTAGTTTAAACGATTTAAACTCTCTAGGATCGGCTGGGCCCTATGGGGCCTTGTGCCCCTGGCCCAAAGAGGCCAGGACACTCCCTCATAGGCCCATGCACCCTCCCGGAAGGTGGGGCCACGTTGGTCCCCTTCCGGAAGGTTCTAGAAGCTTCCGGTACAATACCGATTAACCCGGAACAATTCCGAACTCCAAAAACTGCACTGCCTTATATGAATCTTATTCTCCGGACCACTACGGAACCTCTCGTGATGTCCCGGATCCCATCCGATACTCCGAACAAAAACTCATAAACCAATTATCCAATCTATCCTAGCGTCGAGACACGTTAAGTGTGTGACCCTGCGGGTTCGAGAATATGCAGACATGATCTTCTATCAATAATCAACAGCGGGGTCTGGAAACCCATATTGACTCCCACACATTCATCGATGATCATATAGGATGAACCACGATGCCAGGATTCAAACAATCCTATATATATATTCCCTTCGTCTCGCGATATTTTACTTGCCCGAGATTCGATCGCTTGCAGTCATACCTAGTTCAATCTCGTTCACAGCAAGTACTTTACTCGTTCCGTAATCCGATATCACTCTGTGATTAACTCCTTAACCACATGCTTGCAAGCGGTGTTGATATCGATTACCGAGTGGGCCCGAAGTATATCTCTCAGATTTGGGAGGGACAAATCCCATCTCGATACATACAACCCAACAGATACTTTCCGATCACCTGAGAGACACCTTTATGATCACCCTCTCATAGGATGACGTTTGATGACCTCAAAGCTTTCTTCTAATACCAGGGAGTTGTATTAGCTCATGGTCTAAGGAATACAATATTTGACATAGGAAAAGCTTCGCAAAGATGAACACGATGATACGATCTAATTGCTTCGCTTAGTTTGGGTCTGTCCATCATATCATTCTCCAATGAAATGATCTCATTATCAATTGACAACTCATGTCTATGGTTAGGAAACCTTAACCATCATTGATCAATGTGCTAGTCCTTAGAGGCGTACAAGGGACACGGTGTTGTTCACAAACCACACAAGTATTAATGTTTCCGCTTAATACAATTCTAGCATGGAATATAAACTTTATCATGAACAAGAATTATAATAATAGCATCTTTATTATTGCCTCTAGGGCATAATTCCAACAGTCTCCCACTTGCACTAGAGTCAATAATCTAGTTTACATCTGGCAACAATCTCACACCCATGGCACTGAGGTGTTGATCATGTATTACATGTGGAAGAGGTTTAGTCAATGGATCTGCGACATTCAGATCTGTATGTACTTTGCTAATCTTCAGATCTCCATCTGTAATATAATCTCGGATTATATGAAACTTGCGGTTGATATGCTTGGTCTTTGGATGATATCTTGGTTCCTTAGCAAGTGCTATGGCGCCAGTGTTGTCACACAATATCTCCAGTGGGTCCAATGCACTTGGAACCACGCCAAGCTCAGTGATGAATTTTCTGATCCAAACTCCGTCACTTGACGCTTCTACAGCAGCCATGTATTCCGCTTCCACTGCAGATCCCGCTATCACGCTTTGCTTGCAGCTTCTCCACCAGACTCCTCCATTAAAAATATAAACGTATCACGTTCGAGATTTGGAATCATCCTTGTCGATTGTCAAAACTAGCGTCGACGGCGTAACCTTTACGACAAGCTGTTCATCACCCCCATAGACTAAGAACATTTCTTTAGTCCTATTTAGGTACTTTAGGATGTTCTTCACGGTCATCCAAAGGTTCCTCTGGATCACTTTGATATCTGCTCGTCAAACTAAGAGCATTGGACACATCCGGTCTAGTACACAGCATGGCATACATGATGGAACCTATGGCCGAGGCATAAGGCACTTTTCTCATAGCTTCCCTATCATTTACCGTAGCTGGACACTGAGCCTTGCTCAATATCTTACCTGACAACATAGTGTTAGGGGGTAACCCTGGGGTTGGCCCGATCTTTCACGAATTCCACGAGGAACGAGGGGAAGAAAGGTGGTCGGGTGTGAAATCGGGGAAGGCGATGAAAACCACGAACACACGCACACCAAAACACGATACACGCCTACTCCTCACGCCGGTGGCAACCGGTCCAACATAATCCCTAGGATCGGTGTTGGGCGAAGCTCGCTCTCCACGCCAACAACGGGGGATGAGGTGCTTGGTGAGACCTTGACGACTTGGGCGAAACCGAGAACCCAAGGCCTTATACAACTTGAACGCACTAGGCAAGATCCAAGAGGGGGGTGGATAATCCGGTGCTCCTTGGTAGGAGCATGAGACCAATAGATATAAGTCCTCAAAGGGTTTCCTTAATATCTATTATTATCCAAGTCTAACGTTTACAATAGAGGTGGGGCTATATATAGTCCAGCCACAAAACAGGGTAGTTTGAATGGAGAGATAAATGATAGGTTGGGTTACAAGGCACAGGGCCGAACTTAGGCGATCAGGGTCAGCAGGACCGGTAGTACCGGTCCGGTAACCGGTGGTGACCGGTAGTACCGCTTCCGGAGCGGTAGTACCGCTTGAGGGCCTGGAGCTTCCGTCGGAGGCGTCGATGTGGCGGTAGGAGGGGCGGTACTGCCACCGGTAATCTGATTCTGAGGACCTGTAGTACCGCTGCGTCTGGGGCATGGGGTAGTGCTTCTGTGGCGGTAGGAGGAGGGGTAGGTCCGCTTGAGCGGTAGTACCTGGTCCCAACCGGTAGTACCGCTGGCGTCTGCAGCGATCGGTGGCTTCTTCGTGCACTGATGATGCATGAGTTTGCGTGAAGTAGCAAGCCATCCAAGGGGGTGTCGAAGTCACACAAGGAGAGGAGCGAGTTCACCTTAGTTTGAAGGAGCTTGGCTCGGGCACGAGTCATGGGTCCAATTGGGTAACTCGTGGGAGTAGATGTAGTAGCGGTCGGAGGACGGGCTGCATCAGCTCCCCCCCCTTGGGAAAGAGTCGTCCTCGACTCTTCAACCGTCACAACTTCCTCTTCGCCATGGTAGGGTGAGAGGTCCTTGACATTGAATGTCGAGCTCACAAGATACTTCGATGTTGGTATATCGATCACATAGGCGTTGTTGTTTACCCTTTTGAGCACCTTGAATGGTCCGTCGCCTCGTGGCTTTAGCTTGGAGTCGCGTTCCTTGGGGAAGCGGTCTTTACTCAAGTGTATCCATACAAGGTCGCCCTCATCAAAGATCATCTCTTTCTTGGTCTTGTTTAGCCTTGATGCTTGGCGAAGGACTTGTTGCTCGATAGTAGCTCGTGTGTCTTCATGGAGTTTCATCATTGCTTGGGCACGCTTGACAACGTCCATATTGGCACGTTCATGAAGTGGAAGTGGAAGGATATCGGCGGTGAGAGGCTCGAATCCATGACGATCATGAACGGGCTCCTCATGGTGGTGGAGTGCTTGGCGGTTGTAGGCGAACTTCGGCGTGTGGAATGCATTCCTCCCGGTCTTTAAGGTTCTTCTTTATCAACACCGGAGAAGTGTGCCAAGACTTGATTGACTACCTCGGTTTGTCCATCGGTTTGAGGATGCGGCGGGCGAGAATAGGAGCTTGATCGAGCTTGGCCATGAGGGTCTTCGAGTAGCTCATGAATTTTACGTCCATCGGAGACGATTGTTCGTGTACGCCGTGTAGCGAATTATTTCCACGAAAAACAAATTTGCGACATGTGAAGCATCATCGGTCTTATGGCGAATGAAATGTGCCATTTTTGAAAAGCGATCCACGACTACCAATATGGAATCGTGACCATGTTTAGATCTAGGCAAGCCTAATACAAAGTCCATGCTAATGTCCGACCAAGGTGCATGAGGAATAGGCAATGGCATATAAAGACCAAAGGGGTTGGACTTAGACTTAGCTTGGATACATGTAGTGCATCGTTGAACGTGGCGCTCCACGTCGCGCTTCATCTTTGGCCAAAAGTAGTGAGTGGAGAGCATGTCATATGTCTTGTCACGGCCAAAGTGACCCATAAGGCCTCCACCATGGGACTCTTGAAGAAGCAAAAGTTGGAGAGAGGATTTCGGAATGCAAAGCTTGTTTTGTTTGAAAAGAAAACCCTTGTGCAAATAGAAATCGTCAATCCCTTTGTCTATTGAACATTGTGCAAATATTGGTCCAAAGAAAGAATCGGACGCGTACAAAGATTTGATGTCCTCAAGACCCAAAACATTGACTTCGAGTCGTGTAAGAAGGCTTGTGGTTTTGTGAGACAAGGCATCCGCCACCACATTTTCTTTGCCCTTCTTGTATTTTACAATGTAAGGAAAAGACTCCATAAACTCAACCCACTTTGCGTGCCTTTTACTCAAGTTGGCTTGGCCCTTAAGGTACTTCAACGACTCATGGTCGGAATGGATTATAAATTCTTTGGGCCAAAGATAGTGTTGCCACACTTGAAGAACACGAACCAAGGCAAAAAGTTCTTTGTCATAAATGGGATAATTGAGGCGTGCGCCATCAAGTTTCTCACTATGGTAAGCAATAGGACGCCCATTTTGCATAAGGACGCCACCAATGCCAATACCACTAGCGTCACATTCAATCTCAAAGGTTTTTGTGAAATCCGGCAATGCAAGAAGTGGTGCTTCGGTGAGCCTCCTTTTGAGCTCATCAAAAGCCTTTTGTTGTGCTTTTCCCCAAACGAACGTGACATTCTTCTTGGTCAATTCGTTGAGGGGGCAAGCAATTGTGGAAAAATCTTTCACAAAGCGACGGTAAAAGCGCCTAACCCATGAAAACTACGAAGTTCACTAACATTTGTAGGGGTGGGCCAATCTCGTATGTCCTTGACTTTTGATACATCAACTTCAATGCCATTAGAAGACACGACAAAACCAAGGAAAATCAGCTTGTCTCTTGCAAAAGTGCACTTGGGGAGGTTAGCATAAAGCTTTTCATGACGAAGGATTTGTAAGACCTCCTTAACACGAGTAACATGCTCCTCTAGTGACTTGCTATAGACAAGAATGTCATCAAAGTAAACAACTACACTCTTTCCAATGAGTGACCGCAAAATATGGTTCATGAGGCGCATGAAGGTAGATGGGGCATTGGATAAGCCAGAAGGCATAACCAACCATTCATATAGACCGAGCTTGGTCTTGAAGGCGGTTTTCCACTCATCACCTGCAGCCATGCGAATTTGATGGTAGCCACTACGAAGATCAATTTTCGAAAATATAGTGGCTCCACATAATTCATCAAGCATGTCATCAAGACGCGGTATAGGATGTCGATAACGCACGGTGATAGCATTGATTGGACGGCAGTCCATGCATAACCGCAACGTATCATCCGTTTTCGGGACTAGGATCACGGGAACCGCGCTTGGGCTAGTGCTTACTTGGATCAAACCTTTGGAGACGAGTTGGTTGATTTGACGCTCGATCTCCTTTGTCTCTTCCGGGTTTGTGCGATACGCATGGCAGTTTGGTAGTGGTCTTGGGTATGAGGTCAATACGGTGCTCGATTCCACGAAGAGGAGGAAGGCCATGAGGAAGCTCTTCGGGAAATACATCTTGGAATTCCTGCAAAACAGCCATCAAAGAAGGAGGAATATTTGTCAAGTCATTAGTTCCTTGCGCTAGTCCCTTGCATACGAGGACGTAGTGCAAGATGGATGGGTTGTTCCTCACTTCTCTCATCTCACTTTTGGTGGCAAGAAGAACACTCTTAGTTTTTCCGCTCGAGTTTGGCTTGTAGCTCTCACTCACTATGGTGTGGTTCTCTCGCTCACCACTCTTCTCACACGGTGTTTTTGCGTATTGCGCCCTCACTAAAGACTTTGCATTATCCGCAATTATTTGGCTAGGAGTCATTGGTTGCAACACACAAGTTTTATCAAGCCATTTGAAAGTGTAGGTGTTTGAGTGACCATTATGCAAAGCACACTTGTCATATTGCCACGGCCTTCCGAGCAACATGTGACAAACCGTCATTGGAACCACGTCACATTCCACCATGTCCTTGTAGTGTCCAATGGAGAACGTCACCGAGACGGTGTGCTTGATCTTGACGGATCCTTGGTCACTTAGCCATTGGATATGGTAGGGGTGTCTATGTGGGTGAAGGGTGAGGTTGAGTTTCTCACACAATTCCGTGCTTGCGAGGTTGTGGCAACTTCCTCCATCGATGACAACTTTGATGGACTTCCCATTGATGCCGGCACGAGTTTGGAAGATGTTCGAGCGTTGGTCTTAATTTTCATTGGCTTGGGTAGTCAAGACCCTTGTGACCACAAGCGATGGACTTGCGTCATGCTCACACACAAGAAGTTCTTGGTCCTCTTCCAAGTGTTGCCTTGCCATGGCTTCCTTGACCCTTGCATCAAACTCTTCTTCACTCAAGTATTCTTCATCGCGTTGTCATGGATGAACAAAACTTTTTGTTTCCACATGCATTGGACTTGTGCCCTTTGCCTCCACACTTGTAGCATTCACCATTGAATGGTTGATCATCCCGTGTTTGTTTGCCACTTGGGGCTGTTTTCCTTGGGAATAGTTGGCTTGAAGGAAGCTTGGTTGTACTTGGGAGCTTCCACTTGGTGTTGTTGGAGTAGTGGTTGGCTTGCTTGTAGGTGAAGTACGTCTTTGGCTTGTTGTACTTGATGTCCTCTTGCACTTGGCGCTCGGCCTTGGATGCGATGTGCACAAGCTCAACCATGTTGTTGTACTTTTGGAACTCGGTGATGCGTTTGATGGGATGGTTCAAGCCATTGAGGAAGCGTGCCATTGTTTTCTCATCTCGCTCTTCAATGTTGGCACGGATCATGTTGAGCTCCATTTGCTTGAAGTACTCTTCCACGGTCTTTGTCCCTTGACTAAGCATTTGAAGCTTGTTGAAGAGGTCACGCGTGTAGTGTGAAGGAACAAAGCGGGATCTCATATGAGCCTTCATATCTTGCCAAGTTGCGATTGGAGGCTCTTCTTTTGCTTCGCGAGCGAGTTGGACTTGTTCCCACCAAAGGTTGGCATACTCATCAAACTCGAGGGATGCCATGGCCATCATCTTCTCATTGCTATAATTGTGCATGCGGAAGATCTTGTCGACCTTGAGTTCCCAAGAGAGATATTCCTCGGGCTCATTGGAACCGGTGAACTTGGGCATGGTGAATTTGAGCTTGCCGAAAGTTTCTTCTCCATTGCGGTTCCGGTTGCGTCGGTTGCCATTATTTGGACGGTCATCATTATCATCCGAGCTCTCATGTCTTGCTTGGTGATTGTTGCGATGCTCGCGTGGTTGTTGAGGTGCCGCGTTTGGTGGAGGAACTTGTTGTTGACGACGAGCTTGGGGAGCGTGCTCGTTTTCTTGTCGCGGATGCGGACGAGGAGGAGGTTGGTGGTCCTCACGACGAGCTTGGGGAGCTTGCTCTTGCTCTTGTCGTGGTTGATGGCGAGGAGCATTAGCTTGCGCCATGTGGCGAGGAGGACGTCGAGCCGTATGCGCCATGGGCTGCTCTTCTTCTTGGTGTAGGGGAGGCTCGTCATGACCATTATGTTGGCGGCGAGGACGCTCATGTCTATGATGACGCCTTGGAGGATCTTCGAGTGCTTCACGTCGACGATGATCTTGTTCGTCCTCTTCGGAAGTTGCACTTGTTGTTGAAGGAGTGTCGGCGTCGATGGCCGTGGTGGTCTATGCGAGGTTGCTCTTGTTGAATCACCGTGCCCTTGGTTGTGGTCGGTTTGCTTCCGTCTTGGAGGTCTTGCGGAGAGGTCACCATCATAGCTTGATGTCGCGGCGTGGACGGAGATGGTACCACTTGCGAAGAGCTTATGGATTGAAGAACGGGTCCATCCGGTGCCTTGAAGCGTGGCGAGGTGCACTTGTTTCACTTGATGAGTCGAGATGAGCTTGATTCAGCGTGTCCTTGCGAGTCCATCGATGATGTGTTGGAGCTTCTCATCCGTTGGGGCGAGTGCACGACCAAGAGCTTCATTTTGATGCCCGAGGTTGTGTTGCATGGCATGCATTTGGCCACGGACTTCTTCGAAGCGGTTGTCGATGTTCTTGAATTCCACACGGGCCTCGCTAAATTGTTCATCTTGGCGCCGCTCGAGAGCTTCACAACGATAGTTGAATTCTCCTCGGATCTTCCAATGGTCCCATCTTGTCATGAATTGGTTATCATCCTCTGGAGGTGGTGGTGGTTGGGATGGCTCTCCATGCATGTCCATGATGCAAAGCCAACAATGGTTGTATATGGAGAGAAAGGGTGTGGAGAGTTAGCCTGTTACCGAAAACCCCCATTGTGGAATCTCTAGTTTTGCCTCATCCCCTTTACCAAGGGGACCGACTATCGTCACCAACCTCGATTGGACTTTGCATCACGCATCCATCGTTGAACAAGGCCTTGGGTTCTCGGTTTCTCGCCCCCAAGTCGTCAAGACCCTCCTCAAGGTGTTCTTCCCTCTCCGATGTGGATTTGAGGGAGCACGTTGACCGATCTTTCCTTGCGAGGATTCTATCAGACCGGTGGCCGCCGTTCGGGAGCAATCGGCCTTGTATTGTGTGAGTTTTGCGTGTGTTCATCGTGTTCTTCGCGAGGTGTGTGTTCGCTTCCGCTACCTTCTCCCTTTCCCCTCGCTTTCCCATCGATTTGACCACGAGATCCGTGAAGATCGGGCACCCAAGAGGTTAACCCCTCCATCATCTGGTATCAGCAGCTTTTGGTTGCCACGGATTTCTCATCGATTTGGTCTTTTCCCCATAAATTCGAAAATTCCACCAAAAATAGCCCCAATTCGTGTTTTGGATCGATCTGTGATTTGAGTGCGTTTTGGTAGGTTTTGATCCATGGATTACTTGCTAAACTTGTTGATCTACCTTCCTTTGCGTTCCCATAGCCTAATTCCTTGATTTCCCCCGTCGATTTGGTGTTTTTCTTGAAGATTTTCCGCCCAAATCGCCCCAAACTCGCGAAATCGCGTCAGATCTGGTTTTCTCTGTCCCGAGCGATACTACTGCTCCAAAAATACGGTACTACCGCCCAGCGGTACCAAAATCCGGTACTACCGCCCGATACAGAAAGAAAACAACAAGTTCCAGATTTCAGCCTCTCACCGTTTTGGCCATAACTTTTGCATACGAACTCGGATTTTGGTGTTCTTTAGCTCGTTTCGAAGAGGAGAAGGAGCTTTTCATCATCATCCACGTGGTTCATGCTATCTACTCCATCCAAATTCCGTGAGCAAGGCGGAATCCAACAATAAAGGGTGAAGATCGTCGACGAAAGGTATAAACATTCCGCGACTTCTCCCCACTTGCATTCCTTTGTGAACCCCACTATCTTTGCGAGCAACAAACACCTATTGAGACTAGTTCCTCTTATGATTGCTTGGGCTATGCACATTTGATACCTTGTAGAATTCCGAGCAAACATTGTGAGCGCTATCTCATATAGTTATCTTGTATAGTTGTTGGCACAAGGAAGAGGCAAGTGAAAAAGAAATAAAAAGAAAAAGAGTGATACAAAAAGAAAAAAAAAGAAAAAAAAGAAAAATAAAGAGATATACAAGTGCCTCATAGAACAGGAAGCGCAAGCTCGATGAACATCATATAGGTGGTACTTATTGTGCATATCTTGTAGCCCACCAATTTTGTGCAATCGAACTAGCGTCTCTCCTTGTACTTGTGTGACACGAGCTTATAGTCTTCGCTAGGTAATCATTTGGGTCTTAGCTCACTGTCTCCGTCGCACAAGTCCCATTTATCCCACCGTGTGTGTTTCCTTGTACATATTTCCTATCTTGTGGATTAACTTGTTTTGCTTTGTGATCATTGTGGTTCTTTAATTGCCATTACAACATCTTGATTTCGGATTGGTTCTTGACATGCCACTTTCCATACCTATCCACCATAGGCCTTGTGTGTGTGTGTTTTTTGGTTAGTAGTTGGTTTTGGTGTTCCGCGTGAACTTCACTTGGCTTGGTTTATTGCTCTCAAGTGTGGCCACTTGCACGATACGATCTTCCAAGGTAAAGTAAGGTTTGACGTTGTATCCCTAACTCCCACTACCACTTCCATATACACCGCTTGGTCTTGTGCATCATGTCTAGGGACTCCGGAACCGAGGATGATATCTATGAAGAATCCATGATGAGCCACCATGACTACGACTCCACAAGTATAGAGGACATGACGGAGCACAACACCGACAATGGCTCCGCATGCTTTGAGAACCCGGAGCACTACACCTACGACGAGTCCACATGCATGGAAGACATGGAGCTCTACGTCGACAATGGCTCCTCATGCATGGAGCCTATGGATCACTACACCGATAATGGCTCCACATGCTTGGGTGATATGGAGTACTAAACCAACAACTACTCCCCAAGCATGGACGACTTCGAGTGCGACATCGATGACGCCTCGCCAAGCATGGAGGACACGGAGAACTTCATCGACTTTGATGGCTCCTCCATGAGCCATGAAGAATTCCTCCACCGTGTGGAGATGGAAGCCTACTACGCCAAGCAAGAGGAGGCGCATCATCAAGATTCCATGACCTTCAAGGCCAAGCGTGCCACACCAAAGGGCACCACCTACTTCGATGATTCACCTCCAAGGCGACATGTGCCACCACCTAGATGGCGTCAAGCGCCACCACCTCGACGCCATCAAGCTCCATCACCTCCAAGGCGTCAAGCTCTACCATCTCCAAGGCGCCAAGCTTCATCACCGCCAAGGCACCAAGCTCCAACTCCTATCCAAACAAGAGTGGCGTCCAAACATCATATGCATCAAGAAGCGCCAAGAAACAAGACTCTTCATCGACAAACATCCTCTCATGAGCATCGCCACCATAAAGAGGATACAAGACATCGTCAAAGGCATCTTCGCCATAAAGACGAAGAATTCATGATGAGCACCAACCATAATGCTCAAGCAAGCTCAAGAAGGCACCACAAGCACAAGAAGAGTGCCAAGGCAAATGATCATCGTCGCGAGTGTCATGTGGACGACCAAGTGCGCCACCTACATCAACCATCGGCAAGGCACGCCAATGACCTCCGTCGACACCATCATAGGACACCTTCAACTACTCGTGCCACCACCACAATGGCACCAAGAGAAAGCCTTCCTCCACGCCATCAAGCTTCAATGCCTACGCTTGACTTCCACAACCTCGCCAACGAGGAAAATCTAGACGCCTACTTCGCCAAGTTGGATAGCATGAGCCTACCTCCACCACTACTACAAGATGGACACAAGACGGTCGAGCATGGGATTTTCCCTTCGAACATGGAGGAGAGCAATGATGCCCATCTTATGGCATCCAACCTTGAAGGCGACAAGGTCAAGAATGGTGAGCATGGGATTTTCCCTTCACCAAAGGAGGCGCATGGAGTTGAGGAACCCGAGCCTACCCCCATATGCTTGAGTGATGATGTGGTAGCAATCCCATGTGAGTATGAGAGCCACTTAGCCCACTTGAGTGAGAACAAGAGTGACATGAATGACTCCACCTTATGTGAGATTGAGTGCTTCCACTTGGAGGGCATGAGCGATACTCCTAGTGAGTTGAGAGTGGTAGTTGATAGGTCAAGTGAGACCATTTCGATTTCTAACAACTTACCCTCTACCTCTAGTGTGTTCTCTTGTGTTGTGCTAGGTTCCATGGAGGATGACGCCCAAAGCCATGAAGCAATGATGCCTCAATTGGAGAACATGTACATGGTGCGCGAAGATGATGCTACGCCATGGCTACATCAAGAAGACGAAGTCGTCCACAAGGAGGCCACTACTTCCACAACACCCACTTCATATGAGAGGTATGAACAAGGTAACAATAAGGGTGTTGATGATGCCATGATCCCACTAGTGGACATGATGAATTGTGAGGATACGCATGCTATGGATGATACTTGTGACATTACACATGCTTCATCCACTTTCCCATGTGATGATTTGCCTTTGCATAATATTGATCATGTGGAATTGTTTGATGGCGATATCACTTCCATAAACATGCCATGCTATGCATCTTGTGTGTATCCTCCAATTGCTATGGACATGCTTTGTCATGCTAGTCATTTAATTTTTCACGTTGCTTGCAATAAGATGAATGCTTGCAACAATGTTGACCACATGCGTTATAATGAGATGGCCCCCATAGCTTTCTCAATTTTTGGAGATTTTGATGATTGCCATGATAAGCATGTTTCCCACTTGCATACTCACCATGCATCTATTTCATACTTAATTGACATTAATGGTGATGTGCACAAAAAGAGATACGTCATGATGGATGATGTCTATCTCTACCATGCACACACGTTCTTCCTTTTACATATGATGTGTGTAGGTACCCGCACGAGAATGTCAACCTCGGTTGAGCACGAGTTGACAAAAAGATCTCTTGAGAGCATCCCACAAGTGAGTTCAAGATCGAACCCAGCTCTGATACCTTTTGCATGCTTTGCATCTTTCATGTTGGCAAATTGCTCTTTCATATGGTTTGATTGCAAGCATGTTAATGGTATTATCTCCCCTTGTGACATTCATGTTTCTTCGCATCTAGATAATGATGTTTTGTGTGTTGCAACAAAAATGTTGAACATTTTCTCTTTCCGATGTTTTGGGTGCAACCACAATTCCATTAAGAGCATGTATTGTCATGAGAGCTTCCAAGAATCTCGTCTTGTTGTTGCAACAAATATAAGGACCACTTGCTCTTTCATTTGGTTTGTTTGCAAATATGTTGTTTTTGCTTCCGCTTGGGATACTCATTTTCCCATGATATTTGCTTTTGATGATTTGTGTGTGACATCCAACATGTCAAACAATTTCTCTTTCCAATGGTTGGGTCGCACACATATTGTTGTTGCTTTGGACATTCTTCCTCGTGTGTTTTTTCCACATTCTCCTATTCTTGCATCAAAGATGTTGTTTGAAATTTGGATCCAATGCTTTGAATGCCCAACTTCTATGTTATATGGAGTTTTTGAGTTTCCACATTTGGATGATGTTCAAACGTTTTCCATGCACTTTGACCTTGCATATGCATCCCATTTGCTATGCATGCGTTGTACTAATAGTGTTGTGAACAAGAATGGACATGCCTCATTTGACATGCTCCTCTATCACGCATGAAAATATTTTGCTTGGTCTTTGTTGTGTGAAGGTACAAGTGCATACACGTCAACCTCTATGGACAATAAGTTGACAAGAAGAACCGAAGAGAGTTACCTATGGCTACCCTTCATCGACCTATCTCTACAAGCTAAGGTGACTTCCTTCTACTTGAGGACTCATGCTATAATCTTCATGAATTGGCTACACTTTGAGTGTTGCTTTTCTTTTGTTGGGACCTTTGTAGGCTTCAAGGAAGGTGAAGGAACATTGAAGTGTCGTCACGTCAATCTTCCCGAGGACGACTATATGGTGAACCCCAGGATCAAGAAGGTCTCTCGACCGCTTCTACTTTGTGATGAGCATGTAGAGTCGAGGACGACTCTTTTTGAAGGGGGGGAGATGATGCAACCCGACCTACGGTCGTTACTACATCTTGGTCTCCAACTTACGCCAAGTCGTCATGGACTCCAAAGGTGAATCCGTTCCTCTATGCGAGCCCCCTTCCGACCCTATTGAATGGTATGCTACTTCATACTCCGTCACATATGCATGATAGGTTCACATTGACAAGTACGGAGGCAAGGGAGGAAGGCCGGAG
Source organism: Avena longiglumis (assembly GCA_030063025.1). Lineage (NCBI taxonomy): Eukaryota > Viridiplantae > Streptophyta > Magnoliopsida > Poales > Poaceae > Avena > Avena longiglumis. The sequence goes on along the minus strand of CP125974.1, from coordinate 331,596,656 downwards.
CATCAAGCCCGACAAGACGGAGTCTTGGAAGAGGAGGCGAAAGAAGACAGATCGCCAAATGCTCTCTGTCGCCAGCGATACTACCGGGCCTGGCGACCGGTACTACCGCCAGGCGGTACTACCGCCCCCTGCTACCGCCACCAACACACGACGCCAATAGAAGCCAAATACTCTCTGTCTCCGGCGGTACTACCGGATCTGGACCCGGTACTCTGGCCACGGTGATACTGTCTCCCTCGATACCGCCACTGATGGATCCGGTGACGCCCAGACCTCAAGCGGTACTACGGTCCCAGAGCTACTCTGGGACCAAGCGGTACTACCGGTCCTATGTCCGGTACTACCGCTCCTGGCAGTGCCTGCGCGCACTAGTTGGGCCACAGCCCATGTATCCCCCTTTACTTACCAAACCCTAGTTTTATTCCCAAACTACCCTTGTTTTGTGGTTGGCCTATAAATAGAGCCCCCACCCCTCATGTATCCCTTAGGCATAGATGATAGACTAAAGAAAACCCCCATTGTGGAATCTCTAGTTTTGCCTCATCCCCTTTAACAAGGGGACCGACTATCGTCACCAACCTCGATTGGACTTTGCATCACGCATCCATCGTTGAACAAGGCCTTGGGTTCTCGGTTTCTCGCCCCCAAGTCGTCCAGACCCTCCTCAAGGTGTTCTTCCCTCTCCGATGTGGATTTGAGGGAGCACGTTGACCGATCTTTCCTTGCGAGGATTCTATCGGACCGGTGGCCGCCGTTCGGGAGCAATCGGCCTTGTATCGTGTGAGTTTTGCGTGTGTTCATCGTGTTCTTCGCGAGGTGTGTGTTCGCTTCCGCTACCTTCTCCCTTTCCCCTCGCTTTCCCATCGATTTGACCACGAGATCCGTGAAGATCGGGCACCCAAGAGGTTAACCCCTCCATCATGATGAGTTATGTGGAGCCACTATATTTTCGAAAATTGATCTTCGTAGTGGCTACCATCAAATTCGCATGGCTGAAGGTGATGAGTGGAAAACCGCCTTCAAGACCAAGCTTGGTCTCTATGAATGGTTGGTTATGCCTTTTGGCTTATCCAATGCCCCATCTACCTTCATGCGCCTCATGAACCATATTTTGCGATCTCTTATTGGAAAGAGTGTAGTTGTTTACTTTGATGACATTCTTGTCTATAGCAAGTCACTAGAGGAGCATGTTACTCATGTTAAGGAGGTCCTTCAAATCCTTCGTCATGAAAAGCTTTATGCTAATCTCCCAAAGTGCACTTTTGCAAGAGACAAGCTGATTTTCCTTGGTTTTGTTGTGTCTTCTAATGGCATAGAAGTGGATGTCTCAAAAGTCAAGGACATACGAGATTGGCCCATTCCAACAAATGTTAGTGAACTTTGTAGTTTTCATGGGTTGGCTGGCTTTTACCGTCGCTTTGTGAAAGATTTTTCTACCATTGCTTGCCCCCTAAACGAGTTGACCAAGAAAAATGTCACGTTCGTTTGGGGAAAAGCACAACAAAAGGCTTTTGATGAGCTCAAAAAGAGGCTCACCGAAGCACCACTTCTTGCATTGCCGGATTTCACAAAATCCTTTGAGATTGAATGTGACGCTAGTGGTATTGGCATTGGTGGCATCCTTATGCAAAATGGGCGTCCTATTGCTTACCATAGTGATAAACTTGACGGCGCACGCCTCAATTATCCCATTTATGACAAGGAACTTTTTGCCTTGGTTCGAGTTCTTCAAGTGTGGCAACACTATATTTGGCCCAAAGAATTTATCATTCATTCCGACCATGAGTCGTTGAAGTATCTTAAGGGCCAAGCCAACTTGAGTAAAAGGCACGCAAAATGGGTTGAGTTTACGGAGTCTTTTCCTTACATTGTCAAATACAGAAGGGCAAAGAAAATGTGGTAGCGGACGCCTTGTCTCGCAAAAACACAAGCCTTCTTACTCGACTCGAAGTCAATGTCTTGGGTCTTGATGACATCAAATCTTTGTACGCGTCCGACCCTTTCTTTGGACCAATATTTGCACAATGTTCATTCGACAAAGGGATTGATGATTTCTATTTGCATAAGGGTTTTCTTTTCAAACAAAACAAGCTTTGCATTCCGAAATCGTCTCTCCAACTTTTGCTTCTTCAAGAGTCCCATGGTGGAGGCCTTATGGGCCACTTTGGCCGTGACAAGACATATGACATGCTCTCCACTCACTACTTTTGGCCAAAGATGAAGCGCGACGTGGAGCGCCACGTCCAACGATGCACTACATGTATCCAAGCTAAGTCTAAGTCCAACCCCTTTGGTCTTTATATGCCATTGCCTATTCCTCAGGCACCTTGGTCGGACATTAGCATGGACTTTGTGTTAGGCTTGCCTAGATCTAAACATGGTCATGATTCCATATTTGTAGTAGTGGATCACTTTTCCAAAATGGCTCATTTCATTCCGTGCCATAAGACCGATGATGCTTCACATGTAGCAAATTTGTTTTTCAGGGAAATAATTCGGCTACATGGTGTGCCAAGAACAATCGTCTCCGACCGCGACGTAAAATTCATGAGCTACTTCTGAAAGACCCTCATGGCCAAGCTCGGCATCAAGCTCCTCTTCTCGTCCGCTTCGCATCCTCAAACCGATGGACAAACCGAGGTCGTCAATCGAAGTCTTGGCACACTCCTCCGGGTGTTGATAAAGAAGAACCTTAAAGACTGGGAGGAATGCATTCCACACGCAGAGTTCGCCTACAACCGCGCCAAGCACTCCACCACCATGAGGAGCCCGTTCATGATCGTCTACGGCTTTGAGCCTCTCACCGCGCTCGATATCCTTCCACTTCCACTTCATGAACGTGCCAACATGGAAGTTGTCAAGCGCGCCAACACAATGAAGAAACTCCATGATGACACACGAGCTACTATCGAGCAACAAGTCCTTCGCCAAGCATCAAGGCTAAACAAGAACAAGAAAGAGATAATCTTCGAAGAGGGCGACCTTGTGTGGATACACTTGAGTAAAGACCGCTTCCCCAAGGAACGCGACTCCAAGCTAAAGCCTAGAGGTGATGGACCATTCAAAGTGCTCAAGAGAATCAACAACAACGCTTATGTCATCGATATCCCAACATCCAAGTATCTTGTGAGCTCGACATTCAATGTCAAGGACCTCTCACCCTACCATGGAGAAGAGGAAGTTGAAACGGTTGAAGAGTCGGGGCGACTCTTTCCCAGGGGGGCTGATGCAGATCCTCGACCGCTACTACATCTACTCCCACAAGCTCCCAAGTGGACCCATGACTCGCGCTTGAGCCAAACTCCTTCAAGCTAAGGTGAACTCGCTCCTCTCCTTGTGTGAATTCGATACACCTTTGGATGGCTGCTACTTCATACCCATACCTTGTGCATCATCGATCGAAGAAGAACCCACAGACGAAGGCCAGTGAGAAGAGACCAAATGCTCTCATGCCGGTAGTACTACGGATCTGGCGGCCGGTACTGGCAAGACTATCACGCTACCGCCAACAACAGAAGGTCCCCGAGCTGCCCAAACACTCTCTGTCACTAGCGGTACTACCGGCCCCGGATCCGGTACTACCGGGCCACGGTACTACCGCCACCAACAGAAGGCCCCAGCGCAAGTCCCGGAACGACAAGCGGTACTACCGGCCAGGAAGCGGTACTACCGCATGACCGGTACTACCGGTCGAGCTGGACCGGTACTACCGGACCTGGAAAAGCCTGAACGTGTTAATTCGGCCCAGCGCCTTGTAACCCTCTCTATATTTCGCTATTTGTTCCCAAAATACCCCTGTTTATGTGGTTGGCCTATATATAGCCCCCACCCTCTAATGTAAAACCTAGGGAAACCCTTTGAGGACTTATATCTATTGGTCTCATGCTCCTACCAAGGAGCACCGGATTATCCACCCCCTCTTGGATCTTTCCAAGTGCGTTCAAGTTGTACAAGGCCTTGGGTTCTCGGTTTCTCGCCCCCAAGTCGTCAAGGTCTCACCAAGCACCTCATCCCCCGTTGTTGGCGAGGAGAGCGAGCTTCGCCCAACACCGATCCTAGAGATTATGTTGGACCGGTTGCCACCGGCGTGAGGAGTAGGCGTGTATCGTGTTTTGGTGTGAGTGTGTTCGTGGTTTTCATCGCTTTCCTCGATTTCATCCCCCGACCACCCCTTTCCCCTCGTTTCTCGTGGAATTCGTGAAAGATCGGGCCAACCCCAGGGTTACCCCTCTAACAGGCACGTTCATGAAGAGGTAGAGGAAGGATATCGAGCGCGGTGAGGGGCTCGAAGCCATAGACGATCATGAACGGGCTCCTCATGGTGGTGGAGTGCATGGCGCGGTTATAGGCGAACTCGGCATGTGGAATACATTCCTCCCAGTCTTTAAGGTTTTTCTTTATCAACACCCGGAGGAGTGTGCCAAGACTTCGATTGACGACCTCGGTTTGTCCATCAGTTTGAGGATGTGAGGCGGACGAGAAGAGGAGCTTGATGCCGAGCTTGGCCATGAGAGTCTTCCAGAAGTAGCTCATGAATTTTACGTCGCGGTCGGAGACGATTGTTCTTGGTACACAGTGTAGCCGAATTATTTCCCTGAAAAACAAATTTTCTACATGTGAAGCATCATCGGTCTTATGGCACGGAATGAAATGTGCCATTTTTGAAAAGCGATAAACTACTACAAATATAGAATCATGACCATGTTTAGATCTAGGCAAGCCTAACACAAAGTCCATGCTAATGTCCGATCAGGGTGCATGAGGAATAGGCAATGGCATATAAAGACCAAAGGGGTTGGACTTAGACTTAGCTTGGATACATGTAGTGCATTGTTGGACGTGGCGCTCCACGTCGCGCTTCATCTTTGGCCAAAAGTAGTGAGTGGAGAGCATGTCATAGGTCTTGTCACTGCCAAAGTGACCCATAAGGCCTCCACCATGGGACTCTTGAAGAAGCAAAAGTTGGAGGGACGATTTCGGAATGCAAAGTTTGTTTTGTTTGAAAAGAAAACCCTTATGCAAATAGAAATCATCAATCCCTTTGTCTATTGAGAATTTTGCAAAAATTGGTCCAAAGAAAGGGTCGGATGCGTACAAAGATTTGATGTCATCAAGACCCAAGACATTTACTTCCAGTCTTGTAAGAAGGCTTGTGTTTTTGCGAGACAAGGCGTCCGCTACCACATTTTCTTTGCCCTTCTTGTATTTGACAATGTAAGGAAACGACTCCATGAACTCAACCCATTTTGCGTGCCTTTTACTCAAGTTGGCTTGGCCCTTAAGATACTTCAACGATTCATGGTCGGAATGGATTATAAATTCTTTGGGCCAAAGATATTGTTGCCACACTTGAAGAACTCGAACGAAGGCAAAAAGTTCTTTGTCATAAATGGGGTAGTTGAGGCGTGCACCATCGAGTTTCTCACTATGATATGCAATGGGACGCCCATTTTGCATAAGGACGCCTCCAATGCCAATTCCAGTAGCGTCACATTCAATCTCGAAAGTTTTTGTGAAATCCGGTAATGCAAGGAGTGGTGCTTCGGTGAGCCTCTTTTTGAGCTCATCAAAAGCTTTTTATTGTGCGTTTCCCCAAACGAATGTGACATTTTTCTTGGTCAATTCGTTGAGGGGGCAAGCGACGGTAAAATCCAGACAACCCATGAAAACTACGAAGTTCACTAACATTTGTAGGGATGGTCCAATCTCGTATGTCCTTGACTTTTGAGACATCAACTTCAATGCCATTGGAAGACACAACAAAACCAAGGAAAATCAGCTTGTCTTTTGCAAAAGTGCACTTTGGGAGATTAGCATAAAGCTTTTCATGACGAAGGATTTGAAGGACCTCCTTAACATGAGTAACATGCTCCTCTAGTGACTTGCTATAGACAAGGATGTCATCAAAGTAGACAACTACACTCTTTCCAATGAGAGATCGCAAAATATGGTTCATGAGGCGCATGAAGGTAGATGGGGCATTGGATAAGCCAAAGGGCATAACCAACCATTCATAGAGACCAAGCTTGGTCTTGAAGGCGGTTTTCCACTCATCACCTTCAGCCATGCGAATTTGATGGTAACCACTACGAAGATCAATTTTGGAAAATATAGTGGCTCCACATAACTCATCAAGCATGTCATCAAGACGCGGTATAGGATGTCGATAACGCACGGTGATAGCATTGATGGACGGCAGTCCATGCATAACCGCAACGTATCATCCGTTTTTGGGACTAGGATCACGGGGACCGCGCTTGGGCTAGTGCTTACTTGGATCAAACCTTTGGAGACGAGTTGGTTGATTTGACGCTCGATCTCCTTCGTCTCTTCGGGTTAAATGCGATACTGGCGGTTTGGGAGTGGTCTTGCGGGTATGAGGTCGATGCGGTGTTCTATTCCACGAAGAGGAGGAAGGCCATGAGGAAGCTCTTCGGGAAAAACATCTTGGAATTCCTGCAAAACAGCCATCAAAGAAGGAGGAACATTTGTCAAGTCGTTAGTTCCTTGCGCTAGTCCCTTGCATACAAGGACATAGTGCAAGATGGATGGGTTGTTCTGCACTTCTCTCATCTCACTTTTGGTGTCAAGAATAACACTCTTAGTTTTTCCACTCGAGTTTGGCTTGTAGCTCTCACTCACTATGGTGTGGTTCTCTCGCTCACCACTCTTCTCACAAGGTGTTTTTGCGTATTGCGCCCTCGCTAAAGCCTTTGCATTGTCCGCAATTATTTGGCTAGGAGTCATTGGTTGCAACACACAAGTTTTATCAAACCATTTGAAGGTGTAAGTGTTTGAGTGACCATTATGCAAAGCACGCTTGTCATATTGCCACGGCCTTCCGAGCAACATATGGCAAACCGTCATTGGGACCACGTCACACTCGACCGTGTCCTTGTAGTGCCCAATGGAGAACGTCACCGAGACGGTGTGCTTGATCTTGACGGATCCTTGGTCACTTAGACATTGGATATGGTAGGGGTGTTTATGCGGGAAGAGGGTGAGGTTGAGTTTCTCACACAATTCCGTACTTGCAAGGTTGTGGCAACTCCCTCCATCAATGACAACTTTGATGGACTTCCCATTGATGCCGGCACGAGTTTGGAAGATGTTCGAGCGTTGGTCTTCATTTTCATTGGCTTGGGTAGTCAAGACCCTGGTGACCACAAACGATGGACTTGCGTCATGCTCACACACAAGAAGTTCTTGGTCCTCTTCCAAATGTTGCCTTGCCATGGCTTCCTTGACCCTTGCATCAAACTCTTCTTCACTCAAGTATTCTTCATCGCCGTTGTCATGGATGAACAAAACTTTCTTGTTTCCACATGCATTTGACTTGTGCCCTTTGCCTCCACACTTGTAGCATTCACCGGTGAAAGGTTGATCATCCCTTGTGTGTTTGCCACTTGGGGGCTGTTTTCCTTGAGGGAGAGTTGGCTTGAAGGGAAGCTTGGTTGTACTTGAGGAGCTTCCACTTGGAGTTGTTGGAGTAGTGGTTGACGCTTGCTTTAAGGTGAAGTACGTCTTTGGTTTGTTGTACTTGATGTCCTCTTGCACTTGGCGCTCGGCCTTGGATGCGATGTGCACAAGCTCAACCATGTTGTTGTACTTTTGGAACTCGGTGATACGCTTGATGGGATGGTTCAAGCCATTGAGGAAGCGTGCCATGGTTTGTTCATCTCGCTCTTCGATGTTGGCACGGATCATGTTGATCTCCATTTGTTTGAAGTACTCTTCCACGGTCTTTGTCCCTTGACTAAGCGTTTGAAGTTTGTTAAAGAGGTCACGCGTGTAGTGCGAAGGAACAAAGCGGGATCTCATATGAGCCTTCATGTCTTGCCAAGTTGCAATTGGAGGCTCTTCTTTCGCTTCGCGAGCGAGTTGGACTTGTTCCCAACAAAGGTTGGCATACTCATCAAACTCGAGGGATGTCATGGCCATCATCTTCTCATTGCTATAGTTGTGCATGCGGAAGATCTTGTCGACCTTGAGTTCCCAAGAGAGATATTCCTCGGGCTCATTGGAACCGGTGAACTTTGTCATGGTGAACTTGAGCTTGCCGAAAGTTTCTTCTCCATTGCGGTTCCGGTTGCGTCGGTTGCCATGATTTGGGCGGTCATTATCATCATCATCCGAGCTCTCATGTCTTGCTTGTTGATTGTTGCGTTGCTCTTGCGGCCGTCGAGGTGCCGCGTTTGGTAGTGGAACTTGTTGTGGACGACGAGCTTGGGGAGCTTGCTCGTTTTGTTGTCGCGGATGAGGACGAGGAGGAGGTTGATGGTCCTCACGACGAGCTTGGGGAGCTTGCTCTTGTTCTTGTCGCGGTTGATGACGAGGAGCATTGTCGTGCACCCTGTGGCGAGGAGGACGACGAGCCATATGCGCAATGGGCTGCTCTTCTTCTTCTTGGTGTAGAGAAGGATCGTCATGACCATCATGTTGGCGACGTGGACGCTCATGTCGATGATGACACCTTGGAGGATCTTCGAGTGCTTCACGTCGACGATGATCTTGTTCGTCCTCTTCGGAAGCGTCACTCGTTGTTGAAGGGACATGTCGACGTCGATGGCCTTGGTGGTCCATGCGAGGTTGCTCTTGTTGAATCACAAGTGCCCTTGGTTGTGGCGGTTAAACCCGGCGCCTTGGGGTCTTGCGGAGAGGTCACCATCATAGCAGCGTTGCGGCGTGACGCGGAGATGGAACCGCTTGCGAAGAGCTCATGGAATGAAGAACGGGTCCATCGCGGTGCCTTGAAGCGTGACGGCGAGGTACACTTGAATCACTTGAGGAGTGCCGAGATGAGCTTGATTCGCGCGAGCGAGGCCTTGCGAGTCCATCAATGATGTGTTGGAGCTTCTCATCCGTTGAGGCAAGTGCACGACCAAGAGCTTCATTTTGATGCCCGAGATTGTGTTGCATGGCATGCATTTGGCCACGGACTTCTTCGAAGCGGTTGTCGATGTTCTTGAATTCCACACGGGCCTCGCTAAATTGTTCATCTTGGCGCCGCTCGAGAGCTTCACAACGATAGTTGAATTCTCCTCGGACCTTCCAATGGTCCCATCTTGTCATGAATTGGTTATCATCCTCCGGAGGTGGTGGTGGTTGGGATGGCTCTCCATGCCTGTCCATGATGCAAAGCCAACAATGGTTGTATATGGAGAGAAAGGGTGTGGAGAGTTAGCCTTTTACCTCACCTTGGAGATTATATCAAACCAATTGCCACACAAATGAGCGAAAAGCGTGCAAAGTGAAATGGCAAGAAACTCTCAAAGGCTTTTGGTGGAAGGTTAGTGTTGTGGAAAACCAAACGAAACGATCAAAGCAAAAGGTTATTGTCCTACGTGGTAAAGAACCAAAGATCAAAAGCAAAAGGAAACGATCTACAAAAACACGGAAAACACACACGTGGAGAAAAACGGGGTTAGCACGACTATGAAAATGAGCACAAAAGGTCCTAACGAAGACTACGCTCGGGTGTCGTGCCAACACAAGGAGAGACCACAACTCGTTTGCCAAAAGAGGGTAAGCAATAGATTTGTGCACTTGCCGCGGAGCGCTCTTTCTTCTCTCTTTCTTGGCTTACAAGCTTGGTATTCTCTTTGTATTGGGAGACTATGTAGCTTTTTCTCTTTTTCTCTTTTTTTTTGTTTTTTTTTATTCTTTTTCCTTTTTCTCCCTTGCTATGCTACTATGTTAGCTTTTGTATTTGGCCTCACACTCTCACTTTCCGAAGGCAAGTGCACAATGCTTAGACAAACAAAAAATGAGTTGCTCTCATAGGATAGATACACACAAAGGAAGATATGGGGCTGTCAAGGTGGTGCAAGTTATACCTTTGGTATTGTTGACGACTTGCAACCGTTGGTGGGGGGGATGATGTTCGAGTGTCGCGGTGTCGTTGAGCGCAGGATGACGTTGATGCGGAAGCTTGTGTTAAGATGGCGACAAACACGCGAAACAAGCTAAAGGGAAAGTCAACAAACCGAGGCGTCGAAGAAGGAAAAACCTTACATTCTTGGCTGTAGTACCGCTTGTGCAAAGCGGTAGTACCGCTTTACAGCGGTTGTACGGACGGTAGTACCGCTTGGAGCAGCGGTGGTACGCTGGTGACATTTCTGAACAAAAGCGAGATCCACTTGATACAAACCTCGGATCCGTGGAAAAGCGGCCGAAAGGTGGCTAGGAACAACAGGGCTATAGATCGACTCCCAAAGCAATGGATCTATGGACCAAAACCACTAAAACGCACCAAATCCAGAGATCGATCCGAAGGCAAATTGGGGCTCTTTTGGTGGGATTTTCGATTTTAAAGCGGATAAAAGAAAAATTGGGGAAATTCGTGATCAACCGTGCTCTTGATACCAATATGTTAGAGGGTAACCACAGGTTGGCCCGATCTTTCTAAATTCCACGAGAAACGAGGGAACAAGGTGGTCGGGATGAAATCGATGAAGGTGATGAAAACCACGAACACACACACACCAAAACACGATACGCCTACTCCTCACGCCGGTGGCAACGGTCCAACATAATCCTAGGATCGGTGTTGGTGAAGCTCGCTCTCCACGCCAACAACGGGGATGAGGTGCTTGGTGAGATCTTGACGACTTGGGGGCGAGACACGAGAACCCAAGGCCTTGTACAACTTGAAGGCACTTAAGCAAGATCCAAGAGGTGGGTGGATAATCCGGTGCTCCTTGGTAGGAGCATGAGACCAATAGATATAAGTCCTCAAAGGGTTTCCTTAATATCTATTATTATCCAAGTCTAGGGTTCACAATGGATGGTGGGGCTATATATAGTCCACAAAACAGGGTAGTTTGGGGATAAATAGCGAAATATGGAGAGGGTTAGAGGCGCTGGGCGAAATATCACGCAAAGTCTCGTCTCTGGCGGTAGTACCGCTGGCAAGGACAGTAGTACGGTCATGCGGTAATACGGTTCTGGACCGGTAGTACCGCTGTCGATCTGGGCTTGCGCTAGGGCCTTGAGAGGCGGTGGCCGGTAATCTGGGATCCAGGCGGTAGTGCGTTGGTGGTGAGCGTTTGGGCAGCTCGGGGACCTTCATCGTTGGCGGTAGCTTTGGCGTAAGTACCGGTCGCCAGTCCAGTGTACCATGGCGACAGAGAGCATTTGGTCTCTTCTTCGGGTGCTCCTCTGTCCTGCGGGTTCTTCTCTTCGTACCTGATGATGCACAAGGTATGGGTATGAAGTAGCAAGCCATCCAAGGGTGTGTTGAAGTCACACATGGAGAGGAGCGAGTTCACCTTAGCTTGAAGGAGTTTGGCTCGGGCGCGAGTCATGGGTCCACTTGGGGAGCTTGTGGGGGTAGATGTAGAAGCGGTCGTAGGACGGGCTGCATCAGTATTGATCTTGAATATTTCGTCCAAGCCTTCTTTCTTCATTATGGTGTCCTCAAAGTGCTGAAATCTCATCCGTGGCCTTCTCTTGGATCATCACATGCTTGCTGCCATCTCCATGCATGGCCATGCTCCAATGCTTGTCCCTCTCATCCATGCTTGGTTCATCATTCCTAAGAGTAAGAAATATATCTGATTTAGGCAGCATCATATTCTCATGTATGTGAGGAATAGTTCCAAGAAACGAAAGTACCTGATAGTTAAGTTGTTTGGCACGAGATCTTGTGATGGGTCCTTGTATATGTGTTGCTGTAGGTACAATGGTTGTATCAATAGTAGGGATGTCCACATCATGCTCCCCTTCTGGAATTGAAGTCGTCCTCGACGCAATCTCATCTTCCTCACCAAAGTAAGGCTTCAAATCTACAATGTTAAACGTAGGACTAACCGTACCAAAGTCTGCAGGCAACTCAAGTTTATATGCATTATCATTGATTTTCTCTAACACCTTAAAGGGACCAGAAGCACGTGGCATTCACTTAGACTTGCGTAAATCAGGAAAACGATCTTTACGCAAATGTAACCAAACAAGATCGCCAACATCAAACACAACATGCTTTCTGATGTGGACATCCCTACTATTGATACAACCGTTGTACCTGCAGCAACACACATACAAGTACCCATCACAAGATCTCGTGCCAAACAACTTAACTACCAGGTACTTTCGTTTCTTGGAACTATTCCTCACATATATGAGAATATGATGCTGCCTAAATCAGATATATTTCTTACTCTTAGGAATGATGGACCAAGCATGGATGAGAGGGACAAGCATTGGAGCATGGCCATGCATGGAGATGGCAGCAAGCATGTGATGATCCAAGAGAAGGCCACGGATGAAGATTTCAGAACTTTGAAGCCACCATAATGAAGAAAGAAGGCTTGGACGAAATATTCAAGATCAATACTTCTGAATTGTCCATAGCTTAATATGGTGCATGACACCTTTATTTTGGGCCGAGCCCATGTAATTTTCAAGGATTTTAATTAGACACATTTTAGAGTCCGTATTTGAGGAAAAGGACTTTTAGGGTTGGATTCGCCACCACTTCCATGGCTGGCGAAACCCCTTTCATATAAATACTCCCCATAGCCGACCCCTAGACTCGGATTTTGTTTAGACATTAAGTTAGCCATAGTCGCAACTTCGCCAAGGCTCGGCGTCGCAGAGGCCTCTTGTACCGCACCTATTCATGATCCCACCTCGATAAAGCTTTCCTCTTAACCCGCAATAATATCTTGATTGCAATATTGGTTCTTACTTGTTCTCGATTTGGTAGGAATTAAGACCCTCATTGGTCGGTGATCGTGTTCACGCAGGATCGGTAACCTCCAGGAGATTGGCCTAGCGATTGCATTGGCGCTCGTGCTCGCACGTGTAGTCGGATCGTCAAGCCCGAACTCCACCAAATCGAATATCGCCATCTCATCGAAAGATCAGACACCTTTGCCCTATCAAGTGGTATCAGATTTCAGGTTGCTCGTTGAGATTTTACTGTTTTTTATAGATTAGATCTGTTTTTACCCATAACCCACGAAAAAGCCAAAAACACAGTTAGAGTTTAGATCCATCCCATAACCAATCTACGCCTCGCATTATCTTTTCAGTTTTTGCATTGTTGAATTTGTGTCTACATCGTCGCGTCGAGTTGCTGGTCTTAGTGTCTCGTCCCTTAGAGTTTCGAGTTCTGATCATACTAGTCACCGCCACACTCGCCGATCACCGCCACCATATTCCGCCGCCATATACCCAGCCACCATAAACCCTAATACTCAGAACCGCCTTCCTCTGCGACCACGATCCGATCGGTTTTCTGCCATGATGCAGTCCAGTAGAGTTCTTGTTTCCTAGTTATTTCTTTTTTACTTTTCTTCTTTGTTGTTTCCGTGTTCACTAAAAGTCGTATCGCTAAGAGTCCGGTCGTAAGTCCAGAAGGAGAGCAAAAAAAGTCTGGAACCGCCTTCGAAAAAAATTTCTGGCTATACTATTTTTCGACCCCGGGGATCACTTTTCTCCATCGGTCGTTATAGCAATATTTTTTTGGCGCCTGCGTGCTTTCCGGAGCAAAATAAAAAATTTCTAAAATTTTTTTTTGGGGCTAACCTATTTTTTAGACCCCGTAGATCAATTCTAGACACTCGCCATCATAGTGATTTTTCACCTCTCGGTTCGCTTTTCAGGGTGCCATATCATCATACAGTGCTTGTTGTGTCGCGTCGTGACATCGTTGGTGATCTAGGCTCGCGTCTCTAGTACGGTCTAGCCTAGGACCAGCACAGTACCGTCGTTGAGCATTCTTTCAACTTTTGCATTGCTATTTTGATAATTGCTAATCCCCTTTGCTAAGCCTTCCTAGATCTCCACATATACTCTCCACGTGCGGTGTTTCGACTCCTGGTTATCGCTTGGTTCAATCTCTGGACCCACTGATCCTCGTGGTTGCACATCGCCTTTTCCTGCTGTTTGGTAAGAACTTGTAAGAGCTTCGTATATTGCTTGACGGATTACGCGTGACTTCCACCACATTTCCGTACTATATACCTGTGCTTTTTAAGGACTAACCATGACAGATACTTCGCGGAACCCTGCCACAATGACGAACGAAGAACTACATGCCCACTTCTCCGCGCTCTTGGTCAGTCAGCGCTGAAGGCGTGGATACGCCTCGGGAGTTTGACACCAAGCTCACCAACGCCGTGGACAAGATCGATGGACTTGAAAAATCCTTCAACGCCAAGCTTGGCGTTCGGTTCAAGGAGCTTTTGAACCGATTGCCCGCACCGGCACCCACATGGCGCCTGGCGCATTCGATCACGGGTCGATGGCTGGTTCATTGCCGCACCCCGGCTACATTGCGGTACGACGCTCCTCGGTTTCTGCCGCGATCTTTGCGACATTGGGGACGAACGGCGGGTACTACTACGACCCGACGACGACGATCTGTTTGGCGTGGAGGTTGAACAACCTCCACGGTACTGTTGGCCGTCCCGACATTACTACCGCAACGCCGCCGATGCGTGATGATGATCATGTTGCAAAGCTTAAATTAAATATTCCATCTTTTGAGGGTAAATATAATCGATGCATATCTTACATGGGAGATGCAAGTAGAACAACGTTTTGCATGCTTAAAATATCACGAGAATATGCGTGTTAGTGTTGCTACATGTGAATTTACTAAATTTGCTTCCCTTTGGTGGTGCCGAGTATTGTCGTTTAAATCCTACTACTATTCCTAGTACTTGACTGCTTTAAAAACTGCTATGCGTGTTCGTTTTGTACCTCCTACTTATCAACGTGATTTACTAAAGAATCGACACGTTTAGAGCAAGGAAAAATTACGTAGAAGAGTATTATCGGGAATTGCAAGCAGGATGGTTCGGTGTGGTCTTGTTGAATCTATTGAACAAATGCTTGCACGTTTCTTTGGTGGATTAAACAAGGACATTCACACATATTAGATTATAAGGAATATAATTCTATCACTCGTTTGTTTCATCTTGCTTGCAAAATTTGAACGTGAAGTGCAGGATCGCCAAACACCATGGAGGAGGACTAATAATTCTGCAGGTCGCACATCCTCTTGGACATCCCGACAATCAGCCTCCTCGTGATTCGCCACCGCTACTACCACATCCAAGGCCACCACAAGATTTCCATTTGCTCCTCCACCATCATCCAATGCTCACCTTTCGTAGTGCATCTTCTATGGCTTCCACGGGTAAGACAAAGGATATCCAATGCCGCAAGTCTTTGGGGTTTTGGTCATATTGAGAGACAGTGCACAACACAACGTGTGATGATGGTGCGAAGATGGTCAATCTGATTCAGTGACTTGATGAAGATACACTAGCCCTTATTTACGCTCGAGATGGAGACAAATCGATCTTGATGAAGAGCGGAGGTAATGGGGCTGAAGCTGCTGATCAATACAATAGCTTAATTACACAACGTGTGTTGAGTGTGCAATTGAGCAAATCTGAGCAAGATCAACGCCACAACCTATTCCAAACACGTGGTGTTGTCAAGGAAAGAGCTATGCGGATCATCATTGATGGAGGGAGTTGTAATAATCGGCGGTGTTGACATGGTAGAGAAGCTTGCGCTTCACAAGACAACGCCTACATTCATATTACATCTAATGGTTTGAGAGTTCTCGCAAGATCAAGGTAACAAGAACGGTACGCGTGCATTTTACTATTGGTACATATTCTGATTTTGTTGATTGTGATGATGTACCTATGCAAGATTGTTCTTTGTTACTTGGTAGACCATGGCAATTTGATAGAGAATCTGTTCATAATGGCAAAACTAATCACTATTCTCTTATGCATGATGGAAAGAAAATTGGTCTAAAACCTATGACTCCCGAACAAATTTTAAAAGATGATCTTGCTAGAGCTAGTAGAGCTAAAACTGAGGAGAAAAATAAAAGTGAGAATCAGATTGTTGCTGCAAATTTTATACCACCAAAGAACACTAAATCTGATTCTACACATGCTACTGAAATTCGTTTGAAGAGTCCATGTATGCTTGCAAGTAAAATTGATATTGCTGAACTAGATGTAAACAATACTCAATGTTATGCAATTGTCTGCAAAGAGGTTTTGTTTTCATTTGAGGATATACCTCCTTCTTTGCCACCTGCTGTTGCTAACCTTTTGCAGGAATATGAGGACGTCTTTCCCGCTGAGTTGCCACCAGGATTACCTCTGATAGGGCAAAGGTGTCCGATCTTTCGATGAGATGGCGATATTCGATTTGGTGGAGTTCGGGCTTGACGATCCGACTACACGTGCGAGCACGAGCGCCAATGCAATCGCTAGGCCAATTTCCTGGAGGTTACCGATCCTGCGTGAACACGATCATCCTGACCAGCGAGGGTCTTAATTCCTACCTGAAATCGAGAACAAGTAAGAACCAATATTGCAATCAAGATATTGCGGATTAAGAGGAAAGCTTTATTGAAGAGGTGGGATCCTGAATAGGTGCGAAGTACAAGAGGCCTCTGCGACGCTCGAGCCTTGGCGAAGTTGCGACTATGGCTAACTTAATGTCTAAACAAAATCCGAGTCTAGGGGGTCGGCTATGGGGAGTATTTAAGGGCGAAAAGGTGGGGTTTCGGCCAGCCATGGAAGTGGTGGCCGAATCCAACCCTAAAGTCCTTTTCCTCAAATACGGACTCTAAAAAGTGGCTAATTAAAATCCTGAAAATTACATGGGCCTGGCCCAAAATAAAAGGTGTCGCACACCATATTAAGCTATGGACGAATTAAGTAGTATTGATCTTGAATATTTCGTCCAAGCCTTCTTTCTTCATTATGGTGGCCTCAAAGTTCAAATCTTCATCCGTGGCCTTCTCTTGGATCATCACATGCTTCTCGCCATCTCCATGCATGGCCATGCTCCAATGCTTGTCCCTCATCCATGCTTGGTCCATCATTCCTAAGAGTAAGAAATATATCTGATTTAGGCAAGATCATATTCTCATGTATGTGAGGAATAGTTCCAAGCGAAAGTACACGATAGTTAAGTTGTTTGTACGAGATCTTGTGATGGGTCCTTGTATGTGTGTTGCTATAGGTACAACGGTTGTATCAATAGTAGGGATGTCCACATCATGCTCCCTTCTTGAATTGAAGTCGTCCTCGACGCAATCTCATCTTCCTCACCAAAGTAAGGCTTCAAATCTGCAATGTTAAATGTAGGACTAACTGTACCAAAGTCCGAGCAACTCAAGTTTATATGCATTATCATTGATTTTCTCTAACACCTTAAAGGGACCAAAGCACGTGGCATTAACTTAGACTTGCGTAAATCAGAAAAGCGATCTTTACGCAAATGTAGCCAAACAAGATCGCCAACATCAAACACAACATGCTTTCTCCCTTTATCCCCAAAGAAGTTTATACTTAGCATTCATGTGTTCGATGTTATCTTTAGTAGTCTTATGCAAGTTTAATATCATTTGTAGCGTTGTAGCATCCAAATTATGTTGCAATCCGAAGAAGGTAAAGGCAATAAATCAATAGGTGCACGAGGAACAAAACCATACACAATCTCAAATGGGCACATCTTTGTGGTAGAATGCAATGAACGATTATAAGCAAATTCTATATGAGGTAAACACTCTTCCCACAATTTTAAGTTCTTCTTTAAAACAGCCCGTAACATAGTAGACAAAGTTCTATTTACTACTTGGTTTGACCATCGGTTTGGGGATGACATGTAGTACTAAAGAGCAATTTAGTCCCCAACTTAGCCCATAAACATCTCCAAAAGTGGCTAAAAATTTAGTATCACGATCGAGACAATAGTATTTGGCACACCATGCAAACGAACAATTTCACGAAAGAACAAATCAGCAATATATGACATCATCCGCTTTATGACAAGGAATAAAGTGTGCCACCTTAGAAAACCGATCCACAACCACAAAATACTATCCCTCCTACGTGTTCGTGGCAATCCCAAAACAAAGTCCATAGAAATATCCTCCCAAGGAACACTAGGAACAGGAAGAGGCATATATAAACCATGTGGATTAAGGCGAGACTTAGCTTTTTGACAAGTAGTGCAGCGTGCCACAAATCGCTCAACATCTCGACGCATACGTGGCCAAAAGAAGTGTGCAGCAAGAACATCCTCCGTCTTCTTGACACCAAAGTGTCCCATCAATCCTCCTCCATGCGCCTCCTATAACAACAAAAGACGAACAGAGCTATCCGGAATGCATAGTTTGTTAGCACGGAACACAAATCCATCATTGAAGACGAACTTGTTCCATGTTCTACCATCTCTACAATTCCGCAACACATCTTTAAATTCAGCATCTTGCACATATTGTTCCTTAATAGTTTCTAATCCAAATATTTTGAAGTCAAGTTGAGATAACAAAGTATAACAAGTGACAAAGCATCAGCAATAATATTATATTTACCCTTTTTGTGTTTGATAACATAAGGAAAAGACTCAATAAATTCAACCCACTTTGCATGACGACGATTCAACTTAGCTTGACTAAGAATATGCTTCAAAGATTCGTGATCAGAATGAATAACAAACTCTTTAGGCCATAGATAATGTTTCCAAGTTTCTAATGTCCGAACCAACGCATATAATTCTTTATCATAAGTAGAATAGTTCAGACTAGCCCCACTCAATTTCTCACTAAAATATGCAACAGGTTTTCCCTCTTGTAATAACACCCCTCCCAAACCAATTCCACTAGCATCACATTCAAGCTCAAAAGTCTTAGTAAAATCAGGAAGTTGGAGTAAGGGAGCATGTGTTAGCTTATCTTTCAATATGACGAAGGCCTGTTGTTGTGCATCGCCCCAAACAAAGGGCACATCCTTCTTGGTAAGCTCATTCAGCGGCGCGGCAATTGATCCAAAGTCTTTGACAAAGCGCCTAAAAAAACCAGCGAGGCCAAGAAAACTCCTCACTTGTGTGACCGTCTTGGGATGCGGCCAATTCTCAATAGTCTTGGCTGGATCCACTTCAATACCCTGTGATGTAACAACATAGCCAAGAAACGCAACTCGATTGGTGCAAAAGGTGCACTTCTCAAGGTTACCAAACAAACGTGCATCACGTAAAGCATTGAAAACAGCACGCAAATGGTCCAAATGATCCTCTAAAGATTTGCTATAAATCAGAATATCATCAAAGTAGACTACCACAAAACGTCCAATGAAAGCACGTAAAACTTCGTTCATTAATCTCATGAAAGTGCTAGGTGCATTAGTTAAACCAAACGTCATCACTAACCACTCATATAAACCGAACTTAGTTTTAAACGCTGTTTTCCATTCATCTCCTAATTTCATACGAATCTGGTGGTAACCACTACACAAATCAACTTTAGAAAACATGGTAGAGCCACTCAATTCATCAAGCATGTCATCTAAACGTGGAATAGGATGACGATATCGAATAGTAATATTATTGATAGCTCTACAATCAGTACACATGCGCGAAGAACCATCTTTCTTAGGTACCAAAATAATAGGAACAACACAGGGGCTAAGGGACTCACGAATATGATCTCTGTCGAGTAGTTCCTGAATTTGGTGTTGTATCTCCTTTGTTTCCTCTGGATTGGTTCTATATGGCGCGCGGTTGGGCAACGTGGCACCAGGAATGAGATCAATTTGGTGCTCAATTCCTCTAATAGGAGGTAGTCCTGGTGGCAGCTCAGCGGGAAAGACATCCTCATATTCCTGCAAAAGGTTAGCAATGTGGGTGGCAAAGAAGGAGGCATATCCTCAAATGAAAACAAAACCTCTTTGCAGACAATTGCATAACATTGAGTATTGTTTACATCTAGTTCAGCAAATATCAATTTTATTTGCAAGCATACATGGACTCTTCAAGCAATTTCAGTAGCATGTGTAGAATCAGATTTATTGTTCTTTGGTGGTATAAAATCTGCAGCAACAATCTGATTCTCACTTTTATTTTTCTCCTCAGTTTTAGCTCTACTAGCTCTAGCAAGATCATCTTTTAAAATCTGTTCGAGAGTCATAGGTTTTAGACCAATTTTCTTTCCATCATGCATAAGAGAGTAGTGATTAGTTTTGCCATTATGAATAGATTCTCTATCAAATTGCCATGGTCTACCAAGTAACAAAGAACAAGCTTGCATAGGTACAACATCACAATCAACAAAATCAGAATATGTACCAATAGTAAAATGCACGCGTACCATTCTTGTTACCTTGATCTTGCGAGAACTCTCAAACCATTGGATGTAATATGAATGTGGGCGTTGTCTTGTTGGAAGCGCAAGCTTCTCTACCATGTCAACACTGGCCAGGTTATTACAACTCCCTCCATCAATGATGATCCGTATAGCTCTTTCCTTGACAACAACACGTGTTTGGAACAGTTTGTGGCGTTGATCTTGCTCAGATTTGCTCAATTGCACACTCAACACACGTTGTGTAATTAAGCTCCTGTATTGATCAGCATCTTCAGCTCCCATTACCTCTGGCTCTTCATCAGCATCAGAATTGTCTCCATCTCGAGCAGAAATAAGGGCTAGTGTATCTTCATCGAAGTCACTCGCTGAATCGTATTGACCATCTTCTCGCACCATCATCACCGTTGTGTTGTGCCGTCTCTCAATATGACCAAAGCCCCAAAGACTTGCGGCATTGTATATCCTTTGTCTTACCCGTGGAAGCCATAGAAGATGCACTACGGTGAGCATTGGATGATGGTGGAGGAGCAATGGAAATCTTGTGGTGGCCTTGGATGTGGTAGTAGTGGTGGCGAATCACGAGGCGGATTGTCGGGATGTCCAAGAGGATGTGCGACCTGCAGAATTATTATTCCTCCTCCATGGTGTTTGGCGATCCTGCACTTCACGTTCAGCTTTGCAAGCAAGATGAAACAAACGAGTGATAGAATTATATTCCTTATAATCTAATATGTGCTGAATATCCTTGTTTAATACACCAAAGAAACGTGCAAGCATTTGTTCATTAGATTCAAGAAGACTACACCTAACCATCCCCGTTTGTAATTCCTGATAATACTCTTCTACAGAATTTTTCTCTTGCTCTAAACGTGTCAGATTCTTTAGTAAATCACGTTGATAAGTGGGAGGTACAAAACGAACACGCATAGCAGTTTTTAAAGCAGTCCAAGTACTAGGAATAGTAGTAGGATTTAAACGACAATACTCAGACCACCAAAGGGAAGCAAATTTAGTAAATTCACATGTAGCAGCACTAACACACATATTCTTAGGATATTTTAAGCATGCAAAAAGTTGTTCTACTTCCATCTCCCATGTAAGATATGCTTCAGGATTATATTTACCCTCAAAAGATGGAATATTTAATTTAATCTTTGCAACATGATCATCATCACGTACCGGTGGGCGAGCGTTGTGGTAGTAATGTCGGGGACGGCCAGCAGGTACCTGTGGAGGTTGTTCAACCTCCTCGTCAAACAGATCGTAAATCGGGTTAGTAGTACCCGTCGTCTGTCCCCAATGTCGTGAAAGCGGCATGGAAGTCCGAGGCGTCGGCAATGAGCTGGCGGCAGAACCGGCGGTCAGGAAGCCGTGAATGCGAAGTCGCCATGTGTGGGTGCGGTCTTGGTGCGGGCAATCGGTTCAAAAGCTCCTTGAATCGAACGTCAAGCTTGGCGTTGAAGGATTTCTCGAGTCCATCGATCTTGTCCACGGCGTTGGTGAGCTTGGTGTCAAACTCCCTAGGCGTATCCACGTCTTCGATCGGTGACCAAGAGCGGAGAAGTGGGCATGTAGTTCTTCGTTCGTCATGGTGGCGGGGTTCGCTAAGTATCTCATGGTTAGTCCTTAAAAAGCACAGGTATATAGTACGGAAATATGGTGGAAATCACGCGTAATCCGTCAAGCAATATACAAAGCTCTTACAAGTTCTTACCAAACAGCAGGAAAAGGCGATGTGCAACCACGAGGATCAGTGGGTCCAGAGATTGAACCAAGCGAAAACCAGGAGTCGAAACACCGCACGTGGAGAGTATTTGTGGAGCTCTGGGAAGGCTTAGCAAAGGGGATTAGCAATTATCAAAACAACAATGCAAAAGTTGAAAGAATGCTCAACAACGGTACTGTGCTGGTCCTAGGCTAGACCGTACTAGAGACGCGAGCCTAGATCACCAACGATGTCACGACGCGACACAATAAGCACTGTATGATAATATGGCACCCTGAAAAGCGAACCGAGATGCAGAAAATCACTATGATGGCAAGTGTCTAGAACTGATCTACGGGGTATAAAAAGAGGTTAGCCCAAAAAAAAAATTCGAAATTTTTTATTTTGCTCCGGAAAGCTCGCAGGCGCCAAAAAAAATATCGGTATAACGGCCGATGGAGAAAAGTGATCCCCAAAGCCGAAAACTAGTATAGCCAGAAATTCTTTTCGGAGGCGGTTCCAGACTTTTTTTTTTGCTCTCCTTCTGGACTTACGACCGGACTCTTAGCTCGACACGGACTTTATCTTAACACGGAAACAACAAAGAAGGAAAGTAAAAAGAAATAACGAGGAAACAATAACTCTACTCGGACTCGTACCACGGCAGGGAACTGATCGGATCTGTGTCGCGGTAGGAAGGTGGTGGCGGAGTATTAGGGTTTATGGCGGCAGGGTATATGGCGGCGGAATATGGTGGTGGAATATGGTGGCGATGATCGGCGAGTGTGGCGGTGACTACTATGATCAGAACTCGAAACTCTAAGGGACGAGACACTAAGACCAGCAACTCGACGCGACGATGTAGACACAAATTCAACAATGCAAAAACTGAAAAGATAATGCGAGGCGTAGATTGGTTATGGGATGGATCTAAACTCTAAGCGTGTTTTGGCTTTTTCGTGGGTTTATAGGTAAAAGCAGATCTAATCTACAAACAGTAAAATCTCACCGAGCAACACGAAATCGATACCACTTGATAGGGCAAAGGTGTCCGATCTTTCGATGATATGGCGATAATCGATTTGGTGGAGTTCGGCTTGACGATCCGACTACGTGCGCAGCACGAGCGCCAATGCAATCACTAGGCCAATCTCCTGGAGGTTACCGATCCTGCGTGAACACGATCAGCCTGACCAGTGAGGGTCTTAATTCCTACCTGAAATCGAGAACAAGTAAGAACCAATATTGCAATCAAGATATTGCGGATTAAGAGGAAAGCTTTATTGAAGAGGTGGGATCCTGAATAGGCGCGAAGTACAAGAGGCCTCTGCGACGCTCGAGCCTTGGCGAAGTTGCGACTATGGCTAACTTAATGTCTAGACAAAATCCGAGTCTAGGGGGTCGGCTATGGGGAGTATTTAAGGGCGAAAAGGTGGGGTTTCGGCCAGCCATGGAAGTG
Organism: Avena longiglumis; assembly: GCA_030063025.1. Classification (NCBI taxonomy): domain Eukaryota; kingdom Viridiplantae; phylum Streptophyta; class Magnoliopsida; order Poales; family Poaceae; genus Avena; species Avena longiglumis. Next base: position 331,573,358 of record CP125974.1, on the reverse strand, counting down.
GTGGCCGAATCTAACCCTAAAAGTCCCTTTCCCCTCAAATACGGACTCTAAAAAGTGGCTAATTAAAATCCTGCGAAAATTACATGGGTCTGGCCCAAAATAAAGGTGTCGCAGCACCATATTAAGCTATGGACGAATTCGTAAAGTATTGATCTTGAATATTTCGTCCAAGCCTTCTTTCTTCATTATGGTGGCCTCAAAGTTCTGAAATCTTCATCCGTGGTCTTCTCTTGTGATAGGGCAAAGGTGTCCGATCTTTCGATGAGATGGCGATATTCGATTTGGTGGAGTTCGGGCTTGACGATCCGACTACACGTGCGAGCACGAGCGCCAATGCAATCGCTAGTCCAATCTCCTGGAGGTTACCGATCCTGCGTGAACACGATCAGCCTGACCAGCGAGGGTCTTAATTCCTACCTGAAATCGAGAACAAGTAAGAACCAATATTGCAATCAAGATATTGCAGATTAAGAGGAAAGCTTTATTGAAGAGGTGGGTGTAACACCCTTAGAATCGGACCTATGCAAGTTTCAGCGATTCTTGTGGCATCCCGCAAAAACCACTACTAGAAAATCGCGTTGTTTTTGTGCATTGCATCGTCATCATCATGCATTTGTTTGTCTGAAACTATTTTCAATAAGCCTATTTTTGTTTTCTAAAAATACCCTTCTCTTATTTCAAAATAAGTCTTATAATTATCTGTTAAATTAATTGCCTAAAAATTATTTGCTAAAAAGATTTAAAACAAAACAACACCATAAATATTTTACAAATAATAAACCCCAACCTAAACCCTTTTTCTAACCCAACCTAATCTACCCAGCCACTCCCAGCCTTCCACCTCACCTCCCCAGTCCACCTCACCCCCTGGAACCTCCCCGCTCCCTCCCTGGTCGATCCCCTCTTGTCGGCCTCATCCTTCCGAGACCCCCACCCCGCGCCTCGTCCTCCTCCCAGCGAGCTCCGCCGGCCACCTCCGCAAGCCCCGACCCCGACTCCGGAGTCCGAAGATCAAGCCCTAACCCCCCCGGAACCAATACCTTCTGAACCCTAATGTGATTCCCTTTCCAAGACCCCTATTTTATAAATTGTCAACTATATAAATTGTCGCATATTTAATTGTTCATCTCGCATGCATATCATGTGGGTTGGGGGCCTTATGCCGATTCACCTCTAATTAAATATGGGCCCATATGCGGGCAAATCTAGTCTCATATCGGCCTCATTTAAATTTGTGCATCGAACCGTTACGATATTTTGCCATGTTCAAACAACATTTAATTTGCGGGGTAGATAAATAACTTGAACCGTTGAATTAATTGTCGGGACCCCGGTTCCACTTAATATTGCCTAATTGCATCGCACTTTTGCCATGCCATACATCATACATGCATCATGCCCGATCTTTTGCCGTAGTATTAAATAGTGCATCCGGTGTTTATTCTAGTGTTTGCTTCTTCGCGGATAAGGCCGTTGAGTTGATGTGAGCTTCGCCCCGATCTTCGGTTGAACCTTCGACACTGTTTTCAGGCGAGCATCTTCCCCTTTCTACCTATCTTACTTTTATAGTATTTATTCCCTCCTGTTGATCTATTGCTATCTGTGACGCGATGCTCTAGTTTTCGTACCCGTGATATCCCTCGCAGCCTTATATTGCCTTGGACACCTCCTATTACCTGTTGTTTGGTAGATAGATGGACCTGCGAGTCGTAGTCGCTTGCTCAAGTGCTGTTGCGTGTCGTCAAGTACCACAGTTGTTGGAGTATTGCCGTGTGTTTATGGTTGGAGATGATCAAGACTTTAATTACTGTTTAACAACTAAAATTGAAGTAAGTAAGCAGAGGCATCGGTGGGTGATAGATAATATTTGGTTTCCGACCGCCCACTTGTGTCCCGTAGGACCCCTAGTACTTGATACCTGTTCCTTGTTTTATCGCGCTATCCACATCCGGGAGGATTATGGGACCCCCCTGAGCCAGAGCATGATTCATTCTTATTTCTTGGGGCCACAAACTAGTTTGAGGTTTTATTTACTATCATGTACTTATGCCATGTTTTACTGCTTTATTTACGATTGTGCGAGGAGCACACTGTACTGTTTAGGTAAGCGGAATGTTTTCGCGGTATCGACAAGCCCAGTTTTGGGTTCCCAGTCGTTTACAGCCATTGTCGCAAACCTTGAGTCCGTCTCGGAGTCAGCTGGCTTCGTTGCGGGTCTACTCAATGGGGTGGCCCCCTGAAATATTTCTGAATCCTGTGATTACTTTGTCGTGAAGGCCTCGTTGGGTTTTGATTTGGTTTTTCCGAGGTTGATCGAGTGTGTGTTTCTATTTGTGCACCCTGGCCGGGTAAAACTTTCTGAAAGCCGTGTCCGCGGTTATGGACGACTTGGAGCACAGTATCTCGATCATAGACAACTATAACTAAAGTAGTGCTATAAATTTGACTTTATAATGACTAGTAATCAGCTTCACTATAATGGAATGGCTAAATAAAACTGCCAACAATTGCTTGCTTGAGTTGTCGCTTGCGACCATTGTACCTGACTAGTAAGTATTGCAACTACAACGGAATGGCTAAATAAAAGTACCAACAACTGCTGGGTTTTGGGTTATCTCATGCTAATTGTATCTGACTAGTAAGTATTGCAACTACAATGGAATGGTCAAATAAAAGTGCCCACTGCTTATTTTATCAGGACGACTATCTTTACCTGACTAGTAATTGCTGCAACGATAACTGAATAAGTAAAACTGCCTACTGTGTGAGTTCCTCGGTTGACTTCCTCGTTTGGTCTCGAGGGGGAAACGCCAGGATGGGTTTGATTGGTGGTAGTATCAGGTTGTTTCCGAATAGGTCTTTCTTACCCCTCTCTTCTCTCGAGATAACTGGCGGCTATCAGAGAGGGGTAAGAAGCTTCCGCAACGAGTCCACATCAATTTCCCTTGTGCTCGACATCGACACCACATCTTTACCCATCCTGGCGTTTCCCCCTCGAGTCCACATCAATTTCCCTTGTGTGTTTGTATTTTGCCTGAGTGTCTATCAACTAACAAGCTTCCGCAACGCCAACAACACCTCGTGCTCGACATCGACACCGCGGAACTCGAACCATCCCTTCACCAACGATTGCAAGTACAACATCACCAAAATGTATAACTTGCACAACCGTTGTTAACCCCCTTTCTTCCTGTGTGTGTTACCTAACCTATCGAGAGTAGCCCTCCTATGTTTGTCGAAGCATTGTGCGCTTGCTCTTGCATAGTCATGATATAAAGGCAATAACAAAATTGACTACATAGATAAAAAAAGCTTCTAAGCAAAAGAAACAAAGAAAGATACCAATAGCTAAAGAGAGTCCCAAGATTCTAAGCAAGAGTGCGAGCAAGAGCAAGGCAAGCGTACAAATCCGTTGCTTCTCAACCTTGTGCGAACGGGCTACGGTCTCTCCTAGTGTTGGCACGACACCGAGCATTAGTCTTCGTTAGGTCCAATTTTGTTCGTTGCTCATTTTTCATAGTCGTGCTAGCCACATTAATCTCCACCGTGTGTGTATAGTCGTAGGTTCTCGTCACCCTTTTTGACCTTTTCCTTTGACTTTGTTTTTGTTGGATTTTACCCACTTTTGACAATATCTTTTTCGTTTGGTTTTTCCATTTGCTATCCACCTTTTTAACCTACCACCATAGGCCTTTGTGTGTGTGTGTGTGTCTTGTGTACCCGCTATTCGCTTTGCTCTCGGCAACAACAATCTTTCCAATCGTTGACTCCGGTGAGGCAAGGTAGCAATTACCATTCCACCAATCTCACCATATCTATCAAGTGTGTTTGTGCACCATGTCTAGGGCAAGTGGAGCTAGCGGAGATAGCAATTTCAACAACCAAGATGGCTTTGCCACGCGCCACAACTTATGGGCGCAACGCCAAGAATTCAACAATCAATTTGAGCAACTTGAGCACCGTCTTGATGATACTTTTCGAGAATTTGAGTACCGTTGATGCAGCCCGTCCTCCGACCGCTATTACATCTACTGCCACGAGCTACCCAAATGGACCCATGACTCGTGCCCGAGCCAAGCTCCTTCAAACTAAGGTGAACTCGCTCCTCTCCTTGTGTGACTTCGACACCCCCTTGGATGGCTTGCTACTTCACACGCAAACTTTGTGCATCATCAGGTACGAAGAAGCCACCAGTCGCTGCCAGACGCAAGCGGTACCACCGGTTGGGACGACCGGTACTACCGCTCCAAGCGGACCTACCGCCTCCTCCTACCGCTCGCCACAGGAAGCACTGCCCCATGCGCAAGCGTACTACGATCTCAGAACGGTACTACGGTGGCCGTACTACCGGTGGCAGTACTACCGCCCCCTCGACGCTGCCGGCGCATCCCCGGAGAGCTCCAGGCCCTCAAGCGGTACTACTGGCTCGAAGGTACTGGGTCACACCGGTACTACCGATTCTGGGACCGGTACTACCGGTCCTGCCTGACCCTGATCGCCTAAGTTCGGCCCTGTGCCTTGTAACCCAACCTATCATTTATCTCTCCATTCCGAAATTACCCCTGTTTTGTGGCTGGACTATATATAGCCCCCACCCTCTATTGTAAACGTTCAGACTTGGATAATAATAGATATTAAGGAAACCCTTTGAGGACTTATATCTATTGGTCTCATGCTCCTACCAAGGAGCACCGGATTATCCACCCCCCTCTTGGATCTTGCTTAAGTGCGTTCAAGTTGTACAAGGCCTTGGGTTCTCGGTGTCTCGCCCCCAAGTCGTCAAGGTCTCACCAAGCACCTCATCCCCCGTTGTTGGCATGGAGAGCGAGCTTCGCCCAACACCGATCCTAGGGATTATGTTGGACCGGTTGCCACCGGTGTGAGGAGAAGGCGTGTATCGTGTTTTGGTGCGTGTGTGTGTTCGTGGTTTTCATCGTTTTCCTCGATTTCATCCACCGACCACCTCTTTCCCCTCGTTTCGTGGAATTGTGAAAGATCGGGCCAACCCAGTGGTTACCCCATAACATATTGGTATCAAGAGCACGGTTGATCACGAATTTCCTCCAATTTTTCTTTTCTCCACCTTAAGCGAAAATCCTACCAAAAGAGCCCAATTTGCCTTGGATCGATCTCTGGATTTGGTGAGTTTTTCGTGGTTTTGGTCCATAGATCTGCTTTGGAATCGATCTATAGCCCTCTTGTTTCTAGCTCACTTTCGATTTTTCCACAATTTGAGGTTTTTGGCAAGTTCACCTCGTTCGGTGCTGCTGTGCCAATACTTGTTTGTGCAAGCGGTACTACCGCCAGTAACCGGTACTACCGGTAGTACAAGCGGTACTACCGCTCACCGGTACTACCGCTCGCCACTGGCCGTGCCTCCTGCCCTTTGACGCCTCGTTTTCATTCGCTGACCTTTTCCACCTCGATTGTTCGTGTTTCGCGTGTTTGTCGCCATTTTCACAACAGCTTCCGCATCAACGTCATCCCGCGCTCAGCGACACCGCGACACTCGAACATCATCCCCCACCAACGGTTGCAAGTCGTCAACAATACCAAAGGTATAACTTGCACCACCTTGACAGCCCATATCTTCCTTTGTGTGTATCTATCCTATGAGAGCAACTCATTTTGTGTTTGTCTAAGCATTGTGCACTTGCCTTCGGAAAGTGAGAGTTTGACGCCAAATACAAAAGCCACCATAGTAGCATAGCAAGGGAGAAAAAGGAAAAAGAATCAAAAAAAAAACAGAAGAAAAAGAGAAAAAAAAGAAACATAGTCCCCCAATACAAAGAGAATACCAAGCTTGTAAGCCAAGAAAGAGAGAAGAAAGAGCGCTCCGCGGCAAGTGCACAAATCTATTGCTTACCCTCTTTTGGCAAACGAGTTGTGGTCTCTCCTTGTGTTGGCACGACAGCCGAGCGTAGTCTTCGTTAGGACCTTTTGTGCTCATTTTCATAGTCGTGCTAACCCCGTTTTCTCCACGTGTGTGTTTTCCGTGTGTTTGGTAGATCGTATCCTTTTTGCTTTTGATCTTTGGTTCTTTACCACGTAGGACAATAACCTTTTGCTTGGATCATTTCGTTTGGTTTTCCACAACCCTTACCTTCCACCAAACGCCTTTGAGAGTTTCTTGCCATTTCACTTTGCACGCTTTTCGCTCATTTGTGTGGCAATTGGTTTGATATAATCTCCAAGGTGAGGTAACAGGCTAACTCTCCACACCCTTTCTCTCCATATACAACCATTGTTGGCTTTGCATCATCGACAGGCATGGAGAGCCATCCCAACCACCACCACCTCCAGAGGATGATAACCAATTCATGACAAGATGGGACCATTGGAAGATCCGAGGAGAATTCAACTATCGTTGTGAAGCTCTCGAGCGGCGCCAAGATGAACAATTTAGCGAGGCCCGTGTGGAATTCAAGAACATCGACAACCGCTTCGAAGAAGTCCGTGGCCAAATGCATGCCATGCAACACAACCTCGGGCATCAAAATGAAGCTCTTGGTCATGCACTCGCCTCAATGGATGAGAAGCTCCAACACATCATCGATGGACTCGCAAGGACACGCTCGCGCGAATCAAGCTCATCTCGGCACTCATCAAGTGAAACAAGTGCACCTCGCCGTCACGCTTCAAGGCACCGGGATGGACCCGTTCTTCAATCCATAAGCTCTTCGCAAGTGGTACCATCTCGCGTCCGCGCGACATCAAGCTATGATGGTGACCTCTCCGCAAGACCTACAGGCGTGAAGCAAACCGACCACAACCAAGGGCACTAGTGATTCAACAAGAGCAACCTCGCATAGACCACCACGGCCATCGACGTCGACACGCTCCTTCAACAACAAGTGCAACTTCCGAAGAGGACGAACAAGATCATCGTCGACGTGAAGCACTCGAAGATCCTCCAAGGCGTCATCATAGACATGAGCGTCCTCGTCGCCAACATAATGGTCATGACGAGCCTCCCCTACACCAAGAAGAAGAGCAGCCCATGGCGCATACGGCTCGACGTCCTCCTCGCCACATGGCGCAAGCTAATGCTCCTCACCATCAACCACGACAAGAGCAAGAGCAAGCTCCCCAAGCTCGTCGTGAGGACCACCAACCTCCTCCTCATCCGCATCCGCGACAAGAAAACGAGAACGCTCCCCAAGCTCGTCGTCAACAACAAGTTCCTCCACCAAACGCGACACCTCAACAACCACGCGATCATCGCAACAATCACCAAGCAAGACATGAGAGCTCAGATGATAATGATGACCGTCCAAATAATGGCAACCGACGCAACCGGAACCGCAATGGAGAAGAAACTTTCGGCAAGCTCAAATTCACCATGCCCAAGTTCACCGGTTCCAATGAGCCCGAGGAATATCTCTCTTGGGAACTCAAGGTCGACAAGATCTTCCGCATGCACAATTATAGCAATGAGAAGATGATGGCCATGGCATCCCTCGAGTTTGATGAGTATGCCAACCTTTGGTGGGAACAAGTCCAACTCGCTCGCGAAGCAAAAGAAGAGCCCCCAATTGCAACTTGGCAAGACATGAAGGCCCATATGAGATCCCGCTTTGTTCCTTCGCACTACACGCGTGACCTCTTCAACAAGCTTCAAACTCTTAGTCAAGGAACAAAGACCGTGGAAGAATATTTCAAGCAAATGGAGCTCAACATGATCCGTGCCAACATTGAGGAACGCGATGAGCAAACAATGGCCCGCTTCCTTAATGGCTTGAACCATCCTATCAAGCGCATCACCGAGTTCCAAAAGTACAACAACATGGTTGAGCTTGTGCACATCGCATCCAAGGCCGAGCGCCAAGTGCAAGAGGACATCAAGTACAACAAGCCAAAGACGTACTTCACCTACAAGCAAGCGCCAACCACTACTCCAACAACACCAAGTGGAAGCTCCCCAAGTACAACCAAGCTTCCCTTCAAGCCAACTATTCCCCAAGGAAAACAGCCCCCAAGTGGCAAACAAACACGGGATGATCAACCATTCAATGGTGAATGCTACAAGTGTGGAGGCAAAGGGCACAAGTCCAATGCATGTGGAAACAAAAAAGTTTTGTTCATCCATGACAACGGCGATGAAGAATACTTGAGTGAAGAAGAGTTTGATGCAAGGGTCAAGGAAGCCATGGCAAGGCAACACTTGGAAGAGGACCAAGAACTTCTTGTGTGTGAGCATGACGCAAGTCCATCGCATTTTGTCACAAGGGTCTTGAGTACCCAAGCCAATGGAAATGAAGACCAACGCTCGAACATCTTCCAAACTCGTGCAGCATCAATGGGAAGTCCATCAAAGTTGTCATCGATGGAGGAAGTTGCCACAACCTCAAAACGCGAATTGTGTGAAACTCAACCTCACCCTTCACCCACATAGACACCCCTATCATATCCAATGGCTAAGTGACCAAGGATCCGTCAAGATCAAGCACACCGTCTCGGTGACGTTCTCCATTGGACACTACAAGGACACGGTGGAATGTGACGTGGTTCCAATGAAGGTTTGTCACATGGTGCGCGGAAGGGCGCGGCAATATGACAAGTGTGCTTTGCATAATTGTCACTCAAACACCTACACTTTCAAATGGCTTGATAAAACTTGTGTGTTGCAACCAATGACTCCTAGCCAAATAATTGCGGACAATGCAAAGGCTTTAGCGAGGGCATACTTAAAAACACCTTGTGATAAGAGTGGTGAGCGAGAGAACCACACCATAGTGAGTGAGAGCTACAAGCCAAACTCGGCGGAAAAACTAAGAGTGTTCTCCTTGCCACCAAAAGTGAGATGAGAGAAGTGAGGAACAACCCATCCATCTTGCACCACGTCCTCGTATGCAAGGGACTAGCGCAAGGAACTAATGACTTGACAAATATTCCTCCTTCTTTGATGGCTGTTTTGCAGGAATTCCAAGATGTATTTCGAAGAGCTTCCTCATGGCCTTCCTCCTCTTCGTGGAATCGAAACCATCGACCTCATACCCGGCACCACTACCAAACCGCATTGCGTATCGCACAAACCGGAAGAAACAAAGGAGATCGGCGTCAAATCAACCAACTCATCTCAAAGGTTTGATCCAAGTAAGCACTAGCCCAAGCGCGTTTCCCGTGATCCTAGTCCCAAAAACGGATGATACGTTGCGGTTATGCATGGACCGCCGTCCAATCAATGCTATCACCGTGCGTTATCGACATCCTATACCGTCTTGATGACATGCTTGATGAGTTATGTGGAGCCACTATATTTTGAAAATTGATCTTCGTAGTGGCTACCATCAAATTCGCATGGCTGAAGGTGATGAGTGGAAAACCGCCTTCAAGACCAAGCTTGGTCTATATGAATGGTTGGTTATGCCTTTTGGCTTATCCAATGCCCCATCTACCTTCATGCGCCTCATGAACCATATTTTGCGATCACTCATTGGAAAGAGTGTAGTTGTTTACTTTGATGACATTCTTGTCTATAGCAAGTCACTAGAGGAGCATGTTACTCATGTTAAGGAGGTCTTACAAATCCTTCGTCATGAAAAGCTTTATGCTAACCTCCCCAAGTGCACTTTTGTAAGAGACAAGCTGATTTTCCTTGGTTTTGTAGTGTCTTCTAATGGCATTGAAGTTGATGTATCAAAAGTCAAGGACATACGAGATTGGCCCACCCCTACAAATGTTAGTGAACTTCGTAGTTTTCATGGGTTGGCTGGCTTTTACCGTCGCTTTGTGAAAGATTTTTCCACAATTGCTTGCCCCCTCAACGAATTGACCAAGAAGAATGTCACGTTCGTTTGGGGAAAGCACAACAAAAGGCTTTTGATGAGCTCAAAAGGAGGCTCACCGAAGCACCACTTCTTGCATTGCCGGATTTCACAAAAACCTTTGAGATTGAATGTGACGCTAGTGGTATTGGCATTGGTGGCGTCCTTATGCAAAATGGGCGTCCTATTGCTTACCATAGTGAGAAACTTGATGGCGCACGCCTCAATTATCCCATTTATGACAAAGAACTTTTTGCCTTGGTTCGTGTTCTTCAAGTGTGGCAACACTATCTTTGGCCCAAAGAATTTATAATCCATTCCGACCATGAGTCGTTGAAGTACCTTAAGGGCCAAGCCAACTTGAGTAAAAGGCATGCAAAGTGGGTTGAGTTTATGGAGTCTTTTCCTTACATTGTAAAATACAAGAAGGGCAAAGAAAATGTGGTGGGGCCTTGTCTGCATAAAACCACAAGCATTCTTACACGACTCGAAGTCAATGTTTTGGGTCTTGAGGACATCAAATCTTTGTACGCGTCCGATTCTTTCTTTGGACCAATATTTGCACAATGTTCAATAGACAAAGGGATTGACGATTTCTATTTGCACAAGGGTTTTCTTTTCAAACAAAACAAGCTTTGCATTCCGAAATCCTCTCTCCAACTTTTGCTTCTTCAAGAGTCCCATGGTGGAGGCCTTATGGGTCACTTTGGCCGTGACAAGACATATGGCATGCTCTCCACTCACTACTTTTGGCCAAAGATGAAGCGCGACGTGGAGCGCCACGTTCAACGATGCACTACATGTATCCAAGCTAAGTCTAAGTCCAACCCCTTTGGTCTTTATATGCCATTGCCTATTCCTCATGCACCTTGGTCGGACATTAGCATGGACTTTGTGTTAGGCTTGCCTAGATCTAAACATGGTCACGATTCCATATTTGTAGTCGTGGATCGCTTTTCAAAAATGGCACATTTCATTCCGTGCCATAAGACCGATGATGCTTCACATGTCGCAAATTTGTTTTTCAGGGAAATAATTCGGCTACACGGCGTGCCACGAACAATCGTCTCCGACCGTGACGTAAAATTCATGAGCTACTTCTGGAAGACCCTCATGGCCAAGCTCGGCATCAAGCTCCTATTCTCGTCCGCCTCGCATCCTCAAACCGATGGACAAACCGAGGTAGTCAATCGAAGTCTGGGCACACTTCTCCGGGTGTTGATAAAGAAGAACCTTAAAGACTGGGAGGAATGCATTCCACACGCCGAGTTACTTAACCGCGCCAAGCACTCCACCACCATGAGGAGCCCGTTCATGATCGTCTATGGATTCGAGCCTCTCACCGCGCTCGATATCCTTCCACTTCCACTTCATGAACGTGCCAATATGGATGTTGTCAAGCGTGCCCAAGCAATGATGAAACTCCATGAAGACACACGAGCTACTATCGAGCAACAAGTCATTCGCCAAGCATCAAGGCTAAACAAGACCAAGAAAGAGATGATCTTTCAGGAGGGCGACCTTGTATGGATACACTTGAGTAAAGACCGCTTCCCCAAGGAGCGACTCCAAGCTAAAGCCACGAGGACGGATCATTCAATGGGCTAAAAAGGATAAACAACAACGCCTATGTGATCGATATACCAACATCGAAGTATCTTGTGAGCTCGACATTCAATGTCAAGGACCTCTCACCCTACCATGGCGAAGAGGAAGTTGTGACGGTTGACGAGTCGAGGACGACTCTTTCCCAAGGGGGCTGATGCAGATCCTCCGACCGCTACTACATCTACTCCCACGAGCTACCCAAATGGACCCATGACTCGTGCGAGCCAAGCTCCTTCAAACTAAGGTGAACTCGCTCCTCTCCTTGTGTGACTTGACACCCTTGGATGGCTTGCTACTTCACACGCAAACTCATGCATCATCAGTGCGAAGAAGCCACGATCGTTGCAGACATAAGCGGTACCACGGTTGGGACGACCGGTACTACCGCTCCAAGCGGTCCTACCGCCTCCTCCTACCGCTCGCCACAGGAAGCACTACTCCTCGCCCCAGAAGCAAGCGGTACTACCGGTCCTATAACCGGTACTACCGGTGGCCGGTACTACCGCCCCTCCTACCGCTCGCCACAGACGCTTCCGACGGAAGCTCCAAGCCCTCAAGCGGTACTACCGCTCCGGAAGCGGTACTACCGGTTACCACCGGTACTACCGTTTGCCGGACTGGTACTACCGGTCCTGCCTGACCCTGATCACCTAAGTTCGGCCATGTGCCTTGTAACCCAACCTATCATTTATCTCTTCATTCGAAATTACCCTGTTTTGTGGCTGGACTATATATAGCCCCACCTCTATTGTAGCGTTCAGACTTGGATAATAATAGATATTAAGGAAACCCTTTGAGGACTTATATCTATTGGTCTCATGCTCCTACCAAGGAGCACCGGATTATCCACCCCCCTCTTGGATCTTGCTTAAGTGCGTTCAAGTTGTACAAGTCCTTGGGTTCTCGGTGTCTCGCCCCCAAGTCGTCAAGGTCTCACCAAGCACCTCATCCCCCGTTGTTGGCGTGGAGAGCGAGCTTCGCCCAACACCGATCCTAGGGATTATGTTGGACCGGTTGCCACCGGTGTGAGGAGAAGGTGTGTATCGTGTTTTGGTGCGTGTGTGTGTTCGTGGTTTTCATCGTTTTCCTCGATTTCATCCACCGACCACCTCTTTCCCCCTCGTTTCTCGTGGAATTCGTGAAAGATCGGGCCAACCCCAGGGTTACCCCATAACAACCGTGAGCGGCAACGTCAAGAGGAGCACCATGCTCAATTCCAAGCTCTTCACCAAGCTATTCCAAACCTTGGCAACCGACACGGTCATCGCTCAAGCTCGTCAAGTTCCTCCCGCACGCGCTCCTCAAGTCGACATGGCGAATCTTCAAGGTCACACTCCCGCCGCGGAGAACCCCACCACCATAATGGGAACCCACAAGCTCGTCATCGTCGCCCTCAAGCGGTGGACCCAAATGCTCCCCAACCTCAACAACAACGACAAGAGCATGGTCCACCACCACACCAAGCAATCATCGACGTGCACCAACCTCAAGAACGCCAAGATGAAGCTAACCATAATGATCGGCGTCGTCATCCTCCTCATGACCACCACGAGCAACGTCAACAAAATCAAGAACCGGTATGGGACACAAGTGATGATGATGAGGATGCACGCCAAGCTCGACGCAATAACCGACATGCACAACACCACCACCGACACCGTCAAGCTATGAACATCAATGATGCCGACCAACGACGAAGAAGAGACTTCGAGCATCATCAAGCTCACCCTCCACAACAACCTCAAGACAATCAAGAGCCTCCTCCTACGCCTCCACGCCCTCCAAGTGACGCAAGTATGCACCAAGAACGTCGCAACAACCACCGTGAGCGTGATGATGGCAAATTTGGGAAGCTCAAGTTCGTTATGCCCAAGTTCAAAGGAGAAGAAAATGCCGATGCATACCTTGAATGGGAGCTCAAAGTCGACAAGATCTTCTGAGTCCACAACTTTTCCGAAGAGAAGAAAGTGGCAATGGCATCTCTTGAGTTTGAGGACTACGCCAATGTTTGGTGGGAAGACTACCAAAGCAATCGTGAGAAGCAAGAAGAGCCACCGGTCACCACTTGGACCGAGATGAAGAATGTGATGTATGCAAGATTTGTCCCCGAGCACTATCGCCAAGACCTTTTCGACAAGCTACAAAACTTGAAGCAAGGCACAAAGACAATTGAAGAGTTCTATAAGGAGATGGAGATGACTATGATGAGAGCCGATGTGAAGGAACTCGAGGAGCAAACAATAGCACGGTTCCTCAACGGTTTGAGCCGCCCAATACGCAAGATAGTCGATTTCCAACCTTACAAGACTCTCGTGAACCTTCTTCACCAAGCAACCAAGGCCGAGCGCCACTTGCAAAAGAAACATGCTTATGAGAAGCAAAGGGCGTACTACGCTTCACTCAACTCGAGTAGCCCCTCCAAGCCAACAAACCAAACAGCAAGCTCCTACAAGCAATCCAAGACACCTATGGCATCCCCCTCCAACACAACAACGGAAAGTCAAGTAGTTTGCTACAAGTGTGGAGGAAAAGGCCACAAGTCGTATGAGTGCATCAACACAAGAGTCATGCTAACGGATGAGAACGGCGCAACATATTCCGTGAGCGAAGACGAATTTGAAGCTATGAACCAAGCCGCTATAGCAAAAGGTTCCACAATGCAAGATGAGGACACACCTCTTTGTGAACATGATCCAAGCCCCTCACTTGTCATCGCCCAAGTCTTGACGACCAACTCCATCCCTAGAGAGGACCAACGCCTCAACATCTTCCAAACCCGAGCCGGAATTGATGGCAAGTCCATAAAAGTTATCATTGATGGAGGAAGTTGTCACAACCTTGCGAGCATCGATCGTTGTGAGAAACTCAAGTTACCATACATGGAGCACCCTCAGCCCTATCATGTCAAGTGGCTTGATGACAATGGCACCATTCAAATCAAACACAAGGTCCAAGTCTCCTTCAAGATTGGTCCATATCAAGACACCGTCGAGTGTGATGTCGTGCCTATGACCGTGTGTCACATGCTCCTTGGAAGACCATGGCAATACGACAAGAGCGCACTACACGATGGTACCTCCAACCAATACTCCTTTAAGTGGAAAGACAAGACATTGGTGCTACAACCTATGACGCCAAGCCAAATTGATGTAGCCCGACCTACGGTCGTTACCACATCTTGGTCTCCAACTTACGCCAAGTCGTCATGGACTCCAAAGGTGAATCCGTTCCTCTATGCGAGACCCCTTCCTATCCTATTGAATGGTATGCTACTTCATACTCCGTCACATATGCATGATAGGTTCACATAGACAAGTACGGAGGACAGGGAGGAAGCCCGGAGCATCAAGCCCGACAAGACGTAGGCTTGGAAGAGGAGACGGAAGAAGACATTTCGGCAGCTGCCAGGTCCAAGCGGTACTACCGAATCAGATTACCGGTCAGCAGTACTACCGCTTGATCAAGCTCGCGCCATCGCCACTAGATGCCCTTGATCGCTTGCGGTACCGTTCATAAGCGGTACTACTGGATACCATGAGCGGTACTATCGGTGATGACCCAGTACTACCGGTCCTAGGTCCCAGATTACTGGTCATGTATGTGCTGCACAGACTGTTGGGCCATGACCCATGTATCCCCCTTTACTTACCTATTCGCCTAGTTTATCCCCAAACTACCCTTGTTTATGTGGTTGGCCTATAAATAGAGCCCCCACCCCTCATGTATCCCTTAGGCATAGATGATAGACTAAAGAAAACCCCTATTGTGGAATCTCTAGTTTTGCCTCATCCCCTTTACCAAGGGGACCGACTATCGTCACCAAGCTCGATTGGACTTTGCATCACGCATCCATCGTTGAACAAGTCCTTGGAGTTCGATGTCTCGTCTCCAAGTTGTCAAGACCCTCCCCAAGGTGTTCTTCCCTCTCCGATGTGGATTTGAGGGAGCACGTTGACCGATCTGTCCTTGCGAGGATTCTATCGGACCGGTGGCCGCCGTTCGGGAGCAATCGGCCTTGTATCGTGTGAGTTTTGCGTGTGTTCATCGTGTTCTTCGCGAGGTGTGTGTTCGCTTCCGCTACCTTCTCCCTTTCCCCTCGCTCTCCCATCGATTTGACCACGAGATCCGTGAAGATCGGGCACCCAAGAGGTTAACCCCTCCATCATCTGGTATCAGCAGCTTTTGGTTGCCACGGATTTCTCATCGATTTGGTCTTTTCCCCATAAATTCGAAAATTCCACCAAAAATAGCCCCAATTCGTGTTTTGGATCGATCTGTGATTTGAGTGCGTTTTGGTAGGTTTTTGTTATGGGGGTAACCCTGGGGTTGGCCCGATCTTTCACGAATTCCACGAGCAACGAGGGGGAAAGAGGTGGTCGGGTATGAAATCGGGGGAAGGCGATGAAAACCACGAACACACACACACCAAAACACGATACACGCCTACTCCTCACGCCGGTGGCAACCGGTCCAACATAATCCCTAGGATCGGTGTTGGGCGAAGCTCGCTCTCCACGCCAACAACGGGGGATGAGGTGCTTGGTGAGACCTTGACGACTTGGGGGCGAGAAACCGAGAACCCAAGGCCTTGTACAACTTGAACGCACTAGGCAAGATCCAAGAGGGGGGTGGATAATCCAGTGCTCCTTGGTAGGAGCATGAGACCAATAGATATAAGTCCTCAAAGGGTTTCCTTAATATCTATTATTATCCAAGTCTAAGGACTTACAATGGAGGTGGGGGCTATATAGTCCCACAAAGGGTAGTTTTAAACTAATGTAAATTATAGGTAGGTTTACAAGGCACAGGGCCGCACTTTAGGTATTAAGAGTCAGTCAGGCCCGGTAGTACCGGTCCTGCAACCGGTAGTACCGGTGGTGACTGGTAGTACCGCTCCGGGAGCAGTAGTACCGCTTAAGGGCCTGGAGCTGTCGTCGAAGGCGCCTGTGGCGAGCGGTAGGAGGGAGCGGTCGTGTCGCAGTACCGTAGTCATCATTGGACCAGAGTACGCTGGACCGATAGTACTGGTCGGTACCGCTTCTGCAGCTGGCTTGAGCTTCCATTGGGGTGCCTGTGGCGGCGGTAGGAGAGGCGGTAGTACTGGCCGGTAGTACCATTGGCAGACTTGCTATGTCTGGCAATGATCGTTGCTTCTCCTGCCTTGGGTCCTTCTCTTCGCACTGATGATGCACGGTATGCGTGTGAAGTAGCAAGCCATCCAAGGGTGTGTCACACAAGGAGAGGAGCGAGTTCACCTTAGCTTGAAGGAGTTTGGCTCGGGCGCGGGTCATGGGTCCACTTGGGGAGCTCGTGGGAGTAGATGTAGTAGCGGTCGTAGGACGGGCTGCATCAGCTCCCCCCCTTGGGGAAGAGTCATCCTCGACTCTTCAACCGTCCCAATTTCCTCTTCGCCAAGGTAGGGTGAGAGGTCCTTGACATTGAATGTCGAGCTCACCAGATACTTCGATGTTGGTATATCGATGACATAGGCGTTGTTGTTGATCTTCTTTAGCACTTTGAATGGTCCATCGCCTCTTGGCTTTAGCTTGGAGTCGCGTTCCTTGGGGAAGCGGTCTTTAATCAAGTGTATCCACACAAGGTCGCCCTCATCAAAGATCATCTCTTTCTTGGTCTTGTTGAGCCTTGATGCTTGGCGAAGGACTTGTTGCTCAATAGTAGCTCGAGTGTCTTCATGGAGTTTCATCATTGCTTGGGCACGCTTGACAACGTCCATATTGGCACGTTCATGAAGTGGAAGCGGAAGGATATCGAGTGCAATTAGAGGCTCGAAGCCATAGACGATCATGAACAGGCTCCTCATGGTGGTGGAGTGCTTGGCGCGGTTGTAGGCGAACTCGGCGTGTGGAATGCATTCCTCCCAGTCTTTAAGGTTCTTCTTTATCAAGACCCGGAGAAGTGTGCCAAGACTTCGATTGACTACCTCGGTTTGTCCATCGGTTTGAGGATGCGAGGCGGACGAGAAGAGGAGCCTGATGCCGAGGTTGGCCATGAGGGTCTTCCAGAAATAGCTCATGAATTTTACGTCACGGTCGGAGACGATTGTTTTTGGCACGCCGTGTAGCCGAATTATTTCCCTGAAAAACAAATTTGCTACATGTGAAGCATCATCGGTCTTATGGCACGGAATGAAATGTACCATTTTTGAAAAGCGATCCACGACTACAAATATGGAATCGTGACCATGCTTAGATCTAGGCAAGCCTAATACAAAGTCCATGCTAATGTCCGACCAAGGTGCATGAGGAATAGGCAATGGCATATAAAGACCAAAGGGGTTGGACTTAGACTTAGCTTGGATACATGTAGTGCATCGTTGAACGTGGCGCTCCACGTCGCACTTCATCTTTGGCCAAAAGTAGTGAGTGGAGAGCATGTCATATGTCTTGTCACGGCCAAAGTGACCCATAAGGCCTCCACCATGGGACTCTTGAAGAAGCAAAAGTTGGAGAGACGATTTCGGAATGCAAAGCTTGTTTTGTTTGAAAAGAAAACCCTTATGCAAATAGAAATCATCAATTCCTTTTTCTATTGAACATTGTGCAAATATTGGTCCAAAGAAGGAGTCGGACTCGTACAAACATTTGATGTCATCAAGACCCAAGACATTGACTTCGAGTCGTGTAAGAAGGCTTGTGTTTTTGCGAGACAAGGCGTCCGCTACCACATTTTCTTTGCCCTTCTTGTATTTGACAATGTAAAAAGACTCCATAAACTCAACCCACTTTGCGTGCCTTTTACTCAAGTTGGCTTGGCCCTTAAGGTACTTCAACGACTCATGGTCGGAATGGATGATAAATTCTTTGGGCCAAAGATAGTGTTGCCACACTTGAAGAACACGAACCAAGGCAAAAAGTTCTTTGTCATAAATGGGATAATTGAGGCGTGCGCCATCAAGTTTCTCACTATGGTAAGCAATAGGACGCCCATTTTGCATAAGGACGCCACCAATGCCAATACCACTAGCGTCGCATTCAATCTCAAAGGTTTTTGTGAAATCTGGCAATGCAAGAAGTGGTGCTTCGGTGAACCTCTTTTTGAGCTCATCAAACGCCTTTTGTTGTGCTTTTCCCCAAACGAACGTGACATTTTTCTTGGTTATTTCGTTGAGGGGGCAAGCAATTGTAGAAAAATCTTTCACAAAGCGACGGTAAAAGCCGGCCAACCCATGAAAACTACGAAGTTCACTAACATTTGTTGGGATGGGCCAATCTCGTATGTCCTTGACTTTTGAGACATCAACTTCAATGCCATTAGAAGACACAACAAAACCAAGGAAAATCAGCTTGTCTCTTGCAAAAGTGCACTTGGGGAGGTTAGCATAAAGCTTTTCATGACGAAGGATTTGTAGGACCTCCTTAACATGAGTAACATGCTCCTCTAGTGACTTGCTATAGACAAGAATGTCATCAAAGTAAACAACTACACTCTTTCCAATGAGAGATCGCAAAATATGGTTCATGAGCCGCATGAAGGTAGATGGGGCATTGGATAAGCCAAAAGGCATAACCAACCATTCATAGAGACCAAGCTTGGTCTTGAAGGCGGTTTTCCACTCATCACCTTCAGCCATGCGAATTTGATGGTAGCCACTACGAAGATCAATTTTCGAAAATATAGTGGCTCCACATAACTCATCAAGCATGTCATCAAGACGCGGTATAGGATGTCGATAACGCACGGTGATAGCATTGATTGGACGACAGTCCATGCATAACCGCAACGTATCATCCGTTTTCGGGACTAGGATCACGGGAACCGCACTTGGGCTAGTGCTTACTTGGATCAAACCTTTGGAGACGAGTTGGTTGATTTGACGCTCTATCTCCTTTGTCTCTTCCGGGTTTGTGCGATACGCGGCGCGGTTTGGTAGTGGTGCGCCGGGTATGAGGTCGATGCGGTGCTCGATTCCACGAAGAGAAGGAAGGCCATGAGGAAGCTCTTCGGGAAATACATCTTGGAATTCCTGCAAAACAGCCATCAAAGAAGGAGGAACATTTGTCAAGTCATTAGTTCCTTGCGCTAGTCCCTTGCATACGAGGACGTAGTGCAAGATGGATGGGTTGTTCCGCACTTCTCTCATCTCACTTTTGGTGGCAAGAAGAACACTCTTAGTTTTTCCACTCGAGTTTGGCTTGTAGCTCTCACTCACTATGGTGTGGTTCTCTCGCTCACCACTCTTCTCACAAGGTGTTTTTTATGTAGCCCTCGCTAAAGCCTTTGCATTGTCCGCAATTATTTGGCTAGGAGTCATTGGTTGCAACACACAAGTTTTATCAAGCCATTTGAAAGTGTAAGTGTTTGAGTGACCATTATGCAAAGCGCACTTGTCATATTGCCATGGCCTTCCGAGAAACATGTGACAAACCGTCATTGGAACCACGTCACATTCCACCGTGTCCTTGTAGTGCCCAATGGAGAACGTCACCGAGACGGTGTGCTTGATCTTGACGGATACTTGGTCACTTAGCCATTGGATATGGTAGGGGTGTCTATGTGGATGAAGGGTGAGGTTGAGTTTCTCACACAATTCCGTGCTTGCGAGGTTGTGGCAACTCCCTCCATCGATGACAACTTTGATGGACTTCCCATTGATGTCGGCACGAGTTTGGAAGATGTTCGAGCGTTGCTCTTCATTCTCATTGGCTTGGGTGGTCAAGACCCTTGTGACCACAAGCGATGGACTTGCGTCATGCTCACACACAAGAAGTTCTTGGTCCTCTTCCAAATGTTGCCTTGCCATGGCTTCCTTGACCCTTGCATCAAACTCGTCTTCACTCAAGTATTCTTCATCGCCGTTGTCGTGGATGAACAAAACTTTCTTGTTTCCACATGCATTCGACTTGTGCCCTTTGCCTCCACACTTGTAGCATTCACCATTGAATGGTTGATCATCCCTTGTGTGTTTGCTACTTGGGGGCTGTTTTCCTTGGGGAATAGTTGGCTTGAAGGGATTCTTGGTTGTACTTGGGGAGCTTCCACTTGGTGTTGTTGGAGTAGTGGTTGGCGCTTGCTTGTAGGTGAAGTACGTCTTTGGCTTGTTGTACTTGATGTCCTCTTGCACTTGGCGCTCGGCCTTGGATGCGATGTGCACAAGATCAACCATGTTGTTGTACTTTTGGAACTCGGTGATGCGCTTGATGGGATGGTTCAAGCCATTGAGGAAGCGTGCCATTGTTTGCTCATCTCGCTCTTCAATGTTGGCACGGATCATGTTGAGCTCCATTTGCTTGAAGTACTCTTCCACGGTCTTTGTCCCTTGACTAAGCGTTTGAAGCTTGTTGAAGAGGTCACGCGTGTAGTGTGAACGAACAAAACGGGATCTCATATGAGCCTTCATATCTTGCCAAGATGCGATTGGAGGCTCTTCTTGTGCTTCGCGAGCGAGTTGGACTTGTTCCCACCAAAGGTTGGCATACTCATCAAACTCGAGGGATGCCATGGCCATCATCTTCTCATTGCTATAATTGTGCATGCGGAAGATCTTGTCGACCTTGAGTTCCCAAGAGAGATATTCCTCTGGCTCATTGGAACCGGTGAACTTGGGCATGGTGAATTTGAGCTTGCCGAAAGTTTCTTCTCCATTGCGGTTCCGGTTGCGGCGGTTGCCATGATTTGGGCGGTCATCATCATCATCCGAGCTCTCGTGTCTTGCTTGGTGATTGTTGCGTTGCTCTTGCGGTTGTTGAGGTGCCGCGTTTGGTGGTGGAACTTGTTGTTGACAACGAGCTTGGGGAGCCTGCTCGTTTTCTTGTCGCGGATGAGGACGAGGAGGAGGTTGATGGTCCTCACGACGAGCTTGGGGAGCTTTCTCTTGCTCTTGTCGTGGTTGATGGCGAGGAGCATTAGCTTGCGCCATGTGGCGAGGAGGACGTCGAGCCGTATGCGCAATGGGTGGCTCTTCTTCTTGGTGTAGGGGAGGCTCGTCATGACCATCATGTTGCCGACGTGGGCGATCATGTCGATGATGACGTCTTGGGGTATCTTCGAGTGCTTCCCGTCGACGGTGATCTTGTTCGTCCTCTTCGGAAGCTTCACTTGTTGTTGAAGGGGCATGTCGACGTCGATGGCCTTGGTGGTCCATGCGAGGTTGCTCTTGTTGAATCACAAGTGCCCTTGGTTGTGGCGGTTAAACCCGCTACCGGAGGTCTTGCGGAGAGGTCACCATCGTAGCTTGACGTTGCGGCGTGACGCGGAGATGGTACCGCTTGCGAAGATCTCATGGATTGAAGAACGGGTCCATCCCGGTGCCTTGAAGCGTGACGGCGAGGTGCACTTGATTCACTTGAGGAGTGCCGAGATGAGCTTGATTCGCGCAAGCGTGGGCTTGCGAGTCCATCAATGATGCGTTGAAGCTTCTCATCCGTTGAGGCGAGTGCACGACCAAGAGCTTCATTTTGATGACCGAGGTTGTGTTGCATGGCATGCATTTGGCCACGGACTTCTTTGAAGCGGTTGTCGATGTTCTTGAATTCCACACGGGCCTCGCTAAATTGTTCATCTTGGCGCCGCTCGAGAGCTTCACAACGATAGTTGAATTCTCCTCGGACCTTCCAATGGTCCCATCTTGTCATGAATTGGTTATCATCCTCTGGAGATGGTGGTGGTTGGGATGGCTCTCATGCCTGTCCATGATGCAAGGCCACAAGGGTTGTATATGGAGAGAAAGGGTGCGTAGAGTTAGCCTTTTACCTCACCTTGGAGATTATATCAAACCAATTGCCACACAAAAGAGCGAAGAGCGTGCAAAGTGAAATGGCAAGAAACTCACACCGAAATATGCTACAACTCTCAAAAGGCTTTTGGTGGAAGGTTAGGATTGTCGAAAACCAAACGAAACGATCCAAGCAAAAGGTTATTGTTCTACGTGGTAAAGAACCAAAGATCAAAAGCAAAAGGATACGATCTACGAAAAACACGGAAAACACACACGTGGAGATAAACGGGGTTAGCACGACTATGAAAATGAGCACAAAAGGTCCTAACGAAGACTACGCTCGGTTGTCGTGCCAACTCAAGGAGAGACCACAACTCGTTTGCCAAAAGAGGATAAGCAATAGATTTGTGCACTTGCCTCGGTGCGCTCTTTCTTTTCTCTTTCTTTGGCTTACAAGCTTGGTATTCTCTATGTATTGGGGAGACTATGTATCTTGCTATTCTATCTTTTTCTTTTCCTTGTTTTTTTTTATTATTTTTCTTTTCTTTTTCTCCCTTGCTATGATACTATGTTAGCTTTTGTATTTGGCCTCACACTCTCACTTTTCCGAAGGCAAGTGCACAATGCTTAGACAAACACAAAATGAGTTGCTCTCATAGGATAGATACACACAAAGGAAGATATGGGGCTGTCAAGGTGGTGCAAGTTATACCTTTGGTATTTTTGACGACTTGCAACCGTTGGTGGGGGAAGATGTTCGAGTGTCGCGGTGTCGATGAGCGCGGTATGACGTTGATGCGGAAGCTGTTGTGAAAATGGCGGCAAACACGCGAAACACGAACAAGCAAAGTGGAAAGGTCAGCGAACGAAATCGAATCGAGGCCAAAGGCGGTGAAGCACGGTGATTGGCGGTAGTACGCTTGTGACAACCGGTAGTATGAGCGGTAATATCGCTTGTACTACCGGTAGTACCGGTTACTTATGATAGTACCGCTTGCGGCCGGTAGTACCGCTTACGTAATCGAACGCGATGAACTTGCCAAAACCTCAAATTCGTGGGAAATCTGACCGAAAGGCTAGGCTAGAAACAACAGGGGCTATAGATCGACTCCCAAAGCAACAGATCTATGGACCAAAACCAAGAAAAACTCACCAAATCCAGAGATCGATCCGAAGGCAAATTGGGGCTCTTTTTGGTAGGATTTTCGTTTTTTAAGGCGGATAAAAGAAAAATTGGGGGGAAATTCGTGATCAACCGTGCTCTTGATACCAATATGTTATGGGGTAACCCTGGGGTTGGCCCGATCTTTCATGAATTCCACGAGAAACGAGGGGAAAGAGGTGGCCAGGGATGAAATCGAGGAAAGCGATGAAAACCACGAACACACACACACCAAAACACGATACACGCCTACTCCTCACGCCGGTGGCAACCGGTCCAACATAATCCCTAGGATCGGTGTTGGGCGAAGCTCGCTCTCCACGCCAACAACGGGGGATGAGGTGCTTGGTGAGACCTTGACGACTTGGGGGCGAGAAACCGAGAACCCAAGGCCTTGTACAACTTGAACGCACTAGGCAAGATCCAAGAGGGGGGTGGATAATCCGGTGCTCCTTGGTAGGAGCATGAGACCAATAGATATAAGTCCTTAAAGGGTTTCCTTAATATCTATTATTATCCAAGTCTAAGGACTTACAATGGAGGGTGGGGGCTATATAGTCCAGCCACAAAATGGTAGTTTCGAACCAATGTAAATTATAGGTAGGTTTACAAGGCAGGGCCGCACTTTAGGTATTCAGTCGGTCGGGCCCGGTAGTACTGGCCTCGAATCCGTAGGTGCAGACGGTAGTACCGCTCCGGGAGCGGTAGTACCGCTTGAGGGCCTGGAGCTGTCGTCGAAGGCGCCTGTGGCGAGCGGTAGGAGGGAGCGGTCATGCCGCTGTCCGGTAGTACCGGTCATTGGACCGGTAGTACCGCTTGGACCGGTAGTACCGGTCGGCGGTACCGCTTGCATCTGGCAATGGCTTGAGCTTCCGTTGGGGGTGCCTGTGGCGATCGGTAGGAGAGGGCAGTAGTACCGCTGGCCGGTAGTACCGGTCGGCAGTACCGCTTGCGTCTGGCAGCGACTGGTTGCTTCTCATCCGTTCCTTGGGTCCTTCTCTTCGTACCTGATGATGCATAGTGTATGCATGTGAAGTAGCAAGCCATCCAAGGGTGTGTCGAAGTCACACAAGGAGAGGAGCGATTTCACCTTAGCTTGAAGGAGTTTGGCTCGGGCGCGGGTCATGGGTCCACTTGGGGAGCTCGTGGGAGTAGATGTAGTAGCGGTCGTAGGACGGGCTGCATCAGTTTTGATCCATGGATTGCTTGCTAAACTTGTTGATCTACCTTCCTTTGCGTTCCCATGGCTTAATTCCTTGTTTTCCCCTTCGATTTAGTGCTTTTCTTGAAGATTTTCCGCCCAAATCATCCCAAAATCGCGAAAACGCGTCAAATCAGGGCGTCCTAGGACCAAGAGGTACTACCAGGCTCAAAACCCGGTACTACCGCTCACAACCAGTACTACCTCTCATCCAAGCGGTACTACCCCCCAGTACTGAACAGAAAAAAAAACAGATTCCCAGATTTCAGCCTCTCACTGTTTTGAGCATAACTTTTGCATTCGAACTCGTATTTTGGTGTTCTTTAGCTCGTTTCGAAGAGGAGAAGGAGCTCTACATCATCAGCCATGTTGTTCATGCTATCTAATCCATCCAAATTCCGTGAGCAAGGCGGAATCCAACAATAAAGGGTGAAGATCGTCGACGAAAGGTATAAACATTCATGACTTCTCCCACTTGCATTCCTTTGTGAACCCCACTATCTTTCCGAGCAACAAACACCTATTGAGACTAGTTCCTCTTATGATTGCTTGGGCTATGCACATTTGATACCTTGTAGATTCCGAGTAAACATTGTGGGCGCTATCTCATATAGTAATCTTGTATAGTTGTTGGCACAAGGAAGAGGCAAGTGAAAAAGAAAAAGAAAGAACGAAAAAGAAAATGATGCAGCCCATACCACGAACGCTACTACATCGACTCCCACAAGCTCCCCAAGTGGACCCATGACTCGTGCCCGAGCCAAACTCCTACAAGCTAAGGTGAACTCGCTCCTCTCCTTATGTGACTTCGATACACCCTTGGATGGCCTGCTACTTCAAACGCATACCTTGCGCATCATCAGGTACGAAGAGAAGGACCCAGTGGACGGAGGAGCCGGAGCGGATAACCATTCGCCAGACGCCAATGATTATCGGCTAACGCGACCGTACTACCGGTTCAAGCGGTACTACTGCCCGCCATCGACGCCCAGAGGAACCGCCCATGCCCCAGACGCCAGCACTACCGGTTACAACCGGTATCGGTACAGATTACCGCCTCCTACCGCCGCCATAAGCGACTCGACTCAGCCAGATCATGAGCCGGTACTATCCCCCAAAGCGGTACTACAGGATGCGATCAGTACTACCGGTTGCCCAACCGGTACTACCTGTCCGGACTGAACTTGAACACCTCTATTCGGCCCAGCACCCTGTACCCCTTTCCATATTTTCCTATTTCGTTCCGAAACTGCCCCTGTTTATGTGGTTGGACTATATATAGCCCCCACCCTTTATTGTAAACCCTAGACTTGGATAAAAATAGATTAAGGAAACCCTTTGAGGAACTTATATCTATTGTTCTCATGCTCCTACCAAGGAGCACCGGATTATCCACCCCCCTCTTGGATCTTGCCTAGCGCGTTCAAGTTGTACAAGGCCTTGGGTTCTCGGTTTCTCGCCCCCAAGTCGTCAAGATCTCACCAAGCACCTCATCCCCCGTTGTTGGCGTGGAGAGCGAGCTTCGCCCAACACCGATCCTAGAGATTATGTTGGACCGGTTGCCACCGGCGTGAGTTATCGGCGTGTATCGTGTTTTGTGTGCGTGAGTTCGTCGGGTTCTTCGTGGCGTGTGTTCCTGGATTCCATCCCCTTCCCCCCTTCCACCGCTTTACCCTCGATTCCCGCGGAGATTCGTGAAAGATCGGGCCAACCCAAGGGGTTACCCCCTAACATATTGGTATCAGAGCACGGTTGATCACGAATTTTCCCCCAATTTTTCTTTGATCCCCCTTAAAATCGAAAATCCCACCAAAAAGAGCCCCAATTTGCCTTCGGATCGATCTTTGGATTTGGTGAGTTTTTCGTGGTTTTGGTCCATAGATCTGTTGCTTTTGGAGTCGATCTATAGCCCCTGTTGTTCCTAGCTCAGCCTTTCGGTCAGATCACCACGAATTTGAGGATTTTGTCAAGTTGGTCTCGTTCCAGTTCCGTGCCTTGCGGTACTACCGGTTGTGCAACCAGTACTACCGCAACTCACCGGTACTACCGGTTGCACAACCGGTACTACCGCTTGCCGGTACTACCGGACGTCACCAGCGGTACTACCGCTCGCCTCTGACCGTGTTTCTTTGCTCATTTGACGCCTCAACTTCGTTTGCTGACTTTTCCACTTCACTTGTTCGTGTTTCGCGTGTTTGTCGCCATTTTCACAACAGCTTTCGCATCAAAGTCACCACGCGCTCAACGACACCGCGACACTCGAACATCATACCCCTCCAACGGTTGCAAGTCGTCAACAATACCGAAGGTATAACTTGCACCACTTTGGCAGCCCCATATCTTCCTTGTGTGTATCTATCCTATGAGAGCAACTCATTTTGTGTTTGTCTAAGCATTGTGCACTTGCCATTGGAAAGTGAGAGTGTGAGGGCAAATACAAAAGTTAACATATTAGCATAGAAAGGGAGAAAAAGAGAAAGAATCAAAAAAAAAGAACAAAAGATAAAATAGAAAGATACATAGTCTCCCAATACAAAGAGAATACCAAGCTTGTAAGCCAACAAGAGAGAGGAAAAGAGCGCACCAAGGCAAGTGCACAAATCCGTTGCTTATCCTCTTTTGGCAAACGAGTTGTGGTCTCTCCTTGCGTTGGCACGACAACCGAGCGTAGTCTTCGTTAGGACCTTTTGTGCTCATTTTCATAGTCGTGCTAACCCCGTTTTTCTCCACGTGTGTGTTTTCCGTGTTTTTGTAGATCGTATCCTTTTGCTTTTGATCTTTGGTTCTTTACCACGTAGAACAATAACCTTTTGCTTGGATCGTTTCGTTTGGTTTTCCACAATCCTAACCTTCCACCAAAAGCTTTTGAGAGTTGTAGCATATTTGTGTGTGAGTTTGTTGCCCATTTCACTTTGCACGCTGTTCGCTTCACTTGTGTGGCAATTGGTTTGATATAATCTCCAAGGTGAGGTAAAAGGCTAACTCAACGCACCCTTTTTCTCCATATACAACCCTTGTTGGATTTTCATCATGGACAGGCATGGAGAGCCATCCCAACCACCACAACCTCCGGAGGATGACACACAATTCATGACAAGATGGGACCATTGGAAGGTCCGAGGAGAATTATACTACCGTTGTGAAGCTCTTGAGCGGCGCCAAGATGAACAATTTAGCGAGGCCCGTGTAGAATTCAAGAACATCGACAACCGCTTCGAAGAAGTCCGTGGACAAATGCATGCCATGCAACACAACCTCGGTCATCAAAATGAAGCTCTTGGTCGTTCACTCGCCTCAACGGATGAGAAGCTTCAACGCCTCATTGATGGACTAGCAAGGCCACGCTCGCGCGAATCAAGCTCATCTCGTCACTCCTCAAGTGAATCAAGTGCACCTCGCCGTCACGCTTCAAGGCACCGGGATGGACCCGTTCTTCAATCCATGAGCTCTTCGCAAGCGGTACCATCTCCGCGTCACGCCGCAACGTCAAGCTATGATGGTGACCTCTCCGCAAGACCTCCAAGACGTGAAGCGAACCGGCCACAACCAAGGAAACTTGTGATTCAACATGAGCAACCTCACATGGACCATCAAGGCCATCGCCGTCGACATGTCCCTTTAACAACAAGTGAAGCATCCGAAGAGGACGAACAAGATCACCATCGACGTGAAGCACTCGAAGATGCTCCAAGCTGTCATCATCGACATGATCGTCCACGTCGGCAACATGATGGTCATGGAGAGCCTCCTCCACATCAAGAAGAAGAAGTGCAGCCCATCGCGCATGTGGCTC
Source organism: Avena longiglumis (assembly GCA_030063025.1). Classification (NCBI taxonomy): domain Eukaryota; kingdom Viridiplantae; phylum Streptophyta; class Magnoliopsida; order Poales; family Poaceae; genus Avena; species Avena longiglumis. The sequence goes on along the minus strand of CP125974.1, from coordinate 331,545,152 downwards.
GACGTCCTCCTCGCCACAGGGCGCAAGACAACGTTCCTCTGCATCAACCGCGACAAGAACAAGAGCAAGCTACCCAAGCTCGTCGCGAGGACCATCAACCTCCTCCTCGTCCTCAACCGCGCCAACAAAACGAGCAAGCTCCCCAAGCTCATCGCCAAAACCAAGTTCCACCACCAAACGCGACACCTCAATAACTGCAAGAGCAACGCAACCATCACCAAGCAAGACATGAGAGCTCGGATGATGATGATGACCACCCAAATCATGGCAACCGCCGCAACCGGAACTGCAATGGAGAAGAAACTTTCGGCAAGCTCAAATTCACCATGCCCAAGTTCACCGGTTCCAATGAGCCCGAGGAATATCTCTCGTGGGAACTCAAGGTCGACAAGATCTTCCGCATGCACAACTTGTTAGGGGGTAACCCCTTGGGTTGGCCCGATCTTTCACGAATCTCCACGGGAATCGAGGGTAAAGCGGTGGAAGGGGGAAGGGGATGGAATCCACGAACACACGCCACGAAGAACCCGACGAACTCACGCACACAAAACACGATACACGCCGATAACTCACGCCGGTGGCAACCGGTCCAACATAATCTCTAGGATCGGTGTTGGGCGAAGCTCGCTCTCCACGCCAACAACGGGGGATGAGGTGCTTGGTGAGATCTTGACGACTTGGGGGCGAGAAACCGAGAACCCAAGGCCTTGTACAACTTGAACGCACTAGGCAAGATCCAAGAGGGGGGTGGATAATCCGGTGCTCCTTGGTAGGAGCATGAGACCAATAGATATAAGTTCCTCAAAGGGTTTCCTTAATCTATTATTATCCAAGTCTATGGTTTACAATAAAGGGTGGGGGCTATATATAGGCCAACCACATAAACAGGGGTAGTTTCAGAACGAAATGGGAAAATATAGAAAGGGCATGTACCGGGCCGAATCGAGGCTTCTGGTTCGGCCAGACCCAGAGTACCGCCTGCAACCGGTAGTACTGCCCGGGAGCTAGTACTGCAGCGGCCTGGAGCTTCCGGAGTCGCTCAGAGGAGCGGTAGGAGGGGCAGATACGGCCACCGTAGTACCAGTTCTGGGTAGTATACGCTGGCGTCTAGGGCGTGGAGTTGTTCTTCCTGGAGCGTCCGGTAGCGGGGTCCAGTAGTACCGCTTGTACCGTAGTACTGCCTTAACCTACCGGTAACCGGTCTGAGTCTGGCAGCGACTGGTTGCTTCCGCTCCGGTTCCTCCGTCCCATGGGTCCTTCTCTTCATACCTGATGATGCATAGTGTATGCATATGAAGTAGCAGGCCATCCAATGGTGTATCGAAGTCACACAAGGAGAGGAGCGAGTTCACCTTAGCTTGTAGGAGTTTGGCTCGGGCGCGAGTCATGGGTCCACTTGGGGAGCTTGTGGGAGTAGATGTAGTAGCGTTCGTGGGACGGGCTGCATCAGCTCCCCCCCTTGGGAAAGAGTCGTCCTCGACTCTTCAACCTTCTCAACTTCATCTTCTCCATGGTAGGGTGATAGGTCCTTGATATTGAATGTTGAGCTCACAAGATACTTTGATGTTGGGATATCGATGATATAGGCGTTGTTGTTGATCCTCTTGAGCACTTTGAATGGTCCATCACCTCTTGGCTTGAGCTTAGAGTCGCTCTCCTTGGGGAAGCGGTCTTTACTTAAGTGTATCCACACAAGGTCGCCCTCTTCAAAGATCATCTCTTTCTTGTTCTTGTTGAGCCTTGATGCTTGGCGAAGGACTTGTTGCTCGATCGTAGCTCTTGTATCTTCATGGAGTTTCTTCATTGTTTGGGCACGCTTGACAACGTCCATATTGGCGCGTTCATGAAGTGGTAGTGGAAGGATATCGAGCGCGGTGAGAGGCTCGAAGCCATAGACGATCATGAATGGGCTCCTCAAGGTGGTGGAGTGCTTGGCGCGGTTGTAGGCGAACTCGGCGTGTGGAATACATTCCTCCCAGTCTTTAAGGTTCTTCTTTATCAACACCCGGAGGAGTGTGCCAAGACTTCGATTGACGACCTCGGTTTGTCCATCGGTTTGAGGATGCGAGGCGGACGAGAAGAGGAGCTTGATGTCGAGCTTGGCCATGAGAGTCTTCCAGAAGTAGCTCATGAATTTTACGTCGCGGTCGGAGACGATTGTTCTTGGTACACCGTGTAGCCGAATTATTTCCCTGAAAAACAAATTTGCTACATGTGAAGCATCATCGGTCTTATGGCATGGAATGAAATGTGCCATTTTGGAAAAGCGATCCACTACTACAAATATAGAATCATGTCCATGTTTAGATCTAGGCAAGCTAAGACAAAGTCCATGCTAATGTCCGACCAAGGTGCATGAGGAATAGGCAATGGCATATAAAGACCAAAGGGGTTGGACTTAGACTTAGCTTGGATACATGTAGTGCATCGTTGGACGTGGCGCTCCACGTCGCGCTTCATCTTTGGCCAAAAGTAGTGAGTGGAGAGCATGTCATACGTCTTGTCACGGCCAAAGTGACCCATAAGGCCTCCACCATGGGACTCTTGAAGAACCAAAAGTTGGAGAGACGATTTCGGAATGCAAAGCTTGTTTTGATTGAAAAGAAAACCCTTATGCAAATAGAAATAATCAATCCCTTTGTCTATTGAACATTTTGCAAAAATTGGTCCAAACAAAGTGTCGGATGCGTACAATGATTTAATGTCATCAAGACCCAAGACATTTACTTCGAGTCGTGTAAGAAGGCTTGTGTTTTTGCGAGACAAGGCGTCCGCTACCACATTTTCTTTGCCCTTGTATTTGACAATGTAAGGAAAAGACTCCATAAACTCAACCCATTTTGCGTGCCGTTTACTCAAATTGGCTTGGCCCTTAAGATAATTCAACGACTCATGGTCGGAATGGATGATAAATTCTTTGGGACAAAGATAGTGTTGCCACACTTGAAGGACACGAACCAAGGCAAAAAGCTCTTTGTCATAAATGGGGTAGTTTAGGCGTGCGCCATCAAGTTTCTCACTATGGTATGCAATAGGACGCCCATTTTGCATAAGGACACCACCAATGCCAATACCACTAGCGTCACATTCAATTTCAAAGGTTTTTGTGAAATCCGGTAATCCAAGAAGTGGTGCTTCGATGAGCCTCTTTTTGAGCTCATCAAAAGCCTTTTGTTGTGCTTTTCCCCAAACGAACGTGACATTTTTCTTGGTCAATTCGTTGAGGGGGCAAGCAATGGTAGAAAAGTCTTTCACAAAGCGATGGTAAAAGCCAGCCAACCCATGAAAAATACGAAGTTCGCTAACATTGGTCGGTATGGGCCAATCCCGTATGTCCTTAACTTTTAAGACATCAACTTCAATGCCATTAGAAGACACAACAAAACAAAGGAAAATCAGCTTGTCTTTTGCAAAAGTGCACTTTGGAAGGTTAGCATAAAGCTTTTCATGACGAAGGATTTGATGGACCTCCTTAACATGAGTAACATGCTCCTCTAGTGACTTGCTATAGACAAGGATGTCATCAAAGTAAACAACTACACTCTTCCCAATGGGAGATCGCAAAATATGGTTCATGAGGCGCATGAAGGTAGATGGGGCATTGGATAAGCCAAAAGGCATAACCAACCATTCATAGAGACCAAGCTTGGTCTTGAAGGCGGTTTTCCACTCATCACCTTCAGCCATGCGAATTTGATGGTAACCACTACGAAGATCAATTTTCGAAAATATAGTGGCTCCACATAACTCATCAAGCATGTCATCAAGACCCGGTATAGGATGTCGATAACGCACGGTGATAGCATTGATTGGACGACAGTCCATGCATAACCGCAACGTATCATCCGTTTATGGAACAAGAATCACGGGGACCGCGCTTGGGCTAGTGCTTACTTGGATCAAACCTTTGGAGACGTGTTGGTTGATTTGACGTTCTATCTCCTTCGTCTCTTCCGGGTTCGTGCGATACGCGACGCGGTTTGGAAGTGGGGCGCCGGGTATGAGGTCGATGCGGTGCTCGATTCCACGAAGAGGAGGAAGGCCATGAGGAAGCTCTTCGGGAAATACATTTTGGAATTCCTGCAAAATAGCCATCAAAGAAGGAGGAACATTTGTCAAGTCGTTAGTTCCTTGCGCTAGTCCCTTGCATACAAGGACATAGTGCAAGATTGATGGGTTGTTCCGCACTTCTCTCATCTCACTTTTGGTGGCAAGAAGAACACTCTTAGTTTTTCCACTCGAGTTTGGCTTGTGGCTCTCACTCACTATGGTGTGGTTCTCTCGCTCACCACTCTTCTCACAAGGTGTTTTTGTGTATTGCGCCCTCGCTAAAGCCTTTGCATTGTCCGCCATTATTTGGCTAGGAGTCATTGGTTGCAACACACAAGTTTTATCAAGCCATTTGAAGGTGTAAGTGTTTGAGTGACCATTATGCAAAGCACGCTTGTCATATTGCCACGGCCTTCCGAGCAGCATATGGCAAACCGTCATTGGGACCACGTCACATTCCACCGTGTCCTTGTAGTGCCCAATGGAGAACGTCACCGAGACGGTGTGCTTGATCTTGACGGATACTTGTTCACTTAGCCATTGGATATGGTAGGGGTGTCTATGTGGATGAAGGGTGAGGTTGAGTTTCTCACACAATTCCGTGCTTGCGAGGTTGTGGCAACTCCCTCCATCGATGACAACTTTGATGGACTTCCCATTGATGTCGGCACGAGTTTGGAAGATGTTCGAGCGTTGCTCTTCATTCTCATTGGCTTGGGTGGTCAAGACCCTTGTGACCACAAGCGATGGACTTGCGTCATGCTCACACACAAGAAGTTCGTGGTCCTCTTCCAAATGTTGCCTTCCCATGGCTTCCTTGAACCTTGCATCAAACTCTTCCTCACTCAAGTATTCTTCATCGCCGTTGTCATGAATGAACAAAACTTTCTTGTTCCCACATGCGTTCGACTTGTGCCCTTTGCCTCCACACTTGTAGCATTCACCATTGAATGGTTGATCATCCCTTGTTTGTTTGCCACTTGGCGGCTGTTTTCCTTGAGGGAGTGTTGGCTTGAAGGGAAGCTTGGTGGTACTTGAGGAGCTTCCACTTGGTGTTGTTGGAGTAGTGGTTGGTGCTTGCTTGTAGGTGAAGTACGTCTTTGGCTTGTTGTACTTGATGTCCTCTTGCACTTGACGCTCGGCCTTTGATGCGATGTGCACAAGCTCAACCATGTTGTTGTACTTTTGGAACTCGGTGATGCGCTTGATGGAATGGTTCAAGCCATTGAGGAAGCGTGCCATTGTTTGTTCATCTTGCTCTTCAATGTTGGCACGGATCATGTTGAGCTCCATTTGCTTGAAGTACTCTTCCACGGTCTTTGTCCCCTGACTAAGCGTTTGAAGTTTGTTGAAGGGGTCACGCGTGTAGTGCGAAGGAACAAAGCGAGATCGCATATGAGCCTTCATATCTTGCCAAGTTGCGATTGGAGGCTCTTCTTTAGCTTCGCGAGCGAGTTGGACTTGTTCCCATCAAAGGTTGGCATACTCATCAAACTCGAGGGATGTCATGGCCATCATCTTCTCATTGCTATAGTTGTGCATGCGGAAGATCTTGTCGACCTTGAGTTCCCACGAGAGATATTCCTCGGGTTCATTGGAACCGGTGAACTTGGGCATGGTGAACTTGAGCTTGCCGAAAGTTTCTTCTCCATTGCGTTCGGTTATGGCGTTGCCATGATTTGAGCGGTCATCATCATCGTCCGATCTCTCATGTCTTGCTTGGTGATGGTTGCGTTGCTCTTGCGGTTGCTGAGGAGCCGCGTTTGGTGGTGGAACTTGGTTTTGACGACGAGCTAGGGGAGCTTGCTTGTGTTGTTCTTGTCGCGGTTGAGGACGAGGAGGAGGTTGTGCATCCTCACGACGAGCTTGGGGAGCTTGGGGAGCTTGCTTGTGTTGTTCTTGTCGCGGTTGATGCCGAGGAGCATTGGCTTGCGCCATGTGGCGAGGAGGACATTGAGCCGCATGCGCAATGGGCTGCTCTTCTTCTTCTTGGTGTAGGGGAGGCTCGTCATGACCATCATGTTGTCGATGTTGCCGATCATGTCGATGATGGAGCCTTGGAGGATCTTCGAGCGCTTCACGTCGACGGTGATCTTGTTCGTCCTCTTCGGGTGCTTCACTTGTTGTTGAAAGGACATGTCGACGGCGATGGGCTTGGTGGTCCATGCGAGGTTGCTCTTGTTGAATCACAAGTGCCCTTGGTTGTGGCCGGTTCGCTTCACGTCTTGGAGGTCTTGCGGAGAGGTCACCATCATATCTTGACATTGCGGCGTGTCGCGGAGATGGTATCGCTTGAGAAGAGCTCATGGATTGAAGAACGGGTCCATCCCGGTGCTGAAGCGTGACAGCGAGGTGCAATTGATTCACTTGAGGAGTGCCGAGATGAGCTTGATTCGCGCGAGCGTGGCCTTGCTAGTCCATCAATGAGGCGTTGAAGCTTCTCATTCGTTGAGGCGAGTGCACGACCAAGAGCTTCATTTTGATGACCGAGGTTGTGTTGCATGGCATGCATTTGGCCACGGACTTCTTCGAAGCGGTTGTCGATGTTCTTGAATTCCACACGGGCCTCGCTAAATTGTTCATCTTGGCGCCGCTCGAGAGCTTCACAACGGTAGTTGAATTCTCCTCGGACCTTCCAATGGTCCCATCTTGTCATGAATTGTGTGTCATCCTCCGGAGGTGGTGGTTGGGACGGCTCGCCATTCCTGTCCATGATGCAAAGCCGACAAGGGTTGTATATGGAGAGTAAGGGTGCGGAGCGTTACCCTTTTACCTCACCTTGGAGATTATATCAAACCAATTGCCACACAAATGAGCGAACCGCGTGCAAAGTGAAATGGCAAAGAAACTCACACACAAGTATGCTACAACTCTCAAAAGCTTTTGGTGGAAGGTTAGGATTGTGGAAAACCAAACGAAACGATCCAAGCAAAAGGTTATTGTTCTACGTGGTAAAGAACCAAAGATCAAAAGCAAAAGGATACGATCTACAATAACACGGAAAACACACACGTGGAGAAAAACGGGGTTAGCACGACTATGAAAATGAGCCAAAAGGTCCTAACGAAGACTACACTCGGTTGTCGTGCCAACTCAAGGAGAGACCACAACTCGTTTGCCAAAAGAGGATAAGCAATAGATTTGTGCACTTGTCTTGGTGCACTCTTTTCCTCTCTCTTGTTGGCTTATAAGCTTGGTATTCTCTTTGTATTGGGAGACTATATATCTTTCTTTTTATCTTTTTTTGATTCTCTCTCTTTTTTTCCCTTTCTATGCTACTATGTTAACTTTTGTATTTGCCCTCACACTCTCACTTTCCAATGGCAAGTGCACAATGCTTAGACAAACACAAAATGAGTTGCTCTCATAGGATAAATACACACAAGGAAGATATGGGGCTATCAAAGTGGTGCAAGTTATACCTTTGGTATTGTTGACGACTTGCAACCGTTGGAGGGGTATGATGTTCGAGTGCCGCGGTGTCATTGAGCGCGTGGTGACTTTGATGCGGAAGCTATTGTGAAAATGGCGACAAACACGCGAAACACGAACAAGTGAAGTGGAAAAGTCAGCAAGCGAAGTTGAGGCGTCAAATGAGCAAAGAAACACGGTCAGAGGCGAGCGGTAGTACGCTGGCGACGTCCGGTAGTACCGGCGAGCGGTAGTACTGGTTGTGCAACCGGTAGTACCGTGAGTTGCGGTAGTACCGCTTGCACAACCGGTAGTACCGCAAGGCACGGAACTGGAACGAGATCAACTTGACAAAATCCTCAAATTCATGGTGATCTGACCGAAAGGCTGAGCTAGGAACAACAGGGGCTATAGATCGGCTCCAAAAGCAACAGATCTATGGACCAAAACCACGAAAAACTCACCAAATCCAAAGATCGATCCGAAGGCAAATTGGGGCTCTTTTTGGTGGGATTTTCGATTTTAAGGGGGATCAAATAAAAATTGGGGGAAATTCATGATCAACCGTGCTCTGATACCAATATGTTAGGGGGTAACCCCTGGGGTTGGCCCGATATTTCACGAATCTCAGCGAGAATCGAGGGTAAAGCGGTGGAAGGGGGGGAAGGGGATGGAATCCACGAACACACGCCACGAAGAACCCGACAAACTCACGCACACAAAGCACGATACACGCCGATAACTCACGCCGGTGGCAACCGGTCCAACATAATCTCTAGGATCGGTGTTGGGCGAAGCTCGCTCTCCACGCCAACAATGGGGGATGAGGTGCTTGGTGAGATCTTGACGACTTGGGGGCGAGAAACCGAGAACCCAAGGCCTTGTTGTTATTGGGGTAACCCTGGGGTTGGCCCGATCTTTCACGAATTCCACGAGAAACGAGGGGAAAGCGGTGGTCGGGGGAGGGAAGGGATGAAAACCACGAACACACACACACTAAAACACGATACACGCCTATCCCTCACGCCGGTGGCAACCGGTCCAACATAATCCCTAGGATCGGTGTTGGGCGAAGCTCGCTCTCCACGCCAACAACGGGGGACGGGGTGCTTGGTGAGATCTTGACGACTTGGGGGCGAGAAACCGAGAACCCAAGGCCTTGTACAACTTGAACGCACTAGGCAAGATCCAAGAGGGGGGTGGATAATCCGGTGCTCCTTGGTAGGAGCATGAGACCAATAGATATAAGTTCCTCAAAGGGGTTCCTTAATATCTATTATTATCCAAGTCTAGGGTTTACAATAGAGGGTGGGGGCTATATATAGTCCAGCCACAAAACAGGGGTAGTTTCGGAACGAATTAGGAAAATATAGTAAGTGCAGTGGCATCGGGCCGAACTCATGCTCAGATTCGGTCGGACCGGTAGTACTGTCGGGCAACCAAGTAGTACCGGTCAGTAGTACCTCCGGTGGGCACTGGAGCTTCCGTCAGGCGCTTTTGTGAAGCGGTAGGAGGCGGTAGATCTGCCGTGGTAGTACCGGTTGCTGTGCCGTAGTACCGGCTTCGGGCGTGGAGTGGTTTTTCCTGAGCGTCCGGTGGTCGGTAGGACCGCTTGAACCCAGTAGTACCGGTCGGCTCAACCGTAGTACCCTTGCGGCGGCGGTTGCTTCCCTCCGTTCCTTGGGTCCTTCTCTTCGTACCTGATGATGCACAGTGTATGCGTATGAAGTAGCAGGCCATCTAAGGGTGTATCGAAGTCACACAAGGAGAGGAGTGAGTTCACCTTAGCTTGAAGGAGTTTGGCTCGGGCGCGAGTCATGGGTCCACTTGGGGAGCTCGTGGGAGTAGATGTAGTAGCGGTCGTAGGACGGGCTGCATCAGCTCCCCCCCCCTTGGGAAAGAGTCGTCCTCGACTCTTCAACCTTCTCAACTTCATCTTCTCCATGGTAGGGTGAGAGGTCCTTGACATTGAATGTCGAGCTCACAAGATACTTCGATGATGGTATATCGATGATATAGGCCTTGTTGTTGATCCTCTTTAGCACCTTGAATGGTCCATCACCTATTGGCTTTAGCTTGGAGTCGCGTTCCTTGGGGAAGGGGTCTTTACTCAAGTGGATCCACACAAGGTCGCCCTCATCAAAGATCATATCTTTCTTGTTCTTGTTTAGCCTTGATGCTTGGCGAAGGACTTGTTGCTCGATAGTAGCTCGTGTGTCTTCATGGAGTTTCTTCATTGTTTGGGCACGCTTGGCAACGTCCATATTGGCACGTTCATGAAGTGTAAGTGGAAGGATATCGAGCGCGGTGAGAGGCTCGAAGCCGTAGACGATCATGAACGGGCTCCTCATGGTGGTGGAGTGCTTGGCGCGGTTGTAGGTGAACTCGACATGTGGAATACATTCCTCCCAGGCTTTAAGGTTCTTCTTTATCAACACCCGGAGGAGTGTTCCAAGGCTTCGATTGACGACCTTGGTTTGTCCATCGGTTTGAGGATGCGAGGCGGACGAGAAGAGGAGCTTGATGCCGAGCTTGGCCATGAGAGTCTTCCAGAAGTAGCTCATGAATTTTACGTCGCGGTCGGAGACGATTGTTCTTGGCACACCGTGTAGCCGAATTATTTCCCTGAAAAACAAATTTGCTACATGTGAAGCATCATCGGTCTTATGGCACAAAATGAAATGTGACATTTTAGAAAAGCAATCCACTACTACAAATATGGAATCATGTCCATGTTTAGATCTAGGCAAGCCTAACACAAAGTGCATGCTAATGTCCGACCAAGGTGCATGAGGAATAGGCAATGGCATATAAAGACCAAAAGGGTTGGACTTAGACTTAGCTTGCATACATGTAGTGCATCGTTGAACGTGGCGCTCCACGTCGCGCTTCATCTTTGGCCAAAAGTAGTGAGTGGAGAGCTTGTCATATGTCTTGTCACGGCCAAAGTGACCCATAAGGCCTCCACCATGGGACTCTTGAAGAAGCAAAAGTTGGAGAGACGATTTCGGAATGCAAAGCTTGTTTTGTTTGAAAAGAAAACCCTTATGCAAATAGAAATCATCAATCCCTTTGTCTATTGAACATTGTGCAAATATTGGTCCAAAGAAAGGGTCGGACGCGTACAAAGATTTGATGTCATCAAGACCCAAGACATTGACTTCGAGGCGTGTAAGAAGGCTTGTGTTTTTGCGAGACAAGGCATCCGCTACCACATTTTCTTTACCCTTCTTGTATTTGACAATGTAAGGAAAAGACTCCATGAACTCAACCCATTTTGCGTGCCTTTTACTCAAATTGGCTTGGCCCTTAAGATATTTCAACGACTCATGGTCGGAATGGATGATAAATTCTTTGGGCCAAAGATAGTGTTGCCACACTTGAAGAACTCGAACCAAGGAAAAAACTTCTTTATCATAATGGGATAGTTTAGGCGTGCGCCATCAAGTTTTTCACTATGGTAAGAAATAGGACGCCCATTTTGCATAAGGACGCCACCAATGCCAATACCACTAGCGTCACATTCAATCTCAAAGGTTTTTGTGAAATCCGGCAAATCAAGAAGTGGTGCTTCGGTGAGCCTCTTTTTGAGCTCATCAAAAGCTTTTTGTTGTGCTTTTCCCCAAACGAACGTGACATTTTTCTTGGTCAATTCGTTGAGGGGGCAAGCAATTGTAGAAAAGTCTTTGACAAAACGACGGTAAAAGCCAGCCAACCCATGAAAACTACGAAGTTCACTAACATTTGTAGGGATGGGCCAATCTCGTATGTCCTTGACTTTTGAGACATCAACTTTGGTGCCATTAGAAGACACAACAAAACCAAGGAAAATCAGCTTGTCTTTTGCAAAAGTGCACTTTGGGAGATTAGCACAAAGCTTTTCATGACGAAGGATTTGAAGGACCTCCTTAACATGAGTAACATGCTCCTCTAGTGACTTGCTATAGACAAGGATGTCATCAAAGTAAACAACTACACTCTTCCTAATGAGAGATCTCAAAATATGGTTCATGAGGCGCATGAAGGTAGATGGGGCGTTAGATAAGCCAAAATGCATAACCAACCATTCATAGAGACCAAGCTTGGTCTTGAAGGCGGTTTTCCACTCATCACCTTCGGCCATGCGAATTTGATGGTAACCACTACGAAGATGAATTTTCGAAAATATAGTGGCTCCACATAACTCATCAAGCATGTCATCAAGACGCGGTATAGGATGTCGATAACGCACGGTGATAGCATTGATTGGATGACAGTCCATGCATAACCGCAACGCATCATCCGTTTATGGAACAAGAATCACGGGGACCGCGCTTGGGCTAGTGCTTACTTGGATCAAAACTTTGGAGACGAGTTGGTTGATTTGACGTTCTATCTCCTTCGTCTCTTCCGGGTTCGTGCGATACGCGACGCGGTTTGGAAGTGGGGCGCCGGGTATGAGGTCGATGCGGTGCTCGATTCCACGAAGAGGAGGAAGGCCATGAGGAAGCTCTTCGGGAAATACATCTTGGAATTCCTGCAAAATAGCCATCAAAGAAGGAGGAACATTTGTCAAGTCGTTAGTTCCTTGCGCTAGTCCCTTGCATACAAGGACATAGTGCAAGATTGATGGGTTGTTCCGCACTTCTCTCATCTCACTTTTGGTGGCAAGAAGAACACTCTTAGTTTCACTCGATTTTGGCTTGTGGCTCTCACTCACTATGGTGTGGTTCTCTCGCTCACCACTCTTCTCACAAGGTGTTTTTCTGTATTGCGCCCTCGCTAAAGCCTTTGCATTGTCCGCCATTATTTGGCTAGGAGTCATTGGTTGCAACACACAAGTTTTATCAAGCCATTTGAAGGTGTAAGTGTTTGAGTGACCATTATGCAAAGCACGCTTGTCATATTGCCACGGCCTTCCGAGCAGCATATGGCAAACCGTCATTGGGACCACGTCACATTCCACCGTGTCCTTGTAGTGCCCAATTGAGAACGTCACCGAGACGGTGTGCTTGATCTTGACGGATCCTTGGTCACTTAGCCATTGGATATGGTAGGGGTGTTTATGCGGATGGAGGGTGAGGTTGAGTTTCTCACACAATTCCGTGCTTGCAAGGTTGTGGCAACTCCCTCCATCGATGATAACTTTGATGGACTTCCCATTGATGCCGGCACGAGTTTGGAAGATGTTCGAGCGTTGGTCTGCATTCTCATTGACTTGGGTAGTCAAGACCCTTGTGACTACAAGCGATGGACTTGCGTCATGCTCACACACAAGAATTTCTTGGTCCTCTTCCAAATGTTGCCTTGCCATGGCTTCCTTGACCCTTGCATCAAACTCTTCCTCACTCAAATATTCTTCATCACCGTTGTCATGAATGAACAAAACTTTCTTGTTCCCACATGCGTTCGACTTGTGCCCTTTGCCTCCACACTTGTAGCATTCACCATTGAATGGTTGATCATCCCTTGTTTGTTTGCCACTTGGCGGCTGTTTTCCTTGAGGGAGTGTTGGCTTGAAGGGAAGCTTGGTGGTACTTGAGGAGCTTCCACTTGGTGTTGTTGGAGTAGTGGTTGGTGCTTGCTTGTAGGTGAAGTACGTCGTTGGCTTGTTGTACTTGATGTCCTCTTGCACTTGACGCTCGGCCTTTGATGCGATGTGCACAAGCTCAACCATGTTGTTGTAGTTTTGGAACTCGGTGATGCGCTTGATGGAATGGTTCAAGCCATTGAGGAAGCGTGCCATTGTTTGTTCATCTCGCTCTTCAATGTTGGAACGGATCATGTTGAGCTCCATTTGCTTGAAGTACTCTTCCACGGTCTTTGTCCCCTGACTAAGCGTTTGAAGTATGTTGAAGAGGTCACGCGAGTAATGCGAAGGAACAAAGCGGGATCGCATATGAGCCTTCATATCTTGCCAAGTTGCGATTGGAGGCTCTTCTTTAGCTTCGCGAGCGAGTTGGACTTGTTCCCATCAAAGGTTGGCATACTCATCAAACTCGAGGGATGTCATGGCCATCATCTTCTCATTGCTATAGTTGTGCATGCGGAAGATCTTGTCGACCTTGAGTTCCCACGAGAGATATTCCTCGGGTTCATTGGAACTGGTGAACTTGGGCATGGTTAACTTGAGCTTGCCGAAAGTTTCTTCTCCATTGCGGTTCCGGTTGCGGCGGTTGCCATGATTTGAGCGGTCATCATCATCGTCCGATCTCTCATGTCTTGCTTGGTGATAGTTGCGTTGCTCTTGCGGTTGCTGAGGAGCCGCGTTTGGTGGTGGAACTTGGTTTTGACGACGAGCATGGGAAGCTTTCTTGTGTTGTTCTTGTCGCGGTTGAGGACGAGGAGGAGGTTGTGCATCCTCACGACGAGCTTGGGGAGCTTGCTCTTGTTCTTGCCGTGGTTGATGCCGAGGAGCATTGGCTTGCGCCATGTGGCGAGGAGGACATCGAGCCGCATGCGCAATGGGCTGCTCTTCTTCTTCTTGGTGTAGGGGAGGCTCGTCATGACCATCATGTTGTCGATGTTGCCGATCATGTCGATGATGGAGACTTGGAGGATCTTTGAGCGCTTCACGTCGACGGTGATCTTGTTCGTCCTCTTCGAGTGCTTCACTTGTTGATGAAGGGACATGTCGACGGCGATGGCCTTTGTGGTCCATGTGTGGTTGCTCTTGTTGAATCACAAGTGCCCTTGGTTGTGGCCGGTTTGCTTCACGTCTTGGAGGTCTTGGGAGAGGTCACCATTATAGCTTGACGTTGCGGCGTGACGCGGAGATGGTACCTCTTGCGAAGAGCTCATGGATTGAAGAACGGGTCCATCTCGGTGCCTTGAAGCGTGACGGCGAGGTGCACTTGATTCACTTGAGGAGTGCCGCGATGAGCTTGATTCGCGCGAGCATGGTCTTGCTAGTCCATCAATGAGGCGTTGAAGCTTCTCATCCGTTGAGGCGAGTGCACGACCAAGAGCTTCATTTTGATGACCGAGGTTGTGTTGCATGGCATGCATTTGGCCACGGACTTCTTTGAAGCGGTTGTCGATGTTCTTGAATTCCACACGGGCCTCGCTAAATTGTTCATCTTGGCGCCTCTCGAGAGCTTCACAACGATAGTTGAATTCTCCTCAGACCTTCTAATGGTCCCATCTTGTCATGAATTGTGTGTCATCCTCCGGAGGTTGTGGTGGTTGGGATGGCTCTCCATGCCTGTCCATGATGCAAAGCCAACAAGGGTTGTATATGGAGATAAAGGGTGCGGAGAGTTAGACTTTTACCTCACCTTGAAGATTATATCAAACCAATTGCCACACAAATGAGCGAACAACGTGCAAAGTGAAATAGCAAGAAACGCACACACAAATATGCTACAACTCTCAAAAGCTTTTTGGTGGGAGGTTAGGATTGTGGAAAACCAAACGAAACGATCCAAGCAAAAGGTTATTGTTCTACGTGGTAAAGGACCAAAGATCAAAAGCAAAAGGATACGATCTACAAAAACACGAAAAACACACACGTGGAGAAAAACGGGGTTAGCACGACTATGAAAATGATCACAAAAGGTCCTAACGAAGACTACACTCGGTTGTCGTGCCAACACAAGGAGAGACCACAACTCGTTTGCCAAAAGAGGATAAGCAATAGATTTGTGCACAGTGCGCTCTTTCTTCTCTCTTTCTTGGCTTACAAGCTTGGTATTCTCTTTGTATTGGGAGACTATGTATCTTTTTCTATTTGTCTTTTGTTCTTTTTTTGATTCTTTCTCTTTTTCTCCCTTACTATGCTAATATGTTAACTTTTGTATTTGGCCTCACACTCTCACTTTCCGAAGGCAAGTGCACAATGCTTAGACAAACACAAAATGAGTTGCTCTCATAGGATAGTTACACACAAAGGAAGATATGGGGCTGTCAAAGTGGTGCAAGTTATACCTTCGGTATTGTTGACGACTTGCAACCGTTGGTGGGGAAAATATTCGAGTGTCGCGGTGTCGATGAGCGCGTGGTGACCTTGATGCGGAAGATTTTGTGAAAATGGCGACACACACGCGAAACACGAACAAGTGAAGTGAAAAAGTCAGCAAACGAAATTGAGACGTCAAAGGGCAAAGAAACACGGTCAGAGGCGAGCGGTAGTACCGCTGCAAACGTCCGGTAGTACCGGCGAACGGTAGTACCGCTTGTGCAACCGGTAGTACCGGTGATTTGCGGTAGTACCGCTTGCACAACCGGTAGTACCGCAAGGCACGGAACAGGAACGAGATCAACTTGACAAAGTCCTCAAATTCGTGGTGATTTGACCGAAAGGCTGGGCTAGGAACAACAGGGGCTATAGATCGACTCCAAAAGCAACAGATCTATGGACCAAAACCACGAAAAACTCACCAAATCCAAAGATCGATCCGAAGGCAAATTGGGGCTCTTTTTGGTGGGATTTTCGATTTTAAGGTGGATTGATAGGGCAAAGGTGTCCGATCTTTCGATGAGATGGCGATAATCGATTTGGTGGAGTTCGGGCTTGACGATCCGACTACACGTGCGAGCACGAGCGCCAATGCAATCGCTAGGCCAATCTCCTGCAGGTTACCGATCCTGCGTGAACACGATCAGCCTGACCAGCGAGGGTCTTAATTTCTACCTGAAATCGAGAACAAGTAAGAACCAATATTGCTATCAAGATATTGCGGATTAAGAGGAAAGCTTTATTGAAGAGGTGGGATCCTGAATAGGTGCGAAGTACAAGAGGCCTCTTGATAGGGCAAGGGTGTCCGATCTTTCGATGAGATGGCGATATTCGATTTGGTGGAGTTCGGGCTATACGATCCGACTACACGTGCGAGCACGAGCGCCAATGCAATCGCTAGGCCAATCTCCTGGAGGTTACCGATCCTGCGTGAACACGATCAGCCTGACCAGCGAGGGTCTTAATTCCTACCTAAAATCGAGAACAAGTAAGAACCAATATTGCAATCAAGATATTGCGGATTAAGAGGAAAGCTTTATTGAAGAGGTGGGATCCTGAATAGGTGCGAAGTACAAGAGGCCTCTACGACGCTCGAGCCTTGGCGAAGTTGCGACTATGGCTAACTTAATGTCTAAACAAAATCCCAGTCTAGGGGGTCGGCTATGGGGAGTATTTAAGGGCGAAAAGGTGGGGTTTCGGCCAACCATGGAAGTGGTGGCCGAATCCAACCCTAAAAGTCCTTTTCCTCAAATACGGACTCTAAAAAGTGGCTAATTAAAATCCTGCGAAAATTACATGGGCCTGGCCCAAAACAAAAGGTGTCGCAGCACCATATTAAGCTATGGACGAATTCGTAAAGTATTGATCTTGAATATTTCGTCCAAGCCTTCTTTCTTCATTATGGTGGCCTCAAAGTTCTGAAATCTTCATCCATGGCCTTCTCTTGGATCATCACATGCTTGCTGCCATCTCCATGCATGGCCATGCTCCAATGCTTGTCCCTCTCATCCATGCTTGGTCCATCATTCCTAAGAGTAAGAAATATATCTGATTTAAGCAGCATCATATTCTCATGTATATGAGGAATAGTCCCAAGAAACGAAAGTACCTGATAGTTAAGTTGTTTGGCACGAGATCTTGTGATGGGTCCTTGTATATGTGTTGCTGTAGGTACAAAGGTTGTATCAATAGTAGGGATGTCCACATCATGATCCCCTTCTTGAATTGAAGTCGTCCTCGACGCAATCTCATCTTCCTCACCAAAGTAAGGCTTCAAATCTGCAATGTTAAATGTAGGACTAACCGTACCAAACTCTGCAGGCAACTCAAGTTTATATGCATTATCATTTATTTTCTCTAACACCTTAAAGAGACCAGCAGCACGTGGCATTAACTTAGACTTGCGTAAATCAGGAAAACGATCTTTACGCAAATGTAACCAAACAAGATCGCCAACATCAAACACAACATGCTTTCTCCCTTTATCCCCAGCAAGTTTATACTTAGCATTCACGTGTTCAATGTTATGTTTAGTAGTCTTATGCAAGTTTAATATCATTTCAGCGCGTTGTGTAGCATCCAAATTATGTTGCACCGAAGAAGGTAAAGGCAATAAATCAATAGGTGCACGAGGAACAAAACCATACACAATCTCAAATGGGCACATCTTTGTGGTAGAATGCAATGAACGATTATTAGCAAATTCTATAAGAGGTAAACACTCTTCCCACAATTTTAAGTTCTTCTTTAAAACAGCCCGTAACATAGTAGACAAAGTTCTATTTACTACTTCAGTTTGACCATCAGTTTGGGGATGACATGTAGTACTAAAGAGCAATTTAGTCCCCAACTTAGCCCATAAACATCTCCAAAAGTGGCTAAGAAATTTAGTATCATGATCAGAGACAATAGTATTTGGCACACCATGCAAACGAACAATTTCATGAAAGAACAAATCAGCAATATGCGCAGCATCATCCGTTTTATGACAAGGAATAAAGTGTGCCATCTTAGAAAACCGATCCACAACAACAAAAATACTATCCCTCCCCTTCTGTGTTCGTGGCAATCCCAAAACAAAGTCCATAGAAATATCCTCCCAAGGAACACTAGGAACAGGAAGAGGCATATATAAACCATGTGGATTAAGGCGAGAGTTAGCTTTTTGACAAGTAGTGCAGCGTGCCACAAATCTCTCAACATCTCGACGCATACGTGGCCAAAAGAAGTGTGCATCAAGAACATCCTCCGTCTTCTTGACACCAAAGTGTCCCATCAATCCTCCTCCATGTGCCTCCTGTAACAACAAAAGACGAACAGAGCTATCTGGAATGCATAGTTTGTTAGCACGGGACACAAATCCATCATTGAAGACGAACTTGTTCCAAGTTCTACCATCTCTACAATTCTACAACACATCTTTAAATTCAGCATCATGCACATATTGTTCCTTTAAGTTTCCAATCCAAATATTTTGAAGTCAAGTTGAGATAACAAAGCATAACGGCGTGACAAAGCATCAGCAATATCATTATCTTTACCCTTTTTGTGTTTGATAACATAAGGAAAAGACTCAATAAATTCAACCCACTTTGCATGACGACGATTCCACTTAGCTTGACTACGAATATGCTTCAAATATTCATGATCAGAATGAATAACAAATTCCTTAGGCCATAGATAATGTTGCCAAGTTTCTAATGTCCGAACCAACGCATATAATTCTTTATCATAAGTAGAATAGTTCAGGCTAGCCCCACTCAATTTCTCACTAAAATATGCAACAGGTTTTCCCTCTTGTAATAACATCCCTCCCAAACCAATTCCACTAGCATCACATTCAAGCTCAAAAGTCTTAGTAAAATCAGGAAGTTGGAGTAAGGGAGCATGTGTTAGCTTATCTTTCAATATGACGAAGGCACATTGTTGTGCATCGCCCAAACAAAGGGCACATCCTTCTTGGTAAGCTCATTCACGGCGGCAATTGATCCAAAGTCTTTGACAAAGCGCCTATAAAACCAGCGAGGCCAAGAAAACTCCTCACTTGTGTGACCGTCTTGGTCATGCCAATTCTCAATAGCTTCAATCTTGGCTGGATCCACTTCAATACCCTGTGATGTAACAACATAGCCAAGAAACGCAACTCGATTGGTGCAAAAGGTGCACTTCTCAAGGTTACCAAACAAACGTGCATCACGTAAAGCATTGAAAACAACACGTTAATGGTCCAAATGATCCTCTAAAGATTTGCTATAAATCAGAATATCATCAAAGTAAACTACCACAAAACGTCCAATGAAAGCACGTAAAACTTTGTTCATTAATCTCATGAAATTGCTAGGTGCATTAGTTAAACCAAACGGCATTACTAACCACTCATATAAACCGAACTTAGTTTTAAATGTTGTTTTCCATTCATCTCCTAATTTCATACGAATCTAACCACTACGCATAATCAACTTTAGAAAACATGGTAGAGCCACTCAATTCATCAAGCATGTCATCTAAACGTGGAATAGGATGACGATATCGAATAGTAATATTATTGATATCTCTACAATCAGTACACATGCGCGAAGAACCATCTTTCTTAGGTACCAAAATAATAGGAACAACACAGGGGCTAAGGGACTCACGAATATGATCTCTGTCGAGTAGTTCCTGAATTTGGCGTTGTATCTCCTTTGTCTCCTCTGGATTGGTTCTATATGGCGCGCGGTTGGGCAACGTAGCACCAGGAATTAGATCAATTTGGTGCTCAATTCCTCTAATAGGAGGTAGTCCTGGTGGCAGCTCAGCGGGAAAGACGTCCTCATATTCCTGCAAAAGGTTAGCAATAGCGGGTGGCAAAGAAGGAGGCAAATCCTCAAATGAAAACAGAACCTATTTGCAGACAATTGCATAACATTGAGTATTGTTTACATCTAGTTCAAAGAATATCAATTTTATTTGCAAGCATACATGGACTCTTCAAACAATTTGAGCAAGTGTAGAATCGATTTAGTGTTCTTTGGTGGTATAAAATCTGCAACAATCTGATTCTCACTTTTATTTTTCTCCTCAGTTTTAGCTCTACTAGCTCTAGCAAGATCATCTTTTAAAATCTGTTCGGGAGTCATAGGTTTTAGACCAATTTTCTTTCCATCATGCATAAGAGAATAGTGATTAGTTTTGCCATTATGAACAGATTCTCTATCAAATTGCCATGGTCTACCAAGTAACAAAGAATAGGCTTGCATAGGTACAACATCACAATCAACAAAATCAGAATATGTACCAATAGTAAAATGCACGCGTACCGTTCTTGTTACCTTAATCTTGCGAGAACTCTCAAACCATTGGATGTAATATGAATGTGGGCGTTGTCTTGTTGGAAGTGCAAGCTTCTCTACCATGTCAACACTGGCCAGATTATTACAGCTCCCTCCATCAATGATGATCCGTATAGCTCTATCGTTGACAACACCACGTGTTTGGAACAGGTTGTGGCGTTGATCTTGCTCAGATTTGCTCAATTGCACACTCAACACACGTTGTGTAATTAAGCTCCTGTATTGATCAGCAGCTTCAGCTCCCATTACCTCTGTCTCTTCATCAGCATCAGAATTGTCTCCATCTCGAGCAGAAATAAGGGCTAGTGTATCTTCATCAAAGTCACTTGCTGAATCGTACTGACCATCTTCTCGCACCATCATCACACGTTGTGTTGTGCACTATCTCTCAATATGAACAAAACCCCAGCACTTGCGGCATTGTATATCCTTTGTCTTACCCGTGGAAGCCATAGAAGATGCACTACGAGCAGGAGCATTGGATGATGGTGGAGGAGCAGCTGGAAATCTTATGTTGGCCTTGGATGTGGTAGTAGCTGGTGGCGAATCACGAGGAGGCGCTGATTGTCGGGATGTCCAAGTGGATGTGCGACCTGCAGAATTATTAGTCCTCCTCCATGGTGTTTGGCGATCCTGCATTTCACGTTCAGCTTTGCAAGCAAGATGAAACAAACGAATGATAGAATTATATTCCTTATAATCTAAGATGTGCTGAATGTCCTTGCTTAATCCACCAAGAAACGTGCAAGCATTTGTTCATTAGATTCAACAAGACCACACCGAACCATCCCCGTTTGCAATTCCTGATAATACTCTTCTACAGAATTTTTCCCTTGCTCTAAACGTGTCAGATTCTTTAGTAAATCACGTTGATAAGTAGGAGGTACAAAACGAACACGCATAGCAGTTTTTAAAGCAGTCCAAGTACTAGGAATAGTAGTAGGACTTAAGCGACAATACTCAGATCGCCAAAGGGAAGCAAATTTAGTAAATTCACATGTAGCAGCACTAACACGCATATTCTCAGGATATTTTAAGCATGCAAAACGTTGTTCTACCTCCATCTCCTATGTAAGATATGCATCAGGATTATATTTACCCTCAAAAGATGGAATATTTAATTTAAGCTTTGCAACATGATCATCATCACGTACCGGTGTTCGAGCGTTGCGGTAGTAATGTCGGGGACGACCAGCAGGTATCTGTGGAGGTTGTTCAACCTCCTCGTCAAACAGATCGTCATCGTCGGGGTCGTAGTAGTACCCGTCGTCTGTCCCCAATGTCGCAGCAGCAGCCGCGGCGGAAGTATGAGGAGGGTCAGTCGCAGCAGTAGCCTCCGGGGGTGCGGCTGCAGCCGAACCAGCAGTCCGACCCGTGATCGGAATGCGCCATGCGCCATGTGTGGGTGCGGGTGCGGGTGCGGGCAATCGGTTCAAAATCTCCTTGAACCGAACGTCAAGCTTGGCGTTGAAGGATTTCTCGAGTCCATCGATCTTGTCCACGGCGTTGGTGAGCTTGGTGTCAAACTCCCCGAGGCGCGTATCCACGTCTTCTGCGCGACTGACCAAGAGCGCGGAGAAGTGGGCATGTAGTTCTTCGTTCGTCATTGTGGCAGGGTTCCGCGAAGTATCTGTCATGGTTAGTCCTTAAAAGCACAGGTATATAGTACGGAAATATGGTGGAAGTCACGCGTAATCCGTCAAGCAATATACGAAGCTCTTACAAGTTCTTACCAAACAGCAGGAAAAGGCGATGTGCAACCACGAGGATCAGTGGGTCCGAAGATTGAACCAAGCGATTACCAGGAGTCGAAACACCGCACGTGGAGAGTATCTGTGGAGCTCTGGGATGGCTTAGCAAAGGGGTTAGCAATTATCAAAACAACAATGCAAAAGTTGAAAGAATGATCAACGATGGTACTGTGCTGGTCCTAGGTCACCAACGATGTCACGACGCGACACAACAAGCACTGTATGATGATATGGCACCCTGAAAAGCGAACCGAGATGCAGAAAATCACTATGATGGCGAGTGTCTAGAACTGAACTACGGGGTCTAAAAATAGGTTAGCCCCAAAAAAAAAATTCGAATTTTTTTATTTTGCTCCGGAAAGCGCGCCGGCGGCAAAAAATATCGCTATAATGGCCGATGGAGAAAAATGATCCCCGTGGTCGAAAACTAGTATAGCCAGAAAATTTTTCGGAGGCGGTTCCAGACTTAGGACCGGACTTACGACCGGACTCTTAGCTCGACACGGACTTTAGCTGAACACGGAAACAACAAAGAAGGAAAGTAAAAGGAAATAACGAGGAAACAATAACTCTACTCGGACTCGTACCACGACAAGAAACGGATCGGATCTGTGTCGCGGAAGGAAGGCGGTGGCGGAGTATTAGGGTTTATGGTGGCAGGGTATGTGGCGACGGAATATGGTGGCGGTGATCGACGAGTGTGGCGGTGACTACTATGATCAGAAATCGAAACTCTAAGGGACGAGACACTAAGACCAGCAACTCGACGCAACGATGTAGACACAAATTCAACAATGCAAAAACTGAAAAGATAATGCGAGGCGTAGATTGGTTATGGGATGGATCTAAACTCTAACTGTTTTTTTGGCTTTTTCGTGGGTTATAGGTAAAAACAGATCTAATCTACGAAAACAGTAAAATCTCACCGAGCAACCTGAAATCTGATACCACTTGATAGGGCAAAGGTATCCAATCTATCGATGAGATGGCGATAATCGATTTTGTGGAGTTCGGTCTTGACGATCCGACTACACGTGCGAGCACGAGCGCCAATGCAATCGCTAGGCCAATCTCCTGGAGGTTACCGATCCTACGTGAACACGATCACCGACCAATGAGGGTCTTAATTCCTACCTGAAATCGAGAACAAGTAAGAACCAATATTGTAATCAAGATATTGCGGATTAAGAGGAAAGCTTTATTGAAGAGGTGGGATCCTGAATAGGTGCGAAGTCCAAGAGGCCTCTTCGACGCTCGAGCCTTGGTGAAGTTGCGACTATGGCTAACTTAATGTCTAAACAAAATCCGAGTCTAGGGGGTCGGCTATGGGGAGTATTTAAGGGCGAAAAGGTGGGGTTTCGGCCAGTCATGGAAGTGGTGGCCGAATCCAACCCTAAAAGTCCTTTTCCCCTCAAATATGGACTCTAAAAAGTGGCTAATTAAAATCCTGCGAAAATTACATGGGCCTGGCCCAAAACAAAAGGTGTCGCAACACCATATTAAGCTATGGACGAATTCGTAAAGTATTGATCTTGAATATTTCGTCCAAGCCTTCTTTCTTCATTATGGTGGCCTCAAAGTTCTGAAATCTTCATCCATGGCCTTCTCTTGGATCATCACATGCTTGCTGCCATCTCCATGCATGGACATGCTCCAATGCTTGTCCCTCTCATCCATGCTTGGTCCATCATTCCTAAGAGTAAGAAATATATCTGATTTAAGCAGCATCATATTCTCATGTATATGAGGAATAGTACCAAGAAACGAAAGTACCTGATAGTTAAGTTGTTTGGCACGAGATCTTGTGATGGGTCCTTGTATATGTGTTGCTGTAGGTACAAAGGTTGTATCAATAGTAGGGATGTCCACATCATGGATCAAAGAAAAATTGGGGGAAAATTCGTGATCAACCGTGCTCTTGATACCAATATGTTATGGGGGTAACCCTGGGGTTGGCCCGATCTTTCACGAATTCCACGAGAAACGAGGGGAAAGCGGTGGTCGGGGGAGGGAAGGGATGAAAACCACGAACACACGCACACCAAAATACGATACATGCCTATCCCTCACGCCGGTGGCAACCGGTCCAACATAATCCCTAGGATCGGTGTTGGGCGA
Source organism: Avena longiglumis (assembly GCA_030063025.1). NCBI lineage: Eukaryota > Viridiplantae > Streptophyta > Magnoliopsida > Poales > Poaceae > Avena > Avena longiglumis. The sequence goes on along the minus strand of CP125974.1, from coordinate 331,521,054 downwards.
AGCTCGCTCTCCACGCCAACAACGGGGGACGAGGTGCTTGGTGAGATCTTGACAACTTGGGGGCGAGAAACCGAGAACCCAAGGCCTTGTACAACTTGAACGCACTAGGCAAGATCCAAGAGGGGGGTGGATAATCCGGTGCTCCTTGGTAGGAGCATGAGACCAATAGATATAAGTTCCTCAAAGGGGTACCTTAATATCTATTATTATCCAAGTCAAGGGTTTACAATAGAGGGTGGGGGCTATATATAGTCCAGCCAAAAAACAGGGGTAGTTTCGGAACGAATTAGGAAAATATAGTAAGGGGTACAGGGCACTGGGCCGAACTTATGCGTTCAGATTCAGTCAGGACCGGTAGTACTGGTCGAGCAACCGGTAGTACCGGTCGCAACCGGTAGTACCTCCCGGGCGGTAATCATTGGCGGCTTGGAGCTTGGTCTGAGGGCGCAGAATGTAGGATGGGGTGGTAGTACCATTGTCCGGTAGTACCGATTCTTGCCGGTAGTACTTGGCGTCTGGGCGTGGAGTGGTTCTTCCTAGAGCGTCCGTAGTGGGGCAGTAGGACCGCTAGAACCAGTAGTACCGGTCGGCTCAACCGTAGTACATTGGTGTCCGCAATGATCGGTTGCTTCCTCCGTTTCCTCCATTCCTTGGGTCCTTCTCTTCGTACCTGATGATGCACAGTGTATGCGTATGAAGTAGCAGGCCATCCAAGGGTGTATCGAAGTCACACAAGGAGAGGAGCGAGTTCACCTTAGCTTGAAGGAGTTTGGCTCGGGCGCGAGTCATGGGTCCACTTGGCGAGCTCGTGGGAGTAGATGTAGTAGCGGTCGTAGGACGGGCTGCATCACTTGTACAACTTGAACGCACTAGGCAAGATCCAAGAGGGGGGTGGATAATCCGGTGCTCCTTGGTAGGAGCATGAGACCAATAGATATAAGTTCCTCAAAGGGTTTCCTTAATCTATTATTATCCAAGTCTAGGGTTTACAATAAAGGGTGGGGGCTATATATAGGCCAACCACATAAACAGGGGTAGTTTCGGAACGAAATGGGAAAATATAGAAAGGGGCAGTATTTGGGCGAACTAAATGCGTTCGGTTCAGCCAGACCCAGTAGTACCTCGGCAAACGTAGTACCGCTCCGGGAGCTGTAATCTGTGCGGCCCTAGAGCTTCCGTCGAGTCACCAGTATGTGGCGGTGAGGGCGGTAATCTGCCACCCAGTAGTACAGTTCTGGGCGGTAGTACAGTGGCGTCTGGGCGTGGAGTGGTTCTTCTGGAGCGTCCGTGTGGTCGTAGTACCGCTTGTACCGGTAGTACCGGTCATCTTAACCGGTAGTACCGGTTGAGTCTGGCAGCGACTGGTTGCTTCCGCTCCGGTTCCTCTGTCCCATGGGTCCTTCTCTTCGTACCTGATGATGCATAGGGTATGCGTATGAAGTAGCAGGCCATCTGTTATGGGGTAACCCTTGGGTTGGCCCGATCTTTCACGAATTCCACGAGAAACGAGGGGAAAGCTGTGGACGGGGGATGAAATCGAGGAAGGAGATGAAAACCACGAACACACGCAAACCAAAACACGATACACGCCTACTCCTCACGCCGGTGGCAGCCGGTCCAACATAATCCCTAGGATCGGTGTTGGGCGAAGCTCGCTCTCCACGCCAACAACGGGGGATGAGGTGCTTGGTGAGATCTTGACGACTTGGGGGCGAGAAACCGAGAACCCAAGGCCCTGTACAACTTGAACGCACTAGGCAAGATCCAAGAGGGGGGTGGATAATCCGGTGCTCCTTGGTAGGAGCATGAGACCAATAGATATAAGTCCTCAAAGGGTTTCCTTAATATCTATTATTATCCAAGTCTAGGGTTCACAATGGAGGGTGGGGGCTATATATAGTCCAGCCACAAAACAGGGGTAGTTTCGGAACGAATAGGTAAATTATAGGTAGGGTTACAAGGCACAGGGCCGAACTTAGGCGTTCAGGATCAGTCAGGGCCGGTAGTCCGGCAACCGGTAGTACCGCTCCGGGAGCGGTAGTACCGCTTGAGGGCCTGGAGCTTCCGTCGGAGGCGCCTGTGGCGAGCGGTAGGAGGGGCGATAGTACCGCTGTCCGGTAGTACCAGTTCTTTGGGCGTAGTACCGCTGCGTCTGGGCGTGGAGTGGTGCTTCTGGGCGTCCCAGTGGCTGGGGCAGTGGGACCGCTGAGCAAAGTACCGGTCGGCTCAACCGGTAGTACCGCTTGCGTCTGGCAGCGACTGGTTGCTTTACCTCCGTTCCTTGGGTCCTTCTCTTCGTACCTGATGATGCACAGTGTATGCGTATGAAGTAGCAAGCCATCCAAGGGTGTGTCGAAGTCACACAAGGAGAGGAGCCAGTTCACCTTAGCTTGAAGGAGTTTGGCCCGGGCGCGAGTCATGGGTCCACTTGGGGAGCTCGTGGGAGTAGATGTAGTAGCGGTCGTAGGACGGGCTGCATCACCATCCAAGGGTGTATCGAAGTCACACAAGGAGAGGAGCGAGTTCACCTTAGATTGTAGGAGTTTGGCGCTCGGGCGCGAGTCATGGGTCCACTTGGGGATCTTGTGGGAGTAGATGTAGTAGCGTTCGTGGGACGGGCTGCATCACAACTATAACAATGAGAAGATGATGGCAATGGCATCCCTCGAGTTTGATGAGTATGCCAACCTTTGGTGGGAACAAGTCCAACTCGCTCGCGAAGCAAAAGAAGAGCCTCCAATCGCAACTTGGCAAGATATGAAGGCTCATATGAGATCCCGCTTTGTTCCTTCACACTACACGCGTGACCTTTTCAACAAGCTTCAAACTCTTAGTCAAGGGACAATGACCGTGGAAGAGTACTTCAAGCAAATGGAGCTCAACAAGATACGTGCCAACATTGAAGAGCGAGATGAACAAACAATGGCATGTTTCCTCAATGGCTTGAACCATCCCATCAAGCGCATCACCGAGTTCCAAAAGTACAACAACATGGTTGAGCTTGTGCACATCGCATCGAAGGCCGAGCGTCAAGTGCAAGAGTACATCAAGTACAACAAGCCAAAGACGTACTTCACCTTCAAGCAAGCACCAACCACTACTCCAACAACACCAAGTGGAAGCTCCTCAAGCACCAACAAGCTTCCCTTCAAGCCAACTCTCCCTCAAGGAAAACAGCCCCCAAGTGGCAAACACACAAGGGATGATCAACCATTCAATGGTGAATGCTACAAGTGTGGAGGCAAAGGGCACAAGTCGAACACATGTGGGAACAAGAAAGTTTTGTTCATTCATGACAACGGCGATGAAGAATACTTGAGTGAGGAAGAGTTTGATGCAAGGGTCAAGGAAGCCATGGCAAGGCAACATTTGGAAGAGGACCAAGAACTTCTTGTCTGTGAGCATGACGCAAGTCCATCGCTTGTAGTCACAAGGGTCTTAACTACAGAAGCCAATGAGGATGAAGACCAACGCTCGAACATCTTCCAAACTCGTGCCGACATCAATGGGAAGTCCATCAAAGTGGTCATCGATGGAGGGAGTTGCCACAATCTTGCAAGCACGGAATTGTGTGAGAAACTCAACCCCATCCTCCATCCACATAAACACCCCAACCATATACAATGGCTAAGTGACCATGGATCCGTCAAGATCAAGCACACCGTCTCGGTAACGTTCTCAATTGGGCACTACAAGGACATGGTGGAATGTGACGTGGTCCCAATGAAGGTTTTCCATATGCTGCTCGGAAGGCCGTGGCAATATGACAAGCGTGCTTTGCATAATGGTCACTCAAACACTTACACCTTCAAATGGCTTGATAAAACTTGTGTGTTGCAACCAATGACTCCTAGCCAAATAATTGCGGACAATGCAAAGGTTTTAGCGAGGGCGCAATACACAAAAACACCTTGTGAGAAGTGTGGTGAGCGAGAGAACCACACCATAGTGAGTGAGAGCTACAAGCCAAACTCGAGTGGAAAAACTAAGAGTGTTCTTCTTGCCACCAAAAGTGAGATGAGAGAAGTGCGGAACAACCCATCCATCTTGCACTATGTCCTTGTATGCAAGGGACTAGCGCAAGGAACTAATGACTTGACAAATGTTCCTCCTTCTTTGATGGCTATTTTGCAGGAATTCCAAGATGTATTTCCCGAAGAGCTTCCTCATGGCCTTCCCCCACTTCGTGGAATCGAGCACCGCATCGACCTCATTCCTGGCGCCCCACTCCCAAACCGCGCCGCGTATCGCACGAACCCGGAAGAGACGAAGGAGATAGAACGTCAAATCAACCAACTCGTCTCCAAAGGTTTGATCCAAGTAAGCACTAGCCCAAGCGTGGTCCCCGTGATTCTAGTTCCGAAAACGGATGATACGTTGCGGTTATGCATGGACTGCCGTCCAATCAATGCTATCACCGTGCGTTATCGACATCCTATACGGCGTCTTGATGACATGCTTGATGAGTTATGTGGAGCCACTATATTTTCGAAAATTGATCTTCGTAGTGGTTACCATCAAATTCGCATGGCCGAAGGTGATGAGTGGAAAACCACCTTCAAGACCAAGCTTGGTCTCTATGAATGGTTGGTTATGCCTTTTGTCTTATCTAATGCCCCATCTACTTTCATGCGTCTCATGAACCATATATTGAGATCTCTCATTGGGAAGAGTGTAGTTGTTTACTTTGATGACATTCTTGTCTATAGCAAGTCACTAGAGGAGCATGTTACTCATGTTAAGGAGGTCCTTTAAATCCACCGTCATGAAAAGCTTTATGCTAATCTCCCAAAGTGCACTTTTGCAAAAGACAAGCTGATTTTCCTTGGTTTTGTTGTGTCTTCTAATGGCATTGAAGTTCATGTCTCAAAAGTCAAGGACATACGGGATTGGCCCATCCCTACAAATGTTAGTGAACTTCGTAGTTTTCATGGGTTGGCTGGCTTTTACCGTCGCTTTGTGAAAGAATTTTCTACCATCGCTTGCCCCCTCAATGAATTGACAAAGAAAAATGTCACGTTCGTTTGGGGAAAAGCACAACAAAAGGCTTTTGATGAGCTCAAAAAGAGGCTCACCGAAGCACCACTTCTTGCATTGCCGGATTTCACAAAAACCTTTGAGATTGAATGTGACGCTAGTGGTATTGGCATTGGTGGCGTCCTTATGCAAAATGGGCGATTGCTTACCATAGTGAGAAACTTGATGGCGCATGCCTAAACTATCCCATTTATGACAAAGAACTTTTTGCCTTGGTTCGAGTTCTTCAAGTGTGGCAACACTATCTTTGGCCCAAAGAATTTATCATCCATTCCGACCATGAGTCGTTGAAATATCTTAAGGGCCAAGCTAATTTGAGTAAAAGGCACGCCAAATGGGTTGAGTTCATGGAGTCTTTTCCTTACATTGTCAAATACAAGAAGGGCAAAGAAAATGTGGTAGCGGACGCCTTGTCTCGCAAAAACACAAGCCTTCTTACACGACTCGAAGTAAATGTCTTGGGTCTTGATGACATCAAATCTTTGTACGCATCCGACACTTTCTTTGGACCAATTTTTGCAAAATGTTCAATAGACAAAGGGATTGATGATTTCTATTTGCATAAGGGTTTTCTTTTCAAACAAAACAAGCTTTGCATTCCGAAATCGTCTCTCCAACTTTTGCTTCTTCAAGAGTCCCATGGTGGAGGCCTTATGGGTCACTTTGGCCGTGACAAGACATATGACATGCTCTCCACTCACTACTTTTGGCCAAAGATGAAGCGCGACGTGGAGCGCCACGTCCAACGATGCACTACATGTATCCAAGCTAAGTCTAAGTCCAACCCCTTTGGTCTTTATATGCCATTGCCTATTCCTCATGCACCTTGGTCGGACATTAGCATGGACTTTGTCTTAGGCCTGCCTAAATCTAAACATGGACATGATTCTATATTTGTAATAGTGGATCGCTTTTCCAAAATGGCACATTTCATTCCGTGCCATAAGACCGATGATGCTTCACATGTAGCAAATTTGTTTTTCAGGGAAATAATTCGGCTACACGGTGTACCAAGAACAATAGTCTCCGACCGCGACGTAAAATTCATGAGCTACTTCTGGAAGACTCTCATGGCCAAGTTCGGCATCAAGCTCCTCTTCTCGTCCGCCTCTCACCCTCAAACCGATGGACTAACCGAGGTCATCAATCAAAGTCTTGGCACACTCCTCCGAGTGTTGATAAAGAAGAACCTTAAAGACTGGGAGGATTGTATTCCACACGCTGAGTTCGCCTACAACCGCGCCAAGCACTCCACCACCATGAGGAGCCCGTTCATGATCGTCTACGGCTTCGAGCCTCTCACTGCGCTCGATATCCTTCCACTTCCACTTCATGAATGTGCCAATATGGACGTTGTCAAGCGTGCTCAAACAATGAAGAACCTCCATGAAGACACAAGAGCTACGATCGAGCAATAAGTCCTTCGCCAAGCATCAAGGCTAAACAAGAACAAGAAAGAGATGATCTTTGATGAGGGCGACCTTGTGTGGATACATTTAAGTAAGGACCGCTTTCCCAAGGAACGTGACTCCAAGCTCAAGCCAAGAGGTGATGGACCATTCAAAGTGCTCAAGAGGATAAATAACAACGCCTATATCATCGATATCCCAACATCAAAGTATCTTGTGAGCTCGACATTCAATGTCAAGGACCTATCACCCTACCATGGAGAAGATGAAGTTGAGAAGGTTGAAGAGTCGAGGACGACTCTTTCCCAAGGGGGGGGAGCTGATGCAGCCCGTACCATGAACGCTACTACATCGACTCCCACAAGCTCCCCAAGTGGACCCATGACTCGCGCCGGAGCCAAACTCCTACAAGCTAAGGTGAACTCGGTCCTCTCCTTGTGTGACTTCGATACACCCTTGGATGGCCTGCTACTTCAAACGCATACCTTGTGCATCATCAGGTACGAAGAGAAGGACCCAGTGGACGGAGGAGCTAGAGCGGAAGCAACCAGTCGCTGCCAGACGCCAGCGGAACTACCGGCTGACGCGACCGGTACTACCAGTTCAAGCGGTACTACCGGGCCCCGCTACCGGACGCTCCAGGAGGAACCACTCCACGCCCTACACGCCAGCGGTACTACCGGAGCTACAACTCAGGTGGGCGGTACCGCCACCTCCTACCGCTAGCTCAGCGCGACTCAGGCAGCTCAGGATCATGAGCGGTACTACCTCCCAAAGCGGTACTGGGATGCGGCATTACTACCGGTTGCCCAACCGGTACTACCGGTCCGGACTTAACTTGAACACCTCTATTCGCCCAAATACTGCACCTTTCCATATTTTCCTATTTCGTTCTGAAACTGCCCCTGTTTATGTGGTTGGACTATATATAGCCCCCACCCTTTATTGTAAACCCTAGACTTGGATAATAATAGATTAAGGAAACCCTTTGAGGAACTTATATCTATTGGTCTCATGCTCCTACCAAGGAGCACCGGATTATCCACCCCCCTCTTGGATCTTGCCTAGCGCGTTCAAGTTGTACAAGGCCTTGGGTTCTCGGTTTCTCGCCCCCAAGTCGTCAAGATCTCACCAAGCACCTCATCCCCCGTTGTTGGCGTGGAGAGCGAGCTTCGCCCAACACCGTTCCTAGAGATTATGTTGGATCGGTTGCCACCGGCGTGAGTTATCGGCGTGTATCGTGTTTTGTGTGCGTGAGTTCGTCGGGTTCTTCGTGGCGTGTGTTTATGGATTCCATCCCCTTTCCCCTTCCACCGCTTTACCCTCGATTCCCGCGGAGATTCATGAAAGATCGGGCCAACCCAAGGGGTTACCCCATAACAGAAAAAGAGAAAAAAATAGAAAAAGGAAAGAAAAGAAAGAGATATACATGTGCCTTGTAGAATAGGAAGCGCAAGCTCGATGAACATCATATAGGTGGTACTTATTGTGCATATCTTGTAGCCCACCAATCTTGTGCAATCGAACTAGCGTCTCTCCTTGTACTTGTATGACACGAGCTTATAGTCTTCGCTAGGTAATCATTTGGTTCTTAGCTCACTTTCTCCGTCGCACAAGTCCCATTTATCCTACCGTGTGTGTTTCCTTGTACATATTTCCTATCTTGTGGATTAACTTGTTTTGCTTTGTGATCATTGTGGTTCTTTACTTGCCATTACAACAGCTTGATTTCGGATTGGTTCTTGGCATGCCACTTTCCATACCTATCCACCATAGGCCTTGTGTGTGTGTGTTTTTTGGTTCGTAGTTGGTTTTGGTGTTCCGAGTGAACTTCACTTTTCTTGGTTTATTGCTCTCAAGTGTGGCCACTTGTACGATACGATCTTCCAAGGTAAAGTAAGGTTTGACGTTGTATCCCTAACTCCCACTACCACTTCCATATACACCACTTGGTCTTGTGCATCATGTCTAGGGACTCCGGAACCGAGGATGATATCTATGAAGAATCCATGATGAGCCACCATGACTACGACTCCACAAGTATAGAGGACATGACGGAGCACAACACCGACAATGGCTCCGCATGCTTTGAGGACCCGGAGCACTACACCTACGACGACTCCGCATGCATGGAAGACATGGAGCTCTACGTCGACAATGGCTCCTCATGCATGGAGCCTATGGAGCACTACACCGACAATGGCTCCACATGCTTGGGTGATATGGAGTACTACACCAACAACTACTCCCCAAGCATGGACGACTTCGAGTGCGACATCGATGACGCCTCTCCAAGCATGGAGGACACGGAGAACTTCATCGACTTTGATGGCTCCTCCATGAGCCATGAAGAATTCCTCCACCGTGTGGAGATGGAAGCCTACTACGCCAAGCAAGAGGAGGCGCATCATCAAGATTCCATGACCTTCAAGGCCAAGCGTGCCACACCAAAGGTGATGGAGGGGTTAACCTCTTGGGTGGCCCGATCTTCACGGATCTCGTGGTCAAATCGATGGTAAAGCGAGGGGAAAGGGAGAAGGTAGCGGAAGCGAACACACACCTCACGAAGAACACGATGAACACACGCAAAACTCACACGATACAAGGCCGATTGCTCCCGAACGGCGGCCACCGGTCCGATAGAATCCTCGCAAGGAAAGATCGGTCAACGTGCTCCCTCAAATCCACATCAGAGAGGGAAGAACACCTTGGGGAGGGTCTTGACAACTTGAAGACGAGACACCGAACTCCAAGGCCTTGTTCAACGATGGATGCGTGATGCAAAGTCCAATCGAGGTTGGTGACGATAGTCGGTCCCCTTGGTAAAGGGGATGAGGCAAAACTAGAGATTCCACAATGGGGGTTGTCTTTAGTCTATCATCTATGCCTAAGGATACATGAGGGTGGGGCTCTATTTATAGGCCAACCACTAAACAAGGGTAGTTTGGGGATAAAACTAGGGTTTGACGAGCTAAAGGGGTACATGGGCCAACAGTCTGTGTGCAGCACATGATCGATAGTACCGGACTTGGGTCCGTAGTACCGTCAACACCGTAGTACCGCCTGGGACCGTAGTACCGCTTGCAGTCTGAGCGTCGGTGGAGCCGTTTGTAGCAGGCGGTAGTGTCGTAGGCCGGTAGTACAGTTCAGTCCGTAGTACCGGAGACAGAGTATTTGGCTTCTGTTGGCGTCGTCTGTTGGTGGCGGTAGCAGGGGCGGTAGTGCCGCCGGGCGGTAGTACCGGTCGCCAGGTCCGGTAGTACCGCTGGCGACAGAGAGCATTTGGCGATCTGTCTTCTTCCGCCTCCTCTTCCAAGCCTCCGTCTTGTCGGGCTTGATGCTCCGGGCTTCCTCCCTTGCCTCCGTACTTGTCAATGTGAACCTATCATGCATATGTGATGGAGTATGAAGTAGCATACCATTCAATAGGGTAGGAAGGGGGCTCGCATAGAGGAATGGATTCACCTTTGGAGTCCATGACGACTTGGCATAAGTTGGAGACCAAGATGTGGTAACGACCGTAGGTCAGGCTACATCAGCTCCCCCCCCTTCAAAAAGAGTCGTCCTCGACTCTACATGCTCATCACAAAGTAGAAGCGGTCGAGAGACCTTCTTGATCCTGGTGTTCACCATAAAGTCGTCCTCGGGAAGATTGACTTGACAACACTTCAATGTTCCTTCACCTTCCTTGAAGCCTACAAATCTCACAACAAAAGCAAAGCAACACTCAAAGCGTAGCCAATTCATGAAGATTATTGCATGAGTCCTCAAGTAGAAGGAAGTCACCTTAGCTTGTAGAGATAGCTCGATGAAGGGTAGCCATAGGTAACTCTCTTCGGTTCTTCTTGTCAACATATAGTCCATAGAGGTTGACGTGTATGCACTTGTACCTTCACACAACAAAGACCAAGCAAAATATTTTCGTGCGTGATAGAGGAGCATGTCAAATGAGGCATGTCCATTCTTGTTCACAACACTATTAGTACAATGCATGTATAGCAAATGGGATGCATATGCAAGGTCAAAGTGCATGGAAATCGTTTGAACATCATCCAAATGTGGAAACACAAAAACTCCATATAACATAGAAGTGGGGCATTCAAAGAATTGGATCCAAATTTCAAACAACATCTTTGATGCAAGAATAGGAGAATTTGGCAAAAACACACAAGGAAGCATATCCAACACAAACGTATTATGTTTGCAAACAAACCAAATGAAAAAGCAAGTGGTCCTTATGTTTGTTGCAACAATAAGACGTGATTCTTGGAAGCTCTCATGACAACACATGTTCTTAAAGGAATTGTGGTTGCACACAAAACATCGAGAAGGTAAATTGTTCAACATTTTTGTTGCAACACACAAAGCATCATTATCTAAAAGCAAAGAAACATGAATGTCACAAGGGGAGATAATACCATTAACATGCTTGAAATCAAACCATAGGAAAGAGCAATTTGCCAACATGAAAGATGCAAAGCATGCAAAAGGTATCAGAGCTGGGTTCGATCTTGAACTCACTTGTGGGATGCTCTCTAGAGCTCTTTTTGTCAACTCGTGCTCAACCGAGGTTGACATTCTTGTGCGGGTACCTACACACATGTCACATCCCAAATTTTAGATTTGGTTCTGCATATCATTCATATCATCGCATCATACTTGTCCATGCAAAATCGTCGGTTGAAAAGAATCGGCGAAACGCTATTTTCTAAACCCTATTCTATTTTGCTACGAGGCTCCTACGGGAGGCTTTAGTAGGACTAGCGTTGTCCACCCTTGTAGCCTAGTGGTTTCGTCCAACCCTTGACCCTAGATTGTTCCCCTCGATTTTACAAAACCATAGGAGCAAGAATCGCCCGATTCAGAGCTCGCACGGAAAAGTTACGGCCGTTTTATTGAAAGATAGAAAAACGGGCCGAAAATCGGGCCGTTTTTCCGAGTCCTTTTCCAACTGCGCGCCAAATTGGACTAGGACCCCGCGAGAGGGCCCCACTTAAGGGATCCACCCGGCCAAGCCGCCACACCCCGCCGCCTCGATCGCCCCGCACGCGCCTCGTGAATCGCACCCCGTCGCCTCGATCGCTGCCAGCCTCGCCCATGAGCCGCCGCCGTCGCCCTTGCCGCCTCAGCCGCTGTACGCTGCCGCCGCTTCGTCTGCTCTGCTTGCCGTTCTTCTTGACGCTTGACGCTTCTCATTGCTCAAGCGCCTTCGCCGTCTGCTTGTGTCGCACCGCCGTCGCCGTCGCCGTCGTGTTGATCGCCCCGTATTACGCGCTGATCGTTTCCCCTTCCGTGCATGAAAAACGCCGACGCCGGAACCGATCGCCGCCACCGTCCGGAAGTCGCCGCACCGTCCGGAGTTCGTTTCGCCGTTTGTCTCCGGTAAGCGGCGACCATCGTTAGATTTCAGATCGCATTCAGATCGTTTGACCGGTCAGACCAGGCGTTGACTAGTCGACGCCTAGTCGCGCCATCAGTGAGCGTTGACCATCCAACCACTTATTTGGTTATTTTCGTTAATCGTTTTAGTTGGCAGATTTCGGTAGAAACTTGTAAATTGCGTAGAAATTAAACCGCTTGGCCAAAAATTGCAAATAAAATATGTGTAGTTTCAGTGAGTCGTGTAGAATCTCGCTGTACCTTTGGTTTAGGCTTTTGCAGCAAGGTTTAATACAGTTTAATCAAACTAGTGAGTGGCCTTTTCGGAGTAATTAATTCGTAGAAAAAGATTCGTAGCTCCAAAAATCGCGTATGATATGTCCCTGGATTCAGTGGAACGAGGGGAATCTCATCGTGAATTAAAAAGATAGGCTTACTGATGCACCCCGTCCTACGGACGCACCTCTATCTACAACACCTAGTCCCCCAAGTGGACCAATGACTCGCGCCCGTGCCAAGCTCCTACAAGCCAAGGTTAACTCGCTCCTTTCCTCATGTGATTTTGGCCTACCTTTGGATGGCTTGCTACTTCATGCATCTACGTTGTGTATCCTCAGATATGAAGCAACACCACCACACCAAGCCACCAAGGAAGCAGGGCTAGGAGAAGAAGCTGCTGGAGCTCTGCACACTGGAGTCTCCGGTGTAGACCGGAGTCTCTGGTCCTCTACACCGGAGTCTTCGGACCTTCCTCCTGTCCAGACCGGAGACTCAAGCCCAAGACAGTCTGATGCCCCCTCCGGAGACGGGTCCGGAGATTGACCGGAGTCTCCGGCCCAGACCGGAGTCTCCGGACCGACCGACGCCAGGCATGTCAAGGCCTTTTGGGCCTGGCCCATGTAACCCCCAATTTCGCCCAAACTTCCAGTTTTATTCCAGAACTACCCCTGTTTATGTGGTTGGCCTATATATAGCCCCACCCCTCATATGTAAACCCTAGACTTGGATAATGATAGATTAAGACACCCCTTTGAGGATCTTCAATCTATTGGTCTCATGCTCCTACCAAGGAGCACCTATTGTCCACCCTCCTCTTGGATCTTGCCTAGTGCGTTCAAGTTGTACAAGGCCTTGGGTTCTCGGTTTCTCGCCCACAAGTCGTCAAGATCTCACCAAGCACCTCGTCCCCCGTTGTTGGCGTGGAGAGAGAGCTTCGCCCAACACCGATCCTAGAGATTATGTAGGACCGGTTGCCACCGGCGTGAGGAATCGGCGTGTATCGCGTTTTGTGTGCGTGTGTTCGTGGTTCTCATCCTCTTCCTCCCTCGACCACCGCTTCCCCCTCGTTTCTCGTGGAATTCGTGGAAGATCGGGCCACCCCAAGGGGTTACCCCATAACATCTTGGTATCAAGAGCAAGGTTGATCACGAATTTCTCCCCAATTTTTCTTCTATCCACCATAAATACGAAAATTTCCCAAAAAACAGCCCCAATTTGCCTTTGGATCGATCTGTCGTTTTGGAGTGTTTTTGGTGGTTTTGATCCGACCAAATCTTGTCTAAGGTGTTGGTTCAGCTTTTGCCTGCGTTTCCCAGCCCAATTTTGGCCAAATTTTCGCGGATTTGAGGACTCTAGGCGTGGATTTCCGCTCAAGAACACGAGCAGACATCCCATACCGGAGTCTCCGGCCCCAGACCGGAGTCTCCGGCCCTGGACGCCTATTTTTGCCCTTTTTCCTCTTTTCCTGCATTGGCTAATCTGTCCACTTGTTGTTTGTGTTCCGTGTGCGTGTCACCAACTAACAGATAGCTTCCGCAACATCGCCGCGCTCTTCGACACCACAGACACCAAACTCTTCCCCGCTCCATCGACACAAGATCATCAACATCAACTAAGGTATAACTTGTGTCAACCCTTGTAGCCATATCTTTCTTTGTGTGTACCTATCCTATGAGAGCAACTCATTTTGTGTTTGTCTAAGCATTGTGCACTTGCCATTAGAAAGTGATAGTGTGAGGGCAAATACAAAAGTTAACCTAGTAGCATAGCAAGGGAGAAAAAGAAAAAGAATCAAAAAAAAGAGAGAAAAAGAAAAAGAAAAATAGAAAGATACATAGTCTCCCAATACAAAGAGAGCATCAAGCTTGTAAGCAAAAGAGAGAGGAAGAAGCGCGCCAAGGCAAGTGCACAAATCCGTTGCTTACCCTCTTTTGGCAAACGAGTTGTGGTCTCTCCTCGCGTTGGCACGACACCCGAGTGTAGTCTTCGTTAGGCCATTTCGTGCTCACTTTTATAGTCGTGCTAACCCCATTTTTCTCCACGCGTGTGTGTAGTCGTAGGTTCTCGTCACCTTTTCAGTTGACCATTTCCTTTTGACTTGATTTTTGTTGGATCTTCTCCACTTTTGACTATCCTTTGCGTTCGGTTGGTTCTTTGGCTTGTCCACAATCCTACCCATCCACCAAAAGCTTTTGAGAGTGTAGCTCCTTTGTGTGTGAGTTTCTTTTCCATTTCACTTTGCACGCTCTTCGCTCCTTTGTGTGGCAATTGGTTTGATATAATCTCCAAGGTGAGGTTGATAGGGCAAAGGTGTCCGATCTTTCGATGAGATGATGATAGTCGATTTGGTGGAGTTCGGGCTTGACGATCCGACTACACGTGCGAGCACGAGCGCCAATGCAATCGCTAGGCCAATCTCCTGGAGGTTACCGATCCTGCGGGAACACGATCACCGACCAATGAGGGTCTTAATTCCTACCGAAATCGAGAACAAGTAAGAACCAATATTGCAATCAAGATATTGCGGATTAAGAGGAAAGCTTTATTGAAAGAGGTGGGATCCCGAATAGGTGCAGTACAAGAGGCCTCATGACGCTCGAGCCTTGGCGAAGTTGTGACTATGGCTAACTTAATGTCTAAACAAAATCCGAGTCTAGGGGGTCGGCTATGGGGAGTATTTAAGGGCGAAAAGGTGGGGTTTGGGCCAGCCATGGAAGTGGTGGCCGAATCCAACCCTAAAAGTCCTTTTCCCCTCAAATACGGACTCTAAAAAGTGGCTAATTAAAATCCTGCGAAAATTACATGGGCCTGGCCCAAAATAAAGGTGTCGCAGCACCATATTAAGCTATGGACGAATTCGTAAAGTATTGATCTTGAATATTTCGTCCAAGCCTTCTTTTCTTCATTATGGTGGCCTCAAAGTTCTGAAATCTTCATCCGTGGCCTTCTCTTGGATCATCACATGCTTGTTGCCATCTCCATGCATGGCCATGCGCCGATGCTTGTCCCTCGCGTCCGTGCGTGGTCCATCATTCCTAAGAGTAAGAAATGTATCTGACTTAGGCAGCATCATATTCTCATGTATGTAAGGAATAGTTCCAAGAAGCGAAAGTACACGATAGTTAAGTTGTTTGTACGAGATCTTGTGATGGGTCCTTGTATGTGTGTTCTTAGAGGTACAACGGTTGTATCAATAGTAGGGATGTCCACATCATGCTCCCTTCTTGAATTGAAGTCGCCCTCGCAATATCATCTTCCTCACCAAAGTAAGGCTTCAAATCTGCAATGTTAAATGTAGGACTAACTGTACCAAAGTCTGCAGGCAACTCAAGTTTATATGCATTATCATTGATTCTCTCTAACACCTTAAAGGGACCAGAAAGACGTGGCATTAAATTAGACTTGCGTAAATCAGAAAAGCGATCTTTACGCAAATGTAACCAAACAAGATCGCCAACATCAAACACAACATGCTTTCTCCCTTTATCCCCACAAGTTTATACTTAGCATTCATGTGTTCAATGTTATCTTTAGTAGTCTTATGCAAGTTTAATATCATTTCAGCTAGCGTTGTAGCATCCAAATTATGTTGCAATCAAGAAGGTAAAGGCAATAAATCAATAGGTGCGAGGAACAAAACCATACACAATCTCAAATGGGCACATCTTTGTGGTAGAATGCAATGAACGATTATAAGCAAATTCTATATGAGGTAAACACTCTTCCCACAATTTTAAGTTCTTCTTTAAAACAGCCCGTAACATAGTAGACAAAGTTCTATTTACTACTTGTTTGACCATCGGTTTGGGGATGACATGTAGTACTAAACAGCAATTTAGTCCCCAACTTAGCCCATAAACATCTCCAAAAGTGGCTAAGAAATTTAGTATCACGATCAGAGACAATAGTATTTGGCACACCATGCAAACGAACAATTTCACGAAAGAACAAATCAGCAATATGCGCAGCATCATCCGTCTTATGACAAGGAATAAAGTGTGCCATCTTAGAAAACCGATCCACAACAACAAAAATACTATCCCTCCCCTTCTGTGTTCGTGGCAATCCCAAAACAAAGTCCATAGAAATATCCTCCCAAGGAACACTAGGAACAGGAAGAGGCATATATAAACCATGTGGATTAAGGCGAGACTTAGCTTTTTGACAAGTAGTGCAGCGTGCCACAAATCTCTCAACATCTTGACGCATACGTGGCCAAAAGAAGTGTGCAGCAAGAACATCCTCCGTCTTCTTGACACCAAAGTGTCCCATCAATCCTCCTCCATGCGCCTCCTGTAACAACAAAAGACGAACAGAGCTATTTGGAATGCATAGTTTGTTAGCACGGAACACAAATCCATCATTGAAGACGAACTTGTTCCAAGTTCTACCATCTCTACAATTCTGCAACACATCTTTAAATTCAGCATCATGCACATATTGTTCCTTAATAGTTTCCAATCCAAATATTTTGAAGTCAAGTTGAGATAACAAAGCATAACGGCGTGACAAAGCATCAGCAATAATATTATCTTTACCCTTTTTGTGTTTGATAACATAAGGAAAAGACTCAATAAATTCAACCCACTTTGCATGACGATTCAACTTAGCTTGACTACGAATATGCTTCAAAGATTCATGATCGGAATGAATAACAAATTCCTTAGGCCATAGATAATGTTGCCAAGTTTCTAATGTCCGAACCAACGCATATAATTCTTTATCATAAGTAGAATAGTTCGGACTAGCCCCACTCAATTTCTCACTAAAATATGCAACAGGTTTTCCCTCTTGTAATAACACCCCTCCCAAACCAATTCCACTAGCATCACATTCAAGCTCAAAAGTCTTAGTAAAATCAGGAAGTTGGAGTAAGGGAGCATGTGTTAGCTTATCTTTCAATATGACGAAAGCCTGTTGTTGTGCATCGCCCCAAACAAAGGGCACATCCTTCTTGGTAAGCTCATTCAACGGCGCGGCAATTGATCCAAAGTCTTTAACAAAGCGCCTATAAAAACCAGCGAGGCCAAGAAAACTCCTCACTTGTGTAACCGTCTTGGGCTGAGGCCAATTCTCAATAGCTTCAATCTTGGTTGGATCCACTTCAATACCCTGTGATGTAACAACATAGCCAAGAAACGCAACTCGATTGGTGCAAAAGGTGCACTTCTCAAGGTTACCAAACAAACGTGCATCACGTAAAGCATTGAAAACAGCACGTAAATGATCCAAATGTTCCTCTAAAGATTTGCTATAAATCAGAATATCATCAAAGTAGACTACCACAAAACGTCCAATGAAAGCACGTAAAACTTCGTTCATTAATCTCATGAAAGTGCTAGGTGCATTAGTTAAACCAAAAGGCATTACTAACCACTCATATAAACCAAACTTAGTTTTAAATGCTGTTTTCCATTCATCTCCTAATTTCATACGAATCTGGTGGTAACCACTACGCAAATCAACTTTAGAAAACATGGTAGAGCCACTCAATTCATCAAGCATGTCATCTAAACGTGGAATAGGATGACGATATCGAATAGTAATATTATTGATAGCTCTACAATCAGTACACATGCGCGAAGAACCATCTTTCTTAGGTACCAAAATAATAGGAACAAAGACAAGGGCTAAGGGACTCACGAATATGATCTCTGTCGAGTAGTTCCTGAATTTGGCGTTGTATCTCCTTTGTCTCCTGGATTGGTTCTATATGGTAGCGGTTGGGCAACGTGGCACCAGGAATGAGATCAATTTGATGCTCAATTCCTCTAATAGGAGGTAGTCTGGTGGCAACTCGGGAAAGACGTCCTCATATTCCCGCAAAAGGTTAGCAACAATGGGTGGCAAAGAAGGAGGCATATCCTCAAATGAAAACAAAACCTCTTTGTAGACAATTGCATAACATTGAGTATTGTTTACATCTAGTTCAACAATATCAATTTTATTTGCAAGCATACATGGACTCTTCAAGCAATTTCGTAGCATGTGTAGAATCAGATTTAGTGTTCTTTGGTGGTATAAAATCTGCGCAACAATCTGATTCTCACTTTTATTTTCTCCTCGCTTTAGCTCTACTAGCTCTAGCAAGATCATCTTTTAAAATCTTCGAGTCATAGGTTTTAGACCAATTTTCTTTCCATCATGCATAAGAGAATAGTGGTTAGTTTTGCCATTATGAAGATTCTCTATCAAATTGCCATGGTCTACCAAGTAACAAAGAACAAGCTTGCATAGGTACAACATCACAATCAACAAAATCAGAATATGTACCAATAGTAAAATGCACGCGTACCGTTCTTGTTACCTTGATCTTGCGAGAACTCTCAAACCATTGGATGTAGTATGAATGTGGGCGTTGTCTTGTTGGAAGCGCAAGCTTCTCTACCATGTCAACACCGGCGAGATTACAACTCCCTCCATCAATGATGATCCGTATAGCTCTTTCCTTGACAACACCATGTGTTTGGAACAGGTTGTGGCGTTGATCTTGCTCAGATTTGCTCAATTGCACACTGAACACACGTTGTGTAATTAAACTCTTGTATTGATCGCCAGCTTGGCTCCCATTACCTCGGCTCTTCATCATCATCGAATTGTCTCCATCTCGAGCGTAAATAAGGGCTAGTGTATCTTCATCAAGTCACTCATGAATCGTATTCACCATCTTCTCGCACCATCATCACACGTTGTGTTGTGCCTGTCTCTCAATATGACCAAAACCCGGCACTTGCGGCATTGTATATCCTTTGTCTTACCCGTGGAAGCCATAGAAGATGCACTCTGACGGGAGCATTGGATGATGGTGGAGGAGCATTTGGAAATCTTGTGGTGGCCTTGGATGTGGTAGTAATGGAGGCGAATCACGAGGAGGCTGATTGTCGGGATGTCCAAGTGAATGTGCGACCTGTAGAATTATTAGTCCTCCTCCATGGTGTTTGGCGATCCTGCACTTCACGTTCAGCTTTGCAAGCAAGATGAAACAAACGAGTGATAGAATTATATTCCTTATAATCTAAGATGTGCTGAATGTCCGTGTTTAATCCACCAAAGAAACGTGCAAGTATTTGTTCATTAGATTCAACAAGACCACACTGAACCATCCCCGTTTGCAATTCCTGATAATACTCTTCTACAGATTTTTTCCCTTGCTCTAAACGTGTCAGATTCTTTAGTAAATCACGTTGATAAGTGGGATGTACAAAACGAACACGCATAGCAGTTTTTAAAGCAGTCCAAGTACTAGGAATATTAGTAGGATTTAAACGATAATACTCAGACCACCAAAGGGAAGCAAATTTAGTAAATTCACATGTAGCAGCACTAACACGCATATTCTCAGGATATTTTAAGCATGCAAAACGTTGTTCTACTTCCATCTCCCATGTAAGATATGCATCAGGATTATATTTACCCTCAAAAGATGGAATATTTAATTTAAGCTTTGCAACATGATCATCATCATTACGCATGGTGGCGTTGCGGTAGTAATGTCGGGACGACCAGCAGTACCGTGGAGGTTGTTCAACCTCCTCGTCAAACAGATAAATCGTCGTCGTAGTAGTACCGTCGTCATCCCCAATGTCGCGGCAAAGGCATGAAGTCGAGGAACGTCGGTCGCAGTTAGAGCCGCGAAGTGCGGGGCCGAACCAGCATCCGACCTGTGATGGAATCGGAATGCGCGCCATGTGGGTGCTGTGCGGTAAGCGGCAATCGGTTCAAAAGCTCCTTGAACCGAGCGTCAAGCTTGGCGTTGAAGGATTTCTCGAGTCCATCGATCTTGTCCACGGCGTTGGTGAGCTTGGTGTCAAACTCCCTAGGCGTATCCACGTCTTCGTAGCGACCAAGAGCGCGGAGAAGTGGGCATGTAGTTCTTCGTTCGTCATGGTGGCGGGGTTCCAAGTATCCGTCATGGTTAATCCTTAAAAGCACGGTATATACTACAGGAATATGGTGGAAGTCACGCGTAATCCGTCAAGCAATATCTGAAGCTCTTACAAGTTCTTACCAAACGGCAGGAAAAGGCGATGTGCAACCACGAGGATCGGTGGGTCCAGATTGAACCAAGCGATTACCGAGTCGAAACACCGCGTGGAGTATCATGGAGCTACGGGAAGGCTTAGCAAAGGGGTCGCAATTATCAAAACAACAATGCAAAAGTTGAAAGAATCTTTGAGCAGCGGTCTTGTCTTGGTCCTAGGCTAGACCGTACTAGAGACGCGAGCCTAGATCACCAACGATGTCACGACGCGACACAACAAGCACTGTAGATGATATAGCACCCTGAAAAGCGATCCGGGATGCAGAAAATTACTAGGATGGCGAGTGTCTAGAACTGATCTACGGGTCTAAAAAGAGGTTAGCCCCCAATTTTTTTTTTTGAAATTTTTTATTTTGCTCCGGAAAGCGCGTAGGCGCCAAAAAAATATCGCTATAACGGCCGATGGAGAAAAGTGATCCCCAAAGCCGAAAACCAGTATAGCCAGAATTTTTTTTTTTTGTTGCTCTCCTTCTGGACTTACGACCGGACTCTTAGCTCGACACGGACTTTAGCGGAATACGGAAACAACAAAGAAGGAAAGTCAAAAGAAATAACTAGGAAATAATGACTCAACTCGGACTCGTGCCGCGGCAGGAAAGGTGATCGGATCCGTGTCGCGGTAGGAAGGCGGTGGCGGAGTGTTAGGGTTTATGGTGGCAGGGTATATGGCGGCGGAATATGGTGGTGGTGATCGGCGAGTGTGGCGGTGACTAGTATGATTAGAACTCGAAACTCTAAGGGACGAGACACTAAGACCAGCAACTCGACGCGACGATGTAGACACAAATTCAACAATGCAAAAACTGAAAAGATAATGCGAGGCGTAGATTGGTTATGGGATGGATCTAAATTCTAACTGTGTTTTTGGCTTTTTCGTGGGTTATAGGTAAAAAACAGATCTAATCTACGAAAAACAGTAAAATCTCACCGAGCAACCTGAAATCTGATACCACTTGATAGGGCAAAGGTGTCCGATCTTTCGATGAGATGATGATAGTCGATTTGGTGGAGTTCGGGCTTGACGATCCGACTACACGTGCGAAACCTGGCGCCAATGCAATCGCTAGGCCAATCTCCTAGAGGTTACCGATCCTGCGGGAACACGATCACCGACCACGAGGGTCTTAATTCCTACGAAATCGAGAACAAGTAAGAACCAATATTGCAATCAAGATATTGCGGATTAAGAGGAAAGCTTTATTGAAAGAGGTGGGATCTGAATAGGTGCAGTACAAGAGGCCTCTGCGGCCTCGAGCCTTGGCGAAGTTGCGACTATGGCTAACTTAATGTCTAAACAAAATCCGAGTCTAGGGGTTGCTATGGGGAGTATTTAAGGGCGAAAAGGTGGGGTTTCGGCCAGCCATGGAAGTGGTGGCCGAATCCAACCCTAAAGTCCTTTTCCCCTCAAATACGGACTCTAAAAAGTGGCTAATTAAAATCCTGCGAAAATTACATGGGCCTGGCCCAAAATAAAGGTGTCGCAGCACCATATTAAGCTATGGACGAATTCGTAAAGTATTGATCTTGAATATTTCGTCCAAGCCTTCTTTTCTTCATTATGGTGGCCTCAAAGTTCTGAAATCTTCATCCGTGGCCTTCTCTTGGATCATCACATGCTTGCTGCCATCTCCATGCATGGCCATGCTCCAATGCTTGTCCCTCTCATCCATGCTTGGTCCATCATTCCTAAGAGTAAGAAATGTATCTGACTTAGGCAGCATCATATTCTCATGTATGTAAGGAATAGTTCCAAGAAACGAAAGTACCTGATAGTTAAGTTGTTTGGCACGAGATCTTGTGATGGGTCCTTGTATGTGTGTTGCTGTAGGTACAACGGTTGTATCAATAGTAGGGATGTCCACATCAGAGGTAAAAGGCTTACTCTACGCACCCTTACTCTCCATATACAACACTTGTCGGCTTTGCATCATGGACAGGAATGGCGAGCCGTCCCAACCACCACCACCACCTCCGGAGGACGACAATCCATACATGACAAGATGGGACCATTGGAAGGTTCGAGGAGAATTCAACTACCGTTGTGAAGCCCTTGAGCGGCGCCAAGATGAACAATTTAGCGAAGCCCGAGTGGAGTTCAAGAACATCGACAACCGCTTCGAGGAAGTCCGAGGCCAAATGCATGCCATGCAACACAACCTTGGTCATCAAAATGAAGCTCTTGGTCGTGCACTCGCCTCGACGGATGAAAAGCTTCAACGCCTCATCGATGGGTTGGCAAGGCCACGCTCGCGCGACTCAAGATCATCACGGCACTCCTCAAGTGAATCAAGTGCGCCTCGTCGTCACGCTTCAAGGCACCGGGATGGACCCGTACTTCAATCCATGAGCTCTTCTCAAGCGGTACCATCTCCGCGACACGCCGTCGCAACGCTGATGGTGACCTCTCCGCAAGACCTCCACGACGTGAAGCGGACCAGCCACAACAAAGGGCACTTGTGCTTCAACAAGAACAACCTCACATGGACCATCAAGACCATCGCCATCGACATGTTCTTTCCACAACAAGTGAAGCATCCGAAGTGGAAGAACAAGTTCGCCGGCAGCGTGAAGCACTAGACGATCCACCAAGGCGGCCTCCTCGACATGAACATCATCGCCGTCAACATGATCTAAACGACGAGCCTCCTCCACATCAAGAAGAAAGAGAGCAGCCCATTGCGCATGCGCCTCAACGTCCTCCTCGCCACATGGCGCAAGATAATGCTCCTCGGCATCAACCTCGACAAGAACAAGAGAAAGCTCCCCAAGCTCGCCGTGAGGACCAAAAACCTCCTCCTCGTCCTCAACCGCGACAACAACAAGAGCAAGCTCCCCAAGCTCGTCATCCAAACCAAGTTCCACCACCAAACGCGGCACCTCAACAACCGCAAGAGCAACACCACCATCAACAAGAAAGACATGAGAGCTCGGATGATGAAGATGGCCGCCAAAATCGCAACCGGAACCGCAATGAGGAAGAAACTTTCGGCAAGCTCAAGTTCACCATGCCCAAGTTCACCGGTTCCAATGATCCCGAAGAATACCTCTCATGGGAACTCAAGGTTGACAAGATCTTACGCATGCACAACTTTAGCAATGAGAAGATGATGGCCATGGCATCCCTCGAGTTTGATGAATATGCCAACCTTTGGTGGGAACAAGTCCAACTCGCTCGTGAATCAAAAGAAGATCCCCCAATCTCAACTTGGCAAGATATGAAGGCTCATATGATCCCGCTTTGTTCCTTCACACTACACGCGTGACCTCTTCAACAAGCTTCAAACGCTTAGTCAAGGAACAAAGACCGTGGAAGAGTACTTCAAGCAAATGGAGCTCAACATGATCCATGCCAACATTGAAGAGCGTGATGAACAAACAATGGCACGTTTCCTCAATGGCTTGAACCATCCTGTCAAGCGCATCACCGAATTCCAACGGTACAACAACATGGTTGAGCTTGTGCACATTGCATCAAAGGCCGAGCTTCAAGTGCAAGAGGACATCAAGTTCAACAAGCCAAAGACATACTTCACATACAAGCAAGCTCCAACCACCACTTCGACAACACCAAGTGGAAGCTCCTCAAATACCACCAAGCTTCCCTTCAAGCCAACTCTTCCTCAAGGAAAACCGCCCCCAAGTGGCAAGTACACAAGAGATGAACAACCATACCAATATGTTATGGGGTAACCCTGGGGTTGGCCCGATCTTTCACGAATTCCACGAGAAACGAGGGGGAAAGAGGTGGTCGGTGGATGAAATCGAGGAGAACGATGAAAACCACGAACACACACACACACACACACCAAAACACGATACACGCCTACTCCTCACGCCGGTGGCAACCGGTCCAACATAATCCCTAGGATCGGTGTTGGGCGAAGCTCGCTCTCCATGCCAACAACGGGGGACGAGGTGCTTTGTGAGACCTTGACGACTTGGGGGCGAGAAACCGAGAACCCAAGGCCTTGTACAACTTGAACGCACTTAAGCAAGATCCAAGAGGTGGGTGGATAATCCGGTGCTCCTTGGTAGGAGCATGAGACCAATAGATATAAGTCCTCAAAGGGTTTCCTTAATATCTATTATTATCCAAGTCTCCACGTTTACAATAGAGGGTGGGGGCTATATATAGTCCAGCCACAAAACAGGGGTAATTTCGGAATGGAGAGATAAATGATAGGTTGGGTTACAAGGCACAGGGCCGAACTTAGGCGATCAGGGTCAGGCCGGGCAGTCGTCTGGTCCGGTAAATAGTATACCTGGTGGTAATACAGCTGGCTCGAGCGGTAGTACCGCTTGAGGGCCTGGAGCTTCCGTCGGAGGCGTCAGTGGCGAGCGGTAGGAGGGGGCGGTAGTACCGGCCACCGGTAGTACCGGTAGTACCGCTTGCGTCTGGGGCATGGGGCAGTGCTTCCTGTGGCGAGCGGTAGGAGGAGGCGGTAGGTCCGCTTGGGCCAGTAGTCCGGTCGTCCCAACCGGTAATCGCTATGCGTCTGGCGGTGGTGGCTTCTCTGCACTGATGATGCATGAGTTTGCGTGTGAAGTAGCAAGCCATCCAAGGGGTGTCAAGTCACACAAGGAGAGGAGCGAGTTCACCTTAGTTTGAAGGAGCTTGGCTCGGCACGAGTCATGGGTCCATTTGGGTAGCTCGTGGGAGTAGATGTAGTAGCGGTGGGAGGCCTGCATCAGCTCCCCCCTTGGAAAGAGTCGTCCTCGACTCTTCAACCGCACAACTTCCTCTTCGCCATGGTAGGGTGAGAGGTCCTTGACATTGAATGTCGAGCTCACAAGATACTTGATGTTGGTATATCGATCACATAGGCGTTGTTGTTTATCCTTTTAGCACCTTGAATGGTCCGTCCTCGTGGCTTTAGCTTGGAGTCGCGTTCCTTGGGGAAGCGGTCTTTACTCAATTTTATCCATACAAGGTCGCCCTCATCAAAGATCATCTCTTTCTTGGTCTTGTTTAGCCTTGATGCTTGGCGAAGGACTTGTTGCTCGATAGTAGCTCGTGTGTCTTCATGGAGTTTCATCATTGCTTGGGCACGCTTGACAACGTCCATATTGGCACGTTCATGAAGTGGAAGTGGAAGGATATCGAGCGGTGAGGCTCGAATCCATACGATCATGAACGGGCTCCTCATGGTGGTGGAGTGCTTGGCGGTTGTAGGCGAACTCGGCGTGTGGAATGCATTCCTCCCGGTCTTTAAGGTTCTTCTTTATCAACACCGGAGAAGTGTGCCAAGACTTGATTGACTACCTCGGTTTGTCCATCGGTTTGAGGATGCGAGGCGAGAATAGGAGCTTGATGCCGAGCTTGGCCATGAGGGTCTTCGAAGTAGCTCATGAATTTTACGTCACTCGGAGGCGATTGTTCGTGTACGCCGTGTAGCGAATTATTTCCTGAAAAACAAATTTGCGACATGTGAAGCATCATCGGTCTTATGGCACGGAATGAAATGTGCCATTTTGAAAAGCGATCCACGACTACAAATATGGAATCGTGACCATGTTTAGATCTAGGCAAGCCTAATACAAAGTCCATGCTAATGTCCGACCAAGGTGCATGAGGAATAGGCAATGGCATATAAAGACCAAAGGGGTTGGACTTAGACTTAGCTTGGATACATGTAGTGCATCGTTGGACGTGGCGCTCCACGTCGCGCTTCATCTTTGGCCAAAAGTAGTGAGTGGAGAGCATGTCATATGTCTTGTCACGGCCAAAGTGACCCATAAGGCCTCCACCATGGGACTCTTGAAGAAGCAAAAGTTGGAGAGAGGATTTCGGAATGCAAAGCTTGTTTTGTTTGAAAAGAAAACCTTGTGCAAATAGAAATCGTCAATCCCTTTGTCTATTGAACATTGTGCAAATATTGGTCCAAAGAAAGAATCGGACGCGTACAAAGATTTGATGTCCTCAAGACCCAAAACATTGACTTCGAGTCGTGTAAGAAGGCATGTGGTTTTGCGAGACAAGGCGTCCGCCACCACATTTTCTTTGCCCTTCTTGTATTTTACAATGTAAGGAAAAGACTCCATAAACTCAACCCACTTTATGCCTTTTACTCAAGTTGGCTTGGCCTTAAGGTACTTCAACGACTCATGGTGAATGGATTATAAATTCTTTGGGCCAAAGATAGTGTTGCCACACTTGAAGAACACGAACCAAGGCAAAAGTTCTTTGTCATAAATGGGATAATTGAGGCGGCGCCATCAAGTTTCTCACTATGGTAAGCAATAGACGCCCATTTTGCATAAGGACGCCAATGCCAATACCACTAGCGTCACATTCAATCTCAAAGGTTTTTGTGAAATCCGGCAATGCAAGAAGTGGTGCTTCGGTGAGCCTCCTTTTGAGCTCATCAAAAGCCTTTTGTTGTGCTTTTCCCCAAACGAACGTGACATTCTTCTTGGTCAATTCGTTGAGGGGGCAAGAAATTGTGGAAAAATCTTTCACAAAGCGACGGTAAAAGCCAGCCAACCCATGAAAACTACGAAGTTCACTAACATTTGTAGGGGTGGGCCAATCTCGTATGTCCTTGACTTTTGATACATCAACTTCAATGCCATTAGAAGACACGACAAAACCAAGGAAAATCAGCTTGTCTCTTGCAAAAGTGCACTTGGGGAGGTTAGCATAAAGCTTTTCATGACGAAGGATTTGTAAGACCTCCTTAACATGAGTAACATGTTCCTCTAGTGACTTGCTATAGACAAGAATGTCATCAAAGTAAACAACTACACTCTTTCCAATGAGTGACTGCAAAATATGGTTCATGAGGCGCATGAAGGTAGATGGGGCATTGGATAAGCCAAAAGGCATAACCAACCATTCATATAGACCGAGCTTGGTCTTGAAGGCGGTTTTCCACTCATCACCTTCAGCCATGCGAATTTGATGGTAGCCACTACGAAGATCAATTTTCGAAAATATAGTGGCTCCACATAACTCATCAAGCATGTCATCAAGACGCGGTATAGGATGTCGATAACGCACGGTGATAGCATTGATTGGACGATCCATGCATAACCGCAACGTATCATCCGTTTCGGGACTAGGATCACGGAACCGCTTGGGCTAGTGCTTACTTGGATCAAACCTTTGAGACGAGTTGGTTGATTTGACGCTCGATCTCCTTTGTCTCTTCCGGGTTTGTGCACGCGTAGCGGTTTGGTAGTGGTCGCCGGGTATGAGGTCGATCGGTGCTCGATTCCACGAAGAGGAGGAAGGCCATGAGGAAGCTCTTGGAAATACATCTTGGAATTCTGCAAAACAGCCATCAAAGAAGGAGGAATATTTGTCAAGTCATTAGTTCCTTGCGCTAGTCCTTTGCATACGAGGATGTAGTGCAAGATGGATGGGTTGTTCCTCACTTCTCTCATCTCACTTTTGGTGGCAAGAACACTCTTAGTTTTTCCGCTCGAGTTTGGCTTGTAGATCTCACTCACTATGGTGTGGTTCTCTCTCACCACTCTTCTCACAAGGTGTTTTTTTATGTGCGCCTCGCTAAAGCCTTTGCATTGTCCGCAATTATTTGGCTAGGAGTCATTGGTTGCAACACACAAGTTTTATCAAGCCATTTGAAAGTGTAGGTGTTTGAGTGACCATTATGCAAAGCACACTTGTCATATTGCCACGGCCTTCCGAGCAACATGTAACAAACCGTCATTGGAACCACGTCACATTCCACCGTGTCCTTGTAGTGTCCAATGGAGAACGTCACCGAGACGGTGTGCTTGATCTTGACGGATCCTTGGTCACTTAGCCATTGGATATGGTAGGGGTGTCTATGTGGGTGAAGGGTGAGGTTGAGTTTCTCACACAATTCCGTGCTTGCGGTTGTGGCAACTTCCTCCATCGATGACAACTTTGATGGACTTCCCATTGATGCCGCACGAGTTTGGAAGATGTTCGGCGTTGGTCTTCATTTTCATTGGCTTGGGTAGTCAAGACCCTTGTGACCACCAGCGATGGACTTGCGTCATGCTCACACACAAGAAGTTCTTGGTCCTCTTCCAAGTGTTGCCTTGCCATGGCTTCCTTGACCCTTGCATCAAACTCTTCTTCACTCAAGTATTCTTCATCGCGTTGTCATGGATGAACAAAACTTTTTGTTTCCACATGCATTGGACTTGTGCCCTTTGCCTCCACACTTGTAGCATTCACCATTGAATGGTTGATCATCCGTGTTTGTTTGCCACTTGGGGGCTGTTTTCCTTGGGGAATAGTTGGCTTGAAGGGAAGCTTGGTTGTACTTGGGGAGCTTCCACTTGGTGTTGTTGGAGTAGTGGTTGGCGCTTGCTTGTAGGTGAAGTACGTCTTTGGCTTGTTGTACTTGATGTCCTCTTGCACTTGGCGCTCGGCCTTGGATGCGATGTGCACAAGCTCAACCATGTTGTTGTACTTTTGGAACTCGGTAATGCGTTTGATGGGATGGTTCAAGCCATTGAGGAAGCGTGCCATTGTTTGCTCATCTCGCTCTTCAATGTTGGCACGGATCATGTTGAGCTCCATTTGCTTGAAATACTCTTCCACGGTCTTTGTCCCTTGACTAAGTGTTTGAAGCTTGTTGAAAAGGTCACGCGTGTAGTGTGAAGGAACAAAGCGGGATCTCATATGAGCCTTCATATCTTGCCAAGTGGCGATTGGAGGCTCTTCTTTTTGCCATGGCGAGTTGGACTTGTTCCCACCAAAGGTTGGCATACTCATCAAACTCGAGGGATGCCATGGCCATCATCTTCTCATTGCTATAATTGTGCATGCGGAAGATCTTGTCGACCTTGAGTTCCCAAGAGATATTCCTCGGGCTCATTGGGCGGTGAACTTGGGCATGGTGAATTTGAGCTTGAAAGTTTCTTCTCCATTGCGGTTCCGGTTCGTCGGTTGCCATTATTTGGGCGGTCATCATTATCATCCGAGCTCTCATGTCTTGCTTGGTGATTGTTGCGATGCTCGCGTGGTTGTTGAGGTGCCGCGTTTGGTGGAGGAACTTGTTGTTGACGACGAGCTTGGGGCGTGCTCGTTTCTTTGTCGCGGATGCGACGAGGAGGAGGTTGGTGGTCCTCACGACGAGCTTGGGAGCTTGCTCTTGCTCTTGTCGTTGTTGATGGCGAGCATTAGCTTGCGCCATGTGGCGAGGAGGACGTCGAGCCGTATGCGCCATGGGCTCTTCTTCTTGGTGTAGGGGAGGCTCGTCATGACCATTATGTTGGCGGCGAGGACGCTCATGTCTATGATGACGCCTTGGAGGATCTTGAGTGCTT
Organism: Avena longiglumis; assembly: GCA_030063025.1. Lineage (NCBI taxonomy): Eukaryota > Viridiplantae > Streptophyta > Magnoliopsida > Poales > Poaceae > Avena > Avena longiglumis. The sequence continues at coordinate 331,491,642 of CP125974.1, read as the reverse complement.
CACGTCGGCGATGATCTTGTTTGTCCTCTTCGGAAGTTGCACTTGTTGTTGAAGGAGCGTGTCGGCGTCGATGGCGTGGTGGTCTGCGAGGTTGCTCTTGTTGAATCACCGGTGCCCTTGGTTGTGGTCTGTTTTCTTCACGTCTTGGAGGTCTTGCGGAGAGGTCACCATCATAGCTTGATGTCGCGGCGTGGCGGAGATGGTACCACTTGCGAAGAGCTTATGGATTGAAGAACGGGTCCATCCGGTGCCTTGAAGCGTGGCGAGGTGCACTTGTTTCACTTGATGAGTGCCGAGATGAGCTTGACTCGTGGCGTGTCCTTGCGAGTCCATCGATGATGTGTTGGAGCTTCTCATCCGTTGAGGCGAGTGCGACCAAGAGCTTCATTTTGATGCCCGAGGTTGTGTTGCATGGCATGCATTTGTACGGACTTCTTGAAGCGGTTGTCGATGTTCTTGAATTCCACAGGCCTCGCTAAATTGTTCATCTTGGCGCCGCTCGAGAGCTTCACAGCGATAGTTGAATTCTCCTCGGATCTTCCAATGGTCCCATCTTGTCATGAATTGGTTATCATCCTCGGAGGTGGTGGTGGTTGGGATGGCTCTCCATGCACATCCATAATGCAAAGCCAACAATGGTTGTATATGGAGAAAGGGTGTGGAGAGTTAGCCATTACTCACCTTGGAGATTATATCAAACCAATTGCCACACAAATGAGCGAAAAGCGTGCAAAGTGAAATGGCAAGAAACTCTCAAAGGCTTTTGGTGGAAGGTAAGGGTTGTGGAAAACCAAACGAAACGATCGAAGCAAAAGGTTATTATCCTACGTGGTAAAGAACCAAAGATCAAAAGCAAAAAGGATACGATCTACCAAAAACACGGAAAACACACACGTGGAGAAAACGGGGTTAGCACGACTATGAAAATGAGCACAAAAGGTCCTAACGAAGACTACGCTCGGCTGTCGTGCCAACACAAGGAGAGACCACAACTCGTGTTGCCAAAAGATCCGACCGCTACTACATCTACTCCCACGAGCTACCCAAATGGACCCATGACTCGTGCCCGAGCCAAGCTCCTTCAAACTAAGGTGAACTCGCTCCTCTCCTTGTGTGACTTCGACACCCCCTTGGATGGCTTGCTACTTCACACGCAAACTCTGTGCATCATCAGGTACGAAGAAGCCACCGTCATTGCCAGCATAAGCGGTACTACGGTTGGGGCCGGTACTACGCTCAGCGGACCTACCGCCTCCTCCTACCGCCGCCACAGGAAGCACGCCATGCCCCAGACGCAGCGGTACTACAGTCCTATCGGTACTACGGTGGCGTACTCACCTCCTCTGCTCGCCCTTGGCGCCTCACGGAAGCTCCGGGCCCTCAGCGGTACTCCGCTCAAGCGGTACTACCGGTCACCACCGGTACTACCGGTTACCGGACCGGTACTACCGGTCCTGCCTGACCCTGATCACCTAAGTTCGGCCCTGTGCCTTGTAACCCAACCTATCATTTATCTCTCCATTCCGAAATTACCCCTGTTTTGTGGCTGGACTATATATAGCCCCCACCCTCTATTGTAAACGTGGAGACTTGGATAATAATAGATATTAAGGAAACCCTTTGAGGACTTATATCTATTGGTCTCATGCTCCTACCAAGGAGCACCGGATTATCCACCCACCTCTTGGATCTTGCTTAAGTGCGTTCAAGTTGTACAAGGCCTTGGGTTCTCGGTTTCTCGCCCCCAAGTCGTCAAGGTCTCACCAAGCACCTCGTCCCCCGTTGTTGGCGTGGAGAGCGAGCTTCGCCCAACACCGATCCTAGGGATTATGTTGGACCGGTTGCCACCGGCGTGAGGAGTAGGCGTGTATCGTGTTTTGGTGTGTGTGTGTGTGTGTTCGTGGTTTTCATCGTTCTCCTCGATTTCATCCACCGACCACCTCTTTCCCCCTCGTTTCTCGTGGAATTCGTGAAAGATCGGGCCAACCCCAGGGTTACCCCATAACATATTGGTATCAAGAGCACGGTTGATCACGAATTTCCTCCAATTTTTTCTTTTCTCCACATTAAAAACGAAAATCCTACCAAAAAGAGCCCAATTTGCCTTCGGATCGATCTCTGGATTTGGTGAGTTTTTCGTGGTTTTGGTCCATAGATCTGTTGCTTTGGGAGTCGATCTATAGCCCCTCTTGTTTCTAGCTCGACCTTTCGATCAGTTTTCCACGAATATGAGGTTTTGGCAAGTTCACCTCGTTCGGGCTGTGCCCAGATGCTTGCCTGTAAGCGGTACTACCGCTAGTTCTGTACTACCGGTAGTACAGGTACTCGCTCACCGGTACTACTTTGTTACCCGGTACTACCGCTCGCCTTGCCGTGCTCACGCCCTTTGACGCCTCGTTTTTCGTTCATGACCTTTTCCACCTCGCTTGTTCGTGTTTGGCGTGTTTGTCGCCATTTTCACAACTTCGCATCAAAGTCATCTCGCTCCACGACACATGACACTCGAACATCTTTCCCCACCAGCGGTGCAAGTAAATCAACAATACCAAAGGTATAACTTGCACCACCTTGACAGCCCATATCTTCCTTTGTGTGTATCTATCCTATGAGAGCAACTCATTTTGTGTTTGTCTAAGCATTGTGCACTTGCCTTCGGAAAGTGAGAGTTTGACGCCAAATACAAAAGCCACCATAGTAGCATAGCAAGGGAGAAAAAGGAAAAAAGAATCAAAAAAAAAGAGAAAAAAACAAAGATACATAGTCCCCCAATACAAAGAGAATACCAAGCTTGTAAGCCAAGAAAGAGAGAAGAAAGAGCGCTCCGCGGCAAGTGCACAAATCTATTGCTTACCCTCTTTTGGCAAACGAGTTGTGGTCTCTCCTTGTGTTGGCACGACAGCCGAGCGTAGTCTTCGTTAGGACCTTTTGTGCTCATTTTCATAGTTGTGCTAACCCCGTTTTCTCCACGTGTGTGTTTTCCGTGTTTTTGGTAGATCGTATCCTTTTTGCTTTTGATCTTTGGTTCTTTACCACGTAGGACAATAACCTTTTGCTTCGATCGTTTCGTTTGGTTTTCCACAACCCTTACCTTCCACCAAAAGCCTTTGAGAGTTTCTTGCCATTTCACTTTGCACGCTTTTCGCTCATTTGTGTGGCAATTGGTTTGATATAATCTCCAAGGTGAGGTAACAGGCTAACTCTCCACACCCTTTCTCTCCATATACAACCATTGTTGGCTTTGCATTATGGACAGGCATGGAGAGCCATCCCAACCACCACCACCTCTAGAGGATGATAACCAATTCATGACAAGATGGGACCATTGGAAGATCCGAGGAGAATTCAACTATCGTTGTGAAGCTCTCGAGCGGCGCCAAGATGAACAATTTAGCGAGGCCCGTGTGGAATTCAAGAACATCGACAACCGCTTCGAAGAAGTCCGTGGCCAAATGCATGCCATGCAACACAACCTCGGGCATCAAAATGAAGCTCTTGGTCGTGCACTCGCCTCAACGGATGAGAAGCTCCAACACATCATCGATGGACTCGCAAGGACACGCTCGCGCGAGTCAAGCTCATCTCGGCACTCATCAAGTGAAACAAGTGCACCTCGCCGTCACGCTTCAAGGCACCGGGATGGACCCGTTCTTCAATCCATAAGCTCTTCGCAAGTGGTACCATCTCCGCGTCACGCCGCGACATCAAGCTATGATGGTGACCTCTCCGCAAGACCTCCAAGACGTGAAGCAAACAGACCACAACCAAGGGCACTGGTGATTCAACAAGAGCAACCTCGCAAAGACCACCACGGCCATCGACGTCGACACGCTCCTTCAACAACAAGTGCAACTTCCGAAGAGGACGAACAAGATCATCGTCGACGTGAAGCACTCGAAGATCCTCCAAGGCGTCATCATAGACATGAGCGTCCTCGCCAACATAATGGTCATGACGAGCCTCCCCTACACCAAGAAGAAGAGCAGCCCATGGCGCATACGGCTCGACGTCCTCCTCGCCACATGGCGCAAGCTAATGCTCCTCGCCATCAACAACGACAAGAGCAAGAGCAAGCTCCCCAAGCTCGTCGTGAGGACCACCAACCTCCTCCTCGTCCGCATCCGCGACAAGAAAACGAGCACGCTCCCCAAGCTCGTCGTCAACAACAAGTTCCTCCACCAAACGCGGCACCTCAACAACCATGAGCATCGCAACAATCACCAAGCAAGACATGAGAGCTCGGATGATAATGATGACCGTCCAAATAATGGCAAGCAACCTTGAACCGCAATGGAGAAGAAACTTTCGGCAAGCTCAAATTCACCATGCCCAAGTTCACCAGTTCCAATGAGCCCGAGGAATATCTCTCTTGGGAACTCAAGGTCGACAAGATCTTCCGCATGCACAATTATAGCAATGAGAAGATGATGGCCATGGCATCCCTCGAGTTTGATGAGTATGCCAACCTTTGGTGGGAACAAGTCCAACTCGCTCGCGAAGCAAAAGAAGAGCCTCCAATCGCCACTTGGCAAGATATGAAGGCTCATATGAGATCCCGCTTTGTTCCTTCACACTACACGCGTGACCTTTTCAACAAGCTTCAAACGCTTAGTCAAGGGACAAAGACCGTGGAAGAGTACTTCAAGCAAATGGAGCTCAACATGATCCGTGCCAACATTGAAGCGAGATGAGCAAACAATGGCACGCTTCCTCAATGGCTTGAACCATCCCATCAAGCGCATTACCGAGTTCCAAAAGTACAACAACATGGTTGAGCTTGTGCACATCGCATCCAAGGCCGGCGCCAAGTGCAAGAGGACATCAAGTACAACAAGCCAAAGCGTACTTCACCTACAAGCAAGCGCCAACCACTACTCCAACAACACCAAGTGGAAGCTCCCCAAGTACAACCAAGCTTCCCTTCAAGCCAACTATTCCCCAAGGAAAACAGCCCCAAGTGGCAAACAAACACGGGATGATCAACCATTCAATGGTGAATGCTACAAGTGTGGAGGCAAAGGGCACAAGTCCAATGCATGTGGAAACAAAAAAGTTTTGTTCATCCATGACAACGGCGATGAAGAATACTTGAGTGAAGAAGAGTTTGATGCAAGGGTCAAGGAAGCCATGGCAAGGCAACACTTGGAAGAGGACCAAGAACTTCTTGTGTGTGAGCATGACGCAAGTCCATCGCTTGTGGTCACAAGGGTCTTGACTACCCAAGCCAATGAAAATGAAGACCAGCTCGAACATCTTCCAAACTCGTGCCGACATCAATGGAAGTCCATCAAAGTTGTCATCGATGGAGGAAGTTGCCACAACCTCGCATAAGCACGGAATTGTGTGAGAAACTCAACCTCACCCTTCACCCATAGACACCCTACCATATCCAATGGCTAAGTGACCAAGGATCCGTCAAGATCAAGCACCGTCTCGGTGGCGTTCTCCATTGGACACTACATGGACACGGTGGAATGTGCGTGGTTCCAATGACGGTTTGTCACATGTTGCTCGGAAGGCCGTGGCAATATGACAAGTGTGCTTTGCATAATGGTCACTCAAACACCTACACTTTCAAATGGCTTGATAAAACTTGTGTGTTGCAACCAATGACTCCTAGCCAAATAATTGCGGACAATGCAAAGGCTTTAGCGAGCTGTACATAAAAACACCTTGTGAGAAGAGTGGTGAGCGAGAGAACCACACCATAGTGAGTGAGAGCTACAAGCCAAACTCGAGCGGAAAAACTAAGAGTGTTCTTCTTGCCACCAAAAGTGAGATGAGAGAAGTGAGGAACAACCCATCCATCTTGCACTACGTCCTCGTATGCAAAGGACTAGCGCAAGGAACTAATGACTTGACAAATATTCCTCCTTCTTTGATGGCTGTTTTGCAGGAATTCCAAGATGTATTTCCCGAAGAGCTTCCTCATGGCCTTCCTCCTCTTCGTGGAATCGAGCACCGTATCGACATCATACCCGGCGCACCACTACCAAACCGCGCTGCGTATCGCACAAACCCGGAAGAGACAAAGGAGATCGAGCGTCAAATCAACCAACTCGTCTCCAAAGGTTTGATCCAAGTAAGCACTAGCCCAAGCGCGGTTCCCGTGATCCTAGTCCAGCGGATGATACGTTGCGGTTATGCATGGACTGCCGTCCAATCAATGCTATCACCGTGCGTTATCGACATCCTATACCATGTCTTGATGACATGCTTGATGAGTTATGTGGAGCCACTATATTTTCGAAAATTGATCTTCGTAGTGGCTACCATCAAATTCGCATGGCTGAAGGTGATGAGTGGAAAACCGCCTTCAAGACCAAGCTCGGTCTATATGAATGGTTGGTTATGCCTTTTGGCTTATCCAATGCCCCATCTACCTTCATGCGCCTCATGAACCATATTTTGCGGTCACTCATTGGAAAGAGTGTAGTTGTTTACTTTGATGACATTCTTGTCTATAGCAAGTCACTAGAGGAGCATGTTACTCATGTTAAGGAGGTCTTACAAATCCTTCGTCATGAAAAGCTTTATGCTAACCTCCCCAAGTGCACTTTTGCAAGAGACAAGCTGATTTTCCTTGGTTTTGTCGTGTCTTCTAATGGCATCGAAGTTGATGTATCAAAGTCAAGGACATGAGATTGGCCCACCCTACAAATGTTAGTGAACTTCGTAGTTTTCATGGGTTGGTGGCTTTTACCGTCGCTTTGTGAAAGATTTTTCCACAATTGCTTGCCCCTCGAATTGACCAAGAAGAATGTCACGTTCGTTTGGGGAAAAGCACAACAAAAGGCTTTGATGAGCTCAAAGGAGGCTCACCAAGCACCACTTCTTGCATTGCGGTTCACAAAACCTTTGAGATTGAATGTGGCGCTAGTGGTATTGGCATTGGTGGCGTCCTTATGCAAAATGGTCCTATTGCTTACCATAGTGAAACTTGATGGCGCCTCAATTATCCATTTATGACAAAGAACTTTTGCCTTGGTTCGTGTTCTTCAAGTGTGGCAACACTATCTTTGGCCCAAGAATTTATAATCCATTAGACCATGAGTCGTTGAAGTACCTTAAGGGCCAAGCCAACTTGAGTAAAAAACGCATAAAGTGGGTTGAGTTTGGAGTATTTTCCTTACATTGTAAAATACAAGAAGGGCAAAGAAAATGTGGTGGCGGACGCCTTGTCCATAAAACCACAAGCCTTCTTACGACTCGAAGTCAATGTTTTGGGTCTTGAGGACATCAAATCTTTATGCGTCCGATTCTTTCTTTGGACCAATATTTGCACAATGTTCAATAGACAAAGGATTGGCGATTTCTATTTGCACAAGGGTTTTCTTTTCAAACAAAACAAGCTTTGCATTCCGAAATCCTCTCTCCAACTTTTGCTTCTTCAAGAGTCCCATGGTGGAGGCCTTATGGGTCACTTTGGTCGTGACAAGACATATGACATGCTCTCCACTCACTACTTTTGGCCAAATATGAAGCGCGACGTGGGCGCCATCAACGATGCACTACATGTATCCAAGCTAAGTCTAAGTCCAACCCCTTTGGTCTTTATATGCCATTGCCTATTCCTCATGCACCTTGGTCGGACATTAGCATGGACTTTGTATTAGGCTTGCCTAGATCTAAACATGGTCACGATTCCATATTTGTAGTCGTGGATCGCTTTTCAAAAATGGCACATTTCATTCCGTGCCATAAGACCGATGATGCTTCACATGTAAAATTTGTTTTCGGAAATAATTCGGCTACGGCGTGCCACGAACAATCGTCTCCGTAGTGACGTAAAATTCATGAGCTATACGGAAGACCCTCATGGCCAAGCTCGGCATCAAGCTCCTATTCTCGTCGCCTCGCATCCTCAAACCGATGGACAAACCGGTAGTCAATCAGTCTTGGCACACTTCTCGGGTGATAAAGAAGAACCTTAAAGGCGGGAGGAATGCATTCCACACGGAGTTCGCCTACAACGCGCCAAGCACTCCACCACCATGAGGAGCCCGTTCATGATCGTCTATGGATTCGAGCCTCTCACGCGCTCGATATCCTTCCACTTCCACTTCATGAGCGTGCCAATATGGGCGTTGTCAAGCGTGCCCAAGCAATGATGAAACTCCATGAAGACACACGAGCTACTATCGAGCAACAAGTCCTTCGCCAAGCATCAAGGCTAAACAAGACCAAGAAAGAGATGATCTTTGATGAGGCGACCTTGTATGGATAAACTTGAGTAAAGACCGCTTCCCAAGAGCGACTCCAAGCTAAAGCCGAGGCGACGGACCATTCAAGGTGCTAAAAGGATAAACAACAACGCCTATGTGATCGATATACCAACATCGAAGTATCTTGTGAGCTCGACATTCAATGTCAAGGACCTCTCACCCTACCATGGCGAAGAGGAAGTTGTCGGTTGAAGAGTGGCGACTCTTTCCCAAGGGGAGCTGATGCGGCCCGTCCTCCAGCCGCTACTACATCTACTCCCGAGCTACCCAAATGGACCCATGACTCGTGCTGAGGCAAGCTCCTTCAAACTAAGGTGAACTCGCTCCTCTCCTTGTGTGACTTGACACCCCTTGGATGGCTTGCTACTTCACCGCAAACTACATGCATCATCAGTCTGAAGAAGCCACCGATCTTGCCAGGCATAGCGGTACTACCGGTTGGGACGGCCGTACTACGCTCAAGCGGACCTACCGCCTCCTCCCTACCGCCACAGGAAGCCTTGCCCCATGCCCCAGCAGCATGGTACTACAGTCACAGCCGGTACTACGGTGGCAGTACTACCGCCACTCCTACCGCTCGCTTGGCGCCTCAAGCCAGGCTCCGGGCCCTCAAGCGGTACCACCGTCCAGGCAGTACTCTGCGGTACTACCGGTTCTGGGACAGTACCTCTGATCTGCGACCACGATCACCTAAGTTCGGCCATGCCTTGTAACCCAACCTATCATTTATCTCTCCATTAAAATTACCCCTGTTTTGTGGCTGGACTATATAGCCCCACCCTCTATTGTAGCGTGGACTTGGATAATAATAGATATTAAGGAAACCCTTTGAGGACTTATATCTATTGGTCTCATGCTCCTACCAAGGAGCACCGGATTATCCACCCACCTCTTGGATCTTGCTTAAGTGCGTTCAAGTTGTACAAGGCCTTGGGTTCTCGGTTTCTCGCCCCCAAGTCGTCAAGGTCTCACCAAGCACCTCGTCCCCCGTTGTTGGCGTGGAGAGCGAGCTTCGCCCAACACCGATCCTAGGGATTATGTTGGACCGGTTGCCACCGGCGTGAGGAGTAGGCATGTATCGTGTTTTGGTGTGTGTGTGTGTGTGTGTGTGTGTGTGTGTGTGTGTGTGTGTGTGTGTGTGTGTGTGTGTGTGTGTTCGTGGTTTTCATCGTTCTCCTCGATTTCATCCACCGACCACCTCTTTCCCCCTCGTTTCTCGTGGAATTCGTGAAAGATCTTATGGGGTAACCCTGGGGTTATGGGGTAACCCTGGGGTTGGCCCGATCTTTCACGAATTCACACACACACACACACCTGGCGATACACGCCTACTCCTCACGCGGTGGCAACCGGTCCAACATAATCCCTAGGATCGGTGTTGGTGGCTCGCTCTCACGCCAACAGGGGACGAGGTGCTTGGTGAGACCTTGGCGACTTGGGGCGAAACCGAGAACCCAAGGCCTTGTACAACTTGAACGCACTTAAGCAAGATCCAAGAGGTGGGTGGATAATCCGGTGCTCCTTGGTAGGAGCATGAGACCAATAGATATAAGTCCTCAAAGGGTTTCCTTAATATCTATTATTATCCCGTCTCACGTTTACAATAGAGGTGGGGGCTATATAGTCCACCACAAAACAGGGTAATTTGAATGGAGAGATAAATGATAGGTTGGGTTACAAGGCACAGGCGAACTTAGGTGATCAGGGTGAGGCGGACCCGGTAGTAGGTCCGATCCGTAATACCGGTGGTGACCTGAGTACCGCTCGAGGTAGTGATGCTGAGGAACTGGAGCTTCCGTCGGGCGTTAGTGGCGGTGAGCGCTGTAGGACCGGTAATCTGCGATTCTGAGGACCAGTAGTACCGCTGCGTCTGGGGCATGGGCAGTGCTTCTGTGGCGGCGGTAGGAGGCGGTAGGTCGCTTGGCGGTAGTACGGTCGTCCCAACCGGTAGTACCGCTTGCGTCTGGCAATGGTGGCTTCTTCTGCACTGATGATGCATGAGTTTGCGTGAAGTAGCAAGCCATCCAAGGGGTGTCAGTCACACAAGGAGAGGAGCGAGTTCACCTTAGTTTGAAGGAGCTTGGCTGGGCACGAGTCATGGGTCCATTGGGTAGCTCGTGGGAGTAGATGTAGTAGCGGTCGGAGGACGGGCATCAGCTCCCCCCTTGGGAAAGAGTCGTCCTCGACTCTTCAGCAACCTGACTTCCTCTTCGCCATGGTAGGGTGAGAGGTCCTTGACATTGAATGTCGAGCTCACAAGATACTTGATGTTGGTATATCGATCACATAGGCGTTGTTGTTTATCCTTTTAGCACCTTGAATGGTCCGTCGCCTCGTGGCTTTAGCTTGGAGTCGCGTTCCTTGGAAGCGGTCTTTACTCAAGTTTATCCATACAAGGTCGCCCTCATCAAAGATCATCTCTTTCTTGGTCTTGTTTAGCCTTGATGCTTGGCGAAGGACTTGTTGCTCGATAGTAGCTCGTGTGTCTTCATGGAGTTTCATCATTGCTTGGGCACGCTTGACAACGTCCATATTGCACGTTCATGAAGTGGAAGTGGAAGGATATCGAGCGGTGAGGCTCGAATCCATAGGCGACGATCATGAGCAGGCTCCTCATGGTGGTGGAGTGCTTGGCGTGGTTGTAGGCGAACTTCGGCGTGTGGAATGCATTCCTCCAGTCTTTAAGGTTCTTCTTTATCAACACCGGAGAAGTGTGCCAAGACTTGATTGACTACCTCGGTTTGTCCATCGGTTTGAGGATGCGGCGGACGAGAATAGGAGCTTGATCGAGCTTGGCCATGAGGGTCTTCGAAGTAGCTCATGAATTTTACGTCACGGTCGGAGCGATTGTTCGTGTACGCCGTGTAGCAATTATTTCCTTGAAAAACAAATTTGCGACATGTGAAGCATCATCGGTCTTATGGCACGGAATGAAATGTGCCATTTTGAAAGCGATCCACGACTACAAATATGGAATCGTGACCATGTTTAGATCTAGGCAAGCCTAATACAAAGTCCATGCTAATGTCACCAAGGTGCATGAGGAATAGGCAATGGCATATAAAGACCAAAGGGTTGGACTTAGACTTAGCTTGGATACATGTAGTGCATCGTTGGACGTGGCGCTCCACGTCGCTTCATCTTTGGCCAAAAGTAGTGAGTGGAGAGCATGTCATATGTCTTGTCACGCCAAAGTGACCCATAAGGCCTCCACCATGGGACTCTTGAAGAAGCAAAAGTTGGAGAGAGGATTTGAATGCAAAGCTTGTTTTGTTTGAAAAGAAAACCCTTGTGCAAATAGAAATTGTCAATCCCTTTGTCTATTGAACATTGTGCAAATATTGGTCCAAAGAAAGAATCGGACGGCATACAAGATTTGATGTCCTCAAGACCCAAAACATTGACTTGAGTCGTGTAAGAAGGCTTGTGGTTTTGAGACAAGCGTCGCCACCACATTTTCTTTGCCCTTCTTGTATTTTACAATGTAAGGAAAAGACTCCATAAACTCAACCCACTTTGCGTGCCTTTTACTCAAGTTGGCTTGGCCCTTAAGGTACTTCAACGACTCATGGTGAATGGATTATAAATTCTTTGGGCCAAAGATAGTGTTGCCACACTTGAAGAACACGAACCAAGGCAAAAAGTTCTTTGTCATAAATGGGATAATTGAGGCGTCGCCATCAAGTTTCTCACTATGGTAAGCAATAGGGCGCCCATTTTGCATAAGGACGCCACCAATGCCAATACCACTAGCGTCACATTCAATCTCAAAGGTTTTTGTGAAATCCGGCAATGCAAGAAGTGGTGCTTCGGTGAGCCTCCTTTTGAGCTCATCAAAAGCCTTTTGTTGTGCTTTTCCCCAAACGAACGTGACATTCTTCTTGGTCAATTCGTTGAGGAGGCAATTGTGGAAAATTCTTTCATAATGCACGGGTAAAAGCCAGCCAACCCATGAAAACTACGAAGTTCACTAACATTTGTAGGGGTGGGCCAATCTCGTATGTCCTTGACTTTTGATACATCAACTTCAATGCCATTAGAAGACACGACAAAACCAAGGAAAATCAGCTTGTCTCTTGCAAAAGTGCACTTGGGGAGGTTAGCATAAAGCTTTTCATGACGAAGGATTTGTAAGACCTCCTTAACATGAGTAACATGTTCCTCTAGTGACTTGCTATAGACAAGAATGTCATCAAAGTAAACAACTACACTCTTTCCAATGAGTGACTGCAAAATATGGTTCATGAGGCGCATGAAGGTAGATGGGGCATTGGATAAGCCAAAGGCATAACCAACCATTCATATAGACCGAGCTTGGTCTTGAAGGCGGTTTCCACTCATCACCTTGACCATGCGAATTTGATGGTAGCCACTACGAAGATCAATTTTCAAAATATAGTGGCTCCACATAACTCATCAAGCATGTCATCAAGACGGTATAGGATGTCGATAGCATACGGTGATAGCATTGATTGGACGATCCATGCATAACATAACGTATCATCCGTTTTGGGACTAGGATCACGGACGGCGCTTGGGCTAGTGCTTACTTGGATCAAACCTTTGGACGAGTTGGTTGATTTGGCTCGATCTCCTTTGTCTCTTCCGGGTTTGTGCGATACGCAGCAGTTTGGTAGTGCGCCGGGTATGAGGTCGATACGGTGCTCGATTCCACGAAGGAGGAAGGCCATGAGGAAGCTCTTGGAAATACATCTTGGAATTCCCAAAAACAGCCATCAAAGAAGGAGGAATATTTGTCAAGTCATTAGTTCCTTGCGCTGGTCCTTTGCATACGAGGACGTAGTGCAAGATGGATGGGTTGTTCCTCACTTCTCTCATCTCACTTTTGGTGGCAAGAAGAACACTCTTAGTTTTTCGCTCGAGTTTGGCTTGTAGCTCTCACTCACTATGGTGTGGTTCTCTCGCTCACCACTCTTCTCACAAGGTGTTTTGCGTGTTAGCGCCTCGCTAAAGCCTTTGCATTGTCATAATTATTTGGCTAGGAGTCATTGGTTGCACACACAAGTTTTATCAAGCCATTTGAAAGTGTAGGTGTTTGAGTGACCATTATGCAAAGCACACTTGTCATATTGCCACGGCCTTAGAGCAACATGTGACAAACCGTCATTGGAACCACGTCACATTCCACCGTGTCCTTGTAGTGTCCAATGGAAGCGTCACCGAGCGGTGTGCTTGATCTTAGCGGATCCTTGGTCACTTAGCCATTGGATATGGTAGGGGTGTCTATGTGGGTGAAGGGTGAGGTTGAGTTTCTCACAATTCCGTGCTTGAGGTTGTGGCAACTTCCTCCATCGATGACAACTTTGATGGACTTCCCATTGATCTTGACGAGTTTGGAAGATGTTCGGCGTTGGTCTTCATTTTCATTGGCTTGGGTAGTCAAGACCCTTGTGACCACCAGCGATGGACTTGCGTCATGCTCACACACAAGAAGTTCTTGGTCCTCTTCCAAGTGTTGCCTTGCCATGGCTTCCTTGACCCTTGCATCAAACTCTTCTTCACTCAAGTATTCTTCATCGCCGTTGTCATGGATGAACAAAACTTTTTTGTTTCCACATGCATTGGACTTGTGCCCTTTGCCTCCACACTTGTAGCATTCACCATTGAATGGTTGATCATCCGTGTTTGTTTGCCACTTGGGGGCTGTTTTCCTTGGGGAATAGTTGGCTTGAAGGAAGCTTGGTTGTGGGGAGCTTCCACTTGGTGTTGTTGGAGTAGTGGTTGGCGCTTGCTTGTAGGTGAAATCGTCTTTGGCTTGTTGTACTTGATGTCCTCTTGCACTTGGCGCTCGGCCTTGGATGCGATGTGCACAAGCTCAACCATGTTGTTGTACTTTTGGAACTCGGATGCGTTTGATGGGATGGTTCAAGCCATTGAGGAAGCGTGCCATTGTTTGCTCATCTCGCTCTTCAATGTTGTACGGATCATGTTGAGCTCCATTTGCTTGAAGTACTCTTCCACGGTCTTTGTCCCTTGACTAAGCGTTTGAAGCTTGTTGAAAAGGTCACGCGTGTAGTGTGAAGGAACAAAGCGGGATCTCATATGAGCCTTCATATCTTGCCAAGTGGCGATTGGAGGCTCTTCTTTTGCTTCGCGAGCGAGTTGGACTTGTTCCCACCAAAGGTTGGCATACTCATCAAACTCGAGGGATGCCATGGACATCATCTTCTCATTGCTATAATTGTGCATGCGGAAGATCTTGTCGACCTTGAGTTCCCAAGAGAGATATTCCTCGGGCTCATTGGAACCGGTGAACTTGGGCATGGTGAATTTGAGCTTGTCGAAAGTTTCTTCTCCATTGCGGTTCCGGTTGCGTCGGTTGCCATTATTTTGACGGTCATCATTATCATCGAGCTCTCATGTCTTGCTTGGTGATTGTTGCGATGCTCGCGTGGTTGTTGAGGTGCCGCGTTTGGTGGAGGAACTTGTTGTTGACGAGCTTGGGGCGTGCTCGTTTTCTTGTCGCGGATGCGGACGAGGAGGAGGTTGGTGGTCCTCACGGCGAGCTTGGGGAGCTTGCTCTTGCTCTTGTCGTTGTTGATGGCGAGGAGCATTAGCTTGCGCGCCATGTGGCGAGGACGTCGAGCCGTGTATCGCCATGGGCTGCTCTTCTTCTTGGTGTAGGGAGGCTCGTCATGACCATTATGTTGGCGGCAGGGCGCTCATGTCTATGATGACGCCTTGGAGGATCTTGAGTGCTTCACGTCGGCGATGATCTTGTTCGTCCTCTTGGAAGTTGCACTTGTTGTTGAAGGGCGTGTCGGCGTCGATGGCCGTGGTGGTCTATGCGAGGTTGCTCTTGTTGAATCACCGGTGCCCTTGGTTGTGGTCTGTTTGCTTCACGTCTTGGAGGTCTTGGAGAGGTCACCATCATAGCTTGATGTCGCGTGGCGGAGATGGTACCACTGCGAAGAGCTTATGGATTGAAGAACGGGTCCATCCGGTGCCTTGAAGCGTGGCGCGAGGTGCACTTGTTTCACTTGATGAGTGCGAGATGAGCTTGACTTCATGGCGTGTCCTTGCGAGTCCATCGATGATGTGTTGGAGCTTCTCATCCGTTGAGGCGAGTGCGACCAAGAGCTTCATTTTGATGCCCTAGGTTGTGTTGCATGGCATGCATTTGGCCACGGACTTCTTGAGCGGTTGTCGATGTTCTTGAATTCCACACGGGCCTCGCTAAATTGTTCATCTTGGCGCTCGAGAGCTTCACAGCGATAGTTGAATTCCTCGGATCTTCCAATGGTCCCATCTTGTCATGAATTGGTTATCATCCTCTGGAGGTGGTGGTGGTTGGGATGGCTCTCCATGCACATCCATAATGCAAAGCCAACAATGGTGTATATGGAGAAAGGGTGTGGAGAGTTAGCTGTTACCTCACCTTGGAGATTATATCAAACCAATTGCCACACAAATGAGCGAAAAGCGTGCAAAGTGAAATGGCAAGAAACTCTCAAAGGCTTTTGGTGGAAGGTAAGGGTTGTGGAAAACCAAGCGAAGCGATCGAAGCAAAAGGTTATTGTCCTCGTGGTAAAGAACCAAAATCAAAAGCAAAAGGATACGATCTACCAAAACACGGAAAACACACACGTGGAAAGCGGGGTTAACGACTATGAAAATGAGCACAAAAGGTCCTAACGAAGACTACGCTTGTCGTGCCAACACAAGGAGAGACCACAACTCGTTTGCCAAAGAGGGTAAGCAATAGATTTGTGCACTTGGCGGGCGCTCTTTCTTCTCTCTTTCTTGGCTTACAAGCTTGGTATTCTCTTTGTATTGGGGACTATGTATTTTTTTTCTCTTTTTTGATTCTTTTTCCTTTTTCTCCCTTGCTATGCTACTATGGTGGCTTTTGTATTTGGCGTCAAACTCTCACTTTCCGAAGGCAAGTGCACAATGCTTAGACAAACACAAAATGAGTTGCTCTCATAGGATAGATACACACAAAGGAAGATATGGGGCTGTCAAGGTGGTGCAAGTTATACCTTTGGTATTGTTGACGACTTGCGACCGTTGGTGGGGAAAGATGTTCGAGTGCCGCGGTGTCGTGGAGCGCGAGATGACTTTGATGCGGAAGCTGTTGTGAAAATGGCGACAAACACGCGAAACACGAACAAGCGAGGTGGAAAAGGTCAGTGAACGAAAACGAGGCGTCAAAGGGCAGGGAGCACGGCAGTGGCGGTAGTACCGTAGTAAGGCGTAGTACGGTGGCGGTAGTACGCTTGTACTACCGGTACCTGGGTAACTAGTGGTAGTACCTTGCAGCGATACCGCTTGGCACAGGCACGAACGAGGTGAACTTGCCAAAAACCTCAAATTCGTGGAAAAAGCGGCCGAAAATGAGCTAGAAACAAGAGGGGCTATAGATCGACTCCCAAAGCAACAGATCTATGGACCAAAACCACGAAAACTCACCAAATCGAGATCGATCCGAAGGCAAATTGGGCTCTTTTGGTAGGATTTTCGTTTTTAAGGTGGAAAAGAAAA
Organism: Avena longiglumis; assembly: GCA_030063025.1. Taxonomy (NCBI): domain Eukaryota; kingdom Viridiplantae; phylum Streptophyta; class Magnoliopsida; order Poales; family Poaceae; genus Avena; species Avena longiglumis. The sequence goes on along the minus strand of CP125974.1, from coordinate 331,474,915 downwards.
AATTGGAGAAATTCGTGATCAACCGTGCTCTTGATACCAATATGGGGTAACCACAGGGTTGGCCGATCTTTCCGCAATTCCACGAGCGAGGGAAAAGAGGTGGTCGGTGGATGAAATCGAGGAGAACGATGAAAACCACGAACACACACACACACACACCAAAACACGATACACGCCTACTCCTCACGCCGGTGGCAACGGTCCAACATAATCCCTAGGATCGGTGTTGGGCGAAGCTCGCTCTCCACGCCAACAACGGGGATGAGGTGCTTGGTGAGACCTTGACGACTTGGGCGGAACCGAGAACCCAAGGCCTTGTACAACTTGAACGCACTTAAGCAAGATCCAAGAGGTGGGTGGATAATCCGGTGCTCCTTGGTAGGAGCATGAGACCAATAGATATAAGTCCTCAAAGGGTTTCCTTAATATCTATTATTATCCAAGTCTCCACGTTTACAATAGAGGTGGGGCTATATATAGTCCAGCCACAAAACAGGGTAATTTGAATGGAGAGATAAATGATAGGTTGGGTTACAAGGCAGGGCGAACTTAGGTGATTAGGGTCAGGCGGGACCGGTAGTCGGTCCGTAACCCAGTAGTCGGTGGTGACCGTAGTACCGCTTCCGGAGCTGAGTACCGCTTGAGGGCCTGGAGCTTCCGTCGGGCGTCGATGGCGGTAGGAGGCGGTAGTACGTACCGGTAGAACCGATTCTGAGGACCGGTAGTACCGCTTGCGTCTGGGGCATGGGGCAGTGCTTCCTGTGGCGAGCGGTAGGAAGAGGCGGTAGGTCCGCTTGGAGCGGTAGTACCGGTCGTCCCAACCGGTAGTACCGCTTGCGTCTGGCGGCGACTGGTGGGTTCTTCGTACCTGATGATGCACAGAGTTTGCGTGTGAAGTAGCAAGCCATCCAAGGGGGTGTCGAAGTCACACAAGGAGAGGAGCGAGTTCACCTTAGTTTGAAGGAGCTTGGCTCGGGCACGAGTCATGGGTCCATTTGGGTAGCTCGTGGGAGTAGATGTAGTAGCGGTCGGAGGACGGGCTGCATCAAATGGTGAGTGCTACAAGTGTGGAGGCAAAGGACACAAGTCGGCCGCATGTGGGAACAATAAAGTTTTGTTCATCCATGACAACGGCGATGAAGAATACTTGAATGAAGAAGAGTTTGATGCAAGGGTCAAGGAAGCCATGGCAAGGCAACATTTGGAAGAGGACCAAGAGCCACTCATGTGTGAACATGACGCAACTCCATCGCTTGTGGTCACAAGGGTCTTAACTACTCAAGCCAATGAGAATGAAGACCAATGATCAAACATCTTCCAAACCCGTGCCGGTATCAATGGGAGGTCCATCAAAGTTGTCATCGATGGAGGGATGATAGGGCAAAGGTGTCCGATCTTTCGATGAGATGGCGATAATCGATTTGGTGGAGTTCGGGCTTGACGATCCGACTACACGTGCGAGCACGAGCGCCAATGCAATCGCTAGGCCAATCTCCTGGAGGTTACTGATCATGCGTGAACACGATCAGCCTGACCAGTGAGGGTCTTAATTCCTACCTAAAATCGAGAACAAGTAAGAACCAATATTGCAATCAAGATATTGCGGATTAAGAGGAAAGCTTTATTGAAGAGGTGGGATCCTGAATAGGTGCGAAGTACAAGAGGCCTCTACGACGCTCGAGCCTTGGCGAAGTTGCGACTATGGCTAACTTAATGTCTAAACAAAATCCGAGTCTAGGGGGTCGGCTATGGGGATTATTTAAGGGCGAAAAGGTGGGGTTTCGGCCAACCATGTAAGTGGTGGCCGAATCCAACCCTAGAAGTCCTTTTCCCCTCAAATACGGACTCTAAAAAGTGGCTAATTAAAATCCTGCGAAAATTACATGGGCCTGGCCCAAAACAAAAGGTGTCGCAGCACCATATTAAGCTATGGACGAATTCGTAAAGTATTGATCTTGAATATTTCGTCCAAGCCTTCTTTCTTCATTATGGTGGCCTCAAAGTTCTGAAATCTTCATCCATGGCCTTCTCTTGGATCATCACATGCTTGCTGCCATCTCCATGCATGGCCATGCTCCAATGCTTGTCCCTCTCATCCATGCTTGGTCCATCATTCCTAAGAGTAAGAAATATATCTGATTTAGGCAGCATCATATTCTCATGTATATGAGGAATAGTTCCAAGAAACGAAAGTACCTGATAGTTAAGTTGTTTGGCACGAGATCTTGTGATGGGTCCTTGTATGTGTGTTGCTGTAGGTACAACGGTTGTATCAATAGTAGGGATGTCCACATCAAGGGAGTTGCCACAATCTTGCAAGCACGGAATTGTGTGAGAAACTCAACCTCACCCTCCATCCGCATAAACACCCCTACCATATCCAATGGCTAAGTGACCAAGGATCCGTCAAGATCAAACACACCGTCTCGGTAACGTTCTCAATTGGACCATACAAGGACACAGTGGAATGTGACGTGGTCCCAATGACGGTTTGCCATATGCTTTTAGGAAGGCCGTGGCAATTTGACAAGCGTGCTTTGCATAATGGTCACTCAAACACTTACACCTTCAAATGGCTTGATAAAACTTGTGTGTTGCAACCAATGACTCCTATCCAAATAATTGCGGACAATGCAAAGGCTTTAGCGAGGGCGCAATACACAAAAACATCTTGTGAGAAGAGTAGTGAGCGAGAGAACCACACTATAGTGAGTGAGTGGGAAAACTAAGAGTGTTCTTCTTGCCACCAAAAGTGAGATGAGAGAAGTGTGGAACAACCCGACCATTTTGCACTATGTCCTTGTATGCAAGGGACTAGCGCAAGGAACTAATGACTTGACAAATGTTCCTCCTTCTTTGATGGCTGTTTTGCAGGAATTCCAAGATGTATTTCCCGAAGAGCTCCCTCATGGACTACCTCCTCTTCGTGGAATCGAGCACCGCATCAACCTCATCATACCCCACTCCCAAACCGCGCCGCGTATCGCACGAACCCGGAAGAGACGAAGGAGATAGAACGACAAATCAACCAACTCGTCTCCAAAGGTTTGATCCAAGTAAGCACTAGTCCAAGCGCGGTCCCCGTGATTCTAGTCCCAAAAACGGATGATACGTTGCGGTTATGCATGGACTGCCGTCCAATCAATGCTATCACCGTGCGTTATCGACATCCTATACCGCGTCTTGATGACATGCTTGATGAGTTATGTGGAGCCACTATATTTTCAAAAATTGATCTTCGTAGTGGTTACCATCAAATTCGCATGGCCGAAGGTGATGAATGGAAAACCGCCTTCAAGACCAAGCTTGGTCTCTATGAATGGTTGGTTATGCCTTTTGGCTTATCAAATGCCCCTTCTACCTTCATGCGCCTCATGAATCATATTTTGCGATCTCTCATTGGGAAGAGTGTAGTTGTTTACTTTGATGACATCCTTGTCTATAGCAAGTCACTAGAGGAGCATGTTACTCATGTTAAGGAGGTCCTTCAAATCCTTCGTCATGAAAAGCTTTACGCTAATTTCCCAAAGTGCACTTTTGCAAAAGACAAGCTGATTTTCCTTGGTTTTGTTGTGTCTTCCAAATGGCATTGAAGTTGATGTCTCAAAAGTCAAGGACATACGAGATTGGCCCATCCCTACAAATGTTAGTGAACTTCGAAGTTTTCATGGGTTGGCTGGCTTTTACCGTCGCTTTGTGAAAGACTTTTCTACCATTGCTTGCCCCCTCAACGAATTGAACAAGAAAAATGTCACGTTCGTTTGGGGAAAAGCACAACAAAAGTCTTTTGATGAGCTCAAAAAGAGGCTCACCGAAGCACCACTTCTTGCATTACCGGATTTCACAAAAACCTTTGAGATTGAATGTGACGCTAGTGGTATTGGCATTGGTGGCGTCCTTATGCAAAATGGGCGTCCTATTGCTTACCATAGTGAGAAACTTGATGGCGCACGCCTCAACTATCCCATTTATGACAAAGAACTTTTTGCCTTGGTTCGAGTACTTCAAGTGTGGCAACACTATATTTGGCCCAAAGAATTTATCATCCATTCCGACCATGAGTCGTTGAAGTATCTTAAGGGCCAAGCCAACTTGAGTAAAAGGCACGCAAAATGGGTTGAGTTCATGGAGTCTTTTCCTTACATTGTCAAATACAAGAAAGGGAAAGAAAATGTGGTAGCGGACGCCTTGTCTCGCAAAAAAACAAGCCTTCTTACACGACTCGAAGTAAATGTCTTGGGTCTTGATGACATCAAATCTTTGTATGCGTCTGACCCCTTCTTTGGACCAATTTTTGCAAAATGCTCAATAGACAAAGGAATTGGTGATTTCTATTTGCATAAGGGGTTTCTTTTCAAACAAAACAAGCTTTGCATTCCGAAATCGTCTCTCCAACTTTTGCTTCTTCAAGAGTCCCATGGTGGAGGCCTTATGGGTCACTTTGGCCGTGACAAAACATATGACATGCTCTCCACTCACTACTTTTGGCCAAAGATGAAGAGCGACGTGGAGCGCCACGTCCAACGATGCACTACATGTATCCAAGCTAAGTCTAAGTCTAACCCCTTTGGTCTTTATATGCCATTGCCTATTCCTCATGCACCTTGGTCGGACATTAGCATGGACTTTGTGTTAGGCTTGCCTAGATCTAAACATGGTCATGATTCAATATTTGTCGTAGTGGATCACTTTTCAAAAATGGCACATTTCATTCCGTGCCATAAGACCGATGATGCTTCACATGTAGCAAATTTGTTTTTCAGGGAAATAATTCGGCTACACGGTGTACCAAGAACAATCGTCTCCGAACGCGACGTAAAATTCATGAGCTACTTCTGGAAGACTCTCATGGCCAAGCTCGGCATCAAGCTCCTCTTCTCGTCCGCCTCGCATCCTCAAACCGATGGACAAACCGAGGTCGTCAATCGAAGTCTTGGAACACTCCTCCGGGTGTTGATAAAGAAGAACCTTAAAGACTGGGAGGAATGTATTCCACATGTCGAGTTCGCCTACAACCGCGCCAAGCACTCCACCACCATGAGGAGCCCGTTCATGATCGTCTATGGCTTCGAGCCCCTCACCGCGCTCGATATCCTTCCTCTACCTCTTCATGAACGTGCCAATATGGACGTGGTCAAGCGTGCCCAAACAATGAAGAAACTCCATGAAGAAACAAGAGCTACGATCGAGAAACAAGTCCTTCGCCAAGCATCAAAGCTAAACAAGAACAAGAAAGAGATGATCTTCGAAGAAGGCGACCTTGTATGGATACACTTGAGTAAAGACCGCTTCCCCAAGGACCGCGACTCCAAACTAAAGCCAAGAGGTGATGGACCGTTCAAAGTGCTCAAGAGGATCAACAACAACGCCTACATCATAGATATCCCAACATCCAAGTATCTTGTGAGCCCGACATTTAATGTCAAGTACCTATCACCCTACCATGGCGAAGATGAAGTTGAGAAGGTTGAAGAGTCGAGGACGACTCTTTCCCAAGGGGGGCGGAGCTGATGCAGCCCGTCCTACGTACGCACCTCCATCTACAACACCTAGTCCCCCAAGTGGACCAATGACTCGCGCCCGTGCCAAGCTCCTACAAGCCAAGGTTAACTTGCTCCTTTCCTCATGTGATTTTGGCCTACCTTTGGATGGCTTGCTACTTCATGCATCTACGTTGTGTATCCTCAGATATGAAGCAACACCACCACACCAAGCCACCAAGGAAGCAGGGCCAGGAGAAGAAGCTGCTGGAGCTCTGCACACTGGAGTCTCCGGTGTGAGCCGGTCTCGGACCTTCCTCCGGTCAGACCAGGAGACTCAAGCCAGTGAGTCGATGCCCCTCAGGACAGGTCCGGAGATTGACCGGAGTCTCCAGCCCAGACCGGAGTCTCCGGACCGACCGACGCCAGGCATGTCAAGGCCTTTTGGGCCTGGCCCATGTAACCCCCAATTTCGCCCAAACTTCCAGTTTTATTCCAGAACTACCCCTGTTTATGTGGTTGGCCTATATATAGCCCCACCCCTCATATGTAAACCCTAGACTTGGATAATGATAGATTAAGACACCCCTTTGAGGATCTTCAATCTATTGGTCTCATGCTCCTACCAAGGAGCACCTATTGTCCACCCTCCTCTTGGATCTTGCCTAGTGCGTTCAAGTTGTACAAGGCCTTGGGTTCTCGGTTTCTCGCCCACAAGTCGTCAAGATCTCACCAAGCACCTCGTCCCCCGTTGTTGGCGTGGAGAGAGAGCTTCGCCCAACACCAATCCTAGAGATTATGTTGGACCGGTTGCCACCGGCGTGAGGAATCGGCGTGTATCGCGTTTTGTGTGCGTGTGTTCGTGGTTCTCATCCTCTTCCTCCCTCGACCACCGCTTCCCCCTCGTTTCTCGTGGAATTCGTGAAAGATCGGGCCACCCCAAGGGGTTACCCCATAACACTTACAGTAAAGACTTCTGCAGAAACTGTCTAGTGGCTTTCTGCAGTGTTGTAGTTACTCGGGGAGTTTTATAATTCCTTTTTGAGTAATTCCAATTGGTATTGTTTCTAATCAGCGATGCCTGTACGGTAGAATTTTCCCAAGATTTTACAAACAGTATACTACCGGTAGTGATTTATTTGAGTTCTAGATCTAGTTTTGAGCATTACTTTTCGCGTAATAGTTTTCCTTGCACTAAAACTATTTTCCATGCATGCAATCAGTAGTATTATTGAATAGGATTATGTGGTGCAGCTGTAGCACCAATTCACTTTCCTTGCATACCTTCATGCATCATCTTTGTTGCATATGCTTGTGGGTTGTTTGTTTATGATTGCAATTGTATCGTGTAGATTGTGACGAGTGCAACACTTGCTCGTGTGTGGATTGTTCTTCCGACCGCTACAACCAAGGCAAGTAGATGCTACTTTGTTCATGATATCGTCCTACTATTTTCAATGCATTGTCGTGTATTTTGTAGTTGCATGTGTAGGATGATACTATCGCTATGCTATGTCCTATTATGTGGTAGGGCCTTCCTTGTAGATGAAACACCGTTGGTAAATGTGCTTAGCCATGCTATGTTGTACGAGGGCTTGGTTACATCATTGAGACTTGTTTCTAAAAGTATTGGTTTGTGAAAACTAAAACAACTTAATCAATGAATCTCCTGGGTGTGATGGTATTGATAATTTTTGATGGTTTCATTGCGGAAAGGCACCCAGGTATCGAGAGAAATTGATTGGCTTCTTTATTTGGTAGCTTACATGTACAACCATGTGCCAATAATGAAATGGGCGGTTGGTTGGACTTAGTAGGTTGTGGTAGCCCGAACCCGCGTATCCAGAGATGTAGAATTTTGGTAGGTTGGACCGGTCTTGGCGTCGGACGGGGTGCTACTTCGAACAGTCTCTTCTTGGACTTCTCCCTATCATCACCCAAAATGAGAGTGATGGTGCAATGGCTGGCCAAGTCACATGGGTAAAGTGTACTAACCTCTGCAGGGTGTATAATCTAATCGATTAGCCGTGTCCCCGGTTATGGACAGCTGAGTTGCTTGATATTGATTCCATGACATGTTTCTCGATCATTCTAATTTCATAATTGCTTTAATATTGTTGTTTTAACTTAATTGGGATCTTTTCAAAGAAAATGATGTAGCCCGACCTACGGTCGTTACCACATCTTGGTCTCCAACTTACGCCAAGTCGTCATGGACTCCAAAGGTGAATCTGTTCCTCTATGCGAGCCCCCTTCCTACCCTATTGAATGGTATGCTACTTCATACTCTCTCACATATGCATGATAGGTTCACATTGACAAGTACGGAGGCAAGGGAGGAAGCTTGAGCATCAAGCAGAGGCGGAGGCTTGGAAGAGGAGGCGGAAGAAGATAGCGACCAAATGCTCTGTCATGCCATGGACCTGGGACCAGGTACTACCGCCTATCACTGCGCCACTACGCCACCTGACGATGCCAATAGAAGCCAAATACTCTCATCTCCGGTACTCGGACTGGAACCCAGATTACTACGGCCTCTGACAGCCTCACATTTCTGCTCACAGACGGCTCCAGCTCGACGCCATAGCGGTACTACGTCCCAGGCGGTACTCTAGGACAAGCGGTACTAGGTCCCAAGTCCGGTACTACAGCTCTGGCGATACTGCAGCACTAGTTGGGCCTGACCCATGTATCCCCCTTTACTTACCAAACCCTAGTTTTATCCCCAAACTACCCTTGTTAAGTGGTTGGCCTATAAATAGAGCCCCCACCCCTCATGTATCCCTGAGGCATAGATGATAGACTAAAGAAAACCCCCATTGTGGAATCTCTAGTTTTGCCTCATCCCCTTTACCAAGGGGACCGACTATCGTCACCAACCTCGATTGGACTTTGCATCACGCATCCATCGTTGAACAAGGCCTTGGGTTCTCGGTTTCTCGCCCCCAAGTCGTCAAGACCCTCCTCAAGGTGTTCTTCCCTCTCCGATGTGGATTTGAGGGAGCACGTTGACTGATCTTTCCTTGCGAGGATTCTATCGGACCGGTGGCCGCCGTTCGGGAGCAATCGGCCTTGTATCGTGTGAGTTTTGTGTGTGTTCATCGTGTTCTTCGCGAGGTGTGTGTTCGTTTCCGCTACCTTATCCCTTTCCCCTCGCTTTCCCATCGATTTGACCACGAGATCCGTGAAGATCGGGTACCCAAGAGGTTAACCCCTTCCATCATCTGGTATCAGCACTTTTGGTTGCCACGGATTTCTCATCGATTTGGTCTTTTCCCCATAAATTCGAAAATTCCACCAAAAATAGCCCCAATTCGTGTTTTGGATCGATCTATGATTTGAGTGCGTTTTGGTAGGTTTTGATCCGTGTATTACTTGCTAAACTTGTTGATCTACCTTCCTTTGCGTTCCCATAGCCTAATTCCTTGATTTCCCCCGTCGATTTGGTGTTTTTCTTGAAGATTTTCCGCCCAAATCGCCCCAAACTCGTGAAATCGCGTTAGATCTGGTTTTCTCTGTCTCGAGCGGTACTACCGCTCAAAATCTACAGTACTACCGCCCACCGGTACCAAAATCCGGTACTACCGCCCAAGACAGAAAGAAAACACCAAGTTCCAGATTTCAGCCTCTCACCGTTTTGAGCATAACTTTTGCATACGAACTCAGATTTTGGTGTTCTTTAGCTCGTTTCGAAGAGGAGAAGGAGCTCTACATCATCATCCACGTGGTTCATGCTATCTACTCCATCCAAATTCCGTGAGCAAGGCGGAATCCAACAATAAAGGGTGAAGATCGTCGACGAAAGGTATAAACTTTCCGCGACTTCTCCCCACTTGCATTCCTTTGTGAACCCCACTATCTTTGCGAGCAACAAACACCTATTGAGACTACTTCCTCTTATGATTGCTTGGTCTATGCACATTTGATACCTTGTAGATTCCGAGCAAACATTGTGAGCGCTATCTCATATAGTTATCTTGTATAGTTGTTGGCACAAGGAAGAGGCAAGTGAAAAAGAAAAAGAAAAGAGAGAAAAAGAGAAAAAAAATATAGAAAAAGAAAAAGAAAAATAAAAGAAAGAGATATACATGTGCCTTATAGAATAGGAAGCGCAAGCTCGATGAACATCATATAGGTGGTACTTATTGTGCATATCTTGTAGCCTACCAATTTTGTGCAATCGAACTAGCGTCTCTCCTTGTACTTGTGTGACACGAGCTTATAGTCTTCGCTAGGTAATCATTTGGTTCTTAGCTCACTTTCTCCGTCGCACAAGTCCCATTTATCCCACCGTGTGTGTTTCCTTGTACATATTTCCTATCTTGTGGATTAACTTGTTTTGCTTTGTGATCATTGTGGTTCTTTACTTGCCATTACAACATCTTGATTTCGGATTGGTTCTTGACATGCCATTTTCCATACCTATCCACCATAGGCCTTGTGTGTGTGTTTTTTTTGTTGGTAGTTGGTTTTGGTGTTCCGCGTGAACTTCACTTTGCTTGGTTTATTGCTCTCAAGTGTGGCCACTTGCATGATACGATCTTCCAAGGTAAACGGTTTGACGTTGTATCCCTAACACCCTCTACCACTTCCATATACAACACTTGGTCTTGTGAAGCATGTCTAGGGACTCCGGGACCGAGGATAATTTCTATGAAGAATCCACGATGAGCCACCATGCCTATGTCTCCACAAGCATGGATAACATCATGGAGCACTACACCAACAATGGCTCCACATGCTTGGGTGACATGGAGTGCTACAACAACAACAACTCCCCAAGCATGGGCGACTTCAAGAACGACAACGACAAGCTCCTCAAGTCGCACCGGCCAAGACGGAGCCTCCAACTCGAGTGCGCCAAGGTCCATCATCAAATGGACAAGTTCCAAAGCGACCTCCACAACTTCAAGAAGGACATGGACAACGACTTCGACAAAAACATGAGGATGGTCGCCAAGACTAATGATGCTTTGCGCTCATTAGAAAAACTTACAAGGAAGAGTGCCAAGGTCAAGGGCCATCGTCGTGAGCGTCATATGGATGACCAAGTGCGCCACCTACATCAACCATCGGCAAGGCATGCCAATGACCTCCGTCGACACCATCACAAGGCACCTTCAACTTCTTGTGCCACCACCAAAATGGCACCAAGAGCAAGCCTTCGTCCACGCCATCAAGCTTCAACGACTACGCTTGCATTCGAAGACCTCATGAACGAGGAAAATGAATACCTCTACTTCGCCAAGTTGGATAGCATGAGCCTACCTCCACCACTACTACAAGATGGCCACAAGACGGTCGAGCATGGGATTTTCCCTTCGACCATGGAGGCGACCAATGATGCCCATCTTATGGCATCCAACCTTGAAGGCGACAAGGTCAAGAATGGTGAGCATGGGATTTTCCCTTCACCAAAGGAGGCGCATGGAGTTGAGGAACCCGAGCCTACCCCCATATGCTTGAGTGATGATGTGGTACCAATCCCATGTGAGTATGAGAGACACTTAGCCCACTTGAGTGAGAACAAGAGTGAGATGAGTGACTCCACCTTATGTGAGATTGAGTGCTTCCACTTGGAGGGCATGAGTGATACTCCTAGTGAGTTGAGAGTGGTAGTTGATAGGTCAAGTGAGACCATTTCGATTTCTAACAACTTACCCTCTACCTCTAGAGTGTTCTCTTGTGTTGTGCTAGGTTCCATGGAGGAAGACGCCCGAAGCTATGAAGCAATGATGCCTCGAATGGAGAAGATGTACATGGTAGATGCTACGCCATGGATACATCAAGAAGATGAAGTCGTCCACAAGGAGGCCACTACTTCCACAACACCCACTTCATATGAGAGGTATGAACAAGGTAACAATAAGGGTGTTGATGATGCCATGATCCCACTAGTGGACATGATGAATTGTGAGGATATGCATGTTTTGGATGACACTTGTGACATTACATATGCTTCACTCATATTCACATGTGATGCTTTGCCTTTGCATAATATTGATCATGTGGAATTGTTTGATTGCGATATCATTGCCATAAACATGCCATGCTATGCATCTTCTGTGTATCCTCCAATTGCTTTGGACTTGCCTTGTCATGCTAGTCATTCAATTTCTCCCGTTGCTTGCGATAAGATGAATGCTTGCTATTTCACTTGTTTTGCTTGCAACAATAGTGATCATATGCGTTATAATGAGATGGCCCCCATAGCTTTCTCAATTTTTGGAGATTTTGATGATTGCCATGATAAGCATGTTCCCCACTTGCATACTCACCATGCATCACTTTCATACTTGATTGACATTAATGGTGATGTGCACAAGAAGAGATACGTCATGATGGATGATGTGTATCTCTACCATGCACACACATTCTCCCTTTTACATATGATGTGTGTAGGTACCCGCACGAGAATGTCAACCTCGGTTGAGCACGAGTTGACAAAAAGAGCTCTAGAGAGCATCCCACAAGTGAGTTCAAGATCGAACCCAGCTCTGATACCTTTTGCATGCTTTGCATCTTTCATGTTGGCAAATTGCTCTTTCATATGGTTTGATTGAAAGCATGTTATTGGTATTATATACCCTTGTGACATTCATGTTTCTTCGCATCTAGATAATGATGTTTTGTGTGTTGCAACAAAAATATTGAACATTTTCTCTTTCCGATGTTTTGGGTGCAACCACAATTCCTTTAAGAACATGTATTGTCATGAGAGCGTCCAAGAATCTCGTCTTGTTGTTGCAACAAACATAAGGACCACTTGCTCTTTCATTTGGTTTGTTTGCAAACGTAATACTTTTGTTTTGGATATGCTTCCTTTTGTGTTTTTTTCAAATTCTCCTAGTCTTGCATCAAAGATGTTGTTTGAAATTTGGATCCAATGCTTTGAATGCCAAACTTCTATGTTATATGGAGTTTTTGAGTTTCCACATTTGGATGATGTTCAAACAATTTCCATGCACATTGACCATGCATATGCATTCCATTTGCTATACATGCATTGTACTAATAGTGTTGTGAACAAGAATGGACATGCCACATTTGACATGCTCCTCTATCATGCACGAAAATATTTTGCTTGGTATTTGTTGTGTGAAGGTACAAGTGCATACTCGTCAACCTCTACCAACCACGTCTTGACAAGAAGAACCGAAGAGAGTTACCTATGGCTACCCTTCATCGAGCTATCTCTACAAGCTAAGGTGACTTCCTTCTACTTGAGGACTCATGCAATAATCTTCATGAATTGGCTACGCTTTGAGTGTTGTCTTGCTTTTGTTGTGAGCTTTGTAGGCTTCAAGGAAGGCGAAGGAACATTGAAGTGTTGTCAAGTCAATCTTCCCGAGGACGACTATATGGTGAACCCCAGGATCAAGAAGGTCTCTCGACCGCTTCGACTTTGTGATGAGCATGTAGAGTCGAGGACGACTCTTTTTGAAGGGGGAGCGATGTAGCCGACCTACGGTCGTTACCACATCTTGGTCTCCAACTTACGCCAAGTCGTCATGGACTCCAAAGGTGAATCCGTTCCTCTATGCGAGCCCCCTTCCTACCCTATTGAATGGTATGCTACTTCATACTCCGTCACATATGCATGATAGGTTCACATTGACAAGTACGGAGGCAAGGGAGGAAGCTTGAGCATCAAGCCCGACAAGACAGAGGCTTGGAAGAGGCGGAAGAAGATAGGCGACAAATGCTCTCGCCAGCTGGTACTACTCGGACTGGCGGCCGTATTACCGCCGGCTATCCCGTCCTACGCCACCAATCAAGACGCCAATAGAAGCCAAATACTCTGTCTCCGTGGTACTACCGGACACAGGAACTGGTACTACCGGCACTCTGCCTCACCACTCTGCTTCTGACGGCTCCGGTGGCTCCGGGCATAAGCGGTACTACGGTCCCAGGCGGTACTCTGGGACAAGCGGTACTACCGGTCCCAAGTCCGGTACTACCGCTCTTGGTAGTGCCTGCGCACTAGTTGGGCCACAGCCCATGTATCCCCCTTTACTTACCAAACCCTAGTTTTATCCCCAAACTACCCTTGTTAAGTGGTTGGCCTATAAATAGAGCCCCCACCCCTCATGTATCCCTGAGGCATAGATGATAGACTAAAGAAAACCCCCATTGTGGAATCTCTAGTTTTGCCTCATCCCCTTCACCGAGGGGACCGACTATCGTCACCAACCTCGATTGGACTTTGCATCATGCATCCATCGTTGAACAAGGCCTTGGGTTCTCGGTTTCTCGCCCCCAAGTCGTCAAGACTGTAGGGGTCCCAACCTGATAAGGTAGAGTCCTCCTGTGTTTTACAATGCTAGTCCCTGGATCATTAGCTAGCATCCACAGTTAAGATGTAATACCAAGAAACAAAGGTCATAATTTAACTTTATAACCAGGAATAACATAAGTTTATTACATCAAACATAGCTCACTTGGCTATTACATTACATTGCAGCGGAATAACTATAAGCATGGGTCCTTCATCTTCAAAATGCCACAGGCAGATGTTGGTTGTAGACTTTGTAATCCTAAACAATCAATCTTCACTAAAATCAATCAAACACCGCAACATACAAGTTACACCACAAAGGGTCAATACATTTGAATTGTATTGGCAAGTGATACTATGGTAGTATAGTGGAGTCTATCATCTATATGCATTTGGCTAAGTGGAGTCGAGGCTTGCATTGCTCAAAAATAGATTTTCTTATCATTTTGAAAATACTAAGTTTTTGCTTGACATAATCATTTCCTCAATCAAAGATTTCAAGATCCTTGTACCAAGCCATCTCTCCATCAATGATTGAAGAATTCAAACAACCCTTGTTCAAACCACAAGATTTTAATTTAGAAATTGGAATGATGAGATTCTTGATTGCTTCCATGTCTTGATGCTCAAATTGTCCTTTACCAGGGACATGGCTAAGTACTTAGATTTTACACTCTGCAGAGGTTGTGCACTTTCCCCACAAGACTTGGTTTCCCAAGACAAGATCTTTCGAGCTTTCCCTTAGACCAATATGGACGCTCCAACCTATCAAACACTACCACCCTTGTCCATATGGCTAAGTTCTTGCAACCTATATGATCATGGCGAGCCCATATTGCCAAGTGGTTGCACTTGAAGCTTCTCAACATTTGACATCTCAAATCCCTTTGTTTCTGGGTGGCCATCCACAAGTGAGATACACAAGGTTAACCATAAATATGGTCCTTGTGAACCACTCAACATAACCCAATCTTTCCATTCCACCGGTGATTCATTAACTTAGTTGTTTTATTAAACAAAACATAAGTCCTCGGACTTAGAATATTTTTTCCATAGTGTGAATATATTTTCCACCCATGTTTTCTATTAGCTAGGCTAAGCTTGGTAGTATTAGGAAACTTAACTTAGGAAATCCTACTAAGGATTCATCTACTAGGTTTTCCTATAGCAAGATCTATACTTAGCAAAATCCATGCAAGTTTATTTAGCAAAATCACTAATGCATAGAAAAATAATGGGATAGAAAGTATGTAGCATCACTTGCCTTTTGGAAGGAATTGGTAGTTCACTCCTTGATCTTGCTAGTCTCACACTTCACTACAAGTCAAACAAGCAAACACAAATTCAATCTACATTCCAACCAAAGTCAAACAAACAATTCTTCACACACACAAAGTAATGGGATCTAAGTCATGCATGGGAGCATGCACAAGATAGTTTTATTTTGCAAAGGGGGTCTCTATGGGTTTCTAAACTTTGTAAGATCCAATTTGGTCATTTACCAAAGTGGCAAAGTCACTAGCAAGAGGGTTTTGTCTAAAAACTATTTTTAAATCCATTTATCATTTCATGTGATGAAAAATCTTTTATTAAGGCAAAAACTCTTAAGTTGTTCACCAAATGAGTTGCTATTGCAAAACTTGGTGTTTTTGGGTCGATAGGTTTGGTCCAAACCATCTACTCAAAGTTTTATTCCATAAACATTTTTATAATAAAACTATTCCTTTTATTTGGCTAGAAAATGACTTAGTCAAGTAATCTAAACTAAATTTTACAAAAATCATTTCTAACACCAAGGATTGGTTCCTAGGGTCAGTAGGGTCACAACAAACCAATTGGCAAAGGTTTGATCTCAAAATTCATTTTTAAATGATTTTTCTAATGTTAGCAAGCACACAAAAGAATCTGCAAAATCAAACAATTTATCAAATACTATTTGCTAAACTAAGGGTAGGGTTGTATAGGGCTTGTTCTCCTGAACTCATTGATATAAAATTTGCCAAATTTGGACGTGTAGTTCAAAAGTTATAAGGGTTTGAAAATTGTATCAAATTCGATTTCAAAATCTGTTTTAAGCAGAAAGGCCACGTGGCCATTCTGATTCGCTTATACCGGTTCGGTGTGGATAGCGGTGTGGGTCGTGCGATTTACATAAAGCGAGCAGTGCATTCAACAAGGCTTGAGCTAGGCTGGAGGCTTGGCTCACGCGTGTGGCTCGGCTAAGCGGCTCTGTCTATTCGTGTCCGTCGAAGTGAGATCGAAGGGTGGGGAACAGGGTCTTGGCTCACGGGTGGCTCAGGTCACCGGCGATGATGAGGACGGCGGCCTTTCGGGATGTGTCTGGCGGCGTTACGGTGGTTCCGAAGATGGTGGAGACGAAGGCGATGCACAGGAGTTCGGCGAGCGATGGCGTTGGGCGGTGGAGGTTTGCTTCTGGAAAGGTTCCTAGGGGTGGCCGGAGTCGAGTGGCGTCGCTTGCAGATGTTGTCCAAGTCGAATACACGGGGATCAATAATCCAAACCAAGGAGTCGGAGGTGCGGCGTAAGAATACGGGGAGATTCAACGAAAATGAAGGATGCGGTGTGTTCTTTCCACGAATTTGGCTCTGGAACTTCGTCGGGCTGCGGCGCTCGATGGTTTCTTTGAGACGGCGTTACGGGCGCCAGAGTAAAGGAAAAGTGCACAGATGCTCACAGGAGTGGAGAAGGTGTGAGGTTGGTCGGGAGAAGAGGCGGCGAGGCGGAATCGGCGTCGGGCGTCGTCGGCGTGGGTGGGCGAAATTAGAGTGGTGCAGGCGGGATTGGGAAAGGAAGCGGAGGAAATGGAGGAGGCGTGGGCGATTAAGGCAGTATGGTTGCGGGGGATTAAGGGTGGCGTTAGCAATTGATGCCCGCGAATCAATGCAGCAGCGACGAGAGAAGGAGAAGCGATCGCGGGTGGGTGAAAGATGAGCAGTGGAAGGGTCCACTTGGAAGTGAAAGGAGGAAGTGGAGGTGGGGCCGATGAATCGGTCGATGGGTAATTTCTTTGGGTGAAAACGATTGGGGTGGGAAGAGGAGAAATTTCTTTGGGCTAGGAGTAGTTAAATTTGGGCGGTTGAATGCTTTATTTTTATTTCTGCATTTTCTTTTCCTTTTTAATTTCAATTTCTTTGAATCTCCAAACAAACAATTCACACTCAAATCAAATCAAACATTCAAACTTTGAACTTTGGATTTTGGTTACATTTAGCAACATAAACCAAATCCAAAAATAAAATAATATTTTATATTTAATTTAGGATCCATTTAACAATTAAATAAAATGGATCTTTAGTTAAAAATAGGGTTTGATTTTATTAATAAAATCTTTATTTGAAACTTAAATATTTTCAAAATCAAATTAGTAGGTTTAATTTGGGAAATATATAATATTTGGAAATTTGTTTTAAAACAAAATAACCTTTTATTTCAGTATCCATTATTAATTATTATAATAGACTTTCTTTATTAAATCCAATAGAATTTGTTTTATTGAGATATTTATTTTGAAATCTAAAACAAAGCCAAAATACTTTAGTAGGTTTTATTAGAGAATATAACATACTTAGAAAACCTATTTTAAACAATTTAATAAGTCTTGATGTTTTAATTAAAATAGTAAAACCTTTCATAATAAATTTTGATATTAATTCCTTATTATTTTATTTTAAATAAACCTTTGTTATTTTTATTCAAACTAAATGTTTTAATTCCCAAAGTTTGGTCAAGGTTTAATTTGGCTTTATAAAATAATCCTTATTTATAAATCCATCTTTTCTTTTGAAAACCAATCTTTTATTAAAAGATCCAAAATAGTATTTCCAAAATATTTTATTTTCCTTTGTTAATTGTTTTATGTTTTTAAATCCTTTTGGGATTTATTTGTTCAATTTAGGTTTGAAGATTCCTATTGGAATTCAAAAAGTTTCTTCTGGCTCTGAAAATCAAACAAAGTTTTATTTTATTAATTTATTTTCACATTACAAGATTTGGAAAATCTTGGGATGTGACAAACTACCACTTAAAATAAATCTCGTCCGAGATTTGGGAAGGCTGGGGTTACAAGCATGTTCAAACAACTAGGGTACTACCACCCTTAAAAATTTTCAAACAAAATTACATATTGTACTTCTTGGAATTCAGGAAAAATTTCTCTAAGCAAACATTTGCATGGTGTCCTTGGTTTCCATACTTGACTCGTGGTCCAAGGTTGAGATCCTTCATAGACTGATTCATCTTGTTCTTCATCTTTTACGGACAATTGCTTGCATAGTGGCCTAGTTCCTTGCATTTGAAACACATCACTTGGCTAATATCTTTCTTTTCCTTTGGTATCATTACCTTTTGTTTGTTTCTTTGGTTCTTCTTCTTTTCGGGCATTCATTGGCATAGTGCCCCATCTCTTTGCAATTGTAACATTGCACTTGACTTATGTCTTTTTCTTCTTTTGGGTCTCTCCAAAGCTAGGAGTTCTTCTAGTTCATGTTCTTCATGAGTGGGAGATCTTTCTCTCTTCTTGGGGCATTGATCTTCATGTTCCTTGGATGCATGATCCTTGTCTCTAAAAATATTGCTAGCTTGGGTTCCTTCTAGAATAACATCTTTGTCATCCTTGTTGTCATTAGCTCCTTGGGAAAAGTTTTCTCTCATGTTGATCATTTGAGTAACCAATCCTTGCAACAATTGGGATTGAAGTTTCAAAATCCTTTGTATGGCTGGGTCTAGTCCATTGTTGTTGGCTAAAAGCTGAGTTGTCTCTTGGCTCAACTGGTTTTGGGTTGCTATAAGTTCTCTCATGTTGTCTTCTTGGTTGTTTTGTTGTCATCAACCTTGATGTTGGAGTCTTTTGGAGTAGTCATCTGTTTAGGTTGAATGAGGGTTAGGTAGGCAAAATATTTCTAAGGAAATATTTCTAATCACACACAACAATTCACACAAGCAATGTTCAAGCAATCACAAACAAACATTTCACTCAAACAAGGTTCAAGCACATACTTAGGCAACAAAATATTTTTGTTACACCACATGAGTTGGTGGTTTGACTTAACTAAAATATGGTGGTCCATCTATATGGTTCACTTGTGATTTTCCTTTCTTTCTTGGTTGGTTCTTCTTTCTACATGATATCTTGGTTTCCTTGGGATAAACTCTTGGTTGCAATACTTCAAATGATGTAAATTCCTTCTAACTTTTGCATTTCCTCAGTCTCTAAACCTTGAGTAGGATTTTCTTTGTTTCACTTGTAATCCTTAGTGGTATCCAAGTTGGAAGTCCTTGGTGAAGAGGTGAAGATGTTGAAGTCATTAGAGTTGAAGAAGTTGAAGAAGTCCTTTGCACATGGTGTAGTCTTTGGTCATGGGGTAGGCTTTTCCATCAAGTTTGAAATAGAAGAGATGTAGAGTTGAAACCAAAATGGTTGAGGAAGAGTTTACAAGTGTTTTGTAAATAAGTTTTTGGAACAAATACACTCCTATTTTTAAGGGTTTTGTCCAATCCTAGGGTTTACAAATCCTACAGCAACACAGTGCTCCGATACCATCTGTAGGGGTCCCAACCTGATAAGGTAGAGTCCTCCTGTTTTACAATGCTAGTCCCTGGATCATTATCTAGCATCCACAGTTAAGATGTAATACCAAGAAACAAAGGTCATAATTTAACTTTATAACCAGGAATAACATAAGTTTATTACATCAAACATAGCTCACTTGGCTATTACATTACATTGCAATGAATAACTATAAGCATGGGTCCTTCATCTTCAAAATGCCACAGGCAGATGTTGGTTGTAGACTTTGTAATCCTAAACAATCAATCTTCACTAAAATCAATCAAACTGCAACATACAAGTTCTGACCACAAAGGGTCAATACATTTGAATTGTATTGGCAAGTGATACTATGGTAGTATAGTGGAGTCTATCATCTATATGCATTTGGCTAAGTGGAGTCGAGGCTTGCATTGCTCAAAAATAGATTTTCTTATCATTTTGAAAATACTAAGTTTTTGCTTGACATAATCATTTCCTCAATCAAAGATTTCAAGATCCTTGTACCAAGCCATCTCTCCATCAATGATTGAAGAATTCAAACAACCCTTGTTCAAACCACAAGATTTTAATTTAGAAATTGGAATGATGAGATTCTTGATTGCTTCCATGTCTTGATGCTCAAATTGTCCTTTACCAGGGACATGGCTAAGTACTTAGATTTTACACTCTGCAGGTTGTGCACTTTCCCCAAGACTTGGTTTCCCAAGACAAGATCTTTCAGAAGCTTTCCCTTAGACCAATATGGACGCGCTCCAACCTATCAAACACTACCACCCACTGTCCATATGGCTAAGTTCTTGCAACCTATATGATCATGGCAGAGCCCATATTGCCAAGTGGTTGCACTTGAAGCTTCTCAACATTTGACATCTCAAATCCCTTTGTTCCTGGGTGGCCATCCACAAGTGAGATACACAAGGTTAACCATAAATATGGTCCTTGTGAACCACTCAACATAACCCAATCTTTCCATTCCACCGGTGATTCATTAACTTAGTTGTTTTATTAAACAAAACATAAGTCCTCAGACTTAGAATATTTTTTTCCATAGTGTGAATATATTTTCCACCCATGTTTTCTATTAGCTAGGCTAAGCTTGGTAGTATTAGGAAACTTAACTTAGGAAATCCTACTAAGGATTCATCTACTAGGTATTCCTATAGCAAGATCTATACTTAGCAAAATCCATGCAAGTTTATTTAGCAAAATCACTAATGCATAGAAAAAATAATGGGATAGAAAGTATGAAGCATCACTTGCCTTTTTGGAAGGAATTGGTAGTTCACTCCTTGATCTTGCTAGTCTCACACTTCACTACAAGTCAAACAAGCAAACACAAATTCAATCTACATTCCAACCAAAGTCAAACAAACAATTCTTCACACACACAAAGTAATGGGATCTAAGTCATGCATGGGAGCATGCACAAGATAGTTTTATTTTGCAAAGGGGTCTCTATGGGTTTCTAAACTTTGTAAGATCCAATTTGGTCATTTACCAAAGTGGCAAAGTCACTAGCAAGAGGGTTTTGTCTAAAACTATTTTTAAATCCATTTATCATTTCATGTGATGAAAAATCTTTTATTAAGGCAAAAACTCTTAAGTTGTTCACCAAATGAGTTGCTATTGCAAAACTTGGTGTTTTTGGGTCAGTAGGTTTGGTCCAAACCATCTACTCAAAGTTTTATTCCCATAAACATTTTTATAATAAAAACTATTCCTTTTATTTGGCTAGAAAATGACTTAGTCAAGTAATCTAAACTAAATTTTACAAAAATCATTTCTAACACCAAGGATTGGTTCCTAGGGTCAGTAGGGTCACAACAAACCAATTGGCAAAGGTTTGATCTCAAAATTCATTTTTAAATGATTTTTCTAATGTTAGCAAGCACACAAAAGAATCTGCAAAATCAAACAATTTATCAAATACTATTTGCTAAACTAAGGGTAGGGTTGTATAGGGCTTGTTCTCCTGAACTCATTGATATAAAATTTGCCAAATTTGGACGTGTAGTTCAAAAGTTATAAGGGTTTGAAAATTGTATCAAATTCTGATTTCAAAATCTGTTTTTAAACAGAAGCACGTGGCCATTCTGATTCGCTTATACCGGTTCAGTGTGGATAGCTGTGGGTCGTCGATTTACATAAAGCGAGCAGTGCAGATTCAACAAGGCTTGAGCTAGGCTGGAGGCTTGGCTCACGGCGTGTGGCTCGGCTAGGCGGCTCTGTCTATTCGTGTCCGTCGAAGTGAGATCGAAGGGTGGGAACAGGTGGCTCACGGGTGGCTCAGTCACCGCGATGATGAGGACGGCGGCGCTCGGGATGTGTCTGGCGGCGTTCGGTGGTTCCGAAGATGGTGGAGACGAAGGCGATGCACAGGAGTTCGGGCGAGCGATGGCGTTGGGCGGTGGAGGTTTGCTTCTGGAAGGTTCCTAGGGGTGGCGAGTCGGTGGCGGCGTCGCTTGCGAGATGTTGTCCAAGTCGAATACACGGGATCAATAATCCAAACCAAGGAGTCGGAGGGTGCGGCGTAAGAATACCGGGAGATTCAACGAAAATGAAGGATGCGGTGTGTTCTTTCCACGAATTTGGCTCGAACTTCGTCGGGCTGCGGCGGCTTCGATGGTTTCTTTGAGGCGTTACGGGCGCCATGAGTAAAGGAAAAGTGCACGGAGATGCTCACAGGAGTGGAGAAGGTGTGAGGTTGGTCGGGAGAAAGAGGCGAGGCGGAATCGGCGTCGGGCGTCGTCGGCGTGGGTCGGGCGAAATTAGAGTGGTGCAGGCGGGA
Source organism: Avena longiglumis (assembly GCA_030063025.1). Classification (NCBI taxonomy): domain Eukaryota; kingdom Viridiplantae; phylum Streptophyta; class Magnoliopsida; order Poales; family Poaceae; genus Avena; species Avena longiglumis. The sequence goes on along the minus strand of CP125974.1, from coordinate 331,452,800 downwards.
TTGGGAAAGGAAGAGGAAATGGAGGAGAGGCGTGGGCGATTAAGACGGTATGGTTGCGGGGATTAAGGGTGGCGTCGCAATTGATGCCCATGAATCAATGCTTAACGGCGACGAGAGAAGGAGAAGCGATCATGCGGTGGGTGAGAAAGATGAGCAGTGGAAGGGTCCACTTGGAAGTGAAAGGAGGAAGTGGAGGTGGGGCGATGTAATCGCTCGATGGGTAATTTCTTTGGGTGAAAACGATTCGGGGTGGGAAGAGGAGCTGGGCTGGGCTAGGGTAGTTAAATTTGGGCGGTTGGGCTGCTTTATTTTTATTTCTGTCATTTTCTTTTCCTTTTTAATTTCAATTTCATTTTGAATCTCCAAACAAACAATTCACACTCAAATCAAATCAAACATTCACAAACTTTGAACTTTGGATTTTGGTTACATTTAGCAACATAAACCAAATCCAAAAATAAAATAATATTTTATATTTAATTTAGGATCCATTTAACAATTAAATAAAATGGATCTTTAGTTAAAAATAGGGTTTGATTTTATTAATAAAATCTTTATTTGAAACTTAAATATTTTCAAAATCAAATTAGTAGGTTTAATTTGGGAAATATATAATATTTGGAAATTTGTTTTAAAACAAAATAACCTTTTATTTCAAAGATCCATTATTAATTATTATAATAGACTTTCTTTATTAAATCCAATAGAATTTGTTTTATTGAGATATTTATTTTGAAATCTAAAACAAAGCCAAAATACTTTAGTAGGTTTTATTAGAGAATATAACATACTTAGAAAACCTATTTTAAACAATTTAATAAGTCTTGATGTTTTAATTAAAATAGTAAAACCTTTCATAATAAATTTTGATATTAATTCCTTATTATTTTATTTTAAATAAACCTTTGTTATTTTTATTCAAACTAAATGTTTTAATTCCCAAAGTTTGGTCAAGGTTTAATTTGGCTTTATAAAATAATCCTTATTTATAAATCCATCTTTTCTTTTGAAAACCAATCTTTTATTAAAAGATCCAAAATAGTATTTCCAAAATATTTTATTTTCCTTTGTTAATTGTTTTATGTTTTTAAATCCTTTTGGGATTTATTTGTTCAATTTAGGTTTGAAGATTCCTATTGGAATTCAAAAAGTTTCTTCTGGCTCTGAAAATCAAACAAAGTTTTATTTTATTAATTTATTTTCACATTACAAGATTTGGAAAATCTTGGGATGTGACAAAGACCCTCCTCAAGGTGTTCTTCCCTCTCCGATGTGGATTTGAGCCTTGCGAGGATTCTATCGGACCGGTGGCCGCCGTTCGGGAGCAATCGGCCTTGTATCATGTGAGTTTTGTGTGTGTTCATCGTGTTCTTCACGAGGTGTGTGTTCGCTTCCGCTACCTTCTCCCTTTCCCCTCGCTTTCCCATCGATTTGACCACGAGATCCGTGAAGATCGGGCACCCAAGAGGTTAACCCCTTCCATCAGAAAATCAAAAACTGTTTATGAAAGTAGGACAAATGTATTTGCAAATGCAAGCTAGACACAACTCCACTTGCCAAATATGCATGTAGATGTTAGTACTATTGTCTCCATTTACTAGCTCTACTTGCCATACATTCCATGTATTGACCCTTCGGGGCTGCTACGTTTCATGTTGCAGGTTATTCCGATTCTGAGTAATCGATATAGGCCGAGTACTCCACTCGGCACTTGTTCACTTGTGGGCAATTTGAAGAATGGAGGATTTACTTTATTTATGTTGCTACCTGAATAATTTGAGCTAGCTTTGGGCTAAGCTTTTATTGTAATAATGGTACTCTGGATCTTCGTTATTCATGATACACGGATATTTTGCTATGTTATTCATCTTATTCTATTGTGGGCCAATGAACCGATCAGGGATTGGCATGTCACATAGAAGCCACGGTCTTTTCAGAACCACGGTGTTACAAGATGGTATTAGAGCCCGTGTGTCGACTGTAGGATCGTGACCTAGGATTGGATCAGGAGGCCATAGATTTATTAAAGCCTATATTAACTCTGTCTTTCATCTTATGCCTTTCACCCTCGTAAATTCTTACCATATGCTATTCTCACACTTTCCTCTTTTACTTGATAGATGGGAGAAGTCAGGACTGAGTATGCAACCATGGAGTCACCAAGGCCCTATGCAAGGCAGTTAGCTCAGCTCTCGCAGTCATTGGGATTGCCAATGCCCATGTTCAAGGGAAGAAGGCTGTACACCTATGGATATGGAGAGGATGCATGGGAGATCACTACCTTCATATTCAGGGATGCCGCCTTGCCAAACCACATGCATCGATCTACACCAAGACATCTGCAACCGGGGACTTGGAATCAACTTGGCCATACATGAAGCCTGTCTCGCCGGTGCCATAACGTCCGACACCTCTCGCTGCCAGATTCACCCTACCGTGACTATGGGAGGCGTGATGAAGATGGGAACATTGTGGTTACCCCGGGCGACAGGAACAACATGCCGCCCCATCGGAGGCACATAGAGGACATGGAAAGGGAGAATGGAGCTCTAGCTGAGAAGGTGATGATAAAGGAGATTGCAGATTTTGCTAGCAATGGTATGGTAGTCCAAGGACAGGAGATTGACACCTTGCATGAAGCCGTGGGAGTTCTGGAAAATGCCCTGATAGCCAGAGATGAAACCATAGCTCATCTTCATGGTACTGTGCAGGAGAACACCCAGAACAGACAACAGTTGCAAGGGACCGTCCAGGAAAGGGATCAAACTATTGAAGCTATGACAACCCAGATTGTCGCTCTCCAAGCACAGCTGAATCCACCCTCTGATGATGACAATGGAGATGATGATAACAATGGGGATGATGATGACAGTGGGGACGATGATGATGATGAGGACGAGGATGATGATGATGGAGACGATGATGGTGGAGGAGATGAAGCAGTTGCAGTTGCAGCTGAGAGTGAAGAAGAAGAGGAGGATCCATAAGAGGTGGAGTTTGAGATCTCAAGTGATGATTCAGGAGAGGTGTACACTCCGCCGCCATGGTTGTACCCTTGAGCGAGCGCCAACGCATGATGAAGGACCTACCGCAACCTCTTCAAGAAGTAGATAGAAGTCCACCAATTAGTCCTCATTAGGTAAAATCGTTAGGATTAGTCTCAATCGATGTGAAACTTAGTCACGGTTAGTTTAAGAGTGTTTAGTTGCTTATTTGTGTACTCCAATATCCCAGGATTATTTGTGCGAATTTTATGAAAGAGTTATGGCAAGTTTGGTTACTATCTGTGTTATTTTACTGCGGTTTTAGCGATACATGATCTTCTTGCGATTTTTCATATTTTTCCGTAGCGAGAAAATCTGAAAAAATTGGGCTGTTGAAACTCTCTTTCTTGTATGTGCAAAAATCAGCTAAATTTTCGGCGAGTTTAAGTCGAGGAAAAATTCGTGAGCATTCTTTGGGCATTACGGCGATTCTTGTTTTGTTGTTTAGTTGATCAACTGTTTGGTTAACCATTGCCAACTCTTGTAAAACTATTTCAGTAGGTATATCTTGCTAGGATAACCCCTAGGATGTTCTGGATCGCTTGTTTGTTGATGTGTTGCTTGCTTGTGATTATACGCTATTGTTTGTTGTTGTTTGATCATATGCATGGGTAGAATCCTATTGTCGTAGTTGATTCTTTCTAAACTTACTGTCTTTGAACCGCAGATGCCTCCCGCCGTCAACCCATCGGTGGAGCAGCTCATGGCAGCTCGAACCAGATGACCCAAGTGATGACTCGGTTCATGGCAAATCGAACAACAATGGAAACAATCGGCCTCGGAGATGCTCTCACCAGTTTACGAGGCTAAGGCCAGCTAAGTTCTCTACTACAATGGAACCAATGGTTGCTCTCATTGGTTGCGTTCGATCAACAAGGATCTGTAGCTGTTGAATGCACTGATGTTGAGAAGGTAAGGTTTGCGCTCACCTCTTTGGAGGGACCGGCCGCTTCTTGGTGGGACACATTTGATCACCCACTATTTGGATCCGTGACTTGGGCAATGTTTGAGGAAGGTTTGGGACCAACCACGTGTCTTGGGAGTTCGAGCACAAGAGGAAGGAGTTCAACTTGCGCCAAACCAATCGCACCGTGGCCGAGTACATTGAGGAGTTCAACAACCTGTCCCGTTATGCACCTGAGGATGTTGACACTGATGCAAAAAGGAGGGAGAGATTCCTGGATGGCCTCAGTGATGAACTTTCAGTGCAGCTACTGGTGGTTTATTGCCCCACTTTCCAGGACCTTATGGACAAGGGCAGGATCTTGGAAGGGAAGCACAAGCAGGTGGAAAACCGCAAGAGAAAGAGCAACAATCAACACTCTGGTTCACATCACAAGTCTTGATAGGGCAAAGGTGTCCGATCTTTCGATGAGATGGCGATAATCGATTTGGTGGAGTTCGGGCTTGATGATCCGACTACACGTGCGAGCACGAGCGCCAATGCAATCGCTAGGCCAATCTCCTGGAGGTTACCGATCCTGCGTGAACACGATCAGCCTGACCAGCGAGGGTCTTAATTCCTACCTGAAATCGAGAACAAGTAAGAACCAATATTGCAATCAAGATATTGCTGATTAAGAGGAAAGCTTTATTGAAGAGGTGGGATCCTGAATAGGTGCGAAGTACAAGAGGCCTCTGCGACGCTCGAGCCTTGGCGAAGTTGCGACTATGGTAACTTAATGTCTAAACAAAATCCGAGTCTAGGGGGTCGGCTATGGGGAGTATTTAAGGGCGAAAAGGTGGGGTTTCGGCCAGCCATGGAAGTGGTGGCCGAATCCAACCCTAAAAGTCCTTTTCCCCTCAAATACGGACTCTAAAAAGTGGCTAATTAAAATCCTGCGAAAATTACATGGGCCTGGCCCAAAATAAAGGTGTCGCAGCACCATATTAAGCTATGGACGAATTCGTAAAGTATTGATCTTAAATATTTCGTCCAAGCCTTCTTTCTTCATTATGGTGGCCTCAAAGTTCTGAAATCTTCATTCGTGGCCTTATCTTGGATCATCACATGCTTGCTGCCATCTCCATGCATGGCCATGCTCCAATGCTTGTCCCTCTCATCCATGCTTGGTCCATCATTCCTAAGAGTAAGAAATATATCTGATTTAGGCAGCATCATATTCTCATGTATGTGAGGAATAGTTGCAAGAAACGAAAGTACCTGATAGTTAAGTTGTTTGGCATGATATCTTGTGATGGGTCCTTGTATGTGTGTTGCTGTAGGTACAACGGTTGTATCAATAGTAGGGATGTCCACATCATGCTCCCTTCTTGAATTGAAGTCGTCCTCGACGCAATCTCATCTTCCTCACCAAAGTAAGGCTTCAAATCTGCAATGTTAAATGTAGGACTAACCGTACCAAAGTCTGCAGGAAACTCAAGTTTATATGCATTATCATTGATTTTCTCTAACACCTTAAAGGGACCATCAGCACGTGGCATTAACTTAGACTTGCGTAAATCAGGAAAACGATCTTTACGCAAATGTAACCAAACAAGATCGCCAACATCAAACACAACATGCTTTCTCCCTTTATCTGACAAGTTTATACTTAGCATTCATGTGTTCAATGTTATCTTTAGTAGTCTTATGCAAGTTTAATATCATTTCAGCGTTGTGTAGCATCCAAATTATGTTGCACCGAAGAAGGTAAAGGCAATAAATCAATAGGTGCACGAGGAACAAAACCATACACAATCTCAAATGGGCACATCTTTGTGGTAGAATGCAATGAACGATTATAAGCAAATTCTATATGAGGTAAACACTCTTCCCACAATTTTAAGTTCTTCTTTAAAACAGCCCGTAACATAGTAGACAAAGTTCTATTTACTACTTCAGTTTGACCATCAGTTCGGGGATGACACGTAGTACTAAAGAGCAATTTAGTCCCCAACTTAGCCCATAAACATCTCCAAAAGTGGCTAAGAAATTTAGTATCACGATCAGAGACAATAGTATTTGGCACACCATGCAAACGAACAATTTCACGAAAGAACAAATAAGCAATGTGCGCAGCATCATCCGTTTTATGACAAGGAATAAAGTGTGCCATCTTAGAAAACCGATCCACAACAACAAAATACTATCCCTCATACGTGTTCGTGGCAATCCCAAGACAAAGTCCATAGAAATATCCTCCGAAGGAACACTAGGAACAGGAAGAGGCATATATAAACCATGTGGATTAAGGCGAGACTTAGCTTTTTGACAAGTAGTGCGGCGTGCCACAAATCTCTCAACATATCGACGCATACGTGGCCAAAAGAAGTGTGCAGCAAGAACATCCTCCGTCTTCTTGACACCAAAGTGTCCCATCAATCCTCCTCCATGCGCCTCCTGTAACAACAAAAGACGAACAGAGCTATCTGGAATGCATAGTTTGTTAGCACGGAACACAAATCCATCATTGAAGACGAACTTGTTCCAAGTTCTACCATCTCTACAATTCTGCAACACATCTTTAAATTCAACATCATGCACATATTGTTCCTTAATAGTTTTCAATCCAAATATTTTGAAGTCAAGTTGACATAACAAAGCATAACGGCGTGACAAAGAATCAGCAATAACATTATCTTTACCATTTTTGTGTTTGATAACATAAGGAAAAGACTCAATAAATTCAACCCACTTTGCATGACGACGATTCAACTTAGCTTGACTACGAATATGCCTCAAAGATTCATGATCAGAATGAATAACAAATTCCTTAGGCCATAGATAATATTGCCAAGTTTCTAATGTCTGAACCAACGCATATAATTATTTATCATAAGTAGAATAGTTCAGACTAGCCCCACTCAACTTCTCACTAAAATATGCAACAGGTTTTCCCTCTTGTAATAACACCCCTCCCAAACCAATTCCACTAGCATCACATTCAAGCTCAAAAGTCTTAGTAAAATCAGGAAGTTGGAGTAAGGGAGCATGTGTTAGCTTATCTTTCAATATGGCGAAGGCCTGTTGTTGTGCAACATAGCCAAGAAACGCAACTCGATTGGTGCAAAAGGTGCACTTCTCAAGGTTACCAAACAAACGTGCATCACGTAAAGCATTGAAAACAGCACGTAAATGGTCCAAATGATCCTCTAAAGATTTGCTATAAATCAGAATATCATCAAAGTAGACTACCACAAAACGTCCAATGAAAGCACGTAAAACTTCGTTCATTAATCTCATGAAAGTGCTAGGTGCATTAGTTAAACCAAACGACATTACTAACCACTCATATAAACCGAACTTAGTTTTAAATGCTGTTTTCCATTCATCTCCTAATTTCATACGAATCTGGTGGTAACCACTATGAAAATCAACTTTAGAAAACATGGTAGAGCCACTCAATTCATCAAGCATGTCATCTAAACGTGGAATAGGATGATGATATCGAATAGTAATATTATTGATAGCTCTACAATCAGTACACATGCGCGAAGAACCATCTTTCTTAGGTACCAAAATAATAGGAACAGCACAGGGGCTAAGGGACTCACGAATATGATCTCTCGAGTAGTTCCTGAATTTGGCGTGTATCTCCTTTGTCTCCTCTGGATTGGTTCTATATGGCGCGGTTGGGCAACGTGGCACCAGGAATTAGATCAATTTGGTGCTCAATTCCTCTAATAGGAGGTAGTCTGGTGGCACTCGGTAGGGAAAGACGTCCTCATATTCCTGCAAAAGGTTAGCAATAGCGGGTGGCAAAGAAGGAGGCATATCCTCAAATGAAAACAGAACCTCTTTGCAGACAATTGCATAACATTGAGTATTGTTTACATCTAGTTCAGCAATATCAATTTTATTTGCAAGCATACATGGACTCTTCAAACGAATTTCAGTAGCATGTGTAGAATCAGATTTAGTGTTCTTTGGTGGTATAAAATCTGCAACAACAATCTGATTCTCACTTTTATTTTTCTCCTCAGTTTTAGCTCTACTAGCTCTAGCAAGATCATCTTTTAAAATCTGTTCGGGAGTCATAAGTTTTAGATCAATTTTCTTTCCATCATGCATAAGAGAATAGTGATTATTTTTGCCATTATGAACAGATTTTCTATCAAATTGCCATGGTCTACCAAGTAACAAAGAACAGGCTTGCATAGGTACAACATCACAATCAACAAAATCAGAATACGTACCAATAGTAAAATGCACGCGTACCGTTCTTGTTACCTTGATCTTGCGAGAACTCTCAAACCATTGGATGTAATATGAATGTGGCGTTGTCTTGTTGGAAGTGCAAGCTTCTCTACCATGTCAACACTGGCCAGATTATTACAACTGCCTCCATCAATGATGATCCGTATAGCTCTATCCTTGACAACACCACGTGTTTGGAACAGGTTGTGGCGTTGAACTTGCTCAGATTTGCTCAATTGCACACTCAACACACGTTGTGTAATTAAGCTCCTGTATTGATCAGCAGCTTCAGCTCCCATTACCTCTGTCTCTTCATCATCGAATTGTCTCCATCTCGAGCGAAATAAGGGCTAGTGTATCTTCATCAAAGTCACTTTCAGAATCGTATTGACCATCTTCGCGTACCATCATCACACGTTGTGTTGTGCAATCTCTCAATATGACCAAAACCCCAGCACTTGCGGCATTGTATATCCTTTGTCTTACCCGTGGAAGCCATAGAAGATGCACTACGAGCAGGAGCATTGGATGATGGTGGAGGAGCAGCTGGAAATCTTGTGGTGGCCTTGGATGTGGTAGTAGCTGGAGGCAAATCACGAGGAGGAGCTGATTGTCGGGATGTCCAAGTGGATGTGCGACCTGCAGAATTATTAGTCCTCCTCCATGGTGTTTGGCAATCCTGCACTTCACGTTCAGCTTTGCAAGCAAGATGAAACAAACGAGTGATAGAATTATATTCCTTATAATCTAAGATGTGCTGGATGTCCTTGTTTAATCCACCAAAGAAACGTGCAAGCATTTGTTCATTAGATTCAACAAGACCACACCGAACCATCCCCGTTTGCAATTCCTGATAATACTCTTCTACAGTATTTTTCCCTTGCTCTAAACGTGTCAGATTCTTTAGTAAATCACGTTGATAAGTAGGAGGTACAAAACGAACACGCATAGCAGTTTTTAAAGTAGTCCAAGTACTAGGAATAGTAGTAGGATTTACACGACAATATTCAGACCACAAAAGGGAAGCAAATTTAGTAAATTCACATGTAGCAGCACTAACACGCATATTCTCAGGATATTTTAAGCATGCAAAACGTTGTTCTACTTCCATCTCCCATGTAAGATATGCATCAGGATTATATTTACCCTCAAAAGATGGAATATTTAATTTAAGCTTTGCAACATGATCATCATCACGTACCGGTGGTCGAGCGTTGCGGTAGTAATGTCGGGGACGACCAGCAGGTACCTGTGGAGGTTGTTCAACCTCCTCGTCAAACAGATCGTCGTCGTCGGGGTCGTAGTAGTACCCGTAAATACATCCCCAATGTCGCAGCAACCACGGAAGTCCGAGGAGCGTCACCGGCAGATAGCCAAAGTGGGTGGCGTGAACCAGCAGTCCGACCGTGATCGGAATGCGCCGTCGCCATGTGTGCCGGTGTGGGTGCGGTAATCGGTTCAAAACTCCTTGAACCGAGCGTCAAGCGTGGCGTTGAAGGATTTCTCGAGTCCATCGATCTTGTCCACGGCGTTGGTGAGCTTGGTGTCAAACTCCCGTAGCGTATCCACGTCTTGTGCGGTGACCAAGAGCGCGGAGAAGTGGGCATGTAGTTCCTCATTCGTCATTGTGGCAGGGTTCCGCGAAGTATCTGTCATGGTTAGTCATTAAAAAGCACAGGTATATAGTACGGAAATATGGTGGAAGTCACACGTAATCCGTCAAGCAATATACGAAGCTCTTACAAGTTCTTACCAAACAGCAGGAAAAGGCGATGTGCAACCACGAGGATCAGTGGGTCTAGAGATTGAACCAAGCGATTACCAGGAGTCGAAACACCACACGTGGAGAGTATCTGTGGAGCTCTGGGAAGGCTTAGCAAAGGGGTTAGCAATTATCAAAACAGCAATGCAAAAGTTGAAAGAATGCTCAACGAGTCTTGTCTTTGGTCCTAGGCTAGACCGTACTAGAGGCGAGCCTAGATCACCAACGACGTCACGAGCGACACAACAAGCTTGTATGATGATATGGCACCTGAAAAGCGAACCGAGATAAGCGTAAAATCACTATGATGGCGAGTGTCTAGAACTGATCTCGGGGTCTAAAAGAGGTTAGCCCCAAAAAAAAATTGAAATTTTTATTTTGCTCGGAAGCGGCAGCGTAAAAAATATCGCTATAACGGCCGATGGAGAAATGTGATCCCCGGGGTCGAAAAATAGTATAGCCAGAAAATTTTTTTGCTCTCCTTCTGGACTTAAGACCGAACTCTGAACTCGATACGGACTTTAGCTAAACCGGAAACAACAAAGAAGGAAAGTAAAAAGAAATAGCTAGGAAACAATAACTCTACTCGGACTCGTACCACAACAGGAAACTGATCGGATCTGTGTCGCGGTAGGAAGGCGGTGGCGGAGTATTAGGGTTTATGGTGGTAGGGTATATGGCGGCAGAATATGGTGGCGGAATATGGTGGCGGTGATCGGCGAGTGTGGCAGTTACTACTATGATCAGAACTCGAAACTCTAAGGGACGAGACACTAAGACCAGCAACTCGACGCGACGAAGTAGACACAAATTCAATAATGCAAAAACTGAAAAGATAATGCGAGGCGTAGATTGGTTATGGGATGGATCTAAACTCTAACTGTGTTTTTGGCTTTTTCGTGGGTTTATAGGTAAAAACAGATCTAATCTACGAAAACAGTAAAATCTCACCGAGCAACACGAAATCGATACCACTTGATAGGGCAAAGGTGTCCGATCTTTCGATGAGATGGCGATAATCGATTTGGTGGAGTTCGGGCTTGATCCGACTACTGCGTGCGAGCACAAGCGCCAATGCAATCGCTAGGCCAATCTCACGGAGGTTACCGATCCTGCGTGAACACGATCGGCTGACCGGCGAGGGTCTTAATTCCTACGAAATCGAGAACAAGTAAGAACCAATATTGCAATCAAGATATTGCGGATTAAGAGGAAAGCTTTATTGAAGAGGTGGGATCCTGAATAGGTGCGAAGTACAAGAGGCCTCTGCGACGCTCGAGCCTTGGCGAAGTTGCGACTATGGCTAACTTAATGTCTAAACAAAATCCGAGTCTAGGGGGTCGGCTATGGGGAGTATTTAAGGGCGAAAAGGTGGGTTTTCGGCCAGCCATGGAAGTGGTGGCCGAATCCAACCCTAAAAGTCCTTTTCCCCTCAAATACGGACTCTAAAAAGTGGCTAATTAAAATCCTGCGAAAATTACATGGGCCTGGCCCAAAATAAAGGTGTCACGGCACCATATTAAGCTATGGACGAATTCGTAAAGTACTGATCTTGAATATTTCGTGCAAGCCTTCTTTCTTCATTATGGTGGCCTCAAAGTTCTGAAATCTTCATCTGTGGCCTTCTCTTGGATCATCACATGCTTGCTGCCATCTCCATGCATGGCCATGCTCCAATGCTTGTCCCTCTCATCCATGCTTGGTCCATCATTCCTAAGAGTAAGAAATATATCTGATTTAGGCAGCATCATATTCTCATGTATGTGAGGAATAGTTCCAAGAAACGAAAGTACCTGATAGTTAAGTTGTTTGGCACGAGTGATGGGTCCTTGTATGTGTGTTGTTGTAGGTACAACGGTTGTATCAATAGTAGGGATGTCCACATCAAGTCTCGCACTTCATATGATGGATACTCCAAGCATGGAGGGAGTGACCATGAGAGCCATGACCGCCACCACCATGGAGGCTATGGACATCGTCATGACAACCATAGGAGCAGCCACCACAGCCACAAGGGAGGACACTCTCACCACTCTGGAGTACACGGTGGACATGACCGCAACCGTGATCGCAACTTTGTGAAGAAGGATCTGAGTGAGGTGACGTGCTTCAAGTGTAAGCAAAAGGGGCACTATCTTGAAGCTGTCGGAGGAAAGGACTGAAGCCAACCAACAGTGAGAAGGCCACAGTGAACCACATGAATGTGGAGGAGATCCCAGATGAGCCTGACCTTGTGATTGGTAAGTTTCCAATCAACACTCACCCTGCACTTATACTTTTCGATACTGGTGCATCGCATTCATTCATATCAAGGGCATTCGTGGATAAGTATAAGCTACCTACTGAGTCTATGAAAAGGTCTATTAGAGTGAGTTCACCTGGAGGAGATATGATAGCTAGCGCGGGGTGCCGCGACTTAACTGTGAGGATTGTTACACACAACTTCGTTGCACATTTGGTAGTGTTGGAGTCACAGGGATTAGACGTTATTCTGGGTATGGATTGGATGTCTATGCACGAGGGACACATAGATTGTGCACAGCGAGCTGTTTCACTCAAAAACCCGGATGGTAAGAGGATTAGATTCAAGTCAGCTATACGACCAGGAAGGAGTAAGTTGAATTCTCTTAAGGGGGTTAGCATGGATCTTGTGCGGTGATTAGGATTACCCGAGCGTGTTTCGGAAGAGCCAAGGATGCCACGGCGACAGAAGTAGAGTTTCTTATCGACTGATCAAGAACAGGACCAATAGCAAAGAAACCATATAAGATGGATGTGGATGAGTGAAGGAATTGAAGAAGCGGTTGAAAGAGCGGTGGAGAAGGATTCATTCAGCCTAGTTCGTCGTCATGGGGTGCACATTACATTTGTGGAGAAGAAAGACAGCAAGAGATTAGTGGTGGACTATCGTCATTGAATGAAGTAACCATCAAGAAGAAGTACCCTCGCCAAACATAAATGATTTGTTTGATCAATTGGAAGGAGCAAAGGTGTTCAAGAAGATTGATCTGCGATCGAAGCTACTTTCAATTGAAGATCCGAGGAGGACGCGTACCAAAACCGCCTTCACCACTAGGTATGGTTTATATGAGTATACCGTTATGTCTTTTGGACTAACGAATGCCCCGCATATTTCATGACCATGATGAACAAGGTATTTATGGAGTATTTGGACAAGTTCGTGGTGTTTATTGATGACATCGATATATTCCAAAGATGATCTTGAGCATGAGAAACATCTGCGATCGATTATGGAGAAGGAGGAACAAAAGGCACGCTAAATTCAGCAAGTGTGAATTCGGCTTAACATTGGGTTTCTTGGACACGTGGTGTCGGGAGAAGGAGTCATTGATCCAAGCAAAGTATTGCAGAATGGCGAGTGGGAAGCACCCAAGAATGCGGAGAGATTCAAGCTTTTGGGACTTCTGGATACTACAGAGGTTCATTGAAAACTTTTCCAAGATTGCTAAGCCGATGACTGAACTTCAAGAAGGAGAGGAAGTTTGAATGGTCGGACGTATGTGAAGCCGACTTTCGAGAAGGCGTCGATTAGTGACCGCACTGTGTTTACGGACCTTAGAAGGATTTCCAAGTGTCTTGTGATGCTTCTCGACAGGGACTTGGGAGTGTGCTGATGCAAGATGGAAGAGTAGTGTCGTATGCCTCGCAACAACTCAAGCACCATGAGCGGAATTACCCCACACACGACTTGGAGTTAGCGTCAGTGGTTCATGCGCTCAAGGTGTGGAGACATTACTTAATGGGAAAACACTGTGACGTGTACACCGACCACAAGAGCACAAGTACATATTTACAGAAGAAGGCCGAACATGAGGCAAAGGAGATGGTTGGAGCTTATCAAGGACTATGATATGAATCTACAATACCACCCAGGAAAGGCCAATGTAGTAGCAGATGCTCTGAGCCGGAAGGTTTACGCCAATGGATTGACAATTTGTGAATTGCCTGAGGATTTGTGCAAGCAATTCAAGGACCTTAGACTGGAGGTAGTATCTGAAGGATACTTGGCAACAATGGAAGTCCAACCAACGTTACTAGACGGGATCAGGAAAGCTCAAGTGGGAAACAAAGAGATGGATGAAATAAGGGAAAAGATGAAGGAGGATCGAGCAGAGGAATTCCGCGAGGATGAGCAGGGAACCTTGTGGTATGGAGATCGTTTGTGCGTTCCCAACGATCCGGAAATAAGGAAGTTGATTCTGCAGGAAGCTCATGACTCGCCATATTCCATACATCCGGGCAATACGAAGATGTATATGGACCTAAAGGACAGATTCTGGTGGAACAACATGAAGGGAGACATCGCAGGGCATATTGCCCTATGTGATGTATGTACGGTGAAGGCGAACACGTAAGCTGAGGGATTGCTACAGCCATTACGTGCGGATTGGAAGTGGGATATAGTGGGAATGGATTTTATCACGATTGCCCAGACCGGTCGATATGACTCCATTTGGGTAGTGGTCGACCATTTGACCAAGGTAGCCCACTTTATTGGTAAAGACGAATTATACGAGTGCAAAGTTGGCCAAGATTTATATATGCAAATTGTGCCTACATGGAGTTCCTAAGAGTATCGTGTCGATAGAGGCACCAATTTACCTCACACTTCGGCGCCACTACACGAGTCACTTGGTACTAGATTGAGTTTAGCAGCGTTTCACCCATGATCGATGGACAGAGAGGGTGAACCAGATTTTGGAAGACATGCTGAGAGCTTGCGCCTTGGCTCATGGCTCTAGTTGGGATGAGAATTTGCCGTATGCGGAGTTTTCCTACAACAACAGCTATCAGACAAGCATCAAGACGTCACCGTTCGATGTGCTATATGGGAAACGGTGCCGGACACCATTGCTATGGGATGGATTAGGAGAACGTCAGTTGTTTGGGCCTGATTTGATCAAGGATGCTGAGGAGAAGGTCGCCTTGATTAGGGATAGGCTAAAGGTAGCACAATCAAGACAGAAGAGCTACGCTGACGCCAAGCGCAAGGAAGTGGTGTATGAGATAGGTGATAGAGCATACCTCAGAGTGTCGCCACTTCGTGGAATCAAGAGATATGGTATTAAGGGTAAGATGGCACCTCGGTTTATTGGATCGTATCGGGTATTAGCATGCAAAGGGGAAGTTGCTTATCAGTTGGAGTTGCCAGAGGCTCTGTCCGCTGTTCACAATGTGTTCCACGTATCCCAGCTGAAGAAGTGCCACCCGGAGATGGTAGATACGCCATTGAGAGACACTGTGCCGCTAGAGGAGGTTCAGCTTGAGAATGACTTGACCTATGAGGAGAAGCCGGTCAAGATTCTGGAGACAGCGGAGAGGATTACCCGTACCAAGACGATCAGGTTTTGCAAGTTACAGTGGAGCCACCACACCGAAGAGGAAGCCACTTGGGAGCGTGAGGATGACATCCGAGAGGACTACCCACACCTATTTGCTAGCCGCGCCGAATCTCGAGGACGAGATTCATCTTAAGGGGGTTAGTCTTGTCACATCCCAAATTTTAGATTTGGTTCTGCATATCATTCATATCATCGCATCATACTTTTCCATGCAAAATCGTCGGTTGAAAAGAATCGGCGAAACGCTATTTTCTAAACCCTATTCTATTTTGCTACGAGGCTCCTGCGGGAGGCTTTAGTAGGACTAGCGTTGTCCACCCTTGTAGCCTAGTGGTTTCATCCAACCCTTGACCCTAGATTGTTCCCCTCGATTTTACAAAACCGTAGGAGCAAGAATCGCCCGATTCGGAGCTCGACGGAAAGTTCTGACCGTTTATTGAAAGATAGAAAACGGGACGAAAATCGAGCCGTTTTTAAAGTCCTTTTCAAGCTACCGAATCGGACTAGGACCCCGCGAGAGGGCCCCACTTCAGGGACCCACCCGGCCAAGCTGCCACACCCCGCCGCCTCGATCGCCCCGCACGCGCCTCGGGAACCGCACCCCGCCGCCTCGATCGCGCCGGCCATCGCCTCGCATGAGCCGCCTTCCCGCCGCCCAGTCTGCGGGCACTGCTTTCGCTGTATACGGCTGCCGCACCGCAGACACGCACGCACGCGTGCCGTCTCGCGCTTCTTGCGCCGCGCTTCGTCCGTCTTGCAGCACCACCGCCGCTGCCGCCGCGCGCCGCCGTCGTGTTGATCGCCCCGTATTACGCGCTGATCGTTTCCCCTTCCGTGCATGAAAAACGCCGACGCCGGAACCGATCGCCGCCACCGTCCGGAAGTCGCCGCACCGTCCGGAGTTCGTTTGCCGTTGTCTCCTAAGCCTTGACCACCGTTAGATTTCAGATCGGATTCGGATCAGCCATTGACGGTCAAACCAGGCGTTGACTAGTCGACGCCTTGATCGGCGCCAGTCTGACAGCGTTGACGATCAACGAACTGATTATTTGGTTATTTTCGTTAATCGTTTTAGTTGGCAGATTTCGGTAGAAACTTGTAAATTGCGTAGAAATTAAACCGCTTGGCCAAAAATTGCAAATAAAATATGTGTAGTTTTAGTCAGTCGTGTAGAATCTCGCTATACCTTTGGTTCAGGCTTTTGCAGCAAGGTTTAGTACAGTTTAATCAAACTATTTAGTGGCCTTTTCGGAGTAATTAATTCGTAGAAAAAGATCCGTAGCTCCAAAAATCGCGTATGATATGTCCCTGGATTCAGTGGAACGAGGGGAATCTCATAGTGAATTAAAAAGATAGGCTTACAGTAAAGACTTCTACAGAAACTGTCTAGTGGCTTTCTGCAGTGTTTTAGTTACTCGGGGAGTTTTATAATTCCTTTTTGAGTAATTCCAATTGGTACTGTTTGTAATCAGCGATGCCTGTACGGTAGAATTTTCCCAAGATTTTAAAAACAGTATACTACCGGATGTGATTTATTTGAGTTCTAGCTCTAGTTTTGAGCATTACTTTTCGCGTAATAGTTTTCCTTGCACTAAAACTATTTTCCATGCATGCAATCAGTAGTATTATTGAATAGGATTATGTGGTGCAGTTGTAGCACCAATTCACTTTCCTTGCATACTTTCATGCATCATCTTTGTTGCATATGCTTGTGGGTTGTTTGTTTATGATTGCAATTGTATCATGTAGATTGTGACGAGTGCAACGCTTGCTCGTGTGTGGATTGTTCTTCCGACCGCTACAACCAAGGCAAGTATATGCTACTTTGTTCATGATATCGTCCTACTATTTTCAATGCATTGTCGTGTATTTTGTAGTTGCATGTGTAGGATGATATTATCGCTATGCTATGTCCTATTATGTGGTAGGGCCTTCCTTGTAGATGAAACACCGTTGGTAGATGTGCTTAGCCATGCTATGTTGTACGAGGGCTGGGTTACATCATTGAGACTTTTTTCTAAAAGTATTGGTTTGTGAAAACTAAAACAACTTAATCAATGAATCTCCTGAGTGTGATGGTATTGATAATTTTTGGTGGTTTCATTGCGGAAAGGCACCCAGGTGTCGAGAGAAATTGATTGGCTTCTTTATTTGGTAGCTTACGTGTACAACCATGTGCCAATAATGAAATGGGCGGTTGGTTGGACTTAGTAGGTTGTGGTAGCCCGAACCCGCGTATCCAGAGATGTAGAATTTTGGTAGGTTGGACCGGTCTGGCGTCGGACTGGGGTGGTACTTCGAGCAGTCTCTTGTTGGACTTCTCCTATCATCACCTAAAATGAGAGTGATGGTACGAAATGGGCCAAGTCACATGGGTAAAGTGTACTAACCTCTGCAGGGTGTATAATCTAATCGATTAGCCGTGTCCCCGGTTATGGACAGCTGAGTTGCTTGATATTGATTCCATGACATGTTTCTCGCTCATTCTAATTTCATAATTGCTTTAATATTGTTGGGTTAACTTAATTGGGATCTTTTCAAAGAAAATGATGTAGCCCGACCTACGGTCGTTACCACATCTTGGTCTCCAACTTACGCCAAGTCGTCATGGACTCCAAAGGTGAATCTGTTCCTCTATGCGAGCCCCCTTCCTACCCTATTGAATGGTATGCTACTTCATACTCCGTCACATATGCATGATAGGTTCACATTGACAAGTACGGAGGCAAGGGAGGAAGCTTGAGCATCAAGCCCGACAAGACGGAGGCTTGGAAGAGGAGGCGGAAGAAGATAGACAAATGCTCTCTGTCGCCGGTACTACTCAGCGGCACCATTCACGGCTTCTCACCGCCACCAACTGACGACGCCAATAGAAGCCAAATACTCTCCGGTGGTACTCTGGACACGAACTGTACTACTGCCCTCACGGCTCTAGCCTCCTGCTACCGCTCTGACGGCTCCACTGACGCTCCAGACAAGAAGCGGTACTACCGGTCCCAGGCGGTACTCTGGGACCAAGCGGTACTACCGGGTCCCAAGTCCCGATTACAGCTCTGGCAAAGGTTCTGGCACTAGTTGGGCCACAGCCCATGTATCCCCTTACTTACCAAACCCTAGTTTTATCCCCAAACTACCCTTGTTAAGTGGTTGGCCTATAAATAGAGCCCCACCCTCATGTATCCCGAGGCATAGATGATAGACTAAAGAAAACCCCATTGTGGAATCTCTAGTTTTGCCTCATCCCTTTACCAAGGGGACCGACTATCGCCACCAACCTCGATTGGACTTTACATCACGCATCCATCGTTGAACAAGGCCTTGGGTTCTCGGTTTCCGCCCCAAGTCGTCAAGACCCTCCTCAAGGTGTTCTTCCTCTCCGATGTGGATTTGAGGAGCACGTTGGTGATCTTTCCTTGCGAGGATTCTATCGGACCGGTGGCCGCCGTTCGGGAGCAATCGGCCTTGTATCGTGTGAGTTTTGTGTGTGTTCATCGTGTTCTTCGCGAGGTGTGTGTTCGTTTCCGCTACCTTCTCCCTTTCCCCTCGCTTTCCCATCGATTTGACCACGAGATCCGTGAAGATCGGGCACCCAAGAGGTTAACCCCTTCCATCATCTGGTATCAGCACTTTTGGTTGCCACGGATTTCTCATCGATTTGGTCTTTTCCCCATAAATTCAAAAATTCCACCAAAAATAGCCCCAATTCGTGTTTTGGATCGATCTATGATTTGAGTGCATTTTGGTAGGTTTTGATCCCTGTATTACTTGCTAAACTTGTTGATCTACCTTCCTTTGCGTTCCCATAGCCTAATTCCTTGATTTCCCCCGTCGATTTGGTGTTTTTCTTGAAGATTTTCCGCCCAAATCGCCCCAAACTCGTGAAATCGCGTTAGATCTGGTTTTCTGTCTCGGCGGTACTACCGCTCAAAATCTCTGATACTACCGCCCAAATACCAAAATCGGTACTACCGCCCAAGATGTAAAGAAAACACCAAGTTCAGTTGACCTCTCACCGTTTTGAGCATAACTTTTGCATACGAACTCAGATTTTGGTGTTCTTTAGCTCGTTTCGAAGAGGAGAAGGAGCTCTACATCATCATCCACGTGGTTCATGCTATCTACTCCATCCAAATTCCATGAGCAAGGCGGAATCCAACAATAAAGGGTGAAGATCGTCGACGAAAGGTATAAACTTTCCGCGACTTCTCCCCACTTGCATTCCTTTGTGAACCCCACTATCTTTACGAGCAACAAACACCTATTGAGACTACTTCCTCTTATGATTGCTTGGTCTATGCACATTTGATACCTTGTAGATTCCGAGCAAACATTGTGAGCGCTATCTCATATAGTTATCTTGTATAGTTGTTGGCACAAGGAAGAGGCAAGTGAAAAGAAAAAGAAAAGAGAGAAAAAGAGAAAAAAATATAGAAAAAGAAAAATAAAAAGAAAATAAAGAGATATACATGTGCCTTATAGAATAGGAAGCGCAAGCTCGATGAACATCATATAGGTGGTACTTATTGTGCATATCTTGTAGCCCACCAATTTTGTGCAATCGAACTAGCGTCTCTCCTTGTACTTGTGTGACACGAGCTTATAGTCTTCGCTAGGTAATCATTTGGTTCTTAGCTCACTTTCTCCGTCGCACAAGTCCCATTTATCCCACCGTGTGTGTTTCCTTGTACATATTTCCTATCTTGTGGATTAACTTGTTTTGCTTTGTGATCATTGTGGTTCTTTACTTGCCATTACAACATCTTGATTTCGGATTGGTTCTTGACATGCCATTTTCCATACCTATCCACCATAGGCCTTGTGTGTGTGTTTTTTTTGTTGGTAGTTGGTTTTGGTGTTCCGCGTGAACTTCACTTTGCTTGGTTTATTGCTCTCAAGTGTGGCCACTTGCATGATACGATCTTCCAAGGTAAAGTAAGGTTTGACGTTGTATCCCTAACACCCTCTACCACTTCCATATACAACACTTGGTCTTGTGAAGCATGTCTAGGGACTCCGGGACCGAGGATAATTTCTATGAAGAATCCACGATGAGCCACCATGCCTATGTCTCCACAAGCATGGATAACATCATGGAGCACTACACCAACAATGGCTCCACATGCTTGGGTGACATGGAGTGCTACAACAACAACAACTCCCCAAGCATGGGAGACTTCAAGAACGACAACGACAAGCTCCTCAAGTCGCACCGGCCAAGACGGAGCCTCCAACTCGAGTGCGCCAAGGTCCATCATCAAATGGACAAGTTCCAAAGCGACCTCCACAACTTCAAGAAGGACATGGACAACGACTTCGACAAAAACATGAGGATGGTCGCCAAGACTAATGATGCTTTGGCGCTCATTAGAAAAACTTACAAGGAAGAGTGCCAAGGTCAAGGGCCGTGAGTGGCGTCATATGGATGACCAAGTGCCACCTACATCAACCATTGGCAAGGCACGCCAATGACCTCCGTCGACACCATCACAAGGCACCTTCAACTTCTTGCCACCACCAAAATGGCACCAAGAGCAAGCCTTCAATCACGCCATCAAGCTTCAACGACTACGCTTGCATTCGAAGACCTCATGAACGAGGAAAATGAAGACCTCTACTTCGCCAAGTTGGATAGCATGAGCCTACCTCCACCACTACTACAAGATGGCCACAAGACGGTCGAGCATGGGATTTTCCCTTCGACCATGGAGGCGACCAATGATGCCCATCTTATGGCATCCAACCTTGAAGGCGACGAGGTCAAGAATGGTGAGCATGGGATTTTCCCTTCACCAAAGGAGGCGCATGGAGTTGAGGAACCCGAGCCTACCCCCATATGCTTGAGTGATGATGTGGTACCAATCCCATGTGAGTATGAGAGCCACTTAGCCCACTTGAGTGAGAACAAGAGTGAGATGAGTGACTCCACCTTATGTGAGATTGAGTGCTTCCACTTGGAGGGCATGAGTGATACTCCTAGTGAGTTGAGAGTGGTAGTTGATAGGTCAAGTGAGACCATTTCGATTTCTAACAACTTACCCTCTACCTCTAGAGTGTTCTCTTGTGTTGTGCTAGGTTCCATGGAGGAAGACGCCCGAAGCTATGAAGTAATGATGCCTCGAATGGAGAAGATGTACATGGTAGATGCTACGCCATGGATACATCAAGAAGATGAAGTCGTCCACAAGGAGGCCACTACTTCCACAACACCCACTTCATATGAGAGGTATGAACAAGGTAACAATAAGGGTGTTGATGATGCCATGATCCCACTAGTGGACATGATGAATTGTGAGGATATGCATGTTTTGGATGACACTTGTGACATTACATATGCTTCACTCATATTCACATGTGATGCTTTGCCTTTGCATAATATTGATCATGTGGAATTGTTTGATTGCGATATCATTGCCATAAACATGCCATGCTATGCATCTTCTGTGTATCCTCCAATTGCTTTGGACTTGCCTTGTCATGCTAGTCATTCAATTTCTCCCGTTGCTTGCGATAAGATGAATGCTTGCTATTTCACTTGTTTTGCTTGCAACAATAGTGATCATATGCGTTATAATGAGATGGCCCCCATAGCTTTCTCAATTTTTGGAGATTTTGATGATTGCCATGATAAGCATGTTCCCCACTTGCATACTCACCATGCATCACTTTCATACTTGATTGACATTAATGGTGATGTGCACAAGAAGAGATACGTCATGATGGATGATGTGTATCTCTACCATGCACACACATTCTCCCTTTTACATATGATGTGTGTAGGTACCCGCACGAGAATGTCAACCTCGGTTGAGCACGAGTTGACAAAAAGAGCTCTAGAGAGCATCCCACAAGTGAGTTCAAGATCGAACCCAGCTCTGATACCTTTTGCATGCTTTGCATCTTTCATGTTGGCAAATTGCTCTTTCATATGGTTTGATTGAAAGCATGTTATTGGTATTATATCCCCTTGTGACATTCATGTTTCTTCGCATCTAGATAATGATGTTTTGTGTGTTGCAACAAAAATATTGAACATTTTCTCTTTCCGATGTTTTGGGTGCAACCACAATTCCTTTAAGAACATGTATTGTCATGAGAGCGTCCAAGAATCTCGTCTTGTTGTTGCAACAAACATAAGGACCACTTGCTCTTTCATTTGGTTTGTTTGCAAACGTAATACTTTTGTTTTGGATATGCTTCCTTTTGTGTTTTTTTCAAATTCTCCTAGTCTTGCATCAAAGATGTTGTTTGAAATTTGGATCCAATGCTTTGAATGCCCCACTTCTATGTTATATGGAGTTTTTGAGTTTCCACATTTGGATGATGTTCAAACAATTTCCATGCACATTGACCATGCATATGCATTCCATTTGCTATACATGCATTGTACTAATAGTGTTGTGAACAAGAATGGACATGCCACATTTGACATGCTCCTCTATCATGCACGAAAATATTTTGCTTGGTCTTTGTTGTGTGAAGGTACAAGTGCATACTCGTCAACCTCTACCAACCACGTCTTGACAAGAAGAACCGAAGAGAGTTACCTATGGCTACCCTTCATCGAGCTATCTCTACAAGCTAAGGTGACTTCCTTCTACTTGAGGACTCATGCAATAATCTTCATGAATTGGCTACGCTTTGAGTGTTGTCTTGCTTTTGTTGTGAGCTTTGTAGGCTTCAAGGAAGGCGAAGGAACATTGAAGTGTTGTCAAGTCAATCTTCAGGGGCGACTATATGGTGAACCCGGGATCAAGAAGGTCTCTCGACCGCCGACTTTGTGATGAGCATGTAGAGTCGAGGCGACTCTTTTGAAGGGGGGATGATGGCCGACCTACGGTCGTTACCACATCTTGGTCTCCAACTTACGCCAAGTCATGGACTCCAAAGGTGAATCCGTTCCTCTATGCGAGCCCCTTCCTACCCTATTGAATGGTATGCTACTTCATACTCCGTCACATATGCATGATAGGTTCACATTGACAAGTACGGAGGCAAGGGAGGAAGCCCGGAGCATCAAGCCCGACAAGACGGAGGCTTGGAAGAGGAGGCGGAAGAAGATAGACAGCCAAATGCTCTCACATGCAGTACTCGGGACACAGCGGTACTACGGCCAGCACTATCGCCCGACTCGCTACCGCCACCAACTGACGACGCCAATAGAAGCCAAATACTCTCTGTCTCGTGGTACGGTACTGGACCGGAACCGGTACTACTGCCCTCTGCTTCACGCCTGCTGACGGCTCCGGTGACGCTCAGGGCCCAGCGGTACTACCGGTCCCAGAGCGGTACTACCGGACCAAGCGGTACTACCGGTCCCAAGTCCGGTACTACCGCTCCTGGCAGTGCCTGCGCGCACTAGTTGGGCCACAGCCCATGTACCCTAGTTTTATCCCCAAACTACCCTTGTTAAGTGGTTGGCCTATAAATAGAGCCCCCACCCCTCATGTATCCCTGAGGCATAGATGATAGACTAAAGAAAACCCCCATTGTGGAATCTCTAGTTTTGCCTCATCCCCTTTACCAAGGGGACCGACTATCGTCACCAACCTCGATTGGACTTTGCATCACGCATCCATCATTGAACAAGGCCTTGGGTTCTCGGTTTCTCGCCCCCAAGTCGTCAAGACCCTCCTCAAGGTGTTCTTCCCTCTCCGATGTGGATTTGAGCCTTGCGAGGATTCTATCGGACCGGTGGCCGCCGTTCGGGAGCAATCGGCCTTGTATCATGTGAGTTTTGTGTGTTCATCGTGTTCTTCGCGAGGTGTGTGTTCGCTTCCGCTACCTTCTCCCTTTCCCCTCGCTTTCCCATCGATTTGACCACGAGATCCGTGAAGATCGGGCACCCAAGAGGTTAACCCCTTCCATCAGAAAATCAAAAACTGTTTATGAAAGTAGGACAAATGTATTTGCAAATGCAAGCTAGACACAACTCCACTTGCCAAATATGCATGTAGATGTTAGTACTATTGTATCCATTTACTAGCTCTACTTGCCATACATTCCATGTATTGACCCTTCGGGGCTGCTACGTTTCATGTTGCAGGTTATTCCGATTCTGAGTAATCGATATAGGCCACGGTACTCCACTCGGCACTTGTTCACTTGTGGGCAATTTGAAGAATGGAGGATTTACTTTATTTATGTTGCTACCTGAATAATTTGAGCTAGCTTTGGGCTAAGCTTTTATTGTAATAATGGTACTCTGGATCTTCGTTATTCATGATACACGGATATTTTGCTATGTTATTTCATCTTATTCTATTGTGGGCCAATGAACCGATCCAGGGATTGGCATGTCACATAGAAGCCCCGTCTTTTCAGAACCGCGGTGTTACAACACATCATATATAAAAGAGGATACAAGACATCGTCAAAGGCATCTTCGCCATAAAGACGAAGATTTCATGATGAGCACCAACCATAATGCTCAAGCAAGCTCAAGAAGGCACCACAAGCACAAGAAGAGTGCCAAGGCAAATGATCATCGTCGCGAGTGTCATGTGGACGACCAAGTGCGCCACCTACATCAACCATCGGCAAGGCACGCCAATGACCTCCGTCGACACCATCATAGGGCACCTTCAACTACTCGTGCCACCACCACAATGGCACCAAGAGCAAGCCTTCCTCCACGCCATCAAGCTTCAATGCCTACGCTTGACTTCCACAACCTCGCCAACGAGGAAAATGTAGACCTCTACTTCGCTAAGTTCGATAGCATGAGCCTACCTCCACCACTACTACGCGATGGCCACGAGACGTTCGAGCATGGGATTTTCCCTTCGACCATGGAGGAGAGCGATGATGCCCACCTTATGGCATCCAACCTTGAAGGCGACAAGGTCAAGAATGGTGAGCATGGGATTTTCCCTTCACCAAAGGAGGCGCATGGAGTTGAGGAAACCGAGCCTACCCCCATATGCTTGAGTGATGATGTGGTACCAATCCCATGTGAGTATGAGAGCCACTTAGCCCACTTGAGTGAGAACAAGAGTGACATGAGTGACTCCACCTTATGTGAGATTGAGTGCTTCCACTTGGAGGGCATGAGCGATACTCCTAGTGAGTTGAGAGTGGTAGTTGATAGGTCAAGTGAGACCATTTCGAATTCTAACAACTTACCCTCTACCTCTAATGTGTTCTCTTGTGTTGTGCTAGGTTCCATGGAGGAAGACGCGCCAAGCCATGAAGCAATGATGCCTCAATTGGAGAAGATGTACATGGTGCACGAAGATGATGCTATGCCATGGATACATCAAGAAGACGAAGTCGTCCACAAGGAGGCCACTACTTCCACAACACCCACTTCATATGAGAGGTATGACCAAGGTAACAATAAGGGTGTTGATGATGCCATGATCCCACTAGTGGACATGATGAATTGTTAGGATATGCATGCTATGGATGATACTTGTGACATTACATATGCTTCATCCACTTTCCCATGTGATGATTTTCCTTTGCATAATATTGATCATGTGGAATTGTTTGATTGCGATATCATTGCCATAAACATGCCATGCTATGCATCTTGTGTGTATCCTCCAATTGCTTCGGACTTGCCTTGTCATGCTAGTCATTCAATTTCTCCCTTTGCTTGCGATAAGATGAATGCTTGCTATTTCACTTGTTTTGCTTGCAACAATATTGATCTTATGCGTTATAATGAGATGGCCCCCATAGCTTTCTCAATTTTTGTAGATTTTGATGATTGCCATGATAAGCATGTTCCCCACTTGCATACTCACCATGCACCTATTTCATACTTGATTGACATTAATGGTGATGTGCACAAGAAGAGATACGTCATGATGGATGATGTGTATCGCTACCATGCACACACGTTCTTCCTTTTGTGTATGATGTGTGTAGGTACCCGCACGAGAATGTCAACCTCGGTTGAGCACGAGTTGACAAAAAGAGCTCTAGAGAGCATCCCACAAGTGAGTTCAAGATCGAACCCAGCTCTGATACCTTTTGCATGCTTTGCATCTTTCATGTTGACAAATTGTTCTTTCCTATGGTTTGATTGCAAGCATGTTAATGGTATTATCTCACCTTGTGACATTCATGTTTCTTTGCTTTTGGATAATGATGCTTTGTGTGTTGCAACAAAAATGTTGAACATTTTCTCTTTCCGATGTTTTGGGTGCAACCACATTTCCATTAAGAGCATGTATTGTCATGAGAGCTTCCAAGAATCTCATCTTGTTGTTGCAACAAACATAAGGACCACTTGCTCTTTCATTTGGTTTGTTTGCAAACACATTACTTTGGCTTCCGCTTGGGATACTCATATTCCCATGATACTTGCTATCGATGATTTATGTGTGACATCCAACATGTCGAACAATTTCTCTTTCCAATGGTTGGTTGGCACACATAATGATGTTGTTTTGGACATTCTTCCTTTTGTGTTTTTGCCAAATTCTCCAAGCTTTGCATCAAAGATGTTGATAAAATTTCTATTTGATTGCTTTGAGTGCCACAATACGATGTTATATGGAGTTTTTGAGTTCCCACATTTGGATGATTTTGCAACGACTTCCATGCACTTTGACCTTGCATATGCATCCCGTTTGCTATACTTGAGTTGTGCTAATCGTGTTGTGAACAAGAATGGACATGCCACAAATGACATGCTCCTCTATCACACACAAACATATGTTGCTTGCTCTTTGCTGTATGAAGGTACAAATGCATACACGTCAACCTCTATGGACTATATGTTGACAAGAAGAACCGAAGAGAGTTACCTATGGCTACCCTTCATCGAGCTATCTCTACAAGCTAAGGTGACTTCCTTCTACTTGAGGACTCATGCTATAATCTTCATGAATTGGCTACGCTTTAAGTGTTGCTTTGCTTTTGTTGTGAGCTTTGTAGGCTTCAAGGAAGGTGAAGGAACATTGAAGTGTTGTCAAGTCAATCTTCCCGAGGACGACTATAAGGTGAACCCCAGGATCAAGAAGGTCTCTCGACCGCTTCTACTTTGTGATGAGCATGTAGAGTCGAGGACGACTCTTTTTGAAGGGGGGGAGCCGATGTAGCCCGACCTACGGTCGTTACCACATCTTGGTCTCCAACTTACGCCAAGTCGTCATGGACTCCAAAGGTGAATCCGTTCCTCTATGCGAGCCCCCTTCCTACCCTATTGAATGGTATGCTACTTCATACTCCGTCACATATGCATGATAGGTTCACATTGACAAGTACGGAGGCCAGGGAGGAAGCCCGGAGCATCAAGCCCGACAAGACGGAGGCTTGGAAGAGGAGACGGGAGAACATGTCGGCAGCTGCCAGGTCCAAGCGGTACTACCGGTCGGCGGAATGGTATTACCGTCAGCCAGACTACCGCCCAGATCAAGCTCGCGCCATCGCCATCGGATGCCCTTGATCGCTTACAGATTATCGCCTCAAGCGGTACTACCGATACCATGAGCGGTACTATCGGTGATGACCGTACTGGTCCTAGGTCCCAGACTTACCGGTCATGTATGTGCTCAAGACGCACTGCTGGGCCACAGCCCATGTATCCCCTTTACTTACCTATTCACCTTGTTTATCCCCAAACTACCCTTGTTTATGTGGTTGGCCTATAAATAGAGCCCCCACCCCTCATGTATCCCTGAGGCATAGATGATAGACTAAAGAAAACCCCCATTGTGGAATCTCTAGTTTTGCCTCATCCCCTTTACCAAGGGGACCGACTATCGTCACCAACCTCGATTGGACTTTGCATCACGCATCCATCGTTGAACAAGGCCTTGGAGTTCGATGTCTCGTCTCCAAGTTGTCAAGATCCTCCCCAAGGTGTTCTTCCCTCTCCGATGTGGATTTGAGGGAGCACGTTGACCGATCTTTCCTTGCGAGGATTCTATCGGACCGGTGGCCGCCGTTCGGGAGCAATCGGCCTTGTATCGTGTGAGTTTTGCTTCTGTTCATCGTGTTCTTCGCGAGGTGTGTGTTCGCTTTTGCTACCTTCTCCCTTTCCCCTCGCTCTCCCATCGATTTGACCACGAGATCCGTGAAGATCGGGCACCCAAGAGGTTAACCCCTCCATCACAAATTATCACTTCCAACATGACGTCGCTGCCCAAGATAAAGCAAGCTAAGGACCCTTGTGAGATGAGTTGTGAGAGAGTGATCCACCAACACGTGAGTGAGGGCTACAAGCCCCAAATGAGTGGAAAAATCATGAGTGCCACGTCGCAAGCCACCACACGTGAGAAGAGTGATTTGAGCGTACCCAATACTAACAATCCTTCATACAACTCTTTCTCCTTGTTGTCGGTTTTGCAGGATACACAACCTCACCTACCACCTACAAGGAACACGCTACAAGATCTCCAACCACCATGATGACAAGATCAACTTCAAGATCTTCGACCAATTTGAACAAGGATACGACACCGGAGATCCCACAACATACAAGCTCAAGACCTTGCGCACACCTTCCTCCCTATATGATGATGGAACTTCGTCGAGGACGACTCGTTTTGAAGCGGGGGAGATGATGCAGCCCAACACATGGCATTCACCATTGGTCCACACCATGCTACATCAATCACACCCTCAAAGGTGAACTCATTCCATATCTCAACCTCCTTTGGTTCTCATGTGAATGGAATCCTGCTTGAGACAAGTGCCCATGCTATGACCAGGCCCATGACCATGACACCGAGAGGAGATGACAAGAGGACCCCAGAAACCAAGACCCCAAGCAAGAGGCCTGGAAGAGAAGACGCAAGAAGCTGCTGAAGCTAGACTGGAGTCTCTGCATCGAGTCTCCGATCTACCACACGAGTCTCCGTCCATCTCCTGACCGCCCCCAAACCAGCGCGCCAGATGTAATGCCCCTCCGGAGACGACATCAGAGATTGACCGAGTCTCCGGTCAGCACGAGTCTCCGCCATCACACCGGAGTCTCCGGACCAAGTGTATCTGCCCGCCTCGGGTTGGGCCTGGCCCATGTAACGCCTGTAACTTCCTATTTATGCTGTTACCCTTAGCTCGTGGCTGGCCTATATATAAGCCCCCACCCCCTCCTTGAAACCCTAGAGTTGATGATGAATGAAGGCTTGTGCCTAACCCTAGATGGGAACCCCTCTCTATAGTTAATCTATGAGTTGTACAAGGCCTTGGAGTTCGCTTGTTCGTCTCCAAGTCGTCAAGACCCTCCTCAAGTGTTTGGTCTCTCCTCATCAAGGATTCTAGTAGTGCTAGGTCTCTCCCCTTGGGATTCTACTTGGTTGCTACTCTCTCCTTTGATTTGGATTCTATCATCCGCTTGCCGATCTCTCCTTTCGTGATTCTACCTAACGGTCTCTCGCCGAGGATTCAATTGGATTGGTTGTTCGAGCCAACGGGAGAAAATCGAATCGGGTTGTGATTGCGTGTGTTTGTATCTTTACCTTGAATTTGTGTTGTGTTCATTGTGTTCATCGGGTATCCCCTCACTCCCCGCATCAAATCCGTGAAGATCGGGCCACCCTAGGGTCAATCCCACAAGGGATCCCATATCAGGATCACTACACCGACAATGGCTCCACATGCTTGGGTGATATGGAGTACTACACCAACAATTACTCCCCAAGCATGGATGACTTCGAGTGCGACATCGATGACGCCTCGCCGAGCATGGAGGACACGGAGAACTTCATCGAGTTTGATGGCTCCTCCACGAGCCATGAAGAATTCCTCCACCGCGTGGAGATGGAAGCCTAGTACGCCAAGCATGGATGAGAGGGACAAGCATTGGAGCATGGCCATGCATGGAGATGGCAGCAAGCATGTGATGATCCAAGAGAAGGCCACGGATGAAGATTTCAGAACTTTGAGGCCACCATAATGAAGAAAGAAGGCTTGGACGAAATATTCAAGATCAATACTTACTTAATTCGTCCATAGCTTAATATGGTGTCATGACACCTTTATTTTGGGCCAGCCCATGTAATTTTCGCAGATTTTAATTAGCCACTTTTAGAGTCCAGATTTGAGGAAAAGGACTTTTAGGTTGGATTCGGCCACCACTTCCATGGCTGGACGAAACACCACCTTTTCGCCCTTAAATACTCCCCATAGCCGACCCCCTAGACTCGGATTTTGTTTAGACATTAAGTTAGCCATCATAGCAACTTCGCCAAGGCTCGAGCGTCGCAGAGGCCTCTTGTACTTCGCGCCTATTCAGAATCCCACCTTTTCAATAAAGCTTTCATCTTAATCCGCAATATCTTGATTGCAATATTAGTTCTTACTTGTTCTCGATTTAAGATAGGAATTAAGACCCTCGCTGGTCAGGCTGATCATGTTCACGCAGGATCGGTAACCTCCAGGAGATTGGCCTAGCGATTGCATTGGCGCTCGTGCTCGCACGTGTAGTCGGATCGTCAAGCCTAACTCCACCAAATCGATTATCTTCATCTCATCGAAAGATCGGACACCTTTGCCCTATCAAGTGGTATCGATTTCAGGTTGCTCGGTGAGATTTTACCGTCGTAGATTAGATCTGCTTTTTACCTATAACCCACGAAAAATCCAAAACACGCTTAGAGTTTAGATCCATCCCATAACCAATCTACGTCGCATTATCTTTTCAGTTTTGCATTGTTGAATTTGTGTCTACATCGTCGCCGAGTTGTCGGTCTTATGATGTGGACATCCTCCTATTGATACAACCGTTGTACCTACATCAACACACATACAAGGACCCATCACAAGATCTCGTACAAACAACTTAACTATCGTACTTCCGCTTCTTGGAACTATTCCTCACATACATGAGAATATGATGCTGCCTAAATCGATATATTTCTTACTCTTAGGAATGATGGACCAAGCATGGATGAGAGGGACAAGCATTGGAGCATGGCCATGCATGGAGATGGCAGCAAGCATGTGATGATCCAAGAGAAGACCACGGATGAAGATTTTAGAACTTTGAGGCCACCATAATTAAGAAAGAAGGCTTGGACGAAATATTCAAGATCAATACTTTACGAATTCGTCCATAGCTAAATATGGTGTTGCGACACCTTTATTTTGGGCCAGGCCCATGTAATTTTCGCAGGATTTTAATTAGCCACTTTTTAGAGTCCGTATTTGAGGGAAAAGGACTTTTAGGGTTGGATTCGGCCACCACTTCCATGGCTGGATGAAACACCACCTTTTCGCCCTTAAATACTCCCCATAGCCGAACCCCTAGACTCGGATTTTGTTTAGACATTAAGTTAGCCATCATAGCAACTTCGCCAAGGCTCGAGCGTCGCAGAGGCCTCTTGTACTTCGCGCCTATTCAGAATCCCACCTTTTCAATAAAGCTTTCATCTTAATCCACAATATCTTGATTGCAATATTAGTTCTTACTTGTTCTCGATTTCATATAGGAATTAAGACCCTCGCTGGTCAGGCTGATCATGTTCACGCAGGATCGGTAACCTCCAGGAGATTGGCCTAGCGATTGCATTGGCGCTCGTGCTCACACGTGTAGTCGGATCGTCAAGCCCGAACACCACCAAATCGATTATCTTCATCTCATCGAAAGATCGAACACCTTTGCCCTATCAAGTGGTATCATATTTCAGGTTGCTCGGTGAGATTTTACTGTTTTTCATAGATTAGATCTGTTTTTACCTATAACCCACGAAAAAGCCAAAAACACAGTTAGAGTTTAGATCCATCCCATAACCAATCTACGCCTCGCATTATCTTTTCAGTTTTTGCATTGTTGAATTTGTGTCTACATCGTCGGCCGAGTTGTTGGTCTTATGATGTGGACATCCCTACTATTGATACAACCGTTGTACCTACAAAGAACACACATACAAGGACCCATCACAAGATCTCGTACAAACAACTTAACTATCGTTTTTCGCTTCTTGAACTATTCCTCACATACATGAGAATATGATGTCGCCTAAATCAGATATATTTCTTACTCTTAGGAATGATGGACCAAGCATTGATGAGAGGGACAAGCATTGGAGCATGGCCATGCATGGAGATGGCAGAAGCATGTGATGATCCAAGAGAAGGCCACGATGAAGATTTGAACTTTGAGGCCACCATAATGAAGAAAGAAGGCTTGGACGAAATATTCAAGATCAATACTTACTTAATTCGTCCATAGCTTAATATGGTGTCATGACACTTTATTTTGGGCCAGCCCATGTAATTTTCGCAGATTTTAATTAGCCACTTTTAGAGTCCGTATTTGAGGAAAAGGACTTTTAGGTTGGATTCGCCACCACTTCCATGGCTGGACGAAACACCACCTTTTCGCCTTAAATACTCCCCATAGCCAACCCCCTAGACTCGGATTTTGTTTAGACATTGTTAGCCATCATAGCAACTTCCAAGGCTCGGCGTCAGAGGCCTCTTGTACCAGCGCCTATTCAGAATCCCACCTTTTCAATAAAGCTTTCATCTTAATCCGCAATATCTTGATTGCAATATTAGTTCTTACTTGTTCTCGATTTAAGATAGGAATTAAGACCCTCGCTGGTCAGGCTGATCATGTTCACGCAGGATCGGTAACCTCCAGGAGATTGGCCTAGCGATTGCATTGGCGCCGTGTCGACGTAGTCGGATCGCCAAGCCCGAACTCCACCAAATCGATTATCTTCATCTCATCGAAAGATCGGACACCTTTGCCCTATCAAGTGGTATCGATTTCGTGTTGCTCGGTGAGATTTTACCGTCAGAGATTAGATCTGTTTTACCTATAACCCACGAAAAATCCAAAAACACAGTTAGAGTTTAGATCCATCCCATAACCAATCTACGCATCGCATTATCTTTTTAGTTTTTGCATTGTTGAATTTGTGTCTACATCGTCGCGTCGAGTTGCTGGTCTTATGATGTGGACATCCATACTATTGATAAAACCGTTGTACCTACAGCAACACACATACAAGGACCCATCACAAGATCTCGTGCCAAACAACTTAACTATCGTGTACTTCCGCTTTGGAACTATTCTCACATACATGAGAATATGATGCCTAAATCAGATATATTTCTTACTCTTAGGAATGATGGACCAAGCATGGATGAGAGGGACAAGCATTGGAGCATGGCCATGCATGGAGATGGCAGCAAGCATGTGATGATCCAAGAGAAGGCCACGGATGAAGATTTCAGAACTTTGAGGCCACCATAATGAAGAAAGAAGGCTTGGACGAAATATTCAAGATCAATACTTTACGAATTCGTCCATAGCTTAATATGGTGTTGCGACACCTTTATTTTGGGCCAGGCCCATGTAATTTTCGCAGGATTTTAATTAGCCACTTTTTAGAGTCCGTATTTGAGGGGAAAAGGACTTTTAGGGTTGGATTCGGCCACCACTTCCATGGCTGGATGAAACACCACCTTTTCGCCCTTAAATACTCCCCATAGCCGAACCCCTAGACTCGGATTTTGTTTAGACATTAAGTTAGCCATCATAGCAACTTCGCCAAGGCTCGAGCGTCGCAGAGGCCTCTTGTACTTCGCGCCTATTCAGAATCCCACCTTTTCAATAAAGCTTTCATCTTAATCCGCAATATCTTGATTGCAATATTAGTTCTTACTTGTTCTCGATTTCATATAGGAATTAAGACCCTCGCTGGTCAGGCTGATCATGTTCACGCAGGATCGGTAACCTCCAGGAGATTGGCCTAGCGATTGCATTGGCGCTCGTGCTCACACGTGTAGTCGGATCGTCAAGCCCGAACACCACCAAATCGATTATCTTCATCTCATCGAAAGATCGGACACCTTTGCCCTATCAAGTGGTATCATATTTCAGGTTGCTCGGTGAGATTTTACTGTTTTTCATAGATTAGATCTGTTTTTACCTATAACCCACGAAAAAGCCAAAAACACAGTTAGAGTTTAGATCCATCCCATAACCAATCTACGCCTCGCATTATCTTTTCAGTTTTTGCATTGTTGAATTTGTGTCTACATCGTCGCGTCGAGTTGCTGGTCTTATGATGTGGACATCCCTACTATTGATACAACCGTTGTACCTACAGCAACACACATACAAGGACCCATCACAAGATCTCGTGCCAAACAACTTAACTATCAGGTACTTTCGTTTCTTGGAACTATTCCTCACATACATGAGAATATGATGCTGCCTAAATCAGATATATTTCTTACTCTTAGGAATGATGGACCAAGCATTGATGAGAGGGACAAGCATTGGAGCATGGCCATGCATGGATATGGCAGCAAGCATGTGATGATCCAAGAGAAGGCCACGGATGAAGATTTCAGAACTTTGAGGCCACCATAATGAAGAAAGAAGGCTTGGACGAAATATTCAAGATCAATACTTTACTTAATGCCCATAGCTTAATATGGTGTCATGGACACCTTTATTTTGGGCCAGCCCATGTAATTTTCAGGATTTTAATTAGCCACTTTTTAGAGTCCGTATTTGAGGAAAAGGACTTTTAGGGTTGGATTCGCCACCACTTCCCTGGCTGGACGAAACACCTTTTCGCCCTTAAATACTCCCCATAGCCGACCCCCTAGACTCGGATTTTGTTTAGACATTAAGTTAGCCATCATAGCAACTTCGCCAAGGCTCGAGCGTCGCAGAGGCCTCTTGTACTTCGCGCCTATTCAGAATCCCACCTTTTCAATAAAGCTTTCATCTTAATCCGCAATATCTTGATTGCAATATTAGTTCTTACTTGTTCTCGATTTAAGATAGGAATTAAGACCCTCGCTGGTCAGGCTGATCATGTTCACGCAGGATCGGTAACCTCCAGGAGATTGGCCTAGCGATTGCATTGGCGCTCGTGCTCGCACGTGTAGTCGGATCGTCAAGCCCGAACTCCACCAAATCGATTATCTTCATCTCATCGAAAGATCGGACACCTTTGCCCTATCAAGTGGTATCAGATTTCAGGTTGCTCGGTGAGATTTTACTGTTTTTCGTAGATTAGATCTGTTTTTACCTATAACCCACGAAAAATCCAAAAACACAGTTAGAGTTTAGATCCATCCCATAACCAATCTACGTCTCGCATTATCTTTTCAGTTTTTGCATTGTTGAATTTGTGTCTACATCGTCGCGTCGAGTTGCTGGTCTTATGATGTGGACATCCCTCCTATTGATACAACCGTTGTACCTACATCAACACACATACAAGGACCCATCACAAGATCTCGTGCCAAACAACTTAACTATCAGGTACTTCCGTTTCTTGGAACTA
Source organism: Avena longiglumis (assembly GCA_030063025.1). Lineage (NCBI taxonomy): Eukaryota > Viridiplantae > Streptophyta > Magnoliopsida > Poales > Poaceae > Avena > Avena longiglumis. Next base: position 331,417,278 of record CP125974.1, on the reverse strand, counting down.
TTCCTCACATACATGAGAATATGATGCTGCCTAAATCAGATATATTTCTTACTCTTAGGAATGATGGACCAAGCATGGATGAGAGGGACAAGCATTGGAGCATGGCCATGCATGGAGATGGCAGCAAGCATGTGATGATCCAAGAGAAGGCCACGGATGAAGATTTCAGAACTTTGAGGCCACCATAATGAAGAAAGAAGGCTTGGACGAAATATTCAAGATCAATACTTACTTAATTCGTCCATAGCTTAATATGGTGTTGCGACACCTTTATTTTGGGCCAGCCCATGTAATTTTCGCAGATTTTAATTAGCCACTTTTTAGAGTCCGTATTTGAGGAAAAGGACTTTAGGGTTGGATTCGCCACCACTTCCATGGCTGGATGAAACACCACCTTTTCGCCTCTTAAATACTCCCCATAGCCGAACCCTAGACTGGATTTTGTTTAGACATTAAGTTAGCCATCATAGCAACTTCGCCAAGGCTCGAGGCCGCAGAGGCCTCTTGTACTTCGCGCCTATTCAGAATCCCACCTTTTCAATAAAGCTTTCATCTTAATCCGCAATATCTTGATTGCAATATTAGTTCTTACTTGTTCTCGATTTCATATAGGAATTAAGACCCTCGCTGGTCAGGCTGATCATGTTCACGCAGGATCGGTAACCTCCAGGAGATTGGCCTAGCGATTGCATTGGCGCTCGTGCTCACGCAGTGTCGGATCGTCAAGCCCGAACACCACCAAATCGATTATCTTCATCTCATCGAAAGATCGGACACCTTTGCCCTATCAAGTGGTATCATATTTCAGGTTGCTCGGTGAGATTTTACTGTTTTTCATAGATTAGATCTGTTTTTACCTATAACCCACGAAAAAGCCAAAAACACAGTTAGAGTTTAGATCCATCCCATAACCAATCTACGCCTCGCATTATCTTTTCAGTTTTTGCATTGTTGAATTTGTGTCTACATCGTCGCGTCGAGTTGCTGGTCTTATGATGTGGACATCCCTACTATTGATACAACCGTTGTACACTGAACACACATACAAGGACCCATCACAAGATCTCGTACAAACAACTTAACTATCGTACTTTCGCTTGGAACTATTCCTCACATACATGAGAATATGATGCTGCCTAAATCAGATATATTTCTTACTCTTAGGAATGATGGACCAAGCATTGATGAGAGGGACAAGCATTGGAGCATGGCCATGCATGGAGATGGCGAAGCATGTGATGATCCAAGAGAAGGCCACGGATGAAGATTTCAGAACTTTGAGGCCACCATAATGAAGAAAGAAGGCTTGGACGAAATATTCAAGATCAATACTTTACGAATTCGTCCATAGCTTAATATGGTGCTGCGACACCTTTATTTTGGGCCAGGCCCATGTAATTTTCGCAGGATTTTAATTAGCCACTTTTTAGAGTCCGTATTTGAGGGGAAAAGGACTTTTAGGGTTGGATTCGGCCACCACTTCCATGGCTGGACGAAACACCACCTTTTCGCCCTTAAATACTCCCCATAGCCGACCCCCTAGACTCGGATTTTGTTTAGACATTAAGTTAGCCATCATAGCAACTTCGCCAAGGCTCGAGCGTCGCAGAGGCCTCTTGTACTTCGCGCCTATTCAGAATCCCACCTTTTCAATAAAGCTTTCATCTTAATCCGCAATATCTTGATTGCAATATTAGTTCTTACTTGTTCTCGATTTAAGATAGGAATTAAGACCCTCGCTGGTCAGGCTGATCATGTTCACGCAGGATCGGTAACCTCCAGGAGATTGGCCTAGCGATTGCATTGGCGCTCGTGTCGCGACGCAGTAGTCGGATCGTCAAGCCCGAACTCCACCAAATCGATTATCTTCATCTCATCGAAAGATCGGACACCTTTGCCCTATCAAGTGGTATCATATTTCAGGTTGCTCGGTGAGATTTTACTGTTTTTTTCGTAGATTAGATCTGTTTTTACCTATAACCCACGAAAAATCCAAAAAAACACAGTTAGAGTTTAGATCCATCCCATAACCAATCTACGTCTCGCATTATCTTTTCAGTTTTTGCATTGTTGAATTTGTGTCTACATCGTCGCGTCGAGTTGCTGGTCTTATGATGTGGACATCCCTACTATTGATACAACCGTTGTACCTACAGCAACACACATACAAGGACCCATCACAAGATCTCGTGCCAAACAACTTAACTATCAGGTACTTTCGTTTCTTGGAACTATTCCTCACATACATGAGAATATGATGCTGCCTAAATCAGATATATTTCTTACTCTTAGGAATGATGGACCAAGCATGGATGAGAGGGACAAGCATTGGAGCATGGCCATGCATGGAGATGGCAGCAAGCATGTGATGATCCAAGAGAAGGCCACGGATGAAGATTTCAGAACTTTGAGGCCACCATAATGAAGAAAGAAGGCTTGGACGAAATATTCAAGATCAATACTTTTCAAATTCGTCCATAGCTTAATATGGTGTCATGACACCTTTATTTTGGGCCAGCCCATGTAATTTTCATGATTTTAATTAGCCACTTTTAGAGTCCGTATTTGAGGGAAAAGGACTTTTAGGGTTGGATTCGCCACCACTTCCATGGCTGACGAAACACCACCTTTCGCCTCTTAAATACTCCCCATAGCAACCCCTAGACTCGGATTTTGTTTAGACATTAAGTTAGCCATCATAGCAACTTCGCCAAGGCTCGAGCGCCGCAGAGGCCTCTTGTACTTCGCGCCTATTCAGAATCCCACCTTTTCAATAAAGCTTTCATCTTAATCCGCAATATCTTGATTGCAATATTAGTTCTTACTTGTTCTCGATTTAAGATAGGAATTAAGACCCTCGCTGGTCAGGCTGATCATGTTCACGCAGGATCGGTAACCTCCAGGAGATTGGCCTAGCGATTGCATTGGCGCTCGTGCTCGCACGTGTAGTCGGATCGTCAAGCCCGAACTCCACCAAATCGATTATCTTCATCTCATCGAAAGATCGGACACCTTTGCCCTATCAAGTGGTATCAGATTTCAGGTTGCTCGGTGAGATTTTACTGTTTTTCGTAGATTAGATCTGTTTTTACCTATAACCCACGAAAAAGCCAAAAACACAGTTAGAGTTTAGATCCATCCCATAACCAATCTATGCCTCGCATTATCTTTTCAGTTTTTGCATTGTTGAAATTGTGTCTACATCGTCGCGTCGAGTTGCTGGTCTTATGATGTGGACATCCCTACTATTGATACAACCGTTGTACCTACAGCAACACACATACAAGGACCCATCACAAGATCTTGTGCCAAACAACTTAACTATCAGGTACTTTCGTTTCTTGGAACTATTCCTCACATACATGAGAATATGATGTTGCCTAAATCAGATATATTTCTTACGCTTAGGAATGATGGACCAAGCATGGATGAGAGGGACAAGCATTGGAGCATGGCCATGCATGGAGATGGCAGCAAGCATGTGATGATCCAAGAGAAGGCCACGGATGAAGATTTCAGAACTTTGAGGCCACCATAATGAAGAAAGAAGGCTTGTACGAAATATTCAAGATCAATACTTTACGAATTCGTCCATAGCTTAATATGGTGCTGCGACACCTTTATTTTGGGCCAGGCCCATGTAATTTTCGCTGGATTTTAATTAGCCACTTTTTAGAGTCCGTATTTGAGGGGAAAAGGACTTTTAGGGTTGGATTCGGCCACCACGTCCATGGCTGGACGAAACCCCACCTTTTCGCCCTTAAATACTCCCCATAGCCGACCCCCTAGACTCGGATTTTGTTTAGACATTAAGTTTGCCATCATAGCAAATCCGCCAAGGCTAGAGCGTCGCAGAGGCCTCTTGTACTTCGCGCCTATTCAGAATCCCACCTTTTCAATAAAGCTTTCATCTTAATCCACAATATCTTGATTGCAATATTAGTTCTTACTTGTTCTCGATTTCAGGTAGGAATTAAGACCCTCGCTGGTCAGGCTGATCATGTTCACGCAGGATCGGTAACCTCCAGGAGATTTGCCTAGCGATTGCATTGGCGCTCGTGCTTGCGCGTGTAGTCAGATCGTCAAGCCCTAACTCCACCAAATCGATTATCTTTATCTCATCGAAAGATTGGACACCTTTGCCCTATCAAGTGGTATCAGATTTCAGGTTGCTCGGTGAGATTTTACTGTTTTTCGTAGATTAGATCTGTTTTTACCTATAACCCACGAAAAAGCCAAAAACACAGTTAGAGTTTAGATCCATCCCATAACCAATCTACGCATCGCATTATCTTTTTAGTTTTTGCATTGTTGAATTTGTGTCTACATCGTCGCGTCGAGTTGCTGGTCTTATGATGTGGACATCCATACTATTGATAAAACCGTTGTACCTACAGCAACACACATACAAGGACCCATCACAAGATCTCGTGCCAAACAACTTAACTATTAGGTACTTTCGTTTCTTGGAACTATTCCTCACATACATGAGAATATGATGCTGCCTAAATCAGATATATTTCTTACTCTTAGGAATGATGGACCAAGCATGGACGAGAGAGACAAGCATTGGAGCATGGCCATGCATAGAGATGGCAGCAAGCATGTGATGATCCAAGAGAAGGCCACGGATGAAGATTTCAGAACTTTGAGGCCAACATAATGAAGAAAGAAGGCTTGGACGAAATATTCAAGATCAATACTTTACGAATTCGTCCATAGCTTAATATGGTGCTGCGACACCTTTATTTTGGGCCAGGCCCATGTAATTTTCGCAGGATTTTAATTAGCCACTTTTTAGAGTCCGATTTGAGGGAAAAGGACTTTTAGGGTTGATTTGGCCACCACTTCGGGCTGGACGAAACCCCACCTTTTATCCCCCTAGCCGAACCCCCTAGACTCGGATTTTGTTTAGACATTAAGTTAGCCATCATAGCAACTCCGCCAAGGCTCGAAGGCGTCAGAGGCCTCTTGTACCAGCGCCTATTCGTAATCCCACCTTTTCAATAAAGCTTTCATCTTAATCCAATATCTTGATTGCAATATTAGTTCTTACTTGTTCTCGATTTCGTAGGAATTAAGACCCTCATGGTCGGTGATCATGTTCACGCAAGATCGGTAACCTCCGAGATTTGCCTAGCGATTGCAAGGCGCTCGCTATGCAAGGTAGTCGATCGTCAAGCCCGAACTCCACCAAATCGATTATCTTCATCTCATCAAAAGATCGGACACCTTTGTCCTATCAAGTGGTATCAGATTTCAGGTTGCTCGGTGAGATTTTACTGTTTTTCGTAGATTAGATCTGTTTTTACCTATAACCCACGAAAAAGCCAAAAACACAGTTAGAGTTTAGATCCATCCCATAACCAATCTACGCCTCGCATTATCTTTTCAGTTTTTGCATTGTTGAATTTGTGTCTACATCGTCGCGTCGAGTTGCTGGTCTTATGATGTGGACATCCCTACTATTGATACAACCGTTGTACCTACAGCAACACACATACAAGGACCCATCACAAGATCTCGTGCCAAACAACTTAACTATTAGGTACTTTCGTTTCTTGGAACTATTCCTCACATACATGAGAATATGATGCTGCCTAAATCAGATATATTTCTTACTCTTAGGAATGATGGACCAAGCATGGACGAGAGGGACAAGCATTGGAGCATGGCCATGCATGGAGATGGCAGCAAGCATGTGATGATCCAAGAGAAGGCCACGGATGAAGATTTCAGAACTTTGAGGCCACCATAATGAAGAAAGAAGGCTTGGACGAAATATTCAAGATCAATACTTACTTAATCGTCCATAGCTTAATATGGTGTCATGACACCTTTATTTTGGGCCAGCCCATGTAATTTTCAGGATTTTAATTAGCCACTTTTTAGAGTCCGTATTTGAGGGGAAAAGGACTTTTAGGGTTGGATTTGGCCACCACTTCCCTGGCTGGACGAAACCCCACCTTTTCGCCCTTAAATACTCCCCCTAGCCGACCCCCTAGACTCGGATTTTGTTTAGACATTAAGTTAGCCATCATAGCAACTCCGCCAAGGCTCGAGCGTCGCAGAGGCCTCTTGTACTTCGCGCCTATTCAGAATCCCACCTTTTCAATAAAGCTTTCATCTTAATCCGCAATATCTTGATTGCAATATTAGTTCTTACTTGTTCTCGATTTCAGGTAGGAATTAAGACCCTCGCTGGTCAGGCTGATCATGTTCACGCAGGATCGGTAACCTCCAGGAGATTTGCCTAGCGATTGCATTGGCGCTCGTGCTTGCGCATGTAGTCAGATCGTCAAGCCCGAACTCCACCAAATCGATTATCTTCGTCTCATCGAAAGATCGGACACCTTTTCCCTATCAAGTGGTATCAGATTTCAGGTTGCTCGGTGAGATTTTACTGTTTTTCGTAGATTAGATCTGTTTTTACCTATAACCCACGAAAAAGCCAAAAACACAGTTAGAGTTTAGATCCATCCCATAACCAATCTACGCCTCGCATTATCTTTTCAGTTTTTGCATTGTTGAATTTGTGTCTACATCGTCGGCCGAGTTGTCGGTCTTATGATGTGGACATCCCTACTATTGATACAACCGCTGTGTACAAAGAACACATACAAGGACCCATCACAAGATCTCGTGCCAAACAACTTAACTATTAGGTACTTTCGTTTCTTGGAACTATTCCTCACATACATGAGAATATGATGCTGCCTAAATCAGATATATTTCTTACTCTTACGAATGATGGACCAAGCATGGACGAGAGGGACAAGCATTGGAGCATGGCCATGCATGGAGATGGCAGCAAGCATGTGATGATCCAAGAGAAGGCCACGGATGAAGATTTCAGAACTTTGAGGCCACCATAATGAAGAAAGAAGGCTTGGACGAAATATTCAAGATCAATACTTTACGAATTCGTCCATAGCTTAATATGGTGCTACAACACCTTTATTTTGGGCCAGGCCCATGTAATTTTCGCAGGATTTTAATTATCCACTTTTTAGAGTCCGTATTTGAGGGAAAAAGGACTTTTAGGGTTGGATTCGGCCACCACTTCATGGCTGGCCGAAACCCCAACTTTTTGCCCTTAAATACTCCCCATAGCCGACCCCCTAGACTCGGATTTTGTTTAGACATTAAGTTAGCCATCATAGCAACTTCGCCAAGGCTCGAGCATCGCAGAGGCCTCTTGTACTTCGCGCCTATTCAGGATCCCACCTCTTCAATAAAGCTTTCCTCTTAATCCGCAATATCTTGATTGCAATATTGGTTCTTACTTGTTCTCGATTTCAGGTAGGAATTAAGACCCTCGCTGGTCAGTGGGTCGTGTTCACGCAGATCGGTAACCTCCGGAGATTGGCCTAGCGATTGCATTGGCCAGATCGCACGCAGTCGGATCAAGCCCGAACTCCACCAAATCGATTAGCGCCATCTCATCGAAAGATCGGACACCTTTGCCCTATCAAGTGGTATCGATTTCAGGTTGCTCGGTGAGAGATTTTTCAGAGATTAGATTTGTTTTACCTATAACCCAAAAAAGCCAAAACATGCTTAGAGTTTAGATCCATCCCATAACCAATCTACGCCTCGCATTATCTTTTCAGTTTTTGCATTGTTGAATTTGTGTCTACATCGTCGTGTCGAGTTGCTGGTCTTAGTGTCTCGTACCTTAGATTTTCGAGTTGTGATCATACTAATCACCGCCACACTCGCCGATCACCGCCACCATATTTCTCCGCCATATACCCAGCCACCATAAACCCTAATACTCCGCCACCGCCTTCCTACCACGACACAGATCCGATCAGTTTTCCTGCCGCGGTACGAGTCCGAGTAGAGTTACTGTTTCCTAGTTATTTCCTTTTACTTTCCTTCTTTGTTGTTTCCTTGTTCAGCTAAAGTCCGTGTCGCGCTAAGAGTCCGGTCGTAAGTCCAGAAGGAGACCAAAAAAAAATTCTGGCTATACTGCTTTTCGACCCCGGGGATCACTTTTCTCCATTGGCCATTATAGCGATATTTTTTTGGCGCAGGCACGCTTTCCGGAGCAAAATAAAAAATTTCGAAATTTTTTATTGGGGCTAACCTATTTTTAGACCCCGTAGATCAATTCTAGACACTCGCCATCATAGTGATTTTCCACCTCTCGGTTCGCTTTTCAGGGTGCCATATCATCATACATTGCTTGTTGTGTCGCGTCGTGACATCGTTGGTGATCTAGGCTCGCGTCTCTAGTACGGTCTAGCCTAGGACCAGCACAAGCATGTCATTTAGCATTCTTTCAACTTTTGCATTGCTGATTTGATAATTGCTAACCCCCCTTGCTAAGCCTTCCCAGAGCTCCACATATATTCTCCACGTGATGTGTCTCGACTCCTGGTAATCGCTTGGTTCAATCTCTGGACCCACTGATCCTTGCGGTTGCACATCGCCTTTTCCTGCTGTTTGGTAAGAACTTGTAAAAGCTTCGTATATTGCTTGACGGATTACGCGTGACTTCCACCATATTTCCGTACTATATACCTTTGCCTTTTAAGGACTAACCATGACAGATACTTCGCGGAACCCTGCCACAATGACGAACGAAGAACTACATGCCCACTTCTCCGCACTTGGTGGTCATACCGAAGACGTGGATACGCTCGGAGTTTAACACCAAGCTCACCAACGCCGTGGACAAGATCGATGGACTCGAGAAATGCGTCAACGCCAAGCTTGACGTTCGGTTCAAGGAGCGTTTGAACCGACACGACCGCACCGCACCCACACATGGCGCAGGCGCATTCCGATCACGGCCTGATCATTGGTTGCCGCCAAGACTACTGCGGCCAGCGCACGACTCGACTTCGCCATGGCCGCTGCGACATTGGGGACATACGACGGGTACTACTACGACCCAGACGACGACGATTTGTTTGACGAGGAGGTTGAACAACCTCCATAGGTACCTGCTGGCCGTCCCCGACATTACTACCGCAATGCTCGACCACCGGTACGTGATGATGATCATGTTGCAAAACTTAAATTAAATATTCCATCTTTTAAGGGTAAATATAATCCTGATGCATATCTTACCTGGGAGATGGAAGTAGAACAACGTTTTGCATGTTTAAAATATCCTGAGAATATGCGTGTTAGTGCTGCTACATGTGAATTTACTAAGTTTGCTTCCCTTTGGTGGTCTGTGTATTGTCGTTTAAATCCTACTACTATTCCTAGTACTTGGACTGCTTAAAAAACTGCTATGCGTGTTCGTTTTGTACCTCCCACTTAGCAACGTGATTTACTAAAGAATCTGACACGTTTAGAGCAAGGGAAAAATCTGTAGAAGAGTATTATGAGGAATTGCAAACGGGGATGGTTCGGTGTGGTCTTGTTGAATCTAATGAACAAATGCTTGCACGTTTCTTTGGTGGATTAAACAAGGACATTCAGCACATCTTAGATTATAAGGAATATGATGTAGCCCGACCTACGGTCGTTACCACATCTTGGTCTCCAACTTACGCCAAGTCGTCATGGACTCCAAAGGTGAATCTGTTCCTCTATGCGAGCCCCCTTCCTACCCTATTGAATGGTATGCTACTTCATACTCCGTCACATATGCGTGACAGGTTCACATTGACAAGTACGGAGGCAAGGGAGGAAGCCCGGAGCATCAAGCCCGACAAGACGGAGGCTTGGTAGAGGAGGCAGAAGAAACCAAATGCTCTTCGCCAATGTACCGGACTGACAGTAGTACTACGGCCAAGCACTACACTGCCACCGCCAAAGAACAAACAACGCCAATGAAGCCAACACTGCTCATGGTCTCGGTACCTGACCTAGAACGGTATCGGCCACTAAGACTACCGCCTCCTGCCATCGCCACACAGACGGCTCCAATGACGCCTCAGACCGCAAGCGGTACTACAGTCCCGAGCAAGACTATTAGACCAAGCGGTACTACCGGTCCCAAGTCCCAGATTACAGCTCATGGCGTGCTCAAGGCACTAGTTGGGCCACAACCCATGTATCCCCCTTACTTACCTATTCGCCTAGTTTATCCCCAAACTACCCTTGTTTATGTGGTTGGCCTATAAATAGAGCCCCCACCCCTCATGTATCCCTTAGGCATAGATGATAGACTAAAGAAAACCCCCATTGTGGAATCTCTAGTTTTGCCTCATCCCCTTTACAAAGGGGACCGACTATCGTCACCAACCTCGATTCGACTTTGCATCACGCATCCATCGTTGAACAAGGCCTTGGAGTTCGATGTCTCGTCTCCAAGCTGTCAAGACCCTCCCCAATGTGTTCTTCCCTCTCCGATGTGGATTTGAGGGAGCACGTTGACCGATCTTTCCTTGCGAGGATTCTATCGGACCGGTGGCCACCGTTCGGGAGCAATCGGCCTTGTATCGTGTGAGTTTTGCGTGTGTTCATCGTGTTCTTCGCGAGGTGTGTGTTCGCTTCCGCTACCTTCTCCCTTTCCCTCGCTTTCCCATCGATTTGACCACGAGATCCGTGAAGATCGGGCCACCCAAGAGGTTAACCCCTCCATCAGAATATAATTCTATCACTCGTTTGTTTCATCTTGCTTGCAAAGCTGAACGTGAAGTGCAGGATCGCCAAACACCATGGAGGAGGACTAATAATTCAGCAGGTCGCACATCCACTTGGACATCCCGACAATCAGCGCATCCTCGTGATTCGCCACCAGCTACTACCACATCCAAGGCCACTACAAGATTTCCAGCTGCTCCTCCACCGTCATCAAATGCTCCTGCTCGTAGTGCATCTTCTATGGCTTCCACGGGTAAGACAAAGGATATACAATGCCGCAAGTGCTGGGGTTTTGGTCATATTGAGAGATAGTGCACAACACAACGTGTGATGATGGTGCGAGAAGATGGTCAATACGATTCAGCGAGTGACTTTCATGAAGATACACTAGCCCTTATTTCTGCTCGAGATGGAGACAATTTTGATGATGATGAAGAGACAGAGGTAATGGGAGCTGAAGCTGCTGATCAATACAAGAGCTTAATTACACAACGTGTGTTGAGTGTGCAATTGAGCAAGATCAACGCCACAACCTGTTCCAAACACGTGGTGTTGTCAAGGAAAGAGCTATACGGATCATCATTGATGGAGGGAGTTGTAATAATCTGGCCAGTGTTGACATGGTAGAGAAGCTTGCGCTTCCAACAAGACAACGCCCACATTCATATTACATCCAATGGTTTGAGAGTTCTCGCAAGATCAAGGTAACAAGAACGATGCAGCGTGCATTTTACTATTGGTACATATTCTGATTTTGTTGATTGTGATGTTGTACCTATGCAAGCTTGTTCTTTGTTACTTGGTAGACCATGGCAATTGATAGAGAATCTGTTCATAATGGCAAAACTAATCACTATTCCCTTATGCATGATGGAAAGAAAATTGGTCTAAAACCTATGACTCCCGAATAGATTTTAAAAGATGATCTTGCTAGAGCTAGTAGAGCTAAAACTGGGGAGAAAAATAAAAGTGAGAATCAGATTGTTGCTGCAGATTTTATACCACCAAAAAACACTAAATCTGATTCTACACATGCTACTGAAATTCGTTTGAAGAGTCCATGTATGCTTGCAAATAAAATTGATATTGCTGAATTAGATGTAAACAATACTCAATGTTATGCAATTGTCTGCAAAGAGGTTTTGTTTTCATTTGAGGATATGCCTCCTTCTTTGCCACCCGCTATTGCTAACCATTTGCAGGAATATGAGGACGTCTTTCCCTACCGAAATGCCACCGGACTACCTTCTATTAGAGGAATTGAGCACCAAATTGATCTAATTCCTGGTGCCACGTTGCCCAACCGCGCCATATAGAACCAATCCAGAGGAGACAAAGGAGATACAACGCCAAATTCAGAACTACTCGATAGAGATCATATTCGTGAGTCCCTTAGCCCTGTCTTGTTCCTATTATTTTGGTACCTAAGAAAGATGGTTCTTCACAAGATGTGTACTGATTGTAGAGCTATCAATAATATTACTATTTGATATCGTCATCCTATTCCACGCTTAGATGACATGCTTGATGAATTGAGTGGTTCTACCATGTTTTCTAAAGTTGATTTATGAGTGGTTACCACCAGATTCGTATGAAATTAGGAGATGAATGGAAAACAGCATTTAAAACTAAGTTCGGTTTATATGAGTGGTTAGTAATGCCGTTTGGTTTAACTAATGCACCTAGCACTTTCATGAGATTAATGAACGAAGTTTTACGTGCTTTCATTGGACGTTTTGTTGTAGTCTACTTTGATGATATTCTGATTTATAACAAATCTTTAGAGGATCATTTGGACCATTTACGTGTTGTTTTCAATGCTTTACGTGATGCACGTTTGTTTGGTAACCTTGAGAAGTGCACCTTTTGCACCAATCGAGTTGTGTTTCTTGGCTATGTTGTTACATCACAGGGTATTGAAGTGAATCCAGCCAAGATTGAAGCTATTGAGAATTGGCCGCAGCCCAAGACGGTCACACAAGTAAGGAGTTTTCTTGGCCTCGCTGGTTTTATAGGCGCTTTATCAAAGACTGATCAATTGCCGCGCCGCTGAATGAGCTTTCCAAGAAGGATGTGCCCTTTGTTTGGGGCGATGCACAACAACAGGCCTTCGTCAGATTGAAAGATAAGCTAACACATGCTCCCTTACTCCAACTTCCTGATTTTACTAAGACTTCTGAGCTTGAATGTGATGCTATTGGAATTGGTTTGGGAGGGGTGTTATTACATGAGGGAAAACCTGTTTCATATTTTAGTGAGAAATTGAGTGGGGCTAGTCTGAACTATTCTACTTATGATAAAGAATTATATGCGTTGGTTCGGACATTAGAAACTTGGCAACATTATCAATGGCCTGAGGAATTTGATATTCATTCTGATCATGAATCTTTGAAGCATATTCGTAGTCAAGCTAAGTTGAATCGTCGTCATGCAAAGTGGGTTGAATTTATTGAGTCTTTTCCTTATGTTATCAAACACAAAAAGGGTAAAGATAATATTATTGCTGATGCTTTGTCGCATCGTTATGCTTTGTTATCTCAACTTGACTTCAAAATATTTGGATTGGAAACTATTAAGGAACAATATGTGCATGATGCTGAATTTAAAGATGTGTTGCAGAATTATAGAGATGATAGAACTTGGAACAAGTTCGTCTTCAATGATGGATTTGTGTTCCGTGCTAACAAACTATGCATTCCAGATAGTTCTGTTCGTCTTTTGTTGTTACAGGAGGCGCATGGAGGGGGATTGATGGGACACTTTGGTGTCAAGAAGACGGAGGATGTTCTTGCTGCACACTTCTTTTGGCCACGTATGCGTCGAGATGTTGAGAGATTTGTGGCACGCTGCACTACTTGTCAAAAATCTAAGTCTCGCCTTAATCCAGATGGTTTATATATGCCTCTTCCTGTTCCTAGTGTTCCTTGGGAGGATATTTTTATGGACTTTGTTTTGGGATTTCCACGAACACACAAGGGGAGGGATAGTATTTTTGTTGTTATGGATCGGTTTTCTAAGATGGCACACTTTATTCCTTGTCATAAAACGGATGATGCTGCGCATATTGCTGATTTGTTCTTTCGTGAAATTGTTCGTTTGCATGGTGTGCCAAATACTATTGTCTCTGATCGTGATACTAAATTTCTTAGCCACTTTTGGAGATGTTTATGGGCTAAGTTGGGGACTAAATTGCTGTTTAGTACTACATGTCATCCCCAAACTGATGGACAAACTGAAGTAGTAAATAGAACTTTGTCTACTATGTTGCGGGCTGTTTTAAAGAAGAACTTAAAATTGTGGGAAGAGTGTTTTACCTCATATAGAATTTGATTATAATCGTTAGCTGCATTCTACCACAAAGATGTGCCCGTTTGAGACCGTCTATGGTTTTGTTCCTCGTGCACCTATTGATTTATTGCCTTTACCTACTTCGGTGCAACATAATTTGGATGCTACACAACACGCTGAAATGATATTAAACTTGCATAAGACTACTAACGGTAACATCGAACATATGAATGCTAATTATAAACTTGCTGAAGATAAAGTGAGAAAGCATGTTGTGTTTGATGTTGGAGCTCTTGTTTGGTTACATTTGCGTAAGGATCGCTTTCCTGATTTACGCAAGTCTAAGTTAATGCTGCGTGCTGCTGGTCCCTTTAAGGTGTTAGAGAAAATAAATGATAATGCATATAAACTTGAGTTGCCTGCAGACTTTGGTACGGTTAGTCCTACGTTTAACATTGCAGATTTGAAGCCTTACTTTGGTGAGGAAGATGAGATTGCGTCGAGGACGACTTCAATTCAAAAGGGGAGCATGATGTGGACATCCCTTCTATTGATACAACCGTTGTACCTACAGCTACACACATACAAGGACCCATCACAAGATCTCGTGCCAAACAACTTAAATATCAGGTACTTTCGTTTCTTGGAACTCTTCCTCACATACATGAGAATATGATGCTGCCTAAATCAGATGTATTTCTTACTCTTAGGAATGATGGACCAAGCATGGATGAGAGGGACAAGCATTGGAGCATGGCCATGCATGGAGATGGCAGCAAGCGTGTGATGATCCAAGAGAAGGCCACGGATGAAGATTTCAGAACTTTGAGGCCACCATAATGAAGAAAGAAGGCTTGGACGAAATATTCAAGATCAATACTTTACGAATTCGTCCATAGCTTAATATGGTGCCGCGACACCTTTATTTTGGGCCAGCCCATGTAATTTTCAGGATTTTAATTAGCCACTTTATAGAGTCCAGATTTGAGGGGAAAGGACTTTTAGGGTTGGATTCGGCCACCACTTCCATGGCTGTCCGAAACCCCACCTTTTCGCCCTTAAATACTCCGCATAGCCGACCCCCTAGACTTGGATTTTGTTTAGACATTAAGTTAGCCATCATAGCAACTTCGCCAAGGCTCGAGCGTCGCAGAGGCCTCTTGTACTCCGCACATATTCAGAATCCCACCTTTTCAATAAAGCTTTCATCTTAATCTGCAATATCTTGATTGCAATATTAGTTCTTACTTGTTCTCGATTTCAGGTAGGAATTAAGACCCTCGCTGGTCAGGCTGATCGTGTTCTCGCAGGATCGGTAACCTCCAGGAGATTGGCCTAGCGATTGCATTGGCGCTCGTGCTCGCACGTGTAGTCGGATCATCAAGCCCGAACTCCACCAAATCGATTATCTTCATCTCATCGAAAGATCGGACACCTTTGCCCTATCACATGACCTTCAAGGCCAAGCGTGCCACACCAAAGGGAACCACCTACTTCGATCATCCACCTCCAAGGCGACAAGTGCCACCACCTAGATGGCGTCAAGCGCCACCATCTCCAAGGCGCCAAGCTCCATCACCTCCAAGGCGTCGAGCTCCACCATCTCCAAGGCGCCAAGCTGCGTCACCTCCAAGGCGCCAAGCTCCAACTCCTATCCAAACAAGAGTGGCGTCCAAACATCATATACATCAAGAGGCGCCAAGAAACAAGAATCTTCATCGACAAACATCCTCTCATGAGCATCGCCACCATAAAGAGGGTACAAGATATCGTCAAAGGCATCTTCGCCATAAAGACGAAGAATTCATGGTGAGCACCAACCATAATGCTCAAGCAAGCTCAAGAAGGCACCACAAGCACAAGAAGAGTGCCAAGGCAAATGATCACCATCGTGAGTGTCATGTGGACGACCAAGTGTGCCACCTACATCAACCATCGGCAAGGCACGCCAATGACCTCCGTCGACACCATCATAGGGCACCTTCAACTACTCGTGCCACCACCACAATGGCACCAAGAGCAAGCCTTCCTCCATGCCATCAAGCTTCAACACCTACGCTTGACTTCCACGACCTCGCTAACGGGGAAAATGTAAACCTCTACTTCGCCAAGTTGGATAGCATGAGCCTACCTCCACCACTACTACAAGATGGCCACAAGACGGTCGAGCATGGGATTTTCCTTTTGACCATGGAGGCGAGCAATAATGCCCATCTTATGGCATCCAACCTTGGAGGCGACAAGGTCAAGAATGGTGAGCATGGGATTTTCCCTTCACCAAAGGAGGCGCATGGAGTTGAGGAAACCGAGCCTATCCCCATATGCTTGAGTGATGATGTGGTACCAATCCCATGTGAGTATGAGAGCCACTTAGCTCACTTGAGTGAGAACAAGAGTGAGATGAGTGACTCCACCTTATGTGAGATTGAGTGCTTCCACTTGGAGGGCCTGAGTGATACTCCTAGTGAGTTGAGAGTGGTAGTTGATAGGTCAAGTGAGACCATTTCGATTTCTAACAACTTACCCTCTACCTCTAGTGTGTTCTCTTGTGTTGTGCTAGGTTCCATGGAGGAAGATGCCCGATGCTATGAAGCAATGATTCCTCGAATGGAGAAGATGTACATGGTAGATGCTACGCCATGGATACATCAAGAAGATGAAGTCGTCCACAAGGAGGCCACTACTTCCACAATACCCACTTCATATGAGAGGTATGACCAAGGTACCAATAAGGGTGTTGATGATGCCATGATCCCACTAGTGGACATGATGAATTGTGAGGATATGCATGCTATGGATGATACTTGTGACATTACATATGCTTCATCCACATTCTCATGTGATGCTTTGCCTTTGCATAATATTGATCATGTGGAATTGTTTGATTGCGATATCTGATGGAGGGGTTAACCTCTTGGGTGCCCGGTCTTCACGGATCTCGTGGTCAAATCGATGGGAAAACGAGGGGAAAGGGAGAAGGTAGCGGAAGCGAACACACACCTCGCGAAGAACACGATGAACACACGCAAAACTCACACGATACAAGGCCGATTGCTCCCGAACGGCGGCCACCGGTCCGATAGAATCCTCGCAAGGAAAGATCTGTCAACATGCTCCCTCAAATCCACATCGGAGAGGGAAGAACACCTTGGGGAGGGTCTTGACGACTTGGGGGCGAGAAACCGAGAACCCAAGTCCTTGTTCAACGATGGATGCGTGATGCAAAGTCAAATCGAGGTTGGTGACGATAGTCGGTCCCCTTGGTAAAGGGGATGAGGCAAAACTAGAGATTCCACAATGGGGGTTTTCTTTAGTCTATCATCTATGCCTAAGGGATACATGAGGGGTGGGGGCTCTATTTATAGGCCAGCCACTAAACAAGGGTAGTTTGGGGATAAACTAGGCGAATAGGTAAGTAAGGGGAATACATGGGTTGTGGCCCAACAAAGGCGCATGCACATACATGACCGGTAGTACTGGGACCTAGGACCTGTAGTACGGTCATCACCGTAGTACCTCTCATGGTATCCTAGAGTATACCAGGGCGGTACCGCAAGCCAAGATCAAGGGGCATCCAAGGGCGATGGCGAGGCTTGATGCAAGCAGGGCGAGGCATTACTACCGTGACAGTAGTACCAGTTCCGACCGGTAGTACCGCTTGGACTGGGCATTGCCGACATGTCTTCTTCCGTCTCCTCTTCCAATCCTCCGTCTTGTCGGGCTTGATGCTCAAGCCTCCCCGGCCTCCGACTTGTCAATGTGAACCTATCATGCATATGTGACGGAGTATGAAGTAGCATACCATTCAATAGGGTAGGAAGGGGCTCACATAGAGGAACAGTCACCTTTGAGTCCATGACGACTTGGCGAAGTTGGAGACCAAGATGTGGTAACGATCAGAAAGAGTCCCCGACTCTACATGCTCATCACAAAGTAGAAGCGATCGAGACCTTCTTGATCGGGGTTCACCTTATAGTCGTCCCGGGAAGATTGACTTGACAACACTTCAATGTTCCTTCACCTTCCTTGAAGCCTACAAAGCTCACAACAAAAGCAAAGCAACACTCAAAGCGTAGCCAATTCATGAAGATTATAGCATGAGTCCTCAAGTAGAAGGAAGTCACCTTAGCTTGTAGAGATAGCTCGATGAAGGGTAGCCATAGGTAACTCTCTTCGGTTCTTCTTGTCAACATATAGTCCATAGAGGTTGACGTGTATGCATTTGTACCTTCATACAACAAAGACCAAGCAACATATGTTTGTGTGTGATAGAGGAGCATATCATTTGTGGCATGTCCATTCTTGTTCACAACACGATTAGCACAAATCAAGTATAGCAAACAGGATGCATATGCAAGGTCAAAGTGCATGGAAGTCGTTGCAAAATCATCCAAATGTGGGAACTCAAAAACTCCATATAACATCTTATTGTGGCACTCAAAGCAATCGAATAGAAATTTTATCAACATCTTTGATGCAAAGCTTGGAGAATTTGGCAAAAACACAAAAGGAAGAATGTCCAAAACAACCTCGTTATGTGTGCCAACCAACCATTGGAAAGAGAAATTGTTCGACATGTTGGATGTCACACACAAATCATCGATAGCAAATATCATGGGAATATGAGTATCCCAAGCGGAAGCGAAAACAACGTGTTTGCAAACAAACCAAATGAAAGGGCAAGTGGTCCTTATGTTTGTTGCAACAAGAAGACGAGATTCTTGGAAGCTCTCATGACAATACATGCTCTTAATGGAATTGTGGTTGCACATAAAACATAGGAAAGAAAAAATGTTCAACATTTGTGTTGCAACACGCAAAGCATCATTATCCAAAAGCGAAGAAACATGAATGTCACAAGGTGAGATAATACCATCAACATGATTGCAATCAAACCATAGGAAAGAGCAATTTGCCAACATGAAAGATGCAAAGCATGCAAAAGGTATCAGAGCTGGGTTCGATCTTGAACTCACTTGTGGGATGCTCTCAAGAGCTCTTTTTGTCAACTCGTGCTCAACCGAGGTTGACATGATAATGCGGGTACCTACACACATCATACACAAAAGGAAGAATGTGTGTGCATGGTAGAGATACACATCATCCATCATGACGTATCTCTTCTTGTGCACATCACCATTAATGTCAATCAAGTATGAAATAGATGCATGGTGAGTATGCAAGTGGGGAACATGCTTATCATGGAAATCATCAAAATCTCCAAAAATTGAGAAAGCTATGGGGGCCATCTCATTAGAACGCATATGATCAATATTGTTGCAAGCAAAACAAGTGAAATAGCAAGCATTCATCTTATCGCAAGCAACGGGAGAAATTGAATGACTAGCATGACAAGGCAAGTCCAAAGCAATTGGAGGATACACACAAGATGCATAGAATGGCATGTTTATGGCAATGATATTGATGCAGCCCGACCTACGGTCGTTACAACATCTTGGTCTCCAACTTACGCCAAGTCGTCATGGACTCCAAAGGTGAATCCGTTCCTCTATGCGAGCTCCCTTCCTACCCTATTGAATGGTATGCTACTTCATACTCCGTCACATATGCATGATAGGTTCACATTGACAAGTACGGAGGCAAGGGAGGAAGCTTGAGCATCAAGCCCGACAAGACGGAGGCTTGGAAGAGGAGGCTAAGAAGACAGATCGTCAATGCTCTCTGCCAGCAGTACTACGGACTGGCGACTGCATTACCGCCCGGCTACTCGACCTCTGCTACCGCCAAAGAATGCATTTACACCAAGGCAATCCAAATGCTCTCATCACCGGCGGTACTACCCTGTGTCCCAGATTACCGGCCACTAGACTACCGCCTTCTACCGCCACCAACAGGGCCCAAATGAAGCTCAGATCGCAAGCGGTACTACCGTCCCAAGTCCCAGATTACTGGCAAGGCTCAAGACACTAGTTGGGACATAGCCCATGTATCCCCCTTTACTTACCAAACCCTAGTTTTATCCCCAAACTACCCTTGTTTAGTGGTTGGCCTATAAATAGAGCCCCCACCCCTCATGTATCCCTTAGGCATAAATGATAGACTAAAGACAACCCCCATTGTGGAATCTCTAGTTTTGCCTCATCCCCTTTACCAAGGGGACCGACTATCGTCACCAACCTCGATTGGACTTTGCATCACGCATCCATCGTTGAACAAGGCCTTGGGTTCTCGGTTTGCCGCCCAAGTCGTCAAGACCCTCCTCAAGGTGTTCTTCCCTCCGATGTGGATTTGAGGGAGCACGTTGACCGATCTTTCCTTGCGAGGATTCTATCGGACCGGTGGCCGCTCGGGAGCAATCGGCCTTGTATCGTGTGAGTTTTGCGTGTTCATCGTGTTCTTCGCGAGGTGTGTTCGCTCGCTACCTTTTCCCTTTCCCTCGCTTTCCCATCGATTTGACCACGAGATCCGTGAAGATCGGGCACCCAAGAGGTTAACCCTCCATCATCCGGTATCGCAGCTTTTGGTTGCCACGGATTTCTCATCGATTTGGTCTTTTCCCCATAAATTCAAATTTCACCAAAATAGCCCCAATTCGTGTTTTGGATCGATCTGTGATTTGAGTGCTTGGTAGGTTTTGATCCGTGGATTACTTGCTAAATTTGTTGATCTACCTTCCTTTATGCTCCCATAGCCTAATTCCATGATTTCCCGTCGATTTGGTGTTTTTCTTAAAGAATTTCCGCCCAAATCGCTTCTAAATCGCGAATCAGATCTGGTTTTCTCTCCGAGCGGTACTACTGCTCCAAATCTACGGTACTACCGTACCGGTAAAATCCGTACTACCGCCAAGACAAAGAAACAAAGAAGTTCCAGATTTCAGCCTCTCACCGTTTTGACCATAACTTTTGTATTCGAACTCGGATTTTGGTGTTCTTTAGCTCGTTTCGAAGAGGAGAAGGAGCTCTACATCATCATCCACGTGGTTCATGCTATCTACTGCATCCAAATTCCGTGAGCAAGGAGGAATCCAACAATAAAGGGTGAAGATCGTCGACGAAAGGTATAAACATTCCGCGACTTCTCCCCACTTGCATTCCTTTGTGAACCCCACTATCTTTGCGAGCAACAAACACCTATTGAGACTAGTTACTCTTATGATTTCTTGGGCTATGCACATTTGATACCTTGTAGATTCCGAGCAAACATTGTGAGCGCTATCTGATATAGTTATCTTGTATAGTTGTTGGCACAAGGAAGAGGCAAGTGAAAAAGAAATAAAAAGAAAAAGAGTGATACAAAAAGAAAAAAAATAGAAAAAAGGAAAAGAGAAAAAGAAACAAATATACATGTGCCTCATAGAATAGGAAGCGCAAGCTCAATGAACATCATATAGGTGGTACTTTTGTGCATATCTTGTAGCCCACCAAATTTTGTGCAATCGAACTAGCGTCTCTCCTTGTACTTGTGTGACACGAGCTTATAGTCTTCGCTAGGTAATCATTTGGTTCTTAGCTCACTTTCTCCATCGCACAAGTCCCATTTATCCCACCGTGTGTGTTTCCTTGTACATATTTCCTATCTTGTGGATTAACTTGTTTTGCTTTGTGATCATTGTGGTTCTTTACTTGCCATTACAACATCTTGATTTCGGATTGGTTCTTGACATGCCACTTTCCATACCTATCCACCATAGGCCTTGTGTGTGTGTGTTTTTTGGTTCGTAGTTGGTTTTGGTGTTCCGCGTGAACTTCACTTTGCTTGGTTTATTGCTCTCAAGTGTGGCCACTTGTACGATACGATCTTCCAAGGTAAAGTAAGGTTTGACGTTGTATCCCTAACTCCCACTACCACTTCCATATACACCGCTTGGTCTTGTGCATCATGTCTAGGGACTCCGGAACCGAGGATGATATCTATGAAGAATCCATGATGAGCCACCATGACTACGACTCCACAAGTATAGAGGACATGACGGAGCACAACACCGACAATGGCTCCGCATGCTTTGAGGACCCGAAGCACTACACCTACGACGACTCCACATGCATGGAAGACATGGAGCTCTACGTCGACAATGGCTCCTCATGCATGGAGCCTATGGAGCACTACACCGACAATGGCTCCACATGCTTGGTTGATATGGAGTAATACACCAACAACTACTCCCCAAGCATGGACGACTTCGAGTGCGACATCGATGACGCCTCGCCAAGCATGGAGGACACAGAGAACTTCATCGAGTTTGATGGCTCCTCCACGAGCCATGAAGAATTCCTCCACCGCGTGGAGATGGAAGCCTACTACGCCAAGCAAGAGGAGGCGCATCATCAAGATTCCATGACCTTCAAGCTGCGTGCCACACCAAAGGGCACCACCTACTTCGATGATCCACCTCCAAGGCGACAAGTGCCACCACCTAGATGGCGTCAAGTGCCACCATCTCCAAGGCGCCAAGCTCCATCACCTCCAAGGCGTCAAGATCCACCATCTCCAAGGCGCCAAGCTACATCACCTCCAAGGCGCCAAGATCCACCTCCTATCCAAACAAGAGTGGCGTCCAAACATCATATACATCAAGAGGCGCCAAGAAACAAGAATCTTCATCGACAAACATCCTCTCATGAGCTTCGCCACCATAAAGAGGATACAAGACATCGTCAAAGGCATCTTCGCCACCAAGACGAAGTATTCGTGATGAGCACCAACCATAATGCTCAAGCAAGCTCAAGAAGGAACCATAAGCACAAGAAGAGTGCCAATGCAAATGATCACCGTCGTGAGCGTCATGTGGATGACCAAGTGCTTCACCAACATCAACCATCGGCAAGGCACGCCAATGACCTCCGTCGACACCATCATAGGGCACCTTCAACTAGTGCCACCACCAAAATGGCACCAAGAGCAAACCTTCGTCCACGCCATCAAGCTTCGATGCCTACACTTGACTTCCACGACCTCGCCAACGAGGAAAATGTAGACCTCTACTTCGCCAAGTTGGATAGCATGAGCCTACCTCCACCACTACTACAAGATGTCCACAAGACAGTCGAGCATGGGATTTTCCCTTCGACCATGGAGGCGAGCAATGATGCCCATCTTATGGCATCCAACCTTGAAGGCGACAAGGTCAAGAATGGTGAGCATGGGATTTTTCCTTCACCACAGGAGGCGCATGGAATTGAGGAAACCGAGCCTACCCCCATATGCTTGAGTGATGATGTGGTACCAATCCCATG
This sequence comes from Avena longiglumis, assembly GCA_030063025.1. Taxonomy (NCBI): domain Eukaryota; kingdom Viridiplantae; phylum Streptophyta; class Magnoliopsida; order Poales; family Poaceae; genus Avena; species Avena longiglumis. The sequence goes on along the minus strand of CP125974.1, from coordinate 331,394,242 downwards.
TGAGTATGAGAGCCACTTAGCCGACTTGAGTGAGAACAAGAGTGAGATGAGTGACTCCACCTTATGTGGGATTGAGTGCTTCCACTTGGAGGGCATGAACGATAATCCTAGTGAGTTGAGAGTGGTAGTTGATAGGTCAAGTGAGACCATTTCCATTTCTAACAACTTACCCTCTACCTCTAGTGTGTCCTCTTGTGTTGTTCTAGGTCCCATGGAGGAAGACGCGCCAAATCATGAAGCAATGATGCCTCAATTGGAGAAGATGTACATGGTGCACAAAGATGATGCTACGCCATGGATACATCAAGAAGACAAAGTCATCCACAAGGAGGCCACTACTTCCACAACACCCACTTCATATGAGAGGTATGACCAAGGTAACAATAAGGGTGTTGATGATGCCATGATCCCACTAGTGGACATGATGAATTGTGAGGATATGCATGTTATGGATGATACTTGTGACATTACTTATGCTTCATCCATATTCCCATGTGATGCTTTGCCTTTGCATAATATTGATCATGTGGAATTGTTTGATTGCGATATCATTGCCATAAATATGCCATGCTATGCATCTTGTGTGTATCCTCCAATTGCTTCGGACTTGCCTTGTCATGCTAGTCATTCAATTTCTCCCGTTGCTTGCGATAAGATGAATGCTTGCTATTTCACTTGTTTTGCTTGCAACAATATTGATCATATGCGTTATAATGAGATGGCCCCCATAGCTTTCTCAATTTTTGGAGATTTTGATGATTGCCATGATAAGCATGTTCCCCACTTGCATACTCACCATGCATCTATGTCATACTTGATTGACATTAATGGTGATGTGCACAAGAAGAGATACGTCATGATGGATGATGTGTATCTCTACCATGCACACACATTCTTCCTTTTGTGTATGATGTGTGTAGGTACCCGCATTATCATGTCAACCTCGGTTGAGCACGAGTTAACAAAAAGAGCTCTAGAGAGCATCCCACAAGTGAGTTCAAGATCGAACCCAACTCTGATACCTTTTGCATGCTTTGCATCTTTCATGTTGGAAAATTTCTCTTCCCTATGGTTTGATTATAAGCATGTTAATGGTATTATCTTCCCTTGTGACATGCATGTTTCTTCGCCTTTAGATAATGATTCTTTGTGTGTTGCAACAAAAATGTTGAACAATTTACCTTTCCGATGTTTTGTGTGCAACCACAATTCCTTTACGAACATGTATTGTCATGAGAGCTTCCAAGAATCTCGTCTTGTTGTTGCAACAAACATAAGGACCACTTGCTCTTTCATTTGGTTTGTTTGCAAACATAATATTGTTGTTGCTTTGGACATTCTTCCTTTTGTGTTTTTGCCAAATTCTCCAAGCTTTGCATCAAAGATGTTGTTAAAATTTCTATTCGATTGCTTTGAGTGCCACAATAAGATGTTATATGCAGTCCCACATTTGGATGATGTTCAAACAATTTCCATGCACTTTGACCTTGCATATGCATTCCATTTTCTATACATGCAGTGTACTAATAGTGTTGTGAACAAGGATGGACATGCCACATTTGACATGCTCCTCTATCACGCACGAAAATATTTTGCTTGGTCTTTGTTGTGTAAAGGTACAAGTGCATACACGTCAACCTCTACCAACTACGTGTTGACAAGAAGAACCGAAGAGAGTTACCTATGGCTAACCTTCATCGAGCTATCTCTCCAAACTAAGGTGACTTCCTTCTACTTGAGGACTCATGCTATAATCTTTATGAATTGGCTACGCTTTGAGTGTTGCTTTGCTTTTGTTGTGAGCTTTGTAGGCTTCAAGGAAGGTGAAGGAACATTGAAGTGTTGTCATGTCAATCTTCACAAGGACGACTATATGGTGAACCCCAGGATCAAGAAGGTCTCTCGACCGCTTCTACTTTGTGGTGAGCATGTAGAGTCGAGGACGACTCTTTTTGAAGGGGGGGTGGGGGAGCTGATGCAGCCCGACCTACGGTCGTTACTACATCTTGGTCTCCAACTTACGCCAAGTCGTCATGGACTCCAAAGGTGAATTTGTTCCTCTATGCGAGCTCCCTTCCTACCCTATTGAATGGTATGCTACTTCATACTCCGTCACATATGCATGGTAGGTTCACATTGACAAGTACGGAGGCAAGGGAGGAAGCCCGGAGCATCAAGCCCGACAAGACGGAGGCTTGGAAGAGGAGGCGGAAGAAGATCGTCAATGCTTATCTGTCGCAATGATACTGGACACCGCGACCGGGTAATACTACCGCCTGATTACCGCCTCGATCTGTACTACCGCCAAGACTATCACCGCTACCAAAGACGGCTCATAAGAAGACAATGCCCTTCACTAGGCGGTACTACCGCCCTGGATCCGGTATTACCGCCACTACGGACCAAGCGGTACACCGGTCCCAAGTCCCAGATTACTGGCTCCCAGGTTCACACTAGTTGGGCCACAGCCCATGTATCCCCCTTTACTTACCAAACCCTAGTTTTATCCCCAAACTACTCTTGTTTAGTGGTTGGCCTATAAATAGAGCCCCCACCCCTCATGTATCCCTTGGGCATAGATGATAGACTAAAGACAACCCCCATTGTGGAATCTCTAGTTTTGCCTCATCCCCTTTACCAAGGGGACCGACTATCGTCACCAACATCGATTGGACTTTGCATCACGCATCCGTCGTTGAACAAGGCCTTGGGTTCTCGGTTTCTCGCCCCCAAGTCGTCCAGACCCTCCTCAAGGTGTTCTTCCCTCTCCGATGTGGATTTGAGGGAGCACGTTGACCGATCTTTCCTTGCGAGGATTCTATCGGACCGGTGGCCGCCGTTCGGGAGCAATCGGCCTTGTATCGTGTGAGTTTTGTGAGTGTTCATCGTGTTCTTCGCGAGGTGTGTGTTCGCTTCCGCTACCTTCTGCCTTTCCCCTCGCTTTCCCATCGATTTGACCACGAGATCCGTGAAGATCGGGCACCCAAGAGGTTAACCCCTCCATCAGATATCGCAATCAAACAATTCCACATGATCAATATTATGCAAAGGCAAAGCATCACATGGGAATGTGGATGAAGCATATGTAATGTCACAAGTATCATCCATAGCATGCATATCCTCACAATTCATCATGTCCACTAGTGGGATCATGGCATCATCAACACCCTTATTGGTACCTTGGTCATACCTCTCATATGAAGTGGGTGTTGTGGAAGTAGTGGCCTCCTTGTGGACGACTTCATCTTCTTGATGTATCCATGGCGTATCATCTACCATGTACATCTTCTCCATTCGAGGCATCATTGCTTCATAGCATCGGGCGTCTTCCTCCATGGAACCTAGCACAACACAAGAGAACACACTAGAGGTAGAGGGTAAGTTGTTAGAAATCGAAATGGTCTCACTTGACCTATCAACTACCACTCTCAACTCACTAGGAGTATCACTCATGCCCTCCAAGTGGAAGCACTCAATCTCACATAAGGTGGAGTCACTCATCTCACTCTTGTTCTCACTCAAGTGGGCTAAGTGGCTCTCATACTCACATGGGATTGGTACCACATCATCACTCAAGCATATGGGGGTAGGCTCGGTTTCCTCAACTCCATGCGCCTCCTTTGGTGAAGGGAAAATCCCATGCTCACCATTCTTGACATTGTCGACTTCAAGGTTGGATGCCATAAGGTGGGCATCATCGCTCTCCTCCATGGTCGAAGGGAAAATCCCATCCTCGACCGTCTCGTGGCCATCGCGTAGTAGTGGTGGAGGTAGGCTCATGCTATCCAACTTGGCGAAGTAGAGGTCTACATTTGACTCGTTGGCGAGGTTGTGGAAGTCAAGCTTACGCATTGAAGCTTGATGGCGTGGAGGAAGGCTTGCTCTTGGTGCCATTGTGGTGGTGGCACGAGTAGTTGAAGGTGCCCTATTGATAGGGCAAAGGTGTCCGATCTTTTGATGAGATGGCGATAATCGATTTTGTGGAGTTCGGGCTTGACGATCCGACTACACGTGCGAGCACGAGCGCCAATGCAATCGCTAGGTTACTCTGATTCATCCCACCTTTCAATAAAGCATTTTGATTGCAATATTGGTTCTACTTGTTGTCGATCTGTAGGAATTAAGACCTCACCGGTCAGCCGATCGTGTTCACGCAGGATCGGTAACCTCCGGTGAGATTGGCCTAGCGATTGCATTGGCGCCGTGTCGCACGCAGTAGCCTGATGCCAAGCCCGAACTCCACCAAATCGAATATCGCCATCTCATCGAAAGATCGGACACCTTTGCCCTATCACAATCTCCGGGAGGTTACCGATCCTGCGTGAACACGATCAGCCTGACCAGCGAGGGTCTTAATTACTACCTGAAATCGAGAACAAGTAAGAACCAATATTGCAATCAAGATATTGCGGATTAAGAGGAAAGCTTTATTGAAGAGGTGGGATCCTGAATAGGTGCGAAGTACAAGAGGCCTCATGATGCTCGAGCCTCATGGTTGGGACTATGGCTAACTTAATGTCTAAACAAAATCCGAGTCTAGAGGTTCGCTATGGGGCGATCTATGGCGAAAGGGGTTTCGCCAGCCATGGAAGTGGTGGTAATCCAACCCTAAAAGTCCTTTTCCTCAAATACGGACTCTAAAAAGTGGCTAATTAAAACTCATGAAAATTACATGGGCCTGGCCCAAAATAAAGGTGTCGCAGACCATATTAAGCTATGGACGAATTCATAAAGTATTGATCTTGAATATTTCGTCCAAGCCTTCTTTCTTCATTATGGTGGCCTCAAAGTTCAAATCTTCATCTGTGGCCTTCTTGGATCATCACATGCTTGTCGCCATCTCCATGCATGACCATGCTCCAATGCTTGTCCTCTCATCCATGCTTGGTCCACCATTCCTAAGAGTAAGAAATATATCTGATTTAGGCAGCATCATATTCTCATGTATGTGAGGAATAGTTCCAAGAAAAAAGTACCGAGCTAAGTTGTTTGGCACGAGATCTTGTGATGGGTCCTTGTATGTGTGTCTGTAGGTACAACGGTTGTATCAATAGTAGGATGTCCACATCATGATCCCCTTCTTGAATTGAAGTCGCCTCGACGCAATCTCATCTTCCTCACCAAAGTAAGGCTTCAAATCGCAATGTTAAATGTAGGACTAACTGCACTAAAGTCCGCAGGCAACTCAAGTTTATATGCATTATCATTGATTTTCTAACACCTTAAAGGGACCAGCAGCACGTGGCATTAACTTAGACTTGCGTAAATCAGGAAAACGATCTTTACGCAAATGTAACCAAACAAGATCGCCAACATCAAACACAACATGCTTTCTCCCTTTATCCCCAGCAAGTTTATACCATTTCAGCGCGTTGTGTAGCATCCAAATTATGTTGCACCGAAGAAGGTAAAGGCAATAAATCAATAGGTGCACGAGGAACAAAACCATACACAATCTCAAATGGGCACATCTTTGTGGTAGAATGCAATGAATGATTATAAGCAAATTCTATAAGAGGTAAACACTCTTCCCACAATTTTAAGTTCTTCTTTAAAACAGCCCGTAACATAGTAGACAAAGTTCTATTTACTACTTCAGTTTGACCATCAGTTTGGGGATGACATGTAGTACTAAAGAGCAATTTAGTCCCCAACTTAGCCCATAAACATCTCCAAAAGTGTCTAAGAAATTTAGAATCACGATCAGAGACAATAGTATTTGGCACACCATGCAAACGAATAATTTCACGAAAGAACAAATCAGCAATATGCGCAGCATCATCCGTTTTATGACAAGGAATAAAGTGTGCCATCTTAGAAAACCGATCCACAACAAAAAAAATACTATCCCTCCCCTTCTGTGTTCGTGGCAATCCCAAAACAAAGTCCATAGAAATATCCTCCCAAGGAACACTAGGAATAGGAAGAGGCATATATAAACCATGTGGATTAAGGCGAGACTTAGCTTTTTGACAAGTAGTGCAGCGTGCCACAAATCTCTCAACATCTCGACGACACGGGCCAAAAGAAGTAAAGAAGAACATCCTCCGCCTTCTCGACACCAAAGTGTCCCATCAATCCTCCTCCATGCGCCTCAGAATAAACAAAAGACGAATAGAGCTATCTCGAATGCATAGTTTGTTAGCACGAACACAAATCCATCATTGACTTAACTTGTTCCAAGTTCTACCATCTCTACAATTCGCAACACATCTTTAAATTCAAAGATCATGCACATATTGTTCCTTAATAGTTTCCAATCCAAATATTTTGAAGTCAAGTAGAGATAACAAAGCATAACGCGTGACAAAGCATCAAGAATAATATTATCTTTACCCTTTTGTGTTTGATAACATAAGGAAAAGACTCAATAAATTCAACCCACTTTGCATGACGATTTATTCAACTTAGCTTGACTACTTAATATGCTTCAAAGATTCATGATCGTAATGAATAACAAACTCTTTAGGCCATAGATAATGTTGCCAAGTTTCTAATGTCCTAACCAACGATGTAATTCTTTATCATAAGTAGAATAGTTCGTACTAGCCCCACTCAATTTCTCACTAAAATATGCAATGTTTTCCTCTTGTAATAACACCCTCCCAAACCAATTCCACTAGCATCACATTCAAGCTCAAAAGTCTTAGTAAAATCGTGAAGTTGGAGTAAGGAGCATGTGTTAGCTTATCTTTTAATATGACGAAGGCTGTTGTGCATCGCCCAAACAAAGGGCACATCCTTCTTGGTAAGCTCATTCAAAGACGCAATTGATCCAAAGTCTTTGACAAAGCGCCTATAAAAACCAATGAGGTTAAGAAAACTCCTCACTTGGATCCACTTCAAACCAACAAACGCATCAATGAAAAGCATTGAAAACAAAGACGAATGTCATCTCCTAATTTCATACGAATAAAGGTGATACTCACTACGAAATCATACAGACAATTGCATAACACACTTTTATTTTCTCCTCGCTTTAGCTCTACTAGCTCTAGCAAGATCATCTTTTAAAATCTGACTTTCCATATCTGCGCGCGCGGGTGCGCCATGTGGTTCAAGCAATTATCAATGAGATGAGAAAATCACTATGATGGCAAGTGTCTAGAACTGATCTACGGGTTCTAAAGAGGTTAGCCCCAAAAAATTGAATTTTTTTTTTGGAAGCGGTAAAAAATGCCGATGGAAAAGTGATCTAAAAAAACTAGTATAGCCAAAAAATTGTTTGGAGGCGGTTCCAGACTTTTTTTTGGAGGCTCTCCTTCTGGACTTAGAACCGGACTCGGAGCTCGACACGGACTTTAGCTTAACACGGAAACAACAAAGAAGGAGAGTAAAAAGAAATAACTAGGAACAATAACTCTACTAGGAACAATAATTATGAGGGAGTTACTATTTGCTAGTTATTTCTTTTTTACTTTCCTTCATTGTTGTTCCCGTGTTCAGCTAAAGTCCGTGTCGCGCTAAGAGTCCGGTCGTAAGTCCGTATGAGAGCAAAGTTAGTTAAAAATTTCTCCGGCTATACTAGTTTTGACCTGGGATCACTTTCTCCATCGGCCGTTATAGCAATATTTTTTGGCGCCTCGGAGCAAAATAAAAATTTTTTGGGCTAACCTATTTTAGACCTCAGATCAAGATTAGACACTCGCCATCATAGTGATTTTCGTGATCTCGCTCGCTTTTCAGTGCCATATCATCACAGCTTTGTGTCGCCAGACATCGCTGGTGATCTAGGCTCGCTTCTAGTAATTGCAGCCTAGGACCAGCATAGTACCGCTTGAGCATTATTTCAACTTTTGCATTGTTTTGATAATTGCTAACCCCCTTGCTAAGCTCCACAGATATTCTCCACGTGCGTGTCTCGAGTCCCGTAATCGCTGGCTCAATCTCTGGACCCATCGATCCTCGCCGGTTGCACATCGCCTTTCCCGCTATTTGGTAAGAACTTGTAAGAGCTTCAGATATTGCTTGACGGATTACGATGACTTCCACTATATTCCGTAGTCTATACGTGCTTTTTAAGGACTAACCATGACAGATATGCCGGAACCCCGCCACCATGATTTAACGAAGAACTACATGCCCACTTCTCCGCTCTTGGTCGGGCCAAGACGTGGATATGGCGCTTAGGGAGTTTGACACCAAGCTCACCAACGCCATGGACAAGATCGATGGACTCGAGAAATCCTTCAACGCCAAGCTTGACGCTCGGTTCAAGGAGCTTTTGAACATTGCCCAGCGCTTCCCGCACGCATTAACATGATGGCACGGCGCATTCCGATCACGCCGGTCTGCTGGTTCGGTTCCAATTGCCGCCACCGGCCCTCTGCTTCTGGTGGCCTTTCTCGAAGACTTCATGGCCGTACATTTACGACATTGGGGAGGCGGGTACTACTACGACCCGACGACGATCTGTTTGACGAGGAGGTTGAACAACCTCCGGTACCGTGGCCGTCCCGACATTACTACCGCAATGCTCGACCCAGATGCGTGATGATGATCATGTTGCAAAGCTTAAATTAAATATTCCATCTTTTGAGGGTAAATATAATCTCGATGCATATCTTACATGGAGATGGAAGTAGAACAACGTTTTGCATGCTTAAAATATCCGAGAATATGCGTGTTAGTCTTTGCTACATGTGAGTTTACTAAATTTGTTTCCTTTGGTGGTCTAAGTATTGTCGTTTAAATCCTACTACTATTCCTAGTACTTGACCGCTTTAAAACTGCTATGCGTGTTCGTTTGTACCTCCCACTTATCAACGTGATTTACTAAAGAATCGACACGTTAGAGCAAGGGAAAAATTCAGAGAAGAGTATTATCGAATTGCAAACGGGGATGGTTAAGTGTGGTCTTGTTGAATCTAATGAACAAATGCTTGCGCTTCTTTGGTGGATTAAACAAGGACATTCAAGACATCTTAGATTATAAGGAATATAATTCTATCACTCGCTTGTTTCATCTTGCTTGCAAAGCTGAACGTGAAGTCGGATCGCCAAACACCATGGAGGAGGACTAATAATGCAGGTCGCACATCCACTTGGACATCCCGACAATCGGCCTCCTTCTCGTGATTCGCCACCTACTACTACATCCAAGGCCACCACAAGATTTCCAAATGCTCCTCCACCGTCATCCAATGCTCCGTAGTGCATCTTCTATGGCTTCCACGGTAAGACAAAGGATATACAATGCCGCAAGTGCGGGTTTTTGGTCATATTGAGAGACAAAGGCACAACACAATGTGTGATGATGGTGTGAAGATGGTCAATCGATTCAATGAGTGACTTTGATGAAGATACACTAGCCCTTATTTCGCCGAGATGGAGACAATTACGATCTTGATGAAGAGACAGAGGTAATGGGAGCCAAGCTCCGATCAATACAAGCTTAATCACACAACGTGTGTTGAGTGTGCAAGTGAGCAAATCTGAGCAAGATCAACGCCACAACCTGTTCCAAACACGTGGTGTTGTCAAGGAAAGAGCTATACGGATCATCATTGATGGAGGAGTTGTAATCGGCGGTGTTGACATGGTAGAGAAGCTGCTTCCAACAAGACAACGCCCACATTCATATTACATCCAATGGTTTGAGAGTTCTCGAAGATCAAGGTAACAAGAACGATGCAGCGTGCATTTTACTATTGGTACATATTCGATTTTGTTGATTGTGATGTTGTACCTATGCAAGCTTGTTCTTTGTTACTTGGTAGACCATGGCAATTTGATAGAGAATCTGTTCATAATGGCAAAACTAATCACTATTCTCTTATGCATGATGGAAAGAAAATTGGTCTAAAACCTATGACTCTAACAGATTTTAAAAGATGATCTTGCTAGAGCTAGTAGAGCTAAACCGAGGAGAAAAATAAAAGTGAGAATGAGATTGTTCTTGCAGAATTTCTACCACCAAAGAACACTAAATCTTATTCTACACATGCTACTGAAATTGTTTGAAGAGTCCATGTATGCTTGCAAATAAAATTGATATTCTGAACTAGATGTAAACAATACTCAATGTTATGCAATTGTCTGCAAAGAGGTTTTGTTTTCATTTGAGGATATGCCTCCTTCTTTGCCACCCGCTATTGCTAACCTTTTGAGAATATGAGGACGTCTTTCCTTTGAGCCACTGGACTACCTCCTATTAGAGGAATTGAGCACCAAATTGATCTAATTCCTGGTGCCACGTTGCCCAACCGCGCCATATAGAACCAATCCGGAGACAAAGGAGATACAACGCCAAATTCAGAACTACTCGGAGAGATCATATTCGTGAGTCCCTTAGCCCCTCGTGTTCCTATTATTTTGGTACCTAAGAAAGATGGTTCTCACAAGCATGTGTATGATTGTAGAGCTAACAATAATATTACTATTCGATATCGTCATCCTATTCCACGTTTAGATGACATGCTTGATGAATTGAGTGGCTCTACCATGTTTTCTAAATTTGATTTGCGTAGTGGTTACCACCAGATTCGTATGAAATTAGGAGATGAATGGAAAACAACATTTAAAACTAAGTTCGGTTTATATGAGTGGTTAGTAATGCCGTTTGGTTTAACTAATGCACCTAGCACTTTCATGAGATTAATGAACAAAGTTTTACGTGCTTTCATTGGACGTTTTGTGGTAGTTTACTTTGATGATATTCTGATTTATAGCAAATCTTTAGAGGATCATTTGGACCATTTACGTGCTGTTTTTAATGCTTGACGTGATGCACGTTTGTTTGGTAACCTTGAGAAGTGCACCTTTTGCACCAATCGAGTTGCGTTTCTTGGCTATGTTGTTACATCACAGGGTATTGAAGTGGATCCAGCCAAGATTGAAGCTATTGAGAATTGGCCGCAGCCCAAGACGGTCACACAAGTGAGGAGTTTTGATGAGGGTATCTCTAGTCCTTTACCATTATCTCCCAATGATGATGATGATGTTGCTGCACAAGACAAGTCCAATGAAATCAGAATTGGACCAATGACAAGGGCACGTGCAAAGCTACTAGGCCAACAGGTGAATTCACTCTTAATTGAATCTGATATTTTAATTGATGAGAACTTTATACTGCCTAAGTCTATGCATCTTTGTATGATCAGGTTTGTTGATAACACAAGCGTTGCACGTGGAGAAGAAGGAGATTTGCAACATGAAGAACAAGCACTGATTTCCAATATCAGCAAGTGCGCGAGGAAGGAGAGGGAGGCAGGCGCACTAGGAGACAATGAGGAAATCACGTATGATCAAGAAAGGGATGAGGAGCACCCAGAAATACATGTTTAAGGTGTTCCACGACGTTTGGCCTGCGTGCCAATTAGACCGAATCCATCTATGGGTCGGTATGTATCAGTTTGAGTCGAACAAGTCGGTTTGGGCCAAGTTATGGCTGTTTTAGGCCCAATTATGAGGAGGACGCCCAGCCTCATATATACCCTAGCAGCATCGCAATTAGGGTTAGACCACGTTTAGATTAAACCAATACTTGTTTTGTTGAACTGCAAGCATTCATCCGAAATTATATGTTCCTCTTTGATTCGATCAGAATATCTACCATGCCTCCACTTTGATTCGATCCGAGTTTGCTCTTTGAAAGTCTTCGTGTTTCTGCTGTTCCATTGGGAATTGGTAGATTGCAAACCGCTTGTGGTCGAGGCTACGTCGCAAGTGTGTGAAGTTGCGAATACCAACTGGGTTGAGATCATTGCATTGGCGGCGGGGAACAACCGGTGGTTCTGACATCCCACAAGTTATCTCCATTACATCCACCATCATCTACGACGTGCTCAACGAGAAGATCGGGCCACCCCTTATCATCTTGGTATCAGATTCTCAGGCTTACTCGGTGAGCAATTCATCCCCATAGATTAGTTGTTTTCGTCCTATACAGAAAAAGCCATACAAAAATATTAGGGTTCATAGTGTATTGCCATAGCCTAGATAAAACTGTTCGTGAGTTCTAGTTGCAGATCGTAGTATTTTTGTGTAACCTTTCTTCTAAATCTGAGTCATAGTTTTTGTCTAGTTTTTGCCTAATTTTCGTCTAACTTTGTCTCATAATCGGAGTTTTAGACTGTTTCTATTTGGTTCGTCGTGTTCTTGAGTTTTAGTTCTAGTAGATCCGTTTTTATTTTCGTTGAGTTAGAGTTGCTAGATCTAGAAAGAGAAAAAAAGTTAGATCCGATCGTGTACTTCAATCTGTACGTGAGCTAAAAAAAAATTTCGCGCGCAGACGCGCCCTCGCTTGACCACATACTTTTCTAAGGTGCGACGTGAAGCTTGAGCGAGTGAATTTTTTTTTTATTACTGAGTCCACATAGCGTTCCTATCTTTGTGAGCCTTAGTAAGCCTTTCTTGGTGTCTAGAACTATCCTAGGAGACTAGCATGCTTAGTGCTCTTCGGGCTGCTTAGTTTAGCAATCTGGTGCCCGTTTTGTTGAGTCATTGCTAGCGTCTCTCCTTGTGCATTGCAACACGATCATTACTCTGATATACCTTAATTTTGAGCTCCTTTTCAGAGTTGCAATTGCCTCATTTATCTCCACTGTATGTGTTTCCGTGGGTCTTTGTCATACGGTCAGCACTAGGATTTCTGAATTGGTGTTGTTAGGTATCCATACCAAGCTCCACTATATACCCCTAGTTGTCGTGTGATAATCTTTCCCTCGGTATTCGCTTCGTCACATCCGTACGTTACGCTCATACAAGTTGGTAAGCTATCCTAATTCACTTTGGAGCGGTAAGATACATTGTTTTCTTTCGATTGAGTTGTGAGAGTTCCACCATACACCTATTTTTGTTTGCACTCACCTACTAATCATGTCTGAGAGTGTTAATATGTGCAGATGAAAAAGGATCCTACTGCTGTGGTGCATTGGAATGAATATGAAGCCTTGCGAGATCACTTGACACGTCAGATAGATGATGTTGTTACCAATATACACGAAGATGTGCGTGTTATTGATTTAGAACTTAAAGAGGCAAAAGAAACAGCTGCCACCACTCAAGACACCATGACTGCAATTCAGCGTTCTATCACTGATTTAACACGAGCTGTGACTACGTTGCAAGCAACAGTTGATCTTCAAAGACAATCAACAACAAAATCTTTGAGGAAGAGGGTGATGCAAGTATTCATGGTGACAATCATGGAAATTTTGATGATGATGCAGCTGCTCCTGCTGCACATCCTGCAGGCCGTGGCAATGGAGGTCGTGGCAATGGAGGCCGTGGCAATGGAGGAAGAGGTGCTGCTATACTTCATAGCCGTGGTTTTGCTCCTTTCGGTGCACGTCCTGATGTTGCTCATCCTAAGGTTCCGTAAGAGGATGGGCTAGGGAAACCAAAATTTTCTCTTCCCAAGTTTGAGGGCTCTAATGATGTTGAAGAGTATCTTATATGGGAGCTGAAGATAGAGAAATTATGGCGTTTGCATGAATACACCGAGGATAGAAAAATCAAGTTAGCATCCTCTGAATTTAATGGGTATGCTTTGCATTGGTGGGATAATCTTGTGCGTACAAGGCAAGAAGAAGGTGACCCCCCAATTATTACATGGAGAACTATGAAGCAAGTGATGCGTGACAGATTTATTCTGCGCAACTACATTCGTTCTCTCTATGATAAACTGCAGAATTTGAAGCAAGGCACGAAGAGTGTTGATGATTATTATCAGGAGATGGAGTTGATTATGCAGCGTGCTAGAGTACGTGAAGATCCTGAACAAACCTTGCAGCGTTTCCTCTCAGGTTTGACATATAATATCAAGCGCACTATTCGGCGTCACCAATATCATGATATGAATGATCTATTACATCATGCACGTGAAGCTGAAGCTCAGTTGGCTGAAGAAGCCAAATATAAAGATCGTTCTTCTCCAGCTAGTGGTCGTTTCACACCTCGACCGGCTGGTAGCGTACCCATAAAGTACCAATTCAGGTTTCGTGCCGTCATCGAACATGTCGATCTTGTTTGAATGCAGAGAAAATAGCACAACCTGCAGCTAGTGGTACTGGTTCATCTTCATCTACCGCACGGAACCGGGACATGGCTTGTCACACATGTGGTGGCTTGGGTCATCTTAGGAAGGAATGTCCTAACAAGAAAGTGATGCTGATTAATGAGGACAACGAGTATGAAACTGGTGATGATGCTGACCCTGTGATAGGGCAAAGGTGTCCGATCTTTCGATGAGAAGGTGATAGTCGATTTGGTGGAGTTCGGCCTTGACGATCCGACTAGACGTGCGAGCACGAGCGCCAATGCAATCGCTAGGCCAATCTCCTGGAGGTTACCGATCCTGTGGGAACACGATCAGCCTGACCAACGAGGGTCTTAATTCCTACCTGAAATCGAGAACAAGTAAGAACCAATATTGCAATCAAGATATTGCGGATTAAGAGGAAAGCTTTATTGAAGAGGTGGGATCATGAATAGGTGCGAAGTACAAGAGGCCTCTGCGACGCTCGAGCCTTGGCGAAGTTGCGACTATGGCTAACTTAATGTCTAAACAAAATCCGAGTCTAGGGGGTCGGCTATGGGAGTATTTAAGGGCGAAAAGGTGGGGTTTCGGCCAGCCATGGAAGTGGTGGCCGAATCCAACCCTAAAAGTCCTTTTCCCCTCAAATACGGACTCTAAAAAGTGGCTAAGTAAAATCCTGCGAAAATTACATGGGCCTGGCCCAAAATAAAGATGTCGCAGCACCATATTAAGCTATGGACGAATTCGTAAAGTATTGATCTTGATTATTTCGTCCAAGCCTTCTTTCTTCATTATGGTGGCCTCAAAGTTCTCAAATCTTCATCCGTGGCCTTCTCTTGGATCATCACATGCTTGCTGCCATCTCCATGCATGGCCATGCTCCAATGCTTGTCCCTCTCATCCATGCTTGGTCCATCATTCCTAAGAGTAAGAAATATATCTGATTTAGGCAGCATCATATTCTCATGTATGTGAGGAATAGTTCCAAGAAACGAAAGTACCTGATAGTTAAGTTGTTTGGCACGAGATCTTGTGATGGGTCCTTGTATGTGTGTTGCTGCAGGTACAACGGTTGTATCAATAGTAGGGATGTCCACATCATGCTCCCCTTCTTGAATTGAAGTCGTCCTCGACGCAGTCTCATCTTCCTCACCAAAGTAAGGCTTCAAATCTGCAATGTTAAATCTAGGACTAACCGTACCAAAGTCTGCAGGCAACTCAAGTTTATATGCATTATCATTGATTTTCTCTAACACCTTAAAGTGACCAGCAGCACGTGGCATTAACTTAGACTTGCGTAAATCAGGAAAACGATCTTTACGGAAATGTAACCAAACAAGATCGCCAACATCAAACACAACATGCTTTCTCCCTTTATCCCCAGCAAGTTTATACTTAGCATTCATGTGTTCAATGTTATCTTTAGTAGTCTTATGCAAGTTTAATATCATTTCAGCGCGTTGTGTAGCATCCAAATTATGTTGTACCGAAGAAGGTAAAGGCAATAAATCAATAGGTGCATGAGGAACAAAACCATACACAATCTCAAATGGGCACGTCTTTGTGGTAGAATGCAATGAACGATTATAAGCAAATTCTATATGAGATAAACACTCTTCCCACAATTTTAAGTTCTTCTTTAAAACAGCCCGTAACATAGTAGACAAAGTTCTATTTACTACTTCAGTTTGACCATCAGTTTGGGGATGACATGTAGTACTAAAGAGCAATTTAGTCCCCAACTTAGCCCATAAACATCTCCAAAAGTGGCTAAGAAATTTAGTATCACGATCAGAGACAATAGTATTTGGCACACCATGCAAACGAACAATTTCACGAAAGAACAAATCAGCAATATGCGCATCATCATCCGTTTTATGACAAGGAATAAAGTGTGCAATCTTAGAAAACCGATCCACAACAACAAAATACTATCCTCCCCTTCGTGTTTGTGGCAATCCCAAAACAAAGTCCATAGAAATATCCTCCCAAGGAACACTAGGAACAGGAAGAGGCATATATAAACCATGTGGATTAAGGCGAGACTTAGCTTTTTGACAAGTAGTGCAGCGTGCCACAAATCTCTCAACATCTCGTACACGTGGCCAAAAGAAGTGTGCAAGAACATCCTCCGTCTTCTTGACACCAAAGTGTCCCATCAATCCTCCTCCATGCCTCCTGTAACAACAAAAGACGAGCAGAACTATCTGGAATGCATAGTTTGTTAGCACGGAACACAAACCCATCATTGAAGACGAACTTGTTCCAAGTTCTACCATCTCTACAATTCTGCAACACCTCTTTAAATTCAGCATCATGCACATATTGTTCCTTAATAGTTTCCAATCCAAATATTTTGAAGTCAAGTTGAGATAACAAAGCATAGCAGTAGCGACAAAGGATCGGCAATAATATTATCTTTACCCTTTTTGTGTTTGATAACATAAGGAAAAGACTCAATAAATTCAACCCACTTTGCATGACGACAATTCAACTTAGCTTGACTACGAATATGCTTCAAAGATTCATGATCAGAATGAATAACAAATTCCTTAGGCCATAGATAATGTTGCCAAGTTTCTAATGTCCGAACCAACGCATATAATTCTTTATCATAAGTAGAATAGTTCAGACTAGCCCCACTCAATTTCTCACTAAAATATGCAACAGGTTTTCTGTTAAGGGGTAACCCTGGGGTTGGCCCGATCTTTCACGAATTCCACGAGAAACGAGGGGAACGAGGTGGTCGGGGAATGAAATCGACGGAGGCGATGAAACCCACGAACACACACACACCAAAACACGATACATGCCTACTCCTCACGCCGGTGGCAACCGGTCCAACATAATCCCTAGGATCGGTGTTGGGCGAAGCTCGCTCTCCACGCCAACAACGGGGGATGAGGTGATTGGTGAGATCTTGAAGACTTGGGGGCGAGACACCGAGAACCCAAGGCCTTGTACAACTTGAACGCACTTAAGCAAGATCCAAGAGGTGGGTGGATAATCCGGTGCTCCTTGGTAGGAGCATGAGACCAATAGATATAAGTCCTCAAAGAGTTTCCTTAATATCTATTATTATCCAAGTCTAAGCGTTTACAATAGAGGGTGGGGGCTATATATAGTCCACAAAAGCAGGGGTAGTTTGAATGGAGATAAATGATAGGTGGGGTTACAAGGCACAGGCCGAACTTAGGTGATCGGGTCAGGCGGGACGGTAGTACGGTCCGGCAAGAACCGGTGGTAACCGGTAGTACCGCCTCGAGCGTAGTACCGCTTGAGGGCTGGAGCTTCCGTCAAGGCGTCGGTGGTAGGAGGAGGCGGTAACTGGCCACCGGTAATCCGATTCTTGGTGGTAGTACCGCTTGCTTGGGCGTGGAGTAGTGCTTCTGTGGCGGTAGGAGGCGGTGGACCGCTTGGAGCGTAGTACCGGTCGTCCCAACCGGTAGTACCGCTTCGTGCAGCGGCGGTGGCTTCTTCGTGCACTGATGATGCCTGAGTTTGCGTGTGAAGTAGCAAGCCATCCAAGGGGTGTCAGTCACACAAGGAGAGGAGCGAGTTCACCTTAGTTTGAAGGAGTTTGGCTCGGCGAGTCATGGGTCCACTTGGGTAGCTCGTGGGAGTGGATGTAGTAGCGGTGGGAGACCGGCTGCATCAGCCCCCTTGGGAAAGAGTCGTCCTCGACTCTTCAACCGTCACAACTTCCTCTTCGCCATGGTAGGGTGAGAGGTCCTTGACATTGAATGTCGAGCTCACAAGATACTTCGATGTTGGTATATCGATCATATAGGCGTTGTTGTTTATCCTTTTTAGCACCTTGAATGGTCCGTCGCCTCGTGGCTTTAGCTTGGAGTCGCGTTCCTTGGGGAAGCGGTCTTTACTCAAGTGTATCCATACAAGGTCGCCCTCATCAAAGATCATCTCTTTCTTGGTCTTGTTTAGCCTTGATGCTTGGCGAAGGACTTGTTTCTCGATAGTAGCTCGTGTGTCTTCATGGAGTTTCATCATTGCTTGGGCACGCTTGACAACAGCCATATTGGCACGTTCATGAAGTGGAAGTGGAAGGATATCGAGCGTGGTAGAGGCTCGAATCCATAGACGATCATGAACGGGCTCCTCATGGTGGTGGAGTGCTTGGCGCGGTTGTAGGCGAACTCGGCGTGTGGAATGCATTCCTCCCAGTCTTTAAGGTTCTTCTTTATCAACACCCGGAGAAGTGTGCCAAGACTTCGATTGACTACCTCGGTTTGTCCATCGGTTTGAGGGTGCGAGGCGGACGAGAAGAGGAGCTTGATGCCAAGCTTGGCCATGAGGGTCTTCCAGAAGTAGCTCATGAATTTTACGTCACGGTTGGAGACGATTGTTCGTGGCACGCCGTGTAGCCGAATTATTTCCCTGAAAAACAAATTTGCGACATGTGAAGCATCATCGGTCTTATGGCACGGAATGAAATGTGCTATTTTTGAAAAGCGATCCACGACTACAAATTTGGAATCGTGACCATGTTTAGATCTAGGCAAGCCTAATACAAAGTCCATGCTAATGTCCGACCAAGGTGCATGAGGAATAGGCAATGGCATATAAAGACCAAAGGGGTTGGACTTAGACTTAGCTTGGATACATGTAGTGCATCGTTGAACGTGGCGCTCCACGCCGCGCTTCATCTTTGGCCAAAAGTAGTGAGTGGAGAGCATGTCATATGTCTTGTCATGACCAAAGTGACCCATAAGGCCTCCACCATGGGACTCTTGAAGAAGCAAAAGTTGGAGAGACGATTTCGGAATGCAAAGCTTGTTTTGTTTGAAAAGAAATCCCTTATGCAAATAGAAATCATCAATCCCTTTGTCTATTGAACATTGTGCAAATATTGGTCCAAAGAAAGAATCGAACGCGTACAAAGATTTGATGTCCCCAAGACCCAAAATATTGACTTCGAGTTGTGTAAGAAGGCTTGTGGTTTTGCGAGACAAGGCGTCCGCCACCACATTTTCTTTGCCCTTCTTGTATTTTACAATGTAAGGAAAAGACTCCATAAACTCAACCCACTTTGCGTGCCTTTTACTCAAGTTGGCTTGGCCCTTAAGGTACTTCAACGACTCATGTTCGGAATGGATTATAAATTCTTTGGGCCAAAGATAGTGTTGCCACACTTGAAGAACACGAACCAAGGCAAAAAGTTCTTTGTCATAAATGGGATAATTGAGGCGTGCGCCATCAAGTTTCTCACTATGGTAAGCAATAGGGCCCATTTTGCATAAGGACGCATACCAATGCCAATACCACTAGCGTCACATTCAATCTCAAAGGTTTTGTGAAATCGCAATGCAAGAAGTGGTGCTTCGGTGGCGTCCTTTGAGCTCATCAAAAGCCTTTTGTTGTGCTTTTCCCCAAACGAACGTGACATTCTTCTTGGTCAATTCGTTGAGGGGGCAAGCAATTGTGGAAAAATCTTTCACAAAGCGACGGTAAAAGCCAGCCAACCCATGAAAACTACGAAGTTCACTAACATTTGTAGGGGTGGGCCAATCTCGTATGTCCTTGACTTTTGATACATCAACTTCAATGCCATTAGAAGACACAACAAAACCAAGGAAAATCAGCTTGTCTCTTGCAAAAGTGCACTTGGGGAGGTTAGCATAAAGCTTTTCATGACGAAGGATTTGTAAGACCTCCTTAACATGAGTAACATGCTCCTCTAGTGACTTGCTATAGACAAGAATGTCATCAAAGTAAACAACTACACTCTTTCCAATGAGAGATCGCAAAATATGGTTCATGAGGCGCATGAAGGTAGATGGGGCATTGGATAAGCCAAAAGGCATAACCAACCATTCATAGAGACCAAGCTTGGTCTTGAAGGCGGTTTTCCACTCATCACCTTGACCATGCGAATTTGATGGTAGCCACTACGAAGATCAATTTCGTAAATATAGTGGCTCCACATAACTCATCAAGCATGTCATCAAGACGCGGTATAGGATGTCGATAACGCACGGTGATAGCATTGATTGGACGGCAGTCCATGCATAACCGCAACGTATCATCCGTTTTTTGGGACTAGAATCACGGGAACGCTTGGGCTAGTGCTTACTTGGATCAAACCTTTGAGACGAGTTGGTTGATTTGGCGCCGATCTCCTTTGTCTCTTCGGGTTTGTGCGATACGCAGCGGTTTGGTAGTGGTCTTGCGGGTATGAGGTCGATCGGTGCTCGATTCCACGAAGAGGAGGAAGGCCATGAGGAAGCTCTTCGAAATACATCTTGGAATTCTGCAAAACAGCCATCAAAGAAGGAGGAATATTTGTCAAGTCATTAGTTCCTTGCGCTAGTCCCTTGCATACGAGGACGTGGTGCAAGATGGATGGGTTGTTCCTCACTTCTCTCATCTCACTTTTGGTGGCAAGAACACTCTTAGTTTTCCACTCGAGTTTGGCTTGTAGCTCTCACTCACTATGGTGTGGTTCTCTCGCTCACCACTCTTCTCACAAGGTGTTTTTGCGTATTGTGCCCTCGCTAAAGCCTTTGCATTGTCCGCAATTATTTGGCTAGGAGTCATTGGTTGCAACACACAAGTTTTATCAAGCCATTTGAAAGTGTAGGTGTTTGAGTGACCATTATGCAAAGCACACTTGTCATATTGCCACGGCCTTCCGAGCAACATGTGACAAACCGTCATTGGAACCACGTCACATTCGACCGTGTCCTTGTAGTGCCCAATGGAGAACGTCACCGAGACGGTGTGCTTGATCTTGACGGATCCTTGGTCACTTAGCCATTGGATATGGTAGGGGTGTCTATGTGGGTGAAGGGTGAGGTTGAGTTTCTCACACAATTCCGTGCTTGAGGTTGTGGCAACTTCCTCCATCGATGACAACTTTGATGGACTTCCATTGATGCTGCACGAGTTTGGAAGATGTTCGGCGTTGGTCTTCATTTTCATTGGCTTGGGTAGTCAAGACCCTTGTGACCACAAGCGATGGACTTGCGTCATGCTCACACACAAGTTCTTGGTCCTCTTCCAAATGTTGCCTTGCCATGGCTTCCTTGACCCTTGCATCAAACTCGTCTTCACTCAAGTATTCTTCATCGCCGTTGTCATGGATGAACAAAACTTTCTTGTTTCCACATGCATTCGACTTGTGCCCTTTGCCTCCACACTTGTAGCATTCACCATTGAATGGTTGATCATCTCTTGTGTGTTTGCCACTTGGGGGCTGTTTTCCTTGGGTAATAGTTGGCTTGAAGGAAGCTTGGTTGAACTTGGGGAGCTTCCACTTGGTGTTGTTGGAGTAGTGGTTGGCGCTTTCTTGTAGGTGAAGTACGTCTTTGGCTTGTTGTACTTGATGTCCTCTTGCACTTGGCGCTCGGCCTTGGATGCGATGTGCACAAGCTCAACCATGTTGTTGTACTTTTGGAACTCGGTGATGCGCTTGATGGGATGGTTCAAGCCATTGAGGAAGCGTGCAATTGTTTGCTCATCTCGCTCTTCAATGTTGGCACGGATCATGTTGAGCTCCATTTGCTTGAAGTACTCTTCCACGGTCTTTGTCCCTTGACTAAGCGTTTGAAGCTTGTTGAAAAGGTCACGCGTGTAGTGTGAAGGAACAAAGCGGGATCTCATATGAGCCTTCATATCTTGCCAAGTTGCGATTGGAGGCTCTTCTTTGGCTTCGCGAGCGAGTTGGACTTGTTCCCACCAAAGGTTGGCATACTCATCAAACTCGAGGGATGCCATGGCCATCATCTTCTCATTGCTATAGTTGTGCATGCGGAAGATCTTGTCGACCTTGAGTTCCCAAGAGAGATATTCTTCGGGTTCATTGGAACCGGTGAACTTTGGCATGGTGAATTTGAGCTTGCCGAAAGTTTCTTATCCATTCTTGACTCGGTTCGTCGGTTGCCATGATTTTGGCGGTCATCATCATCATCCGAGCTCTCATGTCTTGCTTGGTGATTGTTGCGTTGCTCTTGCGGTTGTTGAGGTGCCGCGTTTGGTGGTGGAATTTGTTGTTGACGACGAGCTTGGGGAGCTTGCTCGTTTTGTTGTCGCGGTTGAGGACGAGGAGGAGGTTGATGGTCCTCACGACGAGCTTGGGGAGCTTGCTCTTGTTCTTGTCGAGGAGCATTGTCGTGCGCCCTGTGGCGAGGAGGACGTCGAGCCACGTGCGCCATCATACAGTGCTTGTTGTGTCGCGTCGTGACATCGTTGGTGATCTAGGCTCGTGTCTCTAGTACGGTCTAGCCTAGGACCAGCACAGTACCGTCGTTGAGCATTCTTTCAACTTTTGCATTGCTTTTTTGATAATTGCTAACCCCCTTTGCTAAGCCTTCCCAGAGCTCCACATATACTCTCCACGTGCGGTGTTTCGACTCCTGGTTATCGCTTGGTTCAATCTCTGGACCCACTGATGCCCGTGGTTGCACATCGCCTTTTCCTACTGTTTGGTAAGAACTTGTAAGAGCTTCGTATATTGCTTGACGGATTACGCGTGACTTCCACCACATTTCCGTACTATATACCTGTGCTTTTTAAGGACTAACCATGACAGCGGATACTTCATGAACCCTGCCACAATGACGAACGAAGAACTACATGCCCACTTCTCCGCGCTCTTGGTCAGTCGCGCTGAAGACGTGGATACGCGCCTCGGGGAGTTTGACACCAAGCTCACCAACGCCATGGACAAGATCAATGGACTCGAAAAATCCTTCAACGCCAAGCTTGACGTTCGGTTCAAGGAGATTTTGAACCGATTGCCCTTCCGCACGGCACCACACATGGCGCCGCGGCGCATTCCGATCACGGGTCTGGATCTTTGTCGCCGCACTACGGCTACTGCGGTGGCGCTCCTCGGACTTCTGCGCTTTGCGACATTGGGGAGACAGCGACGGGTACTACGACCCCGACCGACGATCTTTGTGAGGAGGTTGAACAACCTCCACAGTACCTGTGGTCCCGACATTATTACCGCGCCGCCCCGATGCGTGATGATGATCATGTTGCAAAGCTTAAATTAAATATTCCATCTTGTGAGGGTAAATATAATCCTGATGCATATCTTACATGGGAGATGGAAGTAGAACAACGTTTTGCATGCTTAAAATATCCTGAGAATATGCGTGTTAGTGCTGCTACATGTGAATTTACTAAATTTGCTTCCCTTTGGTGGTCTGAGTATTGTCGTTTAAATCCTACTACTATTCCTAGTACTTGGACTGCTTTAAAAACTGATATGCATGTTCGTTTTGTACCTCCTACTTATCAACGTGATTTACTAAAGAATCTGACACGTTTAGAGCAAGGGAAAAATTCTGTAGAAGAGTATTATCAGGAATTGCAAACAAGGATGGTTCGGTGTGGTCTTGTTGAATCTAATGAACAAATGCTTGCACGTTTTTTTGGTGGATTAAACAAGGACATTCAGCACATATTAGATTATAATGAATATAATTCTATCACTCGTTTGTTTCATCTTGCTTGCAAAGCTGAACGTGAAGTGCAGGATCGCCAAACACCATGGAGGAGGACTAATAATTCTGCAGGTCGCACATCCTCTTGGACATCCTGACAATCAGCGCCTCCTCGTGATTCGCCACCAGCTACTACCACATCCAAGGCCACCACAAGATTTCCAGCTGCTCCTCCACCATCATCCAATGCTCCTGCTCGTAGTGCATCTTCTGTGGCTTCCACGGGTAAGACAAAGGATATCCAATGCCGCAAGTCTTTGGGGTTTTGGTCATATTGAGAGAGTGCACAACACAACGTGTGATGATGGTGCGAGAAGATGGTCAATCTGATTCAGTGACTTGATGAAGATACACTAGCCCTTATTTACGCTCGAGATGGAGACAATTCGATCTTGATGAAGAGCCAGAGGTAATGGGGCTGAAGGCTGATCAATACAAGAGCTTAATTACACAACGTGTGTTGGGTGTGCAATTGAGCAAATGAGCAAGATCAACGCCACAACCTGTTCCAAACACGTGGTGTTGTCAAGGAAAGAGCTATCTGAGATAATTATCGATGGAGGGAGTTGTAATAATCGGCGTGTTGACATGGTAGAAGCTTGCGCTTCAACAAGACAACGCCCACATTCATATTACATCCAATGGTTTAAGAGTTCTCGCAAGATCAAGGTAACAAGAGCATGTGCGTGCATTTTACTATTGGTACATATTCTGATTTTGTTGATTGTGATGTTGTACCTATGCAAGCTTGTTCTTTGTTACTTGGTAGACCATGGCAATTTGATAGAAAATCTGTTCATAATGGAAAAACTAATCACTATTCTCTTATGCATGATGGAAAGAAAATTGGTCTAAAACCTATGACTCCCGAACAAATTTTAAAAGATGATCTTGCTAGAGCTAGTAGAGCTAAAACTGAGGAGAAAAATTAAAGTGAGAATCAGATTGTTGCTGCAGATTTTATACCACCAAAGAACACTAAATCTAATTCTACACATGCTACTGAAATTCGTTTGAAGAGTCCATGTATGCTTGCAAATAAAATTGATATTGCTAAACTAGATGTAAACAATACTCAATGTTATGCAATTGTATGCAAAGAGGTTTTGTTTTCATTTGAGGATATGCCTCCTTCTTTGCCACCCGCTGTTGCTAACCTTTTGCAGGAATATGAGGACGTCTTTCATTTGAGTTGCCACGGGATTACCTCCTATTAGAGGAATTGAGCATCAAATTGATCTAATTCCTGGTGCCACGTTGCCCAACCGCGCGCCATATAGAACCAATCCAGAGGAGACAAAGGAGACACAACGCCAAATTCAGGAACTACTCGACAGAGATCATATTCGTGAGTCCCTTAGCCCTTGTGCTGTTCCTATTATTTTGGTACCTAAGAAAGATGGTTCTTCGCGCATGTGTACTGATTGTAGAGCTATCAATAATATTACTATTCGATATCGTCATCCTATTCCACGTTTAGATGACATGCTTAATGAATTGAGTGGCTCTACCATGTTTTCTAAAGTTGATTTGCGTTGTGGTTACCACCAGATTCGTATGAAATTAGGAGATGAATGGAAAACAGCATTTAAAACTAGGTTCGGTTTATATGAGTGGTTAGTAATGCCGTTTGGTTTAACTAATGCACCTAGCACTTTCATGAGATTAATGAACGAAGTTTTACGTGCTTTCATTGGATGTTTTGTGGTAGTCTACTTTGATGATATTATGATTTATAGCAAATCTTTAGAGGATCATTTGGACCATTTACGCGCTGTTTTCAATGCTTTACGTGATGCACGTTTGTTTGGTAACCTTGAGAAGTGCACCTTTTTCACCAATCGAGTTGCGTTTCTTGGCTATGTTGTTACATCATAGGGTATTGAAGTGGATCCAGCCAAGATTGAAGCTATTGAGAATTGGCATGACCCAAGACGGTCACACAAGTGAGGAGTTTTCTTGGCCTCGCTGGTTTTTATAGGCGCTTTGTCAAAGACTTTGGATCAATTCAGCCGTGAATGAGCTTACCAAGAAGGATGTGCCCTTTGTTTGGGGCGATGCACAACAACAGGCCTTCGTCATATTGAAAGATAAGCTAACACATGCTCCCTTACTCCAACTTCCTGATTTTACTAAGACTTTTGAGCTTGAATGTGATGCTAGTGGAATTGGTTTGGGAGGGGTGTTATTACAAGAGGGAAAATGATGCAGCCCGGTCTCCGACCGCTACTACATCCACTCCCACGAGCTACCCAAGTGGACCCATGACTCGCGCCCGAGCCAAACTCCTTCAAACTAAGGTGAACTCGCTCCTCTCCTTGTGTGACTTCGACACCCCCTTGGATGGCTTGCTACTTCACGCAAACTCATGCATCATCAGTCTGAAGAAGCCACGATGTTGCCAGGGCATAGCGGTACTACGGTTGGGACGGCGGGTACTACCGCTCAAGCGGTCCTACCGCCTCCTCCTACCGCTCGCCACAGAAGCACTACTCCACGCCCGAAGCAAGCGGTAATCTGGTCACCCGGTACTCTGGGTGGCAGTACTACCTCCCCTCTGCCGCCAGCGCCTCCGGCGGAAGCTTGAGGCCCTCAAGCGGTACTACCGCTCCCGAGCGGTACTCTGGGATTACCACCGGTTGCCGGACCGGTACTACGGTCTGCGACCACGATCACCTAAGTTCGGCCCTATGCCTTGTAACCCCACCTATCATTTATCTCTCCATTCAAACTACCCTGTTTTGTGGCTGGACTATATATAGCCCCACCCTCTATTGTAAACGCTAGACTTGGATAATAATAGATATTAAGGAAACCCTTAGAGGACTTATATCTATTGGTCTCATGCTCCTACCAAGGAGCACCGGATTATCCACCCACCTCTTGGATCTTGCTTAAGTGCGTTCAAGTTGTACAAGGCCTTGGGTTCTCGGTGTCTCGCCCCCAAGTCGTCAAGATCTCACCAAGCACCTCATCCCCCGTTGTTGGCGTGGAGAGCGAGCTTCGCCCAACACCGATCCTAGGTATTATGTTGGACCGGTTGCCACCGGCGTGAGGAGTAGGCGTGTATCGTGTTTTGGTGTGTGTGTGTTCGTGGGTTTCATCGCCTCCGTCGATTTCATTCCCTGACCACCTCGTTCCCCTCGTTTCTCGTGGAATTCGTGAAAGATCGGGCCAACCCCAGGGTTACCCCTTAACATATTGGTATCAAGAGCACTGTTGATCACGAATTTTCCCCAATTTTTCTTTTATCCGCCTTAAAAACGAAAATCCTACCAAAAAGAACCCCAATTTGCCTTCGGATCGATCTCTGGATTTGGGTGAGTTTTTCGTGGTTTTGGTCCATAGATCTGTTGCTTTGGGAGTCGATCTATAGCCCCTGTTGTTTCTAGCTCAGCCTTTCGGTCAGTTTTTCAACGAATTTGAGGTCTTTGGCAAGTTCACCTCGTTCCAGGCCTGTGCCAATGCTTGCCGGTTGTGCAAGCATTACCGCTAGTGACCGGTAGTACAACGGTACAAGCGGTACTACCGCTCACCGATTACCGTTGTAACCAGCGGTACTACCGCCACCTGTCCGTGCTACGCTTTGGCCTCGTTTCGATTCGTGACCTTTTCCCATCTCGCTTGTTCGTGTTTCGCGTGTTTGTCGCCATTTTCACAACAGCTTCCGCATCAACGTCATACCGCGCTCAACGACACGGCGACACTCGAACATCATCCCTCACCAACGGTTGCAAGTCGTCAAGAATACCAAAGGTATAACTTGCACCACCTTGACAGCCCCATATCTTCCTTTGTGTGTATCTATCCTATGAGAGCAACTCATTTTGTGTTTGTCTAAGCATTGTGCACTTGCCTTCGGAAAAGTGAGAGTGTGAGGCCAAATACAAAAGCTAACATAGTAGCATAGCAAGGGAGAAAAAGAAAATAAAAAGAATCAAAAAAAAACAAGGAAAAAAAAAGATAGAATACAAAGTTACATAGTCTCCCAATACAAAGAGCATACCAAGCTTGTAAGCCAACAAGAGAGAAGAAAGAGCGCACCGAGGCAAGTGCACAAATCAATTGCTTATCCTCTTTTGTCAAACGAGTTGTGGTCTCTCCTTGTGTTGGCACGACAACCGAGTGTAGTCTTCGTTAGGACCTTTTGTGCTCATTTTCATAGTCGTGCTGACCCCGTTTTTCTCCACGTGTGTGTTTTCCGTGTTTTTGTAGATCGTATCCTTTTTGCTTTCGATCTTTGGTTCTTTACCACGTAGGACAATAACCTTTTGCCTTGATCGTTTCGTTTGGTTTTCAACAACCCTAACCTTCCACCAAAAGCCTTTGAGAGTTTTTTGCCATTTCACTTTGCACGCTTTTCGCTCATTTGTGTGGCAATTGGTTTGACATAATATCCACGGTGAGGTAAAAGGCTAACTCTCCACACCCTTTCTCTCCATATACAACCATTGTTGGCTTTGCATCATGGACAGGCATGGAGAGCCATCCCAACCACCACCACCTCCGGAGGATGATAACCAATTCATCATACAGTGCTTGACCATTGAAGTCACTCGCTGAATCGTATTGACCATCTTCTCGCACCATCATCACAAGTTGTGTTGTGCACTGTCTCTCAATATGACCAAAACCCCAGCACTTGCGGCATTGGATATCCTTTGTCTTACCCATGGAAGTCATAGAAGATGCACTCTGACGGGGAGCATTGGATGATGGTGGAGGAGCGGTGGAAATCTTGTGGTGGCCTTGGATGTGGTAGTAGCGGTGGCGAATCACGAGGGCGGATTGTCGGGATGTCCAAGAGGATGTGCGACTGCAGAATTATTAGTCCTCCTCCATGGTGTTTGGCGATCCTGCACTTCACGTTCGCTTTGCAAGCAAGATGAAACAAGCAGTGATAGAATTATATTCATTATAATCTAATATGTCTGAATGTCCTTGTTTAATCCACCAAAAGCGTGCAAGCATTTGTTCATTAGATTCAACAAGACCACACGAACCATCCTTGTTTGCAATTCACGATAATACTCTTCTGAATTTTTCCTTGCTCTAAGCGTGTGATTCTTTAGTAAATCACGTTGATAAGTAGGAGGTACAAAGCGAACATGCATATCAGTTTTTAAAGCGGTCAAGTACTAGGAATAGTAGTAGGATTTAGCGACAATACTCGGACCACCAAAGGGAAGCAAATTTAGTAAATTCACATGTAGCAAAGACTAACACGCATATTCTCGGGATATTCGGGATATTTAAGCATGCAAAACGTTGTTCTACTTCCATCTCCCATGTAAGATATGCATCGGATTATATTTACCCTCACAAGATGGAATATTTAATTTAAGCTTTGCAACATGATCATCATCACGTCGGTGGGCGGCGTTGCGGTAATAATGTCGGACGGCGGCGGTACTGTGGAGGTTGTTCAACCTCCTCGTCCAAAGCAGATAAATCGTCGTCGGGTCGTAGTAGTACCGTCGTCTGTCCCCAATGTCGCAGCAGGCATGGCAAGTCGAGGCGTCGGCCGCAGGGTAGCCGCGAAGTGAATGAACCAGCGATCAGGCCGTGATCGGAATGCGCCGTGCGCCATGTGTGGGTGCGGTGCGGTGCGGCAATCGGTTCAAAAGCTCCTTGAACCAAGCGTCAAGCTTGGCGTTGAAGGATTTTCGAGTCCATTGATCTTGTCCACGGCGTTGGTGAGCTTGGTGTCAAACTCCCAGGCGCATATCCACGTCTTCAGCGGTGACCAAGAGCGGAGAAGTGGGCATGTAGTTCTTCGTTCGTCATTGTGGCGGGGTTCCGAAGTATCTGTCATGGTTAGTCCTTAAAAAGCACGGTATATAATGCGGAAATGTGGTGGAAGTCACGTAATCCGTCAAGCAATATCTGAAGCTCTTACAAGTTCTTACCAAACAGCGGAAAGGCGATGTGCAACCACGAGCATCGGTGGTCGAGAGATTGAACCAAGCGATAACCAGAGTCGAAACACATGCGTGAGTATATGTGGAGCTCTGGGAAGGCTTAGCAAAGGGGGTTAGCAATTATCAAAACAGCAATGCAAAAGTTGAAAGAATGCTCAACGACGGTACTGTGCTGGTCCTAGGCTAGACCGTACTAGAGACGCGAGCCTAGATCACCAACGATGTCACGACGCGACACAACAAGCACTGTATGATGGCGCACGTGAGTCAATGGAGGCTCTTCTTTTGCTTCGCGAGCGAGTTGGACTTGTTCCCACCAAAGGTTGGCATACTCATCAAACTCGAGGGATGCCATGGCCATCATCTTCTCATCGCTATAGTTGTGCATGCGGAAGATCTTGTCGACCTTGAGTTCCCAAGAGAGATATTCCTCGGGCTCATTGGAACCGGTGAACTTGGGCATGGTGAATTTGAGCTTGCCGAAAGTTTCTTCTCCATTGCGGTTCCGGTTGCGTCGGTTGCCCTGATTTGGGCGGTCATCATCATCATCCGAGCTCTCATGTCTTGCTTGGTGATTGTTGCGTTGCTCTTGCGGTCATCGAGGTGCCGCGTTTGGTGGTGGAACTTGTTGTGGACGACGAGCTTGGGGAGCTTGCTCGTTTTGTTGTCGCGGATGAGGACGAGGAGGAGGTTGATGGTCCTCACGACGAGCTTGGGGAGCTTGCTCTTGTTCTTGTCGCGGTTGATGCCGAGGAGCATTGTCGTGTGCCCTGTGGCGAGGAGGACGACGAGCCATATGCGCAATGGGCTGCTCTTCTTCTTCTTGGTGTAGAGGAGGCTCGTCATGACCATCATGTTGGCGACGTGGACGCTCATGTCGATGATGACGCCTTGGAGGATCTTCGAGTGCTTCACGTCGACGATGATCTTGTTCGTCCTCTTGAGCGTCACTCGTTGTTGAAGGGACATGTCGACGTCGATGGCCTTGGTGGTCCATGCGAGGTTGCTCTTGTTGAATCACAAGTGCCCTTGTGGCGGTTAAACCTTCGCCTTGGGGTCTTGGAGAGGTCACCATCATAGCAGCGTTGCGGCGTGGCGGAGATGGAACCGCTGCGAAGAGCTCATGGAATGAAGAACGGGTCCATCCGGTGCCTTGAAGCGTGGCGAGGTGCACTTGAATCACTTGAGTGCCGAGATGAGCTTGATTCACGGCGTGGCCTTGCGAGTCCATCAATGATGTGTTGGAGCTTCTCATCCGTTGAGGTGAGTGCACGACCAGAGCTTCATTTTGATGCCCGAGATTGTGTTGCATGGCATGCATTTGGCCACGGACTTCTTGAGCGGTTGTCGATGTTCTTGAATTCCACACGGGCCTCGCTAAATTGTTCATCTTGGCGCGCTCGAGATTCTAGCGATAGTTGAATTCTCCTCGGACCTTCCAATGGTCCCATCTTGTCATGAATTGGTTATCATCCTCCGGAGGTGGTGGTGGTTGGATGGCTCGCCATGCACATCCATGATGCAAAGCCAACAATGGTTGTATATGGAGAAAGGGTGTGGAGAGTTAGCCTTTACATCACCCTTGAGATTATATCAAACCAATTGCCACACAAATGAGCCAAGCGTGCAAAGTGAAATGGCAAGAAACTCTCAAAGGCTTTTGGTGGAAGGTTAGTGTTGTGGAAAACCAAGCAACGATCCAAGCAAAAGGTTATTGTCCTACGTGGTAAAGAACCAAAGATCAAAAGCAAAAAGGATACGATCTACAAAAACACGGAAAACACACACGTGGAGAAAAACGGGGTTAGCACGACTATGAAAATGAGCACAAAAGGTCCTAACGAAGACTACGCTCGGTTGTCGTGCCAACACAAGGAGAGACCACAACTCGTTTGCCAAAAGAGGGTAAGCAATAGATTTGTGCACTTGCCGCGGAGCGCTCTTTCTTCTCTCTTTCTTGGCTTACAAGCTTGGTATTCTCTTTGTATTGGGAGACTATGTAGCTTTTTCTCTTTTTCTTTGTTTTTTTTTGATTCTTTTTCCTTTTCTCCTTGCTATGCTACTATGTTAGCTTTTGTATTTGGCCTCACACTCTCACTTTCCAAGGCAAGTGCACAATGCTTAGACAAACACAAAATGAGTTGCTCTCATAGGATAGATACACACAAAGGAAGATATGAAATTTGTCAAGGTGGTGCAAGTTATACCTTTGGTATTGTTGACGACTTGCAACCGTTGGTGGGGGGGATGATGTTCGAGTGTCGCGGTGTCGTTGAGCGCAGGATGACGTTGATGCGGAAGCTTGTGTTAAGATGGCGACAAACACGCGAAACACGAACAAGCTAAAGGGGAAAGTCAGCAAACGAAACTGAGGCGTCAAGAAGAAGGAAAAACGATACATTCTTGGTGAGGCTTGGCAATGCAGTAGTGACAGACGGTAGTACCGCTTGGAACGGGCGGTAGTACCGCTGGTGATAGAACACGAACTACAACGAGATCCACTTGACACAAACCTCAGATCCGAGGGAAAACTGACCGAAAGGCTGGCTAGGAACAACAGGGGCTATAGATCGACTCCCAAAGCAACAGATCTATGGACCAAAACCACGAAAAACGCACCAAATCCAGAGATCGATCCGAAGGCAAATTGGGGCTCTTTTTGGTGGGATTTTCGATTTTAAGGCGGATAAAAGAAAAATTAGGGGGAAATTCGTGATCAACCGTGCTCTTGATACCAATATGTTAGGGGGTGACCCTGGGGTTGGCCCGATCTTTCACGAATTCCACGAGAAACGAGGGGAACGAGGTGGTCGGGGGATGAAATCGAGGAAAGCGATGAAAAACCACGAACACACACACACCAAAACACGATACACGCCTACTCACGCCGGTGGCAACCGGTCCAACATAATCCCTAGGATCGGTGTTGGGCGAAGCTCGCTCTCCACGCCAACAACGGGGGATGAGGTGCTTGGTGAGATCTTGACGACTTGGGGGCGAGACACCGAGAACCCAAGGCCTTGTACAACTTGAACGCACTTAAGCAAGATCCAAGAGGGGGTGGATAATCCGGTGCTCCTTGGTAGGAGCATGAGACCAATAGATATAAGTCCTCAAAGGGTTTCCTTAATATCTATTATTATCCAAGTCTAGGGTCTTGATGGAGGGGTTAACCTCTTGGGTGCCCGATCTTCACGGATCTCGTGGTCAAATCGATGGGAAAGCGAGGGGAAAGGGAGAAGGTAGCGGAAGCGAACACACACCTCGCGAAGAACACGATGAACACACGCAAAAACTCACACGATACAAGGCCGATTGCTCCCGAGCGGCCACCGGTCCGATAGAATCCTCGCAAGGAAAGATCGGTCAACGTGCTCCCTCAAATCCACATCGGAGAGGAAGAACACCTTGAGGAGGGTCCCGGCGACTTGGGGGCGGAAACCGAGAACCCAAGGCCTTGTTCAACGATGGATGCGTGATGCAAAGTCCAATCGAGGTTGGTGATAGTCGGTCCCCTTGGTAAAGGGATGAGGCAAAACTAGAGATTCCACAATGGGGTTTTCTTTAGTCTATCATCTATGCCTCCGGGATACATGAGGGTGGAGGCTCTATTTATAGGCCAACCACATAAACAAGGGTAGTTTGGGGATAAACTAGGCGAATAGGTAAGTAAAGGGGATACATGGCAGGCCCAACTAGTGTGTGAACCTTTCATAATCTGGACTTGGGACCGGTAGTACCGCTTGGTCAGTAGTGCCGCCTGGGACGGTAGTACCGCTTATGTCTGAGCGTCATTGGAGCCGTCATGTGGCGGTATCAGAGCAGTAAATCTGACCGTAGTACCGGTCCAGATCCTAGTAGTACCGAAATGTTGAGTATTTGGCTTCGTCTGCATTGGTGGCGGTAGCGAGGCGGTAGTCTTGCAGGCGGTAGTACTGTCGCCAGTCCGTAGTACTTGGCGACAGAGAGCATTTGGCGATCTGTCTTCTTCCGCCTCCTCTTCCAAGCCTCGTCTTGTCGGGCTTGATGCTCCGGGCTTCCTCCCTTGCCTCCGTACTTGTCAATGTGAACCTATCATGCATATGTGACGGAGTATGAAGTAGCATACCATTCAATAGGGTAGGAAGGGGGCTCGCATCGAGGAACGGATTCACCTTTGGAGTCCATGACGACTTGGCATAAGTTGGAGACCAAGATGTGGTCACGACCGTAGGTCAGGCTACATCAGCTCCCCCCCCTTCAAAAAGAGTCGTCCTCGACTCTACATGCTCATCACCAAGTAGAAGCGGTCGAGAGACCTTCTTGATCCTGGGGTTCACCATATAGTCGTCCTCGAGAATATTGACTTGACAACACTTCAATGTTCCTTCACCTTCCATGAAGCCTAGAAAGCTCACAACAAAAGCAAAGCAACACTCAAAGCGTAGCCTATTCATGAAGATTATTGCATGAGTCCTCAAGTAGAAGGAAGTCACCTTAGCTTGTAGAGATAGCTCGATGAAGGGTAGCCATATGTAACTCTCTTCGGTTCTTCTTGTCAACATATAGTCCATAGAGGTTGACGTGTATGCACTTGTACCTTCACACAACAAAGACCAAGCAACATATGTTTGTGTGTGATAGAGGAGCATGTCATTTGTGGCATGTCCATTCTTGTTCACAACACGATTAGCACAACTCAAGTATAGCAAATGGGATGCATATGCATGGCCAATGTGCATGGAAATCGTTTGAACATCATCCAAATGTGGAAACTCAAAACTCCATATAACATAGTAGTGGGGCACTCAAAGCATTGGATCCAAATTTCAAACAACATCTTTGATGCAAGAATAGGAGGATTTGGCAAAACACACAAGGAAGCATATCCAAAACACAAGTATTATGTTTGCAAAACAAACCAAATGAAAGAGCAAGTGGTCCTTATGTTTGTTGCAACAAGACGAGATTCTTGGAAGCTCTCATAACAATACATGTTCTTAATGGGATTGTGGTTGCACACAAAACATCGGAAAGGTAAATTGGTCAACATTTTTGTTGCAACACACAAAGCATCATTATCTAAAAGCGAAGAAACATGAATGTCACAAGGGAAGATAATACCATTAACATGCTTGCAAGCAAACCATAGGAAAGAACAATTTGTCAACATGAAAGATGCAAAGCATGCAAAAGGTATCAGAGCTGGGTTCGATCTTGAACTCATTTGTGGGATGCTCTCTAGAGCTCTTTTTTTCAACTCGTGCTCAACCGAGGTTGACATTCTCGTGCGGGTACCTACACACATCATACACAAAAGGAAGAACGTGTGTGCATGGTAGAGATACACATCATCCATCATGACGTATCTCTTCTTGTGCACATCACCATTAATGTCAATTAAGTATGAAATAGATGCATGGTGAGTATGCAAGTGGGGAACATGCTTATCATGGCCATCATCAAAATCTCCAAAAATTGAGAAAGCTATGGGGGCCATCTCATTATAACGCATGTGGTCAACATTGTTGCAAGCATTCATCTTATTGCAAGCAACGGGAAAAATTGAATGACTAGCATGACAAAGCATGTCCATTGCAATTGGAGGATACACACAAGATGCATAGCGTGGCATGTTTACGGTAATGATATCGCAATCAAACAATTCCACATGATCAATATTATGCAAAGGCAAATCATCACATGGGAAAGTGGATGAAGCATATGTAATGTCACAAGTATCATCCATAGCATGCATATCCTCACAATTCATCATGTCCACTAGTGGGATCATGGCATCATCAACACCCTTATTGTTACCTTGGTCATACCTCTCATATGAAGTGGGTGTTGTGGAAGTAGTGGTCTCCTTGTGGACGACTTCGTTTTCTTGATGTAGCCATGGCGTAGCATCATCTTCGTGCACCATGTACATCTTCTCCATTCGAGGCATCATTGCTTCATAGCATCGGGCGTCTTCCTCCATGGAACCTAGCACAACACAAGAGAACACACTAGAGGTAGAGGGTGAGTTGTTAGAAATCGAAATGGTCTCACTTGACCTATCAACTACCACTCTCAACTCACTAGGAGTATCACTCATGCCCTCCAAGTGGAAGCACTCAATCTCACATAAGGTGGAGTCACTTATCTCACTCTTGTTCTCACTCAAGTGGGCTAAGTGGCTCTCGTACTCACATGGGATTGGTACCACATCATCACTCAAGCATATGGGGGTAGGCTCGGTTTCCTCAACTCCATGCGCCTCCTTTGGTGAAGGGAAAATCCCATGCTCACCATTCTTGACCTTGTCGCCTTCAAAGTTGGATGCCATAAGATGTGCATCATCACTCTCCTCCATGGTCGAAGGGAAAATCCCATGCTCGACCGTCTTGTGGCCATCTTGTAGTAGTGGTGGAGGTAGGCTCATGCTATCCAGCTTGGCGAAGTAGAGGTCTTCATTTTCCTCGTTCATGAGGTCTTCGAATGCAAGCGTAGTCGTTGAAGCTTGATGGCGTGGACGAAGGCTTGCTCTTGGTGCCATTTTGGTGGTGGCACTAGTAGTTGAAGGTGCCCTGTGATGGTGTCGACGGAGGTCATTGGCGTGCCTTGCCGATGGTTGGTGTAGGTGGCGCACTTGGTCATCCACATGACGCTCGCGACGATGACCCTTGTCCTTGGCACGCTTCCTTATAAGTTCTTCTAATGAGCACAAGGCATCATTAGTCTTGGCAACCATGCTCATGTTTTTGTCAAAGTCATTGTCCATGTCCTTCTTGAAGTTGTGGAGGTCGCTCTCGAACTTGTCCATTTCATGGTGGACCTTGGTGCACTCGAGGTGTAGGCTCCGTCTTGGCCGGTTCGACTTGAGGAGCTTGTCGTTGTCGTTCTTGAAGTCTCCCATGCTTGGGTTGTTGTTGTTGTTGTAGCGCTCCATGTCACCCAAGCATGTGGAGCCATTGTTGGTGTAGTGCTCCATCATGTTATCCATGCTTGTGGAGACATAGGCATGGTGGCTCATCGTGGATTCTTCATAGAAATTATCCTCGGTCCCGGAGTCCCTAGACATGCTTCACAAGACCAAGTGTTGTATATGGAAGTGGTAGAGGGTGT
This sequence comes from Avena longiglumis, assembly GCA_030063025.1. NCBI lineage: Eukaryota > Viridiplantae > Streptophyta > Magnoliopsida > Poales > Poaceae > Avena > Avena longiglumis. Next base: position 331,357,778 of record CP125974.1, on the reverse strand, counting down.
TAGGGATACAACGTCAAACCTTACTTTACCTTGGAAGATCGTATCGTGCAAGTGGCCACACTTGAGAGCAATAAACCAAGCAAAGTGAAGTTCACGCGGAACACCCAAACCAACTACCAACAAAAAAAAACACACACACAAGGCCTATGGTGGATAGGTATGGAAAATGGCATGTCAAGAACCAATCCGAAATCAAGATGTTGTAATGGCAAGTAAAGAACCACAATGATCACCAAGCAAACAAGTCAATCCACAAGATAGGAAATATGTACAAGGAAACACACACGGTGGGATAAATGGGACTTGTGTGACGGAGAAAGTGAGCTAAGAACCAAATGATTACCTAGCGAAGACTATAAGCTCGTGTCACACAAGTACAAGGAGAGACGCTAGTTCGATTGCACAAAATTGGTGGGCTACAAGATATGCACAAAAGTACCACCTATATGATGTTCATCGAGCTTGCGCTTCCTATTCTATAAGGCACATATGTATCTCTTTCTTTTTCTTTTTATTTTTCTTTTTCTATATTTTTTTTCTTCTTTTCTCTCTTTTCTTTTTATTTTTCACTTGCCTCTTCCTTGTGCCAACAACTATACAAGATAACTATATGAGAAAGCGCTCACAATGTTTGCTCGGAATCTACAAGGTATCAAATGTGCATAGCCCAAGCAATCATAAGAGGAACTAGTCTCAATAGGTGTTTGTTGCTCGCAAAGATAGTGGGGTTCACAAAGGAATGCAAGTGGGGAGAAGTCGCGGAATGTTTATACCTTTCGTCGACGATCTTCACCCTTTATTGTTAGATTCCGCCTTGCTCACAGAATTTGGATGGAGTAGATTGCATGAACCACGTGGATGATGATGTAGAGCTCCTTCTCCTCTTCGAAAGGAGCTAAAGAACACCAAAATCCGAGTTCGGATGCAAAAGTTATGCTCAAAACGGTGAGAGGCTGAAATCTGGAACTTGCTGTTTCCTTTCTGTCTTGGGCGGTAGTACCGGATTTTGGTACCGGTTGGCGGTAGTACCGTAGATTTGGAGCGGTAGTACCGCTCGGGACAGAGAAAACCAGATCTGACGCAATTTCGCGAGTTTGGGGCGATTTGGGCGGAAAATCTTCAAGAAAAACACCAAATCGACGGGGGAAATCAAGGAATTAGGCCATGGGAACGCAAAGGAAGGTAGATCAACAAGTTTAGCAAGTAATCCACGGATCAAAACCTACCAAAACGCACTCAAATCACAGATCGATCCAAAACACGAATTGGGGCTATTTTTGGTGGAATTTTCGAATTTATGGGGAAAAGACCAAATCGATGAGAAATCCGTAGCAACCAAAAGGTGCTGATACCAGATGATGGAGGGGTTAACCTCTTGGGTGCCCGATCTTCACGGATCTCGTGGTCAAATCGATGGGAAAGCGAGGGGAAAGGGAGAAGGTAGCGGAAGCGAACACACACCTCGCGAAGAAAACGATGAACACACGCAAAACTCACACGATACAAGGCCGATTGCTCCCGAACGGCGGCCACCGGTCCGATAGAATCTTCGCAAGGAAAGATCGGTCAACGTGCTCCCTCAAATCCACATCGGAGAGGGAAGAACACCTTGAGGAGGGTCTTGACGACTTGGGGGCGAGAAACCGAGAACCCAAGGCCTTATTCAACGATGGATGCGTGATGCAAAGTCCAATCGAGGTTGGTGACGATAGTCGGTCCCCTTGGTAAAGGGGATGAGGCAAAACTAGAGATTCCACAATGGGGGTTTTCTTTAGTCTATCATCTATGCCTCCGGGATACATGAGGGGTGGAGGCTCTATTTATAGGCCAACCACATAAACAAGGGTAGTTTGGGGATAAACTAGGCGAATAGGTAAGTAAAGGGGGATACATGGGCTGTGGCCCAACTAGTCTTGAGCCTTTGCCAGAGCGGTAATCTGGGACTTGGGACCGGTAGTACCGCTTGGTCCCATAGTGCCGCTCTGGGACCGATAGTACCGCAGTCTGGAAGCGTCATTGGAGCCGTCTGTGGCAGTGTCGAGGAGCAGTAATCTGACCCGGTAGTCCAGGTCCAGAATCTGCATACCGGGACAGTATTTGGCTTGTTGGCGTCTCATTGGTGGCGGTAGCAGGCGGTAAAGCCGAGGCGGTAGTCGCCGGTCGGTAGTATCTGGCGAGAGCATTTGGCGATCTGTCTTCTTCCGCCTCCTCTTCCAAGCCTCCGTCTTGTCGGGCTTGATGCTCCGGGCTTCCTCCCTTGCCTCCGTACTTGTCAATGTGAACCTATCATGCATATGTGACGGAGTATGAAGTAGCATACCATTCAATAGGGTAGGAAGGGGGCTCGCATCGAGGAACGGATTCACCTTTGGAGTCCATGACGACTTGGCATAAGTTGGAGACCAAGATGTGGTCACGACCGTAGGTCGGGCTACATCAGGTTTACAATGGATGGTGGGGGGCTATATATAGTCCAGCCACAAAAACAGGGGTAGTTTGGGGATAAATAGCGAAATATGGAGAGGGTTACAAGGCGCTGGGCCGAAATATCACGTAAAGTCTCTGTCTCTGGCGGTAGAACACTGGCGGACCAGTAGTACCGGTCATGCAATGCAGTTCTTGGACCGGTAGTACCGCTTGTCGATCTGGGGCTTCTTGTGGGGCCTTACATTGGGCGGCCGAGGCGGTAATGTCTTGCGGTAGTACCGGATCCAGGCGGTGGTAGTGGTGATGAAGCGTTTGGGCGCTACGGGACCTTCATCGTTGGCGGTAGCGTTGGCCGGTAGTACCGCCAAGCGGTAGTACCGGTCTCCAGGTCCCGTAGTACCGCTGGCGACAGAGAGCATTTGGTCTCTTCTTCGGGTGCTCCTCCGTCCTGTGGGTTCTTCTCTTCGTACCTGATGATGCACAAGGTATGGGTATGAAGTAGCAAGCCATCCAAGGGTGTATTGAAGTCACACATGGAGAGGAGCGAGTTCACCTTAGCTTGAAGGAGTTTGGCTCGGGCGCGAGTCATGGGTCCACTTGGGGAGCTTGTGGGGGTAGATGTAGAAGCGGTCGTAGGACGGGCTGCATCAGTGGACAATGGGTGCTCCTTGGTAGGAGCATGAGACCAATAGATTGAAGATCCTCAAAGGGGTGTCTTAATCTATCATTATCCAAGTCTAGGGTTTACATATGAGGGTGGGGCTATATATAGGCCAACCACATAAACAGGGGTAGTTCTGGAATAAAACTGGAAGTTTGGGCGAAATTGGGGGGTTACATGGGCCAGGCCCAAAAGGCTTTAGCATGCCTGGCGTCGGTCGGTCCGGAGACTCGGTGCAGGGTCAGGAGACTCGGTCTGGCCGGAGACTCGGTCAATCTGGACCCGTCTCGGAGGTGGCATCGGTATCACTGGCTTGAGTCTCGGTCTGGCCGGAGGAAGGTCGGAGACTCGGTGTAGGACCGGAGACTCGGTTACCGAGACTCGGTCTACACCGGAGACGGTGTCTGAGCTCAATGGCTTCTTCTGGCCTGCTTCCTTGGTGGCTTGGTGTGGCGGTGTTGCTTCATATCTGAGGATACACAACGTAGATGCATGAAGTAGCAAGCCATCCAAAGGTAGGCCAAAATCACATGAGGAAAGGAGCGAGTTAACCTTGGCTTGTAGGAGCTTGGCACGGGCGCGAGTCATTGGTCCACTTGGGGGACTAGGTGTTGTAGATGGAGGTGCGTCCGTAGGACGAGCTGCATCATTATAGGAAGGGTTACAAGGCACAGGGCCGAACTCAGGCGTTCAGGATCAGTCAGGGCCGGTAGTACCGGTCCGGCAACCGGTAGTACCGGTCGTAACCGGTAGTACCGCCGCTCTGGAGCGGTAATCTTGCTGAGGCTGGAGCTTCGTCGAGTTACTGTGTCGGCGGTAGGAGGGGCGGTGACCGGTAGTACCGGTTCTTTGGTAGTACTGCCGTGGCGGGGCATGGAGAGGTTCTTCCTGGAGCGTCCGGTAGCTGGGGCCGGTAGTACCGGTCGGCAGTACCGCTGGCGTCTGGCAGCGACTTGTAGCTTCTGCTCCGTGTCCTCCGTCCCTTGGGTCCTTCTCTTCGTACCTGATGATGCACAATGTATGCGTATGAAGTAGCAAACCATCCAAGGGTGTGTCGAAGTCACACAAGGAGAGGAGCGAGTTAACCTTGGCTTGGAGGAGCTTAGCTCGGGCGCGAGTCATGGGTCCGCTTGGGGAGCTCGTGGGAGTAGATGTAGTAGCGGTCGTAGGATAGGCTGCATCAGCTCCCCCCCCTTGGGAAAGAGTCGTCCTCGACTCTTCAACCGTCACAACTTCCTCTCCGCCATGGTAGGGTGAGAGGTCCTTGACATTGAATGTAGAGCTCACAAGATACTTCGATGTTGGTATATCGATGACATAGGCGTTGTTGTTCATCCTCTTTAGCACCTTGAATGGTCCATCGCCTCTTGGCTTTAGCTTGGAGTCGCGTTCCTTGGGGAAGCGGTCTTTACTCAAGTGGATCCACACAAGGTCGCCCTCATCAAAGATCATCTCTTTCTTGGTCTTGTTTAGCCTTGATTCTTGGCGAAGGACTTGTTGCTCGATCGTAGCTCGTGTGTCTTCATGGAGTTTCTTCATTGTTTGGGCACGCTTGACAACGTCCATATTGGCACGTTCATGAAGTGGAAGTGGAAGGATATCGAGCGCGGTGAGAGGCTCGAAGCCGTAGACGATCATGAACGGGCTCCTCATGGTGGTGGAGTGCTTGGCGCGGTTGTAGGCGAACTCGGCGTGTGGAATACATTCCTCCCAGTCTTTAAGGTTCTTCTTTATCAACACCCGGAGGAGTTAGCCAAGACTTCGATTGACGACCTCGGTTTGTCCATCGGTTTGAGGATGCGAGGCGGACGAGAAGAGGAGCTTGATGCCGAGCTTGGCCATGAGAGTCTTCCAGAAGTAGCTCATGAATTTTACGTCGCGGTCGGAGACGATTGTTCTTGGTACACCGTGCAGCCTAATTATTTCCCTAAAAAACAAATTGGCTACATGTGAAGCATCATCGGTCTTATGGCACGGAATAAAGTGTGCCATTTTCGAAAAGCGATCCACTACCACAAATATAGAATCATGGCCATGTTTAGATCTAGGCAAGCCTAATACAAAGTCCATGCTAATGTCCGACCAAGGTGTATGAGGAATGGGCAATGGCATATAAAGACCAAAGGGGTTGGACTTAGACTTAGCTTGGATACATGTAGTGCATCGTTGGACGCGGCGCTCCACGTCGCGCTTCATATTTGGCCAAAAGTAGTGAATGGAGAGCATGTCATATGTCTTGTCACGGCCAAAGTGACCCATAAGGCAAGGCCTCCACCATGGGACTCTTGAAGAAGCAAAAGTTGGAGAGACGATTTCGGAATGCAAAGCTTGTTTTGTTTGAAAAGAAAACCCTTATGCAAATAGAAATCATCAATCCCTTTGTCTATTGAACATTGTGCAAATATTGGTCCAAAGAAAGAGTCGGATGCGTACAAAGATTTGATGTCATCAAGACCCAAGACATTGACTTCGAGTCGTGTAAGAAGGCTTGTGTTTTTGCGAGACAAGGCGTACGCTACCAAATTTTCTTTGCCCTTCTTGTATTTGACAATGTAAGGAAAAGACTCCATGAACTCAACCCATTTTGCGTGCCTTTTACTCAAGTTGGCTTGGCCCTTAAGATACTTCAACGACTCATGGTCGGAATGGATGATAAATTCTTTGGGCCAAAGATAGTGTTGCCACACTTGAAGAACTCGAACCAAGGCAAAAATTTCTTTGTCATAAATGGGATAGTTTAGGCGTGCGCCATCAAGTTTCTCACTATGGTAGGCAATAGGACGCCCATTTTGCATAAGGACGCCACCAATGCCAATACCACTAGCGTCACATTCAATCTCAAAGGTTTTTGTGAAATCCGGCAATGCAAGAAGTGGTGCTTCGGTGAGCCTCTTTTTGAGCTCATCAAAAGCTTTTTGTTGTGCTTTTCCCCAAACGAACGTGACATTTTTCTTGGTCAATTCGTTGAGGGGACAAGCAATTGTAGAAAATTCTTTGACAAAACGACGGTAAAAGCCAGCCAACCCATGAAAACTACGAAGTTCACTAACATTTGTAGGGATGGGCCAATCTCGTATGTCCTTGACTTTTGAGACATCAACTTCAATGCCATTAGAAGACACGACAAAACCAAGGAAAATCAACTTGTCTCTTGCACAAGTGCACTTTGGGAGATTATCATAAAGCTTTTCATGACAAAGGATTTGAAGAACCTCCTTAACATGAGTAACATGCTCCTCTAGTGATTTGCTATAGACAAGAATGTCATCAAAGTAAACAACTACACTCTTCCCAATGAGAGATCTCAAAATATGGTTCATGAGGCGCATGAAGGTTGATGGGGCATTGGATAAGCCAAAAGGCATAACCAACCATTCATAGAGACCAAGCTTGGTCTTGAAGGCGGTTTTCCACTCATCACCTTCAGCCATGCGAATTTGATGGTAACCACTACGAAGATCAATTTTCGAAAATATAGTGGCTCCACATAAGTCATCAAGCATGTCATCAAGACGCGGTATAGGATGTCGATAACGCACGGTGATAGCATTGATTGGACGACAGTCCATGCATAACCGCAACGTATCATCCGTTTTTGGGACTAGGATCACGGGGACCGCGCTTGGGCTAGTGCTTACTTGGATCAAACCTTTGGAGACGAGTTCGTTAATTTGACGTTCGGTCTCCTTCGTCTCTTCCGGGTTCGTTCGATATGCGGCGTGGTTTGGGAGTGGGGCGCCGGGTATGAGGTCGATGCGGTGCTCGATTCCACGAAGAGGAGGAAGGCCATGAGGAAGCTCTTCGGGGAATAAATTTTGGAATTCCTGCAAAATAGCCATCAAAGAAGGAGGAACATTTGTCAAGTCGTTAGTTCCTTGCGCTAGTCCCTTGCATACAAGGACATAGTGCAAGATGGATGGGTTTTTCCGCACTTCTCTCATCTCACTTTTGGTGGCAAGAAGAACACTCTTAGTTTTTCCACTCGAGTTTGGCTTGTAGCTCTCACTCACTATGGTGTGGTTCTCTCGTTCACTACTCTTCTCACAAGTTGTTTTTGTGTATTGCGCCCTCGCTAAAGCCTTTGCATTGTCCGCAATTATTTGGCTAGGAGTCATTGGTTGCAACACACAAGTTTTATCAAGCCATTTGAAGGTGTAAGTGTTTGAGTGACCATTATGCAAAGCACGCTTGTCATATTGCCACGGTCGTCCGAGCAACATATGACAAACCGTCATTGGGACCACGTCACATTCCACCGTGTCCTTGTGCCCAATTGAGAACGTCAAGGGCGGTGTGCTTGATCTTGACGGATCCTTGGTCACTTAGCCATTGGATATGGTAGGGGTGTTTATGCGGATGGAGGGTGAGGTTGAGTTTCTCACACAATTCCGTGCTTGCAAGGTTGTGGCAACTCCCTCCATCGATGACAACTTTGATGGACTTCCCATTGATGCCGGCACGAGTTTGGAAGATGTTCGAGCGTTGGTCTTCATTTTCATTGACTTGGGTAGTCAAGACCCTTGTGACCACAAGCGATGGACTTGCGTCATGCTCACACACAAGAAGTTCTTGGTCCTCTTCCAAATGTTGCCTTGCCAAGGCTTCCTTGACCCTTGCATCAAACTCTTCTTCACTCAAGTATGCTTCATCGCCGTTGTCATGGATGAACAAAACTTTCTTGTTCCCACATGCATTCGACTTGTGCCCTTTGCCTCCACACTTGTAGCATTCACCATTGAATGGTTGATCATCTCTTGTGTGTTTGCCACTTGGGGGTTGTTTTCCTTGAGGGAGAGTTGGCTTGAAGGGAAGCTTGGTGGTACTTGAGGAGCTTCCACTTGGTGTCGTTGGAGTAGTGGTTGGTGCTTGCTTGTAGGTGAAGTACGTCTTTGGCTTGTTGTACTTGATGTCCTCTTGCACTTGACGCTCGGCCTTTGAGGCGATGTGCACAAGCTCAACCATGTTGTTGTACTTTTGGAACTCGGTGATGCGCTTGATGGGATGGTTCAAGCCATTGAGGAAGCATGCCATTGTTTATTCATCTCGCTCTTCAATGTTGGCGCGGATCATGTTGAGCTCCATTTGTTTGAAGTACTCTTCCACGGTCTTTGTCCCTTTACTAAGCGTTTGAAGTTTGTTGAAAAGGTCACGCATGTAGTGTGAAGGAACAAAGCGGGATCTCATATGAGCCTTCATGTCTTGCCAAGTTGCGATTGTAGGCTCTTCTTTTGCTTCGCGAGCGAGTTGGACTTGTTCCCACCAAAGGTTGGCATACTCATCAAACTCGAGGGATGCCATGGCCATCATCTTCTCATTGCTATAGTGCATGCGGAAGATCTTGTCGACCTTGAGTTCCCAAGAGAGATATTCCTCGGGTTCATTGGAACCGGTGAACTTGGGCATGGTGAATTTGAGCTTGCCGAAAGTTTCTTCTCCATTGCGGTTCCGGTTGCGGCGGTTGCCATGATTTGGGCGGTCATCATCATCATCCGAGCTCTCATGTCTTGCTTGGTGATTGTTGCGTTGCTCTTGCGGTTGTTGAGGTGCCGCGTTTGGTGGTGGAACTTGGTGTTGACGACGAGCTTGGGGAGCTTGCTCGTTTTGTTGACGCGGTTGAGGACGAGGAGGAGGTTGATGGTCCTCACGACGAGCTTGGGGAGCTTGCTCTTGTTCTTGTCGTGGTTGATGCCGAGGAGCATTGGCTTGCGCCATGTGGCGAGGAGGACGTCGAGCCGCATGCGCAATGGCTGCTCTTCTTCTTCTTGGTGTAGAGGAGGTTCGGCATGACCATCATGTTGCCGACGTGGACGATCATGTCGATGATGACGCCTGGGAGGATCTTCGAGTTCTTCACGTCGACGGTGAACTTGTTCGTCCTCTTCGGATGCTTCACTTGTTGTTGAAGGGGCATGTCGACGACGATGGCCTTGGCGGTCCATGTGAGGTTGCTCTTGTTGAATTACAAGTGCCCTTGGTTGTGGCCAGTTCGCTTCACGTCTTGGAGGTCTTGCGGAGAGGTCACCATCATAGCTTGACGTTGCGGCGTGACGCGGAGATGGTACCGCTTGAGAAGAGCTCATGGATTGAAGAACGGGTCCCTCCCGGTGCCTTGAAGCGTGACGGCGAGGTGCACTTGAGGAGTGCCGAGATGAGCTTGATTCGCGCGAGCGTGGCCTTGCGAGTCCATCAATGAGGTGTTGAAGCTTCTCATCCGTTGAGGCGAGTGCACGACCAAGAGCTTCATTTTGATGACCGAGGTTGTGTTGCATGGCATGCATTTGGCCACGGACTTCTTCGAAGCGGTTGTCGATGTTCTTGAATTCCACACGGGCCTCGCTAAATTGTTCATCTTGGCGCCACTCGAGAGCTTCACAACGATAGTTGAATTCTCCTCGGACCTTCCAATGGTCCCATCTTGTCATGAATTGTGTGTCATCCTCCGTAGGTTGCGGTGGTTGGGATGGCTCTCCATGCCTGTCCATGATGCAAAGCCAACAAGGGTTGTATATGGAGAGACAGGGTGTGGAGAGTTAGCCTTTTACCTCACCTTGGAGATTATATCAAACCAATTGCCACACAAATGAGCGAACAGCGTGCAAAGTGAAATGGCAAGAAACTCAAACACAAATATGCTACAACTCTCAAAAGCTTTTTGGTGGAAGGTTAGGATTGTGGAAAACCAAACGAAACGATCCAAGCAAAAGGGTATTGTTCTACGTGGTAAAGAACCAAAGATCAAAAGCAAAAGGATACGATCTACAAAAATACGGAAAACACACACGTGGAGAAAAAAATGGGGTTAGCACGACTATGAAAATGAGCACAAAAGGTCCTAACGAAGACTACGCTCGGTTGTCATGCCAACGCAAGGAGAGACCACAACTCGTCTGCCAAAAGAGGATAAGCAATAGATTTGTGCACTTGTCTCGGTGCGCTCTTTTCCTCTCTCTTGTTGGCTTACAAGCTTGGTATACTCTTTGTATTGGGAGACTATATATCTTTCTATTTTTTCCTTTTCTTTTCTCTTTTTTTTTTGATTCTTTTTCTCCCTTTCTATACTACTATGTTAGCTTTTGTATTTGGCCTCACACTCTCACTTTCCGAAGGCAAGTGCACAATGCTTAGACAAACACAAAATGAGTTGTTCTCATAGGATAGATACACACAAAGGAAGATATGGGGCATCAGGTGGTGCAAGTTATACCTTTGGTATTGTTGACTTGCAACGTTGGTGGGGATGATGTTCGAGTCGCGGTGTCGTTGAGCGTGGTGACTTTGATGCGGAAGCTGTTGTGAAAATGGCGACAAACACGCGGAACACGAACTTTAATTGGAAAAGTCGAAAGCGAAATTGAGGCGTCAAAGTGCAAGGAAACACGGTCGAGTCGGCGGTAGTACTGGTAACGACCGGTAGTACCGGCGGTAGTACGCTTGTACTACGGTAGTACGGTTACTTTGTAAGTACCGCTTGAACGGCGGTAGTACCGCTTAACGCAGGCTGAACGAGATGAACTTGCCAAAAACCTCAAATTCGTGGAGATCTGACCGAAAGGCTGGGCTAGAAACAACAGGGGCTATAGATCGACTCCCAAAGCAACAGATCTATGGACCAAAACCATGAAAAACTCACCCAAATCCAGAGATCGATCCGAAGGAAAATTGGGGCTATTTTTGGTGGGATTTTCGATTTTTTTAAGGGGGATAAAAGAAAAATTGAGGGGAAATTCGTGATCAACCGTGCTCTTGATACCAATATGTTATGTGGTAACCCGTGGGTTGGCCCGATCTTTCACGAATTCCACGAGAAACAAGGGGGGAAAGCGGTGGTCGAGGGATGAAATCGAGGAAGGAGATGAAAACCACGAACACACGCCCACCAAAACACGATACACGCTTATCCCTCACGCCGGTGGCAACCGGTCCAACATAATCCCTAGGATCGGTGTTGGGAGAAGATCGCTCTCCATGCCAACAAAGGGGGACGAGGTGCTTGGTGAGATCTTGACGACTTGGGGGCGAGAAACCGAGAACCCAAGGCCTTGTACAACTTGAACGCACTAGGCAAGATCCAAGAGGGGGGTGGATAATCCGGTGCTCCTTGGTAGGAGCATGAGACCAATAGATATAAGTTCCTCAAAGGGTTTCCTTAATATCTATTATTATCCAAGTCTAGGGTTTACAATGGAGGGTGGGGATATATATATAGTTCAGCCACAAAACAGGGGTAGATTCGGAACGAAAAGGTAAATTATAGGAAGGGTTACAAGGCACAGGGCCGAACTCAGGCGTTTAGGATCGATCGGGCGGTAGTACGGTCGGCAACCGTGCAGTACCGGTCAGTAGTACCGCTCCGGGGGCGGTAGTACCGCTGGCGGGCCTGGAGCTTCCGTCGGAGTTGCCTGTATCGAGCGGTAGGAGGGGGCGGTAGTACCGCTGACCGGTAGTACCGGTTGCTGGGCCGGTAGTACCGCTGGCGTCTGGGGCGTGGAGAGGTTCTTCCTGGAGCGTCCGGTAGCTGGGGCCGGTAGTACCGGTCGGCAGTACCGCTGGCGTCTGGCAGCGACTTGTAGCTTCTGCTCCGTTTCCTTCGTCCCTTGGGTCCTTCTCTTTGTACCTGATGATGCACAGTGTATGCGTATGAAGTAGCAAACCATCCAAGGGTGTGTCGAAGTCACACAAGGAGAGGAGCGAGTTAACCTTGGCTTGGAGGAGCTTAGCTCGGGCGCGAGTCATGGGTCCGCTTGGGGAGCTCGTGGGAGTAGATGTAGTAGCGGTCGTAGGATGGGCTGCATCACCTTCTGTGTTCGTGGCAATCCCAAAACAAAGTCCATAGAAATATCCTCCCAAGGAACACTAGGAACAGGAAGAGGCATATGTAAACCATGTGGATTAAGGCGAGACTTAGCTTTTTGACAAGTAGTGCAGCATGCCACAAATCTCTCAACATCTCGACGCATACGTGGCCAAAAGAAGTGTGCAGCAAGAACATCCTCCGTCTTCTTGACACCAAAGTGTTCCATCAATCCTCCTCCATGCGCCTCCTGTAACAACAAAAGACGAACAGAGCTATCTGGAATGCATAGTTTGTTAGCACGGAACACAAATCCATCATTGAAGACAAACTTGTTCCAAGTGCTACCATCTCTACAATTCTGCAACACATCTTTAAATTCAGCATCATGCACATATTGTTCCTTAGTAGTTTCCAATCCAAATATTTTGAAGTCAAGTTGAGATAACAAAGCATAACGTCGTGACAAAGCATCAGCAATAACATTATCTTTACCCTTTTTGTGTTTGATAACATAAGGAAAAGACTCAATAAATTCAACCCACTTTGCATGACGACGATTCAACTTAGCTTGACTACGAATATGCTTCAAAGATTCATGATCAGAATGAATAACAAATTCCTTAGGCCATAGATAATGTTGCCAAGTTTCTAATGTCCGAACCAACGCATATAATTCTTTATCATAAGTAGAATAGTTTAGACTAGCCCCACTCAATTTCTCACTAAAATATGCAACAGGTTTTCCCTCTTGTAATAACACCCCTCCCAAACCAATTCCACTAGCATCACATTCAAGCTCAAAAGTCTTAGTAAAATCAGGAAGTTGGAGTAAGGGAGCATGTGTTAGCTTATCGTTCAATATGACGAAGGCCTGTTGTTGTGCATCGCCCCAAACAAAGGTCGCATCCTTCTTGGTAAGCTCATTCAGCGGCGCGGCAATTGATCCAAAGTCTTTGACAAAGCGCCTATAAAAACCAGCTAGGCCAAGAAAACTCCTCACTTGTGTTACCGTCTTGGGCTGCGGCCAATTCTCAATAGCTTCAATCTTGGCTGGATCCACTTCAATACCCTGTGATGTAACAACATAGCCAAGAAACGCAACTCGATTGGTGCAAAAGGTGCACTTCTCAAGGTTACCAAACAAACGTGCATCACGTAAAGCATTTAAAACAGCACTTAAATGGTCCAAATTGATCTAATTCCTGGTGCCACGTTGCCCAACTCCGCGCGCCATATAGAACCAATCCAGAGGAGACAAAGGAGATACAACGCCAAATTCAGGAACTACTCGACAGAGATCATATTCGTGAGTCCCTTAGCCCTTGTGATGTTCCTATTATTTTGGTACCTAAGAAAGATGGTTCTTCGCGCATGTGTACTGATTGTAGAGCTATCAATAATATTACTATTCGATATCGTCATCCTATTCCACGTTTAGATGACATGCTTGATGAATTGAGTGGCTCTACCATGTTTTCTAAAGTTGATTTGCGTAGTGGTTACCACCAGATTCGTATGAAATTAGGAGATGAATGGAAAACAGCATTTAAAACTAAGTTCGGTTTATATGAGTGGTTAGTAATGTCGTTTGGTTTAACTAATGCACCTAGCACTTTCATGAGATTAATGAACGAAGTTTTACGTGCTTTCATTGGATGTACGTGGATACGCGCCTCGGGGAGTTTGACACCAAGCTCACCAACGTCGTGGACAAGATCGATGGACTCGTACCACGACAGGAACAGCACTAAGAACTCCCCATAGTTTGGGCTTGATGATCCGACTACACGTGCGAGCACGAGTGCCAATGCAATCGCTAGGCCAATCTCCTGGAGGTTACCGATCCTGCGGGAACACGATCAGCCTGACCAACGAGGGTCTTAATTCCTACCTGAAATCGAGAACAAGTAAGAACCAATATTGCAATCAAGATATTGCGGATTAAGGAAAGCTTTATTGAAGAGGTGGGATCCTGAATAGGTGCGAAGTACAAGAGGCCTCTGCGACGCTCGAGCCTTGGCGAAGTTGCGACTATGGCTAACTTAATGTCTAAACAAAATCCGAGTCTAGGGGGTCTCGGCTATGGGGAGTATTTAAGGGCGAAAAGGTTGGGTTTCGGCCAGCCATGGAAGTGGTGGCCGAATCCAACCCTAAAAGTCCTTATCCCCTCAAATACGGACTCTAAAAAGTGGCTAAGTAAAATCCTGCGAAAATTACATGGGCCTGGCCCAAAATAAAAGGTGTCGCAGCACCATATTAAGCTATGGACGAATTCGTAAAGTATTGATCTTGATTATTTCATCCAAGCCTTCTTTCTTCATTATGGTGGCCTCAAAGTTCTGAAATCTTCATCCGTGGCCTTCTCTTGGATCATCACATGCTTGCTGTCATCTCCATGCATGGCCATGCTCCAATGCTTGTCCCTCTCATCCATGCTTGGTCCAGCATTCCTAAGAGTAAGAAATACATCTGATTTAGGCAGCATCATATTCTCATGTATGTGAGGAATAGTTCCAAGAAACGAAAGTACCTCATAGTTAAGTTGTTTGGCACGAGATCTTGTGATGGGTCCTTGTATGTGTGTAGCTGTAGGTACAACGGTTGTGATGGAGGGGTTAACCTCTTGGGTGGCCCGATCTTCACGGATCTCGTGGTCAAATCGATGGGAAAGCGAGGGGAAAGGGAGAAGGTAGCGGAAGCGAACACACACCTCGCGAAGAACACGATGAACACACGCAAAACTCACACGATACAAGGCCGATTGCTCGAACGGCGCCACCGTCCGATAGAATCCTCGCAAGGAAAGATCGGTCAACATGCTCCCTCAAATCCACATCGGAGAGGGAAGAACACGTTGGGGAGGGTCTTGACAACTTGGAGACGAGACACCGAACTCCAAGGCCTTGTTCAACGATGGATGCGTGATGCAAAGTCCAATCGAGGTTGGTGACAATAGTCGGTCCCCTTGGTAAAGGGGATGAGGCAAAACTAGAGATTCCACAATGGGGGTTGTCTTTAGTCTATCATCTATGCCTAAGGGATACATGAGGGTGGGGCTCTATTTATAGGCCACCACTAAACAAGGGTAGTTTGGGGATAAACTAGGCGAATAGGTAAGTAAAGGGAATACATGGGTCGTGGCCCAACCTGTGTGAAAGTGCACAAGACCGGTAGTACCGCTCATGGTATCCGGTAGTACCGCTTATGGCGGTAGTAGCAAGAACCGGGCATCCAGTGGGCGATGGCGCAGGCTTCAAGGCGGTAGCAGAGGCGTGGTAATACCGACGGTGATAGGGAAAAAGGTGTCCGATCTTCGATGAGATGGCGATATTCGATTTGGTGGAGTTCGGGCTGACGATCCGACTACACGTGAAGCACAGCGCCAATGCAATCGCTAGGCCAATCTCACGGAGGTTACCGATCCTGCGTGAACACGATCACCGACCAGCGAGGGTCTTAATTCCTACCAAATCGAGAACAAGTAAGAACCAATATTGCAATCAAGATATTGGATTAAGAGGAAAGCTTTATTGAAGAGGTGGGATCACGAATAGGTGCAAGTACAAGAGGCCTCTGACGCTCGAGCCTTGGCGAAGTTGCGACTATGGCTAACTTAATGTCTAAACAAAATCCGAGTCTAGAGGTTCGCTATGGGCGTATTTGGGCGAAAAGGTGGGGTTTCGCCAGCCATGGAAGTGGTGGCGAATCCAACCCTAAAAGTCCTTTTCACCTCAAATACGGACTCTAAAAGTGGCTAATTAAAATCCTGCGAAAATTACATGGGCTGGCCCAAAATAAAAGGTGTCAAGACCATATTAAGCTATGGACGAATTCGTAAAGTATTGATCTTGAATATTTCGTCTAAGCCTTCTTTCTTCATTATGGTGGCCTCAAAGTTCTGAAATCTTCATCTGTGGCCTTCTCTTGGATCATCACATGCTTGCTGCCATCTCCATGCATGGCCATGCTCCAATGCTTGTCCCTCTCATCCATGCTTGGTCCATCATTCCTAAGAGTAAGAAATATATCCGATTTAGGCAGCATCATATTCTCATGTATGTGAGGAATAGTTCCAAGAAACGAAAGTACCTGATAGTTAAGTTGTTTGGCACGAGATCTTGTGATGGGTCCTTGTATGTGTGTTCTTTGAGGTACAACGGTTGTATCAATAGTAGGGATGTCCACATCATGCTCCCTTCTTGAATTGAAGTCGCCCTCGACGCAATCTCATCTTCCTCACCAAAGTAAGGCTTCAAATGCAATGTTAAATGTAGGACTAACTGTACCAAAGTCTGCAGCAACTCAAGTTTATATGCATTATCATTGATTTTCTCTAACACCTTAAAGGGACCAAAGACGTGGCATTAACTTAGACTTATGTAAATCAGGAAAACGATCTTTACGTAAATGTAACCAAACAAGATCGCCAACATCAAACACAACATGCTTTCTCCCTTTATCCCCAGCAAGTTTATACTTAGCATTCATGTGTTCAATGTTATCTTTAGTAGTCTTATGCAAGTTTAAGATCATTTCAGCGCGTTGTGTAGCATCCAAATTATGTTGCACCGAAGAAGGTAAAGGCAATAAATCAATAGGTGCACGAGGAACAAAACCATACACAATCTCAAATGGGCACATCTTTGTGGTAGAATGCAATGAACGATTATAAGCAAATTCTATATGAGGTAAACTGTGGCATCCCGCAAAACCACTACTAGAAAATCGCGTTGTTTTTGTGCATTGCATCATCATGACCGCATGCTCATGTCATCATGCCGCATTGCATTTGAGCATCGTCATGTCATCATGCATTGTTTGTCGAAACCTATTTTCTAAAAACCTAGTTTGGTTTTCTAAATATTCTCCCTCGCAATTTCAAATTAAAGCGCCGGGCTTTTCCGGGTCTTTTATTTGTCTAAACACTATTTACAAAGTTTATTTTAAATTAAACAAAAGTTTATATTATTTTTAGGGGGCAGCCGTACCGGGCCGATCCGACCCAGTCGGCCACCTCCAGTACAAAATCGGGCCACCTAAATTCTTTTTCTACCCAGACCTAATCTACCCAGCCCCCACTCACCTCACCCTCTCCAATCCCTGATCGACACCTCACCTTTTCCTTCCCCCCATCCAATCCCAGCCCGCCACCTGGCCCACCTCCTCTCTCACCCCCACTCCCCACTCACCCCTGCCACCCAACACACCCCGGCCACACACACCACACGCGACGCCCACACCACACCTGCCCCGAACCGCCCCACGCCCACCTGGCCCGCCTGGGCCCCACCGCACCAACACCGCCCCGCTCCCTAGACATCTCCCCACCAACCTCGTAGTCTCCCTTCTTCTTTCGCTCCTCTCTATTGCTCGCGCAGCTCATGATTACCCTCTTCCGCCGCTCGCCTCCGTGGTGGCCCCTTGACCATTGCCACCAGCTCCTCGCCCGTCGCTCGAGCTCACCTCCCCGTCGCCACCGCCAGTCTCTCTCCTCTGCCACGAAGACCTCGGCCTCCCAGTAGCGGGCGCCTCTGCCTCCTCGTGACGTGACCCTCTCCCGCCTGCCGTGTCTCCGTCGACCTCCTCCCGCCCTCTCTCTCCCATGAGGCCCGGCCTCCTCTCTAACCCTCGTCCGCCTTCGCCTGTGGCGTCCTCCCCTGAGCTCCTCGCCAGAGCCGCCTCATGGGACCCCTTCCTCACCTCGAGCTCGCCCCGGCCATGGCGTCCGCCGCCTCCTGCGCCCCTCGTCAGCCTCCTGCCGAGCTCCACCGAGCCCGCTCCTCTGCGAGCCTCCATCGTCGGCAGCCTCCGCCGCCTCCCCGCTTGTCTGGGACCCACGCCGGCCTCTCTCGTTCCACCCGCGAGCGTCCCTTCCCGCCTCCAGCGCCGCCGAGCCCGGCCGCCATGCGAGCTCCGCCACTGCTTCCTTCCCTCTGCACCGGCCACCTCCAGTGAGCCCCGCCCCGGCCGGTGTCCCGCGCCTCCCCTCTGTCGCCCTGCAAGCCAGCTGCAGCCCTGTTCATGCCACGCCTGATCTGGTGCTGTCGATGCTGTGTCGATGTGGTACTGATGTGGTACTGCTACTACAAGACGCGGGACAACCTCTTCGATACAACGACGACAAACAAGATCAACTTCCATAGTGACCGCAACCAACGCAAGTTCGCCATCGAGCCGGAACCCCGAGTACGCCGATATGTGATCGAGGGGTGATGCATGCCAAGCCGAGGATCCGGTGACGTCGGTACGACAAGGTGTTCATGGAGCACCGATGACGCCGCCACAGACCCGAAGACCGAACCAAACCCGATGGCTCGACATGATCTTCCTCATGGGACGCCAAGACACCCGTCGAACCCCGAAGACTGATCCCCCGAAGCCCCGGATCCGAAGACCACATGTGCGACAAGTACTTCTTCCCGGATCTGATGCCCGAGGACCGGACTCCAAGGTCGCCTACACGGAACGCCAAGTTCTCCCCCGTGAACGCCATGACCGTCTACACGACCCGACGACCGCGGATGCGACAAGATCGTCTCTCGGACGCCAAGTTCTTCGACCCCAGAGACCGATTCATCGGGACGTCAAGACCTCCTTCTGAACCCAAGTTCTCCGTCGCGACATGATGTGGACATCCCTACTATTGATACAACCATTGTACCTACAGCAACACACATACAAGGACCCATCACAAGATCTCGTGCCAAACAACTTAACTATCAGGTACTTTCGTTTCTTGGAACTATTCCTCACATACATGAGAATATGATGCTGCCTAAATCAGATATATTTCTTACTCTTAGGAATGATGGACCAAGCATGGATGAGAGGGACAAGCATTGGAGCATGGTCATGCATGGAGATGGCAGCAAGCATGTGATGATCCAAGAGAAGGCCACAGATGAAGATTTCAGAACTTTGAGGCCACCATAATGAAGAAAGAAGGCTTGGACGAAATATTCAAGATCAATACTTTATGAATTCGTCCATAGCTCAATATGGTGCTGCGACACCTTTATTTTGGGCCAGGCCCATGTAATTTTCGCAGGATTTTAATTAGCCACTTTTTAGAGTCCGTATTTGAGGGGAAAAGGACTTTTAGGGTTGGATTCGGCCACCACTTCCATGGCTGGCCGACACCCCACCTTTTCGCCCTTAAATACGCCCCATAGCCGAACCTCTAAACTCGGATTTTGTTTAGACATTAAGTTAGCCATAGTCGCAACTTCGCCAAGGCTCGAGCGTGGCAGAGTCCTCTTGTACTTCGCACCTATTCAGGATCCCACCTCTTCAATAAAGCTTTCATCTTAATCCGCAATATCTTGATTGCAATATTGGTTCTTACTTGTTCTCGATTTCAGGTAGGAATTAAGACCCTCGTTGGTCAGGCTGATCGTGTTCACGCAGGATCGGTAACCTCCAGGAGATTGGCCTAGCGATTGCATTGGCGCTCGTGCTCGCACGTGTAGTCGGATCGTCAAGCCCGAACTCCACCAAATCGATCATCGCCATCTCATCGAAAGATCGGACACCTTTGCCCTATCAAGTGGTATCGATTTCGTTGCTCGGTGAGATTTTACTGTTTTATAGATTAGATCTGTTTTACCTATAACCCACTTAAAAAGCCAAAAACAGCTTAGAGTTTAGATCCATCCCATAACCAATCTACGCCTCGCATTATCTTTTCAGTTTTTGCATTGTTGAATTTGTGTCTACATCGTCGCGTCGAGTTCTTGGTCTTAGTGTCTCGCCCTTAGAGTTTCGAGTTCGATCATACTAGTCACCGCCACACTCGCGATCACCGCCACCATCTTCCGCCACCATATTCCGCCATATACCCAGCCACCATAAACCCTAATACTCGCCACCGCCTTCCTACCATGACACAGATCCGATCGGTTTTCCGCGGTATGAGTCCGAGTAGAGTTCTTGTTTCCTAGTTATTTCTTTTGACTTTCCTTCTTTGTTGTTTCCGTGTTCGCTAAGAGTCCGGTCGTAAGTCCAGAAGGAGAGCAAAAAAAAAGTCAGGAACCGCCTCCGAAAAATTTTTCTGGCTATACTATTTTTCGACCCCGGGGATCACTTTTCTCCATCGGCCGTTATAGCAATATTTTTTTGGCGTCTGCGCGCTTTCCGGAGCAAAATAAAAAATTTCAAAAAAAAAATTTTGGGCTAACCTATTTTTTGACCCCGTAGATCAATTCTAGACACTCGCCATCATATGATTTTTCACCTCTCGGTTCGCTTTTCAGGGTGCCATATCATCATACAGTGCTTGTTGTGTCGCGTCGTGACATCGTTGGTGATCTAGGCTCGCGTCTCTAGTACGGTCTAGCCTAGGACCAGCACAGTACCATCGTTGAGCATTCTTTCAACTTTTGCATTGCTGTTTTGATAATTGCTAACCCCCTTTGCTAAGCCTTCCCAGAGCTCCACAGATACTCTCCACGTGCGGTGTTTCAACTCCTGGTTATCGCTTGGTTCAATCTCTGGACCCACTGATCCTCGTGGTTGCACATCGCCTTTTCCTGCTGTTTGGTAAGAACTTGTAAGAGCTTTGTATATTGCTTGACGGATTATGCGTGATTTCCACCATATTTCCGTACTATATACCTGTGCTTTTTAAGGACTAACCATGATACCATACCCCCGCCACAATGACGAACGAAGAACTACATGCCCACTTCTCCGCTCTTGGTCGGCGAAGAGCGTGGATACGGCGCCTCGGGGAGTTTGACACCAAGCTCACCAACGCCATGGACAAGATCGATGGACTAGAAATCCTTCAACGCCAAGCTTGACGTTCGGTTCAAGGAGCTTCAACCGATTGCGCCTGGCGCATTCCGATCACGGGCGATTGCTGGTTTCGGCCTGCCGCACCGGCTCTACTCTGCGATCGACGTTCCTCAGACTTCCGCCGCGGCTGCTGCTGCGCCATTGGGGACAGACGATGGGTACTACTACGACCCGGCGACGGCGATCTCTTTGACGAGGAGGTTGAACAACCTCCATCGGTACCGCTGGTCGCCCGACATTACTACCGCAACGCCGCCACCCAAGACGTGATGATGATCATGTTGCAAAGCTTAAATTAAATATTCCATCTTTTGAGGGTAAATATAATCTTGATGCATATCTTACATGGGAGATGGAAGTAGAACAACGTTTTGCCTGCTTAACATATCCTGAAAATATGCGTGTTAGTGCTGCTACATGTGAATTTACTAAATTTGCTTCCCTTTGGTGGTCTGAGTATTGTCGTTTAAATCCTACTATTATTCCTAGTACTTGGACTGCTTTAAAAACTGCTCTGCGTGTTCGTTTTGTACCTCCCACTTATCAACGTGATTTACTAAAGAATCTGACACGCTTAGAGCAAGGAAAAAATTCTGTAGAAGAGTATTATCAGGAATTGCAAATGGGAATGGTTAGGTGTGGTCTTGTTGAATCTAATGAACAAATGCTTGCACGTTTCTTTGGTGGATTAAACAAGGACATTCAGCACATATTAGATTATAAGGAATATAATTCTATCACTCGTTTGTTTCATCTTGCTTGCAAAGCTGAACGTGAAGTGCAGGATCGCCAAACACCATGAAGGAGGACTAATAATTCTGCAGGTCGCACATCCACTTGGACATCCCGACAATCGGCTCCTCCTCGTGATTCGCCTCCAGCTACTACCACATCCAAGGGCACCACAAGATTTCCAGCTGCTTCTCCACCATCATCCAATGCTCCTGCTCGTAGTGCATCTTCTATGGCTTCCACGGGTAAGACAAAGGATATCTGCCGCAAGTCTTGGGGTTTTGGACATATTGAGCGACATTGCACAACACAACGTGTGATGATGGTGCGAAGTCCAATACGATTCGGAGTGACTTTGATGAAGATACACTAGCCCTTATTTCGCTCGAGATGGAGACAATTCGATCTTGATGAAGAGCCAGAGGTAATGGGAGTGAAGCTGCGATCAATACAAGAGCTTAATTACACAACGTGTGTTGAGTGTGCAATTGAGCAAATCTGAGCAAGATCAACGCCACAACCTGTTCCAAACACGTGGTGTTGTAAAGGAAAGAGCTATACGGATCATCATCGATGGAGGGAGTTGTAATAATCTGGCCAGTGTTGACATGGTAGAGAAGCTTGCGCTTCCAACAAGACAACGCCCACATTCATATTACATCCAATGGTTTGAGAGTTCTTGCAAGATCAAGGTAACAAGAACGGTACGCGTGCATTTTACTATTGGTACATATTCTGATTTTGTTGATTGTGAAGTTGTACCTATGCAAGCTTGTTCTTTGTTACTTGGTAGACCATGGCAATTTGATAGAGAATCTGTTCATAATGGTAAAACTAATCACTATTCTCTTATGCATAATGGAAAGAAAATTGGTCTAAAACCTATGACTCCCGAACAAATTTTAAAAGATGATCTTGCTAGAGCTAGTAGAGCTAAAGCGAGGAGAAAAATAAAAGTGAGAATCGATTGTTCTGCCGATTTTATACCACCAAAGAACACTAAATCTGATTCTACATGCTACTGAAATTGCTTTGAAGAGTCCATGTATGCTTGCAAATAAAATTGATATTCTGAACTAGATGTAAACAATACTCAATGTTATGCAATTGTCCAAAGAGGTTTTGTTTTCATTTGAGGATATGCCTCCTTCTTTGCCACCCGCTGTTGCTAACCTTTGCGGAATATGAGGACGTCTTTCCTTTGAGTTGCCACGGGGACTACCTCCTATTAGAGGAATTGAGCATCAAATTGATCTAATTCCTGGTGCCACGTTGCCCAACCGCGCGCCATATAGAACCAATCCAGAGGAGACAAAGGAGATACAACGCCAAATTCAGGAACTCCTCGATAGAGATCATATTCGTGAGTCCCTTAGCCCTTGTGTTGTTCCTATTATTTTGGTACCTAAGAAAGATGGTTCTTCGCAAGATGTGTTGATTGTAGAGCTATCAATAATATTACTATTCGATATCGTCATCCTATTCCACGTTTAGATGACATGCTTGATGAATTGAGTGGCTCTACCATGTTTTCTAAAGTTGATTTGCGTAGTGGATACCACCAGATTCGTATGAAATTAGGAGATGAATGGAAAATAGCATTTAAAACTAAGTTCGGTTTATATGAGTGGTTAGTAATGCCGTTTGGTTTAACTAATGCACCTAGCACTTTCATGCGATTAATGAACGAAGTTTTACGTGCTTTCATTGGACGTTTTGTGGTAGTCTACTTTGATGATATTCTGATTTATAGCAAATCTTTAGAGGATCATTTGGACCATTTACGTGCTGTTTTCAATGCTTTACGAGATGCACGTTTGTTTGGAAACCTTGAGAAGTGCACCTTTTGCACCAATCGAGTTGCGTTTCTTGGCTATGTTGTTACATCACAGGGTATTGAAGTGGATCCAGCCAAGATTGAAGCTGTTTTTGGCTTTTTCGTGGGTTATAGGTAAAAACAGATCTAATCTATGAAAAACAGTAAAATCTCACCGAGCAACCTGAAATATGATACCACTTGATAGGGCAAAGGTGACCGATCTTTCGATGATATGGCGATGATCGATTTGGTGGAGTTCGGGCTTGACGATCCGACTACGTGCGAAACACGAGCGCCAATGCAATCGCTAGGCCAATCTCGGAGGTTACCGATCCTGCGTGAACACGATCGGCGACCAACGAGGGTCTTAATTCCTACGAAATCGAGAACAAGTCGAACCAATATTGCAATCAAGATATTGCGGATTAAGAGGAAAGCTTTATTGAAGAGGTGGGATCACGAATAGGTGCAGTACAAGAGGCCTCTATGACGCTCGAGCCTTGGCGGTTGCGACTATGGCTAACTTAATGTCTAAACAAAATCCGAGTCTAGAGGTTCGGCTATGGGCGTAGGTGTTTAAGGGCAAAAGGTGGGGTTTGGCCAGCCATGGAAGTGGCGAATCCAACCCTAAAAGTCCTTTTCCTCAAATCTGGACTCTAAAAAGTGGCTAATTAAAATCTGCGAAAATTACATGGGCCTGGCCCAAAATAAAGGTGTCGCAGCACCATATTGAGCTATGGACGAATTCAGAAGTATTGATCTTGAATATTTCGTCCAAGCCTTCTTTCTTCATTATGGTGGCCTCAAAGTTCTGAAATCTTCATCTGTGGCCTTCTCTTGGATCATCACATGCTTGCTGCCATCTCCATGCATGACCATGCTCCAATGCTTGTCCCTCTCATCCATGCTTGGTCCATCATTCCTAAGAGTAAGAAATATATCTGATTTAGGCAGCATCATATTCTCATGTATGTGAGGAATAGTTCCAAGAAACGAAAGTACCTGATAGTTAAGTTGTTTGGCACGAGATCTTGTGATGGGTCCTTGTATGTGTGTTGCTGTAGGTACAATGGTTGTATCAATAGTAGGGATGTCCACATCAACCGGTCCGATAGAATCCTCGCAAGGAAAGATCAGTCAACGTGCTCCCTCAAATCCACATCGGAGAGGGAAGAACACCTTGAGGAGGGTCTTGACAACTTGGGGGCGAGAAACCGAGAACCCAAGGCCTTGTTCAACGATGGATGCGTGATGCAAAGTCCAATCGAGGTTGGTGACGATAGTCGGTCCCCTTGGTAAAGGGGATGAGGCAAAACTAGAGATTCCACAATGGGGGTTGTCTTTAGTCTATCATCTATGCCTAAGGGTTACATGAGGGGTGGGGGCTCTATTTATAGGCCAACCACTAAACAAGGGTAGTTTGGGGATAAAACTAGGGTTTGGTAAGTAAAGGGGGATACATGGGCTGTGGCCCAACTAGTATACGAGACCTTTGCCAGAGCGGTAATCTGGACTTAGTACCGCTTGGTCCCAGAGTACCGCTCTGGGTCCCGCTACTGCCAGGCCTGGAGCTTCATTGAGCCGTCTGTTGGTGGCGGTAGCAGTGAGGCTGTAGTGCCAGTAGTACTGCACCGGGGCGTAGTACCGCCGTGACAGAGAGCATTTGGCTTCTTGGTGTCGTCATTCTTGGGTAGCAAAAAGGTAGTATCTGGCGTAGGTACCGGTCGCTGGTCCGTAATACCATGGCGAGAGCATTTGGCGATCTGTCTTCTTCCGCCTCCTCTTCCAAGCCTCCGTCTTGTCGGGCTTGATGCTCCGGGCTTCCTCCCTTGCCTCCGTACTTGTCAATGTGAACCTATCATGCATATGTGACGGAGTATGAAGTAGCATACCATTCAATAGGGTAGGAAGGGGGCTCGCATAGAGGAACGGATTCACCTTTGGAGTCCATGACGACTTGGCGTAAGTTGGAGACCAAGATGTAGTAACGACCGTAGGTCAGGCTACATCAGCTCCCCCCCCCCTTCAAAAAGAGTCGTCCTCGACTCTACATGCTCATCACCAAGTAGAAACGGTCGAGAGACCTTCTTGATCCTAGGGGGTTCACCATATAGTCGTCCTCGGGAAGATTGACTTGACAACACTTCAATGTTCCTTCACCTTCCTTGAAGCCTACAAAGCTCACAACAAAAGCGAAGCAACACTTAAAGCGGAGCCAATTCATGAAGGTTATTGCATGAGTCCTCAAGTAGAAGGAAGTCACCTTAGCTTGTAGAGATAGCTCGATGAAGGGTAGCCATAGGTAACTCTCTCTGGTTCTTCTTGTCAACATATAGTCCATAGAGGTTGACGTGTATGCATTTGTACCTTCATACAACAAAGACCAAGCAACATATGTTTGTGTGTGATAGAGGAGCATGTCATTTGTGGCATGTCCATTCTTGCTCACGACACGATTAGCACAACTCGAGTATAGCAAACGGGATGCATATGCAAGGTCAATGTGCATGGAAATCGTTTGAACATCATCCAAATGTGGAAACTCAAAAACTCCATATAACATAGTCGTGGGGCACTCAAAGCATTGGATCCCAATTTCAAACAACATCTTTGATGCAAGAATAGGAGAATTTGGCAAAAACACACAAGGAAGCATATCCAAAACACAAGTATTATGTTTGCAAACAAACCAAATGAAAGAGCAAATGGTCCTTATGTTTTTTGCAACACCAAGACGAGATTCTTGGAAGCTCTCATGACAATACATGTTCTTAAAGGAATTGTGGTTGCACACAAAACATCGGAAAGGTAAATTGTTCAACATTTTTGTTGCAACACACAAAGCATCATTATCTAAATGTGAAGAAACATGAATGTCACGAGGGAAGATAATACCATTAACATGCTTGCAATCAAACCATATGAAAGAGCAATTTGCCAACATGAAAGATGCAAAGCATGCAAAAGGTATCAGAGTTGGGTTCGATCTTGAACTCACTTGTGGGATGCTCTCTAGAGCTCTTTTTGTCAACTCGTGCTCAACCGAGGTTGACATTCTCGTTCGGGTACCTACACACATCATATGTAAAAGGAAGAACGTGTGTGCATGGTAGAGATACACATCATCCATCATGACGTATCTCTTTTTGTGCACATCACCATTAATTTCAATCAAGTATGAAATAGGTGCATGGTGAGTATGCAAGTGGGGGACATGCTTATCATGGCCATCATCAAAATCTCCAAAAATTGAGAAAGCTATGGGGGCCATATCATTAGAACGCATATGATCAATATTGTTGCAAGCAAAACAAGTGAAATAGCAAGCATTCATCTTATCGCAAGCAACGGGAGAAATTGAATGACTAGCATGACAAGGCAAGTCCAAAGCAATTGGAGGATACACACAAGATGCATAGCATGGCATGTTTATGGCAATGAGGTCGCAATCAAACAATTCCACATGATCAATATTATGCAAAGGCAAAGCATCACATGGGAATATGAGTGAAGCATATGTAATGTCACAAGTATCATCCAAAACATGCATATCCTCACAATTCATCATGTCCACTAGTGGGATCATGGCATCAGCAACACCCTTATTGTTATCTTGGTCATACCTCTCATATGAAGTGGGTGTTGTGGAAGTAGTGGCCTCCTTGTGGACGACTTCGTCTTCTTCATGTAGCAATGGCGTCGCATCATCTTCGTGCACCATGTACATCTTCTCCAATTGAGGCATCATTGCTTCATGGCTTGGCGCGTCTTCATCCATGGAACCTAGCATAACACAAGAGAACACACTAGAGGTAGAGGGTAAGTTTTTAGAATTCGCAATGGTCTCACTTGACCTATCAACTACCACGCTCAACTCACTAGTAGTATCGCTCATGCCCTCCAAGTGGAAGCACTCAATCTCACATAAGGTGGAGTCACTCGTCTCACCCTTGTTCTCACTCAAGTGGGCTAAGTGGCTCTCATGCTCACATGGGATTGGTACCACATCATCACTCAAGCATATGGGGGTAGGCTCGGTTTCCTCAACTCCATGCGCCTCCTTTGGTGAAGGGAAAATCCCATGCTCACCATTCTTGACCTCGTCGCCTCCAAGGTTGGATGCCATAAGATGGGCATCATTGCTCTCCTCCATGGTCGAAGGGAAAATCCCATGCTCGACCGTCTTGTGGCCATCTCGTAGTAGTGGTGGAGGTAGGCTCATGCTATCCAACTTGGCGAAGTAGGCTTCTACATTTTCCTCGTTCGCGAGGTCGTAAAAGTCAAGCGTAGTCGTTGAAGCTTGATGGCGTGGACGAAGGCTTGCTCTTGGTGCCATTTTGGTGGTGGCACTAGTAGTTGAAGGTGCCTTGTGACGGTATCGACGGAGGTCATTGGCGTGCCTTGCCGATGGGTGGTGTAGGTGGCGCACTTGGTCATCCACATGACGCTAGCGACGATGACCCTTGTCCTTGGCACGCTTCCTTATAAGTTCTTCTAATGAGCACAAGGCATCATTAGTCTTGGCGACCATGCTCATGTTTTTGTCGAAGTCGTTGTCCATGTCCTTCTTGAAGTTGTGGAGGTCGCTCTCGAACTTGTCCATTTCATGGTGGACCTTGGCGCACTCGAGGTGTAGGCTCCGTCTTGGCCGGTGCGACTTGAGGAGCTTGTCGTTGTCGTTCTTGAAGTCGCCCATGCTTGGGGAGTCGTTGTTGTTGTAGCACTCCATGTCACCCAAGCATGTGGAGCCATTGTCGGTGTAGTGCTCCATCATGTTGTCCATGCTTGTGGAGACATATGCATGGTGGCTCATCATGGATTCTTCATGGAAATCATTCTCGGTCCCGGAGTCCCTAGACATGCTTCACAAGACCAAGTGTTGTATATGGAAGTGGTAGAGGGTGTTAGGGATACAACGTCAAACCTTACTTTACCTTGGAAGATCGTATCGTACAAGTGGCCACACTTGAGAGCAATAAACCAAGCAAAGTGAAGTTCACGCGGAACACCAAAACCAACTACGAACCAAAAAACACACACACACACACAAGGCCTATGGTGGATAGGTATGGAAAGTGGCATGTCAAGGACCAATCCGAAATCAAGATGTTGTAATTGCAAGTAAAGAACCACAATGATCACAAAGCAAACAAGTTAATCCACAAGATAGGAAATATGTACAAGGAAACACACACGGTGGGATAAATGGGACTTGTGCGACGGGGAAAGTGAGCTAAGAACCAAATGATTACCTAGCGAAGATTATAAGCTCGTGTCACACAATTACAAGGAGAGAAGCTAGTTCGATTGCACAAGATTGGTGGGCTACAAGATATGCACAATAAGTACCACCTATATGATGTTCATCGAGCTTGCGCTTCCTATTCTATGAGGCACATGTATAAGTCTTTCTTTTTCTCTTTTCCTTTTTTCTATTTTTTTTCTTTTTGTATCACTATTTTCTTTTTATTTCTTTTTCACTTGCCTCTTCCTTGTGCCAACAACTATACAAGATAACTATATGAGATAGCGCTCACAATGTTTGCTCGGAATCTACAAGGTAACAAATGTGCATAGCCCAAGCAATCATAAGAGGAACTAGTCTCAATAGGTGTTTGTTGCTCGCAAAGATAGTGGGGTTCACAAAGGAATGCAAGTGGGGAGAAGTCGCGGAATGTTTATACCTTTCGTCGACGATCTTCACCCTGTATTGTTGGATTCCGCCTTGCTCATGGAATTTGGATGGAGTAGATAGCATGAACCACGTTGATGATGATGTAAAGCTCCTTCTCCTCTTCGAAACGAGCTAAAGAACACCAAAATCCGAGTTTGTATGCAAAAGTTATGCTTAAAACGGTGAGAGGATGAAATCTGGAACTTGCTGTTTTCTTTCTGTATCGGGCGGTAGTACCGGATTTTGGTACCGCTGGTAGTATCAGATTTTTGAGCGGTAGTACCGCTCGGGACAGAGAAAACCAGATCTGACGCGATTTCGCGAGTTTGGGACGATTTTGGGCGGAAAATCTTCAAGAAAAACACCAAATCGACGGGGGAAATCAAGGAATTAGGCTATGGGAACGCAAAGGAAGGTAGATCAACAAGTTTAGCAAGTAATCCACGGATCAAAACCTACCAAAACTCACTCAAATCACAGATCGATCCAAAACACGAATTGGGGCTATTTTTGGTGAAATTTTCGAATTTATGGGGAAAAGACCAAATCGATGAGAAACCGTGGCAACCAAAAGTGCGATACCAGATGATGGAGGGTTAACCTCTTGGGTGCCCGATCTTCACGGATCTCGTGGTCAAATCGATGGGAAAGCGAGGGAAAGGAGAAGGTAGCGAGCGAACACACACCTCGCGAAGAACACGATGAACACACGCAAAACTCACACGATACAAGGCCGATTGCTCCCGAACGGCCACCGTCCGATAGAATCCTCAAGGAAAGATCGGTCAACGTGCTCCCTCAAATCCACATCGAGAGGGAAGAACACCTTGAGGAGGGTCTTGACGACTTGGGCGAAACCGAGAACCCAAGGCCTTGTTCAACGATGGATGCGTGATGCAAAGTCCAATCGAGGTTGGTGACGATAGTCGGTCCCCTTGGTAAAGGGGATGAGGCAAAACTAGAGATTCCACAATGGGTGTTGTCTTTAGTCTATCATCTATGCCTAAGGGTTACATGAGGGGTGGGGGCTCTATTTATAGGCCAACCACTAAACAAGGGTAGTTTGGGGATAAAACTATGGTTTGGTAAGTAAAGGGGGATACATAGGTTGTGGCCCAACTAGTGCGCGCAGGCACTGCCAGGAGCGGTAGTACCAGACTTGGACCGGTAGTACCGCTTGGTCCGGTAGTACCACTCTGGGTCCGGTAGTACCGCTTGCGGTCCTGGAGCTTCCGCTGGAGCCGTCTGTTGGTGGCGGTAGCAGTAGAGTCTTAACGGACCGGCTAGTCTGGACCGGTGACAGAGATGAGAGCATTTGGCTTGCGCTGGTGTCGTCTGCTTCTGGCGGTAGCAAAGGCGGTAGTAGCCGCTGTGTCCGTAAGAGTACCCTGGCGACAGAGCATTTGGCGATCTGTCTTCTTCCGCCTCCTCTTCCAAGCCTCCGTCTTGTCGGGCTTGATGCTCCGGGCTTCCTCCCTTGCCTCCGTACTTGTCAATGTGAACGTATCATGCATATGTGACGGAGTATGAAGTAGCATACCATTCAATAGGGTAGGAAGGGGGCTCGCATAGAGGAACGGATTCACCTTTGGAGTCCATGACGACTTGGCGTAAGTTGGAGACCAAGATGTAGTAACGACCGTAGGTCGGGCTACATCAAAATCTTTAGAGGATCATTTGGACCATTTACGTGCTGTTTTCAATGCTTTACGTGATGCACGTTTGTTTGGTAACCTTGAGAAGTGCACCTTTTGCACCAATCGAGTTTTGTTTCTTGGCTATGTTGTTACATCACATGGTATTGAAGTGGATCCAGCCAAGATTGAAGCTATTGAGAATTGGCCGCAGCCCAAGACGGTCACACAAGTGAGGAGTTTTCTTGGCCTCGCTGGTTTTTATAGGCGCTTTGTCAAAGAGTTTTGATCAATTGCCGCGCCGCTGAATGAGCTTACCAAGAAGGATGTGCCCTTTGTTTGGGGCGATGCACAACAACAGGCCTTCGTCATATTGAAAGATAAGCTAACACATGCTCCCTTACTCCAACTTCCTGATTTTACTAAGACTTTTGAGCTTGAATGTGATGCTAGTGGAATTGGTTTGGGAGGGGTGTTATTACACGAGGAAAACCATTGCATATTTTAGTGAGAAATTGAGTAGGGCTAGTCTGAACTATTCTACTTATGATAAAGAATTATATGCGTTGGTTCGACATTAGAAACTTGGCAACATTATCTATGGCCTAAGGAATTTGTTTTCATTCGATCATGAATCTTTGAAGCATATTCGTAGTCAAGCTAAGTTGAATCGTCATACAAAGTGGGTTGAATTTATTGAGTCTTTTCCTTATGTTATCAAACACAAAAGGGTAAAGATAATATTATTCTTGATGCTTTGTCGCCGCGTTATGCTTTGTTATCAAAATATTTGGATTGGAAACTATTAAGGAACAATATGTGCATGATGCTGAATTTAAAGATGTGTTGCGAATTGTAGAGATGGTAGAACTTGGAACAAGTTCGGTCTTCAATGATGGATTTGTTCGTGCTAACAAACTATGCATTCCAGATATAGTTCGTCTTTTGTTGTTACAGAGGGCGCATGGAGGAGGATTGATGGGACACTTTGGTGTCAAGAAGACGGAGGATGTTCTTCGCACACTTCTTTTGGCCACGTATGCGTCGAGATGTTGAGAGATTTGTGGCACGCTGCACTACTTGTCAAAAAGCTAAGTCTCGCCTTAATCCACATGGTTTATATATGCCTCTTCATGTTCCTAGTGTTCCTTGGGAGGATATTTCTATGGAGTTTGTTTTGGGATTGCCACGAACACAGAAGGGGAGGGATAGTATTTTTGTTATTGTGGATCGGTTTTCTAAGATGGCACACTTTATTCCTTGTCATAAAACGGATGATGCTGCGCATATTGCTGATTTGTTCTTTCGTGAAATTGTTCGTTTGCATGGTGTGCCAAATACTATTGTCTCTGATCGTGATTCTAAATTTCTTAGACACTTTTGGAGATGTTTATGGGCTAAGTTGGGGACTAAATTGCTCTTTAGTACTACATGTCATCCCCAAACTGATGGTCAAACTGAAGTAGTAAATAGAACTTTGTCTACTATGTTACGGGCTGTTTTAAAGAAGAACTTAAAATTGTGGGAAGAGTGTTTACCTCTTATAGAATTTGCTTATAATCATTCATTGCATTCTACCACAAAGATGTGCCCATTTGAGATTGTGTATGGTTTTGTTCCTCGTGCACCTATTGATTTATTGCCTTTACCTTCTTCGGTGCAACATAATTTGGATGCTACACAACGCGCTGAAATGGTATAAACTTGCTGGGGATAAAGGGAGAAAGCATGTTGTGTTTGATGTTGGCGATCTTGTTTGGTTACATTTGCGTAAAGATCGTTTTCCTGATTTACGCAAGTCTAAGTTAATGCCACGTGCTGCTGGTCCCTTTAAGGTGTTAGAGAAAATCAATGATAATGCATATAAACTTGAGTTGCCTGCAGACTTTGGTACGGTTAGTCCTACATTTAACATTGCAGATTTGAAGCCTTACTTTGGTGAGGAAGATGAGATCACGAGGACGACTTCAATTCAAGAAGGGATCATGATGTGGACATCCCTACTATTGATACAACCGTTGTACGCAAAGAACACACATACAAGGACCCATCACAAGATCTCGTGCCAAACAACTTAACTATCGTGTACTTTCGCTTCTTGGAACTATTCCTCACATACATGAGAATATGATGCTGCCTAAATCAGATATATTTCTTACTCTTAGGAATGATGGACCAAGCATGGATGAGAGGGACAAGCATTGGAGCATGGCCATGCATTGAGATGGCAGCAAGCATGTGATGATCCAAGAGAAGGCCACGGATGAAGATTTGAACTTTGAAGCCACCATAATGAAGAAATAAGGCTTGGACAAAATATTCAAGATCAATACTACTTAATTCGTCCATAGCTTAATATGGTGTGCGACACCTTTATTTTGGGACAGCCCATGTAATTTTCATGATTTTAATTAGCCCATTTTTAGAGTCCGTATTTCAGGGGAAAAGGACTTTTAGGGTTGGATTCGGCCACCACTTCCATGGCTGGCCGAAACCCCACCTTTTCGCCCTTAAATACTCCCCATAGCCGACCCCCTAGACTCGGATTTTGTTTAGACATTAAGTTAGCCATCATAGCAACTTCGCCAAGGCTCGAGCGTCGTAGAGGCCTCTTGTACTTCGCGCAAATTCAGGATCCCACCTCTTCAATAAAGCTTTCCTCTTAATCCGCAATATCTTGATTGCAATATTGGTTCTTACTTGTTCTCGATTTCAGGTAGGAATTAAGACCCTCGCTGGTCAGACTGATCGTGTTCACGCAGGATCGGTAACCATGGTCACTTAGCCATTGTATATGGTAGGGGTGTTTATGTGGATGGAGGGTGAGGTTGATTTTCTCACACAATTCCGTGCTTGCAAGATTGTGGCAACTCCCTCCATCGATGACCACTTTGATGGACTTCCCATTGATGTCGGCACGAGTTTGGAAGATGTTCGAGCGTTGGTCTTCATCCTCATTGGCTTGTGTAGTTAAGACCCTTGTGACTACAAGCGATGGACTTGCGTCATGCTCACACACAAGAAGTTCTTGGTCCTCTTCCAAATGTTGCCTTGCCATGGCTTCCTTGACCCTTGCATCAAACTCTTCCTCACTCAAGTATTCTTCATCGCCGTTGTCATGAATGAACAAAACTTTCTTGTTCCCACATGCGTTCGACTTGTGCCCTTTGCCTCCACACTTGTAGCATTCACCATTGAATGGTTGATCATCCCTTGTGTGTTTGCCACTTGGGGGATGTTTTCCTTGAGGGAGAGTTGGCTTGAAGGGAAGCTTGTTGGTGCTTGAGGAGCTTCCACTTGGTGTTGTTGGAGTAGTGGTTGGTGCTTGCTTGAAGGTGAAGTACGTCTTTGGCTTGTTGTACTTGATGTCCTCTTGCACTTGACGCTCGGCCTTCAATGCGATGTGCACAAGCTCAACCATGTTGTTGTACTTTTGGAACTCGGTGATGCGCTTGATGGGATGGTTCAAGCCATTGAGGAAACGTGCCATTGTTTGTTCATCTCGCTCTTCAATGTTGGCACGTATCATGTTGAGCTCCATTTGCTTGAAGTACTCTTCCACGATCTTTGTCCCTTGACTAAGCGTTTGAAGCTTGTTGAAAAGGTCACGCGTGTAGTGTGAAGGAACAAAGCGGGATCTCATATGAGCCATCATATCTTGCCAAGTTGCGATTGGAGGCTCTTCTTTTGCTTCGCGAGCGAGTTGGACTTGTTCCCACCAAAGGTTGGCATACTCATCAAACTCGAGGGATGCCATTGCCATCATCTTCTCATTCTATAGTTGTGCATGCGGAAGATCTTGTCGACCTTGAGTTCCCACGAGAGATATTCCTCGGGCTCATTGGAACCGGTGAACTTGGGCATGGTGAATTTGAGCTTGCCGAAAGTTTCTTCTCCATTGCGGTTCCAGTTGCGGCGGTTGCCATGATTTGGGCGGTCATCATCATCATCCGAGCTCTCATGTCTTGCTTGGTGATGGTTGCGTTGCTCTTGCGGTTGTTGAGGTGCCGCGTTTGGTGGTGGAACTTGGTTTTGGCGACGAGCTTGGGGAGCTTGCTCGTTTTGTTGGCGCGGTTGAGGACGAGGAGGTTGATGGTCCTCGCGACGAGCTTGGGGAGCTTGCTCTTGTTCTTGTCGCGGTTGATGCCGAGGAACGTTGTCTTGCGCCCTGTGGCGAGGAGGACGTCGAGCCACATGCGCGATGGGCTGCTCTTATTCTTCTTGATGTGGAGGAAGCTCGCTATGACCATCATGTTGCCGACGTGGACGATCATGTCGATGATGACGCCTTGGAGGATCTTCGAGTGCTTCACGTCGACGGTGATCTTGTTCGTCCTCTTCGGATGCTTCACTTGTTGTTGAAGGGACATGTCGACGGCGATGGCCTTGATGGTCCATGTGAGGTTGCTCTTGTTGAATCACAAGTGCCCTTGGTTGTGGCCGGTTCTCTTTACGTCTTGGAGGTCTTGCGGAGAGTTCACCATCATAGCTTGACATTGCGGCGTGACGCGTTGATGGTACCGCTTGCGAAGAGCTCATGGATTGAAGAACGGGTCCATCCCGGTGCCTTGAAGCGTGACGGCGAGGTGCACTTGATTCACTTGAGGAGTGCCGAGATGAGCTTGATTCGCGCAAGCGTGGCCTTGCTAGTCCATCAATGAGGCGTTGAAGCTTCTCATCCGTTGAGGCGAGTGCACGACCAAGAGCTTCATTTTGATGACCGAGGTTGTGTTGCATGGCATGCATTTGGCCACGGACTTCTTCGAAGCGATTGTCGATGTTCTTGAATTCTACACGGGCCTCACTAAACTGTTCATCTTGGCGCCGCTCAAGAGCTTCACAACGGTAGTTGAATTCTCCTCGGACCTTCCAATGGTCCCATCTTGTCATGAATTGTGTGTCATCCTCCGGAGGTTGTGGTGGTTGGGATGGCTCTCCATGCCTGTCCATGATGAAAAGCCAACAAGGGTTGTATATGGAGAAAAAGGGTGCGGAGAGTTAGCCTTTTACCTCACCTTGGAGATTATATCAAACCAATTTCCACACAAGTGAATCAAACAACATGCAAAGTGAAATGGGCAACAAACTCACACACAAATATGCTACAACTCTCAAAAGCTTTTGGTGGAAGGTTAGGATTGTGGAAAACCAAACGAAACGATCCAAGCAAAAGGTTATTGTTCTACGTGGTAAAGAACCAAAGATCAAAAGCAAAAGGATACGATCTACAAAAACACGGAAAACACACACGTGGAGAAAAACGGGGTTAGCACGACTATGAAAATGAGCACAAAAGGTCCTAACGAAGACTACGCTCGTTTGTCGTGCCAACGCAAGGAGAGACCACAACTCGTTTGCCAAAAGAGGATAAGCAACGGATTTGTGCACTTGTCTTGGTGCGCTCTTTTCCTCTCTCTTGTTGGCTTACAAGCTTGGTATTCTCTTTGTATTGGGAGACTGTGTATCTTTCTATTTTATCTTTTGTTCTTTTTTTTATTCTTTCTCTTTTTCTCCCTTTCTATGCTACTATGTTAACTTTTGTATTTGCCCTCACACTCTCACTTTCCAATGGCAAGTGCACAATTCTTAGACAAACACAAAATGAGTTGCTCTCA
This sequence comes from Avena longiglumis, assembly GCA_030063025.1. Classification (NCBI taxonomy): domain Eukaryota; kingdom Viridiplantae; phylum Streptophyta; class Magnoliopsida; order Poales; family Poaceae; genus Avena; species Avena longiglumis. The sequence goes on along the minus strand of CP125974.1, from coordinate 331,321,626 downwards.
TAGGATAGATACACACAAGGAAGATATGTGGCTGTCAAAGTGGTGCAAGTTATACCTTCGGTATTGTTGACGACTTGCAACCGTTGGTGGGGGGATGTTCGAGTGTCGCGGTGTCGTTGAGCGCGTGGTGACTTTGATGCGGAAGCTGTTGTGAAAATGGCGACAAACACGCGAAACACGAACAAGTGAAGTGGAAAAGTCAGCAAACGAAGTTGAGGCGTCAAATGAGCAAAGAAACACGTCGTAAGCGGCGGTAGTACAGCAACGTCCGTAGTACCGAGCGGTAGTACCGCTTGGCGACCGGTAGTGGTGGAGTTATGGTAGTACCGCTTGCACAACCGGTAGTACCGCAAGGCACGGAACTGGAACGAGATCAACTTGACAAAATCCTCAAATTCGTGGTGATCTGACCGAAAGGCTGAGCTAGGAACAATAGGGGCTATAGATCGACTCCAAAAGCAACAGATCTATGGACCAAAACCACGAAAAACTCACCAAATCCAAAGATCGATCCGAAGGCAAATTGGGGCTCTTTTTGGTGGGATTTTCGATTTTAAGGGGGATCAAAGAAAAATTGGGGGAAAATTCGTGATCAACCGTGCTCTTGATACCAATATGTTATGGGGTAACCCCTTGGGTTGGCCCGATCTTTCACGAATCTCCGCGGGAATCGAGGGTAAAGTGGTGGAAGGGGGAAAGGGGATGGAATCCACGAACACACGCCATGAAGAACCCGACGAACTCACGCACACAAAACACGACACACGCCGATAACTCACGCCGGTGGCAACCGGTCCAACATAATCTCTAGGATCAGTGTTGGGCGAAGCTCGCTCTCCACGCCAACAACGGGGGATGAGGTGCTTGGTGAGATCTTGATGACTTGGGGGCGAGAAACCGAGAACCCAAGGCCTTGTACAACTTGAACGCGCTAGGCAAGATCCAAGAGGGGGTGGATAATCCGGTGCTCCTTGGTAGGAGCATGAGACCAATAGATATAAGTTCCTCAAAGGGTTTCCTTAATCTATTATTATCCAAGTCTAGGGTTTACAATAAAGGGTGGGGGCTATATATAGTCCAACCACATAAACAGGGGCAGTTTCGGAACGAAATAGGAAAATATGGAAAGGGCAGGCTGGGCGAATAGAGGTGTTCAAGTTCCCCGACCGGTAGTACCGGTTGGCAACCAGAGTACGGTGCAGATCCGTAGTACCGCTTTGGGGCGAGTACCGCCACGGTCCCAGAGCTGGCCGAGTCGCTTGTAGCAAGGTAGGAGGGCGGTAGTACGCCACCTAGTACCGGTTGTAGCTCCGGTAGTACCGCTGGCGTCTGGGGCGTGGAGTGGTTCCTCCTGGAGCGTCCGGTAGCGGGGCCCGGTAGTACCGCTAGAACCGGTAGTACCGGTCACGTCAGCCGGTAGTACCGCTGGTGTCTGGCAACGACTGGTTGCTTCCGCTCCGGCTCCTCCGTCCACTGGGTCCTTCTCTTCGTACCCGATGATGCACAAGGTATGCGTTTGAAGTAGCAGGCCATCCAAGGGTGTATCGAAGTCACACAAGGAGAGGAGCGAGTTCACCTTAGCTTGTAGGAGTTTGGCTCGGGCGCGAGTCGTGGGTCCACTTGGGGAGCTTGTGGGAGTCGATGTAGTAGCGTTCGTGGTACGGGCTGCATCACGTCCTGTCCCAGGGCAGGGTATGATATGTTTCAAGTGTGGTGAGGGACACCGTGCTTCTAAGTGCACTTGGACTGGGGAGTGTTACCATTGTGGTCGCCCTGGTCATATGGGGCGGGTATGTCGTGAGAACGCCGCTGGCATTCTCAAGTGGGAGAGTACACCTGCTGGTTCGACTACCACATCATCTCGAGGATCTGTAAACATGTTATCAGCTGCTCCTACTTCCACTCCACAGTTCCTACCAGCTTGGGCACCACCTCCTGGTTATGTCTGGCAGGCTGTTCCAGTTGCTTCAGCGCAGTTTCCTGCATCGTCTGCTCAACTCCAGTTACCTCCACCCCCACAGCATAGTGTTGGACACCCCTCTGCTCCGCCACAACCGGGTGTCTATTCCATGCAGACTACTACTTCTTTGGGACGACCAGATGTCGTGACAGGTACACTTCCAGTTGATTCTCATGATGCACTAATTCTCTTTCATTTTGGAGCTACTTATTCGTTTATCTCACTGGAGTTTGCAAATAAGGCTAATTTATCCCGACAAGAGATTGGACAATCAGTGGTCGTTAGTTCTCCCGGTGGTCTAATTTCCTCTACCATAGTTTGTCCTAGTTGTGTGATATCTATAGATGATGAGGATTTTATAGCTAATCTTATGGTCATTCCGCTGAAGCCCTTTGACGTTATTCTTGGCATGGATTGGCTACACCGCTATCGCGCCGTGATATCATGTTTTTGGAAGACCATCTCACTTCAAGCCCCATCCGGAGAAGAGTTGATCTTTCAGGGAACTGCTCCTCCACACTCTCTATTTGTCCTTGCTAGCTTGTTTCCTGGGCAACGACCAGTCAAGACAGGGTTGCTATGGGCTCTTGCTAAAACATCGAGTACCGCATAGTTAATTGATGCTATTCCAGTGGTACGAGACTATCCAGATGTATTCCCTGATGAGTTGACGGGTATGCCACCAGTGCGGGATGTGGAATTTTGTATTGATCTTAAACCTGGTACTCAACCTATTGTTATGTCTCCTTACCGATTGTCACAACCATTCCAAGAAGAATTGAAGAAGCAGTTGGATGATTTATTATCCAAGGATTTGATTCGACGGAGTGTCTCACCTTGGGCGGCGCCTATTATGTTTACATCCAAGAGGGATGGTAGTTGGCGGAAGTGTGTAGATTACCATGGTCGTAATGCGGTAACCATCAAGAACAAATATGCATTGCCCCAGATTGAGGATTTGTTTGATCAGCTAAATGGAGCTAAGGTGTTCTCCAAGATTGATCTTCAGTCTGGCTACAATCAAATTCGTGTGCGCGAACAAGATATTGAGAAGACTGCGTTCGCCACCAAGTATGGGCATTACGAATATAAAGTTATGTCTTTTGGACTAACCAATACCCCTGCCATATTTATGGAGACAATGAACAGTATGCTACACAGTTTCCTTGATAACTTTGTGGTAGTGTTCATTGATGATATACTCATATATTCCAAGACAGAAGAAGAGCACGAGTGTCATCTTAGACTTGTTCTTGAGACTCTGAGGAAGAATAAATTCTATGCGAAGCTAAAGAAGTGTGAGTTTTGGCTTTCGGAAGTGGCTTTTCTAGGTCATGTTATTAACCAGCGGGGTATACTAGTTGATCCTAGTAAGGTATCTACAATTATGGATTGGCCGAGACCATCCAATGTTAAGGAAGTAAGGAGTTTTTTGGGCTTGGCGGGTTATTATAGGAAATTTGTGAAGGATTTTTCTATCATCGCTAAGCCAATGACCGAACTAACCCAAAAGGATGTGAAATTCCAGTGGACTAATGAATGTGAGAATAGCTTCTCTACTCTCAAGAATAGTCTGGTGATTGCGCCTGTTCTCACTCTTCCCGAGCCAGGGAAGCGCTTCATAGTCTACTCTATGCTTCTCTAGTTGGACTTGGGTGTGTTCTCATGCAAGACGGAAAAGTTATTGCTTATGCTTCGAGGAAATTGAAAAAGCACGAGCAGAATTATCCTACCCATGATCTAGAGCTTGCAGCTGTGGTGTTTGCACTCAAGATTTGGAGGCATTATCTTTATGGAGAATCTTGTGATGTTTTCACTGATCATAAAAGTCTCAAATACCTATTCACACATAAGGAGTTGAACCTAAGGCAAAGACGATGGATAGAGTTGATAAAGGACTACGACCTCACTATCCAGTACAATCTAGGAAAGGCAAATGTGGTTGCAGATGCTCTTAGCCGCAAGGCTGTACCTCCCACTGTGGATTCTCTTGTTGCTGATTTTGAACGGATGGACGTGTCATATTGTTTTGTGAGTGTAGCACAAGAGGAAACACAACTCATCATTCAGTCAGCTATTCCAGATAGAGTGAGAGAGGCACAACAAAGTGATTGTATGTTGCAGCAAGTGCGAAAACGCATTCTACAAGGTAGAACCGGAGAGTTTACTATAGACGGTACCGGGGCAGTTCGGTTTCATGGTCGTCTGTGTGTGCCACAAAAGTCTCAGGTGAAGGAGGAGATTCTTCGGGAGGCACATCGTACCCCCTACACCGTTCATCCTGGGGAGACAAAGATGTATCAGGACCTGAAACAAACTTATTGGTGAAAAAGAATGAAAGTTGATGTGGCCAAGTATGTGTCCTCTTGTGGGGTTTGTCAGCGAGTAAAGGCTGAGCGTAAGCGGCCAGCAGGACTGCTACAATCCTTAGAGGTTCCAGAATGGCCATGGGATGACATTGCCATGGATTTTGTGGTTGGGCTACCTCGTGTCGTGGATCGACTTAGCAAAGTTGCTCATTTTATTCCTGTCCGCACCACTGACTCTACAAGTGACTTGGCATCGATATATGTAAGGGAGATATTAAGGTTACATGGGGCCCCTAAAACAATTACTTCTGATAGGGATGCTAAGTTTGTATCAAAGTTTTGGGAGAGTTTGCAGAGTGCCTTGGGGACTGATGTAGCCCGACCTACGGTCGTTACCACACCTTGGTCTCCAACTTACGCCAAGTCGTCATGGAATCCAAAGGTGAATCCGTTCCTCTATGTGAGCCCCCTTCCTACCCTATCGAATGGTATGCTACTTCATACTCCGTCACATATGCATGACAGGTTCACACTGACAAGTACGAAGGCAAGGGAGAAAGCCCGGAGCATCAAGCCCGACAGGACGGAGGCTTGGAAGAGGAGGCGAAAGAAGACATATCGCCAAATGCTCTCTGTCGCAGTACTAGGGACTGGTGACCGTACTACCGCCCGGCACTATCACCGCTACCGCCAATGCATGACGCCAACAGAAGCCAAATACTCTATCTCCCGCGGTACTATCGGACTGAACCAGATTACCGCCTCAAGACTACCTCGCCACTGCTTCGCCACAGACGGATCCAATGACGCTCTAGGACCATAAGCGGTACTACTGTCCCAGCGGTACTACCGGTCTGTGTGCTCACACAGACTGTTGGGCCTTTGGCCCATGTACCTTTTTAGCTCGTCAAACCCTAGTTTTATCCCCAAACTACCCTTGTTTAGTGGTTGGCCTATAAATAGAGCCCCCACCCTCATGTATCCCTTAGGCATAGATGATAGACTAAACACAACCCCATTGTGGAATCTCTAGTTTTGCCTCATCCCTTTACTAAGGGGACCGACTATCGCCACCAACCTCGATTGGACTTTGCATCACGCATCCATCATTGAACAAGGCCTTGGAGTTCGATGTCTCTCCAAGTTGTCAAGACCTCCCAAGGTGTTCTTCCCTCCGATGTGGATTTGAGGGAGCACGTTGACCGACCTTTCCTTGCGAGGATTCTATCGGACCGGCCGCCGCTCGGGAGCAATCGGCCTTGTATCGTGTGAGTTTTGCGTGTTCATCGTGTTCATCGCGAGGTGTGTGTTCGCTCGCTACCTTCTCCCTTTCCTCGCTTTCCCATCGATTTGACCACGAGATCCGTGAAGATCGGGCCACCCAAGAGGTTAACCCTCCATCATCCGTATCACGCTTTTGGTTGCCACGGATTTCTCATCGATTTGGTCTTTTCCCCATAAATTCGAAAATTTCACCAAAAATAGCCCCAATTCGTGTTTTGGATCGTGATGTGATTTGAGTGCGTTTTGGTAGGTTTTGATCCGTGGATTACTTGCTAAACTTGTTGATCTACCTTCCTTTGCGTTCCCATAGCCTAATTCCTTAATTTCCCCTGTCGATTTGGTGTTTTTCTTGAAGATTTTCCGCCCAAATCGCCCCAAACTCGCGAAAACGCGTCAGATCTGGGAGTCTCTGTCTCGAGCGGCACTACCGCTCCAAATCTACGGTACTAACGCCAACCGGTACTACCGGGCCCAAAATCCGGTACTACCGCCCAAGACAAAAAGAAAACAGCAAGTTCCAGATTTCAGCCTCTCACCGTTTTGAGCATAACTTTTGCATTCGAACTCGGATTTTGGTGTTCTTTAGCTCGTTTCGAAGAGGAGAAGGATCTCTACATCATCATCCACGTTGTTCATGCTATCTACTCCATCCAAATTCCGTGAGCAAGGCGGAATCCAACAATAAAGGGTGAAGATCATCGACGAAAGGTATAAACATTCCGCGACTTATCCCCACTTGCATTCCTTTGTGAACCCCACTAACTTTGCGAGCGACAAACACCTATTGAGACTAGTTCCTCTTATGATTACTTGGGCTATGCACATTTGATACCTCGTAGATTCCGAGCAAATGTGTGAGCGCTATCTCATATAGTTATCTTGTATAGTTGTTGGCACAAGGAAGAGGCAAGTGAAAAAGAAATAAAAAGAAAAAGGGTGATACAAAAAAAAAAGAGATATACATGTGCCTCATAGAATAGGAAGCGCAAGCTCGATGAACATCATATAGGTGGTACGTTTTGTGCATATCTTGTAGCCCACCAATTAATTGCAATCGAACTAGCGTCTCTCCTTGTACTTGTGTGACACGAGCTTATAGTCTTCGCTAGGTAATCATTTGGTTCTTAGCTCACTTTCTCCGTCGCACAAGTCACATCTATCCCACCGTGTGTGTTTCCTTGTACCTATTTCCTATCTTGTGGATTAACTTGTTTGCTTTGTGATCATTGTGGTTCTTTACTTGCCATTACAACATCTTGATTTCGGATTGGTTTTTGACATGCCACTTTCCATACCTATCCACCATAGGCCTTGTGTGTGTGTGTTTTTTGGTTCGTAGTTGGTTTTGGTGTTCCGCGTGAACTTCACTTTGCTTGATTTATTGCTCTCAAGTGTGGCCACTTGCACGATACGATCTTCCAAGGTAAAGTAAGGTTTGACGTTGTATCCCTAACTCTGACTACCACTTCCATATACACCGCTTGGTCTTGTGCATCATGTCTAGGGACTCTGGAACCGAGGATGATATCTATGAAGAATCCATGATGAGCCACCATGACTACGACTCCACAAGTATAGAGGACATCACGGAGCACAACACCGACAATGGCTCCGCATGCTTTGAGGACCCGGAGCACTACACCTACGACGACTCCACATGCATGGAAGACATGGAGCTCTACGTCGACAATGGCTCCTCATGCATGGAGCCTATGGAGCACTACACCGACAATGGCTCCACATGCTTGGGTGATATGGAGTACTACACCAACAATGACTCCCCAAGCATGGATGACTTCGAGTGCGACATCGACGACGCCTCGCCAAGCATGGAGGACACGGAGAACTTCATCGAGTTTGATGGATCCTCCACGAGCCATGAAGAATTCCTCCACCGCGTGGAGATGGAAGCCTACTACGCCAAGCAAGAGGAGGCGCATCATCAAGAATCCATGACCTTCAAGGCCAAGCGTGCCACACCAAAGGGCACCACCTATGATGCAGCCCGACCTACGGTCGTTACTACATCAAGGTCCCCAACTTACGCCAAGTCGTCATGGACTCCAAAGGTGAATCCGTTCCTCTATGCGAGCCCCCTTCCTGCCCAATTGAATGGTATGCTACTTCATACTCCGTCACATATGCATGATAGGTTCACACCGACCAGTACGGAGGCAAGGGAGGAAGCCCGGAACATCAAGCCCGACAAGACGGAGGCTTGGAAGAGGAGACGGAAGAAGACAGGTCGATAGCTTCCAGGTCCAAGCGGTACTACCGGTTGTCGTAACCGGTACTACCGGTCAATGCAGTACCGCCCCCTCATTACATCGACGGCTCCAACAGATGCTCCAAGATCAAGTGCATTACCGCTCCCGAGCGGTACTCGGTGACGACTGCAGTACTCTGGTCTGGGACCCAGATTACCGGTCATGTGTGCTCATACAGACTGTTGGGCCACAGCCCATGTATTCCCCTTTACTTACCTATTCCTAGTTTATTCCCAAACTACCCTTGTTTAGTGGTTGGCCTATAAATAGAGCCCCCACCCCTCATGTATCCCTTAGGCATAGATGATAGACTAAAGAAAACCCCCATTGTGGAATCTCTAGTTTTGCCTCATCCCCTTTACTAAGGGGACCGACTATCGTCACCAACCTCGATTGGACTTTGCATCACGCATCCATCGTTGAACAAGGCCTTGGGTTCTTGCCGCCCAAGTCATCAAGACCCTCCTCAAGGTGTTCTTCCCTCCGATGTGGATTTGAGGGAGCACGTTGACCGATCTTTCCTTGAGGATTCTATCGGACCGGTGCCGCTCGGGAGCAATCGGCCTTGTATCGTGTGAGTTTTGCGTGTGTTCATCGTGTTCTTCGCGAGGTGTGTGTTCGCTCGCTACCTTCTCCCTTTCCCCTTGCTCTCCTATCGATTTGACCACGAGATCCGTGAATATCGGGCACCCAAGAGGTTAACCCCTCCATCATCTGGTATCAGCAGCTTTTGGTTGCCACGGATTTCTCATCGATTTGGTCTTTTCCCCATAAATTCGAAAATTCCACCAAAAACATCCCCAATTCGTGTTTTGGATCGATCTATGATTTGAGTGCGTTTTGGATTGCTTGCTAAACTTGTTGATCTACCTTCCTTTGCGTTCCCATGGCCTAATTCCTTGATTTCCCCCTTCGATTTGGTGTTTTTCTTGAAGATTTTCCGCCCAAATCACCCCAAAATCGCGAAAACGCGTCAAATCTGGGCATCCCAGGTCCAAGCGGTACTACCGGGTCCAAAATCCGGTACTACCGGACCCAAAAGACCGGTACTACCGCCCCATTCTGATCAAAAACAGCAAGTTCCAGATTTCAGCCTCTCACCGTTTTGGGCATAACTTTTGCATACGAACTCGGATTTTGGTGTTCTTTAGCTCGTTTCGAAGAGGAGAAGGAGCCCTACATCATCATCCACATGGTTCATGCTATCTACTCCATCCAAATTCCGTGATCAAGGCGGAATCCAACAATAAAGGGTGAAGATCGTCGACGAAAGGTATAAACATTCCGCGACTTCTCCCCACTTGCATTCCTTTGTGAACCCCACTATCTTTGCGAGCAACAAACACATATTGAGACTAGTTCCTCTTATGATTGCTTGGGCTATGCACATTTGATACCTTGTAGATTCCGAGCAAACATTGTGAGCGCTATCTCATATAGTTATCTTGTATAGTTGTTGGCACAAGGAAGAGGCAAGTGAAAAAGAAATAAAAAGAAAAAGAGAAAAAAGAAGAAAAAAAATATAGAAAAAGAAAAAGAAAAAGAAAGAGATACATATGTGCCTCATAGAATAGGAAGCGCAAGCTCGATGAACATCATATAGGTGGTATTTATTGTGCATATCTTGTAGCCCACCAATTTTGTGCAATCGAACTAGCGTCTCTCCTTGTACTTGTGTGACACGAGCTTATAGTCTTCGCTAGGTAATCATTTGGTTCTTAGCTCACTTTCTCCGCACAAGTCCCATTTATCCCACCGTGTGTTTCCTTGTACATATTTCCTATCTTGTGGATTAACTTGTTTTGCTTTGTGATCATTGTGGTTCTTTACTTGCCATTACAACATCTTGATTTCGGATTGGTTCTTGACATGCCACTTTCCATACCTATCCACCATAGGCCTTGTGTGTGTGTGTTTTTTGGTTCGTAGTTGGTTTTGGTGTTCCGCTGAACTTCACTTTGCTTGGTTTATTGCTCTCAAGTGTGGCCACTTGTACGATACGATCTTCCAAGGTAAAGTAAGGTTTGATGTTGTATCCCTAACTCCCACTACCACTTCCATATACACCACTTGGTCTTGTGCATCATGTCTAGGGACTCCGGAACCGAGGATGATATCTATGAAGAATCCATGATGAGCCACCATGACTACGACTCCACAAGTATAGAGGATATGACGGAGCACAACACCGACAATGGCTCTGCATGCTTTGAGGACCCGGAGCACTACACCTACGACGACTCCACATGCATGGAAGACATGGAGCTCTACGTCGACAATGGCTCCTCATGCATGGAGCCTATGGAGCACTACACCGACAATGGCTCCACATGCTTGGGTGATATGGAGTACTACACCAACAACTACTCCCCAAGCTTGGACGACTTCGAGTGCGACATCGATGATGCCTCGCCAAGCATGGAGGACATGAAGAACTTCATCGACTTTGATGGATCCTCCATGAGCCATGAAGAATTCCTCCACCGTGTGGAGATGGAAGCCTACTATGCCAAGCAAGAGGAGGCGCATCATCAAGATTCCATGACCTTCAAGGCCAAGCGTGCCACACCAAAGGGCACCACCTACTTCGATGATTCACCTCCAAGGCGACATGTGCCACCACCTAGATGGCGTCAAGCGCCACCATCTCCAAGGCACCAAGCTCCATCACCTCCAAGGCGTCAAGCTCTACCATCTCCAAGGCGCCAAGCTTCATCACCGCCAAGGCGCCAAGCTCCAACTCCTATCGAAACAAGAGTGGCGTCCAAACATCATATGCATCAAGAGGCGCCAAGAAACAAGACTCTTCATCGACAAAATCCTCTCATGAGCATCGCCACCATAAAGAGGATACAAGACATCGTCAAAGGCATCTTCGCCATAAAGACGAAGAATTCAAGATGAGCACCAACCATAATGCTCAAGCAAGCTCAAGAAGGCACCACAAGCACAAGAAGAGTGCCAAGGCAAATGATCATCGTCGCGAGTGTCATGTGGACGACCAAGTGCGCCACCTACATCAACCATCGGCAAGGCACGCCAATGACCTCCGTCGACACCATCATAGGGCACCTTCAACTACTCGTGCCACCACCGCAATGGCACCAAGAGCAAGCCTTCCTCCACGCCATCAAGCTTCAATGCCTACGCTTGACTTCCACAATCTCGCCAACGAGGAAAATGTAGACCTCTACTTCGCCAAGTTGGATAGCATGAGCCTACCTCCACCACTACTACGCGATGGCCACGAGACGGTCGAGCATGGGATTTTCCCTTCGACCATGGAGGAGAGCAATGATGCCCATCTTATGGCATCCAACCTTGGAGGCGACAAGGTCAAGAATGGTGAGCATGGGATTTTCCCTTCACCAAAGGAGGCGCATGGAGTTGAGGAAACCGAGCCTACCCCCATATGCTTGAGTGATGATGTGGTACCAATCCCATGTGAGTATGAGAGCCACTTAGCCCACTTGAGTGAGAACAAGAGTGACATGAGTGACTCCACCTTATGTGAGATTGAGTGCTTCCACTTGGAGGGCATGAGTGATACTCCTAGTGAGTTGAGAGTGGTAGTTGATAGGTCAAGTGAGACCATTTCAATTTCTAACAACTTACCCTCTACCTCTAGTGTGTTCTCTTGTGTTGTGCTAGGTTCCATGGAGGAAGACGCCCGATGCTATGAAGCAATGATGCGTCAAATGGAGAAGATGTACATGGTAGATGCTACGCCATGGATACATCAAGAAGATGAAGTCGTCCACAAGGAGGCCACTACTTCCACAACACCCACTTCATATGAGAGGTATGACCAAGGTACCAATAAGGGTGTTGACGATGCCATGATCCCACTAGTGGACATGATGAATTCTGAGGATATGCATGCTATGGATGATACTTGTGACATTACATATGCTTCATCCACTTTCCCATGTGATGATTTGCCTTTGCATAATATTGATCATGTGGAATTGTTTGATTGCGATATCATTGCCATAAACATGCCATGCTATGCATCTTGTGTGTATCCTCCAATTGCTATGGACATGCTTTGTCATGCTAGTCATTCAATTTTTCCCGTTGCTTGCAATAAGATGAATGCTTGCAACAATGTTGACCACATGCGTTATAATGAGATGACCACATAGCTTTCTCAATTTTTGGAGATTTTGATGCTTGCCATGATAAGCATGTTCCCCACTTGCATACTCACCATGCATCACTTTCATACTTGATTGACATTAATGGTGATGTGCACAAGAAGAGATACGTCATGATGGATGATGTGTATCTCTACCATGCACACATTCTCCCTTTGTGTATGATGTGTGTAGGTACCAAGATTATCATGTCAACCTCGGTTGAGCACGAGTTGACAAAAAGAGCTCTTGAGAGCATCCCACAAGTGAGTTCAAGATCGAACCCAGCTCTGATACCTTTTGCATGCTTTGCATCTTTCATGTTGGCAAATTGCTCTTTCCTATGGTTTGATTGCAAGCATGTTGATGGTATTATCTCACCTTGTGACATTCATGTTTCTTTTCTTTTGGATAATGATGTTTTGTGTGTTGCAACAAAAATGTTGAACATTTTCTCTTTCCGATGTTTTGTGTGCAACCGCAATTCCATGAAGAGCATGTATTGTCATGAAAACTTCCAAGAATCTCGTCTTGTTGTTGCAACAAACATAAGGACCACTTGCTCTTTCATTTCGTTTGTTTGCAAACACGTTACTTTGGCTTCCGCTTGGGATACTCATATTCCCATGAAATTTGATTTTGATGATTTGTGTGTGACATCCAACATGTTGAACAATTTCTCTTTCCAATGGTTGGTTTGCACACATAATGATGTTTCTTTGGACATTCTTCCTTGTGTGTTTTTGCCAAATTCTCCTATTCTTGCATCAAAGATGTTGTTTGAAATTTGGATCCAATGCTTTGAATGCCCCAATTCTATGTTATATGGAGTTTTGAGTTTCCACATTTGGATGATGTTCAAACATTTTCCATGCACATTGACCATGCATATGCATCCCGCTTGCTATACTTGAGTTGTGCTAATCGTGTTGTGAATAAGAATGGACATGCCACAAATGACATGCTCCTCTATCACACACAAACATATGTTGCTTGGTCTTTGTTGTATGAAGGTACAATGCATACACGTCAACCTCTATGGACTATATGTTGACAAGAAGAACCGAAGAGAGTTACCTATGGCTACACTTCTTTGAGCTATATCTACAAGCTAAGGTGACTTCCTTCTACTTGAGGACTCATGCTATAATCTTCATGAATTGGCTACGCTTTGAGTGTTGCTTCGCTTTTGTCGCGAGCTTTGTAGGCTTCATGGAAGGTGAAGGAACATTGAAGTGTTGTCAAGTCAATCTTCCCGAGGATGACTATATGGTGAACCCCAGGATCAAGGATGTCCTTCGACCTCTTCTACTTCGTGATGAACATGGAGAGTCGAGGACGACTCTTTTTGAAGGGAGGGGAGATGATGCAGCCGACCTACACCGTTACTACATCAAGGTCCCCAACTTACGCCAAGTCATGGACTCCAAAGGTGAATCCGTTCTATGCGAGCCCCCTTCCCGCCCTATTGAATGGTATGCTACTTCATACTCCGTCACATATGCATGATAGGTTCACACCGACCAAAGACGAGGGAAGGGAGGAAGCTTGGAACATCAAGCCCGACAAGACGGAGGCTTGGAAGAGGAGACTAAGAAGACAGTCGATAGTGCCAGTGTCCAAGCGGTACTACCGGTTGTCGAATCAGTACTACCGGTCAGCGATTACCGCCTCTCCTACCGCTACATCGACGGCTCCAACGGATGCTCCAAGACCATAGCGGTACTACCGCTCCTGAGGCGGACTACCGGTGACGACTGCATTCGGTTGACCCGGTACTACCGGTCATGTGTGCTCACACAGACCTGGGCCACACCCATGTATTCCCCTTACTTACCTATTCGCCTAGTTTATTCCCAAACTACCCTTGTTTAGTGGCTGGCCTATAAATAGAGCCCCACCCTCATGTATCCCTTAGGCATAGATGATAGACTAAAGAAAACCCCATTGTGGAATCTCTAGTTTTGCCTCATCCCCTTTACCAAGGGGACCGACTATCGTCACCAACCTCGATTGGACTTTGCATAACGCATCCATCGTTGAACAAGGCCTTGGGTTCTCGGTTTCCGCCCCAAGTCGTCAAGACCCTCCTCAAGGTGTTCTTCCCTCTCCGATGTGGATTTGAGGGAGCACGTTGACCGATCTTTCCTTGCGAGGATTCTATCGGACCGGTGGCCGCCGTTCGGGAGCAATCGGCCTTGTATCGTGTGAGTTTTGCGTGTGTTCATCGTGTTCTTCGCGAGGTGTGTGTTCGCTTCCGCTACCTTCTCCCTTTCCCCTCGCTTTCCCATCGATTTGACCACGAGATCCGTGAAGATCGGGCACCCACGAGGTTAACCCCTCCATCAACCTACTTCGATGATCCACCTCCAAGGCGACAAGTGCCACAACCTAGATGGCGTCAAGCGCCACCATCTCCAAGGCGTCAAGCTCCACCATCTCCAAGGCGCCAAGCTACATCACCTCCAAGGCGCCAAGCTCCAACTCCTATCCAAACAAGAGTGGCGTCCAAACATCATATGCATCAAGAGGCGCCAAGAAACAAGACTCTTCATCGACAAACATCCTCTCATGAGCATCGCCACCATAAAGAGGATACAAGACATCGTCAAAGGCATCTTTGCCACCAAGACGAAGAATTCGTGATGAGCACCAACCATAATGCTCAAGCAAGATTAAGAAGGCACCACAAGCACAAGAAGAGTGCCAAGGCAAGTGATCATCGTCGCGAGTGTCATGTGGACGACCAAGTGCGCCACCTACATCAACCATCGGCAAGGCACGCCAATGACCTCCGTCGACACCATTATAGGGCACCTTTAACTACTCGTGCCACCACCACAATGGCACCAAGAGTAAGCCTTCCTCCACGCCATCAAGCTTTAATGCCTACGCTTGACTTCCACGACCTCGCCAACGAGGAAAATGTAGACCTCTACTTCGCCAAGTTGGATAGCATGAGCCTACCTCCACCACTACTACGAGATGGCCACAAGACGGTCGAGCATGGGATTTTCCCTTCGACCATGGAGGAGAGCGATGATGCCCACCTTATGGCATCCAACCTTGAAGGCGACAAGGTCAAGAATGGTGAGCATGGGATTTTCCCTTCACCAAAGGAGGCGCAAGGAGTTGAGGAAACCGAGCCTACCCCCATATGCTTGAGTGATGATGTGGTACCAATCTCATGTGAGTATGAGAGCCACTTAGCCCACTTGAGTGATAACAAGAGTGACATGAGTGACTCCACCTTATGTGAGATTGAGTGCTTCCACTTGGAGGGCATGAGCGATACTCCTAGTGCGTTGAGAGTGGTAGTTGATAGGTCAAGTGAGACCATTTCGATTTCTAACAACTTACCCTCTACCTCTAGTGTGTTCTCTTGTGTTGTGCTAGGTTCCATGGAGGAATACGCCCGAAGCAATGATGCCTCAATTGGAGAAGATGTACATGGTGCACGAAGATGATGCTACGCCATGGCTACATCAAGAAAACGAAGTCGTCCACAAGGAGGCCACTACTTCCACAACACCCACTTCATATGAGAGGTATGACCAAGGTAACAATAAGGGTGTTGATGATGCCATGATCCCACTAGTGGACATGATGAATTGTGAGGATATGCATGTTTTGGATGATACTTGTGACATTACATATGCTTCACTCATATTCCCATGTGATGCTTTGCCTTTGCATAATATTGATCATGTCGAATTGTTTGATTGCGAACTCATTGCCATAAACATGTCATGCTATGCATCTTGTGTGTATCCTCCAATTGCTTTGGACTTGACTTGTCATGCTAGTCATTCAATTTCTCCCGTTGCTTGCGATAAGATGAATGCTTGCTATTTCACTTGTTTTGCTTGCAACAATATTGATCATATGCGTTCTAATGAGATGGCCCCCATAGCTTTCTCAATTTTTGGAGATTTTGATGATGGCCATGATAAGCATGTTCCCCACTTGCATATTCACCATGCATCTATTTCATACTTGATTGAAATTAATGGTGATGTGCACAAAAACAGATACGTCATGATGGATGATGTGTATCTCTACCATGCACACACGTTCTTCCTTTTACATATGATGTGTGTAGGTACCCGCACGAGAATGTCAACCTCGGTTGAGCACGAGTTGACAAAAAGAGCTCTAGAGAGCATCCCACAAGTGAGTTCAAGATCGAACCCAGCTACATTTTTGCATGCTTTGCATCTTTCATATTGGCAAATTGCTCTTTCATATGGTTTGATTGCAAGCATGTTAATGGTATTATCTCCCCTTGTGACATTCATGTTTCTTCGCATCTAGATAATGATGTTTTGTGTGTTGCAACAAAAATATTGAACATTTTCTCTTTCCGATGTTTTGGGTGCAACCACAATTCCATTAAGAGCATGTATTGTCATGAGAGCTTCCAAGAATCTCGTCTTGTTGTTGCAACAAACATAAGGACCACTTGCTCTTTCATTTGGTTTGTTTGCAAATATGTTGTTTTTGCTTCCGCTTGGGATACTCATTTTCCCATGATATTTGCTTTCGATGATTTGTGTGTGACATCCAACATGTCAAACAATTTCTCTTTCCAATGGTTGGTTTGCACACATATTGTTGTTGCTTTGGACATTCTTCCTCGTGTGTTTTCGCCACATTCTCCTATTCTTGCATCAAAGATGTTGTTTGAAATTTGGATCCAATGCTTTGACTGCCCCACTAATACGTTATATGGAGTTTTTGTGTTTCCACATTTGGATGATGTTCAAACGATTTCCATGCACTTTGACCTTGCATATGCATCCCATTTTCTATACATGCATTGTACTAATAGTGTTGTGAACAAGAATGGACATGCCACATTTGACATGCTCCTCTATCACGCACGAAAATATTTTGCTTGGTCTTTGTTGTGTGAAGGTACAAGTGCATACACCTCAACCTCTACCAACCACGTGTTGACAAGAAGATCCGAATAGAGTTACCTATGGCTACCCTTCATCGAGCTATCTCTACAAGCTAAGGTGACTCCCTTCTACTTGAGGACTCATGCAATAATCTTCATGAATTGGCTACGCTTTGAGTGTTGCTTTGCTTTTGTTGTGAGCTTTGTAGGCTTCATGGAAGGTGAAGGAACATTGAAGTGTTGTCAAGTCAATATTCTCGAGGACGACTATATGGTGAACCCCAGGATCAAGAAGGTCTCTCGACCGCTTCTACTTGGTGATGAGCATGTAGAGCCGAGGACGACTCTTTTTGAAGGGGGAGCTGATGTAGCCCGACCTACGGTCGTTACCACATCTTGGTCTCCAACTTACGCCAAGTCGTCATGGACTCCAAAGGTGAATCCGTTCCTCTATGCGAGCCCCCTTCTGTAACACCCTCAGAATCGGACCTATGCAAGTTTGGGCAAAATTCACCAAACCCGCATAGAAACGATTCAAAGGTGCCCACCAGGCACTTTCGTGCGGGTGGAAAACGAAGTAATAACATTACACAACAGTCCTCGATGGGACCCATAGAACAGATATATATAACGGCGACTCAAAGAGTCAAGAATACAGACATAATATACAAAGACCCAAATCACCTTGAAAACGATAGAGCGTCCAGCTACGGACAAGATGCAAATGGGGCTAAGAGCCCTGAAGAATAACCAATGGCGTCCATAACCCTGCCTAGGCCAAGCCGGAAGGGTAACCCTGCTAACGACGTCGATCTCAAAACCGCTTAAACAAAAGGGTGCCGACAAAGGGCAAAGGAAAAGAAGGAGCGTCGATCGAGGCCAAGACAGCGAGGCTAGAATTGGCGGTCCTCGCCACATAGGTATGGTGGATCAAGCGGCAAAGATGCACTAAACAACCTATAGAGACTCGATACAATGGCGCCAATTAGAGCGGGGTAAGATAGACCTATCCGGATCCAACCAAGCTATCACCAAACAAACCCATCCCGGTGTTTCTCGAGACCAAACGAGGAAGTCAACCGAGGAACTCACTCGGTTGGCTTTACTTATTCGATAGTTATGCACTTCACTAGTCGTTTAGATAATCGTCGGATAAGGTAACGGGGCACTTTTATTTAACCATTCCGTGATAGTTGCAACAATTACTAATCGTGCAGATAGCATGAGATAAACCCAAAACCCAGCGCTTGTTGGTACTTTTATTCAGCCAATTCGCTAGAAGCAATACTTACTAGTCGATACAATTGTCGCGGCGACCACCAAACAAGCAATTGTGGGCAGTATTAATTAGCCATTCCATTATAGTGGAGCTGATTACTAGTCATTATAAGTCAAATTTATAGCAAGAACTTTAGTTATGCTTGTCATGATCGAGATATGTGCTCCAAGTCGTCCATAATCATGACACGGCTTTCGAAAGTTTTACCGGGTGCACCAATAGCAACACACTCGATCAACCTGAAAACCAAATCAAAACCCAACGAGGCTTTCACGACTTCACAGGATTCAGAAATATTTCAGGGGGCCACCCCTTTGAGTAGAATCCGCAACGGAGTAAGCAAGCTCCGAGGCGGCCTCAAGGTTGCGACAATGGCTGTAAGCGACTGGGAACCCGAAAGTGTGGCTGGGCTTGTCGATACCGCGTAAACATTCCGAACCTAAACAGTACAGTGTGCAGTACCTCGCACAATCGTAAATAAAGCAGTAAAACATGGCATAAGTACAGGATCGTAAATAAAACCTCAAACTAGTTGTGGCCCCAAGAAATAAGACGGAATCAAGCTCTGGCTCAGGGGGGTCCCATATACCTCCCGGATGTGGATAGCGCGCAAAATCAAGGAACAGGTATCAAGTACTCGGGGTCTTACGGGACACAAGTGGGCGTTCGGAAACCAAATATTATCTATCACCCACCGATGCCTCTGCTTATTTCAATTTTAGTTGTTAAACAGAAATTAAAGTGACGATAAGTAAAACTAGAATCATCTCCAACATCAACATGCGGCAATACATCAAGAATCGTGGCATATGACGCACATTAGCACTTGAGCTCGCATCACGACGCCAAGTCCAACTATCTACCAAACAATGGTAATAGGATGTGTCCAAGGCAATATAGGGCTGCACGGTATATCACAGTACGGAAACTAAAGCATCGCAACACGATAGCAAAAGATCAACAGGAGGGAAGTAAATACTATAAAAGTAAGATAGGTAGAAAGGGAGATGCTCTTTGAAAACATTGCCAAGGGTTCATCCAAGATCGGGACGAAGCTCACATCAACTCAACGGCCTTATCCGCGAAGAAGCAAAACACTAGAATAAACACGGATGCAATATTTAATACACGGCGTAAGATCGGCATGATGCGTATGATGCATGGCATGGCAAAGGTTCGATGCAAATAGGTCGATTAGGGAACCGGGTCCCGACATTTAATTAGTTGGTTCATGTTATTTGGAAACCCCGCATTTTAAATGTTATTTTACATGGTAGAAGATAGCAACGGGTTCGCTACACAAATTTAAATGAGGCCAATATGAGACTAGATTTGCCCGCATATGGGCCCCATATTTAATTATTAGGTGAATCGGCATAAGGCCCCCAAACCACAGATATGCATGCGAGATGAATGATTTAATGCAACAAGTTGTTATTATGTTATAAAATAGGGTTCGAGGAAAAGGGGTCCACACTTTAGGGTCTCGACGGACTTGGGGTTCCGGGGTTGGTCTCGGGGTCCAGGGTTCGACGAAATGTTCTCGGGCTCTGGGGTCGTTCTCGGATATCGGGGTAGTTCTTGTCGCGTCCGGGCGCGGGACTTGGGGTCATGTCGACGGTCATGGCGCATTGAAGTTCTCGGTGTCCGGGTGAAGCACTCGGCGTTCTACGGTTCCACGTCGACGGCCTTGGTTCCTCGATGGAGAACTTGGTGTGTCCATGTCGGGGTTCTCGGCTTCGGTCGCCGGGCGTCAGTCTTCGGGATCGGATCCGGGAAGAAGACCTTGGCATCCTGCAGGTTAGGGTCTTCAGATCGGGGTAGCTCTTATCGGTCTTGGCGTCCGGGATGAAGAATCTGGCCCGGGCTCTCGGCGCTTGCCGGGTCTTGGCTTGGCAGTTCCATGTAGGAGGTCTTGGTGCTCCAGTGCGGTGTCGACCTCCAGGTATCGCGGGTCCTCGATGTGGTTTTTCTTGGGTTCAAGCGCCGGTGGTTCCTCTCGTGGCTCCATGCACCTCCTTCGGGATCATCGGCGTTTCGTGAGGAAGAACTTGAAGTCCGCGAGGAAGGTCTTGGCGTTCCGTATGTCGGAACCTCGAGACCGGGGGCTTCGTCTCCGTGGGGAAGATCTTGTGGATCCGCGAGTTCGGGTTCGTCTTGAAGCGATCTTGGCGTCGGGTTCTCGGGGTCCGAGGATCTTCGGATCGGTCTTCGGGTTCGGCTATCGGATCCGTTGGCCGGTTGGGCTCACGGCCTGAAGAGGAACGGCGAGCAGAGGTCGACGGACGCGCGCGAGGCGGCGAGGGGCCCTGCAGCAGCGCGGTCGGGGATGGCGGCCAGGTCGGGGAAGGCGGCGCGGCTCACGACGGGCACGCTGGCGGGCGATCATACGGGCTCGACGCGGTGGAGCCGCCGCTAAGGCGGTTGCTCGCATGCGGGAGGCGGCGGCACGCTGCAGGCACCGGAGGACGCGGGCGGCAGACGGTGAGGGCGCGTCCGGGCGCCGGCGGCATCGGGCGTGTCTGGCGTGGCGCACGCGCGTGTGGAGGCGGGTTGCGAGGTGGCGTGAGCGCCTGGGAGGCGACGCGGCGGGTGCGCGGAGCGCTGGGCACGCCGGCGGAGCAGCGGGCGGCGGCAAGGCAGACGAAAGGCCCGCGGAGGCGCGCGGCGCGAGGCGGCAGACGGAACGGCGTGGTCGACGGAGGTCGCAGACGCAGCGGCCAACGGTGAAGGAGGCGCGGAGCTTGAGGGTGCGGGCGCGGGCGGCGAGCTTGAGGGCGCGGCGCGCAGGAGTTGAGCGGGCGGGCGGCCAAGGCGGGCGAGGGAGCGAGGCGCGTCACGGGAGACGACTGTGGCGAGGTGGGGCGGATGGAGGAGGCGCAGACGGGGAGCGGCAGCCTGGACGGCGAGGGAAGGTGGGCGGGCTGCCGCCGCATGGCCAGGGCCGCCAGAGGGGAGGGCCGAGGGGCGGGCTTGAGGGTGGGGAACGCGAGCGAGGGGGAAGATGAGCAAGCGGGGTAGGTGGCGTGTGGCGGCAAGGCAGCGTGTGTGGGGTCGTGAGCGGGCCAGGTGGGGTGTGTCGCAAGGGGCGGCCAGCGTGGGGCCCAGGCAGGGCCTGGTGGTCTGGCACACAAGGTGTGTTTGGGTGGGCTAGTGTGTCTTGTGTGGGGAGAGAGGGGAGAGAGAGGGAGAGGGAGATGATTGGGGCTGATGTGGCATGCGAGTGGGTGAGGGAGAGAGGAGGCCGAGGTGGCTAAGTCGATAGGGAGGGGTGAGGTGGCTAGGGGGATGGGTAGGAAGTGGGTAGACTTAGGATTTAGAAGCGCAGTGGACCGATTAGAGAAATCTGGGCGGTCGTTGGTCGGGTTGGCCTGCTCGATCGCCTTACTAAAAATAATTTAATATTTATTTTATTTTCAAATATCTTTGTAACTAGTTTTTGGCAAACAAAATATCCGAACATCCGGGGTGGCGTTGAATAAAAGACGGGCGTTTATAAAACAAAACGGGCTTTGCAAACATAGTTTTGGCAAACAATGCATGATGATGACGATGCAATGCACAAATTCAACGCGATTTTCTAGTAGTGGTTTTGCGGGATGCCACCGACACCACTAACAATGGATCTCGCCGAGATCCGCCTCATGGTACCGGAAGGAAGGTCGGTGATCTGCATCTTCTCGCATCGTAGATCCTTGCGACACCACTAACGAGGGTTCCTTCTTCATCGGGAGATCGGCGACACCACCAACAAAGGGTCGTTACGATCGCCGAGAGAGCACTGGGAACAAGGGACGGTTGGAGGTAAGGCCACCTCTAACTTCCATGGATAGAGTAAGACCGCTGGATCCCCGCTTCGCATAAGAGCGAATGATAAGAGCAGTGGTAGGGTAGCTACTCCATCCCACACTCATAACCTTACTCTGCACACGAATAAGCGGATGAAGCATCCAACTCTCGGAATTAGACTGAAGATCTCGACAAGCGAGGTTCGGAAACAAGGGAATGTTGCCAGCAGAAATCGTATGAAAGACACAATGATTAGGTTCCGCGATGGTTCCATTGGCATGAACAACACATGCTCAAGGTATACTCCAACTTCACCAAAGCTCGTCCTTCTCATATGTTTTTCAACGACACTGACATACAAAGAAGGAACAGATGGATAAAGATCTCAAGAGCAAAAGATCGGATGAAGGTTCAATGCACAAGTTGCATTGATGATCGAAGCACCTCCGTTACAAAAAGGAAGAAGGCGAAACCTCAAGGTACGACGAAACCCAACCACGAGAAATCGGACTCAAGAAAGAGAAGAGAGCGGATTCAAAACACGAGAGGTAAGAGGAGAACAGAGGGGTAAAGGAATAAAATCACCTATTCGTAACTATTCAACCGATTTTGCAAAATAGTTTTGACACTTCTACTTAGTTAGCTAGGTTATCCTACAGCTGGACTTGGGGTATCGCAATCGCCGATCTCCGATACCACTCAGAACACCTCAGATCGGACCTATGCAAGTTTGGGCAAAATTCACCAAACCCGCATAGAAACGATTCAAAGGTGCTCACCAGCACTTTAAGGGTGGAAAACGGCAATAATAACATTACACAAATCCTCGATGGGACCCATGTAATGAGATATATATAACGGCGACTCAAAGAGTCAAGAATACGTACATAATATACAAAGACCCAAATCACCTTGAAAACGATAGAGCGTCCAGCCGGACTATTAAGATGCAAATGGGGCTAAGAGCCTCAAGAATAACCAATGGCGCCCATAACTCGCCTGTGCCAAGCCGGAAGGGTAACCTCGCTAACGACGCCGATCTCAAAACCTGCTTAAACAAAAAGGGGTGCCGACAAAGGGCAAAGGAAAAAGAAGGAGCGTCAAGATCGAGGCCAAGACAGCGAGGCTAGAATGGGCGTCCTCGCCTACACATAGGTATGGTGGATCGGCAATGGCAAGATGCACTAAACAACCTATAAGACTCGATACAACCAAGGCCAATTAGAGCGGGTAAGATAGACCTATCCGGATCCAACTGAAGCTATCACCAAACAAACCCATCGGTGTTTCCCGAGACCAAACGAGGAAGTCAACCGAGGAACTCACTCGCTGGCGCTTTATTTACTTATTCGCTTATAGTTGCGACTTCACTAGTCAGGTTTAGATAATCGCTCGGATAAGGTAACATGGGCACTTTATTTAACCTTTGAGTCGCCATATATATCTCGTGGGTCCCATCGAGGACTTGTGTAATGTTATTACTTCATTTTCCACCGCACGAAAGTGCTGTGGGCACCTTTGAATCGTTTCTATGCGGGTTTGGTGAATTTTGCCCAAACTTGCATAGGTCCGATTCTGAGGGTGTTACAGAGAAACAACAGGTAATAGGATGTGTCCAAGGCAATATAGGGCTGCACGGTATATCATGTACGGAAACTAAAGCATCGCAACATAGATAGCAAAAGATCAACAGGAGGGAAGTAAATACTATAAAAGTAAGATAGGTAGAAAGGGGGAGATGCTCGCCTGAAAACATTGCCGAAGGGTTCATCCGAAGATCGGGACGAAGCTCACATCAACTCAACGGCCTTATCCGAAGAAGCAAAACACTAGAATAAACACCGGATGCAATATTTAATACACGGAAGATCGGCATGATGCGTGTATGATGCATGGCATGGCAAAGGTTCGATGCAAATAGGTCGATTAGGCGAACCGGGTCCCGACATTTAATTAGTTGGTTCATGTTATTTGGAAACCCGCATTTTAAATGTTATTTTACATGGTAGAAGATAGCAACGTTCGCTACACAAATTTAAATGAGGCCAATATGAGACTAGATTTGCCCGCATATGGGCCCCATATTTAATTATTAGGTGAATCGGCATAAGGCCCCCAAACCACAGATATGCATGCGAGATGAATGATTTAATGCAACAAGTTGTTATTATGTTATAAAATAGGGTTCGAGGAAAAGGGGTCCACACTTTAGGGTCTCGACGGACTTGGGGTTCCGGGGTTGGTCTCGGGGTCCAGGGTTCGACGAAACGTTCTCGCCCGGGTCGTTTCTGACATCGGGTAGTTCTTGTCGTCCGGCGCGGACTTGGGGTCATGTCGACGGTCATGCATGGGGAAGTTCTTTGTCCGGTGAAGCACTCGGCGTTTACGGTTCCATCGCCGACGGCCTTGGTTCCTCGATGGAGAACTTGGTGTGTCCATGTCGGTTCTCGGGGTCGCCGCCGTCTTTTGGATCGGATCCGGAAGAAGACCTTGGCATCCCGCAGGTTAGGGTCTTCGGATCGGGTAGCTCTTATCGGTCTTGGCGTCCGGATGAAGAATCGGGCGCCTGGGCTCTCGGAGCCGGGCCGGGCGTGGCTTGGCGGTTCCATGTAGGAGGTCTTGGTGCTCCAAAGGCGGTCGACCTCCGTGTATCGCGGGTCCTCGATGTAGTTTCTCTTGGGTTCAAGCGCCGGTTCCTCTCATGGCTCCATGCACCTCCTTCGGATCATCGCGTTCGTGAGGAAGAACTTGAAGTCCGCGAGGAAGGTCTTGCTCGTATGTCGGAACCTCGAGACCGGGGCTTCTCCGTGGGGAAGATCTTGTGGATCCGCGAGTTCGGGGTTCATTCGGGCGATCTTGGCGTCGGGTTCGGGGTCCGAGGATCTTGGATCGGTCTTCGGTTCGGCTATCGGATCCGTTGGCGGTTGCTCACTACGGCGGAACGGCGAGCGAGGGTCGACGGACGCGAGGCGGCGAGGGGCCCGCAGCAGCCGTCGGGATGGCGGCTTGGTCGGGAAGGCGGCGCTGCCACGACGGGCACGCGCGGGCCGGGCGGCGGGGCTCGACGTGGAGGCTGCCGGCTAGGGGTTGCTCGCGATGGAGGGCGGCGGCACGCTGCCAGCACCGGAGGACGCGGGCGCGCAGAGTGAGGGCGCTGGCCGGCGCTGGCGGCCGGCGTGTCTGGCGCACGCTGCGTGTGGAGGCGGGGCGAGGTGGCTACGGGAGCGCCGGCGGGAGGCGACGGTGGCGGGCGCGCGAGCGCCGGGCACGCGCCGGCGAGTGCGCGCGGTTCGGCGGACGAAGCGAGGCGCGGGCGCGAGGCGGCGGGGAGACGGGAACGCGTGTGGTCGACGGAGGTCGCAGGCGACGGCGCGGCCAACGGTGAAGGAGGCACGGCGGCGGAGCTTGAGGGTGCGGGGCGGCGCGGCCGCGGAGTTGAGCGGGTGCGGGGGCGGCGAGCTTCGCGCGCGGGGCGAGGAGCGGAGGCGCTGCGCCACGGAGACGGCGATTACTGTGGCGAGGGGGGATGGAGGAGGCGCAGACGGGAGCGCGCTGACGGCGAGGGAAGGTGGGCGCTGGCGCTGGCGGCGGGCCAGAGGGAGAGGGCGAGCGGGCGGGCTTGAGGGGCTGGGAACGCGAGGGGAGAAGATGAGCAAAGGGGTGGCGGTAGCGGGCGTCAGTGTCGTGTGGGGTCGTGAGCGGGGCAGGTGGGGTGTGTCGTGGGGCGGCAAAGGCAGGGGCCTGGCAGGGGCGCTGGTGGCGGTGCCAAGGTGTGTGTTGGGTGGGCTAGTGTGGCCGTGTGGGGGAGAGAGGTGAGAGAGAGAGAGGGGAGATGATTGGGGCTGATGTGGCATGCAGGAGTGGTGAGGGAGAGGAGGCCGAGGTGGCGAAGTCTCGATAGGAGGGGTGAGGTGGCTAGGCTGGGATGGGTAGGAAGCCGGGTAGACTTAGGATTTAGAAGTGCGCTGGACCGATTAGAGAAACTGGGCGGTCGTCGGGTTGGCCTGCTCGACCGCCTACTAAAATAATTTAATATTTATTTTATTTTCAAATATCTTTGTAACTAGTTTTGGCAAACAAAATATCCGGAACATCCGGGGCTGGCGTTGAATAAAGACGGGCGTTTATAAAACAAACGGGCTTTGCAAACATAGTTTTGGCAAACAATGCATGATGATGACGATGCAATGCACAAATTCAACGCGATTTTCTAGTAGTGGTTTTTGCGGATGCCACAATTCGACACCACTAACAATGGATCTCGCCGAGATCCGCCTCATGGTACCGGAAGGAAGGTCGGTGATCTGCATCTTCGCATCGTGTAGATCCTTGCGACACCACTAACGAGGGTTCCTTCTTCATCGGGAGATCGCGACACCACCAACAAAGGGTCGCTACTGCGATCGCCGAGAGAGCACTGGGAACAAGGGACGAAGTTGGAGGTAAGGCCACCTCTAACTTCCATGGATAGAGTAAGACGCCGATCCCCGCTTCGCATAAGAGCGAATGATAAGAGCAGGTAGGGTAGCTACTCCATCCCACACTCATAACCTTACTCAGACACGAATAAGCGGATGAAGCATCCAACTCGGAATTAGATCAAGATCTCGACAAGCGAGGTTCGAAACAAGGGAGTGT
Organism: Avena longiglumis; assembly: GCA_030063025.1. Taxonomy (NCBI): domain Eukaryota; kingdom Viridiplantae; phylum Streptophyta; class Magnoliopsida; order Poales; family Poaceae; genus Avena; species Avena longiglumis. Next base: position 331,295,061 of record CP125974.1, on the reverse strand, counting down.
TGCCAGCAGAAATCGTATGAAAGACACAATGATTAGGTTCCGCGATGGTTCCATTGGCATGAACAACACATGCTCAAGGTATACTCCAACTTCACCAAAGCTCGTCCTTCTCATATGTTTTTCAACGACACTGACATACAGCAAGGAACACAGATGGATAAAGATCTCAAGAGCAAAAGATCGGATGAAGGTTCAACATAAGTTGCGATTGATGATCGTAGCACCTCCGCTACAAAAGGAAGAAGGCGAAACTCAAGGTACGATTTAAACCCAACCACGAAATCCTGGACTCAAGAAAGAGAAGAGAGCGATTCAAAACACGAGAGGTAAGAGGAGAACAGAGGGTAAAGGAATAAAATCGTAACTATTCAACCGATTTTGCAAAATAGTTTTGACACTTCTACTACCGTTAGCTAGGTTATCCTACAGTCGGACTTGTGGGGTATCGCAATCACGATCTCGATACCACTCAGAACACCTCATCGGACCTATGCAAGTTTGGGCAAAATTCACCAAACCCGCATAGAAACGATTCAAAGGTGCTCACCAGCACTTTCGTGCGGTGGAAAACGGTAATAACATTACACAACAGTCCTCGATGGGACCCACGTAGCAGATATATATAACGGCGACTCAAAGAGTCAAGAATACGTATATAATATACAAAGACCCAAATCACCTTGAAAACGATAGAGCGTCCACACGGACAAGATGCAAATGGGGCTAAGAGCCCAAGAATAACCAATGGCCCATAACCGCCCAGGCCAAGCCAAGGGTAACCCGCTAACGACGCCGATCTCAAAACCCGCTTAAACAAAAGGGTGCCGACAAAGGGCAAAGGAAAAGAAGGAGCGCCAAGATCGAGGCCAGTACACGGCGAGGCTAGAATTCGGCGGTCCTCGCCTACATAGGTATGGTGGACTGAAGCGGCAGCGGCAGCATGCACTAAACAACCTATAAGACTCGATACAACTGGCGTCAATTAGAGCGGGGTAAGATAGACCTATCCGGATCCAACCTGAAGCTATCACCAAACAAACCCATCCTGGTGTTTCCCCCTCGAGACCAAACGAGGAAGTCAACCGAGGAACTCACTCAGTTGGCAGTTTTACTTATTCAGTTATAGTTGCGGCACTTCACTAGTCAGGTTTAGATAATCGTTCGGATAAGGTAACCAGTGGGCACTTTTATTTAACCTTTGAGTCGCCGTTATATATATCTGTTCTGTGGGTCCCATCGAGGACTGTTGTGTAATGTTATTACTTCATTTTCCACCCGCACGAAAGTGCCTGGTGGGCACCTTTGAATCGTTTCTATGCGGGTTTGGTGAATTTTGCCCAAACTTGCATAGGTCCGATTCTGAGGGTGTTACAGAGAAACAACAGGTAATAGGATGTGTCCAAGGCAATATAGGGCTGCACGGTATATCACAGGTACGGAAACTAAAGCATCGCAACATAGATAGCAAAAGATCAACAGGAGGGAAGTAAATACTATAAAAGTAAGATAGGTAGAAAGGGGGAGATGCTCGCCTGAAAACATTGCCGAAGGGTTCATCCGAAGATCGGGACGAAGCTCACATCAACTCAACGGCCTTATCCGCGAAGAAGCAAAACACTAGAATAAACACCGGATGCAATATTTAATACACGGCAGAAGATCGGCATGATGCAGGTATGATGCATGGCATGGCAAAGGTTCGATGCAAATAGGTCGATTAGCGGAACCGGGTCCCGACATTTAATTAGTTGGTTCATGTTATTTGGAAACCCGCATTTTAAATGTTATTTTACATGGTAGAAGATAGCACCGGTTAGCTACACAAATTTAAATGAGGCCAATATGAGACTAGATTTGCCCGCATATGGGCCCCATATTTAATTATTAGGTGAATCGGCATAAGGCCCCCAAACCACAGATATGCATGCGAGATGAATGATTTAATGCAACAAGTTGTTATTATGTTATAAAATAGGGTTCGAGGAAAAGGGTCCACACTTTAGGGTCTCGACGGACTTGGGGTTCCGGTTGGTCTCGGTCCGTGGTTCGACGAACGTTCTCGCCCGGTCGTTCGGATATCGGGTAGTTCTTGTCGCGTCCGGACTTGGGGTCATGTCGACGGTCATGGCGCATGTGGGGAAGTTCTCGGTGTCCGGTGAAGCACTCGGGCGTTTCTACGGTTCCACGCCGACGGCCTTGGTTCCTCGATGGAGAACTTGGTGTGTCCATGTCGGGTTCTCGCCGCCGCCGGGCGTCGCCTTGATCGGATCCGGAAGAAGACCTGCATCCCGCAGTTAGGGTCTTCGATCGGGTAGTTTTATCGGTCTTGGCGTCCGGATGAAGAATCGGCCGGGCTCTCGCCCGGAGCCGGGTCTTGGCGTTTGGCGGTTCCATGTAGGAGGTCTTGGTGCTCCGGCGGTGTCGACCTCCGTATCGCGGGTCCTCGATGTGGTTTCTCTTGGGTTCAAGCGGTGGTTCCTCTCGTGGCTCCATGCACCTCCTTCGGGATCATCGGCTTTCGTGAGGAAGAACTTGAAGTCCGCGAGGAAGGTCTTGGCTCGTATGTCGGAACCTCGAGACCGGGGCTTGCTCCGTGGGAAGATCTTGTGATCCGGCGAAGTTCGGGTTCATTTTCGGGCGATCTTGGCGTCGGGTTCTCGGGTCCGAGGATCTTCGGATCGGTCTCGGGTTCGCTATCGGATCCGTTACGGTTGGCTCACGGCCAAGAGGAACGGCGAAAGAGGTCGACGGACGCTTGAGCGGCGAGGGCCCGCAGCGGCCGGGGATGGCGCCGGGAAGGCGGCGCGTCACGACGGCACGCGGCCGGGCGATCGGCGGCGGGCTCGACGCGGTGAGGCTGCCGCTAGGGGCGGTTGCTCATGCGGGAGGGGCGGCACGCCAGCACCGGAGGACGCGGCGCCGGCAGACGGTGAGGGCGCTGGCGGCGGCGCTGGGCGTGTCTCCGCGTGGCGCACGCGTGTGGAGGCGGGTTGCGAGGTGGCCGCGGAGCGCCGCGGGAGGCGACGGTGGCGGGTCGCTGGCGGGGCACGCGCCGGGCGAGCTGCGCGCCGCCATGACGAGCGGGGCGCGGAGGCGCGGGCGCGAGGCGGCGGGAGACGGAACGCGCGTGGTCGACGGAGGTCGCAGAGGCGCTGCCAACGGTGAAGGAGGCGCGGCGGTGAGCTTGAGGGTGCGGGCGCGGCCGCGGAGTTGAGCGGTGGGCGGCGGCAGCTGGGCGAGGAGCGAGGCGCTCGGAGACGGCGACGGCTGGGCGAGGTGGGGCGGATGGAGGAGGCGCAGACGGGGAGCGCGCAATGACTGAGGGAAGGCGGCGGGCGGGCCGCTGGCCATGTGGGCCGCCAGCTGAGGGAGAGGGCAGCGCGGGGCTTGAGGGCTGGGAACGCGAGCAGGGGAGAAGATGAGCAAGGGGTAGGTGGCGGTAGGCGGCGTCGGTGCGTGTTTGGGGTCGTGAGCGGCCAGCGGTGGTGTGGGGCGGCTGTTGCAGGGGGCCCAAAGGCAGGGGCTGGTGGTTCGGGTGTCACAAGGTGTGTTTGGGTGGGCTAGTGTGTGGGGAGAGAGGGGTGAGGGGGAGGGAGAGGGGAGGTGATGGGGGGGCTGATGTGGCATGCAGGGAGTGGGTGAGGGAGAGAGGAGTGCTGAGGTGGCGAAGTCCGAGGGAGGGGTGAGGTAGGCCGGGATGGGTAGGAAGTCGGGTAGACTTAGGATTTAGAAGCGTGCGCTGGACCGATTAGAGAAATCTGGGCGGTCGTTCGGCTTGGCCTGCCTGACCGCCCCTACTAAAAATAATTTAATATTTATTTTATTTTCAAATATCTTTGTAACTAGTTTTTGGCAAACAAAATATCCTAACATCCGGGGGCGCTTGAATAAAAGACGGGGCGTTTTATAAAACAAAACGGGCTTTGCAAACATAGTTTTGGCAAACAATGCATGATGATGACGATGCAATGCACAAATTCAACGCGATTTTCTAGTAGTGGTTTTTGCGGGATGCCACACCTTCCTACCCTATCGAATGGTATGCTACTTCATACTCCGTCACATATGCATGACAGGTTCACATTGACAAGTACGGAGGCAAGGGAGGAAGCCCGGAGCATCAAGCCCGACAAGACGGAGGCTTGGAAGAGGAGGCGGAAGAAACCAAATGCTCTCTGTCGCCAACGGTACTACCGGACCTGGTGACCGGTACTACCGCCCGGCGGCACTACCGCCTGCCATCACAAATGACTTGACGCCAATGAAAGCCAACATCTGCTCCGGTACTACTGGACTGAACCAGATTACCGCCTGCAAGACTACCGCCATCGCCCGCCACAGACGGCTCCGTGACGCTCCAGACTGCAATGGTTATACGGTGTTGACTGGTACACTGACCCAAGTCCCAGATTACTCGGTCCTGTGTGCTCACACAAGACCTGGGCCCATGTACCCTTTTAGCTCGTCCAAACCCTAGTTTTATCCCCCAAACTACCCTTGTTTAGTGGTTGGCCTATAAATAGAGCCCCCACCCCTCATGTATCCCTTAGGCATAGATGATAGACTAAAGACAACCCCCCATTGTGGAATCTCTAGTTTTGCCTCATCCCCTTTACCAAGGGGACCGACTATCGTCACCAACCTCGATTGGACTTTGCATCACGCATCCATCGTTGAACAAGGCCTTGGAGTTCGGTGTCTCGTCTCCAAGTTGTCAAGACCCTCCCCAAGGTGTTCTTCCCTCTCCGATGTGGATTTGAGGAAGCACGTTGACCGATCTTTCCTTGCGAGGATTCTATCGGATCACCGCCCGCTCGAGAAATCGGCCTTGTATCGTGTGAGTTTTGCGTGTGTTCATCGTGTTCTTCGCGAGGTGTGTGTTCGCTTCCTCTACCTTCTCCCTTTCCCCTCGCTTTCCCATCGATTTGACCACGAGATCCGTGAAGATCGGGCCACCCAAGAGGTTAACCCCTCCATCAGGGACGCAACTAAGACTTAGCACTGCGTTTCATCCCCAGCAGATGGCCGGTCAGAGCGTACAATCCCAACACTCGAAGATATGTTGAGGTGTTGCGTCCTATCCTGGCAAGGAAGCTGGGAGGACGACTTGTCCCTTGTAGAGTTTGCTTACAATAGCAGTTATCAGGCTAGCATACAGATGGCACCTTACGAGGCTTTGTATGGAAGAAAGTGTAGATCTCCACTATGTTGGGATGCCGTGGGAGAGAAAGCAGTGCTAGGACCAGATTGGGTTCAACAAGCTACAGAGAGGGTAGCTGAAATTAGACAGCATATGTTGGCAGCACAAAGTAGGCAAAAGAGCTATGCTGATTCCAAGAGGTCGAATGTGGAATTTCAGGTTGGTGAGGAGGTACTCTTAAGGGTATCACCCACTAAGGGAGTAATAAGATTTAACATCAAAGGAAAACTTAGTCCACGGTACATTGGACCTTTCTTGATATTGGCTCGAGTAGGAAAGCTAGCTTACCGACTTGAGCTGCCTGAGTCGATAAAAGGTGTGTATAATGTGTTCCATGTCTCTATGTTGCGGAAGCATTTCCGTGATCCAGAACGTCAGATTACTATGGAACCAATTACTATTGAACAGGATTTATCCTTTGAGGTTCGTCCTATTAGAATATTGGAAGAGTCTGAGAGAGTAACGAGGCATAGGACACAAAAGTTTGTGAAGGTTCTTTGGTCGCAACAAATTGAGCGTGAGGCGACCTGGGAGCTTGAATTCCGCATGCGCAAGAAGTATCCAGAATTATTCTTGACCGGCATGTGATGCATGATTATGTTCTTATCTGATATGTTAGTTTTATATGTAAAAGAACGAGAAAGAATTTGAGGGCGAATTCTATTTAAGGGGGTAAGAATGTGATATCCCAAATTTTTAATGCTAATTTTAAGCTTAGTCGTTTATTTTTTAAAAGATAAAACTAAATAAAAAGGATCAGGATGCTATTTATATGTGGGTTTGGAAAGAATAGTAAAAATAATATTATTTTGAGAATAGAGTATGGTAGCGCTTGAACTGGTGGCCGGCCATTTAAAACCTATACATACGACCAGCTGCACATCGTGCAATTTTTTGTATAAAACGAGCTGTAGCTTCTTTTGTTTTCTGAGTGCTAGAGGAAAGAAAAGGAAAAAAGAAAACCTGGGTTGTGCTCACGGCCCATCAGACTCGACGTCCGTGTCTCTGCGCTGCCTCTTGGTTCCAGTACTACGTCCACCTGTTTCGATCTCCTCATACGTCCGTTGCCATCTAGATCGAAGCCGTCGCCACCAGGTTGCTGCTGCCGCTGGGTCACAGATGGCCGCCGCCGCTTCCGTGACGTCGCGCCACAGCAGTGCGTGCGTCTATTCCCTTGTTTTTCTTTTAAGCTCCTTCATCAACGCTATAGCATAGCTGCTATTTTGGTGTTGTCCAGGAGGGCTAGCTACAGGTCGATAGGGTTTGGTATTGTTTGTTGATTTCAGGTTCCTGTACGCTACCGTCTGAGCAGCCATTAGTTTAGCGTTCGGATAGAGTTTTGGTTACTCTCCCCTTGTGTGAGAGTGGACATCAGATGTATATTCAGTGTCAGACTATGGGCAGCAAATCTTAGTTAGTAAACTACTCCGATACATGCTCAAATTAAATATAGGGTAGCTAGTACAAGAGAAATCCGGCCACTTTAAATTCTTGGACTAGTGGATTTCATCGATTGGCAATTGGACCCGATAGATGTTGTACTTTATCTAGCGTTTCATGCATAGAAACAGTGGTATGAAAACTACAGGGTAATTAGGAGACGGTTTATTTTTTTCTATTTAATTTCCAGGAACAGTCCATGAGTCTCATGCATGTTTAGTAATCGATCTTGTATTTTCTTTTGTAGTTCCAGCCTTCCAGGTTTGATATTGCTCACTCTTGTGAGGTTTGGTATAGCGAAGCTGCTACTGTTAGTATAAAACCCTGGGGCTATTAGACATCGGTATTACTGTAAGGTTATTATTTAATCTTATGACAGTAGCTAAGAACAACTTTTGGTCTTATAACAGAAGAGAAAAGAAAATTTTAGATAGCTATTACTATTAACAGACATCGTGTATGATTTCTGGGTTGGTTGCACATAGGAGCCATGTTATTTTTGTTTGTATGCTTTTGAAGTGATGGCGTGTATTAAGTGTGACAATTGTTTCAACACCAGGTTCTGGTACTTCCGGTCTGGAGTCTTACAATTCACAACTTGTGCCCCGCGGTTGAGGCAAGTTCACGACGGATAGCGAATTTTGCATATATCTCTTCGTTTGGTTTTATTTAATGTTTATGATGTGACGATGATGATAATATTAAAGATGTTATGGGGTAACCCTGGGGTTGGCCCGATCTTTCACGAATTCCACGAGGAACGAGGGGGAAGAAAGGTGGTCGGGTATGAAATCGGGGAAGGCGATGAAAACCACGAACACACGCACACCAAAACACGATACACGCCTACTCCTCACGCCGGTGGCAACCGGTCCAACATAATCCCTAGGATCGGTGTTGGGCGAAGCTCGCTCTCCACGCCAACAACGGGGGATGAGGTGCTTGGTGAGACCTTGACGACTTGGGGGCGAGAAAACGAGAACCCAAGGCCTTGTACAACTTGAACGCACTAGGCAAGATCCAAGAGGGGGGTGGATAATCCGGTGCTCCTTGGTAGGAGCATGAGACCAATAGATATAAGTCCTCAAAGGGTTTCCTTAATATCTATTATTATCCAAGTCTAAACGTTTACAATAGAAGGTGGGGCTATATAGTCCAGCCACAAAACAGGGTAGTTTCAAATGGAGAGATAAATGATAGGTTGGGTTACAAGGCATGGGGCCGAACTTAGGCGATCGTGGTCGCAGGACCGGTAGTACCGTCCAGAACGGTAGTACCGGTGGTGACCGTAGTACCGCTCGGGAGCGTAGTACCGCTGAGGGCCTGGAGCTTCCGCGGAGGCGCTGGCGAAGCGGTAGGAGGGGCGGTACTGCCACCAGAGTACCGATTCTGAGGACCGGTAGTACCGCTTGCGTCTGGGGCATGGGGTAGTGCTTCCTGTGGCGAGCGGTAGGAGGAGGCGGTAGGTCCGCTTGGAGCGGTAGTACCGGTCGTCCCAACCGGTAGTACCGGTCGTCCCAACCGGTAGTACCGCTTGCGTCTGGCAGCGACTGGTGGCTTCTTCGTACCTGATGATGCACAGAGTTTGCGTGTGAAGTAGCAAGCCATCCAAGGGGGTGTCGAAGTCACACAAGGAGAGGAGCGAGTTCACCTTAGTTTGAAGGAGCTTGGCTCGGGCACGAGTCATGGGTCCAATTGGGTAACTCGTGGGAGTAGATGTAGTAGCGGTCGGAGGACGGCCGCATCAGCTCCCCTTGGGAAAGAGTCGCCTCTACTCTTCAACCGTCACAACTTCCTCTTCGCCATGGTATGGTGAGAGGTCCTTGACATTGAATGTCGAGCTCACACGATACTTCGATGTTGGTATATCGATCACATAGGCGTTGTTGTTTATCCTTTTAGCACCTTGAATGGTCCGCCTCGTGGCTTTAGCTTGGAGTCGCTCTTGGGGAAGCGGTCTTTACTCAAGTGTATCCATACAAGGTCGCCTCCCGAAAGATCATCTCTTTCTTGGTCTTGTTTAGCCTTGATGCTTGGCGAATGACTTGTTGCTCGATAGTAGCTCGTGTGTCTTCATGGAGTTTCATCATTGCTTGGGCACGCTTGACAACGCCCATATTGGCACGTTCATGAAGTGGAAGTGGAAGGATATCGAGCGCGAGAGGCTCGAATCCATAGACGATCATGAACGGGCTCCTCATGGTGGTGGAGTGCTTGGCGGTTGTAGGCGTAACTTCGGCGTGTGGAATGCATTCCTCCCGTCTTTAAGGTTCTTCTTTATCAACACCCGAGAAGTGTGCCTGACTTGATTGACTACATCGGTTTGTCCATCGGTTTGAGGATGCGAGGCGACGAGAATAGGAGCTTGATGCCGAGCTTGGCCATGAGGGTCTTCCAAGTAGCTCATGAATTTTACGTCACACGGAGACGATTGTTCGTGGCACGCCTGTAGCCAATTATTTCCGAAAACAAATTTGCGACATGTGAAGCATCATCGGTCTTATAGCACGAATGAAATGTGCCATTTTGAAAAGCGATCCACGACTACAAATATGGAATCGTGACCATGTTTAGATCTAGGCAAGCCTAATACAAAGTCCATGCTAATGTCCGACCAAGGTGCATGAGGAATAGGCAATGGCATATAAAGACCAAAGGGGTTGGACTTAGACTTAGCTTGGATACATGTAGTGCATCGTTGAACGTGGCGCTCCACGTCGCGCTTCATCTTTGGCCAAAAGTAGTGAGTGGAGAGCATGTCATATGTCTTGTCACGGCCAAAGTGACCCATAAGGCCTCCACCATGGGACTGTTGAAGAAGCAAAAGTTGGAGAGAGGATTTCGGAATGCAAAGCTTGTTTTGTTTGAAAAGAAAACCCTTGTGCAAATAGAAATCGTCAATCCCTTTGTCTATTGAACATTGTGCAAATATTGGTCCAAAGAAAGAATCGGACGCTACAAAGATTTGATGTCCTCAAGACCCAAAACATTGACTTGAGTCGTGTAAGAAGGCTTGTGGTTTTATGGAGACAAGGCCCCGCCACCATATTTTCTTTGCCCTTCGTGTATTTTACAATGTAAGGAAAAGACTCCATAAACTCAACCCACTTTGCGTGCCTTTTACTCAAGTTGGCTTGGCCCTTAAGGTACTTCAACGACTCATGGTGAATGGATTATAAATTCTTTGGGCCAAAGATAGTGTTGCCACTTGAAGAACACGAACCAAGGCAAAAGTTCTTTGTCATAAATGGGATAATTGAGGCGGCGCCATCAAGTTTCTCACTATGGTAAGCAATAGGACGCCCATTTTGCATAAGGACGCCACCAATGCCAATACCACTAGCGTCACATTCAATCTCAAAGGTTTTGTGAAATCCGCAATGCAAGAAGTGGTGCTTCGGTGAGCCTCCTTTTGAGCTCATCAAAAGCCTTTTGTTGTGCTTTTCCCCAAACGAACGTGACATTCTTCTTGGTCAATTCGTTGAGGGGGCAAGCAATTGTGGAAAAATCTTTCACAAAGCGACGGTAAAAGCCAGCTAACCCATGAAAACTACGAAGTTCACTAACATTTGTAGGGGTGGGCCAATCTCGTATGTCCTTGAATTTTGATACATCAACTTCAATGCCATTATAAGACACGACAAAACCAAGGAAAATCAGCTTGTCTCTTGCAAAAGTGCACTTGGGGAGGTTAGCATAAAGCTTTTCATGACGAAGGATTTGTATGACCTCCTTAACATGAGTAACATGCTCCTCTAGTGACTTGCTATAGACAAGAATGTCATCAAAGTAAACAACTACACTCTTTCCAATGAGTGACCGCAAAATATGGTTCATGAGGCGCATGAAGGTAGATGGGGCATTGGATAAGCCAAAAGGCATAACCAACCATTCATATAGACCAAGCTTGGTCTTGAAGGCGGTTTCCACTCATCACCGCACCATGCGAATTTGATGGTAGCCACTACGAAGATCAATTTTGAAAATATAGTGGCTCCACATAACTCATCAAGCATGTCATCAAGACGCGGTATAGGATGTCGATAACGCACGGTGATAGCATTGATTGGACGGCGCCCATGCATAACCGCAACGTATCATCCGCTTTCGGGACTAGGATCACGGAACCGCGCTTGGGCTAGTGCTTACTTGGATCAAACCTTTGGACGAGTTGGTTGATTTGACGCCGATCTCCTTTGTCTCTTCCGGTTTGTGCGATACGCAGGCGGTTTTGGTAGTGGTGCGCCGGTATGAGGTCAATACGGTGCTCGATTCCACGAAGAGGAGGAAGGCCATGAGGAAGCTCTTCGAAATACATCTTGGAATTCTCGCAAAACAGCCATCAAAGAAGGAGGAATATTTGTCAAGTCATTAGTTCCTTGCGCTAGTCCCTTGCATACGAGGACGAGTGCAAGATGGATGGGTTGTTCCTCACTTCTCTCATCTCACTTTTGGTGGCAAGAAGAACACTCTTAGTTTTTCCTCGAGTTTGGCTTGTAGCTCTCACTCACTATGGTGTGGTTCTCTCGCCACCACTCTTCTCACGGTGTTTTTGCGTGAGCCTCGCTAAAGCCTTTGCATTGTCCAATTATTTGGCTAGGAGTCATTGGTTGCAACACACAAGTTTTATCAAGCCATTTGAAAGTGTAGGTGTTTGAGTGACCATTATGCAAAGCACACTTGTCATATTGCCACGGCCTTCCGAGCAACATGTGACAAACCGTCATTGGAACCACGTCACATTCCACCGTGTCCTTGTAGTGTCCAATGGAGAACGTCACCGAGACGGTGTGCTTGATCTTGACGGATCCTTGGTCACTTAGCCATTGGATATGGTAGGGGTGTCTATGTGGGTGAAGGGTGAGGTTGAGTTTCTCACACAATTCCGTGCTTGCGAGTTTGTGGCAACTTCCTCCATCGATGACAACTTTGATGGACTTCCCATTGATGCCGGCACGAGTTTGGAAGATGTTCGAGCGTTGGTCTTCATTTTCATTGGCTTGGGTAGTCAAGACCCTTGTGACCACAAGCGATGGACTTGCGTCATGCTCACACACAAGAAGTTCTTGGTCCTCTTCCAAGTGTTGCCTTGCCATGGCTTCCTTGACCCTTGCATCAAACTCTTCTTCACTCAAGTATTCTTCATCGCGTTGTCATGGATGAACAAAACTTTTGTTTCCATGCATTGGACTTGTGCCCTTTGCCTCCACACTTGTAGCATTCACCATTGAATGGTTGATCATCCCGTGTTTGTTTGCCACTTGTGGGCTGTTTTCCTTGGGGAATAGTTGGCTTGAAGGGAAGCTTGGTTGTACTTGGGGAGCTTCCACTTGGTGTTGTTGGAGTAGTGGTTGGCGCTTGCTTGTAGGTGAAACGTCTTTGGCTTGTTGTACTTGATGTCCTCTTGCACTTGGCGCTCGGCCTTAGATGCGATGTGCAAGCTCAACCATGTTGTTGTACTTTTGGAACTCGGTGATGCGTTTGATGGGATGGTTCAAGCCATTGAGGAAGCGTGCCATTGTTTGCTCATCTCGCTCTTCAATGTTGGCACGGATCATGTTGAGCTCCATTTGCTTGAAGTACTCTTCCACGGTCTTTGTCCCTTGACTAAGCGTTTGAAGCTTGTTGAAGAGGTCAGCGTGTAGTGTGAAGGAACAAAGCGGGATCTCATATGAGCCTTCATATCTTGCCAAGTGGCGATTGAGGCTCTTCTTTTTCATGAAAAGTTGGACTTGTTCCCACCAAAGGTTGGCATACTCATGAAACTCGAGGGATGCCATGGCCATCATCTTCTCATTGCTATAATTGTGCATGCGGAAGATCTTGTCGACCTTGAGTTCCCAAGAGAGATATTCCTCGGCCTCATTGGAACCGGTGAACTTGGGCATGGTGAATTTGAGCTTGCCGAAAGTTTCTTCTCCATTGCGGTTCCGGTTGCGTCGGTTGCCATTATTTGGACGGTCATCATTATCATCCGAGCTCTCATGTCTTGCTTGGTGATTGTTGCGATGCTCGCGTGGTTGTTGAGGTGCCGTTTGGTGGAGGAACTTGTTGTTGACGAGCTTGGGGAGCGTGCTCGTTTTCTTGTCGCGGATGCGGACGAGGAGGTTGGTGGTCCTCACGACGAGCTTGGGGAGCTTGCTCTTGCTCTTGTCGTGGTTGATGGCGAGGAGCATTAGCTTGCGCCATGTGGCGAGGAGGACGTCGAGCCGTATGCGCCATGGGTCTCTTCTTCTTGGTGTAGGGAGGCTCGTCATGACCATTATGTTGGCGACGGGACGCTCATGTCTATGATGACGCCTTGGAGGATCTTGAGTGCTTCACGTCGACGATGATCTTGTTCGTCCTCTTCGAAGTTGCACTTGTTGTTGAAGGAGCGTGTCGACGCCGATGGCCGTGGTGGTCTGGCGAGGTTGCTCTTGTTGAATCACTAGTGCCCTTGGTTGTGGTCGGTTTGCTTCACGTCTTGGAGGTCTTGCGGAGAGGTCACCATCATAGCTTGATGTCGCGACGTGACGCGGAGATGGTACCACTTGCGAAGAGCTTATGGATTGAAGAACGGGTCCATCCGGTGCCTTGAAGCGTGGGCCGAGGTGCACTTGTTTCACTTGATGAGTGCCGAGATGAGCTTGATTCGCGAAGCGTGTCCTTGCGAGTCCATCGATGATGTGTTGGAGCTTCTCATCCGTTGAGGCGAGTGCGACCAAGAGCTTCATTTTGATGCCCGAGGTTGTGTTGCATGGCATGCATTTGTACGGACTTCTTGAGCGGTTGTCGATGTTCTTGAATTCCACACGGGCCTCGCTAAATTGTTCATCCTGGCGCCGCTCGAGAGCTTCACAACGATAGTTGAATTCTCCTCGGATCTTCCAATGGTCCCATCTTGTCATGAATTGGTTATCATCCTCTGGAGGTGGTGGTGGTTGGGATGGCTCTCCATGCCTGTCCATGATGCAAAGCCAACAATGGTTGTATATGGAGAGAAAGGGTGTGGAGAGTTAGCCTGTTACCTCACCTTGGAGATTATATCAAACCAATTGCCACACAAATGAGCGAACAGCGTGCAAAGTGAAATGGCAAGAAACTCTCAAAGGCTTTTGGTGGAAGGCAAGGGTTGTGGAAAACCAAACAAAACGATCCAGGCAAAAGGTTATTGTCCTACGTGGTAAAAAACCAAAGATCAACAGCAAAAAGGATACGATCTACCAAAAACACGGAAAACACACACGTGGAGAAAACGGGGTTAGCACGACTATGAAAATGAGCACAAAAGGTCCTAACGAAGACTACGCTCGGTTGTCGTGCCAACACAAGGAGAGACCACAACTCGTTTGCCAAAAGAGGGTAAGCAATAGATTTGTGCACTTGCCGAGCTCTTTCTTCTCTCTTGGCTTACAAGCTTGGTATTCTCTTTGTATTGGGGGACTATGTATCTTTTTTTCTCTTTTTTTTTATGATTCTTTTTCCCTTTTCTCCCTTGCTATGCTACTATGGTGGCTTTTGTATTTGGCGTCAAACTCTCACTTTCCGAAGGCAAGTGCACAATGCTTAGACAAACACAAAATGAGTTGCTCTCATAGGATAGATACACACAAAGGAAGATATGGGCTGTCAAGGTGGTGCAAGTTATACCTTTGGTATTGTTGACGACTTGCAACCGTTGGTGGGGGAAAATGTTCGAGTGTCGCGGTGTCGTTGAGCGCGGGATGATGTTATGGGGTAACCCTGGGGTTGGCCCGATCTTTCACGAATTCCACGAGAAACGAGGGGGAAAGAGGTGGTCGGTGGATGAAATCGAGGAAAACGATGAAAACCACGAACACACACACGCACCAAAACACGATACACGCCTTCTCCTCACACCGGTGGCAACCGGTCCAACATAATCCCTAGGATCGGTGTTGGGCGAAGCTCGCTCTCCACGCCAACAACGGGGGATGAGGTGCTTGGTGAGACCTTGACGACTTGGGGGCGAGACACCGAGAACCCAAGGCCTTGTACAACTTGAACGCACTTAAGCAAGATCCAAGAGGGGGGTGGATAATCCGGTGCTCCTTGGTAGGAGCATGAGACCAATAGATATAAGTCCTCAAAGGGTTTCCTTAATATCTATTATTATCCAAGTCTGAACGTTTACAATAGAGGTGGGGGCTATATATAGTCCAGCCACAAAACAGGGTAATTGGAATGGAGAGATAAATGATAGGTTGGGTTACAAGGCACAGGGCGAACTTAGGCGATCGTGGTCGGGCGGGACGGTAGTACCGGTCCGTGACGAGTAATCAGCTGGAGGTGGTAGTACCGCTTGAGCCTGGAGCTTCCGTCGGATCGTCGATGGCGGTGAGGAGGCGGTAGTCTGCCACGGTAGTACCCGATTCTGAGGACCGTGTAGTACGCTGCGTTGCCTGGGGCATGGGCGGTGCTTCTGTGGCGGTAGGAGGAGGCGGTAGGTCCGCTTGAGCGGTAGTACTGGGTCGTCCCAACCGTGGTACCGCTTGCGTCTGGCGATCGGTGGCTTCTTGCACTGATGATGCCGCGAGTTTGCGTGTGAAGTAGCAAGCAACAAGGGGGTGTCAAGTCACACAAGGAGAGGAGCGAGTTCACCTTAGTTTGAAGGAGCTTGGCTCGGGCCGCGAGTCATGGGTCCATTTAGCTTCGTGGGAGTAGATGTAGTAGCGGTCGGAGGACGGGCTGCATCAGGCCCCCCCTTGGGAAAGAGTCGCCTCGACTCACAACCGTCACAACTTCCTCTTCGCCATGGTAGGGTGAGAGGTCCTTGACATTGAATGTCGAGCTCACAAGATACTTGATGTTGGTATATCGATCACATACATAGGCGTTGTTGTTTATCCTTTTAGCACCTTGAATGGTCCGTCGCCTCGTGGCTTTAGCTTGAGTCGCGTTCCTTGGGAAGCGGTCTTTACTCAAGTGTATCCATACAAGGTCGCCTCCCGAAAGATCATCTCTTTCTTGGTCTTGTTTAGCCTTGATGCTTGGCGAATGACTTGTTGCTCGATAGTAGCTCGTGTGTCTTCATGGAGTTTCATCATTGCTTGGGCACGCTTGACAACGTCCATATTGGCACGTTCATGAAGTGGAAGTGGAAGGATATCGGCGCGTGAGAGGCTCGAATCCATGACGATCATGAACGGGCTCCTCATGGTGGTGGAGTGCTTGGCAGAGGTTGTAAGCGAACTTCGGCGTGTGGAATGCATTCCTCCCGCCTTTAAGGTTCTTCTTTATCAACACCGGAGAAGTGTGCCTGACTTCGATTGACTACCTCGGTTTGTCCATCTGTTTGAGGATGCGAGGCGGACGAGAATAGGAGCTTGATGCCGAGCTTGGCCATGAGGGTCTTCGAGTAGCTCATGAATTTTACGTCACTACGGGGAGGCGATTGTTCGTGGCACGCCGTGGCAAATTATTTCCCTGAAAAACAAATTTGCGACATGTGAAGCATCATCGGTCTTATGGCACGGAATGAAGTGTGCCATTTTTGAAAAGCGATCCACGACTACAAATATGGAATCGTGACCATGTTTAGATCTAGGCAAGCCTAACACAAAGTCCATGGTAATGTCCGACCAAGGTGCATGAGGAATAGGCAATGGCATATAAAGACCAAAGGGGTTGGACTTAGACTTAGCTTGGATACATGTAGTGCATCGTTGAACGTGGCGCTCCACGTCGCGCTTCATCTTTGGCCAAAAGTAGTGAGTGGAGAGCATGTCATATGTCTTGTCACGGCCAAAGTGACCCATAAGGCCTCCACCATGGGACTCTTGAAGAAGCAAAAGTTGGAGAGAGGATTTCGGAATGCAAAGCTTGTTTTGTTTGAAAAGAAAACCCTTGTGCAAATAGAAATCGTCAATCCCTTTGTCTATTGAACATTGTGCAAATATTGGTCCAAAGAAAGAATCGGACGCAGACAAAGATTTGATGTCCTCAAGACCCAAAACATTGACTTGAGTCGTGTAAGAAGGCTTGTGGTTTTGCGAGACAAGGTGTCCGCCACCACATTTCTTTTGCCCTTCTTGTATTTTACAATGTAAGGAAAAGACTCATAAACTCAACCCACTTTATGCCTTTTACTCAAGTTGCCTTGGCCCTTAAGGTACTTCAACGACTCATGGTGAATGGATTATAAATTCTTTGGGCCAAAGATAGTGTTGCCACACTTGAAGAACACGAACCAAGGCAAAAAGTTCTTTGTCATAAATGGGATAATTGAGGCGTCGCCATCAAGTTTCTCACTATGGTAAGCAATAGGGCGCCCATTTTGCATAAGGACGCCACCAATGCCAATACCACTAGCGTCACATTCAATCTCAAAGGTTTTGTGAAATCCGGCAATGCAAGTGGTGCTTGGTGAGCCTCCTTTTGAGCTCATCAAAGCCTTTTGTTGTGCTTTTCCCAAACGAACGTGACATTCTTCTTGGTCAATTCGTTGAGGGGGCAAGCAATTGTGGAAAAATCTTTCACAAAGCGACGGTAAAAGCCAGCCAACCCATGAAAACTACGAAGTTCACTAACATTTGTAGGGGTGGGCCAATCTCGTATGTCCTTGACTTTTGATACATCAACTTCAATGCCATTAGAAGACACTACAAAACCAAGGAAAATCAGCTTGTCTCTTGCAAAAGTGCACTTGGGGAGGTTAGCATAAAGCTTTTCATGACGAAGGATTTGTAAGACCTCCTTAACATGAGTAACATGCTCCTCTAGTGACTTGCTATAGACAAGAATGTCATCAAAGTAAACAACTACACTCTTTCCAATGAGTGACCGCAAAATATGGTTCATGAGGCATGAAGGTAGATGGGGCATTGGATAAGCCAAAAGGCATAACCAACCATTCATATAGACCAAGCTTGGTCTTGAAGGCGATTTCCACTCATCACCTTGACCATGCGAATTTGATGGTAGCCACTACGAAGATAAATTTTGAAAATATAGTGGCTCCACATAACTCATCAAGCATGTCATCAAGACGCGGTATAGGATGTCGATAGCACGGTGATAGCATTGATTGGACGGCATCCATGCATAACCGCAACGTATCATCCGTTTTCGGGACTAGGATCACGGAACCGCGCTTGGCTAGTGCTTGGATCAAACCTTTGGAGACGAGTTGGTTGATTTGACACTCGATCTCCTTTGTTTCTTCCGGGTTTGTGCGATCGCGGCAGTTTGGTAGTGGTCTTGGGGTGAGGTCGATCTGATTGCTCGATTCCACGAAGAGGAGGAAGGCCATGAGGAAGCTCTTGAAATACATCTTGGAATTCTGCAAAACAGCCATCAAAGAAGGAGGAATATTTGTCAAGTCATTAGTTCCTTGCGCTAGTCCCTTGCATACGAGGACGTAGTGCAAGATGGATGGGTTGTTCCTCACTTCTCTCATCTCACTTTTGGTGGCAAGGAGAACACTCTTAGTTTTTCCTCGAGTTTGGCTTGTAGCTCTCACTCACTATGGTGTGGTTCTCTCGCTCACCACTCTTCTCACAAGGTGTTTTTTGCGTGTGCGCCCTCGCTAAAGCCTTTGCATTGTCGCAATTATTTGGCTAGGAGTCATTGGTTGCAACACACAAGTTTTATCAAGCCATTTGAAAGTGTAGGTGTTTGGTGACCATTATGCAAAGCACACTTGTCATATTGCCACGGCCTTAGAGCAACATGTGACAAACCGTCATTGGAACCACGTCACATTCCACCGTGTCCTTGTAGTGTCCAATGGAGAGCGTCACCGAGGGCGGTGTGCTTGATCTTAGCGGATCCTTGGTCACTTAGCCATTGGATATGGTAGGGGTGTCTATGTGGGTGAAGGGTGAGGTTGAGTTTCTCACACAATTCCGTGCTTGCAGGTTGTGGCAACTTCCTCCATCGATGACAACTTTGATGGACTTCCATTGATGCTGCACGAGTTTGGAAGATGTTGACGTTGGTCTTCATTTTCATTGGCTTGGGTAGTCAAGACCCTTGTGACCTAGCGATGGACTTGCGTCATGCTCACACACAAGAAATTCTTGGTCCTCTTCCAAGTGTTGCCTTGCCATGGCTTCCTTGACCCTTGCATCAAACTCTTCTTCACTCAAGTATTCTTCATCACCGTTGTCATGGATGAACAAAACTTTTTTGTTTCCACATGCATTGGACTTGTGCCCTTTGCCTCCACACTTGTAGCATTCACCATTGAATGGTTGATCATCCCGTGTTTGTTTGCCACTTGGGGGATGTTTTCCTTGGGGAATAGTTGGCTTGAAGGGAAGCTTGGTTGTACTTGGGGAGCTTCCACTTGGTGTTGTTGGAGTAGTGGTTGGCGCTTGCTTGTAGGTGAAGTACGTCTTTGGCTTGTTGTACTTGATGTCCTCTTGCACTTGGCGCTCGGCCTTGGATGCGATGTGCACAAGCTCAACCATGTTGTTGTACTTTTGGAACTCGGTGATGCGCTTGATAGGATGGTTCAAGCCATTAAGGAAGCGGGCCATTGTTTGCTCATCGCGTTCCTCAATGTTGGCACGGATCATGTTGAGCTCCATTTGCTTGAAATATTCTTCCACGGTCTTTGTTCCTTGACTAAGAGTTTGAAGCTTGTTGAAGAGGTCACGCGTGTAGTGCGAAGGAACAAAGCGGGATCTCATATGGGCCTTCATGTCTTGCCAAGTTGCAATTGGAGGCTCTTCTTTTGCTTCATGCGAGTTGGACTTGTTCCCAAAGGTTGGCATACTCATCAAACTCGAGGGATGCCATGGCCATCATCTTCTCATTGCTATAATTGTGCATGCGGAAGATCTTGTCGACCTTGAGTTCCCAAGAGAGATATTCCTTGGGCTCATTGGAACCGGTGAACTTGGGCATGGTGAATTTGAGCTTGCCGAAAGTTTCTTCTCCATTGCGGTTCCGGTTGCGTCGGTTGCCATTATTTGGACGGTCATCATTATCATCCGAGCTCTCATGTATTGCTTGGTGATTGTTGCGATGCTCGCGTGGTTGTTGAGGTGCCGCGTTTGGTGGAGGAACTTGTTGTTGACGACGAGCTTGGGGAGCGTGCTCGTTTTCTTGTCGCGGATGCGGATGAGGAGGAGGTTGGTGGTCCTCACGACGAGCTTGGGGAGCTTGCTCTTGCTCTTGTCGTGGTTGATGGTGAGGAGCATTAGCTTGCGCCATGTGGCGAGGAGGACGTCGAGCCGTATGCGCCATGGGCTGCTCTTCTTCTTGGTGTAGGGGAGGCTCGTCATGACCATTATGTTGGCGACGAGGACGCTCATGTCTATGATGACGCCTTGGAGGATCTTGAGTGCTTCACGACGATGATCTTGTTCGTCCTCTTCGGAAGTTGCACTTGTTGTTGAAGGAGCGTGTCGACGTCGATGGCCGTGGTGGTCTATGCGAGGTTGCTCTTGTTGAATCACTAGTGCCCTTGGTTGTGGTCGGTTTGCTTCACGTCTTGTAGGTCTTGCGGAGAGGTCACCATCATAGCTTGATGTCGCGGCGTGACGGAGATGGTACCACTTGCGAGCTTATGGATTGAAGAACGGGTCCATCCGGTGCCTTGAAGCGTGACGGCGAGGTGCACTTGTTTCACTTGATGAGTGCCGAGATGAGCTTGATTCGGCGTGTCCTTCCGAGTCCATCGATGATGTGTTGGAGCTTCTCATCCGTTGAGGCGAGTGCGACCAAGAGCTTCATTTTGATGCCCGAGGTTGTGTTGCATGGCATGCATTTGGCCACGGACTTCTTGAAGCGGTTGTCGATGTTCTTGAATTCCACACGGCCTCGCTAAATTGTTCATCTTGGCGCTCGAGAGCTTCTAGCGATAGTTGAATTCTCCTCGGATCTTCCAATGGTCCCATCTTGTCATGAATTGGTTATCATCCTCTGGAGGTGGTGGTGGTTGGGATGGCTCTCCATGCACATCCATGATGCAAAGCCAACAATGGTTGTATATGGAGAGAAAGGGTGTGGAGAGTTAGCCTGTTACCTCACCTTGGAGATTATATCAAACCAATTGCCACACAAATGAGCGTGCAAAGTGAAATGGCAAGAAACTCTCAAAAGGCGTTTGGTGGAAGGTAAGGGTTGTGGAAAACCAAGCGAAGCGATCCAAGCAAAGGTTATTGTCCTCGTGGTAAAGAACCAAAGATCAAAAGCAAAAGGATCGATCTACCAAACACACGGAAAACACACACGTGGAGAAAAGCGGGGTTAACGACTATGAAAATGAGCACAAAAGGTCCTAACGAAGACTACGCTCGGCTGTCGTGCCAACACAAGGAGAGACCACAACTCGTTTGCCAAAAGAGGGTAAGCAATAGATTTGTGCACTTGCCGCGGAGCGCTCTTTCTTCTCTCTTTCTTGTCTTACAAGCTTGGTATTCTCTTTGTATTGGGGGACTATGTTTCTTTTTTTTCTCTTTTTCTTCTGTTTTTTTTTTTTTGATTCTTTTTCCTTTTTCTCCCTTGCTATGCTACTATGGTGGCTTTTGTATTTGGCGTCAAACTCTCACTTTCCGAAGGCAAGTGCACAATGCTTAGACAAACACAAAATGAGTTGCTCTCATAGGATAGATACACACAAAGGAAGATATGGGCTGTCAAGGTGGTGCAAGTTATACCTTTGGTATTTTTTACGACTTGCAACCGTTGGTGGGGGAAAATGTTCGAGTGTCGCGGTGTCGTTGAGCGCGGGATGACGTTGATGCGGAAGCTGTTGTGAAAATGGCGACAAACACGCGAAACACGAACAAGCGAGGTGGAAAAGGTCAGCGAACGAAAACGAGGCGTCAAAGGGCAGGGAGCACGGCAGTGGCGAGCGGTAGTACCGCTGGTAATAGGCGGTAGTACCGGTGAGCGGTAGTACCGCTTGTACTACCGGTAGTCTGGGTTAGCGGTAGTACGCTTACACCGGCGATGGCATAGCACAGCTGGAACGAGGTGAACTTGCCAAAACCTCAAATTCGTGGAAAAAGCGGCCGAAAGGTGAGCTAGAAACAAGAGGGCTATAGATCGATTCCCAAAGCAACAGATCTATGGACCAAAACCACGAAAAACTCACCAAATCCGGAGATCGATCCGAAGGCAAATTGGGCTCTTTTGGTAGGATTTTCGTTTTAAGGTGGAGAAAAGAAAAATTGGAGGAAAGTGATCAACCGTGCTCTTGATACCAATATGTTATGGGGTAACCACAGGGTTGGCCC
The DNA here is from genome assembly GCA_030063025.1 of Avena longiglumis. NCBI lineage: Eukaryota > Viridiplantae > Streptophyta > Magnoliopsida > Poales > Poaceae > Avena > Avena longiglumis. Next base: position 331,273,227 of record CP125974.1, on the reverse strand, counting down.
GATCTTTCCGTAATTCCACGAAGCGAGGGGAAAAGAGGTGGTCGGTGGATGAAATCGAGGAAAGCGATGAAAACCACGAACACACACACGCAAAAACACGATACGCCTTCTCCTCACACGGTGGCAACCGGTCCAACATAATCCCTAGGATCGGTGTTGGGTAAGCTCGCTCTCCACGCCAACAACGGGGATGAGGTGCTTGGTGAGACCTTGACGACTGGGGCGAGACCAGAACCCAAGGCCTTGTACAACAACAGGCACTTAAGCAAGATCCAAGAGGGTGGATAATCCGTGCTCCTTGGTAGGAGCATGAGACCAATAGATATAAGTCCTCAAAGGGTTTCCTTAATATCTATTATTATCCAAGTCTGAACGTTTACAATAGAGGTGGGGGCTATATATAGTCCAGCCACAAAGCAGGGTAATTTGAATGGAGAGATAAATGATAGGTTGGGTTACAAGGCACAGGGCGAACTTAGGCGATCGAGGTCGAGGCGGGACCGGTAATCGGTCCGTGGCAGTACCGGTGGTGACCGGTAACTGCAGCTCAGGAGGTAGTACCGCTTGAGACTGGAGCTTCCGTCGAATCGTCGGTGGCGGGCGGTAGGACGGCCACCCGGTAGTACCGATTCTGGGACCGGTAGTGCGTCTGGGCATGGGCGGTGCTTCTGGCGGTGGGAGGAGGCGGTAGGTCCGCTTGGAGGCGGTAGTACCGTCGTCCCAACCGGTGGTACCGCTTCGTCTGGCGGCGTGGTGGCTTCGTGCACGATGATGCATGAGTTTGCGTGTGAAGTAGCAAGCCATCCAAGGGGGTGTCGAAGTCACACAAGGAGAGGAGCGAGTTCACCTTAGTTTGAAGGAGCTTGGCTCGGGCACGAGTCATGGGTCCATTTGGGTAGCTCGTGGGAGTAGATGTAGTAGCGGTCGGAGGACGGGCTGCATCAGATGACGTTGATGCGGAAGCTGTTGTGAAAATGGCGACAAACACGCGAAACACGAACAAGCGAGGTGGACAAGGTCGTGACAGCGAGGCGTCAAAGGGCGGGGAGCAGCGTTGGCGGCCAGTAATGGTAGTAGCAGCGGTAATCGGTGTGATAATCTGCTGTCTTACCGGTAGTACCGTAACTAGTAGTACCGCTTACAGCAATGATACCGCTTAGCACAGGGCTGAACGAGGTGAACTTGCCAAAAACCTCAAATTCGTGGAAAAAGGCCGAAAGGTGAGCTAGAAACAAGAGGGCTATAGATCGACTCCCAAAGCAACAGATCTATGGACCAAAACCACGAAAAACTCACCAAATCCGGAGATCGATCCAAGGCAAATTGGGCTCTTTTGGTAGGATTTTCGTTTTAAAGGTGGAGAAAAGAAAAATTGGAGGAAATTCGTGATCAACCGTGCTCTTGATACCAATATGTTATGGGGTAACCACAGGGTTGGCCCGATCTTTCACAATTCCACGAGGAACGAGGGAAGAAAGGTGGTCGGGTATGAAATCGGGAAGGCGATGAAAACCACGAACACGCACACCAAAACACGATACACGCCTACTCCTCCTTGTGGCAACCGGTCCAACATAATCCCTAGGATCGGTGTTGGGAAGCTCGCTCTCCACGCCAACAACGGGGATGAGGTGCTTGGTGAGACCTTGACGACTTGGGGCGGAGAAACCGAGAACCCAGGCCTTGTACAACAGGCACTAGGCAAGATCCAAGAGGGTGGATAATCCGGTGCTCCTTGGTAGGAGCATGAGACCAATAGATATAAGTCCTCAAAGGGTTTCCTTAATATCTATTATTATCCAAGTCTAACGTTTACAATAGAGGTGGGGGCTATATATAGTCCAGCCACAAAGCAGGGTAGTTCGGAATGGAGAGATAAATGATAGGTTGGGTTACAAGGCACAGGGGCGAACTTAGGCGATCAGGTCGAGGCGGGACCGGTAGTACCGGTCCGTAACAGTAATACGGTGGTGACCGTAGTCGAGCTTCGAGGTGAGTACCGCTTGAGGGCCTGGAGCTTCCGTCGAGGCGTCGATGGCGGCCAGCGGGAGGGCGGTAGTACGGCCACCGGTAATCTGATTCTGGACCGGTAGTACCGCTTGCGTCTGGGCATGGGGTAGTGCTTCTGTGGCGGTAGGAGGAGGCGGTAGGTCCGCTTGGGCGGTAGTACCGGTCGTCCCAACCGGTACCTGCTATGCGTCTGGCGGATCGGTGGCTTCTTGCACTGATGATGCACAGAGTTTGCGTGTGAAGTAGCAAGCCATCCAAGGGGGTGTCGAAGTCACACAAGGAGAGGAGCGAGTTCACCTTAGTTTGAAGGAGCTTGGCTCGGGCACGAGTCATGGGTCCAATTGGGTAACTCATGGGAGTAGATGTAGTAGCGGTCGGAGGACGGGCTGCATCAAAAGATGACGATGACTTGCGCATATTATGCTTTTGCATACCATGATGATAATGAGACCTACTTCGGTGGGCACAATGCGACCTTCATGGATGGGTTGTGACCACTTTGGAGGCACCCTCCACGAGTTGGAGTGAGTGGATACCGATGAGTGTCCACTCGAGCGATACCGGTATACGCGATGAGATGAGATGAGCATATAGACATGTCGGACATAATATTATGTTCTAATGGATGAATGTTGTCTAATGAAGTCCTGGGTGTTGACTTGTGTAAAAAACTACTATACATTTGTGAATTTGCTGAGTCTTTGTACTCACCCTTGTTGCTTCCATGTTTGTAGATAAACCTTGAGGACGACATGCATGGGAAATATGGGAGTAGCGCCACTACCAACTACACATCACAACCTTACTTTTATCTTGCAATGATTCCTTTCTAAATAATAAGATTACCTTGTCTGGTTTGGTTTTGGAGTCTGTTGCATAGTACCTTATTACAGTTTTGGTTATTAGTTTAAGTGTGGTTGATAAATTCTTATTTCCTAATAGTTTAGAGTTTTGATATATTATTCGGATGATGAACCTATTTTATTCTGGTGACGTATTCCTGCTTTCTAGCTTTCCTATATTATGCATGTCGTGGATGTCCTTAAAAACAGAGGAGACTTTGTCGAAATTTTCCTAAAAGTTGTTAGTGAATTTTATATGTGTATTGTATGTGGTAACATCTCAAGTGCTTGTTGGCTTGGGGTGTTACATTGGGACCTATGGCTCAATCAGCAGCAACAGCGAGAGGGGTTTAATAATGTCCTCCATCAAGATTTTATGCAACTCAACCAGCGCGTTGGGGAGATCGATCAGACTCTGCATGGAGTGAGTAAAGATATGAGTGCCTTAACTCACAACTTTAGTCACTTTATGACCAACTTCCCCGACTACTACCAGCAGCATCCGTACCCGCCGCCGAACGACGAAAACAACTAAGCATGACAACAACTTAAGCTTGGGGGAGGTTTGAAAACCTCAAAACTTGCATCCATATGTTTATTTCTTCTTTTGATTTATTTTCTTTTCCAAGAATAGCATGTTTACTTTCAGTTTGCATTCTTAAACCAAACACACACAAAAATAGTTGTAATTTTTATTGCAAATTTGTTTCTTCGTTTTTCTCGGAGATTGCTCAATTTTAGGTGAGTTGGCAATAGGGAAATATAGAGGGGATTCAACTCAAGTACGAGAATAAAGCAAGCAAAAGGAGGTATCACATTTCTTTCATTACCTCTTCTGCAACTTTAAATTGATCCTACAATTATTTACTCGCTTGCACTTGAGTCACTCCCCACCTAGCTTGTTATCCTATAAATTCTATTCCTTTGCCAGTGTCCACTTTTAGCTTTGAAACAATGAGCAATGAACTTGGTTGAAATACTTCTGACATTTTTACAATAAGAAAAGGCAGCCAAGAGATGACTTGAGTCCATATTTAGCCCAAAGGATTTGATTTTAAAAACTACTCAACCCTATTGAGCTTAATGTAAATAGACTCAATAGCACCCTTGAATGAAATTGTCTGATAAAATGGATGCTTCATAGTAGTAGAGATTATGTCACTGCTTTTTTTAATAATTACAGTAGGATAGTAACTACAACACTGTCGTACTCCATGGGGAACTATTAACTCCGCTGGCCAATAAACGATCTAAATGTGGGAAACCACTTGATTTTAGCTATTGAGTTATGTAAACGTCTGTAGCAGCAATGCTATGACGGGTAAAAATTTAGTCTCCTCATGGTTTCACGTTCAAAGTAAAGTTGTAGTGCTCCTCTAACCCACTATTGCTCAACAGTTATCTATTGGCATGGTTACGAGTGCACAACACAGTCCCAATTAGCATGTTAAAAATAGTGGCATGATTTCTCTATGAAAGAACTGAAGTTTTTGAAAAACAAGGAAAGGAAAAAAAGGTGTTACGAGAGTCTTGAAATTTTGATGTGGGAGTAGATGAGTTGTTCTTAAATTAAATGTTATTGGTGTCAACTTGAGTACTTTTAATTGATTAAAGGAACAAGAATAAAAAGTTTTCATCTCTCAATAAGAGAGAAACCAAATGATTTGTTTCACTTTCCTAGCTAAACTTTTGACACTTGCTCAAGCATATCATTTATTTGATAGCAAGATATACATGGTTAGGAAGTGGACTCCGTACAATCTTGTGAATACTTGTAAGTGCAGAAATTGTGAAGAAAATAATTTGACACCAATTCAAGCTTGTAAGTTCTTTTATTTAAGTCTCGAAACTCCATTATACTTTCTTATTTCCTTGTCACTCGAGGGCGAGCAACATCTAGGCTTGAGGGAGTTGATGGTTGTGAGATTCGACATATTTTTTATGGTTTCTAACGATAAATTTTGTTTGGATTTGATGGTTTTCTAGATTTACGTAACGCTAATACTTCGGTAGCAAAGAAAACTTGGGTTTTAATGTGTGTTTCAGGTTCTGAATATCAACATAGCATTTTAATAGTAGAAACACAATATTATGACGAAAACAAGCAAGTCTCATTTTGGAAGCAATCAAAGGGAGCATATAGTAGCCTTAACGAGCAACTATACGGCGGAAATATTTTTTCGGTCATATAGTTCCCGCTGTATTGTTGCCATCAACTTCGTCTTGTTAAAAGGGAAAACTTTCGTGAAGAGGCGGGGGACGAAAACAGAACACACGAGTCGTCATCCCATCCAGAAGGGAGAAAGAAGCGATCCGGAGAAGAAGGGGAAGACGTTCTTCATCTCGCTCCACGATCTTCGATCTCCTAGCCACCACACCTCCATAGCCATTACTCGTACTTGAGAGAGAGAGAGAGATCTCCATCTTGCAAGATTAGGGTTTGAGATTGTTCTTCCCATCTTAAATTGTGTTGGATTTATTTCTATTCTTATTGTGGACCTATCAAGAAGAACTCCCTTTATTTAATTATATCGATGATGTTTTCTTCTCTCATGTGTGAGTAAGTTCCTTTGGGCGTGGGAGATGTAAGGCATTGGTGAGATGTGATGTGCCTATATAATTTCCATTAAGTTTTTGGTTGATTTTAATTACTATATTATGTGTGCTTGACTATCTGTGGGATGCTTAATGATTGTTGTCCAATTAAGGGCCCACACAACATGAAGCTTTGTTCTACATAGATAGAACTTATTCGCTAGCAGACTGTGGCATCCCGCAAAACCACTACTAGAAAATCGCGTTGTTTTTGTGCATTGCATCGTCATCATCATGCATTGTTTGTCTGCATTATTTTGAAAAGCCTAGTTTTGATTTGTACAAACACCCCTCTTTAGTTTAAAGACAAAACCCCGAGCGTATCGGATATTTTGTTTCCCTAAAAATTATTTTGCAAAGTGGCTTTGTTTTATTTTGAACAGAACTAAACAAACACAAAAAACTAAAACAGCTCCCTCTAAAACCTAACCCCACCCAATCTATTCCTACCCACCAATCCCTGGCTGCCACCTAACCCCTTCCCCTTCTTTCTACCCACTCTGCCACCTCAGCAATCCTTACCTTTTTCCCCTCTCCTTTTCTTACCCCAACCCCTACCCCTCTCTCTCTATGCCCCGGGTCCCACCCCAACTCCCTCAGCCGGCCCACCCCGCCTGGTCAGACACACACCCCCCAGACCCAGTCAACCCTGCCCCACCCTGAGACCCCACACACGCACCCACCCCGCCTGTGGGCCCCACCCCGAACCATCCCCCACGCGCCTCCTCCCGTCTCCTTCCTCCCGCCGAGCGTGCCCTTCCTTGCTCCTCGCCCGCGCTCCCCCCCACTGCCCAGCTCGCCTCCGCCCCGCCGCCCCGCTTCTCCCACCTTCTTCCCTCGGCCGGCCCCCGTGGCCCCCTCGTCCATCGCTGCTCGCCCGCCCCCCAGCTCCCCTTTGCTCGCTCCATGGCCGCCGCCGCCACGGACGCCTGACGCCAGAATCAGCCTCAGAGAACCCCATCACCGTCGACCCCCCTCTTCCCTCAAGCTCGTCGCGGCCCGTCGCCACCCGTGCCGCTGCCGAGTCCACCAGCGGTCCTTCCCGCCATGAGCTCGCCCACGGACCACCTCGCCCGCCCGCCTGCTCCCAGCTCCACCATTGCTCAAACCCGCCCCACGCCTTGCTGCCGCCTCGCCCAGGCCCGCCTCGCACCTCGCGCCCCTGCCGCGCCCCGCTCCTCCTGGCGCCTCGCCTGCTCGCTGCCTCAGCCCGGCGCCGCCAGCCCGCCGCCCCGCCGCGCCCGCCTCTCGGGCGCTCTCCGGCCGGGCCCGTCCGCCGCCTTGCCCGAGCGGCCTCCTCGCCCCGTCCGCCGACGCCAGATCCGCGGGCCTCCTCGCATCGGCCGGTCGAACTCACCAGGTCGTCGGGGTGAACGCCAAGACCTACCTCGTAGGCCGAACGCCCGAACCGAGACCGATCCGCCGTATGTCAAGATCTTGATTGCAAAGCACACCGCAGACCGGTACCGATGCAAGAGGCGGAACCCCAAGGTCTTCTCCGGGACGAGCTCTTCTACAGACCGGAGACCGCAGACGCGACAATCTTGCTCCACGGATCGGATGCCCGAGAACCCAGACGCCCGGTCATCGACTGAATCGACAAGTGCTCCTCGAGGATGCCAAGTTCCTCACCGAAGGTCAAGGCCGACTCGATGGCACGGACCCGACAAGACCTTCATAGCGGCAAGATCGACCCGTGGGACCCGACGAGATCGCATGGCGACAAGAACGGTACCGACCGAGCGAATCAGCGCCCGGCACCAAACCAAGTTCGGCTTCCGGATGCGACAAGACCTACCTCCGTGGCGAGCGAGAGAGCGATCCGAGTCCGAGGGCGTTTCCGACCGAACCGTCGAACCACGGACCTGTCGAACCCGAACCCCGGATCCCCAAGACCGTCGAGACCCTAATGTGTGAACCCTTTCTCGAGCCCTATTTTATAAATGAAATAACAACTTGTTGCATATTAATTGTTCATCTCGCATGCATATTTGTGTGGTTTGGGGCCTTATGCGATTCACCTAATAATTAAATATGGGGCCCATATGCGGGCAAATCTAGTCTCATATCGGCCTCATTTAAACTTGTGTAGCGAACCGGTATCTTATCTTGCCTTGTTAAAACAACATTTAAATTGCGGGGTAGGTAAATAACTGGAATCATCTAATTAATTGTCGGGACCCCGGTTCCGCTTAATCTGACCTAATTGTATTGCACCTTGGCCATGTCATGCATCATACATGCATCATGCCGATCTTCTGCCGTTGTATTAAATAGTGCATCCGGTGTTTCTTCTAGTGTTTTGCTTCTTCGCGGATAAGGCCGTTGAGTTGATGTGAGCTTCGCCCCGATCTTCGGATGAACCCTTCGACAATGTTTCGGTGAGCATCTCCCCTTTCTACCTATCTTACTTTTCTAGTATTTATTTCCCTCCATTGATCTTTGCTATCGTATGCGATGCTCTAGTTTCGTACCGTGATATCCCTGACCCATATATAGCCTTGGTCACATCCTATTACCTGTTGTTTGGTAGATAGTTGGACCCGCGTGTCGTAATCGCTTGCTCAAGTGTTTTGCTTGTCGTCAAGTACCACCATTGTTGGAGGAATTGCCGCATGTTGACGTTGGAGATGATCATGTCTTTAATTATTGTTCACTTTAATTCTGTTTAACAACTAAAATTGAATTAAGCGGAGGCATCGGTGGGTGATAGGTAAGATTTGGTTTCGACCGCCCACTTGTGTCCGTGGGACCAGTTCTTGACACTGTTAGAGATCGGCGCTAACCACGGTGGGGAGATATGGGCCCCCATTGATAATTACGATTTCAAATTATTGTCTTGGGGCCACAACTAGTTTGAGGTTTTATTTACTATCATGTACTTATGCCATATCGCTTTATTTAAATTGTCGACGGATAGCGTGTCTTTATTTAGGATCGGGACACGTTTTGGCGGTGTCGGCAGTCCCGTTTGGGATTTGTCGCTCACCGTCCACCCAAACCACGAGTCCGTCTCGGAGACCGCCGCCGACTCCGTTGCGTGGTGTCGACTCGGTGGGGTGGCCCCATGTACTTGCTTTTGGGTGCAGGGCGTCGTGACTTAGGCCCCGACATCTGGGTGGGTGTATTAAGCGATCGGCAAAAGGGTCGAAGTGCTGTGGATGCTTTGGTGCACCCTGCAGGTTAAATCTTTTCGAGCCGTGTCCGCGGTTATGGACGACTTGGACACGATGATTGATCATAGACAACTATAACTAAAGTTTATTGTTTTAAATTGACTTGTTTAGATATGATTAGTAATCGCTTCACTACAACGGAATGGCTAAGTAAAAGTACCAACAACTGCTGGGTTTTGGGGTTTATCTCATGCTAAATGTATCTGACTAGTAAGTGACGCCACTATAACGGAATGGTTAACTAAAAGTGCCCACTGCTTACTTTATCAGGATGAATATCTAAACCTGACTAGTAATTGCGGCAACCATAACTGAATAAGTAAAACTGCCAACTGCGTGAGTTCCTCGGTTGACTTCCTCGTTTGGTCTCGAGGGGGAAACGCCAGGATGTGTTTGTTTGATGCTAGTATCAGGTTGGAACCGAATAGGTCTTTCTTACCCCTCTCTGATAGTCGCCAGTTGTATCGAGTCTCTATAGGTTGTTTAGTGCATGCTGCCGCTGCCGCTTCAGTCCACCATACCTATGTAGGCGAGGACCGCCGAATTCTAGTCTCGCCGTGTACTGGCCTCGATCTTGGCTCCTCTTTTTCCTTTGCCCTTTGTCGGCACCCCTTTTGTTTAAGGTTTTGAGATCGGCCGTTAGCGGGGTTACCCTTCGGCTTGGCACAGGCAGGGTTATGGGCGCCATTGGTTATTCTTGGGCTCTTAGCCCCATTTGCATCTTGTCCGTAGTCGGACGCTCCATCGTTTTCAAGGTGATTGGGATCTTTGTACCGTATATGTATTCTTGACTCTTTGAGTCATTGTTGTATATATATATACATTACGTGGGTCCCATCGAGGAATTGTGTAATGTTATTACTTTGCTTTCCACCCTTGCGAAAGTGCTGGTGGCACCTTGAATCGTTTCTATGCGGGTTTGGCGAGTTTGCTAAAACTTGCATAGGGCCGATCGAGGGTGTTGAGTGGTATCGAGCTCGGCGGTGCGATACCCCACAAGTCCAGCCTGTAGGATAACCTAGCTAACGCAAGTAGAGTGTCAAAACTATTTTGCAAAATCGGTTGGATAGTTACGATTAGGTGCGATTTTACTCCTTACCCTCTGCTCTCCTCTCACCTCGTGTTTTGAATCCACCTCTTATCTTTTCTGCGAGTCTAGGATTTCTCGTGGTTGGGTTCCGTCGTACCTTCAGGGTTTCGCTTCCTTCTTTGATAACGGTGTTGCTACATCTGGTGTTCAAGCTGCCTGATGAATCCGTCTGCTGTGGTACCATTCTTTGTTCCTTGTTTGTGCCTTCCGGTGTTTTCGGCGACGACATCCTCTCGCGGATCCGATCGATGCATCACTCCTTTGATCCGAACCTCGCTTGTCGAGATCTTGATCTGAATCTCGAGGGTTAGTTGCATAATCTATACATTGTGTCGTGAGTAATGCTTTGAGTGCGGGATGGAGTCGCGACCATACCACTACTCTTATCATTTGCTTTGTATATTGAATGGTGGATCGATGCAATTTTACTCCGTCCATGAAAGTTAGGGTGGCCTTACCTCTAACCCGTCCGTTGTTTACGGAGTGTTCTCTTGACGACGGCAGGATCAACGACGGCTTCTTGGTGGTGTCGCCGATTTCAAGGCTAAGAAAGCATCCTTGTTAGTGGTGTCGCGAAGATCTACACGGCGAGAAGACGCGGATCGCCGACCTTCCTTCCGGTACCATGAGGCGGATCTCGAGGCGAGATCCATTGTTAGTGGTGTCGGTGTGGCATCCCGCAAAACCACTACTAGAAAATCGCGTTGTTTTTGTGCATTGCATCGTCATCATCATGCATTGTTTATGCATTATTTTGAAAAGCCTAGTTTTGATTTGTACAAACACCCTCTTTAGTTTAAAGACAAAACCCGGCGTATCGGATATTTTGTTTCCCTAAAATTATTTTGCAAAGTGACTTTGTTTTATTTTGAGCAGAACTAAACAAACACAAAAACTAAAACAGCTCCCTCTAAAACCTAACCCCACCCAATCTATTCCTACCCACCAATCCTGGTGCCACCTAACCCTTCCCTTCTTTCTACCCACTCGCCACCTCAATGATCCTTACCTTTTCCCTCTCCTTTTCTTACCCCACCCCTACCCCTCTCTCTCTATGCCGGGTCCCACCCAACTCCTCGGCCGCCCACTTTGGGTCACACACACCCCAGACTCCAGTCACCCTGCCCTTTGAGACCCCACACGCACCCACCCGCTGTGGGCCCACGAACCATCCCCACGCGCCTCCCTCCCCGTCTCCTTCCTCCCTTTGAGCCCGCGTGCCCTTCCTTGCTCCCTCGCGCTCCCCACTGCCCCAAGCTCGCCTCCATGCAGAGCCGCCCGCTTCTCCCACCTTCTTCCCTCGGCGACCGGCAGCCCCTCGTCCCATCCTTTGCTCGCCCCTTGCCCAGCTCCCCTGCTCGCTCATGGCACCCTGCGCCGGGCCTTCCCCGCCCGCCAGCCGCCTCGGCGCCCCATCACCTGCTCGACCCTCCTCTTCCCTCAAGCTCGCGCGGCCCCGTCCCGCCACGCCCGCTGCCGAGTCCACCAGCGCGGTCCTTCCCGCCAGAGCTTCGCCCGCGGACCACCTCGCCCGCCCGCCTGGCCCCGCCATTGCTCCACCACGCCCCGCGCCTGCGCCCGCTGCGCCTCGCCTCGCCGCCGCCCGATTCGCCCCGCCTCCGCGCCTCCTCCTGGCGCCCTCGTCGCCCGGCCCTGCGCTCACTTCTGACTCCCGGTCGCCGCCTGCGAGCCGCCGGCCGAGCGCCCCGAGCGCCCGTCTCGGCCCCGCCAGTACCACCCGTGCACGCTCTCCCGCGCCGGCCCAGCTCGCCGGGCCCGTCGAGCGCCGCCTGGCCGCCTCTCGCCCGTCCGCGCCGGCCCGGGATCCGCAGGGCCTCCTCCGCATCTGACGGTCGAATTCACCCAGGTCGTCGGGGTGAACGCCAAGAACCTACCTCGTGACGCCAAACGCCCGAACCCGAGACCGATCCCGCAGTATGTCAAGATCTTGATGCAAAGCACACCGCAGACGATACTGGCGTAAGAGGCGGAACCCCAAGGTCTTCTCGGGAGGCAGGCTCTTCTACTGGACCCGGAGACCGCAGACGCGACAAATCTTGCTCCACGGATCGGATGCCGAGAACCCAGACGCCAGTCATCGACTCGAATCGACAAGTGCTCCTCGAGGATGCCAAGTTCCTCACCCGAAGGTCAAGGCCGACTCGATGGCACGGACCCGACAAGACCTTCAGCGGCAAGATCGACCCGTGGGACCCGGCGAGATCGCATGGCGACAAGAACGGTGCAGGCAGCGAATCCAGCGCCCGGCACCAAACCAAGTTCGACTTCCGGATGCGACAAGACCTACCTCCGTGGCCGAGAACGAGAGAACGATCCGGAGTCCGAGGGCGTTCGCCGAGACCGAACCGTCGAACCACGGACCTGTCGAACCCGAACCCGGATCCCCAAGAGCCGAGACCCTAATGTGTGAACCCCTTCTCGAGCCCTATTTTATAAATGAAATAACAACTTGTTGCATATTAATTGTTCATCGCATGCATATTTGTGTGGTTTGGGGCCTTATGCCGATTCACCTAATAATTAAATATGGGGCCCATATGCGGGCAAATCTAGTCTCATATCGGCCTCATTTAAACTTGTGTGAACCGGTATCTTATCTTGCCTTGTTAAAACAACATTTAAATTGCGGGTAGGTAAATAACTGGAATCATCTAATTAATTGTCGGGACCCGGTTAAATCAATCGACCTAATTGCATTGCACCTTGGCCATGTCATGCATCATACATGCATCATGTCGATCTTCGCGTTGTATTAAATAGTGCATCCGGTGTTTCTTCTAGTGTTTTGCTTCTTGGCGGATAAGGCCGTTGAGTTGATGTGAGCTTAGCCGATCTTGGATGAACCTTCGACAATGTTTTCGGCGAGCATCTCCCCTTTCTACCTATCTTACTTTTCTAGTATTTATTTCCCTCTGTTGATCTTTGCTATCGTGTGCGATGCTCTAGTTTCGTGCGTGATATCCCTGCACCATATATAGCCTTAGTCACATCCTATTACATTGTTTGGTAGATAGTGGGACCGCGTGTCGTAGTCGCTTGCTCAAGTGTTTTGCTTGTCGTCAAGTACCACCATTGTTGGAGGAATTGCCGCATGTTGGCGTTGGAGATGATCATGTCTTTAATTATTGTTCACTTTAATTCTGTTTAACAACTAAAATTGAATTAAGCGAGAGGCATCGGTGGGTGATAGGTAAGATTTGGTTTCGAGCCCACTTGTGTCCGTGGGACCGAGTTCTTGACACTGTTAGAGATCGGCGCTAACCACGGTGGGGAGATATGGGCCCCATTGATAATTACGATTTCAAAGTATTGTCTTGGGGCCACAACTAGTTTGAGGTTTATTTACTATCATGTACTTATGCCATGCTTGCTTTATTTAAATTGTCGACGGATAGCGTGTCTTGTTTAGGATCGGGACACGTTTTGCGGTGTCGGCAGTCCCGTTTGATCTTTGTCGCTTCATGCCGTCCACCCAAACCACGAGTCCGTCTCGAGACCGGACTCCGTTCGGTGTCGACTCGGTGGGGTGGCCCCATGTACTTGCTTTTGGAGTGCAGGAGCGTCGTGACTTAGGCCCGCCGACATACCGATGGGTGTATGTTAGCGATCGGCAAAAGGGTGAAGTGCTGTGGATACTTTGGTGCACCCTGCAGGTTAAATCTTTTCGAGAAGCCGTGTCGCGGTTATGGACGACTTGGAGCACGATTGCTTGATCATAGACAACTATAACTAAAGTTTATTGTTTTAAATTGACTTGTTTCGATATGATTAGTAATCGCTTCACTACAACGGAATGGCTAAGTAAAAGTACCAACAAGCTGCTGGGTTTTGGGGTTTATCTCATGCTAAATGTATCGACTAGTAAGTGGCCACTATAACGGAATGGTTAACTAAAAGTGCCTTGCTTACTTTATCGGGATGAATATCTAAACGACTAGTAATTGCGGCAACCATAGCGAATAAGTAAAGCGCCAAGCGTGAGTTCCTCGGTTGACTTCCTCGTTTGGTCTCGAGAAGCGCCAGGATGTGTTTGTTTGATGCTAGTATCGAGTTGGAACCGAATAGGTCTTTCTTACCCTCTCACGATAGTCGCCAGTTGTATCGAGTCTCTATAGGTTGTTTAGTGCATCTTTGCCGCTTGATCCACCATACCTATGTGGCGAGGACGCGAATTCTAGTCTCGCCGTGTCTTGGCCTCGATCTTGGCGCTCCTCTTTCCTTTGCCCTTTGTCGGCACCCTTTTGTTTAAGCGGTTTTGAGATCGGCGCGTTAGCGGGGTTACCCTTCCGGCTTGGCACAGGCAGGTTATGGGCATTGGTTATTCTTGGGCTCTTAGCCCCATTTGCATCTTGTCCGTAGTCGGACCTCCATCGTTTTCAAGGTGATTGGGATCTTTGTACCGTATATCGTATTCTTGACTCTTTGAGTCATTGTTGTATATATATATACGTTACGTGGGTCCCATCGAGGCTGTTGTGTAATGTTATTACTTTGCTTTCCACCCGAAAGTGCTGGTGCACCTTGAATCGTTTCTATGCGGGTTTGGCGAGTTTGCTAAAACTTGCATAGGGCCGATTCGAGGTGTTCTGAGTGGTATCGAGCTCGGCGGTTGCGATACCCAAGTCCGACTGTAGGATAACCTAGCTAACGGGAAGTAGAGTGTCAAAACTATTTTGCAAAATCGGTTGGATAGTTCTGATTAGGTCTGATTTTACTCCTTACCCCTCTGCTGCTCTCCTCTCACCTCAGCGTGTTTTGAATCCACCTCTTATCTTTTCTGCGAGTCTAGGATTTCTCGTGGTTGGGTTCCATCGTACCTTCAGGGTTTCGCTTCCTTCTTTGATAACGGTGTTGCTACATCTGGTGTTCAAGCTGCCTGATGAATCCGTCTGCTGTGGTACCATTCTTTGTTCCTTGTTTGTGCCTTCCGGTGTTTTCCGACGCGACGACATCCTCTCGCGGATCCGATCTGATGCGCATCACTCCTTTGATCCGAACCTCGCTTGTCGAGATCTTGATCTAAATCTCGAGGGTTAGTTGCATAATCTATCTGTTAGGTCTGAGTAATGCTTTGAGTGCGGGATGGAGTCGCGACCATACCACTACTCTTATCATTTGCTTTGTATATTGAATGGTGGATCGATGCAATTTTACTCCGTCCATGAAAGTTAGGGGTGGCCTTACCTCTAACCTCGTCCGTTGTTTACCGAGTGTTCTCTTGACGGGATCAACGACGTCTTGTTAGTGGTGTCGCCGATTTCAAGGCGAAGAAAGCATCCTTGTTAGTGGTGTCGCGAAGATCTACACGAGCGAGAAGGCGCAGTCGCCGACCTTCCTTCCGGTACCATGAGGCGGATCTCGAGGCGAGATCCATTGTTAGTGGTGTCGAATTGTGGCATCCCAAAACCACTACTAGAAAATCGCGTTGTTTTGTGCATTGCATCGTCATCATCATGCATTGTTTATGCATTATTTTGAAAAGCCTAGTTTTGATTTGTACAAACACCCTCTTTAGTTTAAAGACAAAACCCGCGTATCGGATATTTTGTTTCCTAAAATTATTTTGCAAAGTGGCTTTGTTTTATTTTGAGCAGAACTAAACAAACACAAAAAACTAAAAACTCCTCTAAAACCTAACCCCACCCAATCTATTCCTACCCACCAATCCTGGCGCCACCTAACCCTTCCCTTCTTTCTACCCACTCTGCCACCTCAGCAATCCTTACCTTTTTCCCCTCTCCTTTTTCTTACCCCAACCCCTACCCCTCTCTCTCTATGCCGGGTCCCACCCCAACTCCTCGGTAAGCCCACCCGCACAGTGGTCGACACACACCCCAGACCAGTCGGCCTGCCCCTGAGACCCCACACACGCACCCACCCCGCCTGTGGGCCCCACCCCGAACCATCCCCCACGCGCGCCTCCCTTCCCCGTCTCCTTCCTCCCGCCTGAGCCCGCGTGCCCCTTCCTTGCTCCTCGCCCGCCCGCTCCGCCTCGCAGCTCCATACGAGCCCGCCAGCCGCTCTCCCACCTTCTTCCCTCGGCCAGCCCGGCGGCCCCTCGTCCCATCGCTCGCCGCGCCGCCCCAGCTCCTCTGCTCGCTTGGCGGCCGCGACGCCTGACGCCCGCGAACCGCCTCGGCCGCCTCCAGCAGAACCCCATCACCGACCCCTCTTCCCTCAAGCTCAGCTGCGGCCCCGTCCCGCCACCGCGCCCCTGCCGAGTCCACCGCTGGTCCTTCCCTCAGGCTTCGCCAGCGGACCACCTCGCCCCGCCCGCCGGCCTTGCCCCGCTCACCACACTTGCCCGCCCACGCCCGCTGCGCCTCGCCCGGCTCGTCGTACCCTCGCCGCGCCCACCCCGTTCGCCCGCCTCCGCACCTCCTCCCCGCGCCCGCGGCCCTCGTCGCCCGGCCACTTCGCAGCCAGTCGGCCTGCAGGCGAGCGCCGCTTGCCAGCGACCAAGCCGCGCCCGTCTCGGCGCCTGATACCACCCGTACGCTCTCCCCGCCCGGCTCAGCCGGGCCCGTCGAGCGCCGCCCGGCCGCCTCCTCGCCCGTCCGACGCCCGGGATCCGCAGGGCTCCTCGCGCCGCGGTCAGGCTCACCAGTGGTCGTCGGGGTGAACGCCAAGACCTACCTCGTAGGCGCCAAGAACGCCCAACCCGAGACCGATCCGCCAGTATGTCAAGATCTTGATTGCAGCACCGCCATGGGCCGATGCAAGAGGCCGGAACCCAAGGTCTTCTCCGGGCGACGAGCTCTTCTACCGGAGACCGGAGACCGCGACAAGTAATGCTCCTGGATCGGATGCCGAGAACCCGACGCCTGGTCATCGACTCGAATCGACAAGTGCTCCTCGAGGATGCCAAGTTCCTCACCCGAAGGTCAAGGCTGACTCGATGGCGGACCCGACAAGACCGCAGCGGCAAGATCGACCCGTGGGACGGCGAGATACGCATGACGACAAGAACGGTACCGACGAGCAGATCCAACACGCCCGGCACCAAACCAAGTTCGGCTTCCGGATGCGACAAGACCTACCTCCGTGGCCGAAACGAGAGAACGATCCGGTCCGAGGCGTTCCGAGACCGAACCGTCGAACCCTGGACCCTGTCGAACCCCGAACCCCCGGATCCCCAAGACCGTCGAGACCCTAATGTGTGAACCCCTTTCTCGAGCCCTATTTTATAAATGAAATAACAACTTGTTGCATATTAATTGTTCATCTCGCATGCATATTTGTGTGGTTTGGGGGCCTTATGCCGATTCACCTAATAATTAAATATGGGGCCCATATGCGGGCAAATCTAGTCTCATATCGGCCTCATTTAAACTTGTGTAGCGAACCGGTATCTTATCTTGCCTTGTTAAAACAACATTTAAATTGCGGGGTAGGTAAATAACTGGAATCATCTAATTAATTGTCGGGACCCCGGTTCCGCTTAATCTGACCTAATTGCATTGCACCTTGGCCATGTCATGCATCATACATGCATCATGCCGATCTTCTGCCGTTGTATTAAATAGTGCATCCGGTGTTTCTTCTAGTGTTTTGCTTCTTCGCGTATAAGGCCGTTGAGTTGATGTGAGCTTCGCCCCGATCTTCGGATGAACCCTTCGACAATGTTTTCAATGAGCATCTCCCCTTTCTACCTATCTTACTTTTCTAGTATTTATTTCCCTCTGTTGATCTTTGCTATCGTATGCGATGCTCTAGTTTCGTGCCGTGATATCCCTGCGACCATATATAGCCTTGGTCACATCCTATTACATGTTGTTTGGTAGATAGTGGGACCCGCGTGTCGTAGTCGCTTGCTCAAGTGTTTTGCTTGTCGTCAAGTACCACCATTGTTGGAGGAATTGCCGCATGTTGACGTTGGAGATGATCATGTCTTTAATTATTGTTCACTTTAATTCTGTTTAACAACTAAAATTGAATTAAGCGGAGGCATCGGTGGGTGATAGGTAAGATTTGGTTTCCGACGCCCACTTGTGTCCGTGGGACCCGAGTTCTTGACACTGTTAGAGATCGAAGCGCTAACCACGGTGGGAGATATGGGCCCCATTGATAATTACGATTTCAAATTATTGTACTGGGGGCCACAACTAGTTTGAGGTTTTATTTACTATCATGTACTTATGCCATGCTTACTGCTTTATTTAAATTGTGCGACAGATAGCACGTGTACTTTAGGATCGGGACACGTTTTCGCGGTGTCGACAGTCCCCGTTTGGGGATTTGCTGTCGCTCACTGCCGTCCACCCAAACCCTGAGTCCGTCTCGGAGACCGGCCGACTCCGTTGCGGGTGTCGACTCGGTGGGGTGGCCCCATGTACTTGCTTTGGGTGCGGGAGCGTCGTGACTTAGGCCCGCCGACATACCGATGGGTGTATGTTAACCGATCGGCAAAAGGGTCGAGTGCTGTGGATACTTTGGTGCACCCTGCGGTTAAATCTTTTCGAAGCCGTGTCGCGGTTATGGACGACTTGGAGCACAGTGCTTGATCATAGACAACTATAACTAAAGTTTATTGTTTTAAATTGACTTGTTTCCGATATGATTAGTAATCAGCTTCACTACAACGGAATGGCTAAGTAAAAGTACCAACAACTGCTGGGTTTTGGGGTTTATCTCATGCTAAATGTATCTGACTAGTAAGTGACGCCACTATAACGGAATGGTTAACTAAAAGTGCCCACTGCTTACTTTATCAGGATGAATATCTAAACCTGACTAGTAATTGCGGCAACCATAACTGAATAAGTAAAACTGCCAACTGCGTGAGTTCCTCGGTTGACTTCCTCGTTTGGTCTCGAGGGGGAAACGCCAGGATGTGTTTGTTTGATGCTAGTATCAGGTTGGAACCGAATAGGTCTTTCTTACCCCTCTCTGATAGTCGCCAGTTGTATCGAGTCTCTATAGGTTGTTTAGTGCATGCTGCCGCTTCAGTCCACCATACCTATGTGGCGAGGGCCAATTCTAGTCTCGCGTGTCTTGGCCTCGATCTTGGCGCTCCTCTTTTCCTTTGCCCTTTGTCGGCACCTTTTGTTTAAGCAGGTTTTGAGATCGACGCGTTAGCGGGGTTACCCTTCCGGCTTGGCACAGGCGGGGTTATGGGCGCCATGGTTATTCTTGGGCTCTTAGCCCCATTTGCATCTTGTCCGTAGTCGGACTCCATCGTTTCAAGGTGATTGGGATCTTTGTACCGTATATCTGTATTCTTGACTCTTTGAGTCTGTTGTATATATATATCTGCATGGGTCCCATCGAGGACTGTTGTGTAATGTTATTACTTTGCTTTCCACCCGCGAAAGTGCTGGTGGGCACCTTCGAATCGTTTCTATGCGGGTTTGGCGAGTTTGCTAAAACTTGCATAGGGCGATTCGAGGGTGTTCTGAGTGGTATCGAGCTCGGCGGTTGCGATACCCACAAGTCGACTGTGGGATAACCTAGCTAACGGCAAGTAGAGTGTCAAAACTATTTTGCAAAATCGGTTGGATAGTTACGATTAGGTCTGATTTTACTCCTTACCCCTCTGCTGCTCTCCTCTCACCTCAGCGTGTTTTGAATCCACCTCTTATCTTTTCTGCGAGTCTAGGATTTCTCGTGGTTGGGTTCCATCGTACCTTCAGGGTTTCGCTTCCTTCTTTGATAACGGTGTTGCTACATCTGGTGTTCAATTGCTGATGAATCAAATCCGTTGTGGTACCATTCTTTGTTCCTTGTTTGTGCCTTCGGTGTTTTCCGACGCGACATCCTCTACGCGGATCCGATCTGAGTGCATCACTCCTTTGATCCGAACCTCGCTTGTCGAGATCTTCAGTCTAAATCTCGAGGGTTAGTTGCATAATCTATCTGTTCGTGTACAGAGTAATGCTTTGAGTGCGGGATGGAGTCGCGACCATACCACTACTCTTATCATTTGCTTTGTATATTGAATGGTGGATCGATGCAATTTTACTCCGTCCATGAAAGTTAGGGGTGGCCTTACCTCTAACTTCGTCCGTTGTTTACCCGGAGTGTTCTCTTGACGAACGGGATCAACGACGTCTTGTTGGTGGTGTCGCCGATTTCAAGACGAAGAAAGCATCCTTGTTAGTGGTGTCGCGAAGATCTACACGAAGCGAGAAGACGCAGATCGCCGACCTTCCTTCCGGTACCATGAGGCGGATCTCGAGGGCGAGATCCATTGTTAGTGGTGTCGAATTGTGGCATCCATAAAACCACTACTAGAAAATCGCGTTGTTTTTGTGCATTGCATCGTCATCATCATGCATTGTTTATGCATTATTTTGAAAAGCCTAGTTTTGATTTGTACAAACACCCTCTTTAGTTTAAAGACAAACCCGAGCGTATCGGATATTTTGTTTCCCTAAAATTATTTTGCAAAGTGGCTTTGTTTTATTTTGAACTAAACAAACACAAAAACTAAACAGCTCCTCTAAAACCTAACCCCACCCAATCTATTCCTACCCACCAATCACAGGCGCCACCTAACCCCTTCCCTTCTTTCTACCCACTCGCCACCTCAGCAATCCTTACCTTTTCCTCTCCTTTCTTACTTACCCCACCCCTACCTCTCTCTCTATGCCGGGTCCCACCCCAACTCCCTCAGTGGCCCACCTGCACAGTCACACACCCAGACCAGTCAGCCACCCCTGAGACCCCACACACGCACCCCCCCCGCCTGTGGGCCCCCCCCCGAACCATCCCCCACGCGCGCCTCCCTCCCCCGTCTCCTTCCTCCCGCCTGAGCCCCGCGTGCCCCTTCCTTGCTCCTCGCCCTGGCTCCCCTGCCATGCAGGGGCCGCCGGGAGCCCCGCTTCTCCCACCTTCTTCCTCCGGCCGGCCCGTGCCCCTCGCTCCATCGCCGCCGCCCCCTCTGCCCTCTCGCCGCATGGCACGCCGCGACGCCTGATAACCGCCTCGGCCGCCTCAGTGAACCCCATCACCGTCGACCCCCTCTTCCTCAAGCTCGCGCGGCCCCGTCCGCCACCCCGCCCCGAGTCCACTCTGCGGTCCTTCCCATGTGAGCTCGCCCCCGGACCACCTCGCCCGCCGCTGCCCTCCACCCGGGCTGCTCGACCACGCTCCCGCCCGCTGCGCCTCGCGGCTTCGCCGTACCTGGCGCCACCGCTGCCCGCCTCCGCCTCTCCTCCCGCGGCGCCTGCGTCGCCGGCCGCTCACTTCTGAAGCTCCGTCGCCCTTGCTGGCCGGCCCGCGCCCGGCCCGAGCCCGGCCGACGCCGTCTCGGCCGCCCAGTACCACCCTGCACGCTCTCCGCGGCCCAGCTCGGGCCCGTCGAGCGCCGCCGCGGCCTCCTCGCCCGTCCGCCCGGACGCCAGATCCGCAAGGCCTCCTCCGTGAGCGGCCGGCTCACCCAGTGGTCGGGTGAACGCCAAGACCTACCTCGTAGATGCCAAGAACGCCGAACCCGAGACCGATCCCACAGTATGTCAAGATCTTGATTGCAAAGCACACCGCAGACCGTACCGATGCAAGAGGCCGGAACCCCAAGGTCTTCTCGGGAGCGACGAGCTCTTCTACTGGACGGAGACCGCAGATCGACAAGCATCGCTCGGATCGATGCCCGAGAACCCAGGGCTGTGATCGACTCGAATACGACAAGTGCTCCTCGAGGATGCCAAGTTCCTCACCCCGAAGGTCAAGGCCGACTCGATGGCACGGACCCGACAAGACCTTCGCAACGGCAAGATCGACCCCGTGGGACCCGACGAGATCTGCATGACGACAAGAACGGTACCGACCAGAACGAATCCAACGCGCCCCGGCACCAAACCAAGTTCGGCTTCCCGGATGCGACAAGACCTACCTCCGTGGCCCGAGAACGAGAGAACGATCCCGGAGTCCGAGGACGTTTCCGCCGAGACCGAACCGTCGAACCCTGGACCCTGTCGAACCCCGAACCCCCGGATCCCCAAGACCGTCGAGACCCTAATGTGTGAACCCCTTTCTCGAGCCCTATTTTATAAATGAAATAACAACTTGTTGCATATTAATTGTTCATCTCGCATGCATATTTGTGTGGTTTGGGGGCCTTATGCCGATTCACCTAATAATTAAATATGGGGCCCATATGCGGGCAAATCTAGTCTCATATCGGCCTCATTTAAACTTGTGTAGCGAACCGGTATCTTATCTTGCCTTGTTAAAACAACATTTAAATTGCGGGGTAGGTAAATAACTGGAATCATCTAATTAATTGTCGGGACCCGGTTCCTTAATCGACCTAATTGCATTGCACCTTGGCCATGTCATGCATCATACATGCATCATGCCGATCTTCCGCGTTGTATTAAATAGTGCATCCGTGTTTCTTCTAGTGTTTTGCTTCTTCGCGGATAAGGCCGTTGAGTTGATGTGAGCTTCGCCCGATCTTGGATGAACCCTTCGACAATGTTTTCGTGAGCATCTCCCCTTTCTACCTATCTTACTTTTCTAGTATTTATTTCCCTCTGTTGATCTTTGCTATCTCGTGTGCGATGCTCTAGTTTCGCACCGTGATATCCCTGCGACCATATATAGCCTTGGTCACATCCTATTACTGTTGTTTGGTAGATAGTGGGACCGCGTGTCGTAATCGCTTGCTCAAGTGTTTTGCTTGTCGTCAAGTACCACCATTGTTGGAGGAATTGCCGCATGTTGGCGTTGGAGATGATCATGTCTTTAATTATTGTTCACTTTAATTCTGTTTAACAACTAAAATTGAATTAAGCGAGGCATCGGTGGGTGATAGGTAAGATTTGGTTTCGAGCCCACTTGTGTCCCGTAGGACCGAGTTCTTGACACTGTTAGAGATCGGCGCTAACCACGGGTGGGAGATATGGGCCCCATTGATAATTACACGATTTCAAAATATTGTCTTGGGGGCCACAACTAGTTTGAGGTTTTATTTACTATCATGTACTTATGCCATGCTTATCGCTTTATTTAAATTGTGCGACGGATAGCACGTGTCTTGTTTAGGATCGGGACACGTTTTGGTGTCGATCCCGTTGGGGATTTCTTTGCCGCCGTCCACCCAAACCTGAGTCCGTCTCGGGAGACCGGCCGACTCCGTTCGGTGTCGACTCGGTGGGTGGCCCCATGTACTTGCTTTTGGTGCAGGGAGCGTGACTTAGGCCCCGACATACCGATGGGTGTATGTTAACCGATCGGCAAAAGGGTCAAGTGCTGTGGATACTTTGGTGCACCCTGGGTTAAATCTTTTCGAGAAGCCGTGTCCGCGGTTATGGACGACTTGGAGCACAGTGCTTGATCATAGACAACTATAACTAAAGTTTATTGTTTTAAATTGACTTGTTTCCGATATGATTAGTAATCAGCTTCACTACAACGGAATGGCTAAGTAAAAGTACCAACAACTGCTGGGTTTTGGGGTTTATCTCATGCTAAATGTATCTGACTAGTAAGTGACGCCACTATAACGGAATGGTTAACTAAAAGTGCCCACTGCTTACTTTATCAGGATGAATATCTAAACCTGACTAGTAATTGCGGCAACCATAACTGAATAAGTAAAACTGCCAACTGCGTGAGTTCCTCGGTTGACTTCCTCGTTTGGTCTCGAGGGGGAAACGCCAGGATGTGTTTGTTTGATGCTAGTATCAGGTTGGAACCGAATAGGTCTTTCTTACCCCTCTCTGATAGTCGCCAGTTGTATCGAGTCTCTATAGGTTGTTTAGTGCATCTTTGCACCGCTTGATCCACCATACCTATGTAGGCGAGGGCCCAATTCTAGTCTCGCCGTGTCTTGGCCTCGATCGACGCTCCTCTTTTCCTTTGCCCTTTGTCGGCACCCTTTTGTTTAAACAGGTTTTGAGATCGACGTTAGCGGGGTTACCTTCCCGCTGGCAAGGCGGGTTATGGACGCCATCGGTTATTCTTGGGGCTCTTAGCCCCATTTGCATCTTGTCCGTAGTCGGACGCTCCATCGCTTTTCAAGGTGATTGGGATCTTTGTACCGTATATTCGTATTCTTGACTCTTTGAGTCATTGTATATATATCTGTTCTGTGGGTCCCATCGAGGACTGTTGTGTAATGTTATTACTTTGCTTTCCACCCGCACGAAAGTGCCTGGTGGGCACCTTCGAATCGTTTCTATGCGGGTTTGGCGAGTTTTGCTAAAACTTGCATAGGGCCGATTCTGAGGGTGTTACACAGACCGGCGACCCCCAAGTGACACAGGGATATCAATGGGAAGCTAGTTTGACTCAAGGATCACGAGGAGCCGCCGAACTTATTGCATTAGTCCAATCCAAGGAGCTTAATTTCTAAGCAACATGAAGGATCTTAATCGTCTAGTGACTAATCATAGTTGTAGTAACAGGCTAGTAGGACTATTGAAGTTGGGATAAAATTTACCAAGAGGAGTTCCGACTAATTATGGGTTGCTCGCATACTCACATACTTATAAGATTATAATTTTTACACTTATCACTCATCCACCTGACACATTCACTGTCATCATGAACTGAATCTCACAGCGCCTACTTTGTCATCTACAGAAAACAACAAACAAATCGTTCTTTACTTTTATGTTTTTTTATTTTTGAAGTTTACATTTTAGTTTTATTTAAATACATTTCTTTAATCCAAACTTTATTCTTATTTCAATGCTTGTAGTCAATTCATTCGAAGACATGTGACAACTTCGGGTGTGACAGTGATTTCACCCATAAACACTTACCTTTGGGCTCCCTGTGGGATCGACATCTTAACTTCAAATCTAGCTACAAATGATATGTGCACTTGCAGCCATCACTGCTCTATGGCCTATAAGACGACAGGTCTTGCATCGGTTTTTGCCCTTCTTGCTACCACTAAAAGATGAACCCGCCCTCTCTAGAAAATTTGTAAACCTCTTCACATGTGGTCTACCTCTGCACCTTTTTGTTACTGGCTGGTACAACTCAAAACTTATTTGGACTTGAGGCCACTGAGATGGGTCTGTACAGGGCTCGACGGAACCAGCATACACAGCTCTGAACTTTTCCAAAGAGAAGTAGTCAGACAAATATTGATCCAAATGTGGTAGAGTTCTTTTCTTCACCAAGAATACCAATGCGTGGTCGCATGGTTTCCCGGTATGCTGCCCTTCTAAGAAGGTGCATTCCCGTCGCTCGATGTTCACAACATCCATGTGGCGTTTTTGGACATATCAACCACCTCATAGCTGCTGCTATTTGATGGGAGAACCCTAAGATGACCAAGCCCTCGGCTTCTCTTATATAGTTGTTGTACAACAGGCGGTAGCATATGGCCTCTAGGTCTCCGACCAATCTCTCTCCTTATATTTAACAGCTTCATGATCATACCCCGTATGCCATCCATCAACATATGAACAGGACGGACTTTTATGTCCTTCACCCAGTTATTCAGGCATTCAGCTAGGTTGTTGTTTATGTAATCAACTTTGATGTCAAGGTTGAATTGACTCCTCTTCCATAGCTGCGAATGATGTGCATCCAAGTATTAGGGAAGATCTGGGGCTTCCGCAAAAATCTTGCTCATAAAATATTCGTAGCGCCTAGCTCTATAAGATCTAGCAGTAGCAAACATGTAACCAAATACACTGTCTGCGTAGTGCCTGTACAGGTTGAGCATCAGGAGGGCATGGCATTCTCTACCCTCGGCTCGTGGGAACACCTCCTTCACTGCATTCGTCATCCCTTTGCATGCATATGTGGATATAGCCAATGGATCCATTTGTCCTATTGATCTCCTGAGCTGCCTCATAAACCAGACCTAGTTTTCCTTTGTCTCTGTATCGAACAACCCGAATGCCACTGGGAACATCCAGTTGTGACCATCCAATGCTGTCGTAGATTCCAGGCAACTTTTCCATTTGCCAGTTAAGATAGTACTGTCTACGCTCAGATATGGCCTACATCCATCCTTGAATCCCTAGATACAAGGTTTAAGCGCCATTAAAAATATGTTTAAATAAATTTTACCACCTTTCGATTTAGTGTCAATCTCCACAACACTCCTTGGACACCTAGTTTATACCTCATCCTTGAAGTTGTACAGCATCCTAAAGTTATTAGTCTAATCCCATGCAAGATTTTCAGAGCTTTCTCTTTACCTTTCCAAACCGTATAATACGGTAGGACAATGTTGTACTGAGTAACGAGTTTTTCTGAATATTCATCACGGTCTCCCTAGGGTTATGCTTTAGTATGGACATAGTTTATAAAGCCACCCACACCGTATCAGCCATTAAGGATTTCAGCATGATCCCTGTCGCACACATGTGGGGAGGGCCCAATTTGTTCACTTCCAACACAGATTAATTTACAGCATAAGCGGAGTTGCCAGATAGATTTTGCACATCAACTTTACTTATATTATAGAGTGAAAAATGATAAAGCTGAAATGGTTTGCTCCATTCATTGCTAGGATACCCTAATTGTCTTTGACGCGGGTAGGGCTCTAGCTGCGATCCTCCACGGACAAGGTATCACCACATGTCCATTCTTCCACTTTAACCTGCAAACGGCCTCATGCCTATGGGTAGTGTTCTTCAGTCTATGAACATCGAACTCCCCTTGATACAAAAATGTCGAAACGACATCCTGAACTCATGCATGCTGCTGAACTCAGTGCCAACCGAAATTATAGGATCCTCGTGGTCATGTATCATCTCGTCTACGTCGGGACCCAAGTCATCAATTGTAATGCTAGCTCCATCCATAAGTGTCTCGTCGATCTCATCATCACCGGATTCTTGATGCTCCATAATGCCATCTTCTATATCTGATTCAGAATCTTCACCATCCTCACCAATGCCTAGTACTTCACAATCATATTGACTCCCAGGGGTGGGGATGCACCATCATTTGCACCTACATGGACCTAAACATTGTCCCAATCTACCTCCCCGGCAACTCTGTTTTCTCCCAGACGCTCTGGTCGTGCTGCTGCAACCACAGTGGGTGGTCTTACACTGCCATGCATCACATGTTCGTCAGCAAACAAACAGTAATCGGATTCTATTTCATCTTGACTGTATAGAACCCTCTTGCTCTTCTTGTGTACATCCTCCTTCCTGATGGAATCCTTCCTATTCCTGATGGAATCCTTCGTGATGGTAGCCCCATTAGGGCTTGACCTCTACATTGCGTTCCTCACCAAACTAATCTTTTTGCTGCTACTCCTCGGTGTGATCTTCTTCCTGCTTCCCCTCACGGGAGTTGGCTCCTGCATGCCGGCATCATTGCCTGACCTCTGCGGCATGTTCCCCTTCGAATTAGCCCTTTTGCTGCCACTATTGGGTGTGTTCTCCTTCACGCCGGCATTATTGCCGGACCTCTGCGGCGTGTTCCTCTTTAAGCAAGCATTTTTGCCGCGACTATTGGGTGTGTTCTCCTTCGTGCTGGCATTATTGCCGGACCTCTGCGGCGTGTTCCTCTTCAAGCTAGCATTTTTGTCACTACTATTGGGTGTGGTATCCTCCGTGCGAGCCACCTTAGCCTTTTTGCTGCTGCTCCTGGGTGTGTCCACCACCTCGTTCACCGCCGGTCTGGCCCTCTTATCTTTTTTGCTGCTATTGTTCTGTGTTGCATTATGAGCGGATCTTAGGGGTGTACTCTGCGGCATGGTGCCTTTTTTCATGCAACTCTTGGGTGTCCTCTTCTCTGGCGTGGTCTGCTTGGTGATGGCATTCTTCGGGGTGCTCTTTCTGGGGATGCTCTTCCTGCTCCTCTTTATGTTGCTCCCCTGTAAGTCTCTCCTCTGTTCGAAGCTACTGTCACTCGAACAACCACGAGCGAGGCCATCCATCAGGTCAATCATGTTTTCTACAAGTTCGTCTTTATCATTGCCGACCTCAAATTCCTGTCCAACCATTAGCAGGCACACAAACAGGTACACTTCCAGTCTAGCTCGACTCATCCTATGATGCAGCCCGTCCTACGACCGCTTCTACATCTACCCCCACAAGCTCCCCAAGTGGACCCATGACTCGCGCCCGAGCCAAACTCCTTCAAGCTAAGGTGAACTCGCTCCTCTCCATGTGTGACTTCAATACACCCTTGGATAGCTTGCTACTTCATACCCATACCTTGTGCATCATCAGGTACGAAGAGAAGAACCCGCAGGACGGAGGAGCACCCGAAGAAGAGACCAAATGCTCTCGCATGCAGTACTACTAGGACTGGCGACGGTACTCTGGCGGTACTACCAACGCCTTCCAACGACAGAAGGTCCCAGAGCTGCCCAACGCTCTCGTCACCCGGCACTACCGCCTCGATCCGGTACTCAAGACTGCAGATTACCGCCCCTGCTACGCCCCCAGCGAAGGCCCCAAGAAGCCCAGGGCGACAAGCGGTACTACTGTTCAGAACCGGTACTACCGCATGACCGGTACTACCGGTCCAAAGCGCAGTACTACCAGAGACGAGACTTTACGTGATATTTCGCCCAGCGCCTTGTAACCCTCTCCATATTTCGCTATTTATCCCCAAACTACCCCTGTTTTGTGGCTGGACTATATATAGCCCCACCATCCATTGTAAACCCGAGACTTGGATAATAATAGATATTAAGGAAACCCTTTGAGGACTTATATCTATTGGTCTCATGCTCCTACCAAGGAGCACCGTATTATCCACCCCCCTCTTGGATCTTGCTTAAGTGCGTTCAAGTTGTACAAGGCCTTGGGTTCTCGGTGTCTCGCCCCCAAGTCGTCAAGATCTCACCAAGCACCTCATCCCCCGTTGTTGGCGTGGAGAGCGAGCTTCGCCCAACACCGATCCTAGGGATTATGTTGGACCGGTTGCCACCGGCGTGAGGAGTAGGCGTGTATCGTGTTTTGGTGTGTGTGTGTGTGTTCGTGGTTTTTTCATCGCTTTCCTCGATTTCATCCCCCGACCACCTCGTTCCCCTCGTTTCTCATGGAATTCGTGAAAGATCGGGCCAACCCCAGGGTCACCCCATAAAATATTGGTATCAAGAGCACGGTTGATCACGAATTTCCCCCCAATTTTTATTTTATCCGCCTTAAAATCGAAAATCCCACCAAAAAGAGCCCCAATTTGACTTCGGATCGATCTCTGGATTTGGTGCGTTTTTCGTGGTTTTGGTCCATAGATCTGTTGCTTTGGGAGTCGATCTATAGCCCCTTTTGTTCCTAGCCAGCCTTTCGGTCAGTTTTTCCCACGGATCTGAGGTTTGTGTGAAGTGGATCTCGTTGTAGTTCGTGTTCTGTCACCAGCGGTACTACCGTCCGTTCCAAGCGGAGCGGTACTACCGCCTGTACCAAGCGGTACTACCGCCAGTAACAGAAGGTTTTTCCTTTGTCTTGACGCCTCAGTTTTGTTCGCTGACTTTCCCCCTTTAGCTTGTTCGTGTTTCGCGTGTTTGTCGCCATCTTAACACAAGCTTCCGCATCAACGTCATCCCGCGCTCAACGACACCGTGACACTCGAACATCATCCCCCCCTAAGCTGATGTAGCCCGACCTACGGTCGTGACCACATCTTGGTCTCCAACTTATGCCAAGTCGTCATGGACTCCAAAGGTGAATCCGTTCCTCTATGCGAGCCC
Source organism: Avena longiglumis (assembly GCA_030063025.1). Lineage (NCBI taxonomy): Eukaryota > Viridiplantae > Streptophyta > Magnoliopsida > Poales > Poaceae > Avena > Avena longiglumis. The sequence goes on along the minus strand of CP125974.1, from coordinate 331,243,923 downwards.
CTTCCTACCCTATTGAATGGTATGCTACTTCATACTCCGTCACCTATGCATGATAGGTTCACATTGACAAGTACGGAGACAAGGGAGGAAGCCCGGAGCATCAAGCCCGACAAGACGGAGGCTTGGAAGAGGAGGCGGAAGAAGACAGATCGTCAAATGCTCTCTGTCGCCAGTGGTACTACCGGACACGGCCGTACTATCGCCCGGCACTACCTCCCTGCTACCGCCAGCAGACGACACCGGTAAGCCAAATGCTCTCTGTCACCGCGGTACTACGCCCGGATCCGGTACTACCGGCCACCAAGACTACTGCCCATCAACAGACGGCTCCAGCTGAAGCTCCAGGACCGCAAGCGGTACTACCGGTCCCAGAGCGGTACTACCGCTCCTGGCAGTGCCTGCGTGCACTAGTTGGGCCACAGCCCTTGTATCCCCCTCTACTTACCTATTCGCCTAGTTTATTCCTAAACTACCCTTGTTTATGTGGTTGGCCTATAAATAGAGCCCCCACCCCTCATGTAACCCTTAGTAAAGGGGATGAGGCAAAACTAGAGATTCCACAATGGGGGTTGTCTTTAGTCTATCATCTATTCCTAAGGGATACATGAGGGGTGGAGGCTCTATTTATAGGCCAACCACTAAACAAGGGTACTTTGGGGATAAAACTAGGGTTTGGTAAGTAAAGGGGGATACATGGTCAGGCTCAACTAGTGCGCTTGAGCAGAGCTGGTAGTACCGCTTGGTCCGGTAGTACCGCTCAGGGACCGGTAGTACCGCTTGCGGTCCTGGAGCTTCAGCTGGATCCCCCACCAACGGTTGCAAGTCGTCAACAATACCAAAGGTATAACTTGCACCACCTTGACAGCCCCATATCTTCCTTTGTGTGTATCTATCCTATGAGAGCAACTCATTTTGTGTTTGTCTAAGCATTGTGCACTTGCCTTAGGAAAGTGAGAGTGTGAGGCCAAATACAAAAGCTAACATAGTAGCATAGCAAGGGAGAAAAAGGAAAAAAGAATCAAAAAAAAAGAGAACAAAAGAAAAAGAGAAAAAGCTACATAGTCTCCCAATACAAAGAGAATACCAAGCTTGTAAGCCAAGAAAGAGAGAAGAAAGAGCTCCATGCAAGTGCACAAATCTATTGCTTACCCTCTTTTGGCAAACGAGTTGTGGTCTCTCCTTGTGTTGGCACGACAACCGAGCGTAGTCTTCGTTAGGACCTTTTGTGCTCATTTTCATAGTCGTGCTAACCCCGTTTTTCTCCACGTGTGTGTTTTCCGTGTTTTTGTAGATCGTATCCTTTTGCTTTTGATCTTTGGTTCTTTACCACGTAGGACAATAACCTTTTGCTTGGATCGTTTTGTTTGGTTTTCCACAACACTAACCTTCCACCAAAAGCCTTTGAGAGTTTCTTGCCATTTCACTTTGCACGCTCATTTGTGTGGCAATTGGTTTGATATAATCTCCAAGGTGAGGTAAAAGGCTAACTCTCCACACCCTTTCTCTACATATACAACCATTGTTGGCTTTGCATCATGGACAGGCATGGAGAGCCATACCAACCACCACCACCTCCGGAGGATGATAACCAATTCATGACAAGATGGGACCATTGGAAGGTCCGAGGAGAATTCAACTATCGTTGTGAAGCTCTCGAGCGGCGCCAAGATGAACAATTTAGCGAGGCCCGTGTGGAATTCAAGAACATCGACAACCGCTTCGAAGAAGTCCGAGGCCAAATGCATGCCATGCAACACAATCTCGGGCATCAAAATGAAGCTCTTGGTCGTGCACTCGCCTCAACGGATGAGAATCTCCAACACATCATTGATGGACTCGCAAGGCCACGCTCGCGCGAATCAAGATCATCTCGGCACTCCTCAAGTGATTCAAGTGCACCTCGCCGTCACGCTTCAAGGCACCGAGATGGACCCGTTCTTCATTCCATGAGCTCTTCGCAAGCGGTTCCATCTCCGCGTCACGCCGCAACGTCAAGCTATGATGGTGACCTCTCGGCAAGACCCCCAAGGCGCGAAGCGAACCGGCCACAACCAAGGGCACTTGTGATTCAACAAGAGCAACCTCGCATGGACCACCAAGGCCATCGACGTCGACATGTCCCTTCAACAACAAGTGACGCTTCCGAAGAGGACGAACAAGATCATCGTCGACGTGAAGCACTCGAAGATCCTCCAAGGCGTCATCATCGACATGAGCGTCCACGTCGCCAACATGTTGGTCATGACGAGCCTCCTCTACACCAAGAAGAAGAGCAGCCCATTGCGCATATGGCTCGTCGTCCTCCTCGCCACAGGGCGCACGACAATGCTCCTCGGCATCAACCGCGACAAGAACAAGAGCAAGCTCCCCAAGCTCGTCGTGAGGACCATCAACCTCCTCCTCGTCCTCATCCGCGACAACAAAACGAGCAAGCCCCCCAAGCTCGTCGTCCACAACAAGTTCCACCACCAAACGCGGCACCTCAACGACCGCAAGAGCAACGCAACAATCACCAAGAAAGACATGAGAGCTCGGATGATGATGATGACCGCCCAAATCAGGGCAGCAACCGGAACCGCAATGGAGAAGAAACTTTCGGCAAGCTCAAATTCACCATGCCCAAGTTCACCGGTTCCAATGAGCCCGAGGAATATCTCTCTTGGGAACTCAAGGTCGACAAGATCCTCCGCATGCACAACTATAGCAATGAGAAGATGATGGCCATGGCATCCCTCGAGTTTGATAAGTATGCCAACCTTTGGTGGGAACAAGTCCAACTTCTCATGAAAGCGAAAGAGCCTCAATCGCAACTTGGCAAGACATGAAGGCTCATATGAGATCCCGCTTTGTTCCTTCGCACTACACGCGTGACCTCTTCAACAAGCTTCAAACGCTTAGTCAAGGGACAAAGACCGTGGAAGAGTATTTCAAACAAATGGAGCTCAACATGATCCGTGCCAACATCGAAGAGCGAGATGAACAAACAATGGCACGCTTCCTCAATGGCTTGAACCATCCCATCAAGCGTATCACCGAGTTCCAAAAGTACAACAACATGGTTGAGCTTGTGCACATCGCATCCAAGGCCGAGCGCCAAGTGCAAGAGGACATCAAGTACAACAAACCAAAGACGTACTTCACCTTCAAGCAAGCGTCAACCACTACTCCAACAACTCCAAGTGGAAGCTCCTCAAGTACAACCAAGCTTCCCTTCAAGCCAACTCTCCCTCAAGGAAAATAGCCCCCAAGTGGCAAACACACAAGGGATGATCAACCTTTCACTGGTGAATGCTACAAGTGTGGAGGCAAAGGGCACAAGTCGAATGCATGTGTAAACAAGAAAGTTTTGTTCATCCATGACAACGGCGATGAAGAATACTTGAGTGAAGAAGAGTTTGATGCAAGGGTCAAGGAGGCCATGACAAGACAACATTTGGAAGAGGACCAAGAACTTATCGTATGTGAGCATGACGCAAGTCCATCGCTTGTGGTCACAAGGGTCTTGACTACCCAAGCCAATGAAAATGAAGACCAACGCTCGAACATCTTCCAAACTCGTGCCGGCATCAATGGGAAGTCCATCAAAGTTGTCATCGATGGAGGAGTTGCCACATCCCAGCAAGTACGCAATTGTGTGACAAACTCAACCTCACCCTCTTCCCGCATAAACACCCCTACCATATCCAATGGCTAAGTGACCAAGGATCCGTCAAGATCAAGCACACCGTCTCGGTGACGTTCTCCATTGGGCACTACAAGGACACGGTCGAGTGTGACGTGGTCCCAATGACGGTTTGCCATATGTTGCTCGAAGGCCGTGGCAATATGACAAGCGTGCTTTGCATAATGGTCACTCAAACACTTACACCTTCAAATGGTTTGATAAAACTTGTGTGTTGCAACCAATGACTCCTAGCCAAATAATTGCGAACAATGCAAAGGCTTTAGCGAGGCGCATTAAAAACACCTTGTGAGAAGAGTGGTGAGCGAGAGAACCACACCATAGTGAGTGAGCTACAAGCCAAACTCGAGTGGAAAAACTAAGAGTGTTCTTCTTGCCACCAAAAGTGAGATGAGAGAAGTGCGAACAACCCATCCATCTTGCACTATGTCCTTGTATGCAAGGACTAGCCCAAGGAACTAACGACTTGACAAATGTTCCTCCTTCTTTGATGGCTGTTTTGCAGAATTCCAAGATGTTTTTCGAAGAGCTTCCTCATGGCCTTCCTCCTCTTCGTGGAATAGAACACCGATCGACCTCATACCCGCCACCACTCCCAAACGCTGGCGTATCGCACGAACCCGGAAGAGACGAAGGAGATCGAGCGTCAAATCAACCAACTCGTCTCCAAAGGGTTGATCCAAGTAAGCACTAGCCCAAGCGCGGTCCCCGTTATCCTAGTCCCAAAAACGGATGATACGTTGCGGTTATGCATGGACTGCCGTCCAATCAATGCTATCACCGTGCGTTATCGACATCCTATACCGCGTCTTGATGACATGCTTGATGAGTTATGTGGAGCCACTATATTTTCCAAAATTGATCTTCGTAGTGGTTACCATCAAATTCGCATGGCTGAAGGTGATGAGTGGAAAACCGCCTTCAAGACCAAGCTTGGTCTCTATGAATGGTTGGTTATGCCCTTTGGCTTATCCAATGCCCCACTTCATGCGCCTCATGAACCATATTTTGCGATCTCTCATTGGAAAGAGTGTAGTTGTCTACTTTGATGACATCCTTGTCTATAGTAAGTCACTAGAGGAGCATGCTACTCATGTTAAGGAGGTCCTTCAAATCCTTCGTCATGAAAAGCTTTATGCTAATCTCCCAAAGTGCACTTTTGCAAAAGACAAGCTGATTTTCCTTGGTTTTGTTGTGTCTTCTAATGGCATAGAAGTGGATGTCTCAAAAGTCAAGGACATACGAGATTGGCCCATCCCAACAAATGTTAGTGAACTTCGTAGTTTTCATGGGTTGGCTGGCTTTTACCGTCACTTTGTGAAAGATTTTTCTACAATTGCTTGCCCCCTCAACGAATTGACCAAGAAAAATGTCACGTTCGTTTGGGGAAAAGCACAACAAAAGGCTTTTGATGAGCTCAAAAGAGGCTCACCAAGCACCACTTCTTGCATTCGGTTCACAAAAACATTTGAGATTGAATGTGACGCTAGTGGTATTGGCATTGGGGGCGTCCTTATGCAAAATGGGCGTCCTATTGCTTACCATAGTGAGAAACTTGATGGTGCACACCTCAATTATCCCATTTATGACAAAGAACTTTTTGCCTTGGTTCGAGTTCTTCAAGTGTGGCAACACTATCTTTGGCCCAAAGAATTTATCATCCATTCCGACCATGAGTCGTTGAAGTATCTTAAGGGCCAAGCCAACTTGAGTAAAAGACACGCAAAATGGGTTGAGTTTATGGAGTCTTTTCCTTACATTGTCAAATACAAGAAGGGCAAAGAAAATGTGGTAGCGGACGCCTTGTCTCGCAAAAACACAAGCCTTCTTACACGACTCGAAGTCAATGTCTTGGGTCTTGATGTCAAGGACCTCTCACCCTACCATGGAGAAGAGAAAGTCGAGCCGGTTGAAGAGTCGAGGACGACTCTTTCCCAAGGGGGGGAGCTGATGCAGCCCGTCCTACGACCGCTTCTACATCTACCCCCACAAGCTCCCCAAGTGGACCCATGACTACTTTTGAGCCAAACTCCTTCAAGCTAAGGTGAACTCGCTCCTCTCCATGTGTGACTTCAATACACCCTTGGATGGCTTGCTACTTCATACCCATACCTTGTGCATCATCAGGTACGAAGAGAATAACCCGCAGGACGGAGGAGCACCCGAAGAAGAAGAGACCAATGCTCTGTCGCCATGGTACTACGGACACAGCGGCCATCGGTACTACCGCTACTACCGCCAACGCCGCCAACGACAGAAGGTCCCAGGCTGCAAACTCTCACCACCGCACTATCATCCTGGATCGGTACTACAAGACTCACAGATACCGCCTTCAAGAAGGCCCAACAAGAGCCCCAGGGCTGACAAGCGGTACTAGGTCCAGGCAGTACTACCGCATGACGGTACTACCGGTCTCGGCCGGTACTACCGCCAGAGATGTAGACTTTACGTGATATTTCCCAGCCTTGTAACCCTCTCCATATTTCGCTATTTATCCCCAAACTACCCCTGTTTTTGTGGTTGGACTATATATAGCCCCCCACCATCCATTGTAAACCCGAGACTTGGATAATAATAGATATTAAGGAAACCCTTTGAGGACTTATATCTATTGGTCTCATGCTCCTACCAAGGAGCACCGGATTATCCACCCCCCTCTTGGATCTTGCTTAAGTGCGTTCAAGTTGTACAAGGCCTTGGGTTCTCGGTGTCTCGCCCCCAAGTCGTCAAGATCTCACCAAGCACCTCATCCCCCGTTGTTGGCGTGGAGAGCGAGCTTCGCCCAACACCGATCCTAGGGATTATGTTGGACCGGTTGCCACCGGCGTGAGGAGTAGGCGTGTATCGTGTTTTGGTGTGTGTGTGTTCGTGGTTTTTTCATCGCTTTCCTCGATTTCATCCCCCGACCACCTCGTTCCCCTCGTTTCTCGTGGAATTCATGAAAGATCAGGCCAACCCCAGGGTCACCCCATAACATCCTACTTATCGGTACGGCTAAATCACTGACAACTTTCATTTCTATAGCTTTTTTGCTGTTGTAAGCAAAAAAATGCCAAATGTGCTTCCTGGGAGGCCCCCCATTCCACCAGCGCTCGGTGAGATCGGACACCTTTGCCCTATCAAGTGGTATCAGATTTCAGGTTGCTCGGTGAGATTTTTGCTGTTTTCGTAGATTAGATCTGTTTTTTACCTACAACCCACGAAAAAGCTAAAAGCACAGTTAGAGTTTAGATCCATCCCATCACCAATCTACGCCTTGCATTATCTTTCAGTTTTCCATTGTTGAATTTGTGTCTGCATCATCGCGTTGAGTTGCTGGTCTTAGTGTCTCGTCCCTTAGAGTTTTGAGTTCTGATCACAGTAGTCACCGCCACCCTCGCAGATTACCGCCACCATATTTCGCCACCAATTTCCGCCGCCATACACCCTGCCACCATAAACCCTAAAACTCCGCCACCGCCTTCCTACCGCGACACGGATCTGATCACCTTTCCTGCCGCGGCACGAGTCTGAGTTGAGTTATTGTTTCCTAGTTATTTCTTTTTACTTTCCTTCTTTGTTGTTTCCATGTTGAGCTAAAGTCCGTGTCGAGTTAAAAGTTCGGTCGTAAGTCCAGAAGGAGAGCAAAAAGTGGACGACCTCCAAAAAATTGCTATCTTGATTTTCGCCCGGGGATCACTTTTCTCCATCGGTCGTTATAGCGATATTTTTTTGGTGCCCGCGCGCTTTCCGGAGCATAATACAAAAATTTCAAAAAAAAATTTGGGGCTAACCTGTTTTTAGACCCCGTAGATCAGTTCTAGACACTCGTCATCATAGTGATTTTCGACATCTCAGTTCGCTTTTCAGGGTGCCATATCATCATACATTGCCTGTTGTGTCGCGTCGTGACATCGTTGGTGATCTAGGCTCGTGTCTCTACTACGGTCTAGCCTTAGGACCAACACAGTACCGTCGTTGAGCATTCTTTCAACATTTGCATTGCTATTTTGATAATGGCTAACCCCTTTGCTAAGCCTTCCCAGAGCTCCACAGATTTCTCCACGTGCGGTGTCTGGACTCCCGGTAATCGCTCGGTTCAATCTCTGGAACCACTGCTCCTCGCGGTTGCACATCGCCTTTTTCCTGTTGTTTGGTAAAAACTTGTAAGAGCTCCGTATATTGCTTGACGGATTACGCGTGCCTTCCACCATATTTCCGTAGTTATAGGCATATATACATGTGCTTTTAAAGGACTAACCATGACAGATACTTCGCATAACCCTGCCACAATGACGAACCAAGAACTACATGCCCACTTCTTCGAGCTCTTGGTTGGTCGCGCTGAAGATGTGGATGCACAACTAGAGGAGTTTGACACCAAGCTCACCAACGCCATGGACAAGATCGATGGACTCGAGAAATCCTTCAACGACAAGCTTGACGCTCGGTTCAAGGAGGTGTTGGACAGATTGCCAGCACCCGTACCCACACCCGCCCCATTGGCACCTTGCATGGCGCACGGCGCATTCCGATCACGGGTCGTACTGCTGGTTCGGCTGCCGCCGCACCTCAGCCGGCTAGCACCTCAGACTTCCACCGCGGCTGCTGCTGCGACATTGGGGACAGACGACGGGTACTACTACGACCCCGACGACGACGATCTGTTTGACGAGGAGGTTGAACAACGTCCACACCCTGTTGGCCGTCCCTGACATTACCACCGCAACGCTCGACCACCGGTACGTGATGATGATCATGTTGCAAAGCTTAAATTAAATATTCCATATTTTGAGGATAAACATAATCCTGATGCATATCTTACATGGGAGATGGAAGTAGAACAACGTTTTGCATGTTTAAAATATCCTTAGAATATGCGTGTTAGTGCTGCTACATGTGAATTCACTAAATTTTCTTCCCTTTGGTGGTCTGAGTATTGTCGTTTAAATCCTACTACTATTCCTCGTACTTGGAATGCTTTAAAATCTGCTATGGGTGTTCGTTTTGTGCCTCCCACTTATCAACGTGATTTACTAAAGAATCTGACACGTTTGGAACAAGGAAAAAATTCTATAGAAGAGTATTATCAGGAATTGCAAACGGGGATGGTTCGGTGTGGTCTTGTTGAATCTACTAAACAAATGCTTGCACGTTTCTTTGGTGGATTAAACAAGGACATTCAACACATATTAGACTATAAAGAATATAATTCCATCACTCATTTGTTTCATCTTGCTTGCAAAGCTGAACGTGAAGTGCAGGATCGCCAAACACCATGGAGGAGGACTAATAATTCTGCAGGTCGCACATCCACTTGGACATCCCGACAATCAATGCCTCCTTCTCGTGATTCTCCACCAGCTACCACATCCAAGACCACCACAAGATTTCCGTCAGCTGCTCCTCCACCGTCATCCAATGTTCCTAGTGCATCTTCTATGGCTTCCACGGGTAAAACAAAGGATATACAATGCCGCAAGTGCTGGGGTTTTGGTCATATTGAGAGACAGTGCACAATACAACGTGTTATGATGGTGCGTGATGATGGTCAATATGATTTAGCGAGTGACTTTGATGAAGATACATTAGCCCTTATTTCTGCTCGAGATGGAGACAATTGTGATTCTGATGAAGAGACAAAGGTAATGGGAGCTGAATCTGCTGATCAATACAAGAGCTTAATTACACAACGTGTGTTGAGTGTGCAATTGAGCAAATCTGAGCAAGATCAACGCCACAACCTGTTCCAAACACGTGGTGTTGCCAAGGAAAAAGCTATAAGGATCATCATTGATAGAGGGAGTTGTTATAATCTGGCTAGTGTTGACATGGTAAAGAAGCTTGCACTTCCAACAAGACAACGCACACATTCATATTACATCCAATGGTTTGAGAGTTCTCGCAAGATCAAGATAACAAGAACGGTATGCGTACATTTTACTATTGGTACATATTCTGATTTTGTTGATTGTGATGTTGTACCTATGCAAGCTTGTTCTTTGTTACTTGGTAGACCATGGCAATTTGATAGAGAATCTGTTCATAATGGCAAAACTAATCACTATTCTCTTATGCATGATGGAAAGAAAATTGGTCTAAAACCTATGACTCCCAAAAAGATTTTAAAAGATGATCTTGCTAGAGCTAGTAGAGCTAAAACTGAGGAGAAAAATAAAAGTGAGAATCAGATTGTTGCTGCAGATTTTGTACCACCAAAGACCACTAAATCTAATTCTAAACATGCTAGTGAAATTCATTTGAAGAGTCCATGTATGCTTGCAAATAAAATTGATATTGCTGAACTAGATGTAAACACTACTCAATGTTATGCAATTATATGCAAAAAGGTTTTGTTTTCATTTGAGGATATGCCTCCTTCTTTGCCACCCGTTGTTGCTAACCTTTTGCAGGAATATGAGGACATTTTTCCCGCTGAGCTGCCACCAGGACTACCTCCTATTAGAGGAATTGAGCACCAAATTGATCTAATTCCTGGTGCTACATTGCCCAACCGCGCGCCACATAGAACCAATCCAGAGGAGATAAAGGAGATACAACGCCAAATTCAGGAACTACTCGACAGAGATCATATTCGTGAGTCCCTTAGCCCCTGTGCTGTTCCTATTATTTTGGTACCTAAGAAAGATGGTTCTTCGCGCATGTGTACTGATTATAGAGCTATAAATAATATTACTATTCTATATCGTCATCCTATTCCACGTTTAGATGACATGCTTGATGAATTGAGTGGCTCTACCATGTTTTCTAAAGTGGATTTGCGTAGTGGTTACCACCAGATTCGTATAAAATTGGGAGATGAATGGAAAACAGCATTTAAAACTAAGTTCGGTTTATATAAGTGGTTAATGATGCCGTTTGGTTTAACTAATGCACCCAGCACTTTCATGAGATTAATGAACGAAGTTTTACGTGCTTTCATTGGACGTTTTGTGGTAGTCTACTTTGATGATATTCTGATTTATAGCAAATCTTTAGAGGATCATTTGGACCATTTACGTGTTGTCTTCAATGCTTTATGTGATGCACGTTTGTTTGGTAATCTTGAGAAGTGCACCTTTTGCACCAATCGAGTTGCGTTTCTTGGCTATGTTGTTACATCACAGGGTATTGAAGTGGATCCAGCCAAGATTGAAGCTATTGAGAATTGGCCGCAGCCCAAGACGGTCACACAAGTGAGGAGTATTCTTGGTCTCAATGGTTTTTATAGGCGCTACTTTGGATCAATTGTCGCGCCGCTGAATGAACTTACCAAGAAGGATGTGCCCTTTGTTTGGGCGGTGCACAACAACAGGCCTTCGTCATATTGAAAGATAAGCTAACACATGCTCCCTTACTCCAACTTCCTAATTTTAATAAGACTTTTGAGCTTGAATGTGATGCTAGTGGAATTGGTTTGGGAGGTGTGTTATTACAAGAAGGAAAACCTGTTGCATATTTTAGTGAGAAATTAAGTGGGGTTAGTCTGAACTATTCTACTTATGATAAAGAACTATATGCGTTGGTTCGGACATTAGAAACTTGGCAACATTATCTATGGCCTAAAGAATTTGTTATACATTCTGATCATCAATCTTTGAAGCATATTCGTAGTCAAGCTAAGTTGAATTGTCATCATGGAAAGTGGGTTGAATTTATTGAGTCTTTTCCTTATGTTATCAAACACAAAAAGGATAAAGATAATATTATTGCTCATGCTTTGTCGCGTCGTTATACTTTGTTATCTCAACTTGACTTCAAAATATTTGGATTGGAAACTATTAAGGAACAATATGTGCATGATGCTGAATTTAAAGATGTGTTGCAGAATTGTAGATATAATAGAACATGGAACAAGTTCGTCTTCAACGATGGATTTGTGTTCCGTGCTAACAAACTATGCATCCAGATAGTTATGTTCGTCTTTTGTTGTTACAGGAGGCGCATGGAGGATTGATGGGACACTGTTATGGGGTAACCCCTTGGGGTGGCCCGATCTTTCACGAATATCCGCGGGAATCGAGGGGAAAGCGGTGGAAGGGGGAAAGGGGATGGAATCCACGAACACACGCCACGAAGAACCCGATGAACTCACGCACACAAAACACGATACACGCCGATAACTCACGCCGGTGGCAACCCGTCCAACATAATCTCTAGGATCGGTGTTGGGCGAAGCTCTCTCTCCACGCCAACAACGGGGGACGAGGTGCTTGGTGAGATCTTGACGACTTGGGGGCAAGAAACCGAGAACCCAAGGCCTTGTACAACTTGAACGCACTAGGCAAGATCCAAGAGGGGGTGGATAATCTGGTGCTCCTTGGTAGGAGCATGAGACCAATAGATGTAAGTTCCTCAAAGGGTTTCTTTAATCTATTCTTATCCAATTCTAGGGTTTACAATGGAGGGTGGGGGCTATTTATAGGCCAACCACAAAAACAGGGGTATTTTCGGAACAAATAAGGAAATATAGAGAGGGTTACAAGGCGCTGGGCCGACTTAACACGATCAGGTTATGTGTCGTCCGGTAGTACCGGTCCAGCTCGACCGGTAGTACCGGTCATCCGGTAGTACCGGTCATGCGGTAGTACCGCTTCCTGGCCCGGTAGTACCGCTTGTCGTCCTGGACTCGCTGAGCCTTCTTGGTGGCGGTAGCAAGGGCGGTAGTCGCCGGTAGTACCGGATCCGGGGAGAGTACCGCCATGATGAGAGCATTTGGCTTACTGGAGTCGTGCATTGGTGGCGTAGCAGAGGTGAGTGCCGGGCGTAGTACCGGTCGCCAGGTCGATAGTCTTCTTGGCAGAGAGCATTTGGTCTCTTCCGCAGGTGCTCCTCCGTTCTGTGGGTCCTTCTCTTCGTACCTGATGATGCACAATGTATGCGTATGAAGTAGCAGGCCATCCAAGGGTGTATCGAAGTCACATAAGGAGAGGAGCGAGTTCACCTTAGCTTGAAGGAGTTTGGCTCGAGAGCGAGTCATGGGTCCACTGGGGGAGATCGTGGGAGTAGATGTAGTAGCGGTCGTAGGACGGGCTGCATCAGCTCTCCCCCCCTTGGGAAAGAGTCATCCTCGACTCTTCAACCTTCTCAACTGCATCATCTCCATGGTAGGGTGAGAGGTCCTTGACATTGAATATCGAGCTCACAAGATACTTCGATGTTGGGATATCGATGATATAGGCGTTGTTGTTGATCCTCTTTAGCACCTTGAATGGTCCATCACCTCTTGGCTTTAGCTTGGAGTCGCGTTCCTTGGGGAAGCGGTCTTTACTCAAGTGTATCCACACAAGGTCGCCCTCTTCGAAGATTATCTCTTTCTTGTTCTTGTTTAGCCTTGATGCTTGGCGAAGGACTTGTTGCTCGATAGTAGCTCGTGTGTCTTCATGGAGTTTCTTCATTGTTTGGGCACGCTTGACAACGTCCATATTGGCACGTTCATGAAGTGGTAGCGGAAGGATATCGAGCGTGGTGAGATGCTCGAAGCCGTAGACGATCATGAACGGGCTCCTCATGGTGGTGGAGTGCTTGGCGCGGTTGTAGGCGAACTCGGCGTGTGGAATACATTCCTCCCAGTCTTTAAGGTTCTTCTTTATCAACACCCGTAGGAGTGTGCCAAGACTTCGATTGACGACCTCGGTTTGTCCATCGGTTTGAGGATGCGAGGCGGACGAGAAGAGGAGCTTGATGTCGAGCTTGGCCATGAGAGTCTTCCAGAAGTAGCTCATGAATTTTACGTCGTGGTCGGAGATGATTGTTCTTGGCACACCGTGTAGCCGAATTATTTCCCTGAAAAAAAGATTTGCTACATGTGAAGCATCATCGGTCTTATGACACGGAATGAAATGTGCCATTTTGGAAAAGTGATCCACTACTACAAATATAGAATGATGTCCATGTTTAGATCTAGGCAAGCCTAACACAAAGTCCATGCTAATGTCCGACCAAGGTGCATGAGGAATAGGCAATGGCATATAAAGACCAAAGGGGTTGGACTTAGACTTAGCTTGGATACATGTAGTGCATCGTTGGACGTGGCGATCCACGTCACGCTTCATCTTTGGCCAAAAATAGTGAGTGGAGAGCATGTCATATGTCTTGTCACAGCCAAAGTGACCCATAAGGCCTCCACCATGGGACTCGTGAAGAAGCAAAAGTTGGAGAGACGATTTCGGAATGCAAAGCTTATTTTGTTTGAAAAGAAAACCCTTATGCAAATAGAAATCATCAATCCCTTTGTCTATTGAACATTGTGCAAATATTGGTCCAAAGAAAGGGTCGGACGCGTACAAAGATTTGATGTCATCAAGACCCAAGACATTTACTTCGAGTCGTGTAAGAAGGCTTGTGTTTTTGCGAGACAAGGCGTCCGCTACCACATTTTCTTTGCCCTTCTTGTATTTGACAATGTAAGGAAAAGACTCCATGAACTCAACCCATTTTTTGTGCCTTTTACTCAAATTGGCTTGGCCCTTAAGATACTTCAACGACTCATGGTCGGAATGGATGATAAATTCTTTGGGCCAAAGATAGTGTTGCCACACTTGAAGAACTCGAACCAAGGCAAAAAGTTCTTTGTCATAAATGGAATATTTTAGGCGTGCGCCATCAAGTTTCTCACTATGGTAAGCAATAGGACGCCCATTTTGCATAAGGACGCCACCAATGCCAATACCACTAGCGTCACATTCAATCTCAAAGGTTTTTGTGAAATGCGGCAATGCAAGAAGTGGTGCTTCGGTGAGCCTCTTTTTGAGCTCATCAAAAGCTTTTTGTTGTGCTTTTCCCCAAACGAACGTGACATTTTTCTTGGTCAATTCGTTGAGGGGGCAAGCAATGGTAGAAAAGTCTTTGACAAAATGACGGTAAAATCCAGCCAACCCATGAAAACTACGAAGTTCACTAACATTTGAAGGGATGGGCCAATCTCGTATGTCCTTGACTTTTGAGACATCAACTTCAATGCCATTAGAAGACACAACAAAACCAAGGAAAATCAGCTTGTCTTTTGCAAAAGTGCACTTTGGGAGATTAGCATAAAGCTTTTCATGACGAAGGATTTGAAGGACCTCCTTTACATGAGTAACATGCTCCTCTAGTGACTTGCTATAGACAAGGATGTCATCAAAGTAAACAACTACACTCTTCCCAATGAGAGATCTCAAAATATGGTTCATGAGGCGCATGAAGGTAGATGGGGCGTTAGATAAGCCAAAAGGCATAACCAACCATTCATAGAGACCAAGCTTGGTCTTGAAGGCGGTTTTCACTCATCACCTTCGCCATGCGAATTTGATGGTAACCACTACGAAGATCAATTTTGAAAATATAGTGGCTCCACATAACTCATCAAGCATGTCATCAAGACGCGGTATAGGATGTCGATAACGCGGTGATAGCATTGATTGAATGGCGATCCATGCATAACCGCAACGTATCATCCGTTTTGGAACTAGAATCACGGGACGCGCTTGGGCTAGTGCTTACTTGGATCAAACCTTTGGAGACGAGTTGGTTGATTTGACGTTCGATCTCCTTTGTCTCTTCGGGTTCATGCGATCTGGCGGCGGTTTGGGAGTGGCGGCGGGTATGAGGTCGATCGTGCTCGATTCCACGAAGAGGAGGAAGTCCATGAGGAAGCTCTTGGGGGAATACATCTTGGAATTCCTGCAAAATAGCCATCAAAGGAGGAGGAACATTTGTCAAGTCGTTAGTTCCTTGCGCTAGTCCCTTGCATACAAGGACATAGTGCAAGATGGATGGGTTGTTCCGCACTTCTCTCATCTCACTTTTGGTGGCAAGAAGAACACTCTTAGTTTTTCCACTCGAGTTTGGCTTGTAGCTCTCACTCACTATGGTGTGGTTCTCTCGCTCACCACTCTTCTCACAAGGTGTTTTTGTGTATTGCGCCCTCGCTAAAGCTTTTGCATTGTCCGCAATTATTTGGCTAGGAGTCATTGGTTGCAACACACAAATTTTATCAAGCCATTTGAAGGTATAAGTGTTTGAGTGACCATCATGCAAAGCACGCTTGTCATGTTGCCACGGCCTTCCGAGCAACATATGGCAAACCGTCATTGGGACCACGTCACATTCCACCGTGTCCTTGTAGTGCCCAATTGAGAACGTTACCGAGACGGTGTGCTTGATCTTGACGGATCCTTGGTCACTTAGCCATTGGATATGGTTAGGGGTGTTTATGCGGATAGAGGGTGAGATTGAGTTTCTCACACAATTCCATGCTTGCAAGGTTGTCGCAACTCCCTCCATCGATGACAACTTTGATGGACTTCCCATTGATGCCGGCACGAGTTTGGAAGATGTTCGAGCGTTGGTCTTCATTTTCATTGACTTGGGTAGTTAAGACCCTTGTGACCACAAGCGATGGACTTGCGTCATGCTCACACACAAGAAGTTCTTGGTCCTCTTCCAAATGTTGCCTTGCCATGGCTTCCTTGACCCTTGCATCAAACTCTTCTTCACTCAAGTATTCTTCATCGCCGTTGTCATGGATGAACAAAAATTTCTTGTTTCCACATGCGTTCGACTTGTGCCATTTGCCTCCACACTTGTAGCATTCACCATTGAATGGATGATCATCCCTTGTGTTTTTGCCACTTGGGGGCTGTTTTCCTTGAGGGAGAGTTGGCTTGAAGGGGAGCTTGGTGGTACTTGAGGAGCTTCCACTTGGTGTTGTTGGAGTAGTGGTTGGTGCTTGCTTGTAGGTGAATTACGTCTTTGGCTTGTTGTACTTGATGTCCTCTTGCACTTGACGCTCAGCCTTTGACGCGATGTGCACAAGCTCAACCATGTTGTTGTACTTTTGGAAATCGGTGATGCGCTTGATGGGATGGTTCAAGCCATTGAGGAAGCGTGCCATTGTTTGTTCATCTCGCTCTTCAATGTTGGCACGGATCATGTTGAGCTCCATTTGCTTGAAGTACTCTTCCACGGTCTTTGTCCCTTGACTGAGTGTTTGAAGCTTGTTGAAAAGGTCACGCGTGTAGTGTGAAGGAACAAAGCGGGATCTCATATGAGCCTTCATATCTTGCCAAGTTGAGATTGGAGGCTCTTCTTATGCTTCGCGAGCGAGTTGGACTTGTTCCCACCAAAGGTTGGCATACTCATCAAACTCGAGGGATGCCATGGCCATCATCTTCTCATTGCTATAGTTGTGCATGCGGAAGATCTTGTCGACCTTGAGTTCCCACAAGAGATAGTCCTCGGGCTCATTGGAACCGGTGAACTTGGGCATGGTGAATTTGAGCTTGCTGAAAGTTTCTTCTCCATTGCGGTTCCGGTTGCGTCGGTTGCCATGATTTGGGCGGTCATCATCATCATCCGAGCTCTCATATCTTGCTTGGTGATTGTTGTGTTGCTCTTGCGGTTGTGGAGGTGCCGCGTTTGGTGGTGGAACTTGGATTTGACGACGAGCTTGGGGAGCTTGCTCCTTTTGTTGGCACGGTTGAGGACGAGGAGGAGATTTATGGTCCTCCCGACGAGCTTGGGGAGCTTGCTCTTGTTCTTGTCGTGGGTGGTGCCGAGGAGCATTGTCTTGCGCCCTGTGGCGAGGAGGACGTCGAGCCGCATGCGCAATGGGCTGCTCTTCTTCTTCTTGATGTAGAGGAGGCTCGTCATGACCATCATGTTGCCGACGTGGACGATCATGTCGATGATGACGCCTTGGAGGATCTTCGAGTGCTTCACGTCGACGGTGATCTTGTTCGTCCTCTTCGGATGCTTCACTTGTTGTTGAAGGGACATGTCGACGGCGATGGCCTTGGTGGTCCATGTGAGGTTGCTCTTGTTGAATGACAAGTGCCCTTGGTTGTGGCCGGTTCGCTTCACGTCGTGGAGGTCTTGCGGAGAGGTCACCATCATAGCTTGACGTTGCGGCGTGTCGCGGAGATGGTACCGCTTGAGAAGAGCTCATGGATTGAAGAACGGGTCCATCCCGGTGCCTTGAATCGTGACGGCGAGGTGCACTTGATTCACTTGAGGAGTGCCCAGATGAGCTTGAGTCGCGCGAGCATGGCCTTGCTAGTCCATCAATGAGGCGTTGAAGCTTCTCATCCGTTGAGGCGAGTGCACGACCAAGAGCTTCATTTTGATGACCGAGGTTGTGTTGCATGGGGCATTTGGCAACGGACTTCTTCGAAGCGGTTGTCGATGTTCTTGAATTCCACACGGGCCTCGCTAAATTGTTCATCTTGGCGCCGCTCAAGATCTTCACAACGGTAGTTGAATTCTCCTCGGACCTTCCAATGGTCCCATCTTGTCATGAATTGTGTGTCGTCCTCCGGAGGTTGTGGTGGTTGGGATGGCTCTCCATGCCTGTCCATGATGAAAATCCAACAAGGGTTGTATATGGAGAAAAAGGGTGCGGAGAGTTAGCCTTTAACCTCACCTTGGAGATTATATCAAACCAATTGCGACACAAATGACCGAACAACGTGCAAAGTGAAATGGCAAGAAACTCACACACAAATATGCTACAACTCTCAAAAGCTTTTTGATAGGGCAAAGGTGTCCGATCTTTCGATGAGATGGCGATAATCGATTTGGTGGAGTTTGGGCTTGATGATCCGACTACACGTGCGAGCACGAGCGCCAATGCAATCGCTAGGCCAATCTCCTGGAGGTTACCGATCCTGCGTGAACACGATCAGCCTGACCAGCGAGGGTGTTAATTTCTACCTGAAATCGAGAACAAGTAAGAACCAATATTGCAATCAAGATATTGCGGATTAAGAGGAAAGCTTTATTGAAGAGGTGGGATCCTGAATAGGTGCGAAGTACAAGAGGCCTCTGCGACGCTCGAGCCTTGGCGAAGTTGTGACTATGGCTAACTTAATGTCTAAACAAAATCCGAGTCTAGGGGGTCGGCTATGGGGAGTATTTAAGGGCGAAAAGGTGGGGTTTCGGCCAGCCATGGAAGTGGTGGCCGAATCCAACCCTAAAAGTCCTTTTCCCCTCAAATCGACTCTAAAAGTGGCTAATTAAAATCCTGAAAATTACATGGGCTGGCCCAAAATAAAGGTGTCATGACACCATATTAAGCTATGGGAATTAAAGTATTGATCTTGAATATTTCGTCCAAGCCTTCTTTCTTCATTATGGTGGCCTCAAAGTTCTGAAATCTTCATCCGTGGCCTTCTCTTGGATCATCACATACTTGCTGCCATCTCCATGCATGGCCATGCTCCAATGCTTGTCCCTCTCATCCATGCTTGGTCCATCATTCCTAAGAGTAAGAAATATATCTGATTTAGGCAGGACCATATTCTCATGTATGTGAGGAATAGTTCCAAGAAACGAAAGTACCTGATAGTTAAGTTGTTTGGCACGAGATCTTGTGATGGGTCCTTGTATGTGTGTTGCTGTAGGTACAACGGTTGCATCAATAGTAGGGATGTCCACATCACTTTTGGTGAAAGGTTAGGATTGTGGAAAACCAAACGAAACGATCCAAGCAAAAGGTTATTGTTCTACGTGGTAAAGAACAAAAGATCAAAAGCAAAAGGATACGATCTACAAAAACACGGAAAACGCACACGTGGAGAAAAACGGGGTTAGCACGACTATGAAAATGAGCACAAAAGGTCCTAACGAAGACTACGCTCGGTTGTCGTGCCAACTCAAGGAGAGACCACAACTCGTTTGCCAAAAGAGGATAAGCAATAGATTTGTGCACTTGCCTTGGTGTGCTCTTTCTTCTCTCTTTCTTGGCTTACAAGCTTGGTATTCTCTTTGTATTGGAGACTCTTTCTTGGCTTACAAGCTTGGTATTCTCTTTGTATTGGAGACTATGGATCTTTTTCTCTTTTTTTTTATTCTTTTCCTTTTTCTCCCTTGCTATGCTACTATGTTAGCTTTTGTATTTGGCCTTACACTCTCACTTTCCGAAGGCAAGTGCACAATGCTTAGACAAACACAAAATGAGTTGCTCTAATAGGATAGATACACACAAAGGAAGATAAGGGGCTGTCAAAGGGGCGCAAGTTATACCTTTGGTATTGTTGACGACTTGCAACCGTTGGTGGGGGATTATGTTCGAGTGTCGCGGTGTCAATGAGCGCGGTGACTTTCATGCGGAAGCTTGTGTTAAATTGGTGACAAACACGCGAAACACGAACAAATTGAAGTTGGAAAGTCAGCAAACGAAGTTGAGGTGTCAAGACAAGAAGGAAAAACCTTCTGTGACGCGCGGTAGTACCACTTGGTACGGGCGGTAGTACCAGACGGCGGTAGTACCGCTTGGTACGGGCGGTAGTACCGTTGGTCACAGAACAGGAACGAGATATAAAATTCGTGGACCAGAACTCAAATTCGTGGGAAATTCGTGATCAACCTTGCTCTGATACCAAGATGTTATGGGGTAACCCCTTGGGGTGGCCCGATCTTTCACGAATCTCCGCGGGAATCGAGGGGAAAGCGGTGGAAGGGGAAAGGGCATGGAATCCACGAACACACGCCACGAAGAACCCGATAAACTCACGCACACAAAACACGATACACGCCGATAACTCACGCTGGTGGCAACCGGTCCAACATAATCTCTAGGATCGGTGTTGGGCGAAGCTCTCTCCACGCCAACAACGGGGGACGAGGTGCTTGGTGAGATCTTGACGACTTGGGGGCGAGAAACCGAGAACCCAAGGCCTTGTACAACTTGAACGCACTAGGCAAGATCCAAGAGGGGGGTGGATAATCCGGTGCTCCTTGGTAGGAGCATGAGACCAATAGATGTAAGTTCCTCAAAGGGTTTCCTTAATCTATTATTATCCAAGTCTAGGGTTTACAATGGAGGGTGGGGGCTATTTATAGGCCAACCACAAAAACAGGGGTATTTTCGGAACAAATAGCGAAATATAGAGAGGGTTACGGTATTTGGGCCGACTTAACACGATCAGGTTATGTGTCGTCCGAGTAATCTTGGTCCAGCTCGACCGGTAGTGCCGGTCATCTTGTAATCTTGCTTCTGCAGTAATCGCTTGTCGATCCGGGACTTCATTTGGAGCCTTCTGTTGGTGGCGGTAGAAGAGGCGGTGATGCCGCCTTGAGTACCCGATCCGAGAGGCGGTAGTACCGCTTGATGTGAGAGCATTTGGCTTGCGCTTGGAGTAAATAGCAGAGGGCGGTAATCTGGCCGCTTGGTCCCAGTAATCTGCATGTGAGAGCATTTGGTCTCTTCCGCAGGTGCTCCTCCGTTCTATGGGTCCTTCTCTTCGTACCTGATGATGCACAAGGTATGCGTATGAAGTAGCAGGCCATCCAAGGGTGTATCAAAGTCACACAAGGAGAGGAGCGAGTTCACCTTAGCTTGAAGGAGTTTGGCTCGGGCACGAGTCATGGGTCCACTTGGGGAGCTCGTGGGAGTAGATGTAGTAGCGGTCGTAGGACGGGCTGCATCAGACACTTTGGTGTCAAGAAAACGGAGGATGTTCTTGCTGCACACTTCTTTTGGCCACGTATGCGTCGAGATGTTGAGAGATTTGTGGCACGCTGCACTACTTGTCAAAAAGCTAAGTCTCGCCTTAATCCACATGGTTTATATATGGCTCTTCCTATTCCTAGTGTTCCTTGGGAGGATATTTCTATGGACTTTGTTTTGGAATTGTCACGTACACAGAAGGGGAGGGATAGTATTTTTGTTGTTGTGGATCGGTTTTCTAAGATGGCACACTTTATTCCTTGTCATAAAACGGATGATGCTGCGCATATTGCTGATTTGTTCTTTCGTGAAATTGTCCGTTTACATGGTGTGCCAAATACTATTGTTTCTGATCGTGAAACTAAATTTCTTAGCCACTTTTGGAGCTGTTTATGAGCTAAGTTGGGGACTAAATTGTTGTTTAGTACTACATGTCATCCCCAAACTGATGGACAAACTGAAATAGTAAATAGAAGTTTGTCTACTATGTTGTGGGCTTTTTAAAGAAGAACTTAAAATTGTGGAAAGAGTGTTTACCTTATATAGAATTTGCTTATAATCGTTCACTGCATTCTACCACAAAAATGTGCCCGTTTGAGATCGTGTATGGTTTTGTTCCTCGTGCACCTATTGATTTATTGCCTTTACCTTCTTCGGTGCAAAATAATTTGGATGCTACACAACGCGCTGCAATGATATTAAACTTGCATAAGACTACTAAAGATAACACAGAACACATGAATGCTAAGTATAAACTTGCTGGGGATAAAGGGAGAAAGCATGTTGTATTTGATGTTGGAGATCTTGTTTGGTTACATATGCGTAAAGATCGTTTTCCTGATTTACGCAAGTCTAAGTTAATGCCGCGCGCTGCTGGTCCCTTTAAGGTGTTAGAGAAAATAAACGATAATGCATAAACTTAAGTTGCCTGCAGATTTTGGTACGGTTAGTCCTACGTTTAACATTGCAGATTTGAAGCCTTACTTTGGTGAGGAAGATGAGATTGCGTCGAGGACGACTTCAATTCAAGAAGGGGAGCATAATGTGGACATCTCATCTATTGATACAACCATTGTACCCACAGCTACACACATACAAGGACCTATCACAAGATCTCGTGTCAAACAACTTAATTATCAGGTACTTTCGTTTCTTGGAACTATTACTCACATACATAAGAATATGATGCTGCCTCAATTAGATGTATTTCTAACTTTTAGGAATGATGGACCAAGCATGGATGAGAGGGACAAGCATTGGAGCATGGCCATGCATGAAGATGGCAGCAAGCATGTGATTATTCAAGAGAAGGCCACGGATGAAGATTTCAGAACTTTGAGGCCACCATAATGAAGAAAGAAGGCTTGGACGAAATATTCAAGATCAATACTTTACGAATTCGTCCATAGCTTAATATGGTGCTGCGACACCTTTTATTTTGGGCCAGGCCCATGTAATATTCGCAGGATTTTAATTAGCCACTTTTTAGAGTCCGTATTTGAGGGGAAAAGGACTTTTAGGGTTGGATTCCGCCACCACTTCCATGGCTGGCCGAAACCCCACCTTTTCGCCCTTAAATACTGAAGGGTTTCGCGGCATAGTAAATCAAAATTTTCTACGGAAGCGAACAGAGGGAAAGCCAAGATCTAATCTAGGAGATGCAATCAACGAGAGAGATTGGATTAGATCTTCATACCCTTGAAGATTCGCACAATGAGCGTTAAATCGGGCGTGGGTGATGTAGTCGTACTCGCTTCTCCTCCTCGCGATCCGATCCGATCTAGCACCGCAAGTGGCGGTGCCTCGTGAGATGCACACGCAGCAAGACTCGGCGTCTCCTCCTTCCTCGGACCAGCGAGTATGGTGGAGAGATAGATTGGATCTACAACACGGCGTGGTGTATATGGTGGAGAATTCGCTGCAGGGCCGCTACAAGCGGTCGGGAGGGAGAGAGGTAGCATGGCTACTAGGGTTGGAGGCAAGGTGTGGGGGAGGCGCAGCCCTCTATTTATAGAGGCGGCCCCTGCCCTCCTCCAAGCCTTGGGCGGCTGACCAAGGAGGGAGGAGTGGCAAGGACTCCTCTTCTAGAAACCCTATCTCTAGTTTAAACGATTTAAACCCTATAGGATCATTTGGGCCCTATGGGCCTTGTGCCCCCAATGCGCCAGGACACTCCCTCATAGGCCCATGCCCCTCCCGGAAGGTGGGGCCACGTTGGTCCCCTGGAAGGTTCTAGAAGCTTAGGACAATACCGATTAACGGAACAATTAGAACTCCAAAACTGCCGCCTTATATGAATCTTATTCTCCGGACCACTCCGGAACCTCTCGTGATGTCCCGGATCCCATCCGAGACTCCGAACAAAAACTCATAAACCAATTATCCAATCTATCCTAGCGTCGAGACACGTTAAGTGTGTGATCCTGCGGGTTCGAGAATATGCAGACATGATCTTCTATCAATAATCAACAGCGGGGTCTGGGCACCCATATTGACTCGCACACATTCATCGATGATCATATCGGATGAACCACGATGCCAGGATTCAATCAATCCCATATATATATTCCCTTCGTCTCGCTATATTTTACTTGCCCGAGATTTGATCGTAGGTACCGTCATACCTAATTCAATCTCGTTCACATCAAGTACTTTACTCGTTCCGTAATCCGATATCACTTTGTGATTAACTCCTTAACCACATGCTTGCAAGCGGTGTTGATATCGATTACCGAGTGGGCCCGAAGTATATCTCTCCAACTTGGGAGGGACAAATTCCATCTCGATACATACAACCCAACAGATACTTTCCGATCACCTGAGAGACACCTTTATGATCACCCTCTCATAGGATGACGTTTGATGACCTCAAAGCTTTCTTCCGATACCAGGGAGTTGTATTATCTCATGGTCTAAGGAATACAATATTTGACATAGGAAAAGCTTCGCAAAGATGAACACGATGATACGATCTAATTGCTTCGCTTAGTTTGGGTCTGTCCATCGTATCATTCTCCAATGATATGATCTCATTATCAATTGACAACTCATGTCTATGGTTAGGAAACCTTAACCATCATTGATCAACGAGCTAGTCCATAGAGGCGTACTAGGGACACGGTGTTGTTCACAAACCACACAAGTATTAAAGTTTCCGCTTAATACAATTCTAGCATGGAATATAAACTTTATCATGAACAAGAATTATAATAATAACATCTTTATTATTGCCTCTAGATCATAATTCCAACAGTTTCCCACTTGCACTAGAGTCAATAATCTAGTTTACATTTGGCAACAATCTCACACCCATGGCACTGAGGTGTTGATCATGTTTTACACGTGGAAGAGGTTTAGTCAATGGATCTGCGACATTCAGATCTGTATGTACTTTGCTAATCTTTAGATCTCCATCTGCAATATAATCTCGGATTATATGAAACTTGCGGTTGATATGCTTGGTCTTTGGATGATATCTTGGTTCCTTAGCAAGTGCTATGGCGCCAGTGTTGTCACACAATATCTCCAGTGGGTCCAATGCACTTGGAACCACGCCAAGCTCGATGATGAAGTTTCGATCCAAACTCCTTCACTTGACGCTTCTGCGGCACCATGTATTCCGCTTCCCTTTGTAGATCCCGCGATCACGCTTTGCTTGCAGCTTCTCCACTCACTCCTCCATTCAAAATATAAACGTATCACGTGCGAGATTTGGAATCATCCTTGTTTGTCAAAACTAGCGTCGACGTAACCTTTACGACAATTGTTCATCACCCCATAGACTAAGAACATTTCTTTAGTCCTATTTAGGTACTTTAGGATGTTCTTCACGGTCCATCGATGTTCCTCTGGATCACTTTGATATCTGCTCGTCAAACTAAGAGCATTGGACACATCCGGTCTAGTACACAGCATGGCATACATGATGGAACTTATGGCCGAGGCATAAGGCACTTTGCTCATAGCTTCCTTATCATTTACCGTAGCTGGACACTGAGCCTTGCTCAATATCTTACCTGACAACATAGGCACTGAACCTTTCTTTGTCGTATCCATTCTGAACCTTTTCAGAACTTTGTCTAGGTATGTACTCTGGCTTAAAGCTATTAGGCGTCTTTGTCTATCTCTATAGATTTTGATGCCCAATATATAAGCAGCTTTACCTAGGTCTTTCATTGAAAAACATTTGTTCAAATAACTCTTCACATCGTTAAGCATGTTGATGTCATTTCCAATAATCAATATGTCATCCACATATAGTACCAGAAACGTCACCGAGCTCCCACTCACTTTCTTGTAGATGCAAGCTTCGTAGCAATTTGGAACAAATCCAAAGCTCTTGATCACTTGATCAAAACGAAGGTTCCAACTCCGAGATGCTTGCTTGATCCATAAATGGAGCGAAGTTTGCATACTTTATCGACATCCTTAGGATCGACAAAACCTTCGAGTTGCATCATATACAACTCTTCATCAATGTTGCCATTGAGGACGCATCTTGACATCCATCGCCATATTTCATAATCATGAAGCGCAATTGCTAATAAAATCCAAATGGACTTAAACATCGTTACGGAGAGAAAGTCTCATCGTAGTCAACACCTTGAACTTGTCGAAAACCTTTCGCGACAAGCCGTGCTTTATAGACATAACATTACCATCCGTCCGTTTTCTTCTTGAAGATCCATTTGCACTCAACGGCCTTTCGGCCGCTAGGAGGTCCACCAAAGTCCATACTTGGTTTTCGCTCATGGATCCCAATTCGGATTCCATGGCTTCTAGCCATTTCTCGAGTCCGGGCTCATCATCGCTTCCTCATAGTTCGTAGGTTCACCGTCTTCTACTAACAAGACAACAAGACAGGAATTCTTGTACCACTCGGGAGGGCGCGACCTTGTCGACTGCGACGTTCAAGAGCGACATCGTCTGAAGCTTCATGATCCTTGTCATTAGCTTCCTCTATCGTTAGTGCGGACCTTTGGAACAATTTGGTCTTGCGCTACTCTCCAATTCAAGAGAAGGTTCAATAACCTCGTCAGCTCTACTTTCCTCCCACTCACTTCTTCGAGAGAAACTCCTTCTCAAGAAAGGAACCGTTCTTCTGACAAACACTTTGCCTTGATTACTTATACCCAATAGTTTCCTTAGGGTATCCTATGAAGACGCATTTCTCGCTTTGGGTTCGAGCTTGTGCATCAACTTCTTGACGTAAGCTTCGCATCCCCAAACTTTAAGAAACGACAACTTAGGTTTAGCACCAAACCATAGTTCATACGGTGTCATCTCAACGGATTTAGATGGAGCCCTATTTAAAGTGAATGCAGCGGGTTTCTAATGCATAACCCCAAAATGATAACGGCAAATCAAGAAGAGACATCATTGATGGACCATATCTAATAGGGTTCGATTCCGTGCTCAGACACACCATTGCTTGTGGTGTTAGGGTGGCATGAGTTGTGAAACGATTCCACTTGCTTTAAGATGCGTGAGAAAATCATAACTCAAATATTCACCTTCACGATCGGATCGTAGAAACTTAATCTTTACATACGATGGTTCTCCACTTCATTACGAAATTCCTTGAACTTTTCAAATGTTTCAGATTTATGTTTCATTAAATAGATATACCCATATCTACTTAAGTCATCGGTAAAAGTGAGGAAATAGCGATATCCACCGTCGAAACACTCATCGGTCGCATACATCGGTATGTATGATTTCCAACAAGTCCGTTGCTCGCTCCATCATCTGGGAGAACGGGGTTTTGATCATCTTGCCCATGATGCATGGTTGCATGTGTCAAATGATTCAAAATCAAGAGACTCCAAAGTCCATCGAATGGAGTTTCTTCATGCGCTTTACTCCAATATGACCTAGGCAGCGATGCCACAAATAAGTAGTATTATCACTATCTACTTTGCATCTCTTAGCCTCAATGTTATGGATGTGTGTTTCATCCCTTTCGAGATTTAGAAGAAATAAACCATTCATAAGAGGTGCATGACCATAAAAGATGTTACTCATATAAAATAGAACAAACATTATTCTCCGATTTAAATGAATAACCGTCTTGCAATAAACACGATCCAGAAATAATGTTCATGCTCAACGCAGGCACATAATAACATTTATTACGGTTTAAAACTAATCCCGAAGGTAAAACTAAGGAGAGCGTGCCGACGGCCATCACATCAACTCTTGATCCGTTGCCAACGCGCATCGTCACCTCATTCCTCGCAAGCCGTCGTCTATTCCGTAGCTCCTGTTTCGAGTTACAAATATTAACAACTGAACCGGTATCAAATACCCAGGCACTTCAACGAGGGCTAGTAAGGAAAACATCAATAACATGTATATCAAATATACCTTTGATGGTGCCAGCCTTTTTGTCCGCTAAGTACTTGACGATATGCGCTTCAGTGACCCTTGTCCTTGCAATAGAAGCACTCGGTGTTCGGCTTAGGACCGGACTTGAGCTTCTTCTCGGGGGAGCATTGTGCTTGCCGCCTTCTTGAAGGGCTTCTTTGCTCCTTACCTTTCTTAAAGGAGCGCTTGTTGACCATCAACACATGATTATCTTTCTTGATGTCCACCTCCGCGACCTTGACTGCGAAGAGCTCGGTGATCGTATCGATGGAGCCAATCGATTATGAGTCACTACAAAACTTTTGTAGGCGGGAGGAGTGATTGCAGAACCTGTCAATCTTGAGCTCCTCTCGAATCGTGCATTCCGGTTGCTCAAGCCGTTGAGTGTGGCACATCTTTATGGCGTGCTCACTAACGGAACTTCCTTCTTCCATCTTGCGCTTAAAGAACTTCTCGGAGATCTCATATCTCTCGAGCGGGCTTGAGCACGAAACATGGTTTCGGCTCCTCGAGAATCTCAAAGGGCAGGATAGGTTTCAAAAGCGATTTTGAAGTTCGGTTCCATAGCAAACAACATGGTGCTCTTAATCACACCATAATCATCTTTCGCCGATGATAGAGAGCTTTCTCATCGGTAGCTGCGATTCTGAGGGTCACCTAACGCTTTTCAAGGACATAGTCCTTTTGTCCTTGAATGTAATGATTCTTAGATTGCGGAACCAATTGGTGAAGTTAGACCCATTGTTTCTAAGCTTTTCCTTCTCAGCAAAAACGTTGAAGTTGAAGTTGGATTTGGCCATGTGATCTACAGTATTTGCAAGTACAATTTAGACTATGTTCATGATAAATAGTTCAACTTAATCAAATTACTAGATGAACTCCCACTAAATTCAACATCCCTCAAGTTGTTTAGTGAACACGATCCAAATTCACCACACCTAATCCGATCATCACGAGAAGAGATGTGGTTTAAATGGTGGACAACAAAGTGTCGATCATATCATTCATATGACTCATGCTTAACCTTTCGGTTCTTGTGTTCCGAGGCCATGTCTGTACATGCTAGGCTCGTCAAGCTAGACCCAAATATTTCTGCGTGTGCAAAACTGGCTTGCACCCGTTGTATGTGAGCGTAGAGTCTATAGAACCCGATCATCACGTGATGCTTGGACACGATTTAACTTTCGCAGTGCATACTTGGGGAGAACACAATTTTATCTTGATCTTTAATTGAGGAATCATCTTATAATGCTACCGTCATGATCTAAGCATAATAAGATACATAAAAGGATAAACATCACATGCATATAACTTTATGTGACATGGTATAGCCAATCTTGGCGCAATGATCTCCATCTTGTGCGTTGGCATGATCTCCATCACTCCACCATGATTGCCTCCACCACGAATAGCAACTACAACTATTGCTAACTACTTAGCGATAAAGTAAAGCTATTACATGGCGTATAAGAAGTTGACTCACGGTCATACACAATTATAAAGACAACCATATGGCTCATCCCGGTTGTGTACTCATCGACATGCAAGTCGTGAAACATTACAAAACATGATCATCGCATACAATATACACATCACATCTTAGGCCATACCATATCACAGAAAACACTCCTGCAAAAACAAGTTAGACGCCTACTTTGTTGTTGCATGTTTTATGTGGCTTATGGGAGTAGATGCTAAACGATTCTTACCTACGGAAAGCCACAGCGGTGATATTATGGTTGCCAAACTCCGGTGTTAATCCCATGACAACTATAGTGAGAGAACCGACATCCACCGGTAGCATGTGTGAAACAAGCCACACGTCAAGTGCGGAGCCGGTCATGACGACGTCGCGTAAGGTTGGCTGGACTTCAATCTCACTATCCCGCTTCATAAGAAGAACACAAACAAGAGGCTTGCAGGAAAACATCAACGCCCGCAACAACCATGTTGTGTTCTACTCGTGAAACACATCTACGCATAGATCTAGCTCGATACCATCGAAGGGTTTCGCGGCATAGTAAATCAAAATTTTCTACTGAGCGAGCAGAGGAAAACCAAGATCTAATCTAGGAGATGCAATCAACGAGAGATTGGATTAGATCTTCATACCCTTGAAGATTCAAGACGTGAACGTTCGTCGGGCGTGGGTGATGTAGTCGTACTCGCTTCTCCCTCGATCCGATCCGATCTAGCACCACAAGTGGCGGTGCCTCCGTGAGATGCACACGTGCAACACCTCAACGTCTCCTCCTTCCTCGAACCGGTAGTATGGTGGAGAGATAGATTGGATCTACAACACGGCGTGGTGTATATGGTGGAGAATTTACTGCAGGCTTCGCTACAAACATTCGGGAAGGAGAGAGGTAGCAGGCTACTAGGGTTGGAGGCAAGGTGTGTGGGGGGAGGCGCACCTCTATTTATAGAGGCGGCCCCTTTGCCCTCCTCCAAGCCTTGGGCGTGACCAAGGGAGGGAGGAGTGGGGGCAAGGACTCTCCTCTTCTAGAAACCCTATCTCTAGTTTAAACGATTTAAACCCTATAGGATCATTTGGGCCCTATGGGGCCTTGTGCCCGGCCCAATGCGCTGAGACACTTCCTCATAGGCCCATGCCCCTCCCGAAAGGTGGGGCCACGTTGGTCCCCTCGGAAGGTTCTAGAAGCTTAGCAATCTTGATTAACCGGAACAATTAGAACTCCAAAACCTTGACGCTTTATATGAATCTTATTCTGGACCACTCGGAACCTCTCGTGATGTCCGGATCCCATCCGAGACTCAACAAAAACTCATAAACCAATTATCCAATCTATCCTAGCGTCGAGACACGTTAAGTGTGTGACCTCGAGTTCGAGAATATGCGAGACATGATCTTCTATCAATAATCAACGGTGGGGTCTAGGCACCCATATTGACTCCGCACATTCATCGATGATCATATCGGATGAACCACGATGCGAGATTCAATCAATCCCATATATATATTCCCTTCGTCTCGCGATATTTTACTTGCGAGATTTGATCGCGATGCATCATACCTAGTTCAATCTCGTTCACGGCAAAGTACTTTACTGCTCCGTAATCCGATATCACTTTGTGATTAACTCCTTAACCACATGCTTGCAAGCGGTGTTGATATCGATTAAAGGTGAGCAAGTATATCTCTCCAACTTGGGAGGACAAATTCCATCTCGATACATACAACCCAATGATACTTTCCGATCACCTGAGAGACACCTTTATGATCACCCTCTCATAGGATGACGTTTGATGACCTCAAAGCTTTCTTCCGATACCAGGGAGTTGTATTATCTCATGGTCTAAGGAATACAATATTTGACATAGGAAAAGCTTCGCAAAGATGAACACGATGATACGATCTAATTGCTTCGCTTAGTTTGGGTTTGTCCATCATATCATTCTCCAATGATATGATCTCATTATCAATTGACAACTCATGTCTATGGTTAGGAAACCTTAACCATCATTGATCAACGAGCTAGTCCATAGAGGCGTACTAGGGACACGGTGTTGTTCACAAACCACACAAGTATTAAAGTTTCCGCTTAATACAATTCTAGCATGGAATATAAACTTTATCATGAACAAGAATTATAATAATAACTTATTATTGCCCCATAGCCATCACCATAGACTCGGATTTTGTTTAGACATTAAGTTAGCCATAGTCGCAACTTCGCCAAGGCTCGAGCGTCGCAGAGGCCTCTTGTACTTCGCACCTATTCAGGATCCCACCTCTTCAATAAAGCTTTCCTCTTAATCCGCAATATCTTGATTGCAATATTGGTTCTTACTTGTTCTCGATTTCAGGTAGGAATTAAGACCCTCGCTGGTCAGGCTGATCGTATTCACGCAAGATCGGTAACCTCCAGGAGATTGGCCTAGCGATTGCATTGGCGCTCGTGCTCGCACGTGTAGTCGGATCGTCAAGCCCGAACTCCACCAAATCGATTATTGCCATCTCATCGAAAGATCGGACACCTTTGCCCTATCAGCGCAGCAACTTGGCGCCGAAAGGCAAATGTCCCAAGGGATCATTCTGGATGGAGGGTGGATTTTGCCGCCGGCGGCGCTACGATTCATGCGAAAGAAGGAGTGAATTTGTGAATTTCGCCAACGCTCTAAGGCATGGGGTCTACTTCCTCGTTTTGCCTAAGTGGTTGCCGACTTGGACTCACGTCACGGGCAGAGATAGTGGCATGGAGGTCCCGAACGTCTCCTTCACAGGACAGTTAACGAAAAGTTTATATTTGGCAGGGGTGGAATTCGGCTTGAAATGGACCTCAGTGATTGGCAGCCCAAGTTTACAAAACTCAGCAATTACACAGAACTTGGACCCCGCGTTGTACTAGCACGGGAAGTCGAACCCCGCAAGTTGAAATCCCCCAGAGGAAGGTGGCCTCGCGAAATAACTAAAGGGCACCCCCCTCGCCAAGCGACACTTCACCAGTGTAGAAGGACGGATCCGGATCCCAGGAAGCGGTCCCTTGTCAAGACGTAATGATGATCCAGAGCAGGACTACCGCCCTGGCTTGCGCTTGTTGCCCAAGAAAACCATCTTCCCCTCCCGCAAGCCAGAAGTGGCCAACACCCACTGCCACCTGGTCCCACAATCGACAGCGCCCTGGCGTGGATCACGCCCCGCGGGAAAAGTACCTTTTCCCTTACATGCTCACTCCCTTGTCACCATGTGGGAACTCTTCCCGCCAGATGCGCGGGAAGAAGACCGGGACGCCTATAAAAGGAGGGGTAATGCCTCATAAGAGGGGGACTCTTTCCACCTTGAAAACCCTAGCTTCCTCCTTCCATGAGTTTTAGATCTGTTCGTCTGATCAGCCTTTTATATATATAATCTCGCCAAATGATACAAGCAATACAACCAAGTAGAAGTAGGGTTCTACACCGCACGATGACCGTTTGCCACGTTCCTCACCAATATCACTGAGAGGACTCAGAGAGATCGTGTTCAGCTCCATGCGTTTGAAACATTCTTACTTCGTGAGATATCCTGTCAGGACAAATCTTCAATATGACCTTCAATATGACGTAAAAGCATCTCTAACACCCCCTCTCCCTCTCCACCACGCAGCCCCCAACGACCAAAAACGCGCCAACAACCCCGGTAGAACCCAGAGAACAAGCGGGCTATCGGGGGCACCCACATAAATACAGCCCTTGGCTGGCCCACAAGAAGTAATCTTTCTTCTCTCCCCTCTCTCTATTCTCACCTCACGTGTGGGAAGAAGTAAAAGGTTTTCGGCCAAGAAGCAAAAAAAAAATGTCTCCCATACAGCCGGCGTTGTCTATTTGGGGGGCACCAACGGCTAGTGATGCTCTAACATTCCCTTGCACATATCAAACCTACTATGAGTTTTTTCAAAGTCAACATAGGGATTTATATCGATAAGTAAAACCTTTGTCCAAAGTTGGGGATGTGCTTTCAGTTGTGGGGTTATTTGATTTCCCAGCAGTATTCTGGTTTATTTGTTTTCAATAAATGGAGAAGATGAGACACTCAAATGAATGCATCTCTATAATTTTCAATATAGCATAGATCTAATATTCAACACATCAGGTAAATCCAGCATTCTTTTGTACTGCTCGAGATGATAAATAAACTGAAACTAATAAAAAAAATGCAACTTTCCAGCCAACAAACTTTCTAGTCCTGTCATAATAGTATTATACATTAAGGACGCGTTTGGTTCAGCTTTGTTAACGCAAACGGCACTGGAATCAGTTGACGGGGGGCAATGGTAACGTACTGGACAATTTCCATATTTGTTTGGTTCATACAGGTAACATAAATGGATAGTCTAACAAAAAGATCTAAGGAGAGAGGAGTTTAAAGAAGGACGATGGCCAAGCAGAGGGAAGGGGATCGGTGGCTGCCGGGCGCCGGCCCGCCGCTGCAGCATGGCGTAGATTCCGTTGGTGATTGAAGAGAAAATTCCGGGATCCGTTTCCGGAGGGGAGTGACCGGTAACAGATTTGACTTTCCTGTAATCCGTTTACACGGTATTTGTTTCCGGGGGAAAGTGAACCAAACAAAATTAACGGTAATAGGTTGCAGTGTAATGGGATTACGGGGCAAAATATGCGAACCAAACACATCCTAAACAATAACATGGTTACTCCACTAACAAGACTTCCAACAACTTCGTTTCAAAAAAATTAACAGCTCTTACTCCACATTATGAAATCCAGCAACTCGGTCTTCAACAATTAACTTGGCTGCTAGTTTATGAAGCTCATTTCAGACTCATGCAAGGTCTGGAAATTTCATTTCATACTGCTGGGTGGTCTGGAGAACAGAGCAAGATTGTACTCAAAAATAGCGACAGCTTCACGGTGTGCCCAAATGAAAATGAAAAGACAAGGTATATTACCATAAATGTCGCTGTAATCATCTTCCCTGCAAACCATCTGCCATGAAGTGATCGTTGTGCACTTGTTGCCGCTGTTGCACTATCGAAATGCAGATACACAAAACCGGCAGTATGCCTGTATCAGAGCAAATGGATGTTAAAAGATGATGCAAGTCAAGACAGCACTGACTAGTATCATGTTAAAACGTCTTTCTGATTGACGAAATGAAATCAGACGAAATACTGAATAGTAAATTCTTCTCTTAAATTTGGACAAACGAATAAAAAGCCATGAAGGTGAACGGTCATAATTAGGCAGTTTCACAGGGACGGCCAAAACAATTGCACGCATACTTGCCTGTGCCTTGCAATGGTAGAGGAAAAATCACGCCGAGCAACCGCACAAGAGACGTGCCGCAAAAAACATTGAGCGCATCAAAGACATGCTCAGCGGACAGGCGTGCCACCACTACATGCTCTGCTTATCGTTTCAGCCAGGCCACTCGGTACATGTGCACCAATGCCAACAGAGCCATTAGCCTCCATCTCCACCCACCCCCTTTCACGAACGCCAACCATATTACGCTCATTCATGACCATTGTTACTTGCTAAACAAAATATAGAGGTATTTGATTCATATTACATATGTAACAAGATGCAGCTTTAATGTTCAAAGAACACGGGAATTTTACATCAAACTCAAAGTGCTCCACTACCGCACTAGTGGATGCCCTCTTAAGTTGTTATTACTGATGCGCGGACTGCCGGTTGCCTGGTTTATGCTAGGGTGTTAAACTGGTACCAATGCTGTTCCCGCCGGCTGTCTGTCGAGCCTCTGCCACCATGTACACGCTCTCGTCTCACCTCAAGCATAGTTTTAAAACCGGACCGGTTCACTGGTTAAACCGGAAAAAACTGGAACTAGAGGCCTCATTGGTTTTTTTTAAGTGCACTGGAAATAATATTCTACGACTAAGAACTCATTGATTTTCAAACCGATCCATTTACTTCCCTTGGGGAAGACACGGTCGGTACATAAGAAACAAAGGCGGCTAAAAACGACTTTGAATTGGAACCCTACTACTCTATATCAGTCTAATCTAATTCGGATTGCTCTACCGGGTCAAAAAACAAGGGATCGCCTACTATAAGTATGAAACTGGGAAAGCTACATCTTAATTGATTTGTATCTTTGGACCTTTCAATGAGCGACCTTTATCAATAGCTAACTCGGGTGTTTCAACTGAATCAGACCTCTTGGTCAGTACAGCAGCGCCGGGGGAACCACACTGACTCGGACATGGCATTGATCCTAAATAGAGAGTTTTCGGGGAGAAGATTCAAGATTGAGACGAGACCCATAACTATAGCCACTTCTAGCTCAGTGGCTCAGCAGAGACCTAAACTAATACCTTATCGAAAATGGGGAACGAAATCCGATCATCTCGCCAAAAAATGGGAAGTCTAGCTAACAAACCAGAGGCCTCATTGGTTTTTTAAATGCACTGGACCGTCCAGCTAACGAACCAGGAAAAACCAGACAAAAAGCGGTCGAACCGTCTGATCAATGGAAAACCGTCCACAGAAGAAAATATCGCGTTGAGGTCGGGATTCGATCCCGAGACCTCCCAGCTCACGCCAAAAGAGGCTTCGATGGGCTAGCCAACTGGGCCGACCAGTGTTTATGTCAAAGTACTTCATGTATTCGCTAAATATGTTTCTTTTTTCTAACAGATTAGTAATTTCCCCTCCATATTTTTTCCTTAATAAACCAGCACTGAACCGGTTTGAACCAGCGGTCCAACCAGTGAACCGCGAACCGAGAACCTCACCGGTTCGGTCGCCGGTCTGGTTTTTTAAACTATGCCCTCAAGACGGCGGGGCGAGCTCGTCCCGTCCACCTGGGTTGGGGTGGCCGTTCTCCCGCGAGAATGCAGGCCAGGTATCCAGATCGATCTCAATCTCCTGGGATAGGGATATATGATTCCAGATCGAACCAGAGTAGTTTCATTTATTGGCTTCGAGTTGGACTATTCCCTGATGGGCCAAGGCGACAAGCAGCGAAGCAACAGGCTGGTCTTGCACAATTTCAAGAAAATTGATAAAAACTATATGAGCAATAGAGCCGATCGTATTAGTACCACCTTGCTAAACTGATAGGAGAGCGGCCACGTGGGAAGGTACGTTTTTTTTTCTTTTTTTCCGCAACGTACGGAAGTACAAGCAGACAAAAACCACCTCAGGCCGTTTAATAGTATACATAGTATAAAGTAGCTCCTTCCCAACCAATATTTTTAACAGTCCATGTCAATATGATCAGTTTACTGCTATTCATAGTTAAAAAAAGGGACCGGCCCATCAATTTAAACAGAAAACCGGAGCCTCCGCCGGTTTGTTAAGCGCACTGGACTGTCTGCAGCTCTGCGCAAGCGGACCGGCTCAAACAGGCCGAACCGTTGTCCTACCGGCAGTTTCTGGAGAAAACAGGGCCGAACAGGCCGCCAGTCCAACCAGTGGAAGCCCTCTTGCGCGAGAAAAGATAGTTGCAAAGCCAGGAATCAATTCAGGGACCTCCTACATCGCATGGAAGCAATCAAGCTGGGCTAGCCAACTGGTGTGAGGCTTGTTTGTGACATACTAGTACACGCATGCATTAAATATATATACTTTTTTAACAGATCATTATTATTTCTCCTCTGCTTCATCTTTAATAAAGCAGCGAGTCAACAGAAGAAACCGGTGGTCCAAGGGGTGAACCTGAACCAAGATCCTCGCCTGTTCGGCCACCGGTCCGTTTTTTAACTATGCTGCTA
This sequence comes from Avena longiglumis, assembly GCA_030063025.1. Taxonomy (NCBI): domain Eukaryota; kingdom Viridiplantae; phylum Streptophyta; class Magnoliopsida; order Poales; family Poaceae; genus Avena; species Avena longiglumis. Next base: position 331,207,265 of record CP125974.1, on the reverse strand, counting down.
TCTTTATTATCCATGATTTTATAACAACCGATTGATAAGACATACAGTAGAAATAAAAGGGCATGCCATCAAGGTTTAGAAGACAAATGACTTACTTATCAACAAAAATATGCTTCACTACACCAAACTTTGAACATTCGTCTTGCACATCATCTCTAATATCCAAATCAAAATCAGGATCAGTCTGCAATGAAGAAGCGAAGTTCCATTTAGCTAAGAGACTAATATGTCAACAGAAAGTGAATAAGGTGAAGAAGTAACAATTGACACATAAAATTGATAGTAATCTTTCTATCAGCCAAAGACAGAAGGCAAACCCCTAGAATGAACTAACAGAGAGAAGCTAAGATAGAACAAAACATAAATTTCTAAAAAGATTATATACCTCCACTGATGGGTCAAACATGTTCTTTAGCAACAGGAATTCAGTAGGTGTCCCAATATCAGCAGACTGGGAGGTAATAGGAAGAGGAGCCCCCGGAACTACTCCAACAGGTTGTACAAGGGAAGCAACTGTCATAGGAGCACCAAACATTGATGCAGTCGGCAATCCAACAGATGTGTTCAAACCAGGAGCGCCAATGCCACCAGCTAAGCTGCAGACAGAAAAACAAGATTAAAGGACATGCCCTACAAGATCCTATAAACTGTACATAGAATAATTCCTCCAAAAACCATGAACAATGAACATGCTACAAGTTAAATAAGATTCGATGCACAAACAAACGCTTTGTTCATTATTATGTGGTCCAATAGCTACAGCCAAGCCAGAACAAGGAACATCTTCAGGTAGGGAAAATAGAGATCGGGTTTGTTTAGACAAATATCTTTAGATAAATTCAGATGGATTAAGTTAGGAGCAAAATCTCTCTATATAATACAAATAATAGATGTCAGCATATCTGCCACAACATTCATACATCCATAAACAGGCAGAGAAAACACAATTGCAGCACCTGGTTGCGGTGCCACTTCGGTCCAATTTCCGCATCAGAAGGGCTCTAGAGCTTGCATTTAATGCCTGCATATATTCAGTAGAAATGAATACACATAATCTTTGAGCAGAATAACATGATATGAGATTAGCAGTCAACCCGAATTAACCCCTCTTGTTTTTTGCTACAGCCCAAGGTTAATTACTAAACAGCGATACTAGCTGAGGCCGCGGCAAAAAGAGAAGCAAGATTTTAAGAAAATGATCAAATCATGAAAATCAGAAGATGTGGTATTAATGTAAAAGAATTGCATGCTTAATGCTTATTCTAACCTAGCATATGGCGGGCAAGATATCATATCATATAGACTATTTATGGGGAGAGAGAATACTACATCACTCTAGTGCGTACACATCAGACCAATCACTGAGAATAGCCAATCTTCAGATAGTTCAGAACTTGTATGTAGTGCTAGAAAAGAACATCCTGTGAAACTCTTCATTTTTATGATATTCCTTTTCTAATCTCATTAAATACTAATAGATGAGAAACCTGATGTCCAGCCTAATGCAGGATAACATTTCTGGGTAATATTTGTATGAAAAAATATATTATATCAATACCTCAAAATATTTTATTGGAATGATTATATTCACCGAGGGGCTAGCTACAAATGAATTTAGCTACACAAAGTGTCTTTTATTGACCCCTTAGTAGAAATGAATGAAAAAACAATCTTAGCAAGGTTGAAAACATCTGCACAATTTACAAATTCACTGCATAACGCTGCCCATTGAGCAAGTAAAAGGACAAGAAAAAAACAAGAGAAGACATGTTGTACAAGTCCCTGTGTAATTCAAGCAATTAAGTACAAAAATTAGAAAAGACAGAAGACACAAAAACCGCTGTACTGAAGATTGTAGTTTTCAGAATAAGTAACGCACCAAGCCTCCACCCTCGTCATCATCTAAATCTCCAGTAGTTGTGGCACCAAGTTGCACACCACCCTGATCAGTAACAGCCGAGACCTGTCAAAATGATGAGTTGTCAGATGGATGACTAGTACATATTAAAACTGTTTCGGAAGCAACAGAATACATATTGATAAGCCTCACCTTTATTACTCTCCCAGCAATATCAAGTTGGCCATTTAAACTCTGAGCAGCTTTTGCATCTTCAAGCCGTGCAAACTGCATGATGTAAATAAATGAAAAATTAAGAGTTGTGACAAGAGCTTCATGCCGATATATCTAAGAGAAGAGATTCCTGGGAATATATTGATACTTGCCTGGATGAAACCAAAACCTTTGCATAGCCCAGTAAGTGGATCTACAGGGAGCTGTACAAGCTCCACTTGCCCAAATGGTTCAAAGACCTGAAAAACAAAATTGTTATAACAGGCCACGTGAAAGTCTTAGATATGCCTAATACTCACACAAAACGTACAATGCACTTAACTAAAACATAATTTTAAATATGGATTTGAGAAATATTCTCACAGAAGGAGACCCTATAATGATTGGATGTGTTTCCAAAGCAGGTTAGTCTTTTCTTTGTAATATCATAAGATAGTAATACGTTGAAATGGATCTCGCTTCAAGTGCATAATATGGGGTTAGACTATAATTTTTAGTTTATTTCAGATGATCAGCATGTCTAACAGAATATGTTCTACTCATGACAAAGATTAATGATCAGGTTCAGAAGGTGCCTTTCGATCCCAAGTTGTGGTGTAGACAATAGCATTGCAGATATGATACTCCCTCCGATCCTAAATAAGTGTCACAGTTTTGGGCTAGAGTTAGTTCAAAACTGCGACACTTATTTAGGATTGGAGGGAGTAATTAAAACTAGAATGGCCCTAGGGCTACTTTCCATAGCAATATTATCTAGTTTCACTTTTGTTAATCAAGTAAGACTTGCGCAGGCCTTTATTCAAAATAAAGCACCTTGCACACCCAAAAGAATAGAAGAAAATGATGCAAAAATTGCTTATTGATTCTAGGATTCGATTGAAAGCACTATTTTCCATCTGCTGCTGGAGAGTACTGTTTAAAAGAGAAAATACAGGAAGCCAGATATATTACTTTAATGTCAAAAAACAAAAGAACTATATATGGTTGACCTGTCTCAATTGGTCCTCGGTGATATTGGAATGAAGGTTGCCAACATACAACTTTCTTGCTCCACCTGAAGCTGCCCCACCTGATGTCACGTTTGACTGAGCTAAGTTCTTTTCGGCCTCTGATGGCTTAACCATTACTCCTTGCCCAAGAAGTGGCTGACCAGTTAGAGCAATCGCCATTGGAACAGACATGACATCATAGAATTCGATGTACCTGTCAATTTAGACAAATCTTTAGTGTAAGTATTAGAGCATCCAACAAAAGATATTTTACCTGTCAAAGTAAGTAGACCTTAAGTGGGGCTAAATATGTTAGAATATTTCACAAGCTTCAGAGTATTTTGGAAATTTTGATCAGTTTTTGTCAGTAGGAAATTTTCGAACTTGGTTCTTGGTTGCCCTCGTTAATTCCTAAGAACCTGCACCAAGTTTTTGTCAAATACTCTGGAATCAAACTGCCCTAGATTGCTGACAGCATCAGAATGATCTAATATTCCATCTTACTTGTAAGTGCCGATAATCCCAGCAGGTAGACCAAACTATAAATATTTCAGTGTGCAATCCTGTTGAGTATGACAAACTGATGAAAAATGTTCCCCAAGTAAAAAACAAATATGAACTTGAAAAGAAATGCTCACATAATGATACAGCCAGTAAATAGATGGAAAACAAATTATAACAAAGGTCTGAATTCCAATTGGTAAAATTTGAAAACCATAGACCTAACAGCTATATTTCCTAGAAAGAACCGTTATCGTAATACATCCCCAAATTTCAGATTTTTATTTAGGCAGAGGATTAGAGTGTAACTACATGTTAATCCTCACTAAAGCACCAGTTGCTTTACAGGAAGCAAAACTAACTTATGCAACATGATAGGAACAAACAAAGTGGTGATCATATATGCCCATAATTCCATTGTTTCCTTTTCTAGTGCTGTACATAGTACATACTGTCTTTTTTAGATTTAGTGCATGCTGGCGGATGGGAGCTTGATAAGTCACTTAGGATTTGACTACAGTCCTACATGGTAGAAAACCAAAATCTTAGCACACATTGTTGTTTCAATCATCTGGAAGCTAAATAATTCAGAACAAGGTATCTATACTCTTGCAAAAACCATCCACTAAGGAATACACATCAAATAAACAAGTGCTGAAAACTGACCCCACTCCTTTGGAACGCCGCGAATTTCGGTCCATAATAAGGCGAACATCACGAACCTACAAAGAGAAACAAGAGTCTTGTTAGATGTTTAAAATAAAATTATTAGTGCCAGGAAGCTTAGCGTGCAACAGCATCAATGACTACTGCAAACTTTTTCTAACAAATGATAGGTGTCAGCTTAAGAATAAGTTATCTTCAGCCTGAACAGTTGCACACATGTTGAGTCAATGTTCCAATAATCAATCCATCAGGTCAGTATAACATTAATTAAGTTTCATCTGTGAGTTTGACATTATAAACAGTACGAATTCACTAAAGCACAGCAAAGGATATCAACACCATCATACTTGCAGAATGTAACTGGTATAAGAACACACAATGTAAAGGGAACATTTTCATACTAGAATGCAATGTGACATAGATAATATGTATCACCTTCCCTGCTCTCGAGAAGAACTCATAGACATCTCTTTCGTCTGCCTTCAAAGATAGCTGCAGTAATGCTGACAACATCAGCTTGATAAATAAAATGTAACATAATAAAAGTTACTTGTGAGACTAACCTGGAAGGCAAATACAGTCCTTTGATCTCTTTCTGGGTCAACTTCTGGTTCCGTACCATCATCTTTCTTACGCCTGCACACATAAAAAGGAACTTCAGCACAAGAGAGGAGCATACCAAACACATCAGGTAGTAACGAATAGAAACAGTAAATATAGACGACATGTTTATAGCTAGTCAGAAACCCCCCATCCAAGAAAACACCAATTATCTTCAAGACCACAGCATTAGCAGCCCGACCAAGTTGCCAAGTTGTATCCTGAGTGGCTCAGTTGCTGAAACAATCTGAAGAGAACTCTAGCATATTGTATCTGCGAGTCTCATATTAATGCTCGTTATTCAAACTTTACAAGCCTAGAGGATAAGAGCATCCCCAGCCGTGATCGCCAAATTTTTTCAGGCGTCACCCTTTGGAGACTGCGTATGGGGAGTGCAGGACGATTGTCTGTGTATGGGCGAGGGTGCTCCCAAATCAGCCGCGTCGCGCTCAACTTAGACTTGGAGATGCTCGCCGGGGGATGTTGGTCGTCGTCCCCAGCCGTGATCGCCAAATCTTGTCCGGCGTCACCCTTTGGAGACTGTGTATGGGGAGTGCAGGCCGATTGTCTGAATATGGGGGAGGGTGCTCCCCAGTGACAACCCCCAAAACGGCCATGTCGCACTTGACTTAGACTTGGAGATGCTTGCAGGGGGGTTCACTAGACTCGGCAGGCAGCAGAGCATCTCCTGCGCGCCAGCACAACGCAGCCTGAACAGCTCAAACAACATGCCGGTCACATGACCACCCGTGGCCAGACAAGATCGACACAAGAGGGCGAGGAAGATGGGGATTCGACGCCCGCCATGGACTCCGACGAGCTCCGCCGAACTTGCAGCACAGCTCAGCATCCACGGTCGTCTATCACGCTCCTCGTCGACCCCTCCCTCCGATGCGGGCCTAGCACTGCCTCTGCCAGCACGACCCCCTTGTACCGCTCTCCCTCCACGGTCGCATCCAATCCTGTGCCGTCCCCACTTCATCACTAGAAATCCAGAGGACAGGTGGGGAGAGAGAAAAGGAGGAGAATCTCTAGGCTGGTCACTGTAGGTGGACCTGCCCATTGCAAAGTTCGTGTCCAGGGCCCCCAATTGAGCCCCTATGGCCAGGGGATGGACTGGGCATGCTGGACATTATTTAGCGATGCGCCGAACAAAAGCAGGCATTTGGGTGCGTGACTAGGGGACTTTTTTGCTTCACAGCCCAAGCGCTTTGGGCTTTGGCGACCCCAGCTGGGGATGCTCTAATGACTGTATACTACATGGAACATTTAGCAATTATAAGAATGTGCACCATCAAGTTACTATTTTCCATTAGTGTATGCCAAAATAAATTAGAGAACAAGTAGAACATAGACTACTAGGATTCCGCAGAAAAAATCAAGAGCACTCAACAACATAGCTTTCTCCTTCTACATCTACACTTTGTCAAACCCAAGGCAAATAAGACTAGTCAATTAAGTCTAACACACAACTAAGAGGGGATAAAAGTATTTCACACGACATTCATTCTAGGACATCCGAGGTATTAAGCTAGTGATAGTACTAGGGGAGCTCACAAATGTGTACCTGAAATCACGGTCTCTGTAATCACGGTGGCGGTCACTGCGGTCACGCTCCCGCTGGAGCTCCCGCACCATCTCCTCCTCCTCTCCGCGGCGACGCTCTGAGCGGCTACGGCTCCTCCGCTCCCTCCCGTTCCCCCTCTCCATAAGCATGTCCCTGCCCTCCCGCTCCTTTTCCCTGACCTTCTCTCGGTCGCGGCTGCCATCATTCTCTCTAACCTTCTCTTGGTCGCGGCTCTCGTCCTTCTCCCTAACCTTTTCAGGATCGCGGCTTTCATCCTTATCCCTAACCTTCTCGCGGCTACGGGGCCCGTCCTTCTCCCTTACTTTCTCGCGGCCGCGGCCCTCGTCCTTCTCCCTAACCTTCTCCTTCCCCTCTTCCAGGTCGCGGCCGCTTCGATGCCGCTCGCGCTCTTCTCCCGAGCGAGGACGCTTCGATCCGCGCTCGTCTAGGTCGCGACCGCCGCCGGCGGCGGAGGAGGAGCGGCGGCGCGAGCTGCGGTCTTTCTCACCCGCAGCGTTGGTTGACAGGACCGGGGGCTCGACTGCCTTCTCCAAGTAATCGTACTCGTCGAAGTCCATGGCAGTGAAAGAGTGGATGGGGGAGGAAACGGAAACCCTAGACGTCGACTCCGCGAGGGGAACGAAGGAAACAGAAGCTACAACAAAACCTTCCGAGAATGGGCCGATAGCCTTTGACAGATTTTAGAGGTTGTCTCCGGTACAAATCAGATAAGAGCTGTTGGAACAAACCCCCTCCACTGGCCGGTTTTGAGGTTGTTTCACATCCAAGAAAAAGACTAGTAGAAGGCATACAGATTACACCAGTAGATGATACAGAGAACAAAGGAAAACTTTTATTAAACTTTCTCTCGGTAAGCTTACGTACAATAATGATTGTTCCTCTATTTATAGACTAAGGGGATACGATACCCACATGGGCCAACACTAGCCTGGTAGAGGCCACACCGAGTGGGCCTCTACCGGCCCAGTTTTCCAACACTCCCCCTGGGTATCTTATCTGTATAACCATGGATTAAAACTCTGAAAAACCCAGTGGGAAAAATATGGAGAAATGCACACGTATATTTGTTACTATGTTGCACGAATTGCCTCGTTAAAAACCTCATGTGAGAAACTTCAGAAAAACTCGTTAAGGGAAAAAAAGTACAATTCACTTAACTATAAATTAAGCACTCAATCATCGGGATCAAGATTTCAGCGATGAGTTTGTGAAGATTCTCTCCCTGAACCTTGCATCTCCCTAAGTCTCATCATGCCGATCTCACGGACACATCTCTCGAAAGAAGATGCTGTCAATGATTTAGTGAACAAATCAGCGAGATTTTTACACGACTTAGTATGCAAGACTTTCACTTCGTTCATCTTTTGCAGTTCATGTGCATAGAAGAACTTGGGGTTTATATGCTTTGTGAGATTGCTCTTCACATAACCCGTCTAGCTTTGTGCAACACAAGCGGCATTATCTTCATAGATAATTGTTGGGTTTGTACGGTGTTCAGTTCAAATGACATCTGGATGTGGCTGACTACTCGTCGAAGCCATACACATTCTCGTGATGCTTCATATAATGCTATGATTTCTGAGTGGTTCGTCGAAGTTAACACAAGAGTTTGCTTAGACGATTTTCAGGAAATTGCCGTTCCACCACAAAGAAAAACATATCCAGTCTGCGACTTGGATGTATGCGGGTCCGAAAGTATCCAACATCTGCATAGCCTACAACAGATAGGTCTTGGTTCTTTTGGTAAAATAAGCCAAGGTCCTTTGTCCCTTGTATGTACCTAAAGATGTCCTTAACGCCTTTCCAATGCCTCTTGGTAGGCTCAGAACTGTACCTTGCAAGCAAATTAACGGCGAATGCAATATCCGGCCGTGTACAATTTGCAAGGTACATAAGTGCGCTAACTTCACTTAAGTAGGGGAATTCCGGTCCCAGAATTTCCTCCCCCTCTTCTTTAGGTCTGAACGGGTCCTTGTCTTGCTACAAAGATCTTCCGACCATCGGGGTCTTAGAAGGATATTGCCTTTTCAAACCCAAATCGTTCCAACACCTTGTGGGTGTAGGCCGACTTGTGAACTAGAATCCCAGCAGGGGAATGCTCAAGTTGCAGACCGAGGCAGAACTTGGTTTTGCCTAAGTATTTCATCTCGAATTCCGACATCAGGTAGGAACTCGCTTCCTCAATATCGTCAGGTGTACTGATTATATTCAAATCATCCACGTACACCGAGATAATACAGAAACCATCCTGCGATCTCCGTATAAAAACACATGGGCAATCTTCATTGCTCGCGTAGCCCTTCTGATGAAGGAAATCGCTTAAACGATTATACCACATCCTACCTGATTGTTTTAGTCCATACAATGACTTCTTAAGCTGAACACTGTATAAGCTCCTGTTTGCTCTATCCTGGTTCGGGACAGGGATACCTTCTGGTACTTTCATGTATATGTCCGAATCCAAGTTACCATATAGGTAAGCGGTGACAACATCCATTAGTTTCATTTTTAAGTCCATGTTTCGCCATTGAGATCAAGTATCTAAAGGTAATTCCATCCATGATCGGAGTAAGTTTCCTCAAAGTCGACACACGGTTGAGTGAAACCTTGAGCAACGAGCCTTGCTTTGTACCTTACTACTTCATTATTCTCGTTTCTCTTTCGAACAAAAACCCACTTATGGCCAAGGCGAATGTGGGAGGAGTTAGACAAACTAGTCCAAATACCTCTCTTTTGTTTAACGATAATAATTCAGATGATTGCCTTCGCCAATCTTTCCAATCAGACCTTTTCTTGCAATCAACAGCGTGTTAGGATCGGGTCAAGGTCTATGATTGAGGCAATTTTCTTGGCAAAATTAACGTCGACATTTGCCATGGCTCGGTTGTATGGCTCTTAGAATTAACATATTTAATGGCCATTTCGTCATGGAGTGCATCAGCACATCCTCTTGCTCCTCCGGATTTCCCAATCCAGAGCTAGGTCCTTAGCTTTCCGCTCCGATGTGTGCGCACACAACTTTCTTTGGTATTTCCGATATAGGAAAGTTCAAGTCCGTAATTTTGTGCCTTTGAAATATCCGTACTTGTGCGGTCTCAACTCCCCTCAACAGGGTGGTAATAAATCTCTCTTATCCTTTTTCTTGGGCATCCCGGTACTTGGGATTTGAGAAATCGGAATCGCGTCCTCTTAGGCCTTGGAGCGGGAGGTATACCATCATTTTTCTTTGGTATTTCAACCCTTTCGGTGCATTGCGTGCATGCACATGTGACTTTGTCACGATCTTTAAATCACTAAAATGATCGGGCAGTTGATTCGCTAGGAGTGCAAATCTAGTAACTTTTGGACTTCTATTAGTCTCAGCGGCGGGTCATGAGCGTGGATCCCGTGGCTTTCCGTGATTTCTACTTTTGTCATCCAGGTTGATTACCTCCCCAAAGCTCGGAAAAGATCCTCGTCAAAAATGCAACAAGAAAGCGGGCGTGTGGCGGTCACTGTCAAGGGGTCCAAGAACCTGATTATGGACACTGTCTCATAACCAACGTATATCCCCGACTTACGGAGCGTTCCCATTGTTGATCGCTAGGGTGGTGGTATAGGTACATATACCTGTCAGCCGAACCTACGTAGGTGGGAAATTTTCGATGCCGACCCTTGCGCAAGTTGGATGGGAGAGTGGATGTTGTAGGCCGATGGTCAAAAGTTGATGAGATTAGCGGCGTGTAACACCGCGTGTCTCAAACATGTAATTGGTAAATTACAACCCTGAAGGAGTGGTCTGGCAATGAATTTAATCCTTTTAATCAATGCCTACGCAAGTCCATTTTGAGTGTGGACATGCGGTACAGAGTGCTCAAGTTTGATTTTAGTTGCCATGCAATAATCATCGAATGCCTTTGAAGTAAATTCTCCGGCATTGTCCATTCGAATAAACTTTAAACGATAATCGGGGAATTTATTCCTTATCTGTATGATCTGGGAGATCAACTTTGCAAAAGCATGGTTCCTTGTTGACAGCAGGCAAACATTGGACCATTTAGAGGAAGCATCGATGAGCACCATGAAGTACCGAAACGGCTCTGAGAGGGGCTAAATTGGACCACATATATCCCTTTGAATATGTTCCAAGAACGCGGGGAGTTTATCCTTCACCTTTAGGGGGGCGGTCTAATGATCAATTTCCCCGTAGCGCATGCGGAGCACACGAAATCATCGGGATTCGGGAAATTTTTCACATTAACATTATGACCATTCGAGTTGTTAATTATATTTCTCATCATCCTAAGACCGGGGTGGCCTAACCTATCATGCCAAAGGCAGAATAGTTCGGAGCATCTAAAGACAGTCTTAAGGGTAGTGTAAATAGGTGGTGCTACTATCTTAGTGTAGTACAACCCAGTAGCTAATGAAGGGAGTCTTTCGACAACATGTTTACCATTTTCGTCGCGCTTGGTAATGAGTAGGAACTCCTTTCCATTCTCATCATCATCGGTTTCTACATGGAAACCATTGGCGCGGATGTCTCTAAAACTCAAGAGAGTACGAGTCGACTCCGGATACAATAATGCCTCTTCAATGATTAGAGTTATTCCATTAGGGAGTTGATAGTTGCTCTTCCGGAGCCAACTACATTCGGACCACAGCCGGCGATCGTCATTATGTTACCGGATTTTTTGGTAATGGACTCAAAATACTTTGTTTATCTCAAGATGGTATTTGTGGTGCCGCTATCAGCAAGGCACGTTTCCTCCATTTGGGCGCCACACGCGTTCTAAAATATAGTGCCTAATTAATATAATGGAGCGAGGAATATGCTACATCAAGTAAGTAAACACATAAACATTTTAGAACATCACACAACCAAATAATGGAATAAATTAATAAATGTCATCCAATCGCCGGAAACAAATAAATGTTATGCTCTCATAGAGCTTACAACCATATCGAAAAATTGTATCTGATTATTTGCGGAAAAAAATCATCACAACAAAAGGAGCTCAGGTGCATTCTGCAAAGAAACCATCAAGCTCAACCTGTATCTCAAGGTCAGTGAGCTTCTCTTCGTTGGCTATCATCATCGAGGCAACAGAGATGTCTAGCTGAGGCGGAGGGGGCACAACGTGCTCAACCTCCATGGGCACAACGGTGTTCGTGGGAACCGCCGAGGGTGTTGCCACTTGTGCTACGTCCTGCGCCACTACGGCGCGGCGTTACAAGACAGCGCCGCTCCGGACGCCAGTGGTGCCTCAACCTGGACAAGGTGCGCCTCGCGCGCCTTCTTGTTGGCCTTGAACGCGTCCACGACATGTTTAGGGACCAAGCACTGCCTGGAGAAGTGAGTCTTGGAGCCACAGCGGAAGCAGTTCTGGGGCCTTGCCTCCCCCTTGCCCGCCTTGCGTTGCTTGGCCGGGTTGGAGGAGTTCGGGCCCTTCTTGCCCTTCTTGCCTCTCTTATTGTGGATGGGCTTGCGCACCTTGTATGCACCGGCATTAGCCTCATGACTTGGGCCCCCCGCGAAGGGTTGCGCGGAGAAGTTCTTTTTCAGAACATTATCCTGCGCCTCGGCCACCTGGAGAGCATCAATAAGCGCTGCATATTCCGTGAATCCTTCCTGGCAAAAGTTTCGCGAGGACTGGATGTTGTCCGGATGGAATGTGGAGAGGGTTTTGTCTATCTTCTGCTGATCGGTGGTACTGGTCCCACACAGCTGAAGAATGGTACAAATCCGGTGCAACCTGGAGTTGTACTCTCCCACCATCTTGAAGTCCGCAAACCTCAGACGAATCCAGTTTGCCTCCGCCTGTGGCTGAATGGTGTACTTCAGCCTAGAGAACCGCTTGTTGAGGGCGGTCCAGAGGGCAGAAGCACTCCGTCCTGCCATGTACTCGTTCTTGAGAGTCTCACACATGTGATGGCGGAGGAAGTGCAGGGCTTTGGCGTTATCCGCCGGGATGGTTTTGCTGGGGGGCATCGGGGTCCCCTCAATCAACGCATCCTTGATGCATCGGCCCTCGAGGACGATCTCAACGTCCGAGGCCCAAGTCAGGTAGTTAAGCCCATCCTGGGTCAACTCCGGGAACTCGCGGCTGACGATTCCGGTCATCTGCAATTTTATGCAAAGTGTGTAAGATTACAGCAGGTAATCGGTTGCATAAATGCGATAATCGATACAATAATTCAAATATAACGGCGTTCCAAAATTTAATGTAAAACGGTACAAGCTATCTATGAGATACAAAGTATTAAAAACATGTGTTAATTAATAACTATAGTAAAACATAGTTCAAAAGCTTGTGTAAAATCGGACGAAAACAAACCCAAAAACGGTCCAACAGCCCTGCAAAGGCGTGCTCCCATGCCCCAATGTTTTTCTATGGGTCAAAACGGCCCAAAACGCTCGGTCTCTGTGGCATCCCGCAAACCACTACTAGAAAATCGCGTTGACTTGTGCATTGCATCGTCATCATCATGCATTGTTTGCCTAAAACTATTTTCGAAAAGCCTGGTTTTATTTTCTAAACGCCCCACCTTTACTCAAAACCAAAACCCGGGTCGCCGGAATATTTTGTTTTGTCCGCTGTAGGTTGCAAAAGCGCCGGTTGAAATAAATAAAGTTATTTAATTATTTTAGTGAGGGCAATGAAGCTTGGTTCGACCCGAACGACCACCCTCAAAGACAATCGGTCCGCACAGTTCAAACGGTCCACCCTTAATCCTAAAACTACCCAACCTATTCTACCCACACCCCTCCACCTCACCCCACCCAATCTCCTCTCGCCACCTCACCTCTCCCCAAATCCCCACCACTAGGAAGCTGCCATCTCACCCAGCCACTCCCTCTCTCTCTCCTCTCTCTTCCCCCTGGCCCCACACCACTCCCTCACCCACGCACACACGCCACCCACACAACCCCACCCTCTCTCACGCCCCTGGTCCCACTCACTGCCCCACCGCCTCCGAACCGACAAGCACCCCGGCCCCACCCCCTGCCTGGCCCCACCGTCTCTCCTCCCCTGCTCATGTTCCTCTTCCACGCTGCACGCCTCACCTCGTGCTCTCTCCTCTCAGTGCCTCGCCACGCTGCTTCGCCCGGCCGCCCGTCCGCCTCCTCTTTCCTCCGTCGCTCACGAGCTCCCACCGGCCTCTGTCCCCGCTTTCCTCTCAGCCCACCGCCACCAAGGCCTTCTCATGACCGCCGCTTCAACGGCCTGCCCGCCTGCCCACCTCTCCGTCCGCCGCTGGCTTCCTCTCCCGCCTCCCGTGCTCGCCGCTGACGCCCCGCTGCCGAGGCTCTTCGCCGCGCTGCCCCACGCTGGCCGACCGCCGCTGGGCCGACCTCTCGCCTCAAGGCCGCCTGGTTTTCTCCTCGGCCGCCCGAAGCCTTCGCCGCCCGCCGCCAGGCTGGCCTTCCACTGCCCGCGGCCGCCCGCCACGCCAGCGCCCGCTGCCTCGCTGCTGCCGCCACGGGCGCCTCCGCCGCCGCTTATTTCGCCTGCCGCGCGCCGAGCTTCACCGCCTGCCGCCCGCCGCCCCCGCACTGCTCCACCCGCTCCCGACGCCGCCTTCCCAGGCCGCCGAGGCCCTTCGCCACAAGACCCTCGTCCGCTTGTCGCGCGCCTCCTCTGGTCGTTCTTCTGTTCCGGGGGCCGCATGTCCTCTGCATGTCGTGCTGCTGCTGCCGTGATGTTTTGGTGCTAGTCCAGGGTACCTCTAGTACCAGTGGGTTGCCCCATGTGCCGTGTTTTGGTGATGTTCAGGAGAAAGCGGGGTGTGAAGATGTTTGCAACGGCGACCGTGTGAAGATGGATCAGTGGCGATTTATCTGATTTCAGTATCCTCCATCGGACAAGTTTGACGGGTATCTCACCAAGACCCTCGGAATCGCCAAGTTCTCCTTCCCGGAGTTGGATCCCGAAGACCGAACCCGACCCGCCAAGTTCTTCAATCGGATCCAAGGACACCGAGACCCCGGTGCGACAAGTACTCCGACCCGGACGCCAAGTTCTTCACCCGAACGCCAAGACCGACCGATTCACAGACCCGACAAGGTCCTCGTGACAACAAGAACGACACCGACCCGGAAGAATCCGATGCGCCCCGACGCCACGCCAAGTTCGTCTACCCGAACGCCAAGATCTACCCCGTTATCTGAGAGCGATTCCGGAGTCCGAGAACGTTCCCGTCGAACCCTGGACCCTGAGACCGGACCCCGAACCCCGGAACCTCAAGTTCGTCGAGACCCCCTAATGTGTGAACCCCTTCCCGAAAACCCTATTTTATAATATATACAACTTGTCGCATATTAATTGATCATGCATGCATACTTGTCTGTGGTTTGGGGGCCTTATGCCGATTCACCTAATAATTAAATATGGGGCCCATATGCGGACAAATCTAGTCTCATATTGGCCTCATTTAAATTGATGTAGCGAACCGGTGATATATTTTGGCCATGTTAATACAACATTTAAGTTGCGGGTAGTTAAATAACATGAACCACCTAATTAAATGTCGGGACTCCGGTTCCGCTTAATTTTGCCTAATCGCATCGCACCTCTGCCATGCCATACATCATACATGCATCATGCCCGATCTTTTGCCGTAGTATTAAATATTGCATCCGGTGTTTCTTCTAGTGTTTTGCTTCTTCGCGGATAAGGCCGTTGAGTTGATGTGAGCTTCGCCCCGATCTTCGGTTGAACCTTCAAAGAATGTTTTCAAAGCAGCATCTCCCCTTTCTACCTATCTTACTTTTATAGTATTTATTCCTCCTATTGATCTATTGCTATACGTCGCGTTGCTCTAGTTTTCGCACGTGATATCCCTTGCCTTTATATTGCCTTGGACACATCCTATTACCGTTGTTTGGTAGATAGTTGGACTTGCTGTCAGAGTCGCTGCACAAGTGTTGCGTGTTGCCAAGTGCCACGCTTGTTGGAGCCTTGCGGATGTTGTTGTTGGAGATGATCATGGCTTTACTTATCGCTCACTTTAATTCCTGTTTAACAACTAAAATTGAAGTAAGCAGGCATCGGTGGGTGATAGAAAATATTTGGTTTCGAATCACTTGTGTCCGTAGGACCCCGAGTACTTGATAATTTCCTTGATTTATCGCTATCCACATCCGGAGGTATATGGGACCCCCGAGCGAGCTTGATTCATCTTATTTCTTGGGGCCACAAACTAGTTTGAGGTTTTATTTACTATCCTGTACTTATGCCATGCTACTTTATTTACGATTGTGCGAGGAGCACACTGACTGCTTTAGGTAAGCGGAATGTTTTCGCGGTATCGACAACCAGCCACACTTTCGGGTTCCCATTGTACATACCAATGTCGCAAACCTTGAGTCCGTCTCGAGTCACCGCTTGCTATGGTTCTACTCAATGGGTGGCCTCAAATATTTCTCAATCTGATTGCTTAGTCGTGAAAGCCTCGTTGGGTTTTGAGTTGGTTTTTCCGAGGTTGATCGAGCGTGTGTTGATATTGGTGCACCCCGCCGGTAAAACTTTCAAAGCCGTGTCCATGGATATGGACGACTTGGAGCACAAGATCTCGATCATAGACAAGCATAACTAAAGTTTATCGCTATAAATTTGACTTTATAATGACTAGTAATCGCTTCACTATAATGGAATTGCTAAATAATACCCCACAATTGCTTGTTGGTTTGTCGCTACATAATTGTATCTCGACTAGTAAGTATTGCAACTACAACGGAATGGCTAAATAAAAGTACCAACAAGCTTTGGGTATTGGGTTTATCTCATACTAATCAGATTCCGACTAGTAAGTGCTGCAACTACAACGGAATGGTTAACTAAAAGTGCCCACTGCTTATTTTATCAGGATGCCTATCTATATTTGACTAGTAATTACTACAACGATAACTGAATAAATAAAACTGTCAACTGTGTGAGTTCCTCGGTTGACTTCTCGTTTGGTCTCGAGGGGAAACACCAGATGGGTTTGTTTGATGGTAGCATCGTTGGTTCGAATAGGTCTTTCTTACCCTCTCGATTGCCGCTAGTTGTATCGAGTCTCTATAGGTTGTTTGCATGCCGCCGCCGCTCACCACCATACCTATGTAGGCGAGACCGCCAATTCTAGTCTCGCTGTCTTGGCCTCGATCTTGACGCCTCTTTTTCCTTTGCCCTTTGTCGGCACCCCTTTTGTTTAAGTAGGTTTTGAGATCGACGTCGTAGCGGTGGTTACCCTTCCGCTTTGGCACAGGGAGGGTTATGGACGCCATTGGTTATTCTTCAGGGCTCTTAGCCCCATTTGCATCTTGTCCGTAGTCGGACGCTCCATCTTTTCAAGGTGATTTGGATCTTTGTATATTATATCTGTATTCTTGACTCATGGAGTCGTGTTGTATATATATCTGTTCTGTGGGTCCCATCGAGGACTGTTGTGTAATGTTATTACTTCGTTTTCCACCCGCACGAAAGTGTCTGGTGGGCACCTTTGAATCGTTTCTATGCGGGTTTGGCGGGAATCGCTAAAACTTGCATAGGTCCGATTTTGAGGGTGTTACAGAGTGGTATCAGAGCTCAGCAGTTACGATACCCACAAGTCCAGCCTGTAGGGTAACCTAGCTAACGGCCGCAGTAGAGTGTCAAAACTATTTTTGCAAAAATCGGTTGGATAGTTCTGATTAGGTCTGATTTTACTCCTTACCCCTCTGCTGTTCTCCTCTTACCCCTACGTGTTTTGAATCCGCTCTCGTCTCTTTCTTCGAGTCCAGGAATTCTCGTGGTTGGATTTTCGTCGTACCTTCAGGGTTTCTCTTCCTTCTTTGATAAACGGTGTTCTACCATCCGGTGTTCATGCTGCCTGAGGAATCCGTCTACTGGGGTACCATTCTTTGTTCCTTGTTTGTGCCTTTCGGTGTTTTCCCACGCGACGACATCCTCTACGCCAGATCCGATGCAGAGTCTGCATCACTCCCTTGTTCCGACCCTCGCTTGTCGAGATCTTTAGTCTGATTCCGAGAATGGTTGCACTCCCTTCTACTGATTGTGCGGAGTAATAGTTTGGGTGCGTGATGGATTGGCCCCCATGCTGACTACCCCTTCTATTCGCTTTTGTACACTGAAGTGGATGAGAATGCATCGGTTCTCTCTTTCTATCGGAGTTAGAGGTGGCTTTATTTGTTGATACCGCTACCTTCGACCTGTTGTTCCCGGAGTGTTCTCTCGACGATCACGGACAACGACCTCTTGTTAGTGGTGTCGTGAGAACCGACGCGAAGCGAGAAGACGCAGATCGCCGACCTTCCTTCCGGTACCATGAGGCGGATCTCGAGGGCGAGATCCATTGTTAGTGGTGTCGAATTGTGGCATCCCGCAAACCACTACTAGAAAATCGCGTTGAATTTGTGCATTGCATCGTCATCATCATGCATTGTTTGCCTAAAACTATTTTCGAAAAGCCTGGTTTTGTTTTCTAAACGCCCCACCTTTACTCAAAACCAAAACCCGGGTCGCCGGAATATTTTGTTTTGTCCGCTGTAGGTTGCAAAAGCGCCGGTTGAAATAAATAAAGTTATTTAATTATTTTAGTGGGAGCAGTCGAACGGGCCGGTTCGACCCGAACGACCACCCCCAGTACAATCGGTCCAGACCAGTTCAAAACGGTCCACCCCTTAATCCTAAAACTACCCAACCTATTCTACCCACACCCCCTCCACCTCACCCCGCCCAATCTCCTCTCGCCACCTCACCTCTCCCCAAATCCCCACCACTAGGAAGCTGCCATCTCACCCAGCCACTCCCTCTCTCTCTCCTCTCTCTTCCCCCTGGCCCCACACCACTCCCTCACCCACGCACACACGCACGCCAGCCACACAACCCCACCCCTCTCTCACCGCCCTCGGGTCCCACTACCTGGCCCCAGCTGCCCCCCCTGGAACCGACAGCCCTGCCACCCCGGGCCCCACCCCCTGCCTGGCCCCACCGTCTCTCCTCCCCTGCTCATGTTCCTCTTCCCACGCGCGGCACGCCTCACCCTGCCCTCTCCTCTCGCCACGCTGCGCCTGCCGCTTCGCCGCCTTTGCCCGCCTTCTTTCCTCCGTCGCGCCTCCGCCGGAGCTCCCCACCGCCTCGCCCGCTGCTTCTCTGCAGCCTGGCCGGCCACCGGCCTCTCTCGGCGCCGCCTCGCCCAGCCCGCCACTGCCTGGCCAAGGCCTTACCCTTCTCCTGCCCGGGCCGCCGCCCCGCCACCGCCCGCTGCCGCTGCTGCGGCTCTCCACTGGCCGCCGCTTATTCTGCTCCGCTTGGCCTGCCGCTCACTCGCGCTGCTCGCTTCGCTCGCGCCCGAGCTTCGCCCGCCACGGCCCCTGCCTTCCGTCGCCGAGCTTCTTCGCGAGAGTTCTTCGCTGCCAAACTCGTCTGCTTGTCGCGCTCTTCGCGCCTTCGCCGCTTCCGTCTGGCCGATGTCATGTCCTCAGATGTCGTGCTTCTGCCGTGATGTTTTGGTGCTAGTCCAGGGTACCTCTAGTACCAGTGGGTTGCCCCATGTGCCGTGTTTTGGTGATGTTCAGGAGAAAGCGGGGTGTGAAGATGTTTGCAACGGCGACCGTGTGAAGATGGATCAGTGGCGATTTATCTGATTTCAGTATCCTCCATCGGACAAGTTTGACGGGTATCTCACCAAGACCCTCGGAATCGCCAAGTTCTCCTTCCCGGAGTTGGATCCCGAAGACCGAACCCGACCCGCCAAGTTCTTCAATCGGATCCAAGGACACCGAGACCCCGGTGCGACAAGTACTCCGACCCGGACGCCAAGTTCTTCACCAACGCCAAGACCGACCGATTCACAGACGACAAGGTCCTCGTGACAACAAGAACGACACCACCCGGAAGAATCCGGCGCCCGACGCCACGCCAAGTTCGCTTCCCAACGCCAAGATCTACCAGTTATCTCGAGAGCGATTCGAGTCCGAGAACGTTCCGTCGAACCTCGGACCACGAGACGACCCTCAACCCGGAACCTCAAGTTCGTCGAGACCCCCTAATGTGTGAACCCCTTCCCGAAAACCCTATTTTATAATATATACAACTTGTCGCATATTAATTGATCATGCATGCATACTTGTCTGTGGTTTGGGGGCCTTATGCCGATTCACCTAATAATTAAATATGGGGCCCATATGCGGACAAATCTAGTCTCATATTGGCCTCATTTAAATTGATGTAGCGAACCGGTGATATATTTTGGCCATGTTAATACAACATTTAAGTTGCGGGTAGTTAAATAACATGAACCACCTAATTAAATGTCGGGACTCCGGTTCCGCTTAATTTTGCCTAATCGCATCGCACCTCTGCCATGCCATACATCATACATGCATCATGCCCGATCTTTTGCCGTAGTATTAAATATTGCATCCGGTGTTTCTTCTAGTGTTTTGCTTCTTCGCGGATAAGGCCGTTGAGTTGATGTGAGCTTCGCCCCGATCTTCGGTTGAACCTTCAGCAATGTTTTCAGGCGAGCATCTCCCCCTTTCTACCTATCTTACTTTTATAGTATTTATTCCCTCCTATTGATCTATTGCTATCTGTGTCGCGTTGCTCTAGTTTTCGTACCCGTGATATCCCTTGCAGCCTTATATTGCCTTGGACACATCCTATTACCTGTTGTTTGGTAGATAGTTGGACTTGCGCGTCGTAGTCGCTTGCACAAGTGCTGTTGCGTGTTGCCAAGTGCCACAGTTGTTGGAGCCTTGCCGGATGTTGTTGTTGGAGATGATCATGGCTTTACTTATCGTTCACTTTAATTCCTGTTTAACAACTAAAATTGAAGTAAGCAGAGGCATCGGTGGGTGATAGAAAATATTTGGTTTCCGAACGCCCACTTGTGTCCCGTAGGACCCCGAGTACTTGATAATTCCTTGATTTATCGCTATCCACATCCGGAGGTATATGGGACCCCGAGCGAGCTTGATTCATCTTATTTCTTGGGGCCACAAACTAGTTTGAGGTTTTATTTACTATCCTGTACTTATGCCATGCTATCGCTTTATTTACGATTGTGCGAGGAGCACACTTTATCGCTTAGGTAAGCGGAATGTTTTCGGTATCGACAAGCCCACACTTTCGGGTTCCCAATCGTTTACGACCAATGTCGCAAACCTTGAGTCCGTCTCGAGTCACCGCTTCGCTATGGTCTACTCAATGGGGTGGCCCCAAATATTTCTGAACTGTGATTGCTTAGTCGTGAAAGCCTCGTTGGGTTTTGAGTTGGTTTTTCCGAGGTTGATCGAGCGTGTGTTGATATTGGTGCACCTACCGGTAAAACTTTCTGAAAGCCGTGTCCGCGGATATGGACGACTTGGAGCACAGTATCTCGATCATAGACAAGCATAACTAAAGTTTACTGCTATAAATTTGACTTTATAATGACTAGTAATCAGCTTCACTATAATGGAATTGCTAAATAATACTGCCCACAATTGCTTGTTGGTTTGTCGCTTGCGACAATTGTATCTGACTAGTAAGTATTGCAACTACAACGGAATGGCTAAATAAAAGTACCAACAACTGCTGGGTATTGGGTTTATCTCATACTAACTGTATCTGACTAGTAAGTGTTGCAACTACAACGGAATGGTTAACTAAAAGTGCCCACTGCTTATTTTATCAGGATGCCTATCTATATTTGACTAGTAATTACTACAACGATAACTGAATAAATAAAACTGCCAACTGTGTGAGTTCCTCGGTTGACTTCCTCGTTTGGTCTCGAGGGGGAAACACCAGGATGGGTTTGTTTGATGGTAGCATCAGTTGGTTCGAATAGGTCTTTCTTACCTCTCTCGATTGCCGCTAGTTGTATCGAGTCTCTATAGGTTGTTCGATTGCATGCCGCCGCTCATCCACCATACCTATGTAGGCGAGGACCCAATTCTAGTCTCGCCGTGTCTTGGCCTCAAGATCGACGCCTCTTTTTTCCTTTGCCCTTTGTCGGCACCCCTTTTGTTTAAGCGGTTTTGAGATCGACGTCGTTAGCGGTTACCCTTCCGCTTGGCTCGGCAAGGTTATGGACGCCATTGGTTATTCTTCGTGGCTCTTAGCCCCATTTGCATCTTGTCCGTAGTCGGACGCCCATCTTTTCAAGGTGATTTGGATCTTTGTATATTATATCTCGTATTCTTGACTCATGGAGTCGTGTTGTATATATCTGCTCATGGGTCCCATCGAGGACTGTTGTGTAATGTTATTACCGCTTTTCCACCCGCGAAAGTGCTGGTGGCACCTTTGAATCGTTTCTATGCGGGTTTGGCGGAATCGCTAAAACTTGCATAGGTCCGATTCGAGGGTGTTAGCCTCCGCAGTCGGCCCACCCCACACCGTCTGCCCGAGAATGGGGACAGAGCACCGTGTGCTCGAGTGACGGCCAAGCAGCCACACCACAAGTGGACGAGGGCGGTACAAGGCATGCGCGGCGATCTTGGAGCGGCATGGTGGCGGCTGCAGCGCTAACGGGTGTATGACGCGGCGAAGCTGCATATGAAGGCCAGCGCGGCAAATATGCAATGAACAATAAGGCCGCTGGGACGGCTTGTGCATACCAGCGGCAGCAGCGCGCGGGCTTGGCGGGCAAAGGCTGCTTGGCAGCGACGGCAAGCGGTAAAGCCAAGGATGAGCGGCATTGAGCAAAGACGCGGGCGCCAGCAGGCCGGGCGCTGAGGCGGCGGGCGTAAGCGGCGACGCAAAGACGCGGCTGGGCGGCGGCAAGACAATGGCGGCAGGAGCGGCCACGACGGAGCGGCAACAGGCCAGGCGCTGCAACCTGGCGCGGCTCGCAGGAGCGGCGCGGCCACGGCGGTGCGGCAATAGGCTCAAGACGCGGCGAAAGCGCCATGGCCTCGAAGAACGTGTACATACAGTTCATAAAAAAATAGAACGATTTGATCTAAAAACGGTCAAGATCATTCCGATCTTCTAATAAAAAAACCAGATCGACACAACATGTGTCTGCATCGACGGTATAGTCAACAAAATTCTAATCCGGGAGTGATTAGATCGACATTGATCGGCGACAGCGGGTCAGCTCGTCTCCCGGAAAGAAAAATCCGCACCTTAGATATAAGATCTAAACGCAAATCTAGAAAGGAAATCGTGAGACGAATCCATTTTTGCGGTCAGATTGGGTTTACCTTCAACGAAAGCCTGCGTGATGCAGGCTCGACGGTGGCTTGACGGAGACTCGACGGAGAGACACGTGCTGATAACGTGTTGGAACACCCCCTGTCGACTGGCCGGTCCCGAGGCTGTTCCACTTCCGAGAAGAAGACTAGTAGAAAGCACAGATTACACCATTAGATAACACAGGGAACAAAGGGGAACTTTTATTAAACTTTCTCTCGGTAAGCTCACGTACAATGATTGTTCCTCTATTTATAGACTAAGGGGGATACAATACCCACATGGGCCAACCCTAGCCTGGTAGAGGCTACACCGAATGGGCCTCTACCGGCCCAGTTTCCCAACAAGAGCAACTCTTACTACTCCCTCGGTCATAAAATAGATATCAAATTTGACAAATCTAAGAGATTTATTTTAAAACAGAGAGAATATTATTTTTAAAGCTGCGAATGATATGCCACCTTATGTTTTTTTTCTAACGAACTCCACGCCTTACATCTCAACAAACAAAGGAAACGACACACCTCAAAATATGCTCGCTTATCCTTACATATTGCTCCACGCAACCGAAAACAAACTGACTAATCTCAATAACTTTTCTCCAACAAGCCCTGCTCGTCACGCTTGCTCTTCTCAGCAACAAGCTTAGACTGAATCTCACCCGCGGGAAAAAGTTAAGGCACTAGGTTGTTACTCTTTTTCCTGTGCGTTGTCCTATTATCTGTTCCAAAAACATGAATCGAGTTTGCATCATATAAGATATGTGATAGGGCAAAGGTGTCCGATCTTTCGATGAGATGGTGATAGTCGATTTGGTGGAGTACGGACTTGACGATCCGACTACACGTGCGAGCACGAGCGCCAATGCAATCGCTAGGCCAATCTCCTGGAGGCTACCGATCCTGCGGGAACACGATCAGCCTGACCAGCGAGGGTCTTAATTCCTACCTGAAATCGAGAACAGGTAAGAACTAATATTGCAATCAAGATATTGCGGATTAAGATAAAAGCTTTATTGAAAAGGTGGAATCCTGTATAGGTGCGAAGTACAAGAGGCTTCTACGACGCTCGAGCCTTGGCGAAGTTGCTATGATGGCTAACTTAATGTCTAAACAAAATCTGAGTCTATGGTGACTGCTATGGGGTGTATTTCAGGAGGAAATTCTCTAGGCTTGTATTCAGTGATACGTCCAAAACGTATCTACTTTCTCGAACACTTTGCTATTGTTTCTTCTCTAAACTTATGTGATTTGGATACAACTAACACGGACTGACGTTGTTTTCAGCAGAATTACATTGGTGTCTTGTTTTTGTGCAGAAAATGAACTATCAGGAAAAATCCCGGAAAATATGCCAAAAACTATTTCTCACCAGAAGATCCACGGAGCCAGAAGGGGAGACAGAGGGGAGGCTGGGGGCCCAGACACCTGTGGCACGGCCCACTAACCCCGCTACTGGGAGGTCTGCACCCCAGGCAGCTCGGCCTCCTCCGCGCCTATAAGTTGCCTTGACCTAAAACAGAGGGGTTCGATAGTTTTCGAGAAAGAGTTCGCCGCCACCGGGAGAAACCAAGATTCGGATCCGTAAGCTCGCTCGGCACCCAAATGACGGGGAATTTGGAGAGGATCATCGCCATCGTCATCACCAACGCATCTCCATCAACCACCAATGTTTCTCTCATCCATGAGTGAGTAATCCCCCGATGTAGGCTTGGGGATGGTAGGGATTGGATGAGTTCTATCATGTAATCGAATAAGATCTGTTAGGGGCATAGTACCTAGTATCTCTATTAGTGCTATTTGACTTTGTTGCAACTTGTTGTGCTTAATGCTTGTCCCTAGGGCCCGAGTACCATGATCTCAGATCTGAACTTATTATTGAATCATTATGATAGTATTGTTTGTGATCTTATCTGCAAGTTGTGTACACATATCATTGTCCGGATCCAAAGGCCCCAAAGTGACAATAATTGGGACAACCGAGGGATGGTCGTGGTGAGGATCACATGTGTTCACGAAGTGTTAATGCTTTGCTCGGTGCTCTATTAAAAGGAGCACCTTAATTGTCGAGTTCCTAGAGGCCCATTGCCACGGGCTGGCTAGACAGAAGATGTTGTGCAAGTTCTCATTGCGAGCACGTATGACTATATTTGGAGCACATGCCTAGGATTGTTTAGTACTTGGATGCTTATTATTATTTATCTGCAATGCCCTAGATCTTGAAGTTACATGTTTAGACTCGTCCATGCAACGCCCGTCCATCCATCCCTATACTTACCGCACTCGAATCCCACTGTTACCGTTACTGTTACTATTGATCTTGCTTCACTATTGCTGTTGCTTTGCTGTTGATACTACAAACTGTTGCTATTGATAAACTTTTGTGAGCAAGAACTATTTCCAGGTGCAGCTGAACTGACAACTCAGTTGTTAAGGCTTGCAAGTTCTTTGGCTCCTCTTGTGTCGAATCAATAAATTGGGTAATACTACCCGCGAAGACTGTTGCGATCCTCTATACTTGTGGGTCATCAAGACTATTTTCTGGCGCCGTTGCCGAGGAGCATAGCTTTTGATGTAGCCCGACCTACGGTCGTTACCACATCATGGTTTCCAACTTACGCTACGTCGTCATGGACTCCAAAGGTGAATCCGTTCCTCTATGCGATCCCACTTCCTACCCTATTGAAT
The DNA here is from genome assembly GCA_030063025.1 of Avena longiglumis. NCBI lineage: Eukaryota > Viridiplantae > Streptophyta > Magnoliopsida > Poales > Poaceae > Avena > Avena longiglumis. The sequence goes on along the minus strand of CP125974.1, from coordinate 331,182,012 downwards.
GGTATGCTACTTCATATTCCGTCACATATGCATGATAGGTTCACACCGACAAGGACGGAGGCAAGGGAGGAAGCCCAGAACATCAAGCCCGACAAGACGGAGGCTTGGAAGAGGAGACGGAAGAAGCCACGGCTGAACCACTGGATTCTTCGGCCTACACCGGAGTCTTCGGTCCTGCTACACCGGAGTCTCCGGTCCTTCTACACCGGAGTCTCCGGACCTACCTCCGGACCGACCCCAGCAACCGCCCGAGGACAGTCCGTACGCCACTCCGGAGACGACACCGGAGACAGACCGGAATCTCCGGCCCAGACCGGAGTCTCCGGCCCACCACACCGGAGTCTCTGGCCTATAAGATGGGCCTGCGCGCCGCCAGCTGGGCCTTCGGCCCATGTACCCCTCTAGCTCGTCTAAACCCTAGTTTTATCCCTAAACTACCCCTGTTTATGTGGCTGGCCTATAAATAGAGCCTGAAAGTGTAAGATGGTTAACCTAGAGGGGGGGTGAATAGGTTTCTACAAAATTCTTTATAATCTTTTGCAAGTTTTAGGCTTTGCGGAATATATGTGAGCATAAATGCAAACTAGGTGAGGCAACCTAGATGATGTACAAGATACTTCAAGCTTGAAGGCTATCACAAGATAAGCAACACAAGTAAGAGATCGGTTAAGGAATAACCGAAGCACGCGGAGACGAAGATGTATTCCCGTGTTCACCACCTTTGGGAAGGGGGCTACGTCACGTTGGAGAGGTGTGAGGTTCCACGAAGGATTCCTCACGCGCCACGAAGGCTCACCTTCTTCTCCGAGCCTATCCCACGAAGGAATAGCTCACTTACTCGTGGTAGACTTTAGGGTAGTCTCCAAACCCTCACAAACTTTCCACGGGGCAAATCACAAGCCGAATGCCTCCGGGCGACCCTAGCCGCCTAGGGTTTCCCACAAACCCAAGAGTAACAAGCTAACTCGATGAACTCAAGGGGGAATGAACTTTGGCTTGGTGGAAACGTAGATCGGGACCTCCTCTTCCTTTCTACCAAAGGGATTTGGATTTGGTTGGGTAGAATGGGAGATCCTCAATCTTTTGTTTTTCAACAATGGGGAGAGAGAGAGAGAGCTTCAAGAAATGATATAAACTGAATGCATAACCTACTCAAGCTGGAAGAAGGGATATTTATACTCAAGGAGAAAAACTAGCCGTTTTGACCCAAAAACGCAAGGTCCGGTTTTAAGTTCGGTTGGTCCGGCCCACACGGAGACGATCCGGCCACAACCCGAAAACGGATCAAACCGAACTGCTCAAGCAGACTCGGATAGACTGAGAGAGAAAACCGGAGAACCCGGTTTGAGTCCTGATTCCGATCTCGACACCGGACGGTCTGAGCAGTCCAACCGGCCTGAAACCGGATCTGCAGAAAAGGCTCGGTGGATAGGATTTCTCTTCTCTCTTTGGTGATGGATTAGGTAGGAGAGAGGGATGTGTATATGGCTTAGGTGATCATCCCCAACAAGCTCATCGAGAGAACCCCTCTTAATAGTGCGGAGCTCCTAACCGGACTCAAATTACATGAAAAGGGAAAACTCCGGTGCGAAGCTTCGTTATCAAAATGGGGGGGGGGGTCTCCGATAACATTTCATCACAGCATTGGACTAGAACCTGTGTAAGACACTAGAAATAGCATTAGTCCACTCTAACCATGGTGTCATTGTCAACCAGAAATAGCATAGGGTAAAATACCCTTTTAATCTCCCCCTTTTTGGTTGGCGATGACAAACCGAGCTAGAGTTCGCAAAGATATTATAAACAACAATAGACATAGTCATAGCATAATATAAATATCCATGGTTCACACACACAGCACAAACTTGTTCAACAGACAGAACGAAAGCAGATAGTTCATACATAAAGCAAAAGGGAAAGCACAATGCCATAAGAAGCAATGAGAACGCAAGGGGCATTGTGCTAACGGCAAACCCCGGAAAACCCCGGCAAGGAACCCGTAGATAACTAATAGAACTCTACTCTTCTCCCCCATTGGCATCGAGGCACCAAAAAGGAAGAGGAGGAGAGCGATGCTAACGCAGCCCAACTAGAAGAACGACGGAGGAGGAGGGACATCTTCCTCTTCAGAGTACTCGTCACTATCAGCATCATCATCATTGTCCTCATCATCAACATGACCCTGAGCAGAGGGACCACCAGGACCACTGGGAGCAAACTGACCAGGGAAGAACCCATAGAACATAGCATCATCAAGAGGCGGCATCTCATAGTTGACATAAGGAACAGGGGCCATCTCAGGACCATCAGGTGGAGGAGTGACATTGGTCAAGATACTCATTGTGGCGACGTCTAGTCTCCTGGCTTAATTCCAAAGCCTTGTGACTCACATCATAGGAAGAACGGCACATCTGGAATAGCCTCTTGAAAAACTTGGCAGCACCACCCTTCGGCCTTGGGTGAGAGGAGGACTCACCAACAGGACGACGAGAACCAGCCCGAGTAGAAAAAGAAGGCCGATGATCATGAGCAGCTTTGGTGCGGTGCTCAGGAGGCCGCATCCCAGGGACCTCAGGAGTGTGTGCACGGAGACATAGATTAAGCATTTCTTGTTCCTCACGCTCGCCCACCATCACACCAAAGCGCACCACCCGATTGAGAGCTTTCTAAACATATGCGTAAAGGAGTCATCATCTAGCGACCGCAGCTCACAGTACACAAAGTCACATCCATCAATCTTCCTCAGCCGATCCGGATGACAATAGTACAACAAGTTGGAAAAATACCCACGGCAGTTGGTGGAATCGCCAACACGGGGAACAAGGGACTGACGGAAGATAGTGGCCAAGGTATGATAGTAGTAATACATGCCAGTCATGCACGGAGGACTCCACTGAGAATCACTGGGATAGCAGAAAGCAAGAGTCTCAGCAGGCTTGACCTTCTCACTGTGAATACAGAAGCCGCTGCCTCGACCAGTGTAGCCCATGACATCGACCAAATCAGCATAAGTAGCCTGAAAGCGCCTCGTGCCAGTCATCCAAGTCATAGTGCGATCCTCATCATCATGAAAATAGACTGTGCAAAAGATCTGACGGATGAAGTCGGGGTAATAGTCCTCCCATTTTCCTCAAAGCTTCATCAGCATAGAAGTAATCAGAGGCTGCATACATATTGAACCACTCCAGATTGAGAGCTTGAATGTGGCCACAAGGAGTGACCCGGAACTGAGTGTAAATGTGATCCCACATCATAGCCTGAGTCTCAGTCCAAAACTTCTTGTCAGATCCTTTATAGGTGCGTTGCTTGAAGCGATAGGGATTCGCCATGGAGAGCCAGTCTTGACCAATCTCCATACCCTTCAGATTTTGACAAGGCACATCCTCACCGGCCCGAGAAGCTTGCTGCCACCCTGTTAGCTTTAAGTTTGATGCGCCCAGCGGCGCTCCCTCGTGCTCAAGCCACAGCATCGAGGGTCATGAGCCCGCTACTCTGTTAGCTACTTCGGGCACATACTCATGATCCGGCACATACTCATCACTAGCAGAATCAGCGTCTTCACCTGTGAAAAAGAGAGAGAGAGATTGGGGAGCACAGAGATAAGTACACATGCCAAAGGAGAGGATGAGAGAAAAAGAAACTTGGATTTGGGCAAGTGCATGGTAAAATAAGAGACATTGCAGAGAGGTCCGGTGCCAGGGCCGGAGCAACCGAGCCCAGAACCGGATGGTCCGGTGCCAGGGCCGGTTGGACCGAACGCAGAACCGGACGGTCCGTGTCGAGCGGAAAACCGGACTCGATCCGGACGGTCACGCCAGGCGGAACAACCGGTTTGAAACCGAGATCCACGAAGACCACTATGCAATGTAAAAATCGTACCAATGACTCATGTACTTGCAAATACAGTTCTAAGCAGTGTGTAGGACATGGAGGAACGAGGGTGGGAAAAAAACTAGGTGGACCCTAATTTCTCAAATCCAACACAATGTATAGCAAAACATAGGGATTTGAGAAGGACAAGAGGAGAGGGAGAAAGGAGTACAGAGGACATGGCTTCCGTGAAGGAAAGCACCAAGGAGCCCTTGAGGAAGGAGAACACCAAAAGATCCCGAACCACATGAGAGGAAGAAATTCCTTTGGTGAGAAGCCTCCAAAAGTCCTTCCTTACGAAATGGTGGCCCGATCTATGGATCCTAGGGGTGGAATCACCCTAGGAGAGGAGGGGAGGGTGGGGAGGGGCGACAATGGAGGAGGAGAGGTCGGGGGAAGTGAAGTGAAACTGTGGGAGGAGGGGGGGGACCAGGGAGAAGAGGGAGAAAAGGAAGAAAAAAATAGATCTGAAACTCGGTTTTAAGTTTGGTTGAACCGAGATCCAAACCGGAGGACCCGGTCTACAGCTCGGAAAACTGGAGTAGAACCGAAAAACGGTTCAGATACGAGATCCGGATAGACCCGGTATAGTATAACCGGACTTTCCGGTTACAGTCAGTTTTCCGACGACACCGGCCGTCTGGTCTGGGAGGGCTCGACCGGCCAAGAACCGAACAACAGATTTTTTTTCCGAGGATGGCATGTGCACTTAGAGGACGATAGTAGACTCCAAAAGGGTAGAGGAAGCGGTGATCTAGGCATGCCTATTGGAAAGAATCAATTTCAACCTCACAAAGAGCAACAATAGGCATGATTCAAGATATCAAGAGCGAGAGGAAAGATCAAACTCGAGAGCCTCAAGATGGAAAACATTGAAAAGCAAAGGAGGCTAGAAGGTTGTGGGGGATTTCTCCCCCTATGTTTAAGCACATGTGTCATGACGCCTCAAAGATAGATGCTTGGACTCATATCATGACACGAGATCAATTTATGTTGCACACATAGGTATGCATCAAACCAAGACATGGTAAGATGGCTATCCCTACATGTCTTGGCAACTAGTCTACATAGCATGTTAAGAGCAAGAATATAGTGCAAGAAGCAAATCAATCCAAGTTTTGGGGATCTAGGATACCGAGTTCTCGCCTCAACATGACAAACCGGGCTTCATCCAAAGGCTTCGTGAAGATATCGGCCAATTGGAACATCGTACCCACATGAGTGAGATTGATATCACCATTTGCGACATGGTCACGTAGGAAGTGGTGGCGAATGTCAATATGTTTGGTGCGGCAATGTTGGATGGGGTTGTTGGCGATCTTTATCGCGCTTTCATTGTCACATAGAAGAGGCACCGTACCAAGAGACACACCATAGTCTTTCAAGGTTTGCCTCATCCATAACAATTGAGCACAACAAGATGCCGCGGATATGTATTCAGCTTCGGCGGTGGATAGGGCTGTGGAGTTTTGTTTCTTGGAAGACCAACTCACCAACGACCGGCCAATAAATTGGCAAGCCCCTGAGGTTGATTTCCGGTCAACCTTATCACCTGCCCAATCGGCATCCGAATAGCCAACAAGCTCAAAGGTTGACCCCTTTGGATACCAAAGCCCGAGAGTAGGAGTGAGAACAAGGTACCTAAAAATCCGTTTGACCGCCATCAAGTGGCACTCCTTGGGAGCGGATTGAAAACGAGCACATATTCCTACACTTAACATGATATCCGGCCTAGAAGCACAAAGGTAGAGCAAGGAACCAATCATAGAACGATATACCTTTTGATCCACGTCCTTCTCACCTACTCCAAGGCCAAGTTGTCCATTTAGTGGCATGGGTGTCTTCATGGGATTAGCCTTGGCCATCTCGAACTTATTGAGCATATCCTTAATGTAATTTTCTTGAGAGATGAAAGTGCCATGAGGAAGTTGCTTTATGATGAAGCCTAGAAAGAACTTCAACTCCCCCATCATGGACATCCTAAATTTCATAGTCATCAACAAAAGCTTTGTTATGAGATTCGTTAGTTCCACCAAAGATAATATCATCAACATATATTTGAACAATAAATAAGCCACCCCCTTTAACCCGTTTGGTGAAAAGGGTGGAATCGACCTTACCCACGCTAAACCCATCCATGAGTAGAAAATCCTAAGGTTCTCATACCAAGCACGAGGAGCTTGCTTTAGTCCAGAGAGCCTTATGGAGTAGATACACATGGTTGGGATAGCGTGTTTTCAAACCCGGGGTTGAGCTACATATGCAACCTCTTTCAAGGGACCATTAAGAAATGCACTTTTCACATCCATTTGATAAAGCTTGAAGTTATGGAAAGATGCATAAGCAAGCAAGAGACAATTGCTTCAAGACAGCAGCAAAGGTGTCCTCATAGTCAATACCTTCTATTTGGGCATACCCTTGCGCCACTAACCTTGCTTTGTTCCTCGTGAAGACCCCGTTCTCATCTTGCTTGTTTTTGAACACCCACTTGGTCCCAATAACATTGATGCGATGATCTTTAGGCCTCTCCACAAGAGACCATACTTCATTGCGGGTGAAACACTCGAGTTCTTCTTGCATGGCAATGACCCAATCCGGATCCTCCAAAGCCTCATGTACCTTAAGGGGCTCGAAGTTGGACACAAAAGCATGGTGCCCACAAAAGGTTGTGAGGTTCTTCTTCTTGGCACGGGTCTCGATCCCTCTTGATATGCTTCCAAGGATATTGTTGATTTGAAGTCCACTTGCAATGGAGGTGGTCTTAATCTTCCGAATTGTGCCTTCATGATCAACAAATTCATCTTTTGAGGGGCCTTGATCGTTGACACCATCTTGAGCTTGGCCTTGATATGGAGGTTGATCTTCTACTTGGTCTTGCTCGAAGGTTTGAGGGCTTGGTTCTTGTTCTTCGGTTTGCAAGGCGTCATGAGAGAGATGTTGATCTTGTGATGCATTTGATGGCTCAACTTGGATAGAGCTTGGCTCTTCTTGAGTTGAGCTTGATTCTCCCCCATCATCTTGTTGAACATGAATGTGAGACTCGGTAGGCAAGATGTGCCCAATACCCATCAACTTGATGACTTGAGAAGAATCACCATCTCCTACATCACGAGAAAAAACTTGCCCCTCATGGGGACCATTATTCTCCAGAAACTCCACGTCACAAGATACTTCAACACAACCATTAGTCTTGTTGTAGTATCTATAGGCATGAGAGTTTTCCGCATAACCAACAAAAATACCCTCTATAGTTCTAGATTCGAATTTACCGAGATTTTCCTTTTTGTTCTTGACGAGACACTTGCACCCAAAGACACGGAAGTAGTTGACATTGGGCTTCTTACTTGTGAGAATCTCATATGGAGTCATGTCAAAGGGAGCACGGAGGAAGAGCCGGTTCGTAGTGGATCATGTAGCAATAGCTTCTCCCCAAAAATTGTGAGGAGACTTGAATTCACTCAACATTGTTCTTGCCATCTCAATGATTATCCGGTTCTTCCTTTCAACAACACCATTTTGTTGAGGGGTATAAGGAGCTGAGAATTCATGCTTGATCCCCTCATCTTCAACAAATTCTTGCATGGTGTAATTCTTGAACTGGTGTCATGGTCGGTTCTAATAGTCTTGATCTCCACACCATGAGTGCGTTGAGCTTGCTTGGCGAAGATCATGAATTCCTTGAAAGTCTCATCCTTCGTCTTGAGAAGAAAGACCCAAGTATACCTTGAGTAATCATCAACAATGACAAGACCATATCTTCTTCCTCCAAGAGAGTCATATGTCGAAGGCCCGAAGAGATCCATATGGAGCAATTCCAAGGGTCTTGACGTGGCCACCTTGGTAATGGAAGGATGATGCTTTCCAATTTGCTTCCCTGAAATGCAAGCACTACACACACGATCTTTCTCAAAGGAGATACCGGTTAGTCCAATAATATGTTCACCCTTTAGGAGGAGATTGAGATTTCTCATGTTGACATGGCCTAGGCGACGATGCCAAAGCCATCCCTTGTCAGCCTTGGCCATTAGACATGTAGGAAGAGATTGACTCTCTTTCGAGAGGTCGACCACATAAAGGTCGTCTTCCACGTGTCCAATGAGAACCAAGCTGAGATCATCACCCCTAAAGACCTTCACAAAAGTTCTAGATAAATAGGAGTCATAGCCGGCATCCGCGAGATGTTTAATAGAAAGCAAGTTGTAACCAAGGTTTTCAACATGTAGGACGGTCTCAAGAGTCAAAAACTTGGAAATTACCAACTTACCATAACCAAGAACCTTTCCTTTTGAGTTATCTCCAAAGGTGATGCTTGACGTTGAGTTGACATCGTGAATTGGTCAAGCCCACTCCTACCTCCGGTCATGTGATTGGTGCATCCACTATCAAACACCCATTTTGATCCACTGGAGGCATAACCCTACAAAATCAATTCTTTGATTTAGGAACCCATTGAGTAATGGGTCCCCTAGAATTAGCAACAAGATCCTTAGGTACCCAAATTGAGTACCACCTATAAGCATAAACATTTCGAGGGCCAACATATTTGGCATATACATTTCCTTGAGTGCCCTTACACAGCACATAGGAAGGATTAGACTCTCCCGCAAACTTGTGATTGGGATTGCCCCTCATGGCTCCCCCATTCACCACATTCTTTTTGACCCGGTCAACCACCTTGTCACCTTCCTTCACAAAGGTTATCTTCTTCGGTGGAATGGCATTGCTCGTGTTGTTCTTTGGATCAAAACCGTCACCTTCCTTGGAAACTCTTGTCTTCTGACGGGATAAAATCTCATCTAGGATCTTTCCCTTGGAGGTAGGTGCACGACGCTCTTTCTCAAGTTGCTCTTTCAACTTCTTATTTTCCTCAATGAGGTGAGCTTGATCAAAGGTAGAGTTAGAGGTACAAGAATCATTTTCAACTATAATTGGATCCTTCAATGTACCAAGAGCTTTCTCATAGGACACCCAAAATTGATCATGGTTCTCTCCAAGTTTTATGAGCTCACGCTTGACAAGCAAACTAGCCTTCTCAAGGTGCTCAAGGTCCTTGGTAAGAGAAGCATGAGCAACTTCAAGCTCTTTCTTTGAGACATCGAGCTCTCGAGACAATGAGTTAGCCCTATCAATAGTGTCCATGTCTTTTGCTTTATCAATTTCAAAGATTTCAATTTGTAGTTTAAGAAAAGAGCTGGTATTCTTTTCCTCACAAAGCTCTTGCTCAAGAAGATTGAATCTTCGTTTCTCATCATCAATATGAGATTCCAAGCTATCAATGGTCTCATCGCATGAGCTAACAAGTTCCATTAATTGCTTGACTCTAGCACGAGCAATGGGAGGAAGAGACTTCATGATAGCATACATTTCTTTTATATATTCTTTTCCAAATTCATCATTATCACTATCACTATCATGGTCACTCTCAAGGTCATCCAAGACACTAGATATGGATGGAGGAGAGACAATTACCTTGGATCTTCTTGCCATAAGACAAGAACCGGTGATCTTGGGAATAGGAGAACTCTCGATGTAGTCCTTGGAGTAGTCGTAGGTGAGAGGTGAACCGGATTCGACATATGCCAAACCGGTCACACCCACCACTTTCTCCTTATCCCCACACTCCACGTCGGACTCGTCCTTGGAGCTCCTTGCCATGAGGCAAGTGGCAGTGACCTTGGGGTTAGGAGAGTCGTCGGTGTAGTCCTTGGTGTAGTCATAGGTGAAGAGAGACCCGGGTTTGGCAAAGGCCAAACCGGCCACTCCAACCACCTTCTCTTCATCCTCTTCCTCATTGTCGGATATGTATTCTTGGCCTAGGAAGCCCTTACCATCACGCCTATTGTTCCTCTTGTATCTTTCATTGATGGGGTTGGGCTTCAATCTTGGTTTGGCACCTTCTTCATATTTAGGCTTGTCAATCCTCTTCTCATAAGGACACTTGTCGGCAAAATGGGTTGCCTCATCACAATTGTAGCACGTCCTCTTCTTCTCACTTGATCCCATTGAGCTTTTCCTTCTTCGGAACTTCATGTTCTTGGTGAAGAGAGCATATCATCAACTCCATCACCATCGCTATCTTCATCACTAGCAACATCTTCTTGCACTTGCTTAGCCTTTAAAGCTAGAGAGTGGGAAGACCCGATAGCACGGTTGATCTCCTTGATCTTTTGCCCTTCATCCACCAAGTTATCCGTGGCAACTAGATAAGAGACTAGATCATCAGGAGTGAATTGATTAGCTCTATCGAGGAGTTGCAAGTTCAAGGCAAGCTTCTTGTCGGTGATCGCAATCATGGAGACAATCTTGGACTTGATAAGTTCATCATTCAAATTGAATCCATCATCATACTTCTCACACCCTAGGCCACCAATCTTCACGCGGAGGGCAACGAGTCTCTTGTATGCTTCAGCGATAGTTTCACCATCATGGTTCATGAACATGTTCATCTCAGACTTGGCAGCTTCATACTTGGACTTTTGGATAAGAGAGGTTCCCTCTTGGAGAATGACAATCCTATCCCAAAGATCCTTTACGGTGGGGATGTCGCTGACTTGATCATGGAGAGTGCGGTGAATGGCACTTCTTATCTTGTCACAAGCCGTTGCATTTAGTTGACGGTCGTAGTACTCCCCCGGGGTGAGGTTGTTGGGATCATGAGGGTGGAAGCCGGTGCATACAATCTCCCAAAGTTCAACGCTGCAGCTGCGAAGATGAGATTCCATAGAAGCTTTCCAATGAGAGAAGTGAGTTCCATCATAATGAGGTGCAGGGCCCGAACCATTAATATGAGGCATGATGTTCTTTTGCTTAGGATAAATATAAGGGAATTGATTAGGGGGCGTGGAAGTTTTTGACGAGCCGCCCTCATGAGCAGACTCGGCATCCTTATCCTTCTCGATGTCCATTGGTCTCCCTTGAGGTACTACCAATGGATTACCAAGAAAAGCCCCATCGCCAATGGCCTTAAGTTGTCCTTCTAGGTAATTCATTCGAACAAGGAGATCGGAATCCGCCTTGGCCTTTTCAAGGGCACTCTTGGCTAAGAGTTCACGAAGCTCCTTGACCGAATAAGTTTTTTCCTCCTCATCATCGGAGAAAACCATCTTTCCTCTTAGGCGGTAAAGCCCTTAAAAGAGACCTTAGCTCTGATACCAATTGAAAGTGTAAGATGGTTAACCTAGAGGGGGGTGAATAGGTTTCTACAAAATTCTTTATAATCTTTTGCAAGTTTTAGGCTTTGCGGAATATAAGTGAGCCTAAACTAGGTGAGGCAACCTAGATGATGTACAAGATAATTCAAGCTCGAAGGCTATCACAAGATAAGCAACACAAGTAAGAGATCGGTTAAGGAATAACCGAAGCACGCGGAGACGAAGATGTATTCCCGTGTTCACCACCTTTGGGAAGGGGGCTACGTCACGTTGGAGAGGTGTGAGGTTCCACGAAGGATTCCTCACGCGCCACGAAGGCTCACCTTCTTCTCCGAGCCTATCCCACGAAGGAATAACTCACTTACTCGTGGTAGACTTTAGGGTAGTCTCCAAACCCTCACAAACTTTCCACGGGGCAAATCACAAGCCGAATGCCTCCGGGCGACCCTAGCCGCCTAGGGTTTCCCACAAACCCAAGAGTAACAAGCTAACTCGATGAACTCAAGGGGGAATGAACTTTGGCTTGGTGGAAACGTAGATCGGGACCTCCTCTTCCTTTCTACCAAAGGGATTTGGATTTGGTTGGGTAGAATGGGAGATCCTCAAGCTTTTGTGTTTCAACAATGGGGGGAGAGAGAGAGAGCTTCAAGAAATGATATAAACTGAATGCCTAACCTACTCAAGCTGGAAGAAGGGATATTTATACTCAAGGAGAAAAACTAGCCGTTTTGAGCCAAAAACGCAAGGTCCGGTTTTAAGTTCGGTTGGTCCGGCCCACACACCGGATAGTCCGGTCCACAGCCCGGAAAACCGGACTGAAACCGAAACTGCTCTCAGTACCCAGACTCGGATAGACTCGGAGTGAGAAAACTGGAGAACCCGGTTTGAGTCCAGATTTCCGATCCTAACACCGGACGGTCCAGTCTGGGAGCTGGTCCAACCGGTCTGAAAACCGGATCTGCAGAAAAGGCTCTGGTGGATAGGATTTCTTCTCTTCTCTCTTTGGTGATGGATTAGGTAGGAGAGAGGGATGTGTATATGGCTTAGGTGATCATCCCCAACAAGCTCATCGAGAGAACCCCTCTTAATAGTGCGGAGCTCCTAACCGGACTCAAATTACATGAAAAGGGAAAACTCCGGTGCGAAGCTTCGTTATCAAAATGGGGGGGTCTCCGATAACATTTCATCACAACATTGGACTAGAACCTGTGTAAGACACTAGAAATAGCATTAGTCCACTCTAACCATGGTGTCATTGTCAACCAAAAATAGCATAGGGTAAAATACCCTTTTAGAGCCCCCACCCCTTCATGTATCCCTTAGGCATAGATGATAGACTAAAGACAACCCCCTTGTGTGGAATCTCTAGTTTTGCCTCATCCCCTTTACCAAGGGGACCGACTATCGTCACCAACCTCGATTGGACTTTGCATCACGCATCCATCGTTGAACAAGGCCTTGGAGTTCATTGTCTCGTTTCCAAGTTGTCAAGACCCTCCCCAAGGTGTTCTTCCCTCTCCGATGTGGATTTGAGGGAGCACGTTGACCGATCTTTCCTTGCGAGGATTCTATCGGACCGGTGGCCGCCGTTCGGGAGCAATCGGCCTTGTATCGTGTGAGTTTTGCGTGTGTTCATCATTTTCTTCGCGAGGTGTGTGTTCGCTTCCGCTACCTTCTCCCTTTCCCCTCGCTTTCCCATCGATTTGACCACGAGATCCATGAAGAACGGGCCACCCAAGAGGTTAGCCCCTCCATCATCTCGTATCAACAGCTTTTGGTTGCCACAGATTTCTCATCGATTTGGTCTTTCCCCCATAAGTTCGAAAATTCCACCAAAAACAGCCCCAATTCGTGTTTTGGATCGATCTGTGATTTGAGTGAGTTTTGGTAGGTTTTGATCCTTGGATTACTTGCTAAACTTGTTGATCTACCTTCCCCTGCGTTCCTATGGCCTAGTTCCTTGATTTTCCCCATCAATTTGAGGTTTTGGTTCGAGTTTTTCTGCCCAAAACGCGTCCCGTTCGAGTTCTTGACGTCCTGGAATCTCCCGGACCGGATTCTCTGGCCTAGACCGGAGTTTCCGGACTTTTTGAGCTCCAGACCGGAGTCTCCGCCCCTCCCTGCAGACAGAAAAACTGCAGCACGGTTTTGAGCATAACTTTTGCATTCGAACTCGGATTTTGGTGTTCTTTAGCTTGTTTCGAAGAGAAGAAGGAGCTCTACATCATCATCTGCGTTGTTCATGCTATCTACTCCATCCAAATTACGTGAGGAAGGCGGAATCCAACAATAAAGGGTGAAGATCGTCGACGAAAGGTATAACATTCCGTGACTTTTTCCCACTTGCATTCCTTTGTGAACCCCACTATCTTTGCGAGCAACAAACACCTATTGAGACTAGTTCCTTTTATGATTGCTTGGGATATGCACATTTGATACCTTGTAGATTCCGAGCAAACGTTGTGAGCGCTATCTCATATAGTTATCTTGTATAGTTGTTGGCATAAGGAAGAGGCAAGTGAAAAAGAAAAGAAAAAAAAGAGAAAAAAATAGAAAAAAGGAAAAATAAAAGCAAAAGAAAGAAAGAAGTGCCTCATAGAATAGGAAGCGCAAGCTCGATGAACATCATGTAGGTGATACTTATTGTGCATATCTTGTAGCCCACCAATTAATTGCAATCGAACTAGCGTCTCTCCTTGTACTTGTGTGACACGAGCTTATAGTCTTTGCTAGGTAATCATTTGGTTCTTAGCTCACTTTCTCCGTCGCACAAGTCCCATTTATCCCACCGTGTGTGTTTCCTTGTACATATTTCCTATCTTGTGAATTGACTTGTTTGCTTTGTGATCATTTTGGTTCTTTACTTGCCATTACAACATCTTGATTTCGGATTGGTTCTTGACATGTCACTTTCCATACCTATCCACCATAGGCCTTGTGTGTGTGTGTTTTTTGGTTAGTAGTTGGTTTTGGTGTTCCGCGTGAACTTCACTTTGCTTGGTTTATTGCTCTCAAGTGTGGCCACTTGCACGATACGATCTTCCAAGCTAAAGTAAGGTTTGACGTTGTATCCCTAACTCCCACTACCACTTCCATATACACCGCTTGGTCTTGTGCATCATGTTTAGGGACTCCAGAACCGAGGATGATATCTATGAAGAATCCATGATGAGGCACCATGACTAGACTCCATAAGTATAGAGGACATGACAGAGCACAACACCGACAATGGCTCCGCATGCTTTGAGGACCCGGAGCACTACACCTACGACGATTCCACATACATGGAATACATGGAGCATGACATCACCTATGGCTCCTCAAGCATGGAAGACTTGGAGCTCTACATCGACAATGGCTCCTCATGCATGGAGGATATGGAGCACTACACCGACAATTGCTCCACATGCTTGGGTGATATGGAGTACTACACCAACAATTACTCCCCAAGCATGGACGACTTCGAGTGCGACATCGACGACGCCTCGCCGAGCATGGAGGACACAGAGAACTTCATCGAGTTTGATGGCTCCTCCATGAGCCATGAAGAATTCCTCCACCGCGTGGAGATGGAAGTCTACTACGCCAAGCAAGAGGAGGCGCATCATCAAGATTCCATGCCCTTCAAGGCCAAGAGTGCCACACCAAAGGGCACCACCTACTTCGATGATCCACCTCCAAGGCGACAAGCGCCACCACCTCCAAGGCGTCAAGCGCCACCATTGACAAGGCATCTAGTACCACCACCTAGATGGCGTCAAGCTCCACCATCTCCAAGGCGCCAAGCTCCATCACCTCCAAGGCGCCAAGATCCACCTCCTATTCAAACAAGAGTGGCGTCCAAACATCATATACATCAAGATGCGCCAAGAAACAAGAATCTTCATCGACAAACATCCTCTCATGAGCATCGACACCATAAAGATGATACAAGACATTGTCAAAGGCATCTTCGCCATAAAGACAAAGAATTCATGATGAGCTCCATCCATAATGCTCAATCAAGCTCAAGAAGGCACCACAAACACAAGAAGCGTGCCAAGACAAGTGATCATCGTCGCGAGTGTCACGTGGACGACCAAGTGCGCCACCAACATCAACCATCGGCAAGGCACACCAATGACCTCCGTCGACACCATCATAGGGCACGTTCAACTACTCGTGCCACCACCACAATGGCACCAAGAGCAAGCCTTCCTCCACGCCATAAAGCTTCAACGCCTACGCTTGACTTCCGCGACCTCGCGAACGAGGAAAATGAAGACCTCTACTTCGCCAAGTTGGCTGAGTTAGGCAAGAGGATGTCTACACTCCAAGATGGAGGAAGCCAAGGCCACATATGTGATGAAGTCGATCCAAGCACATCTCTCGACAACACCATGAGCCTACTTCCACCACTACTACGAGATGACCACAAGACGGTCGAGCATGGGATTTTCCCTTCAACCATGGAGGAGAGCGATGATGCCCATCTTATGGCATCCAACCTTGAAGGCGACAAGGTCAAGAATGGTAAGCATGGGATTTTCCCTTCACCAAAGGAGGCGCATGGAGTTGATGATGTGGACATCCCATCTATTGATACAACCGTTGTACCTACAACTACACACATACAAGGACCTATCACAAGATCTCGTGCCAAACAACTTAACTATCAGGTATTTTCGTTTCTTGGAACTATTCCTCACATACATGAGAATATGATGCTGCCTAAATGAGATGTATTTATTACTCTTAGGAATGATGGACCAAGCATGGATGAGAGGGACAAGCATTGGAGCATGGCCATGCATGGAGATGGAAGCAAGCATGAGATGATTCAAAAGAAGGCCACGGATGAAGATTTCAGAACTTTGAGGCCACCATAATGAAGAAAGAAGGCTTGGACGAAATATTCAAGATTAATACTTCACAAATTCTTCCATAGCTTAATATGGTGCCGCGACACCTTTATTTTGGGCCAGGCCCATGTAACTTTCGCAGGATTTTAATTAGCCACTTTTTAGAGTCTGTATTTGAGGAGAAAAGGACTTCTAAGGTTGGATTCGGCCACCACTTCTATGGCTGGCCGAAACCCCACCTTTTCCTCCTTAAATACTCCCCATAGCCGTCACCGTAGACTCGGATTTTGTTTAGACATTAAGTGATGTGGACGTCCCTTCTATTGATACAATCGTTGTACCTACAACTATACACATACAAGGACCCATCACAAGATCTCGTGCCAAACAACTTAACTATCAGGTACTTTCGTTTCTTGGAACTATTCCTCACATACATGAGAATATGATGCTGCCTAAATGAGATGTATTTCTTACTCTTAGGAATGATGGACCAAGCATGGATGAGAGGGACAAGCATTGTAGCATGACCATGCATGGAGATGGCAGCAAGCGTGTGATGATCCAAGAGAAGGCCACGGATGAAGATTTCAGAACTTTGAGGCCACCATAATGAAGAAAGAAGGCTTGGACGAAATATTCAAGATCAATACTTCACGAATTCGTGCATAGCTTAATATGGTGCTGCGACACCTTTATTTTGGGCCAGGCCCATGTAATTTTCGCAGGATTTTAATTAGCCACTTTTTAGAGTCCGTATTTGAGGGGAAAAGGACTTCTAGGGTTGGATTCGGCCACCACTTCCATGGCTGGCCGAAACCCCACCTTTTCGCCCTTAAATACTCCCCATAGCCGTCCCCCTAGACTCGGATTTTGTTTAGACATTAAGTTAGCCATCATAGCAACTTCGCCAAGGCTCGAGCGTCGCAGAGGCCTCTTGTACTTCGCACCTATTCAGGATCCCACCTTTTCAATAAAGCTTTCCTCTTAATCCGCAATATCTTGATTGCAATATTAGTTCTTACTTGTTCTCGATTTCAGGTAGGAATTAAGACCCTCGTTGGTCAGGCTGATCGTGTTCATGCAGGATCGGTAACCTCCAGGAGATTGGCCTAGCGATTGCATTGGCGCTCGTGCTCGCACGTGTAGTCGGATCGTCAAGCCCGAACTCCACCCAAATCGATTATCGCCATCTCATCGAAAGATCAGACACCTTTGCCCGATCAAGTGGTATCAGATTTCAGGTTGCTCGGTGAGATTTTACTGTTTTCGTAGATTAGATCTGTTTTTACCTATAACCCACGAAAAAGCCAAAAACACAATTCGAGTTTAGATCCATCCCATAACCAATCTACGCCTCGCATTATCTTTTCAGTTTTTGCATTGTTGAATTTGTGTCTACATCGTCGCGTCAGCTGGTCTTAGTGTCTCGTCCCTTAGAGTTTCGAGTTCTAATCATAGTAGTCACCGCCACACTCGCCGATCACCGCCACGATATTCCGCCACCGCCTTCCTACCGCGACACATATCCGATCAGTTTCCTGCCGTGGTACGAGTTTGAGTAGAGTTATTGTTTCCTAGTTATTTCTTTGTTGTTCCGTGTTAAGATAAAGTCCGTGTCGAGCTAAGAGTCCGGTGGTAAGTCCAGAAGGAGAGCAAAAAAAAAAAGTCTGGAACAGCCTCCAAATTTTTTTTCTGGCTATACTAGTTTTCGGCTTTGGGGATCACTTTTCTCCATCGGCCGTTATAGCGATATTTTTTTGGCGCCTGCGCGCTTTCCAGAGCAAAATAAAAAATTTCGATTTTTTTTGGGGCTAACCTATTTTTAGACCCCGTAGATCAGTTCTAGACACTCGCCATCATAGTGATTTTCCACCTCTCGGTTCGCTTTTCAGGGTACCATATCTGATATGGGATCCCTTGTGGGATTGACCCTAGGGTGGCCCGATCTTCACGGATTTGATGCGTGGAGTGAGGGGATACCCGATGAACACGATGAACGCAACACAAACGCAAGGTAAAGATACAAACACACGCAAACACAACCCGATTCGATTTGCTCCCGTTGGCTCGAACAACCAATCCAATAGAATCCTCGACGAGAGACCGTTAGGTAGAATCACCAAAGGAGAGATCGGCAAGCGGATGATAGAATCCAAATCAAAGGAGAGAGTAGCAACCAAGTAGAATCCCAAGGGGAGAGACCTAGCACTACTAGAATCCTTGATGAGGAGAGACCAAACACTTGAGGAGGGTCTTGACGACTTGGAGACAAACAACCGAACTCCAAGGCCTTGTACAACTCATAGATTAACTATAGAGAGGGGTTCCCATCTAGGGTTAGGCACAAGCCTTCATTCATCATCAACTCTAGGGTTTCAAGGAGGCGGGGCTTATATAGGCGACCACGAGCTAGGGGTAAACAGGCATAAATAGGAAGTTCGGGCATTACATGGGCCAGGCCCAACCCGAGGCACGCAGCCCGACACGCTTGGTCCGAGACTCGGTGTCTTGGCCGGAGACTCGGCCCTGACCGAGACTCGGTCGATCTCGATGTCGTCTCCGGAGGGGCCTTCTGACTGTCCTGGGCGCTGGGTTGGGGGTCAGACCGGAGACTCCGGTGTGGTGGACCGGAGACTCCGGTCTAGCTTCAGCAGCTTCTTGCGTCTTCGCTTCCAGGCCTCTTGCTTGGGGGTCTTGATCTCTAGGGTCCTCTTGTCATCTCCTCTTGGTTTCATGGTCATGGTACTGGTCATAGCATTGGCACGTGTGTCAAGTAGGATTCCATTCACATGATAGCCAAAGGAGGGTGGGGTATGGAATGAGTTCACCTTTAAGGGTGTGGTTGATGTAGCATGGTGTGGACCAATGGTGAATGCCATGTGTTGGGCTGCAACATCTCCCCCCGCTTCAAAACGAGTCGTCCTCGACGAAGTTCCATCATCATATAGGGAGGAAGGTGTGTGCAAGGTCTTGAGCTTGTATGTTGTGGGATCTCCGGTGTCGTAGCCTTGCTCAAATTGGTCGAAGATCTTGAAGTTGAGCTTGTCATCAAGGTGTGGTTGGAGATCTTGTAGTGTGTTCCTTGTAGGTTGGAGGTGAGGTTGGGCATCCTGCAAAACCGACAACAAGGAGAAAGAGTTGCATGATGGATTGTTAGTATTGGGCACGCTCAAATCACTCTTCTCACGTGTGGTGGATTGCGACGTGGCACTCATGATTTTTCCACTCATTTGGGGCTTGTAGCTCTCACTCACGTGTTGGTGGATCACTCTCTCACCACTCATCTCACAAGGGTCCTTAGCTTGCTTTATCTTGGGCAGCGACGTCATGTTGGAAGTGATAATTTGGCTTGGCGTCATAGGTTGTAGCACCAATGTCTTGTCTTTCCACTTAAAGGAGTATTGGTTGGAGGTACCATCATGTAGTGCACCCTTGTCGTATTGCCATGGTCTTCCAAGGAGCATGTGACACACGGTCATAGGCACGACATCACACTCGACGGTGTCTTGATATGGACCAATCGTGAAGCAGACGTTGACCTTGTGTTTGATTTGAATGGTGCCATTGTCATCAAGCCACTTAACATGATAGGGTTGAGGGTGCTCCATGTATGGTAACTTGAGTTTCTCACAAAGGTCGATGCTCGCAAGGTTGTGACAACTTCCTCCATCAATGATAACTTTTATGGACTTGCCATCAATTCCGGCTCGGGTTTGGAAGATGTTGAGGCGTTGATCCTCTCTAGGGAGGGAGTTGGTCGTCAAAACTTGGGCAATGACAAGTGAGGGGCTTGGATCATGTTCACAAAGAAGGGTGTCCTCATCTTGCATAGCTGCTTGGTTCATAGCTTCAAATTCGTCTTCGCTCACGGAATATGTAGCGCCGTTCTCATCCGTTAGCATGACTCTTGTGTTGATGCACTCATAAGACTTGTGGCCCTTTCCTCCACACTTGTAGCAAACTACTTGACTTTCCGTTGTTGTGTTGGAGGTGGATGCCATAGGTGTCTTGGATTGCTTGGAGGAGCTTGTTGTTTGGTTTGTTGGCTTGGAGGGGTTACTCGAGTTGAGTGAAGCGTAGTACGCCCTTTGCTTCTCATAAGCATGTTCCTTTTGCAAGTGGCGCTCGGCCTTGGTTGCTTGGTGAAGAAGGTTCACGAGAGTCTTGTAAGGTTGGAAATCGACTATCTTGCGTATTGGGCGGCTCAAACCGTTGAGGAACCGTGCGATGGTTTGCTCTTCAAGTTCCTTGACATCGGCTCTCATCATAGTCATCTCCATCTCCTTATAGAACTCTTCAATTGTCTTTGTGCCTTGCTTCAAGTTTTGTAGCTTGTCGAAGAGGTCTTGGCGATAGTGCTCGGGGACAAATCTTGCATACATCACATTCTTCATCTCGGTCCAAGTGGTGACCGGTGGCTCTTCTTGCTTCTCACAATTGCTTTGGTAGTCTTCCCACCAAACATTGGCGTAGTCCTCAAACTCAAGGGATGCCATTGCCACTTTCTTCTCTTCGGAAAAGTTGTGGACTCGGAAGATCTTGTCGACTTTGAGCTCCCATTCAAGGTATGCATCAAAATTTTCTTCTCCTTTGAACTTGGGCATAACGAACTTGAGCTTCCCAAACTTGCCATCATCACGCTCATGGTGGTTGTTGCGACGTTCTTGGTGCATACTTGCGCCACTTGGAGGGCGTGGAGGCGGAGGAGGAGGCTCTTGATTGCCTTGAGGTTGTTGTGGAGGGTGAGCTTGATGATGCTCGAAGTCTCTTCTTCGCCGTTGGTCGGCATCATTGACATTCATAGCTTGACGGTGTCGGTGGTGGTGTTGTGCATGTTGGTTATTGCGTCGCGCTTGGCGTGCATCCTCATCATCATCACTTGTGTCCCATACCGGTTCTTGATTTTGTTGACGTTGCTCGTGGTGGTCATGAGGAGGATGGCGACGCCGATCATTATGGTTAGCTTCATCTTGGCGTTCTTGAGGTTGTTGCACGTCGATGATTGCTTGGTGTGGTGGTGGACCATGCTCTTGTCGTTGTTGTTGAGGTTGGGGAGCATTTGGGTCCACCGCTTGAGGGCGACGATGATGAGCTTGTGGGTTCCCATTATGGTGGTGGGGTTTTCCGCGGCGGGAGTGTGACCTTGAAGACTCGCCATGTCGACTTGAGGAGCGCGTGCGGGAGGAACTTGACGATCTTGAGCGATGAACATGTCGGTTGCCAAGGTTGGCAATAGCTTGGTGAAGAGCTTGGAATTGAGCATGGTGCTCCTCTTGACGTTGCCGCTCACGGTACTCAAATTCTCGAAAAGTATCATCAAGACGGTGCTCAAGTCGCTCAAATTGATTGTTGAATTCTTGGCGTTGCGCCCATAAGTTGTGGCGCGTGGCAAAGCCATCTTGGTTGTTGAAATTGCTATCTCCACTAGCTCCACTTGCCCTATACATGGTGCACAAACACACTTGATAGATATGGTGAGATTGGTGGAATGGTAATTGCTACCTTGCCTCACCGGAGTCAACGATTGGAAAGATTGTTGTTGCCGAGAGCAAAGCGAAAAGCGGGCACACAAGACACACACACACAAAGGCCTATGGTGGTAGGCTAGAAATGTGGAGAGCAAATGGAACAACCAAAAGAAAAGGATATTGTCAAAAGTGGGTGCAATCCAACAAAAACAAAGTCAAAGGAAAAGGTCAAAAAGGGTGACGAGAACCTACGACTATACACACACGGTGGAGATTAATGTGGCTAGCACGACTATGAAAAATGAGCAAAGAACAAAATTTGACCTAACGAAGACTAATGCTCGGTGTCGTGCCAACACTAGGAGAGACCGTAGCCCGTTCGCAAAAGGTTGAGAAGCAACGGATTTGTACGCTTGCCTTGCTCTTGCTCACACTCTTGCTTAGAAGCTTTGGACTCTCTTTAGCTATTGGTATCCTTTTTTTGTTTCTTTTGCTTA
Source organism: Avena longiglumis (assembly GCA_030063025.1). NCBI lineage: Eukaryota > Viridiplantae > Streptophyta > Magnoliopsida > Poales > Poaceae > Avena > Avena longiglumis. Next base: position 331,160,182 of record CP125974.1, on the reverse strand, counting down.
GAAGCTCTTTTTTTTGTACACTATGGAGTCAATTTTGTTATTGCCTCTATATCATGACTATGCAAGAGCAAGCGCACAATGCTTCGGCAAACAAAGGAGGGCTACTCTCGATAGGTTAGGTAACACACACAAGAAGAAGGGGGTTAACAATGGTTGTGCAAGTTATACCTTTTGGTGATGTTGAACTTGCAATCGTTGGTGAAGGGATGGTTTGAGTTTCGCGGTGTCGATGTCGAGCACGAGGTTTTGTTGGCGTTGCGGAAGCTTGTTAGTTGATAGGCACTCATGCGAAACACAAACACACAAGGGGAGTTAGTCGAAAAAGGAAAAGGGGCAAAATTTTGATCAGGGCCGGAGACTCCGGTGTGTTGGGGCCGGAGATTCCGGTGTGGTCCGGAGACTCCGGTGTGATGACCGGAGACTCCGGTCTGGTTCCAGCACGACGAACAGCTCGAGTTCGTGAGCGGAAATTCGGCCCTTTAACCCTCAAATCCCGAAAATTTCGCCCAAATTGGGCTAGGAAACGCAGGGCAAAGGTAGACCAAATCCAAGGACAAGTTTCTAATGGATCAAAACCACAATCAACTCACCAAATCAAGAGATCGATCCAAAAGCAAATTGGGGCTAAATTTTTTGGTATTTTCGAATTTATTGTGGATATGGGGGGACGAAGTCAAATCCGTGGCAACCAAAAGCTGCTGATACCAGTTGATATGGGATCCCTTGTGGGATTGACCCTAGGGTGGCCCGATCTTCACGGATTTGATGCGGGGAGTAAGGGGATACCCGATGAATACGATGAACGCAACACAAACGCAAGGTAAAGATACAAACACACACAAACACAACCCGATTCGATTTGCTCCCGTTGGCTCGAACAACCAATCCAATAGAATCCTCGGCGAGAGACCGTTAGGTAGAATCACCAAAGGAGAGATCGACAAGCGGATGATAGAATCCAAATCAAAGGAGAGAGTAGCAACCAAGTAGAATCCCAAGGGGAGAGACCTAGCACTACTAGAATCCTTGATGAGGAGAGACCAAACACTTGAGGAGGGTCTTGACGACTTGGAGACGAACAACCGAACTCCAAGGCCTTGTACAACTCATAGATTAACTATAGAGAGGGGTTCCCATCTAGGGTTAGGCACAAGCCTTCATTCATCATCAACTCTAGGGTTTCAAGGAGGGGTGGGGCTTATATAGGCCGCCACGAGCTAGGGGTAAACAGGCATAAATAGGAAGTTACAGGCGTTACATGGGCGGCCCAACCCGAGGCACGCAAGCCCGCTTGGTCCGGAGACTCGGTGTCAGGCCGGAGACTCGGTCTGGACCGGACACTACAGCGATCTCGGTGTCGTCTCCGGAGGGGCCTTCTGACTGTCCTGGGCGCTGGGTTGGGGGTCGGACCGGAGGTGGACCGGAGACTCCGGTGTGGTGGACCGGAGACTCCGGTCTGGGCCGGAGACTCCGGTCTAGCTTCAGCAGCTTCTTGCGTCTTCGCTTCCAGGCCTCTTGCTTGGGGGTCTTGATCTCTGGGGTCCTCTTGTCATCTCCTCTTGGTGTCATGGTCCTGGTCCTGGTCATAGCATTGGCATGTGTGTCAAGTAGGATTCCATTCACATGATAGCCAAAGGAGGGTGGGGTATGGAATGAGTTCACCTTTGAGGGTGTGGTTGATGTAGCATGGTGTGGACCAATGGTGAATGCCATGTGTTGGGCTGCAACAATATCATCATACATTGCTTGTTGTGTCGCGTCGTGACATCGTTGGTGATCTAGGCTCGCGTCTCTAGTACGGTCTAGCCTAGGACCAGGACAGTACCGTCGTTGAGCATTCTTTCAACTTTTGCATTGCTGTTTTGATAATTGCTAACCCCATTTGCTAAGCCTTCCCAGAGCTCCACAGATATCCTCCACGTGCGGTGTCTCGACTCCCGATAATCGCTCGGTTCAATCTCTGGACCCACTGATCCTCGCGGTTCCACATCGCCTTTTCCTGCTGTTTGGTAAGAACTTGTAAGAGCTTCGTATATTGCTTGACGGATTACGCGTGCCTTCCACCATATTTCCGTAGTATATACCTATGCTTTTTAAGGACTAACCATGACAGATACTTCGCGGAACCCTGCCACAATGACGAACAAAGAACTACATGCCCACTTCTCCGCGCTCTTGGTCAGTCGCGCTAAAGACGTGGATACGCGCCTAGGGGAGTTTGACACCAAGCTCACGAACGCCGTGGACAAGATCGATGGACTCGAGAAATCCTTCAACGCCAAGCTTGACGTTCGGTTCAAGGAGATTTTGAACAGATTGCCCGCACCCGCACCCGCACCCACACATGGCGCACGGCGCATTCCGATCACGCCTGACTATCGGACTCCGCCGCACTTCGCGGCTATCGCCGACGCACCTCGAGACTTCCGGCCGCTGCCGCGACATTGGGGAGACGAGCGGTACTACTACGACCCGACGGCGACGATCTGTTGACGAGGAGGTTGAACAACCTCCACAGTACCGCTGTCGTCCCCGACATTATGCCGCAACGCTCGACCACGATGCGTGATGATGATCATGTTGCAAAGCTTAAATTACATATTCCATCTTTTGAGGGTAAATATAATCTCGATGCATATCTTACATGGGAGATGGAAGTAGAACAACGTTTTGCATGCTTAAAATATCCCGAGAATATGCGTGTTAGTCTTTGCTACATGTGAATTTACTAAATTTGCTTCCCTTTGGTGGTCCGAGTATTGTCGTTTAAATCCTACTAATATTCCTAGTACTTGACTGCTTTAAAACTGCTATGCGTGTTCGTTTGTACCTCCCACTTATCAACGTGATTTCTAAAGAATCGACACGTTTAGAGCAAGTGAAAAATTCGTAGAAGAGTATTATCGGGAATTGCAAGCGGGATGGTTCGGTGTGGTCTTGTTGAATCTAATGAACAAATGCTTGCACGCTTTTGGTGGATTAAACAAGGACATTCAAAGACATCTTAGATTATAAGGAATATAATTCTATCACTTGTTTGTTTCATCTTGCTTGCAAAGCTGAACGTGAAGTGCGGATCGCCAAACAACATGGAGGAGGACTAATAATTCTGCAGTCGCACATCCACTTGGACATCCCGACAATCGCCTCCTCATGATTCGCCACCGCCTACTACCACATCCAAGACCACCACAAGATTTCCTGCTCCTCCACCATCATCCAATGCTCCTTTCGTAGTGCATCTTCTATGGATTCCACGGTAAGACAAAGGATATACAATGCCGCAAGTCCGGGTTTTGGTCATATTGAGAGACAGTGCACAACACAACGTGTGATGATGGTGCGGAAGATGGTCAATGATTCAATGAGTGACTTTGATGAAGATACACTAGCCCTTATTTACGCTCGAGATGGAGACAATTACGTCTTGATGAAGAGAGAGGTAATGGGAGTCAAGGCCGATCAATAAAAGAGCTTAATTACACAACGTGTGTTGAGTGTGCAATTGAGCAAATATGAGCAAGATCAACGCCACAACCTGTTCCAAACACGTGGTGTTGTCAAGGAAAGAGCTATACGGATCATCATTGATGGAGGGAGTTGTAATAATCTGGCTAGTGTTGACATGGTAGAGAAGCTTGCGCCAATAAGACAACGCCCACATTCATATTACATCCAATGGTTTGAGAGTTCTCGAAGATCAAGGTAACAAGAACAGACGCGTGCATTTTACTATTGGTACATATTCGATTTTGTTGATTGTGATGTTGTACCTATGCAAGCTTGTTCTTTGTTACTTGGTAGACCATGGCAATTTGATAGAGAATCTGTTCATAATGGCAAAACTAATCACTATTCTCTTATGCATGATGGAAAGAAAATTGGTCTAAAACCTATGACTCTAACAGATTTTAAAAGATGATCTTGCTAGAGCTAGTAGAGCTAAACCGAGGAGACAAATAAAAGTAAGAATCGATTGTTGCTGCAGATTTTATACCACCAAAGAACACTAAATCTGATTCTACACACTCTTGAAATTGCTTTGAAGAGTCCATGTATGCTTGCAAATAAAATTGATATTGCTGAACTAGATGTAAACAATACTCAATGTTATGCAATTGTCGCAAAGAGGTTTTGTTTTCATTTGAGGATATGCCTCCTTCTTTGCCACCCGCTATTGCTAACCTTATGCGGGAATATGAGGACGTCTTTCCCCGAGCTACCACCAGACTACCTCCTATTAGAGGAATTGAACACCAAATTGATCTAATTCCTGGTGCCACGTTGCCCAACCGCGCCATATAGAACCAATCGAGAGGAGACAAAGGAGATACAACGCCAAATTCAGAACTACTCGATGAGATCATATTCGTGAGTCCCTTAGCCCCTGTCTTTGTTCCTATTATTTTGGTACCTAAGAAAGATGGTTCTTGGCGCATGTGTCTTGATTGTAGAGCTATCAATAATATTACTATTCGATATCGTCATCCTATTCCACGTTTAGATGACATGCTTGATGAATTGAGTGGCTCTACCATGTTTTCTAAAGTTGATTTGCGTAGTGGTTACCACCAGATTCGTATGAAATTAGGAGATGAATGGAAAATAGCATTTAAAACTAAGTTCGGTTTATATGAGTGGTTAGTAATGCCGTTTGGTTTAACTAATGCACCTAGCACTTTCATGAGATTAATGAATGAAGTTTTACGTGCTTTCATTGGACGTTTTGTGGTAGTCTAGTTTGATGATATTCTGATTTATAGCAAATCTTTAGAGGATCATTTAGACCATTTACGTGCTGTTTTCAATGCTTTACGTGATGCACGTTTGTTTGGTAACCTTGAGAAGTGCACCTTTTGCACCAATCGAGTTGAGTTTCTTGTGTTATGGGGTAATCCCTTGGGGTGGCCCGATCTTTCACGAATCTCCACGGGAATCGAGGGTAAAGCGATGGAAGATTTGAAGGGGATGAAATCCACGAACACATGCCCACGAAGAACCCGATGAACTCATGCACGCAAAACACGATACACGCCGATAACTCACGCCGGTGGCAACCGGTCCAACATAATCTCTAGGATCGGTGTTGGGCGAAGCTCTCTCTCCACGCCAACAACGGGGGACGAGGTGCTTGGTGAGATCTTGACGACTTGGGGGCGAGAAACCGAGAACCCAAGGCCTTGTTGATATGGGGTAACCCTGGGGTTGGCCCGATCTTTCACGAATTCCACGAGAAACGAGGGGAAATCGATGGTCGGGGGAGGAAAGGGATGAAAACCATGAACACACGCACACCAAAACACGATACAGGCCTATCCCTCACGCCGATGGCAACCGGTCCAACATAATCCCTAGGATCGGTGTTGGGCGAAGCTCGCTCTCCACGCCAACAACGGGGGACGAGGTGCTTGGTGAGATCTTGATGACTTGGGGGCGAGAAACCGAGAACCCAAGGCCTTGTACAACTTGAACGCACTAGGCAAGATCCAAGAGGGGGGTGGATAATCCGGTGCTCCTTGGTAGGAGCATGAGACCAATAGATATAAGTTCCTCAAAGGGTTTCCTTAATATCTATTATTATCCAAGTCTAGGGTTTACAATAGAGGGTGGGGGCTATATATAGTCCAGCCACAAAACAGGGGTAGTTTCGGAACGAATTAGGAAAATATAGTAAGGGGTACAGGGCACTGGGCCGAACTCATGCGATTCAGGGACAGTTAGGACGGTAGTCTGCAGTGCAGTCTGGTCATGGCCAATACCGCTCAGTAGTACGCATTGGCCGAACTGGAACTTCCGTCGAGTCGCTTTATGTGAAGCGGTAGGAGGCGGTAATCTGCTGACCAGTAGTTCTTTGGTCGATACTGCAGTGGCGTCTGGCGTGGAGAGGTTCTTCTGGGCGTCCATTAGTGGGCCGGTAGTACCGCTTGGACCGGTAGTACTGTCGCCTCAACCGTAGTAATCTGGCGTCTGGCAGCGAATGGTTGCTTCCGCTCCGTTTCCTCCGTCCCTTGGGTCCTTCTCTTCGTACCTGATGATGCACAGTGTATGCGTATGAAGTAGCAAGCCATCCAAGGGTGTGTCGAAGTCATACAAGGAAAGGAGCGAGTTCACCTTGGCTTGGAGGAGCTTAGCTCGGGCGCGAGTCATGGGTCCACTTGGGGAGCTCGTGGGAGTAGATGTAGTAGCGGTCGTAGGACGGGCTGCATCAGCTCCCCCCCCCTTGGGAAAGAGTCGTCCTCGACACTTCAACCTTCTCAACTTCATCTTCTCCATAGTAGGGTGAGAGGTCCTTGACATTGAATGTCGAGCTCACAAGATACTTCGATGTTGGTATATCGATGATATAGGCGTTGTTGTTGATCGTCTTTAGCACCTTGAATGGTCCATCACCTCTTGGATTTAGCTTGGAGTCGCGTTCCTTGGGAAAGCGGTCTTTACTCAAGTGGATCCACACAAGGTCGCCCTCATCAAAGATCATCTCTTTCTTGTTCTTGTTTAGCCTTGATGCTTGGCGAAGGACTTGTTGCTCGATAGTAGCTCGTGTATCTTCATGGAGTTTCTTAATTGTTTGGGCACGCTTGACAACGTCCATATTGGCACGTTCATGAAGTGGAAGTGGAAGGATATCGAGCGCGGTGAGAGGCTCGGCGTGAAGCGATCATGAACGGGCTCCTCATGGTGGTGGAGTGCTTAGCGCGGTTGTAGGCGAACTCGGCGTGTGGAATACATTCCTCCCAGTCTTTAAGGTTCTTCTTTATCAACACCCGGAGGAGTGTGCCAAGACTTCGATTGACGACCTCGGTTTGTCCATCGGTTTGAGGATGCGAGGCGGACAAGAAGAGGAGCTTGATGCCGAGCTTGGCCATGAGAGTCTTCCAGAAGTAGCTCATGAATTTTACGTCGCGGTCCGAGATGATTGTTCTTGGCACACCGTGTAGCCGAATTATTTCCCTGAAAAACAAATTTGCTACATGTGAAGCATCATCGGTCTTATGGCACGGAATGAAATGTGCCATTTTAGAAAAGCGATCCACTACTACAAATATGGAATCATGTCCATGTTTAGATCTAGGCAAGCCTAACACAAAGTCCATGCTAATGTCCGACCAAGGTGAATGAGGAATAGGCAATGGCATATAAAGACCAAAGGGGTTGGACTTAGACTTAGCTTGGATACATGTAGTGCATCGTTGAACGTGGCGCTCCACGTCGCACTTCATCTTTGACCAAAAGTAGTGAGTGGAGAGCATGTCATATGTCTTGTCATGGCCAAAGTGACCCATAAGGCCTCCACCATGGGACTCTTGATGAAGCAAAAGTTGGAGAGACGATTTCGGAATGCAAAGCTTGTTTTGTTTAAAAAGAAAACCCTTATGCAAATAGAAATCATCAATCCCTTTGTCTATTGAACATTGTGCAAATATTGGTCAAAAGAAAGGGTCGGACGCGTACAAAGATTTGATGTCATCAAGACCCAAGACATTGACTTCGAGTCGTGTAAGAAGGCTTGTGTTTTTGCGAGACAAGGCGTCCGCTACCACATTTTCTTGCATAAGGACGCCCATTTTGCATAAGGACGCCACCAATTCCAATACCACTAGCGTCATATTCAATCTCAAAGGTTTTTGTGAAATCCGGCAATGCAAGAAGTGGTGCTTCAGTGAGCCTCTTTTTGAGCTCATCAAAAGCTTTTTGTTGTGCTTTTCCCCAAATGAACGTGACATTTTTCTTGGTCAATTCGTTGAGGAGGCAAGCAATTGTAGAAAAGTCTTTGACAAAACGAGGTAAAAGCCAGCCAACCCATGAAAACTACGAAGTTCACTAACATTTGTAAGGATGGGCCAATCTCGTATGTCCTTGACTTTTGAGACATCAACTTCAATGCCATTAGAAGACACAACAAAACCAAGGAAAATCAGCTTGTCTTTTGCAAAAGTGCACTTTGGGAGATTAGCATAAAGCTTTTCATGACGAAGGATTTAAAGGACCTCCTTTACATGAGTAACATGCTCCTCTAGTGACTTTCTATAGACAATGATGTCATCAAAGTAAACAACTACACTCTTTCCAATGAGAGATCTCAAAATATGGTTCATGAGGCGCATGAAGGTAGATGGGGCGTTAGATAAGCCAAAAGGCATAACCAACCATTCATAGAGACCAAGCTTGGTCTTGAAGGCGGTTTTCCACTCATCACCTTCGACCATGCGAATTTGATGGTAACCACTACGAAGATAAATTTTCGAAAATATAGTGGCTCCACATAACTCATCAAGCATGTCATCAAGACGCGGTATAGGATGTCGATAACGCACGGTGATAGCATTGATTGGACGATCCATGCATAACATAACGTATCATCCGTTTTGGAACTAGAATCACGGGATCGCGCTTGGGCTAGTGCTTACTTGGATCAAACCTTTGGAGACGAGTTGGTTGATTTGACGTTCGATCTCCTTCGTCTCTTAGGGTTAAATGCGATCTGCGACGGTTTTGGGAGTGGGCGCCAGGTATGAGGTCGATGCGGTGCTCGATTCCACGAAGAGGAGGAAGGCCATGAGGAAGCTCTTCGGGAAATACATCTTGGAATTCCTACAAAATAGCCATCAAAGGAGGAGGAACATTTGTCAAGTCGTTAGTTCCTTGCGCTAGTCCCTTGCATACAAGGACATAGTGCAAGATGGATGGGTTGTTTCGCACTTCTCTCATCTCACTTTTGGTGGCAAGAAGAACACTCTTAGTTTTTCCACTCGAGTTTGGCTTGTAGCTCTCACTCACTATGGTGTGGTTCTCTCGCTCACCACTCTTCTCACAAGGTGTTTTTGTGTATTGCACCCTCGCTAAAGCCTTTGCATTGTCCGCAATTATTTGGCTAGGAGTCATTGGTTGCAACACACAAGTTTTATCAAGCCATTTGAAGGTATAAGTGTTTGAGTGACCATCATGCAAAGCACGCTTGTCATATTGCCACGGCCTTTCGAGAAACATATGGCAAACCGTCATTGGGACCACGTCACATTCCACCGTGTCCTTGTAGGGCCCAATTGAGAATGTTACCGAGACGGTGTGCTTGATCTTGACGGATCCTTGGTTACTTAGCCATTGGATATGGTAGGGGTGTTTATGCGGATGGAGGGTGAGGTTGAGTTTCTCACACAATTCCGTGCTTGCAAGATTGTGGTAACTCCCTCCATCGATGACAACTTTGATGGACTTCCCATTGATGCCGACACGAGTTTGGAAGATGTTCGAGCGTTGGTCTTCATTCTCATTGACTTGGGTAGTTAAGACCCTTGTGACCACAAGCGATGGACTTGCGTCATGCTCACACACAAGAAGTTCTTGGTCCTCTTCCAAATGTTGCCTTGCCATGGCTTCCTTGACCCTTGCATCAAACTCTTCTTCACTCAAGTATTCTTCATCGCCGTTGTCATGGATGAACAAAACTTTCTTGTTTCCACATGCGTTCGACTTGTGCCCTTTGCCTCCACACTTGTAGCATTCACCATTGAATGGTTGATCATCCCTGTGTTTTGCCACTTGGGGCTGTTTTCCTTGAGGGAGTGTTGGCTTGAAGGGAAGCTTGGTGGTACTTGAGGAGCTTCCACTTGGTGTTGTTGGAGTAGTGGTTGGTGCTTGCTTGTAGGTGAAGTACGTCTTTGGCTTGTTGTACTTGATGTCCTCTTGTACTTGATGCTCGGCCTTTGATGCGATGTGCACAAGCTCAACCATGTTTTTGTACTTTTGGAACTCGGTGATGCGCTTGATGGGATGGTTCAAGCCATTGAGGAAGCGTGCCATTGTTTGTTCATCTCGCTCTTCAATGTTGGCACGGATCATGTTGAGCTCCATTTGCTTGAAGTACTCTTCCACGGTCTTTGTCCCTTGCCTAAGCGTTTGAAGCTTGTTGAAGAGGTCACGCGTGTAGTGCGAAGGAACAAAGCGAGATCTCATATGGGCCTTCATATCTTGCCAAGTTGATATTGGAGGCTCTTCTTTTGCTTCGCGAGCGAGTTGGACTTGTTCCCACCAAAGGTTGGCATACTCATCGAACTCGAGGGATGTCATGGCCATCATCTTCTCATTGCTATAGTTGTGTATGCGGAAGATCTTGTCAACCTTGAGTTCCCACGAGAGATATTCTTCGGGTTCATTGGAACCGGTGAACTTGGGCATGGTGAATTTGAGCTTGCCGAAAGTTTCTTCTCCATTGCGGTTCCGGTTGCGGCGGTTGCCATGATTTTGGCGGTCATCATCATCATCCGAGCTCTCATGTCTTGCTTGGTGATTGCTGCGTTGCTCTTGCGGTTGTTGTGGTGCCGTGTTTGGTGGTGGAACTTGGTGTTGACGACGAGCTTGGGAGCTTGCTCGTTTTGTTGACGCGGTTGAGGACGAGGAGGAGGTTGATGGTCCTCACGACGAGCTTGCTCTTGTTCTTGTCATGGTTGATGCTGAGGAGCATTGGCTTGCGCCATGTGGCGAGGAGGATGTCGAGCCGCATGCGCAATGGGCTGCTCTTCCTCTTCTTGGTGTAGGGGAGGCTCGTCATGACCATCATGTTGCCGACGTGGACGATCATGTCGATGATGACGCCTTGGAGGATCTTCGAGTGCTTCACGTCGACGGTGATCTTGTTCGTCCTCTTCGGATGCTTCACTTGTTGTTGAAGGGGCATGTCGATGTCGATGGCCTTGGTGGTCCATGTGAGGTTGCTCTTGTTGAATCACAAGTGCCCTTGGTTGTGGCCGGTTCGCTTCACGTCGTGGAGGTCTTGCGGAAAGGTCACCGTCATAGCTTGACGTTGCGGCGTGACGCGGAGATGGTACCGCTTGCGAAGAGCTCACGGATTGAAGAACGGGTCCATCCCGGTGCCTTGAAGCGTGACGGCGAGGTGCACTTGATTCACTTGAGGGGTACCGAGATGAGCTTGATTCGCGCGAGCGTGGCCTTGCTAGTCCATCAATGAGGCGTTGAAGCTTCTCATCCGTTGATGCGAGTGCACGACCAAGAGCCTCATTTTGATGACCGAGGTTGTGTTGCATGGAATGCATTTGGCCACGGACTTCTTCGAAGCGATTGTCGATGTTCTTGAATTCCAAACGGGCCTCGCTAAATTGTTCATCTTGGCGCCGCTCGAGAGCTTCACAACGATAGTTGAATTCTCCTCGGACCTTCCAATGGTCCCATCTTGTCATGAATTGTGTGTCATCCTCCGGAGGTGGTGGCTGGGACGGCTCGCCATTCCTGTCCATGATGCAAAGCCGACAAGGGTTGTATATGGAGAGTAAGGGTGCTGACAGTTAGCCTTTTACCTCACCTTGGAGATTATATCAAACCAATTGCCACACAAATGAGCGAACGGCGTGCAAAGTGAAATGGCAAAGAACTCACACACAAGTATGCTAGAACTCGCAAAAGCTTTTGGTGGAAGGTTAGGATTGTGGAAAACCAAACGAAACGATCAAAGCAAAAAGGTTATTGTTCTACGTGGTAAAGAACCAAAGATCAAAAGCAAAAGGATACGATCTACAAAAACACGGAAAACACACACGTGGAGAAAAACGGGGTTAGCACGACTATGAAAATGAGCACAAAAGGTCCTAACGAAGACTACGCTCGGTTGTCGTGCCAACACAAGGAGAGACCGCAACTCGTTTGCCAAAAGAGGATAAGCAATGCTTTGTGCACTTGCCTCGGTGCGCTCTTTCTTCTCTCTTTCTTGGCTTACAAGCTTGGTATTCTCTTTGTATCGGGAGACTATGTATCTTTTTCTATTTTTTTTTGATTCTTTCTCTTTTTCTCCCTTGCTATGCTACTATGTTAGCTTTTGTATTTGGCCTCACACTCTCACTTTCCGAAGGCAAGTGCACAATGCTTAGACAAACACAAAATGAGTTGCTCTCATAGGATAGTTACACACAAAGGAAGATATGGGGCATTTGTCAAGTGGTGCAAGTTATACCTTGGTATTGTTGACGACTTGCAACCGTTGGTGGGGGAATGTTCGAGTCGCGTGATGGTAGCGTGGAGACCTTGATCACGGAAGCTGTTGTGAAAATGGCGACAAACACGCGAAACACAAACAAGTGAAGTGGAAAAGTCAGCAAACGAAATTGAGGCGTCAAAGGGCAAAGAAACACGGTCAGAGGCGAGCGGTAGTACCGCTGGCAACGACCGATAGTACCGGCGAGCGGTTGTACCGGTGACTTGCGGTAATCGCTTACCGGCGGTAATGCGCCGATTGCGGGACAGGAACGAACTCAACTTGACCAAAATCCTCAAATTCGTGGTGATCTGACCGAAAGTCTGGGCTAGAAACAACAGGGGCTATAGATCGACTCCAAAAGCAACAGATCTATGGACCAAAACCACGAAAAACTCACCAAATCCAAAGAACGATCCGAAGGCAAATTGGGGCTCTTTTTGGTGGGATTTTCGATTTTAAGGTGGATCAAAGAAAAATTGGGGGGAAATTCGTGATCAACCGTGCTCTTGATACCAATATGATATGGGGTAACCCTGGGTTAGCCCGATCTTTCACGAATTCCACGAGAAACGAGGGGAAACCGGTGGTCGGGGGAGGAAAGGGATGAAAACCACGAACACACGCACACCAAAACATGATACACGCCTATCCCTCACGCCGGTGGCAACCGGTCCAACATAATCCCTAGGATCGGTGTTGGGCGAAGCTCGCTCTCCACGCCAACAACGGGGGATGAGGTGCTTGGTGAGATCTTGACGACTTGGGCGGCCGAGAACCCAAGGCCTTGTACAACTTGAACGCACTAGGCAAGATCCAAGAGGGGGGTGGATAATCCGGTGCTCCTTGGTAGGAGCATGAGACCAATAGATATAAGTTCCTCAAAGGGTTTCCTTAATATCTATTATTATCCAAGTCTAGGGTTTACAATAGAGGGTGGGGGCTATATATAGTCCAGCCACAAAACAGGGGTAGTTTCGGAACGAATTAGGAAAATATAGTAAAGTGCAGGGGCCTTTGGGCGAACTCATGCGTTGATTCAGTTAGGACGGTAGTACGGTCGGCAACCGAGTAGTACCGCTCAGAGATACGCAGCCGTGAACTGGAGCTTCCGTCGGAGTCGCCTGTAGCTAGCGGTAGGAGGCGGTAGTACGTGGCCGGAATGCAGTTCTTGGGCAGTAATCTTCTTGGCGTCTGGGCGTGGAGGTTCTTCTGGGCGTCCGTGGTGGGGCAGTAGTGCCGCTTGGACCGGTAGTACGTCGCCTCAACCGATAATCTGCAGCGTCTGGCGGTTGGTTGCTCCGTTTCCTCCGTCCCTTGGGTCCTTCTCTTCATACCTGATGATGCACAGTGTATGCGTATGAAGTAGCAAGCCATCCAAGGGTGTGTCGAAGTCACACAAGGAAAGGAGCGAGTTAACCTTGGCTTGGAGGAGCTTAGCTCGGGCGCGAGTCATGGGTCCACTTGGGGAGCTCGTGGGAGTAGATGTAGTAGCGGTCGTAGGACGGGCTGCATCACTTGTACAACTTGAACGCACTAGGCAAGATCCAAGAGGAGGGTGCATAATAGGGTGCTCCTTGGTAGGAGCATGAGACCAATAGATGTAAGATCCTCAAAGGGTTTCCTTAATCTATTATTATCCAAGTCTAGGGTTTACAATGGAGGGTGGAGGCTATTTATAGGCCAGACACATAAGCAGGGGTATTTTAGGAACAAATAGCGAAATATAGAGAGGGTTACTGGGCGCTGGGCCGACTTAACACGATCAGGTCCATACACGTCCGGTAGTATCGGTCCAGCACGACCGGTAGTACCGGTCGGTAATGTACCGCAAGGCTGGTAGTGCCGCTTGTCGATCACGGTACTTATTGGCGTCGAAATGCTGGTGGCGGTGGCGGCGTGATAGTCTTAGTGGTCCGTTAATCGGGTCAGGCCGGTAGTACCGCTAGTGACAGAGAGTATTTGGCTCCGGTTGGCATCGTCTGTTGGTGGCGGTAGCGTGATAATCTTGTTGGCGGTAATCGCCCGCTGTGTCGATAATCTGGCGACAGAGGGCATTTGGTTCCCTCCGCTGGTGCTCCTCCGTTCTCTGGGTCCATCACCTCTTGGATTGAGTTTGGAGTCGCGTTCCTTGGGGAAGCGGTATTTACTTAAGTGTATCCACACAAGGTCGCTTTCTTCAAAGATCATCTCTTTCTTGTTCTTGTTTAGCCTTGATGCTTGGCTTAGGACTTGTTGCTCGATCGTAGCTCTTGTGTCTTCATGGAGTTTCTTCATTGTTTGAGCACGCTCATAGTGCGAGGTCAAGTGCTTGTGAGAGGTGGGTGAGTTTCCTCATCACGTGAGCAGCGGCTCATAATGGCGGGTGAGGGGCTTGCGGTTGTGTAGGAGATTCGGAATGTCTTGGCGCGGTGGAATGAAGCGACGACGGTCTTGGGGGTCCTTCTTTCTTGAGGATTGGCTTGGTTGTCAAGGAAACTCGGCGGAACTCGGTCATTCCTCCAGGTTAAGTAGCTTCTAATTTGGAATCACTTTCGCTCTCGGTGCCAGGCTTCGATTCACGATCCATGATTTTTAACATCACTTTCCGGAGACTATTGTTGGCGAGAAGAGGAGAACTTTCACAGAAAAAGAAAATGTTACATTTTTAGTAGAAAGCGATATTGATGAAGACAAATGTGCTATTGTTGAAGTTGGTAACAGTGCCAAACGGGCTATCCATGCCAATGCAAGTTTCACATAAACATGCATGCATTGTCCTAGGCAACATAAACCAAATTCCATGTAAGACTTTAGATTTACCATGCAATGAATCAAAGTCATGTTTGTGGCATCCAATATCTGTTTGTGCATCTTGGTTTAAAGTTGGGCCCAGACCATGGTATGATAGATGTCTGATTGGAAGTGAGTGATGGGGAGTAACCTGTGGAAAGCATGGGAGAAAAGTTGCCCACAAATTAGGAGACCATGGGCGGAGGCAAACCGGGTAAAAAGAAGCATGTCAAGAACAAGCTTATTTCTAAAGAAAAAGCCCATATATTGAAGAATTTGAAGGAAAAAACCCTGATGCAAAGCATGTTCAATCGAATTAGTTTGTATAAATGTGCAAAATTGCTTGATCAAAAGAAAGAGATCACAAAGTCCAAAATTTGATAAGACCAGATCAATGAAGGAATGTCGTATTTTATGGCGTGTCAGGTTTTTAGACAGACCTAGAAGACCTACGATTGGACCTTGTTTTGATTTGTCAATGTTTTGCGACAAATTTAGATTCTTTCTCTTTCTTTGCCTTTTATGTCATGACAATCCCTTATCTAAATTTGTCCAACGACCCTCATCGTGAATATGATAAAAATTCTTGTGACAAAGATAGTATTTCGACTCTTGGATTCTTTGTGACAAGATACCGTTTTTTTTCATATAAGGCCGCTCAATTAAGCGTCGAACCAAGGTAAAATTCTTTGTCACCAATGGGATGGGCCCGCCTTTAACCAATACGATTCAAAAGTTTTAATACCATAATTTACATTTTTTTTAATTTTTTCCTGAATACCAAGGTTTGGTGCTTTTCTTGAGGATTTTTTACTCCTTTTCAAAAGTCTTTTTTAACTTTGTGTGAAATTTGGTGAGGAATTTTTGAGGTCTCATCAAGAAAAGCAACGCTTTCACTAACATTTGACAAGTGATGGATACAGCAATTACTGACATTTAAACAATATCAACTAATCTAACATTTGACTTGTAAACACCAACAACAGAAAATCAGAAGACTTTTCACAGATAGCAAATCATGGGTTAGCAAACAAAGTCCTTACAAAGGATTCTAGGAACTTTAAAACATGCCAGGGCACATTTGCTTTGCTTTAAATGAAGAAGACTTTTTCACAATTTCGTTAACTACACTCTTCATGATGAGAGATCTCAAAATATGTTGGAACATGCATGACATTAAATATATCTTATCTCAAAAAGACAGGCATACCCCGATGCGAGATCTCAAAATATAGTATTACTGATTGATCCATTCAAAACCTCATAGAGTGACCATATAAAATTTGATGTTAGACCTGACCAAAGTATCATTGGCGAAACTTAGAGATACTAATTGGATATCATGAATAAATCCAGTCCACCATGGTCATCAATGTCAATGATAACATAAGACATGACAAAGATCAAATATCGAGGATAGTGATCCCATCGACAAGCATGGGCGTAGCTACTATTGAATGACATAGCATCCACACTTACTTGATTGGGAATCGATCCAGGCTACGGGGGGCCAGGTATCCGTTTTTTTGGAACTTGAAACCTTTGGAGCAGAGTTGGTTGATTTGTGATTCGATCTCGCCGTCTCTCGGGTTAAATGGTCGCGGCAGGTTTTGGGAGTGAGCGTGGGTATGAGGTCGATGCGGTGCTCGATTCCACGAGGAGGAAGGCCATGAGGAAGCTCTTGGAAATACATCTTGGAATTCTGCAAAATAGCCATCAAAGGAGGAGGAACATTTGTCAAGTCGTTGGTTCCTGCGCTAGTCCCTTGCATACAAGGACATAGTGCAAGATGGATGGGTTGTTCCACTTCTCTCATCTCACTTTTGGTGGCAAGAAGAACACTCTTAGTTTTTCCACTCGAGTTTGGCTTGTAGCTCTCACTCACTATGGTGTGGTTCTCTCGCTCACCACTCTTCTCACAAGGTGTTTTTGTATTGCACCCTCGCTAAAGCCTTTGCATTGTCAATTATTTGGCTAGGAGTCATTGGTTGCAACACACAAGTTTTATCAAGCCATTTGAAGGTATAAGTGTTTGAGTGACCATCATGCAAAGCACGCTTGTCATATTACTTGACCTTCGAGAAACATATGGCAAATCATTGGGACCACGTCACATTCCACCGGTGTCCTTGTAGGGCCAATTGAGAATGTTCAAGGGCGGTGTGTGCTTGATCTTGCGGATCCTTGGTTACTTAGCCATTGGATATGGTAGGGTGTTTATGCGGATGGAGGGTGAGGTTGAGTTTCTCACACAATTCCCGTGCTTGCAAGATTGTGGTAACTCCCTCCATCGATGACAACTTTGATGGACTTCCCATTGATGCCGAACACGAGTTTGGAAGATGTTGAGTTTGGTCTTCATTCTCATTGACTTGGGTAGTTAAGACCCTTGTGACCACACGATGGACTTGCGTCCATGCTCACACACAAAGTTCTTGGTCCTATTCAAATGTTGCCTTGCCATGGCTTCCTTGACCTTGCATCAAACTCTTCTTCACTCAAGTATTCTTCATCGCGTTGTCATGGATGAACAAAATTTCTTGTTTCGCCGTTGTCATGTGTCCTTTGCCTCCACACTTGTAGCATTCACCATTGAATGGTTGATCATCCCTTGTGGTTTTGCCACTGGGCTGTTTTCCTTGAGGGAGTGTTGGCTTGAAGGAAGCTTGGTGGTACTTGAGGAGCTTCCACTTGGTGTTGTTGGAGTAGTGGTTGGTGCTTGCTTGTAGGTGAAGTACGTCTTTGGCTTGTTGTACTTGATGTCCTCTTGCACTTGATGCTCGGCCTTTGATGCGATGTGCACAAGCTCAACCATGTTGTTGTACTTTTGGAACTCGGTGATGCGCTTGATGGGATGGTTCAAGCCATTGAGGAAGCGTGCCATTGTTTGTTCATCTCGCTCTTCAATGTTGGCACGGATCATGTTGAGCTCCATTTGCTTGAAGTACTCTTCCACGGTCTTTGTCCCTTGACTAAGCGTTTGAAGCTTGTTGAAGAGGTCACGCGTGTAGTGCGAAGGAACAAAGCGGGATCTCATATAGGCCTTCATATCTTGCCAAGTTGATATTGGAGGCTCTTCTTTTGCTTCGCGAGCGAGTTGGACTTGTTCCCACCAAAGGTTGGCATACTCATCGAACTCGAGGGATGCCATGGCCATCATCTTCTCATTGCTATAGTTGTGTATCCGGAAGATCTTGTCAACCTTGAGTTCCCACGAGAGATATTCTTCGGGTTCATTGGAACCGGTGAACTTGGGCATGGTGAATTTGAGCTTGCCGAAAGTTTCTTCTCCATTCTGGTTCGGTTATGGCGGTTGCCATGATTTTGGCGGTCATCATCATCATCCGAGCTCTCATGTCTTGCTTGGTGATGGTTGCCTTGCTCTTGCGGTTGTTGAGGTGCCACGTTTGGTGGTGGAACTTGGTTTTGACGACGAGCTTGGGGAGCATGCTCGTGTTGTTGGCGCGGTTGAGGACGAGGAGGAGGTTGATGGTCCTCACGACGAGCTTGGGGAGCTTGCTCTTGTTCTTGTCGCGGTTGATGCCGAGGAGCATTGTCTTGCGCCCTGTGGCGAGGAGGACGTCGAGCCGCATGCGCAATGGGCTGCTCTTCTTATTCTTGGTGTGGAGGAGGCTCGTCATGACTATCATGTTGCCGACGTTGACGATCATGTCGATGATGACGCCTTGGTGGATCGTCGAGTGCTTCACGTCGACGGTGATCTTGTTCGTCCTCTTCGGATGCTTCACTTGTTGAAGGGACATGTCGACGGCGATGGGCTTGGTGGTCCATGTGAGGTTGCTCTTGTTGAATCACAAGTGCCCTTGGTTGTGGCCGGTTTGCTTCACGTCGTGGAGGTCTTGCGGAGAGGTCACCATCATAGCTTGACGTTACGGCGTGTCGCGGAGATGGTACCGCTTGAGAAGAGGTCATGGATTGAAGAACGGGTCCATCCCGGTGCCTTGAAGCGGGACGGCGAGGTGCACTTGATTCACTTGAGGAGTGCCGAGATGAGCTTGAGTCGCGCGAGCGTGGCCTTGCTAGTCCATCAATGAGGCGTTGAAGCTTCTCATCCGTTGAGGCGAGGGCGTGACCAAGAGCTTCATTTTGATGACCGAGGTTGTGTTGCATGGCATGCATTTGGCCTCGGACTTCTTCGAAGCGGTTGCCGATGTTCTTGAATTCCACACGGGCTTTGCTAAATTGTTCATCTTGGCGCCGCTCAAGAGCTTCACAACGGTAGTTGAATTCTCCTCGGACCTTCCAATGGTCCCATCTTGTCATGAATTGTATGTCATCCTCCGGAGGTGGTGGCTGGGACGGCTCGCCATTCCTGTCCATGATGCAAAGCCGACAAGGGTTGTATATGGAGAGTAAGGGTGCGTAGAATTAGCCTTTTACCTCACCTTGGAGATTATATCAAACCAATTGCCACACAAATGAGCGAACGGCGTGCAAAGTGAAATGGCAAAGAACTCACACACAAGTATGCTAGAACTCTCAAAAGCTTTTGGTGGAAGGTTAGGATTGTGGAAAACCAAACGAAACGATCCAAGCAAAAGGTTATTGTTCTAAGTGGTAAAGAACCAAAGAGCAAAAGCAAAAGGATACGATCTACAAAAACACGGTGATGCAGCCCGTCCTACGACCGCTACTACATCTACTCCCACAAGCTCCCCAAATGGACCCATGACTCGTGCCCGAGCCAAACCCCTTCAAGCTAAGGTGAACTCGCTCCTCTCCTTGTGTAACTTCGATACACCTTTGGATGGCCTGCTACTTCATACCCATGCCTTGTGCATCATCAGATACGAAGAGAAGAACCCACAGGACGAAGGAGCGCTGAAGAGACCAAATGCTCTGTCATGGTACTACTAGGACTGGCGGCCGGTACCACTTGCAGATCTGCCTAACGCTTGCCAACAACAGAAGGTCCCAGGCTGCCCAACGCTCTCATCCTTGGCGGTACTACCGGCCGGATCCGTACTACACAAGACCCCTCTGCTACCGCCACCAACAGAAGACCCCAAGAAGTCCAGACGACAAGCGGTAGTACCGGGCAGAACTCAGATACCGCATGACCGTACTACTGGTCCCGGGCGGTACTACCGCCAGCAGCAGAAGCTTTCCGTGATATTTCGGCCCAGCGCCTTGTAACCCTATCCATATTTCGCTATTTGTTCCCAAACTACCCCTGTTTTTGTGGCTGGACTATATATAGCCCCCCGCCATCCATTGTAAACCCTAGACTTGGATAATAATAGATATTAAGGAAACCCTTTGAGGACTTATATCTATTGGTCTCATGCTCCTACCAAGGAGCACCGGATTATCCACCCACCTCTTGGATCTTGCTTAAGTGCGTTCAAGTTGTACAAGGCCTTGGGTTCTCGGTGTCTCGCCCCCAAGTCGTCAAGATCTCACCAAGCACCTCATCCCCCGTTGTTGGCGTGGAGAGCGAGCTTCGCCCAACACCGATCCTAGGGATTATGTTGGACCGGTTGCCACCGGCGTGAGGAGTAGGCGTGTATCGTGTTTTGGTGTGTGTGTGTTCGTGGATTTCATCGCCTTCATCGATTTCTTCCCCCGACCACCTCGTTCCCCTCGTTTCTCGTGGAATTCGTGAAAGATCGGGCCAACCCTAGGGTTACCCCTTAACATATTGGTATCAAGAGCACGGTTGATCATGAATTTCCCCCCAATTTTTCTTTTATCCGCCTTAAAATCGAAAATCCCACCAAAAAGAGCCCCAATTTGCATTCGGATCGATCTCTGGATTTGGTGCGTTTTTCGTGGTTTTGGTCCATAGATCTGTTGCTTTGGGAGTCGATCTATAGCCCCTGTTGTTCCTAGCCAGCCTTTCGGTCAGTTTTCCCACGGATCTGAGGTTTGTGCCAAGCGGTACCGGGTCCGTCTACCACCGTAATAAGCGGTACTACCGTCTACTGCTTTGTACCAAGCGGTACTACCGCCGATGTGAAGGTTTTTCCTTCGTCTTGACGCCTCAGTTTCGTTTGCTGACTTTCCCCCTTTAGCTTGTTCGTGTTTCGCGTGTTTGTCGCCATCTTAACACAAGCTTCCGCATCAACGTCATCACGCGCTCAACGACACCGCGACACTCGAACATCATCCCCCCCACCAACGGTTGCAAGTCGTCAACAATACCAAAGGTATAACTTGCACCACCTTGACAGCCCCATATCTTCCTTTGTGTGTATCTATCCTTTGAGAGCAACTCATTTTGTGTTTGTCTAAGCATTGTGCACTTGCCTTCGGAAAGTGAGAGTGTGAGGCCAAATACAAAAGCTAACATAGTAGCATAGCAAGGGAGAGAAAAGAAAAAGAATAAAAAAAAACAAGAAAAAGATAGAAAAGAAAGATACATAGTCTCCCAATACAAAGAGAATACCAAGCTTGTAAGCCAACAAGAGAGAAGAAAGAGCGCACCGAGGCAAGTGCACAAATCTATTGCTTACCCTCTTTTGGCAAACGAGTTGTGGTGATATGGGGTGGCCCGATCTTCTCAGCAAGCACTTGTCGATGATGATGGTGGATGATAGATAACTAGCCTGTAGCTATGAACTCTCCCGCTCGAACCCTGATGCCAATGCAACAGCTCTCGAACCCTATGGGATATTCACAACACCACGCTCTTGCGCACTGGCCGACTAATCGACCAGTAGTTTGCAATCTACTAATTCCCAATGGAACAACAGATCACACTCAATTGCGGTAGATAATTCGATCAGGGTAATTCCGGAGGTTCTTGATAAGAAACAACTCCAAAATAGTTTTAACGTGGTCTCAACCTAACTATGGGGACGTCCTGTCTTATAAGGTAATTGGCGGCGTAAAATCGCAAACAAAGCGTGTCCGATACGAGATCCGTCCAAATTTGGTAACTTCCAGGCGGACTTTCCGCCCTAAGTAGGCGGATTATCCGCCCCGGATTATCTCCACAGGCGGATTATCCGCCTCTTACCGAGCCTCACGCCTGAAGTCCTTAGCAGAATTCCTGGAGCAGGGCCGGATTATCCGCCCTTGTGGGGGCCGGATTATCCGCCCCCTAGGGACGTGTAAGTACGCGTTGGAAAGCTCTCGGAGTGATGTTTCCAAAAAGTTCTTATTTGCTTGATTTGGAGTTCGTATGAAGAATCCACGTCCGTTTCAATTTCAGGGCTTCGCGTCCGAACCTTTCTTCTTGATGATCTTCTCTTGCGCCTTCCTCCGCTCCTCCTCGCGCATCCTTGGCGATCATCACGTCGGACTCCTTGCCTTCCTCCTCTCCTTCCGTGGCGTTAGTCCGATGGATATTAAATCTAGTCAAACAATAACACCATGGTTTAGGTAGTATAAAGTTCTTATAAATCAATGTATCTTGTCCAACTAGGAATGAAGTCACCTTGTGATATTTTTCAATAAGGTTCAATATTTCATTCCAATTTGAGACAACTAGAATGTGCATGATCCATGATTGTATCCTCATCATCCTCCCTTTCTTCAAGAAAAGCCGTCCACGGCTTTGGGTAGTGAAAGTGGAATGAACAAAAGAACAACGTACGCAGAGTATATGTATACATAACATGTTGTATTATTTGTGTTCATGTGAATAATATGTTTACTATACATCAAGCAACTTAAATTGCAGGTATAAGTGAAGTACAAAGAATCATGATCATGTTGAAAAACAAATAGATATATAGTCTTGTTGTACATTACTAAATTCAGTTTTCTCAAAGAAGATCTATGATCAAATTTGTGATGAACAAGATCAAACCAATTCCAAATATGTGAAAACCAAACTGATTCATGCCATGCTTCAACTGCGCTACTCTGATTATTATGAACATAAACATTTTGTTCAGTATGGAACATGCAACTCAATTTGCAAATATAAGTAAAGTATACATCAGTAGCACACTTATGCAATACATTGTGGTACAAACACAAGGGGTATGAAAAATCTGATTCAAATCTAGAAAGATTGGAACAATCCAACATAGGTAAAGTTACTTTTGTTGGGTGGACTATATCAACTAGATGTGAATGTACTTTCATATTATCAAAAATTGTAGTATCTATCCCACCACAAAGATATCTTGACAGAGAGCATCTATGGCTAAACACAGCAAGTTTCAATTCAGCAATTCTATCACATGTAATGCATATGTGATCCACAAGAAAATTTTCATCCATGCTATATTCACCAATTAGATTAAAGATGAAATATGGAGAATATGTGCTTGAATTCAGACATGAAATTTCAGAAATCTTATCCACAGCACAACTCATATTCATAGGTTCATTTAGCATGATGGAAAATACAATATCAGTAGGTGATATTCGAGCAAGTATTTCCTTATGTGTAATCAGTACCACATGATCAAAATGAAAATTTGGTAAACTATCACATGGTGCTGTAACATTATTGCAAGACAAGTCACAAGGAGGTACCAACAAAGGAATAGACACACAAAAGGTTGTGCTTGTTGGCTGTAGCTCCAAATCAGTACCGATATCTTCAGTATGCTCCTCACATGTAGTAGGCACCGGAACATCCTCCTCTAGTGACAATGCACAGTCCAGCGATGCAGGTTGTAAAATAGATGGCTCCCTTTCTTCAAAAGCAACCTGCATATCACAAGAAACAACACTAGGAGTAGAGATAATTACATGAGTAGAAACCTCATCTGTCTCACCAACTTTCACTCTCGGTTCTTCTACGATGAAATCAACATGTGGGTTTATGTTGGTGGTTACGGTGGATGAGGTTTGACGCCTAATCTCTGAAATTGCTTAATACGGTACGTGATAACCAAGTGTGCTTATCATTCCAAAAGATGGAAGGATCGAATATTCATTACCAAACACAACCTAGAAGTGATTACACGGTTTGTTCCCAACATGATATGGCGAGTTAAACGCTCTAGGAACGATAAAACAAGAAACATATCTGTGAGGGCCATAAATGGTGAGTGGAACACATGCGATCTGAGTAACTGGTAGTGCATGACCAGAAGTTGCTAACATAAATGGGATTGTTAATGCACGTGTGTATAATTGTAACTTTTCAACAACCTCAACACTAACCAAATTTATGGAAGAACAAGTATCAATGGTAGTAGCAGCATGTCTACCACAAATTTCCGTCGTGAAGTGAAACAAACCCGGATTAGGCACTACTCCTGACTCCTCCTCCCAAAATGTATGACTGCAGTGGTATCGTAATGGAAAGGGATAATCATCTGCATCCTTTTTCTGCATCACATCAACACTACTAAAAGACATGATTAGTATGTTAGTGCATAAAACAAAATCTGTTGGTGGAACTCTCACAACTCACTCAAAACTAACAAGAAAGCAGATCTTACCGTTCCAAAGTGAATAGTGATGCTTACCAATTCGAATCAACAACTTATGCACGGATGTGATGAAGTGAATATCAAGGGTATAGAGAACGATCACAGGGCACACATGTTATTTATGGTGGAGCTGTAGGTATGGAATCCTAACTACACCGCAAACAAGTCCTAGTGCTGATCGTTATGATAACCCAAGAAACACACGGTGGAGATAAACGTGGCAAAGCAATTTATGAATAGGAATATTGCAATGCACAAGAGAGATGCTAGTAATAGCTCAAAATAAACAGGCACAAGATTGCTCAATCTACAAGTGCTATGATCAACTAGGCCTCCAATAATGCACACTTTGATATCTCTTTTTGTCACGCTTGTAGCTCTTTTCTCTTTTTTTAATACTGAATCTCTTTTCCTTTTCTTTTTATTTTATTTTTTAACTATATGACTCAATGCAAAACGAATGCAAATGAGGAGGCGGATAATCCGCTTTGTCGGTGGATAATCCAATCTGTCGGGCGAAAATTTTGCACTTTCAAAACCCTAATGAGACTGTTAGAGCAAAGCAACTAGTCTCGTGGAGTGCGTTCCTAGGCACGGATCTTTGTAGATAGGTGTAGCTAGGTTTGAAACACAAAAGGACGCTATGTGGACTCGGAAAAGTAGATGGAAACTTATGGAAGCGATGATGGTGGACTCGGTGGAAAACAAGATCAAAACCCTAAACTTAAACACAAACGAAAACTAGACTCCTACGAGAAAAACCTGCAGATCGGATCTACGAGAAGACACGACCAGCAAATAAAACTTGAAAATGATGCAATCTAGGCTAGGGCAAATCTTTTTGTATGGCTTTTTCTGTATAGGACGAAAACAAGAACTAATCTATGGATGGATTTGTGGATGCTCACCGAGTAAACGAGGAAATCTGATACCAAGATGATATGGGGTGGCCCGATCTTCTCAGCAAGCACTTGTCGATGATGATGGTGGATGATAGATAACTAGCCTGTAGCTATGAACTCTCCCGCTCGAATCCTGATGCCAATGCAACAGCTCTCGAACCCTATGGGATATTCACAACACCACGCTCTTGCGCACGCAGCCGTCGACCACGAACGATAGTTTGCAATCTACTAATTCCCAATGGAACAACAGATCACACTCAATTGCGGTAGGTAATTCGATCACAGGGTAATTCCAGAGGTTCTTGATAAGAAACAACTCCAAAATAGTTTTAACGTGGTCTAACCCTAACTATGGGGACGTCCCAGGGCTTATAAGGGCGGTAGCGGCCAAAATCATGAAACAAAGCGTGTCCGATCGATCGATCCGTCCGGATCATTGGTAACTTCGGGCGGACTTCGCCCTAAGTAGGCAGATTATCCGCCCGCGGATTATCCTCACAGGCGGATTATCCGCCCTATCTTGAGCCTCGCGCTGAAGTCCTTAGCAGAATTCACAGGCAGGGCGGATTATCCACCCTTGTGGGGCGGATTATCCGCCCCTAGGGACGTAAGTACTCGTTGGAAAGCTCTGAGTGAGGTTTCCAAAAGTGCTTATTTGCTTGATTTGGAGTTCGTATGAAGAATCCACGTCGTTTCAATTTCGGGCTTACATGCGAATCGAACCTTTCTTCTTGATGATCTTCTCTTGCGCTTTCCTCCCGCTCCTCCCTCGCGCATCCTTGGCGATCATCACGTCGGACTCCTTGCCTTCCTCCCTCTCCTTCCCGCTGGCGTTAGTCCGATGGATATTAAATCTAGTCAAACAATAACACCATGGTTTATGTAGTATAAAGTTCTTATAAATCAATGTATCTTGTCCAACTAGGAATGAAGTCACCTTGTGATATTTTTCAATAAGGTTCAATATTTCATTCCAGCTGAGACAACTAGAATGTGCATGATCCATGATTGTATCCTCATCATGTGGTCTCTCCTTGTGTTGGCACGACAACCGAGCGTAGTCTTCGTTAGGACCTTTTGTGCTCATTTTCATAGTCGTGCTAACCCCGTTTTTCTCCACGTGTGTGTTTTCCGTGTTTTTGTAGATCGTATCCTTTTTGCTTTTGATCTTTGGTTCTTTACCACGTAGGACAATAACCTTTTGCTTGGATCGTTTCGTTTGGTTTTCCACAATCCTAACCTTCCACCAAAAGCCTTTGAGAGTTTCTTGCCATTTCACTTTGCACGCTTTTTTTTGCTCATTTGTGTGGCAATTGGTTTGATATAATCTCCAAGGTGAGGTAAAAGGCTAACTCTCCACTCCCTTTCTCTCCATATACAACCATTGTTGGCTTTGCATCATGGACAGGCATGGAGAGCCATCCCAACCACCACCACCTTCGGAGGATGATAACCAATTCATGACAAGATGGGACCATTGGAAGGTCCGAGGAGAATTCAACTATCGTTGTGAAGCTCTCGAGCGGCGCCAAGATGAACAATTTAGCGAGGCCCGTGTGGAATTCAAGAATATCGACAACCGCTTCGAAGAAGTCCGTGGCCAAATGCATGCCATGCAACACAACCTCGGTCATCAAAATGAAGCTCTTGGTCGTGCACTCGCCTCAACGGATGAGAAGCTTCAACACCTCATTGATGGACTCGCAAGACCACTCTCGCGCGAATCAAGCTCATCTCGGCACTCCTCAAGTGAACCAAGTGCACCTCGCCGTCACGATTCAAGGCACCGGGATGGACCCGTTCTTCAATCCATGAGCTCTTCGCAAGCGGTACCATTTCCGCGTCACGCCGCAACGTCAAGCTATGATGGTGACCTCTCCGCAAGACCCCCAAGGCGCGAAGCGAACCGGCCACAACCAAGGGCACTTGTGATTCAACAAGAGCAACCTCGCATGAACCACCAAGGCCATCGACGTCGACATGTCCCCTCAACAACAAGTGACGCTTCCGAAGAGGACGAACAAGATCATCGTCGACGTGAAGCACTCGAAGATCCTCCAAGGCGTCATCATCGACATGAGCGTCCACGTCGCCAACATGATGGTCATGACGAGCCTCCTCTACACCAAGAAGAAGAAGAGCAGCCCATTGCGCATATGGCTCGTCGTCCTCCTCGCCACAGGGCGCACGACAATGCTCCTCGGCATCAACCGCGACAAGAACAAGAGCAAGCTCCCCAAGCTCGTCGTGAGGACCATCAACCTCATCCTCGTCCTTATCCGCGACAACAAAACGAGCAAGCTCCCCAAGCTCGTCGTCCACAACAAGTTCCACCACCAAATGCGGCACCTCAACGACCGCAAGAGCAACGCAACGATCACCAAGCAAGACATGAGAGCTCGGATGATGATGATGACCGCCCAAATCAGACAGCAAGCTTAGCCGGAACCGCAATGGAGAAGAAACTTTCGGCAAGCTCAAATTCACCATGCCCAAGTTCACCGGTTCCAATGAGCCCGAGGAATATCTCTCTTGGGAACTCAAGGTCGACAAAATCTTCCGCATGCACAACTATAGCAATGAGAAGATGATGGCCATGTCATCCCTTGAGTTTGATGAGTATGCCAACCTTTGGTGGGAACAAGTCCAACTCGCTCGCGAAGCGAAAGAAGAGCCTCCAATTGCAACTTGGCAAGACATGAAGGCTCATATGAGATCCCGCTTTGTTCCTTCGCACTACACGCGTGACCTCTTCAACAAGCTTCAAACGCTTAGTCAAGGGACAAAGACTGTGGAAGAGTACTTCAAACAAATGGAGCTCAACATGATCCGTGCCAACATCGAAGAGCGAGATGAACAAACAATGGCACGCTTCCTCAATGGCTTGAACCATCCCATCAAGCGTATCACCGAGTTCCAAAAGTACAACAACATGGTTGAGCTTGTGCACATCGCATCCAAGGCCGAACTTCAAGTGCAAGAGGACATCGAGTACAACAAGCCAAAGACATACTTCACCTTCAAGCAAGCGTCAACCACTACTCCAACAACTTCCAGTGGAAGCTCCTCAAGTCCAACCAAACTTCCCAAGCCAACGCTCCCTCAAGGAAAACAGCCCCCAAGTGGCGTAAACCCAAGGGATGATCAACCATTCAATGGTGCATGCTACAAGTGTGGAGGCAAAGGGCACAAATCACATGCATGTGGGAACATGAAAGTTTTGTTCATCCATGACAACGGCGATGAAGAATACTTGAGCGAAGAAGAGTTTGATGCAAGGGTCAAGGAAGCCATGGCAAGGCAACATTTGGAAGAGGACCAAGAACTTCTTGTGTGTGAGCATGACGCAAGTCCATCGCTTGTGGTCACAAGGGTCTTGACTACCCAAGCCAATGAAAATGAAGACCAACGCTCGAACATCTTCCAAACTCGTGCCGGCATCAATGGGAAGTCCATCAAAGTTGTCATCGATGGAGGGAGTTGCCACAACCTTGCAGAAATGCGAATGTGAGAAACTAAACCTCACCCTCCTCCCGCATAAACACCCCTACCATATCCAATGGCTAAGTGACCAAGGATCCGTCAAGATCAAGCACACCGTCTCGGTGACATTCTCCATTGGGCACTACAAGGACACGGTCGAGTGTGACGTGGTCCCAATGACGGTTTGCCATATGTTGCTCGGAAGGCCGTGGCAATATGACAAGCGTGCTTTGCATAATGGTCACTCAAACACTTACACCTTCAAATCGTTTGATAAAACTTGTGTGTTGCAACCAATGACTCCTAGCCAAATAATTGCGGACAATGCAAAGGCTTTAGCGAGGGCGCAATACACAAAAACACCTTCTGAGAAGAGTGGTGAGCGAGAGAACCACACCATAGTGAGTGAGAGCTACAAGCCAAACTCGAGTGGAAAAACTAAGAGTGTTCTTCTTGCCACCAAAAGTGAGATGAGAGAAGTGCGGAACAACCCATCCATCTTGCACTATGTCCTTGTATACAAGGGACTAGCGCAAGGAACTAACGACTTGACAAATGTTCCTCCTTCTTTGATGGCTATTTTGCAGGAATACATTCCCCACGCCGAGTTCGCCTACGGCCGCGCCAAGCACTCAACCACCATGAGGAGCCCGTTCAGGATCGTCTACGGTTTTGAGCCTCTCACCGCGCTCGGTACACTTCCACTTCCACTTCATGAACGTGCCAACATGGACGTTGTCAAGCGTGCCCAACCAATGAGGGAACTCCATGAAGACACACGAGCTACAATCGAGCAACAAGTCCTTCGCCAAGTATCAAAGTATCTTGTGAGCTCGACATTCAATGTGAAGGACCTCTCACCCTACCATGGAGAAGATGAAATTGAGAAGGTTGAAGAGTCGAGGACGACTCTTTCCCAAGGGGGGGGAGCTGATGCAGCCCGTCCTACGACCGCTACTACATCTACTCCCACAAGCTCCCCAAATGGACCCATGACTCGCGCCCGAGCCAAACCCCTTCAAGCTAAGGTGAACTCGCTCCTCTCCTTGTGTAACTTCGATACACCTTTGGATGGCCTGCTACTTCATACCCATGCCTTGTGCATCACCAGATACGAAGAGAAGAACCCACAGGACGAAGGAGCGCCAGCAGAGGAGACCAAATGCTCTCTGTCGCCAGCGGTACTACCGGACCTGGCGACCGGTACCACCGCTTACGATCGCTAACGCTACCGCCAACACAGAAGGTCCCAGGCTGCCCAAACGCTCTACATCGGGCGGTACTACGGCCCGGATCCGTACTACCGGGCCCAGTACTACCCCCCTGCCACCAACTGAAGACCCAAATAAGAAGTCCCAGGATGACAAGCGGTACTACCAGGCAAGGAACCGGTACTACCGCATGACCGGTACTACCGGTCCCACCGGGCGGTACTACCGCCAGCAACAGAAGCTTTCCGTAATATTTCGGCCCAGCGCCTTGTAACCCTATCCATATTTCGCTATTTGTTCCCAAACTACCCCTGTTTATGTGGCTGGACTATATATAGCCCCCACCATCCATTGTAAACCCTAGACTTGGATAATAATAGATATTAAGGAAACCCTTTGAGGACTTATATCTATTGGTCTCATGCTCCTACCAAGGAGCACCGGATTATCCACCCACCTCTTGGATCTTGCTTAAGTGCGTTCAAGTTGTACAAGGCCTTGGGTTCTCGGTGTCTCGCCCCCAAGTCGTCAAGATCTCACCAAGCACCTCATCCCCCGTTGTTGGCGTGGAGAGCGAGCTTCGCCCAACACCGATCCTAGGGATTATGTTGGACCGGTTGCCACCGGCGTGAGGAGTAGGCGTGTATCGTGTTTTCGTGTGTGTGTGTTCATGGATTTCATCGCCTTCATCGATTTCTTCCCCCGACCACCTTGTTCCCCTCGTTTCTCGTGGAATTCGTGAAAGATCGGGCCAACCCCAGGGTTACCCCTTAACACACGGAAAACGCACACGTGGAGAAAAACGGGGTTAGCACGACTATGAAAATGAGCACAAAAGGTCCTAACGAAGACTACGCTCGGTTGTCGTGCCAACTCAAGGAGAGACCACAACTGTTTTCCAAAAGAGGATAAGCAATAGATTTGTGCACTTGCCTTGGTGCGCTCTTTCTTCTCTCTTTCTTGGCTTACAAGCTTGGTATTCTCTTTGTATTGGGAGACCATGTATCTTTTTCTCTTTTTTTTGATTCTTTTCCTTTTTCTCCCTTTCTATGCTACTATGTTAACTTTTGTATTTGGCCTCACACTCTCACTTTCCGAAGGCAAGTGCACAATGCTTAGACAAATACAAAATGAGTTGCTTTCATAGGATAGATACACACAAAGGAAGATATGGGGCTGTCAAAGTGACGCAAGTTATACCTTTGGTATTGTTGACGACTTGCAACCGTTGGTGTGGATGATGTTCGAGTGTCGCGGTGTCGTTGAGCGCGGTTGACTTTGATGCGGAAGCTTGTGTTAAAATGGCGACAAACACGCGAAACACGAACAAATTGAAGATGGAAAGTCAAGCGAATCTTTGCTTGAATGCGGTAGGTAATCGGATGGCGGTAACCGCTGAGCTACTGTAGTACCGCAGTCACGTAACGGAACTAGATCCACTTGACACAAACCTCAAATTCATGGGAATCTGACCGAAAGGATGGGCTAGGAACAATAGGGGCTATAGATCGACTCCAAAAGCAACAGATCTATGGACCAAAACCACGAAAAACTCACCAAATCCAAAGATCGATCCGAAGGCAAATTGGGGCTCTTTTTGGTGGGATTTTCGATTTTAAGGGGGATAAAAGAAAAATTGGGGGGAAATTCATGATCAACCTTGCTCTTGATACCAAGATGTTATGGGGTAACCCCTTGGGGTGGCCCGATCTTTCACGAATCTCCGCGGGAATCGAGGGTAAAGCGATGGAAGGGGTGAAGGGGATGAAATCCACGAACACACGCCCACGAAGAACCCGATGAACTCACGCACACAAAACACGATACACGCCGATAACTCACGCTGGTGGCAACCGGTCCAACATAATCTCTAGGATCGGTGTTGGGCGAAGCTCTCTCTCCACGCCAACAACGGGGGACGAGGTGCTTCGTGAGATCTTGACGACTTGGGGGCGAGAAACCGAGAACCCAA
Organism: Avena longiglumis; assembly: GCA_030063025.1. Classification (NCBI taxonomy): domain Eukaryota; kingdom Viridiplantae; phylum Streptophyta; class Magnoliopsida; order Poales; family Poaceae; genus Avena; species Avena longiglumis. The sequence goes on along the minus strand of CP125974.1, from coordinate 331,128,494 downwards.
GGCCTTTTACAACTTGAACGCACTAGGCAAGATCCAAGAGGAGGGTAAATAATAGGGTGCTCCTTGGTAGGATCATGAGACAAATAGATGTAAGATCCTCAAAGGGTTTCCTTAATCTATTATTATCCAAGTCTAGGGTTTACAATGGAGGCTGGAGGCTATTTATAGGCCAGCCACATAAACAGGGGTACTTTAGGAACAAATAGCGAAATATAGAGAGGGTTACAGGGCGCTGAGCCGACTTAACACGATCAGGTCCATACACGTCCGGTAGTACCGGTCCAGCACGACCGGTAGTACCGCTTCCGCTTGATAGTGCCGCTTGTCGCTGGGACTTCTTTGGCGTGCCTATTGGTGAGTGGCAGTGATAGTCTTGAGTGGTCCAGTAATCGGTCGAGGCCGTAATCGCCAAGGATGAGAGTAATTGGCTCCGGTTGGCGTCGTCTGTTGGTGGCGGTAGCGATAAATTGGCGGTAATGCAGTCGCCAGTAGTATACTGGCGACAGAGGGCATTTTGATGTGGACATCCCTACTATTGATACAACCGTTGTACCTACAGCAACACACATACAAGGACCCATCACAAGATCTCGTGCCAAACAACTTAACTATCAGGTACTTTCGTTTCTTGGAACTATTCCTCACATTCAGTACTTTCGTTTCTTGGAACTATTCCTCACATACATGAGAATATGATGCTGCCTAAATCAGATATATTTCTTACTCTTAGGAATGATGGACCAAGCATGGATGAGAGGGATAAGCATTGGAGCATGGCCATGCATGGAGATGGCAGCAATCATGTGATGATCCAAGAGAAGGCCACGGATGAAGATTTCAGAACTTTGAGGCCACCATAATGAAGAAAGAAGGCTTGGACGAAATATTTAAGATCAATACTTTACGAATTCGTCCATAGCTTAATATGGTGCTGCGACACCTTTATTTTGGGCCAGGCCCATATAATTTTCGCAGGATTTTAATTAGCCACTTTTTAGAGTCTGTATTTGAGGGGAAAAGGACTTTTAGGGTTGGATTCGGCCACCACTTCCATGGCTGGCCGAAACCCCACCTTTTCGCCCTTAAATACTCCCCATAGTCGACCCCCTAGACTCGGATTTTGTTTAGACATTAAGTTAGCCATAGTCGCAACTTCGCCAAGGCTCGAGCGTCGCAGAGGCCTCTTGTAACACCCTCAGAATCGGCCCTATGCAAGTTTCAGCGATTTCCGCCAAACCCGCATAGAAACGATTCAAAGGTGCCCACCAGGCACTTTCGTGTGGGTGGAAAACGAAGTAATACCATTACACAATAGTCCACGATGGAACCCACAGAACAGATATATACAACAACGACTCAAGGAGTCAAGAATGCAGATATTCAGTACAAAGATCCAAATCACCTTGAAAACAATAAAGCGCCCGAGTACGGACAAGATGCAAATGGGGCTAAGAGCCCTGAAGAATAACCAATGGCGTCCATAACCCTGCCCAGGCCAAGCCGGAAGGGTAACCCTGCTAACGACGTCGATCTCGAAACCTGCTTACACAAAAGGGGTGCCGACAAAGGGCAAAGGAAAAAGAGAGCGGTCGATCGAGGCCAGTACACGGCGAGACTAGAATTCGGCGGTCCTCGCCTACATAGGTATGGTGGACTGAAGCGGCAGCGCGGCATGCACTAAACAACCTATAGAGACTCAATACAACTGGCGGCTATTAGATAGGGATAATAAAGACCTATTCGGATCCAACCTGATTCTAACACCAAACATACCCATCCTGGTGTTTCCCCCTCGAGACCAAACGAGGAAGTCAACCGAGAAACTCACACCGTTGGCAGTTTTATTTATTCAGTTATCGTTGCAGCAATTACTAGTCAGGTATAGATAGTCATCCTGATAGAATAAGCAGTGGGCACTTTTAGTTAACCATTCCGTTGTAGTTGCAACACTTACTAGTCAGATACGATTAGCATGAGATATCCCAAACCCAGCAGCTGTTGGTACTTTTATTTAGCCATTCCGTTGCAGTGAAGCTGATTACTAGTCATATCGGATACAAGTCAAATTATAGCAGTAAACTTTAGTTATAGTTGTCTATGATCAAGAACTGTGCTCCAAGTCGTCCATAACCGGACACGGCTTTTCGAAAATATTTAACCTGAGGGTGCACCAAAGTATCCACACACACTTGACCCTTTTGCGGATCGGTTAACATACACCCATCGGTATGTCATGGGCCTAAGTCATGACGTTCCCATACCCAAAGCAAGTACATGGGGCCACCCACTAAGCTACCCGCGAAGTCGGCCGGTCTCGAGACGGACTCGGGGTTTGTGTAGACTCAGAACGATCGGGAACCCGAAAGTGTGGTGGCTTGTCGTCGATAAAACGTGTCACGGACCTAAGCAATCTGAGTGCAAGATGCCCGCACAATTTTAAATTAAGCGGTAAAGCATGGCATAAGTACAGATAGTAATAAAGCCCCAAACTAATTGTGGCCCCAAGATGCGATTACTTGGAATCGGTACTAAATCGATGGGGTGCCCATACACCACACTGTGGTTAGCGCTCGATCTCGGAACAGGTGTCAAGAACTCGGGGTCCTACGGGACACAAGTGGACGGTTAACAACCAAATAACATCTATTGCCCACCTGTGCCTCTGCATTTACCTACTTCAATTTTTAGTTATTAAATGGTAATTATAGCCATGCTCATCTCCAACATTAAACACACGGCAATACTCCAACAACTGTGGTTCTGGACGAGACGCAACAGCACTAGAGCAAGCGACTACGACGCGCAAGTCCAACTATCTACCAAACAACATGTAATAGGATGTGTCCAAGGCAATATAAGGCTGCAAGGGATATCACGGGTACGAAAACTAGAGCATCGCAACACAGATAGCAATAGATCAACATGAGGGAATAAATACTATAAAAGTAAGATAGGTAGAAAGGGGAAGATGCTCGCCTAAAAACATTGCCGAAGGTTCATCCGAAGATCGGGTCGATACTCGCATCAACTCATCGGCCTAATCCGTGAAGAAGCAAAGCACTAGAAGAAACCCGGATACACTATTTATTACTACGGCACAAGATCGAGCATGATGCATGTATGATGTATGACATGGCAAAGATGCGATGCAATTAGGCAATATTAAGCGGAACCGGGGTCCCGACAACTAATTGATAGGTTCAAGTTGTTTAGATACCCGCCATTTAAATGTTGTCTTAACAAGGCAAAATATAGCACCGGTTCGCTACACCAATTTAAATGGGACCAATATACTAGATTTGCCCGCATATGGATCCCATATTTAATTGAGGTGATTCGGCATAATGCCCCCAACCCACAATATGAGTGTAAGCATGAATGATTTAATATGCACAAGATGAATATCATATATTATAAAAATATGGGTCTTGGAAAGGGGTCACACATGGGGGCTCGACGATCTTGGTGGCTCCGAGGGTTCAGGGATCGGTCTTCGGGGTCTCGGCGTTCCGGGGTCTCTGCCATCGAATCCATTACGCAGCACTTGGTGGTTCCGGGAAGAAGGCCATGTCGATCCAAGAGTGACAATCTTCGGGTTCGAGACGAGAGCTTCCCAGGAAGTAGATCTTGGAATCTGTGCCGAGGTCTTCAGGAGATCTTGATGGAGACACGGATACGCAGATCGATGTGTACGGTATGGATTCGCGGTGCTTGAGCAGCCCCAACGCCTCACCCCACCACATACCATCTGTTCTGCTGCACCAACATCTCACCACACATCTTCTGTCGGGCATCGCACTGGGGCCCGATCATGAGCAACACTGGCAGGAAACCACCAAGGTGTGGGCGGGCACCCAGGCGGTCACAAGATACTACACAGGGACGACAAAGGGCTGCGGGGCGAGCTGCTTACATGGATGATCCCAAGGCGACGACGCTCGCTGGAAGTGCTTGCCTTGCAGGGCCGAGCAGCCGAGGAAGCCGGGGAGAGACCATTGCAGGGGCGACTGCGGCCGACGGTGGTGAGGCGAGGCCGACGCAGGGCTCGCGGGAGGCATGCGGGAGGAGGGGGTCGCGGAGGGGATCCAGGCGACGCTTGCGGCAGCGCACTGGAGAGCTACCGCCGGCGGTAGGGCTCGCAGGAGAGAGGAGGAACGACAGCGAGGTTGCAGGCCAGCGACTAGGCCGACGAGGAGAAGCCGAGCGGCGGCTCCAGGCGGCGGCGGGGTCCTGCTGCTGGTTGAGGCGAGGCGGGGAGATGGGGTTTGATGGATAGGGGTTGCTGGCGGAGGCGAGCTCCGGGCGTGGACGGGCTCGCAAGCGCAAGGGCGAGTGCAGGCCGGCACGACGCCAGTGTCGGCGGCGTCGCTGATGGGAGGCGGGCTCGGCCTCAAGGCGGCTAGGGATCGTGCGTGTGTGGAGAGGGGGTGGCGGCGGCAGATGGGGAGGCGCGAGCGAGGACGGGCAAGGGCGGCGGCTCTGGCGGCGGGAGGAGGAGGCGCGAGGCGAGGAGAGGAGGGCTCGGCGCTCGAGGAGGAATAGGTGTGGTGGTGGGACTTGGCGGGGACCTGATCGCGTTTGCGAAAAGATTAGGAGGGGGTGGCTGCAAAGTGTCAAAGAGGAGGTTGCTGGGATGGTTCGGTGCGTGCGTGGTGTGTGGCTGCAGCGTGGTGGGGCCCAGGGGTGACGGTAGGTGGCGGTGGTTGATTGGATGGCGGGAGGGCGGTGATGTGGTATGAGGATAGGTTGGGGTTAGGTGGAGGGGCTGGGTAGATTAGGTTTGGGTAGATTAGGGATTAGACAATTTGGTTTGGGTAATTTTGGGGTGGTAGGCTAGGTTGGATCGACCGGTTTGGCTGCCCCTAAAAATAAAATAAATATTTTATTATTTAAAACGGGGCGTTTGAAATCCGTTGGTAGACGAAACAAAATATTCCGGAGACCCGAGTTTTGTGTTTGAATAAAGACGGGGCGTTTAGAAAACAAAAACAGATTTTTCGAAAATAGTTTTATGCAAACAAATGCAAGATGACATGACGATACATTAATGCAAGGTGGCATGATGACATGAGCATGCGGTCATGATGATGCGCAACACAAAAACACCACGATTTTCTAGTAGTGGTTTTGCGGGGCGCCGCACCTCTTGTACTTCACACCTATTCAGGATCCCACCTCATCAATAAAGCTTTCCTCTTAATCCGCAATATCTTGATTGCAATATTGGTTCTTACTTGTTCTCGATTTCAGGTAGGAATTAAGACCCTCGCTAGTTAGGCTGATCGTGTTCCCGCAGGATCGGTAACCTCTAGGAGATTGGCGTAGAGATTGCATTGGCGCTCGTGCTCGCACGTGTAGTCGGATCGTCAAGCCCGAACTCCACCAAATCGACTATTACCATCTCATCGAAAGATCGGACACCTTTGCCCTATCAAGTGGTATCAGATTTCAGGTTGCTCGGTGAGATTTTACTGTTTTTCGTAGATTAGATCTGTTTTTACCTATAACCCACGAAAAAGCCAAAAACACAGTTAGAGATAAGATCCATCCCATAACCAATCTACGCCTCGCATTATCTTTTCAGTTTTTGCATTGTTGAATTTGTGTCTACATCGTCGCGTCGAGTTGCTGGTCTTAGTGTCTCGTCCCTTAGAGTTTCGAGTTCTGATCATAGTAGTCACCGCTACACTCGCCGATCACCACCACCATATTCCGCCGCCATATACCCCGCCACCATAAACCCTATGTTATGGGGTAACCCTGGGGTTGGCCCGATCTTTCACGAATTCCACGAGAAACGAGGGGGAAAGCGGTGGTCGAGGGATGAAAACAAGGAAGGAGATGAAAACCACGAACACATGCAAACCAAAACACGATACACGCCTATCCCTCACGCCGGTGGCAACCGGTCCAACATAGTCCCTAGGATCGGTGTTGGGCGAAGCTCGCTCTCCACGCCAACAACGGGGGATGAGGTGTTTGGTGAGATCTTGACGACTTGGGGGCGAGAAACCGAGAACCCAAGGCCTTGTACAACTTGAACGCACTAGGCAAGATCCAAGAAGGGGGTGGATAATCCGGTGCTCCTTGGTAGGAGCAAGAGACCAATAGATATAAGTCCTCAAAGGGTTTCCTTAATATCTATTATTATCCAAGTCTAGGGTTTACAATGGAGGGTGGGGGCTATATATAGTCCAGCCACAAAACAGGGGTAGTTTAGGAACGAAAAGGTAAATTATAGGTAGGGTTACAAGGCACAGGGCCGAACTTAGGCGTTCAGGATCAGTCAGGGCCGGTAGTACAGTCTGCAACCGGTAGTACAGTAGTACCGCTCCGGGAGTGAGTACCGCTGAGGGCTGGAGCTTCCGTCGGGCGCCTTGTGGCGGTAGGAGGGCGGTACTGCTGTCCGGTAGTACCGGTTCTTTGGGTAGTACCGCTTGCGTCTAGGGAGCGGGTGGTGCTTCTGGGCGTCCCAGATCTGGGCAGTGGGACCGCTTGATGGTAGTACCGGGTTGGCTCAACCGGTAGTACCGCGTCTGGCGGCAATCGGTTGCTTTCCGCCATCCCTTGGGTCCTTCTCTTCGTACTGATGATGCAGGTGTGCGTGAAGTAGCAAGCCATCCAAGGGTGTGTCGAAGTCACACAAGGAGAGGAGCGAGTTCACCTTAGCTTGAAGGAGTTTGGCTCGGGCGCGAGTCATGGGTCCACTTGGGGAGCTCGTGGGAGTAGATGTAGTAGCGGTCGTAGGACGGGCTGCATCAGCTCCCCCCCTTGGGAAAGAGTCGTCCTCGACTCTTCAACCATCACAACTTCCTCTTCGCCATGGTAGGGTGAGAGATCCTTGACATTGAATGTCGAGCTCACAAGATACTTCGATGTTGGTATATCGATGACGTAGGCGTTGTTGTTGATCCTCTTTAGCACCTTGAATGGTCCATCGCCTCTTGGCTTTAGCTTGGATTCGCGTTTCTTGGGGAAGCAGTCTTTACTCAAGTGTATCCACACAAGGTCGCCCTCATCAAAGATCATCTCTTTCTTGGTCTTGTTTAGCCGTGATGCTTGGCGAAGGACTTGTTGCTCGATAGTAGCTCGTGTGTCTTCATGGAGTTTCTTCATTGTTTGGGCACGCTTGAAAACATCCATATTGGCACGTTCATGAAGTGGAAGTGGAAGGATATCGAGCGCGGTGAGAGGCTCGAAGCCATAGACGATCATGAATGGGCTCCTCATGGTGGTGGAGTGCTTGGCGCGGTTGTAGGCGAACTAGGCGTGTGGAATACATTCCTCCCAGTCTTTAAGGTTCTTCTTTATCAACACCCGGAGGAGTGTGCCAAGACTTCGATTGACGACCTCGGTTTGTCCATCGGTTTGAGGATGCGAGGCGGACGAGAAGAGGATCTTGATGCCGAGCTTGGCCATGAGAGTCTTCCAGAAGTAGCTCATGAATTTTACGTCGCAGTCGGAGACGATTGTTCTAGGCACACCGTGTAGCCGAATTATTTCCCTGAAAAACAAATTGGCTACATGTGAAGCATCATCGTTCTTATGGCACGAAATGAAATGTGCCATTTTAGAAAAGCGATCCACGACTACAAATATGGAATCATGACCATGTTTAGATCTAGGCAAGCCTAACACAGTCCATGCTAATGTCCGACCAAGGTGCATGAGGAATAGGCAATGGCATATAAAGACCAAAGGGGTTGGACTTAGACTTAGCTTGGATACATGTAGTGCATCGTTGAACGTGGCGCTCCACGTCGCGCTTCATCTTTGGCCAAAAGTAGTGAGTGGAGAGCATGTCATATGTCTTGTCACGGCCAAAGTGACCCATAAGGCCTCCACCATGGGACTCTTGAAGAAGCAAAAGTTGGAGAGACGATTTCGGAATACAAAGCTTGTTTTGTTTGAAAAGAAAACCCTTATGCAAATAGAAATCATCAATCCCTTTGTCTATTGAACATTGTGCAAATATTGGTCCAAAGAAAGAGTCGGACGCGTACAAAGATTTGATGTCGTCAAGACCCAAGACATTGACTTCGAGTCGTGTAAGAAGGCTTGTGTTTTTGTGAGACAAGGCGTCCGCTACCACATTTTCTTTGCCCTTCTTGTATTTGACAATGTAAGGAAAAGACTCCATGAACTCAACCCATTTTGCGTGCCTTTTACTCAAGTTGGCTTGGCCCTTAAGATACTTCAACGACTCATGGTCGGAATGGATGATAAATTCTTTGGGCCAAAGGTAGTGTTGCCACACTTGAAGAACTCGAACCAAGGCAAAAAGTTCTTTGTCATAAATGGCATAATTGAGGCGTGCGCCATCAAGTTTCTCACTATGGTAAGCAATAGGACGCCCATTTTGCTTAAGGACGCCACCAATTCCAATACCGCTAGCGTCACACTCAATCTCAAAGGTTTTTGTGAAATCTGGCAATGCAAGAAGTGGTGCTTCGGTGAGTTTCTTTTTGAGCTCATCAAAAGCTTTTTGTTGTGCTTTTCCCCAAACGAACGTGACATTTTTCTTGGTCAATTCGTTGAGGGGGCAAGCAATTGTAGAAAAGTCTTTGACAAAACGACGGTAAAAGCCAGCCAACCCATGAAAACCACGAAGTTCACTAACATTTGTAGGGATGGGCCAATCTCGTATGTCCTTGACTTTTGAGTCATCAACTTCAATGCCATTAGAAGACACAACAAAACCAAGGAAAATCAGCTTGTCTTTTGCAAAAGTGCACTTTGGGAGATTAGCATAAAGCTTTTCATGACGAAGGATTTGAAGGACCTCCTTAACATGAGTAACATGCTCCTCTAGTGACTTGCTATAGACAAGAATGTCATCAAAGTAAACAACTACACTCTTCCCAATGAGAGATCTCAAAATATGGTTCATTAGACGCATGAAGGTAGATGGGGCGTTAGATAAGCCAAAAGGCATAACCAACCATTCATAGAGACCAAGCTTGGTCTTGAAGGCGGTTTTCCACTCATCACCTTCGGCCATGCGAATTTGATGGTAACCACTACGAAGATCAATTTTCGAAAATATAGTGGCTCCACATAACTCATCAAGCATGTCATCAAGACGCGGTATAGGATGTCGATAACGCACGGTGATAGCATTGATTGGACGACAGTCCATGCATAACATAACGTATCATCCGTTTTGGGACTAGAATCACGGGACGCGCTTGGGCTAGTGCTTACTTGGATCAAACCTTTGGAGACGAGTTGGTTGATTTGACGCTCGATCTCCTTCATCTCTTCCGGTTAAATGCGTTACGGCGGTTTGGGAGTGGTCTTGTGGGTATGAGGTCGATGCGGTGCTCTATTCCACGAAGAGGAGGAAGGCCATGAGGAAGCTCTTGGAAATACATCTTGGAATTCTGCAAAATAGCCATCAAAGAAGGAGGAACATTTGTCAAGTCGTTAGTTCCTTGCGCTAGTCCCTTGCATACAAGGACATAGTGCAAGATGGATGGGTTTTCACTTCTCTCATCTCACTTTTGGTGGCAAGAAGAACACTCTTAGTTTTTCCACTCGAGTTTGGCTTGTAGCTCTCACTCACTATGGTGTGGTTCTCTCGCTCACCACTCTTCTCACAAGGTGTTTTTGCGTATTGCGCCCTCGCTAAAGCCTTTGCATTGTCCGCAATTATTTGGCTAGGAGTCATTGGCTAGAAGGTTCATCCGAAGATCGGGGCGAAGCTCACATCAACTCAACGGCCTTATCCGCGAAGAACCAAAACACTAGAGGGAACACCGGATGCAATATTTAATACACGACAGAAGATCGGCATGATGCATGTATGGTGTATGGCATGGCAAGGATGCGATGCAAATAGATCAGATTAAGCGGAACCGGGGTCCCGACAATTAATAAGGTGGTTTATGTTGTTTAGCTACCCCGCAGTTTAAATGTTGTATTAACATGGCCGAAATATGGTACCGGTTCGCTACATCAATTTAAATGAGGCCAATATGAGACTAGATTTGCCCGCATATGGGCCCATATTTAATTATTAGGTGAATCGGCATAAGGCCCCCAACCACAGACAAGTATGCATGCATGAACAATTTATATGCATGATTATATAGGTGATATTTATAAAATAGGGTTCTCGGAAAAAGTGGTTCACATTTAGGGTCTCGACGATCTTGGAGTTCGGGGTTCGGGGTTCGACAGGTCCAGGTTACGACGGGTCGTTCTCGAACTCGGGTTAGGGTCTCGGATCGGGTAGTTCTTGTCGCGTCCGAAGCAGGAGGTCTTGTCGCATTGTCGGGCGCGGATTCTCCGGTGTTGCCGTTCTTGTCGCATGCGGATCTTGTCGCATTCGCGGGTCGGGTCGATCTCGACATCCGGGGTGAAGTGCTTGTCGTTCCGCAATCTCGACGAGATTGACGTCCCTTGTAGTTGACCTTCGGCTTCGGGGTCTTCAGGGTCTCGGCGTTCCGTGGCGAAGGTCTTGATGGTGCCGGGTTGAAAACATCGGGTTTTCCGTGAACGAGATCTTGGCGCGTCCGGGTGCGGAACTTGTTACGGGTCGGCCTTCGGATCTGGAGATGAAGCTACTGTACTGGCGATGCTCTGGTGGCTCGCTCACTTGGCGCATACCAAGGCGTGGAACTTGGAGGTTGCTAGTTGTCTTCAACCGATGGCGAGGCAGGTGGGGTCGACGAGGTTGGCAGCGAGGAGGGCGCGTCCGGGGCATGGGAACGACGCCAAAGCGGACGAGGCACGGGGCTCGGGCACGGGGCAGGGGCGCGTCGAGGTAAGCCCGAGGGCCTTGGGGCAGCGAGAGCGGCCGCAGCGAGGTCGCCATGGAGGTCTCGCCGCGTCGGAGGCGACCAACGGAGGAGGCGCTGGGTCCGAGGCGAGGTGGCTCAGCGGCGACGGGCCTTGAGATTCTTGGCCGGAGGATCTCGAGGCAGTCCGGTGAGGCAGGGCGGAGAGGCGTGGAGGCGCGTCAGGCGCCCAGCTGACGCAGCAATGAGCGCGCCTTGATTGGCGCGAGTGGCGAGTGGTGGCGAGGAGGCCTTGGCAGCCTTGTTCGGCCTGGTGGAGCGGAGGAGCAGTGGCCGAGGCCAGGAGAGCGAAGTGGCGGCGTCTGTGAGGGAGTGAGGAGGGAGGCGGCGGCAGTGGTGGGCAGGCGAGTGTGGCGAGGAGGGCTGGCCGGGAGTGGAGATGCAGGCATGTTGGCGAGTGGTCTGTGCGGCTGGAGGCAGTGAGGTGCTGGACGGCCAGTGTGTGTGGGAGGCGGAAGGGCACACGTGGGGCTCTTGGCGGGTCATGGCGAGGAGGATGGGGCGACGGGGAGAGCTGAGGCGCCAGGGGAAGGAGAGAAGGAGAGAGAGCGGCGCTGTGGCAGTGGTGGGTCCCAGGCGGGACCAGCAGTAGAGGGAGTTCTTGGCGGGAGGTGGCACGGCCCAGGTGGCAGAGAGGTAGGAGAGGTGCAAGGTGGGAGTTGGGGGAGCGCGTGAGTGGGGCCGGGGGACAGGTCCACGCGGTGGGGACACGGTGGGGACGCGGGGAGAGAAGCGCGTGGGTCCCGCGTGGCCACGCGTGCTGGGGGAGAGGCTGTGTGGGGTGGGTCCAGAGGGTCAGAGAGAGAGGGAGAGAGAGGGTAGAAGGGGATTGGGGTGAGAAAAGAGAGAGAGGTGGGAAGAGGAGAGGGATTGGTGAGGTGGCAGGTGGGTCGGTTTTGGGTGAGAGGGGGAGGTGGCACGATTTGGTTGGAGGGTAGATTAGGATTGGGTGGAGATAGGATTTATGAGGGGGGCTGTTTTAGTTTTGTGTTTGTTTGGGTTCTCTTTAATTTAAAACAGAACCACTTTGCAAATAATTTTTAGGGGAAACAAAATATCCGATACACTCGGGGTTTTGCCTTTTAAAATAAAGAGGGGTATTTGTATAATCAAAACTAGGCTTTTCAAAATAATGCAGACAACCATGCATGATGATGCCGATGCAATGCACAAAATCAACGCGATTTTCTAGTAGTGGTTTCTGCGGGATGCCACAATTCGACACCACTAACAATGGATCTCGCCCTCGAGATCCGCCTCATGGTACCTGAAGGAAGGGTCGGCGATCTGCGTCTTCTCACTTCGTGTAGATCCTCGCGACACCACTAACAATAGGTCGTTGTCCGTGATCGCCGAGAGAACACTCCGGAAAACAAAAGGTCGAAGGTAGAGGCATCAACAAATAAAGCCACCTCTAACTTCCGTGGACGGAGTAAAATCGCTGGATCCACTGATTCGATGTACAAGAGCGAATGATGAGAGTAGTCGGATGGTGATCATCCGCGCACCCAAACCATTACTCGCATACGAATAGGCGGATCATGCAACCAACTCTCGAATCGATCAAGATCTCGACAAGCGAGGTTGAATCAAAGGAGTGATGCGGACTCTGCCGGATCTGGCGAGAGGATGTCGTCGTCGGAAAACCGGAAGGCACAAACAAGGAACCAAGAATGGTAGCACCGTGACGGATTCCTCAGTGCTCGAACAGGGTGGTAGGACACCGTTATCGGAAGAGGCGAAACCTCAAGGTACGCGGAATCCCAACCACGAGAAATCTCGGACTCAAGAAAAGATAAGAGAGCGATTCAAAACACGTCGAGATAAGAGGGATCAGCAGAGGGTAAGGAGTAAATCAGACCTAATCGAACTATCCAACCGATTTTGCAAAATAGTTTTGACACTCTACTTGGCCGTTAGCTAGGTTATCCTACGGTTGGACTTGGGTATCGAAGCTGCGTGCTCGATACCACTCAGTAACACCCAGAATCGGACCTATGCAAGTTTGAGCAAAATTCGCCAAACCCGCATAGAACGATTCAAAGGTGCCACCAGCACTTTCGATGCGGGTGGAAACGGCGGTAATAACATTACACAACAGGTCCTCGATGGGGCCTGAGCAGATATATATATACAATGACTCCATGAGTCAAGAATACAGATATAATATATACAAAGATCCAAATCACCTTGAAAACGAGCGTCCAGCTACGGACAAGATGCAAATGGGGCTAAGAGCCGAAGAATAACCAATGGCGTCCATAACCCGCGGGCCAAGCCGGGAAGGGTAACCCCGCTAACGACGTCGATCTCAAAACCTGTTTAAACAAAAGGTGCCGACAAAGGCAAAGGAAAAGAGGAGCGTCGATCGAGGCCAAGACAGGCGAGGCTAGAATTGGTCCTCGCCTACATAGGTATGGTGGATCAAGCGGTGACATGCACTAAACAACCTATAGAGACTCGATACAACTGGCGGTTATCAGAGAGGGGTGAGAATGACCTATCCGGATCCAACCTGAAGCTAACACCAAACAAACCCATCCTGGTGTTTCCCCCTCGAGACCAAACGAGGAAGTCAACCGAGGAACCCACTCAGTTGGCAGTTTTACTTATTTGGTTAACGTTGCAGCAATTACTAGTCAGGTATAGATAATCGTCCTGATAAAATAAGCAGTGGGCCCTTTTAGTTAATCATTCCGTTGTAGTTGTGACAATTATTACTCAGATACAGATAGCATGAGGTAAACCGAAAACCCAGCAGTGGTTGGTACTTTTATTCAGCCATTCCGTTGTAGTTGCCATACTTACTAGTCAGGTACCATGGTCGCAAGCGACAATCCAAGCAAGCAATTGTGGGCAGTATTATTTAGCCATTCCGTTATAGTGAAGCTGATTACTAGTCATTTTAGAGTCAAATTGATAGCAGTAAACTTTAGTTATGCTTGTCTATGATCGAGATACTGTGCTCCAAGTCGTCCATATCCGCGGACACGGCTTTCAGAAAGTTTTACCCGGCCGGGGTGCACCAATAGCAACACACGCTCGATCAACCTCGGAAAAACCAAATCAAAACCCAACGAGGCTTTCACGACTGAACAATCACAGGATTCAGAATTATTTCAGGGGGCCACCCCATTGAGTAGACCAAAGCGGAGCTAGCCGACTCGAGACGGACTCAAGGTTTGCGTCGCTGGTCAGAAACGACCGGAACCGAAGTGTGGCTGGGCTTGTCGATACCGCGAAAACACTCGCTTACCTAAGCGATGCAGGTGCTCCTCGCACAATTTAAATCTGAAAGTAGCATGGCATAAGCAGGATCGTAAATAAAACCTCAAACTAGTTTGTGGCCCCAAGAAATAAGACTGAATCAAGCTCGCTCGGGGGTCCCATATACCTCCGGATGTGGATAGCGATAAATCAAGGAAAGGTATCAAGTACTGTGGTCTTACGGACACAAGTGGGCGTTCAGAAACCAAATATTTTCTATCACCCACCGATGCCTCTGCTTATTTCAATTTTAGTTGTTAAACAGGAATTAAAGTGTGCGATAAGTAAAACTATGATCATCTCCAACATCAACATGCGGCAATTCATCAACAATCGTGGCCTCGACACGCATGACACTAGAGCAAGCGACTACGACGCGCAAGTCCAACTATCTACCAAACAACAGGTGGTAGGGTGTGTCCAAGGCAATATAGGGCTGCAAGGGATATCACGGGTGCGAATACTAGAGCATCGCAACACAGATAACAATAGATCAACAGGAAGAAGTAAAATACTATAAAAGTAAGATAGGTAGAAAGGGGGAGATGCTCGCCTGAAAACATTGTCGAAGGTTCATCCGAAGATCGGGGCGAAGCTCACATCAACTCAACGGCCTTATCCGCGAAGAACCAAAACACTAGAGGGAACACCGGATGCAATATTTAATACACGACAGAAGATCGGCATGATGCATGTATGGTGTATGGCATGGCAAGGATGCGATGCAAATAGATCAGATTAAGCGGAACCGGGGTCCCGACAATTAATAAGGTGGTTTATGTTGTTTAGCTACCCCGCAGTTTAAATGTTGTATTAACATGGCCGAAATATGGTACCGGTTCGCTACATCAATTTAAATGAGGCCAATATGAGACTAGATTTGCCCGCATATGGGCCCATATTTAATTATTAGGTGAATCGGCATAAGGCCCCCAACCACAGACAAGTATGCATGCATGAACAATTTATATGCAACAGTTATATAGGTGATATTTATAAAATAGGGTTCTCGGAAAAAGTGGTTCACACATTTAGGGTCTCGACGATCTTGGAGTTCCGGGGGTTCGGGGTTCGACAGGGTCCAGGGTTCTGACGGGGTCGTTCTCGAACTCCGGGGTTAGGGTCTCGGATCGGGGTAGTTCTTGTCGCGTCCGGAAGCGGTCTTGGTATTGTCGGCGCGCGGATTCTCCGGTCATTGTCGTTCTTGTCGCATGCGGATCTTGTCGCATTCGGTCGGGTCGATCTCGACATCCGGTGAAGTGCTTGTCGTTCCGCAATCTCGACGAGCTTGACGTCCTTGTAGTTGACCTTCGCCGGGTCTTCGTGGTCTCGGCGTTGTGGCGAAGGTCTTGATGGTGCGGGTTGAAAACATCGGGTTTTCCGTGAACGAGATCTTGGCGTCCGGTGCGGAACTTGTTACGGGTCGGCCGGATCTGGAGATGAAGCTCTCATCTTGGCGATGCTCGTGTGGCTCGCTCACTTGGCGCATACCAAGGCGTGGAACTTGAGGTTGCTAGTTGTCTTCAACCGATGGCGAGGCAGGTGGGGTCGACGAGGTTAGCGGCGAGGCGCGTCCCGGCATGGGAACGACGCCAAAGCGACGAGGCACGGGCTCGAGACGGGCAGGGCGCGTAAGCCCGAGGGACGCGAGGGCCGTGAGCGCAGGAGGCGCCGCAGTGAGGTCGCTGTGGAGGTCTCGCCGTCCGGAGGCGACAACGGAGGGAGGCAGCGCTGGGTCCGGCGAGGCTCCGGCGGCGACGAGGCTGTGGCCGGGAGGAGCTCGAGGCCGTCCGGTGAGGGGCGGCAACGAGGCGCGGAGAGGGCGGCGAGGCGTCAAGGCCTTCCGGCGACGGGAGGCGTGAGGGCGCACATGGCGGCGAGGTGGGCGAGGTGGTCATGGCCGGAGGGAGGCGCTTGGCCAGCATGGCAGCGCTGGCGGAGGAGGGGCGGTGTCGAGGCGGGAGGCGACAGTGGCGGCGTGCTTGAGGTGAGGGAGGCGAGGCGGCCGTGTGTGAGGAGCAGTGGTGGGGTAAAGCGGGGCAGAGGGAGAGGGCGAGCGGCGAGAAGCTACTTGGCCGTGAGGGAGGTGGTCTGCAGGCGGGGAACAGGCGGGGAGCGGGGTGTGGCCAGGGGCGAGGAAGAAGCCTGTGAGGCTCGGTGGCGTAAGGGGAGCGGGGAGAGGAGGATGGGCTGACGGGGAAGGAGAGAGAAGAGAGAGAGAGAGCCTGTGGGGTGGTGGGTCAGGCGGGACCACAAGGTAGAGGGAGTTCTTGGCGGGAGGTGGCGCGGCCAGGGTGGCAGAGAGGTAGGGAGAGGTGCAAGGTGGGAGTTGGGGAGCGCGTGAGTGGGGCGGGGACAGTCCACGCGGTGGGGACACGGTGGGGACGCGCGGAGAGAAGCGCGTGGGTCCCGCGTGGCCACGCGTGCTGGGGGAGAGGCTGTGTGGGGTGGGTCCAGAGGGTCAGAGAGAGAGGGAGAGAGAGGGTAGAAGGGGATTGGGTGAGAAAAGAGAGAGAGGTGGGAAGAGGAGAGGGATTGGTGAGGTGACAGGTGGGTCGGTTTTGGGTGAGAGGGGGAGGTGGCACGATTTGGTTGGAGGGTAGATTAGGATTGGGTGGAGATAGGATTTATGAGGGGGGCTGTTTTAGTTTTGTGTTTGTTTGGGTTCTCTTTAATTTAAAACAGAACCACTTTGCAAATAATTTTTAGGGGAAACAAAATATCCGATACACTCGGGGTTTTGCCTTTTAAAATAAAGAGGGGTATTTGTATAATCAAAACTAGGCTTTTCAAAATAATGCAGACAACCATGCATGATGATGCCGATGCAATGCACAAAATCAACGCGATTTTCTAGTAGTGGTTTCTGCGGGATGCCACACGCTTGGACCTGGCAGCTGCCGACCTGTCTTGTTCCCTCTCCTCTTCCAAGCCTCCGTCTTGTCGGGCTTGATGTTTCGGGCTTCCTCCCTTGCCTCCGTACTGGTCGGTGTGAACCTATCATGCATATGTGATGGAGTATGAAGTAGCATACCATTCAATAGGGTAGGAAGTGAGCTTGCATAGAGGAACGGATTCACCTTTGGAGTCCATGACGACTTGGCGTAAGTTGGAGACCTTGATGTAGTAACGACCGTAGGTCGGGCTGCATCATCTCCCCTCCCTTCAAAAAGAGTCGTCCTCGACTCTCCATGTTCATCACGAAGTAGAAGAGGTCGAAGGACATCCTTGATCCTGGGGTTCACCATATAGTCGTCCTCGGGAAGATTGACTTGACAACACTTCAATGTTCCTTCACCTTCCATGAAGCCTACAAAGCTCACGACAAAAGCGAAGCAACAGTCGAAGCGTAGCCAATTCATGAAGATTATAGCATGAGTCCTCAAGTAGAAGGAAGTCACCTTAGGGTGTAGAGATGACTCGATGAAGGGTAGCCATAGGTAACTCTCTTCGGTTCTTCTTGTCAACACGTGGTTGGTAGAGGTTGACGTGTATGCACTTGTACCTTCACACAACAAAGACCAAGCAAAATATTTTCGTGCGTGATAGAGGAGCATGTCAAATGTGGCATGTCCATTCTTGTTCACAACACTATTAGTACAATGCATGTATAGCGAATGGGATGCATATGCAAGGTCAAAGTGCATGGAAATCGTTTGAACATCATCCAAATGTGGAAACTCAAAGACTCCATATAACATAGTAGTGGGGAACTCCAAGCAATCGAATAGAAATTTTATCAACATCTTTGATGCAAAGCTTGGAGAATTTGGCAAAAACACAAAAGGAAGAATGTCCCAAGCGACATCAATATGTGTGCAAACCAACCATTGGAAAGAGAAATTGTTCGACTTGTTGGATGTCACACACAAATCATCAAAAGCAAATATCATGGGAATATGAGTATCCCAAACGGAAGCAAAAACAACGTGTTTGCAAACAAACCAAATGAAAGAGCAAGTGGTCCTTATGTTTGTTGCAAAAACAAGACGAGGTTCTTGGAAGCTCTCATGACAATACATGCTTTTAATGGAATTATGGTTGCACCCAAAACATCGGAAAGAGAAAATGTTCAACATTTTTGTTGCAACACACAAAGCATCATTATCTAAAAGCGAAGAAGCATGAATGTCACAAGGGAAGATAATACCATTAACATGCTTGCAATCAAACCATAGGAAAGAGCAATTTGCCAACATGAAAGATGCAAAGCATGCAAAAGGTATCAGAGCTGGGTTCGATCTTGAACTCACTTGTGGGATGCTCTCTAGAGCTCTTTTTGTCAACTCGTGCTCAACCGAGGTTGACATTCTTGTGAGGGTACCTACACACATCATACACCAAAGGAAGAACGTGTGTGCATGGTAGAGATACACATCATCCATCATGACGTATCTCTTCTTGTGCACATCACCATTAATGTCAATCAAGTATGACATAGATGCATGGTATGCAAGTGGGGAACATGCTTATCATGGAAATCATCAAAATCTCCAAAAAAATTGAGAAAGCTATGGGGACCCTCTCATTATAACGCATAAGATCAATATTGTTGCAAGCAAAACAAGTGAAATAGAAAGCATTCATCTTATCTCAAGCAACGGGAGATATTGAATGACTAGCATGAGAAGGCAAGTCCAAAGCAATTGGAGGATACACACAAGATGCACAACTTCCTACGACCTCTACTACATCTACTCCCACGAGCTCTCCAAGTGGACCCATGACTCGCGCCCGAGCCAAACTCCTTCAAGCTAAGGTGAACTCGCTCCTCTCCTTGTGTGACTTCGACACACCCTTGGATGGCTTGCTACATACATACACTATGCATCATCGTGTCTGAAGAAGGACCCAAGGAACGGAGGAAAGCAACCGATGTTGCCAGACATAGCAGTATACTGGAGTTGAGCCGACCGGTACTACCGCTCAAGCGGTCCTCGGACCCGGCTCCGGACGCCCAGAAGCACCACTCCACGCCCAGGCATAAGCGGTACTAGCCCGGCCAACCGGTACTACGGACAGACAGTGCCTCTACCCCTCCTGCTTCGCCACAGGCGCCTCCGACGGAAGCTCCAGGCCCTCAAGCGGTACTACTGCTCCCGAAGAGGTACTACCGGTTACCACCGGTACTACCGGTTGACGGACCGGTACTACCGGTCCTGACTGATCGTGAACGCCTAAGTTCGGCCCTGTGCCTTGTAACCCTACCTATAATTTACCTTTTTGTTCAAACTACCCATTTTGTGGCTGGACTATATAGCCCCACCTCCATTGTAAACCCTAGACTTGGATAATAATAGATATTAAGGAAACCCTTTGAGGACTTATATCTATTGGTCTCATGCTCCTACCAAGGAGCACGGATTATCCACCCCTCTTGGATCTTGCCTAGTGCGTTCAAGTTGTACAAGGCCTTGGGTTCTCGCCCCCAAGTCGTCAAGATCTCACCAAGCACCTCATCCCCCGTTGTTGGCGTGGAGAGCGAGCTTCGCCCAACACCGATCCTAGGGATTATGTTGGACCGGTTGCCACCGGCGTGAGGAGTAGGCGTGTATCATGTTTTGGTGTGTGTGTGTTCGTGGTTTTCATCGCTCTCCTCGATTTCATCCTCCGACCACCTCTTTCCCCTCGTTTCTCGTGGAATTCGTGAAAGATCGGGCCAACCCCAGGGTTACCCCATAACATAAACCGAACTTAGTTTTAAATGTTGTTTTCCATTCATCTCCTAATTTCATACGAATCTGGTGGTAACCACTACGCAAATCAACTTTAGAAAACATGGTAGAGCCACTCAATTCATCAAGCATGTCATCTAAATGTGGAATAGGATGACGATATCGAATAGTAATATTATTGATAGCTCTACAATCAGTACACATGCGTGAAGAACCATCTTTCTTAGGTACCAAAATATTAGGAACAACACAGGGGCTAAGGGACTCACGAATATGATCTCTGTCAAGTAGTTCCTGAATTTGGCGTTGTATCTCCTTTGTCTCCTCTGGATTGGTTCTATATGGCGCGCGGTTGGGCAACGTGGCACCAGGAATTAGATCAGATCTAATCTACGAAAACGGTAAAATCTCACCGAGCAACCTGAAATCTGATACCACTTGATAGGGCAAAGGTGTCCGATCTTTCGATGAGATGGCGATAATCGATTTGGTGGAGTTCGGGCTTGACGATCCGACTACACGTGCGAGCATGAGCGCCAATGCAATCGCTAGGCCAATCTCCTGGAGGTTACCGATCCTGCGTGAACACGATCAACCTGACCAGCGAGGGTCTTAATTCCTACCTGAAATCGAGAACAAATAGGAACCAATATTGCAATTAAGATATTGCGGATTAAGAGGCAAGCTTTATTGAAGAGGTGGGATCCTGAATAGGTGCGAAGTACAAGAGGCCTCTGCGACGCTCGAGCCTTGGCGAAGTTGCGACTATGGCTAACTTAATGTCTAAACAAAATCCGAGTCCAGGGGGGCGGCTATGGGGAGTATTTAAGGGCGAAAAGGTGGGGTTTCGGCCAGCCATGGAAGTGGTGGCCGAATCCAACCCTAAAGTCCTTATCCCCTCAAATACGGACTCTAAAAATTGGCTAATTAAAATTCTGCGAAAATTACATGGGCCTGGCCCAAAATAAAGGTGTCGCAGCACCATATTAAGCTATGGACGAATTCGTAAAGTATTGATCTTGAATATTTCGTCCAAGCCTTCTTTCTTCATTATGGTGGCCTCAAAGTTCTGAGATCTTCATCCGTGGCCTTCTCTTGGATCATCACATGCTTGCTGACATCTCCATGCATGGCCATGCTCCAATGCTTGTCCCTCTCATCCATGCTTGGTCCATCATTCCTAAGAGTAATAAATATATCTGATTTAGGCAGCATCATATTCTCATGTATGTGAGGTATAGTTCCAAGAAACGAAAGTACGTGATAGTTAAGTTGTTTGGCACGAGATCTTGTGATGGGTCCTTGTATGTGTGTTGCTGTAGGTACAACGGTTGTATCAATAGTAGGGATGTCCACATCAAATAGTAAAATGCACGCGTATCGTTCTTGTTACCTTGATCTTGCGAGAACTCTCAAACCATTGGATGTAATATGAATGTGGGCGTTGTCTTGTTGGAAGTGCAAGCTTCTCTACCATGTCAACACTGGCCAGATTATTACAACTCCCTCCATCAATGATGATCCGTATAGCTCTATCCTTGACAACACCACGTGTTTGGAACAGGTTGTGGCGTTGATCTTGCTCAGATTTGCACAATTGCACACTCAACACACGTTGTGTAATTAAGCTCCTGTATTGATCAGCAGCTTCAGCTCCCATTACCTCTTTCTCTTCATCAGCATCAGAATTGTCTCCATCTCGAGCAGAAATAAGGGCTAGTGTATCTTCATCAAAGTCACTTGCTGAATTGTACTGACCATCTTCTCGTACCATCATCGCACGTTGTGTTGTGCACTGTCTCTCAATTTGACCAAAACCCCAGCACTTGTGGCATTGTATATCCTTTGTCTTACCCGTGGAAGCCATAGAAGATGCACTACGAGCAGGAGCATTGGATGATGGTGGAGGAGCAGCTGGAAATCTTGTGGTGGCCTTGGATGTGGTAGTAGCTGGCGGCGAATCACGAGGAGGCGTTGATTGTCGGGATGTCCAAGTGGATGTGCGACCTGCAGAATTATTAGTCCTGCTCCATGGTGTTTGGCGATCCTGCACTTCACGTTCAGCTTTGCAAGCAAGATGAAACAAACGAGTGATAGAATTATATTCCTTATAATCTAAGATGTGCTAAATGTCCTTGTTTAATCCACCAAAGAAACGTGCAAGCATTTGTTCATTAGATTCAACAAGACCAAACCGAACCATCCCCGTTTGCAATTCCTGATAATACTCTTCTACAGAATTTTTCCCTTGCTCTAAACGTGTCAGATTCTTGAGTAAATCACGTTGATAAGTAGGAGGTACAAAACGAACACGCATAGCAGTTTTTAAAGCAGTCCAAGTACTAGGAATAGTAGTAGGATTTAAACGACAATACTGAGACCACCAAAGGGAAGCAAATTTAGTAAATTCACATGTAGCAGCACTAACACGCATATTCTCAGGATATTTTAAGCATGCAAAACGTTGTTCTACTTCCATCTCCCATGTAAGATATGCATCAGGATTATATTTACCCTCAAAAGATGGAATATTTAATTTAAGCTTTGCAACATGATCATCATCACGCATCGGTGCGGCGTTGCGGTAGTAATGTCGGGACGGCCACCGGTACTGTGGAGGTTGTTCAACCTCCTCGTCAACAGATCGTCATCGTCGTCGTAGTAGTACCCGTCGTCCCCAATGTCGCAGCAGTACCGCAGAAGTCTAAGGCGTCACCGCAGCGATAGCCGTAAAAGTGGCGGCAATGAACCAGCATCCGACCGTGATCGGAATGCGCTGCGCCATGTGTGGGTGCCGGTAAGGCGGGCAATCGGTTCAAAAGCTCCTTGAACCGAACGTCAAGCTTGGCGTTGAAGGATTTCTCGAGTCCATCGATCTTGTCCACGGCGTTGGTGAGCTTGGTGTCAAACTCCGGCGCGTATCACGTCTTCGATGCGACCAAGAGCGCGGAGAAGTGGGCATGTAGTTCCTCGTTCGTCATTGTGGCAGGGTTCCGCGAAGTATCTGTCATGGTTAGTCCTTAAAAAGCATAGGTATATAGTACGGAAATATAGTGAAAGTCACGCGTAATCCGTCAAGCAATATACGAAGCTCTTACAAGTTCTTACCAAACAGCAGGAAAAGGCGATGTGCAACCACGAGGATCAGTGGGTCCAGAGATTGAACAAGCGATTACCAGGTGATAGGGCAAAGGTGTCTGATCTTTCGATGAGATGGCGATAGTCGATTTGGTGGAGTTCGGGCTTGACGATCCGACTACACGTGCGAGCACGAGCGCCAATTCAATCTCTAGGCCAATCTCCTGGAGGTTACCGATCCTGCGTGAACACGATCAGCCTGACCAGTGAGGGTCTTAATTCCTACCTGAAATCGAGAACAAGTAAGAACCAATATTGCAATCAAGATATTGCAGATTAAGAGGAAAGCTTTATTGAAGAGGTGGGATCCTGAATAGGCGCGAAGAACAAGAGGCGTCTGCGACGCTCGAGCCTTGGCGAAGTTGCTATGATGGATAACTTAATGTCTAAACAAAATACGAGTCTAGGGGGTCAGCTATGGGGAGTATTTAAGGGCGAAAAGTGGGGTTTCGGCCAGCCATGGAAGTGGTGGCCGAATCCAACCCTAAAAGTTATTTTTCCCTCAAATACGGACTCTAAAAAGTGGCTAATTAAAATCCTGCGAAAATTACATGGGCCTGGCCCAAAATAAAGGTTTCGCAGCACCATATTAAGCTATGGACGAATTCGTAAAGTATTGATCTTGAATATTTCGTCCAAGCCTTCTTTCTTCATTATGGTGGCCTCAAAGTTCTGAAATCTTCATCCGTGGCCTTCTCTTGGATCATCACATGCTTGCTGCCATCTCCATGCATGGCCATGCTCCAATGCTTGTCCCTCTCATCCATGCTTGGTCCATCATTCCTAAGAGTAAGAAATATATCTGATTTAGGCAGCATCATATTCTCATGTATGTGAGGAATAGTTCCAAGAAACGAAAGTACCTGATAGTTAAGTTGTTTGGCACAAGATCTTGTGATGGGTCCTTGTATGTGTGTTGCTGTAGGTACAACGGTTGTATCAATAGTAGGGATGTCCACGTCATGCTCCCCTTCTTGAATTAAAGTCGTCCTCGACTCAATCTCATCTTCCTCACCAAAGTAAGGCTTCAAATCTGCAATGTTAAATGTAGGACTAACCGTACCAAAGTCTGCAGGCAACTCAAGTTTATATGCATTATCATTGATTTTCTCTAACACTGATGTGGACATCCCTACTATTGATACAACCGTTGTACCTGCAGCAACACACATACAAGGACCCATCACAAGATATCGTGCCAAACAACTTAACTATCAGGTACTTTCGTTTCTTGGAACTATTCCTCACATACATGAGAATATGATGCTGCCTAAATCAGATATATTTCTTA
This sequence comes from Avena longiglumis, assembly GCA_030063025.1. Lineage (NCBI taxonomy): Eukaryota > Viridiplantae > Streptophyta > Magnoliopsida > Poales > Poaceae > Avena > Avena longiglumis. The sequence continues at coordinate 331,104,321 of CP125974.1, read as the reverse complement.
CTCTTAGGAATGATGGACCAAGCATGGATGAGAGGGACAAGCATTGGAGCATGGCCATGCATGGAGATGGCAGCAGGCATGTGATGATCCAAGAGAAGAAAACGGATGAAGATTTCAGAAATTTGAAGCCACCATAATGAAGAAAGAAGGCTTGGACGAAATATTCAAGTTCAATACTTTACGAATTCGTCCATAGCCTAATATGGTGCTGCGGCACCTTTATTTTGGGCCAGGCCCATGTAATTTTCGCAGGATTTTAATTATCCACTTTTTAGAGTCCGTATTTGAGGGGAAAAGGACTTTTAGGGTTGGATTCGGCCACCACTTCCATGGCTGGCCGAAACCCCACCTTTTCGCCCTTAAATACTCCCCATAGCCGACCCCCTAGACTCGGATTTTGTTTAGAAATTAAGTTAGCCATAGTCACAACTTCGCCAAGGCTCGAGCGTCGCAGGCCTCTTGTACTTCACCTATTCAGATCCCACCTCTTCAATAAAGCTTTCCTCTTAATCCGCAATATCTTGATTGCAATATTGGTTCTTACTTGTTCTCGATTTCGTAGGAATTAAGACCCTCGGTTAGGCCGATCGTTCACGCAGGATCGGTAACCTCCGTGAGATTGGCCTATTGCATTGGCGCCGTGCTTTCGCGTGTAGTCGGATCGTCAAGCCCGAACTCCACCAAATCGAATATCGCCATCTCATCGAAAGATCGGACACCTTTGCCCTATCAAGTGGTATCAGATTTCAGGTTGCTCGGTGAGATTTTACTGTTTTTTATAGATTAGATCTGTTTTTACCTATAACCCACGAAAAAGCCAAAAACACAGTTAGAGTTTAGATCCATCCCATAACCAATCTACGCCTCGCATTATCTTTTCAGTTTTTGCATTGTTGAATTTGTGTCTACATCGTCGCGTCGAGTTGCTGGTCTTAGTGTCTCGTCCCTTAGAGTTTCGAGTTCTGATCATACTAGTCACCGCCACACTCGCCGATCACCGCCACCATATTCCGCCAGCATATTCCGCCACCATATTTCGTCGCCATATACTCAGCCACCATAAACCCTAATACTCCGCCACCGCCTTCCTACCGCGACACAGATCCGATCAGTTTTCACCTGAGACGAGTCCGAGTAAATTCTTTTTTCCTAGTTATTTCTTTTGACTTTCCTTCTTTGTTGTTTCCGTGTTCACTAAAGTCCGTGTCGCGTTAAGAGTCGGTTAAAGAGTGCGAAGGAGAGCAAAAAAAAGTCTGAACCGCCTCAAATTTTTACGGCTATACTATTTTTTCACCCGGGGATCACTTTTCTCCATCGGCCGTTATAGCAATATTTTTTTGGCGTCTACGCGCTTTCCGGAGCAAAATAAAAAATTTCGAATTTTTTTTTGGGGCTAACCTATTTTTTAGACCCCGTAGATCAATTCTAGACACTCGCCATCATAGTAATTTTTCACCTCTCGGTTCGCTTTTCAGGGTGCCATATCATCATACAGTGCTTGTTGTGTCGCGTCGTGACATCGTTGGTGATCTAGGCTCGCGTCTCTAGTACGGTCTAGCCTAGGACCAAGACAAGATCGTCGTTGAGCATTCTTTCAACTTTTGCATTGTTGTTTTGATAATTGCTAACCCCCTTTGCTAAGCCTTCCCAGAGCTCCACATATACTCTCCACGTGCGGTGTTTCGACTCCTGGTTATCGCTTGGTTCAATCTCTGGACCCACTGATCCTCGTGGTTGCACATCGCCTTTTCCTGCTGTTTGGTAAGAACTTGTAAGAGCTTCGTATATTGTTTGATGGATTACGCGTGAGTTCCACCACATTTCCGTACTATATACCTCTGCTTTTTAAGGACTAACCATGACAGATACTTCGCGGAACCCTGCCACAATGACGAACGAAGAACTACATGCCCACTTCTCCGTGCTCTTGGTCGTCATTTGAAGACGTGGATACGCCTCGGGAGTTTGACACCAAGCTCACCAACGCCGTGGACAAGATCGATGGACTCGAAATCCTTCAACGCCAAGCTTGACGTTCAGTTCAAGGAGCTTTTGAACCGATTGCCCGCACCGCACCCACATGGCGCGGCGCATTCCGATCACGGTCGGATGCTGGTTCATTCGCCGCCCACTTTGGCTATCGCCGTACCGACGCCTCGGACTTCTACGCAATTGCGACATTGAGACGGGACGGGTACTACTACGACCCGACGACGACGATCTGTTTGACGAGGAGGTTGAACAACCTCCACGGTACCGGTGGCCGTCCCGACATTACTACCGCAACGCCGCCCGATGCGTGATGATGATCATGTTGCAAAGCTTAAATTAAATATTCCATCTTTTGAGGGTAAATATAATCACGATGCATATCTTACATGGGAGATGGAAGTAGAACAACGTTTGCATGCTTAAAATATCACGAGAATATGCGTGTTAGTCTTGCTACATGTGAATTTACTAAATTTTCTTCCCTTTGGTGGTCCGAGTATTGTCGTTTAAATCCTACTACTATTCCTAGTACTTGGACGCTTTAAAACTGCTATGCGTGTTCGTTTTGTACCTCCTACTTATCAACGTGATTTACTAAAGAATCGACATGTTTAGAGAAAGGGAAAAATTCTGTAGAAGAGTATTATCGGAATTGCAAACGGGGATGGTTCGTGTGGTCTTGTTGAATCTAATGAACAAATGCTTGCGTTTCTTTGGTGGATTAAACAAGGACATTCAAAGACATCTTAGATTATAAGGAATATAATTCTATCGCTCGTTTGTTTCATCTTGCTTGCAAAGCTGAACGTGAAGTGCAGGATCGCCAAACACCATGGAGGAGGACTAATAATTCTAAAGTCGCACATACTCTTGGACATCCAGACAATCGGCGCCTCCTCGTGATTCGCCACCACTACCACATCCAAGGCCACCACAAGATTTCCATGCTCCTCCACCATCATCCAATGCTCCCTCAGTGCATCTTCTATGGCTTCCACGGTAAGACAAAGGATATCCAATGCCGCAAGTGGGGTTTTGGTCATATTGAGAGATGCACAACACAACGTGTGATGATGGTGAGAAGATGGTCAATACGATTCAGCGAGTGACTTGATGAAGATACACTAGCCCTTATTTACGCTCGAGATGGAGACAATTACGATCTTGATGAAGAGCGGAGGTAATGGGAGTGAAGCTGGATCAATACAAGAGCTTAATTACACAACGTGTGTTGAGTGTGCAATTGAGCAAATCGAGCAAGATCAACGCCACAACCTGTTCCAAACACGTGGTGTTGTCAAGGAAAGAGCTATACGGATCATCATCGATGGAGGGAGTTGTAATAATCGGCGGTGTTGACATGGTAGAGAAGCTTGCGCTTCCAACAAGACAACGCCCACATTCATATTACATCCAATGGTTTGAGAGTTCTCGCAAGATCAAGGTAACAAGAACGGTACGCGTGCATTTTACTATTGGTACATATTCTGATTTTGTTGATTGTGATGTTGTACCTATGCAAGCTTGTTCTTTGTTACTTGGTAGACCATGGCAATTTGATAGAGAATCTGTTCATAATGGCAAAACTAATCACTATTCTCTTATGCATGATGGAAAGAAAATTGGTCTAAAACCTATGACTCCCGAACAAATTTTAAAAGATGATCTTGCTAGAGCTAGTAGAGCTAAAACTGAGGTGAAAAATAAAAGTGAGAATTAGATTGTTGCTGCAGATTTTATACCACCAAAGAACACTAAATCTGATTCTACACATGCTACTGAAATTCGTTTGAAGAGTCCATGTATGCTTGCAAATAAAATTGATATTGCTGAACTAGATGTAAACAATACTCAATGTTATGCAATTGTCTGCAAAGAGGTTTTGTTTTCATTTGAGGATATGCCTCCTTCTTTGCCACCATTGCTAACCTTTTGCAGGAATATGAGGACGTCTTTCCCGCTGAGTTGCCACCAGGATTACCTCCTATTAGAGGAATTGAGCATCAAATTGATCTAATTCCTGGTGCCACGTTGCCCAACCGCGCGCCATATAGAACCAATCCAGAGGAGACAAAGGAGATACAACGCCAAATTCAGGAACTAATCGACAGAAATCATATTCGTGAGTCCCCTAGCCCTTGTGCTGTTCCTATTATTTTGGTACCTAAGAAAGATGGTTCTTCGCGCATGTGTACTGATTGTAGAGCTATCAATAATATTACTATTCGATATCGTCATCCTATTCCATGTTTAGATGACATGCTTGATGAATTGAGTGGCTCTACCATGTTTTCTAAAGTTGATTTGCGTAGTGGTTACCACCAGATTCGTATGAAATTAGGAGATGAATGGAAAACACCATTTAAAACTAAGTTCGGTTTATATGAGTGGTTAGTAATGCTGTTTGGTTTAACTAATGCACCTAGCACTTTCATGAGATTAATGAACGAAGTTTTACGTGCTTTCATTGGACGTTTTGTGGTAGTCTACTTTCATGATATTCTGATTTATAGCAAATCTTTAGAGGATCATTTGGACCATTTACGTGCCGTTTTCAATGCTTTACGTGATGCACGTTTGTTTGGTAACCTTGAGAAGTGCACCTTTTGCACCAATCGAGTTGCGTTTCTTGGCTATGTTGTTACATCACAGGGTATTGAAGTGGATCCAGCCAAGATTGAAGCTATTGAGAATTGGCCGCAGCCCAAGACGGTCACACAAGTGAGGAGTTTTCTTGGCCTCACTGGTTTTTATAGGCGCTTTGTCAAAGACTTTGGATCAATTGCCGCGCTGCTGAATGAGCTTACCAAGAAGGATGTGCCCTTTGTTTGGGGCGATGCACAACAACAGGCCTTCGTCATATTGAAAGATAAGCTAACACATGCTCCCTTACTCCAACTTCCTGATTTTACTAAGACTTTTGAGCTTGAATGTGATGCTAGTGGAATTGGTTTGGGAGGGGTGTTACTACAAGAGGAAAACTGTTGCATATTTTAGTGAGAAATTGAGTGGGGCTAGTCTGAACTATTCTAATTATGATAAAGAATTATATCGTTGGTTGGACATTAGAAACTTGGCAACATTATCTATGGCCTCTGAATTTGTTATTCATTCTGATCATGAATCTTTGAAGCATATTCGTAGTCAAGCTAAGTTGAATCGTCGTCATGCAAAGTGGGTTGAATTTATTGAGTCTTTTCCTTATGTTATCAAACACAAAAAGGGTAAAGATAATATTATTGCTGATGCTTTGTCGCGCCGTTATGCTTTGTTATCTCAACTTGACTTCAAAATATTTGGATTGGAAACTATTAAGGAACAATATGTGCATGATGCTGAATTTAAAGAGGTGTTGCAGAATTGTAGAGATGGTAGAACTTGGAACAAGTTCGTCTTCAATGATGGATTTGTGTTCCGTGCTAACAAACTATGCATTCTAGATAGTTCTCTTCGTCTTTTGTTGTTACATGAGGCGCATGGAGGAGGATTGATGGGACACTTTGGTGTCAAGAAGACGGAGGATGTTCTTGCTGCACACTTCTTTTGGCCACGTATGCGTCGAGATGTTGAGAGATTTGTGGAACGCTGCACTACTTGTCAAAAAGCTAAGTCTCGCCTTAATCCACATGGTTTATATATGCCTCTTCCTGTTCCTAGTGTTCCTTGGGAGGATATTTCTATGGACTTTGTTTTGGGATTGCCACGAACACAGAAGGGGAGGGATAGTATTTTTGTTATTGTGGATCGGTTTTCTAAGATGGCACACTTTATTCCTTGTCATAAAACGGATGATGCTGCGCATATTGCTGATTTGTTCTTTTGTGAAATTGTTCGTTTGCATGGTGTGCCAAATACTATTGTCTCTGATCGTGATACTAAATTTCTTAGCCACTTTTGGAGATGTTTATGGTCTAAGTTGGGGACTAAATTTCTCTTTAGTACTACATGTCATCCCCAAACTGATGGTCAAACTGAAGTAGTAAATAGAACTTTGTCTACTATGTTGCGGGCTGTTTTAAAGAAGAACTTAAAATTGTGGGAAGAGTGTTTACCTCATATAGAATTTGCTTATAATCGTTCGCTGCATTCTACCACAAAGATGTGCCAATTTGAGATTGTGTATGGTTTTGTTCGTCGTGCACCTATTGATTTATTGCCTTTACCTTCTTCGGTGCAACATAATTTGGATGCTACACAACGCGCTGAAATGATATTAAACTTGCATAAGACTACTAAAGATAACATTGAACACATGAATCCTAAGTATAAACTTGCTGGGGATAAAGGGAGAAAGCATGTTGTGTTTGATGTTGGCGATCTTGTTTGGTTACATTTTGCGTAAAGATCGTTTTCCTGATTTACGCAAGTCTAAGTTAATGCCACGTGCTGCTGGTCCCTTTAAGGTGTTAGAGAAAATCAATGATAATGCATACAAACTTGAGTTGTCTGCAGACTTTGGTATGGTTAGTCCTACATTTAACATTGCAGATTTGAAGCCTTACTTTGGTGAGGAAGATGAGATTGCGTCGAGGACGACTTCAATTCAAGAAGGGGAGCATGATGTGGACATCCCTACTATTGATACAACCGTTATACCTGCAGCAACACACATACAAGGACCCATCACAAGATCTCGTGCCAAACAACTTAACTATCAGGTACTTTCGTTTCTTGGAACTATTCCTCACATACATGAGAATATGATGTTGTCTAAATCAGATATATTTCTTACTCTTAGGAATGATGGACCAAGCATGGATGAGAGGGACAAGCATTGGAGCATGGCCATGCATGGAGATGGCAGCAGGCATGTGATGATCCAAGAGAAGGCCACGGATGAAGATTTCAGAACTTTGAAGCCACCATAATGAAGAAAGAAGGCTTGGACAAAATATTCAAGATCAATACTTTACGAATTCGTCCATAGCTTAATATGGTGCTGCGACACCTTTATTTTGGGCCAGGCCCATGTAATTTTCGCACGTAAATGGTCCAAATGATCCTCTAAAGATTTGCTATAAATCAGAATATCATCAAAGTAGACTACCACAAAACGTCCAATGAAAGCACGTAAAACTCTCAAACCATTGGATGTAATATGAATGTGGGAGTTGTCTTGTTGAAAGTGCAAGCTTCTCTACCATGTCAACCGGCGATTATTACAACTCCCTCCATCAATGATGATCCAGTATAGCTCTATCCTTGACAACACCACGTGTGTTTGGAACATGTTGTGGCGTTGATCTTGCTCATTTGCTCAATTGCACACTCAACACGTTGTGTAATTAAGCTCTGTATTGATCGGCAGCTTACTCCCATTACCTCTGTCTCTTCATCGAGATCGAATTGTCTCCATCTCGGCGAAATAAGGGCTAATGTATCTTCATCAAAGTCACTTGCTAAATCGTACTGACAATCTTCTCGTACCATCATCACACCTTATGTTGTGCACTGTCACTCAATATGACCAAAACTCCAGCACTTGCGGCATTGTATATCCTTTGTCTTACCCGTGGAAGCCATAGAAGATGCACTCTGGCGGGAGCATTGGATGATGGTGGAGGAGCATTTGGAAATCTTGTGGTGGCCTTGGATGTGGTAGTGGCGGTGGCGAATCACGAGGAGGCGCTGATTGTCGGGATGTCCAAGTGGATGTGCGACGAAATTATTAGTCCTCCTCCATGGTGTTTGGCGATCGTGCACTTCACGTTCAGCTTGCAAGCAAGATGAAACAAGCAGTGATAGAATTATATTCCTTATAATCTAAGATGTCTTGAATGTCCTTGTTTAATCCACCAAAGAAGCGTGCAAGCATTTGTTCATTAGATTCAACAAGACCACACGAACCATCCCGTTGCAATTCTGATAATACTCTTCTACAGAATTTTCCCTTGCTCTAAACGTGTCGATTCTTTAGTAAATCACGTTGATAAGTAGGAGGTACAAAGCGAACACGCATAGCAGTTTTTAAAAGCGGTCAAGTACTAGGAATAGTAGTAGGATTTAAACGACAATACTCAGACCACCAAAGGGAAGAAAATTTAGTAAATTCACATGTAGCAGCACTAACACGCATATTCTCAGGATATTTTAAGCATGCAAAACGTTGTTCTACTTCCATCTCCCATGTAAGATATGCATCAGGATTATATTTACCCTCAAAAGATGGAATATTTAATTTAAGCTTTGCAACATGATCATCATCACGTACCGGTGGTCGAGCGTTGTGGTAGTAATGTCGGGGACGACCAACAGGTACCTGTGGAGGTTGTTCAACCTCCTCGTCAAAATGATAAATGCGTCGGGGTCGTAGTAGTACCCGTAATGCATCTCAATGTCGCCAATGACGCGTGAAGTCTAAGGCGTCGCACCGCAGATGGCCAGTGCGGCGGCACAAGCAATGAACCGTGATCGGAATCGGAATGCGCCATAATGTGGGTCTTTGGTGCGGTGCAGGCAATCGGTTCAAAAGCTCCTTGAACCGAACGTCAAGCTTGGCGTTGAAGGATTTCGAGTCCATCGATCTTGTCCTGGCGTTGGTGAGCTTGGTGTCAAACTCCCGAGGCGTGTGATCCACGTCTTCGCTGACCAAGACCAGGCGGAGAAGTGGGCATGTAGTTCCTCGCTCGTCATTGTGGCGGGGTTCATGAAGTATGTCATGGTTAGTCCTTAAAAAAGCATGTATATATGCGGAAATATGGTGGAAGTCACGCGTAATCCGTCAAGCAATATCTGAAGCTCTTACAAGTTTTTACCAAACAACGGAAAAGCGATGTGCAACCACGAGGATCGGTGGGTCGAGAGATTGAACCAAGCAATTACCGAGTCGAAACACTTGCGTGGAGAGTATCCGTGGAGCTCGGGAAGGCTTAGCAAAGGGTTAGCAATTATCAAAACAACAATGCAAAAGTTGAAAGAATGGTCAACGACGATCTTGGCTGGTCCTAGGCTAGACCGTACTAGAGACGTGAGCCTAGATCACCAACGATGTCACGACGCGACACAACAAGCAATGTATGATGATATGGCACCCTGAAAAGCGAACCGAGATGCAGAAAATCACTATGATGGCGAGTGTCTAGAACCGATCTACGGGGTCTAAAAAGAGGTTAGCCCAAAAAAAAAAATTCTAAATTTTTTATGTTGCTCTGGAAATTGCGCAGGCGCCCAAAAAATATCGCTATAACGGCCGATGGAGAAAAGTGATCCCCTGGGTCGAAAAACAGTATAGCCAGAAATTTTTTTCGAAGGCGGTTCCAGAATTTTTTTTGCTCTCCTTCTGGACTTACGACCGGACTCTGAATTCGATACGGACTTTAGCTAAACACGGAAACAACAAATAAGGAAAGTAAAAAGAAATAGCTAGGAAACAATAACTCTACTCGGACTCGTACCACGACAGGAAACTGATCGGATCTGTGTCGCGGTAGGAAGGCGGTGGCGTAGTATTAGGGTTTATGGTGGTAGGGTATATGGCGGCGGAATATGGTGGCGAAATATGGTGGCGGTGATCAGCGAGTGTGGCGGTGACTACTATGATCAGAACTCGAAACTCTATGGGACGAGACACTAAGACCAGCAACTCGATGCGACGATGTAGACACAAATTCAACAATGCAAAAACTGAAAAGATAATGCGAGGCGTAGATTGGTTATGGGATGGATCTAAACTCTAACTGTGTTTTTGGCTTTTTCGTGGGTTTATAGGTAAAAATAGATCTAATCTACGAAAACAGTAAAATCTCACCGAGCAACCTGAAATCTGATACCACTTGATAGGGCAAAGGTGTCCGATCTTTCGATGAGATGGCGATATTCGATTTGGTGGAGTTCGGGCTTGACGATCCGACTACACGTGCGAGCACAAGCGCCAATGCAATCTCTAGGCCAATCTCCTGTAGGTTACCGATCCTGCGTGAACACGATCAGCCTGACCAGCGAGGGTCTTAATTCCTACCTGAAATCGAGAACAAGTAAGAACCAATATTGCAATCAAGATATTGCGGATGAAGAGGAAAGCTTTATTGAAGAGGTGGGATCCTGAATAGGTGCGAAGAACAAGAGGCCTCTGCGACGCTCGAGCCTTGGCGAAGTTGCTATGATGGCTAACTTAATGTCTAAACAAAATACGAGTCTAGGGGGTCGGCTATGGGGAGTATTTAAGTGCGAAAAGGTGGGGTTTCGGCTAGCCATGGAAGTGGTGGCCGAATCCAACCCTAAAAGTTATTTTCCCCTCAAATACGGACTCTAAAAAGTGGCTAATTAAAATCCTGCGAAAATTACATGGGCCTGGCCAAAATAAAGGTGTCGCAGCACCATATTAAGCTATGGACGAATTCGTAAAGTATTGATCTTGAATATTTCGTCCAAGCCTTCTTTCTTCATTATGGTGGCCTCAAAGTTCTGAAATCTTCATCCGTGGCTTTCTCTTGGATCATCACATGCTTGCTGCCATCTCCATGCATGGCCATGCTCCAATGCTTGTCCCTCTCATCCATGCTTGGCCCATCATTCCTAAGAGTAAGAAATATATCTGATTTAGGAAGCATCATATTCTCATGTATGTGAGGAATAGTTCCAAGAAATGAAAGTACCTGATAGTTAAGTTGATAGGGCAAAGGTGTCCGATCTTTTGATGAGATGGCGGTATTCGATTTGGTGGAGTTTGGGCTTGACGATCCGACTACACGTGCGAGCACGAGCGCCAATGCAATCTCTAGGCCAATCTCCTGGAGGTTACCGATCCTGCGTGAACACGATCAGCCTGACCAGCGAGGGTCTTAATTCCTACCTGAAATCGAGAACAAGTAAGAACCAATATTGCAATCAAGATATTGCGGATTAAGAGGAAAGCTTTATTGAAGAGGTGGGATCTGAATAGGCTGAAGTACAAGAGGCCTCTGCGGCCTCGAGCCTTGGCGAAGTTGACTATGGCTAACAATGTCTAAACAAAATCCGAGTCTAGAGGTTCGGCTATGGGGCGTGTTTAAGGCGAAAAGATGGGGTTTGGCCAGCCATGGAAGTGGTGGCGAATCCAACCCTAAAAGTCCTTTCCCCTCAAATCTGGACTCTAAAAAGTGGCTAATTAAAATCTGCGAAAATTACATGGGCTGGCCCAAAATAAAGGTGTCATGACACCATATTAAGCTATGGACGAATTCGTAAAGTATTGATCTTGAATATTTCGTCCAAGCCTTCTTTCTTCATTATGGTGGCCTCAAAGTTCTGAAATCTTCATCTGTGGCCTTCTCTTGGATCATCACATGCTTGCTGCCATCTCCATGCATGACCATGCTCCAATGCTTGTCCCTCTCATCCATGCTTGGTCCATCATTCCTAAGAGTAAGAAATATATCTGATTTAGGCAGCATCATATTCTCATGTATGTGAGGAATAGTTCCAAGAAACGGAAGTACCTGATAGTTAAGTTGTTTGGCACGAGATCTTGTGATGGGTCCTTGTATGTGTGTTGCTGTAGGTACAACGGTTGTATCAATAGTAGCGATGTCCACATCATAAGTTGTTTGGCACGAGATCTTGTGATGGGTCCTTGTATGTGTGTTGCTGTAGGTACAACGGTTGTATCAATAGTAGGGATGTCCACATCACCAGGAGTCAAAACACCGCACGTGGAGAGTATCTGTGGAGCTCTGGGAAGGCTTAGCAAAGGGGGTTAGCAATTATCAAAACAGCAATGCAAAAGTTGAAAGAATGCTCAACGACGGTACTGTGCTGGTCCTAGGCTAGACCGTACTAGAGACGCGAGCCTAGATCACCAACGATGTCACGACACGACACAACAAGCAATGTATGATGATATGGCACCCTGAAAAACGAACCGATATGCAGAAAATCACTATGATGGCGAGTGTCTAGAACTCATCTACGGGGTCTAAAAAGAGGTTAGCCCCAAAATTTTTTTTCGAAATTTTTTATTTTGCTCCGGAAAGCGCGCAGGCGCCAAAAAAATATCGCTATAACGGCCGATGGAGAAAAGTGATCCCCGGGGTCGAAAAACAGTATAGCCATAAAAAAATTTCGGAGGCGGTTCCAGAATGTTTTTTTTTTTGCTCTCCTTCTGGACTTACGACAGAACTCTGAACTCGATACGGACTTTAGCTAAACACGGAAACAACAAAGAAGGAAAGTAAAAGAAATAGCTAGGAAACAATAACTCTACTCGGACTCGTACCACAATGAACGATCGGATCTGTGTCGCAGGAAGGTGCAAGGCAGTATTAGGGTTTATGGTGGTAGGGTATATGGCGGCTGAATATGGTGGCGGAATATGGTGGCGGTGATCGGCGAGCGTGGCGGTGACTACTATGATCAGAAATCGAAACTCTAAGGGACGAGACACTAAGACCAGCAACTCGACGCGACGATGTAGACACAAATTCAACAATGCAAAAACTGAAAAGATAATGCGAGGCGTAGATTGGTTATGAGATGGATCTAAACTCTAACTGTGTTTTTGGCTTTTTTGTGGGTTATAGGTAAAAACAGATCTAATCTACGAAAAACAGTAAAATCTCACCGAGCAACCTGAAATCTGATACCACTTGATAGGGAATAGGTGTCCGATCTTTCGATGAGATGGCGATAATCGATTTGGTGGAGTTCGGGCTTGACGATCCGACTACACGCGCAGCACGGCGCCAATGCAATCGCTAGGCCAATCTCACGGAGGTTACCGATCCTGCGTGAACACGATCGGCGACAATGAGGGTCTTAATTCCTACCTGAAATCGAGAACAAGTAAGAACCAATATTGCGATCAAGATATTGCGGATTAAGAGGAAAGCTTTATTGAAGAGGTGGGATCCTGAATAGGCGCGAAGTACAAGAGGCCTCTGCGACGCTCGAGCCTTGGCGAAGTTGCGACTATGGCTAACTTAATGTCTAAACAAAATCCGAGTCTAGAGGTTCGGCTGTGGGGCGTATTTAAGGGCGAAAAGATGGGGTTTCGGCCAGCCATGGAAGTGGTGGCCGAATCCAACCCTAAAAGTCCTTTTCCCCTCAAATACGGACTCTAAAAAGTGGCTAATTAAAATCCTGCGAAAAATACATGGGCCTGGCCCAAAATAAATGTGTCGCAGCACCATATTAAGCTATGGACGAATTCGTAAAGTATTGATCTTGAATATTTCGTCCAAGCCTTCTTTCTTCATTATGGTGGCCTCAAAGTTCTGAAATCTTCATCCGTGGCCTTCTCTTGGATCATCACATGCTTGCTGCCATCTCCATGCATGGCCATGCTCCAATGCTTGTCCCTCTCATCCATGCTTGGTCCATCATTCCTAAGAGTAAGAAATATATCTGATTTAGGCAGCATCATATTCTCATGTATGTGAGGAATAGTTCCAAGAAACGAAAGTACCTGATAGTTAAGTTGTTTGGCACGAGATCTTGTGATGGGTCCTTGTATGTGTGTTGCTGTAGGTACAACGGTTGTATCAATAGTAGGGATGTCCACATCACAATGGTGAATGCTACAAGTGTGGAGGCAAAGGGCACAAGTCAAACGCATGTGGGAACAAGAAAGTTTTGTTCATTCATGACAACGGCGATGAAGAATACTTGAGTGAGGAAGAGTTTGATGCAAGAGTCAAGGAAGCCATGGCAAGGCAACATTTGGAAGAGGACCAAGAACTTCTTGTGTGTGAGCATGATGCAAGTCCATCGCTTGTGGTCACAAGGGTCTTGACTACCCAAGTCAATGAGAATGAAGACCAACGCTCGAACATCTTCCAAACTCGTGCCGGCATCAATGGAAAGTCCATCAAAGTTGTCATCGATGGAGGGAGTTGCCACAACCTTGCAAGCACAGAATTGTGTGAGAAACTCAACCTCACCCTCCATCCGCATAAACACCCCTACCATATCCAATGGCTAAGTGACCAAGGATCCGTCAAGATCAAGCACACCGTCTCGGTGACGTTTTCAATTGGGCACTACAAGGACATCGTGGAATGTGACGTGGTCCCAATGACGGTTTGCCACATGTTGCTCGGAAGGCCGTGGCAATATGACAGGCGTGCTTTGCATAATGGTCACTCAAACACTTACACCTTCAAATGGCTTGATAAAACTTGTGTGTTGCAACCAATGACTCCTAGCCAAATAATTGCGGACAATGCAAAGGCTTTAGCGAGGGCGCAATACACAAAAACACCTTGTGAGAAGAGTGGTGAGCGAGAGAACCACACCATAGGGAGTGTGAGCTTCAAGCCAAACTCGAGTGGAAAAACTAAGAGTGTTCTTCTTGCCACCAAAAGTGAGATGAGAGAAGTGCGGAACAACCCATCCATCTTGCACTATGTCCTTGTATGCAAGGGACTAGCGCAAGGAACTAACGACTTGACAAATATTCCTCCTTCTTTGATGGCTATTTTGCAGGAATTCCAAGATGTATTTCCCGAAGAGCTTCCTCATGGCCTTCCTCCTCTTCGTGGAATCGAGCATCCACTCGACCTCATACCCGGCGCACCACTCCCAAACCGCGCCTCGTATCGCACGAACCCGGAAGAGACGAAAGAGATCGAGCGTCAAATCAACCAACTCGTCTCCAAAGGTTTGATCCAAGTAAGCACTATCCCAAGCGCGGTTCCCGTGATTCTAGTCCCAAAAACGGATGATACGTTGCGGTTATGCATGGACTGCCGTCCAATCAATGCTATCACCATGCGTTATCGACATCCTATACCGTGTCTTGATGACATGCTTGATGTGTTATGTGGAGCCACTATATTTTCGAAAATTGATCTTCGTAGTGGTTACCATCAAATTCGCATGGCCGAAGGTGATGAGTGGAAAACCGCCTTCAAGACCAAGCTTGGTCTCTATGAATGGTTGGTTATGCCTTTTGGCTTATCTAATGCCCCATCTACCTTCATGCGTCTCATGAACCATATTTTGAGGTCTCTCATTGGGAAGAGTGTAGTTGTTTACTTTGATGACATCCTTGTCTATAGCAAGTCACTAGAGGAGCATGTTATTCATGTTAAGGAGGTCCTTCAAATCCTTCGCCATGAAAAGCTTTATGCTAATCTCCCAAAGTGCACTTTTGCAAAAGACAAGCTGATTTTCCTTGGTTTTGTTGTGTCTTCTAATGGCATTGAAGTTGATGTCTCAAAAGTCAAGGACATACGAGATTGGCCCATCCTACAAATGTTAGTGAACTTCGTAGTTTTCATGGGTTGGCTGGCTTTTACCGTCGCTTTGTGAAAGACTTTTCTACCATTGCTTGCCCCCTCAACGAATTGACCAAGAAAAATGTCACGTTCGTTTGGGGAAAAGCACAACAAAAGGCTTTTGATGAACTCAAAAAGAGGGTCACCGAAGCACCACTTCTTGCTTTACCGGATTTCACAAAAACCTTTGATATTGAGTGTGACATAAGTGGTATTGGCATTGGTGGCGTCCTTATGCAAAATGGGCGTCCTATTGCTTACCATAGTGAGAAACTTGATGGCGCACGCCTAAACTATCCCATTTATGAAAAAGAAATTTTTGCCTTGGTTCGAGTTCTTCAAGTGTGGCAACACTATATTTGGCCCAAAGAATTTATCATCCATTCTGACCATGAGTCATTGAAGTATCTTAAGGGCCAAGCCAATTTGAGTAAAAGGCACGCAAAATGGGTTGAGTTCATGGAGTCTTTTCCTTACATTGTCAAATACAAGAAGGGCAAAGAAAATGTGGTAGCGGACGCCTTGTCTCGCAAAAACACAAGCCTTCTTACACGACTCGAAGTAAATGTCTTGGGTCTTGATGACATCAAATCCTTGTACGCGTCCGACCCCTTCTTTGGACCAATATTTGCACAATGTTCAATAGACAAAGGGATTGATGATTTCTATTTGCATAAGGGTTTTCTTTTCAAACAAAACAAGCTTTGCATTCCGAAATCGTCTCTCCAACTTTTGCTTCTTCAAGAGTCCCATGGTGGAGGCCTTATGGGTCACTTTGGTCGTGACAAGACATATGACATGCTCTCCACTCACTACTTTTGGCCAAAGATGAAGCGCGACGTGGAGCGCCACGTCCAACGATGCACTACATGTATCCAAGCTAAGTCCAAGTCCAACCCCTTTGGTCTTTATATGCCATTACCTATTCCTCATGCACCTTGGTCGGACATTAGCATGGAATTTGTGTTAGGCTTGCCTAGATCTAAACATGGACATGATTCTATATTTGTAGTAGTGGATCGCTTTTCCAAAATGGCACATTTCATTCCGTGCCATAAGACCGATGATGCTTCACATGTAGCAAATTTGTTTTTCAGGGAAATAATTCGGCTACACAGTGTGCCAAGAACAATCGTCTCTGACCGTGACGTAAAATTCATGAGCTACTTCTGGAATACCCTCATGGCCAAGCTCGGCATCAAGCTCCTCTTCTTGTCCGCCTCGCATCCTCAAACCGATGGACAAACCGAGGTCATCAATCGAAGTCTTGGCACACTCCTCCGGGTGTTGATAAAGAAGAACCTTAAAGATTGGGAGGAATGTATTCCACACGTCGAGTTCGCCTACAACCGCGCCAAGCACTCCACCACCATGAGGAGCCCGTTCATGATCGTCTACGGCTTCGAGCCTCTCACCGCTCGATATCCTTCCACTACCACTTCATGAACGTGCCAATATGGACGTTGTCAAGCGCGCCCACACAATGAAGAAACTCCATGAAGACACACGAGCTACTATCGAGCAACAAGTCCTTCGCCAAGCATCAAGGCTAAACAAGAACAAGAAAGAGATAATCTTTGAAGAGGGCGACCTTGTGTGGATACACTTGAGTAAAGACCGCTTGATATGGGCAAGGATGCGCGAGGGAGGAGCGGGAGGAAGGCGCAAGAGAAGATCATCAAGAAGGAAGGTTCAGTTCAGACAGACAGAAGCCCTGAAATTGAAACGGACGTGGATTCTTCATACGAACTCCAAATCAAGCAAATAAGCACTTGTTGGAAACATCACTCCGAGAGCTTTCCAACGAGTACTTACATCGCCTAGGGGCGGATAATCCGGCCCCCACAAGGACGGATAATCCGGCCCTGCTCCAGGAATTCTGCTAAGGACTTCAGGCGCGAGGCTCAGTATAGGGGGCGGATAATCCGCCCCAGGGGAGGATAATCCGGGGGGCGGATATTCCGCCCCTACTTAGGGCGGAAAGTCCGGCCTGGAAGTTACCAACAGATCTGGACGGATCTGACTGTATCGGACACGTTTTGTTTCACGTTTTTCGGACGTTCCGGCGGCCATATAAGCCTGGGAACGCCCTCTAGATTAGGGTATCTTTTTTATTTCAGTTGATTAGTCTAAAACTATCGTGTGTGTTGATTGGTGAAGCATACCTCCGGGGACGGCGATGCCGTGTTATCTATCGTATTGATATTGTCGCGGAGGTTCTTGTGTTCATCAAGGATTGTCGTGTTTTGGTTTGAGGCGTGGTGATCTTCATCACGTTACTTGCTGGATTCGTTCCTCTTCTTCAGGTGACGTCCATTGGCGTTGTTGGAAGGATTACTATCCGGGTGACTCGCTGTGAAAGATCGGGACAAACTAAAGGATCATCCCCTCGATTCCTTATCAGGTGGTATCAGATTCCAGTGTTGCTCACGGTGAGATTGGTTGATTGATCTGAACATCGCATTGCAAATCAGATCGGGGAGAACTCTGGCTGTACAGATCAGATCTCAAGATCTGTTCCGTTTCGTGTTGGGGCGGATAATCCGTCCCTAGGGGTGGATAATCTGGCCTGGATACCGCCAATTTCTATTCCGTCTAGTTGGTGATAGAAGTTTCGGTCAGAGATGGATTCTTTTTCTGGTGACTTTTATGGCAAACGGTGTGTTTCTGGAAAGAGATCTGGTGATGTGTACAATGACTATCTCGACATCTTGAACGGTGTACTATGTGATGATTCTCAAATCAGGTGGAAACTGGTTCACATGGCAACATATGATGAATATGAGTTGTGGACGCGTCACATGCAAGATGTTTTTTACAGATGTGATACATATGAGTATTTGGATAATCCTACACGTGTGCTTCTTGCATTGCGACGTGTAGATGAAGAGATAGCTCGTTGGTGGGATAAAGAGATGTGTGAAAAGGACATTATGGATGCAATTTGGAAGGACTTCAATATTTTTTTGTGTGGCTGTTTTATGGATCCTCGTCGCAAGGTATCTTGTACCAAGCCCTTGAAGACAGTTCCGCAGTCGCCCGGGGTTGCCATTGTGTCTATTCCGTCTCGTTCAAAGGAGGTCGCAGAAGTTGTTCCAGTGCAAACGGTTAGCGTGGCAGTGACAAAACCTTCTGAGGAGAAGCAATCTGTTGTTGCTGAGGTTTTTTGTGCACTGAAACTATAGTGGAAGAGGTTGAACCATTGAGTGGGCTAAATATGCAACTCAAGAGAGTACATGATGAGACTTGTATGACAACGGATAGAGGCCAGCGTTGGAATTTATTCCAGGCGCAGTGCATGATCAAAGGTAAAGCATGCAAGTTGATTATTGATGGAGGAAGCTGTACTAATGGCATTAGCAAGACAATGGTGGCAGAATTGGGGTTGTCCACATGGCGTATTCCTGAACCTAAGCATCTACAATGGTTAAATAGCTGCGGTATGGTGAAGGTAACTCATAAGGTGCGTGTGCCATTTACATTTGGTGATTATGTTGATGAGATTGAGTGCGATGTGTTGCCATTGGAGGTATGTGGGCTGTTACTTGGTCGTCCATGGCAGTATGATCGTAATGCGTTACATGCTGGGAGAGCAAATACATATTCTTTTGTGCATGATGGCAAACATCAGACTTTGAAGCCTATGAGAGAGGATCAAATCAAGTCCGATGTGGTGTTGGTGATTCGCAAGGAGAAGTTGCATAAGGCTAAGCCACAACCAGGGCTAGCTAAGGTGCAACATGAGGAGCATGATGCGAAGAGCATCAGTAGTGATATTGTTTCACCCATGCCTGTAGATGACAAGCCAATTGTTCTTGTTAGTGACAAGCCGGTTGATGTCAAGCCTCTTATTGAAGAAGGAAAGAATATGTCAGCATGTGTTCCATGTGTTCCACTTCTAGTTCGTGTTGACATAGGTGTTCAGACCGATGACGATGTTGCTGATCACGTTCGGGTGCATATGGTGCCGCGGGTAGTCGGCCACAATTTTGTTAGAACACCTCAGAGACGTTTTGTTGGAGCAGCAGTGCGTGTGCATAGAGGCAAGGATGGACATGTTCGTCAGTTGTGTGGTCCAGGCATCACTCATCTTATGCCGGTTCGTGCAAAGAAGGTCCATGTTCAGCAGCCACGGGTTCCAACAACAGTTGAGAAGAAGAAAAAGATGGTGGCGCCTAAGTCCAAGCTTATGTGGAGAAGAAAGGAGGTGCAGCCACCCAGGGTTGTATCAAGTCAAGCAGGCCAGGCGGGAGGATGTGGTGAGGTAGGCAAGCAAGACTTGAAGATGGCAAAGACGCGTGAAGATTTTGTTGATATCACGCCACCCTTTCGAGACGACCCTCACGCGTTGGGGACAACGCTCTTTGAAGGGGGGGAGGATGATATGGGAAAGGATGCGCGAGGGAGGAGAGGGAGGAAGGCGCAAGAGAAGATCATCAAGAAGGAAGGTTCGATTCGGACGGCGAAGCCACGAAATGAAAGCAGACGTGGATTCTTCATACGAACTCCAAATCAAGCAAATAAGCACTTGTTGGAAACATCACTCCGAGAGCTTTCCAACGAGTACTTACACGTCCCTAGGGGGCGGATAATCCGGCCCCCACAAGGGCGGATAATCCGGCCCTTCTCCAGGAATTCTGCTAAGGACTTCAGGCGCGAGGCTCAGTATAGGGGGCGGATAATCCGCCCCAGGGGAGGATAATCCGGGGGGGCGGATATTCTGCCCCTACTTAGGGCGGAAAGTCCGGCCTGGAAGTTACCAACAGATCTGGACGGATCTGACTGTATCGGACACGTTTTGTTTCACGTTTTTCGGACGTCCGTGACCATATAAGCCTGGGAACGCCCTCTAGATTAGGGTAGCTTTTTGATTTCAGTTGATTAGTCTAAAACTATCGTGTGTGTTGATTGGTGAAGCATCCCTCCGGGGACGGCGATGCCGTGTTATCTATCGTATTGATATTGTCGCGGAGGTTCTTGTGTTCATCAAGGATTGTCGTGTTTTGGTTTGAGGCGTGGTGATCTTCATCACGTTACTTGCTGGATTCGTTCCTCTTCTTCAGGTGACGTCCATTGGCGTTGTTGGAAGGATTACTATCCGGGTGACTCGCTGTGAAAGATCGGGACAAACTAAAGGATCATCCCCTCGATTCCTGATCCCCAAGGAACGCGACTCCAAGCTAAAGCCAAGAGGTGATGGCCCATTCAAAGTGCTCAAGAGAATCAACAACAACGCTTATATCATCGATATCCCAACATCAAAGTATCTTGTGAGCTCGACATTCAATGTCAAAGACCTCTCACCCTACCATGGAGAAGATGAAGTTGCGAAGGTTGAAGAGTCGAGGACGACTCTTTCCCAAGGGGGGGAGCTGATGCAGCCCGTCCTACGACCGCTACTACATCTACTTCCACGAGCTCCCCAAGTGGACCCATGACTCGCGCCCGAGCCAAACTCCTTCAAGCTAAGGTGAACTCGCTCCTCTCCTTGTGTGACTTCGACACACCCTTGGATGGCCTGCTACTTCATACCCATACCTTGTGCATCATCAGTGTAAGAGAAGGACCCACAGACGAGGGCCATGAAGAGACCAACGCTCTCGCAGCGGTACTACAGGGCACGGCGATCGGTACTACCTTCGGCACTACCGCCTCCTGCCGCCAACAATGAAGACCCAGGCTAGCCAAATTCTCTCTGTCATGGCGGTACTATCGGCCCGGATCCGGTACTAGGGCCGCACTGCTACCGCCACCAATGTGAAGGCCCAGGCAAGTCCCAGGACGACAAGCGGTACTACCGGGCCAGGAAGCGGTACTACCGCATGACCGGTACTACCGGGCGAGCTGGACCGGTACTACCGGACCTGGAAAGGCCAGATCGTGTCAAGTCGGCCCAGCGCCTTGTAACCCTCTCTATATTTCGCTATTTTTTCCCAAAATACCCCTGTTTTTGTGGTTGGCCTATATATAGCCCCAACCCTCTATTGTAAACCCGAGACTTGGATAATAATAGATATTAAGGAAACCCTTGAGGAACTTATATCTATTGGTCTCATGCTCCTACCAAGGAGCACCGGATTATCCACCCCCCTCTTGGATCTTGCCTAGTGCGTTCAAGTTGTACAAGGCCTTGGGTTCTCGGTTTATCGCCCCCAAGTTGTCAAGATCTCACCAAGCACCTCGTCCCCCGTTGTTGGTGTGGAGAGCGAGCTTCGCCCAACACCGATCCTAGGGATTATGTTGGACCGGTTGCCACCGGCGTGAGAGATCGGCGTGTATCGTGTTTTGTGTGCGTGCGTTCGTGGTTTTCATCCCTTCTTCCCCCGACCACCGCTTTCTTTCCCTCGTTTCTCGTGGAATTCGTGAAAGATCGTGCCAACCCAAGGGTTACCCCCTAACAGTATATCCTTTGTTTTACCCGTGGAAGCCATAGAAGATGCACTACGAGCAGGAGCATTGGATGAGGGTGGAGGAGCAGCTGGAAATCTTGTGGTGGCCTTGGATGTGGTAGTAGCTGGTGGCGAATCACGAGAAGGAGGCGCCGATCGGATGTCCAAGTGGATGTGCGACCTGTAATTATTAGTCCTCCTCCATGGTGTTTGGCGATCCTGCACTTCACGTCAGCTTTGCAAGCAAGATGAAACAAACGAGTGATAGAAATATATTCCTTATAATCTAAGATGTCTTGAATGTCCTTGTTTAATCCACCAAAGAAAGCGTGCAAGCATTTGTTCATTAGATTCAACAAGACCACACCGAACCATCCCGTTTGCAATTCGATAATACTCTTCTAGAATTTTTCCCTTACTCTAAACGTGTCGATTCTTTAGTAAATCACGTTGATAAGTAGGAGGTACAAAGCGAACACATAGCAGTTTTAAAGCGGTCAAGTACTAGGAATAGTAGTAGGATTTAAACGACAATACTCGGACCACCAAAGGGAAGAAAATTTAGTAAATTCACATGTAGCAGACTAACACGCATATTCTCGGGATATTTTAAGCATGCAAACGTTGTTCTACTTCCATCTCCCATGTAAGATATGCATCGATTATATTTACCCTCAAAAGATGGAATATTTAATTTAAGCTTTGCAACATGATCATCATCACGCATGGGTGGTCGGCGTTGCGGTAGTAATGTCGGGACGACCAGCGGTACTGTGTGGAGGTTGTTCAACCTCCTCGTCAAACAGATCGTCGTCGCCGGGTCGTAGTAGTACCCGTGCTCGTCTCAATGTCGCAGCAGCGCGACGGAAGTCTAAGGAGCGTTAGCCGCAGAGAGTAGCCGCGGTGCGGCGGCAATGATCCAACCGACCGTGATCGGAATGCGCCGTGCGCCATGTGTGGGTGCCGGTGCGGGTGCGGGCAATCGGTTCAAAAGCTCCTTGAACCGAACGTCAAGCTTGGCATTGAAGGATTTCTCGAGTCCATCGCTCTTGTCCACGGCGTTGGTCGAGCGTTGCGGTAGTAATGTCGGGGACAGCCAGCAGGGTGTGAAGGTTGTTCAACCTCCTCGTCAAACAGATCGTCGTCGTCGGGGTCGTAGTAGTACCCGTCGTCTGTCCCCAATATCGCAGGCGAAGCGGTGGAAGTGCGAGGTGCCTCGGTAGATGCCATGGGAGTCCGGTGCGGCAATGACGAACCAGCAGTACGACCCGTGATCGGAATGCGCCGTGCGACATGCCGAGGTGCCAATGGGGCGGGTGTGGGTGCAGGTGCCGGCAATCTGTCCAAAACCTCCTTGAATCGAGTGTTAAACTTGTTGTTGAAGGATTTCTCGAGTCCATCGATCTTGTCCATGGCGTTGGGGAGCTTGGTGTCAAACTCCCCTAGTCGTGCATCCACATCTTCAGCGCGACCGACCAAGAGCTCGGAGAAGTGGGCATGTAGTTCAGGTCTAAATCATTGTGGCGGGTTAGAAGTAGTATCATCATGGTTAGTCCTTTGAAAATCACAGGTATATATGCCTATAACTACGGAAATATGGCGGAAGGCACGCGTAATCCGTCAAGCAATATACGAAGCTCTTACAAGTTCTTACCAAACAGCAGGAAAAAGGCGATGTGTAACCGCGAGGAGCAGTGGGTCCAGAGATTGAACCGAGCGATTACCAGGAGTCGAGACACCGCACGTGGAGAAATCTATGGAGCTCTATGGAGCTCTAGGAAGGCTCTAGGAGTCGAGACACCGCAGTTGTTAACAATTATCAAAACAAGAATGCAAATGTTGAAAGAATGCTTAACGACGGTACTGTGTTGGTCTTAGGCTAGACCGTACTAGAGACGCGAGCCTAGATCACCAACGATGTCACGACGCGACACAACAAGCAATGTATAATGATATGGCACCCTGAAAAGCGAACCAAGATGTTGAAAATCACTATGATGGCGAGTGTCTAGAACTGATCTACGGGGACTAAAAACAGGTTAGCCCCAAAATTTTTTCGAAATTTTTGTATTATGCTCCGAAAAGCGCGCGGGCGCCAAAAAAATATCGCTATAACGGCCGATGGAGAAAAGTGATCCCCGAAGCCGAAAATCAGTATACCTAGAAAAAAAATTCGGAGGCGGTTCCGGACTTTTTTTTTTGCTCTCCTTCTGGACTTACGACCGAACTTTTAACTCGACACGGACTTTAGCTCAACACGAAAACAACAAAGAAGGAAAGTAAAAAGAAATAACTAGGAAACAATAACTCAACTCGGACTCGTGCCGCGGTAGGAAAGGTGATCGGATCCGTGTCGCGGTAGGAAGGCGGTGGCGGAGTTTTAGGTTTTATGGTGGCTGGGTGTATGGCGGCGGAAATTGGTGGCGGAATATGGTGGCGGTGATCTGCGAGGGTGGCGGTGACTACTGTGATCAGAACTCGAATCTCTAAGGGACGAGACACTAAGACCAGCAACTCGACGCGATGATGTAGACACAAATTCAACAATGCAAAACTGAAAAGATAATGCAACACGTAGATTGGTGATGGGATGGATCTAAACTCTAACCGTGTTTTTGGCTTTTTTGTGGGTTATAGGTAAAAAACAGATCTAATCTACGAAAACAGTAAAATCTCACCGAGCAACCTGAAATCTGATACCACTTGATAGGGCAAAGGTGTCCGATGTTTCGATGAGATGGTAATAGTCGATTTGGGTGGAGTTCGGGCTTGACGATCCGACTACACGTGCGAGCACGAGTGCCAATGCAATCGCTAGGCCAATCTCCTGGAGGTTACCGATCCTGCGGGAACACGATCACCGACAATGAGGGTCTTAATTCCTACCTGAAATCGAGAACAAGTAAGAACTAATATTGCAATCAAGATATTGCGGATTAAGATGAAAGCTTTATTGAAAAGGTGGGATCCTGTATAGGTGCGAAGTACAAGAGGCCTCTGCTACGCTCGAGCCTTGGCGAAGTTGCTATGATGGCTAACTTAATGATAGGGCAAAGGTGTCCGATCTTCCGATGAGATGGCGATAATCGATTTGGGTGGAGTTCGGGCTTGACGATCCGACTACACGTGCGAGCACGAGCGCCAATGCAATCGCTAGGCCAATCTCCTGGAGGTTACCGATCCTGCGTGAACACGATCAGCCTGACCAACGAGGGTCTTAATTCCTACCTAAAATCGAGAACAAGTAAGAACTAATATTGCAATCAAGATATTGCGGATTAAGAGGAAAGCTTTATTGAAAAGGTGTGATCCTGAATAGGTGCAAAGTACAAGAGGCCTCTGCGACGCTCGAGCCTTGGCGAAGTTCCTATGATGGCTAACTTAATGTCTAAACAAAATCCGAGTCTAGGGGGACGAATATGGGGAGTATTTGAGGGCGAGAAGGTGGGGTTTCGGCCAGCCATGGAAGTGGTGGCCGAATCCAACCCTAGAAGTCCTTTTCCCCTCAAATACGGACTCTAAAAAGTGGCTAATTAAAATCCTGCGAAAATTACATGGGCCTGGCCCAAAATAAAGGTGTCGCAGCACCATATTAAGCTATGGACGAAGTCATGAAGTATTGATCTTGAATATTTCGTCCAAGCCTTCTTTCTTCATTATGGTGGCCTCAAAGTTCTGAAATCTTCATCTGTGGCCTTCTCTTGGATCATCACACGCTTGCTGCCATCTCCATGCATGGTCATGCTCCAATGCTTGTCCCTCTCATCCATGCTTGGTCCATCATTCCTAAGAGTAAGAAATACATCTGATTTAGGCAGCATCATATTCTCATGTATGTGAGGAATAGTTCCAAGAAACGAAAGTACCTGATAGTTAAGTTGTTTGGCACGAGATCTTGTGATGGGTCCTTGTATGTGTATAGCTGTAGGTACAGCGGTTGTATCAATAGAAGGGATGTCCACATCATGCTCCCCTTCTTGAATTGAAGTCGTCCTCGATGCAATCTCATCTTCCTCACCAAAGTAAGGCTTCAAATCTGCAATGTTAAACGTAGGACTAACCGTACCAAAGTCTGCAGGCAACTCAAGTTTATATGCATTATTATTTATTTTCTCTAACACCTTAAAGGGACCAGTAGCGCGCGGCATTAACTTAGACTTGCGTAAATCAGGAAAGCGATCCTTACGCAAATGTAACCAAACAAGATCGCCAACATCAAACACAACATGCTTTCTCCCTTTATCCCCAGCAAGTTTATACTTAGCATTCATATGTTCGATGTTATCTTTAGTAGTCTTATGCAAGTTTAATATCATTGCAGCGCGTTATGTAGCATCCAAATTATGTTGCACCGAAGTAGGTAAAGGCAATAAATCAATAGGTGCACGAGGAACAAAACCATAGACGATCTCAAACGGGCACATCTTTGTGGTAGAATGCAGCGAACGATTATAAGCAAATTCTATATGAGGTAAACACTCTTCCCACAATTTTAAGTTCCTTCTTTAAAACAGCCCGCAACATAGTAGACAAAGTTCTATTTACTACTTCAGTTTGTCCGTCAGTTTGGGGATGACATGTAGTACTAAACAGCAATTCAGTCCCCAACTTAGCCCATAAACATCTCCAAAAGTGGCTAAGAAATTTAGTATCACGATCAGAAACAATAGTATTTGACACACCATGCAAACGAACAATTTCACGAAAGAACAAATCAGCAATATGCACAGCATCATCTGTTTTATGACAAGGAATTAAGTGTGCCATCTTAGAAAACCGATCCACAACAACAAAAATACTATCCCTCCCCTTCTGTGTTCGTGGCAATCCCAAAACAAAGTCCATAGAAATATCCTCCCAAGGAACACTAGGAACATGAAGAGGCATATATAAACCATGTGGATTAAGGCAAGACATAGCTTTTTGACAAGTAGTGCAGCGTGCCACAAATCGCTCAACATCTCGACGCATACGTGGCCAAAAGAAGTGTGCAGCAAGAACATCCTCCGTCTTCTTGACACCAAAGTGTCCCATCAATCCTCCTCCATGCGCCTCCTGTAACAACAAAAGACGAACAGAACTATATGGAATGCATAGTTTGTTAGCACGGAACACAAATCCATCATTGAAGACGAACTTGTTCCAAGTTCTAACATCTCTACAATTCTGCAACACATCTTTAAATTCAGCATCATGCACATATTGTTCCTTAATAGTTTCCAATCCAAATATTTTGAAGTCAAGTTGAGATAACAAAGCATAACAGTAGCGACAAAGCATCCGCAATAATATTATCTTTACCCTTTTGTGTTTGATAACATAAGGAAAAGACTCAATAAATTCAACCCACTTTGCATGACGATTCAACTTAGCTTGACTACGAATATGCTTCAAAGATTCATGATCGAATGAATAACAAATTCCTTAGGCCATATATAATGTTGCCAAGTTTCTAATGTCGAACCAACGCATATAATTCTTTATCATAAGTAGAATAGTTCACTAGCCCCACTCAATTTCTCGCTAAAATATGCAACAGTTTTCCTCTTGTAATAACACCTCCCAAACCAATTCCACTAGCATCACATTCAAGCTCAAAAGTCTTAGTAAAATCGGGAAGTTGGAGTAAGGGAGCATGTGTTAGCTTATCTTTCAATATGACGAAGTCCTGGTTGTGCATCGCCCCAAACAAAGGGCACATCCTTCTTGGTAAGCTCATTCGTGGCGTGGCAATTGATCCAAAGTCTTTGACAAAGCGCCTATAAAAACCAATGAGGCCAAGAAAACTCCTCACTTGTGTGACCTTCTTGGGTCGTGGCCAATTCTCAATAGCTTCAATCTTGGCCGGATCCACTTCAATACCACCGTGATGTAACAACATAGCCAAGAAACGAACTCGATTGGTGCAAAAGGTGCACTTCTCAAGGTTACCAAACAAACGTGCATCACGTAAAGCATTGAAAACAAGACGTAAATGGTCCAAATGATCCTCTAAAGATTTGCTATAAATCAGAATATCATCAAAGTAGACTACCACAAAACGTCCAATGAAAGCACGTAAAACTTCGTTCATTAATCTCATGAAAGTGCTAGGTGCATTAGTTAAACCAAACGGCATTACTAACCACTCATATAAACCGAACTAAGTTTTAAATGCTGTTTTCCATTCATCTCCTAATTTCATACGAATCTGGTGGTAACCACTACGCAAATCAACTTTAGAAAACATGGTAGAGCCACTCAATTCATCAAGCATGTCATCTAAACGTGGAATAGGATGACGATATCGAATAGTAATATTATTGATAGCTCTACAATCAGTACACATGCGCGAAGAACCATCTTTCTTAGGTACCAAAATAATAGGGAACAGCACAGGGGCTAAGGGACTCACGAATAAGATCTCTGTCGAGTAGTTCCTAAATTTGGCGTTGTATCTCCTTTGTCTCCTCTGGATTGGTTCTATATGGTGCGCGGTTGGGCAACGTGGCACCAGGAATTAGATCAATTTGGTGCTCAATTCCTCTAATAGGAGGTAGTCCTGGTGGCAGCTCAGCGGGAAAGACGTCCTCATATTCCTGCAAAAGGTTAGCAACAACGGGTGGCAAAGAAGGAGGCATATCCTCAAATGAAAACAAAACCTCTTTGCAGACAATTGCATAACATTGAGTATTGTTTACATCTAGTTTAGCAATATCAATTTTATTTGCAAGCGTACATGGACTCTTCAAACGAATTTCAGTAGCATGTATAGAATCAGATTTAGTGTTCTTTGGTGGTATAAAATCTGCAGCAACAATCTGATTCTCACTTTTATTTTTCTCCTCAGTTTTAGCTCTACTAGCTCTAGCAAGATCATCTTTTAAAATCTGTTTGGGAGTCATAGGTTTTAGACCAATTTTCTTTCCATCATGCATAAGAGAATAGTGATTAGTTTTGCCATTATGAACAGATTCTCTATCAAATTGCCATGGTCTACCAAGTAACAAAGAACAAGCTTGCATAGGTACAACATCACAATTAACAAAATCAGAATATGTACCAATAGTAAAATGCACGCGTACCGTTCTTGTTACCTTGATCTTGCGAGAACTCTCAAACCATTGAATGTAATATAAATGTGGGCGTTGTCTTGTTGGAAGCGCAAGCTTCTCTACCATGTCAACACCGCCGATTATTACAACTCCCTCCATCAATGATGATCCAGATAGCTCTTTCCTTGACAACACCACGTGTTTGGAACAGGTTGTGGCGTTGATCTTGCTCAGATTTGCTCAATTGCACACTCAACACACGTGTAATTATGCTCTTGTATTGATCGGACTTCAGCTCCCATTACCTCTGCTCTTCATCAAGATCAATTGTCTCCATCTCGGCGTAAATAAGGGCTAGTGTATCTTCATCGAAGTCACTCGCTGAATCGTATTGACCATCTTCTCGCACCATCACCACATGTTGTGTTATGCACTGTCTCTCAATATGACCAAAACCCCAGCACTTGCGGCATTGTATATCCTTTGTCTTACCCGTGGAAGCCATAGAAGATGCATTACGAGCAGGAGCATTGGATGATGGTGGAGGAGCAGCTGGAAATCTGGTGGTGGTCTTGGATGTGGTAGTAGCTGGTGGCGAATTACGAGTAGGCGCTGATTGTCGGGATGTCCAAGTGGATGTGCGACCTGCAGAATTATTAGTCCTCCTCCATGGTGTTTGGCGATCCTGCACTTCACGTTCAGCTTTGCAAGCAAGATGAAACAAACGAGTGATAGAATTATATTCCTTATAATCTAAGATGTGCTGAATGTCCTTGTTTAATCCACCAAAGAAACGTGCAAGCATATTTGTTCATTAGATTCAACAAGACCACACCAAACCATTCCCGTTTGCAATTCCTGATAATACTCTTCTACAGAATTTTTCCCTTGCTCTAAACGTGTCAGATTCTTTAGTAAATCACGTTGATAAGTGGGAGGTACAAAACGGACACGCATAGCAGTTTTTAAAGCAGTCCAAGTACTAGGAATAGTAGTAGGATTTAAATGACAATACTCAGACCACCAAAGGGAAGCAAATTTAGTAAATTCACATATAGCAGCAGTAACACGCATATTCTCAGGATATTTTAAGCATGCAAAACGTTGTTCTACTTCCATCTCCCATGTAATATATGCATCAGGATTATATTTACCCTCAAAAGATGGAATATTTAATTTAAGCTTTGCAACATGATCATCATCACGTCTGGTGGTCGGCGTTCTTTGTAGTAATGTCGGGATGGCGGCGGGAACCTGTGGAGGTTGTTCAACCTCCTCGTCAAATAGGTCGTAAATAAATGAATTGGTAGTAGTACCGTCGTCCGTCCCCAATGTCGCAATGACAGCAGCGCAATGAAGTCGAGGTGTGTCGGCTTGTGATGGCCGCCGAGTCGGCGGGCGGTGATCCGACCCGTGATCGGAATGCGCCGTCGCCATGTGTGGGTGCGGTGCGGTCGCAATCTATTCAAAAGATCCTTGAACGAGCGTCAAGCTTGGCGTTGAAGCATTTCTCGAGTCCATCGATCTTGTCCACGGCGTTGGTGAGCTTGGTGTCAAACTCCCTAGGCGTATCCACGTCTTGTGCGGTGACCAAGAGCGCGGAGAAGTGGGCATGTAGTTCTTCGTTCGTCATTGTGGCAGGGTTCCGCGAAGTATATTTCATGGTTAGTCCTTAAAAAGCACAGGTATATAGTACAGAAATATGGTGGAAGTCACACGTAATCCGTCAAGCAATATACGAAGCTCTTACAAGTTCTTACCAAACAGCAGGAAAAGGCGATGTGCAACCGCGAGGATCAGTGGGTCCAGAGATTGAACCAAGCGATTACCAGGAGTCGAGACACCGCACTTGGATAATATCTGTGGAGCTCTGGGAAGGCTTAGCAAGGGGGGTTAGCAATTATCAAAACAGCAATGCAAAAGTTGAAAGAATGCTCAACGACGGTACTGTGCTGGTCCTAGGCTAGACCGTACTAGAGACGCGAGCCTAGATCACCAACGATGTCACGACGCGACACAACAAGCAATGTATGATGATATGGCACCCTGAAAAGCGAACCGAGATGCAGAAAATCACTATGATGGCGAGTGTCTAGAACTGATCTACGGGGTCTAAAAATAGGTTAGCCCTAAAAAAAAATTCGAAATTTTTTATTTTGCTCCGGAAAGCGCGCCGGCGCCAAAAAAATATCGCTATAACGGCCGATGGAGAAAAGTGATCCCCGGGGTCGAAAACTAGTATAGCCAGAAAAGTTTTTCGGAGGCGGTTCCAGACTTTTTTTTTGCTCTCCTTCTGGACTTACGGCCGGACTCGGAGCTCGACACGGACTTTAGCTTAACACGGAAACAACAAAGAAGGAGAGTGGAAACAATAACTAGGAAACAATAACTCTACTTGGACTCGTATCGCGGAAGGAAAACTGATCGGATCTGTGTCGCGGTAGGAAGGCGGTGGCGGAGTAGTAGGGTGATGCAGCCCGTCCTACGACCGCTACTACATCTACTCCCACGAGCTCCCCAAGTGGACCCATGACTCACGCCCGAGCCAAACTCCTTCAAGCTAAGGTGAACTCGCTCCTCTCCTTGTGTGACTTCGACACACCCTTGGATGGCTTGCTACTTCATACGCATACACTGTGCATCATCAGGTATGAAGAGAAGGACCCAAGGGACGGAGGGAAAGAAACCGATCATGCCAGACGCATAGCGGTACTAGGTTGAGCCAGTAGTACTACCGCTCAGCGGTCCTCACCCCAGAATCGGACGCTCAGAATCACCACCCCAGGAGCATTAAGCGGTACTACGGCCAGCAACGATACTCGGACGTGGTACTACCCCCCTCCTCTCGCCACAGGCGCCTCCGTGAGCTCCAGGCCCTCAAGCGGTACTCTGGCTCTCGAGCGGTACTACAGTTACCACCGTACTACCGGTTCTTGGGACCGGTACTACCGGCCCGATCTGAATGCTTAAGTTCGGCCCTGTGCCTTGTAACCCTACCTATAATTTACCTTTTCGTTCCTAAACTACCCCTGTTTTGTGGCTGGACTATATATATAGCCCCCACCCTCCATTCTAAACCCTAGACTTGGATAATAATAGATATTAAGGAAACCCTTTGAGGACTTATATCTATTGGTCTCATGCTCCTACCAAGGAGCACCGGATTATCCACCCCCTCTTGGATCTTGCCTAGTGCATTCAAGTTGTACAAGGCCTTGGGTTCTCGGTTTCTCGCCCCCAAGTCGTCAAGATCTCACCAAGCACCTCATCCCCCGTTGTTGGCGTGGAAAGCGAGCTTCGCCCAACACCGATCCTAGGGATTAATTTGGACCGGTTGCCACCGGCGTGAGAGATAGGCGTGTATCGTGTTTTGGTGTGTGTGTGTTCGTGGTTTTCATCTCCTTCCTCGATTTCATCCCCCGACCACCGCTTTCCCCCTCGTTTCTCATAGAATTCGTGAAAGATCGGGCCAACCCCAGGGTTACCCCATAACATATTGGTATCAAGAGCACGGTTGATCACGAATTTCCCCCCAATTTTTCTTTTATCCACCTTAAAATCGAAAATCCCACCAAAAAGAGCCCCAATTTTCCTTCGGATCGATCTCTGGATTTGGTGAGTTTCTCGCGGTTTTGGTACATAGATCTGTTGCTTTGGGAGTCGATCTATAGCCCATGTTGTTCCTAGCCCAGCCTTTCGGTCAGATTTCCCACGAATTTGAGGTTTTTGGCAAGTTCATCGCGTTCCAGTTCAGTGTCAAGCGGTACTACCGGCCGATCAAGCGGTACTACCGCCTGTAACCGGTACTACCGGTAGTACAAGCGATACTACCGCTTGCCGGTACTACCGGTTGTTGCAAGCGGTACTACCGCTCGCCCCTGACCACGTTTCCTTGCCCTTTTTACGCTTCAATTTCGTGTGCTGACTTTCCCCACTTCACTTGTTCGTGTTCCGCGTGTTTGTCGCCATTTTCATAACAGCTTCCGCATCAAAGTCATCCCGCGCTCAACGACACCGTGACACTCGAACATCATCCCCCCACCAACGGTTGCAAGTCGTCAACAATACCAAAGGTATAACTTGCACCACCTTGACAACCCCATATCTTCCTTTGTGTGTATCTATCCTATGAGAGCAACTCATTTTGTGTTTGTCTAAGCATTGTGCACTTGCCTTCGGAAAGTGAGAGTGTGAGGCCAAATACTAAAGCTAACATAGTAGCATAGCAAGGGAGAAAAAGAAAAAGAACCCAAAAAAAAGAGGAAAAGAAAAAGATAGAATAAAAACATACACAGTCTCCCAATACAAAGAGAATACCAAGCTTGTAAACCAACAAGAGAGAAGAAAGAGCGCACCGAGGCAAGTGCACAAATCTATTGCTTATCCTCTTTTGGCAAACGAGTTGTGGTCTCTCCTTGTGTTGGCACGACAACCGAGCGTAGTCTTCGTTAGGACCTTTTGTGCTCATTTTCATAATCGTGCTAACCCCGTTATTCTCCACATGTGTGTTTTCCATGTTTTTGTAGATCGTATCCTTTTGCTTTTGATCTTTGGTTCTTTACCACGTAAGACAATAACCTTTTGCTTGGATCGTTTCGTTTGGTTTTCCACAATCTTAACCTTCCACCAAAAGCTTTTGAGAGTTGTAGCATATTTGTGTGTGAGTTTCTTGCCCATTTCACTTTGCACGCTTTTCGCTCATTTGTGTGGCAATTGGTTTGATATAATCTCCAAGGTGAGGTAAAAGGCTAACTCTCCGCACCATTTCTATCCATATACAACCCTTGTTGGTTGTGCATCATGGATAGGCATGGAGAGCCATCCCAACCACCACCACCTCCGGAGGATGACACACAATTCATGACAAGATGGGACCATTGGAAGGTCTGAGGTGAATTCAACTACCGTTGTGAAGCTCTCGAGCGGTGCCAAGATGAACAATTTAGCGAGGCCCGTGTGGAATTCAAGAACATCGACAACCGCTTCGAAGAAGTCCGTGGCCAAATGCATGCCATGCAACACAACCTCGGTCATCAAAATGAAGCTCTTGGTCGTGCACTCACTTAAACGGATGAGAAGCTTCAACGCTTCATTGATGGACTCGCAAGGCCATGCTCGCGCGAATCAAGCTCATGTCGGCACTCCTCAAGTGAATCAAGTGCACCTCGCCGTCACGCTTCAGGGCACCGGGATGGACCCGTTCTTCAATCCATGAGCTCTTCGCAAGCGGTACCATCTCCGCGTCACGCCGCAACGTCAAGCTATGATGGTGACCTCTCCGCAAGACCTCCAAGGCGCAAAGCGAACCGGCCACAACCAAGGGCACTTGTGATTCAACAAGAACAACCTCGCATGGACCACCAAGGCCATCGACGTCGACATGCCCCTTCAACAACAAGTGAAGTTTCCGAAGAGGACGAACAAGATCACCGTCGACGGGAAGCACTCGAAGATCCTCCAAGGCGTCATCATCGACATGATCGTCCACGTCGGCAACATGATGGTCAGGACGAGCCTCCTCTACATCAAGAAGAAGAAGAGCAGCCCATTGCGCATGCGGCTCGACGTCCTCCTCGCCACAGGGCGCAAGACAATGCTCCTCTCCATCAACCATGACAAGAATAAGAGCAAGCTCCCCAAGCTCGTCGTGAGGACCATCAACCTCCTCCTCGTCCTCAACCGCGACAACAAAACGAGCAAGCTCCCCAAGCTCGTCGTCAACAACAAGTTCCACCACCAAATGCGGCACCTCAACAACCGCAAGAGCAACGCAACAATCACCAAGCAAGACATGAGAGTTCGGATGATGATGATGACCGCCCAAATCATGGCAACCGACGCAACCGGAACCGCAATGGTGAAGAAACTTTTGGCAAGCTCAAGTTCACCATGCCAAAGTTCAGCGGTTCCAATGAGCCCGAGGAATATCTCTCTTGGGAACTCAAGGTCGACAAGATCTTCCGCATGCACAACTATAGCAATGAGAAGATGATGGCCATGGCATCCCTCGAGTTTGATGAGTATGCCAACCTTTGGTGGGAACAAGTCCAACTTGCTCGCGAAGCAAAAGAAGAGCCTCCAATCGCAACTTGGCAAGATATGAAGGCTCATATGAGATCCCGCTTTGTTCCTTCACACTACACGCATGACCTCTTCAACAAGCTTCAAACGCTTAGTCAAGGAACAAAGACCGTGGAAGAGTACTTCAAGCAAATGGAGCTCAACATGATCCGTGCCAACATTGAAGAGCGAGATGAGCAAACAATGGCACGTTTCCTCAATGGCTTGAACCATCCCATCAAGCGCATCACCGAGTTCCAAAAGTACAACAACATGGTTGATCTTGTGCACATTGTATCGAAAGCCGAGCGTCAAGTGCAAGAGGACATCAAGTACAATAAGCCAAAGACGTACTTCACCTTCAAGCTAGCACCAACCACTAGTCCAACAACACCAAGTGGAAGCTCCTCAAGTACCACCAAGCTTCCCTTCAAGCCAGCTTTCCCTCAAGGAAAACAGCCCCCAAGTGGCAAACACACAAGGGATGATCAACCATTCAATGGTGAATGCTACAAGTGTGGAGGCAAAGGGCACAAGTCGAATGCATGTGGAATCAAGAAAGTTTTGTTCATCCATGACAACGGCGATGAAGAATACTTGAGTGAAGAAGAGTTTGATGCAAGGGTCAAGGAAGCCACGGCAAGACAACATTTGGAAGAGGACCAAGAACTTCTTGTGTGTGAGCATGACGCAAGTCCATCGCTTGTGGTCACAAGGGTCTTGACTACCCAAGTCAATGAAAAGGAAGACCAACGCTCGAACATCTTCCAAACTCGTGCCGACATCAATGGGAAGTCAATCAAAGTTGTCATCGATGGAGGGAGTTGCCACAACCTTGCAAGCACGGAATTGTGTGAGAAACTCAACCTCACCCTTCATCCGCATGAACACCCCTACCATATCCAATGGCTAAGTGACCAAGGATCCGTCAAGATCAAGCACACTGTCTCGGTGACGTTCTCCATTGGGCACTACAAGGATACGGTGGAATGTGACGTGGTCCCAATGACGGTTTGTCACATGTTGCTCGGAAGGCCGTGGCAATATGACAAGCGTGCTTTGCATAATGGTGATGCAGCCCGACCTACGGTCGTTACTACATCAAGGTCTCCAACTTACGCCAAGTCGTCATGGACTCCAAAGGTGAATCCGTTCCTCTATGCAAGCTCACTTCCTACCCTATTGAATGGTATGCTACTTCATACTCCGTCACATATGCATGATAGGTTCACACCGACCAGTACTGAGGCAAGGGAGGAAGCCCGAAACATCAAGCCCGACAAGATGGAGGCTTGGAAGAGGAGACGGAAGAAGACAGGTCGGAAGCTGCCAGGTCCAAGCGGTACTACCGGTCGTTGGAACCGGTACTACCAATAAGCGGTACTACCGCCCCTACTACCGCCCGCTACTGACGGCTCCAACCGTCGCTCCAGGTGACGAGGTTTAATCTCGTCAATGCCCATTGTTATGGACTTGGGTTTTGGAGAAGATGGGGATGCTGGAGATCGTGGCACGGTTAACAGACAAGCAACTAGGGGACATGAGATTTACCCAGGTTCAGGCCCTGAGGAAAACCCTACTCTGCTTTTACGCTCTTTGATTACGGCGAAGAAGGTTCTGGTCTGTGATTCGATCTGGCGTGGATGCGTGTCGAAAGTATGAGTCGAGAGATCTAGGGCGTGCCCTCCTGGCCTTTATATAGACTTAGGCAGGTCCCGGGCATAGTCCTAGTCGGTTACAAGTTCTAGGGTTTTACCCCTTTGAATTTCCTATCTCCTCTAGTCTTGCTCTCCAAGGATCCGAAGGCGTCATGGGCCTTGTACCCGAAAATCTTCATGGGCCGCGTGTATGTGCTGTGGGCCTTCCTTGGGCTGGACCGGGTATCTTTGAAATTCGTGCGTAGGGTATAACCATGTCGATGGCCCCAGTGATCGGTCGAATCGTAGATTCGGTGACTCTTCCATCCTTCGGGAGCAGCTATATGTTAATAGTATATGTGTGTAGGGATTGTTGATGCGTGTGCGACTCACCCGGATGCAGGTCGATTAAGCATCTTAGGACGAAACAACACGATCTTCTTGAGTTGGTCCCTTAACCCGGACTGGAAGATATCTTGGAGTAATTCAACTCGGGCGGAGGACTTACGAGTGGAATTCGGTGATTTTAATTGGTGTACCCAACGCGTCCGTCGGGATTTTTCATCGTACTGTGGTATGGATTCATACTAGCGAGCGCTTGATCGAGTTCGTTGCGGGACATCGGATGATATCTGTAGGTCTTATCTTTGCGTCAGACGCAAGATCGAACATTTATCACCTCGGAGGTGCTTGGTGGCCAAGGAGATTGTCACTCACTTAGCGTTTTGTGTTGGCGAGTTGCCAAAAAGTTTTTGTGCTTGATCCGAAGATCGCGATCGAAGATTTCATAGGGTGCGACTAAGCGCCCTATGGGAAGCCCCAAGTGTGCATCGAGTCGTGAACTCGGCGAAAAGCTTTAGTGCAATCATTGTTTTGGTCGTTAAGTCCGGGACTCGAAAATTTTCGGATGCTTAAATCCATCCTCCCTATGGGAGTAGCCCCGAGTCCGAGTGGAGTCGAGACTGACGTGGGACTCGAAGTAATTTTGTCCTCATTTGTGCCGGTGCCGGTGCGGCGGCCTCGATAGGAGTAGCCCAGTATTTAGTCGATTCGTAGATTGGTGAGTACTCTTAGCGTGGAGCAAGTGGTGCTAGTATAGCTTTTGATGACGTCGGTGCTACGATCGATGACCTCAAGCGTCGCTACGCCAGAGATGACTTGATCGACGAAGCGGGTCCCACATGATGACTTTGAATTGACCGTCACGCGTGCAGAGATGATTGGCGTCTCCTCGATTTCCGCACGCATTGGGCGGCGTGGTATCGACCAGTTCGTTTGGTGTACACGCACGTATGCGACCAGATCTACCGTTGGCGTTAGGTCTTCTCGATGGACGGCCAGCGTGCGTCGTCTTCGCTGTTATAATCCTTGGTGAAATCATGGTTTGTTTTTCACCGCAGCAGTTCATCTATTCACTGCCTCCTCGTTCTTGAGCTATTCTTGCTGCGCGGTGAGAGTTTCCTCCACATTTCCTTTGTCTTTCTTCGTTGGCAACGCCGCCACCGCCGTAGCGCCATGGGGAAAACAAAGAAGTCCTCATCCGCGGTTGGGACCAGCACCGCCGGAGGCAAGAAGGGCACCGCCACTTCTCGTCAGCGATGGTGGTGGCGGCGATCGAAGCGGAGAGCGATCTCCGCAAAGCTGGCGAGTGGAGCTGATCCGCAAGACACGACGTTGTGAGACTCCCGCAATGAGGTAATCCCCGCCCCCATCCGGCAGGGTTATATTTATTGCCGTGATTCGCGGGTTTTATTTTCCGGTCCATGACTTCCTCCGGACCGCTTTTTTCTATGGGGTTCAACTCCATCATCTGTCTCCCAACTCCCTTCTCCACATTGCGTGTTTTATCACGCTGCAAGTGTTGGCTTGGCATTGAGCGCACTTTGGCCTCTTCGGAAGCTTTATTCCGTGAAGAGGCCTGTTCGGATGGTGTGTATCCCATTGGGGTTTCATCATCTCCTCGGTCCCAATGTGCAATTCTTTTCCTTTTCCATGTCGAATCTGTCGATCTTGGCGAGGAAATGGTTTTACATCCGTGACTCCGTACTGCCTGGGCAAGATTTTGGTCTCATTCCTTTTGACCCCTCCCAATTGATTGAGAAGAAAAGATCCTGGAAAAACCAAATCTTAGACGGTGAGGTGGCGGAGATAGAGGCCTTGTACCGTCGGGTGGAAGATCTCCAACTAATTCCTGAGAAGGAGGTGAACGGTGTCGACATCATCCGGACGTTTCTTGAGCATCGGGTGCAGCCTCTCCAAGCGAGGGCGCACCCGATGTTTCTTTACTCTAGGCGCCGTGATCCGACGAGGGTTTCGAGTGAGAAAATCTCCGAGGTGGAACTTGACAAGGCTCTTCGCGCGCTGTTGAAGTTCAAGGCCGACGAAGAAATCCCGGGAAAGTCGCTGACTCCTCCCTTTTCTTCGACGTTGGTCGTACCGAAGGTGTAGATTTGCGCACGTAGTGCTCCCCCTTTGTTTTTGTCGGCTGTGTATTTTTTCCTTTGTTTGCTAACAAAGTTCCTTTTCCTCTTGCAGAGCTTCAAAGTGCCGGGCATGGTACCACCGTTGCCCGAAAGGTATCCGAATGCCCCGGATAATGAAGTAGTGGATTCCGTGTCCGAGCTACCATCAGCACAATCTCCAGCGGAGGATGTCGACGAGTCGAGTGAGGACCATTCGCGCAAGCGATCACGGAGCTCTAGCGAGTCTTCGGATGCCTCGACTCCTCCGACTCCCAGAAATCCTCTAGGCCTTGAGCGTCATGATGATGTTCATGGGGGTTCTTCCTCTCCCCTTCCTGCCATTCCTGTGCAGGCTATTGCGTCGCACCCGCTAGCAAAGCAGAAGAAGGAAGAAAAGAAGGAGGAGAAGAAGGAGGAGAAAAAGGAGGAGAAGAGGGCCCGAAGGGCTTCTCCTATCTTCGACCTGAGCGCGTTGGGCTCGTAAGTTTTCTTGTTGCCACTGTTGTCCTTTGTTCCCTCGTTATTTTTGCACCTGTGTTGATTGGTTCGTATGCAGGCAATCCTCCGACGGCTCTAGTGATGGTGCGCGGGAGATGATGGGGGAGTCGAACATTGCGTCGCCTCCTCATCAGACGGTGGCGACTTCAGGTGGCGCCGCTCCAGTTCCTCCTATGCAGGAGAGGCTGGTGGTTGCGCCTCAGAATTTCATGCGGGCTCTGGGTTCGCCGAGCACGTAAGTTATTCGCTTTATGTTACAGAGCCCTGTGGTGTCTTCGTATCTTGATGTTGTTTTGCTTCTTTGTGTTGGGCGTAGCCCCAAGTCCTATTCTTCTTGCTATTGTTTTTTCGCTGCAGCCTTTTGTCCAAGAAGCCAAACGGCTAGTGGAGGAACGCTTGCCGGAGGCGAACTGGCGACTTCAAGGTATTAATCGCCTTGTAGTACTTCTCTTGTTTTATCCTGGTCTGTTCTTTGACACTTGCTTGTTGTAAATGCAGAGGA
Organism: Avena longiglumis; assembly: GCA_030063025.1. Lineage (NCBI taxonomy): Eukaryota > Viridiplantae > Streptophyta > Magnoliopsida > Poales > Poaceae > Avena > Avena longiglumis. Next base: position 331,064,554 of record CP125974.1, on the reverse strand, counting down.
GCATAACGACTCCGTGAGGTCGATGCTCTGAAAAAGAGCCTTGGCCAACGGAGCGAAGGCAAGCCATTGGTGCGAGAGCGCTGGTGACGAAGGCAAGCGGCGAAGGCGTCCAGCAGAGGCCGCAGATCGTGAGGAGCTGCTGGCCACCGTTGCGGCTGCTCGTGAAAAAGGGGTGGCGGAGAAGCTGATGGCTACTGCCAAGGCTATTTCGGGTGCGCGCTAGCTTTTGTACTTGCTTCTTTTTCTACGGATCTTCTTCTAAGTTGCCTTTCTTCATGTTTTTCTTCTTTTTTTTGTCTCAGATGCCGCAGGCATCGAGTTCGACCGCGGTGCTCTGGAGCATGGGAGTGCTCTAGATGATGCTGAATGTGGCGAAGACCGCCGCAAAGACCGTCAACTCCCTTGCCAAGGCGAAAGAGGTCCTTGGTCGCTTCTACCAGGAGCTCTTCCCGAAGGACGCATCCCTTGAAGATGTGGATGCCCTGGCAGAGGCTCTGTCGGCCGAAGTGCCTGCAGCATACAAGCGCAAGCAGAAGGGCATCGGCGTGTCCGTCGGGCTGGCGATGGCCATGGCGGCTGGGGCGGAGCTGGACCTGCCCCAGATTACTTCTCGGATGCCGACGGCTGCGGATGGATCCGAGGTAGCCTTCGCCGCCTACTCCGCCGCAGCATTCGATATGGGCCCAAGCTCATTGACTTCTTGTCTGATGCGCATTGCAGCAGGCGAGGCCAAAGCTAAGGCGATGCAGTTACGAGGCGACTCAGTGTCCTCCGCCTTAGGCATAGTAGACGTAGGGTAGTTTGTAGTCTACTTTTGTTGTAAATATCTTTTGTAGTACCATCCTTGTGCCACGTAGTGGCCTTATATATTTTAATGAATTCCTCCGAGTTGTGCTCTATCCTTGGCTGAATGTCATGTGCCTTCTTTTTACTTGCTATAGGTTCCTTGGTCTTGACGAGTTGACACTTCATCCGAAAGGCCCTTGCGACCATCATTGGATGATTTCGCAGCTCGCTTTTCTTCGAGATCGCGTGCGCAGCTTGGAGAGAGATTTGCTTGGGTTACTGTCGCTACGGCGTTTGAAATCCAAGGCACCGTGGTGCAGCAGAGAGGAGTATTTGATGGCGGAGGCTCGGGTGTCCGAGCATTGCAATGTAAGTTGATCCTTCTTTCGGTAGCTCGGTTCTTCGGGTGAGCTGCTGGCCTTATTCTTGTTTTGTCGCAGGTGCCAATCTTGCTCCGAGGGAAGAAAAGGAGTGTATCGCTGTTCGAGTCAATTGCTTGACTCAACAGGACATGGAGGCCGGCGGCTTCTTCTGGATGGATCGTGATCGTGCCATGGTTCTGGCGACGATGCAGGATCGTGTCTACCAGGTTTCGCGGGTGCTCCGCCAGGTGCATACATCACTTTCCTCGGTGTTGCACGTCATGTTTCCGTTTGATGCCGTGCCAACGACCCTTGCAGGTCTTCTGACAAAGTTTCGGAGTGCCAGCAATGTCAAGGAGCTGGTGCAGCACCAACTCGTCGCAGGGGTGAAGGCTGCCTTGTCTCTTGTGAGGGTGCACCGCCCTGACATAGATTTGGCTGCTGTGGCGACTAGGCCACCTCCTCGACCAGATGGTGGCGAGTGGAACATGCGCCCGCATTACGCGGCTGTAAGGCAGTATGCCGAACAGATTGTAGATTTGTTTGAGCAGCGTGCTCAGGTTATTCTTCAGAATAGGTAGGACCTGAAAATAAACAGATAGATGTAAAATTTGTATATTGCGGCTGGGCTTTTTTGTGCCCTTTGTTGTAAAGGTTTGCTTGTTTGTGAGCACGCAGTGCTTTGATTGAGTACGTGCCCTTTTCGTTTGCCTGACGTGGTCAGCTACTCGGGTGTACACGTTTGGTCCCCAGTCGATGAAATCGTGAGGTGGGGGGAGCCCCCGAGTGCGTATGTAGCATGTAGTAAAGTTGCAGAAAATAATCAACCGAAGGTTGGGGGCGAGGTACTTAGCTTTATTTATATTGTAATGGAGGAGGTACATGTTTCGGCTAAGTAGCTGATAGGGCAAAGGTGTCCGATCTTTCGATGAGATGGCGATAATCGATTTGGTGGAGTTCGGGCTTGACGATCCGACTACACGTGCGAGCACGAGCGCCAATGCAATCGCTAGGCCAATCTCCTGGAGGTTACCGATCCTGCGTGAACACGATCACCGACCACGAGGGTCTTAATTCCTACCTGAAATCGAGAACAAGTAAGAACCAATATTGCAATCAAGATATTGCGGATTAAGAGGAAAGCTTTATTGAAAGAGGTGGGATCCTGAATAGGTGCGAAGTACAAGAGGCCTCTGCGACGCTCGAGCCTTGGCGAAGTTGCGACTATGGCTAACTTAATGTCTAAACAAAATCCGAGTCTAAAGGTTCGGCTATGGGGTATTTAAGGGGCAAAAGGTGGGGGTTTCGCCAGCCATGGAAGTGGTGGCGAATCCAACCCTAAAAGTCCTTTTCCTCAAATACGGACTCTAAAAAGTGGCTAATTAAAACTCATGAAAATTACATGGGCCTGGCCCAAAATAAAGGTGTCGCAACACCATATTATGCTATGGACGAATTAAGAAGTATTGATCTTGAATATTTCGTCCAAGCCTTCTTTCTTCATTATGGTGGCCTCAAAGTTCAAATCTTCATCCGTGGCCTTCTCTTGGATCATCACATGCTTGTCGCCATCTCCATGCATGGCCATGCTCCAATGCTTGTCCCTCTCATCCATGCTTGGTCCATCATTCCTAAGAGTAAGAAATGTATCCGACTTAGGCAGCATCATATTCTCATGTATGTAAGGAATAGTTCCAAGAAACGAAAGTACCTGATAGTTAAGTTGTTTGGCACGAGATCTTGTGATGGGTCCTTGTATGTGTGTTGTCAGAGGTACAACGGTTGTATCAATAGTAGGGATGTCCACATCATGCTCCCCTTCTTGAATTGAAGTCGCCCTCGACGCAATCTCATCTTCCTCACCAAAGTAAGGCTTCAAATCAGTAATGTTAAATGTAGGACTAACTGCACAAAGTCTGCAGCAACTCAAGTTTATATGCATTATCATTGATTCTCTCTAACACCTTAAAGGGACCAGAAAGACGTGGCATTAACTTAGACTTGCGTAAATCAGAAAACGATCTTTACGCAAATGTAACCAAACAAGATCGCCAACATCAAACACAACATGCTTTCTCCTTTATCCCCAAAGAAGTTTATACTTAGCATTCATGTGTTCAATGTTATCTTTAGTAGTCTTATGCAAGTTTAATATCATTTCAGCGTTGTGTAGCATCCAAATTATGTTGCAATCAAGAAGGTAAAGGCAATAAATCAATAGGTGCACGAGGAACAAAACCATACACAATCTCAAATGGGCACATCTTTGTGGTAGAATGCAATGAACGATTATAAGCAAATTCTATATGAGGTAAACACTCTTCCCACAATTTTAAGTTCTTCTTTAAAACAGCCCGTAACATAGTAGACAAAGTTCTATTTACTACTTCAGTTTGACCATCAGTTTGGGGATGACATGTAGTACTAAAGAGCAATTTAGTCCCCAACTTAGCCCATAAACATCTCCAAAAGTGGCTAAGAAATTTAGTACCACGATCAGAGACAATAGTATTTGGCACACCATGCAAATGAACAATTTCAGAAAGTACAAATCAGCAATATGTGCAGCATCATCCGTTTTATGACAAGGAATAAAGTGTGCCATCTTAGAAAACCGATCCACAACAACAAAAATACTGTCCCTCCCCTTATGTGTTCGTGGCAATCCCAAAACAAAGTCCATAGAAATATCCTCCCAAGGAACACTAGGAACAGGAAGAGGCATATATAAACCATGTGGATTAAGGCGAGACTTAGCTTTTTGACAAGTAGTGCAGCGTGCCACAAATCTCTCAACATCTCGACGCATACGTGGCCAAAAGAAGTGTGCAACAAGAACATCCTCCGTCTTCTTGACACCAAAGTGTCCCATCAATCCTCCTTCATGCGCCTTCTGTAATAACAAAAGACAATGAGCTATCTGGAATGCATAGTTTGTTAGCACGGAACACAAATCCATCATTGAAGACGAACTTGTTCCAAGTTCTACCATCTCTACAATTCTGCAACACATCTTTAAATTCAGCATCATGCACATATTGTTCTTTAATAGTTTCCAATCCAAATATTTTGAAGTCAAGTTGAGATAACAAAGCATAACGGCGTGACAAAGCATCAACAATAATATTATCTTTACCCTTTTTGTGTTTGATAACATAAGGAAAAGACTCAATAAATTCAACCCACTTTGCATGACGACGATTCAACTTAGCTTGACTACGAATATGCTTCAAAGATTCATGATCAGAATGAATAACAAATTCCTTAGGCCATAGATAATGTTGCCAAGTTTCTAATGTCGAACCAACGATATAATTCTTTATCATAAGTAGAATAGTTCAGACTAGCCCCACTCAATTTCTCACTAAAATATGCAACAGTTTTCCTCTTGTAATAACACCCTCCCAAACCAATTCCACTAGCATCACATTCAAGCTCAAAAGTCTTAGTAAAATCGGAAGTTGGAGTAAGGGAGCATGTGTTAGCTTATCTTTCAATATGACGAAGGCCTGTTGTTGTGCATCGCCCCAAACAAAGGGCACATCCTTCTTGGTAAGCTCATTCAACAAGCGCAATTGATCCAAAGTCTTTGACAAAGCGCCTATAAAAACCAGTGAGGCCAAGAAAACTCCTCACTTGTGTGACCGTTGGCTGCGGCCAATTCTCATTAGCTTCAATCTTGGCTGGATCCACTTCAATACCCCGTGATGTAACAACATAGCCAAGAAACGAACTCGATTGGTGCAAAAGGTGCACTTCTCAAGGTTACCAAACAAACGTGCATCACGTAAAGCATTGAAAACAAGACGTAAATGGTCCAAATGTTCCTCTAAAGATTTGCTATAAATCGAATATCATCAAAGTAGACTACCACAAAACGTCCAATGAAAGCACGTAAAACTTCGTTCATTAATCTCTTGAAAGTGCTAGGTGCATTAGTTAAACCAAACGGCATTACTAACCACTCATATAAACCGAACTTAGTTTTAAATGCTGTTTTCCATTCATCTCCTAATTTCATACGAATCTGGTGGTAACCACTACGCAAATCAACTTTAGAAAACATGGTAGAGCCACTCAATTCATCAAGCATGTCATCTAAACGTGGAATAGGATGACGATATCGAATAGTAATATTATTGATAGCTCTACAATCAACACATGCTGAAGAACCATCTTTCTTAGGTACCAAAATAATAGGAACAGACAAGGGCTAAGGGACTCACGAATATGATCTCTCGAGTAGTTCTGAATTTGGCGTTGTATCTCCTTTGTCTCCTCCGGATTGGTTCTATATGGCACGCGGTTGGGCAACGTGGCACCAGGAATTAGATCAATTTGATGCTCAATTCCTCTAATAGGAGGTAGTCTGGTGGCAACTCAATGGGAAATACGTCCTCATATTCCCGCAAAAGGTTAGCAATGGGTGGCAAAGAAGGAGGCATATCCTCAAATGAAAACAAAACCTCTTTGCAAACAATTGCATAACATTGAGTATTGTTTACATCTAGTTCAGCAATATCAATTTTATTTGCAAGCATACATGGACTCTTCAAACGAATTTCAGTAGCATGTGTAGAATCAGATTTAGTGTTCTTTGGTGGTATAAAATCTGCAACAATCTGATTCTCACTTTTATTTTTCTCCTCAGTTTTAGCTCTACTAGCTCTAGCAAGATCATCTTTTAAAATCTGTTCGGGAGTCATAGGTTTTAGACCAATTTTCTTTCCATCATGCATAAGAGAATAGTGGTTAGTTTTGCCATTATGAACAGATTCTCTATCAAATTGCCAAGGTCTACCAAGTAACAAAGAACAAGCTTGCATAGGTACAACATCACAATCAACAAAATCAGAATATGTACCAATAGTAAAATGCACGCTGCTGCTCTTGTTACCTTGATCTTGAGAACTCTCAAACCATTGGATGTAGTATGAATGTGGGTTGTCTTGGTGGAAGCGCAAGCTTCTCTACCATGTCAACACCGCCGATTATTACAACTCCTCCATCAATGATGATCCAGATAGCCCTTTCCTTGACAACACCACGTGTTTGGAACAGGTTGTGGCGTTGATCTTGCTCAGATTTGCTCAATTGCACACTCAACACACGTTGTGTAATTAAACTCTTGTATTGATCAGCTTCAGCTCCCATTACCTCGGCTCGTCATCATCATCGAATTGTCTCCATCTCGAGCGTAAATAAGGGCTAGTGTATCTTCATCAAGTCACTCATGGAATCGTATTCACCATCTTCGCACCATCATCACACCGTTGTGTTGTGCAATCTCTCAATATGACCAAAACCCCAAAGACTTGCGGCATTGTATATCCTTAGTCTTACCCGTGGAAGCCATAGAAGATGCACTACGAGCAGGAGCATTGGATGATGGTGGAGGAGCTTGGAAATCTTGTGGTGGCCTTGGATGTGGTAGTAGTGGAGGCGAATCACGAGGAGGCGCGATTGTCGGGATGTCCAAGTGGATGTGCGACTGCAGAATTATTAGTCCTCCTCCATGGTGTTTGGCGATCCAAGACTTCACGCTCACTTTGCAAGCAAGATGAAACAAACGAGTGATAGAATTATATTCCTTATAATCTAATATGTCTGAATGTCCTTGTTTAATCCACCAAAGAAACGTGCAAGCATTTGTTCATTAGATTCTACAAGACCACACCTAACCATCCCGCTTGCAATTCACGATAATACTCTTCACTGAATTTTTCCCTTGCTCTAAGCGTGTCGATTCTTGAGTAAATCACGTTGATAAGTGGGAGGTACAAAGCGAACACGCATAGCAGTTTTAAAGCAGTCCAAGTACTAGGAATAGTAGTAGGATTTAAACGACAATACTCGACCACCAAAGGGAAGCAAATTTAGTAAATTCACATGTAGCGGCACTAACACGCATATTCTCGGGATATTTTAAGCATGCAAACGTTGTTCTACTTCCATCTCCCATGTAAGATATGCATCGATTATATTTACCCTCAAAAGATGGAATATTTAATTTAAGCTTTGCAACATGATCATCATCATTACGCATCGGCATGGCGGCGCGGTAGTAATGTCGGGACGACCAGCAGGTACCTGTGGAGGTTGTTCAACCTCCTCGTCAAACAGATCGTCGTCGTCGGGGTCGTAGTAGTACCCGTCGTCTGTCCCTAATGTCGCAGCAGCAGTCGCGGCGGAAGTCTGAGGAACGCTGGCCGCAGCAGAGCCGCGGGCGGCGGCATTTCAGCATCCGAGCCGTGATCGGAATGCGCTGCACCATGTGTGGGTGCCGGTGCGGGTGCGGGCAATCGGTTCAGAAGCTCCTTGAACCGAACATCAAGCTTGGCGTTGAAGGATTTCTCGAGTCCATCGATCTTGTCCACGGCGTTGGTGAGCTTGGTGTCAAACTCCCCTAGGCGCGTGTCCACGTCTTCGCTGACCGACTGTGAGCGGAGAAGTGGGCATGTAGTTCTTCGTCATGGTGGCGGGGTTCATGAAGTATCCGTCATGGTTAGTCCTTAAAAGCACGGTATATACTACGGAATATGGTGGAAGTCACGCGTAATCCGTCAAGCAATATCGAAGCTCTTACAAGTTCTTACCAAACAGCAGGGAAAAGGCGATGTGCAACCACGAGGATCGGTGGTCCAGATTGAACCAAGCGATTACCGTGAGTCGAAACACCGCACGTGGAGAGTATCCGTGGAGCTCGGGAAGGCTTAGCAAAGGGGTCAGCAATTATCAAAACAAAGAATGCAAAAGTTGAAAGAATGCTCAACGACGGATCGGTGCTGGTCCTAGGCTAGACTGTACTAGAGACGCGAGCCTAGATCACCAACGATGTCACGACGCGACACAACAAGCCGTATGATGATATAGCACCACAAAAGCGATCCGAGATGCGAAAATTACTAGGATGGCGAGTGTCTAGAATCGATCTACGGGTCTAAAAAGAGGTTAGCCCCAAAATTTTTTGAAAATTTTTATTTTGCTCGAAAGCGCTACAGCGCCAAAAAATATCGCTATAACGGCCGATGGAGAAAAGTGATCCCCAAAGCCGAAAACCAGTATAGCCAGAAATTTTTTTCGGAGGCGGTTCCAGACAAATTTTTTTTTTTTTTTGCTCTCCTTCTGGACTTACGACCGGACTCTTAGCTCGACACGGATTTTAGCTGAACACGGAAATAACAAAGAAGGAAAGTCAAAAGAAAAAAACGAGGAAACTGATCGGATCTGTGTCGCGGTAGGAAGGCGGTGGCGGAGTATTAGGGTTTTATGGTGGCAGGGTATATGGCGGCGGAATATGGTGGTGGTATATATATGCGGTGATCGCGAGTGTGCGGTGACTAGTATGATCGAACTCAAACTCTAAGGGACGAGACACTAAGACCAAGAACTCGACGCGACGATGTAGACACAAATTCAACAATGCAAAACCGAAAAGATAATGCGAGGCGAGATTGGTTATGGGATGGATCTAAACTCTAACGTGTTTTTGGCTTTTTCGTGGGTTATAGGTAAAACAGATCTAATCTAAAAAAAGTAAAATCTCACCGAGCAACACGAAATCGATACCACTTGATAGGGCAAAGGTGTCCGATCTTTCGATGAGATGGCGATAATCGATTTGGTGGAGTCCGGCTTGACGATCCGACTACACGATGCGAAGCACGAGCGCCAATGCAATCGCTAGGCCAATCTCACGGAGGTTACCGATCCTGCGTGAACACGATCGGCGACCACGAGGGTCTTAATTCCTACCGAAATCGAGAACAAGTAAGAACCAATATTGCAATCAAGATATTGCGGATTAAGAGGAAAGCTTTATTGAAAGAGGTGGGATCCGAATAGGTGCGAAGTACAAGAGGCCTCTCATGACGCCGAGCCTTGGCGAAGTTGCGACTATGGCTAACTTAATGTCTAAACAAAATCCGAGTCTAAAGGTTCGGCTATGGGCGTATTAGAGGCGAAAAGGTGGGGTTTCGCCAGCCATGGAAGTGGTGGCGAATCCAACCCTAAAAGTCCTTTTCCCTCAAATACGGACTCTAAAAAGTGGCTAATTAAAACTCATGAAAATTACATGGGCCTGGCCCAAAATAAAGGTGTCATGACACCATATTATGCTATGGACGAATTCGTAAAGTATTGATCTTGAATATTTCGTCCAAGCCTTCTTTCTTCATTATGGTGGCCTCAAAGTTCTGAAATCTTCATCCGTGGCCTTCTCTTGGATCATCACATGCTTGCTTCCATCTCCATGCATGGCCATGCTCCAATGCTTGTCCCTCTCATCCATGCTTGGTCCATCATTCCTAAGAGTAAGAAATGTATCTGACTTAGGCAGCATCATATTCTCATGTATGTAAGGAATAGTTCCAAGAAACGAAAGTACCTGATAGTTAAGTTGTTTGGCACGAGATCTTGTGATGGGTCCTTGTATGTGTGTTGCTGTAGGTACAACGGTTGTATCAATAGTAGGGATGTCCACATCAGTAGCCTTGGCTGAAAGCCTTATTGAAAGTAAAAAAGGGGGGTAAGTTGCTACGGGTAGAATCGTCGCAGGTGCGAGACGTTCCATGGGTTGGAGTATGCGACTCCAGACTCCACGTGCTTGAGGCGATAGGCGCTACCTGGGATGACTTCGGTGATGACATAGGGTCCTTCCCATGGTGACTCGAATTTATTCGGTCACTTTTGCTTGAGCCATAAGACGAGGTCTCCTTCGACGAAGGACCTTGGGCGCAGCCGGCGGCTATGGTAGTTATGAGACTTTGCCGGGTAATCACCGATCTAGCCGCTATATCCCGTGCTTCGTCGAGTGTGTCGACGACATCTTCGAGTGCAGTCGTGGATTCGGCTTCGCTGTAAGCGACGACTCGTGGAGCCTGATGGCGTACTTCGGCTGGTAGCACGGCCTCAACTCCGTGTACCATGAAGAACGGTGTGTAGCCGGTGGAGCTGTTTGGCGTAGTCCGTAAGCTCCACAGGACAGACGGTAGCTCTTTCGTCCAACTTCCAGCATTGTGCTCTAGTGAGCTCATGAGGCGCTTCTTGATGCCGGCGCCGATTAGGCCGTTGGCCTTTTCCACTTGCCCATTTGTTTGCGGGTGTGCCACTGAGGCATACGTGATATTGATCCCGAGGCCTTCGCAGAAGTCCTGGAATTCTTCGGAGATGAAGTTCGATCCGTTGTCGGTGATGATGCTGTGCGGTATGCCAAACCTGTAGACAATGGATTCAAAGAACTTGACGGCGGTTTTGCCCTTCTGGTTGATGACTGGCATGGCCTCGATCCACTTGGTGAATTTGTCGACTGCGACCAGGAGGAAGACATGTCCTCCTTTCGAGGATTTTGGCAGTTTGCCGATCATGTCGAGGCCCCATTGGGCAAAAGGCCAGGCTATGGGTATGGGTCGAAGTTCGGACCCAGGTGCGTGCGGTTTGTCGGCGAACCGTTGGCACCCGTTGCATCTTCGGACGATGTCCTTCGCGTCGCTCATGGCCGTTGGCCAGTAGAATCCTGCTCGCAGAGCTTTGGCGACGAGGGAGCGGCTACCTGCGTGGTGGCCGCAGATGCCCTCGTGGATATCTTGGAGTATGGCCTTGCCGTCGTTGATGGTGACGCACCGTTGTAGTACACCCGTAATGCTGCGTTTGTACAGCTCGCCGTTGATGACGGTGAAGGCTTTTGATCGACGATACGCCGCATCCGTCGGCCGTTCGCAATTCTCCGTTTATCAGGAACTGGAGGTATGGACGTGTCCAAGTTTCTTCGACTGCCATGACCTGCATCAGGTTGACCATGGCAACTTTGGTATCCAACTTTTCGGGTCCTTCATGACCTTCGGGTAGCGTAGCCCCCGAGTGTTCTGCTTCTCCGGGTGATCCCTTGGGAAATTTTCGCTTGATGGATGGCACGCAGATCTGTTCGAGGAACACACCTGGTGGCACCTTTGCACAAGTGGAGCCGATGTTGGCGAGTCTATCGGCTTCCTCGTTGCTCTCTCTTCCAACGTGCCGAAGTTCGCAGCCGTCGAATTCTCCTTCGAGTGCGTTGTATAGCGCGCGGTACGCGATCATGTTTTCGGCGTGTGCATCGCACTCGTTCATCGTCTGCTGTACGACAAGGTTGGAGTCACCGTAGATGACCAGGCGCGTTGCGCCACATATTTTTGCCATGGATGAGGGCTTCGTATTCGGCCTCGTTGTTGGAGGCTCTGAATTTCATCCGAAGAACGTACTTCATCTTGTCACCTTGCGGGGAGGTCAGTATGACTCCTGCCCCTGCTCCGGCTTCGCGCTTGGAGCCGTCGAAATGCATTGTCCAGGACTGTGACATATCTGGGGTGTGTCGCTGCAGCTCCATCCGATGCACCGTGAAGTCCGGAAGGACTTGAGATTTGATTGCGTGTCGCTTCTCGTGAGCGATGTCAAAGGTGATAGTTCGATGCCCCACAGGCCACGCGTCCTGTGGCCTCTGGGTTATTCAGGATCTTTGTTGGGGTGCCTCGTTGGCGACCATCACCGATGCTCTCGGAAGTAGTGGCTCACCGTCGAGCCGTCATGAACACGCCGTAGGCCGACCACAGTAGTGCGGGTACCGCTGTTTTGTTGGAGTGAGAACCTCACGAGGTAGTAATTGGGCGTTGGACCCGTGGGTCTTGCCTTCTTCGGGTCGTTCGACCACGAGTATCTTGACCACGGTGTGTGGCTGCTATGTACAACCGCAGGCTCGCTCTTTTGGCGTGACCAAAGCGGTAGGTGGAGGAGCCGCTTGAGGCTTTCGAATGCGTCATTGGCTTCTGGTGTCCACTCGAACTTGTCTGCCTTGTGCAACAGCTGGTAAAATGGTAGGGCCTTCTCGCCCATGCGGCTGATGAACCTGCTTAGTGCCGCTACTCGCCCTGTGAGCTGCTGAACGCCCTTGAGGTTTTTCGGCTTCTCCATTATCATGATAGCTTTGATTTTCTTCGGGTTCACTTCGATCCCTCATTGAGAGATGAAGTACCCGAGCAGCTAACCCGAGGGGACGCCGAAGGCGCACTTTTATGGATTGAGCTTGATCCAGTAGCGATCAAGGTTGTCGAACGTCTCGCGGAGATCGTCGATAAGTGTTCTTGCCTCCTTGGTTTTTATGAATATGTCGTCGACATAGACTTGGACTGATGGAGGGGTTAACCTCTTGGGTGCCCGATCTTCACGGATCTCGTGGTCAAATCGATGGGAAAGCGAGGGGAAAGGGAGAAGGTAGCGGAAGCGAACACACACCTCGCGAAGAACACGATGAACACACGCAAAACTCACACGATACAAGGCCGATTGCTCCCGAGCGGCCACCGTCCCGATAGAATCCTCGCAAGGAAAGATCGGTCAACGTGCTCCCTCAAATCCACATCGGAGAGGGAAGAACACCTTGAGGAGGGTCTTGACGACTTGGGGGCGAGAAACCGAGAACCCAAGGCCTTGTTCAACGATGGATGCGTGATGCAAAGTCCAATCGAGGTTGGTGACAATAGTCGGTCCCCTTGGTAAAGGGGATGAGGCAAAACTAGAGATTCCACAATGGGGGTTGTCTTTAGTCTATCATCTATGCCTAAGGGATACATGAGGGGTGGGGGCTCTATTTATAGGCCAACCACTTAACAAGGGTAGTTTGGGGATAAACTAGGCGAATAGGTAAGTAAAGGGGGGGATACATGGGTTGTGGCCCAACTAGGGCGCAGCATCGACATGACCGGTAGTCTGGACTTGGGACCAGTAACCGGTCATCACCGAGTACCGCTTTGGGGACCGTAGTACGCTTGCGGCGATCTGCAAGCGATGCAAGGGCATCCGATGGCGATGGCGCGAGCTTCAAGATCGGGCGGTAGCGGGGCAGTAATCTGACCGGTAGTACCGGTTCCGCCGACCGGTAGTACCGCTTGAACCTGGCAGCTGCTGATATGTCTTCTTCCTCCTCCTCTTCCAAGCTTCCGTCTTGTCGGGCTTGATGCTCCGGGCTTCCTCCCTTGCCTCCGTACTGGTCGGTGTGAACCTATCATGAATATGTGACGGAGTATGAAGTAGCATACCATTCAATAGGGTAGGAAGTGAGCTTTCATAGAGGAACGGATTCACCTTTGGAGTCCATGGCGACTTGGCGTAAGTTGGAGACCTTGATGTGGTAACGACCGTAGGTCGGGCTGCATCATCTCCCCCCCCCTTCAAAAAGAGTCGTCCTCGACTCTACATGCTCATCACAAAGTAGAAGCGGTCGAGAGACCTTCTTGATCCTGGGGTTCACCTTATAGTCGTCCTCGGGAAGATTGACTTGACAACACTTCATTGTTCCTTCACCTTCCTTGAAGCCTACAAAGCTCACAACAAAAGCAAAGCAACACTCAAAGCGTAGCCAATTCATGAAGATTATAGCATGAGTCCTCAAGTAGAAGGAAGTCACCTTAGCTTGTAGAGATAGCTCGATGAAGGGTAGCCATAGGTAACTCTCTTCGGTTCTTCTTGTCAACATATAGTCCATAGAGGTTGACGTGTATGCATTTGTACCTTCATACAACAAAGACCAAGCAACATATGTTTGTGTGTGATAGAGGAGCATGTCATTTGTGGCATGTCCATTCTTGTTCACAACACGATTAGCACAACTCAAGTATAGCAAACGGGATGCATATGCAAGGTCAATGTGCATGGAAATCGTTTGAACATCATCCAAATGTGGGAACTCAAAAACTCCATATAACATATAAGTGGTGCATTCAAAGCATTGGGTACAAATTTCAAACAACATCTTTGATGCAGGAATAGGAGAATTTGGCAAAAACACACAAGGAAGCATATCCAAAACAAAAGTATTATGTTTGCAAACAAACCAAATGAAAGAGCAAGTGGTCCTTATGTTTGTTGCAACAACAAGACGAGATTCTTGGAAGCTCTCATGACAATACATGTTCTTAAAGGAATTGTGGTTGCACACAAAACATCGAGAAGGTAAATTGTTCAACATTTTTGGTGCAACACACAAAACATCATTATCTAGATGCGAAGAAACATGAAAGTCACAAGGGGAGATAATACCATTAACATGCTTGCAATCAAACCATATGAAAGAGCAATTTGCCAACATGAAAGATGCAAAGCATGCAAAAGGTATCAGAGCTGGGTTCGATCTTGAACTCACTTGTGGGATGCTCTCTAGAGCTCTTTTGTCAACTCGTGCTCCAGGTTGACATTCTCGTGCGGGTACCTACACACATCATATGCAAAAGGAAGAACGTGTGTGCATGGTAGAGATACACATCATCCATCATGACGTATCTCTTCTTGTGCACATCACCATTAATGTCAATTAAGTATGAAATAGATGCATGGTGAGTATGCAAGTGGGGAACATGCTTATCATGGCCATCATCAAAATCTCCAAAAATTGAGAAATCTATGAGGGCCATCTCATTAGAACGCATATGATCAATATTGTTGCAAGCAAAACAAGTGAAATAGCAAGCATTCATCTTATCGCAAGCAACGGGAGAAATTGAATAACTAACATGACAAGGCAAGTCCAAAGCAATTGGAGGATACACACAAGATGCATAGCATGACATGTTTATGGAAATGATTTCGCAATCACACAATTCCACATGATCAATATTATGCAAAGGCAAAGCATCACATGGGAATATGAGTGAAGCATATGTAATGTCACAAGTATCATCCATAGCATGCATATCCTCACAATTCATCATGTCCACTAGTGGGATCATGGCATCATCAACACCCTTATTGTTACCTTGTTCATACCTCTCATATGAAGTGGGTGTTGTGGAAGTAGTGGCCTCCTTGTGGACGACTTCATCTTGATGTATCCATGACGTAGCATCATCTCCATGCACCATGTACATCTTCTCCAATTGAGGCATCATTGCTTCATGGTTTGGCGCGTCTTCCTCCATGGAACCTAGCACAACACATGAGAACACACTAGAGGTAGAGGGTAAGTTGTTAGAAATCGAAATGGTCTCACTTGACCTATCAACTACCACTCTCAACTCACTAGTAGTATCGCTCATGCCCTCCAAGTGGAAGCACTCAATCTCACATAAGGTGGAGTCACTCGTCTCACTCTTGTTCTCACTCAAGTGGGCTAAGTGGCTCTCATACTCACATGGGATTGGTACCACATCATCACTCAAGCATATGGGGGTAGGCTCGGTTTCCGTAACTCCATGCGCCTCCTTTGGTGAAGGGAAAATCCCATGCTCACCATTCTTGACCTTGTCGCCTTCAAAGTTGGATGCCATAAGATGGGCATCATTGCTCGACTCCATGGTCGAAGGGAAAATCCCATGTTCGACCGTCTTGTGGCCATCTTGTAGTAGCGGTGGAGGTAGGCTCATGCTATCCAACTTGGCGAAGTAGAGGTCTCCATTTTCCTCGTTCATGAGGTCTTCAAATGCAAGCGTAGTCGTTGAAGCTTGATGGCGTGGACGAAGGCTTGCTCTTGGTGCCATTTTGTTGGTGGCACTAGTAGTTGAAGGTGCCTTGTGACGGTGTCGACGGAGGTCATTGGCGTGCCTTTCCGATGGTTGGTGTAGGTGGCGCACTTGGTCATCCACATGACGCTCGACGCGATGACCCTTGTCCTTGGCACGCTTCCTTATAAGTTCCTCTAATGAGCACAAGGCATCATTAGTCTTGGCGACCATGCTCATGTTTTTGTCGAAGTCATTGTCCATGTCCTTCTTGAAGTTGTGGAGGTCACTCTCGAACTTGTCCATTTCATGGTGGACCTTGGCGCACTCGAGGCGTAGGCTCCGTGTTGGCCGGTGCGACTTGAGGAGCTTGTCGTTGTCGTTCTTGAAGTCGCCCATGCTTGGGGAGTTTTTGTTGTTGTAGCACTCCATGTCACCCAAGCATGTGGAGCCATTGTTGGTGTAGTGCTCCATAGGCTCCATGCATGAGGAGCCATTGTCGACGTAGAGCTCCATGTCTTCCATGCATGTGGAGTCATCGTAGGTGTAGTGCTCCAGGTCCTCAAAGCATGCGGAGCCATTGTCGGTGTTGTGCTCCGTCATGTCCTCTATACTTGTAGAGTCGTAGTCATGGTGGATCATCATGGATTCTTCATAGATATCATCCTCGGTTCCGGAGTCCCTAGACATGATGCACAAGACCAAGTGGTGTATATGGAAGTGGTAGTGGGAGTTAGGGATACAACGTCGAACCTTACTTTACCTTGGAAGATCGTATCGTACAAGTGGCCACACTTGAGAGCAATAAACCAAGCAAAGTGAAGTTCACGCGGAACACCAAAACCAACTACGAACCAAAAAAAACACACACACACAAGGCCTATGGTGGATAGGTATGGAAAGTGGAATGTCAAGAACCAATCCGAAATCAAGATGTTTTAATTGCAAGTAAAGAACCACAATGATCACAAAGTAAACAAGTTAATCCACAAGATAGGAAATATGTACAAGGAAACACACACGGTGGGATAAATGGGACTTGTGCGACGGAGAAAGTGAGCTAAGAACCAAATGATTACCTAGCGAATACTATAAGCTCGTGTCACACAAGTACAAGGAGAGACGCTAGTTCGATTGCACAAAATTGGTGGGCTACAAGATATGCACAATAAGTACCACCTATATGATGTTCATCGAGCTTGCGCTTCCTATTCTATGAGGCACATGTATATTTCTTTCTTTTTCTCTTTTCTTTTTTCTATTTTTTTTCTTTTTTTGTATCACTCTTTTTCTTTTTATTTCTTTTTCACTTGCCTCTTCCTTGTGCCAACAACTATACAAGATAACTATATGAGATAGCGCTCACAATGTTTGCTCGGAATTTTACAAGGTATCAAATGTGCATAGCCCAAGCAATCATAAGAGGAACTAGTCTCAATAGGTGTTTGTTGCTCGCAAAGATAGTGGGGTTCACAAAGGAATGCAAGTGGAGAGAAGTCGCGGAATGTTTATACCTTTCGTCCACGATCTTCACCTTATTGTTGGATTCCGCCTTGCTCACGGAATTTGGATGAAGTAGATAGCATGAACCACGTGGATGATGATGTAGGGCTCCTTCTCCTCTTGAAACGAGAGCTAAAGAACACCAAAATCCGAGTTCGTATGCAAAAGTTATGCCCAAAAGCGGTGAGAGGCTGAAATGAACGTCTGTTTTGGATCGGTATGGGGCGGTAGTACCGTTGCAGGCCGGTAGTACGGTTAAGTCTTAGTACCGGTGTTTGGACCCGGTAGTACCGCTTCGACCTGGGATGCCCAGATTTGACGCGTTTTCGCGATTTTGGGGTGATTTGGGCGGAAAATCTTCAAGAAAAAAACCAAAACGAAGGGGGAAATCAAGGAATTAGGCCATGGGAACGCAAAGGAAGGTAGATCAACAAGTTTAGCAAGCAATCCACGGATCAAAACCTACCAAAACGCACTCAAATCACAGAACGATCCAAAACACGAATTGGGGCTATTTTTGGTGGAATTTTCGAATTTATGGGGAAAAGACCAAATCGAAGAGAAATCCGTGGCAACCAAAAGCTGCTGATACCAGATGATGGAGGGGTTAACCTCTTGGGTGCCCGATCTTCACGGATCTCGTGGTCAAATCGATGGGAAAGCGAGGGGAAAGGGAGAAGGTAGCGGAAGCGAACACACACCTCGCGAAGAACACGATGAACACACGCAAAAACTCACGATACAAGGCCGATTGCTCCCGAGCGGCCACCGGTCCGATAGAATCCTCGCAAGGAAAGATCGGTCAACGTGCTCCCTCAAATCCACATCGAGAGGGAAGAACACCTTGAGGAGGGTCTTGGCGACTTGGGTAGAAACCGAGAACCCAAGGCCTTGTTCAACGATGGATGCGTGATGCAAAGTCCAATCGAGGTTGGTGACAATAGTTGGTCCCCTTGGTAAAGGGGATGAGGCAAAACTAGAGATTCCACAATGGGGGTTGTCTTTAGTCTATCATCTATGCCTAAGGGATACATGAGGGGTGGGGGCTCTATTTATAGGCCAACCACTTAACAAGGTAGTTTGGGGATAAACTAGGCGAATAGGTAAGTAAAGGGGATACATGGGTCGTGGCCCAACTAGGGCTAGAACTTGACATGACCGGTAATCTGGGACTTGGGACCCGTAGTACGGTCATCACCGTAATACCGCTTTGGGGACCGGTAGTACCGCTTGCTTAGCGATCTGCAAGCGATCAAAGGGCATCCGATGGCGATGGCGCAGCTTGATGCAGGCGGTAGCGGTAGTATCTGCGTGACCGAGTACCGGTTCCGCCGACCGGTAGTACCGCTTGAACACGGCATTCTTGATATGTCTTCTTCCTCCTCCTCTTCCAAGCTTAGTCTTGTCGGGCTTGATGCTCAAGCTTCCTCCCTTGCCTCCGTACTGGTCGGTGTGAACCTATCATGAATATGTGACGGAGTATGAAGTAGCATACCATTCAATAGGGTAGGAAGTGAGCTTTCATAGAGGAACGGATTCACCTTTGGAGTCCATGGCGACTTGGCGTAAGTTGGAGACCTTGATGTGGTAACGACCGTAGGTCGGGCTGCATCATGGACGTTGCGACCGATCTGGTCCTTGAGGCAGGCCTGCATGCATCGCTGGTATGTGACACCCGCGTTCTTTAGCCCGAAGGGCATTGTGTTGTAGCAGTATACTCCGAACGGTGTGATTAACGCCGTTTTATCTTGATCTTCGACCTTGAGTCGAATTTGGTTATAGCCTGAGTAGGCGTCGAGGAAGGAGAGCTTCTCACAACCTGCAGTCGAGTCGATGATCTAGTCGATCCGAGGAAGAGGGAAGTGGTCCTTTGGGCAGTGTTTATTTAGTGACGTGAAGTCCACGCACATCCGCAGGATGTCCGTGTCCTTCTTCGGGACCATCACCGTGTTTACCAGCCACTCGCTTTCCTTGATTTCCCGGATGAAGTATGCTGCGAGTAATCTGTTGATTTCCTTGCCGATAGCTTCAGCTCGTGGCTCGGCGATCTTGGATGGACCTTGGCTTGGTGTCTGGGAAGACATTGAGTGCGTGCTCGGCGAATTCCCTGGGAACTCCTGGCATGTCCGCAGGACACCAGGCGAAGATTTACCAGCGCTCACGGAGGAATTCGACGAGAGCGCCTTCCTATCTTGGTGCTCGGTCGTTGGCGATCGCCGTCTTGGAGGCATCCGTCGGATGGACCTGCACTTTCTTGGTGTTGATGGTGGAGTCGAAAGACATGTCAGGTGCGTTCTGCTTTGTGACTGGGGGTAGCCCATTGTCCGTCACCTCGCGGAGCCTTACAATCTCATCTTGCATGCGAAGGCGGGAGATTTTGTTGAAATCCACGTCGCATTGGTCCGATCGGGTGAAGCTCCGTGGGTGTGATGACATATGGTCTGCATCTTTAGTAGTAGGTATCGTGGTGTGGGATGGCGGGAACCTTGCAAATGCTACACGCCCAGGATGGCGTGGTATTGCGATCCACCGCCCACTGAATTCTAGTCGCTCTGCCGAAAGTTGTCCGGCTTCCAAGATGACGTCGAGTCCTATTTTGCCAGGGGAATATGCCCTTTCACGGACAATGTCGTGGAACGTTGTGTCCGATCGAGCTGCATTGTGGGATCCGCATAGCTGCTAGAGTGCTTGCGAACATTAGGTTGATGCCGCTGCTGCCGTCTATGAAGACGCGACTCATCTCGAAGCCTCCGATCTGCGCCTCCAGCACTAGGGCAGCATGACCTGGGCGAGGGATTTGGAAAGGGTGATCCGCGCGGGTGAATGTGATGCAGGACTCCGATCCGCTGAGGTACTCAGGGATTGCAGGCGGAGTTGCCACAGCCAAGTTGATTTGTCGGGTGATTTTCTTACGCACCACAGGTGGGCGTCCTTGGATCATATTTAGTGCTCCTTTGGTGGGGTATCGACCCGGCGTTGTTTTCTTGGCAATACGGTTGATTCGGGCCTCCAATAGGCGGAGGTGGAGGAGCTCCATGTGCTATTTCACCTGGCGCAGGTGCGTTTTTGAACGCAGGAATGTGAGCTTGTTGCCTCATCTGCACCATGCCTTCGCTGTGTTTCTGGAACTCCCGGCAGTCCTTGAGCATGTGGCTAGCTTTCTTTTTGCCATCCTGTTTGTCGATGTAGAAGTGGATGGTGCATGGGCCCGAAAGTTTGTCGAATGCTGAGGGTCCGTTGTCGCGGTCGCGGCGTTACCATGACTGCGTTGGTCGTCCGTTGTCGCGGAAGTTTCCGCTGCGGTATCCTCATTGTGCGGTGTTGTCGTTCTGGCGATCGGCGTAACAATTTGCGACCATGTCGGGTCCGTCGAGGTCTCGTGAGCAGCGCGATCTCCTCTTCTTTGCGTTCGCGTCTTCGGCCGTAGTCGTCCTCTTCGATTGCGCATTGGATGCAATCTTCGCCGTCTGCTAACGTGACGATTTCCATGAGGTGGTCGAGTGTCTTGGGCTTTACACGCCCAAGTTCCTCCTTGAAGTCTGGGCGCTTGACGCCGTCTCTGAAGGCGTCGATGGCCCTCTCTTCGGAGATGTGTGCTACGGAGTTCTTGGTTGTAGACCAGCGTAGTATGTACGAGCGAATAGATTCACCCGTTCTCTGAGTGCAGGCTCGCAACTCTTCGATTGAGGCGGGCCTCTTGCTGGTGCCTTTGAAATTTCGGATGAAGCTATAAGCGAGCTCCTCCCAACCGGATGGATCGATGATAGGTCGCTAAGCGGCAGCGCCCGCTGTCAGCTGCAGCTGAAGGCATTGCATGGCGGTTTCTTTGTTGCCTCCGTGAAGCTTGACGGATGACAGATGGTCACTGAGCCAGGACTTTGGATCTTGCGTGCCGTTGAACTTCGGAGTATCGGAAGGAAGCTTGAAGTTGTGTGGCATCTGTGTTCGCCGAACGGATCTGCTGAAGCATCGAGCCCCGCAGAGTTCTCCTTCGTCTTCATCCATCTCAGATTCAGACGAGCATGCGCGTTTGGCGCGTGCTTTGTCGATCTTGCGCTGTGTAAGCTTGTCTCTGGCGTCGTAGTCGCGTTTATGGCGGTGCGAGCTCTTCTTCCTTCGAAGGTTACAGGGTGCACAGATTCGATCTGGCGTGGATGCGTGTGCGAAAGTATGAGTCGAGAGATCTAGGGCGTGCCCTCCTGGCCTTTATATAGACTTAGGCAGGTCCCGGGCATAGTCCTAGTCGGTTACAAGTTCTAGGGTTTTACCCCTTTGAATTTCCTATCTCCTCTAGTCTTGCTCTCCAAGGATCCGAAGACGTCATGGGACTTGGCCACCGAAAATCTTCATGGGCCAGCGTATGTCTGCTGTGGGCCTTCCTTGGGCTGGACCAGGTATGCTGAAGTTACGTACCCGTAGGGTATAATCATGTCACCAGGACCGCAAGAGGTACTACCGGTCCCAGAGCGGTACTACCGGTGATGACCGGTACTACCGGTCCTAAGTCCGGTACTACCAGTCATGTCTTCCTCAGCACGGTTGGGCCCTGACCCATGTATCCCCCTTTACTTACCTATTCGCCTAGTTTATCCCCAAACTACCCTTGTTTAGTGGTTGGCCTATAAATAGAGCCCCCACCCCTCATGTATCCCCTAGGCATAGATGATAGACTAAAGACAACCCCCATTGTGGAATCTCTAGGTTTGCCTCATCCCCTTTACCAAGGGGACCGACTATCGTCACCAACCTCGATTGGACTTTGCATCACGCATCCCTCGTTGAACAAGGTCTTGGAGTTCGATGTCCCGTCTCCAAGTTGTCAAGACCCTCCCCAAGGTGTTCTTCCCTCTCCGATGTGGATTTGAGGGAGCACCTTGACCGATCTTTCCTTGCGAGGATTCTGTCGGACCGGTGGCCGCAGTTCGGGAGCAATCGGCCTTGTATCGTGTGAGTTTTGCATGTGTTCATCATGTTCTTCGCGAGGTGTGTGTTCGCTTCCGCTACCTTCTTCCTTTCCCCTCGCTTTCCCATCGATTTGACCACGAGATCCGTGAAGATCGGGCACCCAAGAGGTTAACCCCTCCATCATCTGGTATAAGCAGCTTTTGGTTGCCACGGATTTCTCATCGATTTGGTCTTTTCCCCATAAATTCGAAAATTCCACCAAAAACAGCCCCAATTCGTGTTTTGGATCGATCTGTGATTTGAGTACGTTTTGGTAGGTTTTGATCCGTGGATTACTTGCTAAACTTGTTGATCTACCTTCCTTTGCGTTCCCATGGCCTAATTACTTGATTTCCCCCTTCGATTTGGTGCTTTTCTTGAAGATTTTCCGCCCAAATCACCCCAAAATCGCGAAAACGCGTCAAATCTGGGCGTCCCAGGTCCAAGCGGTACTACCGGGTCCAAAATCCGGTACTACCGCACTTAACCGGTACTACCGGGCTCCATTTCGAATTCTAACAACTTACCCTCTACCTCTAGTGTGTTCTCTTGTGTTGTGCTAGGTTCCATGGATGAAGAAGCGCCAAGCCTTGAAGCAATGATGCCTCGCATGGAGAATATGTACATGGTGCACGAAGATGATGCTACACCATGGCTACATCAAGAAGACAAAGTCAGACCACTACCCCCACATTCCACAACTTTCAAGGAGAGTATGAACAAAAACAAGGTAAAAATAAGGGATGATGGATGATGATATCCCACTAGTGGACATGATGAATTGTGAGGATATGCATGCTATGGATGATACTTGTGACATTACATATGCTTCATCCACTTTCCCATGTGATGATTTGCCTTTGCATACTATTGATCATGTGGAATTGTTACAACTTCCACGAGCTCTCCAAGTGGACCGCTACTACATCTAATCCCAGCTCTTCCTCACAATACTGTTTATGACGATCGCAACTACCATAACCGATAGTACTGTTTATATATAGGCATAAACCCTACCCTACCATATATATATGACTTTCACAACTAATAACTGGTAGATCGCAACTAGCATAAACAGTACGGCATATATATAGGCGATCTTCCACGAGCTCTTCAACCGTCACAACTTCCTCTTCGCCATGGTAGGGTGAGAGGTCCTTGACATTGAATGTCGAGCTCACAAGATACTTCGATGTTGGTATATCGATGACGTAGGCGTTGTTGTTGATCCGCTTTAGCACCTTGAATGGTCCATCGCCTCTTGGCTTTAGCTTTGAGTTGCGTTCCTTGGGGAAGCGGTCTTTACTCAAGTGTATCCACACAAGGTCGCCCTCCTCAAAGATCATCTCTTTCTTGGTCTTGTTTAGCCATGATGCTTGGCGAAGGACTTGTTGCTCGATAGTAGCTCGCGTGTCTTCATGGAGTTTCTTCATTGTTTGGGCACGCTTGACAACGTCCATATTGGCACATTCATGAAGTGGAAGGGGAAGGATATCGAGCGCGGTGAGAGGCTCGAAGCCATAGACGATCATGAACGGGCTCCTCATGGTGGTGGAGTGCTTGGCGCGGTTGTAGGCGAACTTGGCGTGTGGAATACATTCCTCCCAGTATTTAAGGTTCTTCTTTATCAACACCCGGAGGAGTGTGCCAAGACTTCGATTGACGACCTCGGTTTGTCCATCGGTTTGAGGATGCGAGGCGGACGAGAAGAGGAGCTTGATGCCGAGCTTGGCCATGAGAGTCTTCCAGAAGTAGCTCATGAATTTTACGTCGCGGTCGGAGACGATTGTTCTAGGCACACCGTGTAGCCGAATTATTTCCCTGAAAAACAAATTGGCTACATGTGAAGCATCATCGGTCTTATGGCACGGAATGAAATGTGCCATTTTAGAAAAGCGATCCACGACTACAAATATGGAATCATGACCATGTTTAGATATAGGCAAGCCTAACACAAAGTCCATGCTAATGTCCGACCAAGGTGCATGAGGAATAGGCAATGGCATATAAAGACCAAACGGGTTGGACTTAGACTTAGCTTGGATACATGTAGTGCATCGTTGAACATTGCGCTCCACGTCGCGCTTCATCTTTGGCCAAAAGTAGTGAGTGGAGAGCATGTCATATGTCTTGTCACGGCCAAAGTGACCCATAAGGCCTCCACCATGGGACTCTTGAAGAAGAAAAAGTTGGAGAGACGATTTCGGAATGCAAAGCTTGTTTTGTTTGAAAAGAAAACCCTTATGCAAATAGAAATCATCAATCCCTTTTTCTATTGAAAATTGTGCAAATATTGGTCCAAAGAAAGAGTCGGACGTGTACAAAGATTTGATGTCATCAAGACCCAAGACATTGACTTCGAGTCGTGTAAGAAGGCTTGTGTTTTTGCAAGACAAGGCGTCCGCTACCACATTTTCTTTACCCTTCTTGTATTTGACAATGTAAGTAAAAGACTCCATGAACTCAACCCATTTTGCGTGTCTTTTTGTCACATCCCAAGATTTTCCAAATCTTGTAATGTGAAAATAAATGAATAAAATAAAACTTTGTTAGATTTTCAGAGCCAGAAGAAACTTTTTGAATTCAATTGGAACTTCAAACCCATTTGAATTAAATAAAATACTAAAGGGATTCTTAAAGATAAACATTTAAATAAAGGAAATTAAAATATTTTGGAATTACTATTTTGGATCTTTTAATAAAAGGATTTGATATTCAAAAGAAAAGATGGATTTACAAATAAGGATTATTTTATAAAACCAAAATAAAACTTGGCCAAGTTTTTGAATTAAAAACATTTTATAAAATAGCAAAGGTTTAATTAAAGGATTTCTTAAATAAAATAATTAATATTCAAACTCTTTTAAAAATAAAAGGTCTTACCAATTTAAATGAAACATTAAAACTTATTAATTTATTTAAAATAAGTTTTCTAAGTATTTATATTCTCTAATAAAACTGCTAAAATGTTTTGGCTTTGTTTTAGATTTCAAAACAAATTTCTCAATAAAACAAATCCTATTGGATTTAATAAAGAAAGTCTATTATAATAATTAATAATGGATACTAAAATAAAAGGTTATTTTGTTTTAAACAAAGTTACAAATATTATATATTTCCCAAATTAAACCTACTAATTTGATTTGGAAAATATTTAGGTTTCAAATAAAGATTTTATTAATAAAAATCAAACCCTATTTGATTTAATAACTAAGACCCATTTTACTTAATTGTTAATGGACCCTAAAATAAAAGGATTATATTATTTTAAACAAGTCTTCAAAATATTCTTTATTAACAAATAAAACCTCTGATTTGAATTTGAAAATATTTTGGAATTTAAATTGAGATTTATTAAATAAATCATAACATATTTGATTAAATAACTATGGTCTATTTTATATTAAATAGATCTTAAAAGGAATAAAAATATTATTTAATTTGGAATGTTGGTTTATGTTGATAAACACAACCAAGTTCAAAGAATTGAAATGTGGTGTTTGTATGAATTTATTTGGATTGATTGAATTGTTGTTTGAAATCCAAATCGGTAAATAGAAATAGAAAAGAAAAGGAATCGAAAAAAAAATAAAAAGAACCAACCCAACCCAACCAGAAGCCCACCGGCTTGACTCCTTTTCCTCCCAAAGCGTTTTTCCTCACTTCTTGAAACAGCCGCCAAGTCGTTGACATGTGGACCCTCTGCCTCTCCTTTTCTCATGACAATGACCCCACCATCCACTGTTCTCCTTCTTCCTCGTGACGACCACGCCTTCTCCCTCATTGCCGTTGCAGTAACCAGCAGGCGTCAATTCGTTAACGCCACCTTAATTCCCCTGCGACCATACCGTTTTAAATCGGCACCCTCTCTCTCTCGTTTCCCTCGATTCCTCCCCAGACCGCCCCAGGCTACTCTAATTGTCTCTTGCCTTCGCCGCCGTCTCCGACGAGCCCTCTCGCAAATTCCGCCAGCACACTCCCTTACCGCCTCCACGAGCACACGAGCACACTCACCATACCGGCGCATCCATCATGTGGTCCTCACTCGCCAGGCGCTCCATAGTGTCGGCAAGACAACCTCCGGCCACCGCCCGCGTCGCCTTTCTCCGACGAGCTCCTCCGGTAATCCCCGACCGCCTCCTCTTATCTAGCATCGACGTCATCCCTCGACCATACGCTCCTAATCGTACCCTCCGTTTGTCTTAGGGCTCCCTATCCCGTCCACGGCGATCAAGCGACCCGCAACTCCGGTGAGCTCACGCTCGACTCCGTTCGCTCCTCGATCGGTGAGACATACCCCTTGATTAGTCTGTTCTCTGCCTCTCCGGATACTCGCCAAACACTCGCGTGGTGATGCAACCCCTCCCGTCAACGAGTAAAAGCTCGGCGCTTGATACAAGCTCCGGTGAGCAATTCCCAGAAACCGTCGCCTTCATCCACCGGTGGCAAGTTGAGCATCCTCGTGCCACAACGAACGATGAGACCCTCTCCTCCTTCCTCGTTTCCAGTTTCGCTAAGCGCCTTGTGTGACAGCTCGCTTGCCGTCGTTACCGCCTTGATTTTGGTGATTCGATATTAGCCGTTAGATCAAGATCCTATGAACGCGATAGATCACTAAACTGAACCGGTACGTCTGATCTGCACCGCACACTCCCACTTAAATCCTGCGGTCCACACCATGCGATCCTACCGAACCGTTACGAGCCAATAGGATACAGACACGTGGCCAGGATTTGATTTAAAACTGATTTTGAAATCTGATTGAGTTGCAAACTTCAAACCTTTATATCTTTTGAACCACGTCCAAATTTGACAAATTTTATATCAAAAGATTCAGGAGAACAAGACCTAGCCAACCCTACCCTTAGTTTGACAAATAGTATTTGTTAGCTTGTTTGAATTTGCAGAAACTTTTGTGAGCTTGTTTAGAGTATAAAAATTGTGTAAAATTTAATTTAGGAGTAAAACCTTTGCCAATTGGTTTGTTGTGACCCTACTGACCCTAGGAACCAACCAATAGTGTTAAAAATGATTTTTGTGAGAATTAAGTTGAATTATTTAACTTAGCCATTTTCTAGCCAAATAAACTCACTAATTTTATTATAGAAATGTTTATGGAAGAAAACTTTTGAGTAGATGATTTGGACCAAACCTCTACTGACAAAACACCAAGTTTTGCAATAGCAACTCATTTGGTGAACCCTATGGACTAATGCCTTAATAAAATATTTCTACACCACATAAAATAACACTTTGTTTTGAAAATGGTTTTAAAGTGAAACCTTTTACAAATGACTTAGTCACTTTAGGAAATAACCATTAGATGTACCCAAATGACTATGACCCACTAGGAACCACTTCTTCAAACAAAACAAAGCTTGGCATGCTTGCATGCACTTCTTTGACTTTGTTATTTGTGTGTTGTTTTGCTTGATTGGTAGATTAAGTTTGTGCCTTGCTTGATTGATTTGTAGTGACTTGAAGAGTGTGATTATTGCAAAGATCAAGAAGTGAACCTATACTCTACCAAAAAGGCAAGTGATGCTTCATACTTTTATCCTATTACTTTCACTATGCATTAGTGATTTTGTTAAGTAAAACTTGCATGGATTTTGCTAAGTATAGATCTTGCTATAAGAAAACATAGTAATGAATCCTTAGTAGGATTTTCCTAAGTTAGAGATTCCTACTACTACCAAGCTTAGCCTAGCTAATAGAAAACATGGGTGGAATATATATTCACACTATGGAAAAATATTCTAAGTCTAAGGACTTGTGATTTTGTTTAATAAAACAACTAAGTTAATGAAACACCAGGTGGAATGGAAAGATTGGGTTATGTTGAGTGGTTCACAAGGCCCATATTTATGGTTAACCTTGTGTATCTCACTTGTGGATGGCCACCCAGGAAACAAAGAGATTTGAGATGTCAAATGTTAAGAAGCTTCAAGTGCAACCACTTGGCAATATGGGCTCTGCCATGATCATATAGGTTGCAAGAACTTAGCCAAATGGACAGTGGGTGGTAGTGTTTGATAGGTTGGAGCGCGTCCATATTGGTCTAAGGGAAGGCTTCTGAAAGATTTTGTCTTGGGAAACCAAGTCTTGTGGGTAAAGTGCACCATCTCTGCAGAGTGTAAAACCTAAGTACTTAGCCATGTCCCTGGTAAAGGACAATTTGAGCATCAAGACATGGAAGCAATCAAAAATCTCATCATTCCAATTTCTAAATAAAAACTTGTGGGTGAACAAGGGATTGTGTGTATTCTTCAATCTTTGATGGAAAGATGGCTTGAGACAAGGATCTTGAAATCTTAGATTGAAGAAAATTGTTTTGCCAAGCAAATCTTCAGTCTTTGATTGGTAGATGCCCTGAGTGGATCTCCAGTCTTTGATTAGTAGATGTCTTGGAAAGTTTTTGCCAAACAAAAACTTAGTATTTTCAAAATGATAAGAAAAATCTATTTGAGCAATGCAAGCCTCAATTCCACTTAGCCAAATGCATATAGGTGATAGACTCCACTATATTACCATAGTATCACTTGCCAATACAATTCAAATGTATTGACCCTTTGTGGCTGTAACTTGTATGTTGCAGGTTTGATTGTTTAGAGAAGATTGATTGTTTAGGATTACAAAGTCTACAACCAACATACACTGTGGCATTTTGAAGATGATGGACTCATACCTATTGTTATTCCTGCAATATAATGTAATAGCCTAATGAGCTAAGTTTGATGTAATAAAAATTATGTTATTCCTGGTTATAAAGTTATATTATGACCTTTGTTTCTTGATATTACATCTTACTGTGGATGCTAGCTATTGATCCAGGGACTAGCATTGTAAAACACAGGAGGACTCTACCTTATCAGGTTGGGACCCTTACAGATGGTATCAGAGCATTGTGTTGCCTGAAGGATTTGTAAACCCTAGGATTGGACAAAAACCCTTAGAAAAATAGGAGTGATATTTTGTTCCAAAAACTTATTTACAAAACACTTGTAAACTCTTTCCTCAACCATTTTGGTTTTCAGCTCTACATCTCTTCTCCTTCAACTTGATGGCAAAGCCTACCCCATGACCAAAGACTACCCCATGTGCAGACTTCTTCAACATCTTCACTCTAATGACTTCAACATCTTCAGCATTCTCACCAAGGACTTCTGATTTGGAAATTACTAAGGACCACAAGTTAGACAAGGAATTCTTACTTAAGATTTAGAGACTGAGGGAATGCAAAATAAGAAGAAACCATCAATAACTTTGAAGTATTGTGACCAAGAGTTTTTCTCAAAGAAACCAAGATCTCATACAAGAAGAATCAAGAAGGAAGGAAAGATCACAAGTAAACCATATAGATAGACCACCACAATTTAGATAAATCAAAACCACCAACTTATGTGGTGTAACAAAAATATTTTGTTGCCTAAAAATATGCTTGAACCTTGTTTGAGTGAAATGTTTGGTTTGTGATTGCATGCACATTGTTTGTGTGAATTGTGATGTGTGTGATTAGAAAAATTTCCTTAGAAATATCTTGCCTACTCTAATCTCCCTTCAACCCAAAACAGATGACTACTCCAAGAGACACCAACAACAACCAAGAAGACAACATGAGAGAACTTATAGCAACCCAAAACCAGTTGAGCCAAGAGACAACTCAGCTTTTAGCCAACAACAATGGACTAGACCCAGTCATACAAAGGATTTTGAGACTTCAATCCCAACTGTTGCAAGGATTGGTTACCCAAATTATCAACATGAGAGAAAACTTTTCCCAAAGAGCTAATGACAACAAGGATGACAAAGATGTTATTCTAGAAGGAACCAAAACTAGCAATATTTTTAGAGACAAGGATCATGCATCCAAGGAACATGAAGATCAATGCCTCAAGAAGAGAGAAAGATCTCCCACTCATGAAGAGCATGAACTAGAAGAACTCCTAGCTTTGGAGAGACCCAAGAAGAAAAAGAAATTTCCCAACACTAGCAAGAAGGATATTACTCAAGAGCAATGTTACACTTGCAAAGAGATGGGACACTATGCCAATGAATGCCCGAGAAAGAAGAAGAGACAAGAAGACAAACAAAAGCTAGTGAAACCCAAGATAAGGAAGAATTTTAACCAAGTGATGTGCAAATATTGCAAGAGTTTGGACATTATGCAAACTCATCGAGAAAATATAAAACATAAGATAAACCAGCCTTTGAGAGATATCAGCCAATTGATATGTTACAATTGCAAGAACCCAGGACACTATGCAAGCAACTGTCCAGAAAAGATGAAGAACAAGTTGATCAAGCCTATGGAGAAACTCAACCTTGGACCATAAGTCAATTATGGAAACAATGGACACTATGCAAAAGTTTTCCGGAGGAAGTTTTCCCGGGATCCCAAGAAGGACAATGTGTAATTTTGTTTGAAAATTTTTAAGGGTGGTAGTACCCTAGTTGTTTGAACATGCTTGTAACCTAATCTTCCCAAATCTCGGAATGAGATTTATTTTAAGTGGTAACTGTCACATCCCAAGATTTTCCAAATCTTGTAATGTGAAAATAAATGAATAAAATAAAACTTTGTTAGATTTTCAGAGACAGAAGAAACTTTTTGAATTCAATTGGAACTTCAAACCCATTTGAATTAAATAAAATACTAAAGGGATTCTTAAAGATAAACATTTAAATAAAGGAAATTAAAATATTTTGGAATTACTATTTTGGATCTTTTAATAAAAGATTTGATATTCAAAAGAAAAGATGGATTTACAAATAAGGATTATTTTATAAAACCAAAATAAAACTTGGCCAAGTTTTGAATTAAAAACATTTTATAAAATAGCAAAGGTTTAATTAAAGGATTTCTTAAATAAAATAATTAATATTCAAACTCTTTTAAAAATAAAAGGTCTTACCAATTTAAATGAAACATTAAAACTTATTAATTTATTTAAAATAAGTTTTCTAAGTATTTTATATTCTCTAATAAAACCTGCTAAAATGTTTTGGCTTTGTTTTAGATTTCAAAATAAATATCTCAATAAAACAAATCCTATTGGATTTAATAAAGAAAGTCTATTATAATAATTAATAATGGATACTAAAATAAAAGGTTATTTTGTTTTAAACAAAGTTACAAATATTATATATTTCCCAAATTAAACCTACTAATTTGATTTGGAAAATATTTAGGTTTCAAATAAAGATTTTATTAATAAAAATCAAACCCTATTTGATTTAATAACTAAGACCCATTTTACTTAATTGTTAATGGACCCTAAAATAAAAGGATTATATTATTTTAAACAAGTCTTCAAAATATTCTTTATTAACAAATAAAACCTACTGATTTGAATTTGAAAATATTTTGGAATTTAAATTGAGATTTATTAAATAAATCATAACATATTTGATTAAATAACTATGGTCTATTTTATATTAAATAGATCTTAAAAGGAATAAAAATATTATTTAATTTGGAATGTTGGTTTATGTTGATAAACACAACCAAGTTCAAAGAATTGAAATGTGGTGTTTGTATGAATTTATTTGGATTGATTGAATTGTTGTTTGAAATCCAAATCGGTAAATAGAAATAGAAAAGAAAAGGAATCAGAAAAAAAATAAAAAGAACCAACCCAACCCAAAGAACCCACGAAGCCCACCCAGCTCCTTTTCCCTCCCAAACGTTTTTCCTCATCTTTGAAACAGCCCGCCAAGTCGTTGACATGTGGACCCTCTGCCTCACTCCTTTTCTCATGACAATGGACCCCCATCCATCGTTCTCCTTCTTCCTCATGCTGACCACGCCTTCTCCCTGCCGTTCTTTGCGGTAACCCAGGCGTCAATTCGTTACGCCACCTTAATTCCCCTGCGACCATACCGTTTTAAATCGGCACCTCTCCTCTCTCGTTCCCAGATTCCTCCCAGACGCCCCAGGCTACTCTAATTGTCTCTTGCACTGTCGCTGTCTCCGACGAGCCCTCGCAAATTCCGCCAGCACTCCTTACCGCCTCCACAGGCACACGAGCACACTCACCATACACCGCATCCATCTGTGTCGTCACTCGACCATGCGCTCCATAGTGTCGGCAACGACAACCTCCAAAGACCGCGTCGCCTTTCTCCGACGAGCTCCTCGGTAATCCCGACCGCCCTCCTCTTATCTAGCATACGCGTCATCCCTCGACCATACGCTCCTAATCGTACCCTCCGTTTGTCTTAGGGCGCTCCCTATCCCGTCCCACGGCGATCACCGCGACCCCGCAACTCGGTGAGCTCGGCGCTCGACTCCGTTCGCTCTCGTCGATGAGACATACCCCTTGATTAGTCGTGTTCTGCCTCTCCGGATACTCGCCAAACACTCGCGTGGTCTGCAACCCTCGTCAACGAGTAAAAGCTCGGCCAAGATAAGCTCCGGCGAGCAATTCCTCAGAAACCGTCGCCTTCATCCACCGGTGGCAAGTTGAGCATCCTCGTTACAACGAACGCAGTGAGACCCTCTCCTCCTTCCTCGTTTCCGGTTTAGCTAAGCGCCCATGTGACAGCGCTTCGCCCGTCGTTCTGCGCCAGTTTTGGTGATTCGATATTAGCCGTTAGATCAAGATCCTATGAACGCGATAGATCACTAAAGCCCGAACGATGCGTCTGACCGCACACTCCCACTTAAATCCTGCGGTCCACACCATGCGATCCTACCGAACCGTTACGAGCCAATAGGATCTGAACCGTGGCGATTTGATTTAAAACTGATTTTGAAATCGATTGAGTTGCAAACTTCAAACCTTTATATCTTTTGAACCACACGTCCAAATTTGACAAATTTTATATCAAAAGATTCAGGAGAACAAGACCTAGCCAACCTACCCTTAGTTTGACAAATAGTATTTGTTAGCTTGTTTGAATTTGCAGAAACTTTTGTGAGCTTGTTTAGAGTATAAAAATTGTGTAAAATTTAATTTAGGAGTAAAACCTTTGCCAATTGGTTTGTTGTGACCCTCTGACCCTAGGAACCAACCAATAGTGTTAAAAATGATTTTGTGAGAATTAAGTTGAATTATTTAACTTAGCCATTTTCTAGCCAAATAAACTCACTAATTTTATTATAGAAATGTTTATGGAAGAAAAACTTTTGAGTAGATGATTTGGACCAAACCTACTGACCAAAACACCAAGTTTTGCAATAGCAACTCATTTGGTGAACCCTATGGACTAATGCCTTAATAAAAATATTTCTACACCACATAAAATAACACTTTGTTTTGAAAATGGTTTTAAAGTGAAACCTTTTACAAATGACTTAGTCACTTTAGGAAATAACCATTAGATGTACCCAAATGACTATGACCCACTAGGAACCACTTCTTCAAACAAAACAAAGCTTGGCATGCTTGCATGCACTTCTTTGACTTTGTTATTTGTGTGTGTTGTTTTGCTTGATTGGTAGATTAAGTTTGTGCCTTGCTTGATTGATTTGTAGTGACTTGAAGAGTGTGATTATTGCAAAGATCAAGAAGTGAACCTATACTCTACCAAAAAGGCAAGTGATGCTTCATACTTTTATCCTATTACTTTCACTATGCATTAGTGATTTTGTTAAGTAAAACTTGCATGGATTTTGCTAAGTATAGATCTTGCTATAAGAAAACATAGTAATGAATCCTTAGTAGGATTTTCCTAAGTTAGAGATTCCTACTACTACCAAGCTTAGCCTAGCTAATAGAAAACATGGGTGGAATATATATTCACACTATGGAAAAATATTCTAAGTCTAAGGACTTGTGATTTTGTTTAATAAAACAACTAAGTTAATGAAACACACAGGTGGAATGGAAAGATTGGGTTATGTTGAGTGGTTCACAAGGCCCATATTTATGGTTAACCTTGTGTATCTCACTTGTGGATGGCCACCCAGGAAACAAAGAGATTTGAGATGTCAAATGTTAAGAAGCTTCAAGTGCAACCACTTGGCAATATGGGCTCTGCCATGATCATATAGGTTGCAAGAACTTAGCCAAATGGACAGTGGGTGGTAGTGTTTGATAGGTTGGAGCGCGTCCATATTGGTCTAAGGGAAGGCTTCTGAAAGATTTTGTCTTGGGAAACCAAGTCTTGTGGGTAAAGTGCACCATCTCTGCAGAGTGTAAAACCTAAGTACTTAGCCATGTCCTTTGTAAAGGACAATTTGATCATCAAGACATGGAAGCAATCAAAAATCTCATCATTCCAATTTCTAAATAAAAACTTGTGGGTGAACAAGGGATTGTGTGTATTCTTCAATCTTTGATGGAAAGATGGCTTGAGACAAGGATCTTGAAATCTTAGATTGAAGAAAATTGTTTGCCAAGCAAATCTTCAGTCTTTGATTGGTAGATGCCTGAGTGGATCTCCGTCTTTGATTAGTAGATGTCTTGGAAAGTTTTGCCAAACAAAACTTAGTATTTTCAAAATGATAAGAAAAATCTATTTGAGCAATGCAAGCCTCAATTCCACTTAGCCAAATGCATATAGGTGATAGACTCCACTATATTACCATAGTATCACTTGCCAATACAATTCAAATGTATTGACCCTTTGTGGTGTAACTTGTATGTTGCGAGTTTGATTGTTTAGAGAAGATTGATTGTTTAGGATTACAAAGTCTACAACCAACATGCACTGTGGCATTTTGAAGATGATGGACTCATACCTATTGTTATTCCGCTGCAATATAATGTAATAGCCTAATGAGCTAAGT
This sequence comes from Avena longiglumis, assembly GCA_030063025.1. Taxonomy (NCBI): domain Eukaryota; kingdom Viridiplantae; phylum Streptophyta; class Magnoliopsida; order Poales; family Poaceae; genus Avena; species Avena longiglumis. Next base: position 331,029,764 of record CP125974.1, on the reverse strand, counting down.
TTGATGTAATAAAAATTATGTTATTCCTGGTTATAAAGTTATATTATGACCTTTGTTTCTTGATATTACATCTTACTGTGGATGCTAGCTATTGATCCAGGGACTAGCATTGTAAAACACAGGAGGACTCTACCTTATCAGGTTGGGACCCTTACACTTTTACTCAAGTTGGCTTGGCCCTTAAGATACTTCAACGACTCATGTTCGGAATGGATGATAAATTATTTGGGCCAAAGATAGTGTTGCCACACTTGAAGAACTCGAACCAAGGCAAAAAGTTCTTTGTCATAAATGGGATAATTGAGGCGTGCGGCATCAATTTTCTCACTATGGTAAGCAATAGGACGCCCATTTTGCATAAGGACGCCACCAATGCCAATACCGCTAGTGTCACACTCAATCTCAAAGGTTTTTGTGAAATCCGACAATGCAAGAAGTGGTGCTTCGGTGAGCCTCTTTTTGAGCTCATCAAAAGCTCTTTGTTGTGCTTTTCCCCAAATGAACGTGACATTTTTCTTGGTCAATTCGTTGAGGGGGCAAGCAATTGTAGAAACGTCTTTGACAAAACGACGGTAAAAGCCAGCCAACCCATGAAAACTACGAAGTTCACTAACATTTGTAGGGATGGGCCAATCTCGTATATACTTGACTTTTGAGTCATCAACTTCAATGCCATTAGAAGACACGACAAAACCAAGGAAAATAAGCTTGTCTCTTGCAAAAGTGCACTTTGGGAGATTAGCATAAAGCTTTTCATGACGAAGGATTTGAAGTACCTCCTTAACATGAGTAACATGCTCCTCTAGTGACTTGCTATAGACAAGAATGTCATCAAAATAAACAACTACACTCTTCCCAATGAGAGATCTCAAAATATGGTTCATTAGACGCATGAAGGTAGAAGGGGCGTTAGATAAGCCAAAAGGCATAACCAACCATTCATAGAGACCAAGCTTGGTCTTGAAGGCGGTTTTCCACTCATCCCCTTCGGCCATGCGAATTTTATGGTAACCACTACGAAGATCAATTTTCGAAAATATAGTGGCTCCACATAACTCATCAAGCATGTCATCAAGACGCGGTATAGGATGTCGATAATGCACGGTGATAGCATTGATTGGACGGCAGTCCATGCATAACCGCAATGTATCATCCGTTTTTGGGACTAGAATCACGGGGACTGCGCTTGGGCTAGTGCTTACTTGGATCAAACCTTTGGAGACGAGTTGGTTGATTTGACGTTCGATCTCCTTCGTCTCTTCCGGGTTCGTGCGATACGCGACGTGGTTTGGGAGTGGGGCGCCGGGTATGAGGTCGATCGTGCTCGATTCCACGAAGAGGAGGAAGGCCATGAGGAAGCTCTTGGAAATACATCTTGGAATTCTGCAAAATAGCTATCAAAGAAGGAGGAACATTTGTCAAGTCGTTAGTTCCTTGCGCTAGTCCCTTGCATACAAGGACGTAGTGCAAGATGGATGGGTTTCGCACTTCTCTCATCTCACTTTTGGTGGCAAGAAGAACACTCTTAGTTTTTCCACTCGAGTTTGGCTTGTAGCTCTCACTCACTATGGCGTGGTTCTCTCGCTCACCACTCTTCTCACAAGGTGTTTTGCGTATGCGCCTCGCTAAAGCCTTTGCATTGTCCGCAATTATTTGGCTAGGAGTCATTGGTTGCAACACACAAGTTTTATCAAGCCATTTGAAGGTGTAAGTGTTTGAGTGACCATTATGCAAAGCACGCTTGTCATATTGCCACGGACTTCCGAGCAACATGTGACAAACCGTCATTGGGACCACGTCACACTCCACCGTGTCCTTGTAGTGCCCAATGGAGAACGTCACCGAGACGGTGTGCTTGATCTTGACGGATCCTTGGTCACTTAGCCATTGGATATGGTAGGGGTGTCTATGCAGATGAAGGGTGAGGTTGAGTTTCTCACACAATTCCGTGCTTGCAAGGTTGTGGCAACTCCCTCCATCGATGACAACTTTGATGGACTTCCAATTGATGCCGGCACGAGTTTAGAAGATGTTCGAGCGTTGGTCTTCCTTTTCATTGACTTGGGTAGTCAAGACCCTTGTGACCACAAGCGATGGACTTGCGTCATGCTCACACACAAGAAGTTCTTGGTCCTCTTCCAAATGTTGTCTTGCCAAGGCTTCCTTGACCCTTGCATCAAACTCTTCTTCACTCAAGTATTCTTCATCGCTGTTGTCATGGATGAACAAAACTTTCTTGTTTCCACATGCATTCGACTTGTGCCCTTTGCCTCCACACTTGTAGCATTCACCATTGAATGGTTGATCATCCCTTGTGTGTTTGCCACTTGGGGGATGTTTTCCTTGAGGGAGAGTTGGCTTGAAGGGAAGCTTGGTGGTACTTGAGTAGCTTCCACTTGGTGTTGTTGGAGTAGTGGTTGGCGCTTGCTTGTAGGTGAAGTACGTCTTTGGCTTGTTGTACTTGATGTCCTCTTGCACTTGACGCTCGGCCTTTGAAGCGATGTGCACAAGCTCAACCATGTTGTTGTACTTTTGAAACTCGGTGATGCGCTTGATGGGATGGTTCAAGCCATTGAGGAAGTGTGCCATTGTTTGTTCATCTCGCTCTTCAATGTTGGCATGGATCATGTTGAGCTCCATTTGCTTGAAGTACTCTTCCACGGTCTTTGTTCCTTGACAAAGTGTTTGAAGCTTGTTGAAGAGGTCACGCGTGTAGTGTGAAGGAACAAAGCGGGATCTCATATGAGCCTTCATATCTTGCCAAGTTGCGATTGGAGGCTCTTCTTTTGCTTCGCGAGCGAGTTGGACTTGTTCCCACCAAAGGTTGGCATACTCATCAAACTCGAGGGATGCCATGGACATCATCTTCTCATTTCTATAGTTGTGCATGCGGAAGATCTTGTCAACTTTGAGTTCCCAAGAGAGATATTCTTCGTGCTCATTGGAATCGGTGAACTTTGGCATGGTGAATTTGAGCTTGCCGAAAGTTTCTTCTCCATTGCGGTTCCGGTTGCGGTGGTTGCCATGATTTTGGCGGTCATCATCATCATCCGAGCTTTCATGTCTTGCTTGGTGATTGTTGCGTTGCTCTTGCGATTGTTGAGGTGCCGCGTTTGGTGGTGGAACTTGGTTTTGACGACGAGCTTGGGGAGCTTGCTCGTTTTGTTGACGCGGTTGAGGACAAGGAGGAGGTTGATGGTCGTCACGACGAGCTTGGGGAGCTTGCTCTTGTTCTTGTCGTGGTTGATGCTGAGGAGCATTGTCTTGCGCCCTGTGGCGAGGAGGACGTCGAGCCACATTCGCAATGGGCTGCTCTTCTTCTTCTTGATGTAGAGGAGGCTCGTCATGACCATCATGTTTCCGTCGTGGACGATCATGTCGATGGTGACGCCTTGGAGGATCTTCGAGTGCTTCCCGTCGACGGTGATCTTGTTCGTCCTCTTCGGAAGCTTCACTTGTTGTTGAAGGGCCATGTCGACGTCGATGGCCTTGGTGGTCCATGCGAGGTTGCTCTTGTTGAATCACAAGTGCCCTTGGTTGTGGCCGGTTCGCGTCGCGCCTTGGAGGTCTTGCGGAGAGGTCACCATCATAGCTTGACGTTGCGGCGTGACGCAGAGATGGTACCGCTTGCGAAGAGCTCATGGATTGAAGAACAGGTCCATCCCGGTGCCTTGAAGCATGACGGCGAGGTGCACTTGATTCACTTGAGGAGTGGCGAGATGAGCTTGATTCACGCGAGCGTGGCCTTGCGAGTCCATCAATGATGCGTTGAAGCTTCTCGTCCGTTGAGGCGAGTGCACGACCAAGAGCTTCATTTTGATGACCGAGGTTGTGTTGCATGGCATGCATTTGGCCACGGACTTCTTCGAAGCGGTTGTCGTTGTTCTTGAATTCCACACGGGCCTCGCTAAATTGTTCATCTTGGCGCCGCTCGAGAGCTTCACAACGATAGTTGAATTCTCCTCGGACCTTCCAATGGTCCCATCTTGTCATGAATTGTGTGTCATCCTCCGGAGGTGGTGGTGGTTGGTGATGTGGACATCCCTACTATTGATACAACCGTTGTACCAACACACATACAAGGACCCATCACAAGATCTCGTGCCAAACAACTGAACTATCAGGTACTTTCGTTTCTTGGAACTATTCCTTACATACATGAGAATATGATGCTGCCTAAATCAGATATGTTTCTTACTCTTAGGAATGATGGACCAAGCATGGATGAGAGGGACAAGCATTGGAGCATGGCCATGCATGGTGATGGCATCAAGCATGTGATGATCCAAGAGAAGGCCACGGATGAAGATTTCAGAACTTTGAGGCCACCATAATGAAGAAAGAAGGCTTGGACGAAATATTCAAGATCAATACTTTACGAATTCGTCCATAGCATAATATGGTGTCATGACACCTTTATTTTGGGCCAGGCCCATGTAATTTTCGCAGGATTTTAATTAGCCACTTTTTAGAGTCCGTATTTGAGGAAAAGGACTTTTAGGGTTGGATTCGCCACCACTTCCATGGCTGGCGAAACCCCACCTTTTCTTAAATACGCCCCATAGCCGAACCTTTAGACTCGGATTTTGTTTAGACATTAAGTTAGCCATAGTCGCAACTTCGCCAAGGCTCGGCGTCAGAGGCCTCTTGTACTGCACCTATTCAGGATCCCACCTCTTTCAATAAAGCTTTCCTCTTAATCCGCAATATCTTGATTGCAATATTGGTTCTTACTTGTTCTCGATTTGGTAGGAATTAAGACCCTCATTGGTCGGTGATCGTGTTCACGCAGGATCGGTAACCTCCAGGAGATTGGCCTAGCGATTGCATTGGCGCTCGTGCTCGCACGTGTAGTCGGATCGTCATGCCCGAACTCCACCAAATCGATTATCGCCATCTCATCGAAAGATCGGACACCTTTGCCCTATCAGTTGGGATGGCTCTCCATGCCTGTCCATGATGCAAAGCCAACAAGGGTTGTATATGGAGAGAAAGGGTGCGGAGAGTTAGCCTTTTACCTCACCTTGAAGGTTATATCAAACCAATTGCCACACAAATGAGCGAAAAGCGTGCAAAGTGAAATGGCAAGAAACTCACACACAAATATGCTACAACTCTCAAAAGCTTTTGGTGGAAGGTTAGGATTGTGGAAAACCAAACGAAACTATCCAAGCAAAAGGTTATTGTCCTACGTGGTAAAGAACCAAAGATCAAAAGCAAAAGGATACGATCTACAAAAACACGGAAAACTCACACGTGGAGAATAACGGGGTTAGCACGACTATGAAAATGAGCACAAAAGGTCCTAACGAAGACTACGCTCGGTTCTCGCAACACAAGGAGAGACCATAACTCGTTTGCCAAAAGAGGATAAGCAATAGATTTGTGCACTTGCCTCGGTGCGCTCTTTCTTCTCTCTTGTTGGCTTATAAGCTTGGTATTCTCTTTGTATTGGGAGACTATGTATCTTTTTCTCTATCTTTTTTTTATTCTTTTCCTTTTTCTCCCTTGCTATGCTACTATGTTAGCTTTTGTATTTGGCCTCACACTCTCACTTTCCGAAGGCAAGTGCACAATGCTTAGACAAACACAAAATGAGTTGCTCTCATAGGATAGATACACACAAAGGAAGATATGGGGCTGTCAATGGTGGTGCAAGTTATACCTTTGGTATTGTTGACGACTTGCAACCGTTGGTGGGGGATGGTGTTCGAGTGTCGCGGTGTCGTTGAGCGCGGGATGACTTTGATGCGGAAGCTGTTGTGAAAATGGCGACAAACACGCGGAACACGAACAAGCGAGGTGAAAAAAAAAGTCAGCAAACGAAATTGAGGCGTCAAAGGGCAGGAAACACGGTCAGAGTCGAGCGGTAGTACCGCTTGCAACGAGCGGTAGTACCGCTTGTACTACCGGTAGTACCGGTTACTTGCGGTAGTACCGCTTGCACGACCGGTAGTACCGCTTGGCACAGATCTGGAACGCGAAGAACTTGCCAAAAACCTCAAATTTGTGGGAAACCTGACCGAAAGGCTGGGCTAGAAACAACAGGGGCTATAGATCGACTCCCAAAGCAACAAATCTATGGACCAAAACCACAAAAAACTCACCAAATCCAGAGATCGATCCGAAGGCAAATTGGGGCTCTTTTTGGTGGAATTTTCGATTTTAAGGTGGATAAAAGAAAAATTGGGGGGAAATTCGTGATCAACCGTGCTCTTGATACCAATATGTTATGGGGTAACCCTGGGGTTGGCCCGATCTTTCACGAATTCCACGAGAGACGAGGGGAAAGAGGTGGTCGGAGGATGAAATCGAGGAGAGCGATGAAAACCACGAACACACACACGCCAAAACACGATACACGCCTACTCCTCACGCCGGTGGCAACCGGTCCAACATAATCCCTAGGATCGGTGTTGGGCGAAGCTCGCTCTCCACGCCAACAACGGGGGATGAGGTGCTTGGTGAGATCTTGACGACTTGGGGGCGAGAAACCGAGAACCCAAGGCGTTGTACAACTTGAACGCACTAGGCAAGATCCAAGAGGGGGGTGGATAATCCGGTGCTCCTTGGTAGGAGCATGAGACCAATAGATATAAGTCCTCAAAGGGTTTCCTTAATATCTATTATTATCCAAGTCTAGGGTTTATAATGGAGAGTGGGGGCTATATATAGTCCAGCCACAAAACAGGGGTAGTTTCGGAACGAAAAGGTAAATTATAGGTAGGGTTACAAGGCATGGGGCGAACTTAGGCGTTCAGATCGGCCAGACCGGTAGTACGTCCGTCAACCGGTAGTACGGTGGTAACTGTAGTACCGCTCGGAGCTGAGTACCGCTTGAGGGCCTGGAGCTTGTCGGGCGCTGTGGCGAAGTAGGAGGGGCGGTAGTACTGCTATCCGTAGTACCGGTTCTTTGGGCAGTAGTACCGCTTGCGTCTGGGGCGTGGAGTGGTGCTTCCTGGAGCGTCCGGTAGCTGGGGCCGGTAGGACAGCTTGGAGCGGTAGTACCGGTCGGCTTAACCGGTATTACCGCTTGCGTCTGGCAGCGACTGGTAGCTTTCCCTCCGTTCCTTGGGTCCTTCTCTTCGTACCTGATGATGCATAGTGTATGCGTATGAAGTAGCAAGCCATCCAAGGGTGTGTCGAAGTCACACAAGGAGAGGAGCGAGTTCACCTTAGCTTGAAGGAGTTTGGCTCGGGCGCGAGTCATGGGTCCACTTCGAGAGCTCGTGGGAGTAGCTGTAGTAGCGGTCGTAGGACGGGCTGCATCAGTTTATATGAGTGGTTAGTAATGCCGTTTGGTTTAACTAATGCACCTACCACTTTCATGAGATTAATGAACGAAGTTTTACGTGCTTTCATTGGACGTTTTGTGGTAGTCTACTTTGATGATATTCTAATTTATAGCAAATCTTTAGAGGATCATTTGGACCATTTACGCGATGTTTTCAATGCTTTTACGTGATGCACGTTTGTTTGGTAACCTTGAGAAGTGCACCTTTTGCACCAATCGAGTTGCGTTTCTTGGCTATGTTGTTACATCACAGGGTATTGAAGTGGATCCAGCCAAGATTGAAGCTATTGAGAATTGGCCGCAACACAAAACGGTAACACAAGTGAGGAGTTTTCTTGGCCTCGCTGGTTTATATAGGTGCTTTGTCAAAGACTTTGGATCAATTGCCGCTCCGCTGAATGAGCTTACCAAGAAGGATGTGCCCTTTGTTTGGGGCGATGCACAACAACAGGCCTTTGTCATATTGAAAGATAAGCTAACACATGCTCCCTTACTCCAACTTCCTGATTTTACTAAGACTTTTGAGCTTGAATGTGATGCTAGTGGAATTGGTTTGGGAGGGGTGTTATTACAAGAGGGAAAACCTGTTGCATATTTTAGTGAGAAATTGAGTGGGGCTAGTCTGAACTATTCTACTTATGATAAAGAATTATATGCGTTGGTTCGGACATTAGAACTTGGAACAAGTTCGTCTTCAATGATGGATTTGTGTTCCGTGCTAACAAACTTTGCATTCCAGATAGCTCTGTTCGTCTTTTGTTGTTACAGGAGGCGCATGGAGGAGGATTGATGGGACACTTTCGTCTTTTCTTGCTGCACACTTCTTTTGGCCACGTATGCGTCGAGATGTTGAGATATTTGTGGCACGCTGCACTACTTGTCAAAAAGCTAAGTCTCGCCTTAATCCACATGGTTTATATATGCCTCTTCCTGTTCCTCGTGTTCCTTGGGAGGATATTTCTATGGACTTTGTTTTGGGATTGCCACGAACACAGAAGGGGAGGGATAGTATTTTTGTTGTTGTGGATCGGTTTTCTAAGATGGCACACTTTATTCCTTGTCATAAAACGGATGATGCTGCGCATATTGCTGATTTGTTCTTTCATGAAATTGTTCGTTTGCATGGTGTGCCAAATACTATTGTCTCTGATCGTGATACTAAATTTCTTAGCCACTTTTGGAGATGTTTATGGGCTAAGTTGGGGACTAAATTGCTCTTTAGTACTACATGTCATCCCCAAACTGATGGTCAAACTGAAGTAGTAAATAGAACTTTGTCTACTATGTTACGGGCTGTTTTAAAGGATAACTTAAAATTGTGGGAAGAGTGTTTACCTCATATAGAATTCACTTATAATCGTTCATTGCATCCTACCACAAAGATGTGCCCATTTGAGATTGTGTATGGTTTTGTTCCTCGTGCACCTATTGATTTATTGCCTTTACCTTCTTCGGTGCAACATAATTTGGATGCTACACAACGCGCTGAAATGATATTAAACTTGCATAAGACTACTAAAGATAACATTGAATACATGAATGCTAAGTATAAACTTGCTGGGGATAAAGGGAGAAAGCATGTTGTGTTTGATGTTGGCGATCTTGTTTGGTTACATTTGCGTAAAGATCGTTTTCCTGATTTACGCAAGTCTAAGTTAATGCCACGTCTTCTGGTCCCTTTAAGGTGTTAGATAAAATCAATGATAATGCATATAAACTTGAGTTGCTGCAGACTTTGGTGCAGTTAGTCCTACATTTAACTTTGCGATTTGAAGCCTTACTTTGGTGAGGAAGATGAGATTGCCGAGGCGACTTCAATTCAAGAAGGGGAGCATGATGTGGACATCCCTACTATTGATACAACCGTTGTACCTACAGCAACACACATACAAGGACCCATCACAAGATCTCGTGCCAAACAACTTAACTATCAGGTACTTTCGTTTCTTGGAACTATACCTCACATACATGAGAATATGATGCTTCCTAAATCAGATATATTTATTACTCTTAGGAATGATGGACCAAGCATGGATGAGAGGGACAAGCATTGGAGCATGGCCATGCATGGAGATGGCAGCAAGCATGTGATGATCCAAGAGAAGGCCACGGATGAAGATTTCAGAACTTTGAGGCCACCATAATGAAGAAAGAAGGCTTGGACGAAATATTCAAGATCAATACTTTATGAATTCGTCCATAGCTTAATATGGTGCTGCGACACCTTTATTTTGGGCCAGGCCCATGTAATTTTCGCAGGATTTTAATTAGCCACTTTTTAGAGTCCGTATTTGAGGGGAAAAGGACTTTTATGGTTGGATTCGGCCATCACTTCCATGGCTGGACGAAACCCCACCATTTCCCCTTAAATACTCCCCATAGCCGACCCCCTAGACTCGGATTTTGTTTAGACATTAAGTTAGCCGTAGTCGCAACTTCGCCAAGGCTCGAGCGTCGCAGAGGCCTCTTGTACTTCGCACCTATTCAGGATCCCACCTCTTCAATAAAGCTTTCCTCTTAATCCGCAATATCTTGATTGCAATATTGGTTCTTACTTGTTCTCGATTTCAGGTAGGAATTAAGACCCTCGCTGGTCAGGCTGATCGTGTTCACGCAGGATCGGTAACCTCCAGGAGATTGGCCTAGCGATTGCATTGGCGCTCGTGCTCGCACGTGTAGTCGGATCGTCAAGCCCGAACTCCACCAAATCGATCATCGCCATCTCATCGAAAGATCGGACACCTTTGCCCTATCAGTAACCCTGGGGTTGGCCCGATCTTTCACGAATTCCACGAGAAACGAGGGGAATGAGGTGGTCGGGGGATGAAATCGATGAAGGCGATGAAAACCACGAACACACACACACCAAAACACGATACACGCCTACTCCTCACGCCGGTGGCAACCGGTCCAACATAATCCCTAGGATCGGTGTTGGGCGAAGCTCGCTCTCCACGCCAACAACGGGGGATGAGGTGCTTGGTGAGATCTTGACGACTTGGGGGCGAGACACCGAGAACCCAAGGCCTTGTACAACTTGAACGCACTTAAGCAAGATCCAAGAGGTGGGTGGATAATCCGGTGCTCCTTGGTAGGAGCATGAGACCAATAGATATAAGTCCTCAAAGGGTTTCCTTAATATCTATTATTATCCAAGTCTAGGGTTCACAATGGATGGTGGGGGGCTATATATAGTCCAGCCACAAAAACAGGGTAGTTTGGGGATAAATAGCGAAATATGGAGAGGGTTACAAGGCGCTGGGCCGAAATATCACATAAAGTCTCTGTCTCTGGCGGTAGTACCGCTGGCGGACTTGAGTACTGGTCATGCAGTAATCTGGTTCTGGACCGGTAGTACCGCTGTCGATCTGGGGCTTCTGGGCCTTACAGAGGGGATGGCCGGGCGGTAATCTGAGTAGCCGGTAGTACCAGTTCGAGTGATGGTGTGAGAGCGTTTGGGCAGCTCGGGGACCTTCTGTCGTTGGCGGTAGCGTTTGGCGGTAGTACCGCCAAGCGGTAGTACCGGTCGCCAGGTCCGGTAGTACCGCTGGCGAAAGAGAGCATTTGGTCTCTTCTTCGGGTGCTCCTCCGTCCTGTGGGTTCTTCTCTTCGTACCTGATGATGCACAAGGTATGGGTATGAAGTAGCAAGCCATCCAAGGGTGTATTGAAGTCACACATGGAGAGGAGCGAGTTCACCTTAGCTTGAAGGAGTTTGGCTCGGGCGCGAGTCATGGGTCCACTTGGGGAGCTTGTGGGGGTAGATGTAGAAGCGGTCGTAGGACGGGCTGCATCAATAGGGCCACAAAAGTGGTTGTAAGCCACATCATATGGTATCAAGAGCCTTTAGTTGCCATGGATTCGAGTTTGTGTTGAGTTTCTAGCCACCAATTTTCTTTTCTTGCCTAAATTCGAAAATTTCCACCAAAAATAGCCATATTCGTGATTTGGATCGATCTAGATTTTGAGAGCGTTTTGGTAGGTTTTGATCCATAGATCCGCTGCTATAGTCGTTGATCTACCTTCCTTTGCGTTCCCTTAGCCCAATTCCTTGATTTCCCCATCAATTTTGAGGTTTTGGTTCGAGTTTTTCCGCCCAAAACGCGTCCTGTTCGAGTTCTGGACGTCCTGGAATCTCTCGGACCGGAGTCTCTGGCCTAGACCAGAGTCTCCAGACTTTTTGAGCTCCAGACCGGAGTCTCCGGACCTCCAGACCGGAGTCTCCGCCCTCCATGCAAACAGAAAATCTGCAACACTGTTTTGAGCATAACTTTTGCATTCGAACTCGGATTTTGGTGTTCTTTAGCTCGTTTCGAAGAGGAGAAGGAGCCCTACACCATCATCCACGTGTTCATGCTATCTACACCAACAAAAAAACTGTGAGCAAGGGTGAAGATCTTCGACGAAAGGTATATCATTTCCGCGATCTCCCCTACTTGTTTTACTTTGAGAGCCACACCATCTTTGCGATAAAACAAGCACCTATTGAGACTAGTTCCTCCTTTGATTGCTTGGGCTTTGCACACTTGATACCTTGTAGAATTCTGAGCAAAATTTGTGAGCGCTATCTCATATAGTTATCTTGTATAGTTGTTGGCACAAGGAAAAGCAAGTGAAAAAGAGAAAAATATATATATAAAAAATAGAGAAAAAAATACAAAATACAAAAAAAAGATACATGTGCCATATAGAATAGGAAGCGCAAGATCGATGACAAACTTGTAGGTGGTACTTATTGTGCAAATCTTGTAGCCCTCTAATTTTTGTGCAATCGAACTAGCGTCTCTCCTTGTACTTGTGCGACATGAGCTTATAGTCTTCGCTAGGCCTTCATTTGGTTCTTAGCTCGCTTTTTCCGTCGCACAAGTCCCATTTATCCCACTATGTGTGTTTCCTTGATCTTAATTTCTATCTTGTGGATCAACTTGTTTGCTTTGTGATCACAGTGGTTCTTTACTTGCCTTTACAAATCTTGGTTTCCGGTTGTTCCAATTTGCGTGCCACTTTCCATACCTAAGCTCCTCATAAGCCGTGTGCGTTTGGTGTTACTTGTGTTCGTTGATACAATGCCACTTATCCTTTGTATTTGGTTTGCTCTTGGTCCATACCATTGATCCAATACTATCTACAAGGTGAGCCAAGGCGTAGCATCCTTGAATCCAACTTCCACTATATCACACTTGGTCTTGTGAGCAACATGTATAGGGACTCCGGAACCGATGAAGAGGAATCCATGATGAGCCACGGCAACGACGACTCCACAAGCATCATTGACATGATGGAGCACTACACCGACATTGGCTCCGCATGCTTGGAGGACTTCGAGTACTACACCAACGACGACTTCTCAAGCATGGAGCACATGGAGAACCACGAGGACTTCGACTTATCAAGCATGGAGGACATCGAACACTTCATCGACTATGATGGCGACTCCCTCTTGAGATACAATGACTCCGTCCACCACATGGAGACCGAGAACTTCCACGCCATGCAAGCGAAGGCACATCTCCAAGAGGCCAACAAGGACAAGCTCTTCAAGTCGCACCCTTAAAAAGGAACTGCATACCATGAGGGTTGTCCATCAAGATACCCATCAAGTTCAAGAAGGCGCGACAACTCAACAAGTACCAATACACATGAGCCAAGACAAGTGCGTCGCCAACAACAAGAGCTCAAGAGCATCCATGCTATATGCGCTACAAGCTCAAGATGGCATACAAGTCCTCTCCGCCACGAGAACAAGAAAGAAAGATACCGAACGCGCTACCAAGCTACATCGACAAAACAAGTTCGACATGAGGTGCCCAACTACAAGAACATCTACGACACCACTTCTCCTCCGAGGACGATTACTACACAAGTTCCAAGACCCTCAAGAGAAAAGACCTCATATGACGTTGGCACTACCTCACGAACAAAGAAGGCGAACAAGCAAACGAGTCGTCACTCTCGCCATGAAGCTTCCAAAGGCAAGAACTTCCACGACAAACCTTCTTCAAGGAAGCCCCCTACACAAGCTATAAGATCGTCAACAAATGAGAAGGATGCTATGGCTCTCTACTTCACGAAGTTGGATGAACCAATCAAGATGTCCTCTCATGAAGTTGACGCTTTCAAGACATGGTGCCAAACCTTGGACAATGGTTACAAGGTGGAGGATGGTGAGCATGCGATTTTCCCTTCACCAAACGAGGCGCGTGGAGTTGATGAAACTGAGCCTATTCCCATATGCTTTAGTGATGATGTGGTACCAATCCCATGTGAGTTTGAGAGCCACGTAGCCCACTTGAGTGAGAGCAAAAGTGAGACGAGTGACTCCACCATATGTGAGATTGTGTGCTTCCACTTTGAGGACATGAGTGATACACCGAGTGCGTTGAGAGTGGTAGTTGATAGGGCAAGTGAGGCCATCCCAATTTCTAACAACTTACCCTCTACCTCTAGTGTTTTTTCTCGTGATGTGTTAGGTACCTTGGAACAAGAGACGCCAAGCTTGGAGATTATGGCCCCCCCTATCGAGAAGATGTACATGGTGGATGAAGTTGATGCCATCCCCATATATGATGAAGAAGTCGTCCACATGGAGGCCACCCCTTTCATAACATCCACTTCAAATGAGAGGTACAACCAAGGTATAAATACGGGTGTTGTTGATGCCATGATCCCACTAGTGGACATGATGATTTGTGAGGATATGCATGTTATGGACTCTACTTGTGACATTTCATATGCATCATTCTTATTCCCATGTGATGCTTTGCCTTTGCATAATGTTGATCATGTGGAATTATTTGAGTGCAATGATATTGCCATAGATGTGCCATGCTACAAATCTTTCTTTTATCCCACAATTGTTGCGACAAACTTGATAAACAATTGCTCTTTCCCTATGTTTGTAGGCAACCATACTCATACTTTGTAAATGCTTGATCATTCATGTTTTTCATTGTCTTCCGTTGTTGATTGCAATAATGCTCATATGGTTCATATTGAGATCGCCCCCATAGCTTTCTCAACCTTTGAAGATTTTGATACATGCCATGATAAGTATATGTCCACCTTTTGCTTGCATAATCACCATGCCTTCTATGACATATTGTTTCATGCTAATGGTGATGTGCCCAAGAGAAGACGCATCATGATGGATGATGTGTTTATCTATCACACACACACGTTCTTCCGTTTATCTATGGTGTGTGTAGGTACCCATACTCCAATGTCAACCTCGATTGAGCACGAGTTGACAAAACGAGCTCTCGAGAGCATCCATCGAGACATAACGGGCACACCTCCTTCCTTACAAGATGATGATGGAGTATCGTCGAGGTCGACTCTTTTTCAAGAGGGGGGAGATGATGCCGCCAAACACATGGCGTTCACCATTGGTCTACATCATGATATGCCAAACATCCCAATCAAGGTGAACTCCTTCCATCTTTTGCCTTCCCTTGGTCATTACTTGAATGGGATCCTACGTGAGCCAACTATCAATTGTATGACTAGGTCCATGACTGTGATGCCAAGCGGATACGACAAGGATGAACCAGGAGCCAAGACCCCCAAGCATGAGGCCTGGAAGAGAAGACGCAAGAAGTTGCGGACGCCAGACCGGAGTCTCCGGCCATCACACCGGAGTCTCCGGACTGCACCGGAGTTTCCGGACCGTCCTCCGGTCCGGACCAAGGAACCAAGCCCGGACTGAAGCCCTCCGGAGACGACATCGGAGATTGACCGAGTCTCCGGTCTGCATCGAGTCTCCCAACACCGGAGTCTCCGGACCGAATGTATCGGGCCTGCGCGCCTTAGGTTGGGCCTGGCCCATGTAACGCCCAGAACTCCCTGTTTATGCCTATTTTACCCCTAGTGCGTGGCTGGCCTATATATATGCCCCCACCCCCATATGTAAACCCTAGGATGGAATAGATGATGAGTTGAGACTCATGGCTTAGGCCAAACCCTGGATGGGAACCCCCTCTCATTAGATTATCTATGAGTTGTATCAAGGCCTTCTTAATTGAAGTCGTCAAGGCGCTCTTCTAGTTCTTGATCTCTCCCATGTATGGATTCTAGTAGTGCTAGGTCTCTCCCCTTTGGGATTCTACTTGGTTGCTACTCTCTCCCTACGTGTGATTCTATCAAGAGCTTGCCAATCTCTCGCAAGGGATTCTACCTTTGGTCTCTCCCTTTGTGATTCTATTGGGTTGGTGGTTCGGGCCAACGAGAGCAAACCGATTTGGGTGTGGTGTGCGTTTGTATCTTCGATTTCCCTCTCGTGTTCATCGTGTTCTTCGCTCTCCTCCCCCAAATCCCCTCGAATCTATGAAGATCGGGCCACAAAAGTGGTTGTAAGCCACATCACATGCTGATGTAGCCCGACCTACGGTCGTTACCACATCTTGGTCTCCAACTTATGCCAAGTCGTCATGGACTCCAAAGGTGAATCCGTTCCTCTATGCGAGCCCCCTTCCTACCCTATTGAATGGTATGCTACTTCATACTCCGTCACATATGCATGATAGGTTCACATTGACAAGTACGGAGGCCAGGGAGGAAGCCCGGAGCATCAAGCCTGACAAGATGGAGGCTTGGAAGAGGAGACGGAAGAAGACATGTCAAATGCCAGTCCAAGCGGTACTACCGGTCGTGAATCCGGTACTACCGGTCGGCGTACTACCGCTATCGCTTCAGATCGAAGCTGCGCCATCGCCACCGGATGCCCCAGATCTTGGCTTGTGGTAATACCGCATAAGCGGTACTACCGGATACCATGAGCGGTACTACGGTGATGACCCAGACTACCGGTCCTAGGTCCGATTACTACGGTCATGTATGTGCACACAGACCTTTGTTGGGCCATGACCCATGTATTCCTTTACTTACCTATATGCCTAGTTTTATCCCCAAACTACCCTTGTTTAGTGGTTGGCCTATAAATAGAGCCCCCAGCCCTCATGTATCCCTTAGGCATAGATGATAGACTAAAGACAACCCCCTTGTGTGGAATCTCTAGTTTTGCCTCATCCCCTTATCCAAGGGGACCGACTATCGTCACCAACCTCGATTGGACTTTGCATCACGCATCCATCGTTGAACAAGGCCTTGGAGTTCGATGTCCCGTCTCCAAGTTGTCAAGACCCTCCCCAAGGTGTTCTTCCCTCTCCGATGTGGATTTGAGGGAGCACGTTGACCGATCTTTCCTTGCGAGGATTCTATCGGACCGGTGGCCGCGGTTCGGGAGCAATCGGCCTTGTATCGTGTGAGTTTTGCGTGTGTTCATCATGTTCTTCGCGAGGTGTGTGTTCGCTTTCGCTACCTTCTCCCTTTCCCCTCGCTTTCCCATCGATTTGACCACGAGATCCGTGAAGATCGGGCACCCAAGAGGTTAATCCCTCCATCATCTGGTATCAGCAGCTTTTGGTTGCCACGGATTTCTCATCGATTTGGTCTTTTCCCCATAAATTCGAAAATTCCACCAAAAATAGCCCCAATTCGTGTTTTGGATCGATCTGTCATTTGAGTGCGTTTTGGTAGGTTTTGATCCGTGGATTACTTGCAAAACTTGTTGATCTACCTTCCTTTGCGTTCCCATAGCCTAATTCCTTGATTTCCCCCTTCGATTTGGTGTTTTTCTTGAAGATTTTCCGCCCAAATCACCCCAAAATCACGAAAACGCGTCAAATCTGGGCGTCCCAGGACCAACCGGTACTACCGGGCTCAAAACCCGGTACTACCGCACCTCCCCGGTACCTAAACGGTACTACCGGGCCTTCGTACAACCGGTACTACCGCTCAAAAACCCGGTACTACCGCTGCATCGATCAAAAACAGAGTTCCCAGATTTCAGCCTCTCACCGTTTTGAGCATAACTTTTGCATTCGAACTCGGATTTTGGTGTTCTTTAGCTCGTTTCGAAGAGGAGAAGGAGCTCTACATCATCATCCACGTTGTTCATGCTATATACTCCATACAAATTTCGTGAGCAAGGCGGAATCCAATAATAAAGGGTGAAGATCGTCGACGAAAGGTATAAACATCCCGCGACTTCTCCCCACTTGCATTCCTTTGTAAACCCCACTATCTTTGCGATCAACAAACACCTATTGAGACTAGTTCCTCTTATGATTGCTTGGGCTATGCACATTTGATACTGTTAGGGGGTAACCCTGGGGTTGGCCCGATCTTTCACGAATTCCACGAGAAACGAGGGGAACGAGGTGGTCGGGGGATGAAATCGATGAAGGCGATGAAAACCACAAACACACACACACCAAAACACGATACACGCCTACTCCTCACGCCGGTGGCAATCGGTCCAACATAATCCCTAGGATCGGTGTTGGGCGGCTTCTCCACGCCAACAACGGGGGATGAGGTGCTTGGTGAGATCTTGACGACTTGGGGGCGAGACACCGAGAACCCAAGGCCTTGTACAACTTGAACGCACTTAAGCAAGATCCAAGAGGTGGGTGGATAATCCGGTGCTCCTTGGTAGGAGCATGAGACCAATAGATATAAGTCCTCAAAGGGTTTCCTTAATATCTATTATTATCCAAGTCTAGGGTTCACAATGGATGGTGGGGCTATATAGTCCAGCCACAAAAACAGGGTAGTTTGGGATAAATAGTGAAATATGGAGAGGGTTACAAGGCGCTGGGCGAAATATCACGCAAAAGTCTCTGTCTGGCGGTAGTACTGTCAAGGGACCAGTAGTACGGTCATGCGGTAATACCGTTCTGGACCGGTAGTACCGCTTGTCGATCCGGGCTTGCGCTGGGCCTTGGGGGCGGTGGCCGAGGCTGTAGTAGCCCTATAGTACCGGGATCTAGGCGGTAGTGCCTGGTGGCAGAGCGTTTGGGCAGCTCGGGGACCTTCCGTCAGCGGTAGCTTTGGCGGTAGTACCGCCAAGCCAGTACCCAGTCGCCAGTAGTACCGGGCGACAGAGAGCATTTGGTCTCTTCTTGGTGCTCCTCATCTGCGGGTTCTTCTCTTCGCACTGATGATGCACAAGGTATGGGTATGAAGTAGCAAGCCATCCAAGGGTGTATTGAAGTCACACATGGAGAGGAGCGAGTTCACCTTAGCTTGAAGGAGTTTGGCTCGGGCGCGAGTCATGGGTCCACTTGGGGAGCTTGTGGGGGTAGATGTAGAAGCGGTCGTTGGACGGGCTGCATCAGCTCCCCCCTTGGGAAAGAGTCGTCCTCGACTCTTCAACCGGCTCGACTTCCTCTTCTCCATGGTAGGGTGAGAGGTCCTTGACATTGAATGTCGAGCTCACAAGATACTTGGAAGTTGGGATATCGATGACATAAGCGTTGTTGTTGATTCGCTTGAGCACTTTGAATGGTCCATCTCCTCGAGGCTTTAGCTTGGAGTCGCGTTCCTTGGGGAATCGGTCTTTACTTAAGTGTATCCACACAAGGTCGCCCTCTTGGAAGATTATCTCTTTCTTATTCTTGTTTAGCCTTGATGCTTGGCGAAGGACTTGTTGCTCGATAGTAGCTCGTGTGTCATCATGGAGTTTCTTCATTGTGTGGGCGCGCTTGGCAACGTCCATATTGGCACGTTCATGAAGTGGGAGTGGAAGGATATAGAGCGCGGTGAGAGGCTCGAAGCCGTAGACGATCATGAACGGGCTCCTCATGGTGGTGGCGTGCTTGGCGCGGCCAGAAGTAACTCGGCGTGTGAAATGCATTCCTCCCAGTCTTTAAGGTTCTTCTTTATCAACACCCGGAGGAGTGTACCAAGACTTCGATTGACGACCTCGGTTTGTCCATCGGTTTGAGGATGCGAGGCGGACGAGAAGAGGAGCTTGATGCCGAGCTTGGCCATGAGTGTTTTCCATAAGTAGCTCATGAATTTTACGTCGCGGTCGGAGACGATTGTCCTTGGCACACCGAGTAGCCGAATTATTTCCCTAAAAAACAAATTTGCTACATGTGAAGCATCATCGGTCTTATGGCACGGAATGAAATGTGCCATTTTGGAAAAACGATCCACTACTACAAAAATGGAATCATGACCATGCTTAGATCTAGGCAAGCCTAACACAAAGTCCATGCTAATGTCCGACCAAGGTGCATGAGGAATAGGCAATGGCATATAAAGACCAAAAGGGTTGGACTTAGACTTAGCTTGGATACATGTAGTGCATCGTTGGACGTGGCGCTCCACGTCGCGCTTCATCTTTGGCCAAAAGTAGTGAGTGGAGAGCATGTCGTATGTCTTGTCACGGCCAAAGTGGCCCATAAGGCCTCCACCATGGGACTCTTGAAGAAGCAAAATTTGGAGAGACGATTTCGGAATGCAAAGCTTGTTTTGTTTGAAAAGAAAACCCTTATGCAAATAGAAATCATCAATCCCTTTGTCGACGGAACATTGTGCAAATATTGGTCCAAAGAAAGAGTCGGACGCGTACAAAGATTTGATGTCATCAAGACCCAATACATTGACTTCGAGTCGTAAGAAGGCTTGTGTGTTTGCGAGACAGGCCCGCTACCACATTTTCTTTGCCTTTCTTGTATTTGACAATGTAAGGAAAAGACTCCATAAACTCAACCCATTTTATGTCTTTTACTCAAGTTGGCTTGGCCTTAAGATACTTCAACGACTCATGGTCGAATGGATGATAAATTCTTTGGGCCAAAGATAGTGTTGCCACACTTGAAGAACTCGAACCAAGGCAAAAGTTCTTTGTCATAAATAGGATAATTGAGGCGTGCACCATCAAGTTTCTCACTATGGTAAGCAATAGGACGCCCATTTTGCATAAGGACGCCCCAATGCCAATACCACTAGCGTCACATTCAATCTCAAATGTTTTTGTGAAATCCGCAATGCAAGAAGTGGTGCTTCCGTGAGCCTCTTTTGAGCTCATCAAAGCCTTTTGTTGTGCTTTTCCAAACGAACGTGACATTTTTCTTGGTCAATTCGTTGAGGGCAAGCAATTGTAGAAAAATCTTTCACAAAGCGGTAAAAGCCACCAACCCATGAAAACTACGAAGTTCACTAACATTTGTTGGGATGGGCCAATCTCGTATGTCCTTGACTTTTGAGACATCCACTTCTATGCCATTAGAAGACACAACAAAACCAAGGAAAATCAGCTTGTCTTTTGCAAAAGTGCACTTTGGTAGATTAGCATAAAGCTTTTCATGACGAAGGATTTGAAGGACCTCCTTAACATGAGTAACATGCTCCTCTAGTGACTTGCTATAGACAAGGATGTCATCAAAGTAAACAACTACACTCTTTCCAATGAGAGATCGCAAAATATGGTTCATGAGGCGCATGAAGGTAGATGGGGTATTGGATAAGCCAAAGGGCATAACCAACCATTCATAGAGACCAAGCTTGGTCTTGAAGGCGGTTTTCCACTCATCACCTTGACCATGCGAATTTGATGGTAACCACTACGAAGATCAATTTTGGAAAATATAGTGGCTCCACATAACTCATCAAGCATGTCATCAAGACGCGTATAGGATGTCGATAACGCACGGTGAGAGCATTGATTGACGGCAGTCCATGCATAACCGCAACGTATCATCCGCTTTTGGGACTAGGATCACGGGACCGCTGGGCTAGTGCTTACTTGGATCAAACCTTTGAGACGAGTTGGTTGATTTGACGCCGATCTCCTTCGTCTCTTCCGGTTAAATGCGATACGCGGTTTGGGAGTGGTGCGCCGGGTATGAGGTCGATGCGGTGTTCTATTCCACGAAGAGGAGGAAGGCCATGAGGAAGCTCTTCAGGAAAAACATCTTGGAATTCCTGCAAAACAGCCATCAAAGAAGGAGGAACATTTGTCAAGTCGTTAGTTCCTTCGCTAGTCCCTTGCATACAAGGACATAGTGCAAGATGGATGGGTTGTTCCGCACTTCTCTCATCTCACTTTTGGTGGCAAGAAGAACACTCTTAGTTTTTCCACTCGAGTTTGGCTTGTAGCTCTCACTCACTATGGTGTGGTTCTCTCGCTCACCACTCTTCTCACAAGGTGTTGTTGCGTATTGCGCCCTCGCTAAAGCCTTTGCATTGTCCGCAATTATTTGGCTAGGAGTCATTGGTTGCAACACACAACTTTTATCAAGCCATTTGAAGGTGTAAGTGTTTGAGTGACCATTATGCAAAGCACGCTTGTCATATTGCCACGGCCTTCCGAGCCACATATGGCAAACCGTCATTGGGACCACGCCACACTCGTACCGTGTCCTTGTAGTGCCCAATTGAGAACGCCACCGAGACGGTGTGCTTGATCTTGACGGATCCTTGGTCACTTAGCCATTGGATATGGTAGGGTGTTTATGCGGAAAGAGGGTGAGGTTGAGTTTCTCACACAATTCCGTACTTGCAAGGTTGTGGCAACTCCCTCCATCGATGACAACTTTGATGGACTTCCCATTGATGCCGGCACGAGTTTGGAAGATGTTCGAGCGTTGGTCTTCATTTTCATTGGCTTGGGTAGTCAAGACCCTGGTGACCACAAGCGATGGACTTGCGTCATCCTCACACACAAGAAGTTCTTGGTCCTCTTCCAAATGTTGCCTTGCCATGGCTTCCTTGACCCTTGCATCAAACTCTTCTTCACTCAAGTATTCTTCATCGCCGTTGTCATGGATGAACAAAACTTTCTTGTTTCCACATGCATTCGACTTGTGCCCTTTGCCTCCACACTTGTAGCATTCACCATTGAATGGTTGATCATCCCTTGTGTGTTTGCCACTTGGGGGCTGTTTTCCTTGAGGGAGAGTTGGCTTGAAGGGAAGCTTGGTTGTACTTGAGGAGCTTCCACTTGGAGTTGTTGGAGTAGTGGTTGACGCTTGCTTGAAGGTGAAGTACGTCTTTGGTTTGTTGTACTTGATGTCCTCTTGCACTTGGCGCTCGGCCTTGGATGCGATGTGCACAAGCTCAACCATGTTGTTGTACTTTTGGAACTCGGTGATACGCTTGATGGGATGGTTCAAGCCATTGAGGAAGCGTGCCATGGTTTGTTCATCTCGCTCTTCGATGTTGGCACGGATCATGTTGAGCTCCATTTGTTTGAAGTACTCTTCCACGGTCTTTGTCCCTTGACTAAGCATTTGAAGTTTGTTAAAGAGGTCACGCATGTAGTGCGAAGGAACAAAGCGGGATCTCATATGAGCCTTCATGTCTTGCCAAGTTGCAATTGGAGGCTCTTCTTTCGCTTCGCGAGCGAGTTGGACTTGTTCCCACCAAAGGTTGGCATACTCATCAAACTCGAGGGATGCCATGGCCATCATCTTCTCATTGCTATAGTTGTGCATGAGGAAGATCTTGTCGACCTTGAGTTCCCAAGAGAGATATTCCTCGGGCTCATTGGAACCGGTGAACTTTGGCATGGTGAACTTGAGCTTGCCGAAAGTTTCTTCTCCATTGCGGTTCCAGTTGCGTCGGTTGCCATGATTTGGGCGGTCATCATCATCATCATCCGAGCTCTCATGTCTTGCTTGTTGATTGTTGCGTTGCTCTTGCGGTCGTCGAGGTGCCGCGTTTGGTAGTGGAACTTGTTGTGGACGACGAGCTTGGGGAGCTTGCTCGTTTTGTTGTCGCGGATGAGGACGAGGAGGAGGTTGATGGTCCTCACGACGAGCTTGGGGAGCTTGCTCTTGTTCTTGTCGCGGTTGATGCCGAGGAGCATTGTCGTGCTCCATGTGGCGAGGAGGACGACGAGCCATATGCGCAATGGGCTGCTCTTCTTCTTCTTGGTGTAGAGGAGGCTCGTCATGACCATCATGTTGGCGACGTGGACGCTCATGTCGATGATGACGCCTTGGAGGATCTTCGAGTGCTTCACGTCGACGATGATCTTGTTCGTCCTCGAAGCGCCACTCGTTGTTGAAGGGATGTCGACGCCGATGGCCTTGGTGGTCCATGCGAGGTTTCTCTTGTTGAATCACAAGTGCCCTTGGTTGTGGCGGTTGCCCGGCGCCTTGGGGTCTTGGAGAGGTCACCATCATAGCTTGACGCTATGGCGGACGCGAGATGGAACCGCATGAAGAGCTCATGGAATGAAGAACGGTCCATCCGGTGCCTTGAAGCGTGACGGCGAGGTGCACTTGAATCACTTGAGGAGTGCCGAGATGAGCTTGATTCGCCAGCGCGTGGCCTTTGAGTCCATCAATGATGTGTTGGATCTTCTCATCCGCTGAGGCAAGTGCACACCAAGAGCTTCATTTTGATGCCCGAGATTGTGTTGCATGGCATGCATTTGGCCACGGACTTCTTGAAGCGGTTGTCGATGTTCTTGAATTCCACACGGCCTCGCTAAATTGTTCATCTTGGCGCCGAGAGCTTCACAACGATAGTTGAATTATCCTGACCTTCCAATGGTCCCATCTTGTCATGAATTGGTTATCATCCTCCGGAGGTGGTGGTTTGGGATGGCTCTCCATGCACATCCATGATGCAAAGCCAACAATGGTTGTATATGGAGAAAGGGTGTGGAGAGTTAGCCTTTACCTCACCTTGGAGATTATATCAAACCAATTGCCACACAAATGAGCGAAAAGCGTGCAAAGTGAAATGGCAAGAAACACTCAAAGGCTTTTGGTGGAAGGTTAGTGTTGTGGAAAACCAAACGAAACGATCAAAGCAAAAGGTTATTGTCCTACGTGGTAAAGAACCAAAGATCAAAAGCAAAAGGAAACGATCTACAAAACACGGAAAACACACGTGGAGAAAAAGGGGGTTAGCACGACTATGAAAATGAGCACAAAAGGTCCTAACGAAGACTACGCTCGGGTGTCGTGCCAACACAAGGAGAGACCACAACTCGTTTGCCAAAAGAGGGTAAGCAATAGATTTGTGCACTTGCATGAGAGCGCCTTTTCTTCTCTTTCTTGGCTTACAAGCTTGGTATTCTCTTTGTATTGGGAGACTATGTAGCTTTTTCTCTTTTTCTTTTGTTCTCTTTTTTTTTGATTCTTTTTCCTGTTTCTCCCTTGCTATGCTACTATGTTAGCTTTTGTATTTGGCCTCACACTCACTTTCCAAGGCAAGTGCACAATGCTAGACAAACACAAAATGAGTTGCTCTCATAGGATAGACACACAAAAAGGAAGATATGGGGCTGTCAAGGTGGTGCAAGTTATACCTTTGGTATTGTTGACGACTTGCAACCGCTGGTGGGGGATGATGTTCGAGTGTCGGTGTCGTTGAGCGGATGACGTTGATGCGGAAGCTTGTGTTAAGATGGCGACAAACACGCGGAACGAACAAGCTAAAGGGGAAAGTCGAACGAAATCGAGGGCCAAGAAGAAGGAAAAACTTCATATCGGTAGTACCGCTTGGTACCGCTGGTAATACCGACGGTAGTACCGCTTGAACGGGCGGTGGTACCGCTGATGTAATTACGAACAAAAACGAGATCCACTTGACACAAACCTCGATCCGTGGGAAAACCGAAAGGTCGGCTAGGAACAACAGGGGCTATAGATCGACTCCCAAAGCAACAGATCTATGGACCAAAACCACGAAACGCACCAAATCCGAGATCGATCCAAGGCAAATTGGGGCTTTGGTGGGATTTTCGATTTTAAGGCGATAAAAGAAAATTGGGGAAATTCGTGATCAACCGTGCTCTTGATACCAATATGTTAGGGGTAACCACGGGTTGGACCGATCTTTCACGAATTCCACGAAACGAGGGAACGAGGTGGTGGGATGAAATCGATGAAGGCGATGAAAACCACGAACACACACACACCAAAACACGATACACGATACACGCCTTCTCACGCCGTGGCAACCGTCCAACATAATCCCTAGGATCGGTGTTGGGCTCGCCTCCACGCCAACAACGGGGATGAGGTGCTTGTGAGATCTTGACGACTTGGGGCGAGACACGAGAAACCAAGGCCTTGTACAACTTGAACGCACTTAAGCAATATCCAAGAGGTGGGTGGATAATCCGGTGCTCCTTGGTAGGAGCATGAGACCAATAGATATAAGTCCTCAAAGGGTTTCCTTAATATCTATTATTATCCAAGTCTAGGGTTCACAATGGATGGTGGGGCTATATATAGTCCAGCCACAAAACAGGGTAGTTTGGGGATAAATAGCAAAATATGGAGAGGGTTACAAAGGCGGCGAAATATCACGCATAAAGTCTCGTCTCTGGCGGTAGTATCAAGGGACCGGTAGTACTGGTCATGCGGTAGTACTGCCTCTGGACCGGCAAGATCATGTCGCCTGGGCTTACTGGGCCTTCTGGAAGCCGGGGCGTAGTATCAGAGTCTGTAGTACCGGTTCCAGGGCCAGTGTCGCAGGTGTGAGAGCGTTTGGCAGCCTCGGGGACCTTCATTGGCGGTAGCTTTTGGCGGTAGCTTGTGGCCATCGCTAGGTCCTAGAGTACCAACCGACAGAGAGCATTTGGTCTCTTCTTCGGGTGCTCCTCCGTCCTGCGGGTTCTTCTCTTCGTACCTGATGATGCACAAGGTATGGGTATGAAGTAGCAAGCCATCCAAGGGTGTATTGAAGTCACACATGGAGAGGAGCGAGTTCACCTTAGCTTGAAGGAGTTTGGCTCGGGCGCGAGTCATGGGTCCACTTGGGGAGCTTGTGGGGGTAGATGTAGAAGCGGTCGTAGGAAGGGCTACATCAGATACCTTGTAGAATTCCGAGCAAACATTGTGAGCGCTATCTCTTATAGTTATCTTGTATAGTTGTTGGCACAAGGAAGATGCAAGTGAAAAAGAAATAAAAATAAAAAGAGTGATACAAAAAGAAAAAAAAAGAGAAAAAAGGAAAAGAGAAAAAGAAAGAATTATAATGTGCTTTAGCGAAGATTATAAGCTCGATGAACATCATATAGGTGGTACTTATTGTGCATATCTTGTAGCCCACCAATTTTGTGCAATCGAACTAGCGTCTCTCCTTGTACTTGTGTGACACGAGCTTATAGTCTTCGCTAGGTAATCATTTGGTTTTTAGCTCACTTTCTCCTTCACACAAGTCCCATTTATCCCACCGTGTGTGTTTCCTTGTACATATTTCCTATCTTGTGGATTGACTTGTTTGCTTTGTGATCATTGTGGTTCTTTACTTGCCAATACAACATCTTGATTTCGGATTGGTTCTTGACATGCCACTTTCCATACCTATCCACCATAGGCCTTGTGTGTGTGTTTTTTGGTTAGTAGTTGGTTTTGGTGTTCCACATGAACTTCACTTTGCTTGGTTTATTGCTCTCAAGTGTGGCCACTTGCACGATACGATCTTCCAAGGTAAAGTAAGGTTTGACGTTGTATCCCTAACACCCTCTACCACTTCCATATACAATACTTGGTCTTGTGAAGCATGTCTAGGGACTCCGGGACCGATGATGATTTCTATGAAGAATCCACGATGAGCCACCATGCCTATGTCTCCACAAGCATGGATAACACGATGGAGCACTACACCAACAATGGCTCCACATGCTTGGGTGACATGGAGTGCTACAACAACAACGACTCCCCAAGCATGGGAGTCTTCAAGAACGACAACGACAAGCTCCTCAAGTCGCACCGACCAAGACGGAGCCTCCAACTCGAGTGCGCCAAGGTCCATCATCAAATGGACAAGTTCCAAAGCGACCTCCACAACTTCAAGAAGTACATGGACAACGACTTCGACAAAAACATGAGGATGGTCGCCAAGACTAATGATGCTTTGCTCTCATTAGAAAAACTTACAAGAAAGAGTGCCAAGGTCAAGGGCCATCGTCGTGAGCGTCATATGGATGACCAAGTGCGCCACCTATATCAACCATCGGCAAGGCACGCCAATGACCTCCGTCGACACCATCATAGGGCACCTTTAACTACTAGTGCCACCACCAAAATGGCACCAAGAGCAAGCCTTCGTCCACGCCATCAAGCTTCAACGACTACGCTTGCATTTGAAGAGCTCATGAACGAGGAAAATGAAGACCTCTACTTCGCCAAGTTGGATAGCATGATCCTACCTCCACCACTACTACAAGATGTCCACGAGACGGTCGAGCATGGGATTTTCCCTTCGACCATGGAGGAGAGCGATGATGCCCATCTTATGGCATCCAACCTTGGAGGCGACAAGGTCAAGAATGGTGAGCATGAGATTTTCCCTTCACCAAAGGAGGCGCAAGGAGTTGGGGAAACCGAGGCTACCCCCATATGCTTGAGTGATGATGTGGTACCAATCCCATGTGAGTATGATAGCCACTTAGCCCACTTGAGTGAGAACAAGAGTGACATGAGTGACTCCACCTTATGTGAGATTGAGTGCTTCCACTTGGAGGGCATGAGCGATACTCCTAGTGAGTTGAGAGTGGTAGTTGATAGGTCAAATGAGACCATTTCGAATTCTAACCACTTACCCTCTACCTCTAGTGTGTTCTCTTGTGTTGTGCTAGGTTCCATGGATGAAGACACTCCAAGCTATGAAGCAAGGATGCCTCAATTGGAGAAGATGTACATGGTGCATGAAGATGATGTTATGCCATGGCTACATCAAGAAAACGAAGTCGTCCACAAGGAGGCCACTACTTCCACAAAACCCACTTCATATGAGAGGTATGACCAAGGTAATAATAAGGGTGTTGATGATGCCATGATCCCACTAGTGGACATGATGAATTGTGAGGATATGCATGCTATGGATGATACTTGTGACATTACATATGCTTCATCCACTTTCCCATGTGATGATTTGCCTTTGCATAATATTGATCATGTGGAATTGTTTGATTGCAATATCATTGCCATAAACATGCCATGCTATTTATCTTGTGTGTATCCTCCAATTGCTTTCGACTTGCCTTGTCATGCTAGTCTTTCAATTTCTCCCGTTGCTTGCGATAAGATGAATACTTGCTATTTCACTTGTTTTGCTTGCAACAATATTGATCATATGCGTTATAATGAGATGGCCCCCATAGCTTTCTCAATTTTTGGAGATTTTGATGATTGCCATGATAAGCATGTTCCCCACTTGCATACTCACCATGCATCTATTTCATACTTTAATGACATTAATGGTGATGTGCACAAGAAGAGATACGTCATGATGGATGATGTGTATCTCTACCATGCACACACGTTCTTCCTTTTGTGTATGATGTGTGTAGGTACCCGCACGAGAATGTCAACCTCGGTTGAGCACGAGTTGACAAAAATAGCTCTAGAGAGCATCCCACAAGTGAGTTCAAGATCGAACCCAGCTCTGATACCTTTTTCATGCTTTGCATCTTTCATGTTGACAAATTGTTCTTTCCTATGGTTTGCTTGCAAGCATGTTAATGGTATTATCTTCCCTTGTGACATTCATGTTTCTTCGCTTTTAGATGATGATGCTTTGTGTGTTGCAATAAAAATGTTGAACAACTTACCTTTCCGATGTTTTGTGTGCAACCACAATTCCATTAAGAACATGTATTGTCATGAGAGCTTCCAAGAATCTCGTCTTGTTGTTGCAACAAACATAAGGACCACTTGCTCTTTCATTTGGTTTGTTTGCAAACACGTTACTTTGGCTTCCGCTTGGGATACTCATATTCCCATGATATTTGCTATCGATGATTTGTGTGTGACATCCAACATGTCGAACAATTTCTCTTTCCAATGGTTGGTTGGCACACATAATGAGGTTGTTTTGGACATTCTTCCTTTTGTGTTTTTGCCAAATTCTCCAAGCTTTGCATCAAAGATGTTGATAAAATTTATATTCGATTGCTTTGAGTGCCACAATAAGATGTTATATGGAGTTTTTGAGTTCCCACATTTGGATGATTTTGCAACGACTTCCATGCACTTTAACTTGCATATGCATCCCGTTTGCTATACTTGAGCTGTGCTAATCGTGTTGTGAACAAGAATGGACATGCCACAAATGACATGCTCCTCTATCACACACAAACATATGTTGCTTGGTATTTGTTGTATGAAGGTACAAATGCATACACGTCAACCTCTATGGACTATATGTTGACAAGAAGAACCGAAGAGAGTTACCTATGGCTACCCTTCATCGAGCTATCTCTACAAGCTAAGTTGACTTCCTTCTACTTGAGGACTCATGCTATAATCTTCATGAATTGGCTACGCTTTGAGTGTTTCTATGCTTTTGTTGTGAGCTTTGTAGGCTTCAAGGAAGGTGAAGGAACATTGAAGTGTTGTCAAGTAAATCTTCCCGAGGATGACTATAAGGTGAACCCCAGGATCAAGAAGGTCTCTCGACCGCTTCTACTTTGTGATGAGCATGTAGAGTCGAGGACGACTCTTTTTGAAGGGGGGGGGGAGCTGATGTAGCCCGACCTACGGTCGTTACCACATCTTGGTCTCCAACTTACGCCAAGTCGTCATGGACTCCAAAGGTGAATCCGTTCCTCTATGCGAGCCCCCTTCCTACCCTATTGAATGGTATGCTACTTCATACTCCGTCACATATGCATGATAGGTTCACATTGAAAATTACGGAGGCCAGGGAGGAAGCCCGACAAGATGGAGGCTTGGAAGATGATAGGGAAAAGGTGTCCGATCTTTCGATGAGATGGCAATAATCGATTTGGTGGAGTTCGGGCTTGACGATCCGACTACACGTGCGAGCACGAGCGCCAATGCAATCGCTAGGCCAATCTCCTGGAGGTTACCAATCCTGCGTGAACACGATCACCGACCAATGAGGGTCTTAATTCCTACACGAAATCGAGAACAAGTAAGAACCAATATTGCAATCAAGATATTGCGGATTAAGAGGAAAGCTTTATTGAAGAGGTGGGATCTTTGAATAGGTGCAGTACAAGAGGCCTCTGCGGCCCGAGCCTTGGCGAAGTTGCGACTATGGCTAACTTAATGTCTAAACAAAATCCGAATCTAGAGGGTCGGCTATGGGCGTATTTAAGGCGAAAGGTGGGGTTTCACCAGCCATGGAAGTGGTGGCGAATCCAACCCTAAAAGTCCTTTTCCCTCAAATACGGACTCTAAAAGTGGCTAATTAAAATCCTGCGATAATTACATGGGCTGGCCCAAAATAAAGCTGTCGCGGCACCATATTAATCTATGGGAATTAAGTAAGTATTGATCTTGAATATTTCGTCCAAGCCTTCTTTCTTCATTATGGTGGCCTCAAAGTTCGAAATCTTCATCCATGGCCTTCTCTTGGATCATCACATGCTTGCCATCTCCATGCATGCCCATGCTCCAATGCTTGTCCCTCTCATCCATGCTTGGTCCATCATTCCTAAGAGTAAGAAATATATCGATTTAGGCAGCATCATATTCTCATGTATGTGAGGAATAGTTCCAAGAAACGAAAGTACACGATAGTTAAGTTGTTTGGCACGAGATCTTGTGATGGGTCCTTGTATGTGTGTTTGTAGGTACAACGGTTGTATCAATAGTAGGCATGTCCACATCATGCTCCCTTCTTGAATTGAAGTCGCCCTCGACGCAACCTCATCTTCCTCACCAAAGTAAGGCTTCAAATCTGCAATGTTAAATGTAGGACTAATCGTACCAAAGCTCGCAGCAACTCAAGTTTATATGCATTATCATTGATTTTCTCTAACACCTTAAAGGGCCCGAAGACGTGGCATTAACTTAGACTTGCGTAAATCAGAAAACGAGCTTTATAAATGTAACCAAACAAGATCGCCAACATCAAACACAACATGCTTTCTCCCTTTATCCCCAAAGAAGTTTATACTTAGCATTCATGTGTTCAATGTTATCTTTAGCAGTCTTATGCAAGTTTAATATCATTTCAGCGCGTTGTGTAGCATCCAAATTATGTTGCACCGAAGAAGGTAAAGGCAATAAATCAATAGGTGGACGAGGAACAAAACCATACACAATCTCAAATGGGCACATCTTTGTGGTAGAATACAATGAACGATTATAAGCAAATTCTATATGAGGTAAACACTCTTCCCACAATTTTAAGTTCTTCTTTAAAACAGCCCGTAACATAGTAGACAAAGTTCTATTTATTACTTCAGTTTGACCATCAGTTTGGGGATGACATGTAGTACTAAAGAGCAATTTAGTCCCCAACTTAGCCCATAAACATCTTGATAGGGCAAAGGTGTCCGATCTTTCGATGAGATGGCGATATTCGATTTGGTGGATGATAGGGCAAAGGTGTCCGATCTTTCGATGAGATGGCGATAATCGATTTGGTGGAGTTTGGGCTTGACGATCTGATAGGGCAAAGGTGTCCGATCTTTCGATGAGATGGCGATGATCGATTTGGTGGAGTTCGGGCTTGACGATCCGACTACACGTGCGAGCACGAGCGCCAATGCAATCGCTAGGCCAATCTCCTGGAGGTTACCGATCCTGCGTGAACACGATCAGCCTGACCAACGAGGGTCTTAATTCCTACCTGAAATCGAGAACAAGTAAGAACCAATATTGCAATCAAGATATTGCGGATTAAGAGGAAAGCTTTATTGAAGAGGTGGGATCATGAATAGGTGCGAGGTACAAGAGGCCTCTGCGACGCTCGAGCCTTGGCGAAGTTGCGACTATGGCTAACTTAATGTCTAAACAAAATCCGAGTCTAGAGGTTCGGCTATGGGGCGTATTTAAGGGCGAAAAGGTGGGGTTTCGGCCAGCCATGGAAGTGGTGGCCGAATCCAACCCTAAAAGTCCTTTTCCCCTCAAATACGGACTCTAAAAAGTGGCTAATTAAAATCCTGCGAAAATTACATGGGCCTGGCCCAAAATAAAGGTGTCGCAGCACCATATTAAGCTATGGACGAATTCGTAAAGTATTGATCTTGAATATTTCGTCCAAGCCTTCTTTCTTCATTATGGTGGCCTCAAAGTTCTAAAATCTTCATCTGTGGCCTTCTCTTGGATCATCACATGCTTGCTGCCTTCTCCATGCATGACCAGGCTCCAATGCTTGTCCCTCTCATCCATGCTTTGTCCATCATTCCTAAGAGTAAGAAATATATCTGATTTAGGCAGCATCATATTCTCATGTATGTGAGGAATAGTTCCAAGAAACGAAAGTACCTGATAGTTAAGTTGTTTGGCACGAGATCTTGTGATGGGTCCTTGTATGTGTGTTGCTGTAGGTACAACGGTTGTATCAATAGTAGGGATGTCCACATCATGCTCCCCTTCTTGAATTGATGTCGTCCTCGACGCAATCTCATCTTCCTCACCAAAGTAAGGCTTCAAATCTGCAATGTTAAATGTAGGACTAACCGTACCAAAGTCTGCAGGCAACTCAAGTTTATATGCATTATCATTGATTTTCTCTAACACCTTAAAGGGACCAGCTACACGTGGCATTAACTTAGACTTGCGTAAATCAGGAAAACGATCTTTACGCAAATGTAACCAAACAAGATCGCCAACATCAAACACAACATGCTTTCTCCCTTTATCCCTATCAAGTTTATACTTAGCATTCATGTGTTCAATGTTATCTTTAGTAGTCTTATGCAAGTTTAATATCATTTCAGCGCGTTGTGTAGCATCCCAATTATGTTGCACCTAAGAAGGTGAAGGCAATAAATCAATAGGTGCACGAACAAAACCATACACAATCTCAAATGGGCACATCTTTGTGGTAGAATGCAATGAACGATTATAAGCAAATTCTATATGAGGTAAACACTCTTCCCACAATTTTAAGTTCTTCTTTAAAACAGCTCGTAACATAGTAGACAAAGTTCTATTTACTACTTGATTTGACCATCGGTTTGGGGATGACATGTAGTACTAAAGAGCAATTTAGTCCCCAACTTAGCCCATAAACATCTCCAAAAGTGGCTAAGAAATTTAGTATCACGATCGAGACAATAGTATTTGGCACACCATGCAAACGAACAATTTCACGAAAGAACAAATCAGCAATATGCATGACATCATCCGTTTATGACAAGGAATAAAGTGTGCCATCTTAGAAAACCGATCCACAACAACAAAATACTATCCCTCCTTCTGTGTTCGTGGCAATCCCAAAACAAAGTCCATAGAAATATCCTCCCAAGGAACACTAGGAACAGGAAGAGGCATATATAAACCATGTGGATTAAGGCGAGACTTAGCTTTTTGACAAGTAGTGTAGCGTGCCACAAATCACTCAACATCTCGACGTACGTGGCCAAAAGAAGTTTGCAAGAACATCCTCCGTCTTCTTGACGCCAAAGTGTCCCATCAATCCTCCTCCATGCGCCTCCTGTAACAACAAAAGACGAACAGAGCTATCTGGAATGCATAGTTTGTTAGCACGGAACACAAATCCATCATTGAAGACGAACTTGTTCCAAGTTCTACCATCTCTACAATTATGCAACACATCTTTAAATTCAGCATCATGCACATATTGTTCCTTAATAGTTTCCAATCCAAATATTTTGAAGTCAAGTTGAGATAACAAAGCATAACGGCGTGACAAAGCATCAACAATAATATTATCTTTACCCTTTTTGTGTTTGATAACATAAGGAAAAGACTCAATAAATTCAACCCACTTTGCATGACGACAATTCAACTTAGCTTGACTACGAATATGCTTCAAAGATTCATGATCAGAATGAATAACAAACTCTTTAGGCCATAGATAATGTTGCCAAGTTTCTAGTGTCCGAACCAACGCATATAATTCTTTATCATAAGTAGAATAGTTCAGACTAGCCCCACTCAATTTCTCACTAAAATATGCAACAGGTTTTCCCTCTTGTAATAACACCCCTCCCAAACCAATTCCACTAGCATCACATTCAAGCTCAAAAGTCTTAGTAAAATCAGGAAGTTGGAGTAAGGGAGCATGTGTGATGGAGGGGTTAACCTCTTGGGTGCCTGATCTTCACGGATCTCGTGGTCAAATCGATGGGAAAGCGAGGGGAAAGGGAGAAGGTAGCGGAAGCGAACACAAACCTCGCGAAGAACACGATGAACACACGCAAAACTCACACGATACAAGGCCGATTGCTCCCGAACGGCGGCCACCGGTCCGATAGAATCCTCGCAAGGAAAGATCGGTCAACGTGATCCCTCAAATCCACATCGGAGAGGGAATAACACCTTGAGGAGGGTCTTGATAACTTGGGGGCGAGAAACCGAGAACCCAAGGCCTTGTTCAACGATGGATGCGTGATGCAAAGTCCAATCGAGGTTGGTGACGATAGTCGGTCCCCTTGGTAAAGGGGGTGAGGCAAAACTAGAGATTCCACAATGGGGGTTGTCTTTAGTCTATCATCTATGCCTAAGGGATACATGAGGGGTGGGGGCTCTATTTATAGGCCAACCACTAAACAAGGGTACTTTGGGGATAAAACTAGGGTTTGGTAAGTAAAGGGGGATCCATGGGCTGTGGCCCAACTAGTGCGTCTTGAACCTTGCCAGAGAGAGGTAGTACTGGGACTTGGGACCGGTAACCGCTTGGTCGATAGTACCGCTCTGGGACCGGTAGTACCGCTTATGATCTGAGCTTCATTTGAGAGCCGTCTGTTGGTGGCGGTAGCAGGCCAGTTATCTTGCACCGGATCCGGGGCCGTAGTACCGCTGTGATGAGAAAGCATTTGGCTTGTTGGTGTCGTCATTCTTGTGAGTGAGGGTGGTAGTGCCGCCAGTAGTACCGATGTGTCGGTAGTACCGCTGGCGACAGAGAGCATTTGGCGATCTGTCTTCTTCCGCCTCCTCTTCCAAGCCTCCGTCTTGTCGGGCTCGATGTTCCGGGCTTCCTCCCTTGCCTCCGTACTTGTCAATGAGAACCTATCATGCATATGTGACGGAGTATGAAGTAGCATACTATTCAATAGGGTAGGAAGGGGGCTCGCATAGAGGAACGGATTCACCTTTGGAGTCCATGACGACTTGGTGTAAGTTGGAGACCAAGATGTGGTCACGACCGTAGGTCGGGCTACATCAGCTCCCCCTCTTCAAAAAGAGTCGTCCTCGACTCTACATGCTCATCACAAAGTAGAAGCGGTCGAGAGACTTTCTTGATCCTGGGGTTCACCATATAGTCGTCCTCGGGAAGATTGACTTGACAACACTTCAATGTTCCTTCACCTTCCTTGAAGCCTACAAAGCTCACAACAAAAGCGAAGCAACACTCAAAGCGTAGCCAATTCATGAAGATTATAGCATGAGTCCTCAAGTAGAAGGAAGTCACCTTATCTTGTAAAGATAGCTCGATGAAGGGTAGCCATAGGTAACTCTCTTCGGTTCTTCTTGTCAACATATAGTCCATAGAGGTTGACGTGTATGCATTTGTACCATCATACAACAAAGACCAAGCAACATATGTTTGTGTGTGATAGAGGAGCATGTTATTTTTGGCATGTCCATTCTTGTTCACAACACGATTAGCACAACTCGAGTATAGCAAACGGGATGCATATGCAAGGTCAATGTGCATGGAAATCGTTTGAACATCATCCAAATGTGGAAACTCAAAAACTCCATATAACATAGAAGTGGGGCATTCAAAGCATTGGATCCAAATTTCAAACAACATCTTTGATGCAAGAGTAGGAGAATTTGGCAAAAACACACAAGGAAGCATATCCAAAACAAAGGTATTATGTTTGCAAACAAACCAAATGAAAGAGCAAGTGGTCCTTATGTTTGTTGCAACAACAAGACGAGATTCTTGGAAGCTCTGATGACAATACATGCTCTTAATGGAATTGTGGTTGCACCCAAAACATCGGAAAGAGAAAATGTTCAACATTTTTGTTGCAACACACAAAACATCATTATCTAGATGCGAAGAAACATGAATGTCACAAGGGGAGATAATACCATTAACATGCTTGCAATCAAACCATATGAAAGAGCAATTTTCCAACATGAAAGATGCAAAGCATGCAAAAGGTATCAGAGCTGGGTTCGATCTTGAACTCACTCGTGGATGCTCTCTAGAGCTCCTTTTCAACTCGTGCTCAACCGAGGTTGACATTCTCGTCATGGGTACCTACACACATCATATGGAAAAGTAAGAACGTGTGTGCATGGTAGAGATACATCATCCATCATGACGTATCTCTTCTTGCACATCACCATTAATGTCATTCAAGTATGAAATAGATGCATGGTGAGTATGCAAGTGGGGAACATGCTTATCATGGCCATCATCAAAGTCTCCAAAAATTGAGAAAGCTATGGGGGCCATCTCATTATAACGCATGTGGTCAACATTGTTGCAAGCATTCATCTTATGGCAAGCAACGGGAAAAATTGAATGACTAGTATGATAAAGCATGTCCATAGCAATTGGAGGATACACACAAGATGCATAGCATGGCATGTTTATGGCAATGATATCGCACTCAAACAATTCCACATGATCAATATTATGCAAAGGCAAATCATCACATGGGAAAGTGGATGAAGCATATGTAATGTCACAAGTATCATCCATAGCATGCATATCCTCACAATTCATCATGTCCACTAGTGGGATCATGGCATCATCAACACCCTTATTGTTACCTTGGTCATACCTCTCATATGAAGTGGGTGTTGTGGAAGTAGTGGTCTCCTTGTGGACGACTTCGTTTTCTTGATGTAGCCATGGCGTAGCATCATCTTCGTGCACCAAGTACATCTTCTCCAATTGAGGCATCATTGCTTCGTGGCTTGGGGAGTCGTCCTCCATGGAACCTAGCATAACACAAGAGAACACACTAGAGGTAGAGGGTAAGTTGTTAGAAATCGAAATGGTCTCACTTGACCTATCAACTACCACTCTCAACTCACTAGGAGTATCACTCATGCCCTCCAAGTGGAAGCACTCAATCTCACATAAGGTGGAGTCACTCGTCTCACTCTTGTTCTCACTCAAGTGGGCTAAGTGGCTCTCATGCTCGCATGGTATTGGTACCACATCATCACTCAAGCATATGGGGGTAGGCTCTTTTTCCTCAACTCCATGTGCCTCCTTTGGTGAAGGGAAAATCCCATGCTCACCATTCTTGACCTTGTCGCCTCCAAGGTTGGATGCCATAAGATGGGCATCATTGCTCGCCTCCATGGTCGAAGGGAAAATCCCATGCTCGACCGTCTTGTGGCCATCTTGTAGTAGTGGTGGAGGTAGGCTCATGCTATCCAACTTGGCGAAGTAGAGGTCTTCATTGTCCTCGGTCATGAGGTCTTCAAATGCAAGCGTAGTCATTGAAGCTTGAAGGCGTGGACGAAGGCTTGCTCTTGATGCCATTTTGGTGGTGGCACAAGAAGTTGAAGGTGCCTTGTGATGGTGTCGACGGAGGTCATTGGCGTGCCTTGCCGATGGGTGATGTAGGTGGCGCACTTGGTCATCCATATGACGCTCACGACTATGGCCCTTGTCCTTGGCACGCTTCCTTATAAGTTCTTCTAATGAGCACAAGGCATCATTAGTCTTGGCGACCATGCTCATGTTTTTGTCGAAGTCATTGTCCATGTCCTTCTTGAAGTTGTGGAGGTCGCTCTCAAACTTGTCCATTTAATGGTGGACCTTGGCGCACTCGAGGCGTAGGCTCCGTCTTGGCCGGTGCGACTTGAGGAGCTTGTCGTTGTCGTTCTTGAAGTCGCCCATGCTTGGGGAGTCGTTGTTGTTGTAGCACTCCATGTCACCCAAGCATGTGGAGCCATTGTTGGTGTAGTGCTCCATCATGTTATCCATGCTTGTGGAGACATAGGCATGGTGGCTCATCGTGGATTCTTCATAGAAATCATCCTCGATCCCGGAGTCCCTAGACATGCTTCACAAGACCAAGTGTTGTATATGGAAGTGGTAGAGGGTGTTAGGGATACAACGTCAAACCTTACTTTACCTTGGAAGATCGTATCATGCAAGTGGCCACACTTGAGAGCAATAAACCAAGCAAAGTGAAGTTCACGCGGAACACCAAAACCAACTACCAACAAAAAAACACACACACACAAGGCCTATGGTGGATAGGTATGGAAAATGGCATGTCAAGAACCAATCTGAAATCAAGATGTTGTAATGGCAAGTAAAGAACCACAATGATCACCAAGCAAACAAGTCAATCCACAAGATAGGAAATATGTACAAGGAAACACACACGGTGGGATAAATGGGACTTGTGCGACGGAGAAAGTGAGCTAAGAACCAAATGATTACCTAGCGAAGACTATAATCTCATGTCACACAAGTACAAGGAGAGACGCTAGTTCGATTGCATAAGATTGGTAGGCTACAAGATATGCACAATAAGTACCACCTATTTGATGTTCATCGAGCTTGCGCTTCCTATTCTATGAGGCACATGTATATTTCTTTCTTTTTATCTTTTCCTTTTTTTTTCTTTTTTTTTCTTTTTGTATCACTCTTTTTCTTTTTATTTCTTTTTCACTTGCCACTTACTTGTGCCAACAACTATACAAGATAACTATATGAGAAAGCCCTCACAATGTTTGCTCGGAATTCTACAAGGTATCAAATGTGCATAGCCCAAGCAATCATAAGAGGAACTAGTCTCAATAGGTGTTTGTTGCTCGCAAAGATAGTGGGGTTCACAAAGGAATGCAAGTGGGGAGAAGTCGCGGAATGTTTATACCTTTCGTCGACGATCTTCACCCTTTATTGTTGGATTCCGCCTTGCTCACGAAATTTGGATGGAGTAGATAGCATTAACCACGTGGATGATGATGTAAAGCTCCTTCTCCTCTTTGAAACGAGCTAAAGAACACCAAAATCCGAGTTCGTATGCAAAAGTTATGCTCAAAACGGTGAGGTGAAATACGGAACTTCTTTGTTTTCTTTACGTAGGCGGTAGTACTGGGATTTTGGTACCGCTGGGCGGTAGTATTTTTGGAGCGATAGTACCGCTCGGGACAGAAACCAGATCCGACGCGATTAGCGAGTTTAGAAGCGATTTAAGGAAAATCTTCAAGAAAACACCAAATCGACGGGAAATCAAGGAATTAGGCTATGGGAACACAAAGGAAGGTAGATCAACAAGTTTAGCAAGTAATCCACGGATCAAAACCTACCAAAATGCACTCAAATCACATCGATCCAAAACACGAATTGGGGCTATTTTGGTGAAATTTTCAATTTATGGGGAAAAGACCAAATCGATGAGAAATCGTGGCAACAAAAGCTGCGATACGGATGATGGAGGGTTAACCTCTTGGGTGCCCGATCTTCACGGATCTCGTGGTCAAATCGATGGGAAAGCGAGGAAGGGAGAAGGTAGCGAGCGAACACAAACCTCGCGAAGAACACGATGAACACACCAAAACTCACGATACAAGGCCGATTGCTCGAGCGGCGGCCACGGTCCGATATAATCCTCGCAAGGAAAGATCGGTCAACGTGCTCCTCAAATCCACATCGGAGGGAAGAACACCTTGAGGAGGGTCTTGACGACTTGGGGCGAAAACCGAGAACCAAAGGCCTTGTTCAACGATGGATGCGTGATGCAAAGTCCAATCGAGGTTGGTGACGATAGTCGGTCCCCTTGTAAAGGGGATGAGGCAAAACTAGAGATTCCACAATGGGGTTGTCTTTAGTCTATCATCTATGCCTAAGGGATACATGAGGGTGGGGATCTATTTATAGGCCAACCACTAAACAAGGGTACTTTGGGGATAAAACTAGGGTTTGGTAAGTAAAGGGGATACATGGGGTGTGGCCCAACTAGTGCGTCTTGAGAACCGCCAGAGCGGTAATCTGGGACTTGGGACGGTAGTACCGCTTATCCTGATAATACCGCCTGGGACCGGTAGTACCGCTTGATCTGGAGCTTATTTGGAGCTCACTGTTGGTGGCGGTGAGGCGATAGTCGTGGCTGATAATCTGGGATCCGGCCGTAGTACCGCCGGTGACGAGAGCATTTGGCTTCTTTGGTGTCGTCACATTCTTTGGTAGCGAGGTGGTAGTAAGGCCGCGGTAGTACCGGTCACCAGGTCCGGTAGTACCGCTGGCGACAAAGAGCATTTGGCGATCTGTCTTCTTCCGCCTCCTCTTCCAAGCCTCCGTCTTGTCGGGCTCGATGTTCCGGGATTCCTCCCTTGCCTCCGTACTTGTCAATGTGAACCTATCATGCATATGTGACGGAGTATGAAGTAGCATACTATTCAATAGGGTAGGAAGGGGGCTCGCATAGAGGAACGGATTCACCTTTGGAGTCCATGACGACTTGGTGTAAGTTGGAGACCAAGATGTAGTCACGACTGTAGGTCGGGCTACATCAATGTGTTAGCTTATCTTTTAATATGACGAAGGCCTGTTGTTGTGCATCGCCCCAAACAAAGGGCACATCCTTCTTGGTAAGCTCATTCAGCGGCGCGGCAATTGATCCAAAGTCTTTGACAAAGCGCCTATAAAAACCAGCGAGGCCAAGAAAACTCCTCACTTGTGTGACCGTCTTGGGCTGCGGCCAATTCTCAATAGCTTCAATCTTGGATGGCTCCACTTCAATACCCTGTGATGTAACAACATAGCCAAGAAACGCAACTCGATTGGTGCAAAAGTTGCACTTCTCAAGGTTACCAAACAAACGTGCATCTCGTAAAGCATTGAAAACAACACGTAAATGGTCCAAATGATCCTCTAAAGATTTGCTATAAATCAGAATATCATCAAAATAGACTACCACAAAGCGTCCAATGAAAGCACGTAAAACTTCGTTCATTAATCTCATGAAAGTGCTAGGTGCATTAGTTAAACCAAACGGCATTACTAACCACTCATATAAACCGAACTTAGTTTTAAATGCTGTTTTCCATTCATCTCCTAATTTCATACGAATCTGGTGGTAACCACTCATAAAATCAACTTTAGAAAACATGGTAGAGCCACTCAATTCATCAAGCATGTCATCTAAACGTGGAATAGGATGACGATATCGAATAGTAATATTATTGATAGCTCTACAATCAGTACACATGCGCGAAGAACCATCTTTCTTAGGTACCAAAATAATAGGAACAGCACAAGGGCTAAGGGACTCACGAATATGATCTCTGTCGAGTAGTTCCTGAATTTGGCGTTGTATCTCCTTTGTCTCCTCTGGATTGGTTCTATATGGCGCGCGGTTGGGCAACGTGGCACCAGGAATTAGATCAATTTGATGCTCAATTCCTGTTATGGGGTAACCCTGGGGTTGGCCCGATCTTTCACGAATTCCACGGGAAACGAGGGGGAAAGAGGTGGTCGGTGGATGAAATCGAGGAAAACGATGAAAGCCACGAACACACACACACACCAAAACACGATACACGCCTACTCCTCACGCCGGTGGCAACCGGTCCAACATAATCCCTAGGATCGGTGTTGGGCGAAGCTCGCTCTCCACGCCAACAACGGGGGATGAGGTGCTTGGTGAGACCTTGACGACTTGGGGGCGAGACACCGAGAACCCAAGGCCTTGTACAACTTGAACGCACTTAAGCAAGATCCAAGAGGGGGGTGGATAATCCGGTGCTCCTTGGTAGGAGCATGAGACCAATAGATATAAGTCCTCAAAGGGTTTCCTTAATATCTATTATTATCCAAGTCTAAACGTTTACAATAGAGTGGGGGCTATATATAGTCCAGCCACAAAGCAGGGTAGTTTGAATGGAGAGATAAATGATAGGTTGGGTTACAAGGCACAGGCGAACTTAGGTGATCAGGATCAGGCGGGACCAGTACTGATCCGGTCAGTACAATCGGGTGGTGACCGTAGTACCGCTTGAGCAGTAGTACCGTTGAGGGCTGGAGCTTCGTCGGGCGTCGATGTGGCGGTAGGAGGGGCGGTAATGCCACCCCACGGTAATGCAGTTCTGGGACGATAGTACCGCTTGCGTCTGGGGCATGGGGTAGTGCTTCTGTGGAGGCGGGAGGAGGCGGTGGGTCCGCTTGAGCGGTAGTGCAGTCGTCCCACCGTGAGTACCGCGTCTGGCATGACCCGGTGGCTTCTTCGTGCACTGATGATGCATGAGTTTGCGTGTGAAGTAGCAAGCCATCCAAGGGGTGTCGAAGTCACACAAGGAGAGGCGAGTTCACCTTAGTTTGAAGGAGCTTGGCTCGAGCACGAGTCATGGGTCCATTTGGGTAGCTCGTGGGAGTAGATGTAGTAGCGGTCGGGACGGGCTACATCTCCCCTTGGAAAGAGTCGTCCTCGACTCTTCAGTCACAACTTCCTCTTCGCCATGGTAGGGTGAGAGGTCCTTGACATTGAATGTCGAGCTCACAAGATACTTGATGTTGGTATATCGATCACATAGGCGTTGTTGTTTATCCTTTTAGCACCTTGAATGGTCCGTCGCCTCGTGGCTTTAGCTTGGAGTCGCTCCTTGGGGAAGCGGTCTTTACTCAAGTGTATCCATACAAGGTCGCCCTCATCAAAGATCATCTCTTTCTTGGTCTTGTTTAGCCTTGATGCTTGGCGAAGGACTTGTTGCTCGATAGTAGCTCGTGTGTCTTCATGGAGTTTCATCATTGCTTGGCACGCTTGACAACGTCCATATTGGCACGTTCATGAAGTGGGAGTGGAAGGATATCGAGCGGTGAGAGGCTCGAATCCATACGATCATGAACGGGCTCCTCATGGTGGTGGAGTGCTTGGCGGTTGTAGCGAACTTCGGCGTGGAATGCATTCCTCCAGTCTTTAAGGTTCTTCTTTATCAACACCGGAGAAGTGTGCCAAGACTTGATTGACTACTCGGTTTGTCCATCGGTTTGAGGATGCGGCGGGCGAGAATAGGAGCTTGATGCCGAGCTTGGCCATGAGGGTCTTCGAGTAGCTCATGAATTTTACGTCACATCGGAGACGATTGTTCGTAACGCCGTGTAGCAATTATTTCACGAAAAACAAATTTGCGACATGTGAAGCATCATCGGTCTTATGGCACGGAATGAAATGTGCCATTTTGAAAAGCGATCCACGACTACAAATATGGAATCGTGACCATGTTTAGATCTAGGCAAGCCTAATACAAAGTCCATGCTAATGTCCGACCAAG
This sequence comes from Avena longiglumis, assembly GCA_030063025.1. Lineage (NCBI taxonomy): Eukaryota > Viridiplantae > Streptophyta > Magnoliopsida > Poales > Poaceae > Avena > Avena longiglumis. The sequence goes on along the minus strand of CP125974.1, from coordinate 330,986,565 downwards.
GTGCATGAGGAATAGGCAATGGCATATAAAGACCAAAGGGGTTGGACTTAGACTTAGCTTGGATACATGTAGTGCATCGTTGAGCGTGGCGCCCACGTGGCTTCATCTTTGGCCAAAAGTAGTGAGTGGAGAGCATGTCATATGTCTTATCACGGCAAAGTGACCCATAAGGCCTCCACCATGGGACTCTTGAAGAAGCAAAAGTTGGAGAGAGGATTTGAATGCAAAGCTTGTTTTGTTTGAAAAGAAAACCCTTGTGCAAATAGAAATCAATCCCTTTGTCTATTGAACATTGTGCAAATATTGGTCCAAAGAAAGAATGAATGACGTACAAAGATTTGATGTCCTCAAGACCCAAAACATTGACTTGAGTCGTGTAAGAAGGCTTGTGGTTTTATGAGACAAGGCGTCGCCACCACATTTTCTTTGCCCTTCTTGTATTTTACAATGTAAGGAAAAGACTCCATAAACTCAACCCACTTTGCGTGCCTTTTACTCAAGTTGGCTTGGCCCTTAAGGTACTTCAACGACTCATGGTGAATGGATTATAAATTCTTTGGGCCAAAGATAGTGTTGCCACACTTGAAGAACACGAACCAAGGCAAAAGTTCTTTGTCATAAATGGGATAATTGAGCGTGCCATCAAGTTTCTCACTATGGTAAGCAATAGGGCCATTTTGCATAAGGACGCCACCAATGCCAATACCACTAGCGTCACATTCAATCTCAAAGGTTTTGTGAAATCGGCAATGCAAGAAGTGGTGCTTGGTGAGCCTCCTTTGAGCTCATCAAAGCCTTTTGTTGTGCTTTTCCCCAAGCAACGTGACATTCTTCTTGGTCAATTCGTTGAGGGGCAAGCAATTGTGGGAAAAATCTTTCACAAAAGCGGTAAAAGCCACCAACCCATGAAAACTACGAAGTTCACTAACATTTGTAGGGTGGGCCAATCTCGTATGTCCTTGACTTTTGATACATCAACTTCAATGCCATTAGAAGACACGACAAAACCAAGGAAAATCAGCTTGTCTCTTGCAAAAGTGCACTTGGGAGGTTAGCATAAAGCTTTTCATGACGAAGGATTTGTAAGACCTCCTTAACATGAGTAACATGCTCCTCTAGTGACTTGCTATAGACAAGAATGTCATCAAAGTAAACAACTACACTCTTTCCAATGAGTGACCGCAAAATATGGTTCATGAGGCGCATGAAGGTAGATGGGGCATTGGATAAGCCAAAAGGCATAACCAACCATTCATATAGACCAAGCTTGGTCTTGAAGGTTTTCCACTCATCACCTTGACCATGCAAATTTGGTGGTAGCCACTACGATCAATTTTGAAAATATAGTGGCTCCACATAACTCATCAAGCATGTCATCAAGAGCGGTATAGGATGTCGATAACGCACGGTGATAGCATTGATTGGGCCGATCCATGCATAACATAACGTATCATCCGTTTTGGGACTAGGATCACGGGGAGCGCTTGGGCTAGTGCTTACTTGGATCAAACCTTTGGAGACGAGTTGGTTGATTTGGCTCGATCTCCTTTGTCTCTTCGGTTTGTGCGTCATGGCCTTGGTTTGGTAGTGGTGCGCCGGGTATGAGGTCGATACGGTGCTCGATTCCACGAAGAGGAGGAAGGCCATGAGGAAGCTCTTCGGGAAATACATGTTGGAATTCCTGCAAAACAGCCATCAAAGAAGGAGGAATATTTGTCAAGTCATTAGTTCCTTGTGCTAGTCCCTTGCATACGAGGACGTAGTGCAAGATGGATGGGTTGTTCCTCACTTCTCTCATCTCACTTTTGGTGGCAAGAAGAACACTCTTAGTTTTTCCGCTCGAGTTTGGCTTGTAGCTCTCACTCACTATGGTGTGGTTCTCTCGCTCACCACTCTTCTCACAAGGTGTTTTTAAGTGTGCGCCCGCTAAAGCCTTTGCATTGTCCGCAATTATTTGGCTAGGAGTCATTGGTTGCAACACACAAGTTTTATCAAGCCATTTGAAAGTGTAGGTGTTTGAGTGACCATTATGCAAAGCACACTTGTCATATTGCCACGGCCTTCCGAGCAACATGTGACAAACCGTCATTGGAACCACGTCACATTCCACCGTGTCCTTGTAGTGTCCAATGGAGAACGTCACCGAGACGGTGTGCTTGATCTTAGCGGATCCTTGGTCACTTAGCCATTGGATATGGTAGGGGTGTCTATGTGGGTGAAGGGTGAGGTTGAGTTTCTCACAATTCCGTGCTTGCGAGGTTGTGGCAACTTCCTCCATCGATGACAACTTTGATGGACTTCCCATTGATCGGCACAAGTTTGGAAGATGTTGGCGTTGGTCTTCATTTCCATTGGCTTGGGTAGTCAGACCCTTGTGACCTGGCGATGGACTTGCGTCATGCTCACACACAAGAAGTTCTTGGTCCTCTTCCAAGTGTTGCCTTGCCATGGCTTCCTTGACCCTTGCATCAAACTCTTCTTCACTCAAGTATTCTTCATCGCGTTGTCATGGATGAACAAAACTTTTTGTTTCCACATGCATTGGACTTGTGCCCTTGCCTCCACACTTGTAGCATTCACCATTGAATGGTTGATCATCCGTGTTTGTTTGCCACTTGGGGCTGTTTTCCTTGGGGAATAGTTGGCTTGAAGGAAGCTTGGTTGTACTTGGGGAGCTTCCACTTGGTGTCGTTGGAGTAGTGGTTGGAGCTTGCTTGTATGTGAAATCGTCTTTGGCTTGTTGAATTTGATGTCCTCTTGCACTTGACGTTGACCTTTGATGCAATGTGCACAAGCTCAACCATGTTGTTGTACCTTTGGAACTTCAGTGATGCGCTTGATAGGATGGTTCAAGCCATTAAGGAAGCGGGCCATTGTTTGCTCATCGCGTTCCTCAATGTTGGCCAGATCATGTTGAGCTCCATTTGCTTGAAATATTCTTCCACGGTCTTTGTTCCTTGACTAAGAGTTTGAAGCTTGTTGAAGAGGTCAGCGTGTAGTGCGAAGGAACAAAGCGGGATCTCATATGGGCCTTCATGTCTTGCCAAGTTGCAATTGGGCTCTTCTTTTTTCATGAGCGAGTTGGACTTGTTCCACCCAAAGGTTGGCATACTCATCAAACTCGAGGGATGCCATGGCCATCATCTTCTCATTGCTATAGTTGTGCATGCGGAAGATATTGTCGACCTTGAGTTCCCAAGAGAGATATTCTTCGGGCTCATTGGAACCGGTGAACTTTGGCATGGTGAATTTGAGCTTGCCGAAAGTTTCTTCTCCATTGCGGTTCCGGTTGCGGCGGTTGCCATGATTTTGGCGGTCATCATCATCATCATCCGAGCGCTCATGTCTTGCTTGGGGATTGTTTCGTTCCTCTTGCGGTTGTTGAGGTGCCGCGTTTGGTGGTGGAACTTGTTGTGGACGACGAGCTTGGGGAGCTTGCTCGTTTTGTTGTCGCGGTTGAGGGCGAGGAGGTTGATGGTCCTCACGACGAGCTTGGGGAGCTTGCTCTTGTTCTTGTCGTGGGTGATGTCGAGGAGCATTGTCGTGCGCCCTGTGGCGAGGAGGACGTCGAGCCACATGCGCGATGGGCTGCTCTTCTTCTTCTTGGTGTAGGGGAGGCTCGTCATGACCATTATGTTGGCGACGAGGACGCTCATGTCTATGATGACTCCTTGGAGGATCTTGGAGTGCTTCACGTCGACGATGATCTTGTTCGTCCTCTTCGGAAGTTGCACTTGTTGTTGAAGGAGCGTGTCGACGTCGATGGCCGTGGTGGTCTATGCGAGGTTGCTCTTGTTGAATCACCAGTGCCCTTGGTTGTGGTCGGTTTGCTTCACGTCTTGGAGGTCTTGCGGAGAGGTCACCATCATAGCTTGATGTCGCGGCGTGACGCGGAGATGGTACCACTTGCGAAGAGCTTATGGATTGAAGAACGGGTCCATCCGGTGCCTTGAAGCGTGTGGCGAGGTGCAATTGTTTCACTTGATGAGTGTCGAGATGAGCTTGATTCGGCGGCGTGTCCTTGCGAGTCCATCGATGATGTTGGAGCTTCTCATCCGTTGAGGCGAGTGCGACCAAGAGCTTCATTTTGATGCCGAGGTTGTGTTGCATGGCATGCATTTGGCCACGGACTTCTTGAGCGGTTGTCGATGTTCTTGAATTCCACGGGCCTTGCTAAATTGTTCATCTTGGCGCTCGAGAGCTTCTAGCGATAGTTTAATTCTCCTCGGATCTTCCAATGGTCCCATCTTGTCATGAATTGGTTATCATCCTCTAGAGGTGGTGGTGGTTGGAATGGCTCTCCATGCATCCATGATGCAAAGCCAACAATGGTTGTATATGGAGAGAAAGGGTGTGGAGAGTTAGCACATTACCTCACCTTGGAGATTATATCAAACCAATTGCCACACAAATGAGCGAAAGCGTGCAAAGTGAAATGGCAAGAAACTCTTAAAGGCTTTTGGTGGAAGGTAAGGGTTGTGGAAAACCAAGCGAAGCGATCCAAGCAAAGGTTATTGTCCTCGTGGTATGAACCAAAGATCAAAAGTAAAAGGATCGATCTACCAAAACACGGAAAACACACGTGGAGAAAGCGGGGTTATACGACTATGAAAATGAGCACAAAGGTCCTAACAAAGACTACTCATTTGTCGTGCCAACACAAGGAGAGACCACAACTCGTTTGCCAAAGAGGGTAAGCAATAGATTTGTGCACTTGCGGCGGGCTCTTTCTTCTCTCTTTCTTGGCTTACAAGCTTGGTATTCTCTTTGTATTGGGGGACTATGTATCTTTTTTCTCTTTTTTTTGATTCTTTTTCCTTTTTGTCCCTTGCTATGCTACTATGTTAGCTTTTGTATTTGGACTCACACTCTCACTTCTCGAAGGCAAGTGCACAATGTGAACAAACACAAAATGAGTTGCTCTCATAGGATAGGTACACACAAAGGAAGATATGGAAATTTGTCAGGTGGTGCAAGTTATACCTTTGGTATTGTTGACGACTTGCGACCGTTGGTGGGGAAAGATGTTCGAGTGTCGCGTTGGTAGCGGGATGGCGTTGATCACGGAAGCTATTGTGAAAATGGCGACAAACACGCTAAACACGAACAAGCGAGGTGGAAAAGGTCGTGAGCGAAATCGAGGCGTCAAAGGCGGGGAGAACGCAGCGATGGCGGCGGTAGTACCCAGTAGCAGGCGGTAATGAGTACAGCTTGTACTACCAGTAATCCGGTAGTGATAATCCAGCTTACGGTGATACGCTGCAGCACGAACGAACTGGAGCAGGTGAACTTGCCAAAAACCTCAAATTGTGGAAAAAAGCGGCCGAAAAGGTGAGCTAGAAACAAGAGGGCTATAGATCGACTCCCAAAGCAACGAGCTATGGACCAAAACCACGAAAAACTCACCAAATCCAGAGATCGATCCGAAGGTAAATTGGGCTCTTTTGGTAGGATTTTCGTTTTAAGATGGATAAAAGAAAAAATTGGAGGAAATTGATCAACCGTGCTCTTGATACCAATATGTTATGGGGTAACCACAGGGTTGGCCCGATCTTTCACAATTCCACGGAAGCGAGGGAAAAGGTGGTGGGTGGATGAAATCGAGGAAAGCGATGAAAGCCACGAACACACACACACCAAAACGATACACGCCTACTCCTCACGCGGTGTGGCCGGTCCAACATAATCCTAGGATCGGTGTTGGTGACTCGCTCTCCACGCCAACAACGGGGATGAGGTGCTTGGTGAGACCTTGACGACTTGAGGCGAGACAGAGAACCCAAGGCCTTGTACAACAGGCACTTAAGCAAGATCCAAGAGGGGTGGATAATCCGTGCTCCTTGGTAGGAGCATGAGACCAATAGATATAAGTCCTCAAAGGGTTTCCTTAATATCTATTATTATCCAAGTCTAGCGTTTACAATAGAGGTGGGGCTATATATAGTCCACCACAAAGCAGTGGTTGAATGGAGAGATAAATGATAGGTTGGGTTACAAGGCACAGGCGAACTTAGGTGATCGGGATCGAGCGGGACCGGTAGTACGGTCCGATGGTAAGGTACCGGTGGTGACGCCGATAATCCGCTTCGAGCCAATGCAGCTTGAGGGCTGAGCTTCCGTCGAGGCGTCGATGGCGGTAGGAGGGCGGTCTGCGGCCACGGTAGTACGATTCTGAGGACCGGTAGTACCGCTGCGTCTGGGGGCATGGGGTAGTGCTTCTGTGGCGGCGGTAGGAGGCGGTAGGTCCGCTTGGGCGGTAGTGCTGTCCCAACCGATAGTACCGCTTCGTCTGGCGGTGGTGGCTTCTTCGTGCACGATGATGCCGAGTTTGCGTGTGAAGTAGCAAGCCATCCAAGGGGGTGTCGAAGTCACACAAGGAGAGGAGCGAGTTCACCTTAGTTTGAAGGAGCTTGGCTCGGGCACGAGTCATGGGTCCATTTGGGTAGCTCGTGGGAGTAGATGTAGTAGCGGTCGGAGGACGGGCTGCATCAATTCCTCTAATAGGAGGTAGTCCTGGTGGCAACTCAGCGGGAAAGACGTTCTCATATTCCTGCAAAAGGTTAGCAACAGCGGGTGGCAAAGAAGGAGGCATATCCTCAAATGAAAACAAAACCTCTTTGCAGACAATTGCATAACATTGAGTATTGTTTACATCTAGTTCAGCAATATCAATTTTATTTGCAAGCATACATGGACTCTTCAAACGAATTTCAGTAGCATGTGTAGAATCAGATTTAGTGTTCTTTGGTGGTATAAAATCTGCAGCAACAATCTGATTCTCACTTTTATTTTTCTCCTCGGTTTTAGCTCTACTAGCTCTAGCAAGATCATCTTTTAAAATCTGTTAAAGTCATAGGTTTTAGACCAATTTTCTTTCCATCATGCATAAGAGAATAGTGATTAGTTTTACCATTATGAGCGATTCTCTATCAAATTGCCATGGTCTACCAAGTAACAAAGAACAAGCTTGCATAGGTACAACATCACAATCAACAAAATCGAATATGTACCAATAGTAAAATGCAGCGCATGCCGTTCTTGTTACCTCGATCTTCGAGAACTCTCAAACCATTGGATGTAATATGAATGTGGGCGTTGTCTTGTTGGGCGCAAGCTTCTCTACCATGTCAACAGCGGCGATTATTACAACTCCCTCCATCGATGATGATCCGTATAGCTCTTTCCTTGAGAACACCATGTGTTTGGAGCAGGTTGTGGCGTTGATCTTGCTCGGTTGCTCAATTGCACACTCAACACACGTTGTGTAATTAAGCTCTTGTATTGATCGGCGACTTGCTCCCATTACCTCTGGCTCTTCATCGACATCGAATTGTCTCCATCTCGAGCAGAAATAAGGGCTAGTGTATCTTCATCAAAGTCACTCGCTGAATCGTATTGACCATCTTCGCACCATCATCACCGTTGTGTTGTGCATTGCCTCTCAATATGACCAAAACCCGACACTTGCGGAATTGTATATCCTTTGTCTTACCGTGGAAGCCATAGAAGATGCACTGACGGGAGCATTGGATGATGGTGGAGAAGCGGTGGAAATCTTGTGGTGGCCTTGGATGTGGTAGTAGGCGGAGGCGAATCACGAGGCTAATTGTCGGGATGTCCAAGTGGATGTGCGACTGCAGAATTATTAGTCCTCCTCCATGGTGTTTGGCGATCCACACTTCACGTTCGACTTTGCAAGCAAGATGAAACAAACAAGTGATAGAATTATATTCCTTATAATCTAATATGTGCTAAATGTCCTTGTTTAATCCACCAAAAGCGTGCAAGCATTTGTTCATTAGATTCAACAAGACCACACCTAACCATCCCGTTTGCAATTCTGATAATACTCTTCTCTGAAATTTTTTCCTTGCTCTAAGCGTGTGATTCTTTAGTAAATCACGTTGATAAGTGGGAGGTACAAAGCGAACACGCATAGCAGTTTTTAAAGGTCAAGTACTAGGAATAGTAGTAGGATTTAAGCGACAATACTCGGACCACCAAAGGAAGCAAATTTAGTAAATTCACATGTAGCACTAACACGCATATTCTCGGGATATTTTAAGCGGGCAAAACATTGTTCTACTTCCATCTCCCATGTAAGATATGCATCGGGATTATATTTACCCTCAAAAGATGGAATATTTAATTTAAGCTTTGCAACATGATCATCATCACGTCTTGGGTGGGCGGCGTTGCGGTAGTAATGTCGGGGCGACCGGTACCTATGGAGGTTGTTCAACCTCCTCGTCAACAGAATCGTCATCGTCGGTCGTAGTAGTACCCATACATCCCCAATGTCGCGGCATGGCGTGGAAGTCGAGGAACGTCGATCAGCGATGGCCGCGAAGTGCGGCGGCATCAAACCAGCCGATCAGGCCGTGATCGGAATGCGCGTCGCCATGTGTGGGTGCGGTCAGTGCGAACAATCGGTTGAAGCTCCTTGAACCGAACGTCAAGCTTGGCGTTGAAGGATTTCTCTAGTCCATCGATCTTTTCCACGGCGTTGGTGAGCTTGGTGTCAAACTCCCCAAGGCGCGTATCCACGTCTTCAGCGCGACTGACCAAGAGCGCGGAGAAGTGGGCATGTAGTTCTTCGTTCGTCATTGTGGCGAGGGGTCATGAAGTATCATCATGGTTAGTCCTTAAAAAGCACGGTATATAGTGCGGAAATATGGTGGAAATCACGCGTAATCCGTCAAGCAATATACAAAGCTCTTACAAGTTCTTACCAAACAGCGAGGAAAAGGCGATGTGCAACCACGAGGATCGGTGGGTCGAGATTGAACCAGCGATAACGAGTCGAAACACACCGCGTGGAGTATCTGGAGCTCTGGGAAAACTTAGCTAAGGGGTTAGCAATTATCAAAACAGCAATGCAAAAGTTGAAAGAATGCTCAACGGCATCTTGTGCTGGTCCTAGGCTAGACCGTACTAGAGGCGAGCCTAGATCACCAGCGATGTCACGACAGCGACACAACAAGCACTGTGATGATATGGCACCACGAAAAGCGAAAAGAGGTGAAAAATCACTATGATGGCGAGTGTCTAGAATTGATCTGAGGGGTCTAAAAATAGGTTAGCCCCAAAAAAATTTTGAAATTTTTATTTTGCTCGGAAAGCATGAGACGCCAAAAAATATTGCTATAACGGCCGAGAAAAGTGATCCGGAATTGAAAAATAGTATAGCCAGAAATTTTTTTCGGAGGCGGTTCCAGACAAAGAACAAGTAACAAAGAACAAGCTTGCATAGGTACAACATCACAATCAACAAAATCAGAATATGTACCAATAGTAAAATGCACGCGTACCGTTCTTGTTACCTTGATCTTGCGAGAACTCTCAAACCATTGGATGTAAGATGAATGTGGGTGTTGTCTTGTTGGAAGCGCAAGCTTCTCTACCATGTCAACACTGGCCAGATTATTACAACTCCCTCCATCGATGATGATCCGTATAGCTCTTTCCTTGACAACACCATGTGTTTGGAACAGGTTGTGGCGTTGATCTTGCTCAGATTTGCTCAATTGCACACTCAACACACGTTGTGTAGTTAAGCTCTTGTATTGATCAGCAGATTCAGCTCCCATTACCTCTGGCTCTTCATCAGCATCAGAATTGTCTCCATCTCGGCGAAATAAGGGCTAGTGTATCTTCATCGAAGTCACTTTTGAATCATATTGACCATCTTCTCGCCATCATCGGGCGTTGTGTTGTGCCTTGTCTCAATATGACCAAAACCCGACACTTGCGGTATTGGATATCCTTTGTCTTACCGTGGAAGCCATAGAAGATGCACTCTGACGAAGCATTGGATGATGGTGGAGGAGCATTTGGAAATCTTGTTAGGGGGTAACCACAGGGTTGGCCCGATCTTTCCACAATTCCACGAGCCACGAGGGAAAGAGGTGGTCGGTATGAAATCGAGGAAGGCGATGAAACCACGAACACACACACACCAAAACACGGTACGCCTACTCCTCACGCCGGTGGCAACGGTCCAACATAATCCCTAGGATCGGTGTTGGTGCTCGCTCTCCATGCCAACAACGGGGGATGAGGTGCTTGGTGAGACCTTGACGACTTGAGGCGAGAACAGAACCCAAGGCCTTGTACAACAGGCGCACTAGGCAAGATCCAAGAGGGGGTGGATAATCCGGTGCTCCTTGGTAGGAGCATGAGACCAATAGATATAAGTCCTCAAGGGTTTTTAATATCTATTATTATCCAAGTCTAAGCGTTTACAATAGAGGTGGGGATATATAGTCCAGCCACAAAGCAGTAGTTGAATGAAAAGATAAATGATAGGTTGGGTTACAAGGCACGGGGCCGAACTTAGGCGATCGGGGTCGAGGCGGGACGGTAGTACCGGTCCGGCAACCGGTAGTACCGGTGGTAACCGGTAGTACCGCTTCCGGAGCGGTAGTACCGCTTGAGGGCCTGGAGCTTCCATCGGAGGCGTCTATGGCGAGCGGTAGGAGGGGGCAGTAGTACCGGCCACCGGTAGTACCGCTTGCTTCTAGGGCGTGGAGTAGTGCTTCCGGTGGCGAGCGGTAGGAGGAGGTGGGACCGCAGGCGGTAATCGGTCGTCCCAACCGGTAGTACCGCTTGCGTCTGGCAGCGACTGGTGGCTTCTTCGTACCTGATGATGCACAGAGTTTGCGTGTGAAGTAGCAAGTCATCCAAGGGTGTGTCGAAGTCACACAAGGAGAGGAGCGAGTTCACCTTAGTTTGAAAGAGTTTGGCTCGGGCGCGAGTCATGGGTCCACTTGGGTAGCTCGTGGGAGTAGATGTAGTAGCGGTCGGAGGACGGGCTGCATCAGCTCCCCCCCCCCATTGGGAACGAGACGTCCTCGACTCTTCAACCGTCACAACTTCCTCTTCGCCATGGTAGGGTGAGAGGTCCTTGACATTGAATGTCGAGCTCACAAGATACTTCGATGTTGGTATATCGATCACATAGGCGTTGTTGTTGATCCTCTTTAGCACCTTGAATGGTCCATCGCCTCGTGGCTTTAGCTTGGAGTCGCGTTCCTTGGGGAAGCGGTCTTTACTCAAGTGTATCCATACAAGGTCGCCCTCATCAAAGATCATCTCTTTCTTGGTCTTGTTTAGCCTTGATGCTTGGCGAAGGACTTGTTGCTCGATAGTAGCTCGTGTGTCTTCATGGAGTTTCATCATTACTTGGGCACGCTTGACAACGTCCATATTGGCACGTTCATGAAGTGGAAGTGGAAGGATATCGAGCGCGGTGAGAGGCTCGAAGCCATAGACGATCATGAACGGGCTCCTCATGGTGGTGGAGTGCTTGGCGCGGTTGTAGGCGAACTTCGGCGTGTGGAATGCATTCCTCCCGATCTTTAAGGTTCTTCTTTATCAACACGGAGAAGTGTGCCAAGACTTGATTAGCGACCTCGGTTTGTCCATCGGTTTGAGGATGCGGCGGACGAGAAGAGGAGCTTGATCGAGCTTGGCCATGAGGTCTTCGAAGTAGCTCATGAATTTTACGTCGCGATCGGAGGCGATTGTTCTTAACGCCCGTGTAGCAGATTACTTCTGAAAAACAAATTTGCTACATGTGAAGCATCATCGGTCTTATGGCGGAATGAAATGTGCCATTTTTGAAAAGCGATCCACGACTACAAATATGGAATCATGACCATGTTTCGATCTAGGCAAGCCTAACACAAAGTCCATGCTAATGTCCGACCAAGGTGCATCAGGAATAGTTAATGGCATATAAAGACCAAAGGGGTTGGACTTGGACTTAGCTTGGATACATGTAGTGCATCGTTGAACGTGGCGCTCCACGTCGCGCTTCATCTTTGGCCAAAAGTAGTTAGTGGAGAGCATGTCATATGTCTTGTCACGGCCAAAGTGACCCATAAGGCCTCCACCATGGGACTCTTGAAGAAGCAAAAGTTGGAGAGACGACTTCAGAATGCAAAGCTTGTTTTGTTTGAAAAGAAAACCCTTATGCAAATAGAAATCATCAATCCCTTTGTCTATTGAACATTGTGCAAATATTGGTCCAAAGAAAGAATCGGACGCGTACAAAGATTTGATGTCCTCAAGACCCAAAACATTGACTTTGAGTCGTGTAAGAAGGCTTGTGGTTTTGCGAGACAAGGCGTCCGCCACCACATTTTCTTTGCCCTTCTTGTATTTTACAATGTAAGGAAAAGACTCCATAAACTCAACCCATTTTTCGTGTCTTTTTCTCAAGTTGGCTTGGCCCTTAAGATACTTCAACGACTCATGGTCGGAATGGATGATAAATTCTTTGGGCCAAAGATAGTGTTGCCACACTTGAAGCACACGAACCAAGGTAAACAGTTCTTTGTCATAAATGGGATAATTGAGGCGTGCGCCATCAAGTTTCTCACTATGGTAAGCAATAGGACGCCCATTTTGCATAAGGACGCCACCAATGCCAATACCACTAGCGTCACATTCAATCTCAAAGGTTTTGTGAAACCCGGCAATGCAAGAAGTGGTGCTTGGTGAGCCTCTTTTGAGCTCATCAAAAGCCTTTTGTTGTGCTTTTCCCCAAGCGAGCGTGACATTCTTCTTGGTCGATTCGTTGAGGGGCAAGAAATTGTGGAAAAATCTTTCACAAAGCGGCGGTAAAAGCCAGACCCATGAAAACTACGAAGTTCACTGACATTTGTAGGGGTGGGCCAATCTCGTATGTCCTTGACTTTGGAGACGTCCACTTCTATGCCAATAGAAGACACTACAAAACCAAGGAAAATCAGCTTGTCTCTTGCAAAAGTGCACTTGGGGAGATTAGCATAAAGATTTTCATGACGAAGGATTTGGAGGACCTCCTTAACATGAGTAACATGCTCCTCTAGTGACTTGCTATAGACAAGAATGTCATCAAAGTAAACAACTACACTCCTTCCAATGAGAGATCGCAAAATATGGTTCATGAGGCGCATGAAGGTAGATGGTGCATTGGATAAGCCAAAAGGCATAACCAACCATTCATAGAGACCAAGCTTGGTCTTGAAGGCGGTTTTCCACTCATCACCTTCAGCCATGCGAATTTGATGGTAGCCACTACGAAGATCAATTTTCGAAAATATAGTGGCTCCACATAACTCATCAAGCATGTCATCAATACGCGGTATAGGATGTCGATAGCATACGGTGATAGCATTGATTGAATGAGTCCATGCATAACATAGCGTATCATCCGTTTTCGGGACTAGGATCACGGGGCCGCTTGGGCGAGTGCTTACTTGGATCAAACCTTTGGAGGAGTTGGTTGATTTGGCCTTCGATCTCCTTCGTCTCTTAGGGTTAAATGCGTCTGGTAGCGGTTTGGGAGTGGTGCTGGGGTATGAGGTCGATGTGGTGCTCGATTCCATGAAGAGGGAAGGCCGGGAGGAAGCTCTTGGGAAATACATCTTGGAATTCCTGCAAAACAGCCATCAAAGAAGAAGGAACATTTGTCAAGTCGTTAGTTCCTTGCGCTAGTCCCTTGCATACGAGGACGTAGTGCAATATGGATGGGTTGTTCCGCACTTCTCTCATCTCACTTTTGGTGGCAAGAAGAACACTCTTAGTTTTTCCACTCGAGTTTGGCTTGTAGCTCTCACTCACTATGGTGTGGTTCTCTCGCTCACCACTCTTCTCACAAGGTGTTTTTGCGTATTGCGCCCTCGCTAAAGCCTTTGTATTGTCCGCAATTATTTGGCTAGGAGTCATTGGTTGCAACACACAAGTTTTATCAAGCCATTTGAAGGTGTAAGTGTTTGAGTGACCATTATGCAAAGCACGCTTGTCATATTGCCACGGTCTTAGAGCAACATGTGACAAACCGTCATTGGAACCACGTCACATTCCACCGTGTCCTTGTAGTGCCCAATGGAGAGCGTCACCGAGGCGGTGTGCTTGATCTTAGCGGATCCTTGGTCACTTAGCCATTGGATATGGTAGGGGTGGTCTATGTGGATGAAGGGTGAGGTTGAGTTTCTCACACAATTCCATGCTTGCAAGGTTATGGCAACTCCACCATCGATGATAACTTTGATGGACTTCCATTGATCTGCACGAGTTTGGAAGATGTTCGGCGTTGGTCTTCACTTTCATTGGCTTGGGTAGTCAAGACCCTTGTGACCTGGCGATGGACTTGCGTCATGCTCACACACAAGAAGTTCTTGGTCCTCTTCCAAGTGTTGCCTTGCCATGGCTTCCTTGACCCTTGCATCAAACTCTTCTTCACTCAAGTATTCTTCATCGTCGTTGTCATGGATGAACAAAACTTTCTTGTTTCCACATGAATTCGACTTGTGCCCTTTGCCTCCACACTTGTAGCATTCACCATGAATGGTTGATCATCCCTTGTGTTTTTGCCACTTGGGGGCTATTTTCCTTGAGGGAGAGTTGGCTTGAAGGGAAGCTTGGTGGTACTTGAGGAGATTCCACTTGGAGTTGTTGGAGTAGTGGTTGACGCTTGCTTGAAGGTGAAGTACGTCTTTGGCTTGTTGTACTTGATGTCCTCTTGCACTTGGCCTTTCGGCCTTTGAGCGATGTGCACAAGCTCAACCATGTTGTTGTACTTTTGGAACTTCGGTGATGCGCTTGATGGGATGGTTCAAGCCATTGAGGAAGCGTGCCATTGTTTGTTCATCTCGCTCTTCAATGTTGTACGTATCATGTTGAGCTCCATTTGCTTGAAGTACTCTTCCACGGTCTTTGTTCCTTGCCTAAGCGTTTGAAGCTTGTTGAAGAGGTCCAGCGTGTAGTGTGAAGGAACAAAGCGGGATCTCATATGAGCCTTCATATCTTGCCAAGTTGCGATTGGGCTCTTCTTTAGCTTTGAGCGAGTTGGACTTGTTCCACCAAGGTTGGCATACTCATCAAACTCGAGGGATGCCATGGCCATCATCTTCTCATTGCTATAGTTGTGCATACGGAAGATCTTGTCGACCTTGAGTTCCCAAGAGAGATATTCCTCTGGCTCATTGGAACCGGTGAACTTTGGCATGGTGAACTTGAGCTTGCCAAAAGTTTCTTCTCCATTGCGGTTCCGGTTGCGGCGGTTGCCATGATTTGGGCGGTCATCATCATCATCCGAGCTCTCTTGTCTTGCTTGGTGATTGTTGCGTTGCTCTTGCGGTTGTGGAGGTGCCCCGTTCGGTGGTGGAACTTGTTGGTGACGACGAGCTTGGGGAGCTTGCTCGTGTTCTTGTCGTGGTTGATGTCGAGGAGCATTGTCTTGAGCCCTATGGCGAGGAGGACGTCGAGCCGCATGCGCAATGGGCTGCTCTTCTTCTTCTTAGTGTAGAGGAGGCTCGTCATGACCATCATGTTGCCGACGTGGACGATCATGTCGATGATGACGTCTTGGGGGATCTTCGAGTGCTTCCCGTCGACGGTGATCTTGTTCGTCCTCTTCGGAAGCTTCACTTGTTGTTGAAGGGGCATGTCGATGTCGATGGCCTTGGTGGTCCATGCGAGGTTGCTCTTGTTGAATCACAAGTTCCCTTGGTTGTGGCGGTTAAACCGCGCCTTGGAGGTCTTGCGGAGAGGTCACCATCATAGCTTGACATTGCGGCGTGGCGGAGATGGTACCTTGCGAAGACCTCATGGATTGAAGAGCGGGTCCATCCGGTGCCTTTAAGCGTGGCGAGGTGCACTTGATTCACTTGAGGAGTGCGAGATGAGCTTGATTCAGCGGCGTGGCCTTGCGAGTCCATCAATGATGCGTTGAAGCTTCTCATCCGTTGAGGCGAGTGCGACCAAGAGCTTCATTTTGATGACCGAGGTTGTGTTGCATGGCATGCATTTGGCCACGGACTTCTTGAGCGGTTGTCGATGTTCTTGAATTCCACATGGGCCTCGCTAAATTGTTCATCTTGGCGCCGCTCGAGAGCTTCTAGCGATAGTTGAATTCTCCTCGGACCTTCAATGGTCCCATCTTGTCATGAATTGGTTATCATCCTCAGGAGGTGGTTGTGGTTAGGATGGCTCTCCATGCACATCCATGATGCAAAGCCAACAATGGTTGTATATGGAGAGAAAGGGTGTGGAGAGTTAGCCTTTTACCTCACCTTGGAATTATATCAAACCAATTGCCACACAAATGGCGAGCGTGCAGCGTGAAATGGCAAGAAACTCTCAAAGGCTTTTGGTGGAAGGTTAGGGTTGTGGAAAACCAAACAAAAGCGATCCAAGCAAAGGTTATTGTCCTCGTGGTAAAGAATCAAAGATCAAAAGCAAAGGATCGATCTCTGAAAACGGAAAACACACATGGAGACAAATTGGGTTATACGACTATGAAAAATGAGCACAAAAGGTCCTAACGAAGACTACGCTCGGTTGTCGTGCCAACACAAGGAGAGACCACACTTCGTTTGCCAAAGAGGATAAGCAATAGATTTGTGCACTTGCCTCAGTGCGCTCTTTCTTCTCTCTTGTTGGCTTACAAGCTTGGTATTCTCTTTGTATTGGGAGACTATGTAACTTTCTATTCTATCTTTTCTTTTCCTATTTTTTTGATTCTTTTCTTTTCTCCTTGCTATGCTACTATGTTAGCTTTTGTATTTGGCCTCACTCTCACTTTTCCGAAGGCAAGTGCACAATGTAGACAAACACAAAATGAGTTGCTCTCATAGGATAGATACACACAAAGGAAGATATGGGGTGTCAAGGTGGTGCAAGTTATACCTTTGGTATTGTTGACGACTTGCGGCCGTTGGTGAAGCGGATGTTGAGTGTCGCGGTGTCGTTGGGCGGTATAGCGTTGATCACGGAAGTTGTTGTGAAAATGGCGACAAACACATGAAACACGAACAAGCGAAATGGAAGGTCGTGAGCGAAATCGAGGCGTCAAAGGCGGGAAGCACGGTCGATGGCGGCGGTAACCGCTGGTAATGATAGGACGGTGTGGTAGTCTGGTTGTACTACCGGTAGTCTGGGTCACTAAGCGGTAATACCGCTTCTTGGCGGTAGTACCGCAGCACGAGCACGGAACAAGGTGAACTTGCCAAAAACCTCAAATTCGTGGAAATGTGACGAAAGGTGAGCTAGAAACAGGGGCTATAGATCGACTCCCAAAGCAGCAGATCTATGGACCAAAACCGAAAAACTCTCCAAATCAGAGATCGATCCGAAGGCAAATTGGGCTATTTTGGTAGGATTTTTCGTTTTTAAAGCGGATAAAAAGAAAAATTGGGGAAATTAAGTGATCAACCGTGCTCTTGATACCAATATGTTAGGGGGTAACCACAGGGTTGGCCGATCTTTCCACAATTCCACGAGCCACAAGGGAAAGAGGTGGTGGGTATGAAATCGGGAAGGCGATGAAAACCACGAACACACACACACCAAAACACGATACCGCCTCCTCACGCCGGTGGCAGCGGTCCAACATAATCCCTAGGATCGGTGTTGGTGACTCGCTCTCCACGCCAACAGCGGGTATGAGGTGCTTGGTGAGACCTTGGCGACTTGGGGCGAGGCAGAACCCAAGGCCTTGTACAACAGGCACTAGGCAAGATCCAAGAGGGGGTGGATAATCCGGTGCTCCTTGGTAGGAGCATGAGACCAATAGATATAAGTCCTCAAGGGTTTCATTAATATCTATTATTATCCAAGTCTAGCGTTTACAATAGAGGTGGGGGCTATATAGTCCAGCCACAAAACATGGGTAGTTTGAATGAAAAGATAAATGATAGGTTGGGTTACAAGGCCTGGGGCCGAACTTAGGCGATCGGTCGAGGCGGGACCGGTAGTGCAGTCCGACAGCGTGTACCGCTTCCCGGTAGTACCGCTTGGGAACTGGAGCTTCCGTCGGGCGTCTGTGGCGGTAGGAGGCGGTAGTCTGCCCGATAGTACCGATTCTGGGGACGGTAGTACCGCTTGCTTATACGGGCGTGGAGTAGTGCTTCTGTGGCGGTAGGAGGAGGCGGTGGGACCGCTTGGGCGGTAGTACCGGTCGTCCCAACGTAATCTGGCTTGCGTCTGGCGGCCCGGTGGCTTCTTGTACTGATGATGCCTGAGTTTGCGTGTGAAGTAGCAAGCCATCCAAGGGTGTGTCGAAGTCACACAAGGAGAGGCGAGTTCACCTTAGTTTGAAGGAGTTTGGCTCGGGCGCGAGTCATGGGTCCACTTGGGTAGCTCGTGGGAGTAGATGTAGTAGCGGTCGGAGGACGGGCTGCATCAAATCTTGTGGTGGCCTTGGATGTGGTAGTAGCTAGTGGCGAATCACGAGGAGGCGCTGATTGTCGGGATGTCCAAGTGGATGTCGACCTCTGGAATTATTAGTCCTCCTCCATGGTGTTTGGCGATCCTGCACTTCACGTTGACTTTGCAAGCAAGATGAAACAAGCAGTGATAGAATTATATTCCTTATAATCTAAGATGTCTTTGAAAGTCCTTGTTTAATCCACCAAAAGCGTGCAAGCATTTGTTCATTAGATTCAACAAGACCACACCGAACCATTCCGTTTGCAATTCACGATAATACTAGAGGCGATGTGCAATATCTGAAGCTCTTACAAGTTCTTACCAAGCGAGGAAAAGGCGATGTGCAACCACGAGGATCGGTGGGTCCGGAGATTGAACCAGCGATAACCGAGAATTCGAAACACGCACGTGGAGAGTATATGTGGAGCTCTGGGAAGGCTTAGCAAAGGGTTAGCAATTATCAAAGCAGCAATGCAAAAGTTGAAAGAATGCTCAGCAGCGGTCTTGTCTTGGTCCTAGGCTAGACCGTACTAGAGGCATAAGCCTAGATCACCAGCGATGTCACGATAGCGACACAACAAGCATGTGATGATATGGCACCTTGAAAGCGAACGAGATCACGAAAATCACTATGATGGCGAGTGTCTAGAACTGATCTCTGGGGTCTAAAAATAGGTTAGCCCCAAAAAAATTTCGATTTTTTATTTTGCTCAGCCTGAGCGTAAAAAATATCGCTATAATGACCCGATGGAAAAAGTGATCCCGGGGTCAAAAGCAGTATAGCGAAACAAATTTGAGCGGTTCAGACTTTTTGCTCTCCTAGACTTCTGACCGGACTCTTAACTACCACGGACTTTAGCTTAACACGGAAAAAACAAAGAAGGAAAGTAAAAAGAAATAACTAGAAACAATAACTCTACTCGGACTTGTACCACAGAGCGGTCGGATCGTGTCACGGTAGGAAGGCGGTGGCGGCGTATTAGGGTTTATGGTGGCAGAATATGGCGGCGGAATATGGTGGCGGAATATGGTGGCGATGATCGGCGAGTGTGGCGGTGACTACTATGATCGAACTTCGAAACTCTAAGGGCCGAGACACTAAGACCCGACAACTCGGCGACGATGTGAACAAATTCAACAATGCAAAAGCGAAAAAGATAATGCGAGGCGTAGATTCGTTATGGGATGGGTCTAAACTCTAAGCTGTTTTTTGGCTTTTTAAGTGGGTTATAGGTAAAAACATATCTAATCTACGAAAATAGTAAAATCTCTGAGCAACCTGAAATCGATACCACTTGATAGGGAAAAGGTGTAGATCTTTCGATGAGATGGCGATAATCGATTTGGTGGAGTTGGCAGCGATCCGACTGCGTGCGACACGGCGCCAATGCAATCGCTAGGCCAATCTCACGGAGGTTACCGATCCTGCGGGAACACGATCGGCTGACCGGCGAGGTCTTAATTCCTACACGAAATCGAGAACAAGTAAGAACCAATATTGCAATCAAGATATTGCGGATTAAGAGAAAGCTTTATTGAAGAGGTGGGATCACGAATAGGTGCAGAAGTACAAGAGGCCTCTGCGACGCTCGAGCCTTGGCGAAGTTGCGACTATGGCTAACAATGTCTAAACAAAATCCGAGTCTAGAGAACGGCTATGGAGGCGTATTAAGAGGCGAAAGGTGGGGTTTCGGCCAGCCATGGAAGTGGTGGCGAATCCAGCTAAAGTCCTTTTCCCTCAAATCTGGACTCTAAAAGTGGCTAATTAAAATCTGCGAAAATTACATGGGGTGGCCCAAAATAAAGGTGTCATGACACCATATTAAGCTATGGACGAATTAAGTAAAGTATTGATCTTGAATATTTCGTCCTAGCCTTCTTTCTTCATTATGGTGGCCTCAAAGTTCTGAAATCTTCCTCCATGGCCTTCTCTTGGATCATCACATGCTTCTTTGCCATCTCCATGCATGGCCATGCTCCAATGCTTGTCCCTCTCATCCATGCTTGGTCCATCATTCCTAAGAGTAAGAAATATATCTGATTTAGGCATCATATTCTCATGTATGTGAGGAATAGTTCAAAAGCGAAAGTACGATAGTTAAGTTGTTTGTACGAGATATTGTGATGGGTCCTTGTATGTGTGTTGATGTAGGTATAACGGTTGTATCAATAGTAGGGATGTCCACATCAGAAGAGGAGACGGAAGAAGACATGTCGGCAGCTGCCAGGTCCAAGCGGTACTACCGGTCGGCGGGCAGTACTACCGGTGGTACTAGCCCCTGCTACCGCCCGTCTTGAAGCTGCTCTCCGCCCTTTGGATGCCCCGATCTGGCTTGCGGTATCCGCCCATAAGCGGTACTCTAGGATACCATGGTACTACCGGTGATGACCGGTACTACGGTCCTAGGTCAGTACTACGGTCATGTATGTGCTATGGCGCACCTGTTGAGCTGACCCATGTATTCCTGATGCAGCCCGACCTAGGACGCACCTCTATCTACAACACCTAGTCCCCCAAGTGGACCAATGACTCACGCCCGTGCCAAGCTCCTACAAGCCAAGGTTAACTCGCTCCTTTCCTCATGTGATTTTGGCCTACCTTTGGATGGCTTGCTACTTCATGCATCTACGTTGTGTATCCTCAGATATGAAGCAACACCACCACACCAAGCCACCAAGGAAGCAGGACCAGGAGAAGAAGCTACTGGAGCTCTGCACACCGGAGTCTCCGGCGTAGACCGGAGTCTCCGGACCTTCCTCCAGTCCAGACCGGAGACCCAAGCCCGGGACAGCCAAAAGCCCCCTCCGGAGACGGGTCCGGAGATTGCCCGGAGTCTCCGGACCGACCGTTGCCAGGCATGTTAAAGCCTTTTGGGCCTGGCCCATGTAACCCCCAATTTCGCCCAAACTTCTAGTTTTATTCCAGAACTACCCCTGTTTATGTAGTTGGCCTATATATAGCCCCACCCCTCATATGTAAACCCTAGACTTGGATAATGATAGATTAAGACACCCCTTTGTGGATCTTTTAATCTATTGGTCCCATGCTCCTACCAAGATGCACCTATTGTCCACCCTCCTCTTGGATCTTGCCTAGTGCGTTCAAGTTGTACAAGGCCTTGGGTTCTCGGTTTCTCGGCCCCAAGTCGTCAAAATCTCACCAAGCACCTCGTCCCCCGTTGTTGGCATGGAGAGAGAGCTTCGCCCAACACCGATCCTAGGGATTATGTTGGACCGGTTGCCACCGGCGTGAGGGATCGGCGTGTATCGTGTTTTGTGCGCGTGTGCTCGTGGTTTTCATCCCCTTCCTCCCTAGACCATCGCTTTCCCATCGTTTCTCGTGGAATTCGTGAAAGATCGGGCCACCCCAAGGGGTTACCCCATAACATCTTGGTATCAAGAGCAAGGTTGATCACGAATTTCCCCCCAATTTTTCTTCTATCCACCATAAATTCGAAAATTTTCCAAAAGCATTTAATTTGCCTTTGGATCGATCATCATTTTGGAGTGTTATTTGTGGTTTGATCCGACCAAATCTTGTCTAAGGTGTTGGTTCATGTTATGGGGTAACCACAGGGTTGGCAGATCTTTCACAATTCCACGAGCAGCGAGGGAAAGAGGTGGTCGGGGTATGAAATCGAGGAAGGCGATGAAAACCACGAACACACACACAAAACACGATACGCCTCCTCACCGGTGGTGGCAACTTTGATGCAGCCCGACCTCACGGTCGTTACTACATCTTGGTCTCCAACTTCGCCAAGTCGTCAAGGACTCCAAAGGTGAATCCGTTCCTCTATCTGAGCCCCTTCCTACCCTATTGAATGGTATGCTACTTCATACTCCGTCACATATGCATGATAGGTTCACATTGACAAATGCGGAGGCAAGGGAGGAAGGCGGAGCATCAAGCCCGACAAAGGCGGAGGCTTGGAAGAGGCGGAAGAAGACATCGCCAAATGCTCTACATGTGGCAGTACTCGGACACAGCGGCCGGTACTCTCGTGAGCCACTATCGCCCTGCTACACTTGACAGGCATGTGAAGCCAAATACTCTCATCTCGTGGTACTACGGATCTGGACCAGTACTCGGTCGGCCTACCGCCCCTACTACCGCTCCCAGCGGCTCGGTGAAGCTCCGGGACCATGGCGGTACTAGTCTGGCGGTACTACGGACCAAGCTGTACTACGGTCCCAAGTCCGGTACTAGCTCTGGCGGTGCATGCACGCGCACTAGTTGAGCCTGACCCATGTATCCCCCTTACTTACCAAACCCTAGTTTTATCCCCAAACTACCCTTGTTTTGTGGTTGGCCTATAAATAGAGCCCCACGCTCATGTATCCACGAGGCATAGATGATAGACTAAAAAACCCCATTGTGGAATCTCTAGTTTGCCTCATCCCTTTACCAAGGGACCGACTATAAATCACCAACCTCGATTGGACTTTGCATCACGCATCCATCGTTGAACAAGGCCTTGGGTTCTCGGTTTCTAGCCCCCAAGTCAAGACCCTCCTCAAGGTGTTCTTCCCTCTCCGATGTGGATTTGAGAACACGTTGGATCTTTCCTGCGAGATTCTATCGACCGGTGGCCGCCGTTAGAACAATCGACCTTGTATCGTGTGAGTTTTGCGTGTGTTCATCGTGTTCTTCGCGAGGTGTGTGTTCGCTTCCGCTACCCTCTCCCTTTCCACTCGCTTTCCCATCGATTTGACCACGAGATCCGTGAAGATCGGGCACCCAAGAGGTTAACCCCTCCATCATACGGTATCGGTGACTTTTGGTTGCCCAGTTTCTCATCTATTTGGTCTTTTCCCCATAAATTCGAAAATTTCACCAAAAATAGCACCAATTCGTGTTTTGGATCGATCTGTGATTTGAGTGCGTTTTGGTAGGTTTTGATCCGTGGATTACTTGCTAAACTTGTTGATCTACCTTCCTTTGCGTTCCCATAGCCTAATTCCTTTCCGCCGATTTGGTGTTTTCTTGAAGATTTTCTGCCCAAATCGCTTCAAACTCATGAATCGCGTCGGATCTGTTTTCTCTGTCGGCGGTACTACGCTCCAAATCTCTGTACTACCGCCAGTACCAAAATCTGTACTACTTGAAGGCAGAAAAGCGGCAAGTTCAGATTTGACCTCTCACCGTTTGAGCATAACTTTTGCATCGAACTCGGATTTGGTGTTCTTTAGCTCGTTTCAAAGAGGAGAAGGAGCTCTACATCATCATCCACGTGGTTCATGCTATCTACTCCATCCAAATTTCGTGAGCAAGGCGGAATCCAACAATAAAGGGTGAAGATAAATCGACGAAAGGTATAAACATTCCATGACTTTTCCCCACTTGCATTCCTTTGTGAACCCCACTATCTTTGTGAGCAAAAACACCTATTGAGACTAGTTCCTCTTATGATTGCTTGGGCTATGCACATTTGATACCTTGTAGATTAGAGCAAACATTGTGCGCTTTCTCATATAGTTATCTTGTATAGTTGTTGGCACAAGGAAGAGGCAAGTGAAAAGAAATAAAAGAAAAGAGAAAAAAAAAAATATAGAAAAAGAAAAGAAAGAAATATACATGTGCCTCAAAGAATAGAGGCATAGCTCGATGAACATCATATAGGTGGTACTTATTGTGCATATCTTGTAGCCCAATTTTGTGCAAT
Organism: Avena longiglumis; assembly: GCA_030063025.1. NCBI lineage: Eukaryota > Viridiplantae > Streptophyta > Magnoliopsida > Poales > Poaceae > Avena > Avena longiglumis. Next base: position 330,962,698 of record CP125974.1, on the reverse strand, counting down.
CGAACTAGCGTCTCTCCTTACTTGTGTGACACGAGCTTATAGTCTTAGCTAGGTAATCATTTGGTTCTTAGCTCACTTTCTCCGTCACAAGTCCCATTTATCCCAGTGTGTGTTTCCTTGTACAAATTTCCTATCTTGTGGATTAACTTGTTTGCTTTGTGATCATTGTGGTTCTTTACTTGCCATTACAACATCTTGATTTGGATTGGTTCTTGACATGCCACTTTCCATACCTATCCACCATAGGCCTTGTGTGTGTGTTTTTTGGTTAGTAGTTGGTTTTGGTGTTCGCGTGAACTTCACTTTGCTTGGTTTATTGCTCTCAAGTGTGGCCACTTGCGATCGATCTTCCAAGGTAAAATAAGGTTTGGCGTTGTATCCCTAACTCCACTACCACTTCCATATACACCGCTTGGTCTTGTGCATCATGTCTAGGGACTCCACCGAGGATGATATCTATGAAGAATCCATGATGAGCCACCATGACTACGACTCCACAAGTATAGAGGACATGAACACAACAGGCAATGGCTCGCATGCTTTGAGGACCGGGCACTACACCTCGGCGACTCCACATGCATGGAAAACATGGAGCTCTCGTCGACAATGGCTCCTCATGCATGGAGCCTATGGAGCACTACAGAGCAATGGCTCCACATGCTTGGGTGATATGGAGTACTACACCAACAACTACTCCCCAAGCATGGGCGACTTGAGTGCGACATCGATGGCGCCTCGCTAAGCATGGAGGACACGGGGAACTTCATCGACTTTCATGGCTCCTCCATGCGCCATGAAGAATTCCACCGTGTGGAGATGGAAGCCTACTCGCCAAGCAAGAGGCGCATCATCAAGATTCCATGACCTTCAAGGCCAAGCGTGCCACACCAAAGGGCACCACCTACTTGATGATTCACCTCCAAGGCGACATGTGCCACCTAGATGGCGTCAAGCGCCACCATCTCTAAGGCACCAAGCTCCATCACCTCCAAGGCGTCAAGCTCTACCATCTCCAAGGCAAGCTTCATCACGCCAAGGCGCCAAGCTCCAACTCCTATCCAAACAAGGTGGCGTCAAACATCATATGCATCAAGCGCCAAGAAACAAGACTCTTCATCGACAAACATCCTCTCATGAGCAGCCACCATAAAGAGGATACAAGACATCGTCAAAGGCATCTTCGCCATAAAGGCGAAGAATTCATGATGAGCACCAACCATAATGCTCAAGCAAGCTCAAGAAGGCACCACAAGCACAAGAAGAGTGCCAAGGCAAATGATCATCGTCGCGAGTGTCATGTGGGCGACCAAGTCGCCACCTACATCAACCATCGGCAAAACCGCCATGACCTCCGTCGACACCATCATAGGGCACCTTCAACTACTCGTGCCACCACCACAATGGCACCAAGAGCAAGCCTTCCTCCACGCCATCAAGCTTCAATGCCTCGCTTGACTTCCTGACCTCAGCGAGGAAAATCTGAGCGCCTACTTAGCCAAGTTGGATAGCATGAGCCTACCTCCAACACTACTACGAGATGGCCACAAGCGGTCGAGCATGGGATTTTCCCTTGACCATGGAGGAGAGTGATGATGCCCATCTTATGGCATCCAACTTTGAAAGCGATAAGGTCGAGAATGGTGAGCATGGGATTTTCCCTTCACCAAAGGAGGCGCATGGAGTTGAGGAGCCGAGCCTACCCCCATATGCTTGAGTGATGATGTGGTACCAATCTCATGTGAGCATGAGAGCCACTTAGCCCACTTGAGTGAGAACAAGAGTGAGATGAGTGACTCCACCTTATGTGAGATTGAGTGCTTCCACTTGGAGGCATGAGTGATACTCCTAGTGAGTTGAGAGTGGTAGTTGATAGGTCAAGTGAGACCATTTTGATTTCTAACAACACCCTCTACCTCTAGTGTGTTCTCTTGTGTTATGCTAGGTTCCATGGAGGGCTGACTCCCAAGCCATGAAGAAATGATGCCTCAATTGGAGAAGATGTACTTGGTGCGGGAGATGATGCTATGCCATGGCTACATCAAGAAGACGAAGTCGTCCACAAGGAGACCACTACTTCCACAACACCCACTTCATATGAGAGGTATGACCAAGGTACCAATAAGGGTGTTGATGATGCCATGATCCCACTAGTGGACATGATGAATTGTGAGGATATGCATGCTATGGATGATACTTGTGACATTACATATGCTTCATCCACTTTCCCATGTGATGATTTGCCTTTGCATAATATTGATCATGTGGAATTTTTTGAGTGCGATATCATTGCCATAAACATGCCATGCTATGCATCTTGTGTGTATCCTCCAATTGCTATGGACATGCTTTGTCATGCTATTCATTCAATTTTTCCGTTGCTTGCCATAAGATGAATACTTGCAACAATGTTGACCACATGCGTTATAATGAGATGGCCGCCATAGCTTTCTCAATTTTGGAGACTTTGATGATGGCCATGATAAGCATATTCCCCACTTGCATACTCACCATGCATCTATTTCCTACTTGAATGACATTAATGGTGATGTGCACAAGAAGAGATCGTCATGATGGATGATGTGTATCTCTACCATGCACACACGTTCTTCCTTTTACATATGATGTGTGTAGGTACCTTGCGAGAATGTCAACCTCGGTTGAGCACAAGTTGACAAAAGAGCTCTAGAGAGCATCCCACAAGTGAGTTCAAGATCAGACCCAACTCGATACCTTTTGCATGCTTTGCATCTTTCATGTTGGCAAATTGCTCTTTCATATGGTTTGATTGCAAGCATGTTAATGGTATTATCTCCCTTGTGACATTCATGTTTCTTAGCATCTAGATAATGATGTTTTGTGTGTTGCAACAAAATGTTGAACATTTTCTCTTTCCGATGTTTTGGGTGCAACCACAATTCCATTAAAACG